>BOLG01000082.1:4050000-6837500 GCA_016861445.1 Oryzias woworae
AACTTCAAACTCAATCGTTGTCGGGGGCGACCTCTGGTGGCCCAAAGCTGTAACTACAGTTAGTAAACGTGTGATGACCTTATCCAGGTTTTTAAAAAGTATTTTAATGTGTAATTTAAATGAATTGACCATAAATCTACACTTTTTATTTAAAGTATTTTATTTATATGCGTATTACATTGTTATTTCTAAATTTGTAATTTCATTGCAATTGTTTCAATTTCTGAATATCAGCTTTGGACAAAGTCTCCTTGAAAGCTTTCAGGTAAAACTCAGCATGCTTTTGTTTGTTTGTTTGTTTAAAAAAAACTTTAAATGCAATAAATAGATAAAAGAGGCAGTGCTATGTTTTCTAAAAAGGGTTTTCATACGTCCTTCTATGAAACAGCTGGTTCCAAATAAAGTGTGTAGAATTCTTGTCCATAAACCTCCACAAAAACTTTTATTTAGATCTGAAGTGTAGACTTTTTCTGACTGAAATTATGCTGTGATCATTTTGATAAAACTCCTCCACATGTTGCATTGACAGAACATTTTGTGACTCTTGAAATAATTCCTCCTGAAATATTTTGCAGGTTTGAGCAGCTGGTGAGATGTTTGCCTTGGTGCCCGAGGCGACTTCAGGTCTGAACCCGTTCAGGTTTGATAACCTGCTGCCTTTCCAGTATTTTCCCAAAGGAAACAAGTTCATGGTTGCTTCCTCTCTGGAGAGTTTTCTACAGTTTTAAGGCACCTTTACCTCAAAGCACAGAAACGAGTGTTTCAGGAAAGGAAACATCTCACTCCTGCACTTCCCTCTAAAACTGAATTTGCATTTAGAATAATAATAGCAAAACAAAAAAGTATATGTTTGGATGTTTTGAACAAAGAACCTTTTAGTGACCGATATTAACCAGATTTTCTGATCTGCTCCTTTTGTTTGTGATTTGTTTTAATCAATTTTCTTTAAAATAATGCAAATGTTAATTATTTTATTTGGAAATTTATCAAAGTTTTGTTTTGCAATCTTCACCTTGTTTAGATCTTGTCAAAGTAAGAAATGTCTAATTTATAGAAGGTCCTTCATTTTATTTTACTTCATTTTTAGCAACAAAATTTAGCATGTAATTGTTAAAAGTCATTTTTGTGACAAACTTTTACAATATTTCAGTAAAATCTGATATCAAACAAAGCACCAGCACATTTATTTTGCAGAATTTGAAGCAGAAATAAAAAAATGTTGCAGTTCCTCGCATGACCACTGGAGACTGGTTTCTAAAGGAAGCAATTTTCCATTGACAATAAGACAGATTTGCTCCCTGGTTAATATTTTCAAAATGTTTTTAGCTCAATTTGTTATTTATGAAAACTATAATATAACTGATTTATTGGAAAGTTTAAGCAAACCCATGAATGAACCCTTTGGACAAAGTGAACTCCATCTAAACGGTTTTGGTTTCTCCCAAATTTGCAAGGACAAAGTCAGAGGTGATCGGTCCAGATAAAATTCATGTCTGCAGCTGAAATCATTGATTGAGTGACCCCTTCCTGACTACTTCCTGCTCCAAACAGGAAGTAGCTGCTGGCTCCATGAAACCAAAATCCGATAGACTTCTATAGAGAAAGAAACAGCAAATACTCAGTCATACTCATCATCTATTGGTCAGAATTGTTCTGTTGCTCATTTTTTGCATGTTCCTGATAATCCTATTTTTTTCATTACATAATTTCTGTAGTGCAAGTTATAAACTGGCCAATCAGATACCTCAAGAAAAGTAGGTGGAGCCTACTGACCTCCTCATCAAACGTTCAAAATGTTTGATTGACATTGATTTTAATTTGCAACATTTTCTTTATTTATTTTTGCTAGTCGCCTGTTTTTATTTAAATTGTCTCTAATATTTGTTCGTAACATTAATATGTTACTTTTGTCTTCATTTTTGACGTTTATTTCGTTTCTTATCTTTATTTTCCTGTAAGTTAATTCAATAAGCATTTGGTTTTTTTTAATAACTTTATCTATTACAAACACAATTAAAAAACAATACACGTTCTTTAAACCGTAAAATTGTTATAAGTTAGTGAACAATAGGAAGAAATTAGATAAATTCGTTAATCATTTGCTTCCTATCTCATTTTTTTCGTGACGTCACTGAACCGCCGCGCGTGCTGCGTCGTAGCGAGCTCGCGCGTCCGGAGGGAATCTTGGGAAAGTCATCAACTGGACTCCGGCGCAGTGTTCCTCTCCCCCCGTCCCGCCACTGATACCGGCGGTTCTGAGGCGGATTCACGGCTCGGTACCGTCCAGCCCAGAAACGTGAACCGTGTAACCGGAGCCGGGAGGCGTTTTAGAGACGGAAAAGTTGCGGCGGTGTCGGGGGCGAACTTGTTCGTGTCGTCGAGAGAAACCGGAGCAGGAATGCTGCTGCTGCGGCGGCTGGTGTCGTAAACCTGCGGCGTTCCACCCTGACAAACACGAAAGAGACGGACCGGGGAGTCCCGAGGGAAACCGAGGAAGGGAGCGGGGCAGAAATGGCCGAAGCTCGGACCGACGAGGAGCAGGAGAGCCTGAGGAGGGAAAGTCGGGAGCAAGTGGTCCGACGGCAGCCGGGAGGCTCCGCAGGTAAAAACAAACTAACTGCACCGCTGGTTTATTTGCCCCGCGTACACCTGCTCCAGTTCGGGATTACCAGGATTTGTGGGGTAAATAAACTTTCACGAGTCTATAAATTTACACTGAACACGAAAACATAAACTGCAGCATCTGGATTTAAAAAATAAAAGTCTCAATGATACCGTTTTGGGATCAGGAAGTTTATTTTGAAAGAGACATTCTTGAAATGTTCCTGTGAAATGCCCCACACTGGTGGTAAAAGCTTCTCCTCTGCCAAATGTTTCAGATGTTCAGGAAACACACAAGTGTTTTTGGAGTTTTGAAGATGTTTGGTTGGAGCTCAGAAAGTTAAATAAACTAGTTTTGGTTTAAATGTTGGTAAACCGATTATGTTTAAATCACTTTTATCACGTAAAAATGGCTTCTCTTTCACTTTGACTCCAGTTGGTTTAATTGTTTTCCCTTTTATTTGAGAGTTTCCTTCATGGAGTTAGTCGTGGCTTTGAAGGAAACCACATATTGGAGCTCTAAGCCCAGCAGATGGGTGTGTCTCCGTGTGGGTCAGAGGTCACACAGCTGATGCGGTGCCAGGGGCCTGTCACGCTCTCTGGAAAAACCTTCTGGCCTCCTCTGTGAATATGCAGAAGGGGCTTTAGTGTGGCGGCGGTGCCTGCAGCCCTATCTGGTGATGAAGGTGTTTTTATGCACCTGCAGGAAAATGACGGCGTGCTTCTAAACACCACCTGGACTTGTTGTTTTGGTGGTATGAGTCATCTCCAGACAGCGGGTACAGTCAGGGTCTGAGTGTTGGTCGGACGCAGACACGAGGAATGATGGGAGAAAGAAAATCCAGCGATGAAGAGGCGAAAAGGTTCTAAAAGCAACATAATCCTGTTGAAGTTGAAAATCTGGCTCCTGCTTTCTGCCCGGAGACTCCAGGAACCACAAATGATTTGAGAGGAAACTCTGAAACGGTATAAACCAGGGCTCTTTACCGTCCACTGTGGCTCAGTTCTTCCTCGTTTATCGCTCGAGTTTTGTCCTGAAAAATTCCTCAAAAGGTGAAATCTGCAAAGTATGATTACAGATATTTTAAGGCAGTAAAACTCCTCATAAAACACTTTATACACTTTTTAAGGGTGTGTTCACACTGGACACATTCGATTCTCTTAAATTGAACCTGATGTTCCCCCCAAGAATCCGGAACACATTTTTAGTTTGAATGCACCCAAGCGGACTCTGTTCCAGGACCAGGAACCACTCTCGGACCCATCTTTTGAGATGGTCTCAGTACGTTTCCAATCGGACAGAGATCTAGTTTGCTCTGAGTTTTTCCGTCTGTATAGGCTCGGGGCGGAACAACTGAACCTAAATGGCCACCGTAGCCGGTCATGATGGGATGTAAGCGCAGTAGTGGAGCAGCGAGAGACACAGCAACTGAAATGTTGGATGAATGCAGGCTCATTAAAACAACGTTGCTTCTCACACTGTTCTCCTGATAATCTAAACACTTATCAGTCTGCCTTCTAAACCGACGTAAAAAGTGTTGGACCTGACCTTGAATCAGACGTTCAAAACTGGTCAGTGAAATATAACCTTTGAATAACAAACTAAAGGATTGCAAAGCTTAGAACTTCCGTAGTTTTTGCTCTTGTTGCTTTGCCTCGTTATTCCTGGTCAATGAGTGAAGAGATCTTTGCACAGTTCACAAGATTTAGGGGTTAAAAACTGACAAATCCTGCACAGGTTGACCTCTTTTTTCTAGTAAACATATTGAATCCATCAAGCATTCAGATCCGACCAACAGAAACTCTGATTCAGTCTTTCACAAGTTGAGTTAACGTCTGTTTTCTTTCATTACGTGAAACGAAGCATTTATTCTGTCAACCTTCCATCTTTCAGGGTGAAAATCAAGAAAAGGTTTAGTGTTGGAGCATAAAGCTCCACTGATTAGGTTATTTTTATTGCATCTCTCTAACAAATGAAAAACATTCAAACAAATACTGTTTAAAACCCACAAATAAAGCTAAACAAACCCATGAAAACTGTTCAGTATCAATACAAACATTTCTTTTCTCTTGCGGCGTGTTCTCGTGACCGTTTATGTTGTTTTGTATTTGCTCTTCATAAGCATGTTTTTGTTTACGGCCCTGAATGACTCCTGGTGTTTTAGGCCGTTATCCTGCAGCGCTGCGTGAAAACTCGATCATGTCCTGCAGATAAAGAAAAGCCTCCGAGCTGCAGAAATGCGATCCTGCATCCAAACTAAGGCGGCGCGGTGTCAGCTGCACGTCAAAGCAGCCTCTTTAGATCAGCTGGACGAGTTCAGAGCCGACCGTTTGTATAATAGCAGTTCATATAAAGACGCCCGTAAAGTTCCTCCTTTCAAATCATTTGGCTTGAATGAAACGAGGAACTTATTTAGTTAAAGGGCACATTCTAATGGAAACATGGCAAAGGTCGCAGTACCTGCATGAGAATAACCGCAGCAGCGTGGCGTCCTCCTCACCTCCATTAGATAGAAACCAGCACTTTCAGGCTCACAGCTTTGATCCCTTTGTGGTTGTTTTTGTTCCAACTCTGACATGATGACGGGTTCGTGTCACGCCGTGGTTTTCTGCTGGAACAACACGGCTCCAGTTTCACTCACAGAATCAGACGGTTTTAGATGTTTTTACAAAACTGACAAACACAAACAAGCTTTAATTGATCTCTTTAATCAACCAATGCAGATACAGCTCGAATCGGATCATTTCCTGAATTAGAAATGAACGCAATTACAGCGTTTCCTCATTTATCACTGTAGTTACGTTCTAAATATAAACCCTTTATAGATGAAATCTGCAAAGTCTTTATTTTTTAAATAATTCTAGGGGTTTTAAGGCTGTAAAACTTCTCACTACACATTTTATCCACTTTTCTCACACAGACAAACATTTTCACACAAACTCTCAAAGTAAAAAAAAAAAATAAGTTCAGTTTTATAGAATGAAACAAAATCTGATCACAATCGAAGAGTTATGTAGATTTGACAAACTAAAGGCATCCTGTACTCTGAGACACCGAAGGTCAACAGCCAGGACGGGATACAGGACACAATACACTGTAAAAAAATAACAAAAAGAATGCAAATTTGCACTAAAATATATCTGTGAAGCAGTGAGACAGTAAAAAATGAACAGCATTATACTGAGGGACCACTGTACCTGAATATTCTGACATTTAGAGGTTAATGATAGTTTGGCGTGAGATTATTTTAACACTGAATTGGCACTAACTTGCTGCTTTATGCCGTAAAAGTGCAGATTTCCAAATTGTATTGGAAGCTTAAAGCTTGATTCACACCAAATGTGATTTTCACGTCAGGAGTGTCCAGTCAGAGGATAAACCAGCTGCAGTCTGCTTTTGGCGCTGCGGCAACGTTCTCCAAGTACAACGTCAAAAATTGTCAGGAACTCAGTTTTGGTTTGTGACGTTGATGTTGACGTGTTGATGATCAGCAGGTGGACTCCAAAGCCGACATGGAGAAGAATCTGATGGTTCTCCTCCTGAACTTTATGATAGACATTTACATTTTACATTTACATTTAAATTTGTTTTGAGACAATAATCAAAAGATCCTCTCATTTAATTTTTTTTAATGTTAATGTTTTTGCGGGACAGAAAATCGTCAAACTGAGTCACAGAGAGACGGAAGTACCGCTGAAAGGTGCTGTCATTCAGATGCAACTCTTGAAGTGAATGGTGAACTTCGTAGGCTGTCGTGACCTGATCCTAGCGCACGTACTCACAGTTGGAAGAGGCTTGGTGTGAAATGTCAAAGCGGGGAAAATCTCACTCCAGTATTTATCTTTCACAGCTTTATTCTGATAAATGGAAGACTTGGTGTCATAGAATTCCACCCCGGTACAAACTACAATTGTTAATTTCTCCTTCATGATCAATTTTCAAACGATTGGCACTTCCATGTTTTGTAAAGGACACTAACCATATATCATTACCAAGTCTGAGTCCGTGATTGGTCAAAGTACGAGCGCTTTAACTTTGTCTTTGTGTAACTGAGTCCGAAAACGGACTTAAAATCTAGCGATGCGTGAACACGAGAGTGTTGAGGGCGGAAGCCCAAAAACCCGGATGTACGTGCGTTTATGTAGACTTTTCCTTGGAAGTGGTCACTTGAACACGTGTTCACGAGTCCGATGTGAATATAGCGTCAAGCAGCGAACTGTTCAAACAGAGGCGGCAGACAAAAATTTGACACACAAATGTGAGCTTTGTAAAGAAATGATCTCTTCTAAAAACAAAAACTCGACCAAAGTTCAGCTAAACTCTGAGAGTTTATTTCACTGAAACGCTCATTAGTATAAACTTTAAAAGCTTCTACATCATCTTAAATCTGAATAAAACCCAACGTTGATGAGAATTTACCCAAACTCAGTTGCTTACTCAAGCTTTATTAGTCGAAGCAGTTCAAACAAAACTCCATAGATTCCAGTATTTTTGCTGATATTTATGGTTCTTATCAAAAAAGGTGGTGGAACGTTGAGCCAAAGAATCTCACGGGAATCAAACGTGGTCTTTGTGGACTGGAGTTCTCATGTTACAGAAGGTTTAATAGTACATATGGAGTTTTCTTCTGCAGTCTGTGATGCAGCGTTCTCTACAGGTTAGTCTTTGTTTAGCAAACCACTTAAAAAAACATGGAAGCTTTTTTTTTTTTTTTAAACCTCCACTCGTCTGACCTCTTTTTACCAAAAAAAAAAAAAAAAAAAACGCCATGAATGATGAGAGCTGCCTGAAATGTGCTGTGCATCTGGGTCTCCTGCTTAGACAAACATCTGGAAGTGTTAAAACTCTGATGACTCCAGCAGAATCCCCCAACAGCCAACCGCGGCCTCGCTTCCTGCAAGCTCTCCGCCAATCAGGAGGCCGGGCCAGAGCGGACGGGCGGTCCGGGCAACCGCGCAGAAAGTGGGAGAAAGGAAGGAAAGGAGCGAGCAGAAAAGATCAATCCTCACGTCTGTAGGAGCAGGAGGAAAGAAGAAAAATCCTTTTCAGGACGTTTAGATCTGTAATTCCAAACAGGGCCGAGCTGACCTGGTTATCACTTAGACTGAGAAGAGGAGGAGAAAGGAGGAGGTAGGAAACGGGGAAAGAAACACACATTTACAAAGGAAGAAACTCCATTCCTGAACTTCACTGGAGTTCTTTCTCCTCTTTTTAACCATTGAAATAAAGAGGTGGGATGTCAGGAGAGATGTTTTATTGGCTTTTATCTTCTGCTTCCTGTTAAACCTGCAGAAAGAGATTTATTCACATTCGTTCCTCATGAAGGTTTAGGGCCTTCACAAAGATCCTTGGAGAACTGTCTGACATTTTTGTCAAACCGTTTTTCTACAAGAGGTCGACAGTTCTATGTCTTCCTTTGAGAGTTTGTGCTGTTTCAGTTTGTGGAAATGTGCATCAGTGACGCATTAAAAACCAGTAACGTTTGGAAACTGACCAGTGAACTCCGTGGATCCAAGAGTTCCCACTCACCAAGTGACTCATAGTTTGAAGATACAAGCCAACAACAGCTGGACCCAGCATCATCTCCTGCTGTATTTTTAGACTCTGTTTATTCTCCACTAGATTAGCTCTGGAAACTGGGTTCAAATGGTCACTTTGATTGTTTATTTCATTCTGCGTACACTATAGTGATCCAGAAACTAAAGTGGAACGTCCCGCTCCTGGAAAACCATGAATTCCTGTCCTTCACATCTGCTGCCTTTAACAGACTTCACCAGAAAAGTTTTTTTTCTAAACAAACTCAGTATTTTATGAGCAGAATGTTTTATCAGCACAAAGATGTTGTTTTTCACCAAAGAATTTCCTCAGTCGATGTGGAGAACACTGGACTCTTGGTGCTTTTGCAGTGATGAAGCAAAAACAGTTTCTGAAGTTTATGGAGAATGTTGGAATGTTTTATTCAGCCAGATAATGTCTTTGCAGAGAAAGCAACGCCACAGATGAGTAAAACTTTATTGATAATAACTTTGTTCAGGTGTCGCACACACAATGCAAACCAATACTCTCACTTTTTCTGTTTATTATGTTGGTATGAATCACTCTACCAGGCTTCTGACTACAGTACCCATAATGCTCCAGCAATCCATCAAGCGATGCAGCTTTGTAGTTTACAGAAGTTGGACAGATATTTGAGCGCCGTGAACCACAGAAAATCGGTTCCAGGTCAATAAGCACAACCAACTATATTTTTATCTATTTTCAAAGCGTTTTCTGTGGTTTTTTTTATTATGATTATGAAGTTTTTAGTCAAAATCAACAAGCTTGTGATGTTTTTGATGATATATTTTCTGCAGTGCGGCAGGAGATCTTCAGAAATTTGTCTCTGGTTTGTAAGCAGAACTGTTGGCACAGAAGTAACCCTACGTTGATATCCCATCATTCCTGTGTTCACACTCTCTCCTGCTAGCTTACAGCCTCTCACAAACCCAAGCTAACATTTGCGCTGCACAAAAAAGCTCAAGCCTACAGTGGAGCTATTAAGCTGTAGATTTTTGAGCCAGATGGGAGCTCAAACGAGGAAAATGAAGACGTTAATTAATCTATTTGTCTGCATCAGAATTGGAGTGGAGCAGCCATTGCCACTTGCTACGTCTGAGTTTTACACTGCGTTTTTATCTGCGTTTTTATCTGCGTTTTTATCTGCTTTTTTATCGGCTCATAGAGCAAAAATATTTAAAGTAAGGGTGAAAGAGGGGAGATGCAGGCATGTCGCACAGGCTTTTCATTTTTCAACCTCCTGCCCTGCAAATCCTGCAAACTGTACATGTATGTGTTACTTACAGGGCCTGTACAGGATTTTCCATTTTTCATCTGCAGTCAGGGCAGTTTGGCTAAAGCTGTACAAACCCCTGAAGTGTGATAAAGGGCACCAAGTAACAGCATTACTTGTAGCATTGTCTGCGTTCCTCTTAAAATGCAGCTGCTCCTCTTCATGACCCTCCACTGACCCGGAAACCCCAAAAACCCACAACACCTGTTTGGGTCAACTGCTGTACTGGTGCATGTGACAATAGCTCAGAAGGTTGTCTCCATAACACTACACCAAAGTGGGTAGATTCTGGAAACAACATGACTAACACTTGTTAACTATAACGAGGTCTCAGTCCAGGATGAATGCAGCAGTCATCCATCTTTGATTCCCATTTGTTGTTTTTTGGATCACTGGATTCTACCTAGTTTCTGTCAGCTGAAGGCCAGGTTCACCCTGGACAGTTCTCCTGTCCGTCACAGGACTTCAGCAGTGATGTTCCAGTGTTTACGGTGTCGGATTTCTCCCTCTGCGTCTTCAGAGGCGTTCCTAACGTTTATCCTTTTGCCGCTCAAGTGAATTATTGCTGGTTACAAGTAGGCGTGGACCGTTTGAGAAACAAACTGGATTTCTGGCAGGTTGTTGGTATGTGAAACATGCTAATCTAATCTGTGGCAACAATGTTTTTGAAAGAGATTTAGACCTAAAATGAAAGTGAAGAGAAAGGAGCAGCTCTGGATCCATCATCTGGAAGCGTTTTCTGCTAAATCTCTTGCAGAGACGAAGGGTTTAGGAGGTGTGTCACCTCCTCGTCTCCTCCTGCTGCAAACGAAGCAGCAGAGAGACAAAACGAAGGCTTCGTTTCCCACTGATTCTCCTCTTAAGAGGATTTTACATCGACTTCTGTAACAAAGACACAAACAGAAGTTTTTGCTTCTATTTGTCTTTCAGATCAACGCTCCAGAATTAGGATGCTTTGCATAAAAGGAAAAAACATGAAGTTCCTCCAGCTGTTTCATATTTATAGAGAAGTCCTGTAACAATGGCCCTCCCGCTTCATCATGACGTCATCATCCACTGTTTGTGCTCTTTATACAGTTTTCTAGTGGCAGCCGTTTATGAATGATTAATAAAATCATTGCTTTCAGCAATCAGACGCAATTTCTTTAAAGGAATTGTAGTTTTAGGTTGACTTTTTTTTTTAATTCTTGAATATTTAAAAAAGAAGGAAGAAAAACCCAAATGCTTTTTATGTTCCATTTTGTACAGTTGTAGAAGATCTTCAGCTTCTTTCTGTTTATAACTGACGTCTTCTCTGGTTTCATGATGTCTAAACTGAAACTGAGTTTTTTCTGCCTAAAACGTCAGATTTTGAGTAGCTCTGTCTGTCTGTCTGTCTGTCCTCAGGTCGCCCGGACAGACGGAAGCCGGAGCAGCGCCACAGGTGAGACGCACGTTTCCTCTTTGCACATGGAGAGAGTTTGGGATCTGCAGAAAGAGTTTCAGTCTAAACCAGCAGCTAAAAGAGGCAGAAAAACCAATAAACGAGGGTCTTGCTGGTTCCAATTTGGCCCTCCTCTTGTCCTTACACCCCCCCTGAAGGAATTTGGCTGCTGCCTGGTTGGCATGGCGATGCGCTGCTGAAGTCACCGAGTTTAAAGTGTGTTTTTATGAGGGGAAACAAGGGCTCGTTCTTTTTTGTCCAGCGGCCTTTCACCTTCAGGAGGGAAACACCAGACGGTTTTGTGTTTTCAATCCTCCTCAGGTCTTTGCTCTCGGAACCGACAGCTGTGAGGATTTGCAGGTCTGGAGATTCTGCAAACTCTCCTGGGTTTTGTTCATTCAGATCCTCTGGGCAGGTTTAAGAAGTTTCTTTTAAAGCCGACAGCAGAGTGGAAAACGTCTTATTTTTGGTGTGTCTGCAGGAATTTTGTTATGACGTCCAAGTCAACACACAAAGCAAGAATCCTGAGAGTCTGTTGGTAAAACCGTCTTTCTCCATCTTCTTGGATATTAATGTTTTGAGGATTTAATTTACACTATTTTTAATAAAATGCAAAGAAAAGGTTTAAATGTAAACAATCTGGGCTTAAAATACTTTTATCAAATCAGGTTGAATCTATGAATCACATTTCTGTCAATCTTGTAACTATTTTGGCAAAAAAAAATCAAATTTTCTGTTAATTTTGAATCTAAAAATTAGAGGTACACCGAATATTCAACAACCAAATCGCCTGAATATAAAAAAAAAAAGCGTCTTTCGTCCTTCAATTAGATGGAGGTAAAGTAAGGCTGAATAGTGGAGCGTGACACCACCAAAGTTTGGCTAATCAACATTTATCGATGATCTTGCAGCTATAATCTCTGCAGCTCCGTGTTTATATAGCACTGAAAAACCAAACACCCGGAACAGCATGATGAACACAAGAGAGAGAGAGAGACTGCTGCAGCAGCAAAAAGGAAAGCTAGCAGCACTCCGTCTGTGGCCGACGTATTTGAAAACACAAAATAAGTTCGAAGGTCATTTAGTTTGTGGTTTAAAGTACCAACCGCTGGATGTTGTGGAAGACACGGGCCTCAGAGGCTGGTGAAGTACATGGAACCGCATCTCGCTGGAAAGGCTACTGAAATAATAAGAACTTATGAAATACATTTTACTGTGTATGAAAAACATGTCTAAAAATGATTCCAGGCTATTATTGCAATACCGTATATCTTCCAATTGTGGGCGCTCTCTCCAATAAACTAATAAACGCCTCTCTCTCTTAGAAACACCCGTCCGGCTGCCAAATTATTGGAAAAAACACCGGAGCTACTATTACAAGATATACGGTATTAGAAAAAGAATGGAAAACCTCAACATCCAGTAAAACAGTTCTAGCTAAATGTTTCCATTTATTCATTACTAAAGTAAAACAACTTTAAAATGAGAAGTTTACCAACTGAGAGAGGAGAACAGCAGCCTGAAGGTTGAACTTCTGCTTCCTTTCCTGGAGCCTGGAAGTTCTCCATCAAACCACAAAGAGAAACTTTACTTTTATTAACCTCTGTTTGGTAGAAACACTCAGCTGTTCAGAGTTTCTGCCTGATCGGCTGGTTTGAGTCACAAACTCCCTGAAATGATGTAACGGAGCAAAAGAAAATGAGATCGACGGTAAAGAAACGCAGCGTCTCCAGGAGCACAGAGTTCCTGCAGAGCTGGAGGAACTGTTGAGTCGTGTGTTTGTTCACGGCCAGCTCTTAGCAACTCTGCAGGACTTGTCTGCTCACTGAGACCCAGTTCTGAGTCCTAATCTGACTGTCTTTGTGCTTTTCTGTGTTGTGCTGCACAAAGATGTGGGATTCACTGACGTATCGGGTCAGCTGACCAGGTCCGGTATTTCTGATGATGTTCTGAACCCTGATGCTCTGAACGTCCTTCTTAAACTTCTCCTGGTGGAGTTTGGTTCTACGTGAAGCTGCAGGAGAAACGCGGATCTTTACTGATGCAACAGTGATGCGTTTATCTTAGATGCAGATGAAATAGATTCTGTGATGCAGAAAACGGACAAAAACTGCAGTGATTAATAAAAAAATAAGTTTTTAGGTTTAAATTTCATGGTGTTTCTCATGTAAAGCAGAAAATAAAATGACAGATTCAGTAACTGTCATAGAAAGACAATTTCCACCACAAAGAAACTAAAAAGATGCTAAAAAGATTTCTGAGAGTTGTTTTAAATGTTAATACTGAAAAAAAAGGAAAAAGAAACAAAACTTAACCATAAAAAAAATCAAAGCAGAAGAAAAGACAAACTCAATCTGTGCTGACGATCAAAAGACATAAATGAAAGTTTAGCTCCTTTAAACTGTAATGCTCACCATGTAGAAAACCTCATTGATTTATTCAAGAAATAAAATGATGTTGATGCCATTAATGTTTTTTTTCTTTCTTTCAAACTTCTCAAGTTCTTCTGGTAACACTAGTTCTCTTCATAAATCTGCCCTCTGGCTCATGAGTCACACAGCAGTCGCTGCTGGAGTCCATGACTGTGAACCATCAGCAGACATGTGATCAGCTTCATCTGATGCTTCTCCTCTTCCTCTCCCTGCAGCCAAGGTCCTCTGTCGTCCATCAGAGCGGTCATCAAGAGAAGTGAGTGACCCCCTTCGCCCCCTGCTCCACCACGATGACCTTTTGACCACAGCAGGAGATGAGAAGCTGCTCCTGAAGAACTTAGGAGAACCGGAAGTCCAAATTAGTGGATTTGAGGAATGCCGAAAAACTCCTGAACATGTTTATGTTTGAGGCTAAAATGAAAACCTTCAGTCCAGAAAAAGGTAGAAAAACGAGCTGTAAGGAAGATCAACCGTCTCCATGGTTACAGGGGTTCAGGTGACCCTAACAAGATATAGAGGTCAATTATTGCTGAGAAAAGTTCTTTTTTTAAGTCTGACACCATGCAGATGATGATGTTTGAGGGGGTGGGGCCAGACAGCAGAGTTTCAGGTGAAGGTGAAGGTGAGCTGTCCCTGTTGAAGCAGCAGAAACAGTGTTTGGTTGGATGAAGTGCAGATCTTCATCAGCTCACAGAGGGATGAAGGCATAAAAAGCTTTTGCTCCAGATAATGTCTTTACCGAGGATCTGTTTGTAGTAGTTCTGATTTACCAGGAGTTTGTTTTAATGTTTGGCTTTCTCCGCCAGCCTCTCCTCGGCCCACCTCCCTCTCAGAGGCGCCCGCAGACCGAGAGCGAGACAGAAACCGGAGGTAAATCTGCACAAACTCACAAACACGTTTGATTCAGGAGCTCAGCAGAGACTGAGCTGACGGTCCAACCCGCTTCCACCAAGTTCAGAAAAGAGCAGATTGTGTTTACAGGAAACAAATCCCAGACTTCAATGCTCTGCAGGAGTCAGCTGACCCACTTTCTCCTGTTTACTCCTCACATAAAAACCAAATAGATCTATCTATATAGATAGATAGATCTGTCTATCTAGATATATATCTGCAAATATTTCTCTCATGTCGCCTCTTTTTATCAATGTTTTTGGGTGCATCAGATGTTTCTACAGAACTTCATCTCAAAATAAATACGTTTTCATTTTTATTTAAAGCTGGATTCACCTTAAATTGATTTATATACATATACATATACATATATATATATATATATACATATATATACATATATATATATATATATATATATATATATATATATATATATATGTATATGTATATATATGTATATATGTGTGTGTGTGTGTGTCCTGATGGATGACCTGTTCACAGTGAGAATATTTGCTTTAATGTTCATTGAAACAAACACATTCTGGGGTTGAAAGTAGAATTTGGTGGATTTGATATTTTTGCTGCATATATAGTTTTAAATGAAAGCCACGATCGATGCTGTACGGCCTGCAGGCGCTACCCGCCCTCGCCACTCCCTTCAGATCTACCCTCACTGACTGAGAGGCTGCTACACGCCCCTCGCTCTCCCCTTGTCTCGTCTACCCTGAGCTGCACTTGACAATGAAAAAAGCTTTTTTTATTTTTCCAAATGGCAGCTCTGCTGATGCTTTTATCTCCATAGCAACCATTTTATTTTTTTAAACCTTTGGGGGTGACAAACAGGTCTGTTCAAAGGCGCACTAAGAACAATTGTGAAATCAATCTGGTCCTTCAGTCCAGGACTGCTGTAGGACAGAAAAAAAAGTTTTCTAAATCATTTTTGCCTAATTTTGCATTTTTAAAAATTCTGGTATTTTCTTGATTAAAACACATATTTCTTTATTTTTATGACTACCAGGCGACCACAGATCACCATCCTGTCAGCGGAGCCGCTTCCCTCCACTTCCTGGTTTCCCGGCGTGGCGGCAGGAATCCCACCCCCTCCTCCCCCCGCCACACAGATCTGGGGACCCACCATCCCTCCGTCCATCCAGGTGAGGTTATGGTAGCATTTTATCATCAAGTCCTCAGAAGCTAAAGTTTATTTTTTTACGGTAAAGTTATAAACTGACCAATCAGATGCTTGAATAAAAAAGGTGTGGCCCGCTGGCCCTCATGTCTAATGTTTTAAAACCTTTGACAGATGTCAGGTGACCTGCTTTCAAGTGGTAAAGGTGTGGCCTTGCAACAAGCTCACTCCTGATTGGTCAAAGTGGTTGCTATAGAAATGTTGACTCGGATCCACCAGGACCCATCTGCTTCGTCTGGCTCCAACATGGCGGCATCTAAATTGTAAAAAAATGTTCGACTAAATTGATTTCATAAAGCTGAAGCCGGGAGTAAACCATTTTCCATGGATGACATCACACTCACTCGCTCCAGTTCTCAGACACAGTCAATGGTCTGAACTGAACCTGCTAATTTACTGAGTTTAATGTTTAAATGAATCAAGAATTCTTGGTGTTTCTGTCTGTCCTCTTAATGACTCTGAAGTTCAAAATGGAAATAAGACACAAAGGTACATGAAGGTTCAATTTCGCAGATGTGAACCTGAACCCTGGTGGAGCAAACCAAAGAGCTGATGTTGGTGAAGTGTCACCTTCCAGCCGGGCTTTCTCCTGCATTCATCTCTCGCTCTTTGGTTGTTCTTGGTGTTTTTGCTGCCAAACGTAGCTTTAAATTCTGAATAATTGAACAAAAATGTCTAAATTCCTGGATTTTCCTCAGCTTTCTTACCTTCATCAAACATCTCTGACATGTTTAATCTCCTGCAGATTTCAGTTTCCTCTCAACATAAAAACCTGAAGTTGAACAAGTTCTTTCTGCTTCTCCTCCTCAGCCGCCTCCTTCCTATGAGGACGTGATCAAGGAGAAGACACAGGAGCAGGAACTCCTTCCTTCTTCCTCGTTGTTGCCCCCTTCAGCATTCAATCCACTTCCTTCGATAACCATCGCCACTCAGACGGAGGCGGGGCCTGAACCCGAGCAGTCCAGAGGTTTGAGGAACTGATGTTCTTCAATTTTGTTTTCATCTCCTCTTGATTTTTGAGGTGGGTTTGCTTTCTGTGTGCAGTAGAAAGACAGGGGAGACCGCCGCGACCTCCTCTCCCTGATAAATCACCTGGTGACTCCACCATCCCCAGCAGCCAATCACATCCCTCCTTTCAGGCCAGTGTGGAGACGGACCTCCCGGAGACGAGTTCTCCTCCAAGCTCGACCTTTGCGGCTCAAACTGACCTCCTGGATCTGTGCTTTGTAGCTCCTCCTCACAACGGGGCTGTGGAGCGCCCCAAGCCACTCCCCCGCTCTAAAGCCGGCCTTCAGCAGCTCAGGAAGGAGGTCAAAGTTCAGACTTTGGTGAAGCTGCGGGACGACAGTGCCGCCACATTAGCCTGCCGTGCAGAAAACTCCAGCTCGCAGCAGGAGGAGGGCCAGGGCCGGTATCTGCAGGAGCTGCTCCAGGCGTTCAGTTCAGACGACTGGGGTTTCCCCGATCACCAGGGGGACGGCGGTGACAGCGGTGAGCCCATCCAGTCCGACAGCGAGGAAGAAGAGGAGGAGGAAGACATGGCGACCCTGAAACTCAGGATCCAGGCGCTCGAGCAGCAGCAGGAGGCAGAGAGACCTGAGCCACGACCACGCCCCCGTCTCCAGGGGCAACCTGGCAGGTCGGCCCCCCCTGTGATCGCCCCGAAACCCAAAACCTTTTCACCCGCCCCCACACCATCAGCCGGGGTTTCTCTGGACGACGGATGCAAGTCTGCAGACCAGGATCAACCAGGAAACGCTGAAACTAGCAGCCAGGAATTGAACCCGAAACCCCCAAACTGCTGCAAAACCATTAGCTTCCAGTTCCACCGCATCAGAACCCGGCCCATGCAGAACTACTAAGAAACCCTGTTTGGCACCAAAACCTCAGTCTGCCACCGACACCGCAGCAGCAACTGGTCCCGCCCCTGTTCCTGCGCCGAGGCCGCCTCCGCCAAAGCTCCCCACCTCCACTCCGCTGAACCCCACACCCCCACCGAGACCGGCGGCGGCTCCCAGAGCGAGTCTGGGCGCTCCACACACGGAAAAGAGAGGCAACGCAACTCCAGGAGAGTCTTCACCCAGCGTCCAATCAGGTGAGGGCTCCCTCTGCTGCCCCCTGCAGGTGCAGAGGGAGAGCGCGTTCACAGCGAGCTCAGAAACACGCCATCAAGCAGTCACTCCCAATGAAAAGTCTGTGTAAACGTGCGTGTATATCCATTTCACACTTCCACGTTCAAAACTCTCGCGCGTTCATGCATGGGCTGCTGGAGCCTAACCCAGCCACTCGTGGGGAAGGCAGCTTCATCCTGGAGGGTGCTTTAGAGTTTGATCTTTATGTTTTGGAAAAAAGCATTCTGAGCCGCGTTCAAACTCAAGATTCTGTCCTTAAACACAGAAGGAAAAAAACATTGAAGGAAAAAACAGTTGTTGATCCTGATACGTCTGAACTTGAACTGGAAAATGTAGGAATTGTTACTTTTCAGCATAAAACACTGGAGACGAAGTTTATTTTCTGTTTGATGATGTGAAGCTGAATTCCACAGGAAACGGATTCATTTCTGATCATTATGTCTCCTTCTCCTCCTCATGTCTTCGTTTGGTGGGTCTCGCAGTGAAAGCAGGAAGTGTCCGTTCCGGCGCCCCGACTAAACCCGCAGCTCCGGCGTCCGCCCGCAGGATGAGCAGTAAGAGCACCGAGTGTACGTGTGTGCGCTGCAGCACAGCGGACACACACAGCCTGTCAGTCTGGACGTATAAAGCTGCAGACATGGACACGTTTTATGTGTTTGCATGTGACAGCAGAGTTCTGTGGGACACAAACAGGGAGAGTTGTGTAAACCAGAGAGAGAAAAATGCTCTGATTGTGCAGGAAGAAACAAGCCCTCACTGTTGATGGAAACTGTGTGTGTGTTGATGTACTGAAAGCTGTGTGTCTCGTGTGCAAATGTTTCACAACCTTCAGTTCTGCCACTTCTTACCATAACTTTTGCACGAAGCATTAAAGCTTCGTGACGATTTATCATGAAACAGGCAGGAAACGATCAAACTTTCAGATGGAGGCCATGTCAGTCACATGATCGGCTTTGTGCCCACAGCTCCAAACCTGGCAACCAAACCTGCTCCAGTTTCACAAACACCACCAGATCCAACCACCAAACCAACATCATCTCCTCCCAAACCTGCTGGGCAGGCCCCGCCCACAGGTCCCGCCCCCGCTTTGAGGAAAGCTGAGAGGATTAATAACAAGGCACAGCCCACAGACCCTCCTCTTCCTCCACGGTGAGATAAGTTTTACAACTTATCCTATCGTGGCGCCTCAGCCGTTTACGCAATTAAAGTTAACTAACTAGTTTGACGCAGAGAAAAGCAGCTTTGTGGATCAGCTCAACTAGGTATCAGCGCAAATATCGTGTTGCCGGCGCCACCTGCGGTTTAACCCTTTAACTACCCAGCCAAGGCAAAATCTGTAAAAAAATATTTTTCTGCTTTTTGCCTTGATGGAATCATACACACAAATCAATGTTTGGATATGTTTTCTGAATGTACTCTACCTTTACCAAACCTTTCAACAAACCCCGCCCCCTTCTCCCTTCTGCAGCCCTGCAGGTGCAAAACTCCTCCCTCTTCGACCTCCTCCAATCAAATCCATCCCTGGCAGGCCGCCACCTCCAGCTGTCAACTTGCACTCCTCGTCCAATCAGAATCCTTCCAAGGCTGCTCCGCCCCTTTCTTCTTCAGCCAATCACTCCCAGGCTCAAAAGGGAGGAAAAAGAGGACCGCCGTTGCCACCCCGGCCTAAACCTGGACACCCGCTCTACAACAGCTACATGGTACTCGAACCTTCGTCTGATCCCGCTGTCCCTGCTGCAGGGATCCGCTTCATTCTTCGCTGTTCTTCTCAGAAGCAGGAGGTTCTGATCGTCCTGGATGACCCGAACCCGGCCCCTTCTGAGCAGGTCTCAAAGGACGAGAAAGAGCCTTCCAGCCCCCCCCTCATCCTGCCGTTGCAGGAGCTCCTGGACACCCCACCTGAGGACACCCCAACCAAACCGGTCCCAGAGCCCCCCCAGGTTCTGCTGCTGATCTGCTCTGTCTTCATGTCGCTCTAACCGTCTGTTAACAGAGTTCTACGACTGTGTCTCTCCAGTCCATCATACCTGTGAAGCCTGTGGAGCTGAAGGATCATCCAGACCCCGCCCCTGTCAGGTGAGTCAGTGAGTCACTGAGACGGCTAAAAGCCCCTCCCCCGCTGACCTCCATGTGTCCGCAGCGGCCCCCGCTGCGTCGCCAGGTTTGACTACGAAGGCGAAGCGGACGACGAGCTCACCTTCTCGCGGGGCGACGTCATCGCCCTGCAGGAGGTGATTGGAGACGAGTGGGGGCGGGGCCAGATCCACGGGAGATCCGGAATATTTCCCCTGAACTTCACGGAGGTGGTGGAGCCCCTCCCACAGGTGGTGACGTCATCAGACGAAAGCAGCAAAGACCCGAATACCTCGGGAGAATCTCTAAAACCAGGTGACACGACCACGTCGTTTCTGTTAGCGACTGTAAGAACTTTAGGAAATCTTTTTAAGAACATTTCCCAGCTGTGAGTCTCTAATGAAGGAACATTTTAAAAGATTTTAAAACAGTAAAACTGCTTTGATGTTTGAATGTTCAACTCTTAGTAGGAACTCAAGGATGAAAGTTATTGTCTTTTCTGTGAAAATGTATTTTATTTTGAAAGTTTTGTTGCCATTATTATGTAACCTAAAAATTCTTCTAAAGTTTGTTTTTGAATTTTCTCTTGAACTTTAGCGGTGACAGAAACCCCTCAGGACTCAGAGGTGCGTCTGTGTGACGTCTCAGTGTAGATTTTCGGTCTGTTGTGGCTTCTTTGAAGGCTTTATCCCTGTTTTTCTGTTTAAATCTCCGTTGGGCCTTGTGAGCAGGCGGAGGAGTGGGTGGTGGCTGTGTTCGACTTCCCCGGTCAGACCGCGGAGGATCTGTCCTTCCAGAAGGGGGCGCTGATCAGAGTGACGGAGCACGTGGATGCAGAGTGGCTCAGAGGAAGGCTGGAGGGCCGAGAAGGCCTCTTCCCAGGGTCCTTTGCTCAGCCATACCAGGGTAGGATTGAGGAATCGCTTATTTATGGCGTGAATCACTGTCGAGAGTTTAGCCCTTCAAGGCTACGCTAAGCACGTCAAGGAGCGTGTGTCTTAGGTGGCGCCGGCGACATGTTCAGTGTTAGTGAAGCTTCTTTCTGGTTTCAGCTCAGCCAATCACAGACCAGCAGTGTCCGGTCGGACGAACAGCCAAAGTTTTGTTCGACTTCACGGCGGAGCGCGAGGACGAGCTCACCCTGAAGGTATTCCACTGTTGAAGCTGGAAAAGTCCAGCCTGTGTTCTGTGTGTCCTGAGCTGTGGTGTGCCCCCTGCAGGTTGGGGACGTAATCACACAGGTGGAGTCTGTAGACACAGACTGGATTTTAGGACTTGCGGGCGGGAAACGTGGGATTGTTCCTAAAAACTATGTTTCGTTTCTCTGATGTGGAGGGCGGCGGACGGGAAACGGGATCGCCGCACCACAGGAGCTGCTTCCTGTGGGCTTTTATTCTGAAGTGCTGAGCACACGCCTGTTTTTTTTCTATTGTTCTTATTAACTGTGCTTTTTATTCTGAAAGTATACAGTATTTTTATTTTTAAATAATTTTCTAACCGGACGAACTGAACTCTTATGAGCTCCAGCACTCACAGAACTTCACCACATCCAAGACAAACATTTACTTTGAAAGTCTGACTCATCTGTGAGCCCGAATAAATGAACCCGAATGAAACTTCAGACGCAGAATATTTGTTAAAGGTGAGTCTGCACCAGGTCATGTGACAAACCACACACAGCTGTATTTGTTTTTGACATTTTTTGGATTTGACAGTAATGACGTGAAAGTGCAAAGAGTTTCCATTTCAAGGTTTTTATCAAGTTAGAAAAAGTGATTAAAATGCTTTTAACAGAAGATCAAATTTCTTTTAGTTTTTCCGTCCTTTTTTTGCAGCATTTGACATTTCTCTACATTCAGATCAACTTTGTTATATCTATTTACCAGAAACCTTTCATGTTTGCCAATTGTTTTGACTAAAATGTTGTGTTTTGCATAAAAAAACAGATGAAATCAGTTCTGATCATCAGTTCACAGCATTTTCACCAGCTAATAATAATAATAATATTACTTTCTTTTCTAGATTTTATGGTAAAAATGCAACACCTGACCTTTACCTTGGTCACGGTCACCTGTCAGAATAGATTTCAGCTTAAAACGTGGCCTCTGGTTTTCTCCTGGATTTCCTGAGTCTGCTGGCAGAAGTGAACCTGCAGGAAGATGGGAAAACGTTGAGCTGAAACAGTACATCGAATCTTTGCTACACTCCTAAATCAACTTTAATGAGACAGTTACTTCAAACACTGGCGTTGCAGTTTTTCTGGACATTTCATGTCATGTTTTTTTTTTTTGGTTTTGTTCTTAATAAACTGAATTTCCAAATCGTTTCTTTTTTGAAAGAATTTTCCCTAAACGTGCAGAACCTGAAGCTACAAAATGTATTGTTTTACTATGGTTTGTGTGAAACGTCTCTGATTCAACCTTAACGGTTTTTTATGCATCAGTTCAGCCAAATCCCTTCGTGTAACTGAAACCCATTTCATTCATCATGACCGTGTTAGTTCGGTTTCACTGATGAAGAATTTCAAATCCTTTATTGTTTTACAGCATTTAGATTATTTATATTTTATTAATATTCATTTCACACCTTGATTCAGTTTACTCTAAAAAACTGTTTTGTTTTTATTAAGTTCATTAAATCTTTAGAATAATAATTTCCTATTAAACACGTACACCAAAAAAAGGCTGGATTGTTTGCATACTGTCTCCATGGCAACCACTGCCTAGCAACAATTTGCCAATAGTGAAATTAAAAGAAGTTTTATCCTTCTGATTACTCAATTTGTTTGGTCAAAATAGTTTTCACCTCCACAAGAAACTACAATTCCCAGAGTTCCACCCCTTCACATCTGGTATGATTGAAAGGCTTAAATGTCCTCAGTAGAATGCAGTGGTTTGGAGGTATTCAGGTTTAGACATGTCCTCTACAGAGGACAAGGGAATAACTTTTAACTGCAACTTGTGACTTTCTTAAAGCAACAACATTCCAGCTGAAATGTGATTTTAATGCATTTAAACCTTCAATATTTCACTGTTAGATGGTCATCTTTTAATGCTTTCACTATTTCCCTTAAGTTCAGAAAATCAGAACAGAATTCGTGCTGCACACCCACCCATGACCAGTTCAACCAAAAAACCCTTTCAGTTCAGCACTTTATCCGTCCATCATCCATCCATCTCTATCAGTCCATCCATCCGTCTCCCTCTGCTCATCTGGGCCGTGAGGGCAGAGTTATCCAGAGGCGTTTCCAGGCCAGAACAGAGCCTTGTGTCTTCCCTGTGGTCTCTGCCCAGGGGGACATGAACCATGTTGTGTTAGCTTAGCAACTGAAAGTGTTTTTTGTTGTTTTGGTTTTAAAACATGATCATTAACTTGCAGCTAATTTCCTGGCTCACAGCGTGTGTTGTTGAACACCACCTCCTCTTCTGTGTCTCTGCAGAGCTAACCAGCGCCGGCGTCGGTACATTAATTCATCCTCCATGTAACCTGGCTGCTTTACACCTTTAGCTAGTTTTCTGTTCGCTTTTTTAATATATTTTTTGTGTTGAAATTCTTCCAAATGAGCCTTACAAAAACAACTTGATCATTTTAGCAGCCAATTCCCTTCATAGGTCTGCATCTCCTGCACCAACACTCACACAGGAATTCCTATAGAAACACTTTTTTAAATTCTCTTTATTACAGGTAACATAGATCATTTGTACAGGTTATAGTTTGCTTAAAAAATAAAACAAGATGATATTTCCAATGACACAACAAAGCATTTATATACATATATAGAGTTCTATATTCATGAATTTTGTTTTTACCTTATTTGTAACCAAATTATTTGACAGTTTTCTAATCATTCTTAGACCAATATTTTATCAATACTGCAGTATTAAGCAAAAAAAAAAAACAATGTCTTTACCAACTTCATCATTGTTGCCCTGAAATCTTTCCATGTCTTCATTGTTTTTAGATATTTTTCTGTAGTTCAAGTTATTCAAGTTTATACTGGCCAATCAGATGCCTCAAAAAAAGTAGGTGGAGCCTGTTGGCCCCCACATCCAATGTTCAAAATGTGGGGTGTGGCCTTTCAACAAACTCACTCCGGATTGGCGAGAGTGGTTACCATAGAGACGTTGACTCGGACCAATCACAGCTTACTGGTGTTATCTGGCTCCATCATGGCGACATCCGTATTGTGAAAAAACGGCGACCGAATTGACTTCATTTTGTTGAAATAATCCATTGTCAATGGATGATGTCACTCAGTCCAGTCCTTATATATACAGTCGATGGTCCTCTGACACCAAATTGGACAGAGTGAGCTGTAGCGGTTACCACGACAATGTGTCACACCGTACATAAAATAGTCCCTGTCTTGAGAAAAAACATTTTAACATTAAAAATAACAAGTTTCAAAACTGATAGCTGATCTATTATTACCATGTTTAGTACGTGATCGTGGTATGTGCAGATTCCTGCCCTTTTTTACTTTGTTGTCTGTTGCTTCTGCAAAATCCTTCAATTTTCTGATAATGGACACTTTGTAGCTGATTATCCCTTATGTAAAAAAAGAAAATGACCACCTTCTGAATCCTCGGCACATTGAGATGTGATGAGGAAAATTCAACGCTTTGGAATGACTGGTGGCTTCTCCTGAAGGCCTAAGCCCTGACATGTTTCATAATCTCTGCCGTGGTTCCACTGGAGCGTGAGAGCCAAAGTCCAACATGAAGCGGTTTGGTGAACTTGGTCTGGACTGTGTGGAGCGGAGTCATGGTTTCAGAGACGCTGTAGAAGGCCAGAACACCGGCGCTGTGGTCCAGGTACACTCCTATTGTGGAGGAATCAGGAACTGAGACAGGAGTGTCTTTACCGTTGTGATAGAAGGTATAACTGTCTTCCCCACAGCATAGAGCCCACGACTTCTTGTTTAATCCAAAAGAACTGTCATCAAAATCACCGACTCTGCTGATGCTTTTAAAGGCCACTGCAATTTCCACTCCTCCTCCACTCCACTCCACCTCCCAGTAACACCGCCCGGTCAGACTCTGTTTGCTCAGAACCTGCCATCGCCTAGTGAACCGGTCTGGATGATCAGGATAGGATTCTCTTTCTCTCATCATTGTTACTTTTCTGTTCCCCTCAGAAATGTCCAGCAGCTCATGTGCTGTGTTTGGATCCAGTGTGATTTTACGTGAATATTTCAGGAAGTTCTCTCTGGGATCTTCCTGCTTTGATGATGAGGCTGAATCCTGGACTTGGGGCACAGTCTGTGAGATGTTTGCCTGTTTGTCCCTCAGGAGCTCCCGTAGTTTGTCTCTGGTGTCTGCTGCAGCTGCCATCACCTCCTCAAAGTACTTCTGAGGATGAAGGTGGAAGCTGGATGAGTGTGTGGACTGACTGAGTGCTGACACTGAGGCGTATCTGTGCAGGAACTGGCTGTGGTCCTCTGTGTGTGAGAGCTCCTCCATCTCTCTGTCTTTGCTCTTCAGATCCCTGATCTCCTGCTCCACCTTCTCCTGAAGATCCAGAACTCGACTCACTTCCTTTTCCTGCTGGGATCTGATCTGCTGCTTCACCTCAGAGCTTCTTTTATGGATGAGCCGGATCATCTCAGAGAAGATCTCCTCTCTGTCCTCCACTGCTTTGTCAGCAGATTCGTTGATGTTCTCCACCTCCTGCTGGAACAGCCTCATGTCTTTCTCTCTGTACTTGATCCTCTGCTGGATTTGTTCTTGAATCTCCTGGAGTTTCTTCTGCTTCTCTGTAAATTCAGCTGCTATTGAAACCGTCTCGTGGCCTTTGTGTTCGTCCATCAGACAGAGATAACAGATACACCTCTGATCAGTGCGACAGAAGATCTTCATCACCTCATCGTGAAGAGAGCAGATATTCTGCTGTAGATTCCTGGAGGGATCCACCAGCTTGTGTTTCCGTAAAGCTGGAGCATAATGAGGTTGGAGATGTTCGTCACAGAAAGAAGCCAGACAGTCCAGACAGGACTTGACGGCTTTCGTCTTCCTCTCAGAGCAGACGTCACAGTTCACATCTTCAGGTCCAGAATAACAAAGATCAACTGGAGCAGATCTGAGTTCAGTCTTCTTCAGCTCCTCCACTAACTCCGCTAACATGATGTTTTTCACCAGAACTGGCCTTGGATTGAAGGTCCTCCTGCACTGAGGACAGCTGTGGGTTCTCTGATCTTCTCCGTCCCAGTAGGTCTTGATACAGCTCATGCAGTAGCTGTGTCCACAGGGAACAGTCACCGGATCCTTCAGTAGATCCAGACAGATGGAACAAGAGAACTTTACAGAGAGAGTTTCTTTCTGCGCCATTTCTCGTCTTCACCAGGTATGCCGTAGTTTCGTTTCCTGGAAATCAAACCCTAACGTGTCATAAAGAAGAACAAACTGAAGATTTACAGAAGCTCTGTCTGCTCCTGCTCTCTGCAGAACAGTCACTAGACCCGTCCCATGTGTGTGAGATCAGTGGAAGGGGCGGCAACAGGAACAGGAGAAGTGTAATGTTGTTTTCAACGAGTCAACAACCTGAAGGTTCTATCCACTTTTGATTTCATGGACTGAGTAGTTTTAGTTTTTTGCTTTAAAAACGCCTATATTTGTTTTGAAGTGTTTTCATTCTGTCCTTTTACTTTGTTCCAAAGAGTCACTTCCCTCTTCTGTTAGCTTTTCTGTTGCCACCATCAAGTGTTTGAACTGAAGTACTGCAGATCACAAGAGGTGTTCTAAAACAGTTTGCTTTTACTTTTGACACATTTGTATTTTAATTTTTCAAAAATGATCATGGAATAATCAAAGAAACATTCAAATAAGACAAACTAACTTTATTCAGAGACAAAATTTGTATTATTTTTGTTTTTGCACAGCAGTTTTTAATCGTTATAACTAAGTTCAAATAATTTTCGTGCTTTTTAATATGATTAAATTTAAATCACGATCAAACAAATCAGCAAACTTCCTGTTATTGATAATAAATGGGTCCATGTCGTGTCGTAACCCTTATTTATGTTTCACACTTGTATTTTCTTGTAAATAAAAACATTGTATTTTTCAGGTTTTCCTATTGATCATATATGAGAACCCATAGATTGATCAAAAACAACCAAATAAAGTCGATTCAGTCGCCATTTTTTTATCTATACGAATGCCACCATGTTGGAGCCAGACATCGTCACTCACTCCAGATTTACGCTGGCCGTCTGCGGTGCCATGCGCAGAGAATCCATCTTACAACCCACAGTTTACTTTGTCTCCGTTGCGTCTCCGATCCAGCTCCCCCTCCTGGCTTCTGGAGACGTGGTTTGTCCCTTCCACCTCTTTGTCATCTACATAAAAACTTCGTCAGTAAGGCCCGGTGGCCTCTCCTTTCTCACTGAGTCCTTTTTAAAATGCATGTTTTGTGTCATAAATTATGTCTTTTTTTCGTCAATGGTAAAAACGGACGCTGGTGTTATCCGTGGTGTGCATAATCACATGGGCATGTCACTGTAAATATAGCATTTTATAAAGCTTTTTTTTTTAAAGTTTAAAGGATTTTCTTACACTTGCTGTATTCTGAAACCTGCACTTTTTTTGCATTTCTCTGCCTCTTTAACATGAATTGACATGTTGAAGGACAGGTATGGCGTCACATCTCTGCCATTAATCGAAGGGCGCGTATTTTATAACTGAGCATGCAAAGCTCTCACCGCGCGCGCTCAGTTTTTTTTTTTTTCTAGCTGCCGAAACGCCGATCTGGCCGCCAGAACACCGATCTGGCCGCCGGAACGCCGGGTCTATCCGCCGGAATGACGGTCTGGCCACCGTAACGCCGGGTCTGGCCGCCAGAACACCGATCTGGCCGCCGGAACGCCGGGTCTAGCCGCCGGAACGCCGGGTCTGGCTGCCGGAACGCTGGGTCTAGCCGCCGGTGAGGAAGGAGACCACTATGAAAAAACAACGGGTTCACCATGATCTTAATTAAAGTCAAAAATACGTCTGACACACCATCTCCTGAGGTGCTCAAAGAGGAGGAATGCCCATAAGCGGCAGTTAATAATAATCATTTCAGAGAATAATAAATTATGGTGAACTTGTCATATCTTATCCAGGGGTGTTAGACGTATTTTTGATGTTCATTAAGATCATGCTTTCACCCGTTTTTTCATAGTGCTCTCCTTCCTCATTTTTTTTATGTAAAGCACGGTGTTCTCCTTAAGTCCGTAATGTCTCCCAACCGACGGTAACTAAAATCTACATGTATATTTACCTAATAAAGTGAGTCATGACATGAGTCAACTTAAAGCACAAAGAACCTGCTACACCATCTTGTTCTTGTCCTTCCTTAACGTTTTAATCCACGTTTCATCCGCCCCGGAATGAAAGCCCCGCCCCATTGCCTCATGGATTCGACCAGAAATTTTGGCCAATCAGATCAACCAGAAAGGTTACCGCCCCCTGAGTGACAAAAACGCCCCCTGAAACTGAGCGGGCGCAAATAGAAACTGAGCACGCGCGCTCAGTTAGGGCGAAAAAAAGACTGAGCGCGCACTGTGAGAGCTTTGCGCGCTCAGTTATCAAATACGCGCCCTTCGATTAATGGCAGAGATGTGACGCCATAGACAGGAAATAGAACTCCTTCGTTGTGAAGTGATAGACTTCAGACGCAGATGTGATGGAGGCAATGTAGACTTTCCGATTGAATAATGAACGTTTTATCTTTTTGTGTCAACAAAATGGAAACACACCACAGACTGATAGATGTGAAAATCAGCATCAAGCACTGACTAGTCTGAGTCAACATTTCTGTAGCAACCACTCCCACCAATCAGGACTGAGCTTCTGAGAAGGCCACACCCCTACCCATCTAAAGTGGGATCATGAAAAACTTCGAGCATTCAACGTGAGTTTTATTGAGACACCTGATTGGTCAGTTTATTACTTAAATAACTAGAACTACAGACAAACTATCATGAAAAAAAATGAAGATTTTCAAGAAAATGTTTTAAAAGTATCAGAGCAAGAAAGGTCATTCTGAATGACTGAGTAAAAGCTGTTTATTTCTCTAGAGAAGTCTATGGGATTTTGGATTCTTGGAGCCAACAGCTACTTCCTGTTTGGAACACCACGGGGGAGGGGTAAACGTGTTTTCCTCAGACGTTTCCTCAGAGGCTCATCTTAAGTTTCTCTGTGGTCCAGATGACCCGTTTAAGGAGGATGCTTCATGTTCACGCTCCTACAGATGGGGATTTGTAGTCTGAAGTTGGCAATCAGCTTGAAAGTCTAATGTTCAATCCCAGACGGACTCCTCCCTCACATTTCAGGGCATTTGGAGAACATGGAGTCTAATTTCGGACCTCCTTTCATGACTCCTTCATTGAGGTGGCCAACCCATTCCGTGCTTTAACAGCACCTGGACAATCTTCTTTTTCTTATCAACTTATTTTCTGCTGGACAAACTGATCCAAAGGACTGGAGGGCCCATCAGAAGAGCTGAGGTCACCCATGAAGTCAGTCCACCCTGCAGTGACCGAGCCCCAGACATGGACTTGATCCAGAGATCCTTAAGGATTTGATGCTGTTGAACCATTTTGGCTAACAAGTCTTTTGAATCTTTTTACACAAAGATATGGGGCCTCTGAACCGGTAAAATGGGTTCTTCTCCTCAAACGAGTATAACATTTACATTATACCTACTAGGATGCTTGACTCCTCCACGGTTTAGGTTTATGCAGAGGTACACGACACATGCCGGAGAATAATCTCGTCCGACTGTAAACAATACGGACCAATTCCTTATCCTGGGTTTTTAGAAGAAATGTGATCGTTTGTTGGAGTATCTTTTGTAAAAATGTTGTTGGAGTGTAGGTCTGTTGGCCAACAGCTGAGAGCTGTCTGTCTACACCAAGAGCAGGAGGATAGTTGGCATCAGAAGATTCTACTCCTTTCACAAGGTGACTAAACTCTTGAAAGAGTTGTCATTATTATTTTTTTTACAGTTACTCATCATCACTTAAATATCTGTCCAAAAACCATGGAGTTCCTTTTTGTGACACTGGAATTTTATTATCACTTTTGCAGATGATGTGATTCTATTGTCATGGAAGCAGTTTGCTGCAGAGAATTGAATCCTTTCAACCAAACTGGTAAGTTTACTCTGAGTATCAGCTGGACGATCAAATACAGCCGTGTCCTGAATGGTCACGACATTCTGCGCATGAGTCCCATTTATTCAGACAAACCTTTCAAAGTAAATGTAGTTATTTAAGGTGCTCAGAAGGATTGATAGCCTGATCAAGTAAAAGAAAACAAACATCAACAAAACAAGTCCAAATGCCCCTCAAAAGACTTCTGGCATCTGAGCAGTAAAGACGTGATACAAACACGAGTTTAAAGGTATTTTATCAAGTCCTTCCTTAAAGGAAATCGGTCTATTTCAGTTTAATGAACGTTGCTGTAGAGGGGCAGTACAGGTGGCTATTTTCACAGAACAGGACTCCGGCGTGGAGCGGCTGAGTGAAGGTGGTCTGGACTCGGTGGAGCAGAGTCATTGTTTCAGAGACGCTGTAGAAGGACAGAACGCCGGCTTCATGATCCAGGTACACTCCCACCCTGGAGGAATCGGGACCAGGGAGACGGGTTTGAATATTGCTGTGAGAAAAAGTGTACCTGCCGCAGTAGCCACAGTGTAGTGACCACGACTTGTTGTTGAACCCAAAAGCAGATTCTGTTGAATCACCTGCTCTTCTGATGTTCTTGTATGCGACTGCGACACAAAGCTCACCTTGATTCCACTTCACCTCCCAGTAACAGCGCCCGCTCAGACTCTCTGTGCTCAGAACCTGAGGCCAGAAAGTAAATCTGTCTGGATGATCAGGATAAGACTCATCATTGCTCATTTGTGATGCAGTTGTGTTCTCCTCAGATAGAACCAGACGTCTGTGTGCTGTGTTTGGATCCAGAGTGATTTCTCTTGAATAGTTCAGAAAGTCCTCCCTGGTCTTTGGTTCTGGTCTTGATTCTGGTCTTGGTGACTGCTCTTGACTTGGTGGTTTTGGTGGTAAAACGTCCGTTTTAGCCTCAGCCAGGGGGACGTTTTCCCGTTTGTCCCTCAGGAGCTCCCGTAGTTTGTCTCTGGTGTCTGCTGCAGCTGCCATCACCTCCTCAAAGTACTTCTGAGGATGAAGGTGGAAGCTGGATGAGTGTGTGGACTGACTGAGTGCTGACACTGAGGCGTATCTGTGCAGGAACTGGCTGTGGTCCTCTGTGTGTGAGAGCTCCTCCATCTCTCTGTCTTTGCTCTTCAGATCCCTGATCTCCTGCTCCACCTTCTCCTGAAGATCCAGAACTCGACTCACTTCCTTTTCCTGCTGGGATCTGATCTGCTGCTTCACCTCAGAGCTTCTTTTCTGGATGAGCCGGATCATCTCAGAGAAGATCTCCTCACTGTCCTCCACTGCTTTGTCAGCAGAAACCTTGATGTTCTTCACCTCCTGCTGGAACAGCCTCATGTCTTTCTCTCTGTACTTGATCCTCTGCTGGATTTGTTGTCGAGTGTCCTCAAGGTCCTTTTGCTTCTCAGTTCTTTCCGTTGCAGTTGAAAGCGTCTCGTGGCCTTTGTGTTCGTCCATCAGACAGAGATAACAGATACACTTCTGATCAGTGCGACAGAAGATCTTCATCATCTTGTTGTGACGTGAGCAGACGTTCTGCTTTAGGCTTTTCGATGCTTCAATGAGTTCATGATTTTCCAAAGATTCATAATGAGGTTGGAGATGTTCCTCACAGAAAGAAGCCAGACAGTCCAGACAGGACTTGAAGGCTTTCCTCTTCCTCCCAGAGCAGACGTCACAGGACACATCTTCAGGTCCAGCGTAGCAGAGAGCAGATCTGAGTTCAGTCTTCCTCAGCTCCTCCACTAACTCTGCTAACATGGTGTTTTTCACCAGAACCGGCCTTGGATTGAAGGTCCTCCTGCACTGAGGACAGCTGTAGATTCTTCTCTGATCTTCTCCATTCCAGTGGATCTTGATACAGTTCATGCAGTAGTTGTGTCCACAGGGAATGGTGACCGGATCCTTCAGTAGATCCAGACAGATGGAACAAGCAAACTTTAGCGAATCCATTGGACTTCCTCCCTGTGCCATTTTCCTTCAGCTTGGCTCAGCAGAAGTAGATGTGCTCTGCTCTGGCTGATCAGATGACTGCCCGTCACACCTGTTCTCCTCAGGTACATGTGGGGAGGAACCGGGAAACTGTAATGAAAGTTGGACTTTCAGCTCAAGAGGAAGCGGTTTAACTTTTAAGTAACTACAGGAACAGCAGGATGGACTTTGGAATAATTTATACCAAAGTAAATGATTCATGTGGTTGCTGCTTCACAAAAACAAAAACATTCAATCTTTTCGTTAAAAAAACGTTTGCTTTGAAATTCACTGAAGGTTCAACATCATCTGTGACTAAATCTGGAAGTTGACAAAGAACAGCAGCAAAAGAAGAGCTTCTGGTTGCGTATCAGACTGATTGGATCTCTGTTAATGTTCAAACAGACTTTTGTGAGAGGATTTTCCATCTCATGTAGTGGACTCTGCCTTTCACACACCTGCTTGTGCAAAATCTTTAAACACTTTTGTGTTTCGGTTTTTCGCCTCCTGCTTGTCGCGTCGTAAAGCATGCGGTAGGCTGTCCAAGCTACGAGAGCGCCAGTTACATTTGAAGGAGCAACTTTTTTACACTAAAATGCTAAATGGAGAACACAGTTTACGACATACAGCGTTCCCCAGCTTTGCTGTTTCACAGATGAATTTATTTTAGCAACAGATTGTGTTCTGCATCCTGATTGGCTGTAGACCACTGTCAGTCCATCTCCTCTGTGCAACATCTCCTGTACGAAACGCATTCAGTTTGTCAAATCGCGTTCAATTGTATTTAAGCTCATCACATAACTATGGGAATATGCCGACAAAATATCATATTTAGAAATGTATAGTAAATATTTTCTTTTGTTTAAATGTAATAATGAAAAAGCTGCATCACTATTTCAGAGTTGGTTCTGGTCCTTCATGGGTCAAAGGTGAAAAACCAAATCAGTCTGCTGATCTGTTGGTTCCTTTCTATCTGTTGATAAAGTTTTGTTGATGCAATAATGACGGCACGCTAACTGGTGGTCACCGCATTCGCTTTATTTTCATCCATAGCAAAATAACAAACCAGACTTTCTTTTTCCCATCTGGAGCCAACATACATATGAACATCGGTCATGTGACATTATTGTTTTCACCAAAACACATCCATAACAGGTCCTTCAAAATAAAAGAACTGGTGATTTCACGTTTTCCAGTTCAAGGCAGGGCCAGTCCAATGTCTTCAAGTAATGACATTTAATGATTTAATTTCAGCACATCTCAGCATGATTACTTGATTGGAACTTTTTCATGGTAAAGTTTAGGTTTGTTTTAAAGAAATTAAAGACAAACTTTGAATAAATTTAGTCTACTGTGACGTCTGAAATAAAATGTTCACACACACTCAAAAGAAAAAAACAGACTCAAACTCCTCAAAAGACTTTGAACCATGCACAGCACAGTCCGTTCAGGTACAACATAACAATAAAACCTCAATTTATGGGGAAACATCTTCAGTTTCAATCCTAAAATGTAGGTTTTCTACGAGTTCACATTTTGGTGAGAAATGCAGCAAAAGTAACGAAACAAACAAATAAAAAAAAACGATTAAAGTGACAAATCTGCAGCATGCTGATCAAGTGCAAAACACAAAGGAATCAGTTGGATTAGGACAAATATCAAGCTCTTCCACCCTGTTAGGTACGTTCATGTTGCTACAAAACTCCGTCCTTCGTTTCATTTTTGTTACTACATGGATTTGCACAGTGCTTTGTAAAACTCACAGCAGTTTTTTTTTTGCGAAGGCTACTGCAGCGTGTTTGACTTTTCCTTCTAAAATAAAGTGAAGCTCAATGGACTGAGGGAAAATTCTACTTTACATCAACCGACAGACCTTTTCTACTTCCTGTGACCCGAACAGACCTCAGATGTTTGTGGACTCGGCTGGCGGCAGAACGAAGTAAAAACAGAAGGCTTCACTTGGTTTGGTACGAAGCAAAGAGAAACAATTAAGACCACTGGGTTCATAGCAGGCATAGAAGGTCAGAGGCCGAGCTGCTGAGGAAGAGTTGGGTCGAATCCGAAGTTCTGGTTCAGGAGCTAGAGATAGTGGAGTGTGACTTAGAAGGGACAGGAAGTATTAAGGTCTTGTTGGAGCCTTTGCATCGGTGATGCTACATTCACACTGAGCGCGATTCACGCAGCCAATCTGCATCTATCTTGCATCCAGCAGCGAATTTTGTCCAAAAATGTGTCCAAAGATGTGTTCACTACCGTCAGAAGTTTTTAGTCTCATCACCACAGCATGGAAGACATGGATGATGTTTAGATCAGGTTTATTTATTTTAGAGTTCTACAAAATCATCGGTAATCACATCTCCATGTCTGGGCTCATGACATCATTCATCACTCGTCCAGTACGGTGAGGTTCACCATCTACTGCAGGAGTTCGGTCTAAATGACGGCGCTTTCAGCGGTACTTCTGCTCTGTGACCCAGTTTGATGACTTGCTGATCATAATATCCTCCATGCTGGTTTTGGACTCCACCTACTGACTACATCATCAAAACGTCACGGACCAAAGCCGAGTCACTGGTTTGTTGGCGTGACACAAAATCTTCACTAAAGTCCAGATATTTGAACTCTGGAAACATCGCACTACGTAGCTAAAACTTTGCCACGCATCACTTTTTTGCTGTGCCCTGTTATTGCGCCATTTAAAACACGCTGCGGCTGGAACATCACGCCGCACACGATGATCAAAACGTACCACAGGACCTCTGATTGCACCTTGGCATTAAAACTGGGCGCACTTGCTGTGCAAATCGCGTTCAGTGTGAACACAGCTTGAATGCTGAACTCAGTCTGAAACTGGTACCAGCAAAAAATTCCCAACAGTTTTCCAAAGTTCTCTGAGAAAGGTGGACAGAAGGTCAGTTTTAGCTTCCATCTATGGCGAGCTTGTTTGAATCAAAGTGGAAGAGAACATTTATTAATCTCTAAATCTGACAATGGTTTAAAGTTGTCCTTTTCCTTTGAGCACTGGGATTCTGAATCTACTGGTGGGATGACGTCTGTGAAACTGGTGTTTCCAGTCAGAACTACAGTTTGGAAATCTGGGGGATTCTTCTCTGAAACTCCTGAATATTAAAGTGCTTTCTTAGCCTTAATCATTGAGCTAGTTTGGATGTTCACAGTTCTAAGGTTGGCTGATAAAAAGACACTTCTGTTGTTGTTGTTTAACTTTTACAGCTACACATTACAAGAAAACCACACACTACGCTCCTTTAGCCCTTCTGTGGTCATCCCTGTGAAACTGCGGTGCTGGCAGGACTTTGACGGGTTTCATGGAGTCAGTTCAGAAGCTGTTTAGGACCAGGTCATGGTCATAACATTTTCCATAATGATGCACTTATATGGTCTGCATGGAAATACTGATTAGGTCAAACGTTGGATCTGAAACCCGGAACCAAAAAAGCGACCTTTGAACCTGGCTTATCGCTAACGTCTTTTATCAACGTTTCTACAGGCAGAACTCTCCAAAGCTGCCGATCGGAAAAGCAGCCGAACTCTTCCTCCTCAGCTCCAGCCAAAGGTCAAGGCCATTGGGAGTGTATGACTGCATCAGGTTTGTTTCAACGACTCATCGTTTCAAGTTTTGGAGCAGTCCCACCCTCTCCCATCGATGCAGACACACAAGTCAAACAAACGTTCCATATTTCACAAGTTAAAAAATGTTTCTTCTATCATTTTGACCCTCAGAAACTCAACAAACGAGAAATGACAGATGGACACGACATATTTATCATTTAAGGATGGAAAATCACCTCCTTTCAGAGTTTTTTTTTTAATGCATGAACAACCAGATTTATCAGGACGTTCAGGTTAGAAGTCTTCCATCCGGTTTACCGATATCAAGATTAGCAAAGTAAAGATCAAAGTTTTAATATTCAGTTTCCATTTTAGGGTTCTATCCTTAGATTAGTCTTTTTTGTTGTAAAACTACCCTTTTTCCAAGTTTCTACTGTTTTCCTAACTCACAATGGACTGGCACAGACGCACACAGATGTATTTACACTATTTACAACACGTCGCTCTGTGTAAACTGAGGGAAAGTGGCAGCTTCAAGGTTGAACAGGAACATGTCTTTAGAGTGAGGTTGGACTGTCACCATGGTAACCAGGAGGTACAAGCAGTCATGTTCTTCGGTTTTGCTGCTTTTTCTTGTTTTGTTTTTTTTCGTGTCTCAAACCTTGTTGGTTCTTTTTTTTTATGTTAACAGGATCAACAGTTGGAACCAACCAAAGGTCCTTTTCAGGAGTTCAGACGGCGAAAGGCTCTGACGTGTAAGCAGGAACAGTTCTTGGTCGTCCCGGTGGTTGAAAACCAAGCAAAACTCTTTAGAACTGGAAGACTTTCTGAACACCCAGAAGAACTCTGGTTCAAAAAGGTTTGAGGCCTATTGCACAAGCTTCCTGTCAGGTCCTACAGAAGCATCATTAAGGAATGATCTTTGAGTTCTGTGAGGAAATGGACGACGTAACGACATCCTTTGCTGAAATGATATGTGTCCTTAAGCTCAAGGAGAAGTGTCGGGGCTCAGCAGAAACGGGTCTTTTAAAACCCGCCGGTTAGTTTACAGAACTCAATAATGACAATAACAGAAAATACTGAGATTTTTGTCTGTTAGAATGAAAAGCTTCATGTAAATGGAGATGAATTAAGTCCTCTGTTGGGTTCCGGCTTCCTGTAGGTTAAAAACGGTCTGGAAAAGCTCCATGAAACTTCAGTTTTAAGATGTGAGCCAGAACATAACGTAGCCCACAAGTACAGAACCAGAGGATGTTCTGGACTGTATTTAAGTAAATACTTAGCTCTGTCTAGAAACGCTTTTTCAGGGAGTTTGCTAACATGAGTTTACTAACAAACAAACTGAGCCATTTTCCAGACTATTGACGAAACCAAAAACTATGACTCCAGTTCATAGGATTGTCTGCACTGGACGTCGTTAAAGGGAGTCTTGTTTGGATTTCAGTTGTGGAAAAAAGGGATTCACCAGAGGAAGATCAGGGAAAATCTTTTTTAAATCTTAAAATACATATTTTGTATGGTTTTGAATTGTATCAGATTTCCATTTTTCAATCAGAATTGTCAAATTTTTAAGTCTTATGGCAGCAAGTTATCAAGTATTAACCAAAATATCAACTATTTAAGTTTCATTTTTTTAAAGAGAACAAAACTCCAGTCTTAAGTGGAACTGAGGAAACGGGCTTCAGGTGTGATCAAATAGATATGTTTGATCTTAAAGGGTAGCAAGAAGGTTCGTTTCTGTTCCATTTGGGTTCCAGCTGAAGACCGTTTCCTAGATTTCTCTAAAAGTTGGGTTTTGGTTTCCAGTTTAGTTAAGTGACTAGACTGGAGATTGGTTTCTGTTGGATCAAAACCTGTCTCCTGTCAGACTGGCGTCCTGTCTGGGGTGAAACCTGCCTTCGCCCAACAGTAGTTGGGATAGGCTCCAGCAGCTCCTGACCCCAAAAAGGATTGAGTCAGTTCAGAGACAGGATGTATGGACGGAATGAAGTTTAACTTGTTAGCGCCCAGAAACGTGCCTCTTGGGTATCTGGACCAGCTGAGGTTTGATTGATTTCCAGTTGTGACGTTGGATGATGTCAGAATACAGACCAGAGTAGGGACACTTCAGACTAGAGGTGAGGGAACTTGTTTAGTTTCCAGGATTGGAGCCTCGTGTTCTGCGTCCGATCTCTCCTCACTGGTCGGGTCTTCAGAACTGCTCACAGTTTTGAGTTCAGGCGGAGCCTCATCCTACACAAAAACAACATCCACACGCATACAAATGATCTTCATTTAAATGCAGACTGTAGATGTGTGTAAACTATCAGTTCAATCGGATGCGTTTGCTTTTTCTGGTTCATTTAGAACCTTAGTCCCAACTGTCCTTACGGGTGGATATGAGGGTGACGTTCTCCTGTCTATGACCCTCCATGGACCCGGTGACCCAACAACCAGCAGAACTGGTACAGGTCAACCTACTATCACATGTGACCAAGACTTAAACTATAATCTCAACAGAAAGGTCTCACTGTGGACACAGCAATATTCCTTATAGCACATTTGATTGTGGTAGAAATCAGGGCGATTAATCTGGATTATTAATAAACTAGAACCAGTGGACTTTGTGTCTTGGAAAAAAATAATTAAAGGATGTCTGGGGTCATAAACCCATAAATCATGAAATCAGCAGCTTTCCCTAAAGGCTCCCTGCAGAATGTGAAGAGAAACACGAGCTGGTTCATAGCACTCAGAGATGGTGAAGTGTTGGCATGTTTTTGTGGTCGTACCGTCACCCATGGGTGGGAAAGGACCTCTTCAGCCGTGAAACGAGCATCAACGTTAACCTGCAGCATCTGGCTAATCAGCATCTGAGGAAGCAGCCACAAAGAAAAACACGTCAGCTTTGGTTTGGCAAACAGTCGAGTGTTTTAAAGGCTGCTGATTGGATGACAGTAGAAGGCTGCTGATTGGATGACAGTAGAAGGCTGCTGATTGGATGACAGTAGAAGGCTGCTGATTGGATGACAGTAAAAGGCTGCTGATGTCGATTTATTGAGAATTATCAGGTTTTGTCGTTCGATCACTTCACGCGCTTGTGTGTACTAGACGTTTCAAACACGAACAAAACTTTTATAGAAGAACAATTTATTCTACAGTTACAAACCAGTTTCATAGACGCAAAATCCAACATTCCAACAGCGGGACTTGAGGTATTTTGGTTTTAGAAAGCTTTGAAGTTCGGAAAAACCAGCTGAGATACTTTCAAAATAAATATTCCTAGATTTCGACAGTTGAAGTTCTAAAGAATATCATCATTTAGAACAAAATCCAGGCCTCGAGGGCCGGTGTCCGACGTGTTTTCCAACCAATCTGCCATTAAAGCTCCTTATTGGCCAAACAGGTCCAGGTAATCGGATGAGACAGGATTTCTGGAAAACCAGCAGAAGGCCGGCCCTTGAGCCCTGAGGTTTGAAACCCCGACTGAGAGGTTGTGTGCTATAAGTCATCCGTAACCTCTGCAGAACTCCACCAACGAACGCCACAGCAGCTTCCAAACATTTCTGAAGTTGGGTCGGTCTTACCTTTGCTGGGAGGCTGATGGTGTCCCAGTCTGGAGACGGAAACTCCAGCTTCCCCCTGAGGATCTGATCAAAGAGCTCCTCCTGGACATTATTCTCACTGGGCAGGAAACAAGAGAAGCTAACGTAGCATCAGCAGAATGACTGAAACACCGACACTTTGGGTTATTTTTTAAATCGAATTCATTTGCACCGGTTGAACCAAACCAGAGAGACTTGGCATCTACTGACCTTCTGAAAGGAGGAAATCCACACAGCAGGATGTAGGTGATCACTCCTGCTGCCCAAATGTCTACTTTCAGTCCATACCTGCCGACAGAAACACACCGCTGTCAAACCCTGCCGAGGACGCTCGTCGCATTTCCTGTTGGGTCATCTCTCACCCGGTCTCAGAGATGATCTCGGGTGCGACGTACGTTGGCGTCCCACAAACCGTGAACAGCGGGCCCTCGACCACAGTCGCCAGGCCAAAGTCGCCGAGTTTCAGGGACTTTGTGCCGTCGGGATACTCGCACACCTGCCCAACAAAACATCCAGTAAAAATCCAAACATGAGGTCATCGTTTGACGTTCTCCAAACATGATTACTGAGGTCACAAAAAGTAGATCACAGTCCAGACGTGTTAAAACAGTTTTTCTAAACATTCAGTGAGAAATTTCTTCAAAATAAAAGCACCAAACCAGAGAACTTTTACAACAAACATCCTGCTTCCTGATTGCCTTTTCTTTTAATTGATTTAAATCTTTTATATATATATAAAATAACAAACAAAAGCATCAAACAGTCATTTTTTTGGTTTAAATCTGTTCAGGAAAGACGGGGAGTCAATAACACCCCAAAACAAGAGGGGGCGCACCAGCAGGTTCTCTGGTTTGATGTCTCTGTGCACGATGTTCATCCGATGCAGGTACTTGATGGCTCCGGCCAGGTTGTAGACCATGGCGCTGGCGTCCCGCTCGCTGTACTTAGTGGAGGAGGTGATGGCGTCAAACAGGTCTCCACCCTGATGGAGGCAGAGACGGCAAAAGAAAAGGTCCAACAAGGTTCTGAAGGTTCTTAAAACAAACCTGATGCTCAATATGCTAAAGCGCTTTGAAAATGAGATTGAAAAACGTTTATTTCTCGTTTCTTTTGGAATCGTTTCTCTAAAGTGAGGAGGACAGACAGAACAGGAGGCACCTTGACCAGCTCCATGACCAGGAAGAGCTGCGTTGGCGTTTCGTCCACCTCGATGAGCTGGATGATGCTGGGGTGTCGGACCCTCCTCAGGACTGCCACCTCGTTTTCAATCAGGTGTTCCTGTTGACGTAAAGCTGTCAGGCTTTCTGCTCCGCTTGATCTCCCAGTTTATGTTTATTTTGGAAGTTTGAGGCTGAAATTCACACCTTTAAACATTTGAGGAAAATTTCAATCTAAAAGCTCCAGTCAAACACATTCATCTACAGAACGTGAAAGTTTCTCTGAAATCCTGCAGGTTTATTGAACGATGTCTTTTCCAGCAATAAAATAAATAAACCTGATAAAAACAAACGTGAAAAATTTACCTTTTGAACTTAAGAAAAAACAAATAATAAAGTAGAATTATTTTGAATGGCTGCAAAAGCGTTTACTGTTTGGTAAATTTAATGTTTAATTGGATTTCAAAATAAAACACTCTTTTTCCACATTCGAAAAAGCAAAACATTTTAGAAAAACCCTTAAAACAGAAAACTCTGAATTAATAAAATCACAGAAGAATAAAAGCAAAATAAAGTAAAACCAAAACTAACTTGATAAAACTGAAACCTAAAACAAATATTTAAAAAATGATGTTAAAAACTTTTAAAGGAAAACTGAGAACATAAAAAATACTATTTAAAAGCTAAAGTAAAAATATGACTTTTGAGGCCCTTTTTTGACTGATTTATTTTTAAATCAAATATTTTTTCATCAACTCATAGGAATCATTGAGGCCGCTTCCTCTCAAGTAAAACTGAAATATTAACAGAATAAAAGCTTCTTTCCGTCATCAGTTTACATGAAACAAACACAAACGTTGTTTCAAACAGCATTCCCTCTGTGACACAAAAAGGATTTATCTGAAAGTTTCCCGCATTACCTTCCCGCAGCAGCGAGCTTTATCGATGATCTTCAGGGCGAACTCCTGCCCCGTCGCTCTGACAACGCAAACACACAAACAGCGTTCCAGAAGACAGAAAACTCCGGAATCAAACACAAAGGCTTCTATGGACAGATTCTGGAAACATTTACAAACTAACATTTACTAAATAAAAATGATTTATGATGTCAAGGAAGAAGCTGAATCCAATTTTGTGGACTGCGTTTATCTGAAAAGTTCCTTCTTTGAAGGTGAATTTAAAGACTTGGTGACTGGAAGTCTGCCTTCACGTGCACCCGTATGCCGTATGGGGGGTCCACCTGTACAGGTGCTGCAGGTTCTGGGTCTGTCCAGGTCTGTGGAGGCGTCGTAGAAAGGAAAGTGTCTCATACGACCACCTTAAGAGATGAAAATGGATCGTACCACGGTCATGTGTGGGAAGTGTGTTCATGAGGTAATGGAAGTCATGCACACATGACGTACTGGTGATGGCGGCGTTCTTACGCCACACTCGAGTCATCGGTTAGGTGTGAGTGCTGGATCATTCAGCGCCGGCTGCACCAAACCTTTTTTCTTTGGTGCGCTCACCTTCTCGACCGCCTTGCTCACATATCCCAACATGTCACCGCACAGCCACCTAAACGCACGTTCTTCAGCAAACCCGGCAGGCGGAGGTTTTAGGAAGAGCTAGCGGACGATTTTTCTCTAAAAGCCGACATCGGTCAGTGTGTGTGACCTGCGTGACCCGTACAGGTTTGACCACATTTCCATGGTCAAACCATATTTCTCCACCCGTACGGGCAGTTGTGACTAAGACTTTAGTTTTGATCGTGTTTCTGCTTTTCTCTTGCCTGTTTTCTCGTCTGGAATGACTTCATTCAGTGATTTTTCTTTTTCCTGAATGAGACAAAGTCTAATTTCGTCATGGACTTGCATTCACACTAGACATCTGTACCGTGTCAGAGTACATTTGTACGGCAGTTCTGATTGAACTACATGACCCCTGCAGTCACAGGTCTGACCGCTGACACGTCACCAACGTGCAGGTCGACTGTCTGATGTCATCAGTACAGTTCACTTCATCATCACTCTGAGGCCTCCTGATCCTTAAAGCAGCTCATGCTGCAGGAAAACACACGGATAATGTGTTATCAATAAAGATTACTGAAATACAACCAAGTCATGAATCGACGACTCTTACAACGTCTTCACTTAAATCCTGATTATCTCGACTAATAAATGAGTCATTAGAAGATCGCGTGTGATGCAGCTCACCTCTCCACACACTCCTTCACCACGGCAAAGTTCCCGTCTCCGATCACTTTTCCCACTTTGTATTTCTCGTTGATGAGTGACGAAGAAACGGATCGATTTCCGTTCACTGTGAGGAAGAGGAGCACACGTTTATTTGATGTCCCAAAGCATCTGGACGTGGATGAGAACAGAAACGCACCTTCAACATCATCGTCATCATCATCCAGCTGCTCCGATTCTCCGTTCACATCAGTGGAGGAGGCTCGCCGAGGGGACATCTAAAAAAAAAAAACTTTATTGTTCCTGATTCTGAGGATCGATCTGTGCTTCAGTTTAAAAGCAGGAGGTTAAAAACGGTAAAAATGACTCAGGATTTAGTAAAGTGCACAGAAAAAAAACAGTTTAACATCATGAGAGGACACAAACATGCTAAAAAAATGATTAAAAAGGTAACTAATAACCAAAAATAGTTTTTATTACTTAAAACAAAATTAAATCTTGAATTCTGTACTTTTAGGCATAACTGAACAGGTTTGTATCACCTAATTAATTCAAATAAAAGGAAAGATTATGAAGGAAAATGATTCAACTGATATTTTTTCAAGGATTTCAAACTTTCCTCCAAACTGAAGTTTCGCCACCATGACAATCAACCTTTGAATCCATCACATTAGTAAGTGAAGTCAACACAAAACTTTCTGAAAGTTTCATATCGTAGATGCGCCCTCATGCCAGCAGGGGGTCGCTGCAGCTTTGGTAAAGTTAACACTTCAAGTCTTTCTGATAAAAAAAAAATAAAACCTTAATATTTTCTGTTAAATGAAGTGTTTTCTGCTTTTCTTCCTGAATCAAATTGAGTTGCTGTGAAGCAGATGTGAGTCTTTAGGAGAATCCAACAGTTTAACCACAACGTTCTGCTTCAGAACACAGCAGCCCAGGTGGCTGATGGGAAATCCATTGATCTGCATGCCGGGCTGTTTCCTGCACTGGACTCAGATCGAGCCGCAGGTCATTTGTTACCCCTGCAGGGCCCACAATGACAGATTACAGCAGTTAAAGAAAACCAGAGCAGGAGAAAACCCTGAAGAGCTGTGAGACCAGACAAGCAAAAGGCACGCAGTCCAGGCATCAGCAGAAATGTGTGCACTAGATCTGCAGGCACTACAGAAGCAGTTCTGTGAACATTTGTTCACTCGCGCTGGTTAATAAAAGGAGGTTTTGATGGCAGCACTGAGAACGAGCTCTGAAGGAAACCTGTGAATGAGACGATACATTCGTATCGTCCTGCAGACAAAACTGAGGAAAAACCTAGAAGTTTACTGAACCTGTCGGTTCTTGAACCTAAAAGTTTCAAGAATTGAATAACCTTTTCTTCACGTTTTTGAGTTATTTATTTGAACCAAACAAGAGTTTTTTCTTTAATAATATTAACAATTCTGTTCTGCTGTTTAAGATATTTATTCGTTTTTTGGAAATCAGAAAGTGAAACCCTTTTCTCTCATTCTGGTAACTGCAGTAAAATGGTATGTAATCCAGTCTTTAGCCTGATCCCCAGTAAAACTTTAACCATTTATGGGTCAACACTGGTTTCATTGTTTTTATCCAGCCCATAGCATGGGAAAAAACTGTCACCATGACGATACTTTTTACTTTGCTTTTTATCTCACTTTTAAACGACATTTTTCAAATAAAAGGTTTCAGAAAACAGAGGAACAAAGGAACCTCTCCCAGCATCACACGAACTGAAGTAAATGAAATAAAGAAGGAAAGTCTGTTTTTACCTTGAGGTTGTGGCGTGAGCCGGGGCTCGTGGGGGACGGGCTGGACCTCAGAGACTTCCCAGAGGGTTGTGGCGTTTCGTTGGCTACAGTCAAAGTGGGGACATTGGATCGGTCAGGATTGGTTTGGTGGACACACCTCTGTTCCACTGATGAGATTTTTTTAAGGATGCTAGAACTTGAATTCTGCTAAACTCCTTCAAACATCATTAAGGTTTAACACAAAATAATTCAAAAACCACATTAATCAATAAAATAAGTCTTTTCTACCACTAGTGCACAACTTATGGATTAATATTTGCTAAAACAAAAGCGTAATTTTAACTACATAGAAATCTGATTTTGGTGTCCAAACCCTGGTCCACAGGGAACATTGTCCTTCCCTGCTCAAACACACCATCATCAGGGTTCTGCAGAACACCCAGAAAAACACTGGTTCTGTTCAGCTCAACCCCCAGTACCACTGACTTAAAGGAAGTTCAATGTTCTTTAACCTCCTCTGGTGATCCATCATGGACAGAGAACAGCTTCTTTACACACAGGCTGCTTTGGTTTCATACCTGGACCGGGTGATTTTGTTCTGGTGGGGCCTTTGGGGGTCTTGGAGGCGGAGAAGCCAGAGCTGCTTGGGGTTTTGGTGGCTTTCTGAGGGACGGCCGGGCGAGACACCTTGGACTTACACTCTATAAAGAGAGAGACAAAAAACTGTGATTTTGACAGAAATCGTTTTTCTGATTTCACATCCGCTTTTAGTGACAAATTCACATTTTTGTCCACTGTGATCCATCTCTAAATGTTTCTTTGAGTTAAAACAAAAAAACGTAGATTTGATTTGTCTTTTAAACAGATCATTTTATTTTGCTCGTCTTCGTGTTTCTCTTTTTTTCTTGCTTAAGTTTCCTGTTAGAAACTGAAACTTTCCTGTTTAATTCACTGGAAACCCTTGAGGAAGCACATATTTTAATAAACCTGCAACTTGAGGCATTTTTTTATTAAGAACTTGAAATGTCTCTACTTTTCTGTTGTCTGTTTTCTTTTACATGTACTGCAGTACTTTTCAGGTAAAAGTTAGTATTTTCTTTGTATGTTTTAGTCTTATGAACTTGACAGACTTGTTTTTTTTCTCCTCTGTATATAAATAACTGCTTGTAGTTACTAGAACAGAGTGAGGTAAACCACAGATCCACCATAGTTAGTTTTATTCCAACAGAGTTCTTTGGATCTATAATATTCTTTTCCTGGCATTTCTTGGGTCTTTGGTTTTATTTTTGGTTATGTTTTTGCAGCGATACATGTGGAACATTTTAGAAAAAAATCCAAGTTTTACCGTTGACGAACACAGATGTCTTGCCGCTGTGCGTGAGGATGAAGTCGTCCTGTGCGTAACGGAACTTCTCCGGACCGCACGCCATGAACACGTCGTCGTCTCCAAAGAAATCCTGCAGACAGGTCAGCTACACAAACACAGCATCCAGTCAGTTTAGTCGACCTGCACACATGTGTGTGTTTGTGCAACTGAGCGGACGACAGATGGGGGATATGAAAATCCTGTTAGCGGCTGGCAGCTCTCATCAGAGAAGCAAACACAGTGTGCTCTCGAAGAACCGTTCTTGTGGATTAAATATTGTGCAGGAATATGGACGGGGAGGGGGGGCGGGCCTGCATGGAACTGGGAGGAGAAGAGATGAAGGGAAAAGGATCTGTGAGGTCACAGAATGGAGTCTAAAAACCTCTGATAACATTTAAAGGCTTTAAAAAGCAAATCCTGGGAAATAAATGGATGTGAGAACACAAAGCATTCTGGGAGTTTTGGACAATTCAGTCCAAACCAGTGCAAGGAGAAATTAGCAGTTAATGTCATTTCTTGCTTTCTCCTCATCAGGACTAACTTTTGTGACAAAACCAAAACAAAACAAAACCACAAAAGTCTCCAAACTAAACCAATGTTCTAGCAGACGGTCGCTAAAGATAGTCATCGCAAATTATGTCATTAAAAATAGATTGCTTTATGTTTTTAGATGTAGAATATTTCATAAATTATGGGGGGAAAACTTTTTCTCTGTTTTTTCTCTGTGCATTTCCCCAAAAGCATCACTTTGTGGTTTTAGTCTGAAATACTCATTAAAAACTATCATCAAATCTCCTATTTCATAACAAATTCGCCTGACGTTTTTAAAGATTGCATTAATTCAATTCCATTTTATTTATATAGCCCAATATCACAGCTATAGCATATATATAATGATATATATATATATATTTTAACATGATGCATTCTCTTCATCCTAACTACGTTCCGATTTGTTTCATCACCAAATTTTTTATTAAGCTAGCAACACTAAACCGTTAAAACTAAAAACAAAAGGTAAGTAATTATACATAACTTTAATAGAACAAAACATTTTTTTAAGCTGAAATGTATTGAATTGTTTAATTCCATGTAAAACCTGGTTAGAACTAAGAAAACTTCTATTTATCTTCACTAAGCTTATTAATTTTAAATGTTCATCTTTCTAATCAAACAAAAACATGTTGCACTAATATAGAAGAAAACAATTTTAGAAAACTTAAACAGTTTTAAAAAATAAACATTTCACGCTTTTATTGTGTACAGGAAATGCTTTCAGACTCATTGTAAATGTATTTCCGGGTCATTCAGAAAACAAGTTCCTGACTGCAGAAGGGGCGTTTTTAATTTTTAGGTGCACCACAGCTCACGTCAACCTCAGACAGACAGACAGGAACACGGCGCCGTCAACGCTTCCATGTTGCCATGGAAACCACCAACACTGATCAGTTTTCTGACTGGACGCTGCATTCCGTGTGCGGTTGTCATGAAGAGGACTGGGTGCCATGGAGACTGCAGTGATAAAATGTGTGTGTGTGTACTGCAAGAAAGCTAACAAACGCTTACTTCATTCAGACGGACCAGAAAAACACAAAGGAAGCTTTTATTTTGAAGTCCCTTCTTAATTGAATTAGCAGCAGAGAAACAAGCCAAAATTTACAATGTTAAAACGTACAAACACAAAACCAATGAAAGTTTCTGAGCCGTGTGTGATGCTAACGTCCCTAAGATTTTAGTTAAAGGAAAAAATAAGAAATTTACATCAACACTAAAAAAGGTTAGCAATCCTGCTAAATATTGTGTATAAGAGTCGATTTTCTTGCTGAGCATTTGTCTTTATTTGAAAAAAATTAAAGCAGTTCCCGTTTAAATGAGTTTTAAAGTATAATGATTTTTTTGAGGGCAATAAATAACTGTGGGCTGCATTTTTCCTTCATTCATTTATGTTTGTTGTAGCTCGGAGCTTAAAAGCATTTCTGTCGTTTCAAAAGCAGTGAAATGAAACGGTTTCAGATGAATTTGACTCTTGTTTTTTGTTGCATGAATCTTGAGAATTCCTTTGTCACGAAGTCTGCATCTGTTTCTAATTATTTAAAGTTGTTAGTTGTAGGTATTTTATATATTTTGCTCAACTTATCAAAGCTCATTTCTTAACTGCTTAGTTTTCATTATTTTTTTTACTTTTAATATGTATTCTGATAAATATTTAGTCAAAAATATTGTTTTATGGCTTTTTTTTAAAAACCACAGTCTTCTACACCTTATTTTTGTCCCACATCACACCTGGAGCCTTCCTCCACCTGCTCCCAGCTCTCATTATAGATCACAGTGTCATCTGCAAACATCATGATCCACAGAGACTGACTTCATCTGTCAGTCTGACCATCACCACGGAAACAAAAATGATCTCAAAGCTTAAAGCCTCCAGGCTCTGTGCAAACCTCCACCTCTGACTGATGTTCCTGCTTGTTTCTACTCTGCAAAAACAGCCCCCCTAGAAATAAATCCAAATTGTTTTAAATGTGAAACTTTTTCTTTAAAAAGGTACAAAAATCTTCCAATAAGGTACGAAAAATGGTCTTACTGAACCTCTTATTTTAAGAAGAAAAATTCTAATAACTTTGACATGTTTTCCCAAACTATAGTTTGCTTTTGAAAAACTTTCCTGATAAAATAATTTTTCTTGAAACGAGTCTTTTTCTTTCCTGAGATTCAGGTTTTTCAGTATAAAAGTTCTCTGGATGTATCTGCTCTTTGTTCACCACGGCGTTCTGCCCCCTCCCCTGTTCCTGGGCTCTGCCAGAACCTTTATCTGTACCTTCAGAACGCTCCGGTATGTTTGGTAAAAATAGTTCACGTGTGAGATTCCTTTCAAATCTCAGACAGGAGCTCTGTCACTTCATGACTGCTGCAGCTCTCAGATTTATGCACAAACTATCCAGCTGGAGCTTTAGGAGAAACTCAACTCTCTCTGGACGAACTTTATTCTGAAAATACGCCCAAGCACTTCCTCTGTGCGCAGTTTGGTTTGTACTTTAGGTAATGGTTAGTTTTGTTGCTGTAGACTCTTAAAGTAAAACAAAATGTATAAATATATTTAAACCAAATTCATCACATAATGAAGCATCATGGGTAAAAATAAACCCTGTAGTTTTTTTTGTTTTAAACAGAAATTGTAAATAATTCAGAAAGTCATTTCTGTTGATTGTAACATAAATAATAAATCCGACAGTAATCCCTAAAGCAGCTCACAGAGGATCAGTCCAAGACCGACACTACAGACACACTTCAATTCTTCACAAAAATGTCTTAAAGATTTAAATCCAACTCAACTGGATTTAATCAGTATAAGGACTGTTAGAACCGGACATTAACCCCTTCCCAGTGGGGTTTCAAATTAAAAGTTGGTCCCAGACAGACGAAATCCCACAGACTTCTATTGAATTCATTACATTGGAACTGGAGGTACGACATAAATGTCAAATATTTATCAAACAAGTTCTGTGTAAGAAATATATGTTTGATTAATAAAATGAAAATGATCTGAAATGTTTTAACGGTTTCACACTGGAGCTTGAGCTCTTTTATTGATGCTCTTTGTAACACTTTGACCTTTTACGCTATTAACGGAATTCCAACAAATTCAGGAGCGCAGGAAAGCAGCTTTGGGCCGATGTTTACAAGACTTTACTGCTGTCAGGTGTTCAGAATGTCACCGTGTAAACAGTCAAAGAGTTCTGGTACTTTAAAGAGCACGTGTCTTCTGCTGTTGGGTTAAAGCAGCAGGAAGTCTAAGATAGCAGGAATAATTCCAATAAAAAACATATTAAGTTTGACAGAGTTTGACAACAGGTCAGTATCATTTGTTTGGGCTGTTTTTCTAAAACTTTGAACTAAACCTCCTGATTTCCGATAATAAAATATTCTGGACCTTGAAGGACCAAACGTTGAACATTCTTCCCACCTGTTTCCCATCCAGGGTGTAGAGCCTCTTCACTGCTCCAGAGTCCAGCTTGATGGCCTCGGTGATGTCCGCCAGCACTTGATCGAAGGAGTGCGCCGTTTTCTTGTTCAGCAGAATCCTCACGGCTTTACGAGGCTTCACGCCGCTGCGGATCACCGTCACCAGCTTGGGTTTGATGAAGTCCTTGCTCTCCCGACTCTCCCGACTGTCCGGTCGTTCTTTGGACGCGGTGATGGTGGCGCACGTCGACACCCCGGTAGATGCTGTCGTGGTCCGGCTGGAGCTGGACGAGCCGGAACCAGTTCCGGCGCCGGGCTTCCAGCTGGGCACTGAGATTTTGGTGTAATCCACCTTCCGAAAAGGTTCGTTGGAGGCGCAGACGTAGCACTCACCTGACCACAAACAAGGAGAATCGACTGTGAACCATGAAGTGGAGATGGACGGGTCAAACGGGTTTGGTTTCAACATGACTGTTGGTACATTTAAAGATCCACTCCGATCATCCTTTGATCTCACTGGTCTCTTCATTAGGATTATGCCGTTTTTAGCCACAATCACAAAAACCGGTGTCGTTTTCTAGGACATAGTTTCTGCAGAGCGGCAGGAGTTCGTTAGAAATTCACCCCTCAGTTGTGGGCGGGACTGACACACACATTCCAAACAGGAAGTACCAGCTGATCCCAGAAAGCTGAAATCCCACAGACTTCTACTTCTTCATTCCACCTGTCCGGATAAACATTACTGCTCTGGGACTTTTTTTTAACCTTTTCTTGCTAAACCTAATTTTTTAACGATATTTATCTTTTATCGCAAGTTAATAAAGTATTAAACTGTCCAATCAGGTGCCTCAATAAAAGTATGTGGCGCCCGGTGGTCCCCACCTCCAACCCTTGAAATGTTCCTGAGGCCGCTTTCAGTGGAAGGGGTGTGGCTTTCCAAAACGCTCACTCCTGATTAGTGAGAGTGGTTGCCATAGAAACAATGAATTAACTTTATGTTGTTGGAACCGGAAGTAAGGCATTTTCTGTGGTTGACATCACACTCACTATGTCCAGTTCTCTCTTATACAGTCAATGCTTACAGCTCCCCACACCCCCAGCGTGGGAGGAGCTAGTCTTCTGAGTGGATGCATCGGAATGGAGCGGAGCAGGAAGCTCATGGCCCGCCCACTGTAGCTTCTACATCACAGCTGATTTTTTTTGTCTGCTATTGATTCACATCAATTTAAATACTTAAAAATGTAATTTTGAGCTTAATTTTCTTTATGTCCTCCATCATCAGAAAAACACCATTTTCATTGGAGTACGTCTTTAGGGAACACGGAAAAAGAGTGACAGGAGAGCTGGTGAAACGTGGAAACGTGAGCTTTGTGCAGCAGAGGATGAAGGGAAAGCGACACAGCTGTCACTCTGAGCTCCGTCAGTCACCGAGACCTTCAGGATCCATGTGGGGGGAGGACAAAAGCATCTTTCTGACACATCGGAGCCGTTCTAACTGCAATATTCATGAGACGTCTGATCCGTCTTCTTGATCTCTTCACCTTAGTTTATGAGACAACTATGAAACGTAGAGTTTGCTCAGAAATTCACTGCTGGATTAAATGTAAAAATTGTTCGTGAAATACTAATTGAGATCAGAATTTTGTGGCAGTGAAACATGAAGATGTTTAGTCCATCCTGGACTGCTGTGCAGTCTCCACAGACGCACGGCGCTCTCTGTGGCTTTTCTGCTTTCTCTGCAGCAGCTTCATCACATTCTGCAGCTGCTCTGCCGTTGCCGTGGCGATCCACAGCGACCCGCTTACTCAGCAGCCATAAAGACGACTCGTCACTTTCATTTGGATTTGTCTCACAGGACTCGGACGTGTCGTTACGCTTCATGTTAGTCAGACACTGAGAACTGAACTTTTGTTTATGACGCCTGAAAGACAGAAATGAGAATAAACATGAATGTATTCAGTTTAACAAACATAAGAAAGAGGTTAGTTCCTTTAAAACATATTTCTCTTTTTATTTTGCTGCGGCTGGATTTTTCTTTATAACTAAAATATAATAATGTTAAAATAAACGTAAAGAGCTGGGAAACTAGTGGTAAATATCCAGTATTAGTTTAAATTTTGGTTATTCTGCGCATACTTTAAATATTACTCCACACTTATTTTGTGTTTGTTTTGCTAAACAAATGATTTTGGCATTATAAGGCAAACTGTTCATTTTTGTGAACCATTTTTCCTATTTTTATTTGTTTATTTCATTTCTTTTGGCTGCTGTTATTTGCTGCTTCCAAGAGTAAACAAACAAAAATAAATTGTCAAAATAACTCTGAAAGCCTAGAAAAGATGTTCTTGTTCTCTCCAGGGCTCAGTGTGCTTTAATTTTTTTTCTTTACTTTTAACCTTTATTTATTAAACTTTTTCATAAAAGAAAAAATAAGTCAGAACGGTGAAGATAAATCTCAATAGATGTATGGTTAAAACTAAATGAAAAACAAACAAAATAAAAAACACTAAAAAGCAGAAAAATTGAATTGTCCATTAAAATGAAAATGTAAAAACATTTGTTTAAATGAACAAAATGTTTTAAGCAGATTTGATACTAATACAAATTCTTACGACATATACAGTTTTTAAAGAATCATTTAAGCATTTGTGATTATTTTTTAAACTGCACACTCTCTCCTTCATACATTCTGGGTTTTTTTTTTCAAAATAAAAGCTCGATCTCAAAAAGTCTGGTTTTAGAATTTTATGCTGAAAGTTAAATCTTTTTTCAACTCTTTCTCAACTCTGTTTTAGATCAGAAGCCACCTTTTTGGTTTTGTGCGTTTCAGGTGTTTCAGGAAGTGTGACCTTGACGTTCACTGCAGGCTCAAAACATCTGGATGGGAACACTCAGGTAATTATTCTGAAATGTTCCTGACTGAGCTCAAACACCTGCACGGTAAGACGCCCTGGCGATCTCCATCTAGGAGCCAAGCGAGACGGGCTTCATCCATCAAGTCTCGGGTTTGAGAAAAAGTTTCCAAGTTGGTGAGTCCATTCAAATCCATCAAAGTTCCTGCCTGAAAAGGTCGTCTGACCAAAGCTGCTCCAGCCGTTACGCTTTTCCCAATGGGCTAATCCATCATCTTGATGTGACATTTACAGAACTGGATCCGCCAATCCCAAACCTCCTGAAAGTGGGAATGAGAAGGTTCCTACTGTCCATTTAACGGGCTTTGCCTGCTGAGATAAGTGCTTCATGGTGGCGTCACCGAAGCGGCTTCTTCCTGCCACTAAGGCTCATTATCGGACATAACTACCGATCAATATTAATGATGAGGCGAGTTCTGTAGCTGCTGCTCGCCTCCTCTCTAAATCACTCAAGGCTGAGGCCGGACGAGAGCGCTGACCGCTCCGTGAATCTCCTAAATCATCCGAATATTCCATCAATAACGAGGACCAGGGAAGGTACTTTAGGACTTCCTGTTGAAGCAGATTACAGTCATGTGTCAGCGCTGTAAAGATCCCTACACTGAATAGAAAACGGACACAGAAAAAATAACAGCAGAGAAGCGGGAAAGCCAGACTCCTCATGATTCACCGAGATTAGGAGCTAATTAATGTATTTTACAGGTTTCTTTTATCATAGCATCTACCCATGGATGTTAGCTGCTTCCTGAAAGACACGAGAAAAATCTGTTTCTAGACACCCAACGCTACAAAATCCCAACAATGAGAGCTCTAGTCAAACACTGACGATGTAAAAAAAAGTATTAAAAAGCAGATTTATGTCCTTTTTTAAGGAAATGATGCATTAAAGTCATCCAAACAGCCTGAAGACTTGAAGTAAATGACTTCTATACCACTTTACTACCTTCTTAGAAGGCCCAAAGCGCTTTACAGTCGCAGTCTCATTCAATCACACTGATGGCGGCTCTGCTGCCCAACACTGGCGCCAGCCTATAATCACTAGGAGTAATGTAGGATTCACCGTCTTGTTAAAAGACACTTCGACACATGGGAACCCAACCTGCAATCTTCCGATCAGAGATCGGCCGCTCTACCTCTGCACCACCGGCGCCCTGGTCCTACAGCCGCTCCATAAGGCTTTAATAGATTAAGCTTTGCTGACTCGAGAGACTACAAGTCATCAAAAGACTCGAGACTTGATTTCAGACACGCAACTAAAAACTTGACTTGTTTTGCTTCTGCCTAAGACTCATTTCTGAGGTTTGACTTTAGACTCTTTAGGAGGAAACTGAAGACGAGACCACAGACTGATCAGAACCTTTGATCCTTTAAGGATCCTCTTCATCAAGAAGCTTTGAGACTTTCTTTGAGTCTAAAACTGAGACTCAAGACTTCATCATTTCGCTGTTCAAAGCCTAAACGCCGCAAGGTTATCCCATAATACTGCAGCAACTTTTATCGTAATACTTTGGATTTGATTGGAGTTCACCTTGCTAGATGACAAAAGCTCGCCGTTTGTCTGAGTGCTTCAATGAACAAAACTAAACCAAAACAACCAGAAACATGAAACCAAAGACATCAGAGACATCGTGTGGTTGAAGATCTGAAGGCAAAGATTTAAAAGAAGTGAATAAAACTTACCTTCCACCAGCTCGTCCATGCTGGTGATCTTCTTGCTTCCGTCTATGGTGTAAATGGATCGAACTCCTTGCGGCAGGTGCAGGTTGTCTGCCAGAGACCGTGTGAGCTCCATCAGCAGAGCGTCGTACGACCGGAACCGGTCACTGGAAACGGCGTACACCAGGCCTTTGAAGTACCGGTCCCCATTGCGATAAAATCGCACCTTTTTGGCGCGCCTCTCGGACGTGAGCGCCTGGAGCGTGCGGGTGCGGTAGTAGCTGCAGTTAGCGCTGTGAGCAGGACTCGGAACCAGACTGCTGCCCCTGGAACTGGGCCCGGATCCTCCTCCGCTCGCGGTGGAATCGTCTCTTTTGGGCCGGAGGGAGCGACCTCGACGAACCTTGTCGCGTTCTTCAAAATGCTCCAACTCAAGTGTCTTACTGAGAGACATGATCTACGACTGTTGAGAAGCTTTTAAAGGAGTTCTTGTGGTGCAGGGTTCATGATCCAAAGAGTCTTGTTTTGGTTGTGCGGTCCAGACCTGATCAGTGTTCCCACGTAGATAAAGAAACCAGACCAACCAAAGAAGGGTTCACCTCCCACCAGGTGGTGAGGGCTCCATATAAAGTAATGACGGAACCAGTGAGCTTTCAAGAAAGAACAAATTTCAGGACCTTTTCAAGCAACAGAACCACCTGTGAGATGGTTCATGATTCCCGGAGATCTGGATCTTAGGTTAGTTCTCCAGATCTGTTTTTAGTGATGTTCCAGTCTGAGCATTGATCTATTGACAGGCGTGTCGGCGGGTAGTGTACACCACCAACGCAGATCAGTCCCAGTATGCTGAAGGCGTGACGTAGTCCTGGTGACCCTCCTGTGGCGTTACTCGCTGGTTCTGAAGGTTGCTCTTGAGTTGGATGTTCTGCACCTGATTTAAGGAGTCATGACCCCACTGATGATGTCAGTCAGCTGTAGGTTTCTGTGGCAATGATGGGGGGGTCTTCAGCATCCCTCCGGCACTGCAAACACAAAAAAGGTCACATGACGTTTACGGGGAGATCTCAGCAGAGGTGACACAACTGACACAGTCCATCTCCTTCAGTCCAGGGTTACTGAAGCTTTGAGTCGGACTCAAAGCGGGACAGGACACTGGTTTAGTACGGACCAATCGAAGCAAAGCTCTGGTTGACTGGGTTCAGAGGCGTGAATGTTCTGTAGTCTGGTTTTCTTTCAGTGGAGAGGCGGTTCGGTTCACCTGCTGTGTCTGTGATGACAATAGTCTGCAGCAAAGGAGATTTCAGCGCAACCCTGAGCGACTGAGATGATTATACAGCTGATGGACATGACCTGACTTTATCCATCAATCAGCCGAAACGCAGCTAAGCCCCTCACGCGCGCACACACATGCAGACGCGCGCGTGCACACGCGCACTGGGACGCACCTACCGAGAACGCCGTGAGACCGGTTTGTTGCTATGGAGGCTCTCTCCTCTTCCCTCCCAGTTATCCCGCGAATAGGAGGGATGTGAGGCTCGATGCGGAGGAGTCGAGCCGAACCGAACCGACCCGAACCGGGCCGCTGAGGCGGGCTACAGTCACGCGGCGGAGGGCTGCACCTGCGCGGCACCGAGATGAGGGCAGGCGGCGGCGGACAGCAGCATGGCCGCTGCAGCAGAGACGAGGAACCGGCGGAACCTCCCCCTCCCTCCGCTCCGCGGCTGCGCGTGATGACGGCACGCGCCCACCCACTCTCTCTCCAGTCTTTGTCTACCTCTCTCCACCGTCTCTCGCCTCTAAGTCTTTTGTCTGAAAATCCACTTTTCTGTCAGAAAAACCAACAATGAGAATGTGCAGGGAACCACACACACCAGACCAGTAACAACAACAATAATAATAACATTATTAGTATAAAATATTATTTTTTATTATTATGTTATTTTTATGTATTTAATGTTTTATTACACTACTTTAAGATTATTTATATTCACTTTTAAATGTTTAGTTAGTTATTTTACATTTTATTAATATAAATATAAAAAATAAATGTATTTTCAAGGGAAAACCTGGTGCTGAGATATAAGCGTGATCCAGGAGGACAACAATGATCCAAACTTTACACTAAAGTAATAGTTCTAAACGGTTTTTTAATGTGTCATTTATAAAAAAGATATATTACATTTGAAATAAACATTTTCAATTTAAACTTTTTCATATGAATTCACATGAGTAATTTCATTGTTAGTTTAATTTACTCATGAAGGAATTGTCCATTCATTTATGTTTTGTTTTTTTTTAAGAAAAAAAATAAAAAATTATAATAACTAATAACTATTTCTTTCTTGGTAAATTCTAAACAGACTATATTATTTACATTAATAGAAAATTGTCATTTAGACTCCACAGCCAGATGTGTTTACCAACAGAAAAACCAATTAAACACAAAGTGATTGATTTTAAAGGCAAAGCGTTCCTTCCATCCATCCTCTGTTCCTCTTTAGTTCTACAGGTCACCTGCCCATCCTAGAAATACATTTTCTGAAAATATTTACCTCTTTAGTCTAGAATCAAACACAATTGTTTGCTCAGAAAACAAAATCAGAGACGGGGTCTAATACGGTGGTGGTAGTATGATGCTAGGGGCTGTTTTTGAAATCAGCCTAAAAACTATGAGCTGCAGCTGACAGTTCTGTCTTGAAACACTTTACAATATATGCATATTTAGAAGCCACGCTAAAAATGGTTCAAACTCTGAAATTAAGTACATTCAAAGTGTAATAAGTATTTGGTGTTGAAAACACTACTAGAGAAGTCCTTTAGTTCGAACAGGCGTTTTTAGGTTAGTTGGGAGAAAACATAAACTCCACAACTAGCTGCTTGTGCAAACATTGTGTCACATGTCTGAGACCTGAGCAGATTTCATTGAAACAAAAAGCAAAGGTTGAAGAAGAGGAAGAACAATGCTAAGTCGAATCCATCTGGAAGAAAAAGTGCTGACAGCTGCTCTGCAGTTAAAGACTGAATCACATTCGTTTTATCGCCTCCATAATCGCTCCCTGCTCAGTTTATCCTGTAAATTATTACATTCTTCATCCCTCTGCAGTTTAACTTCTTAAGTCCTGGTGTCAAAGTGTGAGTTTTTAGTACCACAGTAGTTAAATCTGCTTAAATTGGGGCCATATGACTACAAAATAAAAAAGACTTTTTAAACAAAATGTCAGGTCTTAAGAGGTTAAAAAGTTTGATTACAGTAAAGATGCAGCTTTTGACATTATTATGTGTTCAAAGTGTTCTTTCTCTACTTGTTTTCCTGCGTCTTTCTTTTGTTTTGACTCTTTAGAGCAGAAACTAATGGTTTTTGTCTGTTAAAGCTGTTTGGAACAACACCACCCTCTAGTGTTTAAACTAAGAATTGCAGGAAACTCAATTGCGATGTAAATTTTAAAGAAGAAAAAAATAAAATTTAGCAGAACTAAAAAACCGTCTTGTATCGTTTTGTGTCTTATTCTTTTTCTCTTTGCTACTTTTTCAGATTCTTCTGCTTTTCTTGCTCTATTTTCTCCTCTGGTTCTGTTTCGTCGTCACTAAGTTTCAGTGCAATTGTTTGCATAAAAACTTCATTTCTTAAAAATGTAAACCACTAAAGGTCAGTAAATGACAAACTTCCGATCATCATTGTCTGTCTTTTCATGTTTGTGTCTCAAGCACACAGAACAGAAGCAGCTCTGGAAATCCCCTGTGACATCCTGTCTCTCACACATCTCACCCTCTTTCTGAGGCTTTTGTTGTGAAGAATTGAAGCTGCACCCCCCCACACACACACATGCACATATGCTTTATCAGTGGGGTGGACAGCTGAGAGGCGGTCAGACTAAACCGTTCTGTGATGAAGGACACCTGATCAGAGAGAAACCGGTCAGAGAACAAAGAGGTGATTTGACATCATAAAATAGCTGGAAAAATGGCGAGAATCAAACCTTTCTCAGTGACTAGTCATTTATAATCTACTTTTTGATAACATGAATATTTATTTGGGTTTTCATTGGTTTTAATCTAATGAGCTAAAGGCAAAAAAACCTAAATCCTAAAGTTTTCAGCCTTCAAACTCATTTTGTTTGTGAAAAAAAACAACATAATTCAAAAAAGAGTTTAGTACATCGGAGGACGGTTGCTTCCGCAAAGTGCATTCATTTTAAAAATGCACACTTCCAAGGGGTCACTTACGAAACAAATAAAGATTCAATCGATTTTTTGTCATTTTTAGTTTTGTCCACATCATGAAGGAAAAGTTTGCTTTAAAGAGGCCTGTGGAACATTTGCGCCATGTGAACGGAACTTCTTTTCTAGATGTGTCACTTTTTAATCCACACCCGGCAGCCAATCAGAATCGAGTATACATCCGGACCATAAGATAAAATAAATGTGATGTTCTACTTTGTTTACAGATGTACTAGATCGGACAGAGAATGAAGAACAGAGAGCAGCAGACAGCAAGAGGAGACCGATGGAGGAAAATGAGTCCAGTGAGGAAGACAACGCCAGGAAGCGTCTCAAATGAGTCAATGATTTGGGGATCACAGCAGCATCACCATCAAGGATGTTTGGAAAGCAGAGAAGAGCATTTCTATTTGTGAGTGGCTGGAATACTCTGCATTTATTCTGCTTTAATCTAACATTTCTACCTTTAAACAACTACACTCATATACTTACTTTCAAAGGGACTGAATGAGTGTCTAGAGGAGAGTCCCACAAATGAGATCTCTGTGTAACAGGTGGACGCCAGCATTGAAACCCACATCGACCTCAAAGTTTAAGTCTCTGGAAAAATACAAGTTATTAAGCCAGAGGGAAAAGCTGCAAAGTATCTCAATCCCTTTTGATGTAACATCTTTTTTTAATTAGTTTTTGAGATAAATACTGTATTTTCAGGCATTAAAATGAGTTGTTATGCAGTACTGTTCCACCACTTTTAACTTTACAATGTTTTTGACAAAATGTCATGTAACGTATTCACTGCTGCAGACACTGTAATACATGATTTATCTTTATGAGGAAGGTTAAAGAAATGAATAATTGAACATCTTAAGTAATGTTTAACTTAAAAAATACCCATCACTGTTTTATGTCAAAGACAGCAACAATGTCACAGTCAGTTCTATGTTGGGTTGTTTCCCCTTAGCAATGTCAAACCTGTCACAAGTAACGACAATATTAGATTGGATTAAAAATTATTTATTTCAAACAATCAAAGCAATAATAATCCACGCACAACACAATCAAAAGATGTTTGTATCCATACAAAAACATGCCAAACATCAAATTACAAAATACAAATTGGTTAACAATTTGTAAAAAAGTGTATAAAAAACAAACAATAAAAGTTTCTAGACACCAATTTTGTCGAATACCATAAATGAGTTTTTCTGAATAAATCTTTGGTAAACTTGAAAGCTGCATTTTCTGGAAGACAGCACCAAATAACAATACTAAAAGACATCATATAAGATGCTCTATGTTAGCTGCATGTTTTCTAAGTACTGCTGTCGGTCTTTACTCAAGTCTCTTGGTTTACCTGTGTTATTAACCTAAATTCTAAGTAAACAAAAGTACAATCATTTAATCAAGTACAAATGAAAATGTTCTGATTGATAAAAAAAATAAACCAAAAACTGGTAAAAAATTGGAGAACTTAGCTGCCCAATCTGCTAACAATAAACAAAAACACACAACATGATTAACCTACAGTAACTACAAAAAACCAAACATTTGACATAAAGCCTTCATTAAGACGCCAAAAACAGTTAAATTTCACTAAACCTGCCTGCTGGTGAGACGAAGACTTTCAAATTGATCTTTTATTCCAACATCATTTTAGGCAGCGTAAGAAAAAAGACGGAACTGCAACTGTGTTACTTTATGAGACAACTGTTCCCATGAAACAAAAGCCCAGATGAAGTCATCTTAATGGACTCTTAATGGACTTAATGGAGTAGAAAGGTAGGACACGTCAACACATGGGCAGGAAAGGCAGGAAGCAAACCTGCGATCCTCTGATCAGAAGTGGACTGCTATACCCCTTGAGTACCAAGAATCTCTGGATGTTGTCGGGCTGTTTTAGGTTCTACCCCTTTGTGACATTGAGTAGATTTCTCGGACACTCTGATCTATCATCCCCGCGGTTATGGTCCCTCCTCTGAAGAGGGCCAGAGGTCTAGATGATTCCACAAATTCAGAGTGGATGAAAACACAAGATGGTCTTAAACTGAAAATTTGAACGGACTGACTCAGCTGCATACGAGGAATGAAACGTTTCTAGATTTGACACGACTGTTCTTTAAAAAAAACTCCATCTGGACAACGGACGATCTTTAACTGCAACAGCAAATGTGAAAAATGACTTTTACAGCACACATTCATCAAAAACGGCAGCACCGCCAATTTTAAGGGCCAACCTTGTAAACTTGCAGAAAATGATTTCATATTTTAAAATGTATCTAAAATTTACTGACTAATGGAAAACACTGAAGTGTAACTAAAAACATTAACTGTCTATTTTAGCCGTTATTGCTCATCTTTGAGCATCATGGTTTCATTGTCAAAGTGTGTTTTGAATATAAAAACAGACTGAAGTTAGAAAGTCACAGAGAGACCACAAGCAACTACTGTCCACACCAAGACAAACAGCAAATACAAGAATAAAAAAGTTACATGAAAATGACACGGCAAAAACGCATCTAAAGCTAAACTGCACAAATAATACCAGAAGTCATTACCCGTAAAGAAAAGAAAGCATTTTGCTGAAATCAAAGAATCGAAAACATCAAAGAAACATTAAAAAAAACCTCGTAAAAAAAAAAATAATGCACACAAACCCACAGTTCAAAACCATTACGGAAATTCCCTTCAGCGTTATGTTTAGATTTTGTCACCAACAGTTTCAGCCAACTAAGACTGTAATGATCTGTCACAGTTCTCTGTTTGACATGTCCTGCATGAAAGCAGTTCAAGCTGTTACTGATCAACTTCATTTAAGGACAGAACAGCACAGAGGCCTGAAGATCAAGCCCAGCAGCAGCACAGAGAGGCTCGCTGGGAGGTATTTGAAAGGTATGGAGATGTATGAGATTATTAGAGGTAATCCTGTAGAAAGACAGAGAACCAGCTGACTGATCTAGATACACCCCAACATGGTTGGTGCGCCGTCCAAAAGCAGGCAGATCTATTCTGTTGTTGTCATGCAAAGAATAGAAACCATCATCTGCCCAGACCAAACAAAAAGACGTTTTGTTGGTGCCCATCCTGACTTCCGTTTCCTGTCTCACACTGGCGTCCCTCCTTATGACCCCAATGCTAAAAGAGCCAACAGCCTCCACCTCCCAGTAACAGCGCCCCGTCAGCCGCTGCTCACACAACACCTGTTGGTAATCAGGTTCTTCGTTATGACGAGGAAATGGCTTTTTGTCGACCCGATCCCAAGTCACTCGTCTGTTTTCTTCAGAGAGGTGCAGAGTGTTGGGGGTCGTCTTTGGGTCCAATGTAAGTGTGCAGGCATCTGGAGAAACAAACTCGTTCAGTTTGACTCGTCAGTAGATGTCAGTTTGAGCTACTGATATTGATTTGTGGTTCCACACATTTCTCTGGAAAAACTTACATTTTTTAAAGCCAGCTTTCATCCTGTGAGTTCCACCATGACCAAGACTGCAGAGAATGTGTAACAAATACTTTAGATCTGGAAGTTCGTCGATGCTTTTATTTTGTTATCTTCTTGTTGAATTACTTTAATTTGCTCAGCTTGACGTCTGGATCGTCCTTTAGCTCACACAGCTGCTTTGCTCCAAACTCTCCTGGATGGTTGTAGCTCAGGTCCAGCTCCGTCAGATGGGACGGGTTCAACTTCAGAGCCGAAACCAGGTACTGACAGCCCGTCTCAGTGACGAGACAACCGGACAACCTGAGGAAACAGTGGTAACATCTAATGGGATGAAGAGGCACCCTACCCAGGAACTGGTTCCAATACTAACAATTATCCCTAATAGTTTTTTAAGAAGTAGACCGTTGTACTACGTCCATGAAACGCCAGTGATCCTAAGATACAATGACGATCTGAACCATACCAAGAATTTCTACAACATGCCTTTGCTGACAATTAAGATCCCACAAAATCAGGTAAGAGAACATCAATCAGAGAACTAGTTCTTTTACATTGGATCCATGGTAGCAGTGTTCCAACTATACCATGACAGAGAGCTCTGATTAGTTTAGCATTTATTTTAGAATAAGGTTTTAGCATTTCAATTGATTCTATTGATCTGGTTCATGTTTGACAGTTATGTCTTCACTCTTTTTTTATCAGCCAGACTTTGGGTCAGTACCTCAGTATCTGTAGTCTGCAGTTGGGATTCTCCAGTCCGTCACACAACTGCTTGACTCCTGAATCTCTCAGATCATTGTTGCTCAGATCAAGATCTCTCAGGGCTGAGCTGGAGAACTTTAGAGCAGAGGTCAGGTACTCAACCCATTCTGTGGTCACTTTGCATTCAGCAAGCCTAAAAGCATTAGGAGAAATGGTCAGTTATCAATGGTTAGAGATTTACAATCTGTCATATCTTAATGAAATGAAGTAGAAACTTGGAAATGTGTCCTATTTTTACGTAAGACTTCCTATTATATTATCCTATTAACCATCTTTATGACAACTGACATGCAAATGTCAAACTTGAAACTGAAGCCTCTACCATGTAGCTAATGTACGGAAAAGCCCATCTGAGCTCCCTCTAGTTACCAATTCTTGCTGACCCTGTGAGTGTGTAAAATTGTGGCTCATGTGCATCAATTCACACAGCTTTGGGAAACCAAAAGAGTTGGTTATGGTAAGACCAGTAAGATGTAGTGAACAAACAATTCATTTTCACAGCAAAGACTGAAAATGCTACAATCAGAGATCTCAATGATTTTAAGGGACAAAGAGGAGCGATAAACACAGGTTGGTGGTGAAAGTATCCGCCGCATGAAAAGGTCTTAACAGGGATCGGCAACTCCAGACCTTGAGAGCTGCATTCCTGCATGTTTTCCAACATTTCAAGCTCTGGCATGTTCTAATTGGCCAGAAATGCCTAAACCAGGTAATCAATTAGAGTAGGACTTAGATATCTGGAAATCATCCAGACACACCGGCCCTTGAGGTCGGGAGTTGCCCATTCCTGACACTGATATGGACTTACACAGCAATCCTGCTGCTCCTCACAGCTGGTATCAGCCTCCTTCTGCCTTCCTCTGACGTCTTGTAACTCTTCAGATTCAGTTCCTCTAATTCATTCTTGGAGACCAGCAGCATGAAGGCCAGAGCAGAGCAGTGAAGAGGAGTCAGCTCTGTTTCTGAATGACCGGACAGCCTCAGGTATTCCTGAATCTCCTCTTTGACTTTGTAATCTCTCATTTCCACCATGGTTTGGAAAATGTTGATGCAACTGTCTGGAGACAGGGTCTTTCTTCGGATGGATCTGAGGTACGTCAAGATTTTCTTGTCCGTTTCTTGCTTTGGATCCAGTGGGGTCAGCAGACCGTTGAGGATTCTCTTGTTGGATTCCACTGTCAGGCCCAGGAGGAATCTCAGGAAAAAGTCCAGGTGACCATTCTTCTTCTCCATCACTTTGTCCACTGTCTTTTTTAGAAGGTCAAGTGTAGAATGTTCTTCCTTCAGATCAAGAAAACTGCAAAGATCTCCAGTGGTGTTGGTCGCAAGACATTCATAGACATAAAGAGCTGCAAAGAACTCCTGGATGGTAAGATGCACAAAGAAGAAGATCTTTTTCTGGAAGAAGACTTCTTCTTTTCGGAGAACTGTGTTGCAAAATCCAGAGTAGACAGATGCTTCTTCTACGTCAATCCCACATTCTTTCAAGTCTTCCTCGTAGAAGACGAGTTTGTTCTCCTGCAGCTGAACAAATGCAAGTTTTCCGAGTTTCAGGAGGAAATCTCTGTGACTTTCCAGAAGTTTCTCTTTGTTTGTCCCAATCTTCTTCTCATATTTTCTGCTTTGACGTTTCGTCTGGACAAACAGGAAGTGGGCCATCATCTCAGTCAGAGTTTTAGGGGTTTCTGTATTGCCGTCTTCTCTAAAAACTTCTTGAAACAAGATGGCAGAAATCCAGCAGAAGATGGGGATCTGGCACATCATGTCAAGAGTCTGTGAGGACTGAATGTGTGAGATGACTCTGTCAGCGAGACTCGAGTCTGGACTCAGTCTCTTCCTGAAGTATTCAGCTTTCTGTGTATCGTTAAATCCTCTAATCTCTGTCACCACGTTCACATACTTTGCTGGGATTTGATTGGCTGCTGCAGGACGAGAAGTTATCCAGATGTTTGCATCTGGAAGAATGTTTCCCTTAATGAGGTTTACAAGCAGATTCTCCACAGATGTTCTTTCACTGACAGATGTTATGGTTCTGGAGTTTTCAAAGTCCAGCTGAAGTCTGCTTTCATCAAAGCCATCAAGGATCACCAGGATCTTGGTTTTGTCAAAACCCACAAAATCTCTGAGGTGAGGCAGCGCCGGGTGAAACTCACTCAAGAAATCCAGGAAGCTCTTCTCTCCTCTGCTCAAGTTCAACTTCCGAAATGCAAGAACGAAAACAAAATCAAAATCTTGGTTTTCACGTTCTTCTGCCCAGTCTAGAATGAACTTCTGCACAGCAAAAGACTTCCCGATGCCTGAGACTCCCTTCATCAGGACGGTCCTGTTGGGTTTCTCCTGGTCAGGAAGGACTTTGAAGATGTCTTTCAGATCAACACAACAATCAGACCCGGATCGTTTTCTGCGTTTGGCTTTCAGGAGTCTGTACTCATGTTCTCTCTCTGGTTCCTGATTTTCTCCAGTGATAATGTGAAGTTGTGTGAAGATGCTGTTCAAGTTACTGGGATGGTCGCCGTTGCCCTCTGATGTTTCAGTAAACTCATTTCTCATTGTTTTTTTCAAGATCTTCTTTGATTCCAAGATGTTTCCTGAAAACAAATGTAGTATTTTTTTTATATTTGGTTGTTTTTTTGGTTCTGTGGACTCAAATATAAAAATATCTACGAGAAATCTTGGAAAATAAGATGATAGTTTAGTGAACTGCCATTGACTTTTGGTGTTTCATGTGCTTACCTTGTTGTACATTATCCATTTTTCAGGAACAGAAATGTTCTAAATATTTTCAGCATGGATCCAAAAACAGCTAAATGACTTTACCTGCATTTTCATCTGTGGCCTTCAGTAATTTATCTGCACACTCTGGACAGTGGTTTTCTCCTGGAGAGTCCGAGTGCTCCAAACCTGAACTCAGACATCGTCTGCATAACTGGTGTCCGCACACAAACTGAACGGAGTCCTTCAGCTTCCGAGTACAAACGGAACAGCCGAGCAGCTTCTTAATCTGTTGGCTGCAGAAAGAACGAAAGATCACTCAGTGTCATTTGTGTATTTGTTTTTAACTAAATTAGTCAGTAAGAAGTAGGCGACGCATCAACCAATAAGGGACTTCGCTTTGGATACGTGAAGTTTTCAGTGACTCAATAAGTGGGTAGAATACAAATCCAAAATGGCGCATCGATGTAAGCTTTCTTGTTCTTGACCTTCCATCCATTTTCTTATCCCTCTGTACCCCTCTCTGGGCTTTGGGGTTGCTGAAACCTGTCCTGGCTAGTGTTGGGTGAAAGTGGGGTACACCCTGGACAGGTGGTCAGACAGTCACAGGGCCCGTGGGACAGGAGCTAGGTCGGCAGGGCTTGCTACCCCGGCCCCCCGGAGACCGACTGGCGGGTAGACAGAGAGCCACTGCAACATGGGGAGGCAGCCTGCTCAAGCCTTCTGAACTTTATATTTTTCGTTTTTGCATGGAGACAATAATAAAAAAGGTTTATTTAATTTCAATCTCATTTTTATTTTCTCCTCTCTGGTTAATGGGGGACAGCAAGTCGTCAAACTGGGTCACAGAGAGACAGAAACACAGCAGAAGCGGCTGTCATTCAGATGAAGTTCCTGAAGTGGATACTGAAGCTTACCGTACCGGGAGAGTCTCTAAATGACCTCATGAACCCAGACATGGAGAAATGATCACTGATGTTTTAGTAGAGCTTTATTAAAATAAATAAACCCGATCCGTGTCATCCATGCATTGTAATGAGATAAACACAGACACCAGTCCATGTAGCAATCAGGCTAAAAACATTTGGCGATGGCTCCTCCCACACATGTCTGGGGCATCAAGCTTATGGATACATTTTAGGACAGGCATCAGCGTCTGGCACGAATTTGGCACATAAATCATGTTTGTGTGAACGCAGCTTTACCTGTCTCCTACTGAGATTACAGGCAGTAGAATTTATGTAGACTTTTATTTTAGTAAAACTGTTGCCCTAGCCCTAGTAAGCGGTCATTCTTCATCTTGGTCTCATGTTGGAAAAAAAACACATCCCACCTTCACCTTTCCCACACTATGTTGTTCTGGACTCTTGACCCTAAGAACTAAAAGTCCTCCAACTTCTTTCACCTCTGCTATATGTAACTTCATCGTTTCTCTTGAGTCCCTCTCCCAGGGCTTCAGATCAGTCTTTATAGTTGTGCTCATAAGTTCATATAACCTGGAAGAAATTATGAATTCTAGGCTATTTTTGTAAGAAAATGAATGCTCACTCAATAACTTTTTTTACTCATGGTTAGTGGTTGGATAAAGCCATTTATTGTGAAACTACAATGTTAACATTTTTTAAATTATAATGACAACAGAAATCTCCCAAATTATCCTGTTTGAAAGTTTACATACCCCAGTTCTTAATACTTTATTTTGCCTCCTTTGCATCAACAACAGCTTGAAGTCTCTAGTGGTCGTTGTGGATAAGTTTCCTGATTTTCTCTAATTGTAAAGCAGCCCGTTCTTGACAGAAAACCTCAATTTCCTTTTTTTCTTGTGTTGTCTTGCTTAAACTGCCTGTATGAGATCTCCCCAGAGTAGCTCAATAATACTGAGGTCAGGAGACTGAAATGGCCACTCAAAAACATTCACCTTATTCTGTTGAAACCAATGTCAGGATGACTTGTGTTTTGGATTGTTGTCGTGTTGTCCTAGTGTGTCCGAGCTGAAGGTTCTTTTTTTTTTTTTACAGTTTTCCTCCAGTCTTCTGCTGCATCCATCTTACCATCAATTTTTAACCAACTTTCCTGTGCCTTTGTAGTTCACATATAGTTCACATGTCCTGGGATACTTCCGGTTTTGGTTCACGACTCCACAGGTGTCTTTCTTCGGCTCTCGATTCCTGACGTTTTTTGGAGCGTTTTTTTAAACATATTGTTTATATTAAACAGCAGATATTCTGCTACAGAGAGAGCTGAACATGGCACCTAAGGCTGAACTGGCAGAACTTAAAGCGGTATTGGCAGATATCCAAGCCAAACAAGCAGACATCCAAGCCAAGCTAACTCCATTGCTGGCTATGGAGGCTAAGCTAACTCCATTGCTGGCTATGGAGGCTAAGCTAACTCCATTGCTGGCTATGGAGGCTAAGCTAACTCCATTGCTAGCATTGGAGGCCAAGCAAACTCCACTGTTGGCATTGGAGGCTAAGCTAACACCTCTTCTGGCACTTGTGCAGGAATTCCGACAAGAAAAAGTATGAAATGAACAACAGGATAATCGGCTTGACCTCATGGATAGAAGACAGAACGACGTGGATCAACAACTAAGAATGAATAATATCATTCTTATGGGATTTCAACTCAAACCAAGAGCTAAGTCTGGTGCAGCTAACGTTAGCACGGATGCTATCGCAGCCGCTATGGCAACAGCCAAAACCGTTGAATCTCAAGTCGGATCATTCCTCACTTCCAAAGGGATTTCCTTGGATTTGAATAATATCGAGATCTGCCACCCGCTTCCCAGGAGAAAGGAGTCAGATAAACCAGCGACCTTCATCAGGTTTGTGAATCAAAAGCACAAAATTGCTCTAATGAAGCAAAGAAAACTGCTAAGAGGATCGCAGATTTTCATTAATCATCATGTATCGATCCATAATGCATTGTTGGCTAAGCATGCCCAACTCCTGAAGCGGAAAACACAGATCCAGAGCACATTGGTGCTGAATTCCAGGATCTATGTAAAACCACTTGGTCCACCGGACCTGACCAGGGCAATGGTCATCACCAACATGAAAGACTTTGAGAAGTGTGTGGTCACGGACGTCTGAGCCTTTATTTGAAGCGAAATAAGAATCAAAAATGATTTCCAGAAAATATGGCGCCCGGGATTTACCACTAACTCTTAGATCAACTTTGACCGGATTTTCAGCAGTGATTTCTGCCCTGCAGACAACTGGAGCTCAATTTACTTGCAGTGATACCAGCTGAAGGACAATGGACCTAAACAAAGTCTGCAGTCATAACAACGAGGAGAACTTTATAAACTCTGTTCTAACCTGAAGGACGGCTGTTAATCAGGCAGGAATACCGTCTTGGTCAAAGGCTTTAATCAAATCACTTGACATAGTTCCCTGAAATGTGATTAATGTCAAAGGACCTACTAATGAAACAACCGACACTTATTGATTTCTATATTTTCTGATTAAAGTAAATGATCTTTCAGACATAAATGATTTATTGTTGCCTCTTTCTATACTTGATCTGAAGAAACGACTTGTCTGATGAAAATAGTCAGCATCTACTTGATATTTAATGATTTTGATCTTTTTGTTTTATTTTTTCTTTGTTAATTCTTTCCTTTTTTCTTTAATTACTGTTATTATTTTTAAAAAAAAAGAGAAAATCATTATTCATTATACTCAGTTATTATTTTTTCATAAGCAATCAAGTCTAAAATAACGTTGTACTTACATGCAAAGCAGTCTGGTTTATTGTTACTCAAGGAGGTTTAATTACCTGTATTACTGTCAGAACAGAACAGATACCTGATTATTAGTTATGAACCGGTTGATATCTAATGTAAAGTAAATGGTATGGTCAAGTCGGGGTGGGATTATATAAGTTCGCTTTCTCCCACTCCCTTTCAAGCAGTCAATTTTCTGATGTCTAGTTATCTAATGTTTGACATGATTACTGTTGCAAATCTTTGTTGTTGTTGATTGTGTTACACTTGTCTTGTATATCCCCAAGCCATCAGAGATCCATCTCCGTGTTTCACATCAGAGGCCTTGTTGACTTCTACCCAAATGTAGCTTTTGTGGTTGTGAAAAAAAGTCTAGTCTTGGTCTCATCACTCCAAATGATGGTCTTGTCTCTGTGCTGTTCGGTGTATTGTAAGCAAGATATTTGGTGGCATTTGCACAAAAAAAGTCTTTCTTCTGGCGACTCGACCATGCAGCCCATTTTTTCTTCAGGTGCCTCGTTATTCTACATCTTGAGACATCCACACCACAGTTTGTCAGTCATGGATCACAGCTGAAATTATTTGTGAGTTTTTCTTTGCATACCTGATGATTTTTCAGGCAGTTGTGGCAGAAATGTTTATGACCTTTGTTTGGTTTCAACCGAACCACTCACTTTTCACTTCTTAAAGTTGACTGGCATTCTCAGTTCCTTGGATATCTTCTTTCCTGTTTTGTAAAGTTCAGTCACCTTTTTCCCATAGATCTTTTGACAGCTATCCCTGTGACTTAGGATCCAAAAAGGTTGGTGCAGCACTGGATGAAGGATGCAAGGGTCTGTTGGGAGCCCAGAAACTCCAAGACCTTTAGTGCACACACATTGTTTACAGTTAAATGAGTCACAGGTGAGGACGGTTCCCTTTAGCTACCATTCAAACCCTTTTGTATCAGCATGTTTGTACAGCATCCTGCAACTCTGATATTGTTCAGGTGGCCGTTGCAAATGTGGAGGCGAGTCGAATCCTACCAGATCTGCTGCTTGTCTTTTCATCTGTTTCTCTGCCTCACCTTTCCAGATCTCCTTCTTTTAAGTTCAACCGGTCATACAAGTTCTCATTTGCCCTTATTTGACCATTGCACCCCAAACCTTTACCGTGTGCTGCATCTCCTGTTCTCCTGTCTTCTGTCCTCTTTGTTCCACTTTTTCTTAGCTAACATTCTCCTCTTAAACTCGTTCCAGCACCACGTGTGCTGATCTGTTCTTCTCATTTCAGATAACACATCAAGTCCCTTCCTCCCAGTCTCCTTGATCACTTCAGCTGTAGCTGTTCTGTCATCTGGGCGAAGATGTCCACCACCATCTGTACTTCTGCATTCCTGGCTTGAAAACCACATTTACGGTAAATTCACTTCCTCTAAAGTTCTACTCTACGGTTGTATTCAAATTCCCTTCCTATTTCGAGCATTTTTCAGGGAATTTGTCATTTTTGAAGACTGTCTGCATCTACAATTCTAAAAGTGCCCTTTCCAGAAGTCACTAGATTAGCAAATATAGACCACAATGCATTGCATTTGAATTATTTGCCATTTTAAAAAGTTGATCTAAATTTATTTTTATAAATCATCTACATTTTCAGCATCAGAACACAGATTTTTGGAAAATGTTCATATTGTAGGGTAATAAGCATGAGTCACAATTACATTCAAATCCAGGACACTAGATACTCCTGTACTTTTAACCGGAGTAGTCATACTCCTGTACTTTTAGTGGAGTACTGAGGAAAGTACATAGTTTAAGTTTACAACTTCCCTGACACAACAATCTCCTCGGAATTTGTCAATAAATAACTTCATCCAACCATAAACAAAAAAAAACCTTTTAGCACATTAAAGCGCTGGATTGTGCCTCCTAGTGGTAGCATGAGTATCAAATTCCAGTATTTTTTTTTTTTACTTTTCAGTAATATTTCTGAAAGCACTTCAATTCTGGAATAAAAAAATTCCAGAAGAAAACTGAATTTCATTTAAAAAACCAAACAAGAGAATTTAAACATCTCTACTGTGTTTTTAATAAAGTTTACACTCACCTTTCTATTCCATCATCTCTAAAGTGTGGTGGCATATATTTGGATCTGTCGCTCTTTAACGACATCTCGCTGTAATCCGTGGATTGAACTTCACTCCCCAGAATACTAAGAAAACAGATTCATTCATAAATTAATGTAAAAAAAAATCACAAACTTTAATTTCATTTAGATACAAATGTTTTGCTAATAAAAGTTTGAATTTATTCAAAACAAGCAAAATAAAAATAATCACATTTTGACAACAAACTCTCTAAGAAAACCAGAACCTAAAAACTACATCATCATTCAGTTTACAGCATTTGAAACTACAAACTCCATAAAAACGTCAAACGTTGATACAACAAATGTTCTGATGATGTTCCAGAAGGTTCTGCAGCTTCAGAGGGTTCCTGCTGGTTTCAGGTTCTGGTTCTGTTCTGTAGATCTCACCTCATGGAGGCTTCAGAGGCGTCAGGCTGCAGGTTTGTCCTTGAAGGTCTTTTCCTCTTTTTCCCATCAGCCATTTCTGCTACAAAAACAGGAAGTTTGTGTGATGAAGATGAAGATTTATTCAGAACAAAAACTTTTTTTAAACTTCAAACTTAAAAATGTTTAATTCAAAACGTAAAACATACACACCAAACCATTTTGTTTTGAAACTTACAAACTTCCACATTTGACTTCCTTAAAACATGCTTTCTGATACTATGTCCTAACTGGTTCCTCTTTTCTGCGTTTTTTATCTTAAAGTTTATTTTACTTTTTATTTAAACTATTTTAAAGAACATAATTCAAAGTGTGAATGTTTTTAAAGTATCCATATAAAGTCTGGACATCCTGCTTATTCTGCAGAAACTTAAAATATATTTTCTGTAAAAAAGAGATTTGTCTCCCTGATGTGTAGAAGCTGAAAAACTATCCAAAAAAAGGGAAATAAAACTGATTTTTAGTTTCATTCTAGTCAGCAGATCCGATTTGTAAACTTTCTTGTCTGAACATGAAGTTCTTTGTCTGCTGATGAATAAAGACAAAAATCTTCTGACTGCAGATGTTCTACAAACATTGAATTTCTCACAGGTTTCCCTCGTGTCATTTAGAAAGTGTTTTTATTCATTTATTAATTTACTTTATTTAAACAGAAAAGAAAAAAGCAAAAATCAGAGAATAGAAAAGACCAACATTCAATCATAAACCTGAACGTTCAATCATGAATAAAGCTGTAAAATCTAAAACACTAAAACCTTTATGCTGATTTAGGTCTGAGACACGTGGAGACAAAGATCTTTCATCTTTTCTTTAACTGTTTTAAGTTTCACTTTTGATTCAAATCTTATCTCACTGTAGTTTACAAAACACTTTCATAAAACTAGAACTTACTGAAGGTAATCTGCTGCTTTCTTGTTCCTTATGTGTTAGAGGATCCAGACTCTTCTCCTTTACTGACAGTAACTGATCACTGCAGTGAAGGAGAACAGCAGCGTCCGTGAGGCGTGAAAACATGCTTCCCGCTCTCTTCATTTGGGGGAAGGAGGGGCGGAACAACCACGGCTGATGATTCACTGCCCTTCTGGACCACGTGACTGAACCATGACGTGGTTCAATGTTAGACACCAATCGGGCTCCATTCTAATGCTGGTGTTTAGTTTCCTTGTCATTTCTACTGTGTAAACGCAGAGTTATCATGAACTGATCTCTTATTTTCTATCACTTTCACAGGTGTTTCCCATTTTAACTTTGGGGTTTCTGGTCAGTACTCTGCACGCATGTTCCTGTACAGTTCTGGTCAGTACTCTGCACGCATGTTCCTGTACATTTCTGGTCAGTACTCTGCACGCATGTTCCTGTACAGTTCTGGTCAGTACTCTGCACACATGTTCCTGTACATTTCTGATCAGTACTCTGCACGCATGTTCCTGTACAGTTCTGGTCAGTACTCTGCACACATGTTCCTGTACATTTCTGATCAGTACTCTGCACACATGTTCCTGTACATTTCTGATCAGTACTCTGCACACATGTTCCTGTACATTTCTGGTCAGTACTCTGCACGCATGTTCCTGTACAGTTCTGGTCAGTACTCTGCACACATGTTCCTGTACATTTCTGGTCAGTACTCTGCACGCATGTTCCTGTACAGTTCTGGTCAGTACTCTGCACACATGTTCCTGTACATTTCTGGTCAGTACTCTGCACGCATGTTCCTGTACATTTCTGATCAGTACTCTGCACACATGTTCCTGTACATTTCTGGTCAGTCCTCTGCACGCATGTTCCTGTACAGTTCTGGTCAGTACTCTGTACACATGTTCCTGTACATTTCTGATCAGTACTCTGCACACATGTTCCTGTACATTTCTGACCAGTACTCTGCACACATGTTCCTGTACATTTCTGGTCAGTGTTCTGCACGCATGTTCCTGTACAGTTCTGGTCAGTATTCTGCACACATGTTCCTGTACATTTCTGATCAGTACTCTGCACGCATGTTCCTGTACATTTCTGATCAGTACTCTGCACGCATGTTCCTGTACAGTTCTGTCCCAGGCGCTCTGCTGCCATTATAGTTTTGGTTTGGTGGTACATTAATCAATTCATGACTAAATATCCTACTTAGGTTCATCAAATCCAGGCGTATATCAATATTTATGTTTTAATCTTTTGTCCTTTTAATTTTGATTGCTTGAAACAAACCAATTCCATTATTCCTAATTTTCCGTGTTGCCAGTTTAGATCCCCAGCATGTTTTCACCTCTGCAACAAACATTTTTTTATAGTTTTTATCTTTCTGACAGTTTTATTCAGAAACGTACTACAAATGCCACACTGCTGGTGCAAACCAAGCTTCAAGAGGCATTGCACTTGAGTAAACAAACTGAATGAAAGGTTTCAGTGTTTCATGAAGCTTCATCCATCACTCACCTTAAGTTCAGTTCAATGAGCTGTCGTTTGCATTTCCATCAGCATTACCAGAGTCACAGTTTTCCAGCCCAAAAGTCACCTGAAAACTGCAAAAGCCCGCTCCTAAATATAAATTACTGAATAATTAGCTATAATTAATCATAATTCATTCATTACTTACTGTTTTCATTGAAAGTCTAATTTTGAGACATTTTTTTATGTTTTATCCGCCGTTACAGTCGGTCAGAGTAAAACATGAAATAACAAACTGCTCTCAAATGTTATCAACTACTGAAAACAAACATGACCTTTACCCCTTTATACCTCCTCAATCATCCAAAACAATAAAAAAAAACACATTTAATCAACACCAGGTGTTAGAAATTATTCTTGCATTTTTATTTTTCATGAATTTAAGTGAGATCAAATATGATCAAATCTCTAATGAAGTGTATTAGGGGGGTTGGATTTTAAAAAACCTGTTTTTGTGAATATTTTTTTGTAAATGTTTACTAATTAAATAGATTATAATACACAAACAACATCTTTTACCTGTTAAACCAGTACTGCAATTCAACGTGTTCTTTATTTTAACGTATTGTTTTTCAACAACTCACTACTGAACACTTTGTGTGGCAGTAATGTATGAAGTACTAGGTAGTACTATGATGGTCTACTAACTAAAGAAACAAAGCTATAGTCTGCGAACTGATGTAAATTGTTCTTCTACAGAGCAATGGACTACTCAGAAATGATTCGTGAGGAGTGAACTTACTTAACCCCACCCCTATTGTGTTAAGTCTTTATCTATTTCAGTTGCCTGAATCCTGTTCCATCCAGTTTTTCAGCTTCAAGGGTAGATTATCATATCAATCCAGGATTTAGTGATAAACAAATGAGCGGTTATGTTTCCTGACAGTCTGTCTTTGTCACGGCGGTTGAGCATTAATGGATGTGAAAACAGGCGTGTTCGTACACCTTTATTCCCCAGTTGTTTCTGCTCCTTTCTAAAGAAAAGCTGCAACATCTTTAGGTTTAAACACTAAAACAATCAAAAAAGGAAACGTCTCTTTTTTAAAAGCCAAACATTTAGCTCAAGTTATTTAACTTTTTCCTAATTGTTCTCATTAAAACTTAAAAAAAAAACTCAGCAGGAAAGAAACTTGTTTTTTTCAGTTTTAATTTGCAGTCCAAATGTATCTTGAGACGATTTGATTTCATCTTAATCTAGACTCAGTTAAAAAATAATAACCTGTTCAAAATATGGCTTGTTAGACGAAGGGACAGCTTTGTATTAAAGTGTGCTGTGTTATTAATAAAATGATATTCTGAAGATTTGAGTATTATTTATGACATTATGCCACCATGACTTTTACTTTGTTAGGATAAAGGTCAGGAAACTTTTCAGGAGCATGAAGTTGAACCCTCAACCTCTGATCCTGTTAACAATTGAATGTTATTGTTTTTAACCACAAAAAAATAGAAATTCAAATATTATGTCAAACTCTTATCTACTGTCACAGAGAATTGAGTTTCAACATTTTGTAAAATCATTGAAACAAAAACCTTTCTTCACTGAGACATTTAATGAAGAGATTTTTGTTTGAAGTTTCTGTTTTTTTTCTGCTGTTTCTCTATTTCTGTAAATGACGTGAAACACATCATACAATACTTGGTTTCTGTTCACAAACTCAGCCGTTTCTACACAGAAGTTAAAAACACCTGCAGTTGTCCAACAGGTAAGCACACCTGTCCTGCATGTCCTATCATGCCGTTATTGTAATGTTATATCAGCTTTCATCAGCTCCTGTTGAGCTCCTCCCTTTAATTAAAAAAAAACTAGAAATAAAAACCTTTTTATTTTGGTAAATTGTAAGCAGGAAGTAAATAGTTTTAGACTCATTTTATTAACACACATCGGCATACACAGACTTTATATTCTGTAGATTTACATACAAATTACAAAACGTTTTGGTACAAAAATAATGAGCAGGTATAGCAATTTTGCACAATGATTTTCCCACCAATGTATCTACAACAGAAAAAAAACATTGGATTGTTTTATACACACTGTCAATAAGGAACGATGACATTTTGTGGTAAAAAGGATATTCAACTCAAACTTCAAAACTGAAAAGGATGATCAAAACAAGAAAAGTATTTTCCGCTCAGTTGTTCTTTTATTTATTTGGTTATGTAGCAAAGCTGGACATGATATATGTAATAATACAGGAAAACAGGATGGTTTCATTCATCCATGGATTTTTCATTGTTTTTCAACAGGAATCACGTGTTTCTGTTGTAACATCATGTTGGTTGTATATTTGACCACTTAAAAATAAAAACTTCACACTATTTGATGTGTTTTTAGTAGCTCGCAAGCTAAAAAGTTTGAGCAATCCTGACTTAGAGGTTCTCTTGGTATTGTGAGCTGTGTCTGTATGAAGGCTCGCTGTGCCACATTAACCCGAGAGAACAAAAATAACAACAAGAATAAAATGAGGGGACCTTTTTTATTATTATTGTCTTGATGAAAATAAGAAAAAAACATCATAAAGTTCAGGAGGCCCAAGCAGGCTCTCTCTCTGTCCCGTGGGATCTGTCCTACCTTGTGAGATTTTCCTACACGTAGCACAAAATGATAGATATAGCTATCCAAATGTCCTACCTTATCAGATAATCCAACCTAATGTCTATGAACGAACGAACAGTTTTGATGCTAGATTGTTATGGCGTCACATCTCTGCCATTAATCAAAGGGCACGTATTTGATATTATTTGCGCCCGCTCAGTTTCAGGGGGCAATCTTGTCACTCAGGGGGCGGTAACCTTTCTGGTTGATCTGATTGGCTGAAATTTCTGGTCAAATCTGCGAAGCAACGGGGCGGGGCTTTCAATTTTTAAAATCTGCTTTAATAGAGAAAAGACTGCGGATGAAACGCCGATCTGGCCGCCGGAACAACGGAACGACGGTCTGGCCGCCGGAATAACGGTCTGGCCACCGGAACGACGGTCTGGCCGCCGGAACGCCGGTGAGGAAGGAGACCACTATGAAAAAACAACGGATTAACCATGATCTGAACAAACGTCAAAAATACACGTCTGACACACCATCTCCTGAGGTGCTCAAAGAGGAGGAATGCCCATAAGCGGCAGTTAATAATAATCATTTCAGAGAATAATAAATTATGGTGAACTTGTCATGTCTTATCCAGGGGTGTCAGATGTATTTTTGACGTTCATTAAGATCATGCTTTCACCCGTTTTTTCATAGTGCTCTCCTTCCTCATTTTTTTATGTAAATCACGGTGCTCTCCTTAAGTCCGTAATGTACTAAAATCTACATGTATATTTACCTAATAAAGTGAGTCATGACATGAGTCAACTTAAAGCACAAAAAAACCTGCTACACTTTTTTATCTTGGTCCTTCCTTAATGTTTTAATCGACGTTTCATCCGCCCCGGAATGAAAGCCCCGCCCCGTTGCCTCACGGATTCGACCAGAAATTTCGGCCAATCAGATCACCCAGAAATGTTACCGCCCCCTGACTAACAAAAACGCCCCCTGAAACTGAGCAGGCGCGCAGAGCTCTGACACCGCGCGCTCAGTTTTTTTTTCGCCCTAACTGAGCGTGCGTGGTGAGATCTCTGCGCGCTCAGTAATAAAATACGCGCCCTTCGATTAATGGCAGAGATGTGACGCCATAGTTTGTTAACACAGCAGGGTAGGAGAGAATTACAGTGCAGAACAAACCCACTGCGGGCAGCACAGTTTAACAAGTTAAAATGTATACATAGAATGTTGTGTTCTGGTGGAGAGTCTAAGAAACGTGTGCGGTTGTCATTAATGAGTTATATGGAGACAAGCTTTGGTCTGAAACAGAAATCTCCCGTAGAGCCAGTCTGAATACAGACCACACTCAATCTGTCTGAAACAAATGTGTGTATTCAGACTGAAACAAACAATTTAGTCAGTCTGACTTAACCCTGAGTTTGAATAACGAGTAAAATCTCAATTCTAGCTTCATTTCACGTGTGGACAAGATGCTAAAGTCTCATATGGATTCATTGTAAATATTTCTCTGCCAGCAAATGCAGCATGTTTATGCAGAAAGAGTGTGTGTGTGTGTGTGTGTGCTTTGAATGATGTTATAAATGGAACAGCTAAACCAACCAAGCAACCTAAAAAAAAAAACATTTTGTCCAGTTTCTTACTGACAAAAATCAAGCAAGAGCGACAAAATCTCACTACACTTTTTATAAAACAAACTTTTTTGTATGCACACCTCCTCTCTTTTTAATGGTGCTTCTATGTGATTGGTTGTTCACAACTCCTGCGATATTTACATCTGAAGTTAAAGGGAAGAACTTGTTTGAGCTTTTATGGGAACGTGTAAAACTCAGGGGAGAAAGGACAAAAGAACGTCACATATCTAGGGTACCGAGTACCGGCAGTACCGGCCCACTTAAGACGCAAGTTCATCCTGAGAATCTCTGCAACACAGGACCTCACACCAAAACACAAATCAATATGATGACAAAAATGATGCCAGGCGTCCAGCTCTGATAAAATGACACCAAAAAACAAAGAAAACACAATCTGATTTGTTCATGCTGAAAAGCACACATTTTATTCATTTCCAGGTTCGGTTTTTTTGTTCCTGTTTTGAATTTGTGTGTATATTTATTTCTTTTACAGAGTTTAGGTCAAAAGAAGCAAACATGAAAAACTTAGAATATAGATATAAAAAATAAATGACAAAACAAGTTTAAAAACCAATAAAAACAATGACATAAAATCACCAATTATTATAAACCTGAGAAAGTAAAATGATTACAGACCTAAAAACCTTTAGTTTAAAAGAGGCAACAAAACGTAACAGATAGTAAATGGCATATACTTGGATAGCGCTTTTCTACCTTCCTTAAAGGCCGAAAGCGCTTTACTGTCACATTCACACACTGATGGCGACTCCAAACACTGGTACCAGCCTTCTATTAGCGGCAATGTGGGGTTCAGTGTCTTGCCCAGGGACATTTTGATACATCAAACCTGCAATCTTCCGATCAGAGGTCAACCGCCCAACCGCTACACCATGGCTGCCCCGGATGGGTGGATATTGATCAGTCCATATTCCACTCAGCACACATTTTGTTGGTTAAAATAAGACTTTATTAATCCCTTAGGGAGATGTGGATCATTAAATAGCTTATCAAGAAGTCAGACATTGCACAGTATACTTCAGTGTTTGAAAGAAACATATAAAAATTTTAGAATTATAGATAGAAATAATACAAAGTTTGTACTAAACTATCTAAGGATTGCACCACTTTGCTACCAGAATAGCATGCTAACTCCCCTAAACAAAGTTCTTGCAAACTTTGACACTTTTTTGATACTTGGAAAACTATAGTATTGAATTGGTATAAAGTACGAAAACAAATTTTTTAAATCCTTCATGCACAGCTTACTTTTTTTCAACAATCAACATTATTTATACTTAATTTTTAAGGTAAAGTGCTTTTTCATTCTCCAACTGCAACATAATACAAACATAAACAAAAAATGAAGCGTTATAGAAATCATCAGTTATTTTCGGTTAAACACAGTTATTTTCTCAGAAAGCTCAAGATTTACATTTTAGATTTACACTTCGTCACATTTCAAGTCAAAAATATGACATATCTTGACATGAAAAGGTGGGTTGGCAGCAGTAAAATTGATGGTTAGATGTCCGAATCTGTGACATTAAAGTTGGCTTAAAACCCAGGACACACTCAATGATTTTCAGGGACAAAGAAGAGAGACAAATACAACTGAAAAGTGAAAGGGTCTAGTGTCACAGATATGAACATACACAGCTCTCCTGCTGCTCCTCACAGCTGGTATCAGCCTCCTGTCGTCCTCTGGTGTCTTGTAACTCTTCAGATTCAGTTCCTTTAATTCTTTCTTGGATGTTGATGCAACTGTCTGGAGATAAAATAAATAAACCTGATCTGTAAACACCATCTGTGTCTTCCATTCATTGTAATGAGATAAACAAAGACATCGCTCCATGTAGCGATCAGGCTAAAAATATTTGGTGTTAGCTCCTCCCACCAGCTTATGGATGGATTTTTGGACAGGTGTCGAGCAGCGAATTTGACATTTGACCTGCGTCCAAAGACGTCTGACGTGAATTTGCTGAACAAATCGTGTTTGGTTTAAAAGAAATTTAGCACAAAATGTTGTAACTCTTAAATTTATATTTATCATATTTTTTGTACTCTAATTTTGTATTCTTCATTTTTACTCTCTTTATTTTTTTATAGGTTTAAAACAAATTAAGTATTTTTCATATTTTCATAAATTGAACTTCAGTTTTTCTTCTAAGAAAACTACTTGATAGTTTTACTTTGAAAATATTTTATTTCCGATTTTATTTCCAAGCTCATAAAACAAAACACTAAACAAAAGAATTTAAACATCTCCTCGTTGTTTTGGATGAAGCTTACACTTGCCTTTCTATTCCATCATCTCCAAAGTGTGTTGCTCTATCCATAGATCTGTCCCTCTTTAAAGACATTCCGCTGTTATGCGTGGATTGAACATCACTCCCTAGAATACTAAAAAAATCAGTCAGAAATGAATGTTAAACAAAGAAAAAAACTTTCAATTTCATTTAGATACAAATGTTTTGCTAATAAAAGGTTGAATTTATTTAAAACAAGCAAAATAAAAATAATCACATTTTTTAGATCCTATAAACCACGGTGTCATGCTTCAGTTTACAGCATTTGAAACTACAAACTCCATAAAAACGTCAAACGTTGATACAACAAATGTTCTGATGATGTTCCAGAAGGTTCTGCAGCTTCAGAGGGTTCCTGCTGGTTTCAGGTTCTGGTTCTGTTCTGTAGATCTCACCTCATGGAGGCTTCAGAGGCGTCAGGCTGCAGGTTTGTCCTTGAAGGTATTATCCTCTTTTTCCCATCAGCCATTTCTGCTACAAAATCAGGAAGTTTGTGTGATGAAGTTGAAGATTTATTCAAAACAAAAACTTTTTTTAAACTTCAAACTTAAAAATGTTTAATTCAAAACGTAAAACATACACACCAAACCATTTTGTTTTGAAACTTGCAAACTTCCACATTTTACTTCCTTAAAAAAATCTCTCAGAAACTATTTCCAAACTGGTTCCTCTTTTCTGCGTTTTTGATCTGAAAGTTTATTTTACTTTTTATTTAAACTATTTTAAAGAACATAATTCAAAGTGTGAATGTTTTTAAAGTATCCATATAAAGTCTGGACATCCTGCTTATTCTGCAGAAACTTAAAATATATTTTATGTAAAAAGAGATTTTTCTCCCTGATGTGTAGAAGCTGAAAAACTATCCAAAAAAAGGGAAATAAACTGATTTTTAGTTTCATTCTAGTCAGCAGATCCCATTTGTAAACTTTCTTGTCTGAACATGAAGTTCTTTGTCTGCTGATGAATAAAGACAAAAATCTTCTGACTGCAGATGTTCTACAAACATTGAATTTCTCGCAGGTTTCCCTCGTGTCATTTAGAAAGTGTTTTTATTCATTTATTAATTTACTTTATTTAAACAGAAAAGAAAAAAGCAAAATTCAGAGAATAGAAAAGACCAACATTCAATCATAAACCTGAACGTTCAATCATGAATAAAGCTGTAAAATCTAAAGCACTAAAACCTTTATGCTGATTTATGTCTGAAACACGTGGAGACAAAGATCTTTCATCTTTTCTTTGACTGTTTTAAGTTTCACTTTTGATTCAAATCTGATCTCACTGTAGTTTACAAAACACTTTCATAAAACTAGAACTTACTGAAGGTAATCTGCTGCTTTCTTGTTCCTTATGTGTTAGAGGATCCAGACTCTTCTCCTTTACTGACAGTAACTGATCACTGCAGTGAAGGAGAACAGCAGCGTCCGTGAGGCGTGAAAACATGCTTCCCGCTCTCTTCATTTGGGGGAGGGAGGGGCGGAACAACCACGACTGATGATTCGCTGCTCTTCTGGACCACGTGACTGAACCATGACATGGTTCAATGTTAGACACCAATCGGGCTCCATTCTAATGCTGGTGTTTAGTTTCCTTGTCATTTCTACTGTGTAAACGCAGAGTTATCATGAACTGATCTCTTATTTCTATCACTTTCACAGGTGTTTCCCATTTTAACTTTGGGGTTTCTGGTCAGTACTCTGCACTCATGTTCCTGTACATTTCTGGTCAGTGTTCTGCACACATGTTCCTGTACAGTTCTGGTCAGTATTCTGCACACATGTTCCTGTACATTTCTGGTCAGTACTCTGCACACATGTTCCTGTACAGTTCTGGTCAGTACTCTGCACACATGTTCCTGTACGGTTCTGGTCAGTACTCTGCACACATGTTCCTGTACGGTTCTGGTCAGTACTCTGCACACATGTTCCTGTACGGTTCTGGTCAGTACTCTGCACACATGTTCCTGTACGGTTCTGGTCAGTATTCTGCACGCATGTTCCTGTACGGTTCTGGTCAGTATTCTGCACACATGTTCCTGTACGGTTCTGGTCAGTATTCTGCACGCATGTTCCTGTACGGTTCTGGTCAGTATTCTGCACACATGTTCCTGTACGGTTCTGGTCAGTATTCTGCACACATGTTCCTGTACGGTTCTGGTCAGTATTCTGCACACATGTTCCTGTACGGTTCTGGTCAGTATTCTGCACGCATGTTCCTGTACGGTTCTGGTCAGTATTCTGCACGCATGTTCCTGTACAGTTCTGTCCCAGGCGCTCTGCTGCCATTATAGTTTTGGTTTAGTGTTACATCAATCAATTCATGACTAAATATCCTACTTAGGTTCATCAAATCTATGTGTATATCAGTATTTATGTTTTAATCTTTTGTCTTTTTTGCTTTGATTGCTTGAAACAAACCATTTCCATTATTCCTAATTTTCTGTGCTGCCAGTTTAGATCCACAGCACATTTTCACCTCTGCAATGAACATGTGTTTTTAGTAGCTCACAAGCCAAAACGTTTGAGCAACCCTGACTTAGAGGTTCTCTTGGTATTGTGAGCTGTGTCTGGATGACAGCCTCTTCCGTGGTGTTTCCGTCTCTCTCTAACTATGTATGAAGGCTCGCTGTGCCACATTAACCTGAGAGAACAAAAATAAAAACCAGAATAAAATGAATGGGACCTTTTTTATTATTATTGTCTTGATGAAAATAAGAAAAATAATCATAAAGTTCAGGAGGCTCGAGCAGGCTCTCTCTCTGTCCCGCGGGATCTGTCCTACCTCGTGAGATTTTCCTATATGTGGCACAAAATGGATATATAGCTATCCAAATGTCCTACCGTATCAGATAATCCAACCTAATGTATATGAACGAACGAACAGTTTTGATGCTAGATTGTTAACACAGCAGGGTAGGAGAGAATTACAGTGCAGAACAAACCCACTGCGGGCAGCACAGTTTAACAAGTTAAAATGTATACATAGAATGTTGTTGTGTTCTGGTGGAGAGTCTAAGAAACGTGTGCGGTTGTCATTAATGAGTTATATGGAGACAAGCTTTGGTCTGAAACAGAAATCTCCCGTAGAGCCAGTCTGAATACAGACCACACTCAATCTGTCTGAAACAAATGTGTGTATTCAGACTGAAACAAACAATTTAGTCAGTCTGAATTAACCCTGAGTTTGAATAATGAGTAAAATCTCAATTCTAGCTTCATTTCACATGTGTGGACAAGATGCTAAAGTCTCATATGGATTCATTGTAAATATTTCTCTGCCAGCAAATGCAGCATGTTTATGCAGAAAGTGTGTGTGTGTGTGCTTTGAATGATGTTATAAATGGAACAGCTAAACCAACCAAGCAACCTAAAAAAAAACATTTGGTCCAGTTTCTTACTGACAAAAATCAAGCAACCTCGAAAAAAACTGGACCATCTTGAAACAGGCCCAAACGTAATATTAAATCAGAGCACACTTTAAAATGACAAAATATGTCAGATCTCAGGTTTTATGTCATAATCCTTAAGGAAAGTATGAATCTTTCTATAATAATGACATTATCTTGTCTAGAGCACTTTTTCAATATGGTGTACATATTCATTCATATTATGGTGATTCCGCCTCTCAGCCCATCACAGCACCACAAATACACATATATATTTATGTAACATACATATGTTTTATCATGAACTTACATTAGATTTCCATGATAGTAAATGTGAGGAGAAAATATAGATAGAATACAACAATGTAAGACTGAGAAGGTCTGAATCTAACAATAAGAATATAGTATGTGAATGTGAGTACCAGTATGTAAATACGGTAGTTAATATAAAATTATGCATGTCTATATATGGAAATAAATTAATCTCAGTCTTGCAGTATTTCATCAGATAGTAAATGGCATATACTTGGATAGCGCTTTTCTACCTTCTCTAAAGGCCCAAAGCGCTTTACTGTCACATTCACACACTGATGGCGACTCCAAACACTGGTACCAGCCTTCCATTAGCGGCAATGTGGGGTTCAGTGTCTTGCCCAGGGACATTTTGATACATCAAACCTGCAATCTTCCGATCAGAGGTCAACCGCCCAACCGCTACAACCATGGCCGCCATTCCACTCAGCCTCCAGTTTGCCTTCATAGCTTCTGGCACACTGTTGCCATGATTATCTCAGAAAGACGGTAAACCTCCTGCTCATCAGTCTGTAAATGTTGTTTATGACCATCATGTTGGGAAGATATGAGTCAGAAATATTAATGCACACATTTTGTTGGTTAAAATAAGACTTTATTCATCCCTTAGGGAGATGTGGATCATTACAGTACTTTAGCAAGAAGTCAGACATTGCACAGTATACTTTAGTGTTTGAAGGAACTATATAAAAATTAGACTAGTAAATAAAACAGAAATAAATCATTTACCATAGTATAAGGACAAGAAAAATAAGATAAATAATGAGATATAAATATTGCAGCAAAGCTTGACCTAAACTGTAAGAATTGCACCAGGCTACTAATAGGCTAGCGTGCAAACTAGCCTTTATTTCTTAGAGTTAAAAGTAAAAAACTACAGTAGGCTACAGAAACGTTTATGAATTGAAAAAAAGTTTATCATGAAAACAATTTTTTAAAAATTTCACACAGGCAATTGCTAGCAGAGCTCACTTTTTTCCTACAATCACAATGACCAATGACACAAGTATTTTTTTATACTACATGTTTAACGTAAAGTGCTTTTCGTGCTCGAACTGCAACATATAAACACAAACATATAAACAAAAAATTTAGTTTCATAGAACTCCTCACAGATATTTTCAGTTAAAGATTTCTAAACCAAGATGACAAGTTTCTCTCAGAAATCTCAACTAAAACTAGTTACTTTGTCTCATGATCTTAACACCCTAAAACTCTCATCCACTCATTAACAAATGAGAATACAATACTTCTGGTTCTGGATTTATGACAGAATGGCCCTATAGTAGTTCTCAACAGTTAACAGCATCTTAAAACTTAAGTTAATACAAATTTGCTGTGAAAAGCGAAGAAAAGCACTATAACGCTTGAAGTAGAAAACAAAAAAAAAAAAAAAGCACTTGATATATCGTTCAAGATCCAACAGAAACAACTGACGGACCTAGAGACAGCAGAAGTAATACCAAACTAGGAATATGAACCTTCTCATTTAACATCATATCCATACCTTTCAGCAGGGACAAGAACACTGACTTTGACCAAATAAAAAAACATTTTAAAAAAAGTTAAATAAAAAAATCTAAATAATTACATGAAATTAATCAAAAATATTTTTTAATCCTATTAAAAGGCACTCCACTTTGTTTCAAGATATGTCTTAAATGAACTGATAATTATTAATTATGTAGTTGGTAAAAATAATTTCTTACATTATGCAATAAATACATATTTTTCCAATGAAAAACCAATGTTCACTTATTTTTTATGCTTGACCTGGATAGGTTATAACGATTTCTGAAAAAATGATTTGTCTGCTTATTAAATTAATGTGCACTTTGTCTTTGTCATTTGATATATTGGTACTTACGGATTTTTGAACGACTTGTATCTGTGTTGGTGAAGTGTACATAATTGATAAGAAATTGTGAATTGGATAATGAAAATTTAGACCAAGATGAAAAAGTTAAAGAAAGCAAAACAGGGACTGGATTATTTAAGTACATTTCTTCCCACAACTTTTCAAACAACAATAATTAGATTTCTTTTGACAAAATTAATATTTAATACAGTCTCGTGTGTCGTATCCTGTATGCTTAGAGTTAATATGTCTATTTATGATAAAAAGTAACAACTGAATTATTTACAAGTGTATGTGAACGTATGTGATGTATGAATAAATGTATTTACCAATCAATATCACGACTAATTATCTTTAGTTTGATATATATGTGTATAGATGTATATTTATGCTTTTGTTTAGTTAATTTTTATCTTTCTTTTGATTACTCAAAATAAAACAATCAGCGGCTCACCAATGTTTCCATGAAGTTCAGCTTTTTTCTATAGTTATGTCTAATTTGGATCCCAAAAGGGGATACTTCACAACAACCAACATTTATGATTATCTTTCTGTTCCAGTTGGTACTGGTACTGAGGATCTGGTTCTCATACGAGTATTTAAAAACCCGCACTTCAAAACCATTACGGAAATTCCCTTCAGCGTTATGTTTAGATTTTGTCACCAACAGTTTCAGCCAACTAAGACTGTAATGATCTGTCACAGTTCTCTGTTTGACATGTCCTGCATGAAAGCAGTTCAAGCTGTTACTGATCAACTTCATTTAAGGACAGAACAGCACAGAGGCCTGAAGATCAAGCCCAGCAGCAGCACAGAGAGGCTCGCTGGGAGGTATTTGAAAGGTATGGAGATGTATGAGATTATTAGAGGTAATCCTGTAGAAAGACAGAGAACCAGCTGACTGATCTAGATACACCCCAACATGGTTGGTGCGCCGTCCAAAAGCAGGCAGATCTATTCTGTTGTTGTCATGCAAAGAATAGAAACCATCATCTGCCCAGACCAAACAAAAAGACGTTTTGTTGGTGCCCATCCTGACTTCCGTTTCCTGTCTCACACTGGCGTCCCTCCTTATGACCCCAATGCTAAAAGAGCCAACAGCCTCCACCTCCCAGTAACAGCGCCCCGTCAGCCGCTGCTCACACAACACCTGTTGGTAATCAGGTTCTTCGTTATGACGAGGAAATGGCTTTTTGTCGACCCGATCCCAAGTCACTCGTCTGTTTTCTTCAGAGAGGTGCAGAGTGTTGGGGGTCGTCTTTGGGTCCAATGTAAGTGTGCAGGCATCTGGAGAAACAAACTCGTTCAGTTTGACTCGTCAGTAGATGTCAGTTTGAGCTACTGATATTGATTTGTGGTTCCACACATTTCTCTGGAAAAACTTACATTTTTTAAAGCCAGCTTTCATCCTGTGAGTTCCACCATGACCAAGACTGCAGAGAATGTGTAACAAATACTTTAGATCTGGAAGTTCGTCGATGCTTTTATTTTGTTATCTTCTTGTTGAATTACTTTAATTTGCTCAGCTTGACGTCTGGATCGTCCTTTAGCTCACACAGCTGCTTTGCTCCAAACTCTCCTGGATGGTTGTAGCTCAGGTCCAGCTCCGTCAGATGGGACGGGTTCAACTTCAGAGCCGAAACCAGGTACTGACAGCCCGTCTCAGTGACGAGACAACCGGACAACCTGAGGAAACAGTGGTAACATCTAATGGGATGAAGAGGCACCCTACCCAGGAACTGGTTCCAATACTAACAATTATCCCTAATAGTTTTTTAAGAAGTAGACCGTTGTACTACGTCCATGAAACGCCAGTGATCCTAAGATACAATGACGATCTGAACCATACCAAGAATTTCTACAACATGCCTTTGCTGACAATTAAGATCCCACAAAATCAGGTAAGAGAACATCAATCAGAGAACTAGTTCTTTTACATTGGATCCATGGTAGCAGTGTTCCAACTATACCATGACAGAGAGCTCTGATTAGTTTAGCATTTATTTTAGAATAAGGTTTTAGCATTTCAATTGATTCTATTGATCTGGTTCATGTTTGACAGTTATGTCTTCACTCTTTTTTTATCAGCCAGACTTTGGGTCAGTACCTCAGTATCTGTAGTCTGCAGTTGGGATTCTCCAGTCCGTCACACAACTGCTTGACTCCTGAATCTCTCAGATCATTGTTGCTCAGATCAAGATCTCTCAGGGCTGAGCTGGAGAACTTTAGAGCAGAGGTCAGGTACTCAACCCATTCTGTGGTCACTTTGCATTCAGCAAGCCTAAAAGCATTAGGAGAAATGGTCAGTTATCAATGGTTAGAGATTTACAATCTGTCATATCTTAATGAAATGAAGTAGAAACTTGGAAATGTGTCCTATTTAGGTTAGACTTCCTATTATATTATCCTATCAACTATCTTTATGACAACTGACATGCAAATGTCAAACTTGAAACTGAAGCCTCTACCATGTAGCTAATGTACGGAAAAGCTCATCTGAGCTCCCTCTAGTTACCAATTCTTGCTGACCCTGTGAGTGTGTAAAATTGTGGCTCATGTGCATCAATTCACACAGCTTTGGGAAACCAAAAGAGTTGGTTATGGTAAGACCAGTAAGATGTAGTGGACAAACAATTCATTTTCACAGCAAAGACTGAAAATGCTACAATCAGTGATCTCAATGATTTTAAGGGACAAAGAGGAGCGATAAACACAGCTTGGTGGTGAAAGTATCCGCCGCATGAAAAGGTCTTAACAGGGATCGGCAACTCCAGACCTTGAGAGCTGCATTCCTGCATGTTTTCCAACATTTCAAGCTCTGGCTTGTTCTAATTGGCCAGAAATGCCTAAACCAGGTAATCAATTAGAGTAGGACTTATATATCTGGAAATCATCCAGACACACCGGCCCTTGAGGTCGGGAGTTGCCCATTCCTGACACTGATATGGACTTACACAGCAATCCTGCTGCTCCTCACAGCTGGTATCAGCCTCCTTCTGCCTTCCTCTGACGTCTTGTAACTCTTCAGATTCAGTTCCTCTAATTCATTCTTGGAGACCAGCAGCATGAAGGCCAGAGCAGAGCAATGAAGAGGAGTCAGCTCTGTTTCTGAATGACCGGACAGCCTCAGGTATTCCTGAATCTCCTCTTTGACTTTGTAATCTCTCATTTCCACCATGGTTTGGAAAATGTTGATGTAACTGTCTGGAGACAGGGTCTTTCTTCGGATGGATCTGAGGTACGTTAGGATTTTCTTGTCCGTTTCTTGCTTTGGATCCAGTGGGGTCAGCAGACCGTTGAGGATTCTCTTGTTGGATTCCACTGTCAGGCCCAGGAGGAATCTCAGGAAAAAGTCCAGGTGACCATTCTTCTTCTCCATCACTTTGTCCGCTGTCTTTTTTAGAAGGTCAAGTGTAGAATGTTCTTCCTTCAGATCAAGAAAACTGCAAAGATCTCCAGTGGTGTTGGTCGCAAGACATTCGTAGACATAAAGAGCTGCAAAGAACTCCTGGATGGTAAGATGCACAAAGAAGAAGATCTTTTTCTGGAAGAAGACTTCTTCTTTTCGGAGAACTGTGTTGCAAAATCCAGAGTAGACAGATGCTTCTTCTACGTCAATCCCACATTCTTTCAAGTCTTCCTCGTAGAAGACGAGTTTGTTCTCCTGCAGCTGAACAAATGCAAGTTTTCCGAGTTTCAGGAGGAAATCTCTGTGACTTTCCAGAAGTTTCTCTTTGTTTGTCCCAATCTTCTTCTCATATTTTCTGCTTTGACGTTTCGTCTGGACAAACAGGAAGTGGGCCATCATCTCAGTCAGAGTTTTAGGGGTTTCTGTATTGCCGTCTTCTCTAAAAACTTCTTGAAACAAGATGGCAGAAATCCAGCAGAAGATGGGGATCTGGCACATCATGTCAAGAGTCTGTGAGGACTGAATGTGTGAGATGACTCTGTCAGCGAGACTCGAGTCTGGACTCAGTCTCTTCCTGAAGTATTCAGCTTTCTGTGTATCGTTAAATCCTCTAATCTCTGTCACCACGTTCACATACTTTGCTGGGATTTGATTGGCTGCTGCAGGACGAGAAGTTATCCAGATGTTTGCATCTGGAAGAATGTTTCCCTTAATGAGGTTTACAAGCAGATTCTCCACAGATGTTCTTTCACTGACAGATGTTATGATTCTGGAGTTTTCAAAGTCCAGCTGAAGTCTGCTTTCATCAAAGCCATCAAGGATCACCAGGATCTTGGTTTTGTCAAAACCCACAAAATCTCTGAGGTGAGGCAGCGCCGGGTGAAACTCACTCAAGAAATCCAGGAAGCTCTTCTCTCCTCTGCTCAAGTTCAACTTCCGAAATGCAAGAACGAAAACAAAATCAAAATCTTGGTTTTCACGTTCTTCTGCCCAGTCTAGAATGAACTTCTGCACAGCAAAAGACTTCCCGATGCCTGAGACTCCCTTCATCAGGACGGTCCTGTTGGGTTTCTCCTGGTCAGGAAGGACTTTGAAGATGTCTTTCAGATCAACACAACAATCAGACCCGGATCGTTTTCTGCGTTTGGCTTTCAGGAGTCTGTACTCATGTTCTCTCTCTGGTTCCTGATTTTCTCCAGTGATAATGTGAAGTTGTGTGAAGATGCTGTTCAAGTTACTGGGATGGTCGCCGTTGCCCTCTGATGTTTCAGTAAACTCATTTCTCATTGCTTTTTTCAAGATCTTCTTTGATTCCAAGATGTTTCCTGAAAACAAATGTAGTATTTTTTTTATATTTGGTTGTTTTTTGGTTCTGTGGACTCAAATATAAAAATATCTACGAGAAATCTTGGAAAATAAGATGATAGTTTAGTGAACTGCCATTGACTTTTGGTGTTTCATGTGCTTACCTTGTAGATTATCCATTTTTCAGGAACAGAAATGTTCTAAATATTTTCAGCATGGATCCAAAAACAGCTAAATGACTTTACCTGCATTTTCATCTGTGGCCTTCAGTAATTTATCTGCACACTCTGGACAGTGGTTTTCTCCTGGAGAGTCCGAGTGCTCCAAACCTGAACTCAGACATCGTCTGCATAACTGGTGTCCGCACACAAACTGAACGGAGTCCTTCAGCTTCCGAGTACAAACGGAACAGCCGAGCAGCTTCTTAATCTGTTGGCTGCAGAAAGAACGAAAGATCACTCTGTATCCTTCTCCCACCCCCACTCCACCAACCTGCAATCCTCATCGCATCACTTGCCATCTGCCATTGCTTTATTTTATTTGGTTTATCATGCCTCTGTTTGGTGCAGTGCGATTCACATGTTGTCCCTCTTTCCCACCCCCCTACGGGGGAGCTGGAGAGATTTTTGATTCCAGGTGGTCGTCTGTGCTCCTGTCTTTGGCCGTGACCTCGCCTTTGGCTCTTCCTGCTCCTGTATTTGGCCGTGACCTCGCCTCGCCTGTACTCCTGTCCTTGACCGTGACCTCGCCTCGCCTGTACTCCTGTCTTTGACCGTGACCTCGCCTGTGCTCCTGTCTTTGGCCGTGACCTCGCCTCGCCTGTGCTCCTGTCTTTGGCCGTGACCTCGCCTCGCCTGTGCTCCTGTCTTTGGCCGTGACCTCGCCTCGCCTGTGCTCCTGTCTTTGGCTGTGACCTCGCCTCTGGCTCATTCAGCAAACCCAGCTGTTTCCACAACTCCTACTGGATGAAGCCCATCTGCTACACTGCTCAAACATGTCGTTGTTTATTTAAATATGTAGCTGTTATCTTGACTTGTAGCCGTTTATCTTGACGTATTTGTTTATTAGTCATATACTTGTTATTCAACCATGCAGTTATAGAATTAATTAAGTTCACTTTTCTTTAATAGTTCTAGCACATCACCTGTCCGTCCGGGGTTGAGGATCTCTCCTTCATGTGGGCAACCCTGAGGTTTCTTAGTTTTTTCCCCTCCAAAAAAAAAAAAAAAAAAAGAGGGTTTTTTTTTTTATGAGTTTTTCCTCACCGCGAAGGAGGGTGTAAGGACAGAGATGTTTGTTCAGCTAAGTCTGTTTAACAACCAGCTATTGTTTACTTTTACGTGATTGATTTTTTGGTTGTTTCTTACAATATTCTGATATCAGTCCAATGAGACGGCTGTGGCTGTGATATTGGGCTATATAAATAAAATTGAATTGAATTGAATTGAATTGAATCACTCAGTGTCATTTGTGTATTTGTTTTTAACTAAATTAGTCAGTAAGAAGTAGGCGACGCATCAACCAATAAGGGACTTCGCTTTGGATACGTGAAGTTTTCAGTGACTCAATAAGTGGGTAGAATACAAATCCAAAATGGCGCATCGATGTAAGCTTTCTTGTTCTTGACCTTCCATCCATTTTCTTATCCCTCTGTACCCCTCTCTGGGCTTTGGGGTTGCTGAAACCTGTCCTGGCTAGTGTTGGGTGAAAGTGGGGTACACCCTGGACAGGTGGTCAGACAGTCACAGGGCCCGTGGGACTGGAGCTAGAAAAAGGGTGTGCCTAAACGTAAACATTTGTGGTGTTCCAGAAAACCCATACAAACCCAGTTTGTGCTACATTCAAAACAGTGATGGGAATTCATGGCTCTTCTTAGTGATCCGGCTCTTTTGGCTCCCAAGAAGCTCTTCAGGTCGCTTTCTTGTTTTATTTATTTATTATCAAGAATGATATAAAATTATGCACAAAATGAATAACTAATGTAATATATATATATATATATATATATATATATATATATATGTGAATATATGTAAATAATATATGTAATAAAATATATACTTATAAATGTATAATTATGTATATGCTTTTATTTCCTTCCAGATAAAATGTACGAAATAAATGATCAACTTTTAAAGAGAAACGACACAAAACACTGCAACAACAACCTCGAATACCAATGAAAATGTGCAAATAAAAAGCAAGGTTTGTAATCATGGTAAAGGTTGGCATTTAGAAATACCAAATGCAATGACCAGCATTGTGAAATTCTTTTGTTGCAGACTCTAAATTCAATAAAAGTGAAACTGTTTCAGATTTTTCTGCTTTCTCCTGCTGTCACTCATTTTCTTTACGTTATCTCTTCCTGTTGCACCTGTCACTCTCTGTCTGTCCTTTATGTCCTGCTGTGCGTGGAACGAGCAGTAACGGTTTTTGAATCACAAATCACACAACTGTACATAAGACACTGCACAGAGGAGATTATTGACAAGGTCTCCAGCCAATCAGGATGCAGAATAGGGTGCGCTGTTTGAAATAAAAAAAAAAAAGCAGCAGCCAGCATGATAACACTAAAAGAATGAGAGACTGCAAAAAGTGAACTGTGATGTAGAAAGAGAACACTGTTTTCTGTTCTATTGACAGGGATTTCAGTAGTTTTGTTTGTACCTCGAGTCTTTTTCCGGTCTTTGCAAATGTGGAGATCCTATCTGCTGCTTATCTTTTCCTCTGTTTCTCTGCCACACCTTTCCAGATCTGCTTCTTTTAAGTTCAACCGGTCATACAAGTTCTCATTTGCCCTCTTTGTTCCACTTTTTCTTAGCTAACATTCTCCTCTTAAACTCGTTGTTCCAGCACCACGTGTGCTGATCTGTTCTTCTCATTTCAGATAACACATCAAGTCCCTTCCTCCCAGTCTCCTTGATCACTTCAGCTGTAGCTGTTCTGTCATCTGGGCGAAGATGTCCACCACCATCTGTACTTCTGCATTCCTGGCTTGAAAACCACATTTACGGTAAATTCACTTCCTCTAAGGTTCTACTCTAAGGTCGTGTTCAAATTCCCTTCCTATTTCAAGCATTTTTCAGGGAATTCGTCATTTTTGAAGACTGTCTGCATCTAAATTCTAAAAGTGCTCTTTCCAGAAGTCACTAGATTAGCAAATATAGACCACAATGCATTGCATTTGAATTATTTGCCATTTTAAAAAGTTGATCTAAATTTATGTTTATAAATCATCTACATTTTCAGCATCAGAACACAGATTTTTGGAAAATGTTCATATTATAGTGTAATAAGCATGAGTCACACTTACATTCAAATCCAGGACACTAGATACTCCTGTACTTTTAGTGGAGTACTGAGAAAAGTACATAGTTTAAGTTTACAACTTCCCTGACACAACAATCTCCTCGGAATTTGTCAATAAATAACTTCATCCAACCATAAAAAAACTTTTAGCACATTAAAGCGCTGGATTGTGCCCCCTAGTGGTAGCATGAGTATCAAATTCCAGTATTTTTTTTTTTTTACTTTTCAGTAATATTTCTGAAAGCACTTCAATTCTGGAATAAAAAAATTCCAGAAGAAAACTGAATTTCATTTAAAAAACCAAACAAGAGAATTTAAACATCTCTACTGTGTTTTTAATAAAGTTTACACTCACCTTTCTATTCCATCATCTCTAAAGTATGGTGGGTGATGCATGGATCTGTCGCTCTTTAACGACATTCCGCTGTTATCCGTGGATTGAATACTAAGAAAACAGATTCATTCATAAATTAATGTAAAAAAAAAATCACAAACTTTAATTTCATTTAGATACAAATGTTTTGCTAATAAAAGGTTGAATTTATTTAAAACAAGCAAAATAAAAATAATCACATTTTTTAGATCCTATAAACCACGGTGTCATGCTTCAGCTTACAGCATTTGAAACTACAAACTCCATAAAAACGTCAAACGTTGATACAACAAATGTTCTGATGATGTTCCAGAAGGTTCTGCAGCTTCAGAGGGTTCCTGCTGGTTTCAGGTTCTGGTTCTGTTCTGTAGATCTCACCTCATGGAGGCTTCAGAGGCGTCAGGCTGCAGGTTTGTCCTTGAAGGTCTTTTCCTCTTTTTCCCATCAGCCATTTCTGCTACAAAATCAGGAAGTTTGTGTGATGAAGTTGAAGATTTATTCAGAACAAAAACTTTTTTTAAACTTCAAACTAAAACAGTTTTTTTTTACTTCAAACTGAAGTAATTTTTTACTTCAAACTTAAAAATGTTTAATTCAAAACGTAAAAAATTACACACATACACACTAAACCAATTTGATAAGTAACTTACAAACTTCCACATTTTACTGTACTGGTTCCTCTTTTTTACATTTTTGATCTTAACATTTATTTTACTTTTTATTTAAACTATTTTAAAGAACATAATTCAAAGTGTGAATGTTTTTAAAGTATCCATATAAAGTCTGGACATCCTGCTTATTCTGCAGAAACTTAAATATATTTTCTGTAAAAAGAGATTTTTCTCCCTGATGTGTAGAAGCTGAAAAACTATCCAAAAAAAGGGAAATAAACTGATTTTTAGTTTCATTCTAGTCAGCAGATCCGATTTGTAAACTTTCTTGTCTGAACATGAAGTTCTTTGTCTGCTGATGAATAAAGACAAAAATCTTCTGACTGCAGATGTTCTACAAACATTGAATTTCTCACAGGTTTCCCTCATGTCATTTAGAAAGTGTTTTTATTCATTTATTAATTTACTTTATTTAAACAGAAAAGAAAAAAGCAAAATTCAGAGAATAGAAAAGACCAACATTCAATCATAAACCTGAACGTTCAATCATGAATAAAGCTGTAAAATCTAAAACACTAAAACCTTTATGCTGATTTATGTCTGAAACACGTGGAGACAAAGATCTTTCATCTTTTCTTTAACTGTTTTAAGTTTCACTTTTGATTCAAATCTGATCTCACTGTAGTTTACAAAACACTTTCATAAAACTAGAACTTACTGAAGGTAATCTGCTGCTTTCTTGTTCCTTATGTGTTAGAGGATCCAGACTCTTCTCCTTTACTGACAGTAACTGATCACTGCAGTGAAGGAGAACAGCAGCGTCCGTGAGGCGTGAAAACATGCTTCCCGCCCACTTCTTTTGGGGGAGGGAGGGGCGGAACAACCACGGCTGATGATTCACTGCCCTTCTGGACCACGTGACTGAACCATGACGTGGTTCAATGTTAGACACCAATCGGGCTCCATTCTAATGCTGGTGTTTAGTTTCCTTGTCATTTCTACTGTGTAAACGCAGAGTTATCATGAACTGATCTCTTATTTTCTATCACTTTCACAGGTGTTTCCCATTTTAACTTTGGGGTTTCTGGTCAGTACTCTGCACACGTCCCTGTACATTTCTGATCAGTACTCTGCACGCATGTTCCTGTACAGTTCTGGTCAGTATTCTGCACACATGTTCCTGTACATTTCTGATCAGTACTCTGCACACATGTTCCTGTACATTTCTGATCAGTACTCTGCACGCATGTTCCTGTACAGTTCTGGTCAGTACTCTGCACACATGTTCCTGTACATTTCTGATCAGTACTCTGCACACATGTCCCTGTACAGTTCTGGTCAGTACTCTGCACGCATGTTCCTGTACAGTTCTGGTCAGTACTCTGCACACATGTTCCTGTACAGTTCTGGTCAGTATTCTGCACACATGTCCCTGTACATTTCTGGTCAGTATTCTGCACACATGTCCCTGTACATTCTGGTCAGTACTCTGCACGCATGTTCCTGTACATTTCTGGTCAGTACTCTGCACGCATGTTCCTGTACATTTCTGGTCAGTACTCTGCACGCATGTTCCTGTACATTTCTGGTCAGTACTCTGCACACATGTTCTTGTACAGTTCTGGTCAGTACTCTGCACACATGTTCCTGTACATTTCTGGTCAGTACTCTGCACGCATGTTCCTGTACATTTCTGGTCAGTACTCTGCACGCATGTTCCTGTACATTTCTGGTCAGTACTCTGCACACATGTTCCTGTACAGTTCTGGTCAGTACTCTGCACGCATGTTCCTGTACAGTTCTGGTCAGTACTCTGCACACATGTCCCTGTACATTTCTGGTCAGTATTCTGCACACATGTCCCTGTACATTTCTGGTCAGTACTCTGCACGCATGTTCCTGTACATTTCTGGTCAGTACTCTGCACACATGTTCCTGTACATTTCTGGTCAGTACTCTGCACACATGTTCCTGTACATTTCTGGTCAGTACTCTGCACACATGTTCTTGTACAGTTCTGGTCAGTACTCTGCACACATGTTCCTGTACATTTCTGGTCAGTACTCTGCACACATGTTCCTGTACATTTCTGGTCAGTACTCTGCACTCATGTTCCTGTACATTTCTGGTCAGTACTCTGCACACATGTTCCTGTACATTTCTGGTCAGTACTCTGCACACATGTTCCTGTACATTTCTGGTCAGTATTCTGCACACATGTTCTTGTACAGTTCTGGTCAGTACTCTGCACACATGTTCCTGTACATTTCTGGTCAGTACTCTGCACACATGTTCCTGTACATTTCTGGTCAGTACTCTGCACGCATGTTCCTGTACATTTCTGGTCAGTACTCTGCACACATGTTCCTGTACATTTCTGGTCAGTACTCTGCACGCATGTTCCTGTACATTTCTGGTCAGTATTCTGCACGCATGTTCCTGTACAGTTCTGTCCCAGGCGCTCTGCTGCCATTATAGTTTTGGTTTGGTGGTACATCAATCAATTCATGACTAAATATCCTACTTAGGTTCATCAAATCCAGGCGTATATCAATATTTATGTTTTAATCTTTTGTCTTTTTTGTTTTGATTGTTTGAAACAAACCAATTCCATTATTCCTAATTTTCTGTGTTGCCAGTTTAGATCCCCAGCATGTTTTCACCTCTGCAACAAACATTTTTTTAAGTTTTTATCTTTCTGACAGTTTTATTCAGAAACGTACTGCAAATGCCACACTGCTGGTGCAAACCAAGCTTCAAGAGGCATTGCACTTGAGTAAACAAACTGAATGAAAGGTTTCAGTGTTTCATGAAGCTTCATCCATCACTCACCTTAAGTTCAGATCAATGAGCTGTCATTTGCATTTCCATCAGCATTACCAGAGTCACAGTTTTCCAGCCCAAAAGTCACCTGAAAACTGCAAAAGCCCGCCCCTAAATATAAATTACTGAATAATTAGCTATAATTAATCATAATTCATTCATTACTTACTGTTTTCATTGAAAGTCTAATTTTGAGACATTTTTTTATGTTTTATCCGCAGTTACAGTCGGTCAGAGTAAAACATGAAATAACAAACTGCTCTCAAATGTTATCAACTACTGAAAACAAACATGACCTTTACCCCTTCATCCCTCCTCAATCATCCAAAACAATTAAAAAAAAACACATTTAATCAACACCAGGTGTTAGAAATTATTCTTGCATTTTTATTTTTCATGAATTTAAGTGAGATCAAATATGATCAAATCTCTAATGAAGTGTTATATTAGGGGGGTTGGATTTTAAAAAACCTGTTTTTGTGAATATTTTTTTGTAAATGTTTACTAATTAAATAGATTATAATACACAAACAACATCTTTTACCTGTTAAACCAGTACTGCAATTCAACGTGTTCTTTATTTTAACGTATTGTTTTTCAACAACTCACTACTGAACACTTTGTGTGGCAGTAATGTATGAAGTACTAGGTAGTACTATGATGGTCTACTAACCGAGGAAACAAAGCTATAGTCTGCGAACTGATGTAAATTTGTACTCATCTATAGAGTAACGGACTACTCAGAAATGATTCGTGAGGAGTGAACTTACTTAACCCCACCCCTATTGTGTTAAGTCTTTATCAAGGGTAGATTATCATATCGATCCAGGATTTAGTGATAAACAAATGAGCGGTTATGTTTCCTGACAGTCTGTCTTTGTCACGGCGGTTGAGCATTAATGGATGTGAAAACAGTCGTGTTCGTACACCTTAAATTCACCAGTTGTTTCTGCTCCTTTCTAAAGAAAAGCTGCAACATCTTTAGGTTTAAACACTAAAACAATCAAAAAAGGAAACGTCTCTTTTTTAAAAGCCAAACATTTAGCTCAAGTTATTTAACTTTTTCCAAATTGTTCTCATTAAAACTTAAAAAAAAAAAACTCAGCAGGAAAGAAACTTGTTTTTTTCAGTTTTAATTCGCAGACCAAATGAGAATTGAGTTTCAACATTTTTTTTAATTATTGGAAAAAAAAAAAAACATTTCTTCACTGAGACATTTAATGAAGAGATTTTTTGTTTGAAGTTTCTGGTTTGTTTCTGCTGTTTCTCTATTTCTGTAAATGACGTGAAACACATCATACAATACTTGGTTTCTGTTCACAAACTCAGCCGTTGTATGAAAGACTGCAGCTGATGTTTCTACACAGAAGTTAAAAACACCTGCAGTTGTCCAACAGGTGGGCACGCCTGTCCTGCATGTCCTATCATGCCGTTATTGTAATGTTATATCAGCTTTCATCAGCTCCTGTTGAGCTCCTCCCTTTAATTAAAAAAAAAACTAGAAATAAAAACCTTTTTATTTTGGTAAATTGTAAGCAGGAAGTAAATAGTTTTAGACTCATTTTATTAACACACATCGGCATACACAGACTTTATATTCTGTAGATTTACATACAAATCACAAAACTTATTGGTACAAAAAATTTCTTGGTACATTTCTTGGTAAAAAAGATGTTTAAATCAAACTCCAAAACTGAAAAGAATGATCAAAACAAGAAAAGCTTTTTTTAGAAAAAGTATTATTAGCAAGAGGCTTTGCTAGCATGTCTTACTTAGCCGTTTACCATCTACAGTCTTCCGAGTTTTAAACATGTAATGTTGTATGTTATTCAACCTGAACAACGGTCAAGAGCTAACAATAAACATCGTAGACCTGCTAGTTTAGCAAAAATACCAATGAAAATATTGTGTTTTTGTAAAAGCTTGTTGATGCTGCTGAACGATGGATTATTTTTTTTTACATTTTTCATCCTTTAGTTTTCTAGCTTCTTGTTAGCTTGAGAGCAAAAACTACCAATAAAACTCATGCTAACATGTTGAAGACAGACTTGATCATAATGTTAGAAAACAGCAGTAAAACCAAACGGAGTGAAATCTAACATTGTCACACAAGCATGTTACGTGATCTTAGATAATCCTCTAACTTACAAGAGCTTCATCACTTGTATTTTGAGAAAGCTTCTACACTCAGTAAGCATCGACAGGATTGGGTTAATGTTGGGTCAGGATTTTGCTTCTATGTTCGGATCCATTCAACACCAGCTTGTGTCTCATTTTCCTCTATTTTGCCACGTTTGCTCATCTGCCCAAACACACAAATCAATGTTGGTCACATTCTAACCCCTATCAGGACTGGACCTCCCGTCAGTCCATCCTTCACTGCTAGAACATCCTCAGCTCTTCTGGAAGTTCTGACTCTGATGTTGACTTGTCTCTGTTTTGTTCTAGGTCATCTCAAAGGTGTTCCATCCAGTTGAGGTCAGGACTGTGGAGGCCAGTCATGTTCCTCTAAACCTTCATCCATATCCTTATGGATCTTCTATGTGCTCTGGTGCGCGGCCACATCGGAGCAGGAAGGAACCATCCCTGAACTCTTCCCTGTTATGCTGAAACATTCAGAGTTTCTTCTACTAGAACTGAGCACCAGCTCCTTAAAAACAACCATGACATCCTTCCAAGCTAACATCACACTTGGCAAATTGCAGTCAGGAAAATCCCACGTCCCTGTCAACCATTAAAACCACACTAGAATATTTGATTGCTGGACAGCGTCTCCTCACTCTAAAGTCTGGTGGAGCTCCTGTTCCGATGGGAGCGTGAATCCTACTGGAATATAGTGAGTCTTAAAACATGCTCATTTCAATCATTCAATTTATGAAGCCAGAAATTTAAAACCATTTAATGGTTAAATGATGATATTCTGCCCTGTACTAAAGGTTGCTGACTATAATAACTGAACATCTGAAGAACCAGACACACCACCACCATCCATCCATCTTCTAAACCTCCTTAGTCTCCATCGGGGTCATGAGGTGTTACGATCAGGTTATGCGACAAAACTGAGCAGAAGACTGAGGAGCCAGTTCTACTGCCGCATAGAGAGCATCGCTGAAGTGTTCCTGGAATGTGTGGAGGAAGGTGAGATTATCACTGGAAACTCTGTAGAAGGACAGTTCCCCAGCCTCCCAATCAAGGAACACTCCAACACGACTGGAGCGCGGACACAAGGACGTCACATGGAAGGTTTCGCTTCCATGTCGAACAGAACAACCACTCTTATAGCACGACATGACCCAAGACTTCTCATTGGATCCCAGTGTGCAGTCATTGGAATCTCCCTTCCTGCCAATGCTTTTGTACGTTAACCCGACGCTGAAGGGCTCCTCCTTCTCCACCTCAAAGAAGCAGCTCTGTCGGACGCCCTGCTCAGAAATCACCTGTAAACGCTGATCAAACCTCTCTGGGTGAGGAGGATACGGCTGCTCGTCCTTCACCCAGGTCACCTTGGTGTTCCCGTCAGACAGAAGCAGGTTCCTGTGTGCTGTATTGGAGTCCAGAGTGAACTCAAAGGCATCTGGAAGGAAGAAAACATTTTATCCGTCCATTCATCCATGTGGTTCTGCACCTGGAGAAGGAGCACTCCACCCTCCTATCCACATTTTATTTTAAAACATAGACTAAATGATAAGAACTAAACTAAACTTTCAGCGACTAATAAAAATGAGTTCAATTTATTTTATGTAAGGTAAGGAAGAGAATACAACAGCTGGTAACAAAAACTCTCTTATAGGATAATGGTACAGCATAAACTCCTTACTATAAGCAGGTAAGCACTCTTCACGCATACTTACACTTCTTGAACCCTGGTTTCATCCGAGGTTCTCCACCATAATCCAAACTGTGTAGAAATATTAAGAATATTTAACATCTCAAACGATTAATTGTCTTTAACACAACGCTGCACTGTAATGTATTTATATAATTACTTGAGTCTGGTGAGGGCGTAATGAGGATTTTCTTTCAGATCCCACAGAATCTTCCTTCCAGACTCTCCTGGATGGTTGTAGCTCAAGTCCAGATCCGTCAGGTGGGAAGAATTTGACTGTAGAGCCGAGACCAGGTAAGAACAGCCGTCCTTTGTGACCATACAACCAGACAACCTGAGGGAACATCATTCATACAACTTTCATGAGTTTTTCTAAAAAAAAAAATCTGTCCCAAAATGACATGTTTAAAACATGTTTAGTTCACGCAGAAGTGGTGATTAAAGCCATTTCTTTCATCATTGAAGACATATTGACAGACTTCACGCGACACATTTTTTGTAGAAACGGATCCAATACTTCAAATGAAGTCAATTCTACCGTAATTTTTTCACGATACAAGCGCCGCCATGTTGGAGCCAGACGCCGCCAGTAAGCAGTGATTGATTCCAGTCGGTCTGAGACGATGCTTCCATGACAACCACTCTTGCCAATCAGGAGTGAGCTTGATGGAAGTCCACACCCCTACCATTTGAAAACGGGAAACAAGGAATCTCTAAATCAAATGTTTTAACGTTGGGGCCAGCAGGCTCCACCTACTTTTATTGAGACATCTGATTGGCCAGTTTATAACTTGAATACCTTAAACCACAGAAAAAGTGTGATGATAAATGAGGATTATCAAGAACATGCTAAAAATGTATCTGAAAAGTAGTTTCTTTCTCGATAGAAGTCTATGAGATTTTGACTTCTTGAAGCCAGCAGATACTTCCTGTTTGGAACGCTATGGGGGAGGCGTCACTCATTCTAGTTCTCATAAGCAGTCAGTGGTCCTGATTCATGGAGAAAAGCACAGCCAGTGGAGACTTGCAGAACACAAAAGACTTTGGTGATCAACATGTAAAGTGTGTGAAAAATGAAATGAACTATTCAGCACAGAAATCAGCATTCCACCACTGTTTCATTAAATGTTGCTATCTTTTTCCATAGTCTTGTCCGATTTGGAAGCCAAAATGGGGGACTTTACCACAATGATCAACATTTGAGATTGTCTATTCATTCCAATTGATCTAAAATGTACCAAAACTATCAGACACCCAAAAATCAAGAAGGATGGTACAACAATCTGTGGGGGAAAAGAGATTTTTTTACAATTTCCCATTGGAATACCATTTATTGATGCGAAGGTCAATAAATTGGTCCCAGGCTAATTTTCTTGGCAGAATTTGTCGAGGTGGGGTGGTAGAAAAATATGCTTAGGGATCACTCATCCAGCATTTCTCCCAATCCAGGTAGGTATGAGGCTTCCTGGTAACAGATCAACGTTTATCTGAAGCTAGATGGTAGTAGGAATGTGAGGAAACAGAGTCATCTTTGCAGGTACCTCAGAGTCTGCAGCCTGCAGCAAGAATTTGAAAGCCCAACACACAGTTTTTCCACTCCTGAGTCCTTCAAGTCATTGGTGCTCAGGTCCAGAACTTGCAGAGGTGAGAATGGGGACTTGAGACCAAAGGCCAGGTGTTCAACCCACTCTGGAGTCACTTTGCAGTCTTTCAGCCTGAATGGAAAAAAAAAGCATGAAGAAGAACAAACTCACTTATCTATGTAAATGTGCATAACTTCTTTTTATTGTAATGGACTCCAAACCAAAAAGTTATTTACACAGCTCTCCTGCTGCTCCTCACAGCTGGTATCAGCCTCCTTCTGCCTTCCTCTGACGTCTTGTAACTCTTCAGATTCAGTTCCTCTAATTCATTCTTGGAGACCAGCAGCATGAAGGCCAGAGCAGAGCAGTGAAGAGGAGTCAGCTCTGTTTCTGAATGACCGGACAGCCTCAGGTATTCCTGAATCTCCTCTTTGACTTTGTAATCTCTCATTTCCACCATGGTTTGGAAAATGTTGATGCAACTGTCTGGAGACAGGGTCTTTCTTCGGATGGATCTGAGGTACGTTAGGATTTTCTTGTCCGTTTCTTGCTTTGGATCCAGTGGGGTCAGCAGACCGCTGAGGATTCTCTTGTTGGATTCCACTGTCAGGCCCAGGAGGAATCTCAGGAAAAAGTCCAGGTGACCATTCTTCTTCTCCATCACTTTGTCCACTGTCTTTTTTAGAAGGTCAAGTGTAGAATGTTCTTCCTTCAGATCAAGAAAACTGCAAAGATCTCCAGTGGTGTTGGTCGCAAGACATTCGTAGACATAAAGAGCTGCAAAGAACTCCTGGATGGTAAGATGCACAAAGAAGAAGATCTTTTTCTGGAAGAAGACTTCTTCTTTTCGGAGAACTGTGTTGCAAAATCCAGAGTAGACAGATGCTTCTTCTACGTCAATCCCACATTCTTTCAAGTCTTCCTCGTAGAAGACGAGTTTGTTCTCCTGCAGCTGAACAAATGCAAGTTTTCCGAGTTTCAGGAGGAAATCTCTGTGACTTTCCAGAAGTTTCTCTTTGTTTGTCCCAATCTTCTTCTCATATTTTCTGCTTTGACGTTTCGTCTGGACAAACAGGAAGTGGGCCATCATCTCAGTCAGAGTTTTAGGGGTTTCTGTATTGCCGTCTTCTCTAAAAACTTCTTGAAACAAGATGGCAGAAATCCAGCAGAAGATGGGGATCTGGCACATCATGTCAAGAGTCTGTGAGGACTGAATGTGTGAGATGACTCTGTCAGCGAGACTCGAGTCTGGACTCAGTCTCTTCCTGAAGTATTCAGCTTTCTGTGTATCGTTAAATCCTCTAATCTCTGTCACCACGTTCACATACTTTGCTGGGATTTGATTGGCTGCTGCAGGACGAGAAGTTATCCAGATGTTTGCATCTGGAAGAATATTTCCCTTAATGAGGTTTACAAGCAGATTCTCCACAGATGTTCTTTCACTGACAGATGTTATGGTTCTGGAGTTTTCAAAGTCCAGCTGAAGTCTGCTTTCATCAAAGCCATCAAGGATCACAACGGTTCTGGTTTCTTCTAAACTCTTTAAATCGTTGAGCTGAAGTGAAGGATGAAAGTCAGTCAGGACCTGCAGAAGGCTTTTCTCGCCTTTACACATATGTAGCTCTCGAAAAGCAAGAAAGAAGACAAAGTCCACATCCTGTTCGAACTTTTCTTCTGCCCAGTCAAGAATGAACTTCTGAACGGCGAAGGACTTTCCGATTCCTGCGATTCCATTCGTCAGGACCACTCTGTTGGGTTTCTCCTTGTGTGGGAACTGTTTGAAGAGGGCATTGAGTTCGACAGAGAAATCACCTGATAGCTTCCTTTTTAAAACAAACTTCAGACTTGAGTAATCGTGTTCTCCTGACGGCTCCTCAGTGTCTCGAGTGGTGATGTAAAGTGTTGTGTAGATGCTTTTCAGGGGTCTCTTTAGGTCCTCGATACCCTCAGATGTCAAATCAAATTTCTCCTGCATTGCTTTTCTAAGATTTTTCTTTGGTTCTTGGAGACTCTCATCCCCTGCAACAGCACAAAAACAACATAAATACATTTTCCTTTATTGGTAAAACTCATTCTATTTGTCAGTTGATAATAACACAGTAGCAATAAGTTGTGATCTGTTACACCCCCTTTCAGAAACAAAGAGTAGGACTGAAACGATGAAGAAGACAAACATTTTAAAGATCGGAGAAGAAAAAAAAGAGATAGTAGACACAATAAGTGAACGCTGCAATCCCGTTTACAAACGAAGAAGCTTTTATTGTAAGCCAGGCTAAACATGGAACGCTGGTTAAAGCAAAAATCCAAATAAAAGTCCTCTGAGAGAGAACCCACACCAAAACAAACTCCGAGTCAGCCTGAACATGTAGCGGCAGTGACTGTAATGTTACACAGCAAGTTTCAGCAGAACTGGCTGAGATTATATCCATGGCTTGAAAAGTCGTTTAGGAATGAGCTGATCTTTTGTAAAATGTCTGGAACTGTGCTTTTACGAGCCGATGCTACAAAACATTAGCTTTGTGCCGCCACTTGAATTCTGTGTCTCATAAACATCATGAAGTCCTCTCGATTTAGTGTCAGGAGTTGTTAGAAACGAGTTTTACTATTAGGAATTAAGGAATGTTTCCAGAACCTTGTTGAATCAAAGCCACCATTGTGGTTCTGGAGGCAAATGGGGTCCAGTCTGGTACTAGCATAACGTGGCCGGCGAGAGTGGAATAGATTTTCATTGCTAAAACACAGGTAAACTTTGACCTGCATTGCATTGTCAGCAACATTGGTAACAGGATAAGAATACAGTGATAGCAACAAGAAATCTTATAATCTCACCTGTTAATATTTTTGGTTTCTTTCCACACTTTGGACAGGCACCTGAAGTAGCACATGGCTGGCATGACAAATGTCCACACTTGAACAGGACCAGATTCTGTGGAATCTGACCACATGCTGAGCAGCTTATCTGCTGGCTGCAGGACAATCAACAACACCATGAACTTGTAGGCATTGGTTGGTGAAAGTGTAATTTACCAATGTTACCTAACGTCATTCAATACTGTAGTTCTGTTCAGTTTATACATGCTAATATAAATACAAAATGTGTGTTTTTGAGATTTTTTTTATGGGATTAGTTTATTCAAACGTAACTGTCCTCATCTAAAATGCAGCTTTGTCATATGGGCATAAAGGTAAGTGAGTCAAAGAGTTTGAAACGTCTGTCAATTGTTCACATTTGTGTTCAGCTTCGTCTTGCAGCCTCTGAAGCTGAATAAATGCTTTTTCATTAAAATAATCAGACATTTATTCTGAAAAGTCTATAATTCTCCAAAAAGAATTTAAATGAAATGTCCCAACAGACACGAGAGACTCTCACAAACACACATTCTTCAGTTTTTGTCTGAAGTTGTTACACAATTGTTTTGTTTGAAGAAGTAAATGCTTTTGATGCAGGTTTTTGCCCTCATGAAAAATTCATGATTCCTTAATAACTTTGACTTGTTAAACAGAAGTGTTTCACTTGTTTTATCTGTCTCATTTTGAACTGTACTCAAAGTAGTGATCAATACTCACATATCATTTTCTTCCTGACTGAAGTTCGGTGGATTATACTTTGAATTATCACTCCTCACACTGCTGCCTGCTGTGAACTCTGACCTGCAAACACAGTTGAGTTAGTTATCCTCTATGTCTCTATTATATTCTATAAATCAAAGTGTCTGTGTTGGAGAGACATAGTTATCTTTGTGTGTTCACTAACTGTTCATTCATTCATTTTCTGAACCGTTTTATCCCTTTCTGGGTCACGGGGCTGCCGGAGCCTGACCCGGCTACTCATGGGCGAAGGCAGGGGACGCCACTGGACTAACTTTCTCTGAACTCCAATTTAAGAAAAAATGATCACCTTTGTTTTTCTTCTCGCCTGAAGTTCGGTGGATTATACTTTGAATTATCACTCCTCACACTGCTGCCTGCTGGGAACTCTGACCTGCAAATATGGTAAAAAAAATAAGCATATGCATCAATGTATAACCAGATTTTGTTAGTTTCAGTTTAGAATCAGAGACAGGGAGCAGAGCTGAATGTGTTGAGGTTCTCGTTAGGAGTGACCAGGATGGATAGGATCAGGAATGAGAATATCAGCAGAAAAGGATCATGGTAGATATGGAGATAAACGCAGGAAAGCAGATGGAGATGGTTGAAGGGGGAGGGACAGTGATGATATTTGTAAAGGACGCTGAGGCTTAAACTACCAGGAAAGAGGTCTAAATGTTGCTGTGGTGCCGCGGTAGATACTTCAGTTTTATGATATATTCATTGACTTCTATGTAAACCAGAAAAAAACATAACTTTTGGAACAGCTTCAAGTATTTAAAACTTAAGGTTTTCAAGTTAAACTGAATTACCTTTCAGGCGACTCTGTGGACGACCTAAGAGAAGAACACGAGCCCGTCCTCTTCCTCTTTTTACTCTCGGCCATTTTGACAGCAGCGGCTGCGACACATCAGAGAAAGACGAGGTCATTGTGCTTTCTAAGCAAATGTGGCCAAACGGGCCTTTAGAAGGCAGTTAGACTATCAGCAACGGCTCAACCAACAAGAACAGTCAAAAGTGAATTAGCCATTTAGTACAGAGATAATAGTCACCCGGGTTCTTGTTTCATATTTTTAGAGTTTAAATGGAACTTTAAAGATCACAAATTTTCAGACGGTTTATAAAAAACTATTTGGACAATTATGATAACCATAGAACAGCTATATTACATAAACTGGATGTTTAAACCTTCATAAAACAAGCTGATCATTTCTGTCACTAAACCAGACGGTGTAATTCAGTTCTGGCACAGCAGCAGAACAGTTCTCCTCCTAAAGTCAAGTTCACAGAGGCGTGGAACTGTTCTCAGCGGTGTCAGAGCAGACCACTGACTGTATAAAAGAACTGGAGCTAGCAAGTGTGACATCACCCATAGAAAATGTTTATTTCAGTTGCCATTTTCCAGCGATATGGATGCTGCAATAGTGGAGCCAGACGACGTCAGTAAGCAGTGACTGTTCCGAGTCCGTCGGAGTCAACCTTTCTATGCTAACTACTGTCGCCACTTAGGAGTGAGATTTTTCTAAGCCCAAACCCCTACCGCACCCTTGAACATTCAAAACGTTCACGGTGGGGGCCAGCGGGATCCACATACTTTTATTGAGGTTGAGCACATCAACTGTTAAGTGCGGCGTGTCAACATACCTGACTGCTCTGTGCTCTGGCTCTTCCTCTAAGATTTTTCAAGGCTTGTGGAGACAGATCAGTATCAAAACAAAACATTGACTGAACACACACGTCACACTCCAGTTGTCAGATACGGTTCATGAACAGGACAAACCTTCCATGATTCTTCAATAACACCAACCAAGATCTTATGTTAAAAAAGCAGTCAGGAACAGAGGAGGCGAAGCAGTGAGAGCTGATGTGTTTTTTACTTTCTCTCTCATGTTTTAGAGCACTTTCACTTGCAGAATCACACAAGTATTGATGGATGTTTGAGCACTTAGAGCTGCTTGGAGCTTCAGAGTTAAACGGTCCAGGAAGAGTTTAGGCCGACAGAAGAAAGATGGATAAAAGATGCAACAGAACAATTCAAAAATAATCATTATTAATAACAAACTAAGTTAACTGTTTTAGCGACATTATTAAGAGTACTGCACAAGCTCTCCTAATAAAGTTTATTATTATTATATTTATTCTTCTGCATAAGTTTTAAAGTTTTGTTTTAGAGTGTTATATTAAAATAAGAGGGCGGAGCTACATGAAGACATGCTTCTATCTGAGTCCGTTTTTAAGCAGAGCTTTGTTTTCACATCATGATGTTCATCTGCTGACCGGAACCGGAACCAGAACAGAGGACAGTTGGTTTCCTGAGCTGCAGCTTGTTTACGTTTTTTCCTGCCTTAACTATTGCGCAATTGCGCGATGTTTTACCTTGAAATGTTTCTCAAAATGTAAAAAAAAAAGAAGAAGAAGAAAAGAAATGTTTATTTATTATATTGAGCAGAAAAAGAGAAAGGACTTTAAAATAACTTTTAACTCATGTAAAAACACATTTTTCGTCCAGGTGACGTCATTGTTGCGCATTTACCTACAGTGTTTTAAATCTGCGCGTTTGCGACGATGTCGACCTTCATTCTCTCCCTGAAATGTTACTGCGCAACGAAAACAGCGAACCGAAACCGAACGACGTTTGCCGCCGTTACCAGAACTAACGGCCGACACCACCTTCACCATCTTCATCATCTTCCTCTCACTCACTGTCCGTGTTTTCGTCCTCCTCGGTTCCGGAGGTCCAAATCCTTCCAAAACAGTTCCCTGTAGCTGCAGAACTTTCGGTTCCTGCAGACGTCGTTGTGTTTGTTGTTGTTGTGAGTCACGTGACCAGGGGGATCCCACCCGGTTGATTATAGCGATCTGTTGCCCTCTACAGGACACCGTAGGAAAGTGTTTCTAATCATTTCTCTAATTTATCTGTGATAAACTTTATATAAAGTTTAGAATCTTAACGACTGAGGAATCTCCAGCCTCAACATTACTGACACACTGAAACAACACAAAACAAATACATAAATAAAAAACATTTAGGTAAATAAAATATATTTAGATTTTAAAAAACGTGTATTAAATCTAAGCTCCTTAAACAGTTTTAGTTCTCACTTTTATTCTCCATGCCGTGTATGGATCTTAAATATATTTTAAAATAATTCCAAAGATCATTTATTTCTACAGTGGAGTATGAGGGCCACCATGGAAATAAAACGATAAATTTACGAGAATAAAGTCATACATTTATGACAAAAAGTCGTTATTTAACTAAGATAAACGTTATAATTTTGAGTCATAAATTTAAATCAATAAGGCATATTTTTAAAAAATAGTTTTTGTGTAAACATCCATCCACATTACAATCAATACAGTCATTTACGGTGACGCCGTAAAGCTTTAGTTAATCGTAGTGGTCCATGCACCATAATGCTTTAGGATCTCTGCAGCTTTACCGCCGTGAACATCGTCTGCCAGAAAGCCACTCCTTATGGGTCAAGATTTTTGTTCTGAAGAGCCCCAGAGTCCTATTAATTCTTTTCAATGTCCTTATACATTAAATCCAATAATGTTGACTCACTAAAATACTTATTTATTTCCCTATTTGTGAAACTAATGTTGAAGTAATCACTTACGATGCGCTCTAGGACTCCTACAGGCCTTCTGAAACACAGTATGGATCCTTTTTTGTAGTTCCTGTTTATATTTTTTGTAGTTAACAGACTTTCGCTTCATAAATATATTACTTTAATCCTGTAAATTCTGAAATTATTACTTATCTGATTATTAATTAATTACCATAAAATATTGAATCTTTTACTCATAATTCTAATTTATTCTCGTAAATGTAATTATTCCTTTATTAGCCTTAATACGCCGTCATGGATTTAATCTTTAGGAATTTGCCATTGTGGATCAAATATAATCAAAAAGTCAAATATAAAGTCAACATTTTTATCACTTAAGTACATTTTAATTTTAACGGCATTCCAATTAAAATGGTTGTAACATTTTTACCTGTTGCTTAATTATAAAAAGATGACCATTAACATGCATAAAAACATGTTCTACTGTTTCAAACTCTTTTTCCACAAGAAACAAAAGTCTCTAAATTAAAACACATCGTTTAGAAGGAGAATAGTTTAGTTTTTAAGTCACTTATTTTGAAAAACATAGTTTCCTTATTTGTCTTGCTTATGTGATGTCATAATTCTGCCGCACATATTTTTAGTAATAAATAGTATTTTAAATCTCTCAAAAAAATAAAATGGTGGTACTTCCGACTGAATTCCCTTAACTTAGAGCGGTCTCATATCTGAAACATGTTATTTGTTAAACAATTCTTTTCGTTGGCATTTAATTACATAATTACACTTTACTAATAAGCAAAAAATGGTTTCATTTTTGGAAAATGTTAAATGACAGATCGCCCAAATTTCCTTTTTCCTTTTTCATCAGAATATTGTGAGAAGTGATTACATGGATCCCTGTCTCGAGCTGAACTAAATGGTGTGAGATGTGTTTAAACTGCCGCGACCCGATGTGTAACGGCTACCTGATCGGTACCTGCATGCGTGAAATGGGTCGACTTCTGCTAAAGCCTTTTAACTCACTTACCGGTCAGAGTATCATTATTAGTGATGTTAACAATAATAATTACCTCTTAAAATGTTGTTAATAATGATAACAGTTTATTTGTTGACAAAAAAAGTGATGAATCAGGGCTGCTTGATTCTTTTTGCATGTGTGTAAGGCTGGACTGTAAGGCTGGGTGTGTCGCGACCCTTTTAGGTATGAAGCTGATAATGGTGTACAATCCTTGGTGATGGCTGGATATTGCATCTCTTGTGCGTCTTTGTTTTAGATCTCCCAACAAAAGAACATCACTGCGTGCTTCAAACACACACCGTCTACCTTGCTTCCTTTTCTGTGCTCCAAAGCTCGTCCCCTGAGTGTCCTGGGCTTTCTCAACATTGTGAAAAACCTTCAAAAAATGACATGAAAAAGCAGAGAGACGGAGAAATAATTATTATTCACTCTGTTGCCAAATGACACAAAAGTAGCGGCGTTCTCCTGCTTCTTCTTCCGTTAGAGAACAAACCAGGTCATAAGAAATCCGTTATCCTGCTGGTGACAGAACAACTCACTCTATCCTCCTCCTCTGCTACAGAGTCTGGAAAATACCATGGCAACGCTCGGTTTTACAGTACAATATGCTGCGTGCACTTTAAACCACACCTACTGTGCATCATGACAATGTACAAATCATTTAAAAAAAATAGAATATCATGGAAACGTGTATTTGGTTTCATAACTCCATTAAAAATAAACTTCCATCGAATAAAGATTCAGGGTCCACTGATTGATTTCAGGTATTTTTTGTTTATTTTCATATAAATTGGGGTTTCAGCTCATAAAACCCACAAAAACAGGATTTCATAAAAATTGAACACTCTAGATAAATGTGCCCAAATTCTACAAGACATGAAAGCTTTGAACTGAGTTTCATCAAACTATTATCTACTAAACTCAGAGCACCTGCACAGGTTCCCCCAGATGTCATTAAAGTGGTTCAGTTCGATTCAATATGAGCAGGACCTGGCCCTGCCCAGACTATTGAAGTATTACAGATGGACAGATCCTTTAAAAATACTTTATTTTGATTGATTTGATGTGAACATAATCTCTGTCTTTATCTTTATGCAAAAACTGAGAAGTAAATGAAGATTTCTCCATAGTGTTCTAATTTGGTGAAACTCTGTTTTCGTGGGTTTTCTGATCTGGAACCCCAGTTTATGTAAAAATAAACAAAAAACAAGCTCTTGAAATCATTAAAACAGTGGATCCTGAATCTCTAATCTATAAAAGTATCATTTTTAATGAAATTATAGAATTGAATACACTTTTCCATGATATTCTATTTTTTTTAATGGTCTGTAATGTTTTCTGGAAATCTAGAAACAGTGTCAAATTCAATAGAAAAAAGTATTAGAAACACAATAAAAAATGAGAATAGTAGTGACCACATTCGCCATCATTTCCTGAATCAATCGCTCTCCCTGCCAGTTGAGCTGACTGAAGTGTACAGACCTTTTCATGCAGAAACGTCGTCTCTGCAACTCTGGTGTTGATGTCCTCTTCTGGGTCTGCGATTTCAAAGTCATCGCTCAAGGGACAGGCATTGATCACAACAGGACGACGGGGATGGCGATGGAAGAACAGGAAGTAGGGACTGTGGCGGGTGGAGTGCTGAGCACACAACAGTTCTCCGTTCAGTCATCAACTGATTTAAAGCATTTAAAATACGCTACACTTTTAAGCAGAGGTTCACCAAAACCGTCAAACACGATTGATCGAATGACGTATTGGTGCTATTGGTGCACTCCTGCTGTAAAGCTTCTTACAAGTATAAAAATACATCATGTATGAAATGTCACTGCAAGAATACCTGCTTTGTAGTGTTCATGCCGTACACGACAGCAGCAAGATGAATGTCCCAGTAATCATGGTTCTGGCTGATGTACTTTCTCAGAGCACGCTTGATGCTCTGATTGGTCCTCTCATCCTTTGAATTGTATCGCAGAATAGATAAACAACCAAGACGTATTTCACCGGGGTTACTAAAGGTTAGATATTCAAAAGCGAACCTGCCCGTTGGGTTGGCTCTCGCTGAACACAGCCTGTTTAATATTCAGCATGCAGAATATGATGTCGTTGAGCTGCAGTGACATAAGCAAACTTCTTTTAACTACATCGTGTCTCATCGTATCATATCTAGGTATGAGAAAAACCTGGTTTTACCTCGTTGACGAACTCCTGTCTTTGGTCAGTGATGATTTTCCTGACCAAGCCAAACGTGTACAACTTTGAGGTCAAGACTGCCGAGACCTCAGCTGCAGTCTTGGACTTCAGAGGTTCTACGACCACAAACTTGGTGAAAAAGTCGATCATCGTCAGGACATATTGGTTCCCTAGATGCGTTTGTGGGACTGGTCCAATTAAGTACATGGTGATCACCTCCCAAGGTTCTTTTATCTGCAGGTCACAGAACTTATCAATGAAAATGTGAGGCTACCCTGCAGCACACAAGCTGGTTATTGACAAAGAGATGAAATGCATGAAGTGACTTTAAGATATACCTTTGTGGGTTCTGATGCCGGTGCCACGGTCCTTACTGGAATAAAGTGTCGGCAACGAGGACAACACCTGAGCTGCAATAAAAATGAAGATGTTCTCCAAACAATGTTTCTAGGATACTAACAAAACAATGTTGAAAATGTAAATGTGTGATCATTACACACGTTCATGTACACATTCAAAACACTACCGGCCTGCAGGTTCCTGTCATTAAATCAAGTTCTCCAAGCACTTTCTAAAACCTTTGTGTACGATTTCTTGATTGTGATTGGCTAAACGACGCTATAAGTGGTTGTAAGCCTGTTGCAGCAGCCTGTGGCTACTTAACCTTCAGTTCCTTAAGGGCCAAATGAGAGGAAGACATTTTTTTTCTGTGATCTGAATATGATACCTTTTTAGGTTATTTTCCTCTTTGCATGATTTAATCTCAGAAGTTTACATTTAGCATTTAATCATGAATAATGTGTAACATTTCAAATTAATGCAGAGTTCATTTGGATTTTCTTCTGTCTTAAAATACAAAATTCACAGTAATTTGGGTGAAAATATAACTAAGAGGTATTTCTGTTTTATGTAAAGAAAAAAAGAAAAGTTCATTAAATAGTTCAGTTACATCTTTTATTATTGTTAGCTGGTTGGTTAGCCAGTTGATTGTCCTAAAACACCTTTTCATCAAATCTTTTGGAAACGCCCTGTGTTGATCAAACTTTATGTAGAGGTTCTGCTTTTAAACTTCACTCAAATAAGGTCATACCCATTCGCCAACGTCGTGGTTTATTGTTGGCCAGTAGTAGCCAGCAATAACCCTGTTTCGGGTACTTCTCAAACCATAGTGCTTCCCGGTAGTGGGGTCGCTGTGACATTCCATCAGAACAGACGTCTTCTCCTCCTCTGACATGACCACCAGGCGCATGTACTCCTTGCTGGGCCCGGTGTAGAAGAGTCTGTTATCTGTTACCACATAAAAACAAAAAACTTTGACAGAGTTGGTGACTAAAGACAATTGAAACGTCTGAAAAATGTTAGTCCACATTTAGGTAATGTAAAATAAAACGTCACCAATATGGTAGATTGAATGAAAATTGTTTTTAAAGTCACAGTCCAACCATATTTTGATCTATTTTAAAATAATTTCAGGTGCTCTTTTAATGATGGTGCCGTTTTTAGCCAATATCATAAAACCTGCCATGTTCTAGGACATAGTTTCTGCAGAGCGGCAGAAGTTTACTAGAAAGTCACCTCTGAATTGTGCAGAAGTGAATTTCTAGTGCACTCCTGCTGCTCTGCAGAAACTACTATTTCATCCCTCCTGAATACCCCTTATTGCGCATGCGTAGCTCAAGAATAATTGTCACCTGTGACCTCTTGGTGACCCCACGTGAGGCTATAAAGTCACGTGGCACCAGTAGCAAGGTCCAGGAGAGCTTTAAAGAACCGTCGATACATACGTAACTTTCGTTCTAGAAAACGACAAAAGTTTTCTTTTATTGCTGCTGACAAAAAGAAGACAAATATAAATATTTATTAGACTTTATAAACTCGGTTGCAGTTACCTCTCAGAGTGTAGTTTGGCGCCATTCTTCTTATTTTCCGTCGCTGTATTTCGTTCGGTGGAAGTTCTCTGTTGTTGAGGAAAGCGTAGAGTTCTTTAAACAGGGAATAATCCATTGTTTATTCTGACGACCCACAACTATCGAGAAACGGAAACATTTGCTAACCCGATAGGTAACGGCAACCCTATCAGTGCAACGCATGCGCGTAACTACTACTTCCTGTGAGTCGCCGGAAAACTGCTACCACCGCTTCTTTTGACTTTCAAATTAAAACCAAGTAAAATCAAAACTAGTTAGTAAATGCATAAAAAACTGTTCATGTTGCAGCTTTTATGATACAGGGTTGAATTATTTTTGACAAACATAAAAGCAAGAAAACTTTATCGATACAGTATCCTTAACTTTAAACTAAAACCATTTTTATGCACAAATTTTGAAAAACTAAATTGTAGTAATTTTTATTTGCAGTTTACTTCTATTCTGTTACAGTTCATCACTGTAAATAACATAAATATGGCAAAAGTCTAAAATCAACAATCAAAATTATTAAAAAATAAACATGTATTAGAAATGCTTTTTAATTAAAATAAAAAATGACAATATACTTTTCAGTTTGCATAAACACAGATTAGTGTCAGAATTTTTTCACTCAAAGCTGAAATAAAAAAAATAAATTTTAGAAATTTAGAAAAAAATGTTCTTTCGCAAATTTTCCTTATTTTGAAACATCGCAAAAAAAGTGTAGTAAAAATATGAAAGCAAAACACAAAGACTGAAGCACTGAACAATGCATAATAGTTTTGAGAAAACATCACTGTTTGGTTCTGTAAGAACAAAGTGAGCTGGAGTCACCTTTTTCTGCTCAATGCACCAGAGAAATGTCAGTTTACTGCAGGATAATGAAGGTTTTTCAACATTCCTTTTTTTAACCAAGGAAAATCCATTAAGGCTTTGTAAGAACAGAAACGAGGGTCAGTGCTGTTTCAGAGCAGCTGAATCACCTATTTTCTCCTCCTATTTCCTTTTTCAGTCTTCAGTAAACACTTGCACATTTCTGATGTGATGTTCTAGAAATTCTACAAAGAAAAAAAACGATAAAAAACAGACATGAAAAAAAAACATTTAAAAATTGTATTTATAAATTAATTCCCCTCCCTGAATCGCCACCTTATCGTGGTGGAGGGTTTTGAGTGCCTGAATTTACCCCCAGGAGCAATGCTGTCATCATGAGATTCAACTGATGGTGCAGTTCCTGGGGGGGTCAGGCGGGACTAAGGGCGATTCAAAAACCCAACAAACTCATGAATACAGAAACAGCAGAGATCCAGTTTCTGTCCTAAACAAAAGTTACAGATGACATAAAAGTCACGTTTTGATCAAGTTTTTGTTTATTTGACCAATAAAGTTTAAGTTCAGATAAAACTTTATTCCGTGAATAAAAATATACATTAAAACAAAGAAGTTAACCTTTACTGGGAAAATCTAACAAATAAATAAATCCACAAGTTCTTATTAAGTTCTGATCACGAGGTCAAAGATTTGGTTAAAAACCCACTCCAATAAAAATGGTGTTTTGGGGATTTTAACATGTTCTTGTGGCAAGTGAAGTCTAAGCAAAGATGCCCAGACTTCCCTCTCCCCGGTCACTTCCTCCAGCTTCTCTGGGGGGATCCTGAGGTGTCCCCAGGCCAGTCCAGAGATGTAGTCTCTCCAGCGTGTCCTGGGTCTTCCCCGGGGCCTCTGCCCAGTGGGACATGCCCGGAACACCTCTCCAGGGAGGCCTCCGGGAGGCATCCGAACCAGGTGCCCGAGCCAAATGTGGGAAACGCCCGTTACATTGACGTGATCAGGAGCTCTGACGCTGAATTTCACTGCATAAAATGACATTACAGTTTCGGTGAGCTGGCTAGTTGGTCACACAGTACTAATATTCGATTAAATATGTATTTCCTTGTTGAGTTAACACTGTATAAACAGGTCAAATTCTTGATGCGTTTATTATCAGAGATGAACGGACTTCCCGGAAATCAACGCTCCAACGCGAACAGATGTTGTCATTTTAGGAACACACAAATGGACACCATGGACCAGCTTCAGAAAGCAGGTCATGGTCCTCTAGTGCTGGATACTTAAAACCAAAACCCTCCGACGCTCAATTTCAATGCCTAAAATGGCACTGAAGTTTCAGTGAGCCGGCTCGTTGGACGCAGCTCATGGCTGTGGATCGCTTCAAATCTTGCGACCGATGAGATTTGGTCACGACCTAGTAAGGTGTGCCACCGGAAGTAGGTCGAAGCTGTTTTTAGCGCCTGCCCCTGCTGGCTGCTTTGCAGATTAGCATGTGGATAACTGCTCGCCCAGACATACTTAACAGAATTCAGCAGACTAAAGTAAACACTTCAAACTTCTGAGTGTCGGTCTCACGCAGAGAAACATGTGAGTAAAAAACTAGAAAGAACTGAATCCTGAAAACACACTCCAGCAGATTACAGCATGTTCCGTTTATTGTGAGTTAGCAGGGTTAGAGCACTGTGAAGGACACTCCACCACAGGACCAAAAGAGAGTAAGAAGCTGCTCTCCATCTGCAGCTACAGGTCCAGTCATCCAAACTAGACAGTCAGAAACAACTCAGCTCGAATTCTCAAAAAGGAGGATCACTCCACCAGAACGGCTTCACTTAACAGGCTCATGTCAGTCTCACGATGACGCAGAGGAGCTCAGATGCGTCCGCTTCCTCTGCTTTCTCTTACGGGCCGACGCCCAGCTGAGGAGGCGAGCTGCTGCTGTCCTCGTCCCAAGAGGAGGAGGTGAAGCCTGCAGGGGCGGAGATGGAGTGAGGGGCAGGGGTGTGGCCCAGGCCTTGGTAGCGGCCGGCCAATGACGGGGAGGCGGGCATGGAAGCGGCTGCAGCCACCATGGGATCCTGTGAGGTGGCGTTGAGGAGGCCGGTGTGCTCCGTGTGTTCGGGGCGAGCTGCTGAGGCGAAGTACATCTTATTGGGCCGACCGAGAAACGTTCGACCTGAAGGGGGCAGGAGGTTCGTTCGGTCAGGTAAATTTACTGTTGGGCTCCACTACGACAATAGAAATGTAAACATTTTTATTTATGATTTGGTTCTTAAAAGCTTTACTTTAGTAGAAAAAAGTTTCTGTTTGTTGGAGGCGGAGCTACAAAAATGAACAGTTTTTATTGGAGCTTCTGATCAAAAAGTAACTAAACACCAATAAAGCCTTAAGATAAAAACGTTGAACTACCATTTTAATAATTTAAGGTTCAGCCAAAACTATAACAAAAAACAATTACGATAAAAAAAGATTATAATGTATTTGCTTTGATATATAATCTTTTTGTAGCTCAAATATCCTGAAGATTTATGTTCATGCAAAAATAACTTGATGGTTAATAGTTTTTCTTTGCTTTAGCTGTGACTAACATAGCATGCTAATGCTAATTTAGCAGATACAGTGTCCGTATGCTAATATTTTCATTAAAAAAAGGAAAGTACAACAACTAGTTCAATTATTTGAATATTTTTCAGTTTTACCAGTTATACTTGAACTTTATTTAAATGTAAGGATTAGGTAAATATCACTTTCTTGTAAACTATAAACTTTTTCGTAGCATAAATATCCTTAAATTTAATTTTCTACCAAAATAATGAGTTTTGATGGTTAACCGTTATCAAACATTTTATTTTGTGTAGCTGGAGCTAATGTAACATGTTCATGCTAACTCAAAAGATACAGCTTGCTTATCCTAATATATGACAGTAAAAACACCAAATCATATTGATTTGAGCTGGAATATTTCTTCTAGTTGTATCTTGAACTTTTTTTCTATAAAATTACCTAATGTCAGTTAAGGTAAAATGTATTCATTATCATTCATTTTATTTTGGATGTACCTTTTTTAAGACCTTTAAAGAAAGTTTAATAACTCAAACCATGCAGACTTCTTTTGTTGCATGCTGGGATTTGATCCAGGCTGCTGTAAAATGTGAAGGTCCAAAAAGAGACTCAAACACTCACCGACATTACGGACCTGCTCTGTCACATCAGCTCTGATGTCAGAGAAATCCCACATGGCCAGAAAACTGTCAAAACACGACCCCTCCTCTGCTTCCTGGACGTTCAGAAGACCACTTCATGAACGGGTCAACATATATACTGTATCTGTTAACAGTGTGATGGTCCAGGTTTTACCTGTACGTAGGGCTTATAGGTGAAGGTGTAGTGGTGAGCGATGGCAGCAAGAAACATCTCTATGCAGATGATGAAGTCCTGTGCAGCAGAGAATTAAAATAAAACATTACCAACAATTATAAATGAAAATATCAGATATTAGATTAGTGAACATCTTTTATATTATTTTAAAGCCTTTTCCTCTTTTCCTTTAAAGTTTACAATTCAAAGTAAATGAATTTTCATTAAAAATATCAAATTTGCATTCTCTTCATGTTTTGGGACACGAGGAACTTCAGAGAATTTGTTGCCAGATCTTATAGCTGGGGAATCTGGTTTTCTTTGAGCTCATTGAGCTTAAAAAAAGTCAACAATGATCAGTTTATGACAACAGGAACAGTCAGAATGGTTGTTTCTACGTCCCAGTGAGAGTTCACGAATCAATTTTATGCAACTATTTGAAATCATTGTCACTGTCTTGCAACTGTACGTAAGATATAATAAACAGGTTGGTCTGTTTACTCTCATTGCATTAGCTTCTATGTGTTGTAGCAACAAACTGAAAAATGATTTGAGACATTTAGGCTTATTGGGTTCAAACATTCCTAAAGAATGCAAAGACTTGTAGGAAATCTTAGACTGTGCATTAGCATGTTAACTCTTTGAAGTAGTCACTTGATTGCACATTTTCACGCTTGTTTTTAAGGTGAATGTAGCTAAATATGAGCTGAAACCTCACTAACAATGATGTAACAAGGGTAAATTCAATTCTTTTTTTCCAAACAATCTGTTTATGTTTTTTTTTTTACCTTCCCACATAAATAGTAATACAACAAACATGACAAAGACCAAGGACAAAACAACAACAACCAAGATAAATATCATATGATAAAAACTAATAGTCGAGAAAACAAAACAAAAAAGACAACAACAAAAAACATGTTACGTAACACTAATGCCGTGAAATCAACCCCACCCTCCAATCATCAATACAGAGAAGGGTCACTCTTCAATAAATTAAATGTTCAACTTCTCAATATAGGCAAGGAATGGGTCCCACATCCTGTGAAACTCCCCAATTGATCCTTTCAGAGTGCATCTTATTTTCTCAAGCTTCACCAAATTTAGAATCTCCCTGACCCAAAGGTGTGAGAGGGGGCATTAGCAGATCTCCATCTCAGTAGAACAAAAGCTATGAAATCTGCAACTGAGGAGGAAGGTGGAACCGTGGACGGAGGTGCACCAAATATGGCAGTTAAAGGATTGGGTTTAATCATTTTGTTTGTGATCTGAGATAGTGGTGCAAAAACATCCCTCCAAAAGGAGTGTAAGGTCAGATAAGAACAAATCATATAGGTAGGATTCGTCGGGGCTTCATGGCATCAGTTGGGTCTATATCTTTGTCAACGTTGGCAGGCCTGACCTTGGTCAGATGCACTTAATGGATAATTTCACATTGGATCAGTTGGATTGGATTGTTTTGCACAAATTGAGGACTTATCCACCTTCTTGAGAGCCACCTCTCAAACTCCATCAGGTATCTCCTCTCATAATTCTGTTTCCCAAAGCTCCTTGATTGGGTTTAAAGAGACAAGATGAAGCGAGTGAATGTGAGAGTATAAATATGCTTTCATCCCCTTAAGCGCCGGTCCAGGCTTGAGGAATACATCTAAGGGCAGTTTAGCAGGTGCACTGGGAAATTTGGGGAGTATATTTTTAACAAAACGAACCTGGAAAAACCTGAAGAGGTGTTGCCTAGGTGAGCCAAATTTTTCAGATAACTGTTGAAAAGATGTAAAGGTTTTCTTGATATGCAGATCTTTAAATGATTTAAAGGGCAGACCAAATAGTGAATGCCCCATCAACAAGAGACGGCTGTAAAAAATGCTTTGGAGAGATGGGTGCTAAAATAAAAAAGGGCTGAAGACCAAAGTAGTGTCTAAACTGATTCCAGATTTTTAAAGAAGGTTTAACAGTTATATTGTTTGTATAATTGGAAGAGGGACTTTTGATCGGAGCGTGGGCTTAAGTTGAAAGTGACACCGGTTTGGGTAACGCGGCCTCCATCCACAACCAGATACGACAGGAGAAGAAGCTAGGGTGTATCCAATACTGAATTATTCTAAGATTAGTCAGTTACCCAATAGTAAAATTCAAAATTTGGTAAGGCCATCCCAACAATGCCCTAAGTCTTTGTAAAAATTCTTTGCGAATCTGAGAAGGTTTTTTCCCCAGATAAATTCCAAAAACATAAGAGTCAATGTTATGAAAAAAATGCATGTGTGAGAAAAATTTGAAATAAATACAAAAAATTTGGTGTTCATTCTGATAGAATTAATTTGAGCAGCTAGAGACAAGTTAAGCACTGACCAAAGATTCAAGTCCTCCTGTATCCGACTCATTAGGGGGGAGAAAATTAGCTCTAAAGAGGCCTTTGAATTTTTCAGTCACTTGAATCCCTAAATAAAAAAGCTTTCTGTTGCAAATTTCAAAGGGAGAGTTATGTAGAGGGTATTTGTGTACTATCTTATTTAAGGGAACAGCTCACTTTTATTCAGATTTTGTTTGTAGCCTGATATGTCAGCAAATGAGTTAAGTAGAGCTGCAGAAATGGAGACAGAGAAGTCTGAAACATAAAGAAAAAGGTCATCTGCGTAGAAGGAAACTCTTTGTTTTATCCCATTTCTGAAAATCCCTGTTATTTGTGAGTTGGAGCAAAGCGCAATGGATAGGGTTCAATGGCTAAAGCAAATAAGAAAGGGCTTAAAGGACAGCGCTGTTGAGGCTTTTTCCGCATCTAAAGCTATGACAGCCTCAGGTATTGAGGTATTAGGATGATGGTAGATTATTTTAAACAGCCTTCTCAAGTTAAAGAAGGAGTGTCTATTTTTAATGAACCAGGTTTGGTCAGGAGAGATTATTGAAGGCAGCTGTAACTTCAATTCCAAACACTTTACCTGCAGCCCGGTGGCCACAGCCTCCACGCTGTCCCAATCCCAGGTGTGTTTGTCAGAGATGACGCCCACTTTTACCAGGAACGCTATCAGAACTGCCTGCCTATGGAGAAAAGAAACACACCAACGAATAGGGCCAAACTGAAGTAAGACGGATCGTGGTTCTGGTCTTACCAAAATGAGACGAACACGACCAGTTTGACGCAAAGGAACTTTCCCACTGGTCGGATGGGAGTCAGCTCGTCCCTGAGAGCTCGGTACAGCAGCACCAGACAGTACATGGCAAACTGCAGAGAGAGCAAGGTGATGAGTGACTCCACCAGGACAAGAGAGAGTCTGTGAGGATGGAGTCCTCACCAGCTGGGAGATGTTGTTGATGATGACCAGGTAGGACCAGGCGTTCCTGAAGCTGAAGTTGGCTTCATCATAAACTCCACAGAGCTGACAGATGCTGCAGACACACCAAAATGCTGAGTCACACTCACAGCATCACAGACGGCTCAGCGTTTCAGAGCAGATCACTTCTGCTCACGGCAGCAAACGTTCAGGAATCACAACCATGATGAGGCCAGATGGATGTAAACACATTCAAGTGAAATAAAGACTTCAACCTGCAAGTGCGAATGCCAAAACTAAAGCAACCTGAGGGCCTTATCACTATGGTCACACAAGAAACCGTCTCCATGGTTACCACAGAGAATCTACAGCATTATCGCCATGGAAGCATAAGAATATTTCCAGGGTCACAGATGACATGGGAGTGATTTCAAAGCTTTATCTGCTAAAAATGTTCACTGTGAAGGCTAGCATGACCACGATTACAATCAGAATCTAAACAATTTAAAGCCATGTCACCATGGCAACTAACTAGAAAAATGTGCAGTTATAATTTGGGTTTGAAACAATAGCAGCACTAACATATTTGCTGTCTGAAGCAGAAACCTGAACAGCGGCCGAGAACAGTCATGACTTCTTCATCCTACTGTCCACAGGAGTCCCTCAGGGTTTGGTGTTGGATATCCTTCTTTTTGTAGAAACTGGGCCGATCAAATGTTAAATCAGGTGATCACATCACGGTGATCACATGTGGATTCAAGTGAAACCACATGCTCATATTAGGCAGCTATGGCGCAGAAATAGGGCGGGCGACCTCTGATTGGAAGACTGCAGATTCAATTCCTGCCATGCCTGCCCTTGTATCGAAGTGTCCTTGGGCAAGACACTGAACCCCACATTGTCTCTGGTGGTTATAGGTTCAGTGTTTGGCAGTGGCAGCACCATCAAAGTGTGAATGTGTGTGTACTTTGGGCCATTGAGTAAGGTAAGAAAGCACTATACAAGTATATGCCATTTACCATATGAAACCAAATGCTCTACAGTTCAGGAACATCACAGTCTGTGGGTTTTTGGTTCTTTAAATTCTTTATCTTTGTTTCACGTTTGTTTGGTTTGGTGCTATTTTATTTGAAGAAAAAAATATTTTTTGTAACTACACATTTTTTTTCATTATCTGTGTGTCGTGTGACGGGGGAGGGGGACTTACAGCGCAATCACCGTGGTAACGGGCCTGACCACGGTGTACTGGAGGACTCCTAGCTTACACCTGAACAGCAGCACCCTGAGAAACAGAAGAAGAGCTTAACACCCACCCGCAGAGTACTGTAACCTGCCCCCATCCCTCCTCTTACTCTCCCATAGGCCACGGGGGGCAGCAGCACAGCGGGGGCAGATGCGACTGCTGCTGCTGCACCTCCAGCATGAGCACCAGGCTGGGGTACTGGTTACTGAGGAAGTTGAGCAGGAACACCAGGAAGTTGTAGATGACATAGGCTTCATAGCACTCCCTGCAGGTGTCCACGTAGATGGCCAGGCTGGGGTACCGCAGGGCCAACCACTTAAAAAAACAGAAACAAATCACCTTCAGTTAGCAAAACCTGTTGCCATGGCAGCAGGGCCAAAAGGACCAGCTATCAGTAGCCACCAGCTACTCATTGTGTCAAAGACTCACACTGTCCAGACTGTAGATCGGCACCATCCACAGAATCCTGTGCAAAGAAAGGTGTTTTAAACACCATGAAAGAACGCGGGGAAGACACAACATGACAAACAGCTTCAACCCTGAACTCATTATAAAAAGCCTTAGTCGCATGCACCCGTACGAGGGTTAACCTCTACAGATCCTGCAGGTTTTTGGGGTTTCTGGGTCCGTGGAGGGTCATACAGAGGAGCAGTTGTGTCTTGAGCACCCCTCATCCCACCTGCTTCAGTGTTCACTACAACCTGTCGCTCATAGTATAGTATGAACTTCTACGAGTTCACAGACCGGTTCATGAGCTTTGTATTTCGCATGGGCCACCTGCATACCCCGTACAAGTTTGCCCATTTCCCCCCCCGCAGACAGCCACTTTGCACCTGTATGGGCAGTCGTGACTAAGACGGAACACAGAAATATAAAAGTTGAGGACACAAACTAAACTTTTCTGCCACACTGTTCAAACTGAATGAATCAGATGTGATGGGTTGCACCTGATGATGGGTTTCTGCAGCTCCGGCTGGGTGTAGTGCACCATGTGTTGCAGGATCCCCCACAGAGAGATGGGGATGGTCAGGAACACAAAAACGCCGGCGATGAACCAGGCTTTGTTGTGCGTCCCGACCTGCACAGACGGACCAACGCGTCACGCTCCACAGCGCTGAACCCGTGAGCTGTCAGGGGTACTGTTCCAGCTTTCCAGACACTTACCCTATCCTTCTGCAGCTCCCAGATGCAAAGCGGCACCACAGCCACCAGGAGGAGAGCATAGAGAACCAGAACCAGTGGGCGGATCCACCGCCTCCACTGTGCACAGGTACAGGGCATGATGGCAGTGTCGCCCTGAGCGCAGACTACAGGAACATCCTAAAACGCTTGGATGGATGGCTGCCAATGAGGTCAAACACAAAATAAAAACAAAATCTAAGGGTTTCATGCAACCAAGAATCACACTCGAAGCAAACACTTGGAAAAGGATTCACGTTGGAACGTTTGAGAGTCAAACCAAATCCAAACAACTAAAAGAGAACTCAGTGATTGGTCAATATTGGTCTGAGTCAATGTTTCTATGGCAAACACTCTCACCAATCAGGAGGGCGGAGTGTTGTTGGAAGGCCACACCCCTACCACTTGAAAGCGGGCAACACGAATTTTATCAATCAAACGTTTTAAAGGTTGGACGTGGGGGCCAGCAGGCTTGCCTACTTTTATTGAGGTATCTGATTTGTCAGTTTATAACTCAAATAACTTGGTTTACAGAAAAAAATAGCGTGAAAAAATTAGGATTATCAAGAAAAATGTTAAGAAAAATGTATCAGAGCAAGAATGGATACTCTGACAAATGATAATAGTAAAAGCTGTTTATTTCTTTGTAGAAGTCGATGGGATTTTGGCTTTTTGGAGCCGGCAAGTAATTCATGTTCAAGTACTTCAGGGGGGGAGCGGTCGCTCAGTCCAGATTTTATATACAGTCAATGGCGTAATCACAACAAAAAGATGCAAATTTATTCCTGTTCAAAACTTTTTTGTTTGTTTTCTGTACACATGGATTTGTCTGTTTTATTGTTACTTTGCGCAGATATGCAACACTTCACAGCAGTAAAGTGTTTACACAATCAAGCTATGCATATGACGAAAAACTGCTTTTCCCCACATCAGAATCGGTTGATATTACTTTAATTAGCGTTAGCAGTCAAAGAGTTCGGTAGTTCATAAAGCACGTAGTAGGTATTTTTATATAGTTTTAGATTAAAGTATTTTAGAAGGTAAAATATAGGTTTAAAAAAAAAAGAAAATGTTCTTTTACATCATGAACAGTAAATATTTGTTTTTGCTTATTGCCTGAAAACAATAAATGTACTCAGATGTTGAGGTATTTATTTGAAACTTAAATCTTAAAATCAATTTTTTTTTTTAAAAACTAACTTTTTAATGACTTTAGTTATGCATAAAATGTTTGAAGAGAGAATATTCTTCAAGCAGGAAACGTGACTTTATTTCTAAATGATGAACAACAATGACATTTAAAGTCGCATTAAATTGTTTGTGTTTTAGCAAAAAAAAAAAAAAAAGCTGAAAGCTTCTAAAACATGCTAGCAGGTTGAATGTCCAAAGCTTTTAACGTCATAATGACGTCAAATGTTTTGAGATCAGATCAGTCTAGTTCATTAATTGACAAAGACGGGAGACAGCTGTTGTTATGAACCGTGGAAGGGCTACAATTACAGAATCTGTCAGAATAAATCATTCAGCTGTCAGATATTTCCGGTGAAGACGTCTCTGTATTCTCGGTCTTTCCCGCTCACGCTCGCGCTCGCTCACCGTTACCAAGCAACGCATCCCTGCTCCACGCCTCCCGTCAGATCCCGTCAATCGATGCCGATCAAACCAACCTCCGGACTGATCGATAAATCACTCCTCGACAGCCCGCGCGCTCGCTCGCTCGCGCTGTCCCTGCTCAATTCGGTCACGTCCTGACGTCATCGCCGAGATCCGCCACGGACGTCGGTCACGCGCAGACACAAACAGGGCGGGACGCGCTTGTTCGAAGATGTGGAGATGATCACCGTCAATTTTTAAAAACCCGTTTGCGATTTTAAGAGTTTAAATAAGACAATTTTGAGCAGTAAAATCTTTATTCAACCTTAATCATTTTTTTTTAATATTATCATACATGTTACTTAAAACCTATGGAGCCCTGGACGTGACATAATAATAGATTGTTTCTTCAAATTAATAACCAGTAATAAAACAAAACAAATAATGTTAAAATATTTTTTTTTAAAACACAAATAATAATTAAAAAAATGTAAAATAAATTTTTTGTTAGCATTTTTTGTGTCAACTTGTATTTTATCTCAAAAAATTGTAAATGTGTCCAGACATGACATAAAAAACTGTCTCCTGAAAATATTGATTTGTGTTCATACCGGTAAATCAGCATTTTCTGCACACAAATGAAAATTTTCTGCGCACAAACTAGCATTCTGTTTGCACAAAATAATATTTTGTGCACACAAATGAGCAAATTATTAATTTGAGGAAACAGTTTTTTTCATTGCCATGTCCAGGGCTCCGTGAAAAACAAGTCTAAACAGAAAGTAATAAAGAAAAAGAAATGTATATGTATGTAACAAAAATGTATAAAAAAAAGTTTCAAATCAAAATTTTATTTTACATCCTTTCTTGAAAAAAGAACAAGTAAATTGAACAAAAATAATTTTTAAAAATCACGATTTATAACTTAATTTAAAATGTGTGATACATATATTTAATCAAAATTACATTTAAGATATATTTCAACAAAAATGATTTATATCCTTCCATATATTTTGAGGAATTTCATTGTAAATATAATATCTTTATATATTTAAAAATAAAATTGTGTTTTTTTTATTATCAAAATGTGTTCAATATCAAAATAAAAAGCTTAAACATTGGGTTACAGATAACAAACTGTGACATAAAGCCCTTTATGCAGCTTTTGAATCAATTTCCCACTAAAAGTTTTACAATCTCTATATGAATGCAATGTCATTGATAAAATGAGTTCATAAACATATTGTGATCAGAACACCTGGTTTCAGGGAAATACGACAGTATTAACCACAGTTTCCAGAAACCAATGAGACTCCTGAAGAACTGTAGAAATCCTGACTCTTTCAGGCTTCTGGTCATAATCACCAGCTCTGCTGCTGGATTTGTGGAAATCTCCAATAATTTGTCATGAAACTGTAAAATCAGTCTAGAATTCAAGCATCAGAGGAGACTGCTGTGGTGGCGCCGGGCCTGTCAGTGGTCAGTGTGTTTGTACTGCTGGCTGGTCCCATGGTGGAGAGGCAGCATGCTGTTGGAGAGAGAGCCAGAGTAACACCAGCAACACAGACAGGACTGCAGAGAGACAGAGAGAGACAGACGGGTTAAAGGAGCTCCTGCCTACATTACCCAGAATGCATCGTCACAGCAGAGCTTCAACTTAGTCATTTCAATATAATCTTGACTTAAGACTTTTTCCTTTATATGAGAATTGGACTGAGTGACCCTTCCCCACTGGCATTGCAAACAGGAAGTACCTGCTGGCTCCACAAAGCTACAATCCCATAGAGTTAAATCATCCCATAGACTTAAAGCCCATACTTGGGTTGTTTTTGATGACATCATGTATCACACCTGTTTAAGAGGGAGGGGCTTAAAGCTTTCACATGTGGTTAAAACAACATTTCTAAACCGGAGATGTGAGAGGACCATCTCCAGACCGACAGCTCCGATTGTGAAGGAATGCTGAAGATTTTACGACGCTGCTCATTTCCCACAAGTCCTCTCTATCAGAGGTCACGACCTCTCTGTGTTTGGTCAACTCCTCTCTGTCCTGCTGATAGCTGCGATCTCAAAACAACTCGAAGAGCTGCAGCGTGTCTCACGACCTCCGACCCTGTGACCTCGTCGCGAGGTCACGTCTGCTCTCCATGATGACTCCGGGTTTTTTTTTTTACCTTGAAGCAGTTCTTGAACTTCTTGGAGACAAAGAAGAGGATGATGGGATTGATGCAGGAGTTGACGGTTGCCATGTTGATGCTGAAGTAGTCGAGCACCAGCAGGAAGCTGCAACCACAGCAGACAAGAGTTTAGACATTCAGATAACGCCACGGGAGAAGACGAGCGCGACGGAGCCAGCGCCTACTTGAGGAGCTCGCAGCGGTGGACGTCGTGGGGTTTGTAGATGGTCCTCTTGAGGAGACGGCTCAGGTGGAGAGGAAACCAGCAGAGAGCGAAGATCAGCACCAGGCAGAAGACGGCTTTGGCAACTTCTCGACGCTGCGAGGAGATGAGTGAGTTAACCAGAGAACGCCAGCGAACACACTGAGCAGGAAGCAGCAGCCGATGACATCATCTCAGACGAAAATCCAATCAAATCTTCAATAATTTACAAAACAAATCTGATTTTCTCTCTAAATGTGGCTTATAGAAGAAATTAAACTTCAAATGCTTAAAAATGTGACAGACATGGTTGAACATCCCGAGATTTGAGTTCCAGCTTTACCTGCTTGAGGTGTTCACTCAGTGAGATCCTCAGACTTCCCTTCTGGTGTCGGAGCATCTCGCAGGTCATCAGGCCGTAGAAGACGGCGGAGCACGCCAGAGGGACGCAGAAGTAGAAGCCAAACAGCCACCAGTCCTTTGCATCTTGGTAGAACTGAAAAGGTTGGAGTTCCATCAAACACAGGCGGACGTCCAACATCACAGCAGACATAACCTGACCGTCACCTAGGTTTGTTTTTCTAAAACTTTTTCCATTTTTACTTTTGTTCAATCATGAAATTATTTCAATAGAACATTCCTATAATCTCAGCTTCTGTACATTTAATAGAAGTTGCTGTTTTTAGTCTTTTATTTTTATTCTTTGACTTTGTTGCTTTTTTTTTTTTTGGCTTTGCTGGATATTCTTTAACTGCTTAGCCTTCAGTTTAGCAAGAGTTTGCTAATATTTTCATCTTTTGTAAGCATTTGTTGACTTTTTCAATAGATTTAAACTTTAACGCCAGAGCTTTAGCACCAATGTTGACATTCTTTCGAATATTTTAACTCAACGTTTTATGCAATTAACGAGGTTCTGAAAGATTTGCGCTGATATACGACACTCTACAGCAGTGAATTGTTTTTAAGAAATCAACGTAAACCAACTGATTCTGACGCGTCACCCGACACTTTACAAACATAAAAGTGTCGCACTTTATTTTAGTACAGTGTTGCAGTTTGCGAACAGAAAGTGTTAGATTTTGGTGTAAAGCTGCTTTTCACTGTGTCAGAATTACATAGAATTATTTGCGTTAACGGTCGGGACGTCTTAAACAACGTATGTTATTTGCTGTCACCGGCGACAGCTCTGATGTTAAAGGGTTAATAAACCAAATTTGGCTAGCTTGTCCTTTAGCATTTGATATGTACAGAAGATTTTCTAACAAACTTGACATTGTTTAGCGTTTTCTTTAGTGAGTTTAGCACTTTTAGTGATAACTTTATTAGTATTATTGAATTATTAACCCCTTTATGCAACAAATAATTTATTCTAATACTCCTCTGAATTTAAAATCATTTTGAATTAAAAACTGATTTTTTTTAAATATATCACTGGAATTAAAGTCAGGCATGAAGGATTAAAGTCAGCTTGGGTTCGCTATTATCACTCTTCAAGTTTTTTTTTTTACTGTTTTCATTTAGCAGAAATGTCAGGTCTGTTAAAAATGTTTAAGAAAAGTTTGAAAAACAGCAATTTTAGTTCTTTTTTTTAATTTATCAGGTCTTTAACATTTCAGAAGTTCATACTTTTAGCAAAAAATAAATCCTTTAAATTCAAAGATTCAACTTTACAACCATGAGGGATTTCTGATATTTCTAATATTAGTGGAGATTCTTGGCATCTTTTTTCTTATTTTCTGCGCATTTGTTGAAGGTTTTGTTTCCTGGAATCTGCAGCATTTATCCAACCTCTTTTAAAGTTGCAGTTTTTTTTAACTCTTAAGCTTCTTTCATCTTTTTGTATTTAACGTCATGTTTTTTTCTGGCTTCTTAAAGTCCCACTCAGACCATCTTGGATCTGTTTTCAAAATGTTTCCAGTGGTGTTTTAATTAAGATTATGCTGATTTTAGCCAAAATCAAACATCCTGTGTCGTTTTCAAAGTAACATTGAAAATTCACTTGAGTTGTGGGCGGAGCAACCCCACCCCCCCTTCCCGAGCTCGGAGCTCGTGGCCCATCCCGGTGTTTTCTACGTGACAGATATGATCTTTTTACAACTGCATTTTTTCGTCTGCTCCTGATTCACAACGATTTGACTAAAGAAATACTCAGAAATGCAATTTTAAGCTGAAGTTTCTTCATATATGTCCTCCATCATAAAAAAAAAAATGCCACAAAGACATGTTCAAAGCAGCGTTTTCATCGGCGTGGGGGTTTAATTTTAAGGAGCGTTCAGTGTTTTGGCTGCACTAATCAAATGAGCTCCAAAGTCAAAGCATTGAGCATAAACAACCTGGAGCTTTTTCAGAAAAACCTTTATTTAAACAGCTCACAGCCTCTTATTCAGCCTTTTCCAGCACCTGTAATTTAATGTTTTTGAGCGCTGAAATGCTCCCGGTTCATGTTGGAGTGCTTGTGTGGTTTGTTTAGTCCAGCCATGACCCGGAGACATAAACAGGAAATGTTCTTCTAAAGAGACCTCGCCCAGGAGCGCAACAACAGAGGCTGTGGAAATGGACCAGACTGTTGGGATCTGCAGCTCCGCTCCCCCACATCCATCCACTGACTCATGACTCAGCAGTAATCCTCCTGATGCTGGAAACCGACTGAATACTTTTGACTTTGCAAAATCTGCTTTTACAAATTGTCTGCACATTTTTGTGTTGTAAATTTGAAGGAGAACTCCGGTTTTTCCCAGTCTCAGTTCCTAACTTTAAGTTCCATCCCCTACCAGACACTCACGGTCATGAAGGGCGTGTCCAGCTGCAGCATGCAGGTCCTTATGGTGACGTTCTTGTAGTCGAAGGTGATGATGTTGAAGCCGACGGCCTCCGGCACGGCGAGCAGGGCGGACAGCACCCAGATCACCACAATTTCCACGGCTGTGACTGTGGGAATGCCGGTCCCCTGGACCCGGGACCAGGACGCCACAGCGCGGTACCTGTTCCAGAGTTCTGTGTTACTACATGAGCATTGAAGGTGCAGGAGCTTGATGGAGAAGCTTCCCTCTGGCCGTTAAGAGAACAGATCAGATCTTTCTGATGTTGTAGAGGAGAAACCTGCAGGTCCAGGACTGAAGGAGACTTACAGTCTGAACTCAACTGACAGATGTGTATCCTGCTTTCAAGTGGTAGGGGTGTGGCCTTCGAATAAGATCACTCCTAATTGGTGAGAGTGGTCGCCATAGAAACGCTGACTCAGACCAATCAGTGCTGAATGATATCGTCTGGTTTGAATCACATTTCAGTTAAAAGCGTTTAAGTTACTGAGCTAAAAGATACAGAATAAGAAAATAATGGTAAATAAACAAAGCCTGACTAATCTAATGCTAGCATACAACATGTTTCAAAGACTTTATAGCAAAATAACCTGTACTGAGTGACGTAAGCAACAAGACACGAGCATAAACCGGTGCTTATCCGTGGGCCCACGTTTATTTAAGTTTTATTCATAACTTGTGTCTGGAGGAATTTTGAATTTGGAAAACCTGGCTTCTCTCCACCACATCCGACTCTTGACAAACGTCACATGTTCAAAAATCCATCTGCTACGTTCTTAAAGCGGCTGCGCCAAGCGCTAGATAGAAACCTCCAAGCTAGCAAAAAGCTAACAAAAAAAAAAACGTCTGTGGAAAGTTTCTTTTGTCAGAAAAGAGGAAACAGAACAAGAGCCTTCAACTTCAAAATAAAAGCATTCCATAGACAAAAACCAGGAGTCACAGACCATAATAAAAATTCAGAATATTCAGCAACCGCTTGTCTAACGTTACCAGGATGCTGCTAATAAAGTTGTTTAAACAGTGGATTCCCATTTAATAAAATATTTAGAAATACCAGTTTTATTGATCATTTTGTTTTTTTTTCCTTTTTTTTCATCCGTTGCATCTTTAAAAGTTGTGCGACTTTGAAGTTAGCTTCTGATTTTTTAGCTTCTGCTTTGACAACTATGAGTTAATGGAAAATCTATGTCACAATTGAATGATTCCTTCATGAAATCTTGTGAACAAAGTTTAAAGCAGCTGCAGATACTTTACAGAGGATGATAAACTTTCACCTTAAAAGTTAAGGAAAACTGGACACTAACAAAAAATCAGACGCCGACTTCAGCCTCGTACAGACCCCTGGTTTAGAGGATTCATGAAGGCTTAAAATCCCAGATTTTAGTAACTTTAGAGGTTGTTGTTGAATGTGAATTATGTCTAAAAATTGGGATAGGTCCAGATGTTATGTGAGGAATGGCAAATGTTAAAGTCGTTAAAGAAAACCTATGATTGTACTGAGTCCCACACATCAATAAAGAGCAGGAACTGGCTTCTACTCGAGACAGGAATGGCTAGAAAATCAAATTTCATGTGGAGGTGTTGGTTCCAAAGATTACCCACCGACCACTTTATCTGGGACTGATAATCCCAGTCTGTGTTGTGTGTTTCACAGCTCGTGTCATTCCTGCAAACACAGCATGGAAGCCTGTTTGATAACAACTGACCTCAGCACCGTGTGAAGAACCAAAAGAAACTAGCAGATGCTGTTCTCCTCTGTTAGTTGTGCCCAAAGACTCATGTTTGAATCAGATGTGGAGCTCTTGGTGTTCTGGAGGGTTTGGGTACCTGTCCACGCTGAGAGCACACAGGTTGAGGACGGTGATGCCGACCGACGCTTTCTGCAGGAAGGGGAAGAGCTTGCAGAGCAACAAACCAACGGTGGAGTCTGCAAAAGGCCACTGCATGGCCAGGAGCTGCAGGCACAAAACCACAGAGAACTTAGCAGATCACCGTGATACCGAAGCGTTAAGTGTTAAAGTATGGCTGGTTATCACTGGGAGGTATTTTTGTGCACTTATCTGTGGCACACTCCACCTCCTGATTGAGACACTTAACACACTCAGCTCTGAGGCAATCACTGATATTGACAGGAACTAACCATTACAACACGTGGAGCGCTCTACCTTATAGACGTTGATTGGTATGTCAATGGCGATGTATATCAGGTCTCCCAGGGCCAGGCTGGCGATAAGAGCGTTGGGTCCATTCCTCATGCTCTTGTTTTGGTAAATAATCCTCAGCAGGGTGGCGTTTCCTATGATCCCCACAGCGAAGATCAAGCAGGACAACACAGTGTTGATGTACTTGAAGGCTGTCTTGATGGAAGTGGTCTGTAGACAGGTGGGAGGAGGATTCCTTTGAGGACCCACAGAGGAGTTAGAGGACGCAGACGGAGGCTTTCGGCCATGTTTCGGTTTCAGCTTGTTGAACTGTTTCATTTTCCCCTGCTCGGACTCCAGAGAGGCCTGGTTCTGATTCACGGTCTCTTGCGATGGATGCTTTTCCTCATTGGACCCTTGAAAGCGGTGATCATTTAACAGACGTGGAGCCGCTTTAGAGCTGGAGATGTCCTGCCTCCTCAGGTCTGACGGAGGAGATGTGAAGTTGCTTTGGCAACCAGCAGGACTGATGGAAACTAAACAGACGACCAGCAACAGGCCCAGCATACAGCAGACGGTCACTCCTCCTGCTTTCATTCTGGAAGCAAATTCAACCTCAAACCTTTAATTACAATTTTACTTCAAGAAGCACTGAAACAAAAGTCTCCACAAGTCCTGCTCGGAACAGCGCAGGGTTAAGTTTGGACGTTTGCTTTCTAGTCAAGATTCTCCAGACAGAAAAGAGTCCAGAGTATTATCATGGCGCCTGAATGGCTCTTCCAGGAAGTTTGATGGTTGATGACAGGAAGTGGGATCTCATCAAGGATTTAGAACCAAAGAAAAAACCTGCAGGAAAACATCAAGACGTTGAAATCAGTTGTGATGAGTAGCACTGTGAAACACCTGAGGACAGAGTCAGAGTCAGAAGTTAACACATTACTGTGGTTTCTCTTCCCTTTTGAGAAAAACAATCAAGTTTATGCTAAAAAAAACAAAAAAACTCCAGATCTCACTTCAAATCTCTGGTTCACGGTGAAATGTCGTTACGGCTTTGGTCTGTGGTTTCTATTTCAATGAAGCTTCAAGTCTTTGGACCCAAGTCTCAGTCAGATTTTACGCCTAGTTTGTGACTAAAGTTCAAACATTACAAAAACTCATCAAAATACAAACATCAATTTGACTTCTGTAGATCAAAAAGATATAGATCTGCACTGACAGACGTCGTCATCAAACTGAGAAAAATCTTCAGATCTCACTTTTCTATTGAACACAACAGGAATACTCTTTACATTTCTATAGTATTGCATTCATTTTGATATAATTTTAGCTTTTAAACCAACAATGAGCAAACTGTGGACATTTAACTGATAAGAAGCAGCGATTCCCGGAGACCAAATTCCTGGAACTCACTGTTGGATTTTTCTCCCTCTACGTTTTAAGGAGAACGCTCGAGAACTTTAATCCTTTCATCGTGTTTGGTTTTAATTCAAGCCTAAAGATGAGGAAAACAAATGAGCCAGAACAACAGAACAGAACACCATTCTAACCGCGGTGATGGCGGTGAGAAAACAGCTGGAGCAGATGCTGGCGATTCCCATAAAGGCTGGTACGGAAAATAATGCAGAAATATGTTGGTGTGGTTCATTTGGAGTGAAAGAAACAGTAAAATCAGAAAAGTGTTAAACTACATTTTAAATCCAGGTGTTTCTTCAATAGAAAAAGAAGTTAATTTGAATTTAAGTGTTTTTTTCTGGTAAAAAACTCAACAGTTCAGCAACATTTCTAACTATTTCTAATACCAAGCATCCAGACTCCTAAACGCCTGAACTACAACAGGAGATCCTTCTCACACGATCCACATGTCCATTGTTTTTAATAGTTTCATAACAAAAAACACAAAGTATTTTTTTAAAAAAGGAGTTATTTCTGTCCTTAGAAATCCTAAAACGTGTTCTCTAAAAGTTTCTAAATGAACAGGATTTGACATCATTTTCTAACATGTTTGCATCCCAACTGGATCCTGCTGCAGGTCAGATCAATGCTGACTCCTCTGATCCGAACGAAGACCTCCACCAGGTTCTATCTGGTTCTGTCCGGACAGAACCTCTGTTTGTTGTATTGATCTCTGTCTGTTCACAGCTTTCATTCTGCTCATTGGTTCTAAAATTCCCCACAGTTTTTGTTTTAACCACTAAAAACAGTCAAGTTTTTCAAGTTCTGAAAGAGGAGAACCCTCACCTGCCTTCCGATGTTCCTGCAGAGTCTTGACTAAAAGCAGCAGAAGATCCCGACCTCCTTCAGTCCAGACGACAGGAGTCAAAGTGCTCCGTTTCTCCCACCTCCCTTTTCTCTCCTCCTTCCTTCCTTCCACCTCCTCCCGCCGCTGTCATCAGCTGTACTTGCAGCTTTTCCTCCTCCTCCTCCTGCTGCTCTCCGCAGTCACAGTGGAACATCTCATAAAACCACGACAGAACTTTTACGGGAGCTCCTAAACACACTCGGCGTGATTGACGCAATTCCACGATTCCCACTTGAGACGTTTCTGAATAAAACAACGTTTTGGAAAAAATGGAGGCCGTAAAACAAAGGAGTGTTTGAAGACGACTGATGCCAGACGGCAGACGCTGTTTATGACTGACGGGAGCCTGAAGAGCCGCCAAAAACCAGAACTTCTGCCGTTTTACACCAAACAAACATCTAACAAAAACAGTTTAGGAAAATTAAACCTGGAAATGTATCCCGTTTGTTTCATTCTTCATACTTTTGAGATGCAACAAATACGAAAATATGTGTTTGTTTGTAGTAAATCTACTTTGGAAAGACATTGAACCGTTTTTGCAGCCTCCTAAACTGAAGCCAACCGATGGAAACTTGATGGTTTCATAGTGAAAGATAAGGTTGCTTGTTTTGTCTTATTCTGAAAAACAACAGCCCGTTTGGTTTAGAAAACAAAAGCATGAAGATGAAAGGGTCTTTGTTGGTCTGAGATCAGGAAAGCCCCGCCCACTCCTAATTTACACTCAAAATGTCGCAGTCAGGACGTCCTGTCACAGATTGATTGCATTTTTCTTTTAGCAGCAAACAGGCATCGTCTCTGAGACGCCGCTGGTGAGAGGATGAAGCTTCATCGTCCAGATCGATGGGCTCTTCTAGACTTTTAATCAAATGAGGGTCCACATGTTTGCGGTTAGCTCTCCGTCCTTCAGGCCCGCTTGGCTGATAGAATTTTCCGTACAGACGTGTTCGAGATTTTTAGATCTTTACACTTCTGAAAACGTCAAACTGCTAATGACCTGAAGTCCTAACGGGCTGCTAGACCGAGACAAGAAACGTCCTGGAGATCACTCTGATGGAAATGATGTTTTTGGTGTTTGTAACATGTAATTCTAACATTTTTCTCCTGACAGAGGACATGTATAAAGACAATAAATATTAAATTGAATTTCTAAATATTTCCTAACATCATGTTTAGAGACAAAAGCAAACTAATTGATACGTTTCATTTTATCTCATATTCTTTCTATTTTATTTTCATTTTCAATCCCTTCCATGCAGTTGCACTTGTTCCAATTCTACTTCTTAAACAGAAGTAAAACTTTACCCAAAAAGTTTATTCAAACCAAATCCCAGGCCTCCCCCATCACTTCTGGTGTACCTCAGGGCTGTGTTCTCAGACCTCATCTTTTCATTACTAATCTGTAATATTTTCATTTTATGTTCAATTTCACTGTTTTGCTCTATCTGTCTAGTAAACCGGATTCCTCTCTTCCTTCCTTCCCTCCTGTCTTTCTAAAATAAAAAATACGTCAGGTCTATTTTTCTTGAACCTTGTAAGTCCTGCTATATCAAAGAAATGGTAAATGGTGTAAACTAGTAAAGCGCTTCTCTACCTTCTTTGAAGACCCAAAGCGCTTTACAGTCACAGTCTCATTCACACACTGGCGCCGACAGTCCATCAGAGGCAATGTGGAGCTCAATGTCTTGCCCAAGGACACTTCAACGCATGGGTGGGCAGGACAGGAATCGTACCAGCAATCTTCCAATCGGAGATCGCCACCCATTCTATGTCAAAGAATTAACAAAAAAATCCATATGTCTTGAAATTAGGATTGTTATTTTTAACAAAATAATTCTTTTGTGAAATGTAGATGGAATCAAATGATTGATGATTATACTTTTGGTGATTTGATATGTTTTTCAAACAGCAATGTTTGTTAAAGACACAAAAATATGGATATGAGTTTATTCATCCGCTGTCTCAAATTAGATCCACACATTTTTAACTGGATTATGAAGAATTAGCAAGTAATCATTTTGAAAAATAAATAGCAAAGAAAGTTTTGAAAATTTGTAAAACTTTTCCCACCAAAATTCTTTTAGAGATTTCATGGAGGCAGCCATTTTGAAAAAAGCAGGAAAAGTCCTTCTACTGCCCCCAGTGGAATGATGATGAACTGCAGGGCAGAAAACATGGACCACCGTATCAAATGTTTTTTTATGTATGTTTGGATCATGCTAATGACATAGAGGTCTCAGAAATACCAAATATGATACCAATGGTTTTAAAGAGTTAACTCGTCCTTGTCGGCTCCAAATCCAGCTGATCTAAAGTTAGAAGTTTTTAAAATCCTGAGTGAAGATTTTCTCCACAGAAACAGATCATCCACGTTTGTGATTCTGGATCCTCCTGTCTGCCCCCGATGCTCGATCGTGACGTACACTCTGACTTTTATCAGTTGCGTGGTTTTATTTTAGACTCCCCCTCAGCTTGTTTGACCTCTGACCCTGCACTCCACGCTGAAGCTAAATCGGTTTTGGGCAGAAGTCTTCGTCAGCCTTGACACAAAGTGACCCACTGCAATGTGCGCCTGTACAGTGTGTGAACCTCGGCCTGTGTTTTCTTATTTATTTACGGCGGTAAACCCAAAGATAAACAGACAGAGGCTGTACGTGACTTGAACCATGCAGCCGGACGGCGGCTCTGTCCCTTTCTGCCACATAAACAAACATTCTGGCTGCAGCGTCTCACTCTGACATCTGCGCATTCACAGGGTTCAGGTCTGCTGCACGCCGACATGAAGAAACATCTGCAAACGGGTCCAGATGCTGCGTCTCATCAGGTCAGACTATGACAAAAAAATATGAAGATCTGAACACGGAGGAGCTGCTGCTGAACAGATTTCCACTATGAATGAAGCTAAAATACAGAGAACATCTCTGAGTGACTTCTCTTTATGTAACGGACACTGTTGTTGTGTGGATGAAATCACAGAAACAACAAGAGATTGTTCTTTAACTTCCAGATTGAAGCACTTTGAAAAACAAAAGTGGGAAAGTCAGGTGTAGTTCCTCAGGTAACCTCTGGAGGAGCTTGTTGCACAATCTGGTGGCGTTCTTCATTCCCTTTTAAATAATGTATACGTTCACACCGGGCACGTGTGGAGCGTCCAGAAGGCTCTGCCTGGTCATAGTTCAACTGCTTTGACGTTCGACGCACGTTCAGTGGATGTGCGTTTTGTACGTAGAGCCTGAAAACAGTCGTAAAAACTTGCATAGCGACAAATGAACACGAGCCTTCAGCACAGAAGACCGAAACGCGCATTTACTGACTTCATGGAACTGGTTTTTTGAAGGTGTGTTGCCGAGAGCGGTGTGAACGGGACATCAAATCAGACACACCGTCTCGTTCCGTTTTTTTTCTCTGCGGTTTCATTTAAAATCGGATAAAACTGTTTTAAAATTCTGCTCAAACGTGTCTAAAGTGTTTTGATTGACATGTGAGAGTGAAAACCAACAGCTTCAAAAGTCAGGCTCGGTTGTTTCCATTTTTTTAACCATTTTAGAAAATCCAGAATTTCAGTAATGTTACGGTCACATCTTCAACTGCCACCGTGCGATGAAGGAGGGAGTAGTTTGGCCGAATCTTCAAGTTCTCATGCCGCGGCAGATTTTTTAAAAAATTGTTTGCGTGGTCATGAATGTAGACGGCGGCGTTCAGGTGTCAGGAATGATGCCATGACAACGTCAGGCAACAGCGGAGCAGCCATAGAGCAGCCGCTGTGCCGCCGGCCTGCCGGGAATTTAAAGAACGTGGGTCATTCTGCACCACTGGTCATTCACAGCTCAGATTTTGAGAATCTTATCCATTTACCAAAGTACACACTTTTAGACAGCATGCCTCCCATGAAAGCGCAATGTTCCATCTTCTTCGTTTTCTTCTCAGCATCAACTGCAATTCATCCAAACTCAGGTCTCAGAGTCGCTGTGGTGCTATCAACGCCAAGATGAGTTTTTTAGTTTTTTACTCAGAAATTTTAAAAAGAAATAAAAAGAAATTTAAAAAAAAACCAACAACAACAGAAAAAAAACAGCTACTTTAGAAGCAGACTTTTTAAATCCAAACTTCAATATTTTTCAACAAATAAACACATATATTTTTGGTAAAAATAATGTTATTTTTAAAAAAATATTTGTAAAAACTTTCCATCAGCTCCTTTATTCTGTGTCACATCAAACACAGAAAAGCTTCATCAGGAAAACTAAAAGTTCCTCTCAGTTAGTTTTATTGCTCGACTTCCTGGATTTACTGTTGGGATTAAAAGAATAAATAAAAGTCAAGAATCCTGTTCTAACATCTGTGTGTTCTATTATCCCCTGATGTTCCTGCGGTGGATCTGCAGCAAAGTCAGTGAATCCAAATCCAGTAAAAATCCTCATGTTTTCCTCAAAGGAAAACGGCTGCTTTCAGACAAATTACTGCAGAACTTCATTAAACAACAAACGAGCTGCAGAACAAATGAAAGCCAGACGTTCCGCAGCAACAACAGGAAACAGACGCTGCTACTGCTACTGCTGCTGGTGGTGCTGGTGGCAGCGTTGGGCTCTGACCGCCTGTCCATCAGCAGCAGCACGGCTCCACCATCTGCTCCTCGCTCAGAACCAGCGGGACGTTTGTGTTTGGGATGCAGACTACACGTTTCCACAAAGTTCAGCAGAAACACCAGAAGTTTGTGACGATTCTGCATTTTAACAGACGAAACAAACCCGACATGCATCCATGTTTTCATCTGCTTTCTTGTTTATGTGTCAATAAATATTTATAATCCTGATAAACAACAATGACTTGCATTTCAAAACCCCTTTACTTCACAGTTAAAGTCTGTAGCTGTTGCTTTCTTAATACTTTTCATTTTAACAAAATGTTCCTGCAGACTGACAGTCTTTCTGTAGAAGAATAAAGTCAATAAAAGACGTAAAGGTGAACTTTATTTAAAAAAAAAAAAAAAGAAACAGTTTGTAAACCATTGAAGAAAAACTTGTAATTATTACACCATGTATTTACTCAATGAGAAATGAAATGTTTGTTTGGGAAATAAACTAAAATATGCAATTCATGTAACTATGACTGTGATTATCATTAAAATGAGAAAAACATTCTGTTAAACTTCTTGTTAATAAAACTTTAATACAAGGAACAAAACAAACTATACAGTGATTTATTATTGATACTAGCATCAACATTTTTTTAATGAAATTCGGTAGTGGATTGGAGATTTGTTTGTTTTTTGTAAATGTAAATTAAAAAAATATATATTTCACTGGACAAAATAACACCAAATTGTTTTTATTTAATTACATTTTGTTTTTATTTTATTTTTATTTCGTTTTATTTTATTATTTGCTTTTATTTCATTTTAATTTTATCTTTTTAATTAATTTTTAAAAAATCTTAGTTATTTCATGTCTTCATTGCTGTGTTTGGTGCGCTCACACAGCGCCCTCTGGTGTTGATACGCGAAAGCTCTCGTTGCCATGGTGACCACAAAGCAAAGCTCCGTTTCAGTTCTTTGTCACTTTTTCGCTTTTAATCTTATAAAGTGGACGTTAAAAACAAGCAGGTTTGTATAATCAGATTTAATTTAACCAGAAAGTGTTTTTAATGACAGATTTTAGACTTTAAAGTTGTTTTTGTGTCATAGTTGCTCATAAATTTAGTTTGTTTTCACCCCAGAAACGCATGTTATTCCAGACAGATTTTTAAAAAAATAAATTACTGCAGTTTCAGTTTAAGATGATTTAAATTCTATTAGTTAATTACCTTTGTTTGTTTGTTTTAAAAACCAATTTGTTGGTATTTTAGTAAACATTTGCTGTTTGCATGTTTACGTTTACTTTGAACATCTATTTTTTAACCACTGTAGTTTTATTTATCTTTTTTCTATATTTATGTGATTTTTTCCCCCCTTTTTTTTAGCTTGTTTACAGGTAAAGTTTATTGTCCTCATCTTGTTTATTGCTTTATTTGTCTATGTTTTTAGTGATCTTAGTTCTGATTTTAATCAAAAAAAATATCTTAAAGAAAGTTTGAAAGTAAAACTTTTCGGTAAATTAAAAAAAATAATCAATCTAAATGATGCTGACCAGAGGAGGTGCTGCAGGCAGAGATGTGTCTGACGTTTGGGTCGGTTCTGATCTTTCTTCATCAGAATGAAACGCTCACAGAATTCTTTCAGAACCAGACGAGCTCCAGAGGAACCCACTCGACTCCTCACCAGGCAGGAGATCGCAGCGTGAGTCTGGTCTCCATGGTAACAGGAGCATTTAGCTATCCTTTGTTTACTGTTTCGACCCTTTTGAACATCAAACCAAACAACTAATGTTTTTTTTTTCTCTGAGTAAAGCTGTGAAGTCTTTGCTTTAGGATGATGATGATGATGATGTTCACTCTTCTTCCTCCTCCTCAGTTTGAGAACTGACCCCTTTCAGAACATGTGTGTGGCGATGCTGCAGCGAGGCCTCCACAGGTGAGACCTCCTGACCTCCAGGGATCCTCTCCATCCGGATCCACTCTGTCCATCTTCAAACAGAATAACACTCAAATATTAAAACTACAAAAACACATTCATTTATTTTAAAATACACTTTTTTCATATTTACGTGAACTTTTGTCAACTTTGTTCCATTTTTACATTTTTGTGTTAAATCCATTTTTATTGCCCTTTGTATTTGTCACATCTTTTTATGTTAAGTTTCATTAAAAAACATTTTATTTAATCTTTAACTTCTTTAGATTTATATGGTTTATCATTGATTCATTTAAGTCTGTTTTCTTTAGCAGGACCTCAAGTTTATTTGGTCAAAAATGAAGCAAAATATTTGTAAACAAACAAATAAAAACTTTTATTCAATGTTGTTTTGGTCAAACACACGTGTAAATAAAAATGTTTCTTTGTAAGGTAGAAACAAACAAAAGTATTGACCTGTCAAGTTTCTGAAGACCCGCTGAAGGTCGTGACCTTTGGATCTCGTCTGTTCCTCTCAGGTCTTTCTCGGAGCTCTTCTCTCTGCTGCAGGCGGCTCAGACTCAGAGAACAGCAGCTGCGTTCATGACTGACAGGCCTGTAGCTCCTCCTCTGGAGAAGCAGGAGGACAAGGTGGAGACCCTGAAGCTCCGCCTGATTGGTGCAGAGGAGGCGGGACAAGCAGGTGCAGGTCCAGCATGCGTTTGCAGCAGAAAGGTGAAGGTGGTTTCTGCTCACAGCTCTGGCATGTAGGTTCCTGGTCGGATTCGTGCCAGCAGCGCCTTCTTTTGGCGCAGTACTTCACTTCTCCAGAGGACCTCTGGCTGCGCCTGCATTTCTACCACAGCTGCGCAGACAGCGAGCAAGGAGCAACGTCTGCCCCGGCCATGGAGGCCCAAGTCTTCCTGGCAGAGTTCTACCTGCAGACAGGTGGGCGGAGCTTTCTCCCTGTGAGACTGCAGATGAGGAACCAAATCACAGCTGGTTTCTTTTGTCCCAGATGATGTGGAGAAAGCGAAGCAGCGGGCGGAGCTGAGCCTGAAGCGTGCAGATGAAGGCATGCTGGGATTGAACTGTAGGTCTCTGATGCCCCGCTTCAGCAGAGTGCTCTTTGAGGCCAACATGCGTCTGGCTGAAGCTGCTGCAGCCGCTGACGACCACGACGCGGCGCTGAAGCTGCTGCAGGACAGCCGCAAGACCGCCAGGAAGAGTAGGTGGAGCCGAAACCAGGAAAACCCAAACCTAGAGATCCACCACCCTGCCTGCTTTCCAGCTCCCCCTTTGCCTCCTGGCTGCTGATTGGCTGACTCAGCTGTTTCCTCTTTCTGATTGACTGAACTCATTTGATCGAGGTGATCAGCAGAGGAGCAGGAGGAGCTTAAAACACGGCGAGATCTTGACAAAGTTCTGCTGTTCAAACACTGGAGCCTTGACCCTTTGGTCCAGAATCAAAGCTTTTGAAGTTAGCTCCGCCCACCTAGAGGATCCCCCAAACATGGGCGAAACACTGCAAGTTTTAACCCACGAATTCTAATGAAATAAAAGCAAACTATTTAAAAACTAAATTCAACAAATTCAACAGAATAGAAAATAAAACATAAGAAGTCAAATGATCCTTTCTATTATTGGTGTAAAATCTGACTTTTTACCATTAGAGTGAATGGAAAAATGCTCCCTTATGCAACCTGCCTCCAGTGGTCATTTAAGGAACTGCAACATTTGGTTTTTCCATGTCATTCTTCCAGGTAAACTTTCACGTTCCTGTAAATATACAAAAGTGTGGATGCAGCTTTGTGTTTCTTTGCTTAGTTCAGACGATGAAACGTTCAGAAACCAGCCTCGGCTGCAAAACCAAACCATTCGAATGTTTTTACTCGTTTCAGTCAAGGACAAATCCCTTGAAGGACAAGCAAACCTTCACATCGGACGCTTGTATCTGAATAAGAAGAAGCATGACTCAGCAAAACAGGTAAACAGGAGCCATGTTGATGATTCATCTGATTGAAATCAGAGTTCAGATTGAAGACAAAATCACCTGCAATGTCTGAAACACAAGAAAATGTTTGATTTTAACATTAATATCCTAAACCAGACACTCAATCATCCACTTTGAGTGAAGGATTATTGTTGTGTCGACAAAAAAACCAAATCAGAGTTTTATATGTTTAACTCAGAGAAAGACTCATCTAGAAAAATAGATCAAACGCTTTTCCCACATCAGACCTCTGTTTGAAGGAGCTTTCAATCAAAAACGGTTTTTGTTTTGTTTGATTAATGTCATTCATCCCCATGACGTGTTCAAGTTGTGTCATGACACCCGGAATTTCACCGCAGCTCCTTCACAGCAGACAGAACTGGGTTTGGAAAAAAACAAACTGCGTCCACTGTTGTCTGATGTAAGACATCACGACTGCCACGCAATACTCCAGAGACGTGTCAGCCAAGACACTCCCACAGCATCCAGAGATTTGAGGTACTCATGGTGGACCCCGTCCACCAAGGAGCTCATTGACGACCTTAGTGACTTCAGAACGGGTGATCGCTTAGACTTCAGCTCGCTTAGACTGCCGATGCCTGTCAGCTTCCTCTGGAGTCCCACAAGCCAACCAGACTTGGAAGGACTATTAAAGTCTGTCGCGATAGACTCCTTTTTCTGTCCAGAAAAAGTGATATCACAGTAACAGTAGTTATTGCTTTATCGCTCAGCTCTAGTTTGATGGGTTTATGTGAACGTTTACACTCCTAAAACAATGTTATTTAATGTAAACGTTTGCTTTTGCAGTTTTTTGACACCGCCAAGGAACATTTCCTCTCTGCAGAGGATGCAGGAGGACTCGCCGAGTTCTACAGAACCATGGCCAAGTTCTCAGAGAGGTACGAGAACATGGAACACACAGTCCTGCTGGTCTGCAGCTTCTTCTGTCCTGTTGTTTGCATATTTTCTGCACTATAGGGGGCCCAAATAGTCTGTCTTTGAACTTACGCTAACACTCAACTATGTTAGTAACAAATAAAAAACACAGCCCAACACCGTTAACTGCGTTAGTTTATTTCTGATAACAACAAAACCTGCTTAAAACAAGTAAAAAACCAGACTCATACCGCTATGACAAATGTTACTGTGACTACTGTCACACATAATGTTACTGTGAAACGTTTTACAGTGCACAGCCCGACACCTCTGCATGTTACGGTTCTATATGTAGTTGAAAATACGGTTCTCTGATTTTTATATCTCTGTGTGTGACAGCAAAGGAAATCCAGATCCAGAGACCATAGAGTTTCTGCAGAAGTCAGCTGATGTCTGTGAAGGCAGCCGTCTGCACGGCACACTGGCAGAAGTCACTATGGCTCTCTGTGACATTTACTACAGGAAGGTATCAAACGCAAAACAGCGACTTGCACCGTAAATGAATCCAGCCATGAAGCAAATTAATTACAACCCCACCCCCCACCCCCCACCCCCCACAGGGTCAGTACGATAAAATGCGCAAAGTCGCCCAGAAGTGTTTTGAAGCATCCTGTGAGGAGGGACTCACAGCTGTACTGCTGAAAGCTCAGGTATGACCGACCGCCAGCATGGAGTTACGTTTCTGAAAAGACTCTCAGATCTGCTGCTGGACTTCTTCTGCCTAACAGCCATTTCTCTGAGGAGGGTCAGGTTTTAGTGAACCTTTTTTGGAGCCAGGAAATTCCAGACGACTTGTTTTGTTTGGTCGGGAACATTTTCCACAAGGACTCGGTTTGCTTTAAGGGAAAAGAGTTTCAGCATTTTAAAGTCAGAAAGCTCCGTTAAAAATTCTGAGTACGGGCCAGGAGGACGATAAATAATTATGAATAAAACAGCTTTTTGAGTCTTCCTGTTTGAGTGATTTATAGACAATATGATGTTTTCAAATGAGGTAGGAAGGAGCACGTCAGTACAGATAGTCTGCTCCTATAAGTGCAGTCTGAAAGTCAACCAAATCAAATAATGGTGTGATTTTTTTGGAGGATTTGCCTTCAACTCTAACTGAGTCTAAATGTTTTCCTTCGTTCCTAAAATCTTTGAAAAGAAACCCTTCAGAACAGCTGTCAATCACTCCCTTCCTTTTTTTTTTTGGTCAGACAATGGTGGGAATCTCAAGTGCTCATCTGCTGATAGAAAAACACGTTTGTGGCGTGGAGTCCTTCTCGCCGGCTGATCTGGATCAACTCCTGAAGTGGGAGAAGACCAAAGGATGTAGAGAGCTGAGCTCAGACCCCGCGGAGTGATATCTCATGGTCTTCTATCATCCATTATTGTTATTTAGCATCCCAAAAAACATTCAAAATGGAAAGATGCTGTTGACATTGATAAATGCCTATTAAAGTGTTTTCATTAAGAAAACATTTGTGTGTGAAACCAAACCATGTTATACCTTTTTCAGCCCTGGTTCTGTTTGAGTTTAGTTAATGTTAGACCTGTATTATGAATGACTAAATGTAATTGAACTTTGTACTTTTGACTCGTTTGCAAGTGTGAAAACGGGTCAATTTGGACCCGACAACAGCCTGGGGGAATCATCAAGAACTCCGAGGACAGCACGTTGGGAAGAAATTCCTTTAGTTCTATGGACCATCTGCCTCTCCGACAAAGAATCGAGTCCCTCAGATCTTTTAGAACAGACTGTACAATCCTGTCGTTCACACAGTCTTCTTGAGAGCAGTAGACAGAACGATGCCTCCTCACGAAAGACAAAAAAGCATTCAGTTCCAGAACATAAGGAGTTCAGCTTTCTTCTCTGGCTTGTTTGAACAATATCGTTAAGCATTCCATCACACTCAGTCAGGGAATAAACCACAGTACCTAAGTACTTAGAAGTTTTCGTATTTTCTACCTGGTTCCCATGAAATAACTTTCAAAATGATTCTAAATCTCTAAAGATTTCGGTTTTGATCCACTTTTGGATCAAAGCTATTTTGATTAAACCAGATAATAAAACCCGGAAGAGCGTTAGGAAGCAACTCTGATCCATTGGATGATGGTCAAATGCTTCTTAACTGAGAATTTAACCAAGTAGCCTCAGTCAGTGACCTGCATCAGACTGTTGACGCATTACACAAAGTGCTGTGAACTAAAACTCCATGTTGAGGTTCAAGAGCGACCACAAGTACTTATCTACATGAGTAAAATGACATGGAGTCATTGAAACATGTTGATGAGTAAATAAGTATTAGCAATTGTATACAAAAAACGAATTTAAAACCATTTAAACATTTCTTTAATCCAATTGAAATGACCACATTTTATCCTAGACCAGTTCCAATTTTTACACATTTTTTTAATAAGGCTACTTATTTTTTCTGTTTTTTTTTTTTTTTTTTGTTTGATTGTTTTTTTGTTTGTAATTTTGTGACTTTAAATGTTCTTTTTTTAAAATTACTATTGTTAGCAGTTTATAAATTATCAGTTGCTTATTTTACATATTTTGGTATTTATACTACCAATTTATACTTTTGCTTTGGTTTATTTTTAATTTCGTGACTTTTTTTTTTCACATGATTTTGTCATTTACCAGTTCAGTTTTTACATATTTTGGTATCCAGGCATCTATTTTTTCTGTACTTTTTGTTTTCGTGACTTTAACACCAGTTGGTTATTTACATATTTCAGTATTTGCATTTTTTTTTTGGTTATTAATTTCATAATATGTGCTTTAATTTTCGCACAACTATTTGAATTATTTTTGTTTCAATAATTTTACATTTAAAATATTTTCCAAATCTTTGATTAATTAAAGAAACACGATTTATTTAATCTTATTTCTCTTTTTTTGTTCTCTGAAGTTGTTTGTTTATAAACTAAGAAACTTGTGGCGCCAAATGAAAGAAAATGGCTGCGCGTTTCTTGTTGTGTTTACGGTTGCGCCTCGTCCCACGTGTCCGGAAGTAGTTCCGGCTCTTCCACAGTATTTGCTGACAGGAATTGTCCGCGGGAGAGGTAGCGGAGCTGCGGAGACTTCAGCCCGGCTGCTGACACTGGAGGGCCGGCGAGGCGACCGGCGGAACCATGGGCCTCCTGGCGAGGCTGCGGAAGGAGTGGTTCATCGTCGGCATCGTGCTGGTCATCTTGTCGGCCAAACTGCAGCCCAGCTTCGGAGTCAAAGGAGGTTAGTTCCATCATCAACTTCACTTTTACGTCACATTTCAGCTCCAAACTCTTTCCTTCAGACTCTGGTTTAACTTTAGACCAGGAGGACTATTTGTTTTAGCGGAAAACTCCTCAAAATGTGCCTCCATTCTGAAATTCCTCCTCATCCCTCACCTGTCGCAACCATGACACGTTGCATTCAGGCACTAATGTCAACACCGGTGAACGCGCCCGGCGCGCCCCCGTCCACATTGGAAACTTTGTTTAGATGTGGAGTGGATGAACATTTCGCCGGTCATTTCCTGATCCATGAGATTTCCGACACTCCTTCACGCCATGAACGCACCACTGTGGATCAGGTGTTAACTTCAGGTGCAGCAGCACTCACGTTCCTGAAGAAGCTCTGCTGTCTGAAGGTCCGTCTGAGCAGCTTCCGTTTTTTTAAACCAACTGTTGGTTTTCAGCGTTTTTATTTATAGGAATTATCTAAAAAAAAAAAAAAAAAAAAGCTCAATCAATTATTGATGAGGCATTTCATCAGGGGTGTTTTTCCACAGGTGTTTCATCTTTATTAAGTTATTTTCCGCTTATTTGTCGGATGTGATCGTAATTTTGTGTTTCGTCTTGTAAAATTGAAATTCCCAGAATAAAGCGAGAGATTCTTTTTTTTAATTTCGTTTTTTCTAAAGCTTAGTTGTGGTTGTGACTTCGACCAATACGTCGCACCTTGACTTCTACATTGAAAAGTGTTTAAAAAAGTATTTGGAGCCAGGTCAGGTCACCAAGCACCCACTAGGTGGCGCGCCGCATTCACAGCACAGCGGCGTACACAGCAACGCTTTGAGCTTCCAAAGTAAAACAACCAAATTTTACAACAAAAACAGCAAACTCGCCTTTTGCCCAGTTATTATTTTACCGGCATTCACTGATCACCATTCTAAAGGGGCGTGGCCTCTTTTTGTAATTTTGAACCGAGTATAAGTCTGAAGCTACGTTCACACACGGCTCGGCGACACGCGTTCAAGAGCCTGCTTCCAATGAAAAGTCAATGTAAACGCACGGTTTGGGCTTCTGTGTTCAAAATTCTCGCATTCAACGCGTAACTACGCTAGTTTTTACGTAAACGCTAGTAAACGGTAGAAAAAGCCCCTCCCTGCTTGTCCAGTGTGAGCACCATTGGGTAAACGTGCGTTCAGGAAGTGGCATCGTATTACTGGTGATTCAAAACCTTACCGGTGTCTCAAAATGCTCTGGATGTTGTTCTTTTGTGTTTGTCAGTAAGTGTGAGATCATTTGCGACTAAACTGTTACTACGTTGGAATAAAATTGAGAGCTGTACCGTTTCGGGTGACTATGACAAAGATTTTGCAGGAACATTTGTGCAGCCCTCATTGATCCAACGTAAAAAGTGCTTACTTCTGTTTGTATTGATCAGATTTGACAGTTTTGAGAGAAAGTTTTATGATTTCTGAAACGGATTTAACCCTTTGAGGCGCGAAGTTTATTTGTAAAGCACATTTAATGTACAGACATGTACATAAATTCGGATTCAGAGAAAAGCAGCTTTTTATATACCGATAAGCAATACATTACTAACAAAGTGTTGCATACAAGACCACTTTTCTCCGCTTCAGAATCCGTTGGAATTACGTTGAAAAATTACGCTCGTTCAGAGAACGTCAACGCCGTCAGCGTTTCTCTTGAATTCGGTCATACTTGGTCACCAACAGTTTAAGGTTAACAGATCAATGTTAGCTCTATAAACAGGTTTGCAATAATTAACCTTTTAACAGCGACGCTTTAGCTCCATGTTTACGTATTTCAACCACCGTAACGCATTCTGACACATTGTAAAGGAGAGAAAAGCAGCCTTGTGCTGGTATATAATAGTACTGTACCGAAGTGCTTGTACAGTTAACGTAAACTAGCTGAGCGTTTACTGCCGTAAAGTGTTGCATAGCAGCTTTTGTCCGCTTCAGAATCCGCTGATGTTACGTAAAATTGTAACAGTTGGAAAGTTGCCGTGGTTGAAAGGATGTTAAAGCTCTGATGTTAAAACCAGAAATGAGAACACATTTGATTGGTTCACGTTTTGTTGGGTTACGGTTTCATACGTTCTTTTAATTCTTGCTTTACAGAGTTTAATTTTTTTTCTTGGTCTCCCAAACAGAAAGTTGTGTAACTCTGACCTGAGCGCTGAAATGTTGACGTTCTACAGCTCGGGGAACTGTTACCATGGTAACGCGTCTCCCACTATTGTCAGGTCCGTTGAAGCCAGAGGTCACCGTCGCTTACATCGCGGTCTCCCTCATCTTCTTCAACAGCGGCCTGTCCCTGAAAACGGAGGTAAGGAGCAGCCCTCCTTTTGGTGCATTCAGGTGCGCCTCGGAAAAGAAAGTAGCAGTTTGCGTCTCTCTGCAGGAGCTGACCTCGGCGTTGCTGCACGTGCGCCTCCACCTGTTCGTCCAGTCCTTCACCCTCATCTTCTTCCCGCTCGCCATCTGGCTGCTGCTCAAGCTGCTGGAGCTGTCCTCCATCGACCAATGGCTGCTCAGAGGGTGAGGTCCAAAGGTGTGAACGTGGTCAGGTGACACGCGTGTGACCGACAGGCGAAGGCTTTCCAGGCTTCTACAACCTGCTGAGAGAAGGTTATGAAGGTGGAGGAAGATGATTGGAGGACATCAACCAGGAGGAGCTTTCTCACAGCTAGAAAATCCAATGATGAGGTTTCTGAATTCCTCTTTCTGGAATTCAGGAAACCAACTGGAGCTCCACTTAGAACCTTCAGACAGCCGAACCTGTTATGTCATCTCTGGAGGCGGAGCTAACTGAGCATTTTTGTGAATTCCTGCAGAGAACATACCGAAAAGTCTGCTGACCAAAAAGCTGAGACACTAGAACCTTTAAGAAGATCTGTGGGAGAAATGTGGATTTTTTAAAAACTAAAGTTCTGGAAAAGAAATGACAGAACTCAGTTTAATAGATGGAGAGATGAGGAGGAAGTTAGACTGTGATTTGGTTTAAAGGATCATTTCCTTTGAGCCCCCAAACTCCCCCAGAAATAAAGAAAGGTATTTTACTGTTCATCCCTGATGGGTTGTAAATAAAACTTTACCATAAAACCATTTCTAAAAATTCAAATGAAGATATTAAATGTTTAAGTTATGTTATTTAAAGGAAAAACTGGGAAAAAACTCCAAAAAACATTCCTGTAATGACAAAATAATGTTTATCATTTGATAAATTATCAATTCAATGAATTCCAGAAAATAACAATTGAACATATTTTACTTTCACTAATTCTACTAGTAAACTTGACAACATTTTAACTATTTCTTTTTTTTACTTTTAAACCTTTAAACCTCACATTTTGACCAGGAAACGTGGAACATTTTCTGCTTTTCCGCTTGGTTTTACTTATAAGCTTTTTTTAAAAATGTACTTTGAACGTTTATTCCAAGTAAACGTTTTGAAGTTCATCCATAAACGTGACCACATTGTTTTATGTAAAATGATAGAAAAGCATAAAAAATGTGAATATAGTGGAAAACGGAGAAGGAATGTGAAAGGAAGTTTCTTCTGATTTAACTTTATTTTGAAATCTGTCCTTCCCTCAGAGGACAGAACGCTGCAAAAATCTGAAACTCCTTAGTCTGGAATTTCTCTTCCTGTCTGCACCGTCAGGCTCAACCTGCTCGGTCAGAATCACCGGCACCACAAAGGGAAAAGGGTTTGGTGTTTCTGTGACAGATAAACTGCTACAAATCAAAGCCACGCCTGAAATTCAAGCTCCGCTCGTTGTGTGACGAAGTTGAAGTGTTTGGAAACAAAGTTTTCCTTTCAAACATTGGATTCAACAAAGTCGACCCAAAAATCTCCAGGAAATCCAATCAATCTTTCCGTAGTCGATCAATTTCCATTCAACAAATCTGTTGTTTTTCCCTTTGAAGTCATTCTTGACTTTTTCAGATCAGTTTTCAGTTGAGTTTCATGAATGAAAGTTCTTTCATTTTTAGGATTTTGTTCATTTTTTAACAAAAGAAAACTGGAATTGAACGTAAATTTGACGAGTAAATCTGTCATTTAAAAAACAAACCAAACTTTTCAGGCTTTTTGTCCCGGTAAAGTTTCTCCTCACAGCTGGTTAAAGTATTTCTATCACTTCCTATCCTCCCTTTCCCATCCTACTCCTCTTTCTTCATCCTGTTGTTGTTGCCTAGGTTACAGACGGTGAGTTGCATGCCTCCTCCGGTCTCCTCTGCCGTTATTCTCACCAAAGCTGTTGGAGGCAACGAGGTGACGCACACACACTCACACACTCATGCGTCAGCGGGTCATCATCCTTCAGCGTTTGTGGTGTTGTTTCCGTGATGGCTGACAGTTGTGTGTCTGTGCGTGTCTGTGCGTGTGTGTGTGTGCGCAGGCTGCTGCCATCTTCAACTCGGCTTTTGGAAGCTTCCTGGTAAGACGGCGGTCCCATCTGGACCCGATGAGACTGGCTTATGAAAGCAGCAGTCTGACATGAGTGTGTTGTGTCCTGCAGGGAATCGTGGTGACTCCAATGTTGCTGCTTCTGTTTGTGAGTCCAAAACTTTATTTACAAATGTACAGAAACACTGGTTTCACGGGTAAAGCACAGCATTCATACAGACTCACTCCAGCACCAATAAGACCTTGACTCGCTCACTGGTCTGACTTTCCTTTTTTTTACGCAGTGTAATCTCTATTAACTAGAACATCTGACTTAATGGGAGCTCTACGTAGTTCAGAGGTTACTAGTAAACGTAACTACATTTCAGGGTTTACACTCGTAAACCTTTCAAAACATTTTGCTGTTAACTAACATTTCAGCCATTGAATTTTTTACAGGTGAACTTCATGTTTCCAAAAATCTTCCTTGTAAATTTGACAACATTTCATCCATTTCCATTTTTCATTAGTGAGCACAATTGAAATTATACTTCTAAACTTGACAACATTTCTGCTGTTTTATTTTTCACTAGAAAACTTTTTTTATTTCAGTCATTTCATTTTTTTACAGTAAACTTTAAAATAATTTTATTTGTAAACTATATATTTTTTCAAAATGTCATTACTTCAGCTGTTTCTATTTTTTCATTAGTAAACCTTTTAAAATGTTACTAGTTAACTTGAGAACATTTCTGCTGTGTAATTTCTTTCATTGGAATTTTTAAAAATTTTACCAGAAAAACTTGGGAAAATTTCAGCAATATTTGTTTTTTTTTACTTGTAAACTTTTTAAAAAGTGTTTTACAAAATTTCAGTTATTTTGAATTTGTCACTAGTAAACTTTAAACACTTTTCACAAATATACTTGACAAATTTTAGGCTATTTCAAATATTTTTACTAGTAAACTTGTTTTTTCACTGTCTAAACATTTTAAACTTTCAGTTATTTCAGTTTTTCACAGTTCCAAAGTTGACTAAAGTTCATCTATTCCTGTTTTCATGAGTAAGCTTTTTAAATATTTTACTTGTAAACTTGACTAAATTTCATTAGAAAACTTTTATCCCCAAATGTTACCAGTAAACTTGACAAACCTTCAACTATCTTTGCTTTTTTCCCTTCAAACCTTCAGAGGTAAACTTAACTAAAATGTGAAAATGATGACAGTTAAACTAGACTCCCAGCAACAATAAAATAAAAGCACAGAAGTGTACCTGATTACCCTGAAAAACAGGTTCAGGAGGCTGAATAACATGAACAAACCACTACAGTGATATTAACACGAAGCAAACCTGTATATGAGGCATCAGGCGTTGTCTGTCTGACAGCTGACTGAATACAAAACTTGGACTGGAAAGGTTTGAGGAACTGAAAACTGCAAAACAGCTAAAAAAAAACCCGATAAAATAACGCTGAATAAGCGCAAACGCATCCAATCAAACACTAAAATGATGACATGTTTCTGTAACAATCTTGAAGCTGCACAGAGATTACAATTATGATTACACCATTTATTCAAAACCCCAAACCCGTGTTGTTTTCTAGGACATAGTTTCTTCAGAGCGGCAGGAGTTCATTAGAGATTCTCCTCTGAGTTGTGGTAACCCTGCCCTGTGTTGCCCTCCCCGCTGCTGAGAGCTCTCTGTTTACTGACTTTCCTGCTAGCTTAGTACAGCATTTTTTTTTCATCTGCTCCTGTTTCACAGCAAACTTTGTATTTTAATCTTAATTTTCTGTTTAAATGTTCTCCATCATTAGAAAAATGCCAAAAGAACATGTTACAAACGAAAATTTCATCGGAAAAATAAATTACCGAGGAAAATCTGCAAGACTAAAGTATATAGTAAACACTAATTCAGGTAAAAACTGAAGGACTTTTTAAAAAAGGGTCACAAATAGAAACAAATCATATTAAAAACTATTAATAATTTCAATGGAAAACTTAAATTCGTTGCATAAATGTAAAATTGATGCAGATTTGGGAATAAATTGTGTTGCTAAAAAGACAAAAATGTTGTAATAGTTCTTTATGTGAAATTCTCGAGTGTTGTTAAGCAACGGTCTGTCCGATCAATCTGTCAAGGGTTCAAATCCCAGACATGACAGTCCTTGGGCATGCGATGTAAAAAAAACTGCTTTGGATTAAAAATGAACAGCTGGATTAGCTAACGTGTTAGCCATTTAAAAATAATGTTATTAGGTATTAAATCAGACGCTAAAACGCTAATTAGACTCAAATGAGCTGAAAAAGTGAAATAGCTGCCAGTTGTTTTGAATGAAGCTCATGAGGATATTTTTTCTTTGATTACATTTGTAAAGATGGAGCTTATTAAGACCTAATGATGCATTCAAGGGGTGTCTGAAATGTCAGCCTCAGGCGTAGAGATTGTAGAGCTCCGATGTCGAGACAGAAACTGAGGAGCATGAAGGAGGAAACTGATTCCTGATAAAAGGATCAATAACTTCACTCCTCCTGGACTTTTACTTCTTTTCTCTTTGAATCTCCTCCAGCTCGGCTCCTCGTCCTCCGTTCCTTTCTCTTCCATCTTCTCCCAGCTCTTCATGACCGTGGTGGTTCCTCTGATCCTGGGTCAGGTGAGACGCTCTTCGGCGGTCCTCCATTCACTCTGCCGGGAGCCGTCTGTTCACGTTCTCCTCCGTCTGCCTCCAGGTGTGTCGGAGCTTCCTCAGGGACTTCTTGGAGCGGCGAAAGCTTCCTTTTGGCGCCATCAGCAGCGCCGTCCTTCTCATGATCATCTACACCACCTTCTGTGACACGTTCAGCAACCCCAACATCGAGCTGGACCCCGTCAGCCTGCTGCTGGTCGTCTTCATCAGTCAGTTCCTGTCACTCAGCTCCCAGTAAACATGGAAAATACCTACGTGTGTGATGTGATGATGCAGAATCCCAAACTCCTGTTTTCTCTGCAGTTTTCTCCATACAGATCAGCTTCATGCTCCTCACGTTCACCATGTCCACCAGGTGAGACTGAGCTTCACCTTCATCTTTCATCCAAACAAATGACAAAAACCTCTTTTGTGTGATCAAACCACAAAAAAGTTGAGAAATCTGCTGATTCAGCCAAAAACAATCTGAAGAAAAACGAGGCATCCTAGAAATGCAGTAATGACAGCTTTAAGAAAGAATGTGACAGCGGGACTTAGAGCAAAGATAAAAAAGATGGAAAAAACAGAAATGTCATCATTTTAGGATATTGCTACAGGTTATGTTGGCTGAAGAATTTGGTGGTTGCTTAGTAACGCTAAACCACAACTCTAAAACGTTGTTAAATGTAGCTTAACCCTTTGGAACTGCTGGGCACCGACAGGCACCCTGCAGAGCAGATGTGGGATCAGCGTGATAAAACTCCGTCTAAAATAAACTTCATCTTATTTTAATGTTCTGCGATTAACATTTTAGTGAAAGGAAGAAAGAAAATGGCAAATTTTGGTAGTTTCTGCACAAAAGTGATGTTTTATTTTAATAAATAAAGAGGAAGATAAACGTCAGACTATACCGATGTGAAATCCTGTCAACACAAGAGGATCTCATGACAAACGGCAAAAAGAAACCAGCTAGCTCAACTAACTTCATGTTGAATTTTAAAAAGCTACACTGTAAAACCTTTCACTGTAAATTTACTGGCAGCAGTTTGGCCAATAGGATCCTGCCAAGAAGTTTACTGTAAAATCATTTCCAGTTAGGTGCTGTAACTTACTTCTTTACCGTTCATTCCTGTAATTTATTATAGTCCACTCTCCACATCCTGTACAGACCTGTACCAAAGCATGGATGTGATTGCACTCACTAAACACCACAAGACGCACTGAACAACCAGCATTTAACCAGCAGCTTTAACCAGCCGCAGCCTTAAAGATCAACAGTGATGTCATTTGTTCAGCCATGAATTCCTGGTCTCATGTAGTTTTACTGAAGCGTGTGTCCACGCATGACCTTGCGATGCTGCTTCCACTAACTTAATGTGCAACAAACACTAACATTCAAACTTTAGCTCCCATGATGCATTTCTGCTATGTCCAGAGTTTATTGAGGCCAAACTGACGTGAACTGACTGGGAGACAAACGGAACCTTTCCAGAATGTTCTTGAGCAGTTGGTTTTTAAATAAAATCGCACACTTCTTTATTTTCCCATGATGCTCAGTTGTTTACTGTAAGTTCCTGTAAATCACATGACTTCTGCTTTTCCTAGTGCGTTGCAATTTAAAGTGTGGCACCGTTCAACATTAAAAACAACAGAATATCGTTAGATTTTCACCCAGTTTGCATTGCGGTTCACTGTATAGTACAGCGTAACAACAGCAGTATACTGAACATTTTTTTCCCAGTTTGCATTGCAGTTACAATATGATGCTTTGCCAAAGGAAAACAGTACAACACTGTTAAGGTTGCTGTAATTTTACATCAAAGGTTTACAGTGTAGAAATTAGGTTAACGTAGTAGAAATAAATGCTAAACATGGGTAAACAATGTTTTGAGATGCTAACACTCTAAAAGGACTTTAAAGAAACAAAATGCTCATCGTTATGCTACTTGCTAGTTCAAGAACTTGTTAGTCCATTAAGAGTTCTGAATAAAGTTTGAGGAATGATGAAGAAATGATAAGATCTGAAGTGAAATAAAGCTGAACAATGGTAAACGTTCTAAGTTAACTGCACTGCAATGGCGAAATTCAGTTTTAAATGATCTTAGAAATTATAAAAAAGTTTTGCATGAACACACAAACAAACCCAAACAGAAATAAAGGAACCAACAGGGTTCCTAATGCTCACAAGAATGCACTCTGATAGATGATTATCTGAACTTCCTGTTTGTTTCTGCAGGTCACGCTCAGGATTCAGTCCACCAGACACCGTCGCCATCATGTTCTGCTCCACGCACAAGTCCCTCACTCTGGGTAAGAATAGTCAGTAGCAAAACTTAAATGTGTGGTTTCATCCAAAACACATCAGTGCTGTATTTGATAGGATGGATGTAAAGACGTGTTTAAAAGAACTTTTCATACACTGCTGTGACAAGTACAGCCAAGCAGGAAAGGCCAGATCGTGGATTTGGCTGAAGCTTGTTCCTGCTAGTCCTGATTCCCTTTATTTTTGCTTGATCAGCTCTGATGACCGCCACTACAGACAAGTGTGTGCTTGTTTCCATCTTTAGGAATCCCGATGTTGAAGATCGTCTTCGAGGGCTACGAGCACCTGTCCCTAATTTCAGTCCCCCTACTGATCTACCATCCCGCTCAGATTCTGCTCGGCTCCGTTCTCGTGCCGACGATCCGCAACTGGATGACGAGTCAGCAGAAGGTATGCAGACGGTTTCCGCAGACAAACTCTGAGGCTGTTAAAAGAAAAGCTTCCTCTTCCTCCCAGGGTGACGGCTGCGTTCCAACACTAACCTCTCCACGTTTTCTTCTCTCTGACAGTCTAGTCTGTTGTTACGTTAGGGAAAGTTCCCATCACCCCTGTGGGCCCTGAGTGAGTAAGAACCGGCACCAAAACGACTCCAGTCTTTTCATTAATTCTGCTTTTAATTAAAGATTAGTTTGATTAATCTGTGATGAAGCTTCCAGCAGACTCCTGTTTGTTTTCTGTCCCTGAAACCATTTACCGTTTTCATCATTGTATGGAAAGCAAAAGTGTTCAATATTTGAAAATAGAAAAATAAGTGTTTAAAAGATAAGACATTTGGCAGAATTTTTCAACATAAAGTTACAAAAGTAATTTTAGTTTTACACTTGATGTGGAATTATTTAAAAAAAATTGTTTTTAAATGTTATCTGAAATATTGATTGTGAAAAATAATTTTTACTTATTTAAAACTTTTGTTTTTATTTCATCTCCTAAATTCTATTCTTTTCATTTTTAAGAAATTAATTATTTCATTTTTATTTAATTTATATTTGTTATGAAAAGTATAGTAAAAAAACATAAACTGTTCTTTTACAGTGTTTGTTTTTGGAAATCATTACTTACAAAATAAATAAGTCATTTTAGATTTTTTTATTTAAACCAATTTTTATTGTTATTTTTATTTCTTCTCTTTACATTCTTTTTTATATTTGCATTTTTTTAATTTTTGTTTTCATTAACAAACAAAATTGTAATCATTTTTCACCAACATTTTATTTATTCTGTCATTTAAAACTTTATTTTTCTAATTTTGTTTATTTTTTTAATCTCATGTTACAATTTGTATTTCCCTATAAAAAGTAACCAGCTTAAAACTTTTTAAAATTATATTTATAAACATTTGAAATGACTTTTTGATCAACTTTTTTGTCATATTGGACACTTTTTTTACTCCATAAATCTCCAGATCAACTAAACTTAAAGTTTTATCCTTTAAAAAACAACAGCCCCCCCTGGTGGCAGGAGTGCAGAACTGAACCTGAAGTGCATTTACAAACCTGGTTGTTCTATCGGTGGTGGAATCATTTTTTCACTCATCTTTTTGTTGAAATATGTGATGAAATATTTTGCAATTCCTTTCTCTCAGCGATGATCTTCTCCATAAATGACCGTCAAATTCACATCGGCGTTGGACTCACTTCCTGCTGCTCTGACTCTTCTTCCTGTTCCCGCTCTCGTCTCCAGGTGGGGAAACCGACAAACCAGCAGCCCGTCTGATGGAAGTGCCACCTTCAGCTGTGTGTGACCACGGAAGGAGGAGCCTGCAGTCAGGAGTGCCTTAATCGACCAATCAAGCGAGACCTCAGTGTGTTGGAGGGAGTCCCCGTTCACAGTTTGCCTCGATACAGCGACAAACTCACGTTTGTGTCATTCCTACTGTTTTGTATTTAAAGAAAATTATTTTTGTATACGGAAGAACACTGAAGAATTCCTGGGACAAAGGACCCTAAATGAGGAGGTTGCTATGGAAACCGCCTACAGGAATCCAAAAGGGTCAGATTTATGGGACCATTCTTTTATTTCCTACTTTCTTCTACTCTGGTTTTCCAGCCCTCACTGCCAGATGAAACGTTTGTGTTGGACTCTTTGCAGAATTTTTTACTCCGTTCTATAAAAAATATTAACAGTTTCGACTCTGGTTTTGTTTGAATCCAGAACCTCTGCCAGATGATACCGGAATTCAGGTGAGATCAGATCTTTGACAAAACAGGTAAAGTCAGATAAAATTAACTTCCATGCAGCTCTTCATTAATTTTTAGAAAAAAGTTTACATATTTCTTTGTATTACTTTCATTTTAGTTGAGGTTTTTGGCTCATTAACCAATTCAGCTGCTGTTTCTGAGTTTGATCTGTAGGGGGGCTAAATTGACAAAACTTCTTTCAAGAAACTTGGAGGTTCTGATCAACTTTTAGAAGAAAACATCAAAACAAAGCCAGATCATCTTTCTTTTTTGGTTTCAAGTTGGTTTGGCAAAGATAGAATAAAGTTTTAAAAAGTTACATTTTTTAAATTTTTATTTATTTTCATTGTTTGATTTTTAATTCTTTGGCCACTTTTAATTATTCATACCTACAACATAGAATTGGTGCCACCATAAAGGAGAAAAATGAACAAAAATGTGAAAATAAAGTTAAAGTATTTATGGTGCAAGAAGTCAAAGAGAAAAAAAGTCTAAAATGTATGCTAAAAATGTCGTAATTTTACAATGAAAAAGTGCTGTTTTTGAAAAATTAAATTTACATTTAAGTCTTAAAATATTTCAAAAAGACAACAGACATTACCCATTTCATTTATGATTCAAAGAAAAGTTAGCATTGCTAATGTTAGCATTGTTAGCATCATTAATGTTAGCATTGGTTACTTTAGCATTGTTAGCTTAATTATTGATAGATTGGTAACTTTAGCATTGTTCAGTTTAGCATTGTTAGCACTACAAAAAAGCACTAAAACCTTAAAAAAATGTCAGTTTTTCATACAAATGTTGGGAATTTGTCTTTTGGTGGTCTTTAGCTAAACTTTGCCAAATGTTACTTTACAATTTCAGATATTTTTTGTATATTATTCTTTTCTTTCATCATAAATCTATTCCTAATGCGAATACAAATTTTAACCATACCCCTATGGCTTCTACTTACATCTACATTTAGCCCTTTAAAACAGAGTTATGGAAAAAAGTGTCTTCAAATTTGGACGTTACTAGCCTACCCCTCGATGACGTCTTCAGTAATCACCAGTCATCTAATTTAGCGTGTAGCTGCCAGTGCTCTGAAAATACATAACATGGCTTTTATAACTGTAAAAGTCAGGCTAAAACAAAAACTGCAGAGCCTTTCGGCGCTTTAGGTTACTTTTAAAAAAACTAACTTGGACACCCCTACCCCTCCAAATGCGTCTACAGATGAAGAGGGGTAGAGGAAGGACTCTGATTCTGGCTCACTCTCATCTACAGTGTCTGTTCTCACATTTCTGTTCTAATTTATGAAAACGGATCAAAATCAGCCATGTTCATTTTGCTATTTTGTTATATGGCATTATAATGTATCATCATTTTACTGCAGAACCAAACTTTTCGTCTCTGGTGCTGAATGTCTTCTGTCGTCTTCCTGTACTCCCCCTTCTTGTTTCGCTGTCAGAACTGGACACAGAACAAAACCAAAGGAGAGGAGTTTGCAGCTTCTGAACTTTGCGGCGGCAGATGGCTCTTCTGTCACATCGTTTGGAGGAACGTAATGCTTGTGAACGCCGCCTGTGTCTGTGAGGCTTTGTGTCTCATTAAAACACAGCACTGCCGTGCCTAAACACTCAACGAATGAAACAAAGCGACACATACCTACGTATTCAGGAATACACGCTTAAGTCTACATCACATTTACGGGTGTGAGTGAGACTTCCAAAAATCATCAAGAGAAACCCTAAAATGTGGTGTCTGCAGTCAATTTTAACTCCAAAACACAATCTGTAATAAATCTTCAGTTTTTGACCTCTATTGACCCCAAAAATCCCACATCAAAGACTTGACAGAAAATTCAATTTTTGGGGGAGTTTTTTTTAATCCTTTGATGAAATCCACAAAACAATTTGCAATATTGTTTGTATCATTACTTTAATTAATTACTTGAATGAGACATAGGTAGTATCCATTCTGATCTGCTGGGTGAGTTAGTACACTTTTGCTACGTTAGTTTAAAATGCAAAAATAATGACGTGATTGTTCAGGGGAAAAAAGCACCTTATTTACGAACTGTCTCAAAAATTTTAATCAATTTAAGGTTTTTAATTTAATTAGTTTTGACTTTTTTCAATATACTAAGTAGTCATTTAAAAAAATAACAACAGATGAGTTATTCTTGCTATAAAGTTTTGAAAGCAAGCAAAGTGTTGTCCCGCCAAAAGCGTTAATGAGATTTCACGGAGGCAGCCATTTTGAAATGAGCAGGAAAGATCTTCTACTGCCCCTAGAGGAATGATGATGAACTGCAGGACAGAAAAACATGAACCACATTATTTAAAATGGGTTTTTGCGGAACGTTTGGATCATGCTAATTAGACGCGTCTCAGAAATGCATGGATCAAACATGATACTGATGTTTAACCCATTACACACATGGTTTACTTCTGATCAGATTACAGAGTTTTTATCTTTGAAATTCCTGCAGTTTCTCTTGACTGAGGCCTGCAGAGTCTGAGATGTAGATTTGATTATAGTTGATCTGAATGAAGTACAATCAGATGATAGGATACATTTGACATGAAGGAGATGTTTTCCAACTAAGAATAATGTTAGTGGAACTACTAAGTCAAAATAAAAAAATTTATTTGTAAATTAATAAAAGTTCTCTCCGCACATTCCATACAGAGCGTAACATTATGAAGGTACTAGATTATAGATATGCCCTAAAGATTTTAGATAATAATAAACAAAAACCTAGCATAATTCTAAAGAATTCATTTTGATTTCTGCTTTTTGTTAAAAAGTTAACTTATTGAAATACTAGGTTAAAGGAGATTCTAGGCTGTTTACTCAATGTTACTCTTTACAGCGTCTTTTCCTTACTTTTTTCACATTGATTAAAAAAAACTAAATGTTTTCAATCTGGATTATTGCTCCATTTTTAATGCAACTCGTTACAATATTTTTCCTGTAAAAGCATAATTTAAGAGGTTCTATTTTTCTGTGTTTAGGCCCCTAAACTAGTAAAACAAAAATGGACCTACTGTATTTTCCAAAAGATAACGTTTTGAATTTAATCACAAGTGTATAACCTATGAAACACGGGAGATCATAATGTAATGAACGGTTTACCACAGAACTGTATTTTATAGATATGAAAATGTGTTTTTCACTCGTTCTGAAGATCCTCTTCCTCAGTTTCCAGAAGTGGCAAGAACGTCGTACTCTGTCAAAAACACAAAACTGTTCTCTCTGATTTTCCGGACTCTTACCAAATCTCCACACTCCTGTACCTGGATCAGGCCTATCTCCCCTCGCCCATATTCTCGCTCCCTGTCATTCAGTGTGACCTCTGTCCGTCTACCGCAGGCCTGGCGGTACAAGCACCTCACAGCCAACACCAGCACCATGCCGAAACCAGCCGAACCACCCAGCAGAACACCCAGCTCCCAGGTGGTGTGTTTAGGGACGATGTCTGGATACTTCCCATCCTCACCAGGAGTCTGAGGTTTGAAGGGACGTTTAGGTTTGGAATCGATGTTTGGAACGTCTGGCAGAAGGTCATGGCCGTGATCGAGCCGATGGTTTGGAAAAGGTTTGGGGTTTGGATGAATTTTTGTGCCTTCGGTGGCTGGGTTGAGACCTGAAGCTGCCGGAGTGGCAGATGAAGTGAAAGACAAACTCTCTTTGAAAGAGGAGGACGTGGATGTCAATATGGATGAAGGAGGAGTAACAGAGGAAGCAAATGAACTGGGAGTGGCTGATACTGGAACAGAGGAAGAGTAGGGACTTTTGAGAGAAAAGGAACAGACAGAACCTGTAAACGGAGAGCCACACAGTGCTGTCACATGACTGTTTTGAGGGCTTAAAGAATGAGATGTGAAGAACGGTGGCGAGGTGGAGGAAGGATGGATTGGGAGTAAATGAAGCACGGAAACTGGGGATCGAATGGGTGAAGCAGAAATTCCTGGAAATGTTTGAGATTGGTTCTTCAAAGGGTAGAGATGGATGGACGGTGTTGGTCTGACAGATGGAGGTGTGGACACCAGAGTAGAACTTCCAGAAGGAGCTAAAGGCGTAATTTTGGCCGACTGAAGAACAGAAGTGTGCAAAAAGGAAAAAGGGGATGATTGGACGTCAGCAGGACTTCTGATCTTTGATGGAGACCTTTGACCTTTATGTGGTGTGAAGACCGGATGGTTTAGAGGGTGAAGAGTTACAAAGGATGGAGTTTGGATCAGGGAACGGGACCGTGGTTGGGTTGAGGTACTCGGTGCCATTCTTGTTTTGGACCAACTTGTTGTCTCTGAGGTACTTTTAGGTCTAGTTGGGCTGGTCTTAAGCTGATGTAAAGTTTTAGACTGGCGGTTGGTCTGCGTTGGAGCCAAGAATGGATGAACAGTAGAAGTGGGTGAAACCTCTGGCTTTAAGAATGACGTTTGAAGTTTATGTAAAAATGACGGAAAACCTTGTTTAGATGAATAAGTCTGGAAGGAAGTGCTTGTTTCTGTTGTCGCCATCTGGGAACCAGTTGGGTTTGTCCCATGAAGTTTTTCTGTCTTGCTTTGGTTTCTGAATGTCCATGAAGTTTTTGGAACTTGAGTCGATGTTCTTGGATTGTGGGAGCTGGATCTCATGGTATTTGTTCTACGGAAGTCCTTGAAGGTCAACAGTGTAGCTGCAGTGGATTCAGGAGATGTTGTTTCCTTTATTTCAGGAACGGTCTGATAGTTTTGCTTCTGGGAGTTTCTCTTTGGATCATTTAAATCAGCAAGTCCATGACTTGCCAATTCCACAGACCTGTTCAACTCCAAGACTGGATGATTCCCTTCTGCTGTCAGAGTATCATGGGTTGATCTTGTTGAATGTGTCACACTGGTAGAACTAAATGTTGTGGTTGTTGGTGTAATTGGTATCCTGGTGGCTCTAAATGCTGTGAGGTGGTCGGAAAACAGATGAGAAATAAGTGGGAATGAGATGTAGCCACACTGGAAGGAGTGCATTCTACTTCAACATCTACTTGTCTTTTATCTACCTGGCAGGACACTCCCTTTTTCTGTCTGAACAGCAAAAGTCCTCTCTCCATCCCTCACTGTGATGTTATAGTTTCTCCAGTAGATCCGACTCCCATCATGCACCACTGCAGACTCGATGCCAGCCCAGTACACAAAGTAAGACTGCACCACTGTGATGCTGAAATACAGACAGCACAATGACTTTACAAATGCTTCTATACCAATTATAACATTCTATTTTTGATTATTGAATCTATGAATTATCGATGATAAAGAAGGGAATCCATACTGAAATCGCACGTCTCCCATTGGTGTATCCGGAGCCCTCCAAACGAAAGAGAGGTTTCTCTTTAGCTGTTTGTCAGAGTGAGTGACTGTATCCCCGTCTGACAGGCAGTGCAAAGTGTGAGTACTCGGTGGAGTGAGGATCCAACACCCACCCACCAGAATGGGACCCGGTCTCTTAGACTGAACGGAGGCACCTCCAACAACCCTACCGCCAGCCCCAGCACTGCGCGCCTGAAGAAGAAACCCCATGAAGTCTCTGGAGCTCCGGACCGTCACTGAGGAGAGACACATGGATGAACGGACAAAATGAAAGAAGACAACTTCAAATGCACTTTGATCCATCAACTCCTGCTGACATCATCTTGAATGAGAAGGGTTTGTACCTGTTATCAGCTGTCCAGGCCAGTACAGGGAGGACGAGGTTTGGATGGTGACATAGCTGTGTTGGGGGTCCTGCGGATGAGCCTGGATGTGTCCAGGTATCATCTTTAGACAGGAGCTGTGGCTTGCACCATGTGAGAAATTTGCTGTAGGTTGAACCAACAAGCAAAAGACAGCAGCCAGGGCAGGTAGCAGGAGGAGGGCCGCCATCACTGAACACAGACAAAGTATTTGTCCTGGATGAGGTACAGGGTTCCCTCATATATTCCAGAGGTTACGTTCTAAAAATTACCCAAGATTGGTGAAGTTCCCGAAGTAGGATTATGCATGTTTTAAGGCGGTAAAACTCCTTACTACACAGTTTCTACACTTTTCTCAGACAGACATGAATATCTTCACACTTTTTTCTCTTGTTCAAACTCTCAAAGTTAAAACCTTCATAGGAAAAAAAGTCAAAGAATCAATTCAATTCACTTCAATTCAATTTATATCGCTCAATATCACACCCATAGCCGTCTCAATGGGCTTTGCTCCAGTTTAAACCGGATTAAACAATGAAAATAAGATCAGATTGCAAATGAAGATTTTTGTAATTGTGGCAAATGGAACGCATTCTGTACAGGAGACATGGCACAGAGGTTGATTGACAGGGGCAAAAGCCAATCAGGATGCAGAATGGAATGTGCTGTTAAAAAAAAAAGATGCAAAATTGCACCAAAAAAATGCGATATAGCGAGAGAACTGTAATTACAGACCACAGCAGTAACCAACCCAATGCTTTAGGGAACCTGGACACATTTGCAGGTAAAATATAAGTTTTAATATTTTACAAGACATGAAAAAACAGATAAAATAGCTTACTTTGTAAATAAAAACATATGTCATCTTAACTCACAATAACCCCAAATGTAGACACTCGAGTTCAGTGACACAAACAGAAATCAAAATTTAGGTGGAAAAAAAACAAGATTGTTTGGATACATTTACATTTTTTGATTGTTCAACACATGGATCAGTTCATTCATAAGCAACAAAGAGCAGAAAATGTTCTTTATTGAACAGTTTTAACTCTGAAATTAGACTATCATCAATAACAAAATTATAATTTAAATAATAAAAACAGTATAAGAAACTTAAAAGTAAAAAAAACATTTATTGGAAATTGTATCATGAGCTTCCTTATGGTTTTTTTTTTCATTGTTTTTCCCTCTTTTTTTCTGCCATATGCCGTCATAAGAAAGATTTTGAGTATTTTATATTCTTAGTCTAGTTAAAATTTAAATTCTAATTAAAAAAAAAAGAGTTTAAGATGAAATTGTTCAAAACTTTCATTCAAGATCAAATTTAAGACCATCTTTAAATTTAAAATGTTAATTATTCTAAAGAAGCATTAGTTAATAGGTAGGAACGTGTTGGCATCCTGACCTTTTTGAAGCCGTAATCTCAAGAACATCATGTAAAAAATCCCATTTCCCCTGGAGTTGGGAGAGATCCTTTCTTGTTGGCCATAAACTCTGCTGTATGAAAGCTTCTGGATTATTTGAACTCAAACCCAGAGCAGTGAGCGAGTCCCTGAAGTATGTGGGGGCAGGGCTCTCTGGGTCCACCTCACCGTCGTCCAGGAAGAAAGATGTCTGAAACCAGAACCAGTGGAAGTGCGAGTTGACACTGCATTGTTCATGTAATTTACCTATCTAAGGTTTAATGTGCTCAAATTAAATCAGCAATGTTTGTTTGTACACTTTGCTTTGTACACTTTCAAAGTTAATCTGAGTGTTGCTAGCATTTAGCCCAAAGTGCTATGATAGAAATCCCACGGACGTTTTTTATGATCTAAATTCATGTTCATGAAACTGTTTAAATAACTTGTGGACACAAAAAAAGCAAAAGCACAAAAGCTAGCCTCGTTTTGCTTTTTAGCATTAGGAACTTAGCTAACTTGAATTTTGATTAAAAAAATTTGTTAATTAGCTTTTACAGTCAAATGTATTGAAACTAAATGATTAAATTATCTAAATTTAAAATTTATAATTTTTAGCTGTGGTTGCCACTAAACACATGGTTTCATTATGATACAGTAAGGATGTCATAGATGTCAAACATAGCAATGCTATGCTAAAATACTTAATATCTCTACAATTATTTAATAAATAAATATGTTTAAAACCATCTTGACAAATAAAAATGTAGAAATATAAATAATAATAAAAAAATCGACAAACAACAACTTTCATATTATCTATGGATCGACCAATCGAGAGATCGAAACATAAAGAAAATATTAAAGCTTTGCATATTAAGTGAGATATTTTACATACAATTGCTAGCTGTTTATAGTTTATATTTGTGTATAATTTGATAGGAATTGTGTTTCTTTTTCCCTTATGAATTATTCAAAGTGGGAGAAGTAGCTATGTCCTAGTGGGGCAGCTTCTTCCAGCTTAAACCCACTGCAGCACCTCAACAGGATGTACACCAGCTGTTACCACCTCCCCACCAGGATCTCTCAAAAACATCTTTTAACCCTTTTCTTCTGGTTTGAACTTGTCTGACTGAAGGGAAGGCTGATGGTTATTTGCCTGGATGGTACAGTTTGATTGGCTGCATGACAACACTCATACAATATTCTGAATAAAATATTATGTGCATTATTATATTCATTTGTTCACATTCAAATAGAACAGAAATAAGTGTAAGATCAATGGCAATAAAAGTTTCTGTAAAAGTGAGACAAATATAGAATACAATTAAACTAAAACCATGAGCCAATCAAAAGATAAGATCACACATTCCCACATAGTAGTTTCACCAAAGTGTGGTAAAATATTTGTTCTTGTCAGGTTTCATTTCAGCAATTAAAAAATGAACAAAATAGTGCAACTGTAACGCTATGTCTAAATTCCTTCACTACTTACTGCTAAGTGCACAATATAGTGTGTTTGTCATTTTGTAGTGCTGTCCAAACCTAGAAATTTCCCAGAAGTCTCTGCTAAAAACCAGTGTCAGTCAATGCTCACTAGATTGGCGAATATAGACCAACATTTTACTCTCTGATTTCAGGCCTTAAATTGACAGTAATAAACTTTTAATTGTGATTAATGTGTGCTAAAACTTTTATCTTAATCCAGAAAAGCTAAAGACAAGTCTTGTTTTTAACACTAAAGTCTTTAATGTATCAGAATAGAGTTGTGAAAGAAAAAGCCTGGAGCAAGATTTACTTTAACTTTGACATTTAGCACCAAGCCTCTTCCAACATGTGCTAGCATCGAGTTGCGATAATCCTATGCTAACACCATATGCTAAAAGTTCAAGAACCTGCGATTGAGTTCTCAAACACACATCACATGCCTAGTGTATACATAACATCAGAGGTGAAATTCTAACAAACTACTGCCGCTCTGCAGAAATTATAACGACGCAGGTTTTTGGATTTTGGCTAAAAACAGCATAATCATAATTAACTAATTAAAATTAACACGTTCTTGTAGGATTTTTTTCAGCATGGAGGACATGAATAAAATAATTCAAGATAAAACCTGCTTTTTATTTTTTTCAAATCGTCTTGGATCAGGAGCAGATGAAAACCTGCGATTTGCTACGCTAATGTTAGCTTGGGCTTGTGTGGTGCTATAAGCTAGCTAGGTGCTAAAATTAGCCGGAGGATAACTTCCACACCAACAGTCCCACCTACAACTTAAGATGCAAATTTCTGCTGAACTCCTGCTGTTCTGCAGAAAGTATGATTAAAAAAAGACTGTTTTTGTACATTTTTGCTGAAAACGGCATAATCATAACTATAAGACCACTGGGCACAATAGTAAAAAAGAAGTAGTTGTAGTGGGACTATAAAGGGTATTATATTTTATACTGTTTCGACAGTTTTTTTTGTGTGTTTGCTAGTGTAGAGTTTAGGATTAGGACTAAGGGACAGCATCTGAATGATAACGCAGAAATTCCTGTGCGTGGTATCTGTACAATTAGCTTCGTTTGTTAGCTTAACTTGATTTTTTTGATCAGTAAACTGTGTCGACTAACTTCAAACTGCTGAAATAAAAATAGAAATATAAAATATATTTTTTTGTTATTATATTTCAATGGTCCAATATTTTTTTACTATTGCAACAAGTACTAAGACAGTTTCTAAGTTATGTACTAAAGGTTTCAAATGTCACATCCAAGATGGCTCGTCATTAAACCGAGTTTTTCTCGATTTTTTTTTTTTTTTTTTGTTCTTGAAAAAAGCGGGTTCTTGGCGCCGTTCCTCGCGCGGTTCCCGGTGGTCGGAGTGAACATCCTGTAATCTTTGGATCCGCATCTGCCCTCGAACATCACGCAGGGACGGAGAGGAGGCGCAAACCTCCATCTGCCCTGCTCGGTGACCGACCCGTCATCCGCGGGCTCGGCCGGATCCTCGCGGCCGCCGCTCCTCCGCTTTCCTGCCGCCGATGCGGACCAAAAAGAGGGAAGGGGGGGCAAACGGAGCAGGACCCGCACGCCGGATGGGGGGGTAAAAAGGGCTAATTTGACCTGAAACGGATCTACGGTCTAAATATAGGCTATGCCCCGGACTGCACCACCACCACCCGCGCCACCTGCCCCCTTGGAACCGGCAAGTCACGGAGGGAAGGTAAGACGGAGGAGGATGGCTTTGTCCCGGGGCGGGCTGGCGTGGCTGCTCGGTGACCTGTGAAACGGACTTCTGAGGTCTCGTGAGGTCGGGTTACCGTACAGCCATGTTGAGGGGAGGGGAGGAGGGGGGTAACGGTTCGTGACACCTGCCCTTGTTCCCGGTAACGGAAGGGAGGGGAGCGGGGGAGTCAGGCTGGTGCTGAACGGAGCGCCGACATCCCGCACCGGGAATCGACTTTGTGACTCGGTGTGGAGGGGCTGCCGTTCAGCCATGTTGCAGCGGGAGAGGGATCTCTAGCTAACGGCGGGGCTCCAGGGGTTCTGATACCGACCGACCGACCGGCCGGCGGGAAGGCGCCGGCAGGCCGGGACCGTGCAGGTGAGCGGGGGTGTTGTGGGGGAACCGGTTCCCCGGGGGATTCTGCTGCCCGCGCGGATGCGGCGGCAGCGGAAGCCCGCGCGCGCGCTGTCGCCTGGAGACGGAGGGAAAAACGGGGTCGAGGGGAACGACAAAAACACTACATTTATACATTTTCATCACATCTTTCAATTACATTTGTTTCCTTCTGTGTAATTTTTTTGTATTTTAAAAAATATTTTTAAATATATATTTTTCAATATTTTAGGATATTATTTTACTTTTTAAATTATATTTTTAACTATTTTGATATTACAAACTAAAATAATGTGTCATTTTTTTTCTTTTAAAAACTGATTTTTTTGCAAGAACATGATCATCACTAACAGATGGTGACAGGTTGAAGTGGTTATTGATGATTATTGATTATAATTGGATAATTGTTATTAGGAAGGGGAGGTCAGGGCAAGAGATGGCACATGGGGTTTGTTGCCATGGTGATAACTGGAGTGATTTATCCCCTTATTATCAGGCCCTATGCATTCAATAATTTATTCATTCACAGATTCACTTTGTTCATGCTCCTCTTTCTTTTTCCCTCCCCTTTTTTTACTTCCGCCCTTCATCCTCTGTTCTCCTTCCTCCCATCCATCCCTTTGCCTCCCTCTTTTCTCCTTCTTCTGTTTTTTCTCTATCCATCTCTTCCTCTGTCTTTCAGGTCAGTGAGAGCCAGCAGCAGCAGCTCAGTGTGAAGAACAGATCCTCCCTCTGCAATCTCCTCTCTTCTGTCTCTGCGATGCTCTCCTCACTTCCATATGTTGGAAAACACACTCGTCTTATTTTAGCAGCACGGCCTTCCTCCTCCTCTTCCTCCTTCTCTCCTGCCCTCATCTCTTTCTGAGTTTTTTTGGCTTTTTTGTGTCAAACAAGCTGGAAGATGAAGCGTGGGTCGAGTGTGCTGCAGCCTCCCTCGGATGGAGCCAAACGCCGCTCACACCCTGCCAGCACGCACTCGAAGACGCGCACCAGCAACGCAGCTCACGCCCACAGTGAGAGCACGCTGGGCACATGCGCCGCTGGTTCGAGTCCGTTCCCAGCAGCCACCTCTCTGTTCAGCCCTGATGTCAGCACCAAGATGGCGTCTGACCTCCTCATCAGGCTGTCAGGTAGCACGCACACTTTGAAGAAGATACTTTAGTTTAAACTGAGCAGAAAAACCAACAAAAAAGTCTTGAACTTTGAAGTTTATCAAAATGGAGACAGTTTAAACCTTGAAAACACATTTCCCATTTCAATCTTTACATCTAACAAAAAAAGCTCGTTTGTAGGAGAGTCAATGAGGCCCAAAGATTTACCCCCTTTGTCCGCAGATAAGTTCTCAAATGGTTTGACCCTCGACTGCATGTGAGACATGGACCCAAAATGGCTTACTTTTGGCTCCAACCAAATCAAGTCAATTCGCTCGCCATTTATTCCGCATTAAGTCTGCCGTCATCTTGAAGCAAGGCGATGTCACTAAGCAATGATTGGTCCAAGTTGGTCTGAGTTTCTATGGAATCCACTCTAACCAATCAGGGGTGAGATTCTTGGAAGGCCACACCCCTACCACTTGAAAGCAGGCCACACAAAATGAAATGTTTCAAATATTTGACGTGGGGGGCCAGCAAGCTCCACCTACTTTAATTGAGGCATCTGATTGGCCAGTTTCTTACTTGAATAACAGATTTCTCTATAGAAGTTCATAGGATTTTGGTTTCTTAGTTCTCAAATGCAGTCAATGGAGTATGAAGAGTATGAAGGCTTTGAGAAGGCTTTCAGACCAAGCACCCACCTGAACCGCATTCTTCTCAATGTGTTGGAGCTGATGCTCTTCTATGAGGCTGGGTTTAAAGTATAGATTATTCAGAATTGATCCTATCTTAAATTGATTGATCTAATCAATGGTTTCATTTTCTTCAAAAGCAGTTTCTCTGGGCAAAAAAACAGCACATCTGCTGTATAGGCTATTTCTGTCAGAATGCATAATTTTAAAAATGAACGTTTAACCTTTGTTCCATTTAAATCATTAGCTAATGAAAACTAGTTTTTTTGGGACATAAAATGATATGTAATTGAGGAGATGAATTAAAAATTGGTTCAAATTGTGAATGGAAATGAAGTGCTCTCAGCTCCCTCATAGAAAAATGAGCTGATCACCCTTTGTCTGAAGGAAAACCCAGCCCTCCTGTGGAGAAGCTGTTGGACTGTCTTCACAGTGTGTGGCTCTCACGAGTAGGAGCTCTGGTTTTGATTTCTTTATAGTTAAAGCTGGATTGGGGAATCAGATCCAACCACATTGGAATCAGCAGAGCCACAGATCTTTGGAGAATGTTCTAACCATGAAAATGTTAACCTTTGTTGAGGTACTGTAGGGCCATTGGAGTTGGACTAAATGGTTCACATAAGCATCATTTCCACTGAGCGGTCCGGTCCGGTAAGGAGTGGTACGGTACTGTCCACTTCATTCTGGCGAGCGTTTCCACTCAGTTAAGCCTCCCTTCCTCTGAGCGGTTTGTTTTCATGGCTCATGAGTGGTTAATACCACTAGGGTGTCATTGGGTCATTGTAGTGCGACGACTACAAAAGCAATTTTTACAGTACATGTGGTAGAGATTATTTACAGTGTATGTGGTAAAAAAAAATTTTTTTACAGTGTATGTGGTAAATAATTTTTACAGTAAATGTGATAAAGATTTTTTGCAGTATATGTGGTAAAGATTTTTTTTACAATATATGTGGTAAAGGTTTTTTTTACAGTATATGTGGTAAAGATTCTTTACAGAATATGTAGTAAAGAGTTTTTACAGTGTACGTGGTAAAGAGCTTTTACAGTGTACGTGGTAAAGAGTTTTTGCAGTGTACGTGGTAAAGAGTTTTTACAGTGTATGTGGTAAAGAGCTTTTACAGTGTATGTGGTAAATAGTTTTTACAGTGTATGTAGTAAAGAGTTTTTACAGTGTACGTGGTAAAGGGCTTTTACAGTGTATGTAGTAAAGAGTTTTTACAGTGTACGTGGTAAAGGGCTTTTACAGTATATGTAGTAAAGAGCTTTTACAGTGTATGTGGTAAATAGTTTTTACAGTGTATGTAGTAAAGAGTTTTTACAGTGTACGTGGTAAAGGGCTTTTACAGTGTACGTGGTAAAGAGCTTTTACAGTGTACGTGGTAAATAGTTTTTACAGTGTATGTAGTAAAGAGTTTTTACAGTGTACGTGGTAAAGATTCTTAACAATATGTCTTGGAAAGATTCCTCAGGTTGTTGAAAGCATTAAACAGATGTTTTAGACTTTTTTAATTATAGATAGCTTGTGAACATCCCTTCTTGTTTCGGTGAATGTTTTGCAATTAATGAAGTTTTTGACATAAAACTCAACAATTTTACAACCTGTAATGCGGTTAAAGAAAATGTTCTTTTCATTCTTTTTCATTATTATCAGTCACAGTTAAACAAACACAAATTGTTTTGTGAAGATAGAAATGCTGTCACAGCTGTTTCACTAACAGATGTGGGCTTTTACTTTATTGTTCCCTCATTTATTCAATCAGTAGAAAATCTCATTTGTTTTTGATTTGAATTTGAAAGCATAAACTTAATTATCTTCATGTAAGAAAAAAACTATCAGGAGATGAACAAGGACCATTTTCTTTTTCCAGAAGCCACCCAGAAAACTAATTTACTTCCTGGGAGTGTGGAGGATCCAGGACAGCAGGAAGAACCAGGCGTCGCCCTTTCACCGGACGGACCCGGCGCGAGTCCGGAACCGCCGTCCCTTACTCATACTCCTGACAGCAGCACAGTAGCCGACACGCTGGCTTCGGATCTGCTCAGGAAGTTAGCAGGTACAGACTCAGTTTCAAAAAAAACGTCCAGTTTCTGCAATCAGCTCTTTCAAAATAAGGATCACTAAAGTGTGTACTTGATCCCATCCCAGCAACTTCCTACCAAGGGAAGCCGGCATAAAAAAGTTTGTGATCCTAAGATGCTTTATTGGGAATAAAAGTGCTTTTTTTGACCTCCTTCAGAGCGCCAGGAAGTGAGCAGCCATGTGTTACGGGTTAAAGAGGAAGAGGAGCCCATGGAGATTGACACGATGGCTCAAAACCAACAAATCAAAGAGGACATTCCTCATTCTACGCTAAGGATGGAATGCCAGCATCTCTTCACCGTTAAAACTGAGGAGCATAGTCTCTCGGGGAACGGCCTGGTTGACCAGTGCCTCCTCAGATCTAGAATGTCAGATCAGTACCTCCTTGGACTGCAAACGGAGGACAGGCTTTGTGTTGGATCAAAGTCCAACCCCGATATCTTCAAGACTAACAATTGTCATTTACAAATGAAAGTGGAGGATTGTACCGTCTTTGGAGCCAGAATGGATTCCCACCTTCTGCCTGGAGCCAGCATGGAGGACCAGCTGTCTGTAAAAGCAACAGTTGCGGAGAGGCCTGTATCAGGCCCAAAGACCGGCAACAAGTTTCTGCCTGGAGCCAAGATGGCTGCCCAGCTGTTCTCTGTGGCTCCAACGGACGAGCAGCTTTTCTTTGGAGCCAAGATGGAGGACCAATGCCTTCGAGCCGTCCTGTGGCAAGACATGTCCGTGAACCTGGCCTCCACACTGCTGCACCAGCTCTCAGGTCAGTGCACCTCTCTGGTTTCTCACATGTCCAGGTTTGATCAGCTCTAAGACTCATTTCCCAGGACGGTTGGCAGCTGTGAAAGCTCACCTGAACTCTGTTGGGGCATGACCACATGAATCTGGTCTGCATGAAGATGGGGGGGGTCTCAGCTCATTTCAGTGGGAATGTTTTATGGACCGGAAGTGACCCAAAAGTCATAAATTATTATGAGGATTGTGGGGAAAGCAGCAATCTGATAAAAATGAGTCATAAGTTGGTAAAAGTTGGTAGAATTGACTGTATCTGAGACCTGGAGTGAGCTAAACTGGGCTCGCAGTTTTCCATACGCCACATGTCCCTGTCTGCCCGCCGGGCGGGGATTCGGCACTGAGCTCCTCCCTCTTGCCACTACTGAGGGAATGCTGGTTAGTTTCTTTTCCTCCATAATATGCTTGAATTCCAAGGTCGTCTGGTCTGATCTGAGGTTGAACACGCATACAAATACCACCATGGTCATCCTCCATTAAACAAAAACATAGGTGGTCCTGCCAGAAAACATGGAAATAGTGGGAAGTCTAAAGTCACCATTGACTTTGAAGAGGCTACAAGCTCAACCTAAACGATCTTCAGATCTTCCTTAAATGTTTTCTACAAGTTGTTTTTCCAGCTTTCTTTATACAGTCGCAGCACAGCAGTGAACTAGCTTCTAGTTCTATCCAATATGACGTCCAACTTTGCGTATGCAACAAGCTAGCGTAGCCACTCAAGTCTAGATAAGTCATTGGACATGGAGGCCAGCAGGCATCACCTACTATTCTAATAACGTCCTCATCTTTGGTCTGAATATCAAAGCAAGAATGTTTATTCTGACCAATAGAATGACTGAATAATAGCTGTTTATTTCTCTATAGAAGTCTATGTGATTTTGGTGTCTTGAGACCAGCAGGTACTTCCTGTTTGTAATGCCTGTCACTCAGTCCAGTCATCTTATACAGTCAGTGGTTGACAGTGAGTAACAGTAGGGGATTGTAATTGTAGAATGAATAGAGAATGTTCTGGTTTTCTTTCTCAGGCTTACTTTGTTTACTGGCCAAGAAGTCTTTTAGGCAACAGCGCCCCCAAATGAGCAGCTTTTGGGATTTTTTTAGCCGTGATGATCCGTTTTAGTGCAGAAACCCAAAGCAAACAAGTTGAAGGTGTGATAATCATCAGATAGAAAGATACTCTTTTTTCATTATTCTTATAACTCTGGTGGAAGTGCCTTTCTACTTCTAATATAATTTACCAGTTCATTTGGCATGTCATCCTTTATTTTGACATTTTTTGAAAGTTTTGAACATTTCTTATATTAAATTCGCTTCAGCTCCTCATGCTTTTAATCAAAAATGTAGTCACTGTTTGAAGTTTGTTGAATTTCTGCAGATATTTTCAGCCTTTAATTGTGTGATTTAAATGACCTTTTCAGTGTGACTTAGCATGAATCAGTTAACGGTTCATTAACCTTCTTGAGCTAATCACTCATCATTTACCATAAAACTTGCATTTGATTTGTTTAACGTTATTCAGTTTCATTTTAGTTTCTTAACGTTGAATTTCTCATCATTTGCAAATCCAAGATTCCTGGAATTCCTTTATTTAATGTTGCAAACAATTTTCTTTATGATTAAACAGATTTTTTTTAAAATTACACACTACTTTTATTTGCCTTTTTGTATAATAACTTTGAGCTGTAAGTTTAGCTCGTGTTGCATTTTTTTGTAAGTTCCGTGCGTTTGTCGTGCTACATTCTTTCACTCATAAAATTCAGTACACTTTCTGTCATTCATGGTTAGTTTGAGTCATTCTAAAGAAAGAAGTCAGGACGTTTCGCCTGTTTTGATGGTGCAGAGCTGAAGCCTCAAGAAAGAAATTCAAAACTAGTAAAGTCGATTTGATGATCCAGCTGCTGCACTGAGTTGCTTTCAGTTTGCAGATGTTCCTAATAAAGTGGGCAGTGAGTTTTCAGAATTATCCTGCGACAGATCAAGTCAACACCAAACAACTTTATGAGGTCATTTTATCTTTTTTTTCCACATCAGCTTTTTTTCAACGATTTCATTGTTGTTTTCCTACAGAGAGAGTTGGTAAGTCCAGCAGCCAGCAGGTGGAGAGGATGACTCCACCTATTAGAAACAGGTAAAAGCAGCTTTCCTGCCATCAGTCAGCAATCTCCTGTGGACTTTTGGACCTGGGCCTGTTTGATGATGCTCTGCTTTTGTTTCCCTCTCTGCAGTGCTGCTCTGAAGGTGAACCTGGAGCACTTCCACCCTCTCAAACCTTTGAACTCCCAGGAAACGCCACCTGGTAAAATGCTGCCCTCACTCCTGCTTCCTCTGTCTTTGTGAACACAGTGGTGTGGGTGCACACTTTTGCATTTCCCCGCACATTTACCAAAAGCTTTCTACGTGAACATTTTTGTTTTCGTAATGGTTTCAAAGCAACGTCTGGAGCAGCAGAGAGAAAGAGTAACACTGAGAAAGATGGTTGTGATGTTTCTCAGTTCCACTCAGTCCAATGTTTTGGTCCAGGACTGTCCAGTCTTGGTTTCTGAGGATACTTCTCTGTTTGCTTTAGTTATGATGAACCAGATCAGGCATATTCAGTCACAATCTGGAAGATACCATTATGTTTATGAGTAGAATCAATCATTATGCTGTTACCAAAACTCTATGGAGTGTAAAGTATTACATTTTAAAAATGTAAAAATAAAATACTGTGTTTTCCATCAAGATGTAAAATGTTTTAAAATCTGCCAAATTTCGTGGACTGTTTTAAAACCCCATAGTCGCCCCTTTTACCACTAAAACCAATGTTTACAGGCTATTTCTATTAACACAAACGTAAAACTACAAAACGTATCTGATTAAGAAAGATACATGCAGAGAAAATAGGCCAATTATGTATCTGATATCGCTTTTGTATAATCTGATGTCTCATTATTGTACAATCCAGTCTCTCAGTAGCAGATTATCTAACATCACATTATTGGATAATTTAATTATCAGATAATCTGATTCTCATTATTGGAATTTTATGTTTTGTTATCAGATATACTGATGTCATTATCAATCGATCTAATATCTGATATCTCATTTTTGGAGAACCTGATTATTAAATAATCTGATTCTCATTATTGGATTTTTTTATGTTTTATTGTCGGACAAAAGGTTATTTCTTTGTTGTATAATCTGATATCTCATTATTGGACTATTTGATATCTAATCATTGGATAATCTGATATCTTGTTATTAGATAATCTGATATTTTATTATTGGATAAACTGATATGTCATTTCTTAGTCTATATTTATCTATATCTATTTTCCGATATCTGAATATAGGATATTTTATACAATATTTTTCTCATTATCTGATATTTTTCTTATCAGAAAAGGGAAAGGACATCAGATTATTCTGTCAACATGTCACTTAAAAATGACATTTCATATAGAATCACATCAGCATCAAGTCGCTCTAACTTTCATCTGCCTTTCAGTCGTGCTAAATTTTGGGCGTTCTAATCACTCATTGTGTAATTTTGATTATGTTTGTCAGTTTTCTACTTTGAAAAACACAATCCTCCATGAGTCTCGTTAGTGAATCAAAGTGTCTTTCTTTTAAACTGTGAATCTACTGGAAGTCCACAGATGTGTTTCCTGCTGGAGCTGCTGCTATTTTATTTTTTATTCTTTTGTAAATTTGTGCTTCTTGGCTTTTACTGCATTAATAGTGATGTCTATAGAAACTGACCCCACCTCTGTGTGTGTGACTCCTGGGATTTTACAAGAGCTGGTGAATATGTTTAATTAATGATGTTTGTTGGTCATCTGTACATCGTGTACCCTGCCTTTCACGGATTGCCATTGACGTTCTGCCTAAAACACGGTGATGTCTGGGAGACGCCACAGCACAGTTCTACCTAAAGTAGAAAGGAATCAGGAAGGAGACTTCAGAGTATCAGTGTATTCTCTTCAGTAAAAACAAACATAGTTTTTTCTATTTTATCTACCAAGATTGTCCCCGTCTCCTTTATGGGTGACACCTGATGTGTAAAAAACATGTTCTTTATGGCGTTAGCACGTCTGCTTCCCAGTGTTTTCTCCTATATTTCTCCTTGATAAACAGATATGACGGCGACAGACACCAGTGCGACATAACAATAAAGTTTTGAACGTAGTGAGTTCACATGTCACAGTCGAGCACATGATCGCTAACCTGTTTCGATGAAACAGAATGGGCGAGCCGGAACGCGCAGCTGCTCCTGTTTTCTTTGAGGGGGTGTAGATCTTTGAATATTGATAGTCGTCTCATGGGACTGTTTTCTCCTGATCACATATTGAGTCACCGTGTGATGCTCATCATCGGTGTGCTTGGCTGCCCTGTAATGTGCAGTAATTAAAAATGACTTTGACAGCCTGATGGGATCTAACCAAACCTACAGTTCAAATGGGAAGCAGATGGTCACTGAAGGTTATTCTGGTTGGGACTTTGGTTGTAGCACACTCATTATGTCTAGTAGAGAGACCGTGATAGAGAAATGTAGGATTTACACAAGTATGCAGTGCAGAGGGGATATCGCTATAAATGCTTCGAACCAGAGACACTGAAGGCTGGCGTTCAAAGACTGGAGAAATAGAAGGAACAGGATGTTCTCCACCAGATCATTCTAATGGTTCTCACAGTGGTTTTGTAAAAAGGCAGAAATTTGAAAGCATTGGAGAAGCTTGTGGTTGGCATCATAAACTAATGAGTTCAATGGCCATTTATTCTAAGAGCTTTTAAAATGGCCTTATTATGGCTAAAATAATAAAAAAAACACATTCAAGCAAGAATGACTGGACTGCACTAACAATTCACACCTATTGGATACTGGACATGCCCTCCAAGAACTCCTACAGCACAAAGGAACCAGGGAATAATGGGGATTCTCCGCAGTGTTGTCTGCCTTAGACTGTACAGACTGTACAGTCCTGGTCATGAACAAGCCATGAAAGGACATTTTACTGCAACTACAAAGTCAAATTGCAGAAGGAGATGGTTGACCGGAGTGAATGTAGCATCAAACACACAGGAATAATGAAGTCAATTCTCATAGTTTTGCATCAACATTACAAGTTTCTCAACTTTTTAGATCTGATTAGGACCTTTTCAGGGTGACAGATTTCCAGCTCCAGGCCTTCCTGCTTCTTTTGCTAACACTTCTGTTAATGCAGCTTTCTAATTGTGGAGCACAACCAATCCAGGTATTCAGCAGTAATTGGGACAGAAAAAACGGAAAAACAAGCGAGACAGAAGTTCCTGACATACCAAGTAGATATTTGATTTTATGTACTTTTTTATTCTCTTTGGATCTGAATCCGTCACCCACATTTATGCTACAGAGGTGATCCAGATGCCAATCAACGATCCAGCCCCTTCTTAACATTAATGACATAAAGTTCTGGGATTGAAACGAGTGAGACATTTATTGGGATCATGAGAATATACAACTAAGATATCTCAACGGCCTTAAAAGTGGACCAATGAACTTAGAAGGTACAGAAAGTAAAAAAGAAAGCAGCTTATTGAATTTTCAGGACAGTCGCAGGAGACTTACGGTCCCATAGGCAGATCGGAACAATAAAGAAACTCGGAGAAACTCAACTTATCAGAAAGAGTAAGGCAGATGCTGAAGACTCGGCTAAAAAAGATGTCTATGACATCTAGATGAACCAGGAAACCACAAAACTCAAGAAGAGAAGACATTGGTGCATTTTTGTTTAAAATTCTGCAAACTGTTTCACTGAATGGAGTATGGAGTGTCAAAAACACTATCCAAGATGAAACAACCAGCTTCCTAGAGGATACCAGGTAGATGGTCCCCAGAGATGGACTGCAAAGTGAAAGCCTCAGGCAGCAGAGACCTCCCAGGAAGAAGAGGGATGAAGGAAAGAAATGCCATCAAAAAAAAGCTTCTGTCTGCATACGCCAGCTATAGGTTCAATGGCTGATGATATGTAGAAGTCCTCCTAACAGCAAGAAGTGGCACAGAGGGAGTGATGATGGCAGTACAAGAAGAACTGAAGAACACCAGAGCGTCGGGGATCCTACCCCTCTGTAGAGGAATATGTGCCAGTTCTCTCCAGGACGTAGGATTAACCCGACAACCAAAGAACCAAACATGGGGAGACTAGTAGAGGGTACAAAGAAAAAAAGAGCTAATGTCCCGTGAAACGCGCTAAACTGGATTCTTTTCATGTATTATCATGATACCTTCAGGAAAAACCGTGCATGTTAGACAAATGCAGAAATGTTTTGTTATTTTCAACGTGGGATAAATTTTGATTGAATTAAACAAATTTCAGCCACTCTGAAAGCCCATCGTTCTTTGGTAGGGTTTGTAGGTTTGGCCGTAGTGTTTCCCTCATGTTAGATTCCTTTTTAATGACCATGCTGTGGTGCGTTGCCTTGTGTCAGAGTTAGGAGTTTATGCTGCCCTCTGGCTCCATAATAAAGGATGTTGTGGAGGGAAATGACACAGCCTGCAGTCAGGTAGAGGTGTAACAGTAATATCCTCCAGAGGGACTCCTCATTAGGAGACTTGTTTCAAAAAGTCAGTTCGCTGATTTATAAACATCTGTTTTTTTCTCGCCCACAGAAACCCGGACGAGCCCCAGCAGAGATCAAACCACAGGATGCTCTTACTTCTTCAGGTAGCAAATTCCTTTTTAGGATTGTTGACCGTTACCAACCAACAGACTGTTGCTAGAAAATGACACAATCAAATGAACGCTAAGAAATCTCTGAAACTTTGGGGTTTCTTGAATAAACACAAACCCAATCAAATTAAGCGTGATAAAAATACAGATCATGAGTGAAAAAGAGGACTCATGGTGTGTTTAAACACCCACTCCAATAAAAAAGGAGTTTTGTGGCATTTTTCTGATGATGGAGGACATATATATACAGAAAATTAAGATTAAACTGTACATTTCTGGGTATTCAAAAGATGATCAGAGTGGGACTTTGAACGCATCACAGAAGGTGAACAGTATATTGATGCAGGTATGAATGAGACCGATTCTAATCAATGAGTTCGGTTGAATCTGAAACATGATTGTACCATAGCCCAGAAGCAGCTCTAAAACCAGCAGAGCTACAATATCCTGTTGCTCAAAGCCACTGTGAAGGATCTGTCACATCACTGTAAGACTGATGGACGCGGACCAAAACGTTAGAGTTCTGCTGGGTTGGTGTCAGCTTAAAAGCTTCAATCAAGTCAGGTTCTTTTTTTCGGAGTGATGCCTGATGCTTTTTGAAAATGGAGGGAAAATTGCTCTACAGAAAGTTAGCGTCTCTCCATTAGAGGGCGCTGTGCTTGGTTATGTACTAGAACATCAGCTAGCTTTGCTTTTAACCCAGTTCCACATCAACGTTTTCAGTTGAGACATAAAAAGTTGAAAGCATGGTATCATCTGCAAACACTCGACCTTTTCAGGAGTGCAATGTTACCCAGCCTGCACCTGGTGGGACCAAAGTGCTTTTTCACTGCTCAGAAACATCGGGGGAGGGCCGTACCCGGAGCAGCATTTAAAACAAATCTGTGCACAGACACGTTGAATTCTGTTTTTTCTTCACAGTGTCAAAGATTGAAACGATAAAAAATATGATACATTTTGCTAACGTTCAGTTCTTGACGTCTTCCGACTCCTTCAGGTGTCACGTGTGTGGCTTCGAAACGGAGGGCCAGGCCCTTTTCCAGAGTCACATGACAGAGCATCGCCAATGGGAGCAGAGCTGCTTCTCGCTGCACTGCTGCATCTGCAGTCACTCGACCAATCAGGAGGCAGAGATGAGGGGTCACATGGACACGCACCTACAGGGAGAAGCAGGAGAGACCAGGTGGGTTCAAAGCTGGGAAACCAGTTCTCTGACCTGTTTATTAAAACATAAGAAAAAGAAAAAAACATTTTTAGTTTAATGTAGCCTAAACAAATCTATTCATCAAAGTTTGTTACAGTTAAAATACATTTGATTATCATTTTGTTACATTTTTTTCTTCATAAAAGTAGAAACGTGTACCAAACTCTGAGAGCACCATGACAAGACTTTGGGATTTTTGATCTCTAAATGAACTTCTTCCTTTTTTTTTCCAAAAACGGTCATTTCTGTCAACATGAATTCAAATCAAGGTTTTAATGAAAAGTCATTTTGAATCTGACTTGATTAACACATCTGAGCTAAAAAAAAAAAACCAGCTAAATCTGCCAAAGTCTGATAATCTGGTAATCCAGAGTTTCTGTGGCCTCAAAGATCAGATCAGAGTTCTTATTATGAGTTGAAGTACAATCCAACTTTACTTCAAGCTGTAAATTAACATTAGTTTTATAGAGGAGTCATGGGGCGGAGCCTTGTTTTGACTCTACCCCTAAAGATGGCCTCTGGACTGATTAAGGCTTTAAGAAGTGTTTGTGTGTATATATGTAGATGTGTGTCAGTGTGTGTGTGTTGTTCATGTGTGTTCCTGTGCGTGGCTATATGCGTGTGTTGTGTGTTCAAGTGTGCATGTATGTAAATGTGCATCTATGTGAAAGTGCGTCTCTTGTATGCGTGTGTGTGTGTCTGTCAATATGCAAGTGACTGTAAGTATGTGTACATGTGTATGTGTTTAAGTGTTTGTGACTAGTGTGAGTGTTCATGTGTTGTGTGTGCCTATGTGCAGGGTCGGCCCTGGACATAAGCAATCTAGGCGGCTGCCTAGGGCGCCATCTGCTGGAATTAAATTAAATAACCGCTTTAGTTTTTTTTTTTCCCCTTTGGGGGGGTCGCCTAGGGCGCCATGCAGCCCAGGGCCGATCCTGCGTGTGTGTATACTGTATGTGTGTTGGTGTTGTGTGTGCGTCTGTCTGCATATGCGTGTTGTGTGTCCATGTCTGTTAGCGTGTAGTAAAGATCAAACAGCAGTTGCCCCTCCCCTAAAGTCATTGTTCCGTGTTCTGGTCGGCGTGTTCCCTCTCCTCCCCTCTCAGATGCAGAGTTGCCCTTCCCGCCTCTTCCAGCAGTGCCCTGGCAGTTGCCGTGGCAACCCAGGCGGAAAAGACCAGCTCAGAACATTGCTGCCGCATCTGCCAGAGGTCGTTTCCAGGGCAACAGGAGCTTCAGGTTCACTTCCAGGGTCATCGTCAAGGCAACCAGTACCGGTGCGACCGGTGCGGTCACCTGACACGGACAGCCAACAAGCTGGTGGAGCACGTGCGTGTGCACACGGGGGAGCGCCCCTTCACCTGCCAGCTGTGCCCCTACAGCGCCAAGCGGCGGGACAGTCTGCGGCTGCACTGCAAGGTGAAGCATGGCATGCACGGGAACGCCGCTGACACGCCCAGCGATGTGCACACTCACCGCTCCTACGTTCACGCAGACAGCCAGCGCTCCAACAAACACGTCCAGCGGCTGCACACTCCGTCCAGCACACACACTGCCTCCTCCTCCTCCTCCTCTTCTCTGCAGCCGGCGCTTTCTGACCGCACAGGATGGAAGGATTTATCTCCTCTGCTCCCCATCACCACCCTCATCTCCCTGAAACCTCGCTCTCCTTCATCTTTCTCCTCCTCTTTCTCCAGCAAACACTCCTTCCTCAGTTACCTCGGCCTGACAGCGTCATCATGAATGCTGCTCCTCTTCCTCTCCATCCGTCCTCAGGACAGTGAGAGCGACTGAGGTCCTTGATCTGCTGCCAAAAAGCTCAGAGAAGGTCAGAGACCTGCAGGTCTGCTGCAGGTCGTCTGCTGCAGGTCGTCTGCTGCAGTCATCTGTTGCAGGTCGTCTGTTGCAGGTCGTCTGTTGCAGGTCGTCTGCTGCAGGTCGTCTGCTGCAGGTCGTCTGCTGCAGGTCATTTGCTGCAGTCGTCTGCTGCAGTCATCTGCTGCAGGTCATTTGCTGCAGTCGTCTGCTGCAGTCATCTGTTGCAGGTCGTCTGTTGCAGGTCGTCTGCTGCAGGTCGTCTGCTGCAGGTCATTTGCTGCAGTCGTCTGCTGCAGTCATCTGCTGCAGGTCGTCTGCTGCAGGTCGTCTGCTGCAGGTCATTTGCTGCAGGTCATTTGCTGCAGGTCATTTGCTGCAGTCGTCTGCTGCAGTCATCTGTTGCAGGTCATTTGCTGCAGACGTCTGCAGCAGTTCTGCTCCAAAAGGAGCTTTTTTTTCATTCATCCATGTTTTGCATTGTTCTAATTACGGCCTGTTTCAGCTCCATCCAACCTTCTCATCACATATTTGCCGCCTTTCGTTCGTCTTTCTCTAAGAAAACAAGAAATGCTTCAAAGTGAGGACAGTTTGGGCCAAAGCCTGTCAGTGACTTTAGAAACTCCTTCAGAAGCAGGAGGCGAGGAGGCTGCACTTCCCCTCTGATCAGGTTTAGCTCCATCTTTCAGCCTCGTCAGAGGAAAGGACTCATGAACGCTCTTTGAGGCTGAACCCTCACAGGTTCTGACTTAAAGGGGCCATACTACGATGTTCTTAAGCCTTTCACAGTGAACTTTATCCATGAATATGATTATTTATTACCTGTGGAGCACTAAGAAAAGTGTTATTTCTTAGACTCTTTTCATACTCAGAAGTAAAACGACTCGATCTCTGAGGCACCGCTTTTCATTGCTCAAAGTGATGGGTTTTTATGGTATGGCCCCTTTAAGATACTCCAGCACTTCAACATCATGTCACTTCTAGAAGTCGACGTTTTTCAGAATAAGAGCAACTCTCAGGTTAATATTTGCAGAAAAAAAGACAAAAATATTTGATTCACGCTTCAATTCATTTCACTGTCATTTCTGTCAGGAAGTTTTATATTCAACCATCATAACCAAATAAGAAAAAATGTAAAAATTCGAGTTTAAGCGTTTCAAAACGACTTTACTTCCTTTTCGTCTGTCTCCTTTAAGAAACCTGGTTTTTAATTAATCAATTATGGAAATGTGTTCAAACTATTAACTGTATATGAGAATTGGACTGAGTTGGGTACTTCCTGTTAGGAATGCCAGGGGGAGGAGTCACTCAGTCCAGTTCTCGAATACAATCACTGATTTAACCACAGAAAAGAACACGTGAAAATCAATTTATTGAATGTTATGCATGGTTTTGGACTTTTTTGATTAAAATATTAGATTTTTTTACTTTAATGTCTAATCCACACAGCAAGTCAATAAAATATTCAGTCACTGATTCTGCAGGTTGTTCCTCTTAAAAAGAAGAGTTTAGTCTCTAATCTTCATTCATCTTAATTGTTCAAGACAACGTGAAAAAAGAATCCAAAAAAGCAAATCGATTTTTATAGAATTTATATGTACATTGAAGCAGAAAATAAGGATTCAGTCAAATAAATCCTTTAAAAATAAAACATTTTTTACATTCTGTCTCTCACAGTTGATGACCATTAAAGACCAAACTCAGCTTTTTAAGTTGAACAAATTACAGAATCTATGATAAATACTAGTTTGTCCTACAGATATTTATAAAAATGTTAATCTTTGAGCTAAAATGTGAACAAACTTTAAATATATAAGTTTAACATGTTCTATAAATTTAGACTAAGGTAATAAGACTAAGGCAACCTGAAGAAGAAGATTATATTTACTGACATCCGTTTACAACTCAAGAAAACCGGAAACAGATGACATTTGTCAAAATTTCTCCAAAAATCTAAATAATAAAAAATCTAAATAAAATAAATAATGAGCCAAACAGAAGATCTTTGCTGTGAGGTGACTCATTTTAATTGATTTATTCTGAAACAAGGGACAAAAAAGCCTTAACACGGAAAATGTTATGTCAAAACTGAGTTTGAATTGAATATTATGAAAATATTTTGTAAAATGTTACTTTGAGAGTTGCTCTTGATTTTATTTTTGTTTTATTTAGCTTTTAAAACATCGTCTGTTTCTTTGTAATTGAAGTTTTTTTAAGGAGTTTCTGAATGATTGTGATGACATTTGTGTTGTAAATCACTAAACAATGTATTTGAGTTTACAGAATTACATAGATCTCCTATAGGAGGCTAAAATGTGCTAACGTTGCACTACAATGTAGTTTTACTGACAAAAGCTGGAACCACTTTAAGCCATTTTTTACCACTAAGGGAAAATCTGAAGCTTCCCTTCAGTCCATTTGTTCAGATCCACAACCAGCGAGGCGTCAAAGCGCCAGGAACTGCTGGGATTAACCAGATTATGCCAAATACAAACTGGACTCATGCTCTGGATTAAAACCAGGTTTTTTATCATATAACATTTATGTGTTGAATTCACCTAATCCATGTTAATCTCAATCTGGAGACAAAGACGTGGATCAACTAACACTTATCAATATGTATTTAACCATAGTATAAGACTTAAACTAGAAGACTTGTGCATTTTTGCATGTTTTTCTGTGAATTAAGAAGAAAAAAAAGCAAAAAAACTTGGTTACTTTCACACAAAAGTGGAGCAGAAACTTGAAAGAAGTCAATCAAAGATTTTTAAAAAAATGCCACCGGACACGCCGGACACAGAGCAAAGACGTGCTGCAGTTATTTATTATGTAGAGCTTTATTTGCAGATTTTTTTAAGGAAAATTCAAGCGCTGTTTGAAATGTAAATAAAAGGAATGTTACGACTTGCTCTTCATTTAAATCACTTCATACCAGAAAACGTCTGATGGTAGAAGTGTAGCATCATAGTGTGAGAAAGTTGGTCGCAAAATTCACAGCAAAGAAAAAAAGGTTTGCTAGTTTGAGTTAAAAGTGTTTTGGTTGTGAAACAGCCAGAAATAATAAAATTTAGTTTTTTATGAAAAAATAATTGATAACCTTTTATTTTAGTTCATCATCGGAAATGCATGACGACGTAAAAATTTTAAGGATTCCAGAGAATTCCCTGTAGAGTGGAAAACATCCCGCAGTCTTCAGAAGTTGCTGGACTTTCAAATAATTTCCAGATTAGTTCTGGAAAAAACAGAATTAACTAACTAATTTAGAACAACAATCACACTGTCAAAACTGTAAGAACCAGACCCCGGAGAACCCATGAGGTCAAACGTAGCCCCTTTCAAATTATATATATATATAGTAGTTTATTTATTTGTTTTAAATATTTTTTATCATGATTTCATTTTTCTTTTTTAAAGATATTTTTTTACTTTTTGCATTTCTTTTTCCTTTATTTAAACTGCTGTTTTTTTCTATTTGGGTTATTTATTGTATTTATTTATTTTATTTTTGAAGTACATTTTCCCCACTATTTTTATTGTTTACGTTTTATTACTATTTTAATTTAAATTTTTGAGCCGCAGTTTTTTTTTCAAACATTTTTTTCCTTTTTTTTTTATTTGTAATGTTTTGTTGCTATTTTCTTTTTTTTCCTGAATGCTATATTTTTATTATTTTAATTTTTTGAACCTGTCAGCTGCTGCTATCCAAACTGAACAAACAAAAAAAAAAATTGTTAAATAAACTTTTTAAAAAACATAGTTAGCATGCTAATGTCAGCATTAATCCAATATTTCGAGTGTGATTAAGAGATATAAATATTTAAATGACTGGCAAGTCCTCACATTCTCTTTATGAATGATTGTTTGCACAAATGTTTTTTCAAACTGTTTTATAAAACAGATTTCAACTCTTGGGCAACAGCTGCCTTCATCGCGCTAACAGAAGCAAGCGTTAGCTTCCTCGTTAGCTAGCATTTCAGATCACCCTGGCCAAATTTGGTCAGTTAGCATGCGGTAAAGCAGACTTTTTTTTGTTGTTGTCGTGGTTTGTTGCAGGTTTATGCGATATATTATGACTTTTAAAGTAAGTTGCTCTTGATTTATGTTTTTGTTGCACACTTTAGCACCTGAGCATGTGCAGTAGAGGTGATGTGTGTCGTTAAATGTGATGTTGGCGGTCATGCGGGGAGAGAAGTCGCAGCTTCAAGACCAACCTGCCAATGTGTGTTCCAGGAGGAGATCCGATCAATGGTGCTAGAATGTGCAGAGCCTGAGAGCAGATTTTTGCCTGCACGTTTTTTGTTTTTTGTTTTTTTCGGTGAGGGGGGTTCACAAAGAAGCATGAAATACTAAAGTCCCCCCACCTTTGAAGACACCTGCTCATTTTTCTCTCTTTTACCTTTTATTTCCAGGTTTCTCTAACGTGTCTTGTCACTGTTTGCTGCTGCAGTTATCAATAAAGTTTAATTTCCTCACATCTGCTCCCATGTCTTTACTACCCAGAGGGGATCATGTTACAGTGCAGGAGTGAGCCTGACCCCCCCCACAGCAGCCGTGGTTTCATAACAGCTCTGCCGCCGCCTCATTCATCTCGTTCGGTTTGAAACAACAAGAAGCAAACATGAAAATCAGAGAATTTCACAGAGAGTCCAGGGATGAAGGTCATGCACCACTCTCACCACACGAGTGGGAAGATAAGTGTCTGTCGCCATGGGTTCTGTCCCCTCCTTGCCAGTTGCCATGGCTACCTGACATGTTGTAGGTTTCCACAGCAGCAAGCAGCCGCAGCTCAGGGCTCGGTGGATCGTCATGCAGCGTGAAGGCCGCGCTCTCCCGCGCACGCAAAGGTCATTATTAGATTCTGGTAAATGGTATCAGAGGAAGGAAGAGGAGCCGGTCTTTGTGCTGTCAGTTAAAGACACAGACACTTCAAAGAGACGTCGTTTTTTAGGGTTTAGTCATCAAGCGCCAGCATTGGCACCAGAGGGAAACTACTCATGAGGCTGAACAAAACCGTTTTATTGGAACAGATGCCATTAAACGCAGGAAATACAAACACTAGAGCTTCCACCATTGTTGCAGAGTTGAGTGTGAAAGCCATCAAAGATCGGAAGATTTTGGTGCACTGGTTGTCCTTCAAAGCTGCTCTCGACAGGAATCAAACTCAAACCCTAATATTTTTACAGCCAAGTTCGCATTTCAGCTCTGAACTAGCTAGCTATAGCCAAACTCAAAGGGCCCTCTGCTGGAAAAACAGCAATAAAAAAAACATACAAGTCAGTTATTTGTTTTAAAATGTACTGTTGAATAATGAATTATTTTGTTTAATGCATAGTCACATGGAATGAACTGAATGAACACCGTTGATGTTAACTCTTTAAAGGGCCTGTCTCATGCTTAAGCCTTTCAAAGTAAACTCTATCCATAGATATGATCGTATATTATCTTTGACACACTAAAGAACAAATTATTTATGAAATGAGGGTTATTTTGTAAGATCCTTTCCTGTCTGGAAGTAAGACGACGCCACCTCTGAGGCGCCACGTTTTGCTCCTTGTGTGTTCCATCCATTTCATGGCATCAACTTAGAGCCGTCTTCAGCACCGTGTCTGCGTTTCACCCACGAAAACAAACATCCCAACTTTTGCAAAGACGGATGTGCATAAAATAAAAGTGTTTCGGCGGTTTAGCTCTGCAGAGAAAACGGGTGAGTGTGTTAGCCTGGTGGTGGAGCTGGCAGCACAGACTCTTCCTGGAGGGGCAGTTCTCACTTTGTGATGTCACAATGTGAGGACCCTCTCATTTTCATGCATGTGGAGGGGCTGGTGCTCAGAGAGCAGGGTTTTAGAGGGATGCTCAGAGATGCGTGAATGGAGCAAAATACTAATTCTGTGTTGCTTTTCATGAGAAATTAACATTATAAAACACTTGAAAGCTCAAAAAAGTTGATTTTGCATGATATAGGCCCTTTAACACCAGAGTTGTCGTCGGCAACGGCAAAATAACACATGCTTCTTAAGGTACAGTCACTTCTTGACTGTTTACAAAATTATTGCCATTCAAACAGATTCTGATGCGAAGAAAAGTGACTACACTGAAATGCAATGGTTTACAGTTATAGGTAAAGTCTTGTAGTACAATGTAATATTTTACATCAGTAAAGTAGATATATGTATTCAATTTTGACAATTGACAGGAGTAAAGTGTTATAATACGGTGTGATACTTTACAATAATACTTTACAGAAGTAAAGTATAGTAAAGTGTTGTGGTACAGTGTAATTCTTTACAGTAGTAAAGTGTTGTATAGTATAGGGTAACCCTAGTAAAGGATACTAAGGTGTTCCAGTAAATTTTAACAACTGAGTATAGTAAAGTGTTGCAGCACAGTGTCATATTTTAAAGTAGTAAAGTATTGCAGTAAATTGTCAGTTTTAGAGTTACATTTTGATGTGAGGCTGCTTTTCTACGTAACGATTACGTTTACGATTTATGTTCCATATAAACGCTTCCCTACTGTAGTGCATTTAAAGCTGCTTTTTCTGCTTCAGAATTCGTTGTAATTTTGTTTATTGCGTAAACAATTGGGGAGTTACGGCAGTTCACAGAATGGAGCAACAGCTCAAGTATTAAAGGGTTTATCTCTGTGGGATTATGAATAATGAAGCCTAAAGTGGGTCGGGACAACTTTCTGGAGTTTCCTCTTTTAAATCAACAACATTCCAGCAATGGACAATAATTTTATTTTATATTTAAAATGATAAAATGTTCACACAAAGGAGTGTGGCGTTGTGGTTGGCAGATGACACTAGAGCAGCAGGAGTTCATTAGAGTTGTTTGCGGGAAAGTTGGCATGAAACAACGTAACCTGCCTTCCCCTCCCCGTTGCTGAGAGCTCTCTGTTTAAGCAGAGCAGGAAACTTGCGGCACACCCAGCACATTTTCTACTTTAGGATCTTTTTCAAACTGCCTTTTTTTTTGTCTGAACAAAGAAATACTCAGAAATGCAATTTTAAGCATTTTTCTGATTTATAAGAGTCAGAAAAATGCCACAAGAAGAAGAGATGATTTTCATCAGAGTGGGTGTTTACATGGCTTAGAAGATGAACATTGTGGGGTTTAGGAGGAAAGGAAGAAGACATTCCTGTTCTGAACATCCTCAAACCACAAGGAACGGTGTCATCCCGTCTGACTCCACCCCAGGAACAGAGAAACAAGGAGACAGGCGACCTGAGGAGCGACATTGACCTTTGCTCCTCGTTGGCACATTTCCCATCATCCTTCATCAGGCGCTCTTGGCTTTCTCTCCACTGACCCAAAAAGAGGAGCATTGAGTAAAACCTGCTGCTGGGTTCACAGTCCCTGTTGGTTTGCTGGGATGCAAACATAAATCAAGAAGGCAACTAAAGTCAACACAATCGCTCAAGGCCAAAGGCGACCCCATGAGAACGCTGCAGATGTGGAACATCAGGCTCTCTTTTAGAAGCTCCTGATGTTCTGATGCTGAACAAGCATCTGCCACTAATGTTCACAGTGTCTGAACTCAACCAGACACAGAATGGTGATGAAGAGGAGTGAAGGCCCCCAAGCTTCCACAGTTGGTAAGGCGACACCCCCTAGTGGTGAAAGGACGCAGCTACAGCCTAGCCAAGCAAACGTCCCTAAATGTTTCAAATACTCAAAATACTCTCAGGCTCCTTAATGAAAGCAGCAGAAAGACGAAGGTAAGTCTCTGAGACCAGACCAGAGGTCACGTTCCAGACAATGTCAGCCAACACCCAGCCGCTCTGCTTACGCGTCATGCATGCTCAGCAGCCAAAATCAACGCTGCTGCTGCAGGACACGGAGAGGATACACAGGCCTCCTGTCCCACAGACAGAAAAAAGGCAACAGAAGAATAAAAGAAAAATTCTTGATACTTGCTTGTTCTTTTAAATATTAGACCTTTGTCTGCTGGATGAGATTTTAAGCTTTGGTGACAAGTTTAAAAATGTTCACAGTAAATATAAATCACAGATGAAGAAGAAGAACATTTGCAGCTGTTCCAATAAAGCAAATACTATCAGAAAAGAGATAGGAGACAAAGCTTGACTAAAACCTTTTTAGCAATTATTATTATTATCAGCAGTAGTAGTAGGTAAAGTAGTAGCAGTAATAGTAAGTGAAGTATCAACAGTAGTGAGTGTAGTAGGAGTGTAGTAGTAGTGGTGGCGGTAGTAAAAGTAGTGAGAGTGACAGTAGTTATAATAGTTATAGTAGTAGTAGTTATTTATTTTTCATGATTTGCTTTGTTTCTGATCTTTGTGTCTTAAATCAACATTTCAATCAAAATTGATTTTGAAAAACATCAATACATTTGTATGTAGCAGACTTTAAGACGCTAAAGAAACGAGCTTTACTTCTGAAGTTTCACAGTTTTCATTATAATCATTTATGTTTTTCACCTTATAAAAGGTCTTAAATATATTTAAGACTTTAATTTTGTTAGGTGTCACCGGAAGTTTCTGAGCTTTTATGCTGTTTTACTTTGAAACTAATTTTAAAATGGTTGCATTCTAATTTGAGATATGTTTTTTTTATGCAATAATTACTTAATCAGACGTATTTTTTGCTTCTTTAAACAAAGTCTTGTTTTTAAACATTCTTTTTATTTCGGTTACTCGTCGTTTGGGCTTTTATTCTTTGTAGAAACCGGAAGTGGGGCGTGTCACTGCGGAGTGTTTTACTTGGCAGTGAAAACAGGGGGCGTGTCGTTAGCCGTTAGCCTCCCGATGCTAACTCGATTAGTTAAGTTTCACTTTCTGCTGACCGGGAAAACTCGCAGTTTGAACCCCGCTTCCACGGAAACGAAACCTCTCGCGGTCGCAGTCGCGTTTGACCGCATCCTCCTCTCTAATGTCAGCTTTGGAGCTCACGCAGCGGCGACATTCACAGCTTTGAGCCTGCGTTGCGTGAAAGTTTGGTCCCGCCGGCGCAGGCGGCGTCGTTCCGCCGATAGCTTTAGCGGCTAACCCGCTAGCATGGAGAGCGGCGGAAACATGCAGAGCAGCGAGGAGAAGAGTGTGGAGAAAGCCATGGATGTTTACCTGAAGTCGATCGGTTTGCACCGGAAAAAGATCGCCAAAGACGGCTCGTGCTTGTTCCGCGCGGTGGCGGAGCAGGTAAAGTTTGAAAAGAATGTTTAAAAGAACTAGTTTGGGTTTTAAGCTAGTAACTGTTATGCTAACGAAATGTGAAAACTCCCACTATGGAAGAACCGGCTTTTATTTACAACATTGTTGCACAAATGTTTCCTTTTGTTTACTTTTAGTATTTGCAGCCTTGAAACGTTTTTTTTGGTTTGTCGTGAAAATGACGTCTCCTGAGCTGTTACCGGCTGTTTTTTCTGTGACCTTTGACCCCGTCCAGGTACTGCACTGCCAGAGTCTTCACCATGAAGTTCGAGCTAAATGTGTGGACTTCCTGAAGCAGAACAGAGACAGCTATGAGGCGGTATGTGCTCTGCTGCAGCAGAATCCACTTAAAGTGAAGGAAAAACCAGATTGTACATTTTAATACAAAAAACAACTTTTAAAAGAGTTCTAAACTTAAAGGTCCACGCTGTAAACTAGAAGGAAATTTAGAAAAATAAAAAAATAGATAGCTAATGATGATGGTCTCTTAAAGTTTAGTACAACAGATGCATCACCATAACCTCATCTCCCAAAGTCAAATTTCTCCCAGTAAACATTGAACCCAAAGCCTCGCCCCCAGTGGAAAATTAAGATCAACTCTGAAAACAAACATTTCTGAAATAAAAATTTAAATTGAGGATTGAAAGTGAAAGAGAAAAAAACTGAATTTTCAAACAAGCAGCTGTTGCATATATTTTTTTTTTCAAATGTTCAAAATGTTTCTCACATTTACAATATGTGGAGTTTAAAACTGTTTTTAAACGGAAAATTTGCTTTATCATTCCCTTTAAACTTATTTGACCCCAAACCTGCAGTTTAGCACCAGAAATGTACCATTTTACCCCCAAAGATTAGTTTCAGACTGAAAAACATTTTTATTTTCTTTACCTTTAATTATCATATAAATTATGCTTTATATTGTTAAAGTCTTATCTTATTACTCAAATTTTAATTTCATATGTTGAAGCTCATTTTAAAAACTAGACATCAGAAAAGATGCTAGAAAAAAATACAAGAGGTGAAACATTCCAAAGTATTAACAAGCTGAGTAACAGGGACACACGCCAAGAAAAATCAACACATTTATGAGAATAAAGTTGTTCATTGTGAGAAAAAATTCATTAAATTATTTTACAAAAATCAAAAGTTTACGACAATCAATGTGTAAAATTAATGAAAAAAAGACGATTTTTGAGACTAAGGATGTAAAAGTGTATGGATTTTAAAAAACTCTAATTTGAGAGTAAAATTAGAAATTTTCCAAGAATACATTTGTAGTTTTTCGAGGAAAAGGGGATGCATTTTTAAAACCTAATGTTACATTAAGGTTTTAGAAGAAGAAGCTTAAACCTGTTAAACTGATGTTGCAGAAAATTTGTAGAAATCTGATAACGTTGCTAAACAATCTCACTGAATCTGCTTTACTGTTTTCTTTATATAAACTACTTTATGTTCATAATATTACAACTTTTATTTAAGATAAGCATACATTTTTTTTCTTCTAAAACTGTAACCTTTTTTAACCATAAATGTGAATTTTTATACATTAAAAAAAAATCAAATTTAATGACATTTTTTCATAATTTCACAAAGTTTCTTCTGGAAAGTTTTGATTTTCTTCTCATCAGTTTACTTTTTTTTGATATTTTTTTTACTTGATTTTTTAAGTAAAATTTAGATTTTTCCCTCATAATTTTTTATCTGTATTAATTTTCTCCTGGGATGGCCCTAATCCTCCTTCACAGCAAATGCAGACTTGAAATTTAACAGAAAGCTACCAACCAAAAAAAAATCACAGACAGGTTTTGTTGATTAAAATGGAGATAAAAAGCAGATTGTTTTGTTTCAACCATTTTAAAGAAGGAAATAAGAAAAGAAATTGAGCTCTTATGGTTTTGGGGAGTCTTGGCTAAAAAACAAGATGTTTTCTGGTTTTTAAATCCTCCACAGTACTATTCTGTTCTTTTGCTGCTGGCAAAGGTCCTAAAACGTTCATTTCAAATTGTGTTTAGGTTTGAAGAAGTTCTAAATGTTCATCAAAAGCTTCCTCAGTGCAGAAATGGGAAGATTTTTGCTGCAGCGTGAATTAGATCCTGTTAAAACATGCATGAAGTCCGCAGCTTGACAAATATGTTCTTTATTTTTTGTTCTTTCTTTTTAAAGAAATAGTTTATTGTATCTGGAAACTTCATTATCACTGAAACTTCATTATCTCTTTGACAAAACTTGAATATTTTTTGAAGAATTTAGAATTTCTTATCAAAAAAAACAAAAGCCAGTAGCAAACATTATTCTGTAAACGAGCCTGAAAAAGCAGAAATGTTGTCTGTAACAGGTCAGAGGCTGATTGACTGCAGGATCTGTTCAAGTGCACAGACACGGATTCCACGTCTATCTTTAGCGTCGCCGCGGTGACCGCCATCACGAGCGTCAAGTCGCGCCTGACAATCCTGAACGCCTCTTTCAGCTGTGCAACAGCGTTTTATATATATCTATAAAACAGATTCACAATACAATAAACAAACAGAAAAACGTCTGAGTTTATTTATATCACAACTCCAAAAAGAAAAGTGCTCAAACCAAATCAGACAATAATCTAAACACAAAAGTACATCAGTGATCGCAAACCATTTTCAGGCCGTGGACCGGATTCATGTCAGACAACATTCTCATGAGAAGTTCTGTACGAGGCTGGAGTTATCCTCTCAGTTATTTTTTCATTTTTTAGCTTCTAGTTTCCCTTGAGGGTGAAGTTTATCTTCATCTTCTGCAAGAAATGTGCAGGTCGTTTCATGTAGGAACCATTCAAACGTGATCTAGATTTGAACCCATAACTGTCAAAGTGGAAATTCAAAAATCTGACGTTCATCTTATCTTTTAATGTGTGACGGATAAACACAAACGTAAGAAAGGAAAAAAGTCGGTTAAACTTGTATTTTCTAAATATAAACATAAACATGAATCCACTGTTTGAACAACTTCATTAGCAGCATCCTGGTAACAGTCGATCTGTGGGAACAACGTCACAAGAAATCAATATTTGGAGTAAAACTCCTGTTTTTTTTCTCAAATGCTTTTATTTTGAAGTTGAAGGCTTCCTCTTTTATGCCAAAAGAAACTTTCGAAATATGTTTGGTTTCTTGTGACTTTTCTAGCTTGGAAGTTTCAGTGTTCTGATGGCTGGAGCAGTAGAACATGTGACTGAGCGACTTGTCTCATGAATGAGTGGGATGTGGTGGACAGAATCCAGTAGTTCTCCAAAATAAAACTATTCAGAATCAGATTGTTCATAAAGTAAAGCTCATTTTGGTGAATTTTACTGATGTGCAGAAAATCTCCGACACAGTTGACGGCAGCTTTAGTTTGAGCTGCTGTGAGGGAAACCCCTTTCCTTCCAGGTTCCATTTTTATACCTGTATGTCTATAAAAAGAACTATAAACTCTTCTCCGAGTGACACTAAAGGTCTTAAAACGTTCAGTTTCACTTCAACTCTGGTTGGTTTTAATGGTTTTATCTGATGGCTCAAAGTTCTGTTTTCTGTCCTGTGCAGTTCATTGAAGGTGACTTCGAGGAGTACCTGTCCAAGCTACGGGACCCCCAGGTAAACCCAGAGTCCTGTTTCTGTTTGTTACTGAAACCTGATGGAATTCATATCTGTGGATTTTCCTGCTCCTGCAGCAGTGGGTGGGAGAGGTGGAGATCAACGCGCTGGCCGTCATGTACAAGTAAGCCAAATCCAAAAAATCCAGTTCTGGGAAAACAAGTTAACAGAGGGGGCCTAGTCTTGAGCCCTGTGGAACACCAAACTCCTGTTTGTATATATGTGGAGGATAACTCAGATTTAAAGCGTTTAATCCGGACCATTACAGATTATTGTCTGGATCCTTCTCCTTTATTGTTCTCAAATCACGTTTTTTCCCAGGAGGGACTTCCTGATCTTCCAGGAACCGGGCAAACAGGCCGTCAACATTACAGATAACAACTTCAAGGACAAGGTGAGACGTTGAAACTTCTGCTCCAAATGTGTCCGATTCCTCTCCTGCTGTCATCCATCCTGCATACATCCATTTACCTTCAGGTTTGATTGAAGGTCTGCGTTTCTGTGTTCCAGGTCCGGTTGTGTTTCCTGAATGGAAATCACTACGACTCCGTTTATCCCATCAGTCACATGCGGAGCGGCGCCCTCTGTCAGTGTAAGTCCAGAAAGCAGCAGAGACAGGAAGTACAAAAACACTAGGAAGTCAAGTTAAAATTCTAGTAAAAGTTTGTTTTTATTAATGAACATAAAACAGAGAAATGTAGAGTAAAAAGGAAATTGTTCTTTGGTTAAATTCTGGCATTTATGGCCTATTTATGTTGATGTTTAGCTATAAGGTGGTGTTTAGATGAAAGAAAACGCAGCAGGCGTTTCACAGGGCTCCATGTTGGAGCCTCTTACGCTGACATCAATCACGAAAATTTAGAACTGAAAAGAAAAACATTGAGTTTATTCATGTTACCTGATGTTGTGTTCAGAAACACACCCAGAAAATTCCGTCTTCAGTCGCTCCGATGTTGCATAACTTTAGAAAAAAGAATCCTCATCAAACAGGATTAGTGAGATCCTCTGCTGTTGCAGATCACATCTGCCAAACATGCTTTATTTTGACATTTTCAATAAGATTATTTGAATTTTGAATCTCAAAGATTAAAGGGTTAATTGTATAACCGCATATTAGCTACTTAAAGTAACTTGAATCTTTAAGTCTTCATTTCTTTTCCTTTTCTGTCTTAAAATGAGTCGTCATTCTGCATTCCTCAGCAGATCAGGAATCCTTCATAGAAACAAATGTTAAAATATGAGTGAAGACTGCTGTCTTATGTTTGGAGGCGTAACTTCAGAGTTTACAGTAGCACTATAATGAAATCCTTGTTCTCAGCTCTCTGTTTGATAAATAGATAAAACCATCAGGATTGTGTCTAAAATGTCTTTTCTTTGTGGTGAAAGAAGTTCAAAGTTAAAAACCACGTCAGAGTTGATGGTCTGAATCTCTGATTCGGTCGTGTCCTGCAGCCATTCTGTACGAGCTGCTGTATGATGGCGTCTTCAAGGTGGACCGCAGCGCTCTGAGCATCTGTCAGCGCAGCAGCAGACATTCCGACTTGCTGAGCGATGATGGCATGGCTGCCTTCAGCAGTGACGAATCCGACCCGGAGACCAACGAACCACTGTGGTAAGCATGTCTCTTCAAGAGGAAGAGCAGTTAGATTCTGAAGGGTTCTGTGGGTGATCTGTATGTCCGTGTCAATTCTCATAAAACTGTTTTCCCATCAACCCCGTGACTTCCTACTTAAGACTTGTTTTGATGGTTTTCAGGTTTTATACCTCAAAACAGAACTGAGACTCGGCAAGGTTATAAAAAAACTTTTGTCTGAGCAGGAAAACAGGAAAAGTCTTAGTTTAGTTGGATCTGAGTTCTGCCTTGACCAGGTGATGCTTCATCAAAGACTAGAGGACTGACGCAGCATGACTGCTAACACCTTCTACTCTTTAGGTTTTTCCTTCAAACAAGACGCAGTGTAAGTTAGTGATTGTGCATCAGAGCTGTGGAGTTCCTCTAGGATCAACCTTTGGGTCTCTGCTGAACAGCTTTCTCTGGGTCGGTTAATATGCAGACGATACTCAGGTTTATAGAAGTTTGGAGTGTGGCGTAAGGAAACCGTACAACATCATGTGACTTGCATTATCGTTACAACTACTTCATGATACACTTACCACACACGACAATGGAACATTCCATTTTCACGACGTCTCTTGAGATGACCGTACGAGCTTCTAAGGGAACTGCAAGACACACCTCCCCTTAAAATGAAGTCTACGACCCTCAACAGACCCGGGGAACCCAGAAACCCACAGAACCCGTACAAGTCAACTCTAATATGAGTTTATGAGGCTGAGGCTTAACGCCTAGAAACTTGCAATTCTTTCCAGCTATGAAAAATAAACTCACTTGAGTTCACTTTCAACCAACTCAACTTGAGTTTAACCATCAGACAAATGTTAAGAAAACAGACCAAACAGCTCAGTGTGAAAGCAGCTTTGTGGTTGAACCACCACTGTTTACACAAATATTTTTTTAACCCAGGGTTGAAGAAGGGACGAGCCAGGCATCCTGGAAACAGAGCAACCAGAGCTACAGGGTAACGTATCCCCTCTGTGACGTTCTAAACTCCTCTGTGACGTTCTAAACTCCTCTGTGACGTTCTAAACTCCTCTGTGACGTTCTAACCTCCTCTGTGACGTTCTAAACTCCTCTGTGACGTTCTAAACTCCTCTGTGACGTTCTAAACTCCTCTGTGACGTTCTAAACTCCTCTGTGACGTTCTAACCTCCTCTGTGACGTTCTAAACTCCTCTGTGACGTTCAAAACTCCTCTGTGACGTTCTAACCTCCTCTGTGACGTTCTAAACTCCTCTGTGACGTTCTAAACTCCTCTGTGACGTTCTAAACTCCTCTGTGACGTTCTAACCTCCTCTGTGACGTTCTAAACTCCTCTGTGACGTTCTAACCTCCTCTGAGACGTTCTAAACTCCTCTGTGACGTTCTAAACTCCTCTGTGACGTTCTAAACTCCTCTGTGACGTTCTAAACTCCTCTGTGACGTTCTAAACTCCTCTGTGACGTTCTAACCTCCTCTGTGACGTTCTAAACTCTTCTGTGACGTTCTAACCTCCTCTGTGACGTTCTAAACTCCTCTGTGACGTTCTAAACTCCTCTGTGACGTTCTAACCTCTTCTGTGACGTTCTAACCTCTTCTGTGACGTTCTAACCTCTTCTGTGACGTTCTAAACTCCTCTGTGACGTTCTAACCTCCTCTGTGACGTTCTAAACTCCTCTGTGACGTTCTAAACTCTTCTGTGACGTTCTAACCTCCTCTGTGACGTTCTAAACTCCTCTGTGACGTTCTAACCTCCTCTGTGACGTTCTAACCTCCTCTGTGACGTTCTAACCTCCTCTGTGACGTTCTAAACTCCTCTGTGACGTTCTAAACTCCTCTGTGACGTTCTAAACCTCCTCTGTGACGTTCTAAACTCCTCTGTGACGTTCTAACCTCCTCTGTGACGTTCTAAACTCCTCTGTGACGTTCTAAACTCCTCTGTGACGTTCTAAACTCCTCTGTGACGTTCTAAACTCCTCTGTGACGTTCTAACCTCCTCTGTGACGTTCTAAACTCTTCTGTGACGTTCTAACCTCCTCTGTGACGTTCTAACCTCCTCTGTGACGTTCTAACCTCCTCTGTGACGTTCTAAACTCCTCTGTGACGTTCTAACCTCTTCTGTGACGTTCTAAACCTCTTCTGTGACGTTCTAACCTCTTCTGTGACGTTCTAAACTCCTCTGTGACGTTCTAACCTCTTCTGTGACGTTCTAAACTCCTCTGTGACGTTCTAAACTCTTCTGTGACGTTCTAAACTCCTCTGTGACGTTCTAAACTCCTCTGTGACGTTCTAACCTCCTCTGTGACGTTCTAACCTCCTCTGTGACGTTCTAACCTCCTCTGTGACGTTCTAACCTCTTCTGTGACGTTCTAACCTCCTCTGTGACGTTCTAACCTCTTCTGTGACGTTCTAACCTCCTCTGTGACGTTCTAACCTCCTCTGTGACGTTCTAACCTCCTCTGTGACGTTCTAACCTCCTCTGTGACGTTCTAACCTCCTCTGTGACGTTCTAACCTCCTCTGTGACGTTCTAAACTCCTTTGTGACGTTCTAACCTCCTCTGTGACGTTCTAACCTCCTTTGTGACGTTCTAAACTCCTCTGTGACGTTCTAACCTCTTCTGTGACGTTCTAACCTCCTTTGTGACGTTCTAAACTCCTCTGTGACGTTCTAACCTCTTCTGTGACGTTCTAACCTCTTCTGTGACGTTCTAACCTCCTCTGTGACGTTCTAACCTCCTCTGTGACGTTCTAACCTCCTCTGTGACGTTCTAACCTCCTTTGTGATGTTCTAACCTCTTCTGTGACGTTCTATCCTCTTCTGTGACGTTCTATCCTCTTCTGTGACGTTCTAAACTGTGTCTGTGTTTCAGGGTCGTGGTCGCGGTCGGCAGTTGCCGGAGAGAGTGAAACGGTCCCTGAACCCGACGTTGCTCCGAAACGTTGAGTTTGACGTCTGGAACCGAAGCAAACGAGGTGATCTCAGGTTCCACCACACAGAAAAACAGCATTTCTGAAGTCTTGAGTGTAGTGCAAAAATCTCTGCTTTGGATCTTCTGATTTGGTCAGACGTGGCTGAAGATCAACCAGACTTCAATAGACTTCAAAGATGACTTTTGTCTTTTTAGAACGTGGAAATAGAAACTTAACGATTCCTTAACCTAGTATCCCCGCCGTTTCCATCAAACAGAAACACCAAACATGACCTGGAGGATCTTCTGATCCTCAAAAGTCTGGTCACAAGCTGAGGATTATTGCTTTCTTTCAAGTGTCTACGTCTGAAAAAGAAGACTCTTCCAGATGAGATCCAGATGATTGCCGTCAGCCTGCCTTCTAAATGATAATGATGATGATGATGGTGGTGGCAGGTGTATAACTTGAAGGTGTCTTCTTCCTTGTAGCTCAGCAGAAGCTGGATTACTCCATCGCCACGGGGATGCAGTTCACTGTAGGAGATCACTGTCAGGTCTGTGGATCCCTGCGTTCTCATTTGATCTGCTGATTTGGCGTTCCCTTCACGGTCCTGCTCCCTGCAGGTTCGTCTGGAGAGCAACGGGCGGAGCTACAGCGCCACGGTCAAAGAGGTTGCTCTGGACAACAGCATGGTGACGGTGGTCATTGAGGAGCTGGGCAGGAAGTGGGTGATCTTGCTGCAGCTCTGTGTTGGCGGTTTGGCGGTTAGCTAACGTTCATTTGCATGCAGACCCTATAACGTTCCCGTGTGGAGTCTCCGCCCCCCCAGCAAGGAGGGCACCTGGAGCACCGTCTGCCACCGCGACAAGAGGCTGAGCAATGGGCACGGAGGTGGGGTGAGCACACGTGTGCGAGCGGCGCAGCGCCGGGGGCTTGTCCGTGCTGAACTGTGATTCTGCTTCTTTCAGAGCCGGATGATCGGGGCAGGGGCAGAGGGAGGGGCAAGTCCTCGCCGATGGCTGCTGGTTCCCCGGCGCTGGCGGCAGGATCCGGTGGGCGTGTTCAGAAGCAGCACTCGTGGCCTCAGCAGACCTCGGGGGAGGAGCTTAAACCCAGCAGGTGTGTGGAAGGAGGCGGAGCCGTGGGTTTGGAAGGTCACATGATCTTTTTTGTGGACCAAACTAAGTCTAGTTTTCTTGATGCGGTTCACTTCAGTGTAAATGCATATGAATTATTCAGCATTTAAAAGACAGGAAGTGACATCACTGCAGAGAGTTTGGAAGGAAAAAAGGAAGACATTTGTTGCATTAAGGAGGCTCCTCCTCCTTTCTCATCAGTGAGAGGAGGTGAGAGGCAGTAAGAGCTACTGTCAGGCCCCGCCCACTGCAAGTTGCAAAATTAAGTCAAAGCTTTTAAAGACACATTTATTTTTGTATCCAAATTAGACACGCCCATTTCAAGTGTTTAGCCAATTAGAGAAGAGGACACTTGTCTTTTCCCTGCTGACTTTACAGCAGCTCTTTGGGTTTGTGTTCCCACAGGAAGTCGGTGAGCGTTGTAGAGGCGGCGTTAGGCGTGACTGAGGAAGAGCGTCTGGCCAAAGAGGAGGAGGAGAGAAACGTGGCGCTGGTGGAGATCCAGCTCCGAGATGAGAACAGCTTCCCTGCTCTCGGGGTGAGTCTGCGGCCGGATTCATGTGCTTGAATTTGTCGCTCTAAAGCTGAGCTTGGAACCCACAAAGGGATCGGTTCCTCAGAAACTCTCTTTAATGTCTACGCACCGACGCCGTGAGGCCGGAGTGGGTTCAGTGAAACACAAAAACAGAAGAAAAAAAAAAAGGCTTACAGTTTTATATTTTAAAATCCTTCAAAACTTTCTTACAGACGTCATCCACACCTTTGAACTTTCCAAACTCTATATGTGAAACCCAAATCGAACAGCTAAAGCGTAAGTGAACAGGTGGAACCACTTACTCTGGAACACCACGACTGGCTGGAAGAACCGGAACCCCTTGGATCAATAATATAATCTTGTGTGGCGTTCACACCCATTCACTCGTCACATGTGCTGCTGGACGTCTGTGGGAGGAGCTACCAATAATTCCGTCTAATCGCTACATTTTAGAAGACACAAATGATGCTGAGAGATCAGGTTAATTCAACATTCAGAGACTTCCAGCACAGCGAGCTTCACTGCTGCTGCAGGAGCTGCGTCTGAATGACGGCGCTTTCAGCAGGACTTCTATCTCTGTGACCCAGTTTGACCGCTTGCTGTCCCGCGTTAGTCTGAAGAGGAAAAAATGAAGCTAGAGACATTTTTGTTATTGTCTTCATACGAGCACCTTTTTATGTTGCAAAGAGCTGTTGGAAAAATGTCAATGTGTTCTGCAGAATGACAATAAAGATTCTTGATAAGAAGTTATCACAAAGTTTAGGAGGACGATCAGATTTTACTCCGTGTTTTGGGACTCCACCCACTGATTACATCATCAACACATCATGGATCAAAGCTGACTTTCTGGTTGACACAAACTCTTTGCCAAAGAGTAGATATTTGATCTCTGAAAACTTCACGTTTGTTGTGAACGCAGCTCAAGGAAGATGCTAAAAAGTGACCAAACTGACCACATTAGAGCACTTTTGTGTCATCAAGTCTGTTGCTGTGAGTCGTGTTTGAGGCTTCGTGTAATTTTTAGTCTCACGCGGTTCCACGTCTGGTTTTAAATCTACACAAATGTGTGCCTGCTTCTGCAAAAACAGAAGTCATGAACACATTCACAGCGTTTTTATGTCCACGAACGAGACCTCTAAAGGCTAAAAACAAACCCGACCGAGTCCCCCACTGTCAGACACTTTGTCAAATTGAATGGATTTTAGTTTATATGTTTTTATTTTTAAAAAATTCTTCTTTATGATGTTTGAACGTTTGAAGATCTGAAATGTTTTTGCTTTTTCTTCCCAGAGTCAAACTGCTACTTCGTCTGAAGGAGGGAAGAGGAAGGGTGGAGATCGGAAACGCTCCCAGAGAAACAAGACGGTGAGTTCAAGTGCTTCTCCCAAGCTGGGAAAAACCAAATCTAGACCCAGCCGTTGATGGGAAGACAACTGTTCCATTTATCACGAAGATGAAGAATTTCTATGGTTCTCCATGAGCTCCGCTCCTGTTGCAGAACAGTCCCCTTGGAGGCGTCACAGCACCGCCGCCACCTGCTGGAGACTCATCGAAACGCTCCACCACGCCCCCCTGCAGCACCCACCACTCCTGCTGCTCCCAAACCCCCACCTGTTGTCTCTGACTCCACCCCCAAAGTTTCCACACTAACTTCAGGATCAGGCCACGCCCCTAATGCCACACCCCTCAAAGCAAATCCCAAATCCCGTCCTTTGGCTGCGACCTCGCCAAGCCCCCCTCCCCCTGCTGCCCCCTCCAAACCGCCCCCCCCTGCCCCCCCTGAGCGCCCTCGCCCCTAATCTTCCCACTACCTCACCTTCCTCCTCCTCCTCGACTCCGACCTTCATCGCTCCCATCGCCCCCTCCCCTACAGCTGCTCAGGGCTTCCCTCGGGCGTTCTCCCCCATCTCCTCCCTTCCTCACTCCCAGAGTCCACCCTCCTCTTCTTCAGTGGTTTCTCCTTCAGCTGCTCCTCCTTCAAGTAAGAGTTGCTCCTCATCCTCACACATCCGGAAGGTTTTCCAGAACTTTGAGTTCTGAAAAGACAAACTTCTTCTGCGGAAAAAAAACGAATTTACTCAAAGTTTTAGTTTCATTTCTTCACTGATTTCAGAGTTCATGGTTCAGTTCATGTTTCCACCAGTAGGGGTCACTGTTTTGATGCCAAACAACAGGAAGTTCTTGGGTTAGAGCGCCTGTCTCTCAAAATAAAAGTATAGATTTGTGTTGTTGGTGACAATTCCTTTCTTCTTTTTTCAGATGTTTTTTTCAAATCTGAAGTGACTATGAAGGCGCCTCAAAGCCACGCCCCCCAGATCCAGGCTCCTCCTCAGACCGCTGTTCCACAGCCCGACAAGCAGGGGTTTGAATCTCAGGCTGAGGGGGGGTCAGGCTCCTGCCCAGCAGAGACGCAGCTTCAGCCGCGGTCTGCGCCGGAACAGGTCCAGTCCCCTCACCCGCCTCCTGCTGCCCCCCTCCAGCAGACTCCTCAGTGTTGTGCCCCCTCCCATGGTGCATCAGAGTCCCTTCCGTCTTCCAGCGCTCAGAGTCAGACTGAAGCTCCGCCTTCAAAACCTGAGTCTCCGCCTTCCTCGCAGCAGCCCCCTCAACCCCCACAACTGCCATCTTTTCCTCACCCCCAGTCCCTCCCTGGCGTGGTCCCCCTGCAGCAGCTGTCCCAGGTCTACCAGGACCCCCTCTACCCCGGATTCCCCCAAGGGGAAAATGGTGAGGGGGCGCCGATGCCGCCATACTCCTTCAACAAGTCGGGAGACGACCTGCCGAAGGGTGAGGCTCCTCCTCCAGAACCCCTTTATTTAATAGAAGTTCCGTTCATTTAAAGAAAACTCTGATTGCTGAAAGCTGATTGCTGTTTTTAAATCAATCAAAAGCAAAACGAGTGACTTATTAAATATACAAACTGATGGATGATGACATCACAGGGAAGTGGGTGGGGTCGCGACGGTCACTTGTAATTCAACAGGCGCTTCTGCTAAAACTTTCTTTTTTGTTTTTTTTTTGCCATCATGCAGAACTTGTGTTTGATTCAAATAGTAGACTGGACTTACCTGCTGATCTGATTGCTGTTGCTACAGCCTCCTTTAACGCTGTCCTTATAAAACGTGCTGGGGATCGTACAACTACACGTGTTGCTCCACTTCTGCAATTCATCTTACGCCGTTCATCGTGACTTATTTCAAACTGTGAACCAGGCATAAATGCTTTGCATTTTAATGGTTTGTTATTTGAGAAAAAATGATTTACATATACATTTATTTTTATAAATCATCCAAGTGTTCATCATCAGTGGATTCATAGCTTTCGTAAAAATGTTTCTTTTAATTCAGATTTTGTGAGGTCATACTTTAAGAAAAACGAAAAGGTTTGTATTTATGTAAAATGTGCTTGATTGCTTTCAGCAATCAGACAACATTATGTCTGCATTAAACTGCTGCAGGTTGGTCACGAGATCAGTGTATAAAAATTCTTGGCAGTAAAAAAGAAAATTAAAGCAACATGTTTTTCTGTGCAGACGTCAACGTCTTGAAGTTTTTCTTCAACTTAGGTTTGAAGGTAAGATAAAAAAGTTTTCATACTATGTTATGAAGGTAAATGGTTTTATTATTCCAGTCAGGCTACAGATGATTAACTCACAATTGGTTTTTTATTCATTTTGTGTCTCCATTAGGGGCACGTTGAACACTTGTAAGACAGGAGATAAATATAGTACAAAAAATGTTGAATACATTGAATTGTATTCTCATCCTGTTTCCTTTTTTTTATATAACCAATATAACCATATATAAGCAATAAAAACAAAATATTTATTGTTACTTTATTCATGTAGATTGATTTTTCTTTTTTGATCAGAAAATAACTAAATCAATAAATCCTTTGTTTTTCAAACAAATCTCAAAATATTTGTAATTATTTAGCAATTGTTTTGTCAATACATTGAAGTAGCAAAACCAATAAAATGAGATGTTTTCTAATCATAAATGTGAACATAACATTCATTTTAAAGTCATTTTGAAAGAAGCAGATCATTTTGCACCAAAATCATAGAAATGTTGGGCTTTTGTTTTGAAAAAATGTCATTTTGTCTTTCCATCTGTCCTAAAGTTGTGATGGTTTTTAAAAAGCTGCTTCTGCTCCTTTCAGGCTTACTCCATGTCCATGTACCCCCCCTACATATATCTGCTCCCCCTGTGGCAGACTCACAGCCTTCAGCCCAAGCCCCCCTCCCCCGCTCCCCAGCCCACCCCGCCCCCCCGGCAACAGGAGACTTACCCCGTCCCCCTCGGCCCCCCACCTTCAGCTCTGCCCCCTCCTCAGTACGAGCACCAGCCTACTTTTCCAGAGAGGCCCAATCCCGGGGACCCCCCCTTTAGCCAGCCTGGCTTCCAGGTCAACCCCCCCACGTCCCACCGGATGCCCTCCCACTCTGTGCCCTGGCAGCAGGTGACACCACACACTCCCACTTACTCTGTTCGGTACCCCTCCCCCACTCCATCATACCCGAGTGCCCCTCCCTCATCCCAGGGGTACCACTCTGGACAGGCCCCCGTACACCCGCTGTACTCCTCGGGGCCCCAGTATCCCCCCTTTAACCTGGGCTATCAGTCTTCTTCTGTCCCTGAAGATCTCCAGCTCCGCCCGGAGCCCCTGGAGCAGCTGCAGCCGCCCAACGGGGATGTGATGGCTGGCCATGCCCACCTGAGAGCCGCCATGGGTCCTCTGGACAGTCCTGCTGCTGCTAATGTGGCTAACGCTAACAACAGAGCAATGATGCTTCCTGCCAGTTTTGGTGCGCGAGTCTAAAGTTTCCACCAGAGGGCAGTAAAGTGTAACCGTCTTTAGCTTTTAACACAAGTTTGTTTTTCCGTCCTCAGGCCAGAAAAAGGAGACTGGGGAGAGCACGACCCGAACGGTGCTGCTGGTTGACCCGCCACTCAACAACAAACCTATAGTGAGTTCGGACCAGCAACGGTCATTTAACCCTTTAACACTAGTTAACCTTTTGTGCACTGTTGTAACTCTTCAACCATTTATGCAAATAACACAAATCCAACTGATTCTGAAGCGAAGACATGCAACTTTGCTCGTGATATCAAAGACTGTGGTAAAGGTTTACACAATCACCGTAAATCAGACGATTCTGACGCGACTTTGGGCCAAAATTCTCTTTTCTCAATTTCAGAATCCACTGGAATTACGTGTGAATAGTTGAAGAGTTGCGGTAGTTCGGAGAATGTGTTATTTTGCTGTTGCGGGTGACATCTCCAGTGATAAAGGGTTAATGAAGTATTTAACCCCGTCAGCTTAAACTTTGACCACTTTAAGTTCAAACTTAGATTGCTTCATGGCGAGTTCACATAGGCAACCGTACCGTCTCCGGATACGATTACGGGACTAGAAAAAAGCTAAAGAGAATAAACATTTTTTACAGGGAAAAATTCTCTGCATTTTTTTACAGCTGCAGGCTCGACTTTAGGCTACGCTCACATCGCCTTCGACAACCTGTTCAGGCGACCACTTTCAGTGGAAAGTCTTTGTAAACACGCGTACCTGCGCGATTTCAAGTATCTACACACAGTTTTAAGACCATGTCAGGGCTCTACGTACCAAACGCGCAGCCATTGAACACACATTGACAGTTTAGCCAGGTTGAACTCTGACCAATCAGGGACTCCGATTTGGTCGTGGCAAACGGATGACGTCTCCTTTAATACACAGAAGTTCCAACTGTTTGAAAAGTGATCATGAAAGAGAAATCGGCCGGAATTTCTACGACACCAAGTCCGTCATGTATCGGAATAGAGCTGAAAAAGAAAAGCCTGAAGCAAGATTCACCAGATTTACACGGCTTTGCCGTTTCACACCAGGCCTCTTCCAGCTGTAAATGAGGGACATGTAAAGAGAAAAAGGAGAAGAAGCCCCTCCCTGCTTGTCCAGTGTGAACACCATGCGCTAACTTTGAACTGCATCTGGCTAAATCTGAACATAGTAAGAAGGCGGGACAAACCAAAAGTTAAAGATCCACTGGTTCCGTTCATCTGATTTGAGCTGGAATAACATTCAAACTGCTGAATGGAAACCAAATCAGTTGCTTCTTTTTATGAACTTGTGTCTGGCAGTTCCATCATATAAACTGATGGGGGCGCTATTGTAACAGTATAGGACGCATTCAAAAGGTGAATTCCAAACTACTTATGGATTTGGATTTCTACTGAACTTTGTGTTTATGTTCACATTTTAGTTTGTTGTTAAAAGTTGGATTTGGATTTTTTCAGCTGGCTGTGGTCTCAAACCCTGACATGAAAGACATCCCCTTCAAACCCAGCGGCAGTCCTGGCTCCTCCCCCATTTACCGGAACATCCGAAACCGTGGCGCCCCCTACCTCCCGCTGGGCAGCGTAGAGCCGAGTCACCAGAGTTACCCAGTAACCGTCACCATGACGGAGCCTCTGTCTGTGGCCTGCAGCACAGAGGACAGCTGGGAAGAGGAGGGGCTGAGGCCGGGGCCCCCCATGGGGCCGAGCAGAAGCCACAGGGGACGAGGGAGGAGGGGCCACGATGCTGGGAGGGGCGGGCCAAGGAGGCGCTACGGTGACATGGAAGTGAGGCAGAGCTACGTCCAGTATAACTCCTCCTTTAAGGGGCGGGGCCGATAGAGAGGATACTAGCTCTCAGCCAATGAGAGCAAAAGGGTGTAAAAGTATGACTTCTTCGATCCCAAAACATGAAACCTTATCTAAATTGTTCATCTAAAAACCTTTAAAAAGAACAAAAAGATATTTTAACTCCTAGTTTATTAGCCGAGCTTAGTTAGCATAAACAAGCTTAAGTTTACAAATATGAACAACTGAATGTACAAATTTCGCTGACCTGAGGTGGGAGGAGCCTGTTTTGAAATTCACACCTTTGCTGTTCTCATGCTGGGATGGAGCGAAAAACATCCCAAAGTTTTGTGTTTTTGAGACGTTTGCTATTTCTCCTGACAAAAGAAGCACTGATGTCTCGTCTCTTTTAGCAAGCACAACATCCAAAGCCTATGAAAAGACTTCAAATTTCTGATTTCCCATGTCACTTGAATGCACCACGGCATGTAGAAGTATTACACGCAGAGAGCCTCGCATAGTTTGGACAGAAAAGACACCAAAAAGTCTGAGGTTCCCTGCAGAGCTCAGGTTTTATTCAGAGCTGCTTGTGGTTCTTTAGATCAACTCAGTGCCTTATGTTTGCTGCTTTTACTTCTGTGTTCCCCAAAACACTGCTGTACAAAACAAATGTTGGGTTTTTCTATGTGATTGATTAAATAAAACGTTGGTTTGAACCGAACTTCTGATACTGCTTCATCCTGAACGTCAAAATTCTCTGGAAACCAGAAGTGTCTACATTTACGGCTAGCTCCAAAGCGACCATCACAGCTCCCTCTGAAACGCGTCAAACCGTTTCCACTGAAATGTTTACGGAAATGGACGTTTCGAGCTTCTGTGTTCAAAACTCTCCCGCTCTTTCATGGTTGCGCACATTTTTAAGACCATTTTTGGACTCTACGTTTAAAAAAGCACGTCTGCTGAACTGTAAATCTGCTGAATTTGACAAAAAAGTGACACTACTTTGCGCCAAAATTCCCTTTTCTTAATTTCTGAATCCACTGGAATTGCATAAATTGTTCAAACAGTTGAAGAATTCCGGAAGTTAAGAGAACATGTTTTGCTGTTGCCAGTCTCTAGTGGTAACGAAGCATTTTTTACCATCCTGCCTGAACTTTGACCTCTTTAAGGTCAAACTTCAGTTGTGTCATGGTGTGTTGACACCAGGCAACCGTACCTTTTTTCTGACGTTAGTATTTTTATGATAAATTGTTTATATAATCTGATGATTATTTTGGGTATGTTTGAGTGCAGCATGTGTGATTGACAGTTGACCAATGACTCGTCTGTTCCAGAAAAGGGGCGTGTCCTTTCAACAACTCCAGGTCAGTGACTGAATAGGTGAACTAGACTGAGTCAGCGTGATGTCTTCCACAGAAAGTAGTTCTCTTCCGCTTCTGACCAAATCAACTCAATTCAGCCGCTATCTTTATCGATACAGACGCCGCCATGTTGGAACCAGACGTCATCGGTAAGCGGTGATTGGTTCCAGACGCTCTGAGTCAACATTTCTCTGGTAACCACTTTCACAAGTCAGGAGTGAGCTTGTTGGAAGGCCAAACCCCTTCCACTTGACAGCGAGCTACCCAAATCTTTCAAAGGTATTGAATGCTGGACGTGGGGGCCAGCAGGCTCCGCCTACTTTTGAGGCATCTGACTGATCAGTTTAAAACTTGAAATACAGCAAAAATGTTGAACAGTACATCAGGTAAGGCGAGCTAAAAAGTGTAATAACAGCACTGACGGCAGGTTTGATCAAGCCAGCTTTACAACACATTTCGACTGTTTCGTAACGTTTGATTTTTATGGAGAAGACATGAATGTGGCCGTTTATCGACATAGATTTGGCAAATGTAAATAAATGTACATTTTCTTCGTCCAGACAGGTAAAGCTTTACATATAAAAAAGCTGCAGATACATACGAAAGCTGTTCTGGAATGGTTTTGTCAAAATGTATTCGTGTACACGTCACCCGCTGGTGTTCCGTAATGTTTTTAAATGATGCATCATAAAAACAGCAGCATACAGTTAGTGGACATTTAGCATTCATAGTTTTGGTTTTTGGAGTTTCTCTCTGGATCCAGTTTACATGAACATTTGAATACGTTTTGAATCTGGTTTGATGAATTCTTTGTTGGACTAGAATTAGTGACTTAGCTCCATATTAGCCGTGTTATAAAGTATATTAGTTTCATTTCTCAGTTGTCTTCATGTTTGTGCAGGACAGAAGCGAAAGCGTCTGATGGTCGGGAAGCATCCGTTTATTGTCACTTGATGTAAATGCACGAGTGTTAGACGCAGCTTGATGATCCTTGTTGGGGCCGTCTCCTGGACCGGCCCTTCCCCCTGTGGACAGGATGTGATAATGCACTTCTTCATTTTACACGTCACAACATTGCTGGCTATGGAACAGCCCGGTACATGAAAGGCTGATGGTTTTCCGTCGCGGCGCCGGACGTTCAAGAGCAGCTGGAGGTCGCTGTTGGTCACATGGGACGGGGTCTTAGTCGTCCAGGAAGAAATAGTTCCCGCTCTTTTTCTGTTCCGTGTCCTAGACGGGGTGACAGAAAAGGCATTAGAGTTGTATCGTAAAACAAATCCCGCCGGGCGCTCGTACCTTGATGGAGTTGAGCTTATTGATTCGTGGCCTAAAGTTGTTCGGGTCTCTCCTGAACGTGATCTCCAGCAGCGACAGGAAACGGTTCATCCCCGCCAGCAGACCCTGAGGCCTGACGGAGGAAAGACATGGCCGTTAATCTGCCATGACTGGGAAGTTTGCGCTTTATGCGAAGCATCCTCACGTGTTAGCCGACGTCTCTTTGGAGGGAATGCCATCAAACACGATGACTCTGTCGGCGAGGTATGTCGCCATGATGAAGTCGTGCTCCACCACAAACGCAGTCTTCTTAGCGTGGAGGATATACCTGCAAACAGGAATAGGATTAGCATCATTAGCATCAAAAACACTTGTGATGGTTAAACAGATTCTCAAAGGTTGAGGTTTCGGTCTAACAAAGAGCGAGGACACCTGGTGGCGAACTGAAGCCACAGCTCAGACTAAAGCCCCAGACTTACATTTGATATATTTCAGTTTTTAAAGAAGTTTCTACCATCAGGTTATGTCTTTATATTAGTATTTTTTTCCACTAAATTTCATCCAAAAGCATAAAACTGTTTTAAAGGCTCAGGGGGAAATAAACTAATAAAATCAAAGGATCGTAAAGGAAAAGAAGCTCCACCTCTTGATGACTCTGGCCGCCATCAACCTCTGCTCAGAGTCTAGGTACGCCGACGGCTCGTCAATCAGGTAAACATCGGCCGGTTTCCCCAAACAGAGCGTGAGGGCGACTCGCTGCAGCTCACCACCGGAGAGGTTCTGCACCTGCAGGGGGAGGAGTTTCCTGTGAGAACAGCCTCAGAGCCTCAGTGTGCCGTCAGGGTCAGGGCGCCTTACGTCCTGGTCGATGATGCTCTCGATCTGCAGCGGCTTCATCACGTCGGTGATGAACTGCGGGTGCGTGTACGCGTCCCGGATCTTCTCGTGCAGCAGCGCTCTGACGCTGCCCTGCGGACAAACACACCAGCGTCTGCACCTCTGAAAGGGCCACACGGGTACTCCACTGAGCGGCTCTCACCTTGAACTTGGGGCTGATGGTCTGAGGCTTGTAGCTCACGTTGAGGATAGGAACCTCACCTAGAACACACACCGCAGGTCAGAGCACGTCTGAGCAGGTCGGAGCGCGTCTGCGCAGCTCAGCCTGTGAGCACACTCACCTCCACTGTCGGGTTTGAGTCCTCCTGCCAACATCCTGATGAAGGTCGTCTTCCCCGTTCCTGCAAACATGTTAGCAGCCGTAAGATCCAGATTACCACCAGGAACCAAACCAGAACTCAGAGATTCCTCCAGTGTCCTTTTAGATTCTGGAAAGTTTCGCATTTTCTGTGGCTGTGCACCAGTGGGTTAAACAGCATGTACATGGGTCGAAGGTTTGAGTCCCGAGGCAATCACTAGTTTTAGAAACAGATATGAAACTCAAATAGATTTAAAAACAATGATTTAATTTGAAATAAATCCTGATTTGGTAGGTATTGTGGTTTATAATTAATTCAAACAGTATTTTACTATTTTTAATTATTCATTACACCATTTATTCTATAAATGATCAAACTGGCTTCATTCGACATCATCACCAGACCTCTGTTCTTTGAGGAGTCATGAACTGTTACAAAGCAGGTGAGTTTACAACATTTACCCTTGAGTTTACAGCACATGCTACTCTGACTTATTTATGTACACACAATGCTTTCTTAACTGACTGTAGCCCCGCCCCCAAACCTCATGAGGTCAGCAAAGAGCTTAGTGCTTCAGAAGCTCGGTGATTGAATCACAAAGTTCCAGTTCTTGGTTCCGCTGTGGTTCAAAAGCAGCAAAATAAACCTGCGGCTCACCGTTTTCTCCCAGCATCACCATGATCTCAGAGTCCGTGAACTCTCCTCCTTTGATGGCCAGCGTGAACTCGCCCATCGTCTTCACCATGTCTGGATACTGAACATTAGCACAAATGCAACAAATTACTGGAGTGCCATTTTTCAATATTCAGGAAGGAGAAAAAAAAAATTGGGGGCTTGTCCGGGATAAAAAAAAAACTTTTGAGAGGTATGTTCTGAACTTAAACAACAGTTTCTTTGGGGGCTTGTGTGTAATATCACCAACCAAAGGTTTCCTTCTTTTTATTCTGTTTTTTTTTTTGCGTGTGTGTCATGTCTCTTAACAACTAGTTTTTTGGGGGCTTGTCCGGGATATCAACAGCAGTTTCTTTGGGGGAGATCAAAAGAAGAATTGAAGTTACATTGCACATACCTGGTAGTGTCTGAGTCTTTTCACTTCCTCTTCATTGGCTGTTTCTGCCACTTTAAAGACCAATGAGGTTTCCCGAAACCTGAGGTTTTCTGTGGGAACGTAACCATCCAGGAAGATGTTGATTCCTGCAAAAGAAGTAGAAAGCTTCAGCCTCTCTGCAGCCGCGGCTCACTCTTCTGTTGTCTGAGTTGTTACCTTCTCGGACGCTGAAGGGCATGGTCACAACTCCGTAAGCGCTGGGGACTCCATACAGACAGCAGATGAAGTCGGACAGGTAGTCCAACACGCTCAGGTCATGCTCCACCACAATGATGTACCTGACGCCCAACAGTACGTTCAAGAACAAGAAAACAGTCCAGGAGAAACGGCAGTGGGTGGCTCCTCACCTGTCCGGGGTGATGAGAGAGCGGATGGTGATGGCAGCCTTCAGCCTCTGCTTCACATCCAGGTAACTGGACGGTTCGTCAAACATGAAACTGTAGTAGAAGAGCAGAGACTGTGAGCGTGAGATCAGAGCAAAGAGCGGGATGACAACAAAACCCGGAACTCACATGTCAGCCCTCTGGATGCAGACAACGGCGCAGGCAAACCTCTGCAGCTCCCCTCCGGACAGGTCCTCCACGTTCCTCTCCCGCAGGTGACTCAGATCTGCAGCAGCAATAAACTCACAACGTCAACCCAGAAAAAAAAACGACAGGCTCTTTTCAGAACAGTTTGTTGTTACCCAGCTGTTGGCAGACGATGTCTTGTGTGTCCGTGTCGTCTTTCCTGCTCAGGATGGCCCCTACTGACCCCTGCAGGCAGAAGTAAGAAGTGAAGATGTAGCCAAACCAAAGACGGCTTGTTCTACGGAACCTAGCAGCAGAGAACCACACCTTGACAGTTTTAGGGATCTGGTCGACGTACTGCGGCTTGACGATGGCTCGCAGGTCGTCCTCCAGGATTTTGGTGAAGTAGTTCTGCAGCTCAGAACCTCTGAAGTAGGTCAAGATCTCCTGCCAGTCCGGAGGATTCTTGGAAGAAAAAAAAAAGATTCAAATTCAACAAAACAAACTTGAGGATAGACCTGCAAAGACCAGCAGTGATCACACTCACATCATACTTCCCCAGGTTGGGCTTCTGTTTCCCGGCCAGGATCTTCAGAGCTGTGGACTTGCCGATACCGTTGGTCCCGACCAACCCCAGCACCTCCCCGGGTCTGGGGATGGGCAGCCTGAGACAAATGGAGAAAAATCCATCAACGTTCCTGGAACTGTGGGAGGAACCCGTATAATTCCTGAAACGTTTGTGGTATGTCCGAGCTCAGTTACACAAAACCAACATGGGAACAGGAGTTCTGAGATTCCACAGAAACAGCACAGATTTCTTGTTTCTATGACAACGTCATAAACAGACATTTGAATAAAAACGGAAACTTTAGCCTCCATACAGTAAAGAAGAACCTGATCACAAGTTCACTCAAAGAAAGCCCAACCTGACGTTTTATTTGAAAAACACAGACTTTCACTTATTCTCCGCTGCAGCTGCTGCTCTCCAACCAGGCACGGCAGTACACGTTTGAACCTCTAGACGGGGAGAAAAAGTCCAACAGAACCAGAGCAGATCTTCCAGCCTTCACTGCTGTTTGTGGTTTGGACTCAAACCAGGAGTCCAAACTGTCGAGCGTTGAAGTCAGAACTCAAACTTATTCTAACAGGAAGCCATTAATGGAGCCACACGACTGGGTTGGAACCCAGGTGAGGTTCCCGTGCGGGCCGGCGGCGTGTACCTGTGCAGCTTGAAGGAGTTGGCGCAATATCTGTGAGTGGTTTCCTTCTCCAGGTTGCTGGGAAGGTTGACAATGGACAACGCCCCAAACGGACATTTCTACAGAGAAAGAACGGAGACGGGTCAGAACCGGGCCGGCTGACAGCAACACCACCAGCAGGTTTACTCACCTTGATGCAGATGCCGCAGCCAATGCAGAGAGACTCTGAGATCCACACGATCTTACTCTGCGGGGTCACCTCGATGCACAGCTTACCTGCACACACAGGAAGTGGGAGGTGGGGGTCAGGATCAAACCTGCCGCCGCCTCCTCCTGTGGGGGGAGGGGGGACTCACCCATGCGCACCACCGGGCAGCTCTTCTTGCATTCCTGACGGCATTTCTTGGGTTTGCATTTGTCGTGGTTGACAATGGCGATCCTGGTGTTTTTATCCGCCATGATGGGAGGGGAGGGGAGGGGGTGGCGCTGACGGGGCCTCCACCTGCAGAGCTGCTGAACCAAACAAACAAAAGGGGCGGGGCCTGTCAGAAAACCAAAACTACCAGAAGATGAAGACTTTATTTCAGTTTAACTATCTGATGAAGAGAAAAACAAAAACAACTTCAGGCGTAAAAAGCAACAAAAACTTCCAGATGTTTAGAGATCTGATGCTTTTATTTTGATAAACCTAATGAGAAAATAAAAAAACGAGTTAGATTTCCAGATTAATTTGTTTTTCTGCAGTAAAAAGATGAGATTGTTCCAAAAACTCACATGAAGTTGCGAGGAAAACTCCAAATATTTGCAACATCGATGTCAGGAAACAAGATTCACCAAAATAAATCAGACATTACAAAAAAAAGAAAAAAACCTGAAATGATCTAATCAATGAACTTAAAAAAAATATGAATGTACTTTTTAAAAATCTTTTATATGTGAAAAAAAAAATCTAAATTATACTATAAGACTTCCACTTTTGTCATTCAAAGTTCAAAAATTGCTTTAATAAACAAATAAAATCAAGTTTAGAATGAAATTTAAGTTTCTCAACTCCAAAGTGTCCTCCAGAAATGAACTGGAAGCTCAAAAAACCCAACGGAATCTGAGGCTGCAGATTTGCATCATATGGATTCTAGGGTGCAGCGGCGCCTCAGAGACGGGTGGAGCTTCAGACGGTTCAGATCTGAGCCTTTGATGCCAAAGTAAATTTCAACGTCTCACCAGATCAAGTACTCAGGTTTTTAAACAAACAGAAATATCCCAAATGCTTTTCTTTTTAAAAAATCAAATGGAAAGTTTGAGATTAAATAATAGAACTTAAATGTGTTATGTTTATAATATGCTATAATAAGGGACATTTCTATGCCATAACAGATAAAAAAAAAGAATCAAATAATTTACAGAAGGAACCAATTTAGCTTTAAATTGCTTTTTTATTTTATTTTCTGCTTTTCTGATCCAAAATCAAATATTTTTGTTAAGTATTGATCAATGTAAGTAAGAAACTGTATTTTATTACCGCATCAAGGTGGTTTTAGGACACATTATTTTTTTTAAAATTACCCATTACTTCACTGATTTGAGTCAAATTAGGAAAACAATCTCCTTGATTCAGTTGTAAGAGCTGATTCAAATTAAACTTTATTTAAACATTAATGCAAGCCAACAGGTTTTTTAAACCGTCTCATGCAGTGACGTTCATCTCTCTGATCTGATCATTAACTGAAATCATGTTTTGTATTTTCTGGTAGTTTAGGTTTGGCCTCAGCCCCCCTACAAAAACCGTAAAGGGCGGAGACGACGGGCTTTAAACTGCAACATTATTCCACATTTGGTTTAACCGCATTCATCCAAAGGCCGATCGCATCATCCAAATCAGATGTTTGACTTCACGGTGCGAAAATCCATCTAATGTATATTTTTTGGCTCTAAAACGAGTAAATTCTTAATTTGAATGAATAGCGGACGTAATTCGCCGCAATGTGACAAGTAAACGTCACAATGGAGACAAAACCGACGGTCGCGGGGTGAATTTATAGTTTATAAATCTAGAAACGATAAAAATAAAGATTTGTATGAATTATTATGAGGTTTAAAAGCGACAGTAAATCAAAAAAGACGATCTAACGGCACTGATCGGGGAAGCTAACAGCTAACCGCTAACCCATAAGGCCTCACACTTTGACAGCTGTGTGTTCCTAAGGTGATTCAAACAAATAAAAGCCTCCGCCACATCCGGGGTGTTTGGTAAATACTCACCCTTCTTGGGCTCCTGGCTTCCGGCTGTAAAAACACCAAACTCCTAAAACATTTACAGAAAAAAATCGGAGAAAAAACTTCTGTTTTTCAGCAACGTGTTTCTTTGCTGGAAGCCGGCAGGAAAGATGGCGGGAGGCGCGTGGTTTGTAAGCGACCATGACCTCTGACGTCATAAAAATGCGACACTGATGTTTGGGATCAAAGCAACACATTGAACCAAAACAAAAGTGGATTTTAAAGAAGAAAAATTCTCTTTAATGTGTTGATACGACGTTTGAAAGGTTACAACTTTCCTTCAAGCTTGCATTTGTCTTTATTTATACAATGTTTTAGTTTTGATAAAGTAAAATATGTTATTTTATCACCGTGTAGCTAACACACATCTGTCGTGATTCTTTTTTCTGTTTTTACTGCTTTATTGTAAATTATTTACAAGTTGTTAAAGTTTTATTGTTACATTTACTTGTTTTTTAGTCTTTAATAACGGAATTTCTGTTGTGTGGCTATAGCTAAGACTGCTAGCCTAATATTTCGTAAATTTCAGTTAAATTAGATACTTCCGGGTTTTTTTTAACTGTTGCGCCGAATACTCCACCAGATCCTGTTGAATCTTTTAGTTAAATACATTTTATTTCCTAAAGAAATCTGATGTTTTATATGCAAATGAAACTTAGACTTATAACTTTTTCAGTGGAATTCGGAGTGAAGCTTCATTTGGAGTTTCAGCCTTTGATTTGGTTTGTTTTATGGTTGCAGAATGGCCACCGCGAGTAAAACACCACCTGGTGCCGACCCGAAGCAGCTGGAGCGGACTGGCACGGTTCGAGAGATAGGCTCCCAGGCGGTGTGGTCGCTGTCCTCCTGTAAACCGGGTAAACGTCCTGAAAACAGGCGGTTTGCACACAGAGGGGGAACTCACTGTAACCCCCATGTCTGCAGGGTTTGGCGTGGATCAGCTGAGGGACGACAATCTGGAGACGTACTGGCAGTCGGACGGGTCACAGCCCCACCTGGTCAACATCCAGTTCAGGTCTGAGTGAAACCCCGCCACAACATTTGTGTGTGCCGCTCATCGTGTCAGATGTTCATGTTTTGAATCCAGGAGGAGAACCACCGTGAAGATGCTCTGCATTTATGCGGATTATAAATCGGACGAGAGCTACACCCCCAGTAAGATCTCCGTCCGAGTGGGAAACAACTTCCACAACCTGCAGGAAATCCGGGTAACCATCCAGTAACACGGTGAAGTCAGACCATGGGCAGCAGTTGAATATCATAACCTCAGTCTGCCGCTATGTTCTCTGCAGCAGCTGGAGATGGTGGAACCAAGCGGCTGGATCCACATCTCTCTGCTGAACCAGGTAAAATAAATCAAGATCAAATCAAACTTTATTAATAAAACACTTTTCACACACAATATTTATGAAAAACATTCAAAGTACAAATCTGGGTTGATGTTGAAGAACATATCACATACAGATTTTGGACCAATCACTGCTCACTGATATCGTCTGGTTCCAACACGGCGGATTAAAAAAAAGCGACAGATTTGTCTGTATATCACTATAAAGACATTCACAAACGAATCAATAAATGACATCAAATCAGTTTAACAAAACCCAGTTAAATCAGAATTTGTGTCAAAACGATGAGTTCCGTGTTTTGGTGCCACCTTAACTGCCAGAACTGTAAGACCGTCCCTGCAGTCCAGAGGTCTGAACTCGGAGAGCAGGACGAGGTGTTTTCAGTCGTGGTTGCAGCTGCCGTTTCTCGTCTGTGTTCCAGCGGACCAACGAGCCCATCAGCACCTTCATGATCCAGATCGCGGTGCTGGCCAACCACCAGAACGGCAGGGACACGCACATGCGGCAGATCAAGGTCTACACGCCGGTGGAGGAGAGCTCCATCGGCAAGTTCCCACGATGCACCACGGTAGATTTCATGATGTACCGCACCATCAGGTGATCCCGGGAGGTTCTGGAGCCGGAGCGGCATCGGTTGGGGTTTTTGCGTGTTCCAGAACAAACAGAACCAGACCGATCGGATGAATGTTTGTGCCAACAGTTTGTTACAGGAGGAAGAGGGAAGCCTTACAGAAGAACCAAGAGTTCTCATGAAGTCACATTTTTATGAACAAAATAATCTTCTTTATACGGAAACACGTTTTAGAACATTCTTCAACATGGATTTAATGTGAAGCGGCAGCAGCGGCAGCGGCGTTCTCTGAACCCTTCAGATTTCTAATGTAAATAAAAGGTTTTCAGAATCACATCATTGCTGTTTATTGTTTATTGCAGTTTTCCTAAAACATTTTAGTCACAAACTGTTTTATTTGACACTTCAGAAAGAAAACAAATACAGTCAATGTTTTGAAAAAAAATGCCATAAACCGACCCTGCAGCCTCGGAGTGAGCAGAATCCAGAATGAAATCCTGAAATGGAATATTAGGGCCACCACAGAAAATAAACAAATACATGAGAAAGAAACTATCAGCAAAAAACGCCATTTATGAGAATAACGTTGCACATTTTTGAGAAGTTCAAATTTTATGACAAAAAAGTTTTACACAATGAAAAAAAATTGACAATTTACTAGAATAAAGTAGTAAATATCTATTCCAAAAAGTTAAAAAGGAAAAAGTTGTCAAATTCTGAAAATATTTGTAGATTTAGCTTTTCAAGAATTTGACTGAATCTACTTTACTGTTTCTGTCAATGGAAAGCTTTATTTTCATGAAATTAAAGCTTTATTTTTGGAAAAAGCATGATTCTTTCCTTCTGAAATTACAACTTTTTAAATCATAAATGTACTATTTTATTTACTAAATTCTATTTAATTTTTACATACAATTTTGACTTTTTTTAATGTCATGATTTTTTTTTTCTCGTAATTGTACAATTTTAGTGTAAAGTTTTTTCATTTTATTCTCACTTTTATTCAGGACTTTATTCATTTAAAATTGTGACATTTTTCTCATAATATACTATTACAATTTTTTTCTCTTACCTGTTCTACTTTTTTAAAAATAATAATGACTATAATATTATATATATTTTTCACCTTTTTCTCTTGATTTTATGACTTTTTTCTCATAACTGTACGACTTTACTCACAAATAATGTTGACTGTTACAACTTCTCACATAATTTTGACTTCTCGTTATTGTACACCTTTATTAACATTTGGACTCCTATTTCAACATTTTAGGACTTTTTTCATACATGTCTTTTTTTACTTACTATGGCCCATCCTATTAATGACATGTAAAGCATCCAAATGTCAAAAAGATTCCTGATAAACTCAGATTTCAGTGTCGCAGTGATGCAGTGTGGCTACTTTACCAGCAGGGGGAGGCAGAGCGCACACGGGAGAAGGCTGGGCTCGCTGGTTTCCATGGTAACCGCATGTGTAGCACTGGCATGAGCTTGAATGGCTCTCATGTGTAAATCTTCGTCCTCTCGCGCCGGTTCTGCGTTTTCTTCTCTTCCTCTTTATGATCGTCAAGAAACCAGCAGGTTCTCATCGCTGCAGATCAGATTTCCCAGAATTCCAGGCGCAGGTTTGGATTAAAAAAAGGCTTAACTGTGAGAGAAATCAAGAAAGAGGAAAACAAGGGAAGAGCTGCTGTTTATTAAAGGCTGAACCCCCCACGCCCCAGGAAGGATTTATTAAGAGTTCTGAATCCAAATATGTTTTTAAATCTGCAGTCAAAACAGAAATGAGGATTAAGCTCCTTTTATGGTAATAACCCCCCACCACCACCGCATCCCTGGAGACTCAAGGAACCAGGCAGTGCCTAAAAATACAAGAATATTCCTGTGGAGAGGCTTCAACTAAGAACTTTATTTTAACTGAAGACCCAACAGTTACGGTTGTGCTTTGTGTCCTTTGACTGTATATGAGAGCTGGACTGAGTGACTCCTCCCCCTGGTGTTCCAAACAGGAAGTACCTGCTCGCCCCAAGAAGCCAACATCCCATAGACTCAGATCTGTAAGGAGTCGCCCCCTGCTGGCCATCAGCGGATCTGTGAACTTCTGTGTTTTTTTTTCTTTGCAGATTTTTCAGATTATTTTTTTAAACAGCTCAGGAAGACTTTATTCACTTTAGAGGGAAACAAGTGCAGCTCAAAGATGGCTGCTGGTGAGAAAACCAAAGTGAAGTTTGGGAGGATTCCTGGAATCCTCACCAGGAGGATTGTGACCTTCTCTGTGGGTCTGTGGCGCTCAGCTGATGCTGGATCAGGTCAGACTCCGTGGCGTCTCCCTGCAGGATGTGGATGGCGGTCCTGGCAGGTCTGCAGCGGCGTGCCGCTGTGTGAGGAGACTGTTAATGCGATCGCAGAGGGTCGTGTGCAGCTGGTTTCATCTCCCTAAAAGCTCCACGTCTTTACCAATGATGAGGATGATGATGGCAGACCTGAGAGGAAGGCCTCCACAGCTTTAAGCTGCGAATTCACGTCTCAGATGTTTGCCGACATCATCAGGCGGAGCCGGGAGGATGAAAGATGGGACAGAGAGGCACAGCGGGCGGAGGGAGGATCAGCATAGGGGCTCCCTGCTGCAGCGAGAGCTGCGACTCAGGAGCTGCAGCTCACATGCAGTTTACTCTCATGCCTGCAGAAGGAAAAGTTTTCCACAAGCAAACACCAGATAAAGGTTTTATTTTCAGTTTGAACGGGTCTGAACACGAGCCGTCAGCAGACAGTCACACACACTGTTTTAAAGTATCAGGAAGCACAATTCCAAAATCCAGTCCTTTCCCAGAAGTCTTTGCAAAACACTCCAAGAGGACCTCCTCGACTTCCACGCCCAGAAGGAGCCCATGAATAAAAGAAAATCTATTTGTATCAGGATTGGATGGAATGTGGACGATTCTACATCCCGGAGACAATAAAGGAAATCTTTGATCATAAATGTGATTCACAGACAGAAATGTCATATCATGTTCTAAAATAAATGTCTCAGAATAGTGAAAATCATTCCAGTGACAGTGGATCCGATGTCCAAAGTCCCAAAGCCAGTTTATGGAATTCCTCCTTCATTCTTAGGGAACAATCCTCATCATGTGATTGTTGTCAGTTCAAGGAACAGGCGTAAAAAAACTAAACTTTTCCCATCACAACTAACAAGAAAACATCTGTTGACAGATTACAAGACAAACTTTATGACAAAATACTTTGACAAAATCATTCCAAACCTTAACTGCTTTTTATCCGTGTTCAAAATAAATCAGTATGAACACAAACACATGCAGCTCCTGCAGCGATGAGAAAAGGTGGAGCTTTTTGATTCATGTGAGAAATCCCTCTTTAGTATTAGATTAGATCTACCAACAATAAGCAAAGAAAAACAGAATTTATTCAACAGAATAAACAGAATTATTGATAAATAAGTCTTTTGTTGGATTTAAAAGTGAAGAACTTCTGTGGAAAATGTCTTTAAAAGACCAGAAATCCCCTCAAACCTGTGTTCTATTTGAATTTCTAAATAATTTTCTGATAGAAAGCAGATCTGAATTTGAAAAGTTTATGTTCCTGTTCTATTTCCTTGTGCGACGTTGTTTACTGCTGTGTTCTGAGACATTTGCATTTACAAATAAAGGTTGATTTTACATGATTTATGTAACAATAAAAACATCCAGAACCAGAAGTCCTTCAAAATCACTTGAAAAAACCTTGATTTTAACTGGCAACCCTAACAGTTACAATTGAGCCGTGTCCATTGACTGTAAACAGGAACTGGACAGAGTTCCAAGTAGGAAGTACCTGCTGGCTCCAAGAAGCCAAACCCTCAGCCGACTTGGACCAATCATCGTCGTCTGGCTCCACATGGCGGCGCCTGTAATGAGGCGACTGAACTGGCTTCATTACAGCCGGCTCTGTCTATTTAGATTTACTGCCGTCATTCGTCTAGTTTCTCTTCTAAGATTGTTAACTTTGTAACTCGTTAAAAGTGATTGTTTTGTAGCGATTTTTCTTCCCAAAAATAAAATGTACATGAATGTATTTTCTAGTTTTTATCTTCAGAACACAGTGGCTCCATGAATCCTCAGCTCTGCTTCTTGTAATCGGTGACGTCATATTTATCTTATAAATAAGTAACAAGCTCGTTAGGTGTTCGGATTGAGTCCAGGGCTCTAGACAGTCGTGTACTCTTTAGTAGGGAGGGACTTTGACATAACCAGGGACTGCTTTTCCCATCATGCCGTTCATGGCAGCCGAATGAACTCTGCCGAGTCTCCTCCTCTGTACAGGAAGTAGTCGTAGAAGCGCAGGCCGGCGTGCAGCGGCTGAGTGAAGGTGGTCTGGACTCTGTGGAGCAGAGTCATGGTTTCAGAGACGCTGTAGAAGGACAGAACGCCGGCTGCGTGGTCCAGGTACACTCCCACCCTGGAGGAACCAGGACCCGGCAGATGCGTCTCTGCTTGTTTGTGGTAGAAGACGTAGCTGTTTTTGTCGCAGTATAAAGCCCAGGACTTGTCATCATTTCCAAACGATGGTTCAGGCTGGGATGTTCCGACGTTCTTGTACGCGACTGTAATGTAAACTGCTCCTCCGGTCCACTCCACCTCCCAGTACCGGCGCCCGCTCAGACTCTCTCTGCTCAGAACCTGAGTCCAGTGGGTGAACCGCTCTGGATGGTTGTGGTATGACCTGCTGTTGAGCGTAAATGTTGCTTTTCTGTTTGCGTCAGACAGAGCCAGACGGGGGTGTGCCGTGTCCGGGTCCAGTGTGAGTTCTCCTGAATACTTCAAGAAGTCCTGTCTGGTCTTCGGTTCTGACGGTTGGAACGCCATCAAACTCACATTCAAAATCAAACTGATGATCAAACAGACACGAATGAAACTGAAGGACTTCTTTGGTGAGATGTTTTCCCGTTTGTCCCTCAGGAGCTCCCGTAGTTTGTCTCTGGTGTCTGCTGCAGCTGCCGTCACCTCCTCAAAGTACTTCTGAGGACGAAGGTGGAAGCTGGATGAGTGTGTGGACTGACTGAGTGCTGACACTGAGGCGTATCTGTGCAGGAACTGGCTGTGGTCCTCTGTGTGTGAGAGCTCCTCCATCTCTCTGTCTTTGCTCTTCAGATCCCTGATCTCCTGCTCCACCTTCTCCTGAAGATCCAGAACTCGACTCACTTCCTTTTCCTGCTGGGATCTGATCTGCTGCTTCACCTCAGAGCTTCTTTTCTGGATGAGCCGGATCATCTCAGAGAAGATCTCCTCTCTGTCGTCCTCCGTCTTGTCAGCAGAATCGTTGATGTTCTCCACCTCCTGCTGGAGCTCCTTCACAGCTTTCGTACAGCTCAGGCTCTTCTCCTGGACTTGTTGCTGCGCCTCCTGGAGCTTCTTCTGCTTCTCAAGTCGTTCTTCTGCTATTTGGGCCGTGACATGACCTTGATGTTCAAACATCAGACAGATGTAACAGATGCACTGCTGATCGGTGCGGCAGAAGATCTTCCTCTCCTCCTTGTGATGAGGGCAGATGTCCTCCTGGTCTCCGGTCTTGTGTTTCTGTGAAGCCGGAGCTTCATAGTGACTTAGGAAGTGTTCCTTACTGTCGGAAGTCTTCATCATTTCATCCACTAACTCTGTTAACATGATGTTTGTCACCAGAACCGACCTGGGATTGAAGGTCCTCCTGCACTGAGGACAGCTGTGGGTTCTCCTCTGGGTTCCTTCACTCCAGTAGGACTTGATGCAGCTCATGCAGTAGCTGTGGCCACAGGGAAGCGTCGTCGGATCCTTCAGCAGATCCAAACAGACGGAGCAGGACAGATCTTCTCCATCCAGCTGTACTCCTTTCTGCCCCATCTCTGCTCTCTGGAACGCAGAACGTCTAGAACCAGCTCTGTGACATTTCCACACACCTGCTCTTCATCATTCTTCAGCCACGTCCGTTTACTGAATGCAGAACCGGCCAGGAACACGCAAATGAATGGAGGAAGTTCCGCTGAGAGTCACAAGGTTTCAGTTCCAGGAAGAGGAGCGGCTTCAGCGAGGAACGTTGATGACATCACCAGGGCAAGGTCCACGTCAGAACCGAAGAACTGCACCAAAGTCAGAGCTGATCTTCTGTGTCGACAGAATTTCATCTGAAAATCTCATCAGTTCCGTCTGTGTAAAGAGTTTAGAAGAATCAAGAGGACTGCAGTCATGGCTCTGCAAAGACTTAAAAATCCACCCTGATCATCTTCTGATCTGTCACCAAAGCGTTCCCAGTGGTCTTTTAATTATGATTATAACGATTTTAGCCAAAATCTAAAACCTCTGTCGCTTTCTAAGACATAGTTTCTGCAGAGCGGCAGGACCTCATTAGAAATTCACCTCTGAGTTGAGGGCGGGACTGAGATCCTGAGAAATGCAAATTTAAGCTTGAATGTCTTTAGACATGTCTGCCATCAGCAGAAACATGGAGATACTTTATAATAAAAGAGCTTTTATTAATGTTTGGTAATACATAATGAAGCATTCATGAACTATTACGTAAAGTGTGAACAAACATATATTATTATATAATATATCAGTTTGCAGTTTATTCATCCTCACTTAATGCCTTATAAAAGCTGTTAACATATTATTAATTAGTTCATTAATGCTTATTTATGCCGTAACTAACATTAATAAAAGGATCCTTATTATTCAGTGTTACCAAAGAAATGTCGCAAACACGTTAAAAACACGTTAAAAACACGCCTGTCTCTGCTTCAGGATCTGCTGGACTTACGTTGATCGTGTTCACGGGTGAAATGTTTCAGTACGTTAAAGAGCGTGTGGCATTTCAACGTCGCCGGTGACACCTCAGGGGTTAAAGGGTTGAAATTTGGACTTGTGTCTGGGGGCACAGTGGTTAGCGTCCCACAGCAAGGAGGCCCTGGTTCAAATCCCAGCTGGGAACTTTAATGTGTGGAGTTTGCACGCTCTCCCCGTGCACGTGTGGATTGTCTACGGTGGCCCTGAAGTACAAATTCCTCGATGCAAAACATTTTTAAGATCATAACGACAATAAAAGAAAACTTTATGGCATTTTAGAAAACAAACATAATTCCAGGAACAAAAACGAACAAAACAAAAACAAAAAAAAACTTGGAAAAACAAAAGTAATTTCCAGAAAACAAAATGAAGCAATAGAAAAATGAAACAATGAGAAACTGGAAAAGGTTGGTATTATGGGATATCGCTGATTGGATGATGATGACATCCAGTACAACTTCGTGTCGAATAACTTTAATTTGATGGACAAATGTCATCATCCAATCAGTGATGTCCCATAATACCAACCGTTTCCAATTGTTTTCTGAACATTTCTTTTGTTTTCTGAAATGTTTTTTTAAATTTATGTTTTGGTTTCTGAAATGTTGTTTTGTTTTCTAAAATGTAATGCTGTTTTTTCTAAATGTTTTTTAATTGCTGTGATCTTTAAAATGTTTTTCCACTGAGTGATTTGCACTTTCAGGGCCACCGTAGTTTTCTCCTGGCACTCCAGCTTGCTCCCACAGTCTGAAGACATGCTTCACAGGTTAACTGTTTCCTCTAAGGTGTCTCTGGGTGTGACTGTGACCTGTGTGTGTGTGTGATTGTGTGACCCTGTGACCTGTGTGTGTGGCACTGGGCAGGTCGTAGCGTGCAGCGACTCTGTGACCTTGAAAGGGATACAGCAGGTTAAAAAACTGGACGGATGGACTTTGTGTCTTTGAAACAAACTTTTGCTTCATCGTTTGAACAAAAACAAGCAGTAAGAGGTCAACTTTCCCTCCATTTACCAAATTTCTCTGCTGAGGCAGAGCGAGGTCAGAGCAGGCTCGGTAGCCGTTACCATGACAACGCGTAGCACTGCGTATCAAACTGTATGTTTTTAGTTAAAACAATTCTGCTCCTCGAAGAACAAAGAACGTTCTTGCCTCTAATCTGAGTTCCTGAGATTTCCCGTTTTAAATTTGGTTTAACGAAAAGCAAAAGAGGAGAGAAGAACAACCAGACAGAAGTTTACAAAACTCATCTTCATTTATTTAGCTTTATTCATCCATTCAGCTTCTTCTTTATTCCACAGGACGATAATTTTCTGTTTCTCTTATAAAACCTTGAATTATGTACATCCTTCCTGTATTTACAAGAATCTACACATCGCCAGAGAGGCTGAAAGGTCAAACCCACCGTCTGAAATACCGCGTGTTGCTGTGGGAGATGCTGCCCAAACGCTGCTTACTGGCTCCAGCTGTTGCCTGGCAACAACAGCTTATCGGCTTATCTCCAAAGAGCAATTGTTTTCAATTATTTACCTTTTTCTATTCACTTCATAGACAGCAGGAACGGAGGAGAAACTTCAGCAGCAAAAACGAGATCCTTCCCTCTGATTGATGGATGGATGGGTCAAAGTGGGAGGAAACCTGCTGATCAGCTCTAAAAATAATCATTTAGAAAACATTTGAAATATTAAACATCAACCCATTGGAAAATAAATGTCTTTTGGTGAATTTACGGGTCAATACATTTAAAAAGGATTTGACATCAAATCAAAATAGTTTCTTTTCTGAACATTTCAAAAAGTTTCTCCACTTTGGCTTCAGACTTGATCAATAACACAAAATGACCTGAATTTGATGGGCGTTAACAAACTGACTTTAAGCCCCGCCCCCAGATGATGATGTTCACTTCTGACTGAAATGCACCAACCTCTAACTTTACAGAGAAGAACTTTGTCCCAAAATGATGAAACCCCGGCGCTGTTGGGGCTTAGCCAGCGCTCCAGAAGGCGCCGTCGACCCGTTAGATTTAATGGGTTTGAGTCAATCGTTTCAAACCGGCTCCTCATTGGTTCAGCAGCAGAAACTAAAACCTGTTTGGCCTCGAAGTTCTTCCTCTCCAACAGGATACATTTAGAACCTAAAAAGTCTTTTGAACCAAACCAGATCCGTTTGATGCTCATGAGAAGCAGACATTTGTCTGCCAGCACCTCGTTTTGTCTGTCAGGCTGATGTCCTCTTCTTCTGCTCCAAGGAGATAAGCTGAATCCAACCAGGACTTTGGTCCAAATCCAACCGCTTTCTTGAGGAAAATAAAACCTAAAATCCGTCCTGCTCTCTCTTTCGACGCCGTCTCCTCTTTAGTCGGCCTCCATCTTCTTGTCATCCAGGTCAAAATCCATGATGAGCAGCTTGGTCTCCTCGGTGCCGTTGCGGCTGCCGGCAGCACACACCAGACGGGTGTCGGACGCTTTGATTCGCCACACAACGCCGCCTGTTGGAGAGAAGAAGGAGGTCACCTGAGCTGCAGAGATCAATCCAAACCTCTGGTGCCAACATGTCAGCGCGTCATTTACGTTAACCAGGAGACAATAAACGGACACAAACTAAAGAACGTTTCTGTTTTAGTTTTATCAACCCAAATCCTGGAGACGGTCTGGATTCTGTCTGACTCTGAAGGTGTCCACGATAAGGGTTAGTTTGGGTTTGATCACAGCCCGCGGCGGCTTAGCCGTCATGTGTCGATGTTGCCCTCAGCGGCCAGATCAGGTCCAGGTCTCTTCCTCCCACTACTCTCATCTGAATGAGAGCCGCCACAGGCGGAGTAAAGCAAAAGACTTCAGGGACCCAGACTGCGTTTAGAGGCTTTGTGAACTTTGGAATAAAAACTGAGAGCTGGTTGACCGGGTTGAAACTTGTTGGTAAAGGATCTTCCATGTGTCGGGATCTGACCTGATCCTCGGCTCTGTAGCGCCACCACATCCCGCAGCCATGCTCCGGTCCGCAGATCCCACAGCTTGACTGTTCCGTCATCCGAACTGGACAGAACCAGACCTCTGCAGAACTGCAGACACGTCACCGCAGACTGGTGTTTGTTTGGACCTGAACCAGAAAACAAGGACCAGTTATCCCAATGCTGCTTACGCTCATGTTAGAGCTGGCGGTTTGTTTCTTTGGGCTTTGTGGACCTGCTCTCTGAACAGGTGTTTGGACACTACAGTACCGATAGGAATGTCTAGCTCCAGGTTTTGACCCGTCGGCCTGCTTCAAGCCATCATCTTCTTGTTTTTGTAGCTCATCTTACCCTGCAGTGTGTGCAGACACAGACCAGTCCGGATGTCCCAGACTCGCACGGTGGAGTCGGCGTTCCCGGACACCAGGATGTTGTCTCGTAGCTCCATGCCAGAGGTGAGGGACTGGTGACCAGTCAACGTGTGGACACACCCACCTGAGGAGAACAGCTGTTGAGGTTAGGCGCTCCGACAACTTTGCTCGCTTCTGTTCTGGGCATCATTTCAAATGTTTGAGCACCTGTCTCTGCATCCCAGACTCTTATTGAGGTATCTAAAGACCCGCTGACCACGAACGCACCATCAAACTGCAGAGAGAGAGGAGCAGCAAACATGAACCTGGTTACCTGGCTGAAAGCTGAGCGTCCTTGCGGCTCAGTGTTGCGGTTACCTGCAGCGAGTAAACTCTGTTGGTGTGTCCCTGCAGCGTGTGCAGACACACTTCTGTTTCCGGGTCCCACACCTTCACCATGTAGTCATAGCCGCCCGACACCACGCGGCGGCCGTCGTACTGAACGCAGCGCACTGCTGCCACGTGGCCGGTCAGCACATGCTCGCACTGGCCCGTCGTCACGTTCCACACACGCAGTGTTGTGTCCCGAGACCCCGACACCACCCTGAAAGACCACGTATGACATCACGTCAGCATGCCGCTGGCAGCTTTGAAGTTTGAGGCATTTGCATGTTGTCATTTTAGAACTGCGGCTTGTTACCATGGAAATGTGTGGATACAAGCAATCCTGTGGGTGTGTTGCTATGGAGATGACAGTGGTTCTTGAGTGTGATTTGGTGTGTGGGAGTGGAGGGGGGACGGTGTGCGTTACCGGTTGCCGTGGAGATGCATGCAGCGCACGGTGGACGTGTGTCCGTACAGGGTATGCACACACTCCCCGCTCTCTGCGTCCCACACGCGAAGTGTCCGGTCTGTGGAGCCGCTGATCACCGTGGCGACGGCCATCTGGCTGCACCACACCCCGCCGGTGTGACCCGTTAACGTGCGCAGACACTGGACACGGGAAAGAGAGAAGCTTTTAAACTCGTTAGTTTATTTTTATTTGCAATCTTTCCCTACCGCGGCTGCATTTACCCAGACTTGGGACACGGACATGAAAACTCCGGAAATTTGAATTTATTCAGGATTTCTTTCATTCTTTTTTCTACGCTTCTGGAGATTCTTTGAAAGTAAAAGTTTCCTTCAGTATTTAGTTTACTTCGCCAAAGGCCTTAGTCACATGCACCCATGGGGGGTTGACCTATACGGGTCTGGGTGTTTTTGGGTTGTTCAGGTCTGTAGAGGGTCTTAGGCGGAGCGCAGGTGTGTCTTGCAGTTCCCTTAATGCTCATTCGGCCACTTCATACGTCATAAAAATGGAAGGTACCATTGTCATATGTGTGGTAAGTGTTTCTTAAGTATTTCTAAGGATAATGGAAGTGAGACTTGCAACGTGAAGGTGATGCTGTTGTACGATATCCTTACGCACACTCTAGTTGTTGGTTAGGTGTGAGTACGTATTTTATAAGTGTTCACTAAAGCCTGTTGCCCGCAGCATACCCATAGAAAAAATGCACACAAACATTTTCTCTCTACGGGTTCACTGAGTGGTCTACGACCTTGATATTTTGTGCAGGTTTGAGCTCTTTTCATCCGCAGACGCCCATATCCACCTGACAGAGCAGTTGGGACGAAGGATTTACCAGGAATTTCCTCTTGCTGTCTCTGCTGAAGGGTCTTGTCTTTCCTATGACGTCACATTGACCTCATGTGGGTCCTTCTCACCAGAACCAAAGCCAAAAACCAAATCAGGATAGGCTAGACCAGGGGTCCCAAACTCCAGGCCTTGAGGACCAGTGTCCTACATGTTTTCCACTAACCTGCCACTGAAACTTGTTGGCAGACGATAGCAGATGCTGGTAATCGGCAGCAAATAGGATCTGGTTTTTACCAGGATGTTGGCCCTCGAGGTCTGGGTTTTGCGGATTTAGACTGTTTAAATAATTTAAGTGGTTTAACAAGAAAATACCTTTATGGTGTATAGAGGAGGTTGTAAGTGTTATTATGAATTATAATGCTTTCAAGAGTGTATCCAACGCAGGAGATGTCTTTGTGTTTACTTTTCCTGGTCATAATAAGGAATCTCATCCGTGTTTCTGTGTGCAGTTTGTCTGTTTATCAAACAAAGTAAATGTGAAAAGTTTGTTCAGACGAGTGTTTCATAAATAGGGGCTGTAATGATTATTTCTTTACTTTGACATCATTTTCTGACATTTTTCCAGTCTTTTCTTCCATTAAAATGAACTGTGACCACTTCAAAACAAGGACCATGGAGACATCTGTTGGGTTTGACCTGAGAGGTCTCTGTGACGGTGACAGGTAGGAACAAACCTTTGTAATCGATAAAGGAAGACTTGTTCAGACACTCAGACAGCTCTCTGACTGTCGTCTTCACAGCATCTTTTTCTGCTTTTGCACATTTTTTGCTGCGTGAGTCAATATTTTGTTCTGCTCTCCTGGAAACCGCTGAAGGACACTGAGCGGGAAAAACAACAAAACGTTTCAACTATGAGGTGTTGTGTTGGAGGTTGTCGTGGCAACAGTGGGGGGAAACTTTTGCCTTGGCAACTGTTGCAGATACGCAGGAGGGCGGCGTGAAGGGCTCGCCACGTGAGCCGTCACCTCCCACTGACAGCGTTTCTCGAGCAGGTGAGACAAAGAGGCGGGCACTTCCTCATCGTCCCTGCAGGTCATGAGACCGTATTTGTTTCTGCACACACCATAGCCGGTTTGGTGCGATTTGCATCACGGGAAAACGTGTTGCTGCCCTCTGAAACGATGGTCCCGACAGAGACCGGAGTCTCCACGCCGTGAGGAAAAACATGCAGGCAAGCCCGGGCGCAGGACGGAGCAGGTGTGTCAGGTGAAAGAATGTTCCACCGAAACCAGATAGACGCGCCGCCGGCTGTATTTGTTCCCGCACACAAAGACACGCCGCAGGTAGCACGCTTCATCCTCCTGCTGCAGGTCAAGTTCTGAAGAGAAACTGACTCAACCAGCTCACAGGTCTGAGTCCTCCTGCAGATGCTGTTCTCTATCTTCCTTTAGCCACAAGCATTCTGTCTCACCGCACACGCCAAAAAACAAGTCACAAGGCGCCGTTTCTGCGACACAAGAGGATGTTTTTGGAGAACCCACACATAGAAATGGGTATCATTTGGATTCTGGTGCCAAACCGGTACCTTTGAAAGGGTTCTGGAAACAGTGCTTTAGCCACAAAAAAACACCACTTTTCTTCCGAAACATTTCTGCGTGACGAAGCAGCGTGACAGGCTGAAGGAGAGCGCCTGAATGTCTCCATGAGGCTTAACGTCATCCTTTCTGACAGTCTGCACTGCAGCGCGCCATCTACTGTCACACACCTGTTTCACCGCGCATCGTCATGACGACGGTCATTTTCAGAGCGTTGTACACGCCACACACAATTACAAACTTTCGCTCTCTTCACCTTTGACTGAAGCTCCGCCCACAGCCACACCCCTTCTTCTTTGAGACCGCCCACAATCGCTGGAAAGTTAAAACAATTGGCTAGAATTGTACAACAAAACGGAATAGAATACAAGTGAAAACAAAGCACCAGAATCTGTGTTTTTATATGGTTCCGGTAGTAACGTAAATGTCGGCAACGGTACCAACTTGGAACAGAGTTTTGGTGCCCAACACTATTCCAGTACACCTTTAAATGGTCAACGACAGTAGTTGTTGGACTAAACGTTGGACTGGAGTCGCACTTTTGGGAGAAATGTATTTAACGAAATGACCAAAACCGAAAGGGAATCATAACAACGTAAAAGATAACGATATTAGACTGAATATCTGCACGTAACTGAATTTAGCTTCAATAAGGAATTAGTAATTAATACTATTAGTAATTTAAGTACTTTTTCTGTTTTTACAAATGTTTTTTGGTCTGGAGTTCAAAAAGATTAAAAATGAACCAAAAGGCTTTCGAAACAGTTTTCAAAAGTTGTCAAAAGTCAAAATCAGGTTTTTCAAATAAAGATAATTACAAAAAAAAAATCATTTATCATTTTTAAATTAAAAAAAAAAACAGTTTGGGCAGTCATCCCTCCTGTGTGTCCTGAACCTGGACATAAACCCCGCCTCCCTTGGGAGGCGTCCAGGTCACCAGAACACCTCCTGACCTCTAACAGCAGCTCCTGTGCGCCTGAACCCAACGTGCCGTCATCCTGCTGTTTTTTCCTGACAGATGAAGCTCAGACTCGACGTGTTTTTGAGCCGTTACAGGATGGGGGGGGCAGGAAGGACACGAGACTGTGAGCAAACAGGCGAAGGCTTCAGACCGACGCTGTACCTCAAACACAAACACTCTGGATGAGTTCTGCATTCCTGCAAAGATGCCTGAGGCTGTTGGTGTGCTTACAGCAACACACCCAGACTCACACGACCGGCCTTCAGTTTGCTGTGTGGCTCCAGTGTCAGGTCCGGCTGGTCTTTATGAAGACCCACATCCCCTCTTAACGCCCTCTCTGTCAGTTCGTCACACAAACGGGTGAAGTAAACGGAGTTTCGGTTCAAAAAAATCCCCATTTTTTTATTTTCTTCTGTGTATTCTGCTGCTCCGAAGCAGGAAGGAAACATTTACATAATCAATGCATCTGTCTGTGCTGCAGCGTCCTACCTTTCCCGTGACGGCAGACCAGACTTTCAGGGTGTTGTCATCAGATCCGCTCACAATCAGGTCGCCGCTGAACTGGAGACAGGTGATCACATGATCGTCGTGACCTTTCAGCACCTGCAGTGAGATGGAGTTGTAAGTGTTCACTATGACCTGTTGCTTGCGGTATGTCTATAGAAAAAAAAGCTTTGACATTTTCACTGCATGAGTTCACTGTTCCTCGGTCTACGATCTTGATATTGGTGGGGGCCACCTGCATCCCTCATACAGGTTTCCCCATTTTTGCCCGTTTTCCCCTTTAAAGCAGTTGTGTCTAAAGCTTAAGATCTGAGGTGGTTCCTGTACCATGGGTTCCCCCGTGTCCCCCTTCCTCCAGTTGGTTTCTATCCGATGCTGTTGAATGTAGGCAGATTTCCACGGGCTGACCGCCGGGCCTGGTCGCACGCTCTCCCTGCGACGATATGACGCACACTCTGAAATACCTGCGGAGAGAAGGGAAGACGGATGCGGGTCAGCGACTGCTTTGTCAGCTCCGGCCTTTGGATGAAGTCGCTGTCGCACTGCAGAGTCAGCGCGGTTTAAAGCAACAGCGGCTCTACAAACAAACTGTAATTACATTTGTTTTCATCAACTTTTTAAGCTGCTCCTCCTTTAATCTGACTTTCTGGAGACTGGCTGACCTTTTAAAGACTCCAGTGTGGAAGAACCAACTCTGAGCTGTAATAACTTCACTTGTCAAGCAATCATCAGCGTTGCATAACTTTTAATGAGAGCTCAAGCAGAAAAGACGTTGAGATATCAGGTTGCTGACAAAACTCAAATACAAGCATTGAACAGAAACGTGTATGACAGAGCTTTTATATGACCAATTTAAAGCTCTTGCAAAAAAAAAAAATCAAATATAATATCTTCAACTTTTGTTTTTTTAATTTTTATATTTAGTGTTTCTATATCTCTAAATCAATTGCCAAAACAATGACCAAATATTACAAAACATTTAGTTTCTTTGATGTTGTGGCTTATCTAAACCAAGTAAAACGTGTAGTGCCTCATATAAAGCTCTTCAATTAAAGGTACATCTTTATTTGTCACAATTTGCAGCTAGTAGGCTAAGCTAATTTGACTGCAGGGTTAGCTTAAAAAGAAAAAAATATATATATATTATATGTAGATATATACTATAGGTGGGCCAGAAGTGAAATTTAAAAAAAGAAACAAAGCTAAAAGTTGTCAATACAAAAATGAAACCAGGAAAGCTAAAGCTAAAGCAGTTTGTGTTTAGCTAAAACCAGACTTTTCTGTGGTTTAAATGCTTTTAGTTCCTTCAGTGTGAGAGAAAATGAATGCTAGCGTCATTAGTATTAAAGTGGAGCAAAGCTAATGAAGGTTAACTGCATTTGTAGTCTCACTGACTTCTTGCTAAAGCCAACTCTCTTCCCAGCGGTGCCACAGCACACCGAAATAATTAGCCTTTTTTATGAAACCGCTGAGCTGCAGCTAATGCCGGCTTCATTAGTATGTCCAGGGTGTGGTGCTACAGCTAGGTAGCCTCATTGGTATGGCAGCTGAGCGCTGGCAGTGAATCTCTACTGACTGGCAGGAAGCCCAGAGACACACAAACACACACACTCAGCCACCGCATTGCGCCGAACGCAGGAGCAATAAAACTGTGAAGCTGTGTTTGCATCTGACACTAAAGCTGCAAAGAGCTTTCTGTCGAGTCAACTCACAGCACTGGCTTTTGATGAAGACTCACTTTCAGTGTTTCATCTCAGATTCCACCAGATAGAGTCAAAGAAAAACAACATTTCTAAGAGATTAATGAGTGCCTGCTATAGGTAACGCTTTTGAAAGTGCGTCCATCTATAGGATAAAACTACTTTTATTTTTTATTTACATTTTCTGTGAAAGTTTTATCGCCTTTCCTACAAAACTGAATCAGAGAAACAGTCTTTGCAAACGTTCATCACAGAATTTTCAATGACATCATCAAAAAGATTCATCAGGTCAGATTTTAAGTTTCAATGTTTTACTTTGAAGGTAAAAAGCACATAAAATCTGTAGAATTTAGCTTCGACTACGGACATTACGTGTAGATTTAATGTACAACTTGCGTTATAAAAGTCCCACTCCAATCATCTTTAGATCTATTTTCAACGCGTTTTCAGTGGTCTTTTAATGATGATGATGATAATGCCGTTTTTAGCCAAAGTCAGAAGCGGCAGTCGCTCATTAGGCATTGTTTCTCTAGAGTGACCCTGCCTTCATTTCCTATCGTCCCTTCACTTACACTCTCTCCCACTAGCTTACAGCCCTTCACAACCCAAACCTAACATGACCAATGGAACAAAATGGCGAGCAACATCAAAGCTGTTTAGCCATATAGTTTTAAGCCAGATGTCAGCACAGACAAGGAAAACACAGTGGATCTATTTATTTGCAGGTGGACGTAGACTTTGGTTCGCCCGTCGCAGTTTCTTCATCAAAACTGAAAGCTTTTTCAAGCAGCTGCAGATTCACCGCAATGTAAGGAAATAAATACTCAGAAATGCAGCGTTTAGCCTAAATTCTTACATATAGGTCCTCCATCATGAGAAAAATGCTACAAGAACATGTTAAAAACACCAAAAACACTATTTTCACTGTAGTGGACCGTTAAGATTTCAACCACAGAAATTACCTGTAGATTTATGGTACATCCACTACTTGATGTACGACTTGAGCCAGTAAAGGACAAAGAAATGAGGCCAGTGGAGTCTATGTCATTGAGGACTGAGTGTACGGAGAGGACAAAGAGGAGGGCTGCACTGTTTACCTTCCTCGCGGCACTTCTCCCGCCACAGCAGGTTGTCCTCCGCCAGGATCCTCCAGTACCTGCAGGTCTGAGCGGCCTGCAGCAGGTCTCTAGGAGCCAGGAAGGTCAGGACGTACAGGGCGAGCTGCGGTCAGAAACATCTCGTTAAGCTCACGCTGGACTCAAACAGAGCTCTGCCGCTGTTCTGTGGCTCCACCTCTTTGGGCAGCAGGGATATGAAGTCCCTCTGGAACTGAGGCTCGATGACCTGCATCACGTGCTTCACCTGGCTGGTCTCGCACCTGTCAATCAACTCGTCCAGCGCTAACAGTCTTTCAGGTCCGCTCCACATCTGCAGGGAAAGATGTAGAGAAGATGATTTCTTCTGTTTCTCTGCTTCCCTCTCCACCTTTCTTGTCTTTGTTTTCCTTTTTTAAGCGTGCGCCTGTGTCTTTACATCCATTATTCACATGTGTTTCCTTTTAGGTTTTGTGCTTTCTCTTTATTTCTGTCTCCTTCACTTTGTCTCCACATCCCTGAGATCATTTGATCTTCCCCCTGAAGCTGCAGAAGACGGGTCTGTGTGTTCTCCTGAGCGTGTGCTTGTGTCCTTGTATGTTTTTTCAGTGGTTGCATAAAGACGGCTTGAAGGCAGCACTTTGCTGCCGCTCAGTCTGTGTGCAGCCAGCAGAAGACGGGCACCAACATCCAGCACATGCAGACCATCAAGAAGTGCTGCAGGACATGAGTGCTTCTTCATTAACTCTGTCTCTGCTGAGTCATGTTTGCTTTTCATGAGTTCAAAAAGAAACTAGAAAGGCCAATCCCTGCAGAAAAATGTTAGAAAAACCTCAAAATGTTGGATCTTCTGGCTGGAACTTAAAGAACACTGAAGAAAACCTGTAAAAAACCTGTGACTTGCAGCTGTAGGTCTCACCTGAAAGGTCTGAAGCCAATCCTGCAGGCCAGAGGGAGGTGGTCCTGAGGTGACGCGCCGCCTCTGAGCTGAGTGTCCATTGGCCAGCCGAAGGTCCCCGAAAGTAGTGGGTGTGGCTTGAGCCAGACATGAAGGACTAGACAGAAATTGTATAGATTTTCATTTAATTGACAGGTAGCTTGTATAAAAGTTTAAGCAAAAATTTTAAGCAGCTTAACCAATAGATTTGTTTACAAATAAAATCTCAAACGATTTGGTTTCCATTATCACAGCTAACTGCACCATTTTACCACAGTGTAGCACAGAATTATAGGCAAGAGATGCTACGCTAGCCTGTTCCCACTGTTTAATATGCGTGAAGTGATGCCACATGGTCAACATCGCAGCAAATCCTTCATAAAAACAAAAAACAAAGGTGGTCCTGCCAGAAAACATGTAAATAATGTGAAGTCTAAAGCTACCATTGACTTTGAATGGCCTAAATGTTCACTCAGATCTTCCTAAAATGTATTCTAGAAGCTCTCTGTTATTGGCTGACGGTAATAATTTACTTTTGAGAAGTCACATCCTTGTTTTTCCAGCTCTGTTTGTACAGTTGTAGAACAGACTCAATAATGTAGCTTCATTTAACACTTCCTTTGATAAAGTTACAGATTATTCCTTCTGCTGGGCTTTTTTTTTTAGTTGCAGCTCGTTTTCACTTCTTTTTTAATTATCTGTTTCTACAACACAAGTCATGTCAGGACGAATAAAAGAAAATCTGAATAAAAATAAAACATATTTATTAAATTGTAATATAGAATTTCATATATTATATTATATTAAATATATCATGGTAACCAGTTTAAATGTACTAACAGCAGTGATCGAGTTCTGTTTCTTTAGTTTTTCATCTCTAATGCAATCTAATTCTTTGCTGTAAAATATGTTACTTATTTGTAAATAAATAAACATTCCAGTTAAAAGATCTGTTCTGATCAAAACACATGTAAATCTAAGCACATTTCCTGGTGGACTGATCCGGCGTGTTACCTGAGGTACCCGCCGCCTTTGCAGTGTTTCTTCCCTGCAGGGAACGGACGGCCGTCTGGACCGTGATCCAGCTTCCTCTTCATCTGAAACACAAGACTCTGGAGATTCAGATTCATCTGAGCTGCTGCAGAAAGTTTAAATAAATCCTCAAAAACTTGCAAATGTGTTCTTTTTGTTGAATTAAAACAAAAAAATTCAAGAGAGAATACTGTTTAGGAAGAGTCAGACAGTGAGAGCGGCTCCTAAAATCAAAAACCTTATCTGAACAAGAACAGCACTGACAGCTCCAAGTGAACACATATAACAAAACTTGGTTCTAGTTGAGATTTTTACTTGTGTTTATTGTGGCGTTCAAACTAGCTGAGATTCGACGGAACAAAAGGGTTTGAAGGAAAGTTTAGTCTCTTTGTGTGATTTTTCTTAATTCCTCATTAAGTTCCTCAGAAGTGAGAAGCAGGTCTGCTCTGGATCTTCTGCAAACTTCAGGTCAATTTTGGGACTTTTATTTTACAACTGAATGGAGTAGATCCCAGCAGTCGCTCTGATGAGGACAGGAAAAAATTAATACTTTTATACTTAAATCTCTTTTTATATCAAATGTTTTCAGACTGACTGATCGTTTAGTTTTATTATCAAAATCAACTTTTCATCAGACAATCAGCTGATCTTTGTTTAGTTATATTCCAGGGATGCCACAGTTCTCGGTTCAAAACCGAACCGTGTGTTACTCCACTGAACCAAATCGTGGAGGAAGTGAACCCGGTAGTTGCATTCCTATTATAAACCCCACCTTAAAACAATAATCAGAACCAGCCAATCAGAGTCAGAGTTTCTCCGCTGATGGATGATGAAGAGAGATTTGCGTCAGAGTGGTCATCCGGACTACAGTGGATCTTTTCAGGTTTGTGATTCAGTTTGTTTGACGGAATGGAGGAGGAGTCTAACTTTTGGGAAAAGGTCTTAGTTTTTCCTGCCGTCAGTTTTGGCATTTTATTTTATTATTTTATTTTATTCACCTCCCTTCAGTTGATGTGTGATGTCATCCATAGAAAACGGCTTCCTTCCGGCTCCAACCAAGTAAAGTCAATCTAGTCACTATGTTTTCGCAATGCAGACGCCACCATGTTGGAACCACACGCCGTCAGTAAGCAGTGATTGGTCTGAGTTGATGTGAGTCAGCGTTTCTATGGCAACCACTCTTGCCAATCAGGAGTGAGATTGTTAAAGGAAGATAAAGATATACAAAATCTGTCAATGAAACGCTTTGAGCGTTGGACGTGGGGGCCAGCAGGCTCCACCCACTTTCATTGAGGCATCTGATTGGTCAGTTTATAACTTGAACAACAGCATTCCTATAGTAGAAGTGGAATCTGAGAAATATTCTAGTTTTATTCTGTTTCTACAAAGAAAACAAAACTCTACGTTCTAGAGTATAGAAAAGGAAATCTACCCACTACTGTGAACGTAGATCTAAAGTGGGTAGATTTCCTTTTCTATCCTTTTCTGTCAGATCTAACAAAGATTTGAACAAATTGAGTATCCATGGAAACTCTCTACTGTCATACTTAATCAAAATGAAATTATTTTACCTTTTCTACTATTTTAACGATTTTTCCTTAAGATATTTGTTATCTTGGTGTTCCACTGGCCTTCCTCCCCAAACACAAAGAAGGAAATGATAACAATTTGACAGTAAAGAGGCTGCAGATGATTCTTTCTGTCTTTTGGGGGTTTTAGAGCATGACTTCATCTGGTTTATTCTGCGGTGAATCTGGAGGGGATCAGGCTCACGCCAGCCTGACAGTGTTTGCGTCCTTTCTGACTGCGCAGTCGGGGCTGCAGCAGAGAGAAGCTGCAGATAAACTGCAGCCTCTGCTGATTCACGGGGAACACCTACGCTGCGAGGAGCCGCAGCCACCCCCTCGAGGTCTGAGTCCGCCTCCTCTCTTCGTCCTCTCACGAACGCAGGAATGTAGAAAATCAAAAGGAATGCGCCGAATCGAGCCGCTTGGAGCGTGCTTCCGACCTTCAGAGGAGTCAGCAGCTGCTGTTCATTCACAAACTCCTCCTCCGCCTTTTATGTCACAGAGCAACCACAGAACCTGATTCTGCTCAAAGCCGTGCTCACTCCTGCAGGGAAACTGCAGCATCGCCACGGCAACCAGGTAAGGGGCCAACTGTGACCTCACATTGAACTCCTACAGAGGCAGGAAGAGGAACCTGCCTCCCCTTCCATGACCCATAACTGAGAGATCTCTGTTTACAAGCTCTCTCGCTAGTTTACAGCCTCTCACACCCCAAGCTAATGCTACCAATGAAATAAAACTTTACAAATGATACAATCAAATCTTAGACCCATAAAATAATATTTGATCATGAAAATCATGAAACACATTGTGGGTCTGGGAAACATCTGAGCTCGTCCTGAAGGAAGCATCTTCTGCCTGAATCATGTGAGGATGAGCAGACACGCCTCCCAGCCTCAGATTTGCCAGAGATGGCTCTGCTTTTTGCATCCCAGCTAATCCCTGCAGATTAAAGCGGGAAAATCCCCTCTGGAGAGCAGACGGGATGTTTTCCAGGTTTTAATTTGATGGTTTGCATCAAAACACCGTGAACCATCACATTAAAACGTCGTTTCACTGTAACATTTTGTTTAAATCTTCCATCTCAAAGACTTTAACACTGAAGGGCTGAAGCTGATGGGATTTCTGGATCTGAAGCAGCAGCAGATTCAGGTTCTAATCTTGGTGGTTTGCAGCATCAGAGATGATCAGGTGAAGTTACTTCATCATGATGTAAACACAGCAGATATTAACAGCTGTCAGCCTCCTTCAAACATATTTATTTAGCTTCTCTTTTCCTTCTTATACTTTAATCTTTGTAATAAAAGACAACGTTTGTGATCTTCTGTTATTCCAAGCGTTCCAACCATCCATCCCTCCTCCTTCTCTACATCCATGAACCTCCTCGTTGATCTTCCTCCTGGTACCTCCAACCTCAGAATCCAGTTTTGCTACTTCCTGCACATATTGGTTATTTCAATCTGACTTGAAAAAATAATATGGAAATGCAGATAAATCTTGGTGTCACATGTCAGATAAACTACTCAGTAGGTTTGACTCTTTACTACCGGAGGTGTAGCCAAATAACGCACACTGTCCAAAGCATCTCCATCTGACGGATCCACGCTTGATCCTCCTCATCCTCCCAAAGAGAACCTCAGCATCTCCATCTCTGCTACATGCAGTTGTCCTGATGTGATTCACTCTCAGCTGATGCTCAAGTTTTTTTAACCAAATATAATTTTTAAAATGATTTTCTTAGTTCAAATATGTAATTGATCGCTTCCGTTTGTTATAATACATTAATTTTAGGTTTAATAAATAAAAATGATCGTTTTAAGGCATGAAGACCGGTTTTTACGTCTTCTCCAGAGTCTCTCTTCGGACATTAATCAATAATCAAAAGCTCCGCAGTGCATCTGCCTCGCGCGCCCAGGCGCGCGGACAGTCGCACGCGCCGCAGAGGCATTCCGCGGGTCAGCGGTAGAAGCGCCGCGTCATCCCCCGCCGAGGGGGGCGACCTGTCGGGCGCGCGAGCTCCGTCCCGACGGACTGCGGGCCGATGCTCACCTTGTAGAAGATGAGCTTCAGCGTTCCGTAGAAGCCCATGGTTGCCCCTCCGTGACACCGCGAGACGAACACCAGCGCGACGACGTCCCTCCGAGGCGAATCCGAGTCTACGTCACGTCACGGATCCATCTGATCGATCGGTGAGTATCGATGATGCGTAGACGTGGAGAGCGCTCGTGCTGCTTCCTCGCGGGTCCGCACTCTCCTTCACTCACTCACTCGCTCGCTCTCTTCGCTCTGACTCTACGTCGCTCTCCCTCCAGCAGGAACACGCAGGGACATGCCTCCCCTTGCCTCGTGCTCTTGAGGGTGGAGCCGCGTGCAGGGGTGTGTGCGTGCGCGCGATCGGATGTGTGGTGCAGAAAACCAACTGTACATGGGTGATAAATCACAGAAACTGTAGGATGAGCCTGTTGGTGTGAAATTACCACCTCAGCCTTTCTGTGAAGGCGCGAGGAGCGCGTGCACACTGGCAGCTTTGATCTACTGTCCATTTCCTGCTTAGTCTGCTTTGATTGGCAGGTGTGAACGCTCAATTGAACTGTGGTCCACTTCAGTTTCGCCTGCTAGCAAACCGTTCTTACTTTGATTCTTCGCAGACCAACACTAATCGAACCAAGCAAACTACGAAGTTAAACTAAACACATTCTGAGAAAGGGAACCACAAAAAATCAGGAACCATCACAAAATGTCAACAAAATACACAATTGAGCACCAATTTCCACTGGTGTTTTTGAGCAGATTCTTGTTTCAAATTACGTTCATTTTGCTGTAAATGTCAGATTCCTGTTTTGTGCAGTAAAGCTAACGTACTTTAGACGTTCACTTTTAAGGAATAAAAGGCTAAATCTGCTAGCTTATTGTTAGCATCTTTTGCTAACCTTTCATTATGACTTGGAAAAATACTAATCAAATGCAGATAAATCTTGGTGTCACGTTTCAGATAGAGAACTCTTTAGATTTAACTCTTTAATACTGAATATGTCACCGGCGACAGCAACATAACACATGCTATTTGATCTACCGTAACTCTTTAACCGTTACCTTTGGATTCTAACGCGGTGAAATCAATTCCGGCGCAAAGTCGCTTTTCTCTGCATCAGAATCAGCTGCTTTGAGTTTAGTGCATAAACATTTAACTATAGTGTTACATATCAGCGCAAAACCGCTTTTTTCTCAGCTTTCAGTGTCTTCTGGAATTCTGTTAATTACGTAATGGTTGTCAACACTGGAGCCCAGTGGTAAAAGGTTAATAGAACAGTGTTAACAATATGTCCATTTCATTGTGTTTGCTACATTATAAAGGAAACATGCAATAAAATATGCTATAACAGATCATAAGAGCTATAAAAATGTTGAACTGGTGTGATCAAAGTAATTCTTTTAAACACCAATGTTGTTTTTATTCTTTACATCCAGAACCGTCTCACTCTAAGGACATTCTTTTTAGTTTAAGACAAAGTACCAGCTTATCTGCATAACAATTAGTGGAACCTAAAACATAAATCAAAGGGAACCTGTCTTAACTTCCAAAAGTTTTTGAGCATGAGATTACCAGCTTTTTGAGCTCCAGGAGGCGCTCAACAATAAGAACCTTATAAGCCTTCAGGGTAACAGCAAGAACAGTAACAAAAGTCACATCATTCAAGCCTCCTGTTGCTTCAGTTTGCTGATGACACCTTTATGTAAAGGTCAGAAGAAAAGCTGTTTCATTATGAAGGACAAACACAAACACACAGGTATGAAAAAAAAGATAATTTATTATTTGACATTTGTCAAAACAATTGATTTTTCAGTTTTTTTTTTTTTTACCTGATCATTAACCATTTTCCAACATTCCAAATCTTCCAAAGGTGATGACGTTTTCATCAAGAACCTGCAGTGTTCTCGTGTCAAAAGTTGTCGGAACAACAAAGATGTGTGAAACTGACCAACAACAGTAGTGCACCGTTGTAAACACACCGAAACACAAATTATGAATAATGATGGTATATAACAACTGGACCAAGTGACTCCTCCCCCTTGGTATTTCAATGTCCATCGCCTTGTTGGAACCAAACGTCCTCATTAAGCCGTGTTTGGCCTGTCTCTGTCCACCACTTACCTCTACCAACAAGCTCACTTCTGATTGGTTTGAGTGGTTACCATAGAAACTCAAACGGACTCGGATCAATCACTGCTCACTGACGATGTCTGGCTCCAGTAGTGAGTCATTTTCTATGTTTGATGTCACACTCACTCAGTCCAGATCTCTGATACAGTCAATGGGTACATCCTCCAACCCCCACCTAACAGGATGTGTGGGGCGTCTCTAAAACAACACTAACGCTTTGATCAGGTATGATCAGAGCGCCAACAGATCTGGTCACAGACATCAGTCTGAAAAAAAAAATCTAAAAAGGCAATTTTTTAAACCAAATATGTTAAGAAAATATGTTTTTAAAATAAAAATGTTTAAACTCATGGTAATATTTCAGTACCTTAAATCTGACCTTAAACTGACCCTCAATCCCTTCAATGATTCAGTTTGATGAAACTCTTCCCGATCCAGACCATGACTCCACCTCTGTCTTCATTCCTGCATGTTCTCTCCATCTCTGCTTTTCATTTCTCTCCTCTCAGATCCCTCACAGCACTTCTCCTTCCCTCATGTCTGGGATCAATTTTCTTCCTTCCTCCTCCATCTTCCTTGTCCAGATTGTCATACATTTGAACCCCCTTCCTTTCTTGACTCTCTGCTTCCAATTTGCATCATTCGGTCTCTGCAGCTCGTCTGGTTTTTCCTCAGAGCTGAGCGGAAACTCGCTGGAATGCAGAGAAGTTCAGTTTGTAAAGAGGATGCTGGATCCGTTACCGCCTGGTTTCTGGCCAGCAGCAAGTCAGACGGACGTGCAGGGGAATCCCGTTCTTCGCCGGTCTTCTCTTCAGCCTGTTCTCAGCTGTAAAGGTCACCCCCCCCAACACCGGTATGCAGACTGGCGGCCTTGTAAAACCTGGTGCTGGAACGGCCTCGTTCCCACACTCCAGCCTGCATGGGTGCTTTGTTGTGTTTTAACACAGGAGGGGTGGAGATCTGTCAAATGGGGTGGAGGCGATCAGCTGATGGATGGTGGCAAGAATGAAAGCATCATTATTCCTCACATACTAATGAAGGAACGTGACAGTCAGAGACGCTCTGATCACAAGAATCAAACATCTGGACGATCAGACAGCAGACGATGGACCAAAGGGGAACGTGTTTCTGATCAACGGATCCGTCTACTGTCTGGTTCTGATCAGGTCTAAAAGTTCTCTCTGTGGACGAAGACTCGGTTAAATTGAAAGGAAAGGATCATTAGTCTAGAAATGGTTTAGAATCAGTCCATCATCTGTGCTTTTTCCAGACAAAAGCTTCTTGGACAGCAGAAGAGAACGTGTTGGACATTTCTCCTGAAACCAAACGAGGAATCTTTATGGAAACCTAAACGAGCGCCATCCTGTTAGCCCATTTCAGATCAATTATCTTAGTGAGGAAAACCAAGGCCCATTGTCATGAAAAATCACTAAAGATTTATTTAATTTATTTAATTTAAATGATATGGAAGCAGATTCTACGTTGAGTTTTGTAGTAATATTTTAGGCTGCACTATGTTTGTGTCATAAGTCCCCTAGTGGTGACTTGGTGAACTCATATGGTTGCATTTAATTTGATTTAATTTTTAGTCTGCCTGACACGGTCACAGGGCTGTGGTACAATTACCAAATGCTCAAAGGCCAAGGTCCCTCTAGCACTTTCCATCAGACACAGAGAAGAAAAAGAAGACTTAAATTTGGTTTTATTTTGGTTTATTTTGGATTAATTTTATTTGACTTGGTTTTTAAATTGATTTAATTCTGGTTTTAATTTGATTTTGATTTGGTTTTAGTTTGGTTTTAATTAGGTTTCATTTTGGCTCCGTTGGTTTTATTTGGATTTAATAATGGTTATAATTTGTTCATAATTTGGTTTATTTATTTTTGTTTTACTTTAATTTGAATTGGGTTTAAATTTGGTTTTCATTTAATTTTAATCTGGTTTAAATTTGGTATTAATTAGGTTATAATTTTTTTTACTTTTGGCTTTAATGTGGTATTGATTTGGGTTTTAATTTGACTTTATTTTGGTTGTAATTAGGTTTTATTGTAGTTTTATTTGCAGTTTTTATAATTCATAATGTCACAAACTAACTCTAAAGGATACTGAGCGCTTGTAGTCTGGATTGTGCCGGATCAGCTCTTTATCTTCACATCTGCCCAGTAGATTATTTCCAGCTTTTATTGTGGGAATTTCCCCACTATAATTCCTGAAACATTTTTACTTAAACAAAAGAGCATCAGCTGTTCTGTCCAGAGTCTGGAGATTTTCTTCATCAAGGTCGTCTTTTCTAAATGCAGAACGTACAAACGGAAGAGAAGATCCATCTGGAGTTTTGACGACATCATTTCTTCTGTGTGGGCCTGTGCTCCTCATCTGTGCTTGCTTGAATATTAAGTTGAATTTTGATGCAACTTTAAACAGATCAGAGATCATTAACATTTTGTATCATCTATTTTATTATCTAAATATTTTAGAATATTACATTTCAAATTCTTTTTTGGAGCTAAAATCTACACTGTTTTTGAAATGATGCGACATAAATCAGGAAATGTGGTGCGGTAGACTTTTAATTTGAAACAAAAAACAGAAAGCATTAACAATGCAACAAAAAAGAAATTTTTTTTTTATTTTTCACTTAAACTTTGTCCATAAAATGTATTTTTTTAAACCAGAAGCGTAAATGTGTTGGTGACCAAACATTAGAAGAACAACAAGCTCTGGTGTTTAAAAGTGTTTGTCCAACAAACCTCAAACCGTTCAAAGAGGTGTAGATGTGTTTATATGTGAGCAACTGGAGAAGCTTGATATTTAGCAGATGACATCTCACTCCACCTAGCGATCCCCCCAAACAGAAGCCGAGAAAAGCACAAAGCTTTATACTTTTATTAGTTAATTTTAGGCAGTTCTGATGTTACCATTGACTGTAAATGTAAACTGGACTGAGTGACCCCTCCCACCTGGTGCTCCAAACAGGAAGTACCTGCTGGCTCAAAGAAGCCAAAACTGAACAGAGTACTAAACAGCTACCATGGTATTATCTGCTCAAGCTGAATAAAATGATAAGACAAACAATGTGAACATATTAGGAATGTGGACAAGGTTAACAAAAAAACTTTGTTGCCAAGGAAATAAAAAAAATGTACTTTTGCAGATTCCTCTAAAAATGACACATTCTATACTTTAGGAATTCGTCTTCTGAACATCAACTAGACTCTGTTGAGCTTTTAAGCTGATCCTAATAATAAATCACTCTAATACTATCATGTTCAACATGACAAAAAATCATTAACTAAAAAAAACAAAAGAAAAAACAAAAGTGATACAAAGGGAAATAAATCTCACAGAATCCACAAACAAAATTAGGAAGACAATTAGCTATGTTTTTCAAAATAAAGCTGCACATGAGAAACTGTTCTCTTTTATCACTGTATGCTGATTTATGCATCAAAATAAAGAAAAACTAGACAATCAAAACATATAAAAATTACATATATGTTTTACAGAAAAAAGCCAAAGGATGCTTTTTAATGAAATGTTTAGCCCTAAAGTTCCATGATAGTCTCCATGCTCTTCTGGTAAAAGTTACAAACTTTTTTTTTAACCAAAAAACATTTAGTGTTTAAACCGTGGAAAAATAACTCTGAGATCAGGGTTGCAATGCTTTAAAAAACAGCCGATATAAGCCCATGTAAACATGATCCGTTTCTCTGTTAAAAGTGTGAATGTGAGGATGAAATGTTCTCAGAGATTTCACTCCGTCACACTTGAAGAATCTGTCTAAAAACTTTGAGTGATAAATACTGGAATAAAAATGTTTCGTTTTTTGTGAAAGTTTGGTGTGAAAAAAGTGGATAATTTTTGTCAAAATTCAGAGACGTCACTGGGTGGTGATGTCATCCTGGTGTTTCTCAGTAAAACTCTTTCTCTGTAGTGATGTGTACACATGGACTTCACAGTATTTATGATGCTCTGATGAATGCAAACGTTTCCACCAGAATACATCCAGAATATAAATGTAGTCCTTCGGTAGATGTTCTGGAGCAGAAGAACGTCTGTGGATCCGTCTGAGGTGTTTGGTCAGCCGGCTAACGAGCAGGACGGCGCTGCAATGCAGCACACAACATGCGGTCAGTACAGTACAGGCAGCACTGCTGCAGACTGCAGAGTCGGTGAATAATGAATGCTGGCCGTGTTGCATGGATGTGCGGGCTCACAGCTCCTGGGTTCTTTAATGAGGAGCTGTGTCTGCTTGGGAGCTGCAACCTTTCTCTGGGGAGGAGAGGAGGTTTGCTGTTTCCAGTCAGAATATAGGAGGACTCAAGACGGAGGATGAAGAGAAATGACCGCAGATTAGAAGGAAACAAACAAACTTCTCCATAAACTGAAGAGAAAATCTTCCATCATCGTCTATTTGTTTGCTTTCATTCATGACTTTCTTGTCCTGGACTTCATTCTAAACTTAAAACCATCAAAAGACTGAGAGGTTTCAATAAAAAAGCAGCTCTTTTGCAGAATGATTATTTATTTTATGATTTAAAAACCCTTTAAACCTTTATTTAAACACACAAAATTCAATTATTTCTACTATTGTTATTAAATATTGTTTGAAATGATGTAAATACTTATTATATCTAAAAATGTAGAACAAGGATCACAAACTGGCGGCTCGTGGGCAAATTGTGGCCCCCAAGACCATATTTTGCAGCCCTCGCTCTAATATGAAAGTTTGATGTTAGTGCGGCCCGCCCATTTGGTATGAACGGCCTTTTACAGTACACAACTGCGGATAAAATGTCAAAATACACGAGCTTCCGATTGAAGATCCCAACTTGTTCCAGGTGGGAGACCTGTCCAGACCATGTTCTGATTTTCCTTAAGAGTTTTGTGTTTGGGGTTCTGGTCCATTTCCGGTTCTTCTCATAGATAACGTTCCAGAGGAAACTGATCATCTCAAAGTGTTTTTCTGTTCGATCAGGATCCTGCAGTGATGCAGCACACCAGCACTAACCCGGGATATGCCACTCTGGACCTCCACAACCCGTTTGACAACACCGCTCTGGTGAGCCCGCATCCCCTCTGTCTGTCAGGGATGGACTACAAATCCCACAGGGAATCACAGGGAATCAGGACCAGCAGGATGGTGACGAGAAGCTCATCCTCATCCTGGGTCTGAGTGAAGCTGCTGCCGTGACCTTTAACCCCAATCGTCCTTGAAAAAAGATTCTGATCTGAACAGGTTTCTGTCTGCTTGGATAAAAAAAGAGTTAAACAAACAAAATAAAGAAACATTTTTTTTTACAAATCTTAAAGAAACAGAAAACATTTGAGCTGAAACATGAATCAGAATCATCAGCGGATCTAACCAGGTTTGACCCCAAAAGGCTTTATCTGCAGATGAAATAGAGTTACATTGTTCTGGGTTGGAACGGTCAGACGCTCAAGCTGCCGTCCTGCAGACCAGCAGAGGTTATCAGGAGCTCGGAGGGCGTGAAGCTCGCCGACTGTGCTGGATGGGGCCGCCTGGTGCTGGAATGTGACCCCCTGGACACAGCGCCGCTGTCGTGAGGGTGTGTTAAGGTGTGTACGAGCTAAAGAAGGAACCTGAAACCCAAAGGAATGTAGCAAAGAAAAGAAAACAGGAAAACGGCTTAACAGTAAAAACATAGAGCAGAAGATCAGCAGATAAAGACAGAAGGTTGAGCCTTACCTTCTGTTTTTACTAAAGTACCTCAGTGTGTGAAACTGCCGCTGGAAGAGAAACATCCAACTGACCATAACCCCTTTAATCCTATTTATGGGAAAATGCATCAAACCACTTCAGATCCAAAATGACCTTAATTTACTATCTACCAGAAAGCAAAAACACAAGCGAATTTTTGTTATATCTGGAAGTAAATTCTTTTGACAAAGAGTTAAAAAAAAACTGAGAAGTTTGCAGTACAGTCAATAAAAATGTAAAAAGATGGAGAGCAGGAAGAGGGAAAAACAAACACATTTCCATGAGAATCCGTCTGGATGAATGTGTTCTTTTGTGTATTTAAACCCTTTACTAGTAGCCGTTACAACCACTGACTGTACATGAACTGGACTGAGCGGCCAGGAATCAGGAAGTACCTGCTGGCTCCAAGAAGCCAAAACTAAACAGAGTACTAAACAGCTAACTTGGTATTATCCGCTCAAGCTGAACAAAACGATAAGACAAACAATGTGAACATATTAGGAATGTGGGCGTGGTTAACAAAATACCTTTGTTGCAAAGGAAATAAAAAAATGTACTTTTGCAGATTCCTCTAAAAATGACACTGACCTGTCCATCACCCCCAATGCGACCAAAAAATAAGATGGTTGCTATGGTGTTAAAACCAATAGAAAAGCCGTCATTTTTTTCAGGGCGGGGTCAGGTAGCCAAAGGTAGCACGCAGCTTTAAATTTTTCCTCACCTTAAAAACCCAGATGTATTGAAGTCACGCTTTCTGCTTTATCTAGTTAAAAATTGAAATAAATTTGTGACGTGAGGTTGGAGCACTTCCTCCTGCCTTTATTAAACTGTCAACAGTTCAGCGTCTCGCCATCTTGTGTGTTTACATTCCAGACGTGCCGCTGGCGCTCTAATGTTCAGTCATCTGACCCCAGCATGACACGAGTTTGTGTGAACAGGCGGACTTCCAGGACACGCCAAACTGATTTAAAACAAAGACCAACTTTCCAAACATTAATTCCTCTGAGTCAGTTTGTGTGTGTTTAATCTCCAGTAATCCAGGAAAAAAATGCTCTTAGATTGAAACCTCTGCTCAGCAGATTAGTGACCTAGTTTTTCCTCTCGCCTGTGCTCAAATCTATATTATCCGTGTTTTTGAAGACTTGCTGTCCCTCCTTCTAAAGATTTCCTCTTTTATGTCACATCTGTTTTGAATCTGTCTGAGGTCCTTCCTCTGAGATCATCAACATGGCCTCCGCTGGTTGCAGAGCGAACTCGCCATCATCGTGTTCTGGCATCACCATGCTTGGTGTGCCAAACGTCCTGCAGCAATGCAGCTTCCATGCGAGCAGGTTTCACATCCCATGATCCTTCAATTGTGATGGGAATTTCAGGAATGCTGACTGTTGCTCTTTGTGTAGTTACACCCCCCACCCCGTGTGTGATTTTCTGTCTGTACTGAACATTGTGATGGACTGAAGACATTCAGATTAATCTGGTCGGCAGTTCCCTCTGTCCCCACACTGAGCACTGTTGGTCACCAACGAAATTAAGAGGCTCAGTAAAGTCAGACACCGGAGAGTCATTGAAGACTTTGACCAACTGGGAAAGAGGAATTTACAGACATAAACCAAGCACGCCACCAGCAGCCACAAAATACGTAGCAGCTGGCTGGACACAGCCCTGATTGGACGATGTGTAAATGTATCTAAAAGGGTGGCTGTCTATATCAATTGTCACCAACCGCCTGGTTGCCTGGAGGAAAAGAAAGAGCGCCATTCTGCACCACTGGTCATTCACAACTCAGATTTCGAGCACACTTTATAATCTTGTTAATTTACAAATGTACGTAATTTTAGACAATATGCCTCCCATGAAAACACAATGTTCTGGCAACAACCTTGTCAATTAGCCGATCTGCTGCCGTACAATTTCTAACAATCAGACGGTGGCAGTGGGACGGCAGCACAGGGGCAGGAGGGTGGCAGTTTGAAATGGGTTGATCACCAGATGATTTTGGGGCCTTGGAGACCCTCCTGTCAGTCAGTTATCATACTGCTGCCTTCCTGCCACCTGCCTGTCACTGGACTGCCACCGCACAACCTCCAAATGTTCCTGGGCCTCGCTCAGCATGTAAAAATGCGACTGCTGTCTCTATATTACAAATGCTGAAGCCTGGCTACCTGATAAATTTGCTGAAAAACTTGCATTTAGGTCGCAGCGCTGTGGCAATTTGGGATATGTGACTGTAGTCTTAGTTCTCCTACATCTGTTTTTAATGTTTTATTTCCCTTTAAAACAATATTAGACTTTGTTTTGGTGATAGATTTTAGGAGAATTCATTTTATCCAATTAGATTTCTCTACAATATGTTCAGAAGTACTTTGTGGTTTCTGGTTTTCTTCTCCAGATCATCACATCTGCCCACCTCCACCTCTAATCTTCTTTCAGGGATAATGTTTAACACAAAAACACAGCAGTTGCGTCTCAGAAGTCACATGCTTTAGTTGTTCATTCCCAGAATGCTTTGTGAAAAAGGAAACACAAAAAACAGGAATGATCCACCCTCAAAGGTGCGGTGTGAACATGCACCAGGAGAGCAGAAGCAGATAGATGAAGGGCCTGTCTGCCTGTCGTCTAATAAAGTTTAAGCCACGCCCACCTTTTAACCTTCTGTTCTACAAACAAGGAAATCTTCAAAGTTCAACAGTAACTCACAGTTCAAAAGTTCAACTGCTGTCTGTGAGATTAAACCGCAAAAGAGGAGGATTCATGTGTTTTTGCTGTAAAATCATTCATGTTTTTAAACACAAAGTACGATTAGGTCGCGAACTCTCCTCATGAGACGTCTGTTGTGTCATAAAATTACATCGATTTTTGAATGCCTATAGATATCTTAAAAGTAAAAATGTCGTCCTGAAAAATATTTTATTCAGTGAAAACCTGAGTCTGAAGAACAGAGATCTGTCAGTTATTGAAGAATGTGCAGCACACAGGTGGAAAATCACCTGAAACTTTTATCAGTGGAAATAGTTTTGACTTTCAAGGTTAAATTCAAACAAAATGCATTTTAAGGATCATTTTCCTGAACTTCGGATAAAGACTTTGCATTAATAAAAATGACTCAGTTTCTGTTATTCAGCCTTTACTTTTCTGCAGAGCAGATGAATAGTGTTCTTTGACTGTTACCGCCACCTGCTGGTCTGAGGAGTAAACTGCTCCTCGATGATGAAGGACATGCGAGGATCTGAGGCCTGCAGTCCAGCTTAAAGGAAAAACTGAAAAAAGCAGAAAATGGGTCACTTGTGTGGTCCACGTGACACTGTACCAACTTATTTCAGTGGTTCCAGATGATTCCCGTCCATCAGTGGATGTTCCTGTAACACTCTATCACAGAAACAAGATGAGCATAAACTGTGACGCTGCTTTGTTGAAATGCTTGAAGTTTGAGGAAAACTATAGATTCTTTCAGAGCAACAACAGACAAAGACATTGTGCATCATTATAGTTTCACGTATACCTAAAGCTGCATTCTCACCAGGTATGTGACACACGCAAAGAATGTGCTAGTTTGCATTTTTGAAAACGAGTATAGCCCATTGTGTTCACACTGGACAAGCAGGGAGGGGCTTCTTCTTCTTTTTCTACTGTTTACTAGCACATATCCAACAGATGGAAGAGACTTGGTGAAAATGTTTAAGGGGGTGCAAATTTGGTGAATCTTGCTCCAGGCTTTTTCTTTCACAGCTCTATTCTGATACACGAAAGACATTGTTCCAGGCAGGATCAAACCACTATTATTAGTTTCTCCTCCATGATCATGTTAGCATTTCCACGAATTAAACATGGACGCCGTTCATACTGCACTACCAAATCCAACTCACTGATTGGTCAAAGTTCAACCTGGTTTAACCTTTAATGTGCATTCAATGACTGCACATTTTGTACATAGCTTCCAAAAACAGTCTTAAAACTATGATTAGCTGTAAGGGAGAATTTTTACGCATTTAGGTTACTTTACTTTGACATTTCATTGGAAGTGGTCGCTTGAACGAGCGTTGCGGAGGGCGGTGTGAATGTAGCTTCACACTATCACCTGAAATTACACCATAACTCAAGGGTGAAAGGACGATTTTATGAAACTTCCACTGTCAGCTCCTCCAGGACATCTGAAGCTGCAGGAGAACTGAAATCTGAAGTTTCCAGAAGGTGGGATTATTTACTCTGTGGTGGGATTGGGACCACACAGATGAACCCAAAGATGAATCCAAACAGGGGACTGAAGAGGCTTCAATCGCTACTGCATAATGAATGGAGATGGGTTGGACTGGCTGAGAAATCTACAAAACTCACAGAGGGGAAATCCGATTAAGTTCCTGGGAATCATGTGACATAATACATCAAAGGAGCAAAGAACATGAAAGGCACTGTGGGAAACCCTGGCACCCTGGCAGAACTGCATTACATTTACCAAGAAACAAGGGAAGCTAACCAGCCTCAAGTTAGCAAACTTTTCTTTCACATATTTTCACAATTCACATATACCTTTTTGTGGACTCAAAAACATTTCTATTAAAACATTTTATCACTTACCCGAGGAAATATACACTGTAAATGAGAGAAAGAACGAATTTTAAGTAACATTGTTTGACTCTTCAAAGATTTTGACTCGACTTCCCAGAATCCTTCAGTGATATATTTTTTGTCCGTTTTTTTAAATTTTATTTAAAACAGTAAGTTTATAAACGGCGGATTGTATTCTGAAACAATTTTTTTTAGCTGAAACAGAAAAAAATGTCATAAAAAAGATGAGAGAAAGTCACCATGGTAACGAAACCGGAAATTCCGGTGTTTGACCCTAAATGGAGGTCGGTGGGTGTGTCCGTCGCTGGGCTGCTCTGTTGCTGGGGGGCTGGTTAAAAAAAGCGCTACATCTTCTCTTCAGTCTCTTTTTTATTCGTTATCGAATCGTTTTTGTTGCGTTGCTCGAAGCACGCGGCGTGTTGTTGTTTACTTCATGTATATGAGCTGATTGGCGACGATTTTAAGTCGATTTTCATTGAAACTTTTTTCGCCTCTTTGTTGCAAACGCTGGGTCACGTGATCTGCAGACCCCCAAATATTTCTTATTTTTCGTTTTTTAGTGAGCAGACCTGGAAAAACCTGGAAAAACTTTCAAAAACATTCATTTAGCAGGTTTGTATTGCGTTATTTTTATTATTTTACACTCCTCTTTATTCATTCGCAGCCTAACCTTCACCTTGTAGCTTATTTGTTTATTTTTGGTGGATTTATGACTAAAACTTTAATTTTTTTTGCTTAAAAATGTTATATTTTCTTCTATATTGAATTCTTTAGTTGCAGGTTAGTATTTGCAGTTCTTTGTTGGACAGGTTTGGCAACAATTTTCTTCTTAAATATTTTATCATACGAATAAAAAAAACAAAATTTAGCTGGATTAAGGACTTACGTCCTCATTCCTAATGACAGCTTTTGCGTTACAGGCAAATTTAACTTCACATTTATTAAAAAAAAAAGAACTTGAGGAAATCAAACTGCAGGATAATTTTTGTAAACTCATGCAGGATTTATTGATGGTAGTTCTTGATGTAGAGGAGGTGTGTTTTGGAGTAAAGTGCAGTAAATATGCACTCATCATCAACAGTTATATGATGCGCCTTCACTGCCAGATACCAGAGCTGTTTCCTACCCCCCACCCCACCCCAACATTGTCCCACATCCTGTTGAACTCTGGTTAGATGGTGGCGACTCCTACGAGAAAGGACAATGAGATCCTGCTTGAAACAGCGGAACATCTTTTCAATTTTATAAAGCGAAAGCTTCAAATTGCTCTTATTTTGAAAGGTAGCTCTCATGTGGGTTCAGAATTGCTTTGGGAGCAGCTTCAGATTGATCAAAGTGGATGAAACGTGTTGTGGTTTCACCATTGACTGTATATGAGAACTGGACTAAGTGATCCCCTCCCCACTAGAGTTCCAAACAGGAAGTATTTGTACAGACCAGACTGTTCAGGGACATCGTCAGCAAGCAATGTTGACATTTACAGTCAGTCAAAAAATAAAATAATTCACGAATAAAATAAATCAAATCAAAGATAGTCCATAAAGCATATATTAGCCTTCAACTACTAGCAAAGATCTGAAGTGTATTACAGTCATGTATCATGATGGCCTAATATTGAAACGGAAAACTGTTGCCTAGTAACAATCCCTAACCCTTATCAAATTCAAGTCAAATGCTTTGCGTCCATACATACTTCCATTTTTCTTTCTCTTGCTTGTGTTCTTCTTTTACCATCGGATGTCTGCCACCTACAATTGGAAGAGGTTTGGTGATGTCAAAGCGTTGCAAATCTCACGTTTCTTACTCCAGGATTTTTTTGTTTTGTTTCCACGGCTCTATTCCAAAATATGACTTGGTATCTTTTAATTCCATCCGGACAGAAACCAAAATGATTAATTTCTCCTTCATGGTTGCTTTTCAAACTGTTGGCAATTCTTTGTTTTGAAAATGACATCACTGTTACGTCACTGCCAGATCACAGTCCCGTATTGGTCAAAGTTCTGCTGTTTGACGTTTAAGCAGTTAAAAGTTCAACTGGTTGAGCTTCTAGCGCGCGTTCCGTTCAGTAGAGCGCGAGAACGCACTTTAAAAATTACGTTGTGACATGTGGGCGTGAGAGTTTTGAACATGGAAGCCCTAAACGCTAGATTGCAGACATTTACAGTGACTCTTTATTGAAAGCGGTTGCTTGAACGGCAGTTTCTGAGGCTGGTGTTTATGTAGCTTCAGATGTACTTCCTGTTGCATAGACAAGCGCCTTTTAACTCGCTAACTGACCTACTAACAGGAAAACAGCGTTTAAGCAGTCAGTCTGGTAAATTTGCCTTTAAAAATATTATAATGGCAGAGTTTTGGCCACATTTACTGTCCGATGAGGCCTTGACCTTTGACCCGTGTATGTGTAAGTGGATCAATAGACTGTGAACTGGTCTATTGACAGCATTTAACTCCACCCACATTGACAACTGGGCGCGACAAAGTTTGAGTAAGGTTTTTAGTGAAGACACGCCCCTAGTAATGAACAAATCTGAGCTTTTATAACAAAAATGTCCAACTTGTGCCGTTCAGACCAAACTACAGAGTTTCACCCATTTCTGCAGGTGGTTGAAGCTCTGAGTCAAACGTCTAATGTTGGTTACGGTTCTTCATGAACACATGAAGGCTTTGAATGCTCTGATGTTAGCAGGAGGAGGAGTTTGGTGCATTTCAGGAAAGATTTGTGTTTTTTTTAGCCTGTTAACCATTCCAGCTTCTTTCTCCTTCCTTTGAAAACCAGTGACCACAGAAGAAAGACGATCCAGAACAGATCCTTAAACCGGTTTAACGGAGCGTTCAAATGGAGCAGAGCGGAGTGGTTCAGCTGGAAGGAGACTCCATCTCATGTTTGATCTGCATGGATCTTCTGACGGATCCGGTGACTGTTCCCTGTGGACACAGCTACTGCATGGACTGCATCAAAGCCCACTGGGATGAAGAAGATCAGAGGGGGACCCACAGCTGTCCTCACTGTAAGAACACCTTCACGCCAAGGCCGGTCCTGGTGAAGAACGCCACGTTAGAGGAGCTGGTGGAGGAGCTGAAGAAGACCGGCCTCGACGCGGTGTCAGGTGATCACTGCTACGCTGGACCTGAAGATGTGTCCTGTGACGTCTGCTCTGGGAGGAAGATGAAAGCCGTCAAGTCCTGTCTGGTGTGTGTGGCTTCTTACTGTGAGGAACATCTGAAGCTTCATTATGAATCTCCTGCTTTTGAAAATCACAAACTGATCGACAGCAAGAAACCACAGGAGAACATCTGCTCTCTTCACGATGAGGTGATGAAGATCTTCTGTCGCACTGATCAGAGGTGTATCTGTTATCTCTGTCTGATGGACGAACACGAAGATCATGAGACGGTGTCGACAGCAGCAGAAAGAGCCGAGAAGCAGAAGAAGCTCCAGGAGACTCGAGAACAAATCCTGGAGAAGATCGAAGGCCGAGCAAAAGATGTGAAGATCCTTCAACTGGAGGCGGAGAACATCAGCGATGGGGCAGACAAAGCAGTGCGGGAAACCGAGATCATTCTAACCGAACTCATCCATCACTTCAAGAAAGCCCGTTCTGAGGTGAAGCAGCAGATCAGATCCCAGCAGGAAAAGGAAGTGAGTCGAGTCCTGGATCTTCAGGAGAAGGTGGAGCAGGAGATCAGGGATCTGAAGAGCAAAGACAGAGAGATGGAGGAGCTCTCACACACAGAGGACCACAGCCAGTTCCTGCACAGATACGCCTCAGTGTCAGCACTCAGTCAGTCCACACACTCATCCAGCTTCCACCTTCGTCCTCTGAGGTACTTTGAGGAGGTGACGGCAGCTGCAGCAGACACCAGAGACAAACTACGGGAGCTCCTGAGGGACAAACAGGCAGAAATCTCCCTGACTGTGACTGAAGTTGATGTGTTACTGTCAGAACCAGAACCAAAGACCAGAGCTGGGTTCTTACGACATTCGTGCGAGCTAACGATGGATCCGAACACGGCCCATCCACACCTGCTGTTGTCCGAAGATGACAAGAAAGCCACGTACATGAAGGAAGAACAGCCTCATCCCAGCCACCCCGACAGATTCACGGCGTGGCATCAGGTCCTGAGCAGAGAGAGTCTGACCGGACGCTGCTACTGGGAGGTGGAGTCGAGGCGGGGTGGCGTTCGAGTTGCTGTGACGTACAGAAACATCCGGAGAGCAGGCCGTCTGAACGAGTGCTTGCTGGGTTGCAACGACAAGTCCTGGGCGTTGTGCTGTGAACCAAACAGCTACACGTTCTGGCATAACAACGTCAAAACTGCCGTGTCGGGCCCACAGCCCTTCAGGGTGGGAGTGTACCTGGACCACGCAGCCGGCGTTCTGTCCTTCTACAGCGTCTCTGAAACCATGACTCTGCTCCACAGAGTCCAGACCACCTTCACTCAGCCGCTCCACGCCGGACTCCTGTTCTACTCTGATGGAGACGCAGCTGAGTTCATCAAACCAGAAAGAGTCTTTTAACCACCTGAACATCCACAAACGCCTCCAGCTGTTCCCAACATCAAGCGCTCTGCTCCAGAGCTGCTGGGGAAACGTTGGAATGCTACACAGCTAAAACTACAACTCCGCATGAAGATACAGTCAACGGATTGGCTTCTGCCACTGCTTGCTGTGGAAATGCAAGTCCAAACATGTGGGTGTTGGTTCCGCCTGAAGATCCAGAACAGTTCCAAAACAAAGAAGACAAGCATCTTTTGTCTTTTGTCTTTGGTCAAACTCAGTCAGTCCTTGAAGAACCAGACAACAATTCCAAAGATATTCATCTTACCTCCATGATGCTTGTGGACCATGGTGAGGAACACCACAACCTCCAGAACTCTAATGGGGCGATCCCCTTCTTCTGACATATGACTTTTCCTCACACGTTTGCACAGAGCTGGTTAGGTTTGACAGATGGGCAGGAAGACGTCAGAAAAATGATGGACTTTGTAGATTCATGGACCCAACCCCACATTCTGGGAGTCAACAGAACACATGCTTGCATGCGTTTTCTCCACAGTAGTTTATTACATTTAAGATTGTTGATAAGTAAGAGATTTTAAAACACTACTTTTTAATATAAATCATTTTAGAAAGTGATTTTCTTTTATTTGACCGGTTGGTTTCTTTGCATTAACTGCTCTGTTGTGATGACATCGTAGCTCAGTTTTGATACGGATGGACATTCTGTGGTTGTAGTTCAAACTTCAAACGTTCAAACTTTTTCTTGTACTTTAAGTATATCTTTACACAAACGTTGTTTTTGTTTCTTGCTGTTTTCACCTTCGAAGCGAGATTTGAGCTCCATAGAATTCTGGTTACACAAGACTCAGGTTATCTCACAAGATCGATGGCAGTCAAAAAAATCACAGACACGGGCCAAACCCTGCACGCCGTGTGGACACATTCCACTGCCTTAGCCACCGGCAGATTCTTTTTAACAATTTAATTTAATTTCTTTGGATTTAGTAGGTGATTACCTTTGTTACGAACTACCTCAAGAGTTTTCTTAGGCAGGTTTTAGCGAACCGGATTGATGTATCTTCAGCTAGCATTAGCATTTGGTATCATATGCTTTCGTCTATTGAAATAGTGTAGGGTTTCATTTTGGATACATTTACAGTATTTTTTATCGTTATGGTATTACTTATGTTTATTATGAGTATTTTATTCAGGGACTCGAGTTTGGGGTTCCAGCTGATTTAAGCTTGTTTCCATAGAAACCACTGGGATGCTGCATGAGACTTAGCAGGTATATATGATGGATGTATGCAAACAATTTCTGATAATAAGAGCAATAATTAAAGTCATGGACTAATTCTATTTTTTTAAGTTCTTGTAAGAACAAAAACCTAAAATCAGAATTATGAATTTCCATCAGGATTTTTTCTGTTTTTTGCAGTTTTATCATTAAAAGCTAAGGCTACCATAGTTATTACATTTACGAGGAAAAAGTCGTAAAATTATGTGAAAAAGCCACGCTTTTTTGAAAATATTGGCTAGTTGGTTGCTCAATCCTTCACAAACACTATGTGCCAAATAAATCCGTCAATGCAGCCATTTATGTCGATGGCGTAAGCTTTTAGTTTAGGAATCCATGTGCGTTTTGAAATCGACCAGCTGTACTGCTGACGACGTAAACGGCGCATCTGCCAGAAATTCACTCCTTTTTGGTCAAGAATCTTCTGTTGAAGAGGCCCAGTGTCCTGCAGATTCTTTACATTTCCTTATACTTTTATTAAGGCGACAATGTCGACTCGCTGAAAGACTTAGTATTTCCATATTTGTGAAACCAGTAACTGCTTATAACAAATTCTTTTCTATTTTTGTTCGTGTTTTCATTTTCTAAGTAAACAGACTTTTCAGTGGCTCATAAATGTAGAACTTTAATTTTGTGAATTCTCAATTTATAACATGTGAAATAACGAGATATAACGAGATTGTCGTAAAATATCAGCTCAAGTACTACAAGTTTACGCTCATATTACAACTTTTTCTCATTATTTTAGAACTCTATTCTTGTAACTATTCTTTTTCTCAGAATTTTATTATAAAGTTAGACTTTCTTTCTTGTAATTTTACAACTTTATTCTTGTAAATTATGACTTTTTTTCTTGTCTTTTTCCAATAATTTTATAACTACTCTAGTAAAATTACAACTTTTTCCTCATAATTTTACAACTTTGTTCTTTTAAATATATATATTTTGTTATGGTGGCCCTAATACTCCATATTAATTAATTTACTAAGACTTTGTAATAATTTCCGGATCTCCACTGGTCACAACTCTTTAGATGATGTTTGAAAAACATGGTTGTGAGGTGATGGATGTGGGAGGGGCTAAAAAAAAGCTTCTTTGTATGTAATAGATGGATTAAAATTCAAAGTTTTCTTTTGCTCTACAAATGTATTAACTGTGAAACAGGAGTTATTTTTATGAAAAGACACTGAATACATCTAGCAACTCCTGTTCTTTTCTACCTGTATAGAATTGTTTAAACAATAAAAATTATCAATTAAAAAGTTGTCAGATTCTTTTTTCATTTTTGCAGAAACTAAAGGAGAAAATGTAGAATTAGTTTAAACAACTGTTCACAATTAAATACAAACTCAGTGCAGATTCACCCATATTTAATATTTATATTTTTTTAAAGCAATCGCAACAAGAGAAACCCACAGTCGTCTCTTTTTGGGTACATTTTATCACAGTTTTACATTTCGGTTGTGAGCTGTCATAGTAAACCCTTTAAACTTCAAACTTTATTTGTACAGCGCCTTTCCTTCATTTGAAAACCCAAGGCGCTTTACATAAATAAAATAAAATAATAATAAAAATGACAATTACAACCACTCTTCCCTCCCCCAGCTCCTTCCTCCATCCACCCAGCCCCCACAATACATGACACCCCCTACAGGAAAACTGAACAAAGACTAAAAACTGCAGCTCTAAGGAAAAATGTCTGGCTCAGTACTGCTGAGCAGAAACAATATTAAGGGGATCCGTTTATTCCAAGGTCCGGCCCAACCACAGGGGTCATCACCGCAGTGCCCACCCAACACAGGGCTTAACATTGGAGCTGTCGCCAGCAAAGCAAAACATTAAAGTAACTCTTTGTCCATTAAAGTCAATAAATGTAATTCCAACAGATTCTGACACAAAGAAAAGCAGCATCAGAATTGTTGGAAATACGTCGATTGCATAAACGTCTGAAGACTTACGTCCACGCTGGAGCTAAAGCTCCGGTGTCAAAGGGTTGTAGGAGATGAAACCCCCAGAAAAAGCTCTGCCTGCTTTTTAATCAAATATGAAAATATTCTAGTTTATCAACCTGGTCTTCTTCTGTTTGGAGGTGTTGAGAATAGCGCAGCTCCTTTCTAACTCAGGGAGCTTGAAAATAACTGAATTTATAACCAGAACAAACCCATGATTAATAATGCTTTCATCCATTCCTTCCAGGAAAGAAAAGTGAAGAGCGAATGTACGGCCAGAAATTTCCCTGTTTCTCACCAAAAATCCTCGATAAGATGTTTCCAGAAAAAGATGTTTTTCTTATTGCAGTAAAGGGAGGTTGAGCAATGAGATCCTCTATGCTGTAAAGAGCTGGGGGTCAGGAGAGTCGGGGGCTTTTGGGTTGACTGCTTTGGGCTCTGATTGATGGTCGGGTTTGAGATGAAGATCTTCTGAATTTATTCTTGAACAAACAGACCCTTTGAGCAGACAGCAGATTCCAGTGTTTCTGGGTTCAGAGATCACTTTTTTCCTCAACAGAGATAGGAGGAGGTGTGCAGTCGCAGATTGGCAGCAAGGTTAATTTTGAATAAAACTCGGTGACAGTTGTGTCCAGAGGACACTTTGTTCCAGGAAAGATGTTGAAATTCCCTTCTGGGGTTCTAAATTCCTGATAGAGTTCATTCAGAGTCTTTGTCTGCAGATATTTGTTTTTGGGTTCAGCAACGTTGTCGCCCCAGTGGGGACTTGCTAACCACGCCTTTTCGCTGTTGCTGTAGCAACAGAACACCGACCACATCATGGAGGGAATGTTGACCCGGTCTTTGAGCTTGTTTTTGCCGGGTTTGGCTCCGGTCACCACAAAGCCTTTGGTAGCTCCACTCTTGTTTTTGCAGAACCTTTCCATGAAACATCTAGTGCAGTTCTCCATCTTCTCCCAGCTTCCACCGTTGAACGACTTCACTTGTGGGACGGCATGTGAACAGCTTCCTGCCGCCTGCTTTTGTGTCTTGTAGACGATATTCCGTCTCCATTTCTGGATTTCAGAAAAACTGTCCTGTGAAGTTTTAGGATTTTATAATATTTTATAATATTTTGTTCTCATCTAAATATTTAAGCAGTTAGATCTGTAAATGTCAGCCATGTCTTTTTTATTCTTGTTTTATGCTGGAGAACACGTCATTGAAGGAGTAATAAAGATATTCTATGTATTAGTATGTTCGAATCATTATTAGGCCATATTTTAAAAGTCACAGGAGAATTTTTTTTTGTTTATTAATATTAAAAAAACATTATTTTAATAGACTGCTAGTCTGATGTTGTTATATATATATTTTTTTTTAATTTTCATAGTTATGTCTGGTTAGTTAGATCTGTGAATCCTATCAATCAATTTTATTAATGCTTTGAAAAATGAAAAGATAGTTTCTTTGTATTAAAATGTATTCATTCATTAGCTCAGGCAGAAGAGCAGCCCTCCCATCTCGCCAGGGGGCCCAGCCCCACCCCCTGAGAGCCCCCCCAGACAAATCGCCCACCACCACCTCAGTATGAACCAGGGCTCCCCAAGGGAGACCCACCCCCAAGCTCCAGGCAACCGCAGGAGATCCAGAAAAGAGCTCGGCAGGGGCCGGCCACCCCCACCTAGAGGAGGGACGATCAAGAGAAGTGGGGGTCCCCAAAGAGCGTTGAGAAAATAGTCCACTTAGGCTCACCCAATGTTGGAATTTAGAAGGGGCCCGGAGTTGTTTTTGGGTTCAGCAACGTTCTCGCCCCAGTGGGCACTTGCTAACCACGCCTTTTCGCTGTCGCTATAGCAACAGAACGCCGACCACATCATGGAGGGAATGTTGACCCGGCCATTGAGCTTGTTTTTGCTGGGTTTGGCTCCGATCACCACAAAGCCTTCGGTAGCTCCATTGTTGTTTTTGCAAAACGTTTCCATGAAACATTTGATGCAGTTCTCCATCTTCTGCCAGCTTCCCTGGTTGAACGACTGCTCTTGTGGGACAACGTTGGTCAGGGTGAAGGTGGAGGTTTTGGCCATTTGGTTGGAGGCGTAAGAGCTGGGACACATGTGGCCTCTGTCATAGATGCCATTGTTTTTATAATCAGAATCTAAAGCCTGGTGATTGTCGATTCCCTGTTTTCCGTTGTCTTCCTTCATGTTCCTGTCAGCAGATTCATTTTCAAGCTGCAAAAAAGAAAAAATGAAATGATCAGAAAAGGAAACATGAACATCATTTATTAATAGTTCTTATAATTTTATTAACGGTCGACCTAAAGCCTTTGTCACATGCACCATATGAGCATTGATGTGTTCAGGTGCTGCAGGATTTTGGGTTGCCATGGTGAGTGAACGAGTGAATGAGGTCGGTGAGAAGAGCAATGGTATCTAAAGGGAGTGCAGTGTGTCCTGCAGTTCCCTTGAGGCTCGTACCGACACCTCTTGGCAATGGAAAGTACCATTGTCGTGAGTGTGGTAAGTGTATCGTAGAGTGTTTGTATTGATAACGTAGGTTACATTCAATTGTAATGCACGGGTGATGATGTCATACAGAGCAACGACTAGTAAGGCTTGAGTACTGGTTCCTTACTGACCACATGCAAATGTTGCACGCAGAGGGTGTGCACGTGATACACAAGTGTGTGTAGGGCACCTATAGGATGTCCACACAAACTACACTCTGATTGTCTCATTTCCTCATTTCTAACAGTCAGGCTGCACAAAAGGAGCTCCTTTCACAGTGTGCAGGGTTTTGAAGGGTTGAAAAAATGAAACATTTGTGCGACGAGCCTACTTCACTCTTACTGACCCTTACATGTTGCAAAAGTGTTCTCTACAACTCGTACCCTGTAGAAAAAGATTGTGCTAAACGTTTGCGATCTACGGGTTCACAGAGAGATCTACTATCTTAAATATTTGTGTACAGGTTTGACTCCCAAAGATTTTGACCATTGTTTGCTCCATACAGCCTGTATCCACCTGTAAGGGCAGCTGTGAATAAGACATTAGAGACCCCTCTGAAGCTTTGGCTTAAGGTGCTCTGCTTTAGCTCCTCTGCAGAAACTATGTCCTAGAAACAACACAGGTCTTTTGATTTTATGTGATGATATTATTTGGTTACCTGAGGCTCCATCATCCAGATCTTGTTTTTGGGTCTGCTTCCAGGTTTTCCGTTTTGAACAAACTTGATAGCAGAAAACACGGGGATTCTTTCTCTGGTGTCATAAAGCGTCAGGAAGTTTCTCGTGTTCTTATAGGTCTGGCAGATGGGCTTGTATCGGTTCTGGTCCAGGATCTTCCCATCCACCAGGATGCCTGGAATTTGTGGAGCAGTTTGGTCAAGAAGGAAGTCGGCACAATCTGAAATGGACTTCACCACTTCAGTTTGTGCGGGCCCGAAAGACGAGAAGAGGTAGACGAGGAGGAGGAAGGCTGTTGGAGCCAGAAAACCCTTTAGAGACATCATCTGTTCAGAGAAGAAAGAGAAGAAGTTCACTAATCACCAAAAATCACCAAAACCAACTAACATTCTATCATAAAATTCCACCCTTCATAATGAAATGAATAAGAATTAGAATTTGTTCAGTTGATTATCCAAAAAATGTCCAAACTCAACATGAACATGAACATGCATATTTGACACAAAATCACATGGAAGGAGGACGAAACGAACCTTTAGCTCACCTCTCGGTTTGACCTTTGCAGCCTCACAGACTAATTCAAAAGATCTGCGAGAAACCTTTTATCCTCCGTTTGTGACCATAAAGGCAGTAAAGCGGGGGGTGGGGGTGGTGTCGATAAGCTGTTTTCCATTCTAAAGAAATTAGGTGGTTTAGATCAAGAGTCTGTGACTTTTGATGGCAAATGAGATATTTGGTTCAGTTAGTTACTGACCAAAACCCACAAAGTTCCACTTTCTTCTTAGAAAAACACACTTTATGATTTTGTAGCCATTAAGCCAGTCTTTTGGCGCATTCACACCAAACGCTGCTGAGGTTTCAACTTTGCGTCTGCCGCAAATTCATTTGACAGCAAATTCATCTTCAAGCTGCAACAGAAGAGAATGAATATCATGAGTCATCACCACGCCTCACCATCACTTTAACCACATTTTTAAATATTCTTGTAATCTGTGGAATTTTACTAACAGGTCTGCCTGAGTCAAATGCAGCCGAACAGAGATAGACCCGTATGGGTTCTGCTGGGTTTTGGTTGTCTGGGTCTGTGGGTTGTACAGAGGAGCGGCTGCAGGTCTGTTTCTTCCTCAAGGCCTTTGAGGTGCGACCACCTCAAGGGACGCCGTGAAAATGGAACGTACCATTGTCGTGTGTGTGCTAAGTTATTTTGTGAAGTACAGCATGTTCCAAATTATTATGCAAATGATCTTTATCTGTGATCCGACACCATCAATGCAAATGAGAGTCAGCACATTTTCAAGTCTCTAACTATTAGAGTTTATATCAAAAATTGAACAAAAGTCCTAAAGATAACAGTATGTTTTTCCAAATTAAAAACATTCAAAAACACTGTTTTACACGATTACACACACAGAGTTCCACAACATTTGATCGATTTGTCGAACTATCAAACAGTGAACAGTCAAACCTTTATCAAGATAAAATTTCAATTCAATTTAATTTTTTTATTTAGCCCAATCTTACAACACCGTTGCCTCAACGGGCTTCTGTTTGGAAGAAAAACAAAGTCAGTCATGAAATATAAGCAACAGCTGATTGTTAAACTAAACTAAACAGACTATAACAAGCTAGGAATCACTGCCCTAAACCCTTCCTCTCAGTGAGGAAAAACTTCTAAAATCCAGATTTTGGGTAAATAATAAGAAACCTCAGGGATGTCCACATGAAGGAGGGATTCTCTCCGAGGACTGACTGGTGATGTGACGGAACTGTTCAAGAAGAATCAGCTTATCTAACTCTACAACTATACGTTCAAACAGTTCATGTTCATCCAGATGGGACTGGGGGACTGCTGGGGGTGTAAAACAAGACCTTTCTGTGTGGAATTTGCATGTTCTCCACATGCATGTGTGGGTTTTCTCTGGGGACTCTGGCTTCCTCCCACCGTCCAAAAACATGGGTTATAGGTTCATTGGTCACTCTAAATTGTCCCTATGTGTGGATGTGAGTGTGCATGGGTGTGTGATTGTGGTCCTATGACAGACTGGTGACCAGTCCAGGGGTGCCGGAGCCTTCATCCATGAGTGGCCGGGTTAGGCTCCTGCAGCCCCGTGACCCCGAAAGGGATAAAATGATTTAGAAAGTGAATGAATGAAAATTATAATTATTCAACCAAACTTCATTACAGTAGGTGAGATAGAAAAATACATTAAATAATCTCTGATTGCTAGCTAGCCTGGCAATAATCCTGTCCAAAGAGGAATGTTTTAAGCTTAACTTTGAATGTAGAAACTGTCTTACATGAGCTGGGAGTTTATTCCATAAAACAGGTGCTTGGTGGCTAAAGGCTCTACCTCCAACTGTGCTTTTAGAGATTCTAGGAACCACAAGCAGTCCTGCATTTTGTGAGTGAAGTGTTCTGTTTGGTTGATATGGCTCTATGAGATCTTTAATATAGGATGGAGTCATACCGTTCAAGGCCTTATAGGTTAGCAGGAGGATTTTGAACTTGATTCTAGATTCAACTGGGAGACAGTGAAGTGAAGCTAACACAGGAGTAATGTGTTCTCTTCTGTTGGTTCCTGCTAACAGTCTAGCTGCTGCATTTTGAACAAGCTGAAGACTTTTTAAAGAACTTTTAGGACATGCTGCTAGCAAAGAGTTACAGTAATCCAGCCTAGATGTAACAAATGCATGGATGAGTTTTTCAGCATCGCTTCTAGATAATATGTTTCTGATCCTAGAAATATTGCGTAGGTGAAAAAATGCAGTTTTACAAGCCTGTGATATGTGAGCCTTAAATGATAAATCCTGGTCAAATAAAACTCCCAGGTTTCTAACTGTGGAATTGGAGGCTATATTTACACCATCCAGGGAGACCATCTGAACAGATAGGGCATCTCTGAGGTATTTTGGACCTAGTATAATGACCTCAGTTTTTCTGGCTTTAGGAGGAGGTAATTAACTGCCATCCAAATCTTAACGTCACTAATACAGGCACTAAGTTTCTCTAAGCGGTCATTCTGGTCGGGTTTAATGGATAGATACAACTGTGTATCATCCACATAACAGTGAAAATTAATTCCGTGTTTCCTGATTATATTCCCTAGAGGCAGCATGTAAAGCATAAACAGGATGGGTCCTAGAACTGAGCCCTGTGGGACTCCGTGGCTAACTCGACTATAATGGGAGGAATGTCCATTTACATGAACAAACTGGTACCTATCAGATAAATAGGATTTAAACCATTGAAGGGCAGATCCTCTGATCCCTATGTCATGCTCTAATCTCTGGAGTAAGATGCTGTGGTCTATAGTGTCAAAGGCTGCGCTAAGATCTAACAGGACCAGAATAGAGATTAGTCCCTTTTCTGTGGCCAGTAACAAGTCATTAGTGACTCTAACTAGTGCAGTTTCAGTGCTATGGTGAGGTCTGAACCCTGACTGGAAATCTTCAAAGAGGCTTTTGTCCTGTAGGTGGCAGTATACAAACCTTTGATCAAACATTTAATAAAAACATCGACGAAGCTTTAAAATCTTCTTGAAGTCATGAGGTTTTGACAGCATGTGTGCATGGATGTTTTAATAACAGACAACCAGCAGATGTCGCTATTTCTAACAGAAATGATTGGTCAGAGCTGCACGAGGCGCCAATTTCCCCATCACTAAGATATAAGCAGTCCAAAAAAAATATCCAGAAATCCCAAAAACAATTCCAACTAGAAACAGAACTTTCCAGCAGGTCAGATCACAAAACATTGAAAAGGAGAAGCAGTTTAATCTGGAGACAAACTTCAGGAAACCACTCCGAGAGCCAACCTACTAATAAAACAGAGCAAACCAACTGGAATGAGCTGAAACGGCAGCATTTATGCAGAGGTGAACAGCTGAGACACATGAGAGCTAATTACAAAAACAAGCTGAGCAGCAGGCTGAGAACAGGACCATTATTTTGGTCAAAGTCATTGTGCAGAAAAATGCAGAACTACTGAAAGCACAGAAAAAACGAGCACATAAATTGTTTTTATTACAAGTAAATGTGAAGCTTTGCATTTACATGAAAAAAAACACATTTCTATGTTTTACTCCTAAGTGACTAAAAGGTCTTTTTAGCAATAATGTATGAATGAAGAAATTCAAAGATTCTTTATTCGTTAACATTATTGTGTTATTATAAACAGAACTCTTACAGGATGATTTTTAATTCAGTCGACTGTTTATTTGACTGATGGTTTAACTTATCCATGTTTTGTTTATGATCACATTTATGCGCGGATTGTCAGGAGTTTTTTTTTTGTCTCCAATCACTATTTAGTTTTTCATTCATTGTAGTTCTGAAAGCTCAACACTAATTAGCTGTCAATTTCTCACTCGTGTGACATGTGGGTTCAGGGAAATGATAATTCAATTTTTGTGGAACGGCCAGTTCACTGCAGTAGAAAACGTCAATTGTCTTTTTTATAAGAATTTTACGGTTTGGTTGCGAGCTGTCGTAGTTCACTAAGATGAACCCCTTCAGAAAAAGCTTTGCCTCTTTTTTTTTTTTTTTTTTTACCAAAGATAGAAATATTCTAGATCATGAACTTGGTCTTCTCTTCTTGTTGTTCTTCTGTTTGAAGGTAGCAGGTGGGCATTTGCAGTTCTTGTCTAACTTTGGGTAGAACCTGGTGACAGTTGTGTCCAGAGGACACTTTGTTCCAGGAAAGATGCTAAACTTTGGTGTCCCCAGTTCCTGATAGAGTTCATTCAGAGTCTTTGTCTGCAGATATTTGTTTTTGGGTTCAGCAACGTTCTTGCCCCAGTGGGCACTTGCTAACCACGCCTTTTTGCTGTTGCTATAGCAACAGAACGCCGACCACATCAGGGAGGGAATGTTGACCTGATCTTTGAGCTTGTTTTTGCCGGGTTTGGCTCCGATCACCACAAAGCCTTCGGTTGCTCCCCTGTGGTTTTTGCAGTTCGTTTCCATGAAACATTTGGTGCAGTTCTCCATCTTCTCCCAGCTTCCGCTGTTGAATGACAGCACTTGAGGAACAATGTTGGTCAGGGTGAAGGTGGAGTCTTTGGCCGTTTGGTTGTAGGCGTAAGAGCTGGGACATACGTGGCCTCTGCTAAACATCGTACTGTTCTTGTAATCTAAATTCGAAGCCTGGTGTTTGTAGGTTCCTTTCTTTTTGTTGTCTTTCTTCATGTTCTTGTCATCAGATTCACTTTCAAGCTACAAAAGAAGAGAAGTTGAAACGTTCAGAACAGGAACACACAAAGTGAACATCGTAGAGTCCTTTTAACCATATTAATGGTCAACCTAAACCCTTAAGAACCGTATGGGGGTTGACTTGCGCCGGTGCTGCAGGTTTCCGGGTTGTCCAGGTAAATGAAGGGTCACAGAGAGGAGCTGTTACATCTTCCAGTTTCTTTGAGGATCATACAGACACCTCAGGGGACGTCATGACAACTGAATGTACCATTGTCATGAGTGTGGTAATGGTACCGTAGAGTATTTGTAAGGATAATATGATGTGACTTATACGGATGAGAATGTCAAAAAGAGCAATAACTCTAGTCATTAGTAAGGTCTGAATACTGGCTCCTTACGTATCACGTCAAAAGCAAATTCTTGCACAGGTTTTTAAAGGGTTAAACAATGTGTACAAAATGCCTACTTTGCGTACTTCTCCCTTATTGACCCTTATGTGTAGTTTAAGCGTTCTCTATGACCTATCGCTTGCAATTACCATCAGCATTTAACATTTTACCAAGTGGTTTATGATCTTAAACCTTTGTGTTGGCCACCTGCCGCAGCCTGTACCTGTAAGGGCAGTTGCATTAAAAGTTGGGAGAAACCGCTCCAAAGCTTTGGTTTAGAGAGCCCCCATGGCTGTACTGTAAAGTATCGATGAAACATGTGCTAACATAAAGGCACAGAAAGAAATAAGCAGCTTTAAAATATGATTAAGAGAAGAATTGTTGATGATGCGATGGAGCAGCAGTTCAACTTCCCATACAAATGTACCAACAATGTAACTGTTATTTGGTTACCTGAGGCTCCATCATCCAGATCTTGTTTTTGGGTCTGCTTCCAGGTTTTCCGTCTTGAACAAACTTGATAGCAGAAAACACGGGGATTCTTTCTCTGGTGTCATAAAGCGTCAGGAAGTTTCTCGTGTTCTTATAGGTCTGGCAGATGGGCTTGTATCGGTTCTGGTCCAGGATCTTCCCATCCTCCAGGATGCCTGGAATTTGTGGAGCAGTTTGGTCAAGAAGGAAGTCGGCACAATCTGAAATGGACTTCACCACTTCAGTTTGTGCGGGCCCGAAAGACGAGAAGAGGAAGACGAGGAGGAGGAAGGCTGTTGGAGCCAGAAAACCCTTTAGAGACATCATCTGTTCAGAGAAGAAAGAGAAGGAGTTCACAAATTAAAAAAAGAAGCAACTAACATTTAAATTCCACCCTTAATAATAAATGAAAAAGAATTAGAATTTGTGCATCTAAAAGCTGTAAATGTAACTAAACTCAACGTGAACAAACATACATGACACTAAAAGCACATGGAAGGAGGGCGAAACAAACCTTTAGCTCACTTCTTGGTTTGACCTTTGCAGCCTCACAGACTAATTCAAGAGATCTGCGAAAAACCTTTTATCCTCCGTTTGTGACCACACAGGAAGTGTGTGTGTGTGGGGGTGTCGATATACGGTTCTCAGTTCTATAGAAACCAGGTGGTTTGGATCAGGGGTCTGCAACCTTGATGTTGATGTTTTTGTAGATATTAAGTCTTTTGGAACATCTTTAAATACACTGATCCAAAGAAAAAGAATTTATATTAAATATTGGTAAACAAACCTCCAAAAGATAACAGTATGTTTTTCCAAATTAAAAACCTTCACTGTTCTACGTGATCACACACAACAGAGTTCCACAACATTTGATCGATTTCTAAAGAACTGAAAATGGTCATTGGTTGAATTTGCTGCATTAGGAGGTCATATTTACTGAAATCAAAGCTATTCCAATCAGAAACATTTTTATAGGTTCCATTTGAACAGAGGACCCTTATTTTGTAGCAGCTTCACAGTTCTTGCATCCATTAAACTTGTGAGTTTGTGGAGAGTTTCTGCTTGAATTTCTTTGCAGGATGTCAGAATAGCCCCCAGAGCTGCTGTTTGGATGTGAGCTGCCTCCATTCATTAAATCATTGATTATAACTGGTTTATACGTGTTTTCCAAATATGTGTGGAATTACCTGTTTTAGTTGACAAAATAGGAATAAATGTAAGAAAATGCAATACTACCGTTTGCAGAATCAAATGTTTGAATGGTTCTCCCTCAACGGCTTGAACAATTTTCCAGAAGTGGGAACTCACAATAATATCTCTCCTGATTGGCGACAATACTTTCCAATGACTCATCTATGACTCACAGCGACTTAGACCAATCAATGTTGGTGCCAATATGGCGATAGACTATCAGGAAGGCTCTCGCTTCATTTCTCGAGGGCCAAAGGTAAGGCATTTCATGTGGATGATGTCTTCCCATCCTCCAGGATGTGCAGAATTTATGGAGGAGTTTTGTTAAAAAGGATGTCGTTGCAATCCGAAATGCACTTCACCTCTTCGGTTTGTGAGGGCCTAGAAAGATGAAAAGAGAATGACGAGGAGGAAGAAGGCAGTTTGGGCCAGAAAACATACCAGAGACATCAGAGAAAGAAAGAGTTCACTAATCACCAAAAATCACCAAAAGTAACTAAAATTCCACCCTTCATAATAAAATGAAAAAGAATTAGAATTTGTGCAGCTGATTAGCCAAAGAAATGTCCAAACTCAACGTGAACATGCATTTATGACACAAAACTACATGGAAGGACGGCGAAACAAACCTTTAAAGCTCACCTCTTAGTTTGACCTTTGCAGCTTCACAGACTAATTCAAAAGATCTGCGAGAAAAAAGAAATGAGAAATCCTTTGTCTGCTGTTTGTGACCACAAAGGAAGTAAAGCAAGAGGGTGGGTGGGGGGGGTGGGTTGTTGTTGATATATCGTTTTCCATTCTAATGAAATTAGGTGGTTTTGATCAGCAGTCTGCAACCTTTAACGGTAAAGGAACCATTTGGTTCAGCTAGTTCCTGACCAAAACCCACAACGTTCTACTTTCTGCTGAGAAGAATACATCCTCTGGTTTGTTGCTCTTAAGTCAGTCTTAAAGAACATCGAGCTTTTAAGTACACTGCTCCAAAGATTAAAGGGAACACTACAAAAACACATCAAATAAAACTTTCTTTTTAAATGCTTTATTCTTGACATAGTAGCTTGTGCTGATAACACAGTCACAAAAATTCCCTCCATCCATTTTCTTCCATTCATCTGGGACCGGGTCGCGGGGCCGCAGTCTAAGCACAGATTCCCAGACTTCCCGCTCCCCGGTCGCTTCCTCCATCTCCTCTGGGGGGACCTTGAGGTGTTCCCAGGCCAGCCCAGAGATGTCTCCAGCGTGTCCTGGGTCTTCCCCGGGGGGCCTCCACCAAGTGGGACATGCCCGGAACACCTCTCCAGGGAGGCGTCCAGGGGGCATCAGAACCAAATGCCCGAGCCCCCTCAGCTGGCTCCTCTCGATGTGGAGGAGCAGCGGCTCTACTCCGAGCTCCTCCCGGGTGACCAAGCTTCTCACCCTATCTCTAAGGGAGCGCCCAGCCACCTTACGGAGGAAGCTCATTTCAGCCGCTTGGATCTGGGACCTCGTCCTTCAGTCAAGATCGTTAAAAAATTATTAATGGAAATGAAATGTTTGAGCTTATACAGGTCTGGATGTGGAATCACACTCAAAATTCAAGTGTAGAAAGACAAATACTGGCTGAAACAACTTTGATGTAACGTCTTTGCAACGAGTCAACTTCCCTGCAACACCTGGGTATGCTTCTGATGAGGAGTTGGATGATCTCCTCCCATACCTGGATCAAAGCATCCGCCAACTCCTGGACAGTCTGTGGTGCAACCGTTGGTGGACGGACGGAGACATGATGTCCCAGATGTGTTCAATTAGATTCAGGTGAGGGAACAAGCAGGCCAGTCCACAAAATCAATACTTTGGCCCAACAGAAACTGCTGACACGCTCCGGCTACATGCATTGTCTTGCATTAGGAGGAACCCAGGACCAATCGCATTAGCACATGGTCTCACAAGGGGTGTGAAAATCTTATCTCGGTACCTAATGGCAGTCAGGCTACCTCTGGTGAGCATATGCAGAACTGAGCAGCCCTCCAAAGAAATGCCACCCCAAACTATGGTTGACCCAGTGCCAAACCTGTCATGATGGAAGAACGTTCTCCATGGCGACTCCAGACTCTGTCACATGTGCTCAGCGTGAACCTTCTTCCTCTGTGAAGAGTACAGGGCACTAGTGGTGAATTTGCCAATCTTGGTGTTCTCTAGCAAATGCCAAACGTCTTGCACAGTGTTGGGTGGTAAGCACACCTCTCACCTGTGCACGTCATACCTCCCTCATGGAGGTAGTTTGAGCAGACGTGCACATTTGTGTCCTGCTGGAGGTCATTTTGCAGGGTTCTGGCAGTGCTCTGGTTTCTAATTGCACAAAGGAGGAAGTAATGGTCCTGGTTGCTGCCCTCTTACTGCCTCCTCTACATTTCCTGATGTACCGGTATGTCTTCTGGTAGCGCCTCCATGTTCTGGACACTACACTGATGGACACAGTAAACCTTCTTGCTACAGCTCGCATTGGTGTGCCGTCCTGGATGAGTTGCACTACCTGGCGCACTTGTTTGGGTTGAAGACGCCGTCTTATGGTACCGCTGGACAACATTGACAGCATTCAAGAGTCACCAAAACATCAGCCAGAAAACAGAAAGACGGAGAAGTTGTCTGTGTTCAACATTTGCTGAACCACTTCAAAGGGACGTCATTGAAATGGACTGTACCATTGTTGTGCGAGTGGTAAGTGTATCATGAAGCTTTGTAAGGGTAATGGAAGTTACCTGCATTTATGTCGTCCTGTGCCTCTACACCACACTCTAGTGATTAATTAAACATTAGTCACAATTGCCCTTATGACTGTTTGTGGGTGAAAAAGGGCAAACTTGTGCGGAGACCACGAGGAGTGAAAAAAATGTGAAATCCGTACGACGTGCCTGCATCTCACCTACTTCACTCTTTCTTACACTGGATTTGCACTAGTCTGTCTGTGGTGTGTCTCTGTTGTGTTGGGAGTCCGTCTCACGACCATCAGTTAGTCCACCTTGTCTCCATTGCGTCTTTGGTCGCCCCTGATTCCTGGAGGAGTGGTTTGTTCTGCTACCCCCGTGTCAAGTGGTTTGTTCCACTCTCTTCGCTCATCCGAAACGTCAATTTAATTTTTGTTTTTATAGCTCAACATCACAACCATAGCCGTCTCAGTGGACTTCACACTGGTGTTTATAGACCAGAGGTTGACTGCTCTACCTCTGCACCACGGCCGCCCTATCTGTGTTTTTCATCTGCAGACAACCCAAATCGACCTGTAAGGGCAGTTTGGACGAAGTCTTAAGGGCCTGACCATGTCAAAGCATCAGTCATGAGGAAGGTGAGGCGGCAAAACCGTCTGAGGGACAAACCTTCAATAAAAGGTGACAATATGATGGTGATTGGCTGAGAAGAAGGTGTGCAATTTAGCTATTGGTCAGAGTGAAGGTGTAATGATGAGTGTAGAAAGAAGGAATGGCAGCCCAGAGTTCCTGGTAGATCTTCCTTGTTGAAGTTTTTATTTCGCACTTTTAGAAAGTAAGCTGAGCTTTCAACAGATTTAGCAAAAGAATGCAACATTATTTTGGAAATAACTTATGAATAATGCAAAGTCTTTGTGCAAACAAATGAAAAACTACTGAAACACTAGCAGGTACAATTATCTTTAATACAAGCAAATGTGAAGCCTTATGTTTATGATTTGTCAAAACTATTCTTACATTTTTAATTTTTGTTTGACTTAAAAGCTTTTTAGCAGTAAAGTTTGAATAAAGACATTTAAAGACTCTCTACCCTTTAACACGGTTGTGTTATTATAAACCGATGATTTTTATACAGTAGACTCTTATTGATGATTTAACTTAATGTTTTGTTTACGATCACATTTTGTGCCCGAATTTTCCTTTTTTTTTAAAATTGTTTCCAATCACTTACAGTTTAAGCACAAATTCATTGTCGCTCTGACAGTTTGACACACATGAGCTGTTGGTTTGTATGGCCAGTTCACAGCAGTGGAAAACACCAACTGACTATTTTTTTGTACATTTGATCAGTTTTACATTTCGGTCTGAGCTGTCACAGTAAACTTATATAACACCCCACCCCCACCCCCCCAGAAAAAGCTTTGCCTTTTTTAACCAAAGATGAAAAGAATCTGGATCCTAACTGTGGTCTTATATCTGGTTTTATTTGGTTCTTCTTCTTCTTGTTTTTTTCTAGTTCTTCCGTGGGCATTTGCAGTTCTTGTCCAACTTTGGGTAAAACTCGGTGACTGTTGTTTCCAGAGGACACTTTGTTCCAGGAAAGATGTTGAAATTTCCTTCTGGGGTTCCAAATTCCTGATAGAGTTCATTCAGAGTCTTTGTCTCCATGGATTTGTTTTTGGGTTCGTCAGCAACGTTGTCGCCCCAGTGGGCACTTGCTAACCACGCCTTTTCGCTGTCGCTATAGCAACAGAACGCCGACCACATCATGGAGGGAATGTTGACCTGGTCTTTGAGCTTATTGTTGCCGGGTTTGGCTCCAGTCACCACAAAGCCTTCAGTTGCTCCATTGTTGTTTTTGCAGAACGTTTTCATGAAACATCTGGTGCAGTTCTCCATTTTCTCCCAGCTTCCACCGTTGAACGACTTCACTTGTGGGACAACGTTGGTCAGGGTGAAGGTGGAGGTTTTGGCCGTTTGGTTGGAGGCGTAAGAGCTGGGACATACGTGGCCTCTGCTAAACATCGTACTGTTCTTGTAATCTAAATCTGAAGCCTGGTGTTTGTAGGTTCCTCGCTTTTTCTTGTCTGCTTCCATGTTCTTCACATCAGATTCATTTTCAAGCTGCAAAAAAAAAAGAAAAGCTAAAATCTTTAGAATAAAAACATGGACACCAAAAATAACTGTCACCGAGTGATACTCTTTGATTAAAGCTCCCTCTAGTGGGGAAAGCCCGAAACCACGAAACAGTACAAACCATACATTAAGGAGGGAAAAATGAACTTTCATGATTTTAGCAAATAGCAAATAACAGAGTGAAAAATGTAAAGCGGGTCGGAATACTTTCCGTGTATAAGTGCATTTCTGTGCCACCTAAATGAAAAGTCAATGTAAATGTGCGTTTCAGGTTTCCGTGTTCAGAACGTGCGTTCACACAAAGCTACCTACGTTTTCATGAGCGTTTTGGGGCTTTTCGTACAGCTAAATCAGGTCGAACGGCAGTGCCGCTGAAGGTCATCCAGGCGCAGGTCCTGGAGCAGGCGGTCAAGCTCATCAAACTCATTGCGCAGCTGGTTTATCTGGTGAACCCAGACACGCCGAAAAACCTGATGCCGTCTGCGTTTGTTTTTCTCTCCTGACATGATCTAAATCCACCAAAGCAATGAACAGAACCGTTTCCGTTTCCAGCTCAATTCGTAGGATTTGGACACCAACCAGGCCTCTTCCAACTGCAGGTGGTGGATATGTGCGAGGGAACAGTAGAAACCCCTCCCTGCCTGTACAGTGTGAACACTTCAGTGTGTTTAGCGCATTTCTAAACCTGCGTCAAAAGCCCGGTGGGGACGTAGCATTAAAGGATGAAACTCAAAGGCTGCCCTAGAGGTGGGGCATTAATCGGGTCTTGTTCTACAGCGCCCTCTGGTGGTAAGAATAATAATGCTCAATGTGAAAAGCTTTATCTAAAAACTACACATACATCATTGGGATTTGGAAAACGAATTTCAACTTAATTTGTTTTACTAAAATGTGTTTCTATTGAGGTTACCTGAGGCTCAATCATCCATTTTCTGTTTTTGGGTCTTTTTCCAGGGTTTTTGTCTTGAACAAACTTGATAGCAGAAAACACGGGGATTCTTTCTCTGGTGTCATAAAGCGTCAGGAAGTTTCTCGTGTTCTTATAGGTCTGGCAGATGGGCTTGTATCGGTTCTGGTCCAGGATCTTCCCATCCTCCAGGATGCCTGGAATTTGTGGAGCAGTTTGGTCAAGAAGGAAGTCGGCACAATCTGAAATGGACTTCACCACTTCAGTTTGTGCGGGCCCGAAAGACGAGAAGAGGAAGACGAGGAGGAGGAAGGCTGTTGGAGCCAGAAAACCCTTTAGAGACATCATCTGTTCAGAGAAGAAAGAGGAAAAATAAATCAACATAAACATAAATACTGTCAGAACAAATTATATTCCATTTAAAAATGAAATCCTGGAAATTAAAATGAAAAAGAAATCAAATTTGTGCAGCCGATCAGTCGTTACTTTAACCGTCGTTTTCTTATGCGATCCAGAACTCCACAGGAACGCATTTGGAACAAAAAAACTCACCTCTTTGTTCGATCTGTGGAGCTTCAGACTTCTTGAAATGTTCTGAGAAAAAAGAACTTAGAAACCTCTTTTAAGCCGCTTGTGACCACAAGGGAAGTAAAGCAAGAAGAGGAAGTTTATCAAGAAAAACATGTTTTTAATTCAAAGAAATCAGGTGGTTTGGATCAGAGGTTCAGAGGAATAAACTCAACTCTCCGGTAGAACTTAACATTCTTAGTTCGAGTTCATGAACATGAAGGTTTAAGACATGTTGTTCTCCTCTAACATATCAATAAAACAAACATGTTTGCGTTCAAAGCCAGTGACTGAAGTCATGCAGACTTAAGGAGGAACGAACCATAGACCACGAGTTTCTTTATGTCAGACAGATTCATATCACTCATCTATCTCAGTTGGTTTTTTTAACATCCGGTTATATTTGACAAAAAATACAAAGATTTAAGAAACAAACTTAAATCATTTATTCCAGAGAATCAGAAAATCCCAGATATTAGAGCAGACTGTTACCTAATGTGATGTCATTTTATATTTTCTAACTATGTTTTATTTCACATTTGTTATGTCTCTACAGTCTGGAACACGTGCTGCTCAAAAATACCCAAAGGTCAGAGGTTACCCACCAGGCACAGGACATCCGTTAGATACCCAGCATACCTCTGCTGTAGGTGAACACACTCGTTCCTCTATTAGACGTCTGCTACACATCTACCTGAAGACGTCTCGTCTTTAGATATTTTTAGATGTCCAATAGAGGACTTCTTAAAACATTCACTAGTTCAAAAAAGAAATACTGCACTTTGACCTCCACGCATTCATCTGCTGAATTCCTTTTGGGGTCACAGGTTTCCACAAGCTACCGTTGAGAACGCCCTAATCAGGTCACCAGTTTGTCACAGGACCACTTTGCAGACAGCGGTTAACCTGTGAAACGTGTTGTTGAACAGGGCTGTGGGGGGGCTGCAGAGGGAGAGCGTGCAACCTTCACCCTGGAAGGAAGCTGGGATTTGAACCAGGTTCTTATTGCTGTGAGGTGAAAGGGCTAACCACTACACCACCATGCAGCCTTTCTGTTCTCAGACTGATCATAAAGTCCACGAAGTAGCAAACATTTGTACTGAAATGTACCTGGGGTTAAAGGTCACAAAAAAAAACAAACCAACGTAAATATTTCTGTTTCGATTTCTAACTTGTCATAGAAACGGATTAAAATGATTGTAAAAAGTTTCATCTTTTATTATTAGAATGAGTTTAGAGCACAAGTTCTGATCTTCTGCTGCACAGCAGTGTCTGCTCTTCAGAAACAGAGTTCGAACAGTTTAGACTTCCATTTACACGTAAAGATTAGGAAAAAACTCTACACGGACGTCATGATTGTATTTGATAGTCAAAAAATGACGCCACTCCAAAATCACAGAAACACGTTTGACTTGGATTTTCTATTTTTGATCTAATAAATGTCTAAAAAATATTCTAACAGACATTGAAAAAAATTCCCAGGTGCTTCCATTTTCCACACCATTCATTCCCAGTTAGCTTGTGGTAATTAGCATGTCTTGTTTAGTAAGGTGTCTTGATTGAGGGTAACCTCTGCTCAGAGTTGTGGCGTACGCTGCCCTCTACTGGATCCATGAGCATCACCGCGGTGCAGGTCGACCTCTGAGCAGAGGCTCGCAGGTTCGGTTCATTGTGCGTTTATTCTTCAATACTTTATTAGAAGTTTGTGAGAAATGATGAAAACAAACAGAAAATGACGATCTCTGAGTAAAATGACATAAAAATCAAGACTTGGTGAGAATCTTCAGATGGAAAAATCTTTGGAGCTTTGACAGAACCAGAACCTTCTGATGCAGCGGGTCATCCAGGTCAGCTCCGCCCTCCTGATCCGATGTTTTTCTGAAGTGCTGTCAGTTCTTGTAATTCAGGCTGTGACTCGCCGTCACAGCGGGGACACCAGCTGCTTCACTTTTCATGGTCCGTTCCACTGCTGGGCGAGGAGTGGCTTGATGTGGCCACCAGGGGGCAGCGTGGAGAAGGCTGGAGGGGGTCAGGCCTCCTCCAGCGCTTCAGAGAGCATCATGCAGAGCCTGGAGAAGCTGGGACGCTCCTCAGGGATCTGAGGATGGAGGAGTTTCACACAGGAAGTTATAAAAATGAAAACAACTTTTCTGTTAAAGTTTAAACATGTCTAAAACGGCACGGATAGAACATTTCTTTGCTCTAAGTCACATATCCCAGAATGCCACTGCGCGGCGACCTAAACGCAACTTTATCAGCAAATTCAACATTTCCACAAACTTTTAGGAAACTTTCTGATGTTGGAATTCAATTTACTTTCAATTTGCTGTAAAACGCTCCACAGATCTCCACTAAACGAACCGTGGTGACGCTTCGACTGTTATCACCCTTAAAGTGGTCCCTCGCTGTATCGAGGTTTACAGATTTTATTTTGGTGCTATTTGGCATCCTCTTTTTTCTGTGTTCTGCACAGAAAAAGGTCCCTGAAGCACATGGTGGTCTCACCTCCTTCCAGCAGAGCTGCATGATCTCATACAGGGTGGGCGTGGCCAACTTGGGTCTGTAGAGGCGGTGTCCTTGCATGACCAGGGTCACCACCTCGTGGTTGGGGTTGTTATCGAACGGCATGCGACCCTCGGTGAACACCTCCCACATCAACACACCTGGACACAAACAGAGACCAGTTCAGACCCGAGGCGGGCATGGTTCCTGAACGCAGCGCGGCTGCGTCACCAGCCACTTCCTGTCAGACTTTATCTGCAGTCCACATCAGCGCGGGGGAGGCGTCACTTCCTGCTCTCACACATTTGGGTTTTGGGGTCTTCACTCTGAAGCATTTCATCAACACAAACGTTTTCTCTGTCGAGTTCTCCTCAGACCTTCAGCTGAAGCTCCGGTCTTTCCCTGATGCAGGTCCGGCAGCAAAAGCAAAACAAGGAAAACCTCGCTGTTAGGAAAAGACGGACGACCGTGAAATCACTAAAATCTACCAATAAAATGTCTTCAGTTTCAGTTTGCTTCTTCCTTCACTCATTTCTTTGCTGATGACGTAATGCTTTTATCCTGTCCTGGACTGAATGACCAGACAGTTTTCCAAAATTCTTCCTACTTACTGTGCACATCAGCAAAACTGTCATCCTCACTCAAGGCTGTTAACGTTACGCTGTCAACACACGGGACTGATTTGAAAAAATGAACGTGTTATTAATGCAGATCAATTACACAAAATTTAGTTTTTAGATTTAAATCACGTTCTCACAAAAGGCGGAATGTTTGATACATAATGCGGCTTGTTGTCACGGTAACCCAGTACATCACTGAGCTGGCAGATCTCAACTACAGCGGCAAAGGAAAGCGATGTGTGCGCTGATCGTCATGATACGTTCAATAAAGCATCAGTTCAAAGGGAAAGTTCACCTCTTAATGCTTGTTTTAGTTCACATCATGAAGAAAACGTACTTGGAGTAAAACTGCAGATATTAAAGTCTGACAGTTCTGCTCATCTTACTGTTGATGTGTTTTGTGCACAATTTACACTTCTGAGTTTACACTTTATAAAAGTAAACATTTCAGACAACAAAAATGAAGGAAAAATGTTCTCTCTTTTTGTTCAAAAGCTGTATATTGTTCTATAAAATGTAACTCATAAAACATTATTTATTTATGATTGATCACAACCCAAAAGAGCGATAAATCTGATTGATTTTTAATCAACCTTTGACCAAAGGAAGATCCACCATCTTGAATTTTGTTGGTGTTCATCTTTAGTACCTTCTACAAATTGAAAACCTCTTTTAGGGATTTTGATTTATCCAGCATTCTTGGGAGGCTACTTTGGAAATAATTGTAGTTATAAAAGTTGTAGATTTGAATAGCGTTAGCATGAAGAGCTCACAAAAGTGGTGCTGCCCTGTTTCTTGCACATTTTTACTGGGAATATTGAGAAGATTAAATAAATGAATCGTTGGCTCAAACTGAACAACACAATATGACATACACTATGGACATGTTAGTAATGCGGGCACGGTTAAGAAAAAAAATCTTTGTTGCCAAGGAAATCAAAAATATTACTTTTGTCAATTCTTCTAAAACTTCTATAGACCTGTTTGTCAGCCCCAGGCGACCAAAAAATAATATGGTTGCTATGGTGATGAAGCAAACAGAAAAGCCGCCATTTTGAAGAAAGTGTCCGCTCTACAATTCAAAGATGAGAGATTGAGCAGGACAAAGAAAAGTGAAACGTTTGTTGAGTATACCTTTGCTCCACCCACCTGAAGGTCAAAAAGACACACCTCTAACAGTTCAAAAAGAAGATCCAATCAAATCAAACAGCTCATTTACCCTCCACAGCTCCCACGATCTGAAAATAAATCTATGATCATTCAACAGATCTCTGAAGTCTATTGAAACCAACCACTAGTGGTCATTTGAGGAACTGCATCATTTTAAAGGGACGCCCTCAGTCAGACTCACCGTAGGACCAGACGTCAGACTTGCTGCTGTATTTGCAGAAGTTGAAGACTTCGGGTGGAGACCACTTGACTGGAAACTTGGCGCCAGACGAGCTGGTGTACTCGTCGCCCAACACGTACCTGCAGCATTGAAGAGTCATGGTCACCCCTCTGCAAGTCGGCCCAACAGAAAGCAGAGAACGTTTCTTACCTGGTCATCCCGAAGTCTGACACCTTCACCACCAGGGAATCGTTCACCAGGCAGTTCCTGCAAGCCTTCAGGGGATCGAACACACGTCAAGCACTGCTCTGAGGCCAGTGGTTGTTGTCTACAGCGAGGAGCTCACCAGGTCTCTGTGGATGTAGCCGTGGGCCTCCAGGTACTCCATGCCCTCACACACATCCAGGGAGATGCTGAGCAAGGACCCCAGGTTGGAGCTGCCCCGCAACTGCTGCAGGTAGTTGAGGAGGGAGCCGTGCTCCATGAACTCGGTGACGATGTAGATGGGTTTCTGCTGGCTGCACACGCCGTACAGCTGCACAAGCTTCGGGTGGGACAATTTCCTGTTGGATACACGCAAAATACTCCAACCTCTGCTCCTTCACAGACACGTTTGAAGGCCTCTTCCACAGTGTTCTTCTTACATCATGATCTTGGCCTCTTCGATGAAGTCTTCCTCATGCATGGCTCCTTCCCTGATGAACTTGATGGCCACTTTGTGCTGAGCCCTCCACTTGCCCAGCCTCACTTGTCCAAACTGACCACAGCCCAGCTCCTTCATGAAAGTCAGCTCGCTTGGATTGATCTCCCACTTTTCTGAGGAGGAGACGCGTCAGAGGTGAGAGGGGAGCGCCAGGCAGATGCTGCAGGTCTGCGGGGACTCACCGTAACTGAACCCAGCTGTGGAAGGAGCACATTTGTCTGGTTTCCCTACAGGATACCGCAACCTGGTGACCAGACCTGAAACGGAGCAGAGGTGAAAGCTGAACAAGCACCCGCCAAAAATGAACCAAAAACAGAAGAAAAAATGACACTATGAAGATGTGTGAATTTAGATTTAGGAAAACCACCATGAATTTTGACTAAATCCTTATGTTACCTACACACCGGGCATGTGTGGCGTTCAAGAACGTGATGAATGCGTACAATGTTCCCACTGAACTGTCACTACCCATTACTAGCACATGTCTGCCACATACGGTTGGAAGTGGTTTCATATGAGATGTCAAAGCAATGTAAACCTGGTGAATCTTGCTCTAGGAATTTTTTTCACTGCTTTGAAGACTTTTTATTATTATTTTTTTATTTTATTATTATTTCTTCTTCATGATCATTTTTTCAAATGGTTGGCACTTTCCGTGTATTAACAAGAACGCCACCAAGTAACCTGAGAAACTGCTGTGAATTAAAGAGATGTTGCTGCAAATAAAATAAATGCTGCTGCACATTAAAAAGAAACGCTGCTGCAAATAAAAAGAGACGCTGCTGCAAAAAAAAAAAAGCGCTGCAAATGAAAAAGCCACAATGGATGTGAATTATCTGGGGTTGTTTTTGCCTATATACAGCTGTGAGAAGGATAAGAAAGAACAGGAGTACGAATTGGAAAACAAATGAGAAAGTAAGTAAAGATTATAGTGCACAAGGTCACAAGGTTTAAAGGTAAAATGGAGGATGTCAGTTTATCGTAACTTTGGCTAACATGGAGAAACCCAGTGTGGAGAAATACCACTAATGAAAGGAGAATCGAGTTCTATAGCTTTACCCCAGCATGTTGCAAAACAGTTACATGCACCACTGAATGAAACGTTCCAGAGCAGCGTCTACCCCAGACAAACACAACTAACAACAGACCCCAACAGCCCGTAACAAAAACACATTGTAGTAGAAACAAATGACGGCTAAAATGTTACTGCAAATAAAATCCAAAGTAATCTAATGATACTTGTTTTCCCCCAAATTTTCCAGATATTCCACTTCCACTGTGGCTCTTTTATTTGCAGCTTTTTAAAAAATGTATTTGTATTGGCGTTTCTTTCATTTTTAGCTCTTCTTGTTATTTGCAGCAGTGTTTTTTTTGCAGTTTCTTTTTATTTGAAGCATAATTTCTTTTTTTATTTGCAGCAGCATTTCTTTTTATTTGTTTAGTTAGTAGATTAGTTTTGTTACATTAGTTTCTTATTCTTTGCAGCCTTTCTTTGTATTTGAAGTGTGTGTTTTTGTAGCATTTCTTTTTATTTGCAGCATTTCTTTTTTATTTGTAGTGTTTGTATTTGTAGCGTTTCTTGTTATTTCTAGCGTTTCTTTTTTGCTTGCAGTTACTTTTTTTTTGGCTGCGATAGTAGTTCACAGCCGCCATAGAAGCATCGTCTCAGGTGGTTAAGCAGGTCGGCCAATGATCGAAGGGGTGGCAGTTTAAACCCCATTCCCACAGTCAACTGTCGTTGAGTCCTTGGGAAAGACACTTCACCCTCCCTGCCTCCAGTGTGGCTCCACTGGTGTTTGCATGCAAATGAATGTCTCCGTGATGGTCATCGGGCCGTAGGCGCGTACTGCCTCTGCCAGTCTGCCCCAGGGCAGCTGTGACTATATCAGTAGCTCATCATCACCATGTATGACTGAGGAGTGAAGGAATAATGGAAACACATTGTAAGTGCTGTGAGTGTCAAGAAAAGCACAGAAAAGTCTAGTCCATTACTATTTACAAAGACTTCATTGGAAGCGGTCGCTCAAACGCCGAGGCCGGTGCGTACAACAGTAACGAACAAACAGCCATGTGACCCTCGAGCTCGTGTCTGCAGGTCTTCAAATGTAGTGTAGCTGTGGGAGGGGTGGAGTTACCTGCTGCGTTGTGTTTGTGGTAATCGATCAGATCTGGGATAGAGTAAAACAGGTGCTTCTCAGCCAGGTAAAACTGGGGGGGTGAAGTTTCCGTCTTTTTAATGTGGTAATGCTTTATGGCTGCGCCACCGTCTCTGCAGACAAACATCAGAATAATTAAAAAAAGAATTTTGTGGTTAGTGGTGGTAAGCGCTCTTGCCTAACAGCAAGAAGGCCTCGGTTCAAATCTCAGCCGGGACCTTTCTGTGTGGAGTTTGCATGTTTTCTCAGTGCATGTGTGGGATTTCTCCGGTTTCCTCCCACAGTCCAAAAACATGCTTCAAAGGTGAACTGGTGACTCTGAAGTGTCTCTAGGTGTGTGTGATTTTGTGCCTGCGATGGACTGGCAACCTGTCCAGGGTGTGCCTTGCCCAACAGCAGCCAGGATAGGCTCCGGCAACCCTGTGACTTAGTTAGAGATAAAACGTGTTTGGAAAAAGGATGGATGGACTACTTCGAAACACAGCTGATTGTGGGAGAGTCCTCCATCCTGGATTTATCGTGACGTCCAACCAACAGTCTGGACTTCATTACACTGCAGAGAGGAGGATAAAATAAAAGCTGCCATTTTTGTGTCCGGTCACAATAAAAGACTCCCTCCAGCAGTGAGTTGAAGACTTGAGAATCTCTTGCTTTGATCTTCTGACAAACATGAAGGTCTGACTTAAAGCTCATGAAGACTAACTGACAAGACGAAAACGTTCCAACAGAACCAGACCCAGTGAGCCTTTTATGAAAATGAATCGCGAAAATTATTCTAAAAGACGATAAGTGGAAGTAAAACTCCACACTTATGAGGAAAAACCTTCAAAACTGAAATAGAAAGAAAGATGACACCTATTTATAGCAGTTCCTGTCAAAATAAAAGAGCCAGTCCTCATGCAGGACAGAAAGGTTTATCCGAATCCGGTTCTGAGAGAAAAAAAAAACACTCAAACAAAAATTATTTCAGGATAAAAAAATCCTAAAACTACATTAGAAGTAGTTTAGAAGTCATTCTGTCGCCTCTCTTCTGACGCTTCTGATCAACGCCTTGATGCCTCGGCCAAGGAGCAAACACTGGCAAACTTCATTTGTTGACCACATGGAAAACATGGATGATGTTGAGCGAGCAGCTTGTGTTTATATGTTTTGGAGAGCTCTACAGAGGCGCCGGCGAGCACGTCGCCGTGTCTGGGTTGTGTGCTTCACTGTGTCTCTCTCGGTCTGTAGCGGAAATGCGCCGTTTTAAACTTTACTTCTGTCTGTCTATGGCCCAGTTTGAGCATTAACCCGAGAGGGGGAAAATGAAAGTAAAACTGGGGGATTTTTTTATTGCCTTGATGAAAATAAGACAAAAAAAGTGATAAGCCCCTTCACCCAACAGTAACCAGACAGTCTACAGCAAACCCGCGGTCCCAGCAGGTTAAGAAAATGGATGGAAGTTCAGGACGAGAATCCACGACAACAAAAATGGACGAAAACGGCCCGACGTCTGAGGATCAGTCTCCCTGACAATCCACTTTGATACAGGCCGAGGTGGACAAAGCAGTCATCTGTGAAGAAGCGTCACTGACGAAACGTAGCTAGACTGTCTGTCGCGCTCCTGAAGATAAACTCCAACCATTTCTGATGAGCAGGCTCTTCTTTGTGTAGGCGGAACAAACACAGACATCTCTCACAGCCTGGAGTTACTGCAGCTAGCTGTTGTTTTCTCTGCAGATCAAGAGGAACCACTTCTTCTACGAGTGCTTCTGCTGATCACTAGCTCCACTGGGGAAAGTGGGTGTGTGTTAGTGTTAGCATGGGGGCAGGGCTTGCATTGCAGACTCTTCCTGGTAGGGGGTGTTCTCATTGGTCTACGTCACTACAGTGAAGTCCCGCTCTTCTTTTTGGGTATGGGAGGGGCTACAGCTAAAAGGAGTGGTTTTGGGAGGATACCACAAAAATGTGTGAATAGATCAAAATGATGCTTTGGGGTTCTTTATAGTGAGTAATGAACAGTATAATACACTTAAAAGCTCAAAAAGTACATTTTTTATGGAATATGACCTTAAAACAACCTTAAATGTCAAAATGAGTCAAATGTTTGAAGGTAAAAACGGGAACAAAAGCTAAATCGATACGTCGATCACTTCATGAAATCATCAGTAAAGTCACTCGTTACCCTGGAGAGCCCTTGGTGTACACAGAAACTGTGTAGGTTTCCGGGGTGCTGGAGTCTCTCACGATGAAGGCTCCCACTTTGTCCTGCAGGGGGCGACAAACTCCTAAATTCACAAACTCTTCAGTTTCACGTCGATGCAAAAAAAATTTGCAAAACTGTTTTTTCGATGATCCGCCGAGATGGAAAACATGACACAGGAGACCCACCTCGTTCCTCAGCAGCTCCTCTGCTTGGTTCCTGTTCACCTGTTTACTGTACCAGCTGGAGAACACACACAAAGAATGAACAAACAAAACTTTATTTAACCCCTTTTTTTTACGCAATAAAGGACATAAAAAGGATTTTTAGTATTTTAGTCGTGGTTTAGCTAAAATAAACCACTTCCTGTTGGTACTGAAGGACCTGCAGCTAGAAGGCTAACTATAAGTCCCGCCCCCACGGTTTCTTAGATTGACACCCTCTGTCCCATCACTGTTCAATAACAGTGCTTTTATTTTTAACTAAATAAAAAAAACGTAACAATAGTGAAACCATCATTTAGGCGGCACACTTACCCATACTGCACCAGGTTCCCAGACCTCTTCTCTGTCACATAGTTACTCGGGATGTAGCCTTCCTCACTGCCAAAAACACAGATAGCAAAAAAAAAAAAAAATAGAAAACATGCAGAAACATTTCTGTTCTCAAATCACAGGGAAACAAAGCAAACTAAATCTGTTACAAGTCTTTTCTTTTACAGTGAGTCCACCGAGTGGACTGATTAGGTCTGACAACAGCAGCCCCAGGGGGCGCCATCTCACCCGTATCGGTTACGCAGTACTTTAGAAGGTACTGACTCATCTGTACTGGTTACGCAGTACTTTAGAAGGTACTGAGTCATCTGTACTGGTTACACAGTACTTTAGAAGGTACTGACTCATCTGTACTGGTTACACAGTACTTTAGAAGGTACTGACTCATCTGTACTGGTTACACAGTACTTTAGAAGGTACTGACTCATCTGTACTGGTTACACAGTACTTTAGAAGGTACTGACTCATCTGTACTGGTTACACAGTACTTTAGAAGGTACTGACTCATCTGTACTGGTTACACAGTACTTTAGAAGGTACTGACTCATCTGTACTGGTTACACAGTACTTTAGAAGGTACTGACTCATCTGTACTGGTTACACAGTACTTTAGAAGGTACTGACTCATCTGTACTGGTTACGCAGTACTTTAGAAGGTACTGAGTCATCTGTACTGGTCACGCAGTACTTTAGAAGGTACTGACTCACCCGTACTGGTTGCGCGCCTTGAACCAGTTGGCGTCGCACCTCTCCACGATGACGTACTCGTCTCCTTTGACCAGATGCAGGTCGTGCGGCTCGGTTCCCGGAAAGTCGTACAGCGCCACCACCACCTCCTCTTCATCGTCATCGTCCTCGTCTAAGTCTTCATCGTCATCGTCCTCAAAAGCAGGGATGGGGGGAGGGGGCGGGCGCTGCAGGGAGAAGGGGGCGGTTACTTCAGGGTCTCGTGATGCGTTCATGTTGCGGGCCAGTCTGCGTCATGCTCACTTTATTTTTGTCAACAGGAATGGGAGGAAGAGGCTTTCTCGAATCTGGAAAAGAGGAAGAGAAACGTTGAGTTCAGCAGAAGGTTCGGATTTTCCAGAGAACTCTGACCTCACAGGAGAGGCTGAGAAGAACACAACCCAACTCCTGAAGGACGAGTGGCGTTTGAGCGGCGTTTGAGGAGTCTCCCATAAAACAGATTCAAACTAATTTTCACAATAAAAGAGGAAGTTTTGTTTTATAAATATTTAATCCGACTTCAGAGGTCAGAACAAAAACAATAAAAATAAATGTGATAAACAACAAACTTCCAGTTGTTTGAGTAAAGCAGAAAAACAAAACACTGAAAAAGCAACAGATTCTTCCGGTTTTCCGTAACCTATTTGCTCTGTTTGATTTCAAATGGGATTTAGTCTGAAAATGATCATTCTGAGATAATATGTAGATCATTTTAGAATAATTTGACAGAAACTTTCTGCTGGTTTGAAGGAGATTCAACCATTGGCTGTATCTGAAAACCGGACAGAGTGATTGTGACATCATCCATAGAAATGGTTTATTGCCGGCTCCAAACCAAATCAACCAAATCAAATCAAAGATGGTTCACCTTTGGTGAAATGGGTTGACTGATTCAAATTGCCCCCCCACAGTGGTCTAGTGGACCCAAGAAGCATCAAATTAGCTAAAGACAGACTCAGAATCCTGTCAATTTAAAAACAAAAAAAACTTTTTTCACTCTTTCACTCTTTGATGCTAATTTTCTGTCAAACAGGAGGAGAGTTGCTCACAAACCCTCAGTGTTGATGATTTCATTCTGGTTTGCATGTCAGTTCCTCTTATGTTCTAATGAAACCTGAGGTTAACTTTATTATCATCCCACAAACCCTCTGAGAGTCCCAGAAGAACCTGAGGTTGAACAGAAGTGTGCAGAAGTGCATTGTGCTGACTCTGCTTTTAACAGATTTCCTAACATTTCTGTCTCATTGTAGAGGCGGAGTCGGTTCTGTGTCTGAAGTGGTTTTGCAACGTCAGCGGTTCTGGCTGCAAATGTTTGCAGAATGACTTGACAGCATGTCTCACGTCACCATGTCTTTACGTTCATTTAGAGAATTCTCCTCAGAAACATGAAGTTACTAAAGGGAAAAGTGTAAAAAATAAAGCTCAAAAGGGAGGTGTCCAAATCCAGGCCTCGAGGGCCAGCCTCCTTCTGGTTTTCCAGAAACCCGGCCTTATCTGCAGCCGATTACCTGGATCAGGTGCGTTTAACCAATAAGGAGCTTCAATGGCAGGTTATTTGGAAAACACCGGCCGCGAGGCGAGGATTTGGACCCCCCTGTTGTAGAGCATGGAAGAATTAAGGGTTTTTATTGTTGGGTTCAAGCTGTAAAAGCCTAAAACTCTCATCATGTGTGTCTTTCATGATTTGACAATGCGAATAAACATTTTTGATGGTAGCTCCTCCCACTTGTTGCAGGACCATCAAGTATATGAGCATATTTTAGACGAATGTTGAGGAGTGAATCGGTCGTCCAAATGATCAAAGCCAGCTTTGAACCAACAACAGACGCTTGTTTAAGACTTTCTCAGCTTCTACTTGACCACAAACACTTTAAAGCAGGGCAGAGCAGATGACTGCTGATGAAAACATGGCAGGTTTTGGTTCCCATCTTGCCCGTCCATTTGTCAGTGTCCCTGGGCGAGACACTGAAGCCCACGTTGCTCCTGGTGGGTAAAGGTTGGTTCCATTGACTGTATCTGAGAGCTGGACTGAGTGATTGGCCTTCACCTGCAGAAAATGGTTTCTGCTTCAACTAAATGAAGTCAACTCAGTCGCCATTTTTTGGTGATGTGGACACTGCCAATGCTGAAGCCAAACATTGTTCTTATATGCAGACAATGACGGCGCCTGTAGAGCTACCATCATTGTGTGGATGTGTGTGGTTGGGTGAACTGGACTCTATTTTTTTGGTGGTATTTTGGGTTTTCTTCCGTATTGCCTTGAGCGTTCGTTGGAAGCGACCATGGTACCTGTGCTACTTGCTAGGAGGAGCTAAACATCTTCAGTACAACAGCCATCATGAGTGTTGGTAAAACTGCTCTTACAGTCTTCAAAGACGTTGTACTCCTCGCAGCCCAGGGCCTGTTTTTCCACCTGACGACAGCAGAGCCACGCCCCATCCAGCCATAACAGAGGGTGATACTTCACCAACACCCCCTGGTTGTCTTTGATCTCTGTGAGAACACACAAACACCATCAGAGCAGAGAAACCAACGGTTCCTCACAGGAATCTGACGACTGATGGTCTGAAATTCACAGATTTAAGATCAACTTTTTAACCGTCATGATGATGAGAAACAAAAGTCAAATCCCAGAGAATGAAGCGAACGTCAACCAGCTGAGAGGGTGGAGGAGAAGTTTGAAGCGTTTTCTAAACTGTGTCAGGAGTGCATGTGAGTTCAGTGGAAAGAGCGGGGGCAGCTGTCAAACGTGTGAAATCCTGCGACGTGTGGTTAGGGGCGTGAAACCACCTCTGCTGCCTCTCAGATGTTTCTCTGCCTGTCTTTAGGTGAACGGGACTGACCGTCTTTGAGGTTCTGGACCCAGTTGGTCCTGCTGGACTGACTCGGGGCAAACACGTACAGGGTGTTGGTGTCATACACAACCTGAACACAAACATGCCAGACGGACATCAGGAAAGCCGTAATAAAAAGTGCTGTGGGGTTGTGGTGCGCTGCTACCTGGAAGGGGTACTTGTTCTGGCAGGGGATGCTCCCACCTCCGTTCTTGACGATTTCCACGCATCGGATGCGGCTGAGCTCGATTGAGCCTTTCTTGAACTTCTTCTGTTGATGGAAACAACGTGTCAAAAGACTTCCTCTTTCTGCTGAAACCTGTTTCATCTCCACTGCATGAGAGGATTTGTTATCAAACTTCAAAAAATGTCACTTCCTTCAGCTGTGTCTTGGATAACAATCACTGCCGGCGTGGAGGCGTGCGGCTGTTTGAGTTTCCTTCAACTGCACATCAGTAGAAACTCAGAGCACTCTACTCTTTACAGTAGAATCAATGTTGCATGTGCAATGTTAAAAAACATGAATAATAAACCTGTGTTTAGTATTTTTAGTTCACTGGTTTCTGGCAGCAGAGAAGGTCAACGTCCCATCTGTTGGTTCTATCTCTACATTTAGCTGGTTACGGGCACAAAATAATGGCCTCCAGTTAAAGTTAACCCTTTAACACCGGAGATGTCCACGGTGACACTGTTTACACCATCAACGTGAATCAGCTGATTCAGATGCAGAGAAAAGCTCGCGGTAATGATGTCATTATAACGTAAAGAGTTGCATCACAACGCAAAGCAGCTTTGGTCTGCGGCAGAATCAGCTGATTCATGTTGGTTGAATCCATTGGAATTAAGTTAATTACGTCATAAGTTGAACAGTTCCACTAGTTAAAAAAAATGTCAACACTAGAACTAAAAATTCTGCGTTAAGGGGAACGGCTACACGACTGTTTAAAATAAAAAAACGTTCTTAATGTGAAACAACCTCTGGTTTTCCGTCGTAGTACGTCAGTCTGTTTTTGGTAAGGACAAACAGCCTTTCCTTGTAGTTCAGAGGGGAAGTTATTTTCTTCTGCTGCGAACGCTTGATCAGCTTCTCCTTCAGAATCGGCTCAACACTCATTCTGGGTCCATCCACAGAATCCTCCCGTTGGTCGGAGTCGTTATTCAACAGGAGGACGGACCTGATCTGTGGAAAGAATGAGGAGCTTTAGCACCAAAGCCAACAGTCTTGTTCAGCAGAGCACACCAGTGATTTAAAGCAGGAGTTACTGCTTTTCTAGCACAGACTGGCCTGTATGAGGCTGAAGATGGTGTTCTATGTTTGGAGCTTCTGGTTTCTCTTAACTTTTGAGGGAAAAGTTCATTTTTATCTTCTGTAAAATTTCTGCAGGGGGCTGCACAGTGGCGCAGTGGTTAGCGCCCTTGCCTCACAGCAAGAAGGTTCCCGGTTCAAGTCCTGGCTGGGGGACTTGAAACAGTGTCACCAATGGGGACCTTTCTGTGTGGAGTTTGCATGTTCTCCTCGTGCATGCGTGGGCTTTCTCCGGGGACTCCGGCTTCCTCCCACCATCCAAAAACATGTTTCATAGGTTAATTGGTCACTCTAAATACACCCAAGATGTGTGACTGTGGCCCCTGCGACAGACTGGCAACCAGTCCAAGGGCGTCCCCATGACTCCATGACGAAAGGGATAAAGCAGTTCAGAATGAATGAATGAATAAAATGTCTGCAGTCAGTTGTACACTAGCTTCTGAATTCTATTCTTCAAAAAAAAAGCAGGTCGGTTTGTAGATCAGATCACTCACCACGGTTCAGCACACAACTCACATCAAACTCGCGGCCACAGTCTATAATTGAACGTGCGTCAAGGTCGCCGCCTGATGTTTGTTCGAAAGTGTGTCAAAGAAATCAGACACTCCCACCATGTGTGGGAGGAGCTTAACTCATAAGACACGGGTGATGAGAGATCAGACACTGATGAATTTAAAGGTGTAAATTCTTCCATCCATCTTATTTATTTTAAATAAATAGGCCGCAATGAGCACATTTTTGATGTAATATATGTGTGTTTTGAAAAACTTTATGTTGTATTAAAAATATATGTTGTAAAAAAAAAATACCTTTTAGCTTTTTAGCTGAAAAATGATCCGAACCGTGACTCTAACACATTTACATGATCTGAACCGTGAGTTTTGTGATCCGCTACACTAATGTCGGTCATTTGGAAATACTTTGGTTTAAGGACAGGTGACATTCTCCAAACACCGATAATATGCAAAACATCCTGAAAACAGAAATTTATTTAAATAAAACTGTCACAGTGAAATTAAAATGCATTCGTTTTTGTGTTCTGCTGTTTCTCCATTTACTGCAAGTCATACCGTCATCGCAGTTTCAAACATAGATATCGCAGATTTTTCTCATATCCTGCAGGCCTAATACTAGTGTAAATGTAGACAGGCTTATGCAACAGCTAGCGATGCAAATGTTGGCCTATTGATGGTAAAGTTAGCATGCTAATGCAAGAGTAGGCAAGTTGATGCTGCACACTAATGCAAAATTTAACATGCTAAAAATAGCATACTGGTTTCATTACACAGTCCAACTAAGGACAAAAACCACAGGTGGAGGTGAAGGGTTTCATCACAGGAAACGCAGTTAAATAAACCAAGATATCCAAAGTTATTTTAGAACTCCAAAAGAACCGTTTCTCACCTGTGTTTATATGTTTTTAGATCAGTCTGCTGATCACAATTTAATTGATTTTGACAAATTCCAGTCGTCAATAAATGATTTCTTTTAATTGTTCTCCTGTTTTAATTTTATTTTAGACAAAAAAAACAAGAACTTTTAATTAGGTTTTAATGTTATAATTTTAAGATTGAAAGATCCAAGTTGTGCGACTCTCACGAAGATGCTGTCATGTGGGAACGAAACAAAACCAGGTATTTATCCAATACATTTAAACAAGACTTCCAGGAAATTTCCAGCATCCATGACTGCAAACCAAAGATGTTCAAGTCTTTTTTGTACAATTTTCCTCTTTATTTATAAAATGCAACAAAATCAGATCACGATCAACACAACAAAACCAGAAAAAGTCTCATCAAAGGATTCACTTCAAATTTACTATTAAAGTGAATCCGACCGCTCTGAGGTCAATTCTGAAACAGAAATGCTTTAATCAAAATCCAGAACAAGATAACAGAGACCTTAAAACAATAAGGAAATAAGAGGCAATGAAAGGAATGAACACGTCACAAAACAAGCTGCAGATAGAGTCTGCAGCCACTGCTGCCTGCGCTGCTGCAGACAGGGGCCGCAGTCATTGCTGCAGTCCCTGCTGCGTTAGCTAGTGCTGTCTGCGCTGCGGCAGTTGCTACTGCAGTCAGATTCTGCAGCTGCTGGTGCCTGCAGTCACTCCTGTCTGCGCTGCTGCAGACAGAAACTGCAGCCAGATTCTGAAGATTCTCTCTGCTGTAGACAGAGTCCTAAACTGCAGTGACTGTTGCCTGCACTGCTGCAGTCGGAGTCTGCAGTCGCTGTTGCTTGATTATGAGTTGATTATGATTATTAGTATGAGGCAGATGGCAGTCAACAGCCTTTACTCCCATCTTGACTTTGGACTCAATTCCAATGACTTTTTCCTTCATATAACCATATTACCCACAATCCTGCTATCTCCTCTGTGATCCCTATCACATTACAATTTGGCTGAGACTGTGTAAAGCAATGAGATTATTCTTTTAAAGAATCAAATAGAAAAAAACAAACTAACTCCAAACAGTCAGCTTAGTTTTATTTTAAAACGATACATATCACTCACAGTTTGGGGAAAAACTTCGTCAAGTTGTATAAAATGTTGTAAACTCACTAATACTGTTAATATAAGCTTTATAATAGTTTCCGACTGCACGTAAACGCGGCACGGGGGCGCTCCCGACACGGGTGAACGCGCACCATTGACACCTGCCCTCTGATTTATTAAAGCGACTTAAAGGTAAAATTCAAAACAATTCAAAATGTATAAACTAATGAAAGTCACCGCGGTTCCCCAATTCAACCCGCGATTTGATGACGTCATCACAAAAACTGCATTCACTTACCGCAAACTCCCCACAGAGTTCAGGTTAAAGTCGCTTCATGAGAAGGTCCGCGTGGTTTCCTGCGCCTTAACCAGAACCGAATCCCCGCTGACTGACGTTCCGGTCGTTCAGAACCGAGCCTCACCACCGGGCTTCATCCTCGCTCTGCGGCCCCTCCGAGAATCACGGGAGCTGGATTCAGGAAATGAAGGGGGGCTGAGGGGGCAGCGCGCGCGCTGCTCAAACTTCCTCGTGCCGCGGAGTCAGAGGCCGGCGGGGGATCACTGATTATTCAAATCAGACAGGAACAGCTCGCGTTCAGGTCACGTGGGCACAGTTTCAAGTCGTTTCACAGCAAACAGCCGCAGAACCTGAACGCAACCCAGAACGAGCGGAAAGTTCGAGAAATGAATGTCCCATTTTCATTTTCTTTGTTTTCATGACTGAAAGATCAATGCAGTTCCACCACTGCTCACTTCAAAAACGTCATTATTTAATCAAAGAATTTAAACATATTTACAAAAAACTTGACAAAACACAACAACACCACGAAATCCCAAAGCCTTATTAAAGATGTATCCACCATCCTCAACAGGAAAAAGGGTCTTAGGATGGTGAAGAAAGAGTAAGGTAAACCGCATCAGAGTTCATTTGCAAGAGAACCGAGCCTCTTATCCCCAAGCGGGCCAGAGTTCACAACAGAAGACTGAACAGATTCGTCCGCCATCATTCAGCGTGGAAGACCATAACCGTGTTTCCACACTTGGCTGGTAGTTCAATAAAAGACAAAAAGTTGATTGAGATAAATGACCTGCTTAACCTGTGTCCTATGTCCACTATTGACACACTATAGCAACCCTTCAACTGTTTACGCAATTAACGTAACTCCAGTGGATTCTGACGTGTTGGAGAACAGGTTTGCAGTGAGATTCAACAGTGTGCAGTAGAGAAGTGTTTATGCTGGTCCTGATGCAGTCAAATTACAATAATTGCTTACGCTAGCTTAAAGAGCGTCTTATTTTATTGTTGTAGGCGACTTTCTAGTGTTAAAGGGTTAAATGTTTTATTATTGTTTTAAGGTCTCTGTTATCTTGTTCTGGATTTTGATTAAAGCATTTCTGTTCCAGACAAATACATCATTATCATAACAAGAAACATTGATTGTGGTCAACAGTTATAAACAAATGACATAAAAAGTAACTTTTAACAAAATAAGGGAGTGCTGAGATACAAAATGAGGATTTTTGGATATCTCTAGCAAGAAACCAACCAGTCCAGATAAAGCAGATGGTTGGGTAAAAGTAAAAAAAGCATAGATATAATACAGCTTTCAAAATCTGAGAAAGTAATGATAGTAGTAGTATTTTTGGATGTATTGTATTGTATTTTTCTTTATATTGATGCAATTTTCAAACAATGTAACTTTTATGTTTAATACTTTGCCAATATGACCGGTGACTGACATTTTATTCTGAAAATGTATGTTAGGGTTGCAATGACACCAAAACTAATGAAACCCTCCTGCAGTTACAGTCTAGTACCAGCTGGAGGTGCTGCAAGTACTGTAAAAACAATCTTTGGCTGACATGAACAACCTCAGGTTCTCTTTGTTCGGTTATTGTCTAACTTCACTTCTCCTGTGTCAAGTAGCAGCTGCTTTCACTTCTTATGTCACCTAATCTGCGCACAGAAACTCCCGTAGTCCTGTGGAGAAACCGTTTATCAGAAAAGCTCTAGCCGTTTCTGGAGAAACGGTGACATTCCTAAAGCTGCCTCCTGGTAACTGAGCTGATGTTTTTAGGTGTTAAGTCACAGAGAGTTGCAGCTTAAATTTGACATCACCTGTAGGTTCTGATTGGTGTTTTAGGATGTTGTCTCATCCTGAAGATAATCTAACAGATTTAGATTAAAACGGGCTAAAACTTAACTTAACTCAGATAACTCAGTTATCTGCTTAAAGAGGAACCCCTCAAAAATAAGATGTGTCATCCTCAGTTCCATTGTGTAGAAATGTTACATTAATAAATAACAAATAATGTTTTTATCATCATCAAATGAATACATAAATGAAAAGTTTGATAAAAAAATATTTGTTTAACATTTGCTGTACAGTTTGTTTCCCACAATTTGAGTTTGGCCGCTAAAATGGATCAAAGACCGTATGCTGTGTGAAGGCCCTAAAAACATCTGTAGCAAAGGGAAATTCCTTTTTCAGGTCAGTCCGTTTTATCTTAGTGTCAGGAAATACCAGAATGTTTATTGATTTCTTTGTGTTTTACCAGAACACAACAGCTATTAAAAGTTTTAACTCCGGATCTTTGAATTACCGTAACTTTTCAAGCATTTTTGCAGTCAATGCAGTTCCAACAGAACTTCAAACAACAAAATAACAGCTCTGTGGTGATTGATACGCAACACTTTACAGTAGTGAAATGTTTACGCAAACAACATTGATCAACTGGTTCTAGTGCAGAGAAAAGTGGCTTTGTGCTGATGCGTGGCATATCTAACATAACCTTCACTAACACAACACATAACCTTAGCAATGTAAAGGGTTGCATCATTTACTGATGTAAAAAACCATAACTTTACTAACGTAAACTTTAATAATATATTGTATGGTGTCACGTTAGTGACAGTAAATGTCTAGAGTCCTACTTTTGAGGAACTCTTATTGAGTAGATCAGGTGGAGGTTTTTCTGCTGTAGTCGTGAGGTGACACCTGCTCTGAGGTTTGTTTCTGCAGTGTTTTCAGTGGATTAAACCAAAATGAGAACAGAAAAGGGACTGAAATTGGCTTTTGTTTTTATGAAGTGATTATCAGAGGTTTCTCGGGTTAATAAAACAGTCCGTCTGTGTCGGCTGCGTGCTGGAGGAGATGTTTTACACTGAAGGTTACAGTACGAGTGAGCGAGCTCTTCCTGGATTGACTCTCAGACGGATGCTTTGTGGTCGGGTTCACGTCATCCTTTCACTTCCTCCTCCTCTGTATCTTCATCTGTCACCCAGTCAACAAATGTCCTGACCTTCGAGAAAACACAAACCGGAGCAGAAACAGCTGCGATCACCTTCCACCTGTCTTCTCGTTTGTCTTCACTCTCTTTGCTTTTGCTTTGCTTCATCGGCGCTTCGTCTCTGCAGTTTCCACCTTGCGGCATCAGACCTGCTCAGTCAATGTGGAGACTTCAGAGGCTTGGTGAAGACAAAGTCTGGAGCAGAAGGAGAGTGACACGAGGAGGACAACAGAAGAGACGACGATGATCCACTCAAGTAAGTAACTTCTTAATCTGCGAAGCTCAAAAGAATCTCTGTGGTTGGTTGGACCGGCAGATGAACAAAGGTTTCTCCTCAAGAAACCAAAAAACAAGAGCATGTGGGGAAAGGTTCTCCTGACTAAAGGTTAAGGTGAATTTTTTCATAAAAAACTTTCATCCCAAAGCAGATTAGAGCTCAGATGATTATTTCTACAAAGAAATATGTAAGAGGAGCTGCTGAAAACTGCATTCAACAAAACGCTTTAAGCTCTAAATCTGGGGGTTCTATCCTTTTTATTACTGAAGGTTCCACATCCAGTGATGAGATGATTCTGCCAAACCCTCACAGCTCTGTCGCTTTTTGCAGACAATGTAAGAAAGTAGATGTGAGTCTCTGGGAAGGAAGAACACCTGTGAGCAAAGTCGCTCGGCAGCTTGAGTTTCAGTTCTGTTTTGCACACTGGCATGAAAACACCAACAAAGAGAAGGTTTTGTTGTGTTCTTCTTGTCTATGAAGCTCCAGAAACATCTCTGAGAACCTCCCCGGCTGTTTTTTTCTCTAGATAATGACAAATTGTATTTATTGTCTAAGACTTTCTCTCTACATGTATTTGTTGTTTGGTATTCTAACCTTTTGTTCATTTGGCTCTTTGTCCTCCATTTGTTCTACGTTTGGAATAAAAAGATGCCGTCATGAACGTTGTTCTGAAGCTCTGGGAGCTTCTCATCATTTTACGCCTCTTGGGAGCTGCAACTTTTCTGCAGAGTCAGAGCTTTGAATTCTCATAAACGGCGTGTTAAACATGTTCAGTTTTAAAAGTTTAAAAGCGTGTATCTGCAGAGCAAACACTAAAACAAACCCATCAATTTCATCATTTGTTTGACCACCTCAATGGGAGTTACACACACTTATAATGAGAGTTGTGTTTTTTAGCTTTGATGTTCTTGACTTACTGTCACCATTTTTTTTAAATGTGAGGAAATCAGAGACCATCTTTTCTTCCCATGTCTTTCTAGGCACCTGCAGGTGTATCTGCAAACGTACCTGCAAATATGCCTCCAGGCGCTCCTGCAGATGCACCTAGAGGTGCATTACAGGTGTGTCTGGAAGTGCATCTCAGATTACGTTGAATTGGAGCCCCAGATCTGTTGCTGCTGTTTTTCTACTGTCACGGAGTTCAGGAGATTGTTTTTAGTGAAATTAAAGACATGAACCAAAATTAAATTTATAATAAGACATTTGTTCAATCGAGATCAAGTCACCAGGCGCTGGGCTAAACTGAGGCGAATTAAAAGAGTAATGGAATGCACCCTGTGTTCAAACCTGTGCTCAAACCAGAGGATAGCGCAGTGGAATCGGAAACAAGAGAGCAACAAGGTTCTAAAACACAGGAGGAGCAAAGATCGTTAAACAATAAAAACAGAGTATCACAGATGTTCCTTGTTAAACCAGTCAAAGGAAGCAGATCAGTTTAAACTGATGTGCTTTAGTTTAAAGACATGAATAGAGTCAATGATCCTGATGTCTTGGAGAAGTGAGTTCAAAAGTTTGGAGCCAGAGTAGCTGACGGATGTGAGGTGTCATCAACGTAGAAATGAAGATGGATGCTAAATTTGTGAAAGATAATTCCAAGGGAAGTTTATAGACAATGAAAGAGAGGGGCCCCAGGACAGAGCCCTGAGGAACACCTGAGGTAACTGAGGAAGAGAGCACGGAAAGAGCTCAGATCAATGAGTTTAGATTGACATCTGAGTTAAACCAGTCCAAAAAAGTTCAATGTTAGATGAGGATAGATGAAAACACAGAGGACAGGACAACTGATAACAAAAGTTCAATGTTTAAAATAAAGGTTGGAGAAAACCGACCCTTTTTGAGTGTACATGTCTTTAGATTAAAGCAGCAACACTTAAAATGGAGGGACACTTTTTTAAAGCATCATCAGTTTATCAACTTTAAGACAAAGGGTTGTTTATGAGCCAAAGTGGCACAAAATAAAAACAGAAAATTAAAATGAAACAGCAAAAATGAGCAGAGAACGTAAAAAGAAAAATGCTAAACCGAGTCCTTCATCACATCGGATGCTTTTCTCCGACGGCAGTGGGACACAGCTCTGCAGACTTTTTTGTTGCATTGAGGTTTTTAACACTTACTCATCTTCACAGTGTTAGAATGAGAACAGTCAGACATCATCTAACATCATGTTTCTGTTTGTGTGAAGCTGCAGCTTGTGGGGGATTTCTGCAGCATCTTCTGATGGTAGACGTACTGCAGGATCCGATTGTTTTATGTGAAAACTGCCTTTAAAAGCTTAAAATGTATCTTTCACTGGTGGTGAAAGTCCACATTTCAGCTTTGTTCCTCATTCTCCTTCACTTCCAGTAATACTTAACCTGGAGAACTTTTTCTTCTGATAGTTTTATTGTGTGAGGAAAAACGGTTTTGTTGTTAAAGGACCTAAATTATATTAAAAAAAAACAACTTTTTGAGCTTTTAAGTGTATTATAATGCTGATTCCATAGTTCACAAAAATAACTCCTATTTTATAGGTCATTAGTTCTTTTGTTTGCCAAAGATAATATAAGATCATATATATGGATATAGTTTACTCTGAAAGGCTATCGTAGAGCATGGTATAGGCCATTTAAACATATTAGGTTCAGAAAAACTTTGGTGGTTGCTCCACAGCCAGGACGTCAAGGACATTATAGAGCAGACGTCCAGCAGTAAATGTGACGCATGTCAAAAGAAAGATGGCAGAACACATTTTTTGCAAGACTTGTGTCTGGTGTGAATGCAGCTTTAGTTGCATGCACTCATATTTGGGTTCGCCTGTGTGAGTATTTTGGGTTTTCCAGACTGTGGAGGGCTGTAGAAAAGATCAGCAGCATCTCCTAAGAGGAGCACAGGTGTGTCGTAAAGTCATAAAATGGAACGTACCATTGTTGTGCTTGTAGTGCGTGTGTTGTGAAGTCTTTGTAAGGCTAATAGAAGGCTAATACGATGTCCTTACACCATAGGTGTGTCTGCAGGTGCCACTTGCCATAAGGTGTGGGTTCTGGTTCTGTACTGCGAATGCTGCATGAATGGGGTGTGCACGTGATACGCAAGTGCCAGGATGTCCACACAAACTATGCTCTAATTGTCTGTGTCCTCATTTCTAAAGGCTAATTTCCACTGGTCTGTTTGCAGCACGTCTTTGTTGCGTAGGTTGACACAAAAAAATGGATTGTTCATTAATCAACCAGAATACTTCCATCACCTCCAACACATCTGCGTCTGACATCTGTCAATCTCGCAAAGCAAGCATTAAGCAAAAGTTCTATTTCTGTTTGTTGATGCGGCAAAAAGCCAAAGAAACGGAAAACAGTTTCAAAATGAAACTTCTGTTGTACTTTCAAAATAAAACGTTATAAATTGTATTTTATATTTAAGACGACGTGCTGCTGTGATAACGTACGTTCATACTGCAGCTAACACTGGCATCCATTTTTGCCACGGACGACAAAAGTTTAATTTTGGGGGTACAAAAACATGAATTCAAAGGATGGGGCCCGATTGCTTCGGTTTTGGTATCTGACGCCTTCCGCATGGCCGATGAAAGAACTGTACATGAACTTTTTCTCTTGATGTGTTCTCTGACAGGTCTACGATCTTGATATTTTTTCTGCACAGGTTTGATCATTTTTCACCTGCAGACACCTGTCCTCTCCGGAGACTTGGATTTTAAATAACAATATAAACGACAAAAACAAAAACACTATGATCCTGATAGATTTGCGTGGTAGTTTACCATAAATCACATGACTAAAGTTGCTTGGAAGACATGTCTGTGTCAAACTCTCTTCGGGGCCCCACAGTCACAGGAAGCAGTGAAGCCATCGCTTCATGTGAGTACAGAGCTGAGAAAATGACCTGCATGCACAAACCTATTGGAGGCTCGACCACAAAGGCCAAGTCGCATTGCAGGTCTGCAGAGGCACGGGGGGACAATTCTACGGAAGAGGAAACCACACTTTCTGACAAAGACCTTCTTCTTCAAACCACAGGAGCTCTGAGAGAAAATGAACGACTGAAACCATGGCAAAAACAGAACAACGTCCCAGACGAGTGGAACGCAGGAACCCTGGTTCAGCAGCGAATATGGAAAAACGCCGCAGCTCCAAACACATGAGGACGTTTCCATATTTCTTTAAAAAATAAAACACAGAAAATACAGAACCAACCAATAAAAATGTTATGCCTACATGCAATAAAAATGCTTCTCTGATAGATTCAGAAAGATCGATTCGACGTAGACTTTTGTTCATCTGCAAAGCGGAGTAAGCGTGACAATGTTCAAACAAACAAGGAGGTCAAAACCGGTCTGATGGTCGGAGTTTGAGGTCAGGCTGTAGAACTGGAGCAGATGAAAGCCATTTCCTCTGCTGTGAATTCACAGGTGGGGGCAGAAATGTCAGACCCTCTGATGTAAGTCTGCAGATGACAAAGCCGCTTTTGTCCTTTTGTTGTTGGGCTCCTCATGCAAACTTCTGCTCAGTCTGCATTTGAACCTGTCAGGGGATTCTGGTTCGGTTCTCTGCACTGGCAGTCAAACAATGGTTGTCGTCACCTTGATTTTCTTGTCTTAACTCTTATTCTTTGTTTCTGTTTTCAGATCACTCCATCTACTCTGTGTTCTGCTGCTGCTGCTGCGCTCTTCAGACCAGGTACTTACTCTTCTAAAACCACAGTTTTCACAGAACCAGATGCATTATCTAGTTTCTTAGGATCATGTGGAGCAGGAGAGCCTTTCAGGACCTCAGTGTGTTGTGCTCGATATCACTTTAACATATACATGTACTGTGAGTTTAATGGAGCTTTGAACTTTACTTTCCAAACACTTAAGTGAGAAGTCTTTGAGGCTAACTAAACAACAGCAGTTCTGAGGAGAAGACATCCGTTCAGTGATTTTGCACGTTTTTGGAACAACAATGTCAGTTTAAGATGCAGAAACGTTGACACCAGTGTTCAGGAAAAAAAGACATCTTATTTACCCACTGTTTCAAATATGATCCACATATTTTAACGTGATGTAGTCGTATTATAAAGAATTATTATAAACAAATTAGATTTATTTCAGTTTTAGTAGTCATTTAAAAAAGATGAAATAAAGAGCTTGTTTATACAGTAAATGTCTTTTTTCAGGGAGGTCAGCACCCACATGGAGCTGGAGAGCAAGACCTCTCTGTGTTTCCCCAAAAGGCGATACCCAGGGCAACCGTGGCGGGTACGACTCCCTAGAAATCAGAACTGTCTTTGATCACTTTCAGGGTTTGACTTTCTGGGTTTTTTTTGTTTTTGTCTGGCTGTCAGGTTGAAAGGTCCAGGAAGAAACTTCCTCTTCCCCCGCCCGATGAAGAGGATGGCGAAGGACACGGGCTGATCAGTGTGGTTGCCATGTACGACTTCACAGCCAAAGAAGACAGTGACCTCACGCTCAAACAGGTAGATTGAGGCAGGACATGACCAGCCGCACAGCTTCATGCATGAAGTTCACCTTCCTGTTGTTTCTGAAGGGGGAGGAGTACGTCATCCTTCACAAGCAGGACCAGCTTTGGTGGAGAGCACAGGACAAACACGGGTGGGTGAAGATCACTTAGCGCAGCACGATCGTCGAACACGGAGACGCAGACAGAAGTGGTTTTCACTAATTCTGCATTCTCAGACAAACATATGAATCAAACTATGGAGAGAAAATAGTCTCATCCCGATTGGTGGAGGAGAATGATCAGATTCTCATTCATGTCAGTTTTTAACTCAACCTATTAATTACAGTTTGGGACAGGCCAAAGCTGAGTTCCTGATAGGTTTTTTTTATGATATGCAAATTCTTTGACAAAGTTCAGATATTTGGATTATGGAAACAAAACGTAAAAAAACTTTGTGGTGACATTTTGTTTCAGAACATTTCTGCTTCCTGTGTTGTTGCGCCTCCTGAAATAGGTTGCTGTCAGAGAATCATGCTGCCCCCCCATGCTAAAAAAACCATACCATAGGAACTCTGATCACATCTGTACATTGATATAACATTGGAACTGGATGCAGACGCGATTCAAGTTTAGTGTGAACGGACTTGAACTAGAACTCACTATTCACAGACCTGCACGTAGCCACCATGTAACACAGTTTCCTAATGTCTACATTAATACGAGCTTTCTGTTTAAATCATAATTTGTAGTCTAACTTTTGCTGCTCTGATTCCATCAGGAATAAAGGCTTTATCCCCAGCAACTATGTGACAGAAAAAGGCAGAATTGAGGAAAACCTGTGAGTCTGAAAATGTTTTCTTCAACCTGTTAGAGTTAAATATGGAAGGACTGCAGTTCTTACAGTAGTTTTGTTCTGTAGATGGTACTGCAAAAACATCACCAGGACGGAAGCAGAGCGGCTGCTGAAACAAGAGGTATGAGCTTCAATCACCGCACTTCATCTAAAAATGGAAAACACTTATTGGCTTTGGTTATTTTTCAGGACAAAGAGGGCGGTTTCATTGTGCGAGAGTCCAGTCAGAAGGGGGTGTACACAGTGTCTGTTTATACTAAAACATTGAGGTGATTCATTTCTCCTACAGAATTTAAACTTCCAACTCAAAGACAAAACAAACAAAAAAAAGCTTGTATAAACAAAGATACAGAAAAGCTTTTTTTTGTGTGTAGCTCCAATGGAGATGTGAGACATTACCAGATTAAAGTAAATGACACCGGACAGTTCTACCTGGCTGAAAAACATACCTTCAACTCCATACCAGACGTCATACACTACCATGAGCACAATGCAGCAGGTAAGCCATGCTTTCTTCATGTGATGATGCAGGAACTACCAAGCTCGAGCTAAAATAATTAAATAATAATAATAATAACAAAATAAAAGTTGTTCTTTTACTGTCTGAAGGCCTTGTTACAAGGCTACGATATCCAATAGGACCGATGGGGCGGTGTGTGCCAGCCACAGCAGGGTTCAGCTCAGGTAAATAAATGGGGTTTCGTGATTTATTCTGGTTCTTGTGAAATAGTTTGATCATCTTCACACTTTCTGTCTAAAATGAATCATTTAGCTTTTTTTCTATGAAGTATTCCTCCTTGCAGTCCAAGTACAATAGATTGGTGGTGTCTGTCTGTATTTAACATAATCAATGAAAATCTATCTTTTTGCAGATGATTTTGTGCTTTATTTGCAAGCTTTTTTGGTTTTAATTCACCTTAAAACTTAATTTGTTTCAATTAATTCCTAATAAGAATTTATTATAAATGATCTGATTCTGTTCTCATCTTCTGCTACTTGAACGAAATTCAAAACCATTAGAATGATGACCAACAAACCAAACATGTCCTATTTTATGTTTTAATCAATACACTTTTGTCTTCAGAAAAGTGGGAGATCAACCCAAGCGAGCTGACCTTCATGAAGGAGCTGGGCTGTGGCCAGTTTGGGGTGGTGAGACTGGGGAAGTGGAGGGCTCAGCAAAGAGTGGCTATAAAGGCCATCAGGGAGGGAGCCATGTACGAGGAGGACTTTGCTGAGGAAGCTAAAGTCATGATGTGAGGCTGAGAGTCAGAACTCACCAGACGAAACATGCAGGATGTGACCTTGTAACCTTTTCTCCATGTGGTTTTGCCAGGAGGCTGTGCCATCCGAAGTTGGTGCAGCTGTATGGGGTTTGCTTGAAGCAGAACCCTCTGCTGATTGTTGCAGAGTTTATGGAAAACGGCTGCCTTCTAAATTTCCTGCGCCAGAAATATGTGGCTCTGAGTGAGGAAATGCTTTTGTCTATGTGCCAGGACGTCTGCGAAGGGATGGAGTATCTAGAGGCACACAGCTTCATCCACAGAGACCTGGTAAGTCCCACAAAAACGTGATGGAGCTGATAGTACGAGGAAAAAACAGGCAAATGTTTAATAAGTAAAATTCTAAATGTCTGTGGAACTAGAGAGAGATAAACAGGTATCATCTGCATAAAGAAGAAACGTTTCTAAAGAGACTTATTATTAGTCCAAGTGGAAGCTTTAAAAGACAAAAACTAATTTAGTCCCAAGAAAGAACCCAGAGGTATCCCACGATAGTTATGGATTGTAGACATTGAAGCTTTTACCAGAAAAGCTGAGTAACGATTAAAATAAAAGTATTTAGGTTGAAGTGTTGATGCAAAAATCGGAGTCCCACTCCAATCTAATTTTGATCTATTTTCAAAGTGTTCCCAAAGTGTGCCTCTTAATTATAAGGATGCTGTTTTTAACCAAAATAATAATCATTTTAAAAAACTGTTCCTGTTTGAACATGGTTTCAACAGAACGGCAGGAGTTCATTTGAAATTTGACTCTGAGCTGTGAGACCGTTGGCGCGGAGTAAGTCCACCCACTTTTCCCATCATCCATCTGTTTACACTCTCTAGCTAGCTTACAGCCAATCACACCCCAACCTAACATTACAGGTGCAACAAAAATAGCAAGCAATATCAGAGCTTCCAGCCGTAAAGTTTTGAGCCAGATGCCAGCTCAGACGAGGAAAATAAAGACGTACATTGTGATAAAGAGGCGGAGACATGTGGATCCAAATGACTCAGAGCACGAGCAATACATAAAGGTAGTCAAGGTCCAGGCAAGGGTCAAAACCACAATGGCAATGCAGAATGATGAGGGAACAGGCAAAGGTCAAAACACTGAGGAAACAAAACTATGAGACTGCTCAGACTGTATGTTAGGTAAACAAACAAGACTTTGCACAGATGGAAAGACTGGATGGAGTTTAAATGTCTGGTGATCATGATGATGGAGGACATTTATATTGAGAAAATTAAAATTATAAAATTGCAAGCTCCCTACTCTGCTCCAGTCTGATGGGTCTGCAGAATGCAGCTTCTATGTCACAGCTACAAGCTCTTTCAATCGGCATTTTTTTCTGCTTGTGATTCACAACTATTTGAATAAAGAATACTCGAACAATGCTTAATATTCTCAATATATATGTCTTCTATCATCAGATCAGTGCAACATGTTAAAAACATCAGAAAGAATTTCTATCGAGGTGGGTCTTTAGGCAAACAAAAAAACAATGAAATGATAAATAAATTAAAACTAAACTGAGTTAAGGCAACTCATTTTCTAAATTCTAATGGCCATTTTACGCACAAAGAGCGTGCATCTGTCCTTAACACTAACGGGCTAATGGGGGGGGCGGGGTTGTGTGTGTTTGTTTTGTTCCTATTCTGTTCTTCTCCGTCCTGACTTGTCTTTCTTCCAGCACTTTAAAGATATCTCTTCGCATCATCATTTAATATTTGCCAGTGGTACCTGATAGAGTCATGGCTTTCCAGCCCAAAACGCTTAGTTTTCTAAAACCATCCAATATATAAATTTAAAAAAGAAAGGAAAAAAATGTATAAAACATTTAGAACTAATTAACATGCGACCAATTTGGACTGAGTTTTTTAGGGGTGCGCCAAAAAAAAAAAAAATCCACAGTCGCACCGGTGCCCCCCACTCTTCTGAGAAAAAAAAATAACATAATTTCAGCAACTTTGAAAGCACTCCAAGCTTTAATGAAAAGTTGGCAACTCTTCATGGTGTTTGGCATTAATGCAAATTCAAAAATGTCTTTAGAAATTATAGAGACACTTCCAAAACAGAAAACTTCCAAAACAAGAAATCTCAAACTTTTGTGACAGAGATCTTGATTGAGTTTCCTTCTGCCAAACAGTAGCCTATAAGAAATTTGGGAAAAGTTTGATGTGCTAGACATTTGTCAAGTTAATTTAGGACTCTGGAAACACCATAAGAGTTTTAGCAAAATTCTTCTAAAGTCTAATACAAATTTACTGTGAATCCAAGTAAAATGTTTGGTCTTTTCTTTCATTTCCTGTCCTAATCTAAATGCAAAAACCTGCAGCCTGCTTTGAACCATTTGCTAAATGTTTGTATACTTTTGTCACCTAGGCAGCAAGAAACTGCCTGGTTAATGAGCACAACGTAGTTAAAGTCAGTGACTTTGGAATGACCAGGTACAGTCAACCATTTCTCATTTATAATTGTTTCATTTGGTGACAGAGAGAGAGCTAGCATTTATTTAATGTCATTTACCATCATACCTATAGCATAGCCACAAGCTAACTTTTTATTTTGTTTTCACTCTGTGCAAAATTTATGCTAAACTTAGCTAACATTTTTTAAATCAACAAAGAATGAAAACAACAAACATTTTGGTTTAAAATTAAGATCAAAGGCTAAACGAACTTCCTGAAACTTGTACGTGACTACTACAACCAAACAACTGAGCTGCGTCCATGGAAATTAGCTGTAGTGTAGTCAGAAGCTAACTTTTATGAACTCTTTGCTAATGTATGATAAACTTTGCTAACATTTCTTTTAGAAAACAGAACTTCTTCTCATTTTTTCTGGATTATAATCTAACATTCCCAGATATGTTCTGGACAACCAGTACACCAGTTCAAATGGAGCTAAGTTCCCGGTGAAGTGGTCTCCCCCAGAAGTTCTTCACTACAGTAAATACAGCAGCAAGTCGGACGTCTGGTCCTACGGTGAGGAACCGTGCTTGTAGCGCATACCTGAGCAGCAGAGGGATCACTGACAGAGGTTACTGTGTGTTCAGGTGTGGTGATGTGGGAGATCTTCTCAGAGGGTCGGACACCGTTTGAGAACCGCTCCAACATGGATGTGGTGAGCGACATCACCAGAGGGATTCGGCTGTACCGGCCGCACCGAGCCTCAAAGCAGCTGTACGCCATCATGTACCGCTGCTGGCATGAGGTGCACAGCTCACTCAACACATCGGAGTGATAAAGAACGTTTCATCAAAGCACAGAAGATACATTAACTCTTTTTCTCTTACTGCAGACGGCTCAGGGGCGACCAGCCTTCTCAGATCTCCTGGAGGACATCAGAAAACTAGCGGAAAAAACAGAATAACACAAACAGGATTTTTTTTGCTGTCTGTCAAACTGCTTTCTTTTCTCCTACATTTTGATTATGTAAATAAATCTATTTTTATAATAAAAAGGGCATAATTTGTGAGTTATCAAGTAGTACAATCAGTTGTAGCCTATAGTAAGATATCAACAACTGTATTTCGAGTAAATAAAGACAAGATACAGTCGTTTTTATAACAGGAAGTCTTGACATTTTCAGGAGAGCTTGATGGCCTTGAGGATCACAATCATGTGATTCCTGATACATCAAGTCATCACAAGCAGACGGTGGTTTTTGTTCATTGACCCCTGAGTTATGGACCCAGCATACTTCTGCTGTGCCGCTCTGTTTTTAATGAATGAACCAGACTGCTTCATAAGTGATACTGGAAGTTTGTTTGCTTTGCATGACTTTGACCTCCATCCTCTAATGTACATGTACGTTTAAAAGGCAGAAGCTGAAATTCAGCAAAGCATTCTGTAAATATTTGAACTTCTAAGGTTAAAGTGTAACTGTGTTAATCCTTCTTTGTCTACTTTTGCTTCTCATGGTGAGAACTCATGCTACCACATCTTTAAGCCTGAGCTCCAGGAGGTCACTCATAGGAAGGACGGGCTGGAGGTCCAGCTCCACCTCAAAGTTCTGTGCTGCCATCTCCTGGAGGAACCCAGGAACTCATCTGACTCCTCAGAGAACTGATCTTTAGGTCTGAAAGGTTCTGTGGTTTCACAATAGCATCATGCAGAAAGTCATGAAAGATTAAAATAGAGACAACAACAAATAAAAAATAAGATCAACTCTGGGTTTTAACGTAACGAAGACAAACTCAGGAAACTCATGGCAATAGTCCATCCATCCATCTTCCTCTGTTCATCTGGGACTGGGTCACAGGGGCAGCAGTCTAAGCAAATAGTGCTTAGACTGAATAATATGGCAAAAGTCTATTTATCTAATTAGGATTGGGTCGTTTTTATCCATAATAAAAAAAAAAAACCTTTGTTTTCTGGAGCAAAGTTTCTGCAGAGCAGTAGTAGTTAATCACAAATTCTCCTCTAAGCTGTGAGCAATACTGTAAGCATTTAGTAAGCCCGCCCACACTTCCAGTCATCTATCTGTTTAAACGCTCTCCAGCTAGTTGACTGCCTCTCATACCCCAACCAAACATTACCGGTGCAACAAAAACGGTAAGCAATATTGTGGCTATCCAGCCATACAGTTCTGAGCCGGATTCCAGCTCACAGGAGGAAAACTAAGATATACATGGATCTATTTGTCTAAAATTGGATGCATTGGAATGGAGCGGAGGGGGAGATTGTGGCCCACACAGTGTATTTTTCTACATCAGAAATAAGCACTTTTCCCCATTTTTTATCCACTATTTAAATGAAAAACTAATCAGAACTGCAGTTTTACGCTTAACTGTCCTCCACCATCAGAAAAATACTGCAAGAACATGTTAACAATTCCAAAAACACAATTTTCATTGGAGTGGGTCTCTAAACTATTAAACTTCAAGTGCACGACTTTTTACTAAGGAAAGAAGACATTTTCACCCAAATAATCCACAAATGTTTTTACGAAGAAACGTAGACTTTATAAAACAGAAACCCTTAAAAGTTGTACCCCAAACAGGACTGCTCCTTAAACCTTCTGGTACATTTAGCACATACTTGTCACAGTCTTCCACACCTTAACACTTAAGTCAGACATTTGATCCAAAGATTCCTGAATTATTAACGTTTTTATTTCTTCATTTCAGTGAATGGATCAAACCTTTTTTTCTCTCTGTAAATTCTGCGCGGATCTAAAACTAAATTTCACATATTTTCATTTAACAGCAAGAGATGTATTTAACAAAATAAATAAAAGTAGGGAAAGTCCAAAAACTACAAACACCGGTAGGCTAGGTAAAGTTCATCAATTTGTGTTGAAGAAACCTTTGTCGGAGAAAAGAAACCACGAAGGACATGAAGGACAAAAAAACTTCCCTAGCAACAGGCAGCGGGCCCAGTGGGCGGGGCCACGTCACTATAGCAACGCACTTGAAAACACAAACGTAGAAACGCCCTCGCTTCTGGTGCTCAGCGTGAATTCTCGAATACGGCACCACGCGAAGGAGCACGCGCGTGAAAGCGATGGGAAACCGAGTGCGCATGTGCAGTGCAGGTTGCTATTTGTGGTGTTTGTTGTCAAGTGTGCTCTGATGTTTTTTTTAAATGTTTGTTTGGTTTGAATTTAAAAAACAAACAAACTCATAACGGAAATAGGTTATACTCAAAAAGCTTTTCAAAGTTAAAGTCAGCAGGTGAGTGAACTTTTTAAAAAAATGATTAAAAATATGAATAAAATGGATTTTAATACATATGGATGTATATTACATATGGTAGTCTATGTACATATGTAATATATCTATATAAACCAAAATAAAACAGTTTTGAGGGGATTTTAAATGACTTGAAATTATTTTACTGTTTGTTATCTCTTTTTTGTTACTTTTATCTTTAATGATGATCAAATATTATTTCAAAAATATTGTTATTATGTTTTCTTCAAGAGAATAAAGGTTGAAGGAAAGAGTCTGATGGAGCGATTTGAGTCTTTGGGTCCAGTCGGGGAGGGCAGTTACGGCACTGTGCTCAAGTGTCGCCACAGGGAATCTGGACAGCTTGTTGCCATCAAGAAGTTCATAGACTCTGACGATGACAAGACGGTGAAGAAGATTGCCCTCAGAGAGATCAAGCTGCTCAGGGTAGGTGTCCGGAGCGTTCAGCTGAGTTACCGACACGTGTCACTGAGGCTTATTTGAAATAAAACACGGGCACAACCTGCCCATCACAAAGCAGAGAAAACACCACGGGGTCAAATTCTCATATGCAGCCTTGAAGTCACCCAAGGGTGACGCAAGCATTTGAGCATGCTCAAAGTGTACAAAGCAGCGCCACAGGACACCATGCAATGTACTGTACTGTAGTAATGTAGTGTACTAGAGTGTTTTTATGCAGAAACCATTTCCTTGAAGTTGCTTTTTTTTGGTCTTAAACCAGCAACTCCGTCACGATAACCTGGTGAACCTTCTGGAGGTGTGGAAGCGCCGCCGCCGCTGGTATCTGGTGTTTGAGTTTGTGGACCGGACCCTCCTGAATGGTCTCGAGCAAAACCCAAGCGGGCTGGATCTGGACACCGCCCGGCAGTACCTGTATCAGATACTGAGAGCTACTGACTTCTGCCACCAGCAAAACGTGAGGACAAGTGCTGACAAACGCTCTGAGATTGGTTAATATGTCCAAACGTGTCTGCATTCGGCTGACGGTTTCATCGATCACAGCGTTATCAAAGTTCTGAAGCTGCCAGGCATACCCACACCATTACTCTGCCACCACCATGTTGATGATGTTTGTTTCATCAAATGTTTCTGTCATTAAGTTCAACTTTTACCTCTAAATATTTCTGAAATCTTAAGGAAAGTATCAGGCTGATTGCATGATCTCTGTTTGACATTTTTGATTCTATGAGATTAAACTAACATGAAACTTGATTTAATTCCAACTAAATGAAAAAGTAATTAGTTTGTAACAAAGTCAAACCAAGTCTGAAGCTACGTTCACACACCCTTTGGAACATTTGAGCGACCAATGAAAAGTCTATATGTAAATGTGCACATGTGAGTTTTGGGCTTCTGTGTTAAAAACTCTTTTAAGTTCATAATTTAGCTTTATGTACAAAATGTGTGACCATTAAACACGCGGGACAAGTTAAACCAGGTTGAACTTTGACCAATCAGAGACTCAGATTTGATGTGGGTGGCATTCCTTTTAATTCACTGAAGTGCCTAGCGTTTGAAATGTAACCGTGATGGAGAAATTAAAAAGTGTGTTTGTAGCTTAAAGGTCCATGCAGCTTTAGGAGACTCAGTAATGGATGGTGTGGAGCTTCGTTTCTCTCCTCTCCTTTTACAGGTCATTCACCGAGACATCAAACCAGAAAACATCCTCATTTCTCACATGGGCGTGGTCAAACTGTGTGATTTTGGCTTTGCCCGCACCATGACTTCACCCCCTGAGAGTGCCATCTACACCGACTATGTAGCCACTCGTTGGTACCGAGCCCCTGAATTATTGGTGGGAGACATCAAGTACGGCAAGTAAGTATGGACAACAGCTGAAGGTTGTTCTAAACGAAAGCCTGACATGTGTTTGTGTGTGGAGACCGGTAGATGTCTGGGCTGTTGGCTGTCTGATAATAGAGATGCTAACAAGTCAGCCTCTGTTTCCTGGAGAGTCCGACCTCGACCAAATACACCACATTGTCCGATGCTTTGGTGAGTCCCTGAAGGAAGATGGTCAGGTTGTCCCTATTTCTCCCTTCTTCTCATTTCTGAATTGATTCTTTTTGTAGGTAAGCTGATGACTCATCACCAGGAGCTCTTCTACAGAAATCCTGTCTTTTCTGGAGTCGAGCTACCAGAGTGTTCAGGAAGTGTCTCACTGCAGCAGCGATTCCCCACAATCCCAGCAGCAGGAATCAGTCTCGCTCAGGTTCAGCTCAGTGCTTTCACTTTAAACTGTTAACTTCTACCAGATTCAGAGAAATCCAAGCACATTGATTGTTCTGTAACTACAACCGGGATGATGCTTTAAGACACAATCGTAACTTTCTTGATGCCTGTGGGCAAAAAACAGGCAAACCTGTACGGGGAACGCAGGTCAAGGTTTTGGAAAAAGGATAACTGAAAAACTGTACATTTACCAGATGGGGAGAGTCCCTTAAACTGTACTTTGGAAGATCTTGTGAGCTAAAAATGGAGAAAAATCTTGAAAACATCCATTCCCTCTCAGCTCTACTAAATAATTTTCTATGAAGAATGTTTTTGCCTCTGTGTGTTTTCTTAGAGATGTCTTGAGATGGATCCAGAAAGAAGAGCACAGTGCTCAGAACTTTTACAGCATCCTCTTTTCACACAAGACTCTTTCCACATCAGGTTTCTTTTTCTTTTTACAAATGTTACAGAAATACTGTAAACTACTAAAGTTTACTGTCATCTTTATCTCTGTCTGAGCAGGTTTTTGGAAGAGCTAAATGTTAAGATTCAAAAAGAGCAAAGAGAGACCTCCACCCTTCCTAAGATCACTAAAACTCCAAGAAGTGAAAGAGATGAGAAACACAACACTGGCAAGGACAAGAAACAAAAAATAGACGTGGATGAGAAAACAAGCAAGGAAAAGATGGAGAAGACCAAAGGAAAACCATCTTTGAAGATTTTTAAAACTTCACGAAATACCTCAGAACCTCTGATGTTCAAACAGTCCAAAAGAGTAGGCAACAAGGGATTCCATCATTCTGTCACGAAGAGTAAACATGGAAAAGCTCATGGAGGAGAGTTTAGCAAGGACTTAGATAGTTCCAAGTTAGCCAAAATGCAGACTTTTGAGTCTGTAGATGCAACCAAGACCCCATTAGGCTTGAAGAACAAAAACCCACAGGCACTAACACCAAAACATGTAAGACAACATGTAAAAGATGTGGACAACAGTGGCTCAGCCACTGATAAAAACCTGGTAACCATCAGGACGTTGTCCAAATCTGAGTCAAGTCAAGAGTTTGCAAAGAGTTGGAGCAACATGAACTTTAAAGTACCTCAGTTATTCACATCCTCGTCTCCAAAAACCTCAGTGGCTTCCACCGTTAGTGGGACAAACACAAGCATTTCACTCAAACCGTTACAGCTGTCAAACTGTGACTCTGCGCCATCATTGCCTTCAGGCACGAAGCCCAGCAAGATCTGGTTCCAGTCAAACCAACACCTCTCAGACAAACTGACAGCTGACTCAAACCAAAGCATGTCTGAATGTTCAAACGTTCTACAGCCAAACCCCAAAACACCAAAGACTACCTCCAACAGTTTTTCAAAGCCCTTCTGTTCTTCAAAGAATGGGAGCTCAGAGTTTTCAGAGCAGTTATCCTCAAATTTGATTGGTCTAGATGGAATCTGCTACCCCACTGTCCCATTCAAAAGAATCTCAAGCCCAACCACGCCCAAAACAGGCATCTCTCCAAAGACCCTGTCTTCCGTCAGGGAACATAAAGAGGAGAGCCGTGGTCCAGACAACATTCAATCCCCACACTTGAGTGTGACATGGTCTCCCTCTGGTCCTACATCTTCAGAAGCCACCACGAAAGACGGTGGGACTTCAAGTTCAGAACCAAATGCAAACCCTTCCACTGGAACCGTGATTTCAGAAAAACCAGACAATGTAGTTCTTCCTGTGCCCACACAAGCAGACACTGAGCTTTCAAACAACCAAACCTCTGAAACCTGTGAAAATTCAGATTCTGGCAACAAGAAAAACGACAATGAGTTTGGAATAAAATCCTTCAATGCTCCTCATCTTAAGCAGAACCAAACAATACCTACTAGTAACCACATGTGGTCCACTGTGACCCCCAGCTTTCAGAAAAGCACAATGGTTTCTGATGCAAAGAGAAGCATCAATGCAGAGAAACTGGACACAACAACGACATCCACAGCTGAAGACATGACCTCCACCCTTCCTGTAGAGCCCAAAACTTTAACCAGAGGTTTCGTCCTTCACAACCCTACAAATTCTACAGACTTTCATTTCATTCAAACTCCTCCACTGACGCTCTCGTCCACTCCTCTGCTGCTACCTCCATCCCCCACATGTCCCGCCTCTGTTCTCGGAATCAGCAACACCACTGACAGTGATCACCTCCGTCCTGGAATCTACAATCTGAGGTAGTTTTCCAAGCTGAAATATCAAATGCAGAAATAGCTTTTTTACATGTCAGCATCCATCCATAACAATTTCTCCTAGACAACTTCATTTGAGGGCTACCAAGTTTCTCCATCTGTTTCAGGTCTGCAGACATTCTACGGCATCAGAGCAGTCTTCACATTCCACCAGTTGATCAGTTCCTGTCGAGCTACGCGACAACGTCCTTTATCCATCAGGTAAGGATTCAAGCTGGTGTTTCCTAAATCGAGCATGAAGCATGAATCTCTCAGTTTGACCGTCTTCTGTCCTCTCAGGCTCCAGAGGACTTTTCGTCCAACCACTGTAACCTTGATAACTGCAGCGCCACTCTGGCCAAGAGCCAAACACAAGTGAATTTCCCAGAACTTAGAAGTTCGACGTTACCGGAACTTCGAGGAAGAGACGGTATCTGCTTTTCTTTAAAGTCCCACGTCAATCATATTTTTTTCTTTTGTAAAATCATTCCCAGTAAGCTTTTAATTCTGATGTGCTGTTTTTAGCCAAAATCAAAAAGTGTCAAGCAGAAGGGCTTTAGGTACCAATTTTAGAGTGTTTGATTTCACTTGATTGTGGATTTGAGCCCACAACCTTCCAGGCTCAGAGCGGACACTCTACCACTAAGCCACTGAGTTGGTTTTCCATTCTAGTTTTTGGTTTTCGTCTGTGACGTTTCTTATTGATCCAGCTGATGTCTTGAAGTTCATTCATGGCATCTGGAAATAAAATGTTCTTCACAATCCGGACAATCCTCTCAACTATCTTGAACTTCCTATTCCCTTTAAAAGACGAAATAACCAAGTAGGATGGACTTAATCAGCCTATGAGATGTTCGAAACTAGATGAACAACATGATTTATTTTGACTCTTTTCACATCAGACATTATTTCACGTAAAGAACATGAGAACTTTGTTCTATTCCATCACAGTTTGGAACTAAAGAGAAGAAAAGGTTTTGGAAACTAACTGTGAATGTGATGTTTTCTCAGGAAAACACAGAAAAGGCCAGACTAAGGATCCATGGAAAAACTAACCACAGTTCCGTCATCAGAAGTTCTGCAGGATTCCGGACAGGAGCTGAATGAATGCAGTTTTCCCGTGAACACGCTAACAGTTGTAATCTTTTCTTAACCTTCTGATTGTGTGCCGTCACTCCTGCACTGTACAGCTGCATCCACAAAATTAGGAGGAAAAGCTGTTGAAATTTTTTTTATTAAATTGAAAGAAATTATTTTGTATACAAATACAAATACAAATGTCTAAAATAAGCTATTTCATTTTTCTATGTGTGTCTGGAGACTCAAAAAATAAAAGATTTGATAATAAATGTTGATGTTTTCCTCATCTCCTTCAGTTTTGCATGAATGTATTTCAAAGGACTCAAATCCCATTTTTCTAACTGGGTTAGTATTTCTATCAGTGCTGGGAAAGTCATACATTTAATCACAATTTGACTGTAAAATTTTACTTTGAAAAGTAGACCAAAAAAAAAAGAGAATCTTGCTTTATTTTTCAAACCACAATCAGAAGCTAAAAGTCGCTATTTGAACAGCAAGATGTTAAGATTTGATAATAAATGTTTATTTAATAACCAGAACCAATAAAAGTCTCATGTTCAGGATTAGTGTTTATTTTTACTATTATTTAACCAGGAAAGTCCTGTTCTCCAAGGGAGTCCTGGCCAGAAGGCAAAAAGTTCCAAACGCAGAGACATTTCAAACAAATGTAAAAACATTCCAGAGTTAAAATGATTTCATTTCCGGCTCCTTCATAATGGTGTCAAACGTAATGTGAACATGAATCAGGGTGTTGTTAAGTCGTTTTTTAATCTGTTTTCTTAAACTCGAATTTTTAACTGTTCCTGTTATGCTACGGTCACAAATAAAACTGCCGCCGCGCGATGAGGAGGCATCGGTAGATTAGCTGCCGCCGCTCGATTTCTTTTGAAAATGGTCGGTCATGAATGCAGACGGTGGCAGTCATGCGGCTGCCTACATTCTCACAGGCTACAGGGCGCCTGGCGGCCAGTGGTAATGGATATGGACAGCTGCCGTCCGCAGACATTTACGCATCATTCAATCAGAACTGCTGCCGGCTGGTGATTGTGCTGCAGCCACTGACCGATGTCAACCTTTAAAGAAAAATCGTCTGGTCGCCACAAAATCTTAACAGTTTTCTAAAACCTCCACAGCCATCGCGCGGCGTGTAAAAACAAAATGCTGCCGTGTGCTTGCCTGCTGAATTTGCTGTAAAACAGGCATTTAAGTGGCAGTATGGTGGTTTTATGGGATGTGACTCTAGTCTGAGAGAAAAACTAAAGTAAAGCTAAAATCAAATCACAGCTATAGGATTTTCTTCATGAGGAACTTTTTAGTCTGTCCGTGTTTTAAAAGTTGAATTCCACGTTTGATGCATATATGAACCTTAAAATCCTCCTCAGTGGGAATAAAAGAGAATCCTTCCCTGCTGAACAGGAATCTTCATGTTTGACACTGAATCTTAACAACAGTGAGGAGAAGAAAAGCATCTATTTTGATGAAACCACGACTGTCCATCTGTATTCTAATACAAAAACTAAGTTATTGATTGGATCAATTATCAACGTGTTTGTTTTTTAGCAAATGCTTCCGTGTCAATTTAAGTTTCATAAATCGTGTTTCTGATCTCAGATTAGCCAAAAAAAAATCTCTGATGTGAAATGTTAACACTACCCAGAATGCCTTGAGGGGCTAAAAGCTATAGGATTGGTCAGAGGGGTTGATGGGAAATTCTACATATTTTCTAAAAAAATAAATAGGTTTTTGTTTGTGTGTGTTTTTAAAAGAAAGTGAGAGCTGGCTTCTCACCTCTTATCTGCAGAAGTTTGCATAAAAATGCTGTTAACAGAGACTTCTGTTTCTCACTGAAAGTTTGAACAGACATGAACCTAAATCCAAATTTCTAAAAGTGAAACACTGGAGTCTAATTGACATCATGGTTTAAAACTGCTCCATGTTTCCATGTCTCTTTGACCTCCATGGACCCAAAACCCTGCAGAACCTGTAGGGGGGTTGACCTGCATGGCTGTATGCGACTGCAGGTACTTTCACACCTGACCGGCACCAGACAAGCAGGTCGCTGCAGGGAGGAGCCTTCTCCTTTTGTAGTTTTTTAATGTTTCATAGCACATGTCTGCTACCTACAGATGAGGCTCAGTGCAAATCCCTCAAACATTGCTGCAGGCTTTGTCTTTCACTGCTCTGTGCTGATATGTGTGAGACGTGGTGTTGTTCACCTTTCAGCTTAGGCCCTGCGGAGAACCAGCTTTCACTGATGGGCACAGGTGTTTGGGCAGAGAGTTTTACACTGAATGTCCTTCCCAAGTCAACCGTGTATTTTAAAGGGTCAGGGAGACTCCACTCGTCAGGGGCGTGAAGGTCTTCTTGCCTAAGGATTGACACTGATGGGAAGCAAACACAGGATTCCTGCGTACCAGTCAAACACTCAGCCAACTGAGCCATCCAACCTCTTCCAAAATATGTCACTTATCCAACACATGGAATGATTATTTAAACAATTATTCATTTCTCCTCTGTGATCGATAACCAAGAGAGTCTGTTTCTGGAGATATTGTGTAGAATGTTTTAAAGATTCAATAACTGACCGAGATTTTTAAGATTTATTCACTTAAAAACAATGACATCTTAGTAAAAAAGTTGTTTACCTTTCAACATGTCCCCTCAGGGGTCGCCACAGCACATCAGCTTTCACTTCAGTTATTCAGTCTAGAAACTAGACAAAAACCTTTGTGAGTATTTGGTGTTTTTGCTGCTTTCGTTTGTTTGAGTCCATCATTTGACTGAAAACCGCTCTTGTGTTTGTATTTCTGATGTGTATCATCATAGAGCTCCTGTCTTAACATGCTCTCTTAGTTGGTTCTGGATTTTCCAGGTTGATGTGTTACGATTCCTCACTGGAGTCTTTTGAGGGAAATGTTTGGACTTTCCAGGCCGCCGCTGACTCATCACTGCTGGAGGAAACACCACCCGTCTGTGGAGGACGAGCTGCGCCTCCTTTGCTGTTGGCCAGAAGAAGGCGGATGAGTCTGAGAGCAGCGCTGCTGGAGATAGGTCCTCTCACTGCCGGCTGGGTCCTGATTGGTGCTTTAGGTTCTGGTTTCCGTGGAGACCGGGTGGCTGGTTTTGTAGTCGTTTTCATCAGTTGCTGCAAACGGAACGGGGAAACAAGTTGATCAGTCTGGTGTTGATTTAACATCGTCATGAGAAACAAAGTTCTGTTTTGAGATGTGAAGTCCACACCAGGCTTGACCTGTTAATGGTGTTCACACTGGACAAGCAGGGAGGGCCTTCCTCTCCTTCTTCCTTTTCTACTGTTTACTAGCGCATGTCCATAAATGTCAAAGCGGTGGAAATCTGGTGGATCTTGCTCCAGACCTTTTCTTTCAGAGCTCTCTTCCCAAATATGAAAGACTTAATGTCGTAGAATTCCAGTCGGGCAGAAACTGGAATCCTTCATTTCTCCTTCAAGATCACAGTTAGCAGCTTCGCGAATGAAACAGGACGCCATCCATACATCACCAAACCTGAGTCCCTGATTGTTCAAAGTTTAAACTGGATTAATTTTAAACGTGCGTTCAGGTGGTGCACGTTTTGTACGTAGAGCTCGTAAAAATCTGTGTAGCTACATGGGAATGTCAGAACTCTGAACACGGAAACCCGAAAATGCGCATTTACAGAGACTATGTTGAAAGTTGTTACTTTAATGCTGGTCAGTGAGGGGAGCTTCAGATATTTTTCTCAACATCTACTTCAGTGTTTCTAGAGATCTTCAAACTAACTAGAACTAAATGAGACGTTCCGTTGTCCCTCCATGAAACCGAGGCTGCATGTTGGACGGCAGGTTACCATTGTGGTGGCGGCTGGAGTTGCTGGTTCTGCCGTGAGGGGGGTCGGGGTGGCGTCAAAGAAATTCCTGCAGTTGTTCTCCACTGCAAAACCATCAATCTCTGGGAGCTCAAAGCCCCACTGGGGGGGGGCAAATGGAGCTGGAGGAGGGAAACCAGAGGAGCAAGTAATGCTGCAAAAACCGCCATACATACATATATATATTTCAATTTAATCATTAAATAATCTTTGTTTTTGTTTGTGTTAAATCATAAAACCTTTAGTTGACTTTTAGTTTGTCCTTGACTCTATTCAAACATTCCTCTGTACCTAAACAGTGCAGATAAGTAGATCTGCCAATAAAGTTTATGAATCTTGTTCAGACCATGAACTGTATATGAGAACTGGACTGACTGAGTGTGACGTCACCCACAGAAAACCGTTTTCTTCCACCTTAAACTAAATCAAGTCAATTCAGTCGTCATTTTTTTGTCGTATGGACAACCCCATGTTGGAGCCAGAAGAGTCAGTCAGCAGTAAATGGTCCGAGTTGGTCTGAGTCAACGTTTCTATGGCAACTACTCTGGCCAATTAGGAGTTAGTTTGTTGGAAGTCCACACTTGAAACTGGGCTTGTCGCTGGCTGCACAAAATCTGTTGGTGGGGGGGAGCTAGCAGGCTCCACCTACTTTTAGTTTATAACTTATTGTTTATCATTTGTAGCCTATAAAAGCATTACTCAGTCATCTGCTTGTTTTCTGTAGTTAAATTTATTCACGTTAGAAACTGACCTTTCAGAAGCCTCTACTAAAGTAGGTGGAGCCTGCTGGCCCCCAGGTCCAACGTTCAAAATGTTTGATTGACAGATTTCGTGTTGCCTGCTTTCAGTGGTAGGGGTGTGGCCTTCCAACAAGCTCACTAGTGGTTCTTGAGAGTGGTTGCCATAGAAACTCAGACCCACTTGGACCAATCACTGCTTTCTGATGATGCCTGGCTAAAACATGGCGGTGTCCTTATCACAAAACAATGGCAAATGAATGGTGACCCACTCCAGTTCTCAAATACAGTCAGTGGTTCAGTCAACATGGGAATGAAAGTTTCTGTCAACAGACTGCAAGGGCTTCTCAGACTCTACAAGCCTCAGTTAGCATGTTATCATCAAAACCTTGAAGCATCTCAGCTGGTAATAAATAAATTCAAGCACATGTTGGAACTTCTCCCTTCTCTTAGATAATCACACACCTACAAAAACGACCCTGAGGATCATCCAGAGGTCACAAAAGACAGGAAGCTGTAGAAATCTTTAGGAATTCAAGGATAAAGTTTATGTCAAAACTGTAAACGTTTATTTTGACAAACCACAACTGTGAAAATAACAGACACTTTCATTGAAAGCCAGTCCACTAAAATCAAGAACTACTTGAGTTAATGCTGGCGATACGGATCTCCTGTAAGGACTCCTTAGTCAACGCTGACCTTGGTCTTCATGTGATCCAATGTCAAATGGCGTGTTTGTGCAAAGGCGTCTGCACAGGAACCTGACCCCGCCGTCTCTCCTGCATTTTTCATGAAGAACACCTCTAAGGTGTGTTCTTCTTTTGTGTGTCTTTGAAGATGAGCTGCTGACGTTCACCTGAACTGCAGATCTGAAAACATTAAAGAAGGTTGTGTACTCACCACGGATCAGGTGGAAGCTGAGAACGCTGACGAAGCAGAACAGAAGCACTGGGTTCAGGAATGTCAAAGTAAAAGCCATGACTGCTGTTTGAAAGAGGACAGACCCAGAGAGAACTATGAGAGAATAAGAGGAAGGGAAGACAGTGTGATGAAGGAGAAAGGCAGTGAGGGAGGAGAGTAGCAGGTAAACGGTCTAGACTTAGTTTACTCAGAGCAGCTCTGAGTCGGTTTGTGGTTTGGTGTCGCAAAAGAGTAAAAAGCCCCAAATCCCTGCAGTTTTCTCAAGAGTTTAAGAAAACAGATTAAAAAAACGACCTAACAACACCCTGATTCATGTTCACATGTCTGTCGACATGCAAAGCTTTTTCAGTTTCACGTTTCTTATTTGAGTTATTTACCTTTAGATCATCGGATACTTGTCAAAGTACCACGACTTTACATGAAATATACATTTACATTTACATACAGATTTACATCATAACAGACGCAAAAAAACGTAAAGCTTCATACATGCAACAGTTTAACTAAATGTAAGACTTTAAAATATAAAACACTAACGATTTGTAACACTTCAATTATGTGAAACACTTTGACAATATGCAATTTTAGAATGATGCGCAACATTTCAACAAAATAAAAACCCTTTAACAATAAATAAGTAAATAACGACAGACAGACAGAAATACTTCATTCATCCCAAGCTGGGAAATGCAGCTGTTGCAGCAGGATACACATTTACTCAGCATGCTAAACACAAACTTTTAATGGTCAAAAGAAAAGGAATAGCCATTATTACAGGAGCTAGAAAAATAAGAATGAGTGCAAATGCAAAGAGTGCAATTTGTAATAGTACTGTAGAGAATAAGAACCTGGGATCAGCAGCGTTTACAAGGACAGAAATGTGAAAAGTATAAAACCCTAATTGACATAAGGTCCACAAAATATCCTAAAATCAGAAATATGCAAAAGAAATTCCACATTTACAGCCTTAAAGGGTTCAAAACCTCCTTATGTGGTTGTTTCCACACTGCAAAGGGTAGAAAACAGGAAAACATGTAGTAAAAGGAAGTAAAAAATAAAAGAAGCTTCTGCGCTGCTGAACGTTTTGATCCGTTTTACTGTCAAAAATGTTCTGTGAATCATTACTGATCCAAACCGACAAAACTCAAAGTGAAGTACAGAGTACAGGACTGTTTTTCACCTTTATTTCATCCATATTGATGCTCTTTCAATGATTAGTGCAAAAATGTTGGGTTAACTTGAACCTGAGGTGAAGATCCAGATTCCTCGCAACTGTTGGGTCGATGTGTTGCTCAAGGGCAAATAAAGGGTTGACTCTTTCATTCTCCACCTACAGATTTACTCCCTGCAGCCACACAGAGCAGCTCCTTGCCTGGATCCCATTACCAGAGCATTTCCTAACATCACACACCATGTTTACATGGGGGGGGGGGTTTGCTGCGTCTGCAAACACACCGACTGCACAGCTGCGTGCGCATGTTTGCGTGCCTCACATGCATTATCTCCTATTATCTTGTCCGGATCAAACAGCAGGCGGATTGTGTGTTAGCTGCTGTGAACAGAACGGTTTGGGCAAACACTGGATGGATTAGTTTCCCCAGAGGAATCTTCATTTAGTTTAATCTCAAGTGCCACCTTAAGAGAGAATCATTTTAGATTTCAACTTCTTAGGAGTTTAATCTCTTGCCATAATTTAATATAATTTTAAAAAAGCAACAAAAATCCTCATGAGCTGCTTTTCAGATTCGGATTTTAATAAAATTTTTCTCCACATCCCATTATATTCATACCTGGAGTATAATGAGCCAAACGGTCCACAAGGGGGCGTCATAAAGTTCACAGTTATGGTTGCTGCCCCAGCCTTCACCTCTGATCAGCCAAAGTTTCTCTTTTGTGCCGGTCACTGGTGCTGCCAGGATCAGGATGCCTCAGATATATTACGACATTGGAAGGTAGGGCCGCCTTTTTATCGTTTTGTATGATACAAGGCAGCAGTGGATGCAGTTTGTTTTTCGCGAGTAAAGGTTTTGTTTGAAGCTAGATCTACCACTAAGCTTCTTCCAAATTCAGCCATTGTTTTACCTGGTCAGGAGTCTGGTTTAATGTGTTCACACGTCAGCAACATCATCCATCGATTCATCCATTAAAAGAAACTTTATTGATCCATCATAGAATACTGGAGGATCAGCAGCATAAACATAAAACAATAATGATGTAAGTTGTATGTACAACGAGGTGCAGAAGTGCAGCATCTGAAAGGTGTTTAGTATCTGCAAAGTCAGCCACAAATACTGGTTCCAGACGACAACAAATCAGACTGTTTTCTACATCAGATGTGTCCTATTGTGTCAATATCGTCATGTATTTAATGAAACAAAATCCTTTTCACACTTTGGTCATTTTTATTGAACTATTTGATTTTAGTAACTTCAGTTTTTTGGAGTCATTTGAAGTATTCGTTGTCGTCACTTTTACATTTGTTTTTGATGGATAATGTGTGAGAAAAGGTTGAAGTTCAACCCGACCCAAAAGTACTTTTTTTAAAAAAAATAAAAAATTAATGTAAGGTTTGCGTAGTAAAGACACGTTCAGAAAGTAAATTCGGTTTTATTTTGTAAAAATTTATAAATATAAAATGACGACGTATTTGTTTGGTTTTACGGTTTAAAGTGCAACAATCAGAATACAGTTTAAGGTTACAGTGTTCATAAGGAGTAAAAAAAAAATCTGCGTCTGTTCTGTTTATCTCAACACCAAACTGTAAATAAACAACAAACCCAACTTTATCGATCAGACCAACAGGAAACAAACGTCTGCCGCCTCTCAGACGAGGAGGAAGAGCTAAGTGAACTTCCGGATGAAGCGCAGTTTAAGGTAAGCAATGGTGAGGAAGATGATGGTCATGACGCCCAGAGCCAGGTGGTTCTGCCAGAGCCCCCAGGGGGAGTACAGGACACCCTGCTGGTCCAGAAACTCCTCCCCTGTGCAGCTGCAGACGATGAAGGTCACAAAGTTACTCACAGATCACGAGCTTAGCGTTTATATTGTCTCTTTGTGTTTCTTACGCGAGTCCCGGAGGAGCGACGGAGCTGTTCTGTCCCTGACAGAAGTTCAGCCCGGTGAACTCGTTACCCTGGAGAGCCTGAAGTCACACAGACCAGATGATGCAAAGTGTCGATGCAGACCGCACGAAAGTCATGTGGTGCGTTTACGTACGCTGTATCCGTATCTGGGTATGCTGAGGTATTTCAACCAGGCCAGCCAGCTGACGATGGACGGAAGATTCACCAGCAAACCTGCAAAGATCTGCAGAGAAAACAAGTCAAAAGAGCTTGAAGACACGCAGACGCCGTGCTGAGACTCCTGGGTTTTTCTGGCTTTGTTTGGGACAAAGATCTCCCAACGACTGACACTTCCAGAGCAGAGAAGCTGCTCAAACATACTAATCCTGACCCGTCTTTCCCGTGTTTTGGTTTCTTTGTTGTCAGATGATGTGTTCAGTGCGGGTTTGCTGTGACCCCCCCCCACTGTGCATTGTGTTCTGCATCCTTTAAAAAAACTCAAACCAAACTCAGCTAAACTAAACCAAACCGAACTACATTAAACTAAACTAAATAAAACTACGCTACGCTACACTAAACTAGATCCTCCTAGTTCTTAATCCAGAGACGGAGACCGGATGTTCAAATCCCACATTTCCTAGAACATCCCTGGATCTCTGCTTGTGTGTGCTGCTGCATGATCACCATCATGAAGACGCAGGCGATGGTCATGAAGATGTTGGCGATGGCCACCACGGTCTGGTCAGCTGAGATGGCCATGGCCATGGAAGTGGCGGTGTAGGCAACCATGGCGACGGAGAACAGGAAGGTGAAGAAGGCCTCGACTGTGGGCTTCAGGCCTGCAGACACCGCAGATGTGTCAGGAGAACGCTAGCAAACACGGCGGCGTGAAGTTCTGTTGAAGTTGCCGTGTTTCACATACCGATCATGAAGTAGGCGACGCAGCTGAAGACGATGGCGGGGATGGTCCTCATCACCAGAATGTCCGACAGGATCTTGGACAGGAAGTAGACGGAAACTCTGTAATAACCGCTGATATATTCATGACTGCAGAAACAAAGAAAAAAAAAAGAACACTTTATTGATAAAAGTGTGAACAACAAAAAATCAGAAAGAAAATACCCTTTAAAGATGGTTCATGAAAACCAAACACGCCTGCTTCACTGGATACATGATCAGCTTGATTGCGAACGTCTGAATAAACAACTGAAATGATAGAACAACATCTGACATGTTCAAGACCTCTCCAGTAGGGGGCACTGTTGACCCCTGTAGAAACCATGCCTGCCAAGTGTGTCATGAAATGTGTGTGAGGAAAGACTTGGGGATATGATCATGTTTTTATTTCACCACTTTATGTCATCCTGTTTATTGAGCCTAAACACAACTAAAAACATTAACTGACATTGATAGATTTGACATTATGTGAACAGTTTTTAGATGAAGGACTTTAAAGAGCTGTCCCCATAATGCCTAAAAACCGGTCTACCAAAGTATGATATTGATGTTTCACCAAAATGTACTAAAAAAAAAAGCAATGACCTTCACATTCAAAGGGAGGATGTGAATTTAAAATAAGATGTCCCCACAATGCCTATAAGCCAGCAAAGCAGTGATTGATCCCGGTCGTTTGGTTTGTTTGTAGAAAATAAAAAATGAGGATTGATATTTTAACAACCTAACGATGAACTTTGACCTGTTTTAAATACATTTATAATGGATGCAATAATTCACTTTCCACAAAGTTTGGTCTCAACCTACTGGGTTTGTTTGGGTTTGATTTATCATTTGTGTTTTACAAAACAACAACAAACAAAAAACTTTTTTTTTTAATTTGCTAATAAGCAAATAACGAAGAAAAACCTTTCAGCTGGCTTATAGTAAGTCTGGTGTGATGTAAAAAAACAATATTACATTTAAACATATGTGAAGACATTTACGATGTAAACATACAGGTTTGCAGTCAGGATGCAACCATTCACTTTGTTGGATCAATGGTAAAACATAAGATTTGGTTTTAAACCCAGAATTGTGGCAACCCTCACGTTTATTCTGTTAGTCTCCAACTTTGATGGATTTTTGTCAGAACAGTGGTCCTCGTTTATCAAAGGACTTGTGTTCAAAAAAAGACTGCAATAGATGAGACACACACATTAATCAACTTTGTATTTTCACATAACTACAGATGTTCTAACGCGGTAAAACTCCTCACTACACACTTATACACTTGGAGGAGATTGATTGACATTAGGCTACAGCCAATCAGGATGCAGAACACAATGCACTGTAAAAATATTACACGCAAAACTCAACAAAAAAATTAAATATATGAAACTGAAAGACTGAAAGTTGAAGAACAATGAAGTGATGGAAGACTGTGAAACGTCTTCCTGTGTGTGTGTCCATGTGTGTGCATGTGTGTGAGAAACCCACGTGAAGAGCTTCCTCTCTGTGATGAAGAGCTCAGCAGCCGACAGTGAGCTGAAACACTGATTTGTAACGATGAAGAACAAAGCTCCGGCCCTGAAAAACACAGTTGCTCATTGAGTCACATGATCCAGAACGCTAACCTTCAGTGTTTCTGACAAAAAGCTTGGTTTGGAGGTTGACTGTGGTGAAGTCCTGAAAAACGACCGTCTTTTTAGGGTTTCCAAAGAAAGTTAATGAGAACTTCTATACAATACTTGACTTTAGCATCAAATCAAACCCTGCAAGTTTTACCACCTCAGAGTTGACTCTAAATACCCCGAGATGCTGTAGCTGGTTAACAACCTACATCATGAACACTCCTCCGCCGTGCGTTATATTTCTTTTCTTTACACAGGTTGCTGTGAAATTTGGTTCAGCATGGCGGTAAAGTCCAACATTGTCTTACAAGTGTTGTTGTTTGATAAAACTATTAACAGTCAGCTTTTAACCCACAGAGGTTTGCTGAGTCTCAGTTGTGGCTTTAGTACCTATAGGAGAGTTTTCCCTTCATTTGCTCTTCAAACAGTTCACAATTTAAAACTACCGTGGTTTCCTTTGAAAGCTGTGATTTTAACCAACCAATTTAGAAACAAAAACACTCTCTATTCTTTTCTCTCTTTTCTCTCAGAAACATCAGACGTTAAACAAAACTAAGTCTGTTCATCAGGGCGATGATGCAGGCAGGTACCGGTTCTGTATTCCACTCTGATTTTCTTTGACGTCAAAGAAAAGCGCTCCAACGATCAGGGCGAGGAAGAGCGTCACTCCCACCTAAGCAGAAAATGAAGATAGTTTGTGTGTAGAAGGCAAATCAAAGTCAACTTGGTTTGGTTTATGGTTTAGTTTGGTTTAGTTCATCTGGAGCTGAAACTCCAGTGAAAGGTGATTCTATGCTGCAATCTGAAAGACCTGCATCTCAACCAAAGCTGGTTTGTACCTGGGCGATGGAGGTCTGAGGGTTGAGTGCGAGGTTGCGGAACGTTCTCTTGAGAACCCATTTGAACTGCGTCAGGAAGCCGGTGTTGTAGGTGATGGTTCTGGAGCGAGACCCAGTGGTCACCTGCTTCCCCTGGACTATCCTGTCTGAGGAGAAAAGAAAAACAGATGATCTGGGATTTTTCCATGTTAAAAACAGGAAAAAATAAATGCTGGCGGAAAAGACTGATGCTGTTTAGTAAACGGAGATGAAAGTCTACGAGAAAAAAAAACGTCTCTCTCATGACTTCAGAGGTTCTATTTTAGTTCAAACTCTCAGAAAGCGGTTCCAGGTTCTGGTTTGGAACTGACCCAGTTCTGCTTTGGTCTGTTTGTACTGCTCGCTGCTTCTGTACTCCTCCACCAGTTTGTCCTCAATCCCTTTTCTGGACAACGACACGGAATCTGGATCTGGACGTAGATCTGGATCTGGATCTGGATCTGAAAAAAAAAAGAAAAGTCCACCATAAACCTGGACGAAGTGAGGAAAACCTGCAGGACGTTTACATCTGAGAACGGATGTTGTTCCCGCCTGCTGAGTAAAAAGCAGAAATATACTGTCCAGAAGAATCCATAAAGAGCATGTAGACCTGGTTCAGGTAGACCTGGTTCACATCACAGAAACAAGTCAACTGCAGTTTCATGAACCGTTTGGTTCAACAGGTCAGAATTTCTTTGATTTTGGTTTGGCTGAAGCCAGAGGAGTTACTGAATGAATGTTTGTGTATTAAGGAGTGTGTGTGGACTTTTCAGTCAAATATTTGACAGTTTACAGTCCAAACCTTCAGCAGGCCGCCGAGTTCTCCAAACTCCCCCCAGAGGAGCACAGGTACAGCGATCTGCATAGGAACCCGTCTTTGATGAGGTAGGACGACCACAATGATCAGAACAAACGAAGGACTTAGGAAGACCCCACAAGAACAGAGATCCTCTGCCCCACAAGAACCAATCCCACTCTACCCCCTTGCCACCATTCCAAACAAAAAGAAAAGCCTTCCTAAAGGTACTCAACCCGTCACTACGGCGAACCCGTTTGATCCTTTTGCCACGGACGCCAGGGACCGACCTCAGAACGGTGAGAGGTCGCAAACAAAGAAGAAGAAGGTAAAACCCCCAAACCTTTGGGCTCCAGTTACCATGACGACACTGGAAAACTGGAAAAACATTTTCCATCCCGAACAGACAAAGTCCTTCCCAACAAGAAGATGAAAGGAAGTGGGCGTGGTCTGAGTTCTAGTCCTTTGGGAAGCAGCTGAACTATTTCTCCAAGTGTTCCTGTTTTGAGTTAAATCTTCCCAAAAACAGAGAGCACATCAGGAAACGTCTGAGATCTGCTCCACATCCACTCTAATCTGCAGTTTCTACAACATTTTAAAAGTTTGAGTGGCTGTGAAAACTATTTAGAAATAAAGCAGGAACTTTATCAAACAAATCAAAGCTGAGCTCAAATATTTGCTTTAAGGCTGCAGTGTTTGTCTGTTTTGGAATCAGTAGAAAGTCTGACAACATCTACAAATCACAGGTATATCAATCCCTCCCGACCAATCTACATCCACACGTGTGAGCATGTGACCAAAGGTATGAGCCGACACGCTGCGGCAGCAAGTCCACATGCCAGAGCTTGCACTGCTTTAAGGTGAACAAAGCCAAGCAGGCAGCAGTTTAAAACGAACCCAAGCCTTCTCCTGGAAAAGGGGGCGGACCTCCAGGAAAGTCCTGCTGTAGGACGGACTGCTCAGTAGAAAGTCCTACAGTTTGGCGGTGAAGTTTGAATTCTCTTCAGGACTTTTTTATTCTGCCCTGCAGAAGTCCTGCCCTCAAAGAAGCAGATTCTGCAATTCTTTCCAACTGAACCACTGAGCCTTAATTTCACCTCCGACACAAACTCAAAAATTTGTACACGCCTAGTACCCAGTGAAAATGAAGCAAAGAAACCATGATGACATCACAGCCGGAAGAAAACGTCAAAAAACGATGTGGTCAAAATCTGTTATGGGGCCCAAAAAATATTTAAAAATTCACTAATGAACCCAGAAAACACACATCTGGGATATCCTAAGGAAGTTTTGAAAATATCATAACTAAAAAGCAGAATTAAACGATATAACACACAATATGATTAGATTATTTAATGTGAGCGTGGTTAACAAAAAACCTCTGTTGCCAAGGAAATCTAAAAACTTACTTTTGCTGATTTTTGTAAAAATTACATTGACCTATTCGTGACCCCCGGGTAAGCAAAAAATTAAATGGTTGCTATGAAGATAAACTCAACAGAAATGCTGCCATTTTGAAAGAAGTGTTTTTTTTATGAATTTGTCACCGGGGTGGCAATTTTTAAACTTGTTTGTGGTCCTCAGAGAAGTTTAGATCTACACACCTTCTGAGTCGGCGTTGCTAAGGGCAACAGCAGTGGAGTCTCCGTTTATGACGTCAAGGAAGAAGTCAGCAGGGTTGTTGTGGGCCTCACAGGTGAACCCTGGGAAACAGAGTTTCCAAACTAAGATGAAGCTGTCCTTATTGGTTAAAGGGATTGAAGTTCAGGTTGGAGCTCTCACCCATGTCTGAGAAGTAGTCGAGGGCGCTGCGAGCTGGGCCGTGATACACCTGAACATTAAAAACAACAGCGTTAGACGGCACGACGTTTCTGATCAGCAGCGTCGCTGTGGAGCTTGTGCGCCGACCTGTTTGCCGTTGACCAGCAGAGTCAGGCTGTCGAACAGCCGGTAGATGGAGTAGCGCGGCTGATGGATGGAGAGGATGATGTTGCGTCCGTTATTGCCCATCCTTCACACACAGAAAACATGTTTTCAAAATCTTCTCTGGGAGGCTTTAGCATTAGATTTTCAGAAGTGGGTTTAGCCGTAGCGGACGACCGATCGCAGCCGTTTGATCGATCAAAGCAGAACCCGCTTTCATCAGAACCAGAGGACGGCCGGTTGAACAGCCTCCGGCTGTGTAGAGAGTTCACCTCTTGAGCAGCAGCAGCACGGAGTTGGCAGTGCTGGCATCAAGGCCCGTCGTGGGTTCATCCAGAAAGAGGACGGGCGGGTCGATGATCAGCTCCATGCCGATGTTCGTTCTCTTCCTCTCGCCTCCGGAGATGCCGCGGATCAGCTGAGTGCCCACCTGCACAAACGCTCCTGACGTTACCGCCATTTCCTTTCTGATGTTTTCTCAAGTTTATTAGTAATTTATGGATATTACTTTGGATTCCAGTCAAATTAATTCTTCTGATTCTGTCTTTTGACCCACTTTTCTTTTTTAATCTGCTGCTAATCGTGCGTTTGTCATGACTTTTTGTTTGACCCTGTTTCACTTTTTGTCCATTTAAAACTTTTTAAAAGCATTGCTTCTTTGAAAACTCTATTAGTCTTTCTTTGTCGTTCTTTTTTTTATCATCATTTCTGATTTATATCATTTACCTGGTTTCTAACTGAAGGTTTTTCAAAGTAAAATCCCTGTAAAGAAAACATGAACTTTTAACCAATGACTGAAAATGTTCAAATTACAAAAAGACAGTCAGAAGTGAAATAAATAAACGAGGCAGGGCTTCACTTTCTTGTTAGAGTTTAGCTCAATGTCTTCTATAGTCAACAATTCCTTTTTTTCAACAGTTATGAGAAGTATTTTCCAGTTTATCAGTTAAATGCATGGGTTTTATTGGGTATTATTCCTATGAATTCTCCTTTTTTCTTTTGACGTTTTATTAAAATGTCTCCAAAAGTCTGCTTTTCTCATTTAAGCAGAGTTCTGGGAGTTCCTCCTCGCTCCCTCCTCACCTTGGAGTTGGCCACTCGCCCCAGGCCCAGCTCCTGGATCACTCTGTCCACCATCTTGTCCTTCTCCTTGTCTTTGATGGAGGATGGAAGACGCAGCGCCGCTGAGAACCGCAGGTTTTCTCGGACCGTCAGCGTTCCCATCACCACGTCGTCCTGCCAACAAAACATCTAAACTAGCTGGAGTTCTGGAAGATCTTTTTTTAACATCATTATCTAAATTGGTTTAGAGTTTGCTGCTGGAACTTATGACCTCCATGTTATGAAACCACTGGAACTAAAACAGACTTGGCTGCAGAAGCAGAAGTTTTGTTGTTTCAGGCTCTTTTCCCGTCCAGGAAACGCCCCTCAATCAGAAACTCAGCAGGCTGCCCGACTTCCCCTCAGGCTTCCTGCTGGCTGAACTCACCTGCACCACATATCCAGACAAACACTTGAAGTTGGGGGGCTGAGGAGCCCCGTCGATCAGGACTTCTCCTGAGAGACCCGAGGGGTCTTTTCTAGCAGCCAAAACGTCCAGAAACCTAAAGGAGGACAGATTTGTTATCACGTCAGGCTGGAGAGGAGCATCTCTGCTCCAAACCACAGAAATGTGAGAAAAGTGTGGTACGGATTTCACCATTTAATAGATTACGTCTCTTTATGGTTCACTTTCAGTTAGATGATTACCTCAGGGCTATGTACTGGAGCCCCTTTTGTTTTCTTTTAACTATCTGAGTTGTTGTGTTCTTTGCAGATGATCTTCTGTTCTATTTTACCAAATAGTCCACACAAACCTTCTGGTAATTCTAAACAAGCCGTTGATTTTAATTTACAGCGTGAAAATGTTCCTTCAGTACTATTCTTTCTAGAACACTAGTAGAACACTAGTTGTTATGACTGATCCTCTAACCAAGTTTGACACATTTACATTATCCAACACAAGCAACCCTTTAGTACTGGAACTTGAGCTCCAGTAATTTCAGTTTGTCAGTAATGACATTCTTTCAACTACAGTAATGCTTCAACCGTTTACGCAATCAACGTAATTAATGTAAAAACAGAGAAAACAGATTTGAACTGGAGTGTTGCACATTACTCGTTACAAAAAGCCGCTTTTCTCTGCGTCAGATGTGGATGTCGTCCTTTAAACTATTGCAACTCTTTGAGCGGTTACACAAATAACGTAATTCCAATGGATTCTGAAGCGCAAAACAACAGCTTTTGTGTCAGAAACCATTAGGATTATGTTATAATTATACACAGATTTGCTGTAATTCAAAGAAGGTCAACACTGGAGCTAAAGCTCCGGCGTAAAAAGGTTGAACTGGAACTGGAAATGGTCGTCTCCCCAATTACATAATCTGTTCTACAACAGAGCCACCAGCAAAAGCTCTGACATCATATCTTTCTCATCTATGCAAAAATACTTAGATCACCAAGCTTTGTACTACAATGGCAACAACACGAGTAAAACAAGGACATCGACACCGAGGACAAAGACTCATTCTAAAGGCAGAATTATGCTAAAAAAAAAAAAAAGGAAACGTAGCAAACTCACGATGATTTTCCACTTCCTGTTGCTCCCATGATGGCGTTCAGACCCGGCTTCATCATCCCACTGAAAAATGGAAGAAAAGATGCAATCAACACCTAATAATACAAACTCGACATAGAATAACAAACAGAACACATTTATTGTGAGGAATGTTTGCTAACAGTAACTGATGTTTCTTTAACCATAAACCTTATTCTTTAGACTGGATGTTAGTTTTGATTTTTTATTTCTATAAAACATCATTTTTAAATAATATTTAATATTTCAATGAATATTTCTTTTTTAATATTTTAATTATTTTTAATTAAAAGCTTTTAATTGCTACAATTTTAAATTCTAATTAGAAATGTTATTTTTTAATCTTTACTTTTTCTCACTAAATTAAATTTCTTTCCCTGAAACTCAAATGTATTTTTTACATAATGTTGTCACATCATAATTGTGCTCCATAAGTCTGATGATGTGAGGTGAGCCGAGGACATAAATGCACTTACACACTGTAACTGACAACACACCCGCACTGTAAAACACACGCCTGCTGGCACGCCAGCGCGGCGCCCTTTGACCGCTTTCATAACCTTTACATAAAGGGGCTGTTTTCACAAGAACATTATCAAACACAGGTCACGCTGCGACACAACATCACACCTCTTCATCAGCACACAGAGGAAGGACACACAAACAATGGTCTCCTGATTTTCCAGGGGGACTTTTTGTGTTTCTGTTGTTGGTTTTTAGTCTTCCTTTCACAGAAACATCAGCAGCAGAAGGTTTTGTTTTTCTTTAACTCTGATAGTTACATGTTATGTCAGCCTGGTGTGATGCACATGAAACCAAAGATCACATGAGACTATAACATGTTAAAGCTTTTAACCTTTCACAGCCGTTAAATTCATTCGAGCCGTGATGTTCCTGACACATCTCAGCTAAAAGCCAAACTCCCGGTGATGAAAAGAAGATGCTGAAGCGAACTTTCCAGATTTGGTCTGAACTTTGAGGAGAGAGCAAGAACTTTACTAAACTTCAACGTTTCAGCCTGAGAAAGTTCATTATTAGTCTGAATTAGTCTGAATTTTTCATGAATTTTACATTGAATTACCGCAAATGTCAATTTGCAATCATCAAAGGAAATCATCGTAGTTTCCTTTTTGTCTTAAGCAGCAACAACGTAAGGAGTAAAAAAAATTAAACCAGAATTTCCAAATAAAGGCTTTAAGTTTGAGTTTAAAGCAGAAAAATCTAAGATTTCTAACAAGTTCAGGAGAAAATGTCAACCCTTAGTCCCAACCACCGGGGGGAAAATGGTCAAACCTGCACGGGGCACACAGGTGGCCCTCGTGAAATGTCATGGTTGTAGGCCGCTCGCTGAACCCGTAGAAACAAAACAGGCATTTTTTCTACAGGCATGGACACAGCAGGTCGTCGTGAACACTTATACAATAGATAAGAGCAAGTAATGGTGAAGTCGGTGAGACGCAGGCGTGCCGTACAGATTATTCATTGTTTCATTTGTCCTTCTTTCATAAGGAAATCAAACAACAGCATCACCTGTATGACATAAGTTTAAGCAACTTACAAAAGCTTTACAAACACTGTCTGTATCTAAGAACCGGAATGAGTCAGTGTGATCTCATCCACAGACAATACCAAAAACCAAATAAAGACAATTAAGTCGCCATTTTTTCCCGATAAAGACACTGCCATGTTGGAGCCAGACGACGCCAATCAATCAATCAATCAACCAATCAATTAGCCATTTAAAATAGTAAATCACATTGGAACAACAATTGGAAACAACACAAAGACATAGATTAAAAGCATAAATAAATAAATCAGAAGCAGTTGAAATGTAAAAGGCCATAAACAGTTGATAAATCCACAGTTTGGCTGCTAAGCAGCAGCTAAACCACAACTCTGAATGCAGCCTGATGTGGTACGTTCCTCTTCTTTCTGTGCATCACGGCCTGAGAGAAGAAGCTTTTATGACGCCGTGTTATACGCTGAATAGCGTGATATCTTTTTCTAGATCGTAAAAGGTCAAACACCTTCGTGACATGATCTTGACGCTCTAGTTAAGAGTCTAGATTTATAAATGGCTTCAGAGCAACAATGTTTATTCTGACCAATAGAATGACTGAGCAACAGCTGTTTTTTCCTCTATAGACGTCAATGGGATTTTGGCTTCTTGAAGCCAGCAGGTACTTCCTGTTTGGAACGCCAGGGAGGAGGACGGGCCACTCAGTCCAGGTCTCAGAGTCAGTGGTTAAGAATATTTCACAACACATGGCAATTCCATTTTTATGACGTTCCTTGAGGACGCCTCATGCAGCCGCTCCTCTCCATGACCCTCCACGGGCCGGACATCCCAAAAACCCACAGCATCATCCAAGTCAACCCCATACAGGTCATGTGACTAAAGCCTAAGAAACTGACAACAGCTTTCCTGAATCTTCTACACAAACCTCTAGAGAAGTTGTGACCTGAAACAAAAGCCTTTGTTTTGGTTTGGAGAAGATCAAAACGGAAAGATTCTCTTTCCAAATCTCTTCATTCATGAGGATGTCTCTCTCATGGAAGAAGTGCAGTGTAACAGTTTAAACAGTGACTCAGCAGCTCCACTTCTGCATTTGTGTGAGAGAGCGGTTTCTGGTTGAATTCTGAGGAACTGAAACCGCTGAGGTGCAGCGACTGACCAACTTTTTCGCCCTGATCTGAACCCAAACTACAATGACGCTGCATTTTGTATCACCAGTGTTTTTGCTCAAAGGAACGAGGTTTCGCTGAGAAACCACGAAGGAGGAACTTCTCAGCCGTTGCTCTACAGATGACAGCGCTGAACCTCCTGATGCCTTTGTGGAAATATTGATGTTTCTGCTGTTTCAGACAATCTGAAGGTTCCTCAAACTGCTGCTCTGCAGCATCATTACTGTTGAAAGCTCTCCTGAGCACAGAACAATGAGTTCCCGCCTTCAACCCTGTCAATCATCACAAACAGTAAAACCCTCAGCTGTAAAGTGTCTTTTCAGAGAAGAGCGTGAACCTTTGACCCCGCTCAGCTTTGATAAAGCAGAAGAACAGATCACATAAAAGACACGTGCTCCGCCAGCAGGAGAAACCAGGAGGAACGCATCTCCTCCATTAAAGGTTCCTTCAAGGTTGGGTCTTACTGATAAAAAAACGATGGTTTCTAGAACACAATGCCAACTGTCAATCTGAACCTGAAGGAGGGTCTTTGTTGACCCTGAAAGGTGGGAGCGCTCTGTGGGACCCGGCAGCTCCCAGGATTTCATCTTCAGTGTTTGTTCCTCTTCCTGCCGTGGAGCTCTGGGGCCTGGAGGCATCCTGCCGTTTGTTGGTTCAGGCTGCGGCTCTTTGTCCTCTGGAACGAGCTCCTGCATCCTGCAGAGCTTCCTTCCTGCACCTTCAGCCGGTCTGATCCCAGCCGCCTGCCTGGGTCACGTTGGCCCCACAGGTGAGCTCCCTGAAGCACGTAGACTCCAACAAGAACCTCCCGACTGAGACCAACCTTCTTTGGTTACGAACAGATCCTTTCACAAGAGCAGCGATGCAAACCTGATTTTCATAAACAATATAATATATTTAAACCAAAAAGCACAAAAAAGCTGCTTCCCCCTGAAAAATATTTGCAGATTTAGATTAAAGGGAAATACATTTATGGGTTTGACTTGATTTTCTAAGTGAAAATCAATTTTAAAATTCAAAAATAGTTTTCAATAAAATAGAAAATAATGAAAAAAATTAAGATAACATTTTCCAAAATTATGAAAAATATGTTCTTACATTATGTAGAAAGAAAAGCTGCCTTTTGCCTTAAAAAATAATCAAGAAATGAGTTTGTAGGGAAATCGTTTCATAGATTTAATGAATCGATGTTAAACATAAAACTTTAAAAATTATATTATATATGTATATATTCTCATGACACAAAAATTAAAATGTCTAATTTTTAAATAAAAAATAAATAACATTTTCTTTGAAAACTCAATTTTGGAAAGCTCTCTGAAGACACCAACAACAACTTCTGTTCCAACACCAACGTTCTTTAGTTACGAAAGCGCGTTCTCGTGTGAGTATTGATGCTAACTGAATTGAGGGGGAATTTTTATTTACAAAATAATCTATTTTTACATTAAAACTAACAAAATACAGCCTAAAATATCTAAGATGTGAGTTTAAAGGAAATCTTTTTTAAGTAAAGATCAAACTCAAAAATACCTTAAAGAAACAGAGAAAAATATTTATAAACAATAATAAAATTATGAAAATTATTTTTAAAAGTTGTGAAAAGTTATGAAAAACATGTTTAGCACAAGTAGAAAAAGCTGCTTTCTGCACAAAAAATATACGAGAAATGAGTTTAAAGGAATCGATCTTCTAAATATAGATCAATTTGGTAAATATTTGAATTTTAAAAAGCAAAAAGCATCAAAATGTGAGTTTCATTTCCTGACTGAAAACCTACTTCATGAAACTTTTTTGTGTAAAAATGAACATTTTTACACAGTGTTTTCAAAAGTTTTCAGTAATCTGTGGTAGTTCTGGAACTGCTGTGATCGTCATGTATACACAGGAAGATGGCAGATGAGGCTTTGATAGAACACCATGCAGTAAACAAGGAGCCCAGCAGGAGTCAGAGGAAGAAGAGGAGGAAGAGGAGGAGGAGGAAAAGCTGGCGATCCTGAAACCAGACGGCATCCTATCGGCCGACGTTTTTTTTTCACACATTTTTAGTCGCAGTTAAAACATCTTTTGGATAATTCTAGAGGTAAAAACAAAAATAAATAAACTTTTCTCTGAGAGAGTCCTTTCACAATAAGAGCGCCGTGTTTCCAGTCGAGCTCACAGCTTCTCAACCACTCAACCGCTTTCATGAATGAAAAGCGAGAACGCGGGGACTCTTACTTCAGGTCGATCAGGATGTCTTTGCTGGGGCCTTTCTTCCAGCAGAAGCAGCCTCCTCCCGGTCTCACTTTGTAGTGGATGTTGTGGAAGCTGACGATGGCGCCGTGCAGCTGCTGCCGCGCAATCTTAGACTGCAGAAAGAGGGAATTGAACTCCTAACCCAGGACTGTGCTGTGCTGTGTGTGAACATAAAGACCCCCCCATACCTTGTGTTTGGGGGTGCCGTTCACCCCGACGTCTGTCATCTCGTGGCTCGGCATCTTTCAGCTTTTCCCCTGTAAAGATTCCAGATGAAAAAAGGTTGTTAAAACTCACGATTTGGTTTATATTTTAAATAATCTTTTTGAACCAGTCTGTTACACAAAACCTGGAGAGATGTCTTTCAAAGCAGTGCAATGAGGAGGCGAAGGAGCTAATCCATCATGTGTCACCACATCTAAAATGTTCTGATATTTTCCTAAAAGATGAGCTTTTGTCAACCAAAGCAACAGTTTTTACAATTACTTGTTTACAAAACAGTAAAATAATCAGAGCAATCCAGCAGTCAAAATTAAACTTTATACATTTAATATTTTAAAAATATATCAGATTTTTTTTATACCTTAAGCTACAATGATAAAAAACATAGACATGTACACAAATAAAAGACAGAATAGTCTGTTTTTCAGGCTCAACAACCTCAAAGTCATTTTAGATAAACATCCAAGTTGTTCATTAAAAGCCTGAACTTCATCAAACAGGCAGCAGAACAGAGGAAACAGCATCAACACAGGATAAAAGCAAAAATCTCTCCGTTTTGTCAGAGATTCCAGGTTTTTAACCAAATAATGATTGAACAGAGATTTTAATGACATTTTTCAGCTTTCAATACTTTAAGTTTTCATGTTTCTCTAAAATACTTTGACAGAGGCTTAACGTCGTATCTGACAGGAGTACAGTGTGTTTGGAGCAGATATCAGTCACATCTGCCCTTTGAATCCTCAGCTTTCCTGCCGCTCAAGTCAAACCCAAATTTAGCTAAACCCCGACTTCCTTTCCTGAACCACAAAACACCAAGAACGAGTCAAAAGTCAACAGTTTGGAGCAAACAGGAGTGAAAGCTCAGATTTGTGAAAGTAAACGTTGAAAGGATCTCTCACCTGATGGAGTCAGAAAGCGTCCAAACTTGAGCGAGCGAGCGAGCCTCTGACTGTGCCGTAACCCCGCCTGTGTGTCCGCTGCTGTACAGCCTGTTTAATATACAGGGAGAGAGCAGCTTTATGGCACAGTCATGATAAGAGCAGAGGGCAGAAGGGCAGCAGCTGAGAGCGGCGCCTCGTAAAACCTCGACAGCACAGTAAAACCAAAGCACATCACCGTAATCTCTAAACATTTACAGACGTAGATGGAATCGCCCGAAAAAAATGAGCCAAAGAAAGTTTTCTTTATTTTCAAAAGAAAAGCTGGAGTTTGTGAAAAGAGTTTTCCATGTCTTACTGAGCTTTGACAACAAGTCGCTGTAGAGTTCTAACAGACGATGGCGAGGCTCCCAACGGCAAAAGCACAATTAAAAAGCACCCTAACCATAAACCGCTTACTTCTGTTGAAAAAGTGTCATTCATTTCACCACAGCTGGGAATTTTAGTAAACAAAACTATGCAAAAATGTACCAGGAAATAAGACAGAAATTAAGGACAAGAATAAGGCCATGAGGCCATAGGATGAATGAAATAATCTGGAAGGTAACCTGTTCTTAAAGAAAAGTTTAAGTCAATTAAAACATCTTTTTGTGAAGAGTTTAGGATTATGTTTGTCAAAATCAGTTAGAACCAATAAAATAAGCATAGGAACGTATTTTCTTTATTGTTTTTTATGATGGCTCTACGGGTTCATCCAGTTATGAGAGCATGACTTTACCGTTTGTTGCATCAGAGTTTAGGACAAGTGTCCATAACTGGTTTAGCACAACAAACAACTTAAGGACACATTCCGTACCATACTAGAGTACGTTTGACCCCAAAGTCTGGTTGGTCCGGCTCACTTGTCGTCTGTGACGATTGCTCTGTTTTGGGCTACAATACGACCTCTGGAAATACTGACGGTTTTCCATAATGCAGTCTTGTTCTGCTCGCCATGAGCCACCTCGGTTTGAGTCGAATTTCAGCTAGCTTAGAATCTGGCCCCAAACTGGGCGGGCTTATTGTAGTAAGGCGGCGGGCCAAAACTACAAGGCCGTCTTACTGTGTGCAGCAGCTATATGTCCTATTTTGCTGTCTCATCATAACAATGAAGAACATTGAAGGAAAGCTGCTGCCGGATTTTAATTTTCCAATTTTTAATAAAACAGTAAGTTGAAGTGTTAAAACAAACGCAATGCTACGAGGTTTGTCTGAGTTCATTTTAGTCAGTGAGGGAAAAAAAACGTAACTGAGAAAATGTCCAGATTTGTAGTTTTTGGGACTGAGACGGTTGTGATGTCAATCTCTGGAGTCTGGTTACCAATGCCAGAAGTGGACTCTGGCGTGGATCGGACGAGATTATTAACTGTGTTGGGACGCGGATCCTTGACGCTGACGGTAATGTGCCGTGTATCATAAGTCAGCATCGTGCTCTACAGTGGATGAGAGGAGGAACACTGCTGGTGAGAAACTCCAAGTTTCAGACCAATCTGACAGATCAAACGGATTAAACGTTTTTCATCCTTTGGATCTTAAGGAAGAAAATAAATAACAGACAATAGAAGGTAACACCCAATGAATGAACTCTCGCTATATCGTGGTTCTCTTTTCGCGGTCTTGCACATTATTTTGAGCAGTTTTGATTGCTGGAATACTAGATTGTGATTGGCTTTAGACTGCTTTCAATGACTTTCCTCCGTGCCGCGTCTCTAGTACAGTACAGAGTGCGTTCAGCTGATCTTTGTTTTCATTCTATCATACTGAACTATTATTCTATGGGTTGAACTTTGAGAGTTTAAACAAGAAAGAAAAGTGTGAAAATGTTCCCGTCTGTCTGAAAAAAAGTGTAGAAAGTGTGTAGTGAGGAGTTTTACTGTTCTAGTCCCACTCCAATCATCTCCTGATCCATTTCCAAAACATTCTCAACGGTCTTTTAACAATGATTATGCCGTTTTAGCCAAAATTAAAAAATAAACTGTAGTTTTCTAAGACATAGTTTCTGTGAAGCGACTTGAATTCATTAGATATATGCGAATAGATAGATAGTTGTGGGTGGAACTGTTGGTGTGAAGTAAGCCTGCCCTTGTTTCCCAACTTCCTTCTTAGTACACGCTCTCCCGCTAGCTTACAGCCCCTCACAACCGTAACCTAGCATTTTTGGTGCTACAAAAATGGCGAGCAGTATCAGAGCTATCCAGCTGTACAGTTTTGAGCCAGAAAGACATTCATGAAACTAGTCGTCTTCCAGTGAGCTTGTGGCTTGTAGTTGTAGGTTCTCCTCACTGTTAGCTTTCTCCAACAGCATTTTTCTGTCTGCACCTGATTCACAACGATTTAAATGAAGACATACAGAGAAATTCAATTTAAGCTACATTTTCTTTATACATGTCCTCCGTCATGAGAAAAAGGCCACAACATGTTAAAAATACAAAAAAAAAAACATGTTTCTAAAAACGTTTTTTAATCGGAGTGGATCTTTAAAACAAATATAATTGTAAAAATTCAAGTTGACTACTTTGTGGACTTTGTTATGTTTAAACATAACTCCAGAGATAAACCAAGGACAACTGTTTCATAAAACTTGATCTATGATGTCAATTTTTAAAAATATAATTCCATGTCAGTATTATTTATAGTCCCATGCACTCTCATTGCTTTTGTCTCATTTATCTTGTACTTCCCATCAACTTTATTGATTTTTCCCTGTTGGAATGCAGCAGGCCTCTGCAGCTTAATGCATGAAATTATCAACACATCTGTTGTTTTATCTTTCTTTAAAATGTTTTTATTTTTAACTTTTCCATCTAAACTCAAAGACCTCAAAATACCTGTATTTACATGAATTCAAATAAACAATTAGATGAGAACAAAGTGGGGTTTCTCCTTCTCTTAATGTTATAATTGAGCCTAAATGGTCAGAAATGTGGGAACACATCCAGAAACATGGAGGAAAAACGGAACCGCTTTTCCTTTTGCGAGTCGAATTCCCGCCTCGAGGAGAAGCCGTCTGTCAGTCAAGGTTGAAACATCAAAGTGACGTAACTGCTGAAAACTGACGTAAAAATCCGAACGTTAAGAAACAACCCAACGGATTTTCCACGCGCGAATCTCTCACCTTGTTGTGGCTCACGCACACGCACGGACGCACTCGCGCGCGCAGTCCCTCGCAGCTAATGAGCAGACACAGACGGCAGAAACATCCAGAACATCCGCGACGCCTCGACCTGATGGAGACGAACCGGCTCTGAGCCGAACCGCAGCGCGGCGTCAGGACGTCCGGGCGCGTTCATGTTCAGAGGCGCCGGCAGAGGGCGCTGCGGGGCACGTGAGCTGCGGCACGCCTGCGGTTATATAGCTTTGATTTAAAAGATATATGGTCAAAAACCAAAACATGAACCATGGTTTAAGGAAATATTCACGTAAAACTGAACAATACTGAAAAAAGCGTTTTAATTCTGTTTCTAATATTAGGAACATGATTTGTTTTTGTTATTTTTCATCAGTTTAAAAACTATTTTCTTTAACATCTCCATAAAAACACCAAAGATGTAAAAAATAATAACTATTAAATAAAAAATAGGTCATTTAAATCTAAAGTACAAGCTTCAAATAATTCTAATCTTTTTCATTTGTTGTTTTCCTCCCATTTTTGATGTCTTTGTGAGTCAGTTTGTTTTGTTTTATACAACATTTCTCAACTACATATTTTCACATAAGCTGTGATAATAATACATACAGCTTCCATCAAATAAACTTAAGTGTTTATTGAGTTCATAAGTAATGTTTGATGTAGGTATATATTTTTAAAAAAAGATTTAAATTAAAATGTATAAATAAATAAATAAATAAATCTAAAAAAACTTGTGAAAAAGGAAAAATGTGAATGCTTTTTTCATATGTGTTCATGTGTTAAATGTTTATGCTAAAGAAAAAAAAAGGTTACTTGGGTTTTTTGTATTTGTTATTCAGTCAATGGTAAGTGGATTTTTAATTACTTGCAAATGTGTTTTCTCATCTGAAAGGTAATACATATTTGCAAAATATCGTCTCTGTTATTGTTTTGTTCTTTTTTTCTAAAACTAGGTCAGTTCAATTTTAGAAATAAAAATAAATATTTGTTTTGGTTTCTGAAAACAATGTAACATCATTTTTATGTATTCGTTTGGTAGAAAAGTTTGACTCTATTGTGTTGCAGCAGCGCCCTCTGCTGGTCAGAGTCATATTGCAGCTGAACAAGTTTGATAACTTGTTAAAACTGCTAAACTTTGACTTCTGAAACTAAAGAATCATTCAATCCAATGAGCATTTAGTGAAGACATTAATTTGAAAAGATCACCTGATGGGTGATGACAGCAAATATGCTTAAAACCCCACGAGAATAAAGTTTACCATCTTAGCAAAACGCAGTGCTTGGAAATCTAATTTTGGCCAGTTGGGGGGTGGGGGGTGTTACTTTCATAACTTTCTAAACAAAATGTGAACTTATTGTAGTAAAAATTGAATATTTGTTATGTACTGTTATGAAATTGTGTCTTCTTTTGTAGTGTAAGCTTTTAAGGAATTCAAAATATTACTCTGATTCAGATGTTTTAAAATATAAGGAATTTATTACATCCTGTTGGCCATAAAACTCAATACGCACAGCCAAACATTCTCTAAAGTGATGTTAGGATGGAAATATTTACACTCTTCCTCAAAGTTTACCATCTTAAGTCAAACAATGTCAGCTCCTCACACAGCAGCGTTCTGTGATGGTCAGCAGCACTCACTCCTTTAAAAGAAGTTCTGGGTCCACTTACCGTGTTCTGTTCTTCAGCGTCACTTCCTGGTCATGGGAGATAATCTAATGACTCCCACAGGTTTCTATATTTAGCCTCTGGTATCTGAGGGCCTCTCGGCTGATTCCTTTAAGATCTGACGTCTGCAGCAGGAACCAGCCGTCGGTCCAACGGAAGGTAATGGAGGACAAATCCCATTAAAACTGTGAGGGAACGAATCCTCAGCTGAGACCAGAAGCACAGCATGTCTTATGAGCTGACTGTAACATCACATTCTTGATTGGAATGTGAACACCATGCTTTTATTCTTAAATGACGTAATAGGGAAACTCAGTAAAACATCCTCCAGATTTCTTTGTACCAACTGAATGGATCCTAAATGGACCACAGGACTAACATGATCGTACACTTACCAGTTTGCGTCAGCAGGGGGCAGTCATTCATTACCTAGCACCTACAAGACAAACAAGAAAGTCTTTAACACATCAGTTCTGACTAAAACTTCAAGCTACACACCCGCATTTGCGGTGCGTTCAAGAACGCTTTGAACGTGGGTTTTTCAATGCGTTTTTAGCATAGATGGATCATAAAGGGTTTTCAAAGGAATGTCAGTACTTGATACTAGCGCATGTGCTCACAGTTAGAAGAGGCTCAAAGCAGTGAAGTTTTTGCCTTTCACAGCTCTATTCTGATACAGAAAAGACTCGGTTGGCCGCTTGAACTTTTGTTCCCAAACCCGGTGTAGCATTAGTCTCGACTGTCTTTACGTGTCGTACAAAATATCAAGGTCTTAGACCGCTGTATGAACCAGTAGAGAGAAAATGTTCATGCACCTTTCTACGGGCATGCTGTGAGCGACAGATAAGTTAGGGGAAAGTAGGAGAGGCGTGAAGTTTCTGCAGCGTGTTTGCTTTGTGCCCACAAAAACAAACAACATCCGAACCTCTGTAAAGATGGAGGTGCACATTGTGCACATAAAAAGAAAGCAATCTGCAGATCAATTCAATTTATTGAAAGATCACTACTAGCTTTGCAGAGAAAGTGTGTTTGCCTGGGGGCAGAGCTGGCAGTGTAGACTCCATCAGGAAGGGCTGCTCCCCACTTGACAGCGTCACAATGTGAGGGGCCGACTCGTCTTTGTGGATTGGCATCGGAATTTTAGAGGAAATGCATGAATGGATCAAACTACGTCTTCAGGGTCATTTTTTTATGAGGATTTCACATTACAATACACTTAAAAGCACAAAAAAGTTGATTTAGCATGAAATAGGCTATGAAGAGAAAATCGACCAACTGGATTTGTGTGTAGATTTCTTGATTTGTAAGTCAATACATTTTACGCATTACTGTGTGTACTTGCAATTGTATATTCAAATGTACAAAACCGACATAATACACTTTACACACGCACAATTTTAAATTACAGCAGCTTCAAACTACTAACTACACACAAATCTTTAAAAATTACACATGGATCGCCTGATACACTCACACAAAACGCTTTTACGCACAAATCAGATGTGACTTTTCACGTCTCCAAGATTCTGAGTAAATGAGGTGTTTAAACGCTGCAAGAATGCTGGGTCATCAGAGATTTCTTATGAACTTAGATTGTGAGTAATATCTGGAGGCATGAAGAGTCTCAAACCTGATTTGTGCGTAAATGCAGTTTTGAAAACACAGAGCTGTGAAGTTGTGGGATTTGCACTGCTTTGACTTTGAGAACCAAACCTCTACCGATTGTGGGTGGCGGACGAGCAAACAGTAAAGAAACAAAAAAGAAGAAGCCCCTGCCTGCTGCAATCTGCTTGTCTGGCGTGAACACCGTGAGCTTAATGTGCGCTCATGAATCCTGCTGTGTGGGTACATATACACTTATCAAACTTCAATCATTTGTTCCACTTTCTCTCCATCCGATGCGTCTCCAGGAAGTTCTCTGGATTCTCTGCCTTTTACAGTCGGGAGCTGCAGCCATGTTTGGCCTTTCAAATGACTCCAAAAGTTGTAGTTTTTAAATCTCAGCTCTGAAATACCTCAAACCTGAATGAAGGAACACAGACTCAGCATGAATTCCTGTGAATTGTAGCTTTATTTCCACATCCAGCACAAATCTGTGATGACTTTCTTCTTGTAAACTGCTCTAACAAACTCGCTTTGACATCAGTCTTTTATGATTGATGCTATAGTTACTGATCGCCTGCATCTACTCTGCATCAACACTCCTTCCACGTTAACGTTGGCGTGTGTAACATCCCTTTCTTCCCTGTAGATATTTGGGTAGGCTTCAGAAGTTGGCTTACGGCTGAAAAGAATTGAAAGTAAAAGAAAAAACAGACACAAACTGATGGATTCTTGTTGGTTTCTGCTGTGCTTACCATCATCTACATAAATCAAAATCACAAGAACTACAAAAATATGAAAATAAACTACTTATAGAAACTATAATAGGGAAGTTATTTTGTCGTCAAAGTTTCTTCTTCGTGTGCGTAAAGTCAGAAGTCTGGACCGTTGGTTTGACATTCAGCTTTCTTCAGGAATATTTATATTTTTGGAAATCTGTTGTTAAAAAAGATTTCAAACCCTTTGAACTCACTGGGATTTGTAGTTTTGGTGCAACTTTCTGGGAAACAGTGAAGTCTTTTATCTAAAAGAAAACATACCAACATGACACAGTGGACAAACACGGCAGCAAATCTATATGTACAGCCTAAATTATTATTATACACTATTTACACTGTTGACTGATCCAACAGCAGCTAACACAATGACAGGAAAGCATCTCCACAGGCTTCAGATGGCGACTTGAAGGAAGTAGGTTTGCTTTGCGGTTGACTTGAAGCCTGTTAGCTGCTCCTGTCGTAGTTTACGCCCATCTCCCGCTGGAGGCAAAGTTCCTGCTCATGCTGTAGATGGTGGTGGAGGTTTTGTGTTTGCCCCAGGCTCCCAGTGGAACGATGACGATGGTGGCGTTGTCCTCCGAGCCGTACTGCAGCGCCTGAAACAAACGACACCCTTTGCTGAAGCTCATTTATGCTAAACTCCATCGTTATTGCTAAGAAACGCACGAGTGACCCTAAAGACCAGTGCTGCTAGCATAAACACGTTAGCAAAGCCATGTTTTCTTTTGTAGTTTTTACCCAAAATGCATTTTGCCAGCCATTCAAAAATATAAATCAAATTATATCAAAAAGACATCTTAAATGTTGTGTTTCATGTTCTTGTTCGAACCAGAAAGGATGTATATCGGTATTCCTCAAGGCTCTACACAAGGTTTTTTTTTTTTGGTTAATGCATCTCAGGACTGTACAGTTACTAATCTCATTAAAATACTAGTAAAATTATAAATACATTTAAAAAAAATATGAGGACACATAAACTTTGGGGATAAAAATCAATATTAATCAACCTTTAGTTTTTGTGTAGAAGAGCCATATTATCTGGTTTATTCTATGTTGAAAGTAAGGCAGGGGTGTCTAAAATCCAGGCCTCGAGGGCAGGTGTCCATGTTTTCCAACCACCCTGCCATTGAAGCTAATAACTGGCTAAACACACCTGATCCAGATAATAAGCAGCAGATGAAGCAGAGTGTCTGGAAAACCAGCAGGAGGCCGAGCTTCGAGGCCTGGATTTGGACACCCCTGCATTAAGGCATCCCAACAATGCCCTGTCATGGCACTTCAAGACCTCTACAATGTGCACGTGGTTGAAGCCTATTGAAGCCTGGTTCCAGTTTAACCTTTTAACAATAGATAGGTCACATTTAGCACCTAAAAAACACATGCTCTTTGAACTACTGTAACTCTGGCCGGTCCCCAGCCCAGACGAAATACAGATGAAATCTCTGCCAAACCACCTTTTCTGTGGCGACCCCTAAAGGGATATGCCGAACGGTGAACGACAACATAAATCCAACGGATTCTGTTGTGGAGAAAAGCTGTCTTAAAAAGGCATGCATATAAAAGCTAAGCTGCTTTTCTCCACTTAAGAATTCACTGGAGTTACGTTAGTTGAAGAGTTACAAAAGTAAACAGTGGAGCTAACGCTCCGGTCTTAAAGGGTTCAAGTTTAAGCCTCTGTCACCGGATCAAGGTACCATTGGAAGCTATAAATGATCACTGCCTCAACTCCACGCACATTTGTTTTATGTCTTGTTGACTCATCGCCTTTGTCTGCTCCTTTCAAAGGTCACCACTGCCAATCATCTGCCTCTAGATGCTTGAAATTTGCGCCTCAGGTTTGCAGGTTTTCCTTTGGATAACCTTCCTGACACGACTGCATTCACCCGGACTTCAGCCTGCCACTTGAAAGCATATCTTGCACCCTTGTGGTTGCATTTTATGACTTGCTGCATTGAGATTGAATTTAAAGTGTTCTCTTGCCTGCTGAGCAATGAAATCTGCAGCCTCCGTCGGGTCATGGCACTGGCTGATGATGTCACAGATCTCTTGGTCACTCAACAGGAAGTTGATTCCATCTGTGGTCAAAGCTAGAAAGGAGTCACTGGTATGGTGGATCTGTGAAGATGGAAAGTTCAGGCCCAATACACTGTTTCTGCTGTTCCCTGAAAATTGTATCTTACTCACATTGAGTCTTTGTGTTTCTGGCTCTGCAATGACCCCAGTGGATTTGAGGTGGAAATCTCCAATGCTGCGAGTCATAGCAAGGCGTCCATTAACATTGGCCTGGCCTACACTGTTCCATGTTACGAACCCTCCAGACCTCTGGATCCTGAACAAAACAAATACACAACCTTAATGTCTAATACGAGTTTTTAAAATCGTTAGATGGAATTAGCTCAAGTAAACATTAGCTTCTAACAGATGCTAGCTAGTGTTTACACTAGCTTGTGTCAAAATGTGTGAACAGATTTTTGAGAATGTTCTTTGATGCCTTGAAGATGTAGAGTCCACTTATACCGGACAGCTTGTATGGAATCATTCTTGCGCAGCTGTTCCAAAGCACCAGCGTTTACATTAGCCACACCGATCTGGACCTGAGCACAGATCCTGCTACTACAGACATTCAGTTTTTGCTCCATCTTTGCAGTCTTGACACTTTTCCCAAAATCGCAGAGCAGAACTGTGAACAGAACTTTGGACTCAAACGTACTGGTGCTTGATAAGGCCTGTCAGGTGTAAATGCACCACAGTGTATAAGGAGGTCTATGTGGCATTTAGCTGAAGCAGCTGAAACTTGATATATACATCGATTGTATAATCTGGACAGCTGTGGAAATCACTGATAACATCAAGTTAATAACATTTGTGAAGTTAAAATAAGCAAATGTAGAACAAAGCCAAAGATTTCTTGTGATAGAGATACCAAACTCGAAACTTAAACTAGTGACATTACAGGATCCATCCGTCCTCTAAGTCTAAAGTCTGCATTTCATCCACATAGAAACTTAACACTAATCGACGACATCTGCTGATTGATGCCCGGAGATAAAAGCGGACTTGCCCTGCTGTTACATAACAGCAGCTGCTTAGGGAATCCCAAATCCGTCCACATGCTGCTCTGCTCGGGTTTCATCTACACGATCAGAACCAAGAAAGCAATTGGGTCGTTGAGCGAGAGTCACAACAGTCCAACAGTGTGAAGTCAATTTCTACCCCATGAAGTGCCTTTACAAAGACAGCATTTACCCCTGCAGTGGATCAAACATAACACTGGAAGCCGCAGTAATGTAACAGGAATACCTTAAGGTCATGTAGGAGAATAGGAACTGGGTATTAGAAAGTAATTTAAATCCTTGTTGCCTCTGAGCGGTAAAGAACAATACGGTCTGGTATTTTGAGCATGTCTATTATGAAATGGACCCATTAAACCATATTTGAACCGTGGCATTTTTTGGCCCACGCTGGTTAAAGATCCATCAAAGAAATGGAATGGTTAGGGCGGAGCTACTGTCGTCACACGGAGTCTGTCACAAGAAACTCGTTGATTGGCGGAGGGTCATTATGACAAAAGAAATCGTCAAACCAAAGCCAAAAGTCTTCTTTTCTTTTCAGCTGAATTCCTCTTTGCCGCCCGTAATCTTCTCTCAAACAAGATTAAAAGCTTTCCATGTACGAAGTACTGAAAGTCAAGCGGGAAAAAGTTAGCTCCTCCATCGTTTTTGATAGTTTTGCTTTTGCTGTAGTCGTACTACTATAATGCAAAGCTACACAATCGGTCTACACCCCGCATCACTTTGAGTGGAAACACTCACCTGAATTTCCTGGACCATTTTAAACTGGACCGTACCGCACTGATCAGTGGAAACGAGGCTTACGTGTTTTAATTGTTAACTTTCTAAGTAGATTTAGACTTAGTTAATAAGTCACAGGTGTCAAACTCCAGGCCTGACGGGCGAGAGTCACTCACCAAATTCAGGTAATCAGCAGGAAATAGGGCCTAGTCTCTAAAAAACCAGCAGAATGCTGGCCCTTAAGGCTATGCTGGCCCTTCAGGCTATGCTGGCCCTTAAGGCTATGCTGGCCCTTCAGGCTATGCTGGCCCTTAAGGCTATGCTGGCCCTTAAGGCTTGGAGTCCAAACCCCCTGTCCTATGTGATTCCTAAACTGACCGTTTTATCCAAACATCTTTATGCTGAACTGGTGATTCATATGGTTTAGGGTGAGGCGTCACAGCTGTAGTACCGTTGTCTCTCATCTTTGCGGTCGGGTGTGTGGTCTTTGGTGAGCTTTTTGGCCCGTCCCTTCCTGCAAAGCAAAGCCCGACTGTCTCCAACGCTGCCCACTACCAGCTCATGGCCATCGCGTAGCAGGGCAACCGTTGCCGTTGTTCCGGCGGTCAAGAAAGAGGCTAGGGATAAAGGGAAGCAATTTTTAGCTAATTTTGAAATACTTCTTTGTTATGGTACTCCTATTGCATTTGGTGGAGTTGAAGGAAAAAAAGAGAGCTTGCCATCATCTTACCATCATTGAAGAGGCAGAGGTGGGTGTGAAGAGCCTTATCGACATCTAAGAAGGCTTTCTTTAGAACTTTTTCCAGGTCATCGTCCTCTTCCAAAGCGTTTCTGTGGCAGAACAGTCAGCGGTTTGTGAGGTAGGCTGCTGCAGAGAACTTTTTCCAGTGGTACCCAAACCATGTCCGACCTGATGAATTTCTCCATGTACGTCTGGCAGTAGTCCGCCACGTACGAGCCGCCGTGACCGTCAAACACAGCAAAGTAAAGCAAGCTGTCATGGAAACAGGCGATGCGGAGTCTGTCCTCGTTCTGCTTCCTGAGGCCAACCACAGACGAGCTGCCGACCCGAGACAGACTGACCTGCAGGAGGAGGACAGCTGTTTCACTTTACCCACAATCCTCTCTAAGAGATTTCTCTCAATGTCATCCATTCCTTCAGCACTCTGTACCACACCTGTGGAATGGGTCTTCCATATTTGATACTGGAGGGCAGCAGTATCGGTTCTTCTATGCGGTTGTCCCAAATTCCAAAGGAGTCCCACGTCAGCGGTCGACCACTGTTGTCTGGATCAAATCGGATGGATCCGCTGGCCTGACGCACCCCCATGACCCCCAACAGGGCTCTGCCCATCTGCAGGAACGCCACAGGAACCAGTTTATGTTTGACATCATTTCAGCATCGAACAGCAAACAATTCAGTTTAACTTTGCAAACTGAAATATTTGGGGCGGAGTTACCTGCCCACATGGTGTTGAAGTGTCGGGGGAAGAGCGAGCGGAGAGGACGCCATGTCTGCAGAGGGAGACCGGACGGCGGCGCAGGAGGTTCAGCAAGACGGCAGGTGACATGACTGCGTCTGTAGCTGTGGAGACTTTCCAAAAAAAAGAAACACCTGAAAGATGGGCCGATTCCTGAAACACAAACGACAGAACGTCATCACTCAACCATCAATTAACTTTCAACATTTAAACTGACCAAGAAAGTTCTGAAGTTACACAAAGACGAAAATGTAGTAAATTAGGTTAAAATAAAACAGATTCTGTTTCCTTTTAGATCAGTTCTTAATCGTCCCGCTCCAATGTAAATGTTTTTTTTAACATGTTCTTGTGGCATTTTCCTGATGAGGGAAGACATTGAAAACTGCAATTCTGAGTTTTTCTTTATTCAAATCGCTGTGAATCAGGAGCTGATTAATTCTGGTCTAAAAAGATCATATTTGTTAAGTAGAAAATAATCTGGGCGGGGCCACAAACTTCCTGCTCCGCTTCATTCTGATGCATCCACTTGCAGCAGAAATGCATCCGTGAACGTCTGTCTGAGCTGGAATCTGGATCAAAACTGTACAGCTGGATAGCTCTGGGTCACTGCAATTCCAGGCCTGGATTTGGACATCCCTGATGTGAACAGATAGCTCTCAGCAGTGGGGTGTAGGGTTGCTCTGCACCATTGGCCTGTTGCTCTGCAGAAACTGTCTTTGAAAACAACTTTTTAAAATTTGAGCTAAAAACAGCTTAATCATAATGAAGCTGTTAAGCACTGGAAACGCTTTGAAAACAAATCAAAAGATGATCAGAGTGGAACTTTAAAGTTCATATAGTCACATAACATATGGTTATGCAATAATCTGATAGACCAAAGTGTCAGAATGTTGTTTTTATGGGCGCTTTATCTCAGAATAAAAATGTGAGATTTTTATGTCAAATGGTTCAATATTTTGAAGCCAAAGGTTTTAGATGTGTGTCCAGTAAATGATTCCTGAAAGATTACATTTCTCTAAATGTCCTTTCTCACTAACTGCACTCCACATTTAGCCTTGCAGCGCTGCATTTTGTGCCTCTCAGTTTCCTAACCATTACGAGTCGGTCACATGTGACACAGATAAAAATACACTGAGTGACGGGAGAGAACAAACAGACCAAAACAAAACCCTGACCACCGTTTATTTAACAACAAAGCCAGGTAAACTTACCTGAAATCTGTGAAAATATAAAGAAAAGTTATCTGTCATTCCTCATTATCTCAACCCACATTTGGTGATGCAGTTGGGGTCAAAATGATAGTTTTTTTAAAATAAGAAGGTCACATTTTCAGACTGAAAGTCAGTCTGAGGCTCTCAGCAAGCAGAGCTTTAACTCCGACTCTGACCTCTAACTGGCCTTTCAGGACAGAGAACACAACAGGAAAATCATGTGACCAGTTGTTGACAAAATACCATCATACGCACATGCACATATCCAGAGTTTTCCTCATAAATGACAATTATTCAGAGAAAAAAGTTTAAAGACAGAAAACAGCTCGAATGTGTTAGAATCCTTTAGTGAACTTAATGATTGTTGGTGTGATAAGCAACTGCAGGGAAATGGAAAAATATCCCGTCTTCAAAAAGCTCAACTCTTATTCTACTGTAATACATTTAATCATTTTATTATAAGTCTACTGCAGCATAAACACAAAAAGCCTGCAGTCACTGCAAGAATGCATTTAAGAAGCATGTGTTATGAAGTTAAAAGTCCATTTTAGCAAAAGCTGTTGCAGAAACTCACTTTGGTTTGCAATCAAAGTTTTTCCGCTTGTTTCAGTTTCCTTGGCAACAGGTGTCCTGACGGGCTCCAACAGCTGCCTCCAGCAGTCACGCGTCCTGTGGAAGCTGAGAGCGCTGAAAGAGGGGAGTTTACTGAGCAAGCAACCAATCAGAAGACAGAGCCTGACGTCAGGCACGAGCTCAAATCACAGCTGTATGTTAACGGATAAAACGGGTCCAACAGAGGATGACATTCTACAAAGTCAAAAAAAAAAAAAGAGTCTTAAATAGTTTGTAAAAGTTTAATGAATGAAACAGTAAAAACATGTTTTACTCAAATTATCCAATTATCCACAGAAACTTCCTTCAGTTCTGCCCCGAGGAGCACAGAGACAGTGGCTCTTGGGTCATAGGTCATCAGTTCAGGGCCTCCTTCCAGCGGCATGTACCCTGAACTGCACCCCACAGGCATCTAAGAGAGAGATGCTCAGGCCACCTTAGCCTCGGTCACATGCACCTGTATGGGGACCTGTATGGGGATTGACTCGTATGGGTGTTTTTGGGTTGTCTGGACCCTCAGGGGTCGTAGAGAGTAGCACAGGTGTGTCTTCCAGTTCCCTTGAGGCTCGTATGACCACCTCAAAGGTCGCCATGAAAATGGAATGTACCATTGTTGTTTGTGTAAAATGTGTATCGTGAAGTATTCCTAAGAAAAATAAAAGTAACAGACAGTCAGTCTTACTTGGGGTAAGATTAAAAATCTGTAGGACATAACTGCGTCTCACCGACTTTAGCCTCACTTACATGTTGTTTAAGTGTTCACTACGACCTGTCACCTGCAGCATGCCCGCCGAAAATCCCCTCCATAAACCCAAGTCATACTCTTTACCACTAATATCAGAATGGTGTCTTCAACAGTTTCATTGAGATATTTTTTTAATGTTTTGCATTAAATGCCATCTTATTCCTTTGCTCCAGATCTCTGCCCTTTTCACTCCTGGGGAGCAGCTGTTGGGGGGGGGTGTTGGTTATGCCTTGTGCAGGTTTGTCTGAATAAAACATGGCAGATGCTATTAACATGAACACCACTTTAATGCTGATGAATAATTCAAATGGGCGAAGGAGGCGTGAAGGAAGGAAGGAAGACAAGGGATTAAGAACAGAATCAAGAGTAACTTCAGAAGGACGAAAGACAAGAAGAAGTCAAGGAATGGATTAAAAACAAAAGCATTGAAAATCAGAGAGAAAGGTAAAGAGGAAAAGGTAAAAGTTGGAGAGGAAAGGTGTGGTGTTAAAGAGGACCCAGATTTTCTGGAACAAACACAAAGGTTATGTCTGAATTCCCTTCTATTCTCTAACTCCTGAAAGACTATATAGTGCAGAACTATGCAGTGGCCTGGATTCAGACATCATTTGGACACATACTCCCTACTTTTTAGCTTTTGTAACAACAAATATTTTATGTTACCCATTGTCTGAAGTAACCTAAAAAAAGAACATTTTACAAAGACTATTTATGAACCCACTGAGTGCTGATGATGATGAAAGCTTTGATAATTTATAAAAGAAATACTGTTTTTATATAAATGACAAATCATTCAGCTGATACCGCAATGCATTATGGTTTATATTTGTCAATCTAGCATAGGTGAACATTAGTTTTTCAGAGAGAGTTCTGGAAATTTCAGGGCACTAGATTTTTAAATTGTAAATTCGGATACTCCAAAAAAAAATCCGAAGGCCCTAAACCGAGGGAGTAGTGAGGTAATTTGGTCTCAACCACAGGGACAGTTCCTGGTTTGATTCTTTTTCTGATCAATTTCCTGTCATGTGACTGGTACAGAAACTTCATTGACAGCAGCTTTTTCAAAGGTACAGAGGACGAGATGGCAAAAACAGGAGAATCTTGGTTCTTCAGGTCAGATCGATGGTTGGTGGGTCCTCCTGGTACCAACGTGGCCTTTAAGAATTTGGACTGGTTTAGTTGAAACGACATCAGCTGTCAATCGATGGATGCAGAAAACTGTTGTGTTCAGACGTTCAGCCGTGTCCAGCAGACCTGTTCTGCGTGTTGACAGGAGGAGGTGAAATCAGTCGGACACTGCCGACTTTCCCCCACAACACACCAGAGCCGCGCCTCCTCTTTTTACCCGTTTCTTGGTGAGCAGGTTTCCCTCAGAGCAGATGGACTTCCTCAGAGTACGAATGTGCTTCTCCTGGTCCCTTATCTTTGACTCTAGGTGGGACTGGATGGCGGTGCCCAGAGACTCCAGATCCACCGATGCGCCGTACACCTCCCACGTCATCCCCTGCTCGTCCCACGCCACTTCCTGTGGCTTCTCTGCCTTTTCTCCAGCCTCCTCTTTCTCCTCATCTTCCTTGTTGTTCTCCCAGAGACTCTCAGTGCCTTTGTCCTGGTTCTGTCTGAGTGGGGCCCTGAGGTGGGGCTCTTCCTGGAGGCTGTACGTTCGCAAACACGCTGGCAGTGAATGAGATTTGTCACTTATGACCGAGGGAAGCAGACTTTGGCCGCGCAGTTCGATGTCGATCTTACAGACGTGTTTGAGGGACGACCGATCGGCTGAGACGCCGCTCACTATATTTGTAGCTGCAGGCTGGCAGCAGGAGGCGCCAAACACAGTTGTGGAGGTGGAGCGTTCAGCTGTCTCCACCCCCACCTGAACACCTACCTCGTTTTGATCCCTTTTATGAGGACTTTGCCTCCCATGGAGGTCAGTCATGGTCCAGGTCTCCTTCATCATCTTGGAGGGATGAGCAGAAAAAAGAGGACCAGAGGCTGATGAAGTCTTCATGCCTTCTTTTTTAACACCACCTTCACGCTGTGTTCCTGACAGTAGGACGTTACTTCCAGAGCTTACAATACCTTCAGTTCCCAGACGATCAGCTTCGCTCTGTGTGATGGAGGACGTTGTCCTCGGCAACTTCTCTGCCGTCACAGTCAGTGCCTCCGGACACAATAACAGACCTCCTGAACCTTTGACTTTACTTTGCGGTGTTTTCAAATCCCCCTTTTCAACAACTGCTTTTATCGTCATCTTGGTAAGAGTGAGAGCCCGAGTTGGACATTGGGATTTACCAGAGTTTGTTTTGAGAGAATCATTAGTTGCAGACTCAAGTTTAGAGCAATCCTTGACTTTTGCAGGGATTTTAGTTGTTTTTCTTGGACTGGAGGTGGCCAATGGCACCAAGAGACCTGAAACAGAAGAAGCCAAAAATATTACTGTTCTTAGATGAGACCATCATCAAAATTCCCCGGTTTTTATCTCAAGTCTCTCAGTGGTCTCTACTGATTTTGTGATGAAATCCAGAAGACACTACCTGGAACAGAGTGGGTGCTCCTCTTGTCCTCCTCCTGTGGTCCTGGTGAACTAACACCAGAACCTCTATCAGGGTTAGAGCTGGAATTTATACTTGCTGACACCATCTGAGAAGAAAGCATCACTGAAGAGGAGAAGTGTTCCAGAGGATACTGGGAAGTAGCTTGCACTGGTGCAGATGTGGAGGTTTCGGATTCAGCCTTGAGATCTGAGGCAACACAGATGCTCTTCAGGCTACTTCTTAGCACGGAAGAAACAGGTTCAGTCTTAGATCTGGCAACTGTCTTGGAATCTGGATACATGTTGTCTGGCTTTGTTTCTTTTAATGATCTGTGGTCAGCAATGATTCTGGAACTGATTCTAGACATGGGTTTGGAGTTCAAACTACTTCTGGAGTCAGAGCTGCTCTTTGAGTCCAGAGTATCTCTTGATCCTACCAGAGATTTAGAACTGCTGGTGGATGCAGAGTTCCTACAGTCTTCAGAGACTTCCAGACCTTTGGAGTTTAAAAACTTGACACTGGTTTTGGGTCCAGAACAGAAATTCGAATCTTTATCATTGAGGTTCTCCTTGGGTTGTAACTTCTTACCAATTGTGGTATTGGTGGTTGTTCTTTGTGTCCATGGTTTGGGACTCACTTGACGTGTTTTGGTGCAGAGAAATGCTGAATCTGTTTTCTGAGTCAATGGGTTTGGACTTTTAAAAGGTATTTTTGAGTTTGCCTTTGGATTTGTCATGTTAGTGATTATTTCTACATCTGGTGTTTTGGTTCCAGCTGACTCTGTTGGGATCTTTGAGGTCAACTTTGGGCTAATCCTGTTTGTCACTCCTGTTTTGATGTGACTTTTCAGACATATGGGAACACACGGCATTTGTGGTGTTGGAGTCTTCATGTTAACATTTTTTCCTTCTTCTTTTGCATTTGATTGCTTGTCCAGGTCAAATCTCAGTCCAGTTGTCACTATGGGACTTTGTTTCGCCGATGTGGCATTTGATGTTGGGTTTTCGGCTCCAACTGTTGGATCATTTGTTGTCTGCTCCACTTGGTGAGATCTTTGACTCAGTGCCATGTTGTTGTCCATGTGTGCCACAGGACTGAAGGTTTGGATGGATTTCACATATGGAGGTTTGAATAGATTCCTTTCTGTGTTCACTTTCACCTCAGTTGCTGGTGACAACGCTGGATTTCTACTCATCTGTTTTTCCTCTTGTAGAACCAAAGTTTTGGGTTCCATTGCAGCGGTTCCTCTCAGCCTTTGTTTATAGTCGTCTTTGTTGCTTTCATCCCTTTTCTTGCTGGAGTGCAGTTTGGAAAAGTTCCGCGGATTATATGGAGACGTCAGAGTCAGGTTGAGGTTAAAGTTTGGCTCCGCCCCCCAGGAGGTATCAGGGATCGAGTAGCCTGGAATGGCAGAAAATTCCTCCTCCTCTGGTGAAGGGGCCTCATTTTGGATCACATGCTTTATTCGTTTTGAAGCACCAGAAGAGGTTGCCATGGTGATGAGATTGACCTGTTTAGCAAAAATAGAAAATTCAGTTTGTTAAATTTGTTATAGTGCGTTGTTCACACCAAACGCAATTCATTAAGCAAATTTGAGTCCTCTGCCTCTAACCCTAACTCTAACCCTTGCCCATGTCTTCACCTGCTGCTCCTGCCTCATGTGGGAGGAGCAACCATAAAAAGTTTTAGTCTCTACATAAATGGAAGAAATGGATAGTGTTGAGAGATCAGACTTATCTATTTTGAAGAGCTCTACAGAAACAGCGGTAATCCTGCCTCCATTTCTGGGATCATAAGATTATTAAGAGATTTTTCCAGTACGATGAGGTTTACCATCTACTGCAGGAACTGCATCAGAATGATGGCTGCTATCAGCGATACTTCTGCTCTCTGTGACCCCGTTTGATTACTTGCTGTCCAGCATTAGTCCGAGGAGGGAAAAAATAAGAATAAAAGTAGAGATTTTTTTTTCTACATTTGACTTTCTGGAAATAGAAAAAATTATCATAAAAAGCAAAAGCAGAATGATCAGATCTGCTGATAACCTCATCAAATCCTCACGAGACAAAGCTGATGCATTTGACGGTGCAACGCAAATTATTTGCCAAACTGACTGAAAATTAAAACTGGAATGCCCTGATGCCCGTTTAAAAAAAAAACACTGTAAAACTCTCAAGAATCAAATCACCAGTAACAGTACCAAATCTTTTTCATCTTCAGTTTTAGACAGAAACATCAGTCTTTAAAATATTTGTAGCAAAAATGACAAAAAAGTTCATATAAACCTTAGCTAAAAAGAGTAGAAAATTAAAAGATGCAAAGTTTTTAAAAGATTAAAAAAAATTAACCCTCTGAGCTCTTAAAACTACGATTATCCAAACATTTATTTTGAAGTATAAATGAATTAGGGTCATGAAGATATATTTGCTTCTAAAAATAAAGATATATTAAAGATATATTTGCTTCCTATAAAAATAAACAAGCAGGAAAGTCCGTCTATCCCAGCAGAAACATAAAGTCTTTTGGGAGCTTGTGTTTGTCATCTTCTACAGACATTTCCAGGTAATTTTCACTCAGATGAGCCACATTTAGCATCAAAGTTGCATTTCCATTATTCCTCCTACATCTGATCTATTCTTAAACTGACTGATGGTTTCCTCAGACTCTGTTACCTTTTAAGATCCACAGACAGTGGCGCCCTGGTCCTGACTCTTCATTTGCTCCGTCCTTCGTTCATTCTCAGGAAAGCTCCAGCTGATAAATTAATGAAAGTAAAAGAAGAAAAGAGGGAGCACCAATGCTCTTCACTTTCTCTCTGGCAGGCACCTTCCTAAGCTCCTCCTCCATAAACCTTCGCCTCATACAGTTCCCGCCCTCCATCTCTTTGTTTCCTCTTTTCTGTCGTTGTGTATCATAGGAGCCACAAACAAAACTCGTCGATGACACAAAACCTTCACACAGAGTTCTGTGCAGAAAGATAGAAGATCTGCAGCTGAAGGTCCAGGTAGGATCAGATCTGCAATCGAAGACTGTCAGCAGGGCTCTTCACTGACATTTGCAGATGAAGCTCCAGGGGCCTCTTGACTCTTTTGGCCCCAGGGCCACACTCGGCTCAGCAAGAGAACATGACTCTAAAGTTCAGCATGCTTATAGTATCAACTGAAGCTAAAGAGGCTGAGGATCACCTGAAGAAGCTTTTTACAAATTTTAGTGTGTTAGTATCTAAAACCGGACTAAACGTTTTTCTAGAATTTGTTTTCTTAAAAAATGATTTTAAAAAAAGCTCCACGGTCTGATATCGACCATTTCCACGGCCTATTTTAATGCTACAATCCATGATCTGATTTATAATCTGATCTTTGACCTGTACTACAATCGTATTTATGATCTGATCCACGGTATAATCAATGATACGATCCACAGTCTGATCTATAATCTGATCTTTGACCTGTAATAATATCTGATATGATATGATGAATAATATGATCCGATCAATGGTCTAGATCTATTGCCCAATCCGAGTTCTTCCTTTCGTCCTACCAGTTCTCCCTTCCCCTACATTTAGCCCTCCAAACGGAAAGTTATAGAAAATAGTGTCTCAGAATTCGGACGTCATGACCACTCGATGACGTCACTAATAATCGCCGGTCAGCTATGTTAGCGTGGAGCTTCCAGCGGTTGAATATACATAACAACTGCCGTTTTATAATTTTAAAAGGTCATGCTAAAACAAAAAGTCATTACTTGCATTTAAACGTAAGCGTCCACGTGAAGAAAAGCACTTCTTCACCACAGCATAGCGCAACGCAGATTCCTCTCAATATTCAATTCAATTCAATTCAATTCAATTTTATTTATATAGCCCAATATCACAGCCATAGCCGTCTCATTGGACTGATTATCAATATATTGCAAGAAGCAAAAATAATTCTTAAACATGGAAAAGTAAACAATAGTTGGTTGTAAAACAGACTAAGCTGAACAAACATCTCTGCCCTTACACCCTCCTACGCGGTGAGGAAAAACCTTATCTTTTTTTATTTTTATTTTTTGGGGGGGGGAGACTAATAAACCTCAGGGTTTCCCACATGAAGGAGAGATCCTCAACCCCGGATGGACAGGTGATGTGCTAGAAATATTAAAGAAAAGTGAACTTCATTAATTCTGTAACTACATGGTTGAATAACAAGTATATGTCTAATAAACAAACACGTCTAGATAAACAGCTACAAGTTAAGATAACAGCTAAATATTTAAATAAACAACGACATGTTTGAATAGTCTATCAGATGGGCTTCATCCAGTAGGAGTTGCGGAAACAGCTGGGGTTGCTGGAAGTTCTATATCACTCCGCCTCGAGAGTAGCCATTAAAAAAACTATTTTCGGACAGCACTTTGCCTACAAATGGAGTGGTACAGAGAAGGGAAGAATTGGGATTGGGCCTAGTATATGGTCCATGGTCTAATCCAGGGGAGTCCAAATCTAGCCCTTGAGGGCCGGCCTCCAGCTGGTTTTCCAGAAACTCTGCCTTATTTGCTGTTCAGCGACAGGTTGGACGCCTGGATTTGCACACCCCTGGTCTAAGTAATGGTCTGATCTGTGATCCAATTGATGGTCTGATCTATGATGCAATCCTTGGTCTGATTTACAATCTGAATCACTGTCTGATCTATGGTTCAATCCGATCTTTACCTTTAACATATGGACTGAGAGCGGCTTCCCTCTCAGGGTGTCTGGCTTCTCTTGTGGATACAAAGTTACGAACCCTGAGATGTTTAATCAGAGGAGATTTAATACACTGATCTAAGACATATTTATGTGGAGTTTGCAGAGAAAATCTAAACGTTTTGTTCTGCTCAGGTAAAAAAAAAAGGGGAACAATGAATGGCTTTCATCAGTTTTATTTTTCCGGGGCTCAGGTCCACAGATGACTGCAGATGAGCACCTCAAGGAAACGGTCTTCTCCAGAGACACCTGGAAATGTCAGAAACCTGACTGTGTACAGAGACGCTGTGGGACTGGAGAAGCGTGCTGCTGCACTGCTGCCTCCCTGTGGAGACCCGGCGCCAGAACAGCCCCATGTCTGAACCAGACCACCGCTCTGATCATCACATCACTTTAACATAGTTGTAAAACTCTTTACCATTAAGCTTGATTTGATTTCACTAAATAACACACATTCTAATTCATTAAAAACTCAAACTATATAAAAGTAGAGTAATTTTTTCTTTTTAATTTCCATATTGGAAACCGAAACAAACAGAAACTGCAGTAAAGTTGAACATTTTTACATCTGAAACCCTCTGCGGGTCTGTCTGCTCTTTCTTTTTCTACATTGTGCGGTGTTATTTTTTTCATTATGTAGGTCTGTTCTCGGTTTTTAAGTTTGAAAGATGGTTTTATTGTGGAAAGAACTTTGTGTCACGCTGGTAGAAAGTGATTTATAAATAAAGTTTGGTTTGATTTGAGGCCCCTCCTTCTGATAAAATCAGTCCTGTGTGAGCAGGTTCAGGAACAAGTGTTGCTTTGAGGAAGGTTGCATTTCTTCTGTCATTGGTGTGATTGAGTTTCTGTCGTCACAGTTATGGTGGGAGGAGACAAGGAAAAGGTGAGTTTGTAACTCCTTACCATCATCTCTGCTGGGGCGTCAGTCTTTTGTTCCTTCAGACTTCCTCTAAACTGGTTCTACTCTCCACGATCCATCAAATCAAACGGGAAACCCGCCGTCTCTAAGCTAAGGTACAACATTTTGGTTGATTTGGTTATTCTTGGTAACGTTTTAATAAAATCTCTTAAAAAAAGGATACAATCCAGACAGGATATGACATCATCATTGAGTTGCTTTGTCAACGATTCTGATGTGGATGTAAAAATGCTACATATCAGTGCAAGGTTGCTTATCTCTGCTTAAGAACCAGCTGGAATTATGTTAATTGCATAAATGGTTGAAGAGTTGTGATCAAAAGAATGAACACACTAAAGCTCTGGTAGTCAAAGGTTAAATTATGGATGGTTGCGTGTTCAATCCAGACAGTTTGCCGCTCCTACTCCACCTGGAACAATGCTTTATCGTGGACCAGCCCTTTACCACCATCAGCGTTTAGGATCGATTTATCTTTTGTCAGAGTTTCTTCCACCAGAGCCTAACTGATAAAGACAATAGACTTCTATAATGGACATCTTTTTTTATCACCAAGTCTCAAATTGAATTCCTAAGATCTCTCCTTATTGAAAGGAAAGTCATCAAAAGGTTTGACTGTTGCATTTGTGCAGTTATTAGGATTTTGTTCCTATAACGGCTCTTTTGGGTTCAACCAAACCTGATTCTGTAGAAACTTCATCAACTGTATCTGCAAACTGGCCTGTGTGACTCCTCCCCGTTTGGTGTTCCAAACAGGAAGTACCTGCTGGCTCCAAGAAGCCAAAATCCAATAATCTTCTACACAGAAATAAACAGCAACTCAGTCATTAGATTGGTCTTGCACTGATACATTTTTGACCTTCCAAAAAGCTCACTTATAACCTGCAGGAGTGGTTGCCATAGAAACGTTTGACTCTGACCAACTGGGACCAATCACTGCTAACTGGCAAAGTCTGGTTCCAAAAACGGCGTCTGAATTCCTTCTTTTGGTTAAACCCAGCATTGAGCAGTTTTCTATAGATGCCATCACACTCGGTCCAGGTCGCATTTACAGTCAGTGATTTAGGCGATGAAATAAGAGAATTTCATTAAAGCTCACGACACAAAACATCTTTAATTAAAACATTTTTCAACAATAAAACGTACAAATGCGTCATCCGAGTGCACACACGCCTTTATCATACCAGAGTTTGAACCTTTTTATCACAACACAGGAGGCGATGAAGAGCTTCAGTCAGGAGGAGAGAAACAGCTCAGGAGGAGGTGGAGAGGAGGTCCCGTTGGGGAGGACTGAGCGTCTATGATAGGTTTAAATATACAGACCAACGATAAAGGAAACCAAACGCTTTGGCTGACCTTCAACCTTTCTTCCCGCCTCCATCACCTCTTCTCATCTACACAAATGATCAATCATCTGCCTGATGGATCCTCAAACGCGCTGAGTCCTCCAGGCGGGGGCAGGGGTCAGGCCTTGCTGCAGGGATCTCTGTTACAAAAATAAACATCTCCTCTGGTATCAAAATAGACGACAATCTGAATCTCTCCAGGGAGGCTTCACACCCACAACCCTCTGGCATCGAGTGGAGGCGGAAATGGTTGCGGGCGCCGCACGTATCTACATGTTGGCGAACAAACGTCTTCTTCACAGCTTCTTTTTGTAGTGTTTGGACCATGGAAGGCTGGTTCCGGCTCAGAGGTGAGGCTCCGGTGAACGCTGGCACCTTGGATTGTCGTGGGGGCGGCGTGAGAAAAGGCAGCATCACGGTAACAGACGGGACTGGGGGAGGGGCGACGGTATAGGAACACTTTTGGACCCAACAGTCCCGTAGGGTTCTCAGAGTTCATTTGAGGCGTTTTCTTTGCCTGGCGGTCCAGTTCTAGAGCGGATCTAAAACTTTCTGAAGCATTTTGACCAAATGATTACAAACAATTTTTAAAATTTGGGGGAAGGGGTTCTTACTTAACAACTCCCAGACAGACTTTTTGGGTTAAACTCCAAGAACATACATCAAAAAGCAAAAAGAATGACAGAAGTTCTCTGCGGGAAGACATGATTTCGGAAAGTCCGGTCCACAGATGACGGTTTGTGGGTGTCATGTACAGAACGGTGAGGTCTTCCATGAAAGATGAGTGATGGAAGATCCGGTTTTGAGGCAAATGAAGGCCACACAGTGTCTGCTGTGATGCCATCCTGAAAGGACTCATGTCTTGAAACCATTAAAATTCTGGATTTAGTGACGCCTCGCCTGTGCTTCCCAGTTTAGAAATGTTCTGACCCGTCTCCGCTCTGAAGCTGCCCATCCTCCACTCTCTTAGTTTTGAACAGCAACAGGAGCACCGAAAAGAAAACTTAGCGAGAAAACAGCAACGTTTAGGAGGACAGGCGGGAAAAAACAATACTGCTATCCAGCTGCGGTTCCACGCACGCTGACTCATGGGTTTGTAAAACAACCAGAAACGTGTCCATATCCGGCACCTGACTTGTCCTGGAGCAACTAGAGCCAAGAATAGAACTGAGTGAGGAAGTGAACATGTTGTGGTTCACTGTTTTACCTGGAAAAAACCCACCAGAGAATGCAGAACCAATTGAATCCACAACGTTTAGAAATGGGGGCGGGGCCTCTCTGGTAACTCAGGAGTCTTTGGGGTCAGAAAACCGACTTGAAGGACTGTGTTAAGTCACCATGGAACTGTCACTGAGGTGAGCTTAAAGAGGTGACACCAGAGCCGAAGTCCAAAGAGTTCTAGTTCCGGACTGTTTGGGTTCAGATCTGCAGTATCCACCAATCTTCAAATCTATCTCCCAAAGATCACTTGAGTTTGGCGTTTTCCGAAGGTAAAAACCCAGCCATGCCCTGGACGCATGACTCTGGGATCATCTTTAACTGCAATCAGGTCCCCTTCAGAACCAGGTGATGGGTTTAACTGGGTCAAGTGTAGTCAGGTTTGGTTCAGAAAGCTTTCAGTCGAGCTGTCAGGCCCCTGAAATCTCTCAGAGAAAAACGGGAAACAAACCCTGATTTGGTCTGTTTTTGGCCCAGTTCTGGCTTGGTTCTGTTGTGCTTCTCTCAGGACTTTTCTCCCATCTGAGGTGGTTCCATGGACCCCTCCTCGTCAGATAAACCAGTCTCTACAGCGATTACGAAAGACGCAACAGAGGTGCTGCCCCCCATTGGCTGCAGTTCACCTGGAGGAAGAAGAGGTACCATTACTCAACAGAACCAGAGGGTCCGGTCCAGAGGACACCAGAGCCCAGAAGTGTTCATTCCAGAACACAGCAGCAGCATGAGTGGGTCACCTGTGTGCGTGTCAGTCGTGGCGGTCATAGGACTGTCTCTTAGCACCTCAGTGTCCGAATAATCCTGCGGGAGCCCCACCCGCCGCACGCCAGGGTCCAGCACCACCGATGACCCGCCTTCACTCAACGTCCCATCGCTGGACGCTCCGGACACCACCGCCTCCAGAGCCAGAACCCCGACCCCGCCTATGCCGACCCCGCCCACACCGCCAAGGGCAAGATCGTAGTCCAGAGGCAAGTCGTCTAGGCAGTCGGCGTTCAGCTGGGAGGAAGAGGAGGCACCACACAACCATCAACTCAGCACCTCCCATCAGCCCCGCCCGATGAGGTGCGGACACTCACCGCAATGCCCAGAGCCTTCAGGATGTTCATTTTACACATGGGACACGTGCGGTGGTCCAGCAGCCAGGGGTCCACACAGCTCTTATGGAACAAATGTCTGCAGAGGAACCACAGAAGAACCTGAGGGTAATCTGGAGGTGAATGGCTGCAGGAAGTGAGATGTTCTCATTCTGACCAAACACCAAGAACCAAAGAATCCCTTTATTCCTGATTTAATGAACTTCCTCCTAAAAGGACTACAGTCTGCTGCTGATGACCTGGATCAGGTGTGAGAAGCAGTGAGTAAGAAGGCGGGACTATCATACTGGACTGTGATTAATACATCTAGAATGGCGGATCTTCTCAGATCTTCAGGGAGTATTAAAGGGTTTCTAGATGTACTTTAAGTCAAAGAAATCGTAATTTATCAAATATTTTACTGGATTTGATCAAACATTGAGATTTTACTCCTACAATGGAGTCATAATTTGAAAGTGTTCAATCTTTATGACAACGAAGTTTATAATTTCAGGAAATTGTCCTTTTTTAATCCTAAACTTTTCTAGATAAACCTTTCATACGATGAAAAATTAGGAATTTCTAATCAAATGGTTCTAATCAAATAGTTCTACTGGAATCATTTGAATCTAATAGTTTTACTCAAATAGTTCTACTCAAATACTTCTGCTCGAATAGTTATCCTCAAATGGTTCTATTAAAATAGTTCTACTTGAAAAGTTCAGGACTTCTACTCTGGAGCGTCAGATCCAGATGGTGGTTTCAGGGTCTGGTGTGAGTTTGTTTACCTGCAGGGCAGCACGCGGACCACGTCGTTGGCCTTGTAGCCCTCGATGCAGACGGCGCAGTTGTCGAAGTCGGCCTCTGTCTCCTGGTCGCCCTTCCTGATGGTGCGAACCTGCAGCTTACTGATGGCCTTCTTCGCTGCGTCTCCAAGACGACGCTGAAATTGATGGAACATGAGTTAATTCTTGCAAATCAGAAGTTGATTGATCAAAGTGTCCCTGATAATCTGGCGTTTCTCAGCAGAAACTTGATGCTAACGCTCTGAAAAACAGACATTCACCCAAAGTGTTTCTTTCTGTCTAGTTGTCTTTTGGATCTTTTTGCAATTTGCGATATTTCTTCCAAATGTTTAATGAATTTATGTTTTTCGCCCCGGCTGTTCCAGCAGGTGGTTGTTTGGTCTGCAGAAGCCCCTGTTGGCTCAATGCTCAAACGATCGTGGGTGGTACCTGGTTCCGGTCCCGCGCGTTGGCGTAGCGGAACCTCTGGATGTAGTAGAAGACAAGCCAGGCGAGGGAGATGATCATCAGCACGATGAAGGAGATGGATACGAACACCACCGACGTCCTGCTCACGTACTTCTGCAGGTTCCTGGTTCCGATAGTGATCGTCATGGTGACCGTGATGTTGCGCTCCAGCAGGGACACGACTTCGCGGCCTTTGGGCTCCGGGATCATTATGGCGACCACGTCCCCTGTACCTGAAGAACAAAGACACCATCAAGCTACATGCTTTATGGGCAGCAGCATGGAGACCCCCACATCACAGTATGTGTTTCACACGTCACTACATCGCCATGGCAACCAGCTGCTTGCCCCACACCACAGACTTGAGTCTAAAAATACAGCGTCTGCCACGGTGCTGCAGCGCGCCTGGATCAGCCGGGCTTTGTTCCAGCACAGTAGATTATGTAAACAGAGGAGAGCTCCCTGGATTATTATAATCCCACAGGATTTACTGACAAACCACCACATTTATTCTAACCTCTGATGCACAATACACACACATATACGCACAAGCACACACTAATACATGCATAAACACACACAAAGACATATACTCACAAAGACAAACACAGATGCACACACACAAGCAAACACAAATACACAAAAAAATCTATTTTTCAAATTAAAATGCTCCTTTGTGGAATGGAGTTCAAAAAGACAGTTTGAAGAAGTCTGTAGATATTTTACAAATAATGAAGATTTAATGAAACAAAGTTGTTGAGTTGTAGAAGTTGTTTCTGATTTGTAAAAATATATAAAAACAACATTGTAGCTTTTCTTTTTTTTTTTCACAGAATGGCATTTTAAAGTGATAACTCAATCCAGACTCTGATCATCTTCAAAGGCAAAATGATTCATCCTATTTTATTTAAATGAAATCTATATTCACTGTGTATTTCTCTTTGACACAGATGAGTATTTTCGTTGCTGAAGTTTCTTAACTGATGCCTGATGTCCTCTTGACAAGTTTCCACAATTCAGCAACTTTTTCATTTAATCCTCATTTTCTGTAAAGTATTTGCAGCCACTTTAACATTTCTTTGTAATCTAGGTTTTGGGTAGGAACAATTAAACTGTGATGTAGAATTTCCTTAACCGGCAAAGTGGAGGCCAACAATCAAACGCCAACTTCACCTGCGTCCGACTTTTGAGGTTCAAGTGATTTTTGGACGCGTGACCGGGTGACTTTACATTCGTCATAATGTTCTTCTTCGTGAGAAGAATCCTGTTGCTTCCTAAATGAAACTTCCTTCAGAGTCAGAAAATAACATAAAAATAATCTAAGTTACCGTATGTATTTTTTTTTCTACAGCTCGGTACATAGTGACACACAGACTAGTACAGGACCACTGCCCAAAGGTTGCAGACTTCTAACGTAAGCAAACACACTCAATCAGGACAGCAACACCTTTGCAAAGGTTGACCGCTCTACCATCAGTCTGGTGGACCAAAAAAACAGAGTAATGACAGAGTGGAATGGGTCAAAAAAACATGTGAAGACACAGTGCTGTCATTGCCGACAAAGAAATAGAACAAAGTATTGACTTGAACTTCTGTTATTGACCAAATACTTATTTTCCACCATAATTTACAATTCTTTTTTTTTAAATCAGACAATGTGATTTTTCCTGTATTTTTTTCTTATTTTGTCTCTTATGGTTGAGGGATGCCAATGATGAAAATTACAGGCCTCTCTCATCTTTTTAAGTGGGAGAAATTGCACAATTGATGGCTGGCATAATACTTTTATGCCCCACTGTACATTTAAATGTAAACTTCTGTGCTACAGAGCACACCCACATGAAAAACTGCATTTCTTCTCTGCACCACAAGCGCAACACAAATCACCCTATCGGCGGAGGATTAGCCAGCTCAAATCACTAGGGCTCCTCCCTAAACACTTTGACACCACTACAGCTTTAAATGCCCTTAAGATTGGAGCAACAGGAAGGAGTCAGAGGGGTAGCGAGGCAATTCAGATTCGGTCTAGCATTATACTGCAATATTAACACAATACAGCAATACTAACACTGATACTCAAGAATTGTAATAAGAGTACTGCAATAGTAACATATTATTTTAATAACAGAACTGCTATACTAACAAAATACTGCAAACTATTAGTATTGCCGTATCAGTGCAATACTAGCACAACACAATAATACCGCAATGCTGCAAAAACTAAGAGTACTGCAAGAAAAAAACCAATAATCTGTGTTTACCCAAAAAAATCATAAAAGTACTGCTATACTAAAACAGAAGACTGCAAACTATTATGTTCTGATGACTGTTTGTGTAAAAAGAAAGAAAGAAACACTTTTCTTGGTTTCTGAGAAACTTTGGTTTCACTCGAGATAAATTTGTGTACTTGTGTGACTTTTGACTGTTCTGGATAATCAGACTAAACTGAAACGGATGAGCAAAGAAAGAGAACTTTACATTTGTTTGAATCTCAAAAGCATCCATGACATTCACAGAATCTAAAACGTAAAGATGAAACTAACAGGACGGAAACAAAAACGGCTATACTTCCCTATTTTAAAATGAAAGTTAATCATGATTTTTTTGACTGTAAACTTCTCAAACTTCATGCTACTAAAACAAATCAACCAAAACAGAAAAAAACCCACAAATCATCTGATGTCATGTTTGTTTGTTTTTTTACCTCCAGTAGATTACAAAAACTTTATGATGAGAAAAACGAAAGATCAAAATAAAAAGAAAAGTCAAATGTCAACGACTGACTGAAAGAAACAACAAAAGACAAAGTATTGATTAACTGAAGCAGCTGCAGATCGGATTTAGTGAAGAAACCAGATATGAGGAACCATTGATGACCAAACCTCTTTGGAGTTAATGGTTTGACACAGTTTAACTGCAAAGTCTGGATTCTGGCACAAAAATAATCTATAAGCTTCAAAGTTTAGTTTGTGACACCAGTCATCCTTGAATCTATTGCTGTTTTTAGCCCAAATAAAAAAAAACCTGTATCGTTTTCTAGGACATAGTTTCAGCAGAGCGGCAGGAGTTTGCCTCTAAATTGTTGGCGGGACACTTGGCCCTCACACTCAAAGCCTGACATTAAGGGTGCAACACAAATGGTGAGAAATACCAACAGCAAAACAAAGACGTTCGGATGCATCAGAATGGAGCGGAGCAGGGAGTTGTGGCCGCTGATTGTAGCACTGCTACAAACTTTTCCCAACAGCGTTTTTCCGTTTGATTCAGGGCGATTTGAAGAAAGAAATACTCAGAAATGGAATTTCTAATGCTCTCTATCATTGGACAACAAAACTGCTACAAGAACATGGTAAAACACCCAAAACTTTGGGGTTTTTTCCCATTGGAGTAAGACTTTCAGGCTCTGATGTGACGTTTCTACCAAAACTGTCTGTAAATCCAGATAAAAGCCACGTGCCTCCATAACAGCAGCGTGAAGCTGTGGCTCGTTGACCGGGACAGCTGGTGTTCTGGTCGGGGGAACAGCCTTACCTTGGTGGGGCATGGTGATGGTGTCGTTGGCATTGGCGGAGCCCACGTTGAAGATGACCACGGCGGAGGCGTTGTGCGCGGTCGCGTGCCGGATCTTGTCCTTGTAGGTGCAGTTTCCCCGCGCGATCAGCGCGATCCAGGGCACGGCCTGCGCGGGCACCGCGAAGCGCGTGTGGGGGTCGCAGGCCTGGCGGTCCAGCGGGGCCGCCGGCAGGACCACCACCCCCTTGGCCTCCCGCTTGACGGAGTGCTCCCCGTACCGGCCGCACTCCGTCTTGTCGGTGCGCAGCTCGGACGTGGCCGGGTCCACGTAGGTGATGTTGACAAAGGCGGTGTACCACTCCTCCCGCTCGGCCACGGTGAAGTCCAGGCACAGCAGGTGGACGAAGCAGAATGAGAGCAGCCAGGTGGAGAGGGCCAGGCTGCGGCAGGCCGCCACCAGCGAGCCCGGGGCCATAGCGGTCCTCCCCGGTAAGCGCGAGGCGTTCCTCGGTAGATGGGAGGAACGCGACAGCGTGGACGCCGTAAACGTCTACTCCACCATCCTGACACTAAACGAGACTTTATTTTAACACGTAAATGTTCCCGCTCAAATCCCCGTTTTGCCTATTTTTTCAGCCGCTCCCTTCCGCTGTGGTCGGGCTCCCGAACAGCATCGCGCTAGCCGTCTCCGCTTCCATCTGCAGCCGTGGTCAAAACAAAAACACCCACAGCGGAGCCCAAAACACGGAAGTTAACTCATCCACGAGGACGACGTGACTAAACCCAAACAAAGAAGAACACAGAGGGGGACTCGAGGCGCCCCTAAGATGGAATTTGATCGTTTATTTCTTTCTTTAAATCCCGAATTGCGCGCAGACACAAGCTAGCCGACTTGCATTGTTTTGACTGGGCCAAGAGAAAAACACATCCCACTTCCGGTGTGGGCTCGATAAAATAAGAGTTTTCCCTCTTCTTTGGTGAGCTGCATTTTCCCACATATGTTTAAAATATTTCAACAAACATATTTTGTACGTATGTGCAAATAAAAACTGTATTTAAATATTTAACCTTTGTTATTTTTATGTTTAAAAAAACCAAGATTAATATTTTATTGAGGAGGCTGATAAACTTCTTTTTCCGGTAACTACAACTTAACTCCTTTCAGTGATACGGACATCAGTGGGAAAAAAAAACATTCTAACCTAAGTGTTTCAATCAATTTGAGGTTCATTTTCTTTACCCCAAATCAAAACTTAAACAACTGTAAATACATAAATAAAAATACCACCTTAAACACATTTTACATATATTATTTTTGTATTCGTGGGGAACAGAAACACTTCAACCGGTCTCTACTAACATTCGCAGATTTACTCTATTTCTGACCATTATTGTTAACAACAGGTGACATATACGTGTTAAATTTGTGTTGCTTTTAAAATGAAATGACTTCCAAATGATATGTGTTTTAATGCAACGACAAATCAGTGAGCCAGAGCAGATGATTCAGTCACTGAGCTCAAGTAAACGAGTTCTTCAGAGAACCTGGTCGTCTTGAGTAATAGAAGCAAAGAAAAAAGATATCTGGAAAATGCACTTTGACAAAGCAGATAAAGGAGTCCACGAGGTTACGAAGGCTCACCTCAACAGTCTACTGTCTGTCTAAGCTCTAAGCAGAGTCAGCCCATCTGATCACTTTTTATCAACAGCCTGGGGGGGGGTCACCCTGGATGACCTCAATTCCAGCCAAGATCTGCTGTGGAAGCTCTCCAAAGAAGGACATGTGGGTCATAACTGGTGTCCAGAAGATCCAGACATCTTGTTCAATTCCCATTGATGTTTTAGCATGAATATGATCTTCATTCGTTTCTGTCTAACTTGTGATTTTTCTTTGTTTCCTAACTTCCTCCTGACAAGCTTGAATCCACCACCACATTATTTAGTTCAATGTCTTCTCATGAAACACGTATGCTCTTCTGTCAGAAATTCATCTCAGGTAGTTCAATTTCTTTCTTCTGGCTCAAGTACAGGGAGTAACTTTATTGTTTATCTGTCCTGTCACCATAGAGCACATCCCTTCTCCCACCAGCAGGGGGAGACAAAGCACAATGGGCACAAACATTCTTCGATCAAATAACACGAACATAAATAAAACGACTAGAAAATAAAAATAAATACAATAATAAATGCATTTGGACTCTGTTCCAACCTGGAAGTACCTGCTGATCCCAGAAAGCCAAAACCCCATAGACTTTTTTAGAAATAAACAGCTATTTCTCAGTCATTCTATTGGTCAGAATAACCAATCTTTCTCAAATGTCTCTTTATCATGCTCTTGCAAACCTAATTTTTTATGATATTTTTTCTTTTTTGCAAGTTATTCAAGTTACCAGCTGACCAATCAGAGGCCTCAGTAAAAGCATGTGGTGCCCGCTTGACAGATTCTCCCGAGCCTGCTTTCAGTGGAAGGGGTGTGGCTTTCCAATAAGCTCACTCCTGATTGGCGAGAGTGGTTGCTGAGGTCAGTGCTGTGGAAATATGGTGGCTAAATTGACTTCATTTTGTTGAAACCAGAGGTGAGGCATTTTCAATGAGTGGCGCCACAGGGGTTTTGTCCATCTCTATATACTGTCAATGGTGTAAACACAGAGCGTTTGCAGGAATCCAAACCATGGCCACACCTGCCAGCTTGATACTGGTCCTGGTGACTTCACCTGGTCAGGTGACATCAAAGTGATCAGACATAATTGTTAAAAAAAAACATGTATTTTTAAATCCAGGAGGGTGTTTGTTTATCATTATTACAGTCAAATGTAGATGTTTGTTGAAACTTGTCCTATCCTGCAGCAGAGCAAACAGATCACAGCTGAAGGCCAGATTGTACTGTTTCAATAGGAGTTAAGAATCTGCAGACACACAAGGAGTATATTTGCATAAACCCATTTTGCATTTGAGGAAAAACTTCATTTTAGTATTTAAATGTCTGTAAATGTAAATAAAACTGTATACATTGGTTTTTATTGGACCGAACAGAAAAGAGAAGAGAGAGTGGGTTGTGTGTTTTATTATTTTTTGAAACACAATTAAACACAAAACAAAAGATGTTAAAGTTTCTGCTGAATCGTCTGTTGTGTCTCTTTGTTTGTTTTGACTGATTTACTGATAACTATTGTGTGTTTATCATGATGCGTCTTCTGCCCACGCAGGCACACACACTGTTATACAATGCTGTTACCTAAGAAGAATGTAGACACATTTCACACATTCACACAGACACACTCAACTATTTATGTGAATTAAAAAATATAAGATATCAAATGTTTTAGCAGTGTCCTGAGACAGATTTCTGTTTTCATTTCCATATAGATCTTTTGTTGTTGTATTGTATTTTTAAGACTCAAGTTGGAAATATTTCAGGAAGTAAAGAGAAAAGAAACAAAACAACTTTTCTGTCGTTGTCACGCCATCAAAAAATTTAGTTTCTTCTGTAATCAGCAATCTGTTATGTCTGCATGGTGAAGATAAAAACCACGAGACGGTTCCAGCAGCAGCAGCAGCTGGAAGAACGGAAAAGCAGAAGAAGGAACCCCAGGAGGAGACTTGATAACAAATCCAGCAGAAAGACTTGAAGATGTCCCAGCAGGAGGTGGAGAACATCAACGATTCTGCTGACAAAGCAGTGGAGGACAGTGAGGAGATCTTCTCTGAGATGATCCGGCTCATCCAGAAAAGAAGTTCTGAGGTGAAGCAGCAGATCAGATCCCAGCAGGAAAAGGAAGTGAGTCGAGTCCTGGGTTTGCCGGTGAATCTGGAGCCTGATCGACCTCTGAGATACTTTGATGAGGTGAGTGTTGCTGTTTCAAAGACCAAAGACAAACTGGAGAAGCTCCTGGAAGAGGAGGCGGCAAACATCTCCCTGATGGTGGCTGATGTGGACACGTTACTGGCTAAGCAGGAGCCAAAGACCAGAACGAGGTTCTTGATGTTTGCAGATGAGATCCAGCTGGATCCAAACACTGCAAATCCAAGACTGTTGTTGTCTGAAGGAAGCAGGAAGGCAACGGTGATGAGATCAACGCAGCTTTGTAGCGATCATCCGGACAGATTCACTGTTTTTAGTCAGGTCCTCAGCGTGAAGAGTCTGAGCAGACTCTCCTACTGGGAGGTGGAGACGAGGGGAAGAGCTTGTGTTGCAGTTGCTTACAAGAACATCAGCAGAGCAGGAAGTTCGGATGAATGTTTGTTTGGTTCCAACGACAAGTCCTGGGCGTTGCGCAGTTGCACCAAAAGTTACATATTCTGTCACAACAATGAAGAAACTCTTGTGCCGGGCCCACAGCCCTCCAGGGTGGGAGTGTACCTGGACCACGCAGCCGGCGTTCTGTCCTTCTACAGCGTCTCTGAAACCATGACTCTGCTCCACAGAGTCCAGACCACCTTCACTCAGCCGCTCCACGCCGGACTTTGGCTATACGCCGAAGGAGACTCTGCTGAAATCCTCAAACTGAAATAAAAAGTAGATTTTCGAGCAGGAAATTAAGTCTACATATGAACTTGAGTTAACAGTTTAATCACTAAGTCAACAAACCTTGAACTTTCTTGAACTACCAAAGAAGTTCTGAAAAATATAATAAATATAAATAATATAATATAATATAATAATAATAGAATCACATAATAATAATATAAATAAATATAATAAAATAAACAATGTGATGCTTTAGATGCATGCACCCATGGAGAGAAGACAGACTCACTGGATGATTTGTAACTCATACAATACATTAACTGCGTGTGCTTGCAGTTGTGTATTCACATGTACAATGTTTACAAAATACAAATACAATTTACACCCACACAACTTGTGTTGTAGAGCGTCCAGCCAAAAAATGGGAAGCTCCACAATTGGGTCATAATAAAGACTGTAAACGGGACCCGTGACCCTCAGCACTAAGGCATGGGATTGGGTGTTAAACCACCAAAAGGTTTTGAACTGCAGCTCACCGCTCCCCCAGGGGGACGGGTCAATGGAGAGAACATCTGACACAACCAGGTGTGTCAAAGCTGACAGAAATTAAACTTTAAACCAGTAAAATCTGAATCAATAAAGTTGTTTAGTTGCAAAACATAAAAGTTACAGTTTGGGTCTCAGAATCTGCACTTTAGTTCTAGCAGATTGTTTACCTGTAATACAGAGGACAAAGAGGAAACGGGCATCGACCAGCAGGAACACCTGCAACGTTTGATCACAGTCAGCATTTGCTGCCATCTACGCACAGCGGCTGCACGATAGACATTGTGACATCTACCCAACAGAAAAATCTTTCCAGTGGTCATTGAAGGCGATACTTTGACATGTTGTGACATCATCTACAAATCATCACATTACAGCACCACTGGTTCTAAACAAACAGGTTATTTGGATCAGTTTGATGTTTTCTTTTTTTTGCTAAAACCTGTAAATGAAGTGAATGGAAATGAATTGTTACATTTTTCTTTTGCAGTTTTGTTGACTTTGTGTGCAGCGTTTTCCCGTGTCTGGTCAAAGACACAACTCCTCAATCTCCATTAAACTAGTAATGAAAACCTCCAGAAATCTTGAAAGCCTCTATTCTTTTTCATTAATATCACGTGTTTTAGTGTTTTTGTTAACTTTACAAATTTGAATTGGTAAAACCAAATAAACACGAACATTTTACGAAGACTTTTTTTGAATCAAAAAGCCTTTTCTGTCTTTCTGGTTCCTGGCAGAAGTTCCCTTCTTTTCTTCTTGCTGCTGTTTTAGTTTCGGTTTAATCATTCACTCCTGTACTTCGTATATTAAAGTGATTGGTGCCATAAAACAACAAGCAAGACATTGTTTGCAAAGCCCATTTCATGTGCAGCATAATTCAAAGCATTATGGTGAGATGCAGAGAAAGCAGTAAAAAGGACACAAACAACATTTCAAAAATAAAACTAGAAATATTTTTCTTTGAAAGAAACTGTCTGATATTACAGGTTGCTTCTGCTAGAGAAATATTATAAAATCCCAGTTGCAGTGTCACCTTTTTGCCAGTAGGGGTGCAGCTTATTCATCATCTCATAAATTTGAGTTGTGGGATTGTATAGCTAGTTGCCACATCCCCATGATTTCAGTTTTCTAAGGGTGTATTTAGACAAACATTCGATTCACTTAAAGTGAACCAGTTTGTTTCCCCCGATAATCCAGAACAAATTTTCAGTCTGAATACACCCAAACAAACCCTGGTCCGGGACCAGGAACCGCTCTCTGAGTCATCTTTTGACGCAGTCTCGGTTAGTTTCTAATCAGACTGAACTCTAGTTTGTTATAAGTTTGCTCAGTCTGAACAGGCTCTGCGCTCAGAGCAAGACAACTGAACAACATCGTAGCCCAGCATTACAGGATGTAAACAGAAGCAACGATGAGATGCAGCAACTCATTGAAATGTGGTCAGAGGAATGCAGGCTCATTAAAACAACTTTAAAAGTGATGCACATTGCTTTTCTCACTGTTTTTCCAACAATTGAACACTTATCCTATCTTCTTAGCCGTCGTCTCCTCAGTAACCACCTTGCAGCAGGCCTCCGCCGTACCAAAGCAGCAGTGAAAAGTGTTGTACCTCACGTTGACACAGATGTCAGTGAAGCATTAAGTTTGAATGAGTGAACTATCCTGATAGGGATTGCAAAGCATGGGTCTTCCATGATTTCTTTCTCTTGTTGCTTTGCCCCACCCTCGTAATTCCTGGCCAATGACCGAATAAATGTCCACGTGATGCCATTCTGAATGCAGACCAAACGCAAGGATCAGGATTCGGTCTGGATGAAATTAAGCGGACTCTGTCCGGACCAGCAGACTTTTCCAGTCGGAATACACCCAAAAAAAAATTAAAAAGGGAAATTAATTTCACTAAATTTAGTGGTACAATTTGGTTAGTGTTGATCCAAAAATGGTACAAGGTACAAGGTACATGAATTCCTCTGTCATTGGTTTATGTAAACACAGATAGTATCATTGTATGGTTGACGATGGAACATAAAACTGCCAGTTAATTCCCATAAGAAGAAACAGACTCTTGTCTCATGGTTTTCAGGAATCATGGGAAATAGCTTGGTTCCTTTCATCTCTATGTATGAGCGCTCCAAAATCTGGTGGAATACATTTGTGGGATGACATTCAGCAATCAGAGAGTGAAAGAAGTTCAAGTATAATATAAGAAAGTGAAGTATAATGGTCAAAGGACTTTACAACAAATAAATAAAATCCTAAACTCTTATCTTAACCACTTCCTGCCCCGACAAACACAGACGGCTGCTTTTTGTCCACGTTCCATAAACGTTCCAACAAAAATTTAGGAGGTGGGTGTGGCTCCAATACAATTCCTTGGATCGAAGTTCATCATTATGTATTTGATAGCACAGTCTCACCCGGTCATTGTTTCTGAGCTGAAATGGCACAGCTAGGACTTCAACTGAACCAAGAGACCTTCTCTTGTTCCATCTGTCTGGATCTACTGAAGGATCCGGTGACTGTTCCCTGTGGACACAGCTACTGCATGAGCTGTATCAAGACCTATTGGGATGAAGAAGATCAGAGAACCCACAGCTGTCCTCAGTGCAGGAGGACCTTCACTCCCAGGCCGGTTCTAGAGAAAAACATCATGTTAGCAGAGTTAGTGGAGGAGCTGAAGAAGACTGAACTCAGATCTGCTCCAGTTGATCTTTGTTATTCTGGACCTGAAGATGTGAACTGTGACGTCTGCTCTGAGAGGAAGACGAAAGCCGTCAAGTCCTGTCTGGACTGTCTGGCTTCTTTCTGTGAGGAACATCTCCAACCTCATTATGCTCCAGCTTTACGGAAACACAAGCTGGTGGATCCCTCCAGGAATCTACAGCAGAACATCTGCTCTCTTCACGATGAGGTGATGAAGATCTTCTGTCGCACTGATCAGAGGTGTATCTGTTATCTCTGTCTGATGGACGAACACAAAGGCCACGAGACGGTTTCAATAGCAGCTGAATTTACAGAGAAGCAGAAGAAACTCCAGGAGATTCAAGAACAAATCCAGCAGAGGATCAAGTACAGAGAGACAGACATGAGGCTGTTCCAGCAGGAGGTGGAGAACATCAACGAATCTGCTGACAAAGCAGTGGAGGACAGTGAGGAGATCTTCTCTGAGATGATCCGGCTCATCCATAAAAGAAGCTCTGAGGTGAAGCAGCAGATCAGATCCCAGCAGACGTGAGTCGAGTCCTGGATCTTCAGGAGATCCTGGAGCAGGAGATCAGGGATCTGAAGAGCAAAGACAGAGAGATGGAGGAGCTCTCACACACAGAGACAAACTACGGGAGCTCCTGAGGGACAAACGGGAAAATGTCCCCCTGGCTGAGGCTAAAATGGACGTTTTGCCACCAAAACCAGAACCAAAGACCAGGGAAGACTTTTTGAAATATTCAAGAGAAATCACACTGAATCCAAACACAGCAAACATGTATGTGTTATTGTCTGAGGGGAACAAAAAAGCAAAAGTGATCAAACAAAAACTTTATTATTCCACTCATCCAGACAGATTTACAGTTTGTCCTCAGGTTCTGAGCAGAGAACGCCTGACTGGACGCTGTTACTGGGAGGTGGAGTGGAGAGGAGAGGAGTAGCTCTTTATGTAACAGTCGCATACAGAGACACTCCCAGATCAGGCGACTGCTTGTTTGGATGTAATGACAGATCCTGGTCGCTGCACTGTGGGATCAATGTTTACCAATTCTACTTTAACAAAGTGTGTACTCTCATCTTGGGTCCTGATTCCTCCAGGGTGGGAGTGTACCTGGACCACGCAGCTGGCGTTCTGTCCTTCTACAGTGTCTCTGAAACCATGACTCTGCTCCACAGAGTCCAGACCACCTTCACTCAGCCGCTCCACGCCGGACTCGGGTTCAGCTCTGTTGGAGATTCTGCTGAGTTCATCAGACAGAAATAGATGATGGTTCTTAGTTGTGTTGAGAACTCACCATTGACGTCAACAGGTTGATGTTTTGTTGCAGCTCGAGCTTGTTTGTTGAGAACCATTTCTGAATGAGTGGGGTTATTGGGCTCAAAAGTTGCAAATTTTGCTACAAAATCAGTAAATTGAGTTGCGAGGGTTAAATTGATGGGTACACACTAGATCAAACAATGTCATGGACCACACAGATGGGCAACATTGTTAATAAAATGAGTAGAAACATTTCAATAATTAGAAACAATACTAACTACATGTCAACTGAAGCAATCAGATTGGTTCTGTAGTTTTTAGTCTTGTGTTACTTGGACTATTGCCCTGCTGTTTGTGGATAATTAAATAAACTTCTTCCTGTTTGGTCATGAAACATTTTGATTCATGTAATCTAACTTTTACATTTGTTCATTTTTTAGAAGACATTGGTTTGCTTTAATTTGTGAAGACTGTAGACAAGAATTCTGTCAATCATCAATCCTGGTTTTTGTCTTTAAATGTAAACGGAAATAAAACTAACCAAGAATCTGTGAACATGGAATCTGTGTGTGATATTTTTGAACCAGATTCAGTCAACAGACTTCAGTTATTAACCCAACAGTTAGGTCCTTTCTCACACCCACAGTTCCACTTTTCCAGTTTTGGGGTTCACATCCCCAAACGCTCCAGTTTCCACTTTGCCGTTGTGGCAGGTGGAGTGCCACTTAGTAAACTGGTTCCTCCTGTGTGCACCAGCTGCTTACCAGCAAAGGGCTTATCCAGATGGTTTCCCTCTGGCAGTGTGAGAGCTTCTTCCGAGCTGCTTCCAGGCTGGACCGGCTGAGCGCAGCCTCAGGCTGCTCAGCACGGTCACTGTTGTAGCTGAGTCCAGGCTTAAATCTGTTCAGCACAGGGGGTTTTCTTGCTGAATGTTGCCTTAAATGCTGCTCAGTGATGTGATGTTTGGCCCTAATGTGAACCAGGCTGTTTATGCTGTTCGACTGACTGTCCTTCTAGCTGCATGCACAGGTGCTGCAGTTTTGTATTTTGTGTTGTTTTAGATACGTTGTTTCTGGCGCCACTGTTTGATGCTTCGGTTTACACCACAGCTGGTGTTGCTGATTGCTCCTGCTACCAGTGTTGTTTTGAGTGGCTGTGCCGCCCTCTTGCAGCCTCTGTGTGCAGCGGGCCGCCGCCTGCCCACACACTCGATTAGCTGACGCGGCGGGTTTAAACTCTGGAGCCACCTGGTCGCCCTGACTCACCAGACACTACCAAAGCCCAAAGTTTTCTCACGTAGAACGACAGAAGGGCAATAGCCGCTGTCGGTGTGCGCCGTGAGTGTGGCCAACAGAGGGCTGTGTGCAGGCTCTGGCGTGACCCATTATTTTTGGAGCAATTGTAGTATTTATGGGCATTTGTGCTTTGTGTGTATTTTAGCATTGGTATTTTCATCATTTCATATCAACAGACTTCTATTTGTTAAAATTCCTGTCTCAGATGTTGGAGAGTCTTGCATTCATTTGAGTTTTTTGTTTTCTGGTGGCTCCGCGCGGCAGTTTGGGGAAATCACAATACCACACCTTCACCCTCCATGTCTTTCCAGCACCTCTATGCTCTTAGTGTTTCCTTCCTCTGCTGGTTGTCTTGTGTGAACAAAGTGGTCTGGTGTACATAAGAGGGAAACCTCCAGAAAGCACAGGAACAACATTTCTTTATTTGATAAAACCCACATTGACTGCACAGCTCACACTTGCTCTTTCATGCCATCTCTTTACACTGAGATCCTCCGCCTTTCATGGGCTCTAAGTTAATTGTCTGGCCCCCTCCAGGAAGAAAACCACTTTAACCTAACATTAAAACTCCTTTAAACAAACAAACATAAATTCAGTCATAAAATAATAAAAAACTCAAATCATTACAAATCAAAAAGGTAATTAAACAAATCCAATCCCCTTCGTTTTCTTCTTCCTTATGCCAACCACCAAACAGGAAGTGAAGGGCTAGGCCACCATTTTGTCACCTGGTACGATACTCAAGGGAACTGCATGACACACCTCCGTTCCCCTTAAGATGTGGTTGCTCCTCTCTACCACCCTCGACAGACCCGGACAACCCAAACCCCCACAGCACCCGTCCAGGCAACCCCTGTAAATGTGCTTGTGACTAAGGCTTTAGCCTTGACACACAGTTGGATGTCTTCAATGTCAGAGCGGGTGGCTAAGTAAAATCCACCGCTATTCAAGATTTCTTCACTTGACTAAGAGTTGACCTTCAAAGTCACTTTTTACAGCTTTGGTAGTTATCAAAGAAGGATCTTGGTGTTCGGTTCAAGTGCAAAAACCCTGAATCAACGAGCTGATTATGATTGATTTATGGATTTATAAATCCATGAATGGATCCGGGCAGTACAGAGGGTGATCTGTCTGTTCTTGCTGGATGACTGCTTTCTCTTTCAGATGCTAATTTATTGGCTTTCTTGGATTCTAGTCACTTCTTTTCTCTGTACTTGACATGCTTTGATTTATATTCCCTGCAATTTATCTGAGCTGTCAAGAGATCCGCGTACCACAGAGTCAGGTTATTGGTAGAAGCTGGACAGGACTCAAAAACCTTTTGGAGATCTGTTTGGAGAGCTGGTTGGTCCGTCTTTTTGCAGTGCAGATAGTTAGAGGCTGGTGGTTTTCAGTTCATGGTTTGTGAGACTCGATCTGGGATGTGTCCTGTTGTAATTGTTACTGGATGTTTTTCTGGAATGGTGTCGTCCAGCAGCTGCTGAACCAGTAGGGACGCCTCTGTTGTGCTTCTCCAGTTCTGTCTCCAGCTCAGCCGGGTGTCTTTGGTTGGACCTGCTCAGCATGTTTCCTGGCCTCCGTGTGCTTAGTGTACATGTTCAGGTGGTCCTTCAAGTTGTGTGACTGAGACTCAAGTGTCTATATGTTCATAATCAAACGCAAACAGTTTTATGGGCATATAATAAAAACTAAACACATTTTTGTATAACTTGAAAAACCAAACTGTCCTGTGATGTCTTACCTCCCAGGAAAGGGATTTGAAAGAGTTCTCCATCTGCTTATGTCTCGGCTGGACTGTTGGTTATGGTGTGAATCCGTCATCTCTGCATGTTGTGTTTGTTTGTTGAACAGAAGACCACATCACCCTTGTCTTTTCACCGGCTTCCAGTTATCTTAGATTTCAGTTTAAGGTTTTTGGGTTTTTAAAGCTCCTCATGGTCTGGCTCCATCCTAATATTTGTCAGCTTCTGCAGAAACGTGATCCGGGAAGAAGCTGAACCGCTTCTACTCAGCTTTGCTTGAAAGTTTCTCAAACTGGACTCAAATCCAGAGGCGATGGAGCATTTCCACCCAACTTCAGGAATGATCTTCTGCTCCTCCACATCAGAGCTGCTTCAAGTTTTTTACCAGCCTCAGTTGAGCTTCACATTTATCCATTTAAGCTTTCATTTTCTTTTTTACTTTTATCTGGTTATTTTTCTGATTTATGATGTTTCATTATTTCTATGACGCTGATTGTCTTTGTCTTATTGCGCAGCTCTCATAAAATGTGTTAAATAAATAAAAGGGACATTGTGACACAACAGGGTGCTAAAACGTGGATGTGATCATCCGTAGCTGCCGTCTGGAGGCCTATAGAGTTTGGGGAAGGTGAGGAGCTGGACGGCGCTGAACGCAAATCTCCGGTTGCCCACATTCTTCTGCACGTTATCCATCCTGCAGCCGTTCCTGAACAAAATGCAGCATCGCACAAATGCACGCAAATCAGCTTTAACACACACAGCTCCTTGCTTTCTCAGTTTTTGATACAAAATGAGAAAAATCTCAAAAGAGAATGAATGAATCAAGATGAAGGTACAGATTCTTTGTATCTCCAAACATTAAAACATTCTAACATTTGTTAAAATTTTGTCCAAACTGGAACTCGTGGCCAGATTTTTTAGAAAAAGTTTTGAAGAAAAACAGAAGAAATATGGAAGATAAGGAAAGTGAAGCCACACATAGAAAGAAATGTTGCACAAAAAGCAAACTCAGAGAAATGAACAAAAATTAAACGAGTTATTGCTTCGGTGAGCAGCTTGTGACCAAAGGAAGAAGGTCTGATTATAACGTTCACCTACATCATCCTAAATATTGACCACTGACTGTATCTAAGAGTGACCACTGCCCCCACTGGAGTTCCAAACAAGAAGTACCTGCTGGCTCCAAGAAGCCAAAATCCCATAGACTTCTGTAGAGAAATAAACGGCTGTTACTCAGTCATTCAAGAATAACTATTCTTTTTCTGATATTTTATTTTTACATTTTCTTGATAATCATCCTTCTTCATATTTTTTCTGTAGTTCAAGTTCAAGTTATAAACTGGCCAATCAGATGCCTCAGTAAAAGTAGGTGGAGCCTGCTGGCCCCCCACGTCCAACATTCAAAATGTTTGACAGATTCTACCGAGCCCTCTTTCACGTGGTTGGGGCAGGGCTGTAGAATGCATGTTTGCACCAGCACAAAAGTCTGGTGCACACACACCTCTTTGATCAGACTGCATTTCACTCAGCAGTCTTACATCATCACTTTGCTTTTTAATCAATGTCAACATGGGCTCCAACTATATATTTATCTTTTGTAAAGCTGTTCCCAGTCATCTTTTAATGACGTTTAGGCAGATTTTAGCCCAAATTTGAAGGCATAGTTTCTGCAGAGCGGCAGAGGCTCATTAAAAATAAGCTTCTAAGCTGTGGATGGGACAACATGCTGATATCCCATCATACCTTTGTGTACACTCTCTCCTGCTAGCTCACAGCCCCTCACAACCTCAGGCTAACATTAGCGAAGCAAAAAAATAAATAAAAAATACGGTGAGCAATGTCAAAGCTTAGCAGCCATGCAGTTTAGAGCCAGACGAGGAAAACAAAGATGCAACTGGATCTATTTGTCTCCCAGAGGATGAACCCGTATGGAGCGGAGCACGGAGCCTTTGGCCCGCCCATCACAGAACCTGAGCTTTTTCAAACTGCAGGTTCCTGATCCAACACCATTTGAATAAAGTTATACTTAAAAACGAGGTTTTAATCTTAAATTCTGAAATTCTTTTACAATCATTTATCTTTTATAATATCATTGAAAATCATAGTGCTGATCAAAATAACGAGAATAAGATAAATATCTGATCCATGAGCGGGATACATCTGATTCCGATCAAGATTGGATTGGGACATCCTTAGCTGCTAGCTGTAACTTTGCAAGAGCCGTAATGTCTTTTACTTTTTTTTATCCATCTTGATCCTTTAGTGGTCACAGTAAATGACTTATGAAAGGTTTTTGCACCTGTGTAGTCCTGGAAGCTCCTCACGGTTGAAAAAGTCACATGATTTTTGGCCACTTGTTGTGTGGAACCTTAAGTAAACTTAACTTAAGTAACTTAAGTAAACTTGAATCTCACTTAAAGTTTCAAAAAGGACAACAATCTGGGTGTTCTTCAAGCTACCAGAGCAGTTCTCCTTCAACCAGAAGGTTGCTGGTTGAATTCCTTTGTGTTTTTGTCAGCTGGACAAACATCAGTGTCATCGGAACAGGTCAGTGTTTCCGGTATGTGGTGTTCTACTGGTATTTAGCCAGCAGAACCACCAAGCTGAAGATGAGCCAAAGAACCAGGAGGTGGGAGGTCACCAGGAGGAAGGCCACCGGGTAAAAGTGCCGTCTGGGAGCCTTTGGGGCCAAACACAAAGGAGGCCAGGAGTCCTGGAGACCAGAGGGCTGCTCGGCCGGATCTAAGCCAGAAACACTGAACCCTGAGTGGGCGTAACAGCCCAGCATCTGCCCCCAGGACAGACGAGATCTGGAGGAGCGTTTGCATGCATGTGAGAAACGAGGAGAAAAAGAAAACAGGAGGACAAATCAAAGCAAAGGATGCAGAAAATGAAGAGGAGGATGGAAGCAAACGAGCAGAGACAGACACCCACCTCCTCATGCAGTCTAGGGAGGTGCTGAAGTGCAGCTGGCTGAGGGAGTGCCGCTCTCTCAGGATCTGACACTGCTCCAGAGTCACCGACATGGCCGTGCGGTCCTTTGCACTCTTACAGCTCGTCAGACGCACACCGTTTACCGAACGACACACCTGCACAAAAAACAGACTCGATAACAAATCCACAAACCGCATGAACCACTCAGGACGTGTCAGAGGGTTTCATAAAAATCACAACCAGAGCTTTAGCTCCTCTGATGATGTTCTTTCAGCTGCCATAACTATTCAACCGTTTACGCAGTTAACAGAATTCCAACAGATTCTGGTATAGAAAAATGGCTTTGGGCTGATTTTTGACGTTAGCACAAAGCTGTTTTTCTGAGCCTCAGCTTTGTTGGAGTTTGGGTAATTATTTAAACAGTCGAACATTTATGGGAATTGAAAGACAGTCAACACTGGATCTAAAGCCCTGGTGTAAAAGGGGTAAATCAGGGCTGAATTCAGTTCAGGACAGGATTTTGTTTAATTTAATACAAGTGTTAAAGAACAAGCCTTTCAGTATGCAGCCAAACCTATAATCAGCACTAGGGGGCGTCCTAACATAATACGTAATTGCCCGCAGGATGCCCACACAAACAACACTCTGTTGTCTAATTTCCTCATTTCTCATGCTATGCACACATCAGGCATGTGATGCGCATTCAAGAATGCGCTAAAAGGGCCTTTTTGAACACATTTTTAGCATGCGGTGTTCTGGACTGTCGCTTCCAGATACTAGCGCATATACTCATAGCTGGAAGAGGTTTGGTGCAAAATGTTGAAGCGATGCAAATCTGGAGAATCTTGTTCCGTCCCTTTTCTTTCACAGCTCTATTCCGATAAATGAAAGACTTGGTGTCATAAATTCTGGTCAGCCACAATCTGCCGTTATTAATTTATCCTTCATGATCAATTTTTCAAACGGTTGGCACTTCCATGTGCTGAAAATGATGCCATGCATTTGTCACTACCACATACGAGTCCCTGATTGGTCAAAGTTCAAGTAGTTTAACTCCAAGCGCATGTTTAATTGCTGCGTGTTTTTACGTAGAGCCCCAAAACAGACATAAAAACATGAGAGTTTTGAACGCAGAAGCCTGAAACGCACAAATAAGCCCATTTACAAAGACTTTATTGGAAGTGGTCGCTAGAACGCACGTTCCCGAGCCCGGTGTGAACGTAGCATAACAGTCAGGCTACATGCAAGGAGCACGTCCACAAAGTTCCGTTGTGACCAAGGTCGTTAGCGTCACTGACCGAGGCTGCGATCCACAGCACCTCCACGTTCTTCCGCTTCTTGACCTCCACGCTCCGATCAAGAGACGACAAAGACTCTGACAGTGACTGGATACCAGCTGAGGAGAGAAGCTGCCTCAGTCAACCAGTAAAACCTGAGATCTCCTCTCTTTTTGTGCCGCCTCAGCAGAATCTCTGAACCACTGGCCTTACCCATATGAGGCAGAGCGTCCCTCAGCGCGTTACAGTAAGCTCTGAGACGTTCACAGCTCTGCAGATTCACGTTCTCCTGTAGAGAACTGTCTCCAAACCTGTCAGAAAACATTACATTCATGAGCTAGAAAATGCTACCAATGAAAATGAGAGTTTAGACTCAAAAGTTGACAGAAACAGAGCGGTTTTTAAATAAAAGCTCCATTGGAAGTGTTGCTGTTGAGCTGAACCACAGCAATCATTTATAATGTGATGCATAATACAATGCATTTACTGATTATTATACGTACAAAAGACTAAACACTTTCAAATGTTTAAAGCGTTTCTGGGGCATTCAGGTCTCAACCTCAACTCTTTATTAGAGCAACTAAAAGCTTTCTCATGAAAGAGTTTAGCATGAAATAAATGGATAAAGTGAGATTCAGATGATTTAAATGGGTTCTACTCTGCTGTTTGCAAAATATTAATCATTAATAGATTTTAAATGTAAAAACTGCAGATAAATCTTTTTATTTTGATGATACTCTTCTTTTCATAACCACATGCTGCCACTAGGGGGTGCCTGAACCTCTATGTGAACTCTGTCAAAGTAGACTTGTGTTTTCATTCACAGAACGTAGAGTCCTGGTTTTGTCCAGAGTTCATTTTCACAGATAGTCTAGTTTGTTTGTCTGCTCTGAAAGATCCCCTGAACTCAGATACTGCCACGACAAGAAAACTGTTTCTCCTGAGGTCAAAGGTCAGTTCATTTTCAAATTAGCTGGTGCAGTTCACTTCAGCCAGCCACACAGTGGAGGAGGCGCCTCTCCTTGCTTTGGTCCAGCCTCCTCTATGGACCGTGATCTGAGAGGATGGCCAATCGCGTTCTAGAGCTAGCATAGACTTAGCAGCTTAAAACAAGTGGGTCAGAGGAAAACTACTGAACACGACCTCCATCAACTTCCTGTGTACTCTGTTCTCTTCAACACACGGAGGAAGAAACTTCCTGTTTCCTGTCAGAACATGTGATGGGAAATGAAGTTCTTGACTCCGACACAGAGTCATCACTTTCACCTCGAAACATAAATGCTTCTGAGCTGATGTGAAAACTGCATTGTCACGTTTGTAATTTCAGAACTGTGCTTTTAGTTGTGGTTCGTGAGGTTACCAAAATAAAAGCATGTCATGTATTTAAATTGTTTGCGATTTGTTTAAGTGTTTCATGAAGAAATTTTAAAAAGTGTATTTTTTGGGGGAGGGGCTTCAATATATGTAGTCATTTCTTTTCTCCAAGTTTTTTCTAAACCATGTTGTGACACGTTTTCAAAAATGACATCATAAACAATGTCATCACTCAGAACAGAAACGGTTCAGCAGCACATTTGAACTCAGGGTTCAGCTCGGAGTCAGATTTGGGTGTGTCGTGTCAAACATCTGTTTGTTTACCTCTCAGCCAGACTCTGCTGCTGGTTAATTCCAATGTTGAACAGAATGGATTCAACTTGTATCAAACGTCCAGCTTTAAGCTCCTCCGGTAACAATCTGAAGGTTTCCGGCGGCAACGGGACTTCGACCACAAAACTTCCCCTGATTGGAGGAGATCACATTCTGTGTTGAAGGGTACATCTATGAGCCTGAACAGCAACTTTCTTTGGACTCACCATGTTCCTCTGAGCATCGGCAGCAGGTCCTTCGGCTGCTCCGTTTTAGCCTCCGTGACTTTGAAAGCCACGCTCCTCAGGTCGGCCACGCCCACTTCCATGTCCTCCAGCATCCCGACCTCCTCTCCTGACACACAAACGCACCACGGGCAACTTCACTTCTTTGAAATTTGAGTTTCAGAACTTGAGAAGGATCAGTTCTTGCTCTGGGGCTGAAATGGCATCACTGGTTCTTGAGAGCAGAGTTTAGAGACTTTTCATCAGAACTAAACAACTGTCTGTTGGTTTCTGTGTTGTTTCTACAGGTGTGCAGGTTCACTAGCAGGGACTCCCGGCACGCCGGTAATCCATCTATACTCACTCTGACTGTATTTAACAATAGTTTTGCCAGCCCTTACTCACCAGTCTGTCAGCCAAACTCTAGTGGAATTAAGCCTAAATATCAATCTGGATACTCTTAGTTCTGCAAAGTCATGGATCCCTGACCCAACCGAAGCAATCTGGGAAGAGGAGTCTCAAATGTGACAACCTGTTTTCACGGTGACTTGGAACATCTGATTTAGTCTTCTATCCACATGTTCAGTTCCCTCAGATGATGAAATATTTCAGCCAGAGGTTCCCCTCAGCAGCTCCAAGCAGCTTTGAGTAATTGCACCACTCGTTTGTTAGGAATGCTTAGAGTTCCTCTCACAATTCAAACACTCAGGCCAGCACCTTACTGCCCGACAACCATCAGACATGAAGCAACTAGGTTTTATGATTCACTCTCCTGTCCTCATACGAAGATGCAACCTTTAAAAAGATGTGTCTTCTTAAAGGTTGCTTGATCAACACGAAACAACAACATGCAACACAGGAACAAGCTCTGGTGGTGCAACACGCTGTGTAAAAATAGCACCGGGGTTTCTGTCTTCGTGCTCACAGAGCATTTGTTGATCATAGCTGCTGCTTCATCAATGCAAACATTTGTACAGTTTTCCCACTAAAGCCCTCCTTTGTCAAGATATTTCAATGTGTCTCAAAACAATTCCTCTCCTGTTGTTTTTTCCAAGCAGTTCCTTTCAAAATAAGTTTTCTCCTTTGGCATCTCCATCTGCAAAATGCATGGTGGCTAGTAGCTGAGAATGAATAAAATCTGTTGACCCCTTGAGTTGTAAGTTTCTTACTGATGTGAATCTTTTCCAGAGCAGCAGTTTTGATGTCCAAAACCATCTGATACTCTGGTTTTTGAGAGCAGGACTTTAGTTTTGTCTTTCGCTGCTAAAGTATCATTAAATTACCGTAACTCTTCAACGTGTTACGCAAATAACCTAATTCCAATGGATTCTGAAGCCACTTTTTGTCCGTGTCAGAATGCGTCGAGTTACGTCAATTGAACAAACACTTTAATACTGTAAAGTGTTGCATATCAGTGCAATAATTTGGTTGCAAATACTTTAACTGCACAAATGGTTGAAGAATTACAGTAGTCAAGAGAATGTAAACTCAGAGCTAAAGGTGTTAAAAAGTTAAAGGTTTTTCATGTACTTTCAAAAATGGCTGGTTTCTGTATAAAATACACTACCAGCTCTTTTTGGTTTCGTTTGGCATTTAAGCTTATTGGACTCCATGGCACTGTTACAACAAGAACATCAGACTCGATGTTGTTGCATCTGTGATGAAAGAAAGTCCTAATGAAAGATAGCTTTAGCTTTTTTCCCCTCACATTCACTGTCGTTTTTCATTTTGCCCACTACTCATACTAGGTCCTCTAACTGTGCCAGAATCTCCTCCACGACTCTGATTGGGGTCTGATTGCACCGCTCACTGGCGCTTGGTAATGACAGCATTAAATCTTTTCTTTTCACAGGCAGTTTTCCATATGCTGCTGCCATCATTGACCATTTTTAAAGACAAATGGAGGGACTTGGATAGTTTCCCATGGCACACTTGACAGCTTTCATGGCACTCTAGTGTGCTGTGGTTCACTGGTTAAAAATCCACGTATTAAAACCATATTGAGTACCGTAGGTGCTCAGCAGGCTTTCAAACTGAACCAGGATTCCCACAGTGAGAAGCTGCTGCAGGAACTCAGGATCCTCCAGACCGCCATACAGCTTTAACACAAAGCCACAAACCACCGCTGAGAGCTGGAACACAGACAAGAACCTTCAGACTTAAGAAAAGAAAAAAAGAAATCACTGAAAAGACAGCTGGAAGCCTTCTTTACCGCCTGGCTGAAGACGGCGTGCCGCCTGTGCAGCATCTGTGCAGGCCCCTGGTTCATGGTAGCACCCACCGCCTCCTGCAGGACTACGAAGGTCATAGCAGTCCGAGCCTTCAGCACCGCCTCACGGACACAATCCCTGAGGGTGATCACAAGTGGGAGCAGCTGCTCCTGCCAGGAGGACTCGGAGGAGGAGCAGGGAGACGCTGGAAAGCAAAATTCATACAGCCTCTTCATTCCATCCAGAAAAAGGCTCCTTACTTTGAGTCCAAAGCTTTACAGGACGTCCCACCAGTGTAGTAGGATTTTGAGTCTTCTGAGTGTTCCTGATGCTCTGCTGGTGGCTCCTCCTGAAGATGGGGGTCCCGTCCCAGCAAGCGGTCCACCATCGCGATGATGCAGTTCAGACTTTTGGCCACATTGGCCCACGTGAGGTCCTACGCAAACACACACGTGAAAAACTGCAACACTTGTCCAAAACGGCTCAGGAGTGCTCGGACTTGCCCAGTCCTCCTCGTTGTATTCCGACTCCGGCAGACGCTCCGGATCAGGTGGAAACCCCTCACACAGCAGCCCGTTGCTGTGGGCGTGGCCGTCATTGCAGTTTGAAGCGCACTGATTATGGATGTCCAGCAGGGTGCTTTTAACCAACTCATCTTTCAGTGCGTGAACAAACCGATGAACCTGATTGAAAGCGAACACAGGATCAGGTCTCTGAATCTCATGGTCATCTTCTGTCGTTTCATTGATTCCTCACCTGCTGAGAAAGACCGTCCAGGACCTGCAGCAGCTGGTTGGCTCTGGGCTCCAGAGAGATGGAGAGCAGCTCCTCTGCCAGCCCGAAGATCAGAGGTTGCAGATGGTTGATGCTGACCAGCAGGTCCCTGGCTCTGCAGCTTTCACTGGAGGAGTAGGAGACAGAGCTGCAGGGGGACAGGAGGTCAGTAACCAAGCGTCCTGGTAGGGATTATCCTAAAGGCCATCTGTGAAGGATACCTGTTCCTGTGGTGACGGTGTTTACTGAGAAGCCTCTTCAGCCCTCCATGCTTGAAGCCGTAATGGTGATCAGCTGGAGCACCAAACGTGATGACCTCGTACCAAACTCCTGGAGAAGATCAGCCCTCAGCTTAACCAAACAAACACCCACGGGAAGGCTGTGAAAGCTGAAGATAGAAGCACTTCCAGGATCTACCTGCACTTCCGGGGCTGGTGACCTCCATTCTCTGGGAATGAAGGTTGGTTGGAACAAACTGAAGGTGTCTGTCAGACTTACTGAGGCTGGACTTGAAACAAGAAGAGGCTGTTTTGAAAAGAAAAACATTCTGCTACAGATTAAGGATTAAAGGACAGAAGCAGACATGAATGATGTCTCATGATTCAGGAAGGAAGTGACTTTACATTTTTAGCAGAAGAAATACTGATACATTGTGGAAAAATTCCTTCTGTGCTGGAAATTATTCGTGTTTTCCAATGGAAAGGATGACCTTTGGCACGTGTGGATTATTGGGAAAAGTTTAAGCTTCAGTCTTTCTCCTCATTAAGCCAAAACTTTGTAAACATAATTAAAAGGACTTCACCTGAGAGTTTTCCGATCTCAGTCAGAGTTTCTTGGTAACAGCCAATCAGATGGTTGCAGAGGCTAATGACATCACAGCGAAGCCCATCCCAGTGGGGCAAAAGCTGCCCGAGTTCCCTCAGATCCAAGACTCTGAAAGAAAAGCAAACTTCTTCATCGCATGACATCCTAGTTTAATTGGTATCTTCAGCATCTTTCCAGTTCTGGGTCAACGCCAACACATTTGTCCTCAGCGGTTAGCCCTGTTATCAATTTTAAGTTACCGTGAAATTCTTCCGAAAAGTGATCCGATAATGGCCCCAAAGAAAAGACGTCAAAAAATTCAAATTTCACTGGAGGGTAGAAAGCTGGATTTTTAGCTTTTTAACAACTGGCTGTTTTGGTGAAGAACCATCAACAGCCACATTTCTAACTGTACCCATTTGTTGGCAAATGCTAGTCAACAAGCTGCAGTTCTAATTGTATAATCTGACAGATTTTATCACCAGAACTAACTAAAACAATGAAAAGATGTGAACTACGATGTGAACCATCCGCTCTGTCTCGTTTAGGTTGCGGGACAGGGTTACTGACTCGTTGAGAACTCTGCCGACAACGTCCGTAAAAGGAGCTGTAGCCTACAGTCAAGTATTAGCAGCTCATCCTCGTCTTAGCTTTGACATCGCAGGTTCTTCCTCCTTAACCTCAGACTACAGGGTTGTTGACCCATCCTGATCAAAAAAATTAACAATTGTCTCTTCTTCTTTATTTCTGGGTTGTATCATGAAAGAGCTTCTCTGCAAACATCAGGAAAGTCTAGCTCTGGAAGACAGAAGGTCTGAGTCTGACTAATGCGATGCTACAGAAGTGATGCATGCGAAGTCTTGACCTACTTTGGTGTCTGAGAAACATCATAGAGATATTTGATGGATCTGGGTTTCGTAAGAGCCAAGAAACCCTACAGCTTCATGCTGCTTCAACATGAAGGTTTTTGATCACCTGAAACTTTGTTTTCACTTTGCTGTTGGACCTCAGATCATCAAGCTTTGTCCAACCCCTCCAACCCCACGGAGAAACCAAGTTGTGCTGAAAGTACCTGCTTGTGAGCTCCTGAACGAGCGCGCTCAGTAGCTGTTTGGGCACAGAGAAAGACAGCGGCGTCTCTGACATCTGCTCTTTCACCAGCAGCCATCTGCGGTCGTCCGTCTGAAACCTGTAGAGCTTACAGACCTGAGCGCACAGAACTGCACACAAACGAGAGAAAGCATGAGGACGGAGTCTGCAAAAACTCAGCAGCTCATCCAGACTGTGCTCTCACCAGCTCTCATCGTCGGACTGTTTTCTTTGTCTTGGATGGAGCCATGAAGAGCGTCACACAGGGCAGGACACTAAACAGAACAATTTCCTCTTTATTTAGACCAAACTCAGACTCTGGGATTTAATCTTTCCAACCTTGTGTTCAGGTGGAGCGTTGTCCTCTTCCTCTTCCTCCATCTGCAGACGGGACACCTTTACCTCCCCGACCTCATTTGCTCTGTCTGTCATCCTGATGAAAATTGAGCAGATGGAGAAACGAAAATCACGTGTCATGCTGTTTCAGTTTCACATTAAGAGCTCAGTCTGCCGGACACTTTCTGCTGCAAACATCTGAGCAAACAGAGGTCAGAGTCTCTCTGATGTGGGTCACGTTTGTGTGAACTGAGGCAGATCAACCGGTGGAACAATGACAGGAAGTAAAGCAAAAACAGTGAGGCAGGAAGTGACATCATCCGGAATGTTTCCAGTATAAAAGAACACTTGAAGGAGGTCTTTTCAGAAAAAAAGTTGGAAAACTTTTTGTTGGTTATTGCCGGGACTGAGGTCATAAATGAACAAATCAGTCCAACAACTACATTTAAATCCAGTATTGTACTAGACTTTGCCATATTTATAAAAATCGCAAATCATTTGTACTTAATTACTTTGTTCTCAAATTGATGTTCTATGTTACAATTAAGCTCTTTTCCAACTGTTTTGTTTCATCTTTTAAATAAAGAGATACTCAGAAATGCAATGTTGAGCATCATTTTATTCATGCTTGTGCTCCATCATCAGAAAAATGCCTCAAAACAGCAAAAAAAAACATTTTCATGGCTGAGTTTGTCTGTCTGTCTGTCTGCTTTTGTAGTTTGTTTATTTTTGTATATCTCATTTGTGGTTCAGATTTATCTGTCATTCAGATAATCTTTGTTTACGCTATTTAAAAAGAAAATTCTCTACTCACACAGATTTCAGAGATGTTTTATGAGGCTTGTAGTATCTGAGATGCACATGAGTGTTTGTGCTCGTCGCTGTTAACTGATGGACTTTAGACTGTTTGCAGATGATCTCAGTTTCATGTGAAGCAACAACTGTTTGCTTGAGTTAGATACTGAAGACTTTCTATTTGATTACAAACTAAAGGTTTCAGAGCAGCACATTATCTAAAAGAGTATTTTTCTAAAATGGTTGTTCCTCATCATCAACATAACAAGAGAACTCATCAATAAATCTGGATACTTTCAGTTTGCTAACAATTATTTCTCAGTTTTCACAACATTCTTGGTCAAATTTTGATCAAAGTGTGTTTCACATCCAAAACCTAAACTTTAAGAAAGTAAAAAGATCCTTGTTTCAAGAAAAAATGTCCTGCAAGAAAAATAATCTTATCAACAAAGTGTTCAATAACAAAATAATCTTAGTTTGGGAAAGCAGGTTTTACTGAATTGAAGTTTTTCTCAAAATAACAATTCTTGGTAAGACCATTTTTCGTATTGAAATGGTAAAGTCTTTCCTTTTTGGCTTATTTAAAGAATGATGAAATGTATTTTAAGAATGTTTTACTTTTTTCTAAACCTATGTTCACACTGGGCACGGAAACACAACCTATGCATGCAAGTCTATGTAAACGTGACTTTATGTGCCTTTCAGAATTCTGAACAGAGGTCTGCGTCCAAAACTCTTGCATCCACGTGTAGCTACGCAGGTTTTTAAGTCTGTTTTCAGGCTCTAGTTATAAAAGGGTGTCCATTGAACTTTTAATGCAAGTTAAACCAGTTGAACTTCAATGAATCAGGAACTCGGATTTGGTAGTGCCGTTTATGGATGGCGTCCTTTCAAAACACCCAAGTACCAACTGGACGGAGCAGGATTCACCAGATTTACACCGCTTCCACATTTTGTACCAAGCCTCTTCCAACTGGGAGCACATGCGCTGGTATTGGATAGTGATACTCCAGTGTGAACACCGAATGAAAAGTGCGTAAAAGAATGTTCGTTTAGCGTGTTCCTGAACACATGTATGCGGTGTACGTAGCTGAAGGAGCCGGTATTTGCAGACCAACAAATCTTGCCGTGTTTTTTTGTGATTTAGGTTCATACCAATTCTTGGCAGATAATTGAGTTTGGCTGTAACTTTTCTACCGCAAAGATCAAAATGATGCTAACGTTTTTAGGTACTTTGACCAATACCAATATACAATATTAATATAAAATGCAAGTTGTAAATTTCTGTTTGATCATGTTACTACAAAGTCCAATGCATTATATATAAAAAAAAAACATCAGTTCAAAAATGTCCCACAGATCTGAAGTACCCTGACAGAATGAAGGTCAGGACTTTTGACTGTTTTCCATCCGAAACGTAAACAGAAAAGAAGTCTTTCATGTTCATGTTCAAGCTTTGCAGAAACCTGATAATGGAAGTCATTTAAGGCAGTTTGACGAAGGTAGGACTGAAAAACGGCAGGACAGTGTTCCCCGAGGACCAGTTTTAGGAAACATCAAATGAGTGAAACATGTTTTTAATAACCTAAAAAGAGAACTCACAAAGATAAAGACTGTGGAAAGTTAGAAACTACTGCCTGACCCTTGATAAAAACCAAGAACTGGACCATTAGGTGATCAACGTATCGCACAACCTACAATAAACCAGTTATGGACAGAAATGTGAAGCAAGAGTGCATAGATCTGCACAGAGCTGACTGGATCACACCCTCTGCAAACACAAAATGTGTTGAAACAAGTAAACCACAAGCAGCCACTTCTGCAGCTGCAGCATGCACCCGCGAGCAGACACACCTGAATGCAGCATGCCAGCCCAGAGCCTGCCTGCCTCTGTCTACAGGAGATTCCTCACCCTGTCAGGCCTGTCATCAAACATGCTCTCTTCCAGAGTCCCCATCTGTCCTCCTCCTGTCTGCAGCTGTCAGGACGCCTAAACAGGAAGAGAAGCTCTTTGCTTTTCTCTGTGTAGGCGGAGCCACAAGTTGCACTTTCACTTCCTCTTAAGCAGCAGGTATCCGAGCAACAGCCAATCAGGTTGGGTGGGGAGGCTCAGTATTTCTGAAATCCTCCACTACCAAATTTATTCACTGACTTCAAAGAAAAGACCAGGAAACATTTGAAAGAGTAAAAATATGTATCTGCTCCTAACGGATGGAATCAGTTCTAAAGACTTTTTTGAAGTAACCAAAAAACTATTTTTAACATAAAACTGATCGCAGCTTCCTGGAGAGCCAAGTTTGGATGTGTTTACCTGAAGCTGAGGCGGCTTTGGGAATCTTTGGACTTCCAAAAACCTCTGATGGAGAAAGATGTGAAGCCCAGGAAGGTTTTCTGTGAGGAGCAGAAGAAATGAAAAATGTTATCTGGAGAGATTTCACCATCTTGTAATTATTCGAAGTAAACGACTACAAACGTGACTAAACACAGATCAGCCTCTGGAAAAATCTGATGCAGCACCTAATCTGGTTTGCACGCAGAGCCAGCTTGACCTTAATACGCCGTCACACCCAGAACCCCAGCAGGAACCATAAAAAATGATGTTTGTGAATAAACTTTCACTTTATGTGGGTCATGGAGTCCACATTAATCTGATAGCAGCCGTAAAAGAAGAAGGAAACTTCAGGATCACAATCTGAATGAAACAGTCTGCATCAAGTTGCTGGTGGTAACCCGTCCATGAGAAAAAAAACTGACTGAACAAGGCGCACTCCCCATCAGAAGTCCATCAAACCCAGCTCCCCTTTTCTGTGAGGTCTACCAGATCCCTCAGTGACTTTAGGACACTTTAAAAAAGTGCTCTATAAATAATACATTGATTGATTGGCTGGAATTAATCTCTGGCTGGATTTAATGTTCATAGAAGAGAATTGATACGATTTGACTTCAAAAATTGCGCACATATGTGGGAGAATCTGCCGGAACGACACTGGACATGTCCCATCAACTGTCAGGTTTGTGTGTCCCGCCTATTTGCCCTTTTTAAGAGAGGTCAGATTTCAGTGATTGTCATTCATCCAGACTCCTTATCCACCAAACTTCTGCTCGCAAAGGCAGATGCTAACCGTGTGTGTCCAAAGTCTGGTCTAGGGGCCAAATGCGGTCCTCAGTCAAATTACCAACGGCCTGCAGGCTCCATTAATGAAACCAGTAATATGCGTCCACCAGCATTTTCTAAAAACTTGTACGTTTTCTTAGTTGTGGTTGGCTAAATGATGTTTTCATCTTCATCATGAAGAGGCACTAACTTACAGTTTGACTGACAGAGTAAACCCAGGAACAGGAAGGACGCTCCAATGTTTCTCGAATTATAAAAGTTTCATGTTCCACAGATCCAGAATGAACACAAAACTGAGTGAAACAAAAGGACACCCAGACACAGAACACATAAAGACACCTCCGTATGCCAGAGCCCAATGAGAGACTGCAGGCAGCTGTGACTGTTTCAGGGAGACCTCTGAGGGGGCGGAGCATCCCGGAGCAGTCACAGCCAACCTGCAAGCGAAAAATAGAAAATACCACAAGGGGCAATTCATAACGCTAACAGACGAGACATGCTTTCAACGACAAGCTGACTGGGAATGAATGCCGCTAAAAACTGACAGTGATTTGGGTAAAAATGTATCCAGATGAACTTCTGTTTTTTGGGAAGAAATGGAAAGTAAGTCATTGCAATAAAATGTTCATGAAATGTTTGTTTGGATTTAATGTTATTCAAATAGTTCAAAGAATGGTTGGCCCTCACACATTTTCATCTCATTAAATCACACCTAAGCTATACTTTAGAATGACAGGAAACTGCAAACCCACCAAGCTCGATTCAAACTGCAGGGCCACCCTCACATTTACAGATTCACAACAGTGAAGGTCTGAGCGCACATGTCCTCCCAAAATGGTGGCCAGTCCAAGAATGTCCACAAATGATCCTAAAACCGCTGTGTTTCAGTGACAATAATCAAAAGCTTAAAGGATGAAATGATGAGAGAAAACACTCCGAGCAAACAAATGAAATGGACGACACAGCGACCACGCAGTCAGTCCGTCACAGCAAAGAAAGTCATTTTAATGAGCAACACCAGCTCAGAAAAGTGATGTTTTTCTTTTTAGTCACAAGATCATTCAGAATGTTTTCAGACATTTTCTACATGACTGAAAATATAACCTATTTTTAGAGAAAAAGAGGATTAAGAGATGAAATCTGCTGCACTGAATCCTGCCGTTGCCATTCATCCTTCCACAGGAAACAAAAACTACTAAAGGGATCTTCAAATATATATCAGACACACAATGAACAAGAAAAAAAGAATAAAGTTTACAAACAGAAATAAAGAATGGAGGCTGCAGTGGAGTCAAACTCCAGGCCTCAAGGGCTGTCATCCTGTTTTTGTTTCTCCAGTTTCAACTCCTCCTCTGTAGAACAGAATATATAGGTCAAAAATACTCGAAATTGTTTGATTTTTTTACATAGGGATTTAGAACCAACAAAAATATTGTTACCAAATGCAAAAGGAAGGACATAAACATGACCAAACCATCACTTTCAAATCTATCTAAAACGGTTTACGTGGTTTGTTTTGGTGATTTAAAAATGGCGGCCTCCATAAAGCTGTAGGTCCAAAGCAACAATACTTTTATTTACTGTTTTGAGCTGATAAATAACTGTAAAAGTCATTATGTTGGTAAATGAACAATTCAAAACTTTTCATCGTAAATGCTTCTTTCTACTTATCAATGCTCCAATGTCGCCATGGTAACATATAAACCTCTGTTTGGAAGTCCTTTAGAAAAAAATAAATATTTGAGGGTACTACAAGTATGTATCCTTAGTCTATACTAAAAATGTTCCAGTTTAGTCTGAAGAAGTATTCAGCTTGTATACTTCCTACACTGTAATTACATGGTCTATAGTACAATAGTATAGTAGCTATACTATACTCATGCTCAAGCATGCCTAGAAAAATAAGTGTACTACTTTTTGCTAAGAGGATTGCAAACAAGAAAACTCATTTCCACCCAGATAAAATCTAGTTTTTTTCCCTCGTTTGACCCCTTTCAAACCCTCAAATCAAGAAGATTCTCTCAGGATTATTGGACCATCTAAATCTTCAGTCTTTTGAGGCTCCAGTGGTGGATTCAAAGCAGTACAGAGACATTCTGAAGTTCACTCAACAAAATGTTGCCACATTCCCTTGCTTGCTTGCAGCACGAAGTCTGAGTTCACGCACCAAGCTCATCTTTCTCAATGATTCTTGGACAAACAAGAAGCTTTAAAGATTAGAAGCTAATCCTTTTGAAATCTAGAAACAAACACGAAAAAAGAAAATCTGAGAGCTACTTTAGTGAGAGCATGATCGAAAGAGCCAAAGAAGAAAATCATATTGTTCAAATTTCTGAATATCCTGTATTGAAATATTTCATCATAGTTTTTTTTTTCTACTTGACGGCAGTTTCTTACCTGTCCAGTAGAGGAGCCGTTGTCTTGTGGGAGATGAAAACAGTTGATGCAGGACATCATGGTTCTCTGTCCTCAATCAGAAAGGATAATACGTTTTTAAAGTAATGAAAAAAAAAAGACAAAATGAAAAGACAGCAAAAAGGATTGTGAAAAAGGTAGCATCAAAATGAAAAGAATCTATGCAAGACTACAAGTTAAAATCAATGTAGTTTTTGCGTTACTAATTTAATTTTCTAAGTTTTGTTTTTAGAAATAAAAAAAGTTACTTTTTAAAAAATTTGAATTAATATACTCAAGAATAATAGAATTAACTTAATTCAGAAGCTACAAACCCAACTGCTCCTGAACACCTCACTAAAATCACAAATACAGATTTTTTTTCTCTGCTGCAGAAGGTTAAAGGGTTAAAGTGACTAAAACGCTTTTTCCACGCTGGTTTACAAAGACAACACAAAAGTGAAAATAGGAAGAAAAGTCCATCAATCCAGAAAAAGAAAATAATCCATCAGGAGTAAGAACTCGTTCTTTAGTCCTTCTCTGCAAGTACAAACTGCATGTCTGTCTGTTTCTCCTCCTCTTTTGTTGATCTGATGGATTAAAAATGCACGCCCATGTGCATCATGGGAAATATGGAGATTAGGGAAGAGCCTGGAAATATCTTTTTAGCAGAGCCCTTACATTCTGTGTGCGCGTTAGAGAGATTAAAGGGGTAAAAAAAGCTTTAGCTGCTGCTCTTCCCCATGTGCTGTACATGTAATCCTGTACAAAAAAACACTTTTATTCCAACAATTTTGCAAACACCAAATGGTGCAATCACACTCACTCATGGTGTTGGAGACGGCAACAGGTCTGCCCTGTAAACCGAGACCATGATCCTGCGGTGATGCTGCAGAGACCGGTATGGAAACACACAGAAGAACAAAACACACACCTGAAAGGGTGGGTAGCGCCTTTTTAAAAACACCAATTACCAAATACCAATCATTGTTAATATGATCACTAAGGAAAAATGAACAATTGGCCTTTCTGTCCGGGCAGAATAACATGATACCAGTAGGAACAGAGCTAGAAAAACAAGCGGCACAGGTTATGTTATTTTGGCCAAAAAAACAGCATTATCATCCTTAAAAAAGCACTGGGAACCCAGCTCCCGGGCTCCTCTGACAAATCTGAAATCAAAAAACATGTTTAAAAAGATCTGCTTCAATAATGCAATTAATGAACCTTATCACTTAATTCCAGGTACGACAAAAGTGTCATTATCTGTGTTGTTTAAACCACAAACATAAAAATATATTACATTGCAGAAATGTAATCTCTAAATATGTTTGAATACAGTACATTTTTAAACTTCATATGTACATTGTTTTCAAAATATGTTAAATTTTTTGTGTTTTACTACAAAATGTGTTTGACTAATGCAAAGAAACACACAAACTGTTGTGTTCTACATGTGTTTGGTTTTTATTGGCGTTTGACCTTTTCTTTCTGTGCTGGCTCCTCCCAGCTGATTCAAAGCCTCACCTAATCTCTGCACAGGTGTCTTTTTAAGTTGTCTGCCTCCTTTTTTCCAGTCTTGGTTTGTGGGTTAAAAAAGTGAACAAGAAGATCTTTTGTTTTTTGGAAAACAAGCTGGTAAGTCTTATTCTTGCTTGGTCGTCTCAATTGTTGACCAGAGATGGAAAAGTCTGGATCTGGCCAGAATGCAGGATCCCTATAGAGGAGGTTCTTTCAGCTTGGAGCTGGAAGGTCTACGAGTTTTAGGATCAGGATCAAAGAACCTTCATCTGAGCGATGGATGCTGCTGAAGAGGGATCACATCAGAACAGTGTTGGTCAGTGTTTGGTCGCAGCGTGCTCGTCGCTTCCTCCCTCGATGCACTACTAAAGAGGATATGCAGTGTGAGTTTGTTTTTTTTCTTTTCTAGTTTCGTTTAGTTTCAGTTGGGTTCACTTTTATATTCTGTCATCTGGATGTGAGAGATCTGCATTTTCATGGTGATGAGCCTTAATGACCAAATGTCTAAATATTTTAAACTGCAGAATGAACAGAATGCTGCTGAAGGGACAATGTGCTTTTAGGGCACTGACACTAAACGAAACAAGAACTTTATTCCCGAGCATAGATGACCGGCTTTTGGACAGAGTTGAGTTTTTGCTGCTGATGTGCTGCAAGAGACAGGTTATTTTGAGGAATAACCAAAAAGTATTCAGAATGTCCTTTCTGACAGAAGAAAAGAGCCAAAATCATTGAGAATGAATGAGTCATTTTGGAGGCTTTGTCTTTTTGCGACATGAGTAAAAAGAAAATTGGATGGAAAGAAAAACACCCTAACATATCAGTATGGATTGGGTTCATTTTCAAACTGAAATCTGCATCATTCACTGAAACATAAGCTGTTGCTATGACAAAATAGCTTCAACACCCTGACAAGGAGAAGACGTCTGTGGATCATGTAAACCAATTAAAATATACCAATTGGACACAACACTCCAAGAGTTCAGCAACAACTGTGACTTAACAAGAAAAAAAGGCTCCATCTAGTGGTCATTGCGCATGACGACTTTTTGTCATGATGGTCACCATGAATTTACTCCTCATTTCTAGCACATGCTTCTTGTTGCAGAGTGGCGCAGCGGGAGCATGCTGGGCCCATAACCCAGAGACGCTCAGTCAGAGCCTTTTCTTGGGACCATAACTCACATGGCAATGAAACACAATCTAGCTTTAGCTACTATGAGTACTGTAAGCAGGACAACTGTTTGTTATGATGATCAGCATGGATTTACTCCTCATTTCTAGCACATGCTTCTTGTTGAAAACAAGTTCTCATTATGCTTCTATAGCACATTGCTTAACTCTTTCCTTGAGTGTTCTTTCAGACAACCAATTGCATCTTGACACAGTTGTGGTGACACGTCTATGGCCTACACTCTGATAATGTCCAGTTGATTTTCCTCTATTAGCCTAAGTGTCTTTTCCCGAGTATTAGTGTGCAGGTCTAGTCATTATACATGTTTTTTTCCCTGGTTTTGCATATTCATTAGGGCATGGTGGCCAAGTGGTAAGGCGTTGGTCTTGTAAACCAAAAATCATGGGTTCAATCCCCATCCGTGCCAGCATTTGAACACTACTGCAGTATAGCAAGAGTAAGGCACATGTTGCATGATTGCCAAAGGAAAGCAAGAAGCGCATAAACCCTTGGATCTCTGTGTCAATTTGTTACAACTTCATCTGACCCTCTTTTACAAATAAGTTTTCAATGGTCACATGATCTTATACCAGAATGATATCATTTTTGGGAACATTCTTTCTCTTGACCTTTACTAGCCATTAAGAAATGGACTTGGCCATAGCCAAACAGTAGCAAAACACCAATATCCTCTCAAATGTCAGTAATTTATAGTCAAGTATATCAAACTCAAAGTGCTCTGTACATTACTGGTAAAGCACTTTGACAAGCAGAGTGGCGCAGCGGGAGCGTGCTGGGCCCATAACCCAGAGGTCGATGGATCAAAACCATCCTCTGCTAAAGATAGCCTACAGTCGTGGGAGAAAACTGATCTACTCCACATTACTATCAGCTCCGGCCAACTGAAAAGACACTTTCTTTGGACCTTGTGTGCTCTTCCGAATCTCGCTGAAATTGTGGATTGCAAAGCAGAGACGCTAAGTCAGAGCCTTTTCTTGGGACCATAACTCACATGGCAATGGAACACAATCTAGCTTTAGCTACTATGAGTACTGTAAGCATGAATACTGTTTGTTATGATGGTCAGCATGGATTTACTCCTCATTTCTAGCACATGCTTCTTGTTGAAAACAAGTTCTTATTATGCTTCTATAGCACATTGCTTAACTCTTTCCTTGAGTGTTCTTTCAGACAACCAATTGCATCTTGACACAGTTGTGGTGACACGTCTATGGCCTACACTTTGATAATGTCCAGTTGATTTTCCTCTATTAGCCTAAGTGTCTTTTCCCGAGTATTATTGTGCAGGTCTAGTCGTTATACATGCATTTTTTCCCTGGTTTTGCATATTCATTAGGGCATGGTGGCCAAGTGGTAAGGCGTTGGTCTTGTAAACCAAAAATCATGGGTTCAATCCCCATCCGTGCCAGCATTTGAACACTACTGCAGTATAGCAAGAGTAAGGCACATGTTGCATGATTGCCAAAGGAAAGCAAGAAGCGCATAAACCCTTGGATCTCTGTGTCAATTTGTTACAACTTCATCTGACCCTCTTTTACAAATAAGTTTTCAATGGTCACATGATCTTATACCAGAATGATATCATTTTTGGGAACATTCTTTCTCTTGACCTTTACTAGCCATTAAGAAATGGACTTGGCCATAGCCAAACAGTAGCAAAACACCAATATCCTCTCAAATGTCAGTAATTTATAGTCAAGTATATCAAACTCAAAGTGCTCTGTACATTACTGGTAAAGCACTTTGACAAGCAGAGTGGCGCAGCGGGAGCGTGCTGGGCCCATAACCCAGAGGTCGATGGATCAAAACCATCCTCTGCTAAAGATAGCCTACAGTCGTGGGAGAAAACTGATCTACTCCACATTACTATCAGCTCTGGCCAACTGAAAAGACACTTTCTTTGGACCTTGTGTGCTCTTCCGAATCTCACTGAAATTGTGGATTGCAAAGCAGAGACGCTCAGTCAGAGCCTTTTCTTGGGACCATGACTCACATGGCAATGAAACACAATCTAGCTTTAGCTACTATGAGTATTGTAAGCAGGACAAGTGTTTGTTATGATGGTCAGCATGGATTTACTCCTCATTTCTAGCACATGCTTCTTGTTGAAAACAAGTTCTCATTATGCTTCTATAGCACATTGCTTAACTCTTTCCTTGAGTGTTCTTTCAGACAACCAATTGCATCTTGACACAGTTGTGGTGACACGTCTATGGCCTACACTTTGATAATGTCCAGTTGATTTTCCTCTATTAGCCTAAGTGTCTTTTCCCGAGTATTAGTGTGCAGGTCTAGTCATTATACATGTTTTTTTCCCTGGTTTTGCATATTCATTAGGGCATGGTGGCCAAGTGGTAAGGCGTTGGTCTTGTAAACCAAAAATCATGGGTTCAATCCCCATCCGTGCCAGCATTTGAACACTACTGCAGTATAGCAAGAGTAAGGCACATGTTGCATGATTGCCAAAGGAAAGCAAGAAGCGCATAAACCCTTGGATCTCTGTGTCAATTTGTTACAACTTCATCTGACCCTCTTTTACAAATAAGTTTTCAATGGTCACATGATCTTATACCAGAATGATATCATTTTTGGGAACATTCTTTCTCTTGACCTTTACTAGCCATTAAGAAATGGACTTGGCCATAGCCAAACAGTAGCAAAACACCAATATCCTCTCAAATGTCAGTAATTTATAGTCAAGTATATCAAACTCAAAGTGCTCTGTACATTACTGGTAAAGCACTTTGACAAGCAGAGTGGCGCAGCGGGAGCGTGCTGGGCCCATAACCCAGAGGTCGATGGATCAAAACCATCCTCTGCTAAAGATAGCCTACAGTCGTGGGAGAAAACTGATCTACTCCACATTACTATCAGCTCCGGCCAACTGAAAAGACACTTTCTTTGGACCTTGTGTGCTCTTCCGAATCTCGCTGAAATTGTGGATTGCAAAGCAGAGACGCTAAGTCAGAGCCTTTTCTTGGGACCATAACTCACATGGCAATGGAACACAATCTAGCTTTAGCTACTATGAGTACTGTAAGCATGAATACTGTTTGTTATGATGGTCAGCATGGATTTACTCCTCATTTCTAGCACATGCTTCTTGTTGAAAACAAGTTCTTATTATGCTTCTATAGCACATTGCTTAACTCTTTCCTTGAGTGTTCTTTCAGACAACCAATTGCATCTTGACACAGTTGTGGTGACACGTCTATGGCCTACACTTTGATAATGTCCAGTTGATTTTCCTCTATTAGCCTAAGTGTCTTTTCCCGAGTATTATTGTGCAGGTCTAGTCGTTATACATGCATTTTTTCCCTGGTTTTGCATATTCATTAGGGCATGGTGGCCAAGTGGTAAGGCGTTGGTCTTGTAAACCAAAAATCATGGGTTCAATCCCCATCCGTGCCATCATTTGAACGCTACTGCAGTATAGCAAGAGTAAGGCACATGTTGCGTGATTGCCAAAGGAAAGCAAGAAGCGCATAAACCCTTGGATCTCTGTGTCAATTTGTTACAACTTCATCTGACCCTCTTTTACAAATAAGTTTTCAATGGTCACATGATCTTATACCAGAATGATATCATTTTTGGGAACATTCTTTCTCTTGACCTTTACTAGCCATTAAGAAATGGACTTGGCCATAGCCAAACAGTAGCAAAACACCAATATCCTCTCAAATGTCAGTAATTTATAGTCAAGTATATCAAACTCAAAGTGCTCTGTACATTACTGGTAAAGCACTTTGACAAGCAGAGTGGCGCAGCGGGAGCGTGCTGGGCCCATAACCCAGAGGTCGATGGATCAAAACCATCCTCTGCTAAAGATAGCCTACAGTCGTGGGAGAAAACTGATCTACTCCACATTACTATCAGCTCTGGCCAACTGAAAAGACACTTTCTTTGGACCTTGTGTGCTCTTCCGAATCTCACTGAAATTGTGGATTGCAAAGCAGAGACGCTCAGTCAGAGCCTTTTCTTGGGACCATGACTCACATGGCAATGAAACACAATCTAGCTTTAGCTACTATGAGTATTGTAAGCAGGACAAGTGTTTGTTATGATGGTCAGCATGGATTTACTCCTCATTTCTAGCACATGCTTCTTGTTGAAAACAAGTTCTCATTATGCTTCTATAGCACATTGCTTAACTCTTTCCTTGAGTGTTCTTTCAGACAACCAATTGCATCTTGACACAGTTGTGGTGACACGTCTATGGCCTACACTTTGATAATGTCCAGTTGATTTTCCTCTATTAGCCTAAGTGTCTTTTCCCGAGTATTATTGTGCAGGTCTAGTCGTTATACATGCATTTTTTTCCCTGGTTTTGCATATTCATTAGGGCATGGTGGCCAAGTGGTAAGGCATTGGTCTTGTAAACCAAAAATCATGGGTTCAATCCCCATCCATGCCATCATTTGAACGCTACTGCAGTATAGCAAGAGTAAGGCACATGTTGCATGATTGCCAAAGGAAAGCAAGAAGCGCATAAACCCTTGGATCTCTGTGTCAATTTGTTACAACTTCATCTGACCCTCTTTTACAAATAAGTTTTCAATGGTCACATGATCTTATACCAGAATGATATCATTTTTGGGAACATTCTTTCTCTTGACCTTTACTAGCCATTAAGAAATGGACTTGGCCATAGCCAAACAGTAGCAAAACACCAATATCCTCTCAAATGTCAGTAATTTATAGTCAAGTATATCAAACTCAAAGTGCTCTGTACATTACTGGTAAAGCACTTTGACAAGCAGAGTGGCGCAGCGGGAGCGTGCTGGGCCCATAACCCAGAGGTCGATGGATCAAAACCATCCTCTGCTAAAGATAGCCTACAGTCGTGGGAGAAAACTGATCTACTCCACATTACTATCAGCTCCGGCCAACTGAAAAGACACTTTCTTTGGACCTTGTGTGCTCTTCCGAATCTCACTGAAATTGTGGATTGCAAAGCAGAGACGCTCAGTCAGAGCCTTTTCTTGGGACCATGACTCACATGGCAATGAAACACAATCTAGCTTTAGCTACTATGAGTATTGTAAGCAGGACAAGTGTTTGTTATGATGGTCAGCATGGATTTACTCCTCATTTCTAGCACATGCTTCTTGTTGAAAACAAGTTCTCATTATGCTTCTATAGCACATTGCTTAACTCTTTCCTTGAGTGTTCTTTCAGACAACCAATTGCATCTTGACACAGTTGTGGTGACACGTCTATGGCCTACACTTTGATAATGTCCAGTTGATTTTCCTCTATTAGCCTAAGTGTCTTTTCCCGAGTATTAGTGTGCAGGTCTAGTCGTTATACATGCATTTTTTCCCTGCTTTGCATATTCAAGAGGGCATGGTGGCCAAGTGGTAAGGCGTTGGTCTTGTAACCCAAAAATCATGGGTTCAATCCCCATCCGTGCCATCATTTGAACACTACTGCAGTATAGCAAGAGTAAGGCACATGTTGCGTGATTGCCAAAGGAAAGCAAGAAGAGTGTAAACCCTTGGATCTCTGTGTCAATTTGTTACAACTTCATCTGACCCTCTTTTACAAATAAGTTTTCAATGGTCACATGATCTTATACCAGAATGATATCATTTTTGGGAACATTCTTTCTCTTGACCTTTACTAGCCATTAAGAAATGGACTTGGCCATAGCCAAACAGTAGCAAAACACCAATATCCTCTCAAATGTCAGTAATTTATAGTCAAGTATATCATACTCAAAGTGTTCTGTCCATTACTGGTAAAGCACTTTGACAAGCAGAGTGGCGCAGCGGGAGCGTGCTGGGCCCATAACCCAGAGGTCGATGGATCAAAACCATCCTCTGCTAAAGATAGCCTACAGTCGTGGGAGAAAACTGATCTACTCCACATTACTATCAGCTCCAGGCCAACTGAAAAGACACTTTCTTTGGACCTTGTGTGCTCTTCCGAATCTCAATGAAATTGTGGATTGCAGAGACGCTCAGTCAGAGCCTTTTCTTGGGACCATAACTCACATGGCAATGGAACACAATCTAGCTTTAGCTACTATGAGTACTGTAAGCATGACAACTGTTTGTTATGATGATCAGCATGGATTTACTCCTCATTTCTAGCACATGCTTCTTGTTGAAAACAAGTTCTCATTATGCTTCTATAGCACATTGCTTAACTCTTTCCTTGAGTGTTCTTTCAGACAACCAATTGCATCTTGACACAGTTGTGGTGACACGTCTATGGCCTACACTTTGATAATGTCCAGTTGATTTTCCTCTATTAGCCTAAGTGTCTTTTCCCGAGTATTAGTGTGCAGGTCTAGTCGTTATACATGCATTTTTTCCCTGCTTTGCATATTCAAGAGGGCATGGTGGCCAAGTGGTAAGGCGTTGGTCTTGTAACCCAAAAATCATGGGTTAAATCCCCATCCGTGCCATCATTTGAACACTACTGCAGTATAGCAAGAGTAAGGCACATGTTGCGTGATTGCCAAAGGAAAGCAAGAAGAGCGTAAACCCTTGGATCTCTGTGTCAATTTGTTACAACTTCATCTGACCCTCTTTTACAAATAAGTTTTCAATGGTCACATGATCTTATACCAGAATGATATCATTTTTGGGAACATTCTTTCTCTTGACCTTTACTAGCCATTAAGAAATGGACTTGGCCATAGCCAAACAGTAGCAAAACACCAATATCCTCTCAAATGTCAGTAATTTATAGTCAAGTATATCATACTCAAAGTGCTCTGTACATTACTGGTAAAGCACTTTGACAAGCAGAGTGGCGCAGCGGGAGCGTGCTGGGCCCATAACCCAGAGGTCGATGGATCGAAACCATCCTCTGCTAAAGATAGCCTACAGTCGTGGGAGAAAACTGATCTACTCCACATTACTATCAGCTCCGGCCAACTGAAAAGACACTTTCTTTGGACCTTGTGTGCTCTTCCGAATCTCAATGAAATTGTGGATTGCAGAGACGCTCAGTCAGAGCCTTTTCTTGGGACCATAACTCACATGGCAATGGAACACAATCTAGCTTTAGCTACTATGAGTACTGTAAGCATGACAACTGTTTGTTATGATGATCAGCATGGATTTACTCCTCATTTCTAGCACATGCTTCTTGTTGAAAACAAGTTCTCATTATGCTTCTATAGCACATTGCTTAACTCTTTCCTTGAGTGTTCTTTCAGACAACCAATTGCATCTTGACACAGTTGTGGTGACACGTCTATGGCCTACACTCTGATAATGTCCAGTTGATTTTCCTCTATTAGCCTAAGTGTCTTTTCCCGAGTATTATTGTGCAGGTCTAGTCGTTATACATGCATTTTTTCCCTGGTTTTGCATATTCATTAGGGCATGGTGGCCAAGTGGTAAGGCGTTGGTCTTGTAAACCAAAATCATGGGTTCAATCCCCATCCAGTGCCATCATTTGAACGCTACTGCAGTATAGCAAGAGTAAGGCACATGTTGCATGATTGCCAAAGGAAAGCAAGAAGCGCATAAACCCTTGGATCTCTGTGTCAATTTGTTACAACTTCATCTGACCCTCTTTTACAAATAAGTTTTCAATGGTCACATGATCTTATACCAGAATGATATCATTTTTGGGAACATTCTTTCTCTTGACCTTTACTAGCCATTAAGAAATGGACTTGGCCATAGCCAAACAGTAGCAAAACACCAATATCCTCTCAAATGTCAGTAATTTATAGTCAAGTATATCATACTCAAAGTGCTCTGTACATTACTGGTAAAGCACTTTGACAAGCAGAGTGGCGCAGCGGGAGCGTGCTGGGCCCATAACCCAGAGGTCGATGGATCGAAACCATCCTCTGCTAAAGATAGCCTACAGTCGTGGGAGAAAACTGATCTACTCCACATTACTATCAGCTCATGGCCAACTGAAAAGACACTTTCTTTGGACCTTGTGTGCTCTTCCGAATCTCGCTGAAATTGTGGATTGCAAAGCAGAGACGCTAAGTCAGAGCCTTTTCTTGGGACCATAACTCACATGGCAATGGAACACAATCTAGCTTTAGCTACTATGAGTACTGTAAGCATGAATACTGTTTGTTATGATGATCAGCATGGATTTACTCCTCATTTCTAGCACATGCTTCTTGTTGAAAACAAGTTCTCATTATGCTTCTATAGCACATTGCTTAACTCTTTCCTTGAGTGTTCTTTCAGACAACCAATTGCATCTTGACACAGTTGTGGTGACACGTCTATGGCCTACACTTTGATAATGTCCAGTTGATTTTCCTCTATTAGCCTAAGTGTCTTTTCCCGAGTATTAGTGTGCAGGTCTAGTCATTATACATGTTTTTTTCCCTGGTTTTGCATATTCAAGAGGGCATGGTGGCCAATTGGTAAGGCGTTGGTCTTGTAAATCAAAAATCATGAGTTCATTCCCCATCCGTGCCATCATTTGAACGCTACTGCAGTATAGCAAGAGTAAGGCACATGTTGCGTGATTGCAAAAGAAAAGCAAGAAGCGCATAAACCCTTGGATCGCTGTGTCAATTTGTTACAACTTCATCTGACCCTCTTTTACAAATAAGTTTTCAATGGTCACATGATCTTATACCAGAATGATATCATTTTTGGGAACATTCTTTCTCTTGACCTTTACTAGCCATTAAGAAATGGACTTGGCCATAGCCAAACAGTAGCAAAACACCAATATCCTCTCAAATGTCAGTAATTTATAGTCAAGTATATCATACTCAAAGTGCTCTGTACATTACTGGTAAAGCACTTTGACAAGCAGAGTGGCGCAGCGGGAGCGTGCTGGGCCCATAACCCAGAGGTCGATGGATCGAAACCATCCTCTGCTAAAGATAGCCTACAGTCGTGGGAGAAAACTGATCTACTCCACATTACTATCAGCTCCGGCCAACTGAAAAGACACTTTCTTTGGACCTTGTGTGCTCTTCCGAATCTCAATGAAATTGTGGATTGCAGAGACGCTCAGTCAGAGCCTTTTCTTGGGACCATAACTCACATGGCAATGGAACACAATCTAGCTTTAGCTACTATGAGTACTGTAAGCATGACAACTGTTTGTTATGATGATCAGCATGGATTTACTCCTCATTTCTAGCACATGCTTCTTGTTGAAAACAAGTTCTCATTATGCTTCTATAGCACATTGCTTAACTCTTTCCTTGAGTGTTCTTTCAGACAACCAATTGCATCTTGACACAGTTGTGGTGACACGTCTATGGCCTACACTCTGATAATGTCCAGTTGATTTTCCTCTATTAGCCTAAGTGTCTTTTCCCGAGTATTATTGTGCAGGTCTAGTCGTTATACATGCATTTTTTCCCTGGTTTTGCATATTCAAGAGGGCATGGTGGCCAATTGGTAAGGCGTTGGTCTTGGAAACCAAAAATCATGGGTTCAATCCCCATCCGTGCCATCATTTGAACAGCTACTGCAGTATAGCAAGAGTAAGGCACATGTTGCATGATTGCCAAAGGAAAGCAAGAAGAGCGTAAACCCTTGGATCTCTGTGTCAATTTGTTACAACTTCATCTGACCCTCTTTTACAAATAAGTTTTCAATGGTCACATGATCTTATACCAGAATGATATCATTTTTGGGAACATTCTTTCTCTTGACCTTTACTAGCCATTAAGAAATGGACTTGGCCATAGCCAAACAGTAGCAAAACACCAATATCCTCTCAAATGTCAGTAATTTATAGTCAAGTATATCATACTCAAAGTGCTCTGTACATTACTGGTAAAGCACTTTGACAAGCAGAGTGGCGCAGCGGGAGCGTGCTGGGCCCATAACCCAGAGGTCGATGGATCGAAACCATCCTCTGCTAAAGATAGCCTACAGTCGTGGGAGAAAACTGATCTACTCCACATTACTATCAGCTCCGGCCAACTGAAAAGACACTTTCTTTGGACCTTGTGTGCTCTTCCGAATCTCAATGAAATTGTGGATTGCAGAGACGCTCAGTCAGAGCCTTTTCTTGGGACCATAACTCACATGGCAATGGAACACAATCTAGCTTTAGCTACTATGAGTACTGTAAGCATGACAACTGTTTGTTATGATGATCAGCATGGATTTACTCCTCATTTCTAGCACATGCTTCTTGTTGAAAACAAGTTCTCATTATGCTTCTATAGCACATTGCTTAACTCTTTCCTTGAGTGTTCTTTCAGACAACCAATTGCATCTTGACACAGTTGTGGTGACACGTCTATGGCCTACACTTTGATAATGTCCAGTTGATTTTCCTCTATTAGCCTAAGTGTCTTTTCCCGAGTATTAGTGTGCAGGTCTAGTCATTATACATGTTTTTTTCCCTGGTTTTGCATATTCAAGAGGGCATGGTGGCCAATTGGTAAGGCGTTGGTCTTGTAAATCAAAAATCATGAGTTCAATTCCCCATCCGTGCCATCATTTGAACGCTACTGCAGTATAGCAAGAGTAAGGCACATGTTGCGTGATTGCAAAAGAAAAGCAAGAAGCGCATAAACCCTTGGATCTCTGTGTCAATTTGTTACAACTTCATCTGACCCTCTTTTACAAATAAGTTTTCAATGGTCACATGATCTTATACCAGAATGATATCATTTTTGGGAACATTCTTTCTCTTGACCTTTACTAGCCATTAAGAAATGGACTTGGCCATAGCCAAACAGTAGCAAAACACCAATATCCTCTCAAATGTAAGTTATTTATAGTCAAGTATATCATACTCAAAGTGCTCTGTACATTACTGGTAAAGCACTTTGACAAGCAGAGTGGCGCAGCGGGAGCGTGCTGGGCCCATAACCCAGAGGTCGATGGATCGAAACCATCCTCTGCTAAAGATAGCCTACAGTCGTGGGAGAAAACTGATCTACTCCACATTACTATCAGCTCCGGCCAACTGAAAAGACACTTTCTTTGGACCTTGTGTGCTCTTCCGAATCTCGCTGAAATTGTGGATTGCAGAGACGCTAAGTCAGAGCCTTTTCTTGGGACCATAACTCACATGGCAATGGAACACAATCTAGCTTTAGCTACTATGAGTACTGTAAGCATGACAACTGTTTGTTATGATGATCAGCATGGATTTACTCCTCATTTCTAGCACATGCTTCTTGTTGAAAACAAGTTCTCATTATGCTTCTATAGCACATTGCTTAACTCTTTCCTTGAGTGTTCTTTCAGACAACCAATTGCATCTTGACACAGTTGTGGTGACACGTCTATGGCCTACACTCTGATAATGTCCAGTTGATTTTCCTCTATTAGCCTAAGTGTCTTTTCCCGAGTATTAGTGTGCAGGTCTAGTCGTTATACATGCATTTTTTCCCTGCTTTGCATATTCAAGAGGGCATGGTGGCCAAGTGGTAAGGCGTTGGTCTTGTAACCCAAAAATCATGGGTTCAATCCCCATCCGTGCCATCATTTGAACACTACTGCAGTATAGCAAGAGTAAGGCACATGTTGCGTGATTGCCAAAGGAAAGCAAGAAGAGCGTAAACCCTTGGATCTCTGTGTCAATTTGTTACAACTTCATCTGACCCTCTTTTACAAATAAGTTTTCAATGGTCACATGATCTTATACCAGAATGATATCATTTTTGGGAACATTCTTTCTCTTGACCTTTACTAGCCATTAAGAAATGGACTTGGCCATAGCCAAACAGTAGCAAAACACCAATATCCTCTCAAATGTCAGTAATTTATAGTCAAGTATATCATACTCAAAGTGCTCTGTACATTACTGGTAAAGCACTTTGACAAGCAGAGTGGCGCAGCGGGAGCGTGCTGGGCCCATAACCCAGAGGTCGATGGATCGAAACCATCCTCTGCTAAAGATAGCCTACAGTCGTGGGAGAAAACTGATCTACTCCACATTACTATCAGCTCCCGCCTACTGAAAAGACACTTTCTTTGGACCTTGTGTGCTCTTCCGAATCTCGCTGAAATTGTGGATTGCAAAGCAGAGACGCTAAGTCAGAGCCTTTTCTTGGGACCATAACTCACATGGCAATGGAACACAATCTAGCTTTAGCTACTATGAGTACTGTAAGCATGAATACTGTTTGTTATGATGATCAGCATGGATTTACTCCTCATTTCTAGCACATGCTTCTTGTTGAAAACAAGTTCTCATTATGCTTCTATAGCACATTGCTTAACTCTTTCCTTGAGTGTTCTTTCAGACAACCAATTGCATCTTGACACAGTTGTGGTGACACGTCTATGGCCTACACTTTGATAATGTCCAGTTGATTTTCCTCTATTAGCCTAAGTGTCTTTTCCCGAGTATTAGTGTGCAGGTCTAGTCGTTATACATGCATTTTTTCCCTGCTTTGCATATTCAAGAGGGCATGGTGGCCAAGTGGTAAGGCGTTGGTCTTGTAACCCAAAAATCATGGGTTCAATCCCCATCCGTGCCATCATTTGAACACTACTGCAGTATAGCAAGAGTAAGGCACATGTTGCGTGATTGCCAAAGGAAAGCAAGAAGAGTGTAAACCCTTGGATCTCTGTGTCAATTTGTTACAACTTCATCTGACCCTCTTTTACAAATAAGTTTTCAATGGTCACATGATCTTATACCAGAATGATATCATTTTTGGGAACATTCTTTCTCTTGACCTTTACTAGCCATTAAGAAATGGACTTGGCCATAGCCAAACAGTAGCAAAACACCAATATCCTCTCAAATGTAAGTTATTTATAGTCAAGTATATCATACTCAAAGTGCTCTGTACATTACTGGTAAAGCACTTTGACAAGCAGAGTGGCGCAGCGGGAGCGTGCTGGGCCCATAACCCAGAGGTCGATGGATCGAAACCATCCTCTGCTAAAGATAGCCTACAGTCGTGGGAGAAAACTGCTCTACTCCACATTACTATCAGCTCCGGCCAACTGAAAAGACACTTTCTTTGGACCTTGTGTGCTCTTCCGAATCTCACTGAAATTGTGGATTGCACAGACGCTCAGTCAGAGCCTTTTCTTGGGACCATAACTCACATGGCAATGGAACACAATCTAGCTTTAGCTACTATGAGTACTGTAAGCATGACAACTGTTTGTTATGATGATCAGCATGGATTTACTCCTCATTTCTAGCACATGCTTCTTGTTGAAAACAAGTTCTCATTATGCTTCTATAGCACATTGCTTAACTCTTTCCTTGAGTGTTCTTTCAGACAACCAATTGCATCTTGACACAGTTGTGGTGACACGTCTATGGCCTACACTTTGATAATGTCCAGTTGATTTTCCTCTATTAGCCTAAGTGTCTTTTCCCGAGTATTAGTGTGCAGGTCTAGTCGTTATACATGCATTTTTTCCCTGCTTTGCATATTCAAGAGGGCATGGTGGCCAAGTGGTAAGGCGTTGGTCTTGTAACCCAAAAATCATGGGTTCAATCCCCATCCGTGCCATCATTTGAACACTACTGCAGTATAGCAAGAGTAAGGCACATGTTGCGTGATTGCCAAAGGAAAGCAAGAAGAGTGTAAACCCTTGGATCTCTGTGTCAATTTGTTACAACTTCATCTGACCCTCTTTTACAAATAAGTTTTCAATGGTCACATGATCTTATACCAGAATGATATCATTTTTGGGAACATTCTTTCTCTTGACCTTTACTAGCCATTAAGAAATGGACTTGGCCATAGCCAAACAGTAGCAAAACACCAATATCCTCTCAAATGTCAGTAATTTATAGTCAAGTATATCATACTCAAAGTGCTCTGTACATTACTGGTAAAGCACTTTGACAAGCAGAGTGGCGCAGCGGGAGCGTGCTGGGCCCATAACCCAGAGGTCGATGGATCGAAACCATCCTCTGCTAAAGATAGCCTACAGTCGTGGGAGAAAACTGATCTACTCCACATTACTATCAGCTCCGGCCAACTGAAAAGACACTTTCTTTGGACCTTGTGTGCTCTTCCGAATCTCAATGAAATTGTGGATTGCAGAGACGCTCAGTCAGAGCCTTTTCTTGGGACCATAACTCACATGGCAATGGAACACAATCTAGCTTTAGCTACTATGAGTACTGTAAGCATGACAACTGTTTGTTATGATGATCAGCATGGATTTACTCCTCATTTCTAGCACATGCTTCTTGTTGAAAACAAGTTCTCATTATGCTTCTATAGCACATTGCTTAACTCTTTCCTTGAGTGTTCTTTCAGACAACCAATTGCATCTTGACACAGTTGTGGTGACACGTCTATGGCCTACACTTTGATAATGTCCAGTTGATTTTCCTCTATTAGCCTAAGTGTCTTTTCCCGAGTATTAGTGTGCAGGTCTAGTCATTATACATGTTTTTTTCCCTGGTTTTGCATATTCAAGAGGGCATGGTGGCCAATTGGTAAGGCGTTGGTCTTGTAAATCAAAAATCATGAGTTCATTCCCCATCCGTGCCATCATTTGAACGCTACTGCAGTATAGCAAGAGTAAGGCACATGTTGCGTGATTGCAAAAGAAAAGCAAGAAGCGCATAAACCCTTGGATCTCTGTGTCAATTTGTTACAACTTCATCTGACCCTCTTTTACAAATAAGTTTTCAATGGTCACATGATCTTATACCAGAATGATATCATTTTTGGGAACATTCTTTCTCTTGACCTTTACTAGCCATTAAGAAATGGACTTGGCCATAGCCAAACAGTAGCAAAACACCAATATCCTCTCAAATGTAAGTTATTTATAGTCAAGTATATCATACTCAAAGTGCTCTGTACATTACTGGTAAAGCACTTTGACAAGCAGAGTGGCGCAGCGGGAGCGTGCTGGGCCCATAACCCAGAGGTCGATGGATCGAAACCATCCTCTGCTAAAGATAGCCTACAGTCGTGGGAGAAAACTGATCTACTCCACATTACTATCAGCTCCCGCCTACTGAAAAGACACTTTCTTTGGACCTTGTGTGCTCTTCCGAATCTCAGCTGAAATTGTGGATTGCAGAGACGCTCAGTCAGAGCCTTTTCTTGGGACCATAACTCACATGGCAATGGAACACAATCTAGCTTTAGCTACTATGAGTACTGTAAGCATGACAACTGTTTGTTATGATGATCAGCATGGATTTACTCCTCATTTCTAGCACATGCTTCTTGTTGAAAACAAGTTCTCATTATGCTTCTATAGCACATTGCTTAACTCTTTCCTTGAGTGTTCTTTCAGACAACCAATTGCATCTTGACACAGTTGTGGTGACACGTCTATGGCCTACACTTTGATAATGTCCAGTTGATTTTCCTCTATTAGCCTAAGTGTCTTTTCCCGAGTATTAGTGTGCAGGTCTAGTCGTTATACATGCATTTTTTCCCTGCTTTGCATATTCAAGAGGGCATGGTGGCCAAGTGGTAAGGCGTTGGTCTTGTAACCCAAAAATCATGGGTTCAATCCCCATCCGTGCCATCATTTGAACACTACTGCAGTATAGCAAGAGTAAGGCACATGTTGCGTGATTGCCAAAGGAAAGCAAGAAGAGTGTAAACCCTTGGATCTCTGTGTCAATTTGTTACAACTTCATCTGACCCTCTTTTACAAATAAGTTTTCAATGGTCACATGATCTTATACCAGAATGATATCATTTTTGGGAACATTCTTTCTCTTGACCTTTACTAGCCATTAAGAAATGGACTTGGCCATAGCCAAACAGTAGCAAAACACCAATATCCTCTCAAATGTCAGTAATTTATAGTCAAGTATATCATACTCAAAGTGCTCTGTACATTACTGGTAAAGCACTTTGACAAGCAGAGTGGCGCAGCGGGAGCGTGCTGGGCCCATAACCCAGAGGTCGATGGATCGAAACCATCCTCTGCTAAAGATAGCCTACAGTCGTGGGAGAAAACTGATCTACTCCACATTACTATCAGCTCCCGCCTACTGAAAAGACACTTTCTTTGGACCTTGTGTGCTCTTCCAAATCTCGCTGAAATTGTGGATTGCAAAGCAGAGACGCTAAGTCAGAGCCTTTTCTTGGGACCATAACTCACATGGCAATGGAACACAATCTAGCTTTAGCTACTATGAGTACTGTAAGCATGACAACTGTTTGTTATGATGATCAGCATGGATTTACTCCTCATTTCTAGCACATGCTTCTTGTTGAAAACAAGTTCTCATTATGCTTCTATAGCACATTGCTTAACTCTTTCCTTGAGTGTTCTTTCAGACAACCAATTGCATCTTGACACAGTTGTGGTGACACGTCTATGGCCTACACTTTGATAATGTCCAGTTGATTTTCCTCTATTAGCCTAAGTGTCTTTTCCCGAGTATTAGTGTGCAGGTCTAGTCATTATACATGTTTTTTTCCCTGGTTTTGCATATTCAAGAGGGCATGGTGGCCAATTGGTAAGGCGTTGGTCTTGTAAATCAAAAATCATGGGTTCATTCCCCATCCGTGCCATCATTTGAACGCTACTGCAGTATAGCAAGAGTAAGGCACATGTTGCATGATTGCCAAAGGAAAGCAAGAAGCGCATAAACCCTTGGATCTCTGTGTCAATTTGTTACAACTTCATCTGACCCTCTTTTACAAATAAGTTTTCAATGGTCACATGATCTTATACCAGAATGATATCATTTTTGGGAACATTCTTTCTCTTGACCTTTACTAGCCATTAAGAAATGGACTTGGCCATAGCCAAACAGTAGCAAAACACCAATATCCTCTCAAATGTAAGTTATTTATAGTCAAGTATATCATACTCAAAGTGCTCTGTACATTACTGGTAAAGCACTTTGACAAGCAGAGTGGCGCAGCGGGAGCGTGCTGGGCCCATAACCCAGAGGTCGATGGATCGAAACCATCCTCTGCTAAAGATAGCCTACAGTCGTGGGAGAAAACTGATCTACTCCACATTACTATCAGCTCCGGCCTACTGAAAAGACACTTTCTTTGGACCTTGTGTGCTCTTCCGAATCTCGCTGAAATTGTGGATTGCAAGCAGAGACGCTAAGTCAGAGCCTTTTCTTGGGACCATAACTCACATGGCAATGGAACACAATCTAGCTTTAGCTACTATGAGTACTGTAAGCATGACAACTGTTTGTTATGATGATCAGCATGGATTTACTCCTCATTTCTAGCACATGCTTCTTGTTGAAAACAAGTTCTCATTATGCTTCTATAGCACATTGCTTAACTCTTTCCTTGAGTGTTCTTTCAGACAACCAATTGCATCTTGACACAGTTGTGGTGACACGTCTATGGCCTACACTTTGATAATGTCCAGTTGATTTTCCTCTATTAGCCTAAGTGTCTTTTCCCGAGTATTATTGTGCAGGTCTAGTCGTTATACATGCATTTTTTCCCTGGTTTTGCATATTCAGTAGGGCATGGTGGCCAAGTGGTAAGGCGTTGGTCTTGTAAACCAAAAATCATGGGTTCAATCCCCATCCGTGCCATCATTTGAACGCTACTGCAGTATAGCAAGAGTAAGGCACATGTTGCATGATTGCCAAAGGAAAGCAAGAAGCGCAGTAAACCCTTGGATCTCTGTGTCAATTTGTTACAACTTCATCTGACCCTCTTTTACAAATAAGTTTTCAATGGTCACATGATCTTATACCAGAATGATATCATTTTTGGGAACATTCTTTCTCTTGACCTTTACTAGCCATTAAGAAATGGACTTGGCCATAGCCAAACAGTAGCAAAACACCAATATCCTCTCAAATGTAAGTTATTTATAGTCAAGTATATCATACTCAAAGTGCTCTGTACATTACTGGTAAAGCACTTTGACAAGCAGAGTGGCGCAGCGGGAGCGTGCTGGGCCCATAACCCAGAGGTCGATGGATCGAAACCATCCTCTGCTAAAGATAGCCTACAGTCGTGGGAGAAAACTGATCTACTCCACATTACTATCAGCTCCGGCCAACTGAAAAGACACTTTCTTTGGACCTTGTGTGCTCTTCCGAATCTCGCTGAAATTGTGGATTGCAAAGCAGAGACGCTAAGTCAGAGCCTTTTCTTGGGACCATAACTCACATGGCAATGGAACACAATCTAGCTTTAGCTACTATGAGTACTGTAAGCATGACAACTGTTTGTTATGATGATCAGCATGGATTTACTCCTCATTTCTAGCACATGCTTCTTGTTGAAAACAAGTTCTCATTATGCTTCTATAGCACATTGCTTAACTCTTTCCTTGAGTGTTCTTTCAGACAACCAATTGCATCTTGACACAGTTGTGGTGACACGTCTATGGCCTACACTTTGATAATGTCCAGTTGATTTTCCTCTATTAGCCTAAGTGTCTTTTCCCGAGTATTAGTGTGCAGGTCTAGTCAGTTATACATGATTTTTTCCCTGGTTTTGCATATTCATTAGGGCATGGTGGCCAAGTGGTAAGGCGTTGGTCTTGTAAACCAAAAATCATGGGTTCAATCCCCATCCGTGCCATCATTTGAACGCTACTGCAGTATAGCAAGAGTAAGGCACATGTTGCATGATTGCCAAAGGAAAGCAAGAAGCGCATAAACCCTTGGATCTCTGTGTCAATTTGTTACAACTTCATCTGACCCTCTTTTACAAATAAGTTTTCAATGGTCACATGATCTTATACCAGAATGATATCATTTTTGGGAACATTCTTTCTCTTGACCTTTACTAGCCATTAAGAAATGGACTTGGCCATAGCCAAACAGTAGCAAAACACCAATATCCTCTCAAATGTCAGTAATTTATAGTCAAGTATATCATACTCAAAGTGCTCTGTACATTACTGGTAAAGCACTTTGACAAGCAGAGTGGCGCAGCGGGAGCGTGCTGGGCCCATAACCCAGAGGTCGATGGATCGAAACCATCCTCTGCTAAAGATAGCCTACAGTCGTGGGAGAAAACTGATCTACTCCACATTACTATCAGCTCCCGCCTACTGAAAAGACACTTTCTTTGGACCTTGTGTGCTCTTCCGAATCTCGCTGAAATTGTGGTTTGCAAAGCAGAGACGCTCAGTCAGAGCCTTTTCTTGGGACCATAACTCACATGGCAATGGAACACAATCTAGCTTTAGCTACTATGAGTACTGTAAGCATGACAACTGTTTGTTATGATGATCAGCATGGATTTACTCCTCATTTCTAGCACATGCTTCTTGTTGACAACAAGTTCTCATTATGCTTCTATAGCACATTGCTTAACTCTTTCCTTGAGTGTTCTTTCAGACAACCAATTGCATCTTGACACAGTTGTGGTGACACGTCTATGGCCTACACTTTGATAATGTCCAGTTGATTTTCCTCTATTAGCCTAAGTGTCTTTTCCCGAGTATTAGTGTGCAGGTCTAGTCATTATACATGTTTTTTCCCTGGTTTTGCATATTCAAGAGGGCATGGTGGCCAATTGGTAAGGCGTTGGTCTTGTAAATCAAAAATCATGGGTTCATTCCCCATCCGTGCCATCATTTGAACGCTACTGCAGTATAGCAAGAGTAAGGCACATGTCGCATGATTGCCAAAGGAAAGCAAGAAGCACGTAAACCCTTGGATCTCTGTGTCAATTTGTTACAACTTCATCTGACCCTCTTTTACAAATAAGTTTTCAATGGTCACATGATCTTATACCAGAATGATATCATTTTTGGGAACATTCTTTCTCTTGACCTTTACTAGCCATTAAGAAATGGACTTGGCCATAGCCAAACAGTAGCAAAACACCAATATCCTCTCAAATGTCAGTAATTTATAGTCAAGTATATCATACTCAAAGTGCTCTGTACATTACTGGTAAAGCACTTTGACAAGCAGAGTGGCGCAGCGGGAGCGTGCTGGGCCCATAACCCAGAGGTCGATGGATCGAAACCATCCTCTGCTAAAGATAGCCTACAGTCGTGGGAGAAAACTGATCTACTCCACATTACTATCAGCTCCCGCCTACTGAAAAGACACTTTCTTTGGACCTTGTGTGCTCTTCCGAATCTCGCTGAAATTGTGGTTTGCAAAGCAGAGACGCTAAGTCAGAGCCTTTTCTTGGGACCATAACTCACATGGCAATGGAACACAATCTAGCTTTAGCTACTATGAGTACTGTAAGCATGACAACTGTTTGTTATGATGATCAGCATGGATTTACTCCTCATTTCTAGCACATGCTTCTTGTTGACAACAAGTTCTCATTATGCTTCTATAGCACATTGCTTAACTCTTTCCTTGAGTGTTCTTTCAGACAACCAATTGCATCTTGACACAGTTGTGGTGACACGTCTATGGCCTACACTTTGATAATGTCCAGTTGATTTTCCTCTATTAGCCTAAGTGTCTTTTCCCGAGTATTAGTGTGCAGGTCTAGTCATTATACATGTTTTTTTCCCTGGTTTTGCATATTCAAGAGGGCATGGTGGCCAATTGGTAAGGCGTTGGTCTTGTAAATCAAAAATCATGGGTTCATTCCCCATCCGTGCCATCATTTGAACGCTACTGCAGTATAGCAAGAGTAAGGCACATGTCGCATGATTGCCAAAGGAAAGCAAGAAGCACGTAAACCCTTGGATCTCTGTGTCAATTTGTTACAACTTCATCTGACCCTCTTTTACAAATAAGTTTTCAATGGTCACATGATCTTATACCAGAATGATATCATTTTTGGGAACATTCTTTCTCTTGACCTTTACTAGCCATTAAGAAATGGACTTGGCCATAGCCAAACAGTAGCAAAACACCAATATCCTCTCAAATGTCAGTAATTTATAGTCAAGTATATCATACTCAAAGTGCTCTGTACATTACTGGTAAAGCACTTTGACAAGCAGAGTGGCGCAGCGGGAGCGTGCTGGGCCCATAACCCAGAGGTCGATGGATCGAAACCATCCTCTGCTAAAGATAGCCTACAGTCGTGGGAGAAAACTGATCTACTCCACATTACTATCAGCTCCCGCCTACTGAAAAGACACTTTCTTTGGACCTTGTGTGCTCTTCCGAATCTCGCTGAAATTGTGGTTTGCAAAGCAGAGACGCTAAGTCAGAGCCTTTTCTTGGGACCATAACTCACATGGCAATGGAACACAATCTAGCTTTAGCTACTATGAGTACTGTAAGCATGACAACTGTTTGTTATGATGATCAGCATGGATTTACTCCTCATTTCTAGCACATGCTTCTTGTTGACAACAAGTTCTCATTATGCTTCTATAGCACATTGCTTAACTCTTTCCTTGAGTGTTCTTTCAGACAACCAATTGCATCTTGACACAGTTGTGGTGACACGTCTATGGCCTACACTTTGATAATGTCCAGTTGATTTTCCTCTATTAGCCTAAGTGTCTTTTCCCGAGTATTAGTGTGCAGGTCTAGTCATTATACATGTTTTTTTCCCTGGTTTTGCATATTCAAGAGGGCATGGTGGCCAATTGGTAAGGCGTTGGTCTTGTAAATCAAAAATCATGAGTTCAATCCCCATCCGTGCCATCATTTGAACGCTACTGCAGTATAGCAAGAGTAAGGCACATGTTGCATGATTGCCAAAGGAAAGCAAGAAGCACGTAAACCCTTGGATCTCTGTGTCAATTTGTTACAACTTCATCTGACCCTCTTTTACAAATAAGTTTTCAATGGTCACATGATCTTATACCAGAATGATATCATTTTTGGGAACATTCTTTCTCTTGACCTTTACTAGCCATTAAGAAATGGACTTGGCCATAGCCAAACAGTAGCAAAACACCAATATCCTCTCAAATGTCAGTAATTTATAGTCAAGTATATCATACTCAAAGTGCTCTGTACATTACTGGTAAAGCACTTTGACAAGCAGAGTGGCGCAGCGGGAGCGTGCTGGGCCCATAACCCAGAGGTCGATGGATCGAAACCATCCTCTGCTAAAGATAGCCTACAGTCGTGGGAGAAAACTGATCTACTCCACATTACTATCAGCTCCCGCCTACTGAAAAGACACTTTCTTTGGACCTTGTGTGCTCTTCCGAATCTCGCTGAAATTGTGGTTTGCAAAGCAGAGACGCTAAGTCAGAGCCTTTTCTTGGGACCATAACTCACATGGCAATGGAACACAATCTAGCTTTAGCTACTATGAGTACTGTAAGCATGACAACTGTTTGTTATGATGATCAGCATGGATTTACTCCTCATTTCTAGCACATGCTTCTTGTTGACAACAAGTTCTCATTATGCTTCTATAGCACATTGCTTAACTCTTTCCTTGAGTGTTCTTTCAGACAACCAATTGCATCTTGACACAGTTGTGGTGACACGTCTATGGCCTACACTTTGATAATGTCCAGTTGATTTTCCTCTATTAGCCTAAGTGTCTTTTCCCGAGTATTAGTGTGCAGGTCTAGTCATTATACATGTTTTTTTCCCTGGTTTTGCATATTCAAGAGGGCATGGTGGCCAATTGGTAAGGCGTTGGTCTTGTAAATCAAAAATCATGGGTTCATTCCCCATCCGTGCCATCATTTGAACGCTACTGCAGTATAGCAAGAGTAAGGCACATGTCGCATGATTGCCAAAGGAAAGCAAGAAGCACGTAAACCCTTGGATCTCTGTGTCAATTTGTTACAACTTCATCTGACCCTCTTTTACAAATAAGTTTTCAATGGTCACATGATCTTATACCAGAATGATATCATTTTTGGGAACATTCTTTCTCTTGACCTTTACTAGCCATTAAGAAATGGACTTGGCCATAGCCAAACAGTAGCAAAACACCAATATCCTCTCAAATGTCAGTAATTTATAGTCAAGTATATCATACTCAAAGTGCTCTGTACATTACTGGTAAAGCACTTTGACAAGCAGAGTGGCGCAGCGGGAGCGTGCTGGGCCCATAACCCAGAGGTCGATGGATCGAAACCATCCTCTGCTAAAGATAGCCTACAGTCGTGGGAGAAAACTGATCTACTCCACATTACTATCAGCTCCCGCCTACTGAAAAGACACTTTCTTTGGACCTTGTGTGCTCTTCCGAATCTCGCTGAAATTGTGGTTTGCAAAGCAGAGACGCTAAGTCAGAGCCTTTTCTTGGGACCATAACTCACATGGCAATGGAACACAATCTAGCTTTAGCTACTATGAGTACTGTAAGCATGACAACTGTTTGTTATGATGATCAGCATGGATTTACTCCTCATTTCTAGCACATGCTTCTTGTTGACAACAAGTTCTCATTATGCTTCTATAGCACATTGCTTAACTCTTTCCTTGAGTGTTCTTTCAGACAACCAATTGCATCTTGACACAGTTGTGGTGACACGTCTATGGCCTACACTTTGATAATGTCCAGTTGATTTTCCTCTATTAGCCTAAGTGTCTTTTCCCGAGTATTAGTGTGCAGGTCTAGTCATTATACATGTTTTTTTCCCTGGTTTTGCATATTCAAGAGGGCATGGTGGCCAATTGGTAAGGCGTTGGTCTTGTAAATCAAAAATCATGGGTTCATTCCCCATCCGTGCCATCATTTGAACGCTACTGCAGTATAGCAAGAGTAAGGCACATGTCGCATGATTGCCAAAGGAAAGCAAGAAGCACGTAAACCCTTGGATCTCTGTGTCAATTTGTTACAACTTCATCTGACCCTCTTTTACAAATAAGTTTTCAATGGTCACATGATCTTATACCAGAATGATATCATTTTTGGGAACATTCTTTCTCTTGACCTTTACTAGCCATTAAGAAATGGACTTGGCCATAGCCAAACAGTAGCAAAACACCAATATCCTCTCAAATGTCAGTAATTTATAGTCAAGTATATCATACTCAAAGTGCTCTGTACATTACTGGTAAAGCACTTTGACAAGCAGAGTGGCGCAGCGGGAGCGTGCTGGGCCCATAACCCAGAGGTCGATGGATCGAAACCATCCTCTGCTAAAGATAGCCTACAGTCGTGGGAGAAAACTGATCTACTCCACATTACTATCAGCTCCCGCCTACTGAAAAGACACTTTCTTTGGACCTTGTGTGCTCTTCCGAATCTCGCTGAAATTGTGGTTTGCAAAGCAGAGACGCTAAGTCAGAGCCTTTTCTTGGGACCATAACTCACATGGCAATGGAACACAATCTAGCTTTAGCTACTATGAGTACTGTAAGCATGACAACTGTTTGTTATGATGATCAGCATGGATTTACTCCTCATTTCTAGCACATGCTTCTTGTTGACAACAAGTTCTCATTATGCTTCTATAGCACATTGCTTAACTCTTTCCTTGAGTGTTCTTTCAGACAACCAATTGCATCTTGACACAGTTGTGGTGACACGTCTATGGCCTACACTTTGATAATGTCCAGTTGATTTTCCTCTATTAGCCTAAGTGTCTTTTCCCGAGTATTAGTGTGCAGGTCTAGTCATTATACATGTTTTTTTCCCTGGTTTTGCATATTCAAGAGGGCATGGTGGCCAATTGGTAAGGCGTTGGTCTTGTAAATCAAAAATCATGGGTTCATTCCCCATCCGTGCCATCATTTGAACGCTACTGCAGTATAGCAAGAGTAAGGCACATGTCGCATGATTGCCAAAGGAAAGCAAGAAGCACGTAAACCCTTGGATCTCTGTGTCAATTTGTTACAACTTCATCTGACCCTCTTTTACAAATAAGTTTTCAATGGTCACATGATCTTATACCAGAATGATATCATTTTTGGGAACATTCTTTCTCTTGACCTTTACTAGCCATTAAGAAATGGACTTGGCCATAGCCAAACAGTAGCAAAACACCAATATCCTCTCAAATGTCAGTAATTTATAGTCAAGTATATCATACTCAAAGTGCTCTGTACATTACTGGTAAAGCACTTTGACAAGCAGAGTGGCGCAGCGGGAGCGTGCTGGGCCCATAACCCAGAGGTCGATGGATCGAAACCATCCTCTGCTAAAGATAGCCTACAGTCGTGGGAGAAAACTGATCTACTCCACATTACTATCAGCTCCCGCCTACTGAAAAGACACTTTCTTTGGACCTTGTGTGCTCTTCCGAATCTCGCTGAAATTGTGGTTTGCAAAGCAGAGACGCTAAGTCAGAGCCTTTTCTTGGGACCATAACTCACATGGCAATGGAACACAATCTAGCTTTAGCTACTATGAGTACTGTAAGCATGACAACTGTTTGTTATGATGATCAGCATGGATTTACTCCTCATTTCTAGCACATGCTTCTTGTTGACAACAAGTTCTCATTATGCTTCTATAGCACATTGCTTAACTCTTTCCTTGAGTGTTCTTTCAGACAACCAATTGCATCTTGACACAGTTGTGGTGACACGTCTATGGCCTACACTTTGATAATGTCCAGTTGATTTTCCTCTATTAGCCTAAGTGTCTTTTCCCGAGTATTAGTGTGCAGGTCTAGTCATTATACATGTTTTTTTCCCTGGTTTTGCATATTCAAGAGGGCATGGTGGCCAATTGGTAAGGCGTTGGTCTTGTAAATCAAAAATCATGGGTTCATTCCCCATCCGTGCCATCATTTGAACGCTACTGCAGTATAGCAAGAGTAAGGCACATGTCGCATGATTGCCAAAGGAAAGCAAGAAGCACGTAAACCCTTGGATCTCTGTGTCAATTTGTTACAACTTCATCTGACCCTCTTTTACAAATAAGTTTTCAATGGTCACATGATCTTATACCAGAATGATATCATTTTTGGGAACATTCTTTCTCTTGACCTTTACTAGCCATTAAGAAATGGACTTGGCCATAGCCAAACAGTAGCAAAACACCAATATCCTCTCAAATGTCAGTAATTTATAGTCAAGTATATCATACTCAAAGTGCTCTGTACATTACTGGTAAAGCACTTTGACAAGCAGAGTGGCGCAGCGGGAGCGTGCTGGGCCCATAACCCAGAGGTCGATGGATCGAAACCATCCTCTGCTAAAGATAGCCTACAGTCGTGGGAGAAAACTGATCTACTCCACATTACTATCAGCTCCCGCCTACTGAAAAGACACTTTCTTTGGACCTTGTGTGCTCTTCCGAATCTCGCTGAAATTGTGGTTTGCAAAGCAGAGACGCTAAGTCAGAGCCTTTTCTTGGGACCATAACTCACATGGCAATGGAACACAATCTAGCTTTAGCTACTATGAGTACTGTAAGCATGACAACTGTTTGTTATGATGATCAGCATGGATTTACTCCTCATTTCTAGCACATGCTTCTTGTTGACAACAAGTTCTCATTATGCTTCTATAGCACATTGCTTAACTCTTTCCTTGAGTGTTCTTTCAGACAACCAATTGCATCTTGACACAGTTGTGGTGACACGTCTATGGCCTACACTTTGATAATGTCCAGTTGATTTTCCTCTATTAGCCTAAGTGTCTTTTCCCGAGTATTAGTGTGCAGGTCTAGTCATTATACATGTTTTTTTCCCTGGTTTTGCATATTCAAGAGGGCATGGTGGCCAATTGGTAAGGCGTTGGTCTTGTAAATCAAAAATCATGAGTTCAATCCCCATCCGTGCCATCATTTGAACGCTACTGCAGTATAGCAAGAGTAAGGCACATGTCGCATGATTGCCAAAGGAAAGCAAGAAGCACGTAAACCCTTGGATCTCTGTGTCAATTTGTTACAACTTCATCTGACCCTCTTTTACAAATAAGTTTTCAATGGTCACATGATCTTATACCAGAATGATATCATTTTTGGGAACATTCTTTCTCTTGACCTTTACTAGCCATTAAGAAATGGACTTGGCCATAGCCAAACAGTAGCAAAACACCAATATCCTCTCAAATGTCAGTAATTTATAGTCAAGTATATCATACTCAAAGTGCTCTGTACATTACTGGTAAAGCACTTTGACAAGCAGAGTGGCGCAGCGGGAGCGTGCTGGGCCCATAACCCAGAGGTCGATGGATCGAAACCATCCTCTGCTAAAGATAGCCTACAGTCGTGGGAGAAAACTGATCTACTCCACATTACTATCAGCTCCCGCCTACTGAAAAGACACTTTCTTTGGACCTTGTGTGCTCTTCCGAATCTCGCTGAAATTGTGGTTTGCAAAGCAGAGACGCTAAGTCAGAGCCTTTTCTTGGGACCATAACTCACATGGCAATGGAACACAATCTAGCTTTAGCTACTATGAGTACTGTAAGCATGACAACTGTTTGTTATGATGATCAGCATGGATTTACTCCTCATTTCTAGCACATGCTTCTTGTTGACAACAAGTTCTCATTATGCTTCTATAGCACATTGCTTAACTCTTTCCTTGAGTGTTCTTTCAGACAACCAATTGCATCTTGACACAGTTGTGGTGACACGTCTATGGCCTACACTTTGATAATGTCCAGTTGATTTTCCTCTATTAGCCTAAGTGTCTTTTCCCGAGTATTAGTGTGCAGGTCTAGTCATTATACATGTTTTTTTCCCTGGTTTTGCATATTCAAGAGGGCATGGTGGCCAATTGGTAAGGCGTTGGTCTTGTAAATCAAAAATCATGGGTTCATTCCCCATCCGTGCCATCATTTGAACGCTACTGCAGTATAGCAAGAGTAAGGCACATGTCGCATGATTGCCAAAGGAAAGCAAGAAGCACGTAAACCCTTGGATCTCTGTGTCAATTTGTTACAACTTCATCTGACCCTCTTTTACAAATAAGTTTTCAATGGTCACATGATCTTATACCAGAATGATATCATTTTTGGGAACATTCTTTCTCTTGACCTTTACTAGCCATTAAGAAATGGACTTGGCCATAGCCAAACAGTAGCAAAACACCAATATCCTCTCAAATGTCAGTAATTTATAGTCAAGTATATCATACTCAAAGTGCTCTGTACATTACTGGTAAAGCACTTTGACAAGCAGAGTGGCGCAGCGGGAGCGTGCTGGGCCCATAACCCAGAGGTCGATGGATCGAAACCATCCTCTGCTAAAGATAGCCTACAGTCGTGGGAGAAAACTGATCTACTCCACATTACTATCAGCTCCCGCCTACTGAAAAGACACTTTCTTTGGACCTTGTGTGCTCTTCCGAATCTCGCTGAAATTGTGGTTTGCAAAGCAGAGACGCTAAGTCAGAGCCTTTTCTTGGGACCATAACTCACATGGCAATGGAACACAATCTAGCTTTAGCTACTATGAGTACTGTAAGCATGACAACTGTTTGTTATGATGATCAGCATGGATTTACTCCTCATTTCTAGCACATGCTTCTTGTTGACAACAAGTTCTCATTATGCTTCTATAGCACATTGCTTAACTCTTTCCTTGAGTGTTCTTTCAGACAACCAATTGCATCTTGACACAGTTGTGGTGACACGTCTATGGCCTACACTTTGATAATGTCCAGTTGATTTTCCTCTATTAGCCTAAGTGTCTTTTCCCGAGTATTAGTGTGCAGGTCTAGTCATTATACATGTTTTTTTCCCTGGTTTTGCATATTCAAGAGGGCATGGTGGCCAATTGGTAAGGCGTTGGTCTTGTAAATCAAAAATCATGGGTTCATTCCCCATCCGTGCCATCATTTGAACGCTACTGCAGTATAGCAAGAGTAAGGCACATGTCGCATGATTGCCAAAGGAAAGCAAGAAGCACGTAAACCCTTGGATCTCTGTGTCAATTTGTTACAACTTCATCTGACCCTCTTTTACAAATAAGTTTTCAATGGTCACATGATCTTATACCAGAATGATATCATTTTTGGGAACATTCTTTCTCTTGACCTTTACTAGCCATTAAGAAATGGACTTGGCCATAGCCAAACAGTAGCAAAACACCAATATCCTCTCAAATGTCAGTAATTTATAGTCAAGTATATCATACTCAAAGTGCTCTGTACATTACTGGTAAAGCACTTTGACAAGCAGAGTGGCGCAGCGGGAGCGTGCTGGGCCCATAACCCAGAGGTCGATGGATCGAAACCATCCTCTGCTAAAGATAGCCTACAGTCGTGGGAGAAAACTGATCTACTCCACATTACTATCAGCTCCCGCCTACTGAAGCAAGAGTAAGGCAGTTGTTGTGACTGGAGTGGGTGATTTTTTTTTTTTTTTATAGTAACAACTGAGCATGGTTACAACGCCACTGCATGCCTGACTGTTTTTGCTGACGATGTCCATCCCTTTATGACAACAGTGTACCTTGTTCTAATGCTACTTCAAGCAGGATAAGGCTCCGTGTCATAAATCTGGAATCATCTTAGACTGGTTTCTTGAACATGATGTGTTCACCGGACTAAATTGACCTCCACAGTCACCAGATCTTAACCCAATAAAGCACTTTTGGGATGTGGTGGAACAAGAGATTGACATCATGGATGTGCAGCCGACAAATCTGCAGCAACTGTGTGATGCAATCATGTCATTATGGACCCAACTCTCTGTTGCCTGCGTTGTGGTTTTCTTCCACCCACTCATTGGTGTGATGTGTCTCATAGGCCTTTGTTGGTAATGTGTTACAATTTAGCCGCTTCTGTCTTCAGCAGGACACCATGAGAGCAACAGCTCTGTGTTTCCTCTGTAAGTAAACGCCAAACGCTTTGTTTTCTCACCTCTAACGCTCTTCCCTGTTTTGTTTTATTGTTTTTGTATCAAGAATTGGATTGGGGTCATTTTTGTAATACCTCGTCTCTTTACTTCACAAATGTGGTCAATAAACTTTAAATTTAACTTTTTTTTTCTTTAAACAAAAAGGTTACATTTAAAGTTTACTGATTTTTTATCGACTAATCATTTAATAATTAAGTTGTGGTCACTACCAAAAGCTTTTTTTTAGTTTCAGCATTAGTGCTTTTGAATTTTGCTCAAGCTGAAGGTAAGATTTTCCAGTGAGATTAAAATAAAAAAGCAATTTTAAAAATCTAACCTCTTACTCAACAAATTCCGCTTTTGATGGTCTCTTGTAGTTTTGATCAGAGTGACTCCCAAAAGGCTGCAGTTCTTTAAATATGACAGTTTTTCTGTGAGCTGTGAAGACCCGGAGGAATCACAGGAAGCAGCTCAATGGAGAGTGATGAAAATGACCCAGGATGGAGAGGTGTGCAGCGCTCTTTTTTATTTATTGAACTGGAATCTTCCCTCGTGACATGACTTTGATCAAATTATATCGTCTTGTAGCGTCACCCGTGTTCATCCCCATGCTCCATCCATGATGCCTTCCCTGCTACAGACAGCGGAAAGTACTGGTGTGAAACAAACATGGGAACAAACAGCAGTGAAGTCAACATCACTGTCACAGGTTGGAGATCCAGCATTTACGATTATTTGACAACATTGTGGGCATTTGTTTATGTGTTCTTCCTGTCTAGAAGCAGCTTTCACACAGAGCTGTTTGGTCTACACTTGAGGTTGTTTACTCAAATACATTGCTTTAATTGTCAAGTGTGACAGTTAGGCTGAATCTAGATTGCTTCCCTACATTTATCACTCCAAATGGAGAGAGGTGGAAAAACAAGTGCAGTGAAATTTGGGCGTTACTACTGCTGGATGACATCACCAATATTCGCCGTCATCTACATTTGTGAGTTGCTGCCAGCACTAGAAAAATACATTACAACATTGGCTTTATAACTTTCAAAGGTCATGCTAAAACAAAAAGGCATTATTTACATTTAAATGTAAAACGTCAGTGCTTCTAAGCACACGCATGTGAAGAAATGCGTTTCTCCTCTGAGCTACAAGCGCAAGGTGGATCATCCTACTGGCGGAGGGATAGCCAGCCTAAAGTCCCTACAGCTCTTCCTTAAAAAACACTGTTGGACACCGCTACAGCTTCAAATGACCCTAACATTGGAGCAATAGGGAGTAGTCAGAGGGGTAAGTAAGCAATTTGGACTCAATTATAGCCTGAACTCCTGTGCAGACCAAACAAATAAACTCCAACATGAAATTGATGTCCCCATCTTGTTAAATGTTAACATCTGGAAGGACTAAATATTGCAGTACTTCAAATGCCAACTGGAGGCTTTAAAAAATATGATTTTAACCCTTTGACATTGGAGCTTTAGTTCCTATGTTTACAATCTTTTAAATAGTGTAACCTTTTGTGCAATTAACACAATTCCAACAGATTCTGAAGCAGAAGAAAACAGCATTGCACCATTGTGTAAAGTGCCTTGTCTCCACATCAGAATCTGCTGATTCACGTTGATCGAGTAAACAGTGAAAGAGTTACCATATGTCAAAGACTGCATGTTACCATGTTACTTAGGCGTAGCTGGTGGCATTTCCAGGGATTAAAAAGTTAGATTTTTACAATAAATCAATGTTTTGTTGCAAAATCTTCTATAATGATTAATGATTTATTAAAGCTTAGGAATTGTTTTTTTTTAGGTGGAGATAGGTGGGTACACTTGTCAAAATAGTCACTTTACTTTGTCCAGATACATTCCAGTCAATTTGCCCAACTTCTTTCAGCAAATGTGGGGTACACCCTGACAGGTTGCCAATCTGCAGGACCATATGCACACCGAGGAACAATTTAGATCCCTCTATGAACCCATGAATCATTTTTTTGAATTGAGGAAATCGGAGTGCCCAGAAAAAAACTCATGGATGCTCTAGGAGAACATGCAATCTCCACACGGGGGTCTCAGGTGGTATTTGAACCAGGGCCGTTTTGGGGTATACCACCACAAAACCAGCAGTGTCTGAGGCACCATGGAAGCTTTGGGATACTCCCAGTTTAACATCAGTCTCATTTCTCGTGTGTTCTTCAGCTGGTTCTCTGATCCTGGAGGCTCCGGTCCATCCTGTAACCGAGGGAGAAGATGCGACTCTGACCTGCAGATGCAAAGATCTCATTTCAGCCTGCTTCCACAAAGCTGACTTCTTCAAAGATGGCCTCCTCATCAGGACCAGTTTCCCAGAAAATATGACCATAACCATCCGGAATGTTTCCAAATCTGATCAAGGACTCTACAAGTGTTTTGCCTCTGGATTCAGAGAGTCCCCAGGGAGCTGGATGACTGTCAGAGGTAATGACAGACTCTGAGATTTGGACTTACCGCCAAACTTAAGATTTGAAACTGGTTGTAACATTTCTTTATTTTTAAATAAAGAAATTAGACAAGAAAACTTAAGACTTGACTTGTAAAAAATTACATTTAGGAATCTCTTTCTCACATTCTGAAACCTGCTTTCATGTTCATAGATGTAACCAGGTTTTATGACTTTTAAGTCCACCTAAGCCTGGAGGACTTTAGCACTCCAGTGCCCCCTTATGCACTGGGGGCCAGTATCTATCCATAGAACAGTTGGTACCAGGCTGCAGAGAAAAAAAACCCCGCAAAATACACGTTTTCTGTTTTATTTATAAATTAGAATCTGAAAGAAGTTTTATTTTGGAAAACTCCTGGATTCTCTATCCCAATTTGTGTCCCTATTTGTGTCTTTCACAGCACCCCGTGGAGGCCACCGCATCCTGGTGCCAAGTCAGGATTCTGAAATGACATTGTTGTCTGGGTTTGGACACATTCGCCATCTGGTGGTAGCAACTCCATATGTCCTGTCAACCATCTTACTTGTAATCATATTTAAGGACCAGAGGAAGATGGAAAGAGGTGAGACTTGGTTAGCGGTGTGGAACCATTTCATTGATATTTGTACAATTCCTGAGTTGATCAATGGACTAACTGTCAAAGTAAATCAGCTTTCATTAGTTTACAGCCACAAAATACCACGTCTCCCTACTTATCTCAGTCAAAGACTTAAGTCGTACATATGCACACACAGACTCTGAAAACAACTGCATGGACAAAACAAACAAACTGGATGGAAGCAGGAAAACGCCCAGCAAGGCTGTTGTAATGATTAGAATTTGAGGGTCACCTTTCCCCTTTTTTCAAGATCAAAGAGAGGGATGGATGGATTTATGAAGGGATTGATGGATTAATTTATAGATAGATGGATTGATTATGGTTGAATGAGGTCTCAGATCAATCTTTCAAACCCTGCTGTTGTTTCTGGACAGTAGAAAGGTGCAGAGGACCTGGTTCAGCACGTTCCTCACTGAGGCTTTACCTTGATCCTCAGCAGCTTCTAACACAGAGAACTTCCTCTGGAATCACTGCTTCACTTCCCTCTGCCTCACTGTTACCAAACCGCAAATAGGGATAAATTACTGCACACGTTATCTCAGGATGGTGCCGTCGTTTTGACTCTGTGGGACTTGAATGACAACAGATTTGTGCACAAAGGGGGCTTGTCTTTTGCTCAACAGGTGACCACAGTGAGCTCTACAACAGTATTTTAGAGTAGCTTCAGTCTAAAACAGAGGGTCACTTGACCATACAGTCATCCACCTTATCATATCTCCCCCTCACATGTGTTTGGGCTGCTTTACCGTCTCATGTTGACTGAAGAGCAAAGTGAGTCAAAGTGCAGTGACTGAAGAGCAAAGCAGGCGATGAAGGTGTTGTACGACAAAGTGTCATTCTGGTCAAACAGCCGTTGGTTCCTGAAAGTGATTTCACAGCTGGAGGCTGATGCTGTGATGGCGGAACTTTTTCTGGGTTCAAAAACCCACAAAGACAGTCATTAGGTAAAAACCATCATTCAAACTGATTTGTTTATTTTTTCAAAACAGGAAATCGCTTACGACTTTTTATGTGAAGAAAAACATACCATAAGAGATTAAGGCTGAATAAATGTCATCAATGACACAAAAATGTTTGTTTTTTTTTGTAACTGCTGTTTGTTTGTTTACAGAGGTGCAGACCGGCCGGACGTACAAGCCTGTCAAGACGTCAGCTTGCAGATGATGGCACAGCAAAGAGGCTTTAAGCCACATTTATGAAAAAAATGACCTGATCAAATGAAGTGGATTAAACAAATCTTAAATAATTCAACTTTTTATACCATTTTTTATTCATTTTCTGTGCAGCTCCCAAGCTGCTACTTCTGCTTTATATGAGCGTAAAATTGAAATAAACATCAAAAATGACCTGTTGCTGTGTTTTTTCTTGAGTATTTCAAGATAAAAACAGGACAGGTTGACACCGAAAGTCTCTTGTGGGGTCATGCGCTCTCTGAGGTGCAATGTGGGTGTAAAGACAGGAAGGGAGTGGGGGAGAGGTGCTAACCTGCAGCAAGTGACTGCAGTTTTGAAAGGCTCTGCTCTCGCTGTGGAGCCAGAAATCTCGCTTCAAACGTCAGACATTGTCTGCTCGAACAGGAAGTCCCGCGTTGTTTTACAGGAAAGCTGCTGCTCTTCTTGCTCCCTCCATCTAAACACTTCCACACTGTCACACATTTTGTTTGCTTAAAGTGAACCAGAGTTCGTTTCCTCTGATAATCCTGAACACATTTTCAGTCTGAATACACCAAACAGGACCCTGGTCCGGGACCGCTGTCTGACCCATGTTTTGAGACGGTCTCGGTTCTTTCCAATCGGACTGACAAACCGAATGATGGGGAAATAGCATTTTGTTTCTCTATGAAAGTCTATTGGATTTTAGCTTCTTGGAACCAGTGGATACTTCCTGTTTGGAACGCCAGAGGAGATGAGTCACTCAGTCCATATCTCAGATACAGTCAATAGTTGTGACTACCTCTTTTTGAAGCATTTTCTGAATGTTGTGGGTAAAGTTTAACAGTTTCTTTGAACACATCGGTTAGAGACTAATAAATTGCACAAAGTTGGCCTTAATCTGGTTTAGGAAGTTAGGAACAGGAGCTTCTAGAAATAAAGGATTTTTTTTATGAATCTTTACCCAGTAATGACCTGTGTACGTCCCCGCCCCTCCGGTGAGCAAAGGTGAACAGATCGAGCACCTTCACCAGGAAGAAGCCTGACATCCTCTTCCGGGTGTGTTTGATTGTTTGTAACTTTGCTTCATTTAAGCTCCTTTTTTAAAAAGTTTGGGGTTCGCCTTTGGAGCAGGAAAGTCTGACGGCGCGAGGCAGCAGACCGACGGGGACGGAGGTTCGGGTACCGGCCGCGAGACCCGGAAAACGCCAGCGCGTGAGCCGTCGCTCAGGTTCGATTCTTTTAAAAATACTTTTTGTGTGTCTTTATCTTCGCACACACCCACTGTAAGTCGTTTTTATGTCGCTCTTTTTGGTTAAATGTTTACTTTGCGTCGTGGAAAAGCGGCTTGTCATGTGACTGGTTCCAGAAAGAGGTCACGGACACGGGTTTCAAACCGACACACCCGTCATTTCCAGCGTTGTTTCTTCTGTGCATAAAAGCAAACACGGGATCGTTCTAAAATAAATAAATAAAAGTCATGTTTACACGTTAACAAGTTTATTAACATGTTTTATATTTATTCCTAAATAGTTGTAGCTTTTGTGTGAAGTCTTTTAGTTTGAAAATATGTTTTAGCAGACTTTCCTTTATTTTGAAGATGCTTTTATTTTATAGAAGTGTATTCAAAAGAGATTAAACATTAGTCTTGTGTTTAAATTAAAAGCGTTTTCTGCAGAAAATATCGACATTCCTCTCTGGTTTCTTGAAGCAGAACTTGAGATTTCTCACACATTGAAGCTCTTGCAGGTTTGTATTTGTACCAGAACTTCCCAGACAGTAAAGGTTTGGGCTTCAATACGGAAGTTTCTCAGCTGAACTAAACACAAGAGTTTTGTTCTGAAAGAGGAAGCTTTCCTGTATATGAAAAAGCCTTGAATGTGACATTTTATTGAGGAATCGTTTCTCTTCTACATGCTTCCAGTTTGTTTGGTTCCTCATTTTTACCTGTATGTCAGGTGCGTGCACTTTGACCTTTGCAGGTTTCTTCATGATTTGCCGGCCCTGCAGGTAATTTGTAGTGTCAAAAAAGCCCACCAGAGGGCGACAAATACCTTTTTTTTTTTATTCAAACTGACTTTTATTCATTTTTTATTCAACATTTTGACTTTATATTCTACGGAGGCGTATTGCATTGAGAAAAAGAGTGTCTTCTAATTTTTTTGTGTTTTGTTGTGGGTGTGGTCAACTTTGTGACACACGGTCTGTTTTTCAGTTGTGTTCATGTACTTTATTGATGGTCTCTGCCTTCCTCTGCTTCACATGCATCAACTTCAAAGCAAACTCTGGTTTTAACTTGTTTTCTGCATCACCACAAGCAAAAATAAACAGTTCATATTGTTCAATATTTAACAGTTTTGGCTCTGTAATGCTTGTAGATAAAATAAGTAGGAACAAAACAGACTGGCGATATCGTGACGAGCAAATAAACTGATTTAACTTAACTTTTTAACTTAATTGAAGGTCATTCTCTAGATTTCATGAGCAGATGAGGTTAGTGCCCCGTTTGTAGTTTTTGGCTTTTGTTGTTAAAAAATGTAACAAAAAACATGGTAAATGTTACAACGAAAAACACTTGTTTTCTTTTTTTTCTTTTCTCATTTCATACATAAAAAATTAGAACACAGATCACTATTTTTTTTTTATTGAATGCAATACGCTTAAATTATAGTCTCACTACCAGAAAAAAAAGATCTGGTCCATTGTTTAAAAATAAAATCCACCAAAAACTACCCAGAGTTCCACTCCTTCACATTTGGTATCATTAAAAAGCCCCAAATGTCCTCTGTAGAAATTTAATGGAGTTCATTCAGTAGAATGGTGGCTAGAAGATATTCCGGTTTAAAAGTGTCCTCTATGGAGAACACATCTGCATTGCCGTTGGTTCAGGAGGACATTTATATAAATCATAGTTTAGAAATGTATGGTTGTTAAATGATTGTTTTATTGAACAGCACAAGAATTTACTGATTTCTTTTCTTTACAGACAAAACGAGAGGATCTAGAGGAGAAAAATGATGGAGGCATCAGACGAGAACCATGCTGGGGTGGAGCCCTCAGAGGAGGAGGCTCCTCCCAAGGTAACGGCGGTCTCAGATGCCTCTACAGATAATTATCAACCAAAAGGAATTTGAAACTTAGAACATTTTTTTTATTCTGCCCTGCAGCAGTCCTGGACTGCAGGGATTGGTTTAGCAATTCTTCTTTCTTACTGTACATTTGAGTGACAGTTTGACCACCACGTACTCAAAAACTCACCAACATTTGCACCATTTTAGTAACTATAAAAACATAAATGAAGCTCCAAAAAAGTTGTTATAATTTGTGCAAACTTAATACATGAATCCCTGGCTCGAGCTGAACGAAACATGTCATAGCCCTATAAAATGACCATATTAGGAATGTGGGCGTGGTTAACAAAAAAACCTTTGTTGCCGAGGAAATCCAAAAATGTACTTTTGCCAATTCTTGTAAAAATGACATAGACCTGTTCTGTGCCCCCATGCGACCAAAATCTCAAATGGTTGCTATGGTGATAAAACCAACAGAAAAGACACCCATTAAAATAAAAGTAGCAGCAGCTTAGCCAGTGAGGGCGGGTCATAGGGGGGCAGCGAGGGCTAAATCATGCTGCTTAATTTACTTTAATTGCTCTTAAATGAACTGGTTGGGCTGGAACAGAATAGCAGAATAGAGTCTGTCTCTGCAGCCATCAGACCCCCAAAAAATCCTGCTCAACTCAGGAGTTTTTGTTAAAAAATGACTCATGTTGTGTTTTTTGAAGGAGGAGGCTGGCTTAATGCATCCATGTGAAAGTAAGAGCACCTCCCCGGGGTTGCTGTCAGCTTTGATTTGTGTCTGGACGCTTTCAGGTAGAAAAAATGACCAAAGAAAAGCTTACTGTTGTCACTCATCAGTTTACGAGGGATATTTGCTCCGCCCACTTCTGCTGGACCGTAAACATGAGGCCAGGTGACCTGCAGGTGTTGGATTCTGAGCAGAAGGGGGAACTGGGACCAGAGAAGTTCTTTCTGACTACTTCCTTGTCTGAACGAAGGAGTGAAAGCTGAAGATCTTCAGCGGTTTGTGTCTTTAAGAGCTGCTGATGTTGTTTGGAGAGGGGGCGCAGCAGCCCGACCTCTGAAAGACCGGCCGTGCGTCACCAGGTGCTCCTTTGTCTCTTCGGTGTGACATGTCGCCGCTGATCCACAGCAGAGGCCGGTTTGAGGAGTTCAGGTCTGATTCACCGGGCAGAAAGCCTTCTTCCATGTGAGGTCGCCGTCTCTTCTGTTCCTGTGACCTCTGACCTGTTTTCCTGCCAAGTCGCAGCAGGTACACGCTGTCTCCACGGTAAACACATAGCCCCCCCTCTTCCCCTGTTTGATCTGAGCTCTCATTGGCCCCTGAAAGCTCCGGTTCCCACGGTGACCCCATCCGCTGATGTTCACCATCAGAGCTCATGCTGCGTTCAGGAGCTGTGCGAAAAATTTTGAAATCGAAAAAGCGTAATCAGCAGCAGCTTAAATTGGACTGATTTAAAATAAAAGAAATGATTCAGTCCATTGGTGAGGATTTGAGGAAGTCTGGAGTTTCTTTGAGACATTTGAAGCATCTGGTTTAGCCTTCAGCCTTTGTCTTTACAGGAGGAGCAGAGCGAGTGCAGCCACGCCGGCGACGGTCCCTCCCACCCGGGTGAAGCAGACGCCACTGTGGAAGCGGATCAGAGCAAAGGTGAAGCCAGCCTGAAAACAGAACTTTTATGACACAAATCCATTCTGCTCCAGTCGAAGCTGGAAGCGGCGCTGAATCGCCCCGACTTCCACCTGCACTGCTTGATGGAGTTCAACACTTTGATTACATTTAGATGCAGAAGTTCATCATTTGAAAAGCTGTGAGTTTAGAGGAACATCATGTAGGTTCTGGAGGGAGGGGAGAACATGCTCAGACCGGCGCCACTCCGGTAAAAAACAGACGTAGATGATGAGACGATTCAGTTCAGTCACATCCAGGAGGTGGAGGACTGAAGAGATGCAGGATCTCTGAAGGGATCCTCCTGTTTCTGTCCTCTGTCTGGTGTGAACTTATGAGCGGGACCCTACGCTCTTACATTAGGCCTTCGTCCAAACTGCCCTCACGGGGGATAAAGTGAAAGCGTTTTGCTGATCACCGCACTCTGTGGAGAAAGTGTCTCTGTGTTTGCCTGAGGACAGGGCTGGAAGCGCAGACTCTTCCTGGAAGAGGCTGTTCTCACATGTCTTTGTCACATTGTGAGGGATGTTTTTCATGAGGAATGAGCGTTATAATCCACTTAAAAGCTCAAAGAGTGGATTTTTGTCTGATACAGACCCTTTAAAGTTCTGCAGCACAGGAACCATAAAACCATTTTCATGAAACTAACACTTCAGATAAAATGAGGGAAGACGGGGAAAAGTTTTTACTGCTCCTGACCCCCCCACGACACAGCTGTTAAACAGCCTGAGGGGTCATGAGGAGGATCTGACAGAGGTCGAGCTTTGCTGATGGAAGACAAGTGGAATAGTTTACAAGTTTGGGAAGAAAATATATAAAAAATGACACTTTCTACTAAATCTAACTGCAGTTGAAGACCTCCAGCTGTTCAGTATCTCCACTAAACTCCTTTGGTGACCTCTGACCTCCAGACATCTCAACACCACCTCAGTCGACTGGAACTGTGGTCATTCTAGGCAGCAATAAAACCCCGGCCAGCGAGAAGTTCCAGAGAGTCCGCAAGTGGAGCATCACCAAATACAAGGTGGGAGGAGCCTAAATCAGTGGTATTTATCAGCCAGGAGCAGATCGTCAGTAACGTGCGGCGTTATGTCGTTTCAGTTCACCCGACAGGCTCTGTCAGAGAAGCTTGGACGCGGATCCAAAACCGTGGACCTGGAACTGGAGCCGCGCCTCGAGCTGCTCAAAGACGACCGGCAGCGATACGACCACATGACCAAGCTGGCTCAGTTGCTGGCCAATCAGCTCGCTCAGTTCAGTGTGACACAGAAGTCGCTTGGGGACGCCTTCACAGAGCTCAGCTTCAAATCCCCAGAGCTCCACGTAAGTCCTTAACGATGGAGATGCCGTGTTCTCGCTCAGCTGCAGCTTTACCACCTCAATAATCCCAACACCAGGTGGAGTTCGGCGTAAACGCAGAGGCCCAGAAGTATTTATCCAAGAGCACCGAAACTCTGTCGGCGGCCATCAGCGCCTTCACTGCCGACATGAACACCCTGGTCAACAAAACCATCGAGGACACCATGATCAACGCCAAGCAGTACGAGGCGGTCAGGTGGGTGTCAGAAACCAGAAGGTGAAAGCTCGCAGTCAGGCAGAGCTTTCCTCGTCCGTTCATTTTCCAGAGCCGTTCTTGATCAGAGTGTACCTGTGGATGGTCTCCTCTTCCAGGATCGAGTACGATGCGTACAGAGTCGACCTGGAGGAGTTGAACATGGAGCCCCGGGACGCCAACACCCTGCCCAAGTTCGAAGACGCCCAGAAAGACTTCCAGATTCAGAGAGACCGGTACCAAAAGGTTCGAGACGACCTGTCCGTCAAAGTCAAGCTGCTGGAGGAGAATCGGGTAAGGAACTAAAAAACGACTCAAGCGTTTATCTGCTTCTGTTTCATCAGTAAATAAATACAACAAATAGTTTTTGGGAAACTTGTACCAATAAACGGGGGCGGAGCTACAAAAAGCCCTCCACCCAAAAAACACAATTATTTACATCAATATTAGTATAATTGATGCTTATCAATACAAACTTCCTTAGGTTTTGAAAAAATAACAAAAACCAATATTTTAAATGAACCCTGGACCCCTGTATTAAATGTTCCTCCACTGCCAATAACTGGGGAAACTTGTGGTAAACGACACGTTTACGGTAAACGTTTACAGCACACGCGTGATAACAGTCACACACACCAAAGTAAACTGAACATAAAGCTGAGAACTTCTGTTAGTCATTACAATCTTTATCAAAGAATAAAAAATAAAGACGTTAAAAAAAGCATAAAATAAAATGTTTGATGATTTAATGAATAACATTCAGAATATATAGTATAAATATTTAAAAAGGAGTAGGTTAATTTAAGAAAACTCATGAAAAACAGTCGATGTGATTAGAATATATGAACGAAAATCTAAAGTGATCTTGTAAAGGCTTTATAAATTTAAATAAATCCCTAACATTTCTACATTTGCAGTGACGTTTATAAAGAAATCTCCGTATGTCATAGAGGATTTAAACTAACTGAAGGCAGTAGCATTGAGACCGGCTAGTGTCAGGTCATCTGGTTGAGAGAATGTAGCGTCTTACTGGTGGATACGGTCCCTACGCAGGTGACCTGCCTGAAATATCAAAGCCGTAGTCCTTACAGTGAACCCGTAGAGAGAAAAAGTTTATTTCCACTTTTTTTAAGGGCATGCTGTGATCGTAGTGAACACGGATACAACATGTAAGGGTGGAGTAGGTGAGACGCAGGAGCATCGTATGAATTTTTCATTTTTTCACTTCTTCAAATCCTGTAGCCTGGACGAGGCAGCTGTTAGTGCTGTTTATGTGATACGTGCTCCTTACGTGCAGCAGGGAGCCCGTTGTTCTCTATGACCCTCCTCAAACGGGGACAACCCAAAAACCCACGGCACCCGTATGGGTCAACCCGCTGTACGAGTGCATGTGAAAAACATTTTTTTATCTTCACATGGAGCTTCAGGTCGTTACAAAAGCAAAGTCCGACCTGCTTAACTTGCAACGTGCGTTCAGTCGCCGTTGTAGAAACTTGCATAGCTACGCGTGACCCTGAGAGTGTGGAAGCCTGAAACGTTTTCATTCAAAGCGGTCGTTGCAGAGGGCGATCAAATCAGTTAAAAAAAAAATTCAAATCCGTTTCCATGACTTTCGTTCAAAGGACTGAGCATCTTTGTGTCTCCGTAGGTCAAAGTCCTCCATAACCAGCTGTGGCTCCTCCACAGCGCCATGGCGGCCGATTCCATATCGTCTCACAGTTTTCTGGATCAAAACATGCGACGGGCGGAGAGCCTCAGCAACCCCAGCTTGGATGCGTCCTCCTGGCTGGAGGAACCGGACTCGTGAACATGACATCAGCGGATGTTCCTTCAGGTGGAGCCTGAGGACGCGGTCCATGTGAGGGCAGAGGAATTGATCAGAATGTCTTAGAGGGGACGGTTTCATGTGAGATTGAGCAGGTTTACGGTCGTTTGCTTCCTCTGGAGGTTGAGTGGCTGCAGGTATGGAAATGCATTAATTTGGTTTGTTAAAAAGAGACTCTGGTGACTCTCAGGTCTGAGACGGTCCAGAAACCTTTAGAAAATGAGATGAGAGCTTCCAAAAGCTGTTCTCTGTGGAGCCTCAAGTTGCCTGTTGGTTTGATTGAACTAAAAAGCTCAGATGTACAGCGCCCCCCTCTGTTTGCTTTTGTCTGGGTGTGTGCAAGTAAATCCGTCTAATCCTCAGCGAGACACTAAGCTTCTCTTTGAACTTAATGAATCTGTGGTGAGGAAGCTGCAGGAGCTCCTCAGCGTTATCGCTGCAGAGGAGTGACGGGGGCAGAAAAACGCCTTTCTCCTCGCCGCTCCTTCATCTGGTGCTAAACTTTGTTTGCATTGATACCAGATTTTTTTTTGTCTTTTGCTGCTGATTCAAGACATTTCAGAGAAACTTCCAGTTGGAAAATTATCAGACTTGAAACTGCAGATCAAACCGTTGTGTAAGCAGCTTTGATTTCATGAAAATACTTCAGAGTAACGTCAGTTTGTTACTCCTGATTAAACACAATTAGATTAACAATAGTCTCCACAAAAACAAAAGATCTTATTTTCTTGTCATTTTGTGTTTGGTTTGATTTTCCAGCTGCAGTTTATTCCTGGTGAACTCCAAACCTTTATATTCTGTTTCAGCACCAAAGACTTTTCCTGCTTTTCAGGAATTTTTGCCAAAACTTAAAGCTAAATTTTCACTTTAAACCAAAGTTTTCTGTATATTGTTTAGTACTTGCTGCCGATCCTTAGAACCGGAGCATCTTATTTGCTCAAACATTGACTGACTTTTACCAGAACCGTTCAGGAACTGCAGATAAAACAAAGGGATCTATTTGGTGTCTCATCAGCTGGATGTGGCGTCTTGTTTCTTATAACCTTTAATTCTGCTTTCAGAGTAAATCTGTTTCTGCACTTTATTCTTTAGCTGGCAGCACATTAGTAATCCTATAAGTGGTGATTATGATAAGATTGGGAACAAATATGTTTTTATGATTGAAGCTTTACTGCAAATGTTTGCTTCAAAAATGCAAAAGTTTGTTTGAAAACCTTTTTCTGCTTTCAAATGTCTCTTCTTTTTATTTGAGTTGATAATTTATTCCTAAGAGTATAATATTTTTGTGCTCTTGTGATTCTTGGTGTCGAGACGTGGGGTTTTCCTTTTTTAGTTGACCTTGAAAGCATCTCAGATGAGGAATGTTTTTGTGCAATAATGTTGTAAAAACTGTTCCAATCGTTCCTTTTTTTTATTTTCCTTTTTGAATGTTGCTGCATTTGTGGGTTTTGAGGGTAAAAATACGTTTTCTTGTTTACTTTCTTGCTGCTGAATCGTTCATATTTGAACTCCCTGAAGTTTCAGTTCCGGCTCCATCGCTGCGGTGTGTATACTAAACTGTGGAGCAGCCGAGATGAAGACGGGAGTTTCCTGACAGAGCGGGATCGTTCGTCCTCTGATGTCACTCGTCCACGCTCGTTCCACTTCCTATTTCTCAGAAAGAGAATGCTGTTCACGTTCTGTTCTGCTGGTACTTCAGGGGTTTTCTAAAATAAAAGTTCTAGGTGATCTAGAGTATTTGTCTTTTCAAAGGTTTGTGTTTCAAAAATACCAAATGACTCCATTTCAGTGATGAAAATGTACTTTTTTTTTTGTTATTATGCTTTAATGTCCTGTTTTTGCCTTTTTTACTTCTGAATTCCGTTAAAATTATTAAATCATTTAAAAGTGGATCTGACTGATCTGACGTTCTTGAGTTTAAAAAAAGGAAAGTTGTATCTTATCTAAAAGCAAATGTTTTGTGCAAAACTTTTTTTGATTCTGAGCAACATTGACAGAAAACAATGTACAACTCAAATACAAATAAAACAGTTTATACGTTCTCGGTGCAAAGTTTAGATTTTTTTCAAATTATTTTATTTTCCTTGTTTTCCTTTCCAGTCCCAGTTCATCCCGTCTTTCTCATGACTCGGCATGTTTTCTGAAGCTCAGCTTTAAGGGCTTTTCCATGTTCTAACATCTGTCAACACGTCAGACAGACTGAGGAACACAGAGGAAACCGGACATCCTTACACTTTAACACTGACAATTTAAAACGTGAGTTTGGGGCTTTTTCCCGTCACGCCAGGAGGTTCCCGCCGCGCACCAGCTGTGTATGAAATAACTAATATACATTTGTTCTATTCCACTGGACATCTGAATGTTCTAATAGAGTCTACCTGTAGGGCGCTGGATCTGTAGATGTTCTTTAAACATTTACTAGATATGACATAAACACTGCAATTTTACAGTTCTTTTTATTTGTGGTTTTGTTCACAGATGATCAGTAAACACAAAAGTCTACAAAGTTTCCAAAGAAACACTTTAACTGAAATCTACCTGAGGTGAAACGGTCTCAGAAAGTTGCAGCAAAGCAGAGATCCCACACAAAAATCCAACTTCCTGTGTGACCAGGATTTTCATTCAGAGGAATCGGAACAGCAACGTCTTTATTTTTCAACAATCTAACAAACAAAAACCCAGCTTTAGACATTTTAAACGCACAAAAAATATCAGCTGCTAGTTTCACTGTCTTGATGTATTGGTGTTTGAATTTTACAGGAAGCCAGCGAGTGATTTAAAGTCTTCAAATGAAAAGGAACGGTTTTTTTTGAGACGTTTTTAACAAGTCTTTTGGTCAAAATATTCATTTTATTCATGTTCATACTGATTTTTCTGGTGATTTCCCAAAGTTTTCAAGCTGAAATTCAGACACGACATGGTAGAACGTTCTGCCTTGAATCAGGTGTTGTACATCTGCATTACAGTGAAACGATGTTTTTAATGATTTTAATGTACAAAAGTGTAGTCAGAAGCAGTAGTGGGCCTGAGTTTGGGTTTTTTCTTCCAGTTAGTGAAATGATGAATCACGTGAAATAAATCCAGATGTGTTGAAATTTACTGAGAAGCGTTTTCTGACGTGATTAATTTGACTCATTTCAGGTTAACGTTTTGAATTCTGAAGGTTTGTGTGATCCTACATCCTACTGGACCAAACGGTTCCCAGTGTCGCTGCTGTGAGCCGGAAACACGAGCTCTATTTTAGCCGGAACGTTTTTGGGATGTCACACTCACACAGTCCAGTTCTTATGTACAGTCAATGGGTGTAACTCACCTTTGCCCTACAGTCACTGGGATAGGAACAAGCCACACCACAACCTTAAAAGGTATCAAGGGGGTTTAGAAGATGGATAGATGGGTTGATGGATGGGTTGATGGATGGACGGGTGGTTGGATGGATGGATGGGTGGATGGATGAATAGATGGGTAGATGGTTGGGTGGATGGGTGGTTGGATGGATGGATGGGTGGATGGATGGTTGGATGGGTGGATGGATGGTTGGATGTGTGGATGGATGGTTGGATGGATGAATGGGTGGATGGATGGTTGAATATATGGATGGATGGGTAGATGGATGGTTGGATGGACGGATGGATGGGTGGATGGATGGGTGGTTGGATGGACGGGTGGATGGGTGGTTGGATGGACGGATGGGTGGATGGGTGGATGGATGGGTGGATGGATGGATGGGTGGTTGGATGGACGGATGGATGGACGGATGGATGGGTGGGTGGATGGATGGATGGATAGATGGATGGGTGGTTGGATGGACGGATGGATGGACGGATGGATGGGTGGATGGATGGATGGATGGATGGATGGACGGATGGATGGGTGGGTGGATGGATGGATGGATGGGTGGATGGATGGATGGGTGGTTGGATGGACGGATGGATGGATGGATGGGTGGATGGATGGTGTAAATTGTTCTGAGTTGTTAATGAAACGTGCAATTTCTTATCTTTTTTTTAAGGAAGACAGGGGAATACTTCTTTAGAGGACCGAGCTTGTGGTATGGTACCACCCGCGAAAGATGAGAAGATATTTTTTATATTTTGGTATTTTAATGCATTTTTAATATGCTGTGGAACATCTGCGCATGCGTTCTGAACTCCTGAGAAGTCTTATTAGGGAGACACTTAAGCCTAACTGATTGACTGACTGAGGAACCAGAGGAGGAACCACGTGACGTGCCACCATGACCATGACCCTGTCGTTGGGCCAGCCCGCCCCCCTCCGTGACCGTTCCTGCGGGGCTCGTGCGTGTGTTGTGTTTTTCTGTCGGGGGTTTCTGCTCTTATCTGAGCCGCACACGCACACTCACGGCTGGGCGTGAACGCCGCTCAGCGTCCTTCACATGAAAGACTGCGCATGTGCGAACCGGCAGGGAAACCCCACCTCCCTCTAGAGCTTGGCACTGGCACGCGCTCTGCTCTGGCGTCACAAGAACGCTGCACGAGCAGCTGGCGCGCGCTGCTTGTAGATGCTCCTGAAATGAACGTGAATTCATCAGCTTTTCACAGGAGTTTGTGATTTATTTTTTTGTTTTTTACGCGCGAGGACTCGTGCCATAGAAGCTCCGGTGAGTTTCCCTTCAAATCAGCTGTTTACTTTGTGAAAACAACACAGAAATGATGTTATGGTTGTAAAAACGCGCTGTTTAGAAGTAACATTGATTGTTGATTGATTATATTATTTTATTGTAAATAATTAGCAGATTTTATTTAAAAAAATAATCTGAAATGTTTCTGCTGCATTTTTATCAACATGGAAGCGGCTGTTTTGACCTAAACTGCTTATCAGGATCCAGTGATGAATTCACAGACTTTCTCAGAATTCACATTTTTATTTTTAGACATGTTCGCTGCTTTTATGATGTTTTCCAACCATAAACTATAATAACATCAGTCATTCATTTCTGTATGTTTGCATCAATCAAACGGGTAAAGGAAATTGTTAAAAAAAAAAAGAGTAAAAGTTTATTTCAGTTTTTTGTTTCAGAAATTTTCCACTTTCTTTAACTTTAGTTCTGAGCGTTTCTTCATTGTTGTGGTTTGCTTATGCATCTTGGAAGATGCCTTTTTCATGATTGCCCCATTTGTTTTGTACATTTTCTGATACATGAATGAGGTTTTCATTTCATTTAAATATATTAGAACATTGTTGCATTTTAGGATAACAGTTGGAATAATTAATTATAATTTTCTGCACAAAACGCAGCATAAAAGGGGATAAATGGTGTGAAATGTGGTATGCAGTGGATTTCTGAGGTCAGAAGTCTCCATGTCTCCATTTCTATGGCCTCCTCGTCTCTTTGGAGCTGCTCTCAGTTGTTGTGGTTTGCTTGTAAATTCTTGGACGTGGCCTCTTTTCCTACAGAGTCAGACCGGGCAGCCTGGCCTTTAGGCGCAGCCTCCATGTTTAGTCTGTCTACATAAAACAGTTCTGGGTCTGAAAATGGTGAGCTTTTCTTGAAACGGCTTCTCGCTCACACGCAGACCCAGAACTGAGCGGACGACTTTGGTCTGCAACCTTTGGCCGCAGTGTCTCCTCTGACAGGCCAGGTTGTTGTTGTTGGCACGCGTTGGCACGTGTTCAGACTGAATTTTGCCCTTTTGGAAATGAGGCTGGTCTCATGAAGTGAAAACTTACCTGGACTTTCCATCAGATCACCCGAGGAAACCCAAAAAATACGTTTTAAGTTTAATTTTTTGACCGAGAATGAAAGGATTGATGTCGTTGAGGAAGTCGCAGCCTGCTGGTGGAGTGCGACCCTCTGACCTGCCTCAAGCTCTGCTGGGAAATATTTTATAGGTAGGAAGTCATTTCAGCAGGGTCTTTCTGTCTCCATCACCATGGTAACCTCAAAGACCAGGGATGCTCACCCAGCCGTTTACTTTCCTCAGCCCCCCTCTGGGTGTAAAGCTCAGCAGTAAACTTTAGCGTCTTCTTTTGTCAAGAAAAGAGGGACTTTCACAACTAGGATTTTCTGACTTTTTGACTCAATTTTTTCAGAATTGATCTCTGCTGACGTTGGTAAATACTCGTATGTAACCTGCATTAGGTTTTTTTACAGGGGGTGTGTTCCCTCCTCTTATTTTCACGACCATCTGTGCTTACTGCCGTTTGTCTTGTAAATGAGGCAGAAACATCTCATCTTCAGGGATTTTGTCGGGGGTTTCCATGGCGACCGAGGGACCCCGTGACTTCGGATCCGTCTCTGTTAAGTTTTGGAGTTTGTTGGTTTATTGGAAATGATTGTTTCTGTCTTTATGGTTCTGGTTTAAGGATCCTTTGTGGGTCTTCAGAGATTTTCTCCCTTCTTTGTAGACATTTGTTTGGTCTGTTTAGTTTGTTTGCTTTCATTCTTTTGCAGTTTCTCATGTGGTTTTTATGCTTTCATCCTCTAAGTTTTTCTTACATTTTGGTAATCTTGTTGCATAATTGCTGTTCTTTTCTTAAATGGAGGATTTGAATAATAAATGTTGCAAAAATATTTTCCTGATTTGAGTTTTGAGGTAGTTTTTCATGAAACACTCCTGTATTTCTTTGGACATTTTTAGCTTAATTTCTGAAAAAAAGACACTCATAATCATTTTAAAAGAATGTTGGGTTCAAATTTAATATTAAAAACCAATTGTTACCTGGATATTTATACCGTATGAACAGGGAAAGCTCTGTTGGATGTTCTGGTGGTGAACAGACGGATTCTCTTTACCTTGGCAGCGCTGGGCTGCTTTTGCATCCGAACTCTTTCAACATTTTAGAAATTGTAATCGATGATGTTGGAGAGGTGTCAAACATGTAAGCTGGTAAAGTAAAAGTGAAGCAGCTGGACAGTCTGACTTTCAAATGAAAAACTAAAGCAGAATGTGGCTAAAATTGACCAGCATGTTGCAGGTCATGCATGGAGGATTTTTTTTTATAAAGCTCAATGAAGAAATCCCAGAAAGAGAAACTGAATCATAAACTGCTTTTTCCACAAAACGTTTTTTCAGCCACTAAGAACCAAAGCAGAACTCCTTCATGTCGCTTAAACTTACCCACTCAAGGCAGGAATCCCTTCCCAGCATAAAGTGGACGCCTTTGATCAGATTCATGGAGCTGTCATTCAGCTGGTCAAACCTGTGCTGGGCACACAGTTGACCCGCACGAAAAATCAAGGTTCTCTGTGAACCCGTACAGAGAAAATGTTCATGTGTATTTTTTCTACGGGCGTGCTGCAGGCGACAGGCCATAGCGAACACTTAGGATGTAAGGAAGATAAGTAAGGGTGAAGTAGGTGAGATGCAGGTTTGTTGTTACAGATTTTCAATGTTTAAACCCACTCCAAATCCTGCACATTGTGCAAGGAAATTAGGTCATCAGAGCTTAGTTCTTGTGGGCGTTCTACAGGTGTCCCATCGGCACTTGCGTATCATGTGTACACCCCTTGCACGCAGCATTCCTGCACAGTCGGTGAGGAGCCATCTTACTAATGACTAGTGTGTAGCGTGAAGACACAGCATGACAGCATCACCTGTATGCCGTAGGAGTGTGCAACTTCCATCAGCCTTATGAATACTTCACGAGACTCTTACAACATGCATGATAATGGTACGCTCAATCCTCATGACCTTCCTTGAGGTAGCTGTACGAGCCTCAAGGGAACTGTAAGACACGCCTGCGCTCCCCTGAAGATACAGCGCTCCCCTCTATGACGCTTCATTGACCTGGACAACCTAAAAACCTGCAGCACCCGAATGGTTCAACCCACCAAGACAAAGACTATAGCAAGAAGTTCCTCCTTCACCTGACTGTGACAAAAGTCCAACTGCTGCTGGAGTTTAATCTGTCTGCTGGGATTGTGAGTTAATCTCTCACCGAGTGATACAGCAAAGGCAGCAACACTTCTGCACCTGAAACAGTTAGTATAGCATCGCAACACAACTATAAGAAATCAGACAGGAAACTCCCCACAAATCTGTGAGCTTAATCCAGACATAATCCAAGACAAAAACGGAATTCCTCAACGCAAACACCCCCCCCTTCCTTTGGACTTTTACTGGGAAAGTGTGTGACCTCGTTTTTACTTTGGGGAAATAATAGCAGGATCACCATAGATTTATGCAGCATTTAGAGGCTCAGAGGAAATCCAACAGGACAGGATCCTGAAGGGTAAAAGCTCCTTTACGATTCAGGACTCGGAGAATCGGCCTGAAAACAAAAACAAGATCTTCAAAATAACTCAACTCACGTCCGGTTTGGGTTATGAACTTCATTCTGCAGAGACATGGCAGACAGGCTGTAATAGGAGGGATGTTTTGGTTGAACCAATGTTCCCAGCTGCTGCCTTTGAATCACTGAAGGTTTTTGGAATAGTTTGGGACAAATGCTGGAAGCGTTGCTCTTGCCAGCTTTTAAAGATGCAGATGTTTGTTGTTTGTTGATGTGAAGGACGCTCCTGGTTTTAACAGTATACATTTCAAAGAAAACTGTCTAAAAGAATCAGATTTCACAGATGAAATTCATTCTGGTTGAACGTATCTTCACACTGTAACATGGTTTAACATTAACGTCTTTAAAAGGGGCTCGGACGATTATGAGCAGATGACTTGAGTTTTGCTCCAAATGAAAAGCAGTCAACAGTAGATTCTGTCTTGCAGACCTGTGCACGGTTGGAATGGTCAGTTTCTATTGACAGATGAAGCTGGACATCATACGTGACTTTGATTGGGCTGCTTTAGGAGATGTGCCGTATTCTAACCACAGATCAAAAAATCATTTCTGTTCATTTTGAAACAGAATCTGGTTCGATGTTGTTGAGTTCTTGGATTTTTCTCCAGCTTTCGAGTGCCACGGTTTGAGCAGAGCTGTGATTCTTTGGGTCTGTAATCCTCCGACTGAGGCGTCAGTAGATCTGTCACCGCTGGAGAAAGTGTGGGAGCTGTAATCCCCTCAGACGGCAAAGCAGCAACCAGCTGGTTTGAAACCTGCAGAAATCCCGAGACAGAATTCATACAAATATAGGGAGGAAGCTGAGCGTCTACATTGATTCTGTTTCCCTCTTGGTAAAGGTGGAGTTTTGCTTCAGTGAATGAAATCCGGTTTAATGTTTGGTTGGTGAATAATGCTGCAAAATGTCACAGAGTCCTGCGAACTCAATCTTTCAGAACAAACCGGATGACAGCAACACAATGTTGTGGTTTTCCAATTTTTTTCTGACTCTAGACCTCCATATAAACCGGTCATGACTCATCTCTTTTAATAAGTATAGCACAGCATGAGTCATCAAAAGCTGGGAGTTTTTGTTCTGTTAATAATTAGTGCGTCTCTGTGTGTTTGTGTGCGCTTTGCTGTGCCACACACAGGAGGTCAGGTGAAGTTTTTGTGTAAATATTTGTCACTGCATTGTCTCAAACAAACAGGTTTCTGTGTGTGCTTCACTGTACTCCTTCACTGGAGCTGTGCAGTACTCGAGAAGTCTAACCGTCACTGAAGGCATCGCTCTCCAACAGATGTTTCTGCCAGCAGTTCTTTAAAGTGACTCAATAAAGCTTTAACAAACATCAACGTATCATCGGCATAGAGAGGTTTTATATGTCTTACCACAAAAGCCTGGTGTAAAGTAATAAAGGAATATTAAATATATTCAATTTAGCATAGCACGTGTGTTTTCACGTGCACTTTCAAAGTAAACCTTTGCAAACGTATGCTGAAGAGGTGCAACAATTCTCCACAATTCAGTTCAGTGGTGTAACACATGATTTGGTTTTAAACTGAGAATTGTGATATCCAAAAGAAAATATAGAAAATGAACCATAATGAAAAGCTGCAACCAAATCACAAAGCAAATACATTTCATCTGATTGTGCTTCGAAGTAAGACATTGCAGCTTTAAACTTGTCAGATTTTGTTTATTTTTAACTGAGATTTCTGTTTGTCGGACGATATCAATGACACAAAGGAAGCAAATCATATTTAATAATCAATAACAATAAATCATATTTAGAAAGGATGTAAATAATCTCAGATTAAAGCTGTTTTGGCTCCAAGAAAAAAGCCCTAAAAACACACAAAGGGACCAATCCCTCTAAAGTTTCTGAGGTTATCTTCAGTCCAAGAACTAAACAACTACATTAAAAAAAACCTGCAAAACCAAATTGAAACCAGGATGGAGGCAAAAGCTTTTCAAGGGCTTGATGGTATAAATATGAAACTGGACATCAAAGAGCCCCTCTTATGTTTATAGAACCCATGCAGTTTTTAACAACACAATGAACAAGACCCACTGCTTTTTGCTTTTATTTAAGTTGTTTGTTGTATAATTATTCTAAATATGGCAAATATTAAAATAACATTATGTTTAAAACATTCTAGTTTGTTCTGTTTTTGTTTCGGACATTTGGCTTTTGGTCATTGGCTGTTGGTCGTTGGTCTGTGAACATTGGCTGTTGGACACTGGCCATCAGAAACTGTTCGTTGGTCGTTGGTCTTTGAATATCCTATTGTTTTTTTATTCTAGCTTGAGGGAATATTCCAGTGAGCGGGATACAGGCTTCATTTCCAAGGCAGAAGAAATAAACTCAAGTTTCTTCAACTTTCTGAGACAGTAACTGAAGCTGCTCAGCAGAGCTGGTCTTTAGAATGAACGCTGTTTCACTTTAGATTTTTCACGTTTAACTGAAAGCATTAGTGGCTCCACCTGCTGCTTTTACAAAATCTGAATTGAGGAAAAACGGTGTTACAGTTCCATTCCTGTGACCTTTGAAGCTGTTGTCAGGAAAAGTGTAGCCGGATGAAAAGGAGCGTCCCTCGTGTGGAGCGGTTGGCTGTATTGGGGTCAGAGCTGCAGGAATGTGGATGTTTGGATGGATCATAACTGGGTCGACTGAGCGATGAGTCGTCAATGATGCCTTTGAATTATTCTTTTTGTTTCTGAATGAGCGCCTCGCTGTCACTGGAGATTTCCCAGCATGCATCTGTAGGTTCCTGAGTCAGTTCTGGAGGGTCCTGTGTCACCACTATGACCTGCAGAACGTCAGACGTTTCATCGTTGAGTCTTTTGGGTGTTTTCCATTCAGCTCAAGACTTTATTGCTTTATCATTTTGTTATGTTTGAATGTCAAACTCACAACATGTGATGAGATGTTTGTTGTAAACCCAAAAGAACAACCGGTTCTGGAGCAGAAGGTAAATATGTACGGCTGCCTTTTCCTCACTTTCATGGCGCCGGCATTACAAGAAAACGCGGCTCACGGGCAGAAGGTCTTCGCTATGCAAACAGCTCAGTGGCTTTCAGGGGAAAAGTACTGCACGGATCAGTGTGTTTCTGCTGACTGCGTGATTGTGCTGCTTCATGTCTGAGTTTGTGGTGATGAAATAATGTGAGGTGCTTAAATCCTTAAGTTTGCGGCTTTGCTGCAGGTGTTTTGTTGTTCGGGTGCATTTCCATAACACATCCTTTTCTTTGCATCTCTTGAATCCTTTGTTCAGGTTTTTTAGTCCTTCAAAAGTTTGTGTTTCAGTCTATTTTTGTGGTGTTGTGTTGTGATTTCATGATTTTTTTATGCACACTTGGGTTCCAAACGGCTCTTTTCACCCGGAATGCTGTTTTGGTTATTTGTCTGTGAGGTTTTCAAGGCAGAGCCGTGAAAGAGGGAAGCACACAACATGAGTTGATTTCAGTTTTCTGCCAAACAAAACTGCTGTTGTTTGAAATCTTGTTACCACGGCGATTTGAAGCACTCGGAGGTGTTGCCACAGTAGCACATGGCAGCCCACCCCCTCTGAAATGGCCTCTGAAGCCCTTTACATCACCTCTTTAGTGCAAAGAAAACAAATCCATCGATAAAATCCAGAATAATTACTCAAAGTGTCCAGATGAAGCTGGAAAAGTGGCAGTTCTGCAGACGTCCAAAACACACCAGGCAGAAAATGAGGAGGGCGGAGCTACAAACAGCCTCAACTAAAGAAACAAAAGCTGAGATTTTGGAGATACATTCTCATCTCTGTTTTTAGATAATTTTGTTGCAGTAAACCTTTATATTTACTATCAACGTGGTTTAATCATCTTCTAATCACGTCTTTGTTTTCGCACCACCCTCAAAGTGACCTCATTTTTGAACCTCGAAGGAGGTTCTAACCCCGTGATGTCACTAAATTGCAGATGGTGATGGCCATTCAAGATGTTTGGTAGCCAATCGTAAAGTCTGTCCAGACAGACTGAACAGACTGAACCAGAATTTAAAGCCACAGAACACGGAGATGTAAATGAGAACTTGAAGGAATTCCTTCACAATCAAAGTAACTGTTTGGAATTCATGAAAAAACTCGTTTTGGTTTGCAGTTATTTACGTGACCTTAAAACTTCTTTATATGGAAACTCTGATTTGGACTTTCGCCACAATCCGTTGACTTTTGCTAAGCTGTTAAATTTATAATTAATAAAATTGCAGTTAATATTTTTTCCAAATTTATAGGTTTATATATTGAGAAGTTCATAATGTAAATAACATGATTAAAATCCTTGCTGATACGTTATGAGCAAACGGTCCTAGCAAAGAGTTTACAGTTGGAACTGTGTTTGTTTTGTTTTATTGCCGACTCATTTCTTTCCTGTTGAATTCATTCAAGTCATTTTTATGACATAAAGTAACACGATACTGACCAGTGAATGAAAATACACTTGTTTTTACATTAATCTGTTAAAAACATTGTACTGCAGCTTCAAAAGACATGAATAAAAAATGTTTTTAACCCTTTAAAGCTGAAGCTAGCGCACGCAAAACCCTTGCTCTTTCAACTACCGTTGCTCTTTACACATTTAACGTATTTTAAAGCAAAGAAAAGCAGCTGACATTGACATTGTTAAAAACAAAATTTGTGTTACTAAAGTGTTGTTTTTACTATGTAAGTTAATGTAAAGTTTCATTTTACACTTGTAACTTCACACTTCACTTCACATGTAAACACTTGAATAAAAAAAGAACATACTACAAGGAGGTATCAGACCAAGAATGGTTATTCTGACCAATAGAATGACTGAGGAATAGCTGCTTTTTTCTCAGTACAAGTGTGTGGGATTCTGGCTTTCTGGGACCCGCTGGTACTTCCTAATTGGAGGAGGGGTCCAGTTCTAATAGACACTCAATGATGCATAAAAGCGCAAAGAATTTTTTCGGTTTATGTCAAATGTTTAAATACTTCACTTGTCAAATGTAACAAAGTTTAAAATGAAATATAATATTAATAAAGTATTGCTTTTATTCAATTCCTTATGTTAATAAGGTTGAAAGTTACACTCTACTTTTCATAGCCTAACATTGGTGATTGCAGACATGCGCGAGGCTGTGCATTTACGCAATCACGTTAATTGTGTGAACAATTGAAGAGTTAACGTTATTCCAAGAATGTCAGCACTGGAACTAAAGCTCTGCTTTTAATGGGTTAATGATGTCATATATTTTTACATTTTTGAATTTTTAGACAAACTTTTGCAGAATAGTTACATTTAAACTGTAGATGCAAAGAATTCTCCAGCCTGAAGAGTTAAGCAGCTTTAAGTTAAGCTTGTTAGATTTCCACTTCAATTAAACAAAAAAGTGAAAGACTTGAGTTGAGCATTTTTTGTGTTATGAAATGAAACTAAAAACACATAAACTTTGTAAAATGAGAACTTTAGTGCTGCAAATGAGCTCCTTTCAGTCGCATCATCTCAGGATCTGAGCGGTTCACAGAAACAGCTTAAGGAACCTTCGCCTCCTTCAGAACCAGTTCTGACTGTCGGCTGCATTCACTCAGAAATTTGATGGAGGAACTCAGGCGATGGAGTTATGTAACGCTCTTGCCCACACTTTCATCTTTAATTCACCTGCCGGTTGTGTGGATGTTTGTCGACATGGATCCGGACCTTCACACGCGGGAGTCAGTCCCTGTTTTTCTTCAATAATTAATCTGTGCGGGAATGTAGCTCTAATCCGGCGTGGGACATTTTTTGGGTTTCCTGTTGAAGAGATTTCCCCGAATGGTTGGCTAAGCCAGAGTTGGTGGAAATATCTCTGCGACCGCTGCTCCTCCTCAGCGGGGACCTGACTGATCTTCAGAAACATGACTGTTAGTGAAAGAACTTAATGAAGAAGAGGATGAAGGCTCTTGTGAAGCAAACATGAGTAAAAACAGAAACACTAAAAAAAAATCAGTGTTTTATTTGCTGCTTATTTGTTATAAAATAAAATGTACTTTAATTTTCTAGTTGAGCTGTATTTATTGTTTACTTTGACTCAGTTTTCATATTATCATTAAAAATAATGTCTGAACAGAATCTCATTCAGTTTCTCTGAAAATAAACATGAATAAAAACAGTCAAAAGAAGAAATCCACATTTATGGAAGCAGAATTGTTAAGTCTTTGTTTCACAAGTCCCTCCCACACATCATCAGTGTAGCATAAAGGAAGAATTCAGGCCTGACAGGTTTATTGATTATTATTTGTGATGGCACAACAAAAGGACTGAACTAAACTGACTTCCAGAATAAAGTGAAGCTGTGCTTTTATTTTTTAACAAATCAGGAGTAGATATGTGGGCGGCTCTGTGTTCTGCCTGCAGAAAAAGACTTTAAGGACATAGGAGTTTCTTATGTTAGAATGGAGTCATATGTGCTGTGCGGTAGTGGTTGGCACTCTCACCTCACATCGTGAGAATTCCCTGGTTTGAATCCCAGTTGGGTGTGGCGTTTGCATGTTCAGGTTTTCTCCAGTTTACCCCACACTTCAAAAACATGCGTCATAGGTTTACAGGTGACTCTAAATTGTTACTTATAATACGTTCACACCGGGTGTTCGAGAAGTTCTTGAACGCTCTTTTAGCAGTGCTTTTTACACTGGGCTGTCACTATTATTAATTTCTCCTCCATAATCAGTTTTCAAACTGTTTCTACTTTTGTGAATTAAAAGGGATGCCATACATACGGCACTACCAATCGGAGTCCCTGATTGGTTAAAGTTCTTCCAGTTTAACTTTCAACGCGTGTTCATTGGCTGCATCTTTTGTACGTAGAACCTAAAAACTGACTTCAAAAACTGACTTAGTGATGCTTCCTTCTCCTCCTCCATATTTGATGTAATTCCTCTTCCTCTCTTGTTTCAGTTCCTTGGTGCGTCGTTTCTCTGTATCTGATCCATCCGACTCCGGTCTCTTAAAACCATGAGCGGCTTTCGTTTTTGTCCTGTCTGCCCATCATTCCGGTGAACCTCCACCCAGTGGTTCCAGCTCACCGTAATTCCCTCCACCCAGCCGTAGGGATGCATGTCATGGACAGCGTCACGCAAGGCATCGAGAGCGAGGGTTTCCCCCTCCAGGAGCAGGAGGTTGCTGTTGCCGTGGTGATGCCGTCGAGCTCCCCCTCAGGATTTTATGACAACAGGAAAACATTGCCGGATGTTCCTGCTCCTCCTCCACCTGCTCCTCCTCTACCACCTCCACCACCTCCACCTGGGGGACCTGGGATAGGTTTGAAGAAGAAGAAGAGAGTCAGGAGTTTCTTCTGGAAAACAATTCCAGCAGATCAGGTAGAGATGCAGCTTTTCATCTCCAGTTCTTTGTCATGTTGGCGCCTTTCCTTACAAGCGTTGGCATTCCATTTTAGACTGTACGCCTTTGGATCTTTTGAGTTTTGTGGTTCTCATCTGGATTATTGTGGGTTTCAGGTGAAAGGACGAGCCAACGTTTGGACTCAGGACCAAGTGCAGCAGAACTTCCAGATTGACGTCCAGAAAATCGAGGAGCTGTTTTGTCAGAGTGATGCCACGGCCAAGCCGGGCAGGACGAAGAGCCAGGGCTTGTTCAGAGAAACCAAAGAGCAGGTGGGCTGGTGGTTCAGGACTGCAGTGGTGCCTTTGGAGGTCTGTCAGCCTCTGCATTCATGCTAACTAAACTCCTCCTTCTACAGGTGTCCATTCTAGACGCCAAGAGAGGCATGAACGTTGGCATTTTCCTCAAACAGTTCAAGAGGTAAGTGTTGATTTGAGGCTCGCTGTGATGGTTTAACAGTTTCAAAGAACATTTGAGGTTTTTGGACTGGAGATAAAATTAGATTAGTGCTGCCCGACCTTTCTCAGGCCACAGACTGTTTCTTCTGGCCGGTTGGTACGAGGCTGAAGTGAGCGTCTGATTTCTGGGGCAGGTGGGGCTGCGCAGTGGTGTAGTGGGTAGCACTCCCAACTTTGCCTGGTTCAAATTCCATCTGGGTTCTCCCAGTGCATGAGTGGGCTCCTCCCACTATCCAAAAACATTCTCTGTTGGTCATTTTGTAATTCTTTATTGTATTTTAAGTTTTGAGCTGTGGATCAATACTGGCGCTGATCTGAAGACCAACAATTCACAGATTCAATTCACAGATCAAACCATGATTTTTAAAAAAGATATATAAAACATGTATTGAATTCTTTCTATCTTATATTAAGTACAGGAGATCAGAATGAAACAAAATATAACCAAAAAAACCACAAAGATTTAGAAAGAACACTTTAAACGATGTCATACCTTTAATCTTTTCTGTCAACTTCCTGGTTAACCTCAGCAATAAGCAAAACATAAACATTGCTGTTGTCTTGGATCATGTAACAATAAATCCGGAAAATGTTCTTCAGTTTTTCCATCCTCAAAGCTTAGCTACAGTTCCAGTCAGGAGATGACAAGAATAGGTGTTCCGGTACGACTCCATGCAAGCAGAGAGTCAACATTATTCTGCAATTTTAGAGTAAAAATTAATTTGCCTGAAGTGTATTTTTACTATACTCTACTATATTAATAAAGATTACAAATTAGGGGTAAACGCCGCCTTCGCCATCACCCCACAATTGCTGGTTAGACTCCAGCATCTCCGTGACCCCAAACAGGACTAACAGGAATGAATGAAGGAGCAGGCTGTGATTTCAGAGGTTGATTTGTTCAATGACCAAAACCTGCACAGGTCAAGAACAGGTCAACTCTAAATTATGCCTCAGTGTGATGCAGGTGTCTTCCGTAGCGTGATGTGACTTCACGCCCTCATCAGGAGGTGTTTGCAGTTGAAACGTGTGGCAACGATCCTGAGTTGTGTAAGAATGCAGACTGACACAGCGGGTGTTCAGAAACCAGGGATTCACGGAGGGGTTTGCGTTGGATGATGGATCAGCCGCGTCACTGTGAGATGACTTAGCGTGACTAAGGGAACTGAAGAGGTGCCCTGTTAAACCTTATGTTTAGATAAATAAAGACAATCCTGTGAATAGATGTGTAGCTGCAAAACGCAGCGCTCGTCACATTTCCTAAAAACGTCACCCGTATGAAATCTACGAACGACTGAGCTTTGTGATCAAGAAGGTGAGGCAACACGACAGTCCTGAAAAATGATGCACTGGTTGTGCCAGCATGCTGGGTGTGTGTGCTAACCAAACACACAGCGACATGCAGGTTTGAGGGAGTCTGAAAGGACAAGAGGTCCACAGGAAGGACTGTATCTGAGACCTGGAGCGAGTGAGTGTGACGTCATCCATAGAATATTGTCTACTTATGGCTCCAACCAAGTGAAGAATAAATCCTTCACATCAGTCTTTTAAGCACAAACAAGCAACAAGCCCCAAACTGTCAGGAGCTAAAAACCTAAATAAAAGCTAAAAACTCTGGAAGACTTTGTGTCAGGAAATGTAGATTTAAAAAACATAAAGCTGAAACTTTGAAATAAAATAAAAGCAGATGTTTTTGATGTCATAACCAGGTGAATATTTGCATACATATGCATTTGCTGCGGCTAAAATGTGTGCCAGACATTGAACTGAAATCAGAAACAAACCTTTCATTTCCAGTCGTCTTTTATTGTGACTGATGCATCATTTTAGCACATGCATGCATGGGTTTCTCTGCTAATTAAAACCTTCCTCTTCAGGTCCAATGAGGCAATTATAGATGATATTCGCCATGGTAACAGTGAGTCATTTGGGGCGGAGCCTGTCAGAGAGCTGCTGAAGCTGCTGCCAGAGACGGAGGAGGTGAAGTTTGCACACAGACAGATGTTTGAATCCAAGCGTGTCAGGTGTGAAGAGCACACACATGAGTCTGATGCTTCCTGTAGGTGAAGAAGCTGAAGGCGTTCCGAGGCAGCGCGGCGCAGCTGCAGCTGGCAGATGCCTTCATGTACCTGCTGATCCAGGTGCCCAGGTGAGACCTCTTCACCTGAGCTCTGAACAAGGTGGGCTACATAACTGTGACCTTTTCTAATGGCCCTGCTCTGCAGTTATGCTGTCCGGATCGAGTCCATGCTGCTGAAGGAGGAGTTTCCTGGAGCCTGTGATGTCATGAAGCGTGACATCACCACCCTTCGCTCCGCCACCAAAGGTAACGACCTCGTCAGGTGTTTTAGGAGTGTGATCTTCCAGAGTGAGACATCTCCGTTCCTCCCATCACACGATGCAAACTCACACATGTGCTATTATTAGCAGTGTGTGTGTGAACTTCATCATCGCCCGAACTGTTAACAAGGCTCCCATGTCTACCGGCCATGACACGTTTTTGCTTCACGAGTTCACATCCAAACCCTCCTTCTTTCTTGTTGTCTTTCTTTTCCAGAGTTAATGAGCTGCAAGGAGCTCCATGCTGTTCTCCACTTGGTGCTGCAGGCCGGAAACATCCTCAACGCTGTAAGCAGAAAACTGCTTCATGAATAATAGGACAGGAAGTGAGGAATGGATGGATGCTTCAGGAAGAAAACAAGTTCAAATGTAGAAAGATTGGTGCTGTTCAGTCACGGACGGAGGATTCAGTAAATGTCACGCAGAAGCAGGACTTTGATTGAACCTTTGAGTCTGTTTGACCACATGAAACAGAAAACTCTTCTGATAAAGTATCTCTGACACTAATAGCTGTGGTGTACAATTTAGAACTTAAGAACTGTTGGGTTTTCAGCTAAACTTTTGTTTGTAAAACTGTGATTTCTGTAATGTCCTGTTTTACCACAGACAGCAGATTCAGGCTCGTTGGTCATATATTTTTTTTATAGAAACATTACCGTTTCAGAGGGTCACCTACACACTTTATATGTTTATACTAAACCTGTCTGTCTTTGTAAACCTGGATATTTGACAGCATTTAGACCAAAACCACTGAAATGGTGAGTTCTTTAGACTGCTGAGAACTCATTAAGGATATTTATGAAAAATATTAATGGGATCCTAAAACATTTGATAATTGCAGTCTATATGAAGTGTGGATGTTGTTAGAAATTGGGTTTTAACCCAACACCCTCACTAAATTTGAAGCCATGAAAAACAAAATGTTGCAGTTCCTCAAATGACCACTGGAGGCCAAAAGCAAAATAGTTTTGCTTCGACTCTCGTGCAAAAACGCTAACTTCAGACTAAAATAAATGTATGTTCAGTCTGCTTGGCCAGGACTCCCTTGTAAAGAAGTTTTTTAACCTTAAATAAAGGTTAATAAAATAAATAAATAAAGACTTTTAAAATATTTTTTTGATGAGTAATCATGACAGAAAATTACTTAAAACTCCTTTTATGTTTGTTGGTTGGATGGTGAAGAGTATCTTTTAATTTTGTTCTTTTTTGTTTTCTTTTTCAGTTTTTGGAAAGCTGTTTATTGTTAGTTAACCAAGATATACCCATTGAAATTAAAACCTATTTTATAAAGGGTCCTGGCCAAGACACACCCACAGTTGGTTTCAAACGTACAGACACTTTAAAACACCAGGAAAATAACAGATTAAAATCACTTCGACAATAAAAACACCGGAACAATAAACATAAAAATACTCTGACAAAAATAACATTTAAAAAACTGAGGACAATGAAACCTTAAAACACAGGACATGAAAAGTTTTTTAAAAGTTAGGACAGTAAAAATATTAAAATATTACAAACATTACAAGATGAAAAACATTCAAATGGATGTGTTTGTTCCCAAACAAAGAGGTTAGAGGTTGGAACAGTTGGTTCCTGGAGAGGTTCCCTGACGATGTAGCCGCCCAGGCCTGAAACACCCCAGGAGGTCATCAAAGCCCCAAAACATCCAGAACCCGCAAAATATTTAGTACAATACTTGGCATTGTGGTCAATCCATTAAGTTCTGTCTTAAAATATTAGAAAATGCTTTTTAAGTTGGAAAAAAACCCCACAAAACAAGCAGAACATGCTGCCATCCTGGATTACCTTGGTTGTCATGGTGGACAGGATGAAATGTAAAATCCGGTGACTTTTGTCCGTTTTGACCGGAGAGTTCTGCGTCTTTCAGGGAGGTTATGCAGGAAACGCCCTCGGCTTCAAGTTGTCGTCTCTGCTGTCCCTGGCTGACACCAAGGCCAACAAACCGGGCATGAACCTGCTCCACTTTGTCGCTCAGGTGAGGTCCAGCCCTTCTTTTTGAATTCAACCCCTTTTTATTTAGTTTTGCTTCTTTTTCCCAGAGTCAGAGTCATAGCAGTGGAAGGGAAAGGACTTGTTTGTCTGATAAAAGACGATAATTTGTCATTCAGTGCAAATGATCCTGGGAAGATTCTAAACTAGAGCTTCAGGAGGACCATCTTTAATACTATAAGGATGCAGTGGTGTGTTGGTCATTTTCATAAAGATCTTTTTAGAGAAAGCTTCTCATAAAAACAGAACCTTTCTTGTTTCCTTCAGGAAGCTCGGAATACAGACGAGAAGCTGCTGGAGTTTCCTCACAAGCTGCGTAACATCCAGGCAGCATCCAGGTCAGACAGGACTTTCTCTTTCCCTCACTGTCCTCTGTAAGTCTCTGATCCACCAATCCTGTGGATCCTCACCATTAACCAGCAAACAGCGCCCCCTTCTGATCATGTTCTGCAAAGACTCAACAGTTTGAGAACACCAGTGTTTTTTCCTGTTTGGTTTTGTAGGATTTCCTTGTTAACGCTGGACGATGACCTACAGTTGTTAACTTCTCGCACGCGCTCATTAGAGGAGAATGTCCAGAGAGACACTGAGCTTCTGCAGCAGCTGGACAGCTTCCTGCAGGTAACACACAAGCATCACCGGCAGCTTTTGCCATCAGTTTATTGTTTTAGGAATTAAATGTTTTATTTACAAAAGAAAGGAAAAAAAAGACTCTAAAGCGAGGACTTTAAAGGTAGTAATGAAGGTCCTCACTTTCTGTCCAGTACTGCTTCGATCAGAAAGTCTCTTAATTTAAAGTAGTACATTTTGGGTGGACTGGTTTAAGAACGACCCCTCAGCTTCCCTGTTGGTACCGTGGATTTTTTTCCAGAGCCGAACCAGAACTTTTAAAATGGTTCCGGTGTCTAAACAGTGCTTCAAAAATGAATCAACACACATTTTATTTCCCCCAAAACCTTTTAAGGTTGAGAAAGCGGCATATCGAGGTAAAGGAGAGCGCTTGACTGTGTCCACGATGCTTTCTTTCGTTCTTTCTGAAATAGAGCATCTTCAGCGCTACTTCTCTGTTTTCACACGCGCTGAAGTAAACGGGATTCACGATTCACACTTACCCATCTGGTCACAGAATTAGAATCTTTCGCTTTCTACATTTTGACTGAAGCTCCACCCACCCTGAAACTCCGCCCACAATCGCTGGACAGTTAAAACTACATGTTTGAAATGAAGCACCGAAATCTGTGTTTTTATACGGTAGCGGTGTTCATGTGTGACCGATCCCAACTTATACAAAGTTTTGGTGAATTTGAATACTTGGTTTATTTCCCTAATTTATTATGTACATCTATATTTTTTGTAAGCTTTAGGTGAATTCTGCAATTTTATGCCTAAAAACCCAGAAAGGAAGCTTTAGACCTGCTTGCAGCTAGCCAGGTGTAATATATATATATATATAGATATCAGATATCGGTATTATTGTTGTTGGTTTTCCCCGTTTAGTCAAAGCTGTTTAGCTTTTAGGCTTGTAGAAGTAGAGTTGAGTCTTTTTAATGGAAGTTTAGAGCCACTTATTGGATCATAGGGTTAGGGGCTTTTTTCTGAACTTGATCAGGAGCAAACAAAAATCAGAAAAAGTTCATTCTTTTGTACTTTTCTCTTTTGTACTTTGCAGAGTGTTCCTCGGCATATCACGGTTCACCTTTTGTGGCCTCGCAGTTTCATGGATTTTTTTATTGCAATTTTGAATGTTTTTCTTTTATTAACTCTACCTTGCGTTCTGTGTCCTGATTGGCTGTAGTCCTTTTGTCAACCTCCATGTCTTTTGTACAGCATAATGAGTTTGTCAAATTTGCATAAATGTTCTGTTGTGATCAGATCTATGTTTTCATTCTATAGTACTGAACTTATTTTACTTTGAAGGTTTGACCTTTTGAGAATTAAACTTAGATAAATATGAAATTGTTCATGTTTGTCTGAGAAATGCACATAAAGTGTGTAGTGAGGAGTTTCACAGCCGTAAAACATCTAGAATAATTGTACAAATAACGACAAATACTTGACAGATTTTGCCCGTGCTGGTTATTTTTAGGATGAAACTCCTGCGATAAACGAGGGAGTGCTGTATAATCTTTAAATGTGTTTTTCTCAGAGCGCCACATCCTCTCTGTGCTCTCTGAGAGCCAGTCGACAACAGCTAAAGAAAGAAGGCAACGATCTGATCGACTTCTTCTGCGAGGACATCGACTCGTTCAAGCTGGACGACTGCTTCAGCATCTTCCACACGTTCTGCCTGAGGTTCACAAACGCTGTTAAAGTACGCCCAGGAAGCAGAAAAAGAAAGAAATTGATCTTAATACATTCATTGTTAGAAAATGGAAACAAATGGATTTTCTTCATTCTCTCCTTCAAAGGAAAATATGGAAAGGGAGGCAAAGGAGGCGGCACGCCGCCAACACACGCAGGAAGTGGACGAGCTTAAGAGGCATTCATGGGCTGGAGGAGAACAGGTAAAAGACTAAAAAAAATCACTTACAAGCTAAACAGGATGCTTTTATTACCAGACATGTTGCCAGTTACACAAAAATAACTCACTCTCTGAACTACTGTAACTCTTCGACCATTTAAGCAATTTTTCTAATTCCAATGGATTCTGAAGCTCGCGCCGATCTGTGCGCAAACCTGCTTTTCTCAGCTCCAAAATCTGTTAAATTGACGTAAAATATGTAAATACTTTGCTGTTATAAATTGCTACAAATCAACACAAAGCTGCTCTCCTCTGCGTCAGAATCCATCAGAATTACGTTAATTGTTACATTAATTGCGTAAACACTCTGCTACTGTAAAGAGTTGCATATTAGCGCAAAGCTGCTTTCTTCCACCTCAGAATCTGTCAGAATCATGCTAATTAAATAAATAGTTAAAGAGTGAAGATACTCCAAAGATCGTCAAGGATTTAAACTTCGCTTGTTTTTGTACTAATATAGTGGATTTTGTGCTGCAGGCAAGAGGAGCTTTCGGGATGCGCTGCAGCAGTGAAGCAGACGTGTTAGCCGCTACTTTGCTACAAACTGAGACCAAGCAACTGATGGGGCTCCTGAGCCCCAAGTCCCAGCCACGGTCACTGCACAATGCTTCTTTGGATCGCACAGGAAGCCTACGACGTACGCGGAACTCACCGTCCAATTTGCCCTTCGTCCTTGCTGAGCGGGAACTTTCCACACTTTTGAAAATGGGACTTGACCCAAAAGGTGCTAAGCAAAGAGGACTAAGAGGAACCAAGTCACCTGAGCAGAGAACAAGACCATCTTCCCCTAGGGTGACCCCTGCCAGCCCACCACTCACACCATCAGGATCTCCTGAAACTTCTGGTAGTCCAGTAAACACAAACCATGCGGCTTTACCTCTGTTCAGTAAGACTCACTCTCCACTCGTCTCTGAAAAAGTTGAAGTCAAACTTACCTCAGATTTAAGCCAACAGCCAAACCACAAAAACCATGAAGACGATCAAGGTTCAGTTTTAGGGAGCAAGGAGGATCTTTCCCAACAGAAGACTCTCATCACTTTAAGCACGGACAGCGCTAGAACAAAGAAAGAGGAAGAAGGTTTCCTTCATAGAGTTACTTCCAGGGATGAGAAGACCGAAGGCAACTCTTCCTATACAAAGGACGTGTGTGTAGTTCTGGAGAAATGCACTCTGGTCCCAGAACTGAAAGCATTTGAGCAGGTGGCGGTCATCACAGGCGCCAAGTCCAACGCAGCTCATCTCCCCCAGGATGTGGTGATCATAGATTTGGAAGAGGATGGAGCTAACCAACCAGGAAAGACTAAAAGAGCTGATGAAGAAATGACCAAGAAAACCTCATCTTCCTCTGAAAGAGAAGAAAAAGAGAACAAGGTGATTGTTTGGTGTGTAACAGGTGTGTGTGACGTTGTTGGTGAAAAGAGCTCCACACTGTTGGAGGACGATCCCAACGGGAGGTCTTCAGCCACAGACAATTCTTCAGACCCTCAGCTTCCCAACCAAGGATCCGTGCCGCCCGTCAGCAGCCAGCCTCTGCCTGCTTCTCGCTCTGAGAATGTGGTACCAGCATCTTTCCTGGGGGGCGGTCCAGCAGAGTTGGTGCCTTCTGGCACCAAGGGTGCCTCTGAGGACGATGAGCCCGCCAATAAAAAGTCAAACGTGCCAGAACAGTTGAAAGAGGAGGGTAAATCCATGAGGAGTTCACCAGAAGTCCCTTCTAAAAATAAAAAAGCTTCATCTAAAGCATCCACCAAGGATCTTTCTGCTTCTAAAGTCCGGCACACGGGGACAAAACCAACAACTCCAAACTCCAGTTCAGCAGCAGACAAATCAAAGCCAGTCCGCACCCTCACCAAATCCGAGAATCAGGGGATGAGGAGGGTTGTGCCCATCAGCAGAACCTCCCAAAGTTCTTTATCTTTTACTAAAGTCCCTGTAAGACCTCTGCAAACGCCCTTACGAGAAAGACCTCCATCTACCCCTTTACTCCGACGATGTAACAAGGTCCCAGAATCCAGGGACTCCAGAGACTCGAAGGTTTCAGGCTCTCACATGTCTGTTCGAAACCAGAACCAGGACTTTGAAAGAAAGCCGTCGGTGAGAAAACCCCTGACCAAGCCTTCAGTCCAAGCAGAGGAGAAGATCTGTCGCTCCACACTGCGTGTGCTAACTCAAGGAGGGAGAGGAGGAACCGTCAGTGCTCCTACTACTCCTCTACATAAGACCGGTTCACCGTCAGTCCAGCCGGGTTTTACTCGAAGCACCGCATCCTCTTCTTTCAGAAAAACCCACTCCACCCTTGGTTCCTCTGCTGGTTCCCTCAAAACTCCCACCAAAAACACACCTTCTTCTAGTCCGTCGGCAGCAGCGTCCTCAGGGTCCATGAGGATGGTTTCTCCCAAACTACTGGATCCTTCCAGTTCCTCTCCCACATCCACCTTAAAGAGGAATCTAACTGTCAGACCATCCACCCGCTCACCTCTTCACGGCTTGACTCCCCATCAAGGCCACAGAAGGAACAATAGCGGCAGCTCCACTCATTCCAGGGATTCAGGGAAATCCTTAAGACCGAACTGGAGATGACCAGACTCCCTCTGGAGATGCAGTTTGGAGAGATTTCTTTGTAACTCCTCAATGATCGGTGGACTCTTTCCTTGGTTCTCAAAAACTGTTCCTACAGGAAGAAAGGAGGCATTTCCAAGAAACCACTGGAAACTCCCAGGAATCAAACTTTACTCTGGTCTTTGACGTCAACGTTCTATGTATTTGTGATGTAGTTTGTTTTAGGAAACAAAAGAAGCTACAATTCCCAGTCAAACCAGGCCCGACGGGTTACTTCCTTAAAGCCTTGTTCTGCTCCCACTGATGACGTTAAGGAAGCCCCAACTTTTGTCTGTGCAGATAAAGTTTAACCTTCATTAGAGGAGAATAAAAATTCGACTGGAGAAGCGAGAATCTACTTAAACGTTCCATTGGAGGTGATAAACATGAAGAAAAGCCTTTTGTCTTCGTGCTCTGCTGAACAATGAACAAAAATAAACAGCAAGAAGTTATAATCCAACAAGATCCAGGTAGAACTTTACTCCAGCTGGAGACCGAACTGTCCCAGCCGGTTTGTTTTCATGTTCTCAGGGTTCAGTTTTCTAATGAGGATCTAGGCTTTTCTTCTGAAAACATGTACTCTACTATCAGCAGGTGGAACACCGGATTTGTTGGAGATTTCTATACAAATGTTGAGCCCGATATGAGAAGCGGCGGCGATTCAGTGGTGCCTGTGAATCTGTGAAGCACAGGAAGATGAGCATGTCTGAAATTCATTTTCATCAAGTCAGTGTTTCTTATTTTTAACCTATTTGTCACAAAACTCTTCAACAAACAAAAACTTTATTTATAGTGACACTTCTGGATGCTCAACTGGTGTTACGAGAGACACCAGTTCTGTCATTTCGTTTTAGGCTTTTCATTTGTTCATGTTTTATCCCATCATTTCTGTCTAAATCACTCTTTGATTCATGTTATTTATACAGTCTGAGTTTAGGAAAATGTTACATTTTCTTTCATTAAAGTAGATGTTTATTTTAAATGTACATATTTGAAACACATGACTTGTTTTTAGTCTCTGAATGAAAGAATCAAAAAGGCTGAGGATTAATCTGAAAGTTTGTGTATTTATATATATATTGTCTATATTATATATGAATAAAACGATGAGTTTAATAATAAATGTTGTTCTCTGTACACTTGGAGTCAATTTCTGTTTTTTTTTAAAAATTATTTTCTGCTTCCTAAAGTTTTAACTTGTTTTAATGAGAACTGCACGTATTTGAGGTTTCTTCATCAGTCCAACAGTTCTTTTATAATCACGACCAAATGGAAAAAGTGAGTAGAAAAATTAAAACAGCAATCGCCTGTTTTTTTCTTTTAGTTCAGAAAAACTCTGAACTCTTTGCAGAATACTTTTTTTTTTGTAATGAAAATTCTTCTTTAGTCATTGCTGTAGATTCTCTGACTGTTTAAAACTGCTCTTGGTTTGTTGTGATGCTGCCATCTGGTGGATAGAGGTCAGACTTGCAGACTAAATGCAGGAATTCCTTTTCCTGTTGCTATTTCGTCAAACCCAACAATCGTCTTGTCCTTTTACAGCAACTGCTGCAAAAGAAAACCACATAATAAAAAAACTAATTGACGCAAAGTAACTTTGAATCTAAATGTCATTTTAGTGTCAAAAACGTCCTAAAGACAAACCAAAGTCTCAGTTCAACCAAAGAACCAAAAACATCTCAAAGGAACAAAACTCCATTTACAAGCCAAAGAAAAACTAGTTCTTTCTTCTCTCTTTTTTTACATCTCTGTTCATATGTCCTCATACTTTTTAACCTCGTAAAAGCCACTATATGAAAGAATTGAAATTAATTTCATCATGTTTTTAAACCCTCTTATTTACCCACATTTTTAACATGGTGCAACTGGATTATATAGAATTATTTTAAAAAAAAAGGTCAACACAGCAAGTAGTTATTTAAAAAAAGGAGATTAATTATTCTCACCAAACATATTCCTGCCAAAAATGCTCTTAACATCATTCTATTGAAGAAAAAAAAAGCTACTACTACATACATGAATACAACGAGCAAAAGTAGACACTTTTACAACAGAGACTATGGTCTATAAATACACACATTTCTATTGAAAAACGCCAATTTTCAGCAACATAGTAGCCGTCATTTTGAAAACTGGTGTCCATTATGAAATTGATGACACACCACTGTGCTACATAAGAAAACATTTATACTAATGTAGAGATCATTTATCAAATTAGGTTGTAGGTTGAAGTTCTATGTCAATACGAGTATTTACCAGGATTGACAAATGGCATCCATCTTGGATTTGTAGCTGGATAACATATTTTCTTCAAACCTATGTCCACAACGTCAGTGGCGCCAATTTTGGTGCTTGCATCACCAAGTGAAAGATTCTTATTAAACATTTAGTTAACCTGCCCCACTACAAGGAGAACCTCAACATCTTCATCTCTGCCTCCTGTTGGTCACGCCTGAAGCCTTCCTCCACCTGTTTCCTCCCACTTGCACACAGCTCGTCCCCATACTTTCTGTTGTTCTGGACTGTTCTTCTTCTCTGCTCCCTGTTACTTCACTGTTCTACTTAAGTTTCTCTCATTTGCACACAGATGCTCTGGCATTCCTTCTTTTGCTTTCCAGAGCAAAACCTCCCCCTCTCTCGATGTTCCTCCAGCTGCTCCCGGCTCTCCCTACAGATCACAATGTCATCTGCAAACATGAAAACTCATTTTGTGTCTATATTTGTCTGCCTGATAAGGTTTACGGGAAATGCTGAATCTTGGCTGCTTTTCATTGGGTTTAGTTCAATATGAACTTCATCTACTGACCTCAGAGTCTCCAGTTTGTGTTGAGGATGTTTCACCAGACTAGAGAGCTGCTGAACGTCCAACTCCTTCAACTTGTTAAAATTCAAGATCGCAGCTGGTCTTTGACAACCTGTATTTCTCCAAACTGAAGTCAGAAATAACCGGTAAACTTCTCACAGCTGGTGCAGTCACACAGAAACGTAGGTTTGGATGTTAGCCACATTTTTAGGAAGTTCTCTCTAACAAAAGCTGCAGTTTCAGCTGCAGAGGCAGCAGAAATGTTTCTGGATCCTTCTCCAGCCTGGCGCTTCAAGACAATCCTGTCTCAGAGGTCGACAGACATTTCATTTTCTTTCATGCTTGGTTTGTGCTTTGACGTGGACTGTTAACCCTGGGACCTCACGTTTATGTGATTAATGTAATTACAACTGAGTAGCTGAATAAGCCTCACGTCGATATCCACACAAAGCTGCTTTTCTCCGCTTCAGAACCACCTGGTTTACATTGATCACATAAACACTTCACTAATTTTAAGCGTTTTATTTGCGCCCAAAGATGCTCTTTAATCACTTCAGAAATTACTCTAATTGTGTAAACAAGGAAAGAGTGACTGTAACACAATGAATGTTCTCACAGGAGCTACAGCTCTGGTGTGAAAGAGTGAATCCTTCAGCTTGATAGTTTAATTGAGTCAAAGATTTCCCTTCATTTTAGCTCAAAGATCTAAAGGCTGAGTTACATATTTTATAAAAATTTATAAATAACGTTATAAAACATCAAAAAAGAAGATACCAGCTGATCTTGCACTTTGAGTTTACTGTAAGGGTTTTAATTTCATTTTATTTAAATGTACCTTTAAACATTTAAAATATTTAAGCCAAAGTTTCCAACTTAATACATGCACTGTTTTATGCTTTCTTATAAACAGTAACTTTATGTGAAGTTTTTTAACTGCAGTTCTTTATCTGTCCATCATGTGGATTTGGGACTGAACTATTGCACATTTGTGTAGTGGAGTTGATCTCAGGAAGCAGACAGTTTTTTCTTCTCTTTCCTCCTTCAGTAACACAGTCCACTCTCAGCATCAACTGCTGGTTCACCTTATGGTCCATCAGAGAGCCAACTGTAAATACGAGACGAAGGAGAAGATGAACGTTTCCTCATCTTCATCAGAAGGAGCACAGTCTTCACAGAACACTGACCTCACAGTCTGCAGTTTGGACTCTTTAACAGATCAAGAAGCTGTTGGACGTCTGAATCCTGGAGGTCGTTCCAGCTCAGGTCCAGTTCTGTTAGGGAGGGGTTGGACTTCTGAGCTGTGGCCAAAGCATCACAGCTGATCTTTGACAGACTGCAATTCACCAACCTGAAGGCAGACAGAAACGAGTCATCAGCGGCAGGGCAACTGGGGTTTGACCGCGCAGCTCGGGGGTCTGATCCCAGCACAAAATGTCCCACAGCCGTTTAGTTTAGTTGCTGTAGGGATGCGTGTAATGCCGAGGCTTAAGGTTCCAACCCCAGATGGTACTGACTGATTTGATGGTACTGAGCCAGTGGAGCTCCAGAATCTCTAAAGCAGACCAAAAACTGGAACCAACATGCATCATTAGTGAGGGAAAGTATGTCATGGAAGATGGATCTCACTGCCTTTAGACAAACGTGGGGGTACAGGGGCTGGGTGGGTTTCTGCAGTTAAGAGGCAGTAAAAGATGAGCAGAAAAAAAGGACAAAGCAGAAATCTTCAGATTGTTCCCTCCAATGTTGTCAAAAAACAAACAAAAAAGGGCCAAGGAGCTGCTGTGCTCCTCGACTCGTGATTCCTGAGTTATCTTAAACCAAGCAGCTAAACTATGAAAATGTAATAAATGTAATCCAGAATGACCACACAGGTTAGAAAAAGTCACTAATTAGAAGAAAAGTATTTGTCCGTCACTCATTCTGTTGATTGACCTAAAACACTGGGCTAAAATAGAAGCAAAACGCTGACAGGAAACCTTCCAACTCGGTCATAACCAACCAGGGTTACAGTACAAAGCATTGAGATAAACTCTTGCTGTTGATCGAATGTTTTCTGCTCCACGAAACAAACAAATTCTTTAAAAATCAAATATTATGATTTCCTGGATTCTTTGTTTGGATTCTGTTTCACACAGTTTCTACCATGAACATTATAGACCAAACTCAGCTTTTTATCTGGCAGAATCAGAGACTGACAAATACGTTTTTAACCTTGTTAGAGCATTTCTGGAACATCAGTGAGGTGCAGTAAATCCTGAAACACAGAAGCTCTGCTTCAATAACAGAGAACGGACCTGAGGACCTTCAGTTGGCAGCGTGGGTTCACCAGGAAACCACACAGATGATGAACTCCTGAATCCTGGAGCTCGTTCCCGCTCAGGTCCAGTTCTGTCAGATGGGACGGGTTGGACCTCAAAGCGGAGATCAGAACCTCACAGCTGATCTTTGACAGACTGCAGTTCACCAACCTGAATGCAGAGTTTAGGTGTCAAACCCTGTGGTGTTCTCCTGCCTGACATGTCAGGTGAACTCTGAGGAGTTCAGGTTCTACCAGTGGACTCTTTACACAAACCTTTGGTGATGGTGAGTTCCTCAATCTGTTCAACATAGCTTCAGTCAGACTTCTCTGAACAGGTAATGATTATCTTTAAAGCTTTAGAATACAAATATTGTTTGGTTGATGTCTGCTCTGACTTTTAGTTTTTTTCTCCATAGAATGTGTAGTTACCCCTGACTGATGGGTATTTATCTCCTAACATTGTACCTTTGTGCATCAATGAGGAGGTTCTTAACAGCACTTCAGTAGTTATCGGTTTTTTATCTCAAATTATGACAACATGCTTTAGTCACGTGAACCTGTACAGGAGTTGGCGCTGTGGGTAGGGCAGTTGCCCGCAGTCCCAACTGCCCTTACGGGTGAGTATGGGCTGTCTGCAGGTGTAAAAGGATAGGAGTCAGTTCTCACACCTTACTAACAACTAGAGTGTGGAGCAAGCACACCATATAACAGCATGTGTCAGAAGTTCATGAACCTTTCATTAGCATTACGAATACTTCACGATGCACTTACTACTTAATGCAATTGTATGTACCATTACCGTCATGACGTCCCTGGGGTTGGCTGTAGACACACCTGTTCTCCCCTTCATATGTAGCATTTTTTAAAACAGAGGTTAACCAAACACAAGAGGACCTGGATGCAGACATCAGCGTTCAGAACCGAAAGTCTTCGTCCTCCCCAAACCCCTGGAAGAAAAACATTATTTTAACTGGTAACCCTGACACCCAGTCGATTTTTTAACCTGCTAAATCCCTTTTTTAAAGCTAAATCCCCTTCAGGGTCACTGGAGCCTATCTTAGTTACTGAAAGGCGTGATACACCCTGGACAAGTCGCTAGTCTGTCGAAGGGCACACAATCACTGCCACCTAGGGACACGTAGAGTAATTACTTAGCCTAAAAGAAGGTTTTTGGAGGGTGGGAGGAAGCCGGAGTTCCCAGAGAATCCTCACACATGCACGGGGAGAACATGCAACTCCACACAGGAAGGTCTCAGAAAGGTCAGGGCCTTCTTACTGTGACGCCCAAGTGTTAACCACTGCACCACCATGCAACAGCTGCAGCTTTCACACATTTTTTTTTCTACAGCTCTGAGCACTTTTGGATTAGGGTTACGGTTGGGGTCAGAATCAGGTTTAGGCTCAGTGACATGAATTCTGCTTCCCGCCGATGATGTCAGGCATCATCTTGTCTGCAGCCAGGTCCCTCTCAACAAACAGCAACACTCATTGTTCTGACCTCAAAGTCTCCAGTTGGCAGTTTGGACTCTCCAGTCCAGAACACAGAACCTTTATGGCTGAATACTGCGGATTGGTCAGGCTCAGGTCCATTTCCACCAGATGACAGGAACTGGACTTTAAAGCTGAGGCCACCACTTCACAGTGATTTTCTGACAGTTGGTGGTTAGAGAAGCTGTTTAGATCCGGACAAATAAAAAAGGAAAGAAACAAGCTTTAGTTTGAGGTAAACTTTCTATTTATAGTGGAAAAATAAAACTCACCAAAACTTTCTGCAGTTCCTGACAGCTGGGATCAGTCTAAGTCGACCCTCATCAGTTGTGTTGAACTTGTTCAGGTCCAACTCATTCAGAACCTCTTCTGACATCTGCAGCATGTAGGCCAGAGCTGAGCAATGGATCTCTGAGAGGTTCCTGTCTGATCGGTTCTCTGATTTCAGGAACTCTTGGATCTCCTGATGAACTGAGAGATCCTTCATCTCCACCAGACAGTGATAGATGTTGATGCTTCTATCAGGAGACATTTGATTACAGTTCATCTTTTTGAGGTTGTTGACTATTTTCTTGATGGTTTCTACATTGTTCTCAGTTTGACTCACAAGACTACCTAAAGGTTTCTGGTTGGACTCCAAACAGAGACCATGAAGAAATCGGACAAACAGATCCAGGTGACCAGTTTGACTCTGCAGGGATTTCTTCATGATTCTCCTCAGAAACTCATCTAGAGAAGAGATGTTTGTTTGATTCTTCAGGAAGTTCTCCATCACCTCCATCTTCTTGTTGTTGTAACAGTGCATGATGTAAACTGCAGCCAGAAACTCCTGAACACTCAGATGAACAAAGCAGTAAACTGGTTTCTGGAAGATCTCACACTCTCTTCTGAAGATCTCAGTACAAACTCCAGAGTACAAAGAAGCCTCTGTGACATCCAGACCACACTGCTGCAGGTCTTCTTGGTAGAACATGATGTTTCCTTTCTCCAGATGTTCAAATGCCAGCCTCCCCAGCTTCAGGAGAACTTCCATGTCCTTCTCTGTCAGCTCCTGTGGATTCTCTTCATGTTCCTGCTGGTACTTGTTCTTCTTCCTCTTTGTCTGGACCATCAGGAAGTGTGAGTACATGTCAGTCAAGGTCTTAGGAAGTTCTCCTTTCTGTTCTGTGGTCAACATGTTCTCCAGAACCACAGCAGTGATCCAACAGAAAACTGGAACTCCACACATGATGAAGAGACTCTTGGAGGCCTTGATGTGGGAGATGATTCTGCTGGACAGATCTTCATCACTGAATCTCCTCCTGAAGTACTCCTCCTTCTGGGAGTCAGTGAAGCCTCGTACTTCTGTTACCCTGGAGACACATGAAGGAGGGATCTGATTGGTTGCTGCAGGTCTGGAAGTGATCCAGACCAGAGCTGAGGGAAGCAGATGTCCCTGGATGAGGTTTGTCAGAAGAACATTGATTGATGACTTCTGAGTGACATCAGACACCACCTGACTGTTGTTGAAGTCCAGAGAAAGTCTGCTTTCATCCAGACCATCAAAGATGAAGAGAAGTTTCCAGACAGACAGCTGCTCTGCTGGGATCTTCTGGAAGGTTGGATGGAAACGTTGGATGAGAGTGAGAAGACTGTGCTGTTCATCTCTGATCAAGTTCATCTCCCTGAAGGAAAGAGGAATCACTGCACTGATGTCTTGGTTCTCCAAGCCCTCGGCCCAGTCCAGAGTGAACTTCTGCACTGAGAAGGTTTTTCCAACTCCAGCAACTCCGCTGGTCAGAACCACTCTGATGGATCCATGTTGGTCATTACAGGTTTTGAAGATGTCCTGACACCTGATTGGATCATCATGGTAGGTGTTTAACTTACAGGTGGTCTCCACCTGCCACACTTCATGTTGGGTATGAACCTCTTCTCTCAGTCCCTCTGTGATATAGAGCTCAGTGTAGATCCTGTTGAGGAGAGTTTTTCTTCCCGTTTCATCAGTTCCTTCAGTCACATGTTCACATCTTTTCTTCACACTGCTCTGATATTCATTGAAATATACCTGTAGACCAACATCGGCTGACAGACAAGAAAACAATGAAGACAAAAGAGCAAAAGAATTCCATGCCTTCAAGTCAACACCAACAGAATTCCAGTTTTCAGAGATAAGTTAAACATCATCCGATGTTCAGTTTTACCTCTAACAGCTGTATCCTGACTGATGGACTGTAGTCCAGCTCTGCTTCTGGCTCTTTTTCCACACTGTGGACAGGAGCAGAGTCCTGATGGATCAGACTGGTCCCAGTATGAGGTGATGCACTGCCTGCAGAACCAGTGTCCACAGCTGGTAGAGACGGGATCTTGCAGGATGTTCTGACACAGAGAACAGCAGGACAGCTGCTCCTCCTCACACACTTCACTCTTCTTCTTTCTGTTGACATGGAAGACAACATATTTCAGACCAATAGAAGGACAAAAGGTGGAAAAAGGAGGTTTTAATCCATCATTTTGTAAATCTTTTACTTTCCAGCTTCAGTGCAGTAACAGTTTCATGTCGCCTGACTGTGACTTCCTGTTTTTTTTTGTTCATCTCATGCTCAAACAAAATGAAAGAGCAGGTACTAGATGTTCCTGTTAAGAGCCCAAACAACCTCATCCTCTGTGCTTTCCTTCAGGGGGCAGGAACGCTTCTCTGACCTCAACAGAGAGAAGAGTCTGTTGTTGGGATGACTGAAGTCCTTCTGGATCTTCGTTCCTTAGATGCAACGCCGCTTGTAGATGATTGCACTACACTCTGGAAAGCTTTCCTGTCTTTGTTTTGTGCTGTTCCCAAACCAGGTTGAGATACTTCCCATCAGTGCGTTCTCAGTGGTGCTGGTTTGGAACTTCTTTAGCACCATTGAGGGCAGTTTAAAGAGATGGTAAAGTCGCTGCTGTTACCGGGGTGTTAACATGGCAGGACCACGCCCGCTGATACGAACACCTTGGTACTTCAAAGCTGTCCACTTTCTCCACTGGGGTCTTGTTGAGAAATAGGGGCTAGCATGAAGAGAATTGTTGACCTTTCACCTTGTCTCTAGGTTTTTCATCTCCTCCAGGTAGGCTGTCTTGTAGTTGTTGGAGATCAGGCCCACCACTGTAGTATTGTCCTCAAAAATCATAAAATTATTGGATCTGGATGTGGATCTGGATGTGGCCCCACAGTCAAAGGTATAGAGTGAGTACAGGGGTTTCAGAACACAACCCTGAGGCTCCAGTGCTGAGGGTGAGTGATGGCGAGACGTGGTTGCTCACCTGTGCTGCCTGAGGTCTGTAGGAAGCTGGAGATCCATCGACACGAGGATGGGTGAAGGTTCAGTGTGATGGCAGCATTCACCGCCACACCCACAACAAAACGGTGGTACGCCCCCATGCGCGGCACACTTTTTCTATTTCAAACATGTTGTTGTTTAGTTTCCACCGTTTGGTTTGTTTATTTAATATCCCCTGCTTTGAGGTTGCCAGGTCTGAGGGTGATGCTGGTTGCTATGGGTGTGAATGAGGCTGTCTGGTCCTGCTGCTTTCCTGCTCTTCTGAACGCCCTCCTCATGTCACGCTTCGAAATGATGAATGTGCTGTCCTCTGCGGCGTGCTCCAGGAGTCTTCAGCCTGTTGTGGTCTTCACATTGCTAACGCCGTTAGCGCTTTAAGCTTGTCTGCTACAGCATGCGTCTGCATTCATCGTTCTTGTTCTCAGCTCCTGTTACAAACTCCTGGAGTCTCCCTGCTGAAACTGTGACTGTAGTTTCTGTTTGTAGCGTCGCTTTGCCTCCTTGACCTCTCTGCGAACGCTGTAGGAGGCAGCTTTGCATTCGTCCATGTTTCTGCCTCAACGCTCCTGAAGACACGCCTCTTCCTCCAGCTTTGACTCTTTTCTTGATTGCTTTTTTCCTGACATTTGTGTGTTATTTGCCTGAAACCTTGATACCTGCAGAACATCTGTAAGTGGAACATGGTGAAACCTGGAGCTGAGTTTGCAGCAGAAGCTATCTCTTACTTGAAGGGTCCAGATTCAGCTCTGAAGTTTGGAGGAAAGCCTTTGGAGTTGTCACTCTTCATGGACTCACAGCTGGAAGCTGAAGACTGGACTTTCTGTGTGAGCTTCTGACATCTACAAACAAGAGATTGGAGCTTAGGAGGACAGCAGAACAATGGAGGTCTTTCAGATGGATGAGAAACATGCAGCTGCAGGGAGAGTTTTATGACATAAAGCTCACATGACGACAGCAGGAGAAACATCTGTTTCATCTGCTTTGCTCCACTGACTCAGAGAAAATTCTCCTCATTTGTATGCACACTTCTGTGCTTTAAGGTGACAGTAAATCAAACTTCAGAGTGTGTCAGAGAGCCTCCAGCCCACAGACCAACACTCTAAACCTTAAATAGAATGTTGATGCTGTTTTTAACTTCAGATGAGTCAGACTGTGCCTGAGGATCTTCTTACAGAAAGCTTCTTACAGAAAGCTGTAGCTTTCTGTAAGAAGGAAGAAAAAAAACAGCTGCAGGGTCTGTGAGCTGGCAGAGTCACAATCATCTTTGTCAGTGATTCTGTAGAGGTTTACAGCAAGAACTGACTTACTTTGAATCTGAGGATCCAGGTTCAAATCCGAGCGGTCCACGTTGGTCTTTCATTGCAGACACACAGGAGAAACTGTCTGGAAGCTTCTGACATGCTGTCTCCACCTCTTCCTCTGAACAAATGATCTTCATCAGAGTTCACAGCTCTGCTGCTCTGTCCTATCAGGATTCAAAAGTTTCTGGAAACTGTTGGTTTTCTTTTCTGAGCAGAGCCCCACCCACTGCTAACAGGAAGCTCTATGACTGCACTCTTCCTGTTCATGACCAAGTTCTGCCTCAGCGTGACCATTGCAGCTTAAGATAAGACTGAAAGGATTTCAACAGCTGTCGCGCAACAAGAGTGTTTCTGTCACAACGGACAGCAACTGAGCGGGGAGTCTGCAGCCTCTATGGAGACTCAGCAGAGGAAAAGAAATGCAACCACACAGTAAATCAAAGAAAAGGAGGCGGAGCTCATGACCGTTTCTGCAGTTTCTACTATTCTGCAGAAAAAAATAGTAGAGGAAGTCCTTAGGAAGGAAACACAGAAACCTTCTTTTTTTGGAAGAAGAATGTAGAAAACAGATGTTTTTATGATGGATAATCAACTGTTAAAAGATCACACAATCTCTCTCCCAATTCCTCCGGAATTCCAGCTGATAATGAGGATGCTGAACACCAAAGATGGTTAGAAAGAGGAGTCAAAGAAACCATACATGCACACCTTAATCACAGGGGTGTATTCCTAATCCAAGCAGATCTGTCTGTCTGAGACAGATCCGAATCAAATCGACCAATGACATTAAAAAGAAACTTTTCAAAATGAGATAAATCAATAATTAAATCGATCTTGGAAGATACCATTTGGATTGAGAATCTTAGGTTTATTTTACTATAATGTAAAAACAACACAGTGAACAACACAGCAAAAACTGATCAACCATCATTCCAGTCCAATGTGTGGAAACACTTTGAATTTACAAGACATGTGAGCATACAGTGTTGCTAGAATGTTCTAATAATGTCCCTTTGGATTATTCTGATGTGGAAAAACAACAATAGAATGAACTTGATCAAACTGGTGATATAAAACAAACAAAAGAGTTTTTAAAACTCTGTCATGACTTCCTCCGGTGTTCAGTCAGTTTTTGTCGTCCTCTCCAAGTTATTAGTTTTATACTGTGCACATTGACATCACAGATCAGTTCACATTGAAGCTCAGGGAGTCACATCCAGTCCAGTCAGAACCTCTGCAGATTCTGCTGAGGGTCTATCGGGATGCTGCTGCTTTGTTCCTTCTGTGGTTCTAGTGTGTCCAGTCATTGGTCCATCTATTGAAGAACAAAAAGCAGAGAACAAATGAGTGAGCAGCAGCTTCCTGTCGGCTCTCAGGTTAGCTTGCTCATCTCACACACTTTCAGCATCACGTCTGTTTACTCTGCAGATCTAACTGACAGGAAACATGCATGGAGGCTGTCATCTGGACTTAAAGTCTTCTTTCTTTCTTCAAGAAGGAAGACTTTCAGTCCAGAAGTCATGACTCATCTGGAGTAATGAGAGCAAACATGGAGGCGGTCCATCAACACATCAGGACCAAACAGAAGGATGTGAGGACTGAACTTCAGCAGTTTAAACTGATCAGCTGTAAAAAATGATGGTTTATTTTTCTTCATTTATCTCCAACCAATATGTCAATTTGAAAAACAGAAAGATGTCACGATCATGAAGATCAGTCCAGTTCAAGATGTGATCTTGGGATGTTCTAAAGTCTCAAAATAAAGCAGATTTAAAAACAGGATGACGCCTCAGTATATCGGTTTGTGAACAACGGTCTGGGTGAAGACTCCCCTGATTGGCTGCAGGATGTCCATTGTTTGTTTGTTCATCTAGATTTAAGGATTGGAGTTAATGGTGGATATTTCTTAAATCAAAGAAAGTTGGGAAACTGCTTTTGTGATTCTGTGAAACAAACTTTTGCGTCATTATCTGGACAAAAACAAGCGGTAAGACGGTAACTTTCCCTCTGAAAATGATGTTGTGGATCCCTTAGTCCTCATCCACCAGCTGCATGAGATTGGTGCTGGTCCTGTAGTCGTTACCATGACAACCAACTCTTTTTTTTGTTGTGTTTTTGTTAAAGAGTGTGGCCCCAACTCTTTAACAAAACACATTGGAAATCTGTCTCGCATAGATTTATGAAGGTTAAGTGACATGAAAACTGATTTGTTTTTCTTTCCACAAAATGTTAATGTATGTATCTTTTTACTATAAGCTGTAAATAAAAAGAATGTGTTCTAATGTCATTTAAAGCCTATAGATTGAGTGTAAATACTGTGGTCTGAAGTGACTTCTTTCCTTTTGGGATTCATTATAATGTAGTTTGGATTTTTTTCCCCTTTTGTCTTTGCTCTAAATTTTGTTCATATTTTTCAACATTACAACCAACTATGATCTAGTTATTGGTTGTTTCAAACTGGAGTTGCTTGAAAACATGCATTGAATACATCTGGATGGTAAATGAAAGAAAAGGAGATCCTGAAGACCAGGAAGGACCTTCATGTTGGAAACTGCTGACCTCACACTTTTCAGCTTGAAGTCTGGACTCTCCACCAAATCAAGGAGCTGCTGAAGGTCTGACTGCTGCAGGTTGTTGCTGGTGAGGTCCAGTTGGGTCAGATGGGACGGGTCTGACCTCAGAGCTGAGACCAGAACATCACAGCTGATCTTTGACAGACCGCAGTACCCAATCCTGGACACAGACAGGAACTGGTCGACCACACACGTTTGTAGATATTCTAACATTTATTTATGAATAAAGCATTTAGTGAACACTAGAAATATTTTGTAAATATGCCAGATTTTAGACATAGGCTGGTTTCCATCTGCCTTCTCTGGCAAGTCGATGTTGTGAAGAAGTAAAACAGATTCTTAGGTAAAAAACCGTATACAAAATATAAGTCGAAATGCAGCATAAAATTAAAAGTAACATTTTAAAATCCGTGTTTGTTGTGGAAGAAAGAAAAGGTTCTGATTCCTGGTTTTATGTGATGACGTATTTGAGATTTCCACAGTTGTTTAAACTAAAACTCTTATGAACAGATGGACTACTGACCTCAGAGCCTTTAGTCTGCAGTCTGGGCTCTGCAGAAAACCACACAGATGAAGAACTCCTGAATCCTTCAGCTCGTTCTCGTACATCTCCAGTTCTGTCAGATAGGACGGGTTGGACTTCAAAGCTGAGGCCAAAAGTTCACAGCTGACATCTGTCAAACTGCATTGCACCAACCTGGATGCAGACAGAAACTGTCGGCGTTAAACCAGAACCATGTAGTTGTTCCTAATAATAACACAGCTTCAGCATTAGCACGCCAACACAAGTAAAAAGTACAATGCCTAAAAGTAGGCATAGAAATTCAAAATTCACACTGAATATGATTTGCTCTGCAGATTTGCGTCCACTGCCTTGACACACATCAAACTGGTTGCTTGACGCTTGTCCAAAATTATGTCAACAACCTGACGCTTCCGCGGCGTGTGGGAGGAGCTATCGTCAAAATGTTTAAATGTTTTAAGACACGGATGATGTTGACAGATCAGGTTTGTTTATTTTGAAGAACTCTGTGACGGTAATCTCCTCTCCATGTCTGGGTTCATGAGATCATTCAGAGACTCTAAAAGTACGGCGAGCTTCACCATCTACTCCAAGAGCTGGGTCTGATTAATGGCCGCTTTCTGCGGTACTTCTGTCTGTCTGTGTCCTTGTTTGATGACTTGCTGTCCCGCATTAGTTCAAAGAGGAAAAAATAAAAAATAACGTTTGAGGAATTTTCTGTTATTGTCATTATAAAAAGAAGAAAAGTAGCAGAAATTCCAGAAGGAGAAGGATCAGATTCCCCTTTGTGTTGATTTTAGACTCCACCCACTGACTGCATCACCAACATAAAACTGAGTTCCTGACTGGTTGACGTGATGCAAATGTGTAATGTTCAGGTATTTGTACTCTGGAAACTTTGCTCTGCATGGCAACATTTCACGACAGAATTTGTGTCCAGTTAGAAAACAGAGCTTCAACCAACACCCAAAATCCGCCACTGGACCTCCGATTGCGTTTGTATATTGACTTAACTTAAAACTGGACTATTCTGCCGTGTGAATCGCATTTGATGTGAACGCAGCTGTAGAGTTCAATCTTCAGTGATGCTTTCATAAACCGTTAAGGTGCTTTTATGTGTCAGTTTTTCTGGTTTCAGGTCACAAGTTGGTTTTGCTTTGTGTATAAGTTTATGACGCTGGGACTAACTGCTGCTCAGGATGACTCAGCCAACATGAAAAACATTCCCAGTTTGGAATTTCCTCTGGAATATGACTGAAGTTTTGGTGTTTGAGAACATCTGGTGAACCTCTGTGTCTGTGTTTCTGAACATCAGTGAGCTTCAGAAGAACTTTAACACATAGGTGGAAAATGGACCTCAGAATCTTCAGTCTGCAGTCTGGACTCCCCAGAAAAGCGCACAGGTGATGAACTCCTGAATCCTGGAGCTTGTTCGCACCCAGGTCCAGTTCTGTCAGGTTGCACGGGTTGGATTTTAGAGCTGAGACCAGAACCTCACAGCTGATTTCTGACAAACTGCAGCTTATCAACCTGAAATACACAAATGTTTCAGGAAAAAGGTTAAAAGCAGCAAAAATATAAAAGTTTTTATGATGCTGTTTATACCAAACACTGTGTTCTCCAGAGTGTTTTTTCTTTGAGAAAGTAGAACATAAAAAACAGCTAAATGCAATTTTCAATGATCTTTTATTGTATTTTCCGCATTATAAATGGCACTTTAAAAGAGGAAATACATTTGTTAAAAGGTAATAAATGTTACCTCTGTTGGAAGCAGCTGTGATCGCAGTGGCGACCAATCACAGAGCAGATTGCATTTACTTTAAGCAACTAAAGCACCACACAAAAACTAAATACGACGAAAATAGCAAAAAAAAAAAATTTGTCAATCTATGAAGTGAAACGTTTTTTGATCAATTTCTGTCATTTAGTTCACCTATAAGAAAAAAAAATCTTTACAACTGTAAATGTATATGTAGATCTAGAAATACAGTTCAAATGACATCATGTTATCATTTTGCAGTCTTACATATTCATGTAAATGATCAATTTCATCTCAAATAATTGTTGTATTCACGTTAAAATTCACAATTTACAACCAATTAATTCACAGTTTATTAGTGATCACTTCAAAGCTGTTTTTTAAGACAAATAAAGCTGTTCCGGCAGGGCTTGAGTGATGGAATGGATCTTCTGTATTGATCCTGAACACAGAAGATCTGCTAGAGTAACAGGACTGACCTCAGATTCCTCAGTCTGCAGTGCGGACTCTCCAGAAGAGCGCACAGGTGTGTCATTCCTGAATCCTGCAGGCTGTTAAAACACAGGCTCATTTGCTTCAGACGGGACGGGTTGGACTTCAGAGCCGGGCCCAGAGCAGAACAGCTGACCTCTGACAAGCTGCAGTTCTGCAAACTACAGTCATCTTCAAACAGTCAGCAGTTGAACAAGACCAGTCGGTTTTCACTGGAAACACAGTCCTATAAGCTCCTGCAGCCTGTTGGTATTGAGCCACAGACTCGGGCCGCAGCGGGGTGGGGGTGGGAGGAGCATGTTTGGGTAAATTGACTCCTATGAGGTGGTCACATAAGCCTGAAGACACGCCTGCTCTTCCCTTAAGATGCGACCACTCCTCTCTTTGATCTTATCCGAGTGTGGAGAACCCAAAAACCTGCAGAACCCGTGATTTTAACACCCCTGATTTTGAAAGGCTTAACCAGTAATTGAATAAAAGTGTGCATGGATGAAGGTGTGCTTACGTCTTCTGGACTTGAGTTTGACTTTCATTATAAAAGACTTTCTTAGTCCTAAATTCTTCAAAAACAGGAAGTCCAACAGTAGGAATAAGACAACTGACCTCAGAGTCTTCAGTTTGCAACCTGGACTCTCCAGAAAGGCACACAGATGAAGGACTCCTGAATCCTGCAGGTTCTGGTTGGAGCTCAGGTCCAGTTCTCTCAGGCAGGCACAGTTAGACTTCAGAGCTGAGACCAGGACATCACAGCTGATCTCTGACAAGCTGCAGTCCATCAACCTAAGTTCAAGTATAAATGTTGGTGGTAGAGAAAGGTTACATTTCTGTATTCAAGACAGTTAGAAGGTTTTACTGTAGAAAAAAATGTTTAAAAATAGCATAAATTGAAATGCCATTTGTCTGTTATTTTGTCATTTGGACAGTAAAATGGACCAAAAGTCCCTTGACTCAGAAATGCTAAAATGTCATAATTTGTACAAAGAGCGTAGAGTTTAGTGAAGAAACATCTCCAGGGTTGTGGAAAATATCTGCCTCAAGCCGTAAATTTAAAAAAACTTTTCAATCATTTTATGTCAGCAAAAATTCTAAGTTGAAATCTGACCTCAGCGTCTTCAGGCGGCAGTCTGGACTTCTCAGAAAAGCACACAGATGAATAACTCCTGAATCCTGCAGGTTCTTATTGAAGCTCAGGTCCAGTTCTGTCAGGTGAGACGGGTTGGACTTCAGAGCTGAGACCAGAACATCACAGCTGATCTCTGACAAGCTGCAGTCCTTCAACCTGAAGCCAACAAGAAAAGGTTTTGTAAAAATCCTGAACCAGGTGTTTTTCAGATGGAAAATATCTTTGAGCAACATTTAAGTCAGGGGTGTCCAAACTTTTTGCAAAGAGGGCCAGATTTGATGAGGTGAAACTGGGCCAAGCACTCAACCTGCATTGTTTAACTATGAACATTTTAATTAATGAACATTTTTACTGCTGTGGTATTTTCATTTCAACAAACATAAGAGATTTTACTCTTTGGCTCTTCCTCCAATAAGGAAACAGGAAGTGTGGGTATTCTTGCTAAGGTTGGTGACCCCATAAACCAGACCCTCAAATGCAGAAGATAAGAAGATAAATCACGTGAACAACTGAGATCTTCTAAAATGCGTTGAGTTGAGTAAGGTTTGCTTATTACTTGAACGTCAGTAATGTGTGATTAGGAAACTTCAGTGATAATTTCCTAAGAAGCAGTATCCATTGTATCCATTGTTCTGACCTGAGAGTCTGGAGTATGCAGTTGGAACTCTCCAGTCCAGCACACAGGATTTTCATCACTGTATCCTGAAGGTGTGTCTGACTCAGGTCCAGTTCTATCAGATGGGAGGGCTTTGAAGTCAGAGCTGAGGCAACAACTTCCCAGCTATTCTCAGAGAGAAAACGTCGAGAAAAACTGAAATGAGACCAAAAAAAAGTAGGTATGAACTCCATTTCCAATTCAAGACCCAATCTGAGGAAAATGGTGTTTAGACCGTGTTCTTGTGGCATTTTCATGATGATAGAGGACATACATTCACGTCTGCTGCCTCTCTGTTGATGCATGCTAAATCCAACGCTTGACCAATAATCTGTTCATAAATTGGGCGCTCACGCCACACGTGGGAGGACCTACTGTCAAAGGTTTTTAGTCTCATGGCAACATGGAAGCATTGACTAGATATTCTATTTACAATGCATGGGAGACACGGATGATGTTGAGCATTTAGGTTGATTTATTTTCAAGAGTTCTACAAAAGCATTGGGGATCTCCATGTCAGGGTCCATGAGATCATTCAGAGACTCTCCATCGAGGTTCACCATCGACTGCAGAAGCTGCGTTTGAATGACGCTTTCAGCGGTACTTCTGCTCTCTGTGACCCAGTTTGATGACTTGCTGCTTCACATTAGTCCGAGAAGGAAAAGAATTAAAATCAGAATAAAATTAGAGGGACATTTTATTTTTGTCTCCATACAAATAAGAAAAATATAAAGAGGAAGTACCAGAAAAACCTTGTTAACTTTGACAAACTAACAGGGACAGGACAACTGGAAAGTGTTGAATAGGTACAGCAGTGACTTTCACAAATGAAAACACAACAATCTTATGGTCACAAAAGACCACTGGGATCACTTTTAAAATCAATAAATGGTTGAAGGGAGGCTTTAAAGCATGAGCAAGTACTTGAAGATCCTGTTTGACATTTTGTTCTGGGCCAAAGTGACTAACTTCAATATTTTCCAGATTTCTTCTTGGGTAGATTATTTTATGATAAGGCTTGATTGAAGCACAGACTATAATTCATCAACATGTAATCTTGATATGAGGTTAAGATTGATGTTGTGTAGAATCAAACACCTAATCTACATCCAGACTCACCAAAACTTTCTACAGTTCCGCACTGCTGGGATCAGCCTCCTTTGACTTTCATATGTTAAGTTGTAATGATTGAGGTTCAGCATATCCACAGCTTTGTCTGACATCTGGATCAAGTAGGCCAGAGCTGAGCCGTGTATCTCTAAAAGTTTTTTCTTTGATACATTTCTTGGTTTGAAGAGCTCCTGAATCTCCTGGTAAACTGTTAAGTCCTGCATCTCAATCAGACAGTGAAAGATGTTGATGCACCTGTCAGGAGAAGACTGATCACTGTTCATCGCTCTCAGGTTGTTGATCATCTTCTGGGTGGTTTCTGGACTATTCTCTGTCTGACCCAGGAGACTTCCTATGAGTACCTGGTTGGACTCCACAGTAAGGCCATGAAGGAAACGGACAAACAGATCCAGATGACCAGTTTGACTCTGTAGGGATTGTTTCATGACTCTTTTCAAAAATTCATCCAAAGGAAGAAAACTTTGGTCGTTCTTTTTAAAATAGTTAAAGATCATTCCAAGAAAAAAATAGTGAAAGATCCTTCCAAAAAAAGATGTTGGTCTTGAGGCAGTGTCTGGACAATCTTTACATAAGGGCCCCAGGAAGTTCTCCATCACCTCCATCTTCTTGTTGTTGTAACAGTGGATGATGTAAACTGCAGCCAGAAACTCCTGAACACTCAGATGAACAAAGCCGTAAACTGGTTTCTGGAAGATCTCACACTCTCTTCTGAAGATCTCAGTACAAACTCCAGAGTACAAAGAAGCCTCTGTGACATCCAGACCACACTGCTGCAGGTCTTCTTGGTAGAACATGATGTTTCCTTTCTCCAGATGTTCAAATGCCAGCCTCCCCAGCTTCAGGAGAACTTCCATGTCCTTCTCTGTCAGCTCCTGTGGATTCTCTTCATGTTCCTGCTGGTACTTGTTCTTCTTCCTCTTTGTCTGGACCATCAGGAAGTGTGAGTACATGTCAGTCAAGGTCTTAGGAAGTTCTCCTTTCTGTTCTGTGGTCAACATGTTCTCCAGAACCACAGCAGTGATCCAACAGAAAACTGGAACTCCACACATGATGAAGAGACTCTTGGAGGCCTTGATGTGGGAGATGATTCTGCTGGACAGATCTTCATCACTGAATCTCCTCCTGAAGTACTCCTCCTTCTGGGAGTCAGTGAAGCCTCGTACTTCTGTTACCCTGGAGACACATGAAGGAGGGATCTGATTGGCTGCTGCAGGTCTGGAAGTGATCCAGACCAGAGCTGAGGGAAGCAGATGTCCCTGGATGAGGTTTGTCAGAAGAACATTGATTGATGACTTCTGAGTGACATCAGACACCACCTGACTGTTGTTGAAGTCCAGAGAAAGTCTGCTTTCATCCAGACCATCAAAGATGAAGAGAAGTTTCCAGACAGACAGCTGCTCTGCTGGGATCTTCTGGAAGGTTGGATGGAAACGTTGGATGAGAGTGAGAAGACTGTGCTGTTCATCTCTGATCAAGTTCATCTCCCTGAAGGAAAGAGGAATCACTGCACTGATGTCTTGGTTCTCCAAGCCCTCGGCCCAGTCCAGAGTGAACTTCTGCACTGAGAAGGTTTTTCCAATTCCAGCAACTCCGCTGGTCAAAACCACTCTGATGGATCCATGTTGGTCAGGTAAGGCTTTGAAGATGTCCTGACACTTGATTGGATCATCATGGCAACTGTTTAACTTACAGGCGGTCTCCACCTGCCAGACCTCATGTTGGGTATGAACCTCTTCTCTCAGTCTTGCTGTGATATAGAGCTCAGTGTAGATCCTGTTGAGGAGAGTTTCTCTTCTTGTTTCGTTCGTTCCTTCATTCACATGTTCACATCTTTTCTTCACACTGCTCTGATGTTCATCTAAAGGTTCTTTCAAGTTCCAGACCGGATCCTTGTGGACGTCCTGACATAAAGCACATTGGTCCTTCTGATCAGCATCTGTACTTTCCCTCTGTCTGTAGAAATGAAAAAAAAATGGCAAGATATTAAATTCTACCAACATTAAAGTTTAACAATGTCTAAGGAAAAAAAAGCGTTCTTTTATATCTCGCATTCTGGCACACAGTTTGGTTCTGATCTCTGGTTCTTTCTGAGCATTCTATGTTGTTGTTTTTTTTTCTACCTAAAGTGCACGTTGACTCTGTGTTTGGTGATTTACAAAAACTGAACAAAAAGACATTTTACAGAATCTGGGACAAAACAACATTTACTGAGCAGTAAAACCAAACCAGGGGCTTTGAAATTCAGTTTTTTTTCCTTTTTATGACTTTTTCCATGTTCCCCATGAAATTCTCTTGGAAGTTGATCGATTCTAAAATAGGTGATGGTGGTTTGAGTTTTTCAATCATACTTTGGGCCAAATCCATTCATTATGTGGGGATGATTCGGTTCCAATAAGGAAAAGGGCTTTAAAGGTCCTCCTGGAAGAAGTTTCTAATGTCATCTGAGTTTTTTCTCCGATATTAAAAGCTGATGGATAATTAAGGTGTATGCCGACAGAATGAGATATGGAGCAAAAACATGACTATCTTCATGTCTTTAAATGTTTCAAATGATTAGAATGGTTGGCCAATGTCTCCAACAGGTAATTTCCTCACACCAAACTGATTACCTGTTGGAGATTCAGTCTTCCCTGTAGGCACAGGTCTACAACTTTGTTTCTGGTGTCCTTTGACAGCTCTTTGGTCTTGGCCACAGCCGAGTTTGGGGTGTGAGAGGTGTCTTTTATACTGAAAACCACTTCAAACAGGTTATATTAATTCAGGCAGCACATGGAGGATAGAAGAAGTCAGCAATTTGTCACAGGCAGAATGCTTGCTTGTTTGCAGTTGATCAAATATGAATTTTACTGAAGAATTTCGCAATTATTTCATCAAAAGTCCTATGACAGGATTTCCTGGATTCTGTCTCCCTATTAAGTCTTGCATGATTAGTGTTTGACTGAATACTTTTTTGCCCCACTGTAAGTTCAGTTGAATAGGGGGAGTCCAACATGGGAGACCACTCAGTAAGAGTGGTTTTCTTGTACATCAAAACGCTCAAGTGGTGAAAAAAATAAATCATGTCATCATTCATCCAAGTTGGTTCCTTCAAAGTTAACTGGACTCAGATTTCTTTTTATTATTGGAGATGTTTCACCTCTTCTCCAAGAGCCTCTCCATTCTCAGTCATTAAAACTCTTGTTTTTTAAAAAAGGCCTCTTAAATTGAATTAAAGTAAAGGATCAGTCTATGTCTGATCAGGTTGAGAAATCTTTTTGGAGAAAACTGAAGAACATGTTTGGAGTGGAGGTTCAATGCATTTGATAAAAGATAAATTAGGTTCCATTGACGTCTTTTCTTTGCTCGTGGAGTAAACCAGAAGCATCTGTCAACTGTGCTGATGTCTCAGCTAAAACATTCATGAATGTAGGATTAAAAAAACCATCAGTGATGGTAAGTTTTCCTGACACTCTGAAGGTCTTTTCTTTTTTTTTTGTCTACAACACAAGCAAAACAAGACACTCAACTAACATCTGTCGAATCAGGATCAGGAAAACAGCAGCATCAGATGTGATCTCTGGCTGAAAAACTAAGACATGCAGAGCAGCAGAAAGAGGAACACAGCAAGTCTCCTGCAGCTCAGTTTAGAACAGAGACCGTCTCTTACTCTGAGTTTGAAGGTTCAGTTCTGAAGTTTGGATTCTTGTCTTTGGACCAGTCACTCTCCATGGACATGCAGCTGGATGCTGAAGACTGGACTGTACGTGTGATCAGCTGACCTCTGCAAAACAAACAAGTCAGAGCTTTGAAGGATCTGCTGTTTTTGAAGGAAAACAGAGAAGCTCTGAAAGAACAGAAGATGTGATGTCTGGTTTAACTGGGAAACTAGGAACACTCCAGGTCAGAGGTCATAGTTCTCCACCCGAAAAAATATTGTTTGTCCTCTCTTGGTAGGTAGAGAGCTCCCACCCCAAGAGAAAGACCATCTTTGTGTCTTGTTCACAAAACATTCAATTTAATGATCAATCTGTGTTCATACATAAGCACTAAAACCAAACTCTGGGATTTGAAATTCAGTTTTTCTTTTTGTTGCTTTTTCAGCATTTCTTTGTGGAATTCACTTGGAGTTTGATCAACTATGAAAGCTTGATGGCGGTTTGAGTTTTTCAAAGATATCCCAAAGATAGCTGTCGGCATTCACTCGAAGCTTTTTATTTTACAACTGAGAAAAAAGCACCTTTGTTCATTAAGATTCATAAAAAAGCAGAGTGTTGAGTTTGTTTAGAGCTTTAGGGGGAATTGGAAGTAAATGATCAACAGGACTTGTGTTTCTCGTAAAAAAAGACAGAGGCAGAAAAAAGCTCGGATCCAAAGTTCACTGCAAAATATTCACATTTTGTTGGTGAAACTTTTTCTGTCTTATGAAGAACACAAACACACCTTAGAACTGGGGAAGTTCACACAGATGAACACGGTTACAGAACAAAGAGTTCTACAAAGGAACGACTGTCGCAGAAACTCTTACTTTGTGTCGGAGGGTTCAGGTTCAGCTCTGAAGTTTGGAGGTCGTCCTTTGGATCGATTGCTCTTTGTGGACTGACAGCTGGATGATGAAGGCCGAGCTTCATCCTTCTCTGAACTGCTCATCTTCTCCTCAGCTGTTAGAGTTCAGAACATGCGGGTTTCGGTTGCACACAGGCAGTCTTCCTGTAGAACACTGTTTTTTTCCTCTTATCATTTACCTGAATCACATGAGCACAACTCGTCCTTTTCTTGGGCAGAAATGATTAACCCGCAGAACATCTCATGTTTCTGACAGATCAGGTTCCTGCTGTTTCTTTAACTCATAAGAACTGATAGTCTTCCCCAGAAAAAGATACCACAGACCAAGTGAACCAAAACACGTCTGACATTTTTCCATTACACTGGTGTCACCATAAGCTCTTAAGGCATTAAAAGAGAAAAATAAAATAAAAACATCAGAATTGTTCCATTTATAGATGTTTTTAACTATTACTTACATTCCAAAGGGGTTTTTTTCAATAAAAAAAAATCCTTTCGTTTGGAAAATTCAAAAAATATCTAGAAGTGAAAATGAAAGTGCATTTGTCAGGCTGAAGCACCAGAGGGCAGCAGTGTACTGCATGCTTGGGGGGGCGAGTCCACTGTTTTTTCTGGGTATGGCAGAGCAGCAGACAGTTATCTTTCAAACAATGGGGTTTAATGTGAAAGCACACACTTTCATGCAAATGCAAAATGCATTTACTGTGAACAGTTTGTAACTTTCCACAATCATTTTTTAGAGGAATTTCTTGTCTACAATCAGCATTAGGCAAGTTGAAAATGATCGTAATGTTTTTGACATCAAGGGTGCATGTGGTTAAAATGAAAGTTAAATGACTTTTACTGAGTTTGACTGACAGGAGAGTTCACTCTGCTTGTGAATGAGGAATGTGTGCCAAACATGCCTGAGGGAATGGCGAGAGTATAATGGCTTGATGCCAAGACCGTGAGAGACTGGGGATTGTGGTTTCAGCTAAAAAAAAAAGCCTTTTTAATTCTTTCCCACTCATTGGAAATAGATTTATTTGCTTTTAAACAGGGAAGTCAGAGCACTTGTAAGACGTCAGTCTGGCTTATGGTCATGTGATTTCCTGGAAAGGCAGAGGAAGGATGGGAGGGGCTCTGCTCAGGGGAGAACTGAAAGTACTACATGAGCTTTGGGTTTTCCAGAATAGTAAGAACAGCCACATGCTCTTGCTGCTTCATCATGCTCTGAGCTGTGTGTGTTTTTTCCTGCTCCAGGACGGAATCGACCTTTTTTTGACTTGTGAACTCAGAGTTCTGCCGCTTTAGCTCAGTGTGATGAAGATGAGCGGCGCAGTGGAAGAGGATGATGCAGAATCTGTGGGACACAGTTTTGTAACTTACCAGTCCAAGGATCCACCTTTAGCCTTCAGAACCGAACCTGGACCCACAGACTCACAGTAAGACAAGCTTTGTGCTGTAAACTGAGCTGCAGGAGAAAGAATGTGTGAAATGGTGGGCGTTTCCGTTACATGTCTGGTCTGAGTGTTTCTTATTATTCACTAAACAATCTGCATCCTAGAGTGCTGAAAACAGATGCTGTTTGCTTTCATGGACTGAAGAGAAACTTCTGGTTCAAAAGACTTTCAAAGCTACTGTATAGTTTTACTCTGATTGTTTGTTTAGATACTATTTTTTATGTTTCCAGAGCAGAAACGGCATGCCGCACGTTTTTAATGACATAAGTAAAGTGGAACTCATGGGATTTGGGCTGTTTTAAAAAAAAAATCTATTTTACTTGTGATTAAAATCAAAGTCCCATTACTTGTCACATTCCTGTTCTCTGCATTTGACCCTTGTTCTGGGGGAACGGTGAGCACCAGGGAACCATTTTCAATCCACAATGCTGAGAGTCAAACAGGGAAGTATTGGATCCCATTTTTAGAGTCTTTGGCATGACTCCACTGTGACCTTGGAGTCTCAGGGAGAACCGTCACCACTGAGTTTCTGTTGTTTTTAGCATCACCTCTTATCACAGCTGTCTATACAGGAACATTTCGTAAGATGTTCAGACTTTACCTCAGGCTGAGAGAGTGACATTAAAACAACAGAAATATTTACTAAATCTAAACAACAATAATATTTATAGAATGGTAAGACAGTGATGGTCATTCATTCAAGAAATGGAAACGTTTTACTGAACACAACTAGTAATTTTTTTTACTTTTACTATAAAGGCCTTCCTTATTTTTCCAGATACAGGAAGTTGTAAAGTAAACAAAATTAAAACAGAATTTACATTAGAAGATGTACGGATTTTGTGCTACAACCCCTAAAAGAAACAATAAAACAACGTGTGTGATGTAAAATAATTATCAAGAAAACACACAAACGATGACTGATGTCCTAACTATATATGCAACGTAAAAAAATACAGAAACCCTTCTAAGTCTTGCAGATAAAGAAATTAATTCGAATACCTTTTTGAATCCTTTTTTGTACCAGACAAGCTGTTAGGTCTGTAAAAACAAGGCAATATGATCACTCAACAGTTTATGTACAAGTCCCAGCAGGGTGATAAAAAAAATCCCGCAACAGCCTAAAGCTCTTAGGCATGCTCATGCCTGTGTATAAATAGATGTAAATAAAAAGAAAATCCAGCAAATTCACCATATTTAATAGTTTGCATTACTGCTCCTCGACCGAATGATGAATATTTTAACAATCACGGTTAACAGTTTTTATCTTACATAAGTCTAAAAACCTTTTAAGGTAAATGTGTTTTGGGTTTGTTCACATTCCTGCATGCTGTTGTTCACCTTTTGACACATCCCGTCAGGGGTTATCAAGATGAAACACTATTCACTGGTAAATGGCGTATACTAATACAGTGGTTTTCTACCTTCCTTGAAGGCCCAAAGCGCTGTACAGTCACAGTCTCATTCACACACACGCATCCACACACTGATGGTGGCTCCACTGCTGACCGCTGGCACCAACCCCCCCACCAGAGACAATGTGGTATTCAGTGTCTTGCCCAAGGACACTTCGACACATGGGCTCGCAAGGCAGGAATCAAACCTACAGTCTTCAGAGGTCAGAGGTCAACTTCCCGACCGACCGCTGCACCACGGCCACCCGCTTCACTGACTTGCACAGGTTGTTTAGCAGAGACTTTTACAGCAGATGCCCTTCTTGACACAATCCTGTATTTTATCCAGGCTGGGGAACGGCACAGGGAAGCCCAAATTTGGGCCCCCTTGTGGCTACTTAGTTAAGCAGTAGTGTGAAGGGTCTAGATTTTCACATCTTCACAGGATGACAACCCCCATCTTTCTCAATTTTCTAAATTTATCAAATAAATGACAAATTACCACCTTTGCTTAATACAATTACCTGATTTTTATTCAGTTTGACATACTTTACATGTCTACCATGAGGGGAAGTTTTATCTCAGTTTACAGTCCAGAGCTTAGATCTTTCTGGAAACAAAAAGCTATAGACATTACTCATTGATGGACGTGTCATGAGATTTTCTTTATAAGCACCACACTGTAAACACAAAATGTCAACTTTGGACACCACTTGAAGGTGTTTACAGTGAGTCTTTTTTTTTGAGTGCCTCACTTTAATGACAAGAATTAATTAAGACTTTAGTAAAGACATAAAAACGAAAGTAAAGACGAAAAATATATAAATAGAAAGAGCATAAGAGAAACAAAACATCATTTATCAATACAAATGTATCATATGTTAAGATATGCATACATATGTTAACAGAAATAGCATAGAAACACAGGGACGTAAACATGATGTTTAACATCCCATTAAATCTAACACACATCAAAAACAATTTAGTATATAATTTCTATGAGCTAAATGAAAGTCTCAATTGTCAGCCCATACACCACCACCTTCTTTTGGTGGTGGTACAAAGGGGCGGGGGGGAAGAGTGATCCTGAGGGGCTTTACTGTCTTAATTGTGGAAATGCCCCAGGCGGGTTCATAACAAAGTAAACAGATCTTTGGTGATAAGCCAAGCTAAAAGAGAAGGAGAGAAGGTTATGTCGCTGTGCATCTGGAATCAGGGACAGGTCTCTAATTGCAGTCTTGGGCTACAGGCAAAACATTAGTAAAGAGTTCTCGGCTTTCTTAGAACTCCAGAGGGAGTTTTAGGAAGTCCATGTGTCCATGGCTCATGCCCAAGTGGACAAAGACTGTGATAACTGGAAGAAGCTGCCTCCCTGGTCTGAAATTGGGTACTGTTTTGTTTCTAGATTTCTATGCCAGTCAGTTTTCCAACCACAAACACCCTGTTTGAGCACAAAAATATAAATCCGTGCACAAGGCACCAGGACACACTTGACATGAGGTAAAACACTGACTTTGTAGGAGTATCAACTCAATTGTGATAATGTTTCCTGGACACTCAGACAAAGAAAGAAGCAGGGTTGTCAAGAAATCACTTAATGTCCCACATCAAACAAGCCAAGACCAAGGGACCAACAAGGGGACCCAGGTGAGCCAGAGACGCTGAGCCGGAGTGGACCATGTTTTCTTCCTTCATGGTTAATGCAGCTGTTCAAAGTGTAATTATAAGGTTTATGGTGCCTACTGGAGCAGAAATTCACAAAGCCAATAGAGGTCATAAGAGGTTAAAAGATGTTGACAAGCTGAAGTAGTACTATTGGCTTGAAAGACCTTGAAGAAGCAGACATTGGCATTGGTTTTGGTAGTTCAAGCAGAATACAGTGTGGACGAAAAGATGTTCAGAAGGAGTTGTTTCCGTGCCTCTAGAGGGGCAAGCAGTTCGCTCCCAATACTGTTTACAATGTGGGTGATGAGCTTTTGACCTTGTCCAACGACATTGTTGAAAGGTTGAAAGAATGCTTGGAGGATTTCCTGAATCCTGCCAACACATCTTCTTTTTGCTAAGAAAGAAACGGAGGTTGAAGATGCAGCAATGACCCAACCTTTTGCACGAGATTGAGCCAAGGAGGCAAAAATAGCCTCTCAGTACCTCACTACCCTGTTTGTCAAGTGAAAACCACAGGGCAATTGGGGAAATTGCCTCTGTTTTAGCAAATTGGGTTGGTGGTGTGTGTGTGACTGAAGTGACTGAAGTGTGCTCCAAGAACAGGGGGTGTCACTTCGCTCAGCCTCCCTGAGAAAGTTTGCTCCAGGGTACTGGAAAAGAGAATTCAGCAGGTGGTGTTACCTTGGATTCAAGTGGAACAGTGCAGTTTGTTTCAGTTGTGGAACAGCAGATTAGCTCTACATGTAGCACAAGGAGCATGAAGGGTTCATGGGAATTTGCCCATCCAATCCTAGTGTCTTGGGAATTCAAAGTCTGAGATTTTCTACTAAGGGGCGTCTGGTCTCTGTACAATCAGGAGAAAGGCAAAATTTGAATGTGTGACCAAGGGCAAGAGGGAGTCTGGTTTGGGGACCACATCTTTGGTTTTTGCAGATGATTTTTTTTTCTATTGGCTTCAACAAATCAGGATCTTCACAGAGCACTGGGGCAGTCTGCAGTCAGATGTGAAGCAGCCGGAATGTGAATTAGAACCTCCAAATCAGAGATCATAGTTTCATAGTTTTCCATTGGAAAAAGTTTGTTTGCCCAACTGGAAACATATCTGAAATGGCTTTGTGCCACAGGGTGACTGAGTAAGTGGTGATATAGGGTCAGGAGCTCAGTAATTCAGGAGAAGCTTTCAGTTGAACCACAAGACATCAAGAGAGGAAAGGCATTCTGCTGGACATTTCGTGTTGATGTATTCTAGGAATGTTCCATTTGGATAGGAACCCCAGGGTAGACCCAGCACGTTCTGGGGGGACTTAGATACAATTACGTAAATTGTCAGTTCAATTTATGTGGAGATTAGCAGGTAGTTGGAAAACATTTAGTTAGAAATTGAGAAATGACAAATGAATGTCCTGAGATGGAAGTGTTTAGCCCAAAACTTAAGCCTATTTGATTAATTCCGTTTATATTCATCTCTTTATGTCAAACAGAGGGAGTGATGAGGATCCCAGTTGCAGCTGCTGTTCTCTGTGTCAGAACATCCTGCAAGATCCCGTCTCTACCAGCTGTGGACACTGGTTCTGCAGGCAGTGCATCACCTCATACTGGGACCAGTCTGATCCATCAGGACTCTGCTCCTGTCCACAGTGTGGAAAAAGAGCCAGAAGCAGAGCTGGACTACAGTCCATCAGTCAGGATACAGCTGTTCAAAGTAAGACTGAACATCTGTTTGATAATGGACTCATTTCTGAAAACTGGACTTGTGTTGGTGTTGACTTCAACAGACATGAAGATGTCTTTTGGTTTTCATTGTGTTCTTGTCTTTCAGCAGATGTAGTTGTGCAGGAGCTTTTAGAAGAACATCAGATCGGTGTGAAGAGAAGATATGAAAATACAACGGAAGGAACTGATGAAACCGGAAAAGGAACTCCTCTCAAAAAGATCTACACTGAGCTCTACATCACAGAGGGACTGAGAGAAGAGGTTCATACCCAACATGAGGTCTGGCAGCTGGAGACAGTTTCCAAAATCTTTTGTGATGTTCCAATCAGGTGTCAGGAAATCTTCAAAGTCCTAAATGACCAACATCGATCTATCCGAGTGGTTCTGACCAGCGGAGTTGCTGGAGTTGGAAAAACCTTCTCAGTGCAGAAGTTCACTCTGGACTGGGCCGAGGGCTTGGAGAACCAAGACATCAGTGCAGTGATTCCTCTTTCCTTCAGGGAGATGAACTTGATCAGAGATGAACAGCACAGTCTTCTCACTCTCATCCAACGTTTCCATCCAACCTTCCAGAAGATCCCAGCAGAGCAGCTGTCTGTCTGGAAACTTCTCTTCATCTTTGATGGTCTGGATGAAAGCAGACTTTCTCTGGACTTCAACAACAGTCAGGTGGTGTCTGATGTCACTCAGAAGTCATCAATCAATGTTCTTCTGACAAACCTCATCCAGGGACATCTGCTTCCCTCAGCTCTGGTCTGGATCACTTCCAGACCTGCAGCAACCAATCAGATCCCTCCTTCATGTGTCTCCAGGGTAACAGAAGTACGAGGCTTCACTGACTCCCAGAAGGAGGAGTACTTCAGGAGGAGATTCAGTGATGAAGATCTGTCCAGCAGAATCATCTCCCACATCAAGGCCTCCAAGAGTCTCTTCATCATGTGTGGAGTTCCAGTTTTCTGTTGGATCACTGCTGTGGTTCTGGAGCACATATTGACTACAGAACAGATAGGAGAACTTCCTAAGACCTTGACTGACATGTACTCACACTTCCTGGTGGTCCAGACAAAGAGGAAGAAGAACAAGTACCAGCAGGAACATGAAGAGAATCCACAGGAGCTGACAGAGAAGGACATGGAAGTTCTCCTGAAGCTGGGGAGGCTGGCATTTGAACATCTGGAGAAAGGAAACATCATGTTCTACCAAGAAGACCTGCAGCAGTGTGGTCTGGATGTCACAGAGGCTTCTTTGTACTCTGGAGTTTGTACTGAGATCTTCAGAAGAGAGTGTGAGATCTTCCAGAAACCAGTTTACTGCTTTGTTCATCTGAGTGTTCAGGAGTTTCTGGCTGCAGTTTACATCATCCACTGTTACAACAACAAGACAGAAGTGGTGAAGACATTCCTGGAGGACCAAATAATCACTTTACCTCTGGATGAATTTCTTCAAAGCGTTATGACAATATCCGTGAGGAGTAAAACAGGGCACCTTGACCTTTTTGTTCGTTTTCTTCATGGTCTCTCTGTAGAGTCCAACCAGAGACTCTTAGGAAACCTACTGGGGTGGACTGACAACAGTCCAGAAACCCTACAGAGAGCTATCAGCAACCTGAAAAAGATGAACAGTGAAAACATGTGTCTCGACAGAACCATCAACATATTCCACTGTCTGACAGAAATGAGGGACCTCACGGTTCATCAGGAGATCCAGGAGTTCCTCAAGTCAGAAAATAGATCAAAGAAAGAGCTCTCAGTCATTCACTGCACAGCTCTGGCCTACATGCTGCAGATGTCTGAAGATGTTCTGGATGAGTTGGATCTGAAACATTATAACACAATTGAAGAGGGTCGATGGAGACTTATTGCAGCAGTGAGCAACTGCAAAAAGTTTCGGTGAGTCCAAAAGTCATTGAAAATTTTAGGATTGTGATTTTCCCTGTTGAAAAGTGAAGCATTTTCACATCTGAAATGATTGTGTTTTTGTGTTTTAGCATTTCGTAATTGTAACTATAATGTAAGGCTTTGTAATCGAATCTGTATGTGCAGGACTGATGCTACATTCATAACGTCCTCAGCAATGCGCGTTCAAGCTACCACTTCCAATGAAGAGTCCATGTAAATGCGCATAAATGAGCGTTTCAGGTTCCATGTTAAAAAAAAATCTCACATTGAGAAGTCGCTACGCAAGTTTATAAGTCAGCTGAACACACAGCAACTGAACGTACGTTGAAAGTTAAACCAGTTGAACTTTGACCAATGAGGGATTCGGTTTGGTGGTATGGATGGTGATAATGAATAATTGTAGTTTTTGTTCGGTCGTAATAAAAAGAAAAAGCCTGGAGCAAGATTCACCAGATTATCGCCGTTTCAATATTTCAAACTAAGCCTCGTCCAACTCCAGGTACATGCGCTAGTATTGGGTAGCGAGAAGACGACATGCTGAAAACACATACAATATTGTGCATTACTGAACGCGTCACAGGGCCCTCCCTTGTGAATATATATATATATATATTTTATGCTACAAAATTAAAATTTTGAAAAAATAGATATATTTCCTTGGTCTTGACATATTTAATTGATTTTTTAAACCCAAATCCACATTGTGACAAATTTGGTTTTAGTCTATCCATTGCTAACATGTTCTCAGTTTGGAGTAGGAGGTGACGGCTTTGACCTCAGGTTGCTGAGTTCACACTGACTAAAGTCAAGTCAACATTTGTCTTTGCAACTTATTAGAGGGAAAACCTTCAGAGTTCAACCATTATAAATGTGAGAAAAAGAGGGGCAATAAAGTACAAGTCAGTCACAGAGTCTGCAGGTTTGCCCACATGGGAGGTCTGTAATGTTCATCACAGAAACACTTCAACTGTGAGGAACAGAATGTTAAAGAAGAATCCTGGAAATCTCATTTCTGATTTTGAAAGAATTGTGCAGAAAACATGTATTTGGTCAATGACAGAAGTTTACCTGAATACTTTGTAACGCTGTTGTCAATGACAGAGTTCCTGTAGGCCTTCAGCAGGCTTGCTCTATAGCTGCTTTTTTGGTCCATGTAAATATTCTCTAGAGCTCTGATGTTTTGAAGCTGTCTACAACATGGCCACACATTTGAAGCTCTGCAGAATTTGAATCCATGACGATGTTGTGTGTTACCATAGTACCTTTTGTTACAGAGGTCCCAGCTCTCTTCAGGTCATTGACCTCCTCATTTATATAGGCAACCAGTTCAAACAGTAATACAAGTAAAGAGTGGAGGATTCCAGAGTACCAGAAAGGGAACATATCAGATCTGTGAGGGACAGAAGTCCTGTTTGTTTCTAGAAGCTAAATCTCTATTTTCTGCTCCAATATATTACAGCTTAAACTCAGTTTTTTAAAGAGAACAACTTGCAAACTCAGTAACTAGAAGTGTTTTTGCCCCACTATAACTATATTGAGGTTATCCATCTAAAAGATGAAGCCAATCAAGCAAATCAATAAAATAATAAAATAGCACATGTTTTCAGACTCATGTTTCCGTCTTGGAAATAAAGCTGTGTGGGAGATAACTAATGGTACAAAGTTTGGTGATAAAAGATCCTCTGTCTTTGTAAACTTCAAAGAAAAAGTGAAATATTAACATATTTTAAGAGGGACTAGCTTTAGTTAGGATCCCATAAAACTCATGATTTCATGACAGATGCGTTTGAACTCAGCTTTCATGAATCTGTTTTTTTCTTGTTCAGGTTAAGTGGATTGATGAAGTCTTCTGAAGAAAATCCCAGCAGGTGAGAAATGTACATCCAAACACCATGTGAGCTCATGTTTATGCTCCTTGGAAAAACAGGTGAAGTCACAGTCAAAGTGAAACAGCAGCCTGATACGGTCGTCCCAAATATGCCAGCATGCACTAGAGTTGCCACCTTTAAAAATGGAAGTTTTGGATTCTTTTAGAACTATTAGATGCATTTATCTTAAATGAGAAAGACCAGAACCTTTTTTCATTAATAAAATTCAGTGCAGAAAACAAATTCTGAAGAATCAGAAGGTTGTGAATTGTATCCTTATCAGACTGAGGAAAATGTGAAAGCTACATAAAAAACACATTTTCCAGAACAAAGCAGCACAAATATGTAAAGTCTACAGCTTTGATCAAGAAAGGGATGGACTTGGGTCTCATCTCGAGCACGAGGTCCACAAACACTAACCTGTTCATTTCTGTGTTTGTTATAACAGACTTTCTGCTCGTGAACTCTCAGAGACGGATTGTGAAGTTCTGGCCGTAGCACTGAAGTCAAGCCCGTCTCATCTGACAGAACTGGACCTGAGCTGGAACCAGATACAGGATATAGCAGCAAAAGCTCTGAGTTTTGGACTGATGAGTCCAAACTGCAAGCTGGAGACTCTGAGGTCAGAACAACAGATGAGGCTGAGGATGTATTTTGTTAGTTTTTGTTTGTTAAAAACACGGGTAGGTAGTAGGTCATACATTAACGTAAAGTAAACCTTCTAGAAACATTTAATACAAACTCTGCAGGTAAAATTGGAAGTTCTGAGACAAATTTCCATAACGTTCTATGACTACTTTTAAAAGCTTTTACCTTTAACACAAGCCATGGTCACAACTGCCCTTACGGGTGGATACAGGCTGTCTGTGGGTAAACAATGGTCAAACTGTATGAAACATCAAGGAAGTAGAGAGAAAGTGTTCCTGCACAGTTTTCTATGGGCATGCTGCAGAAGACAGGCTGTAGTGAACACTTACACAGCGCGTGAGGGTGAGTAAGGCTGAAGCAGGTGAGAGGCAGGAAGGTCATGCTAAAGTTTTCTAAGACCCTTAATGAAAACAGCAAAAGGGAACCTGCGCTCTCCTTAAGATGCGGCTGCTGCTCCCTAAGACACTCTGTGACTACCCAGAAACCTGCAGAATTCATACGGGTCAATCCCCCGTTAAGGTGCTTGTGCTTCAGGCTTAAACAAACATAAAACCTTAAAGAAGAGAATAATTCTATAAAACGTTTAAAAAACACCTCAAAAAACTTCATTAAACAACTACTGAGCTTCAACAACATTTGCGTGAGACTAAAGTTCAAACACAATCAGGAGTTTTGATCAACAGTTCCTTCCTCACATCTGGATATGAGTCATTTTCATCAAACTGACTTCTGGCTGTACGAGCCAGTCAGAGGTAAAGCTGAGGGATTACCGAAGCCTTTCAAAATAAAATCTTATACATGCTTCCCCCTGTGAAACCTGGTTTTCTCAGAAGCATGTCACCAGTACAACTGCAATGATCAGCTCAGTTAAATATATGTACTTGTGAAATAAAGCTCTAAAGCGTCAAACAATAAAAAAGTGCAGGTTGAAAGCAGGTTGCACAATTTTTTCCTGATGGATTGCAAAACCTCAAGAACTTCACAGTTACATCATCCTGTGAACTCTGAGGTTAAAGAAAAAAATTACATAATTATTTTCAAACAGATCTTTTGATATTCTTCAGCTTGTCTACAAAAGCTCCTTTGATAGTTTTTCAACTATTCTTTGCTCAAGCAAACATGCCAGCTCCCAAAAGTTAGTTAACCCAGTAAGCTGTTGGTTTGAAACCAGGTCGGATCCCTTTGTTTAATGTTGTTACAAAAAGGTCACAGCAGATGGACGACCTTGAAGTGTACAGTTGTAGTGGAGGTTTCTGCCTCATCAACGATCCACCTAATCGTAACCTTCTTCTTCATTGGTACAGAAATTACTCTGAATTTGAACAGCAGGTCTAATTTGTTCCAACACTTGAATATCAAGTAACAGTTCCCTGCTGGATTCATACACACCTGAACACACCGGCTTCACTTTCACAGGACTGACCCTAAAGCTTTCCTTCTGGATTCAGGTTGAAAGGCTGCAGTTTGTCAGAGACCAGCTGTGCTGTTCTGGGATCAGCACTGAAGTCCAACCCATCCCGTCTGACAGAACTGGACCTGAGCTACAACACACTGCAGGATTCAGGACTGAAGCATTTGTGTGGTTTTCTGGAAAGTCCAGACTGCAACCTGAAGGCTCTGAGGTCAGTTTCTCTGATGTGTGCCTAAAAAAATCTAACACACATTAAAACATCCGAGACAAAACGAGGAGAAAATAAGTTGGAGAGACGATAAAACCATAAAGTTTGGGAGAAAAACTTGAAGAATTTACCACTCTTGATTTTGCAAAACACAAGTGATGCTTTGGTCTGCATTAAAATACCTTAAATAGCTGGTGTCTTGATGTCATCTGGACATAAAGTCTTTTTTTTTTTTGGAAACATCGACTCAATCAGAGACCTGGACTGAGTTTGGAGGTGAGGAAGCACCCGCCGGCTCAAAGAAGCCACAATCCCTATGTCCCTGAAGAGCCTTAAATCCCTTGAAGTTCCTATGGACTTCTATTATTTTGTGGTCAACTTCCAACAAGCTCACTCCTCATTCAAAGCCTTAACACCTGGATGAACTTTATCGACAATAGCAGCTGCTATAAATAAAGTTGACGAGTTTCCAACCTTCTCATTCTGGCTTTCACCATCATCTCTTAACAAAAATATTGAATGAGAGCTTCATTAATGAGACCCAACCGTTTCTCTCTGGATCCAGGTTGATGGACTGTCGGCTGTCTGAGAAAAGCTGTGAGGTTCTGGTTCTGGCTCTTAAGTCCAACCCGTTCCATCTGACAGAACTGGACCTGAGCATGAACAAGCTGCAGGATTCGGGAGTGAAGCTTCTGTGTGGTTTTCTTGGGTGTCCAGACTGCAGACTGAGGACTCTGGGGTCAGTTCTGAGTCTGTTATTGGCGATAGAATCCTTGTGGAGTCCAACATTATGATGATGATCCAAGAAAACCGGATCAGTCCCTCCACTCGAACTCACATTTAACTAGATGAACTTTTTCTGTCTGTATTCAGGTTAAAGAGCTGCGGTTTGTCAGAAATCAGCTGTGATCTTCTGGTCTCAGCTCTGAAGTCCAACCCGTCCCACCTGACAGGACTGGACCTGGTATACAACTACCTGCAGGATTCCCATGTTCAGCAGATCTCTGCTCTGAAGAAGAGTCCAGACTCCAAGCTGGAGACTGTGAGGTCAGTAGAGGGTTGGATTCAGCTCAGCTGCTTCATTTGAACTGGGTTTTGTAGATGTTTTCACAAGAAAACTGGTTCCTTTGGAGATTACAGTAAACAGAAGAACTTCTGCTGAAGCTCTGCTGCTCTTTATGCTTCATAACTGACAGCTGAGGACTTCCATTTCATTTTCTTTGCCGTTTTTTGTTTCTTTAGATGGCAGCCGTCTCTGCAAAAGGCAGAATGTGTGGAAGATCTGTCTGTCTGGATGGAGCTAAGCTAGCAGCAGTTGGTCTGCAGAGATGTTCTGAGGAGAAGGCGACATAACAGCTCCACTATTAGACATGTCTACACTGTAAACGTCTTCTAATAGACACTTTAATGTGGAGGGTGGTCCTTCAGCACTACTGTCCTGCCTGTTTTAAATGTTTGATTCCTGTCCAGAGTCGTGGTGGTTTGGTTTGAGTTTTGGTAGCAAAGAAACACATAAAACCTGCAGGGTTCTGGTTTTTGAGGACCAGGATTGAGAAACACTGTTGAAAAGTTGATGGGGATCTACTGCACTGTAAAAACGTTTTCAGTTTTGTTCATGAAATAGGTAAAATGTAAACATATTTGTACATAAGATATCATAGGAGATATTTAGACCTAAAGAGTCACTTCTTCTTTAAGTTTGATCAAACTTTTTATTTTACTGTATTCTTGTGACTCGACACCGTCAAAGAACCGTTGCTGTTCTGGAGTTGTGTGGATCTAAAGGGAACAAATGTCTTCAGTTTCCTGAATGCATCACACACTGATTACATTAAAGCATAAGGAACTACAAAGATTGTTTATTACTAAAAACACAGGTGATTGTATCAAGTCTTCATTCAAGTTTATCTTCATCCGTTTATAATCTTCTGGAATGATCCTTCTCTGTGTCTGCATAAGCTTTGGGGATTTCGGCTTTTGTGTTTGGTGCAATAAACTTCTAAAAGTGTGTTTTTACTTTTTTTGAAGGCAAATACTGGTTCATATAAGTTTATATCATTTGTACAATAAAACTGTCATATAACTGTTATTAACGCATGAATTAAATTAAGTTTGTTTTAGAAACTAAGTATTGGTTTTTGCTCATATTGGATCTTTTGCTTCAACCATTTATTCATATTTAATCCTGTCCTGCATGAAAAATGAAGAACTGTTTAAAAAAGGAGCAAATTTTGAAGTTTTAATGAAACAAATATTTATTTATTTTACCATATACCATTAGACTATACATTTTATTTAGGCGATTTTATTTGTGAAAAGTTCAACCCTTTCACATTAAGTTTCTATGTATTTTAAGTTCTGGTGGGGTAACCTACAGCTTTCATTCACTTAAAATTGTTTCTGAGAGAGAAAAATAATTCAACAATAACATGTTTAGCATTTCTTCAACTTATTAAAAATCAATATAATGAGAAAAAAACATCAGGAAATAAAGGGCAAAAAATGTTTAGTAAAACCAAGCAACTCTTTGCAAACTGATTTTTTAATCCACAAACTGATCGATTTATCATCCAATAGAAAATGTAAACTACCATGATTTCAGAAACAAACTATTACTTTACATTAGTTTATCTTGAATAAGCACTAAGGCAGATATAACAATTTTTGATGCTTTTAAAGGGGAAAATAAAATGCAATTCATCTTAACAGATGAACTTATTCATTTGTGATGTCAATAAGCCCCTCCCAGATCAGCATGTGTGGGTTTGTCTGTGAATACACAAACATTCACAGGTTTTCTTTACTGTATTATGTTGAACTTTGCTCAGTTGCCATGGTAATGGCTAAGAACCATCAAAGTGTCTGAATGACTGATAGTCATTTTCTGTGATCTTAATCTCAAAGGTTTTCAAAAGAAAATGTTTTCCAATTTGTAAAAATAAAGACAAACATTTAATGTTAAACCTTTAAAAAAAATGATACACTTATGGAAATAAAAAGATTTTTCTTCTGGCTTGAACATTTTTGAATTTAATTTCTATGCAACAACTAAAATTCTAGAAACACAGCTATTACAGTCATTTATAATACACCAAATTCAATGTTTGAGTCAATAAAAACATTCAGGCTTTTACTTTGAAACTTTAATATTTCTGCGGCAGCACTGAAATGATGGAGGGACGGAGCACGTCGCCTTCTTCTCTTCCTTCCTGTTCATCAGAAGAACCTCCTCCACAGCAGTCAGATCACTTCATCCTGGACAAATGACAGTGGTTCTGGTGGTTCTGATCCATTTGACTCACCTTCATGTGTGAGTCGAGCGCTGAAACAAGATCCAGCACTGTGGAAATTCATACCATGGAATGAAGGAAGGAGACCATGAGGTTCATCATTGGTCTTATCCTGTGCGTGTTGTCCTTTTAGTCTGTTACAGACATGTTATTCATGATTGTACTGAGAACAGTGTGACCTGCTGGTTCCACCAATAGACAAAGATGAACAGTGCAGGAGGAGGACGGAGCAGAAATTTCAGCATCCAGTCGCGTCCATGAAAAAGAACCGGACCAGAGTTCCAGATCCAAACTTTAGAACAGAACCTGGACCTTTCAGTTTTTGCTGCAAAGTGAGCTGCAGGTGATTCAGAGGGAATTCAATAAACAAAACTCCAGAACAGAAAAATCAAAGTAAGATGACAGAGACTGAAAATTAAAGTATTTTTCTACAAAAACCTCAAACATCAGAACAGTCGACATTAAACTCCAGTGGGGTCCCAGTCTTCATATGTTGTGGTCAGAGTCACATCATGTTTTAATACCTTCAGAGATGTTTCTAATGTCACAATGTTCTCACTGGAGAGCTGTTGTAACTGAATTGTCCTTGGGAGGGAGGATTAATAAAGTTATAAAAAAATAATCAACTATAAACTGGTTCAAAGTTTTCTCTTTACGGTCCTTAAAGACCAAATCTAATGAAACTCATGTTTGTAGTATTTATTTTACATGTTCTTGTATTTTCTCTCTCAGACTTGATAGGAAACACGTTTGTTGTAATTCAGATACTTCAGGGTTCCTCCTGCAGAGTTTTACACGATGCTGCCATCTGCTGGCCAAACATCCACACATTAACTTTTTATCTGAAGCAGTTTTCACACACAGATGAATGCTGGCGATACGGGGACTCATCCTGAATATGGTTCAACCAAAACAAAAATGATGTGATGATCCAGTGATCCAGGTGCTCTGCAGTCGTTCATCATGGAGTTACTGTTCAAACATCTGAACCCAAACTGATGCATTTTCTGCTGATATGAAGTTGGAGCTTTTTTCAAAGATGAGTTTTGTGAGTTTCTGCTCTTCAAGTTACCAACCTGGCCGTGTGGAGATGAAAGCTCCTTTTCTGTCAGAGCTTCTCTGATCTTCAAACACTCTTCCTCCAAACCTGCAATGACCTGTGTCTGCAGAGGTCAGCAGCTCAGTCTCCAGGTGCGTCTCCATGAAGACTGATGGATCAGAACTTGGGAGCAGAACATGGACCCTCAGACGGTTCCTGCTGAGCACTGAGCTGCAGATTCACTAAATGCTGGAGCGTTGAACCTGGACCCCATGGCTACCACCATTAATCAGTGAAAGTAGCACTGAAGTTGGAAACTTATGTTCAATTGCAAAGCATTTTGGGTAACAGCCTTTTTCCATAATTGTAAGAACATTCAAAGTTCAGTTGAAAATCCCAGAACATTAGTTCGTTGGCTTTTTCTAAAAGCTGGTTTTCAAATTTGATGAACAGAGTAGAAATATGTTCCATAGAAAATTAAAATCTTGTTAAATGTGAAAAAATATTTGTGTAGACCGTTTTTATCATATTCATTTAGCTTGAACAGAACCTTAGAGTTAGAAAATGTTTAATATTGTCTTAAAAGGTCATCTTAACTGTTGAAAATAAACTGTTACTGGAAGATAACAGCAGTTCTGGAAGGGTTTGATTTATACTTGCATATTTTCTAAGTCAACATCTAAAAAAAAATCCTCTAAAATAACATTTAACTGAGATTCCAGCTCACCGCAGACTTTAAGCAAAGCGTCCTGATAGGACAGGTTAATATTAAGTGGAAGACCTCAAACCTTGCGCCGGTTCCTAAAGTAGGGAAGCATGCAGGGGTTGAGGACCATCGACCAGCGGCTCTGACCTCTGTGGTAATGAAGACTGTAGAGAGACTCATTACTGTTGCTCAGGCCACAAGTACAGCAGGCTCTGGCTCTGCTGCAGTTTGCTTACCAAGAGAACATTGGGGTGGAAGATGCAGTTGTGTACATGTTTCTCACAGTTTAGTCACTTAGACCGGCTTGGTTGTTGTGCAGATCATGTTCTTTGACATTTCAAGTGCATTTAATACCATTCAGCCAGTAAGTCTGAGCAGAAACCTAGAGGTACTGGATGTGGACTCTGCTTTTATCCCATGGCCTGAAAGCTATCCAGAGAGGCTCCAGTTTGTCAGGCTGGGAAATGTGTAGGATTCTGTACCAACATTGGAGCTCCACAGGGAACTGTACTCTCTCCATTCCTGTTCACTCTGTACACTGGTGATTTTGTGCACAGGTCCACATTATGCCATTTACAGAAGTACCCTGATGACACAGCTGTTGTGGCGTGTGTGAAGGACGATGATGAGGGGGAATACAGAAGGCTCATCTATGCTTTTATCAACTGCAATGGACTCCTTTTAAACACAAGACAAAGGACATGATTCTGGATTTCAGCCAGAAGGAAAGAACCCACCAGCCTGTAAAAATTGACACCACTTTTGAAATTGTTCCCTCCTTTAAATACCTCAGAGTTTACCTGGACAACAAACTCGACTGTCAGTAGAAGCAAAGGCCTCTTTCAAAAGGTATCAGGGCAGACTGTTCTTAAGACGACTCAAATCGTTCAAAGTCTGTAGCAAGACCTGTCAAATGTTTAATCAGCGCTGTGTTATATGGTGTGGTTTGCTGGGGCAACATCACAGCAAGGAACACTCATCTCCTACAAAAACTTGATCAGTGTGCGTCAGTGGTGGGCGAAGGCGTTCTGTGAAGCAAAAACAAGAAGAATGCTGGAGGCCATTTATGAGAACCAAACAAACTCACTGACAGTGACCCTGGCCTCTCAGAGAGGCAGTCGCAGTGACCGGTTCATCTCTCTGCACAGCAGAACAGAGAAGTTCAAGAGATCCTTTATTCCAGCTGCTATAAGGTCCATCTTTGCTGAGAACTTATGTTTCCATTACCATGTCGTTTTTAGGCTTTTTATTCACTCATGTTTTTGTTTATTTGCCTTTATCCTTTTTAACCATCTTGATGGTCTTTTTGGGAGTAACGACTGGCGTTTATGATTGACCAACCACATGTGGAAATTCCCTCTGCTGATATCAATATAGTTTCTTCTCTATTCTGTTGGTAAGGCAAGTTTTTTTGGACAGCACATTTCATGGACAACGACATTTCAAAGGGTTTAAACAAAGTATTTAAAGGGAACACAAATATATTAACAGAGTGATCATTAAAATCAGACCTTTTTTAACACACCACAACGATTTTAAGGAAACTTGCTCAAAGATTTTTGAAATTCTAACATTTTTCTAATCCAGTGTGCCCCAAAGGCACAGCTTTAGTAGGATACCAAACAAATGAAAGTGGTAATCTGCAGCATTGAGAATAGGAGGAAGTTAAAAAAAATTAAGTTTAGAACTCCGTGAAGCCATTTCAAACCATTTTAAAGTCAACAATCCTGAGTTGTAAGTCATCAGTGTAACGACTGGAGAACAGATCTGATGTGGGTCAGCGGTTCAGGATCAGGCTAAATCCTGCAGCTTTCTAACCATCTTTGTAAAGAGCAGACAGAACATTTTAGTGTTTGAACCTGCAGCAGAATAGGACAAATCAGGTTTACCTGTTTTGAGATGAATTTCATTGATTTGTCGTTACCATAGATGCTTTTCCATTTTTTTCTTTTCCAGTTTTTATTTGGTTGATAGTGGGATGCAGAGACTCAGTTGACGCTGGTAAATGACAGCTCTGTGGTTTTTGGAAGAAGGATGGAAGATCCAGACAGTTGGTGTTCCACAACAGAAGATCCTAATCAGCATCACCTTTCAGTGTTTGTACTAAAAGACAGAACTAATCAAGACAGGTAATTTACCATTTTTCTGATGATCCCGTTTGATGTGGTTCATGTTTTACGTCGGATACTCGCCCGACAACCCTCTGCATTTATCCGGACTTGGGACCGGCGCATGAAAGCACTGGAATGTGCCTTCTTGTGGTTGCATTACCTAACCACTAATTTAATTTTAAAGTATTAATCTGTTCCATGTCATACTGCCACTCAATCGGGTAATGGTTACATCACCCAGAAACAGTTAGATAAACTTGATTCTAGGATTTAAAAGCATTCTACACTTATCACTTGCTTAATTTGCGATTAAAACCCATTGATTCGTTTTCTAGTTAAACAGTTCTATTTTTATTTTAACATTTCGTTTTTTTCTTGTCAAAAACTAGAGGATGCTTTATTCAGATACTTATTTTGATACACTCTTGAGCTAAAGTTTTTAGTTTGTTTTATTTTATTATTTTTAACAGTTTATATTTTCAAATTTTCAGTCTGCTTCACAAAAATGTCCTCCCCACATACACACACACCAAAAAAAAAAAAAAAACCAAGCAAACCAAACCCCCACCCGCCCAAAAAAAACGTTCACATTCATAGACATTTGAAATAAAATGGTCATGACAGTCAGCAGTGATGTGGCTCTCACTGGCAGAGGCAGGATCCATTTTTGGAGTCAGTGATCCAGCAGGTCCAAAGAAGCCAAACTTATTAAATATTCTGTTCAGAGTGGAGGTTATTCTGCAATAATTCTTTTAAAGTAACTTCAGTTTCATCAGATGGTGAGGGATTTTTAGGTCCAGTTCAGTTTTATTCCATGGATCCAGCACTGCAGATGATTCCAATTAAAACCATTTATCCTTCAGAAAATACCAAAGATCGTCAAGCAGCTTTGAAAGCGAACAGAGGGACCAAGTTCATGTCACCCATGACTTTTTCTTCAAAGTTGTGTGTTTTTTTTCTTTAAAACCAAGTTTCCAGTACTCATTCATCTGCAATCAGAGTAAAGGAGCCTGGGGGTGTGTGTTTGTGTGTGTAGATTCTCCTTAATGACGACCCGTTACCATCTTTTAAGGTTAGAAGAGCGATTCCTATTCCATAGACTCCAGCTTCCTTGTGGTTGTACAGTTCTCAATTTTCCATTGGAACAGGTTGTGTGTATTCATTCATGTTTAGAAGACCATTGTAGAGTCTATGGAAATGTCCCCACTGACATGTGTATTAAGAGTTCTCGCTTGGCTCACATGAACATTCACCTTTACATTATGATGCCCATGTTTTCCCGACGACTCATATCAAGCGCAGAGGTTGAAGGAATCCAAACATTGAGATCAAAAGTTCAACATCTAAACATTCTTTGTTAACTTTTTTCCAAGAAAAATAAAATACACTCAAAAGATTTCTTATCCCGTTCAAAATAAACGGTGCATGACATCTGCACACAACCGACCCTCAGCTGTACTGAAATGTATTTGTGTACCAGTGTATGGTGTGCATTTGACATAAAAAAACAAAAAAAAAACAATAATCTTCCTTCCATTTTAAGCACTTTTTGTAGAACCTATGATATAGGTTACTAAACTAATACCAAGACATTCATGATCTGCCATCAATGGGACAGTTGACCAATAAACTGTGGATCATGTCAGTAAGTTGGTGACTTTATAGGAGCCAACTATGCTATAGAAGGGACTTACCTTTGTCCTCTCACGAGAACAAGTTTCATAACATTTCCTGTACAACAAAAAAAAAAAAATTGGAGAAAATCGGCGCAATTTTACCAGAAAAAGGCAAATTCTGGTTCTTCAACAGCATCCTCAACGATGAAGAAAACCCTTTGAGACAACATTGTCACTATTGCAGAGCAACAGCTCATTTTTGCTTGCAACGCCACCATATTTCTGCCACAGAAACCAGATCTCCCGCTCAACTCACAGTAAAGAGATGTGGATATTTGTATGTTTTGTTGGGCCCATGGAATTGTTGTGGTAAGTGTGGTAAATAAGCCCAAACCTGAATCAAGTGTCAATTCTACAACAGGTTGTGTTTTTGGGGAAAAAATAAAACGTCTTTTAAACGCCAATACAAAATGTTCAAGTCAAACCAGTTTGTTTTTGTATAGAAAACAGTGGGCACACCGTGAACCATACCAGCTGACCATGTTCACATCAATGAAGAAATGCAAATACCTAGAAACAGTGAGAATTCCCATTGAAAATCACAGGCAGATTATTCTGCCAGACAAAGTTTTGCAGTGTAACAAGGATCAGAAATAAGCATCAAGAGAAGAACTGCAGAAGAGCAGCCAAACACTGGGCCATTCTTCTACATGCTTTGAGGAAATGTGTTCAACTGGCTTGCTGAAAGGCAGGAAACGTTGCAGAAAGATATACTGTCAAAACCATTTTTAGAATAAATACCAGAGGTGCTTTTGAGGATGGAATGTTCTTAAAAAACCTCAAGTTCATACAGGTAAATGATCCACAACTCACGATCCACACAGTTTGAATGAAATGCAGAGAGTGTGGATACAAACAATGAAATAACATAATTTAGAGTACAAACCTGTTAAAAACACTTTGATCCAGATGTAAGCCTGATCTACATTGGAGTTTACGTTACCTGCAAGACATTTTTTGAGGTTTTGTCTAATTTTAACACAAGTTTGTTGCAGCCTTTTTGTCAACACATAAAGACTGCTTAGAGAGAGTTGGGGTTCTTAAAGAGGAACAAACTCATCCTCTTTACAGTCATGTTATCATGGTTGCAGAGAACTTACCGCCAGACTAAACATTGAAATGAATTGAGCAAAGGCATAATTAAAAAATGTACCTCTGAGGAGATCAAACCACAAATGTTCTTGTGACAACATTGCACACATCTCATTGTGGAGCATTTGATTTAAATGTGTGACATACCAAAGAGTCGATAGTTTTTAACCTTTTAAATACAAACCAAACAATCTAAAAGCGCTGGTTATAAAGTATTCTTAGGGTGAACAAATCCTTAATCGTCAGACTTGCAAAAAAAAAGTTTGAATCCCATTCAAAAGGCTGTTCAAGCAAGAGCCCAACCTTTCAGCCACCATTTTAATCAACTGACCAATATGAACTCAAGTTCCCCCACATTCTGGGCTGATTGGGGCTCATCAGAATGCATTCAAATGCATGAAGAGGAGGAGTTATCTCCTAAAACATTCATAAAAAAACAAAAGCTCATCAAGTTGAGGTAGACTTCAGCCAACCATTGTGTTACCACCAAGTTGCTTTAGGCCATGAAGAAACGCAGACACTTGGTGGCTGCAAGTGGAAAAATCCCCTTGAAAAATATTTATACACACAGAGGCAGTTTATTCTGCCACCAACAGAAAAAGATTAAACTTTCACTTTGACAAAATGTGTGAAGACTACAGATATTCATAGGCAGTCAAACCAAAAGCACAGGTGTGACCATTGTGAATACATTTGTATAAAAGGCATTTCTTTATGAATTGTTAATGTAATGTCATGTAATACATAATATGTGATTACATGATTGTTGTGGAGCATTTGTTTTAAATAGTTTGACATACCAAAGAACAGTTTTTAAACCTTTTAAAACAGAAATAAAAAAGTTTGGCTTAAATAAAACTCCAGACCAGCGCTTCCAGTGAACACATCCCAACCACACCAACCACTTTAACCCTGAAAGTTGGTTTGTTTAAAAATGATGTTCACCAACCTTTCAGGCCCCATGTTAGAAAAGTTTCTCTTTTGAACTCATGACAACCAAGTTTGCGGTGGAACCAATTTTTTTTAAATTAAGAGATGAGGAAATATCCCCACAAGTGTTGCTGAAAGAAAATGATCAGATTGATGTGTAGTGCACCAGCAGCCCATTGTGTTGAACAGAAAGATGTTTTTAACGATAAAGTAGCAGATACCAGGAGGCTGTAAAAGAAAATTCACTCTAAATTAGGGGCATTTTTCTGCAACCAGGTTATTCTACCATGACCAAATTTGTGCCGTACAAGCCACTTATGCGCAGTCAAACCGAATATTGAAGAGCAAAAAAAAAAGTGTAGAAATCAATGCAAAATGAGCACCCTTTCAAAATGACAAAAGTGTAACCACCAAGTTAGGCTGGAAATGTCCACAGGTTTATCAGTTCAGCCTCAACTTCAATTTGTGTGCCCCTATTATTTAAAACAAAACCCAACAAAACACAGACGCATAAATGCCTCACAAGGCACGGTTACTCTAGAGTATACAGATTTTGCATTAAAAACGACCACTTTTGAGCTGACAAAAAATCTTCAAGTAAAATGACTTATGGATCATTTAAAGAGGCGCAACAACCGAATGTAAAAACAGACCTTAAAATATTGAATATTTATGAAAAGAAACTTTTCAACTAGGTAAATTTACCTTAAAATGTGAAGTAAAAGTGCTCTCTGGACATCATTGTCAGGTGAAAAATGCTGCATGTAGTGTGGTTACGGTGACGCATGAGTCGTTCCCGAGGTTAAGCGATGACTTGATCTAAAGAAAACTGTCATGGCAGGTTCTCAGCATGAAGTGATGGCATCGGTGATGCATAGTCTTTTTCGCGAGGTTAAGCGAGCACTTGCTCAACAAAAACTGGCATAGCAGGTTCTCTGCATGTAGTGTTGGCATAAGTGGAGCATGAGTCTTTTTTTTACCAAGGTTAGGCGAGCACTTGCTCAACAAAAACTGGCATGACAGGTTCTCTGCATGTAGTGTTGGTGATGCATGATTTTTTTTTCCTGAGGTCAATAAAAAATGTCATTTATGTAGCACCTTTCAAGATAAAAGATCACAAGGTGCTTCACCGTAAAATACATAAAACACAGAAAACAGAATAAAGAAAATGCAATAGTAAAAAGATGTGTTTTTAGAGGCTTTTTTAAAAGAAAGCACCGAGTCTGAGGATCTGAGGCAGAGAGAAGGGAGTTCCAGAGAGATTGAGCCACTACTGCAAAGGCTCTGTTACCCTTGGTTTGCAGACAGATCCTGGTCGCTTGATCTCAAGGACCTGCTGGGAGTGTATGGCTGCAGCAGGTCTTTTATATAGACTGGGGCTTGGTTGTGCTCTGTATGTCGCATACAGAGGATGATTAGGTTAAGTGAGCACTTGATCAACAAAAACTGGTCCACGTGTTTATTTAGCCTTGATCATGCACGAAGTACCCACCCGCCCGCGGTTTAGTGAGCACTTGCAACAAAAACTGGCATGGTTTGTTGTGTACAGGTAGTCTTTGCATGGGGTCTGCACGTATAGTTTTTTGAGGTGATGCATGAGTAGTTTTCCACGAGGTTAAGGGAGCACTTTCCCCATTAAAGTGACAAATCATGAGGACCTTGTCGACACCAGGCAGTGGTGAGGATTCCATTCCAGTTTTTTTTTCTCCCATTTCCTCCTTTAGGGTGTTTTTAGTTTACATTCATGGCGGGCTTTTTAAAAAAATCAAGTATGTTCCAACGCTGTTGTATCCAGTGTCCTTTAGTCTTTGGTTTTGTTTTTCCACATTGCCTTTGTTTGCCTCAGAACAACTTTGTCCAAGTTCCATCACTGAAATTTTTTGTATTGTGGAGGGCGGATTCAGTAGCTGGAGATGCTCGACTTTATCCATTCAAGGAGGCTCCATTTTTTAAAAATTTCCTTATCGAACTCTGAAAAATCTATCCCAGGTCCTTGAATCTTGGAGAACACTGAAGCTGCACATCCTGGTTTACAGTTTCAGATCAATCACAAAGTTCTTTGTAAGCTGCTGTTGGAAAGAAACTTGTTAGTTTACATGCTCTTTTTCAACATTGAATTACAACTCTTTCAATCATTAAAAAAAATTAGAATTTAGAATTGTTTTCCACAAGGAGGCTTTCCTTCCTACTATTAGTTTTTTAAAGAAGTTTCTACACCTTATCCAAAATACAACATTTATGAAGAGAACGTTTGATGTAACAATCAAGAATAAAAAAATTGAAGCTTTTATATTTCTACAACTGTTTACTATTTGATATTTTGATTGTATTTTATGCGTTTTACCTTACAAGTCCTTTTTGTGTTTTAGCTTCACAATACGCTTTGTTCATTTTTATTTCTGGATTGATTTTAGCATAGTTTGAGATTTGAAATTTTTCATTTAGTTTCTAAAGAAAGTTTTTTTGAGCAAGAGGGGAGTAGGAAAGGAAAAGATTCCAGGAAAGATTAGATTAGGAAAAGTGGGGGAACAAGAGACCAAATAGTTTAGGAGGTGTAACTCAGAAAAAGAGGAACATGCAGACAGGATACCTTGACAAAGGTAAGATGGCTCTAGAGAAAGATCTATGGAGATGGACAAGAGGGTCCAGACGAAAAGCAGGAAAGCAGAGGAATCAGCTTTAGCTATAGGATTCAAAAACGGGAGATGCAGACAAAAGGAGAAAACCAAGACAGCCGGTATCCAGAGAGATCCAACATGAAAGCACCAGGACTTCAAGAGCATCTGAGACAGAAAAACGGATCCAGAAAGTTAAACCAGAGGAGAAACAATCCACAGAAGAAGAAGCTCCCAGACTGTTGTGTGACAGCAAGAATGACTCAGACATGCATCACCAACACAGGTGGATGTGGCCGACGGGGCATGCAGCCCTCCCTGATCTACAGCTCCCTGGTTGTGGGCTGGGCTTTTACATTCATGGGCATAACTACAAAAAACAAAGCCAGAAGAATCTCAAACCAAACCTTTAGACCAACATTTTGAACAATTCAGTGTTCACTTAAAGTTAAACTAGTAAACAAACCAAAAAAACACAACAGGACCAAGAACCAAAACCATTTATCACAACCAACCCCCTTTCAGGGAGCCCCAACTAGAGTGGACCATCCCAGAAATTTGACTCTCAACCAGCACAGTCAAAACAGAAAGTTAAGGGATTCAGAAATGGCAAAATTAAATAGTAAGGAACTACATAGATAAGTTTGTGAGTGTCAGTGTGCATCACTGAACTAAACAGTGCTTGGCCTATTCCAATCTTCAAATACCATTAATTCGAGGAACTACACAGAGAATTGTGTTTCACAAGCCGGATATGAGAGGAATGAAGGGTCATGTGATTTGATGTCGGCTGAGGTGACGAAACATTTGAGGTCAATCAATAAGCATTCAATTGTGTTACTTGATAAATAATCTGAAGTTGATCTACACAAAGGAATTATGGCTACAATGCAAAAATGTCAAATAAAAAAACACCACAGAGTGGTGGGATAAACGTCTCATTTATGATGAACAATAGTCAGGAAGATGGCTTCATCTTACTATGCTTCTCTTTATTTTCTAATCAATGTATTACTTAGTATCTAAAATATGTTTTTATAAATATGTGTTTTGTATTTTTGTTTGTTTTAATGCAAAACCAATAAAATCAACAATGACCACAGCGGGACGGCCGAGCGCACACACGGGAGAATGAAATTTTAAAAATGGGTCTTACCTGTTGTGGCTCGACCTGAAAATAAAACTGCACAAACTGATCCAACCACAGATTCAGAAGATGAAGAAAAGGAAAAGATTTCACCCGTTTTAAACCTCCAACCCAGACATTCACAAGCCAAAAACTCCACTGATTCAGCTCCAGCCCAACAACCACAACTTCTGCTAATCCTAAGAGCAGCTGCTGGTCAGAGAACAGCCTTCAAACTACAGACCTACAGGAATTCATCAAGATACTTTAGGAGCAGCACTTTCCTGAAGATCTAACCCTGACCAGACTGAACTCTTTCAGACCACAAAGCTCCAAGAACTCAGAGAGCAAACACTAAAGCCTGATGCTGAGCCTCAACTTTAGCCTGACGAAAGAGAAATGGCATTGAAGGTGACTTTACCACAGATGAGGAGGAACTTATTGGAACAGGATGAAAAAAAAAAAGAAACCATGCATTTAACTAAACTAATAATCAAAACAGCACATAAATGATCAAAGAAACATGAGAAAACATGAAATGCTTGAGGGGCACGGCGGCCACCAAAATAAAAGCAAAAGTTGTGGCACGGCGGCCAGAAAGTGATACAGTGGCGGCACGGCGCCCTTTAAGTAATGAAACAGATTAAATAGATGGTAGATTTTTCATTTCTACACAATGTAATGTGGGTGTGTGCATTAAAAATTGTGACACGTAAACACAATTCGCAAAATGGCAGAAAATTTGAAATGACGTAAGCGAGCGCGCAAATCGATAATCGATGGTCCACTTGGAAGGAGAATCCCAGAACTCAAAAAGTTTTAAAAATAAAATCTAAACTACAGGTTGTTTTCATGATTTCTGGAAGTGCCAGATGCATTCTACAATCCTGAACTCATTCTATTTTATTCAACGACCACGAAATGCAGTTTTTATTTAGAAACTTCATGGAAGAAAGTTGAGAGGAAGAAAAACTACAAGATTCAACAGCACCTACCGTTATGGAAGACCTGCAGGAGGAAAAGTTAGTTCACCAAAATGCATTTCAGCTGAAAAGGACCTAAAACAATAAGTTCGTCCTCATTGTGACCAATAACAACTAAGCAGCTGCTGCACTAAACATTAAATTAATGGAAATGAAGTCACCTTCAATGCAAGCTTAGAGAAAGAGGAAAAGAAAGATCGGCATGGCGGCCAAACCACGAAATGAAGGACTTACAGGTTGAAGATCTTCCTGAGAAGAAAAAGACGTAAAGTAATTAGAAGTTAAATTATTTGGAATGAATAATTAAAAATGTGAACAGCGTTTTAATAGTTACCTCTTTGTTCTGTTCGTATGCTTGAGGCCCACTTTTCATTTTCCTGGACAGGCGGTGTTTCCAGAAAGGAATCCTGGAAAGGAAATCAGAGGACAGCAACCATTAGGCTCTGCTTTAGCCAGAAAACCCCCAGCTTCATTTCCACTGGAGGAGTTTGGTTTAGCAACACGGTCAACAAAAATTTCAGCTTTTTGAAAATGGGAGGAAAAAAAAAAGTAAAAATATACTTTAAAAACTGAAGAAAAAAAACATCCTGTTTAAAGGATTACAAGTAACTTATTGTAGATTTAAAGCACTTTGATGAAGTCAGTCAGTAAATAAAAATAAAACAAAGAAAATAAAAAATAAACACTTAAAGAAAATTTAAATCAAAAACAAACAATAAAACAAAAAGAATAAACTAAATAAAGTTAACCAATATATTTTTATCACTAAGATTCGTATATTCAATTATAATTATAATTAGCTTCACAGTATTACTGAATATATCATTTAGAATAAAACATTTCTACTGGGAATCACTTTAACCAAATTAGAATCTGTTAAGCAGGAAACAGCTGCAGCGACCCAAAACCAAACAAAAAGAACAATTTACTAGAATGTATTTAAGAATTCATGAAGTTTTTAAAGTTTAAAATGTTTGGGTTTACTAATGAACTTGTTAAGCAGTGACAAAAAAAACGTATTTTAAATGCATTTAAAGCAAATCCAACACAAATGTTTTGCTCCACAGAAAGGGCCTTTCAAGAACTAAACCTTCTTCTTTCTCAAATGTTCTCCATAAAGGAACCTCTAAAGTTCTCCAGCAGGAGAGCAGCTCCATAAAACATCACATTTACCTCCAAAGTTCAGGTAAAAAAGCAGAATTTTCACCAAAAAACCGAGCAGAATGAAGGACCACTGACCTGAAGTTCTGCCGCCGCCGCATCCTGGTGAGCCGAATCAAAGCAGCACAGCTGGAACTAATTACCCTTAATAAGCCCTCAGCCTCAGGTGCGGAGAACACGTGACCCGCCGCGCTTCCGGTACAACAACCTTTGATGTAGAGAAACCGACACCGAACCTCCTCGTGGCTCTGATGGGTTACTGCTGGTTTTCTAAACTCCAAATTGAAGTGTCTCTTTTACCAAATTCCACGCAATGAAGGCAGAAAACGGTGGATGACCGCAGTTAGACAGGAAGTCCTCCAGATGCTAGTAGATTCTGGCGGGAACAGTTAGCGTCACGTTGGCTTCTGGTTGCTCACTTTATTTGTTTGGAAAGTGATGATGTAGGGGATCGGATCGGTACCGTTTGGGTTTTATCCGGTTCGTCTGTTTCTTTTGAAAGGGGGAACCTTTACATCTTTATTTGTTTGTTTGTGGAAAGAGAATCACGCTAACTTTAACCCCAAAAATGTAATGAAGCAGCATCGCAGCTTCCTGCCGAGCCGGAAGTAGCTCAGCTGTTTGTTTTTGTCTCCGTAATCTTCACCTGCAACACGTGGATGATCAGTTATTATCGCAATATTAATGCTGTTGTTATTTTTTCAGCAGAACAAAATGCATCTCAATAAGGAACCCAGTCTTTGGACGCGCACGCTGCTCTTTCCGGTTCTTTAAGGATTTGTTTCATATGTTCCTAATAGAGAACATCCAGACCAACTTCAAGGCTTTTAAACTGAAAGTGACAAATTACTCCATAACGCCTCTGTATATTTTTATTTCATTTATAAAAATTAATACATCTGTAAAAAAATATATAAATAAATAAAATATGTGTCCTCATGCTTGTAATGTGTTCTTTTTACCAGCAGGTGACAGCAATGTTTATTGTTAATTTATTCTTTTTTTTTTTTTTAATTCAACATTTAAAAACAATACAACACAAAGATCCAACATTACAAAAGCATAATATAAACATAACTCAAAGACATGTTTAATATAAAATTACTCTTAACTATTGCTGACTATATAGTCATGACTACTACTAATAAAAAAGATAAACACCACACACACACACACAAACACACACCAACCCCACAAAACAAAAAAACCTGCAAGAGTGGATTTATATACCCAGTCGATGGAATGATTTTCGAGTCTTTGAATATCTTAAAGAAGAGATTATTTTTTATTTTAATCTTTTTCAAATGTCAATATTCTCTTTTTATTTGGCAATAATACGTTTCAAAAGTGAATTCCTACTCAAAGTATGGCCAAGGTTATGATTTTAAGTGATTATTTGGTTCTAATATTCAGAGTTATGTTTAGAAATGATCAAAAGGACAGATTTAAAACAAATGTTTGGTTATTTTTGTTGTGGTCATCTTTCTCTAAATAGAAAAATATGTAATCTAATTCAAAGTTGACTCTGATAATGAAAGAAAAACATTTTATTGTGAAATGCATTTAAAATAACTGTAGTAAGTAGTAATGGTTTCTTTAACTAAATCTTAAGCAAAGTCCTTAAAGAGTGACCGGTTAAGAGATCAACCTGAGACCTTCAAACATGGACTCCCAAACCCAATGTTCTTTTTGTCTGTTCCTTTTCTCCTTGAAGCTGCACTGAATTGTGGGAAACTGAGTTTCATTCAGTGCAATTCAGTGCAAACACGTATTTGAAGACTTTCCTCCAAAATCATGTCACCAACATTTCCTTCTCTACTGTTCTTTGGTGATATCAAATGAAAACATTTCATTACAACACTGTGATCATGTGACGACCGACCTGCTTCAGAGGAACAGAAAACGTCCCTGAATGTTTTTAAAGTCGAGTTTTTAAAATCTTGCATCTTTGCATTTCTTCTTCAGTTGAAAACATTTTTGAACAGTTTTAGTGGGTTTTTCATGGTGGAAGACATGAGTTTGATTCTGCTTCATTCTAATGTTGCTGAATGTTCTCTTAAACACAGAACAAAGTGTTGACAGAAATCACTAACTGAACCGGTTCTGTTTGTTCTTGCTGTCTGTGTGCAGCAGGTTTGATCATATAAACAGGTTTAAAATTCCTTCAGATTTTTGTTTTTTCTGACTTTCAAAAGGTAAAAATAATAAACAAACTGCGTTCATGACTGCAGCTACATTCTGAGTTTGTTTTTTTAAATAATTTTTCAGTACATACAACTGAACTTATCAGTCCGTGACGGTTTCTGTTTAATCAAAATGTGACGTTAGTTTCCAGCAGGTCTGACTGGTTCAGACGAGAATCTGGTGTATTTCAGACTCTGACGGTATGAGGATGAGATCAGTCGGACTGAGACTCCGAGGACTGCAGAGGAACAACAAGCTGCTGCTGCTTCTTCATCCAGAAGTTTCTTCAATCCATGAAGCCTGAAAGTGTGTGACAGTGGAGCAGCAGTGACAGGAACAGGTGAGAATCTGCAGGTGTCCTCAGCATCTCGGTGTAGTTTGACTAAGTGAAGTGCAGAAATGTTTCTCTGCTGTCTGGAAATCTGTGAGAGCGATCAGGAAGACTCCAACGTCTTCTCCTCACAGCTGTGACATCAACCTGATTACAAATTAGACTCATCGCTGACTTCATGACAACAAACAGCAGCTGTGAGGGAGAACGGTCATGGAAGGTCTGTTCCGTGAGCGTTCACGCCAGTGTGGGCGTGCTTGTCTACACTATGTGTATTACTGTGTTTCCATGAGCGCACAGCTGTGATGCCAACTTTCTCCCTGCCTGTTTACTTCTGACACTCTGGAGGCGGGGCCACACGCTAACATCTCTGCTCTGATTGGATGATTGTGGTCTAGCAGGTTCAGCTACCAAAAATGGAAACATGTTTTTCTTAAAAAAGCAGGAAGTTACCTATTTTTAATGTTTGATTGCAGATTAACATTAAGGTTTAAGAGATACCAGAAATAAAGCAACATTAAAATAAAATAAACAAAAAAGAGTGTCAATGTTCCTTGAAAGAAAAGATGAGGAGGAGCTGCTAGGGGGAAAAAATCTCAGGGAGGAGATTATTTTTTCTTTGCCCTCTGCTGTGTGTTTCATCTGCATGGGGGTGTAGTGATCAGAGACAGAAGGTTCTGGTTCAAATCCCAGATGAGATCTTACTGTTGATGTTTATGTGGGTTTTCTCCGAACTCTCTGGTTTTCCCTCCCTCAGTCTAAAAACAGTTTGTCACTGTTACTATGACAGACTGCCGACCTGGTCAGAGGGGACCCGTCTTTGCCCTACAGTAGTTGGGATAGGCTCCAGCATCTCAGAACCCTGAACAGGAATAATCAGGCTTAGAAAATGTGTTCTGTAGCATTCTTGACTCTGAGTGTGCGTTTTTTGTACCACACATTCTTGGTGTGAGTCTGTTTTCACTGTTGTTGTGTTCTGGCTCTGATTCACAGTCCAGGTTGCTCTCTCACTGATGAAGATGAGCCGCTCAGAGGGAGTAGAACCTGCAGGTTCCAGCTGTGCCTTCATGAAGGCGGTCCAGGTCAGGGATGGACTCAAACCCGTCAAGACTGAACTCGAGCTGCCAAACCCGAAGTAAAGATTTTATATGAATTAAAACAGAAAATACAACTGAAAAAACCAGAAGAGTTTCTTTATCTAACCGTGATGTGTTTGTGTTTGCAGAGGTCAGCATCTCATTCCCAGAGGCCAGTCTTCAACATCCAGCTGTGTGTCCATGAAGAGTGATCTCTCTAAAATCGACAACCCAGACTTCAGCGCAGAAACTAAACCTGTAAACACAAAGTAAGAAGGTTTCTGCTGGAAACTGAGCTGCAGGCGATTCTCCGATCAGGAAGAATCTGAAACAGAAAGAACATCTCTTTTCTTTTTTCTTCAGAGCACAAGACTTTGATCCTTATGTTTGTTCTTTAAGCCTCACGTCCACCTGTACATACAGGGGATTGACCTGTGCGGAATCAACAAAGCACAACTGCACAGCTCAGCCCCCGCAAAAGCGCTGTGGGTTTTTGGGTTCTCTTTGCCATTGGGGGTTGTAGAGAGGGGCGGTTCCATCTTCATGCGTGCAGGTGCGTCTCAGAGTTACCTTGAGAGTCATTGAAAATGGAGCTGATGTGTCGTACGTGGGGAAAGAATATCATTATGTGTTTGTAAGGCTACTGTCAATTTCACGCAGTCATGACAAACAGGTGATGCTGTCGGACGGCGCCTTCACTGTGGTCTAATAAAGCCTTAAAACTTCACAACTGCCCTTATGGCCACATGTGGGCTGTCTACTGGTGAAAAATGGCCAAACTTGTAAGATGTATGCATGGAGAGCGTACTTATTATGTTAGCATTATGGGCTCCTTGCGGAGTCCCGAAGATTTTAGGAGAGGTCAACATCATGAAAGATCCGTACAACATGCCTGCGTTCCCCCTACATGTTGTAGAAGTGTTCTCCATGACCTGTCGCCTGCAGCATTCCCGTAGAATAAATGTGCCTGACCATTTTCGCCCTACGAGTTCACTGAACGGTCTATAACCTTGATGTTTTGTACAGGCCTCTTGCGTACCCAGTACAGGTTTGACCCTTTTTCCCTGCATAAACAGCTGTTTCCACCTGTAAGTCAGCTGGGATTTAACAGGGTTTTAATGATTAATGTTCTTAACCTATAACATGTTTTTTTGGTGTTGGACTTTGGCTTCTCACACCTGTGACCTTTTCTCAACAATGAAAGCTTTGTTTTAAAGCACCAGGAAATGCTCTGTGTTTTTCTGAGTGAACAAAGAGCTATTCATCATAAAGAAGAAAAACTGGAATGCTTGAAATTCAATCAACCAAAAGCAACAACAATATTTTTCAACACGAAAAAACAAAACTTGTTTGAGCTGTTGGCACTTTTAACTAACTTTATTTCCTTTATGTTGGCTGAAGGGGTGAACCTTACAGTGGCTGACAGATAGATTCTTTAGAATTTGTAAAAGACATTAATGTAAATCAGACATAGAGCTGCTTTCTTAACCATCAGTGGTCAACGTGATGTTGATGAACCCTTGTAGACAGACACAACAAACCAACCTGACGTCCAGTAGAAACAGGCCACTGAGGATGTTGTTAAAAGACTTCTGTGCTCCATTTTCATCTCTCAAAAAAGACCTGCTCATCAGGTTTAAGAAAATAGAAGTATTAATCAACAAGCTTGGTTTTTATGTGCCCTAAAGACAACCACAGAGGTAAAGAAGAGAGATTTCAGGAACAAACTCTAAAACCATTTGTGTGTTTGTTTGCAGAGGTCAGCATCTCATTCTCAGAGGCCAGTCTTCAGTATCCAGCTGTGTGTCCATGAAGAGTGATCTGTCGAAAATCGACAACCCAGACTTCAGCGCAGAAACTAAACCATCGTTCACAAAGTAAGAAGGTTTCTGAGTCACAGCTATAAACAGTTTCATGAGGATTGCAGGACTTTGATCAAGTTCTTTAAAGTTCTGTGATCTCTGTGGATCCCACATCTATAGCAGTCTTGTTTTACTCTCAGTATGTTTCCATTTTCTGTAAAATCCACATACAAATCATTTGGTGGTGTGACTGTTCAGTGGGAACTTGGCAGATGTGTAGCTTGTTTTCTTTTTTTGCTGATCACTATCCTGACAGGCTATGACATCAATCAACTCTAAAAAAAGGCTGCTAGACATGAAAAATTGGCCTGACAGCTTTTGGGTTCTGCCAATAACTGCAAAGCTGATGACATTTAACCCTCAGTAAAAACAGAACAACCTGCTTTGTGACCATTTTCACTTAAAAAACATATAATAAACATTCAAACTGTAGAAAAATAGCAGATAAAGTTCTCGTGAACATCACATCTCTTTAGAGGGGAGACATTTGGAACTATTTTCCATTTACTATGAGAAGACTGACATGCTTACTGATGAAGTACTTTCTCAAGGAACTGAAGTATTTGTGTTTTAAAATTGGCTTCAGCAGGATTTCAATCTTCTGTTTTCTTTAAAACTTTGATTTTTTTTCCAGGAGTCAGCAGCTCAGTCAGACAGTCCAGCCCGTTTCCATGAGGAGCAACTTGTCAAAAATTGACAATCCAGACTTCAGCGCTGAAACTAGATCTTTGGACAAAAAGTATGAGATGCTTTCTGCTGTAAACTGATCGGCATGTCAGTCACTCAGCAGCTTAAAGAATGTGTGAGAAACTGAGAACATATTGGCTTGTTTTGTCTGGAGGCGGAGTTTGTGCTCTGACTAGAGAATCTCTGGTACCAACTGGTTGAGCTGGTGTCAACAACACAAAAAAAAAATCAATCTTTTATAACACAAGGAAATCCCCTGCATTCTTTTACTGAAGAAAGCTTACACACTGACAAAGAAGAAAACTGTGATGTTTGAAAGTTAAACACGGCAACAACATACTAAACACAAGAAAAGCTACAGAAAACTCAAAGCTACCACCTGCTGAATGTTTTTTGTTTACCAGCATCTCTCCTAATGAGGCTGATTTTCTGCTGCTTCATGCCAAACATTGTTATGGAACAAGTTGTGTTCTTCTTCTGTGCTTCCTGGAATTAAGCAGAGGCGTTGTTCAAAAACAGCATAAGACAAAGCCTTTAGAGGCCGTTTATAATCTCAAAAACTGGTTATCATTTATTGGAACACTTGTGAACACCACAATGATGTTACCTTCAGTTATACATCTGTATGTGCAAGCACTCTGTGAGGTGTTGTCCTTGCAAGAAGTAATTCATCAATATCTACAGACTTTGAGATGAAATGCTCAAATTTTAAGAGAAAATACCACAACTTTCAAAGTTAAGGACGGTAGGGTATTGTTTTGCGTTGGGGCTCGGTCTCCAGCCTAAACTGATGGTGTGGGATCAGTCCCCCATGGACCCATCATCTGCCTGAGAGCTAAAAAAGAGGGAAGGTGAAATGTGGTTTGGGTGGCTGTCAAGGGCGGGTGCCTCGGTGGCTCGAACCCCATTCATGAAATTCGACTTTTAAGACTCTGGGCTTAAATCTGAACTTATACAAGGGTTTGAGAGGTACCAAGCAGACACAAGCAGCCTGGTAACTGAAACTCAATCCTTCAACAGGGGCTGGACTTTAACATTTTAGAGTTGCTCATGGAGGTGGAGGGGTGATATAAGCTTACTCATGTGCCTGCTCATGAGAGGGTGGTATCCCTTCGTCCTTTAGGCGGGGAATTAGTTTCTGACTGTGGTTTTGGCCTACAGGCCTAACAGGAGTTCAGAGTACCTGGGCTTCTGGCTGTCTCTCTGATGGGGGATTGGAAGGACCATAAAGGGGAACTCTGTTGTCTTTTGGGGAACTGCAATCCCCATGTGGGCAACAACAGTGGCACCTGAAAGAGCGTGATTGGAAGGAATGAACTTTTTCTCGCAAAGCACAGAGAAAACACAGAAAATACTTCAGTGGAATCTGTTGTGCTTTGAGATACCCTCGATTGTGAACCAGGGATGAACTGAGTAGAACTGAACTGATAGTAGGACCTCGAACAATGGAAAGTGGTCTTTTATTGTTCTGTCAAGAAACAGAAAGAACATTTATTTTCTGTCACTTTTACAATTTTTGTGTATAACTATGTTCTCATCCATGTCCACAGAAAAAGGAAGATTGATGTTTGTGAAGAGGAGCAGCTGTCCTGCTGTTCTCTGTGTCAGAACATCCTGAAAGATCCCGTCTCTACCAGCTGTGGACACTGGTTCTGCAGGCAGTGCATCACCTCATACTGGGACCAGTCTGATCCATCAGGACTCTGCTCCTGTCCACAGTGTGCAGAAAAATCCAGAAGCAGAGCTGGACTACAGTCCATCAGTCAGGATACAGCTGTTAGAGGTAAAACTGAACATCTGACTGATAATGGACTCATTTCAGTTAACGGAACTTCTGCTGGTGTTGACTTGGACATACCTAAATATTTCTGTTTTCATTGTGTTCTTGTCTTTCAGCAGATGTCAGTCTGCAGAAACATTTAGATGAACATCAGTTCAGTGTTAAGAGGAGATATGAAAATACAACTGAAGGAACTGATGAAACGGGAAGGGAAACTCACCTCAACAGGATCTACACTGAGCTCTACATCACAGCAAGACTTAGAGAAGAGGTTCATACAGTTTCTAGGATCATCCATGATGCTCCTATAAGAAACCAGGACATCTTCAAAGTTCTAACTGACCAACATGGATCCATCAGAGTGGTTCTGACCAGCGGAGTTGCTGGAGTTGGAAAAACCTTCTCAGTGCAGAAGTTCACTCTGGACTGGGCCGAGGGCTTGGAGAACCAAGACATCAGTGCAGTGATTCCTCTTTCCTTCAGGGAGATGAACTTGATCAGAGATGAACAGCACAGTCTTCTCACTCTCATCCAACGTTTCCATCCAACCTTCCAGAAGATCCCAGCAGAGCAGCTGTCTGTCTGGAAACTTCTCTTCATCTTTGATGGTCTGGATGAAAGCAGACTTTCTCTGGACTTCAACAACAGTCAGGTGGTGTCTGATGTCACTCAGAAGTCATCAATCAATGTTCTTCTGACAAACCTCATCCAGGGACATCTGCTTCCCTCAGCTCTGGTCTGGATCACTTCCAGACCTGCAGCAACCAATCAGATCCCTCCTTCATGTGTCTCCAGGGTAACAGAAGTACGAGGCTTCACTGACTCCCAGAAGGAGGAGTACTTCAGGAGGAGATTCAGTGATGAAGATCTGTCCAGCAGAATCATCTCCCACATCAAGGCCTCCAAGAGTCTCTTCATCATGTGTGAAGTTCCAGTTTTCTGTTGGATCACTGCTGTGGTTCTGGAGAACATGTTGACCAAAGAACAGAGAGAAGAACTTCCCACCACCATGACTGACATGTACTCACACTTCCTGATGGTCCAGACAAAGAGGAAGAAGAACAAGTACCAGCAGGAACATGAAGAGAATCCACAGGAGCTGACAGAGAAGGACATGGAAGTTCTCCTGAAGCTGGGGAGGCTGGCATTTGAACATCTGGAGAAAGGAAACATCATGTTCTACCAAGAAGACCTGCAGCAGTGTGGTCTGGATGTCACAGAGGCTTCTTTGTACTCTGGAGTTTGTACTGAGATCTTCAGAAGAGAGTGTGAGATCTTCCAGAAACCAGTTTACTGCTTTGTTCATCTGAGTGTTCAGGAGTTTCTGGCTGCAGTTTACATCCTCCACTGTTACAACAACAAGAAGATGGAGGTGGTGGAGAACTTCCTGGACAATCTGGAGAAAAACTCATCTTTACAAGAAAATTATTTAACCACTGATGAGTTTTTGAGCAAAATGCTGAAGAAATCTCTGGAGAATCAAAAAGGTTGTTTAGATCTGTTTGTCCGATTTCTTCATGGTCTCTCTGTGAAGTCCAACAAGAAACTTTTAGGAGGTCTTCTGGGTCAGACAGAGATGAATCCAGGAGCCATCCAGACAGTCATAAATAACCTCAAAGAAATGACACCATGCCATTTGTCTCCTGACAGAAACATCAACATTTTCCACTGTCTGATGGAAATGAAGGACCCCTCAGTTAATAAAGAGATCCAAGAGTTCCTGAGGTCAGACAAAACGTCACAAAACGTACTTCCAGATATCCACTGCTTTGCTTTTGCCCACATGCTGCAGATGTCAGACCAGGTTCTGGATGAAGTGGACCTAAACAAATACAACACATCCCATCATGGTTATCGGAGGCTGATTCCTGCTGTGAGAAACTGCAGAAAGTTCCGGTAAGATAAATACTCATCCATCTACTTTAGTTATCATATTTGTTTTTTAAAGTACATCTGTGTGCAGACATGAACACTTTTTAACATATTAACAGAGATTTAACACTGGAGATTTAGGGTTAAACTCTGGCTCGCAGCCAGAATTCCTACAGATTCTAAAACGCATCCATGTGCCATTATGCCACATTTTACCAATGGGAAGTAGAAATGTAAAGTGTTTTCATTGTGAAGTGTTGCATATCAGCTTGAAGTCACTTTTCTCCACATCAGAGTTCATGGAATTATATTAAATACATAAACGGTCAAAGCGTTACAGTATTTTCAAGTATGCATTTATGTGTTGCTATGCGAGTTTCTACGATTCTTTGCTGGCTCTACAAACAAAATGCTTGGCCATAGAACACGAGTTCAAAGTTAAACCAGGTTAAACTTTAACCAATCAGGGACTCAGATTTGGAAGTGACGTTTGGATAGGTCCCTTTTAATTCATTGAAGTTTGTAAATTGATCATGAAAAAAAATGATCAAAGCAGGTTGTGCCTGACTGGAATTACATGACACCAAGTCTTTCTCATACAGTATATTGAGTAGAGCTGTGACAGAAAGACGCCTGGGGCAAGATTCACCAGATCTGCAACACTTGGACAGTTTGCACCAAGCCTCTTCCAACTGTAGGGCATGTGGTAGTATCGGGTAGCGACAGTCCTATGTAAACACCATGGGCTGAGTGGGCATTCAAGAATGTGGATTTAGCGGGTTCCCGTGCTCGGTTTAAACGTAGCATAACTCTTGTCTCTTTTTCAGGCTCAGGTCAAGGTCACTGATGGATAAATTAAAAGGATGCAAAAAGTAAGTTAAAATTATTAATTATATTTTATTGTGTCTGCTGTTACTAAAGGAGAAAAAGGGTGTGTGTGGGGGGGGTGTCTGAATGATGTTGTGTTTTGAAGTCAGGGACTGACAGGACCAACAACAAGTTAGTTCAGACAACATGGAGTCTACAATGAGTTACATTTCTTTCCTTTTAAAGGAGATGAAAAGCTGGACTGATTTTGAACAATATAATGACATTTCACTTATGCTAAACGGGAAATTCTATGACAAAAACTGACTATTTTATTTCCACATTTGTCATGACAGACATTTTAGTATTGAACTCTCAGATATTTACTGGGAGATTGTGGCCTCGGGTCTCAAGTCCAACCCATCCCATCTGACAGAACTGGACCTGAGTGAGAACACCCTGCAGGATTCAACTGTGGAAATCCTGTGTACTGGACTGGAGAGTCCAAACTGCAGGCTTAAGACTCTGAGGTTGGTACAATTCTTGTCAAATTTCTGTTTCCAGATGAACTGAGGTGCATTAATGTTGATTCAGACGTTTAATCAGAAGGAAATGTATTCATTCCTCTTTGTTAAAAATCCTAACTCAAAGACTGTTTTAACTGAAAATTCTTTGGCTTATTTATCCTGATTTCAATAATGATTACACTCCATTCAATGCCATCAAAGACGCCTTCTGACATTTAGACTGTCTGTAGAGGTTGACATGATGATGATCTACTGAAGACTCATTGAGATTATTGGATAGAATACAAGGATTTTTATTAAAAGTTATGCCGGATTTTTCCGTCATGGACTGTTTTTGCATTCAGGTTGGTGGACTGCCATTTATCAAAGAGCAGCTGTGACCTTTTGGTCACAGCTCTGAAGTCCAACCCGTCCCACCTTACAGAACTGGATGTGAGGGAGAACAACCTTCAGGATTCAGACCTTCAGCAGCTCTCTGAACTGGTGAAGAGTCCAGACTACAAACTGGAGACTCTGAGGTCAGTAGAGATTGGATGAAACCAATCTGCAGAGGAAACAGACTTGATGCTGAAACATGTGAAGCTTTCTCAGTCTTGATTTAAAACATAAAACATCAATTCATGTCCCACTTTCTGTTCATTACAGGTTCCTCTGATGGAGAATCGGCTGCAGTTTGTCTCCAGATGTTCTGACTGGAGCAGATCACTGAGAGAAGAAGAGGAAAAGGAGATAACTCCTCTGTTTTGTTCACATTTAAATGTAAAAGTTAAATGTCTAGGAAACATTGAGTTGTGACGTGTTGAGATGATTAAAGCTCTCTAGAGCAACATTTAAGAAAGTTAAGTCAAACTTCACCTGATTATTTTACAGGCTTGTTTTAGATGTACACTACATGTTTGTTTTTTTTCTTGTTCATTTTGTTTTGTTTTCTAAGCTACTGTCATTATTTGCATTCAGTTCAACTGGTTATTTGTAAATAATCCTTCATGTAGAAAGCTTTTAGACCATTTGCATGAGATCTTCTTTCCCACAAGTGATGCCATCCATCTTCTGAACTCGCTGAATCCCTTTCGAGGTTACGGGGTTGCTGGAGCCTATCCCAGCTACTGTTGGGCATAGAAGGGGTTCACCCTGGACAGGTCACAAGTCTGTCGCAGGGCACAACTGACATGTTTTTTTAAAAATGTAATTAGTCAGTCCGTTTTCACAGAAATCTACAGGCTGGTCCAAAGGGTTTCTTCAATGGCTCATGTGTCTGTAATGTTTCTGGGTACCCTTCCCTGTTGATTATCTGGATCAGCTGTGAAAGCATGTTAGAACTGCCCAAGGACTGCATCTTTTTGTGTTTGGCAGAAGTTTGAACTGAGTCTTGGATTTGTCGTCATTCTCTTCTGCAGGTTGCAAACAAAGCTGAAGTTTGCATTTAATCCTGATACTCAATATTTTTTCTTAAATAAATATAGGGTTTTTGCTATAAACAGGAAAATTTTATGCAGTAGAAATAAAAACTTTGTCTAAGACTGTCAGCTGTGTCTGTAAGAACAACAGAGTTCCCTTGCTATATTTGAATCACCTTTCACGGTCTCGCTGCTTTGCAGAACTTTTTACTGCTATTTCCATGCTATTTTTTTCTACAGTGCATTGTGTTCTGTGTCCTGATTGGCCATTGTCAATCTCTGTGCTGTGTCTCTTGTACAGAATGCGTTCAGTTTTCCAAATCCACAGGAATCTTTTATAACCATCAGACCTTCGTTTTCCATCTATAATACTGGACTTATTTTTCTATGAAGGTTTGAACTTTGAGACAGAAAAGTGTGAAAATGTTCCTGTCTGTGAGTAAAGTGTAGAGAGGAGTCTAAAACATCTGTAATCCTACTTTGTGGATTTCACCTTCACTGGTTGTTTTTAGAATGTAACCCCTGCAATAAATGAAGAGAACAATGTAATTCAAACGCTTTTCAAGTTGAAAAGACTCAAGTTTCTAATAAAATCACTACGAAGATAAATCACATTTAAAACAAAGCTTTCAAGAAATCTTCTTTTGTTAAGCTTCTTTTCACTGAGGGAAGAATGAAGAAGTCAGACTGATTCCCTCAGGGCAAACGGTAAAATACAGACTTGTTCTGAGTGGTGATGATTCATTCTTTGTACACTGAAGTCAACAAAGTATTTTAACAAAGCAGTTCATACTTAAAAAAGATTTATTACAGAAGTGACAGCTGAGGTAGAAACTGAACTGAAATGAAACCCCACATGTCAAACACAAGTTCCTACTTGTCAGGTTACATCACCTCACAGAGAACAGACGAAGAACTGCAGAAAACGCAGAAGTGTTTTATAAAAAATGAAAATTCTAAGATTTTTTTGCAAAATATGACAAGCAAATAGAATAAGTTTCTTTTAATCTTCTCTTTCATTTCTTAAACTACTACAATGTCTACATATTCATTTTTGAATCCATAGACTTGTAGTCATTTTTGAACATCCTAAATTACATTCCTTAGTGTTTGCGTTGCTTTTTTTTCTATTTTTAAAATAATATTAAAATCTCATGTTTATGTCAAATTCCACATTTGGGATTGAAAATAACATCAGTGACATCAAGTCCTATTCGCTGCACTAACTGATACAATAATATCAAAGTTACAAATAAGGATTAGACTGAGAAATAACAGCCGCAGTGATAGAAGTTAAAGATCAAACAACATATTTGTGAGGTAAACAAATTAGACAAACATTGTACATATGTTAAAAACACAAATAACTAACAAACAATAGATATAAACACAATGAACTATATCAGTTGTTGACTTTATAATTGACTCTGTTCCTTTAAAGTTTGAGAAACAAATGCTGCCGTTAAGCTTGTTTTTTTTAGGGAAGAATGAAGAAGTCAAACCGATTCTCTCAGGTCAAAGGTTTTGAGACATGAATGATAACGATATGATAGTTTTTAACTGTTGCTGAAGATTCCCTGTGTGTTTGTTTATGGTGTATTTTCAGCACATGCAAATGCACTTATATGTAACATCCCAAGTGATGGTTTCTGATGCTTCAAAGTTTTATGAGATGTTCAAAGTGATCAGAACAGCAGGTCCGACTGGTTCAGACGAGAATCTGATGTATTTCAGACTCTGACGGTATGAGGATGTGATCAGTCGGACTGAGACTCCGAGGACTGCAGAGGAACAACAAGCTGCTGCTGCTTCTTTATCCAGAAGTTTCTTCAATCCATGAAGCCTGAAAGTGTGTGGACAGTGGAGCAGCAGTGAGGGGAACAGGTGAGAATCTGCAGGTGTCCTCAGCATCTCGGTGTAGTTCGGTGTTTCTCAACTAGTCCCCCCCATCCAGGGGGCTGTGGTACGATGCCAGGGGAGGCGTGGGACAACCCGGGGATCATGCAGGTTATATTACACAGTTGGTCGGTAGATATTGTCAGAAATTGTCATCGTAATCTCATATAGTTGCTGACGAAAAAGTTTAATAGAGCAAAAAAAAAAAAAAAACTACCTGAAGAGCCGGTTGGGACCCGGAAGAACCTGCTGTTTTGAGCAATCTGATCCAAAAGAGTAGAATCACTTGGAAGAGCCGGAATTCCTATCACTGCTGCTGACACTCTGGAGGCGGGGCTACAGGCTGACATCTGTGCTCTGATTGGATGATTGTGGTCTAACAGGTTCAGCTGGTTATGAACAGAAATAGCAGAAGCAACAACAGGAAATCAACTTTTTCACAGTGAAATATTAAATAACTAAGAAATAAAGAAACATTTTTGCCTCACAGCAAGAAGGTTCCCGGTTCAAGTCCTGGCTGGGGGACTTGAAACAGTGTCACCAATAGGGAGACCTTTCTGTGTGGAGTTTGCATGTTCTCCCCGTGCATGCGTGGGTTTTCTCCGAGGACTCCGGCTTCCTCCCACCGTCCAAAAACATGCTTCATAGGTTCATTGGTCACTCTAAATTGTCCCTAGGTGTGGATGTGAGTGTGCATGAGTGTGTGACTGTGGCCCCTGCGACAGACTGGCGACCAGTCCAGGGGCGTCCCCTGCCTTCGCCCATGAGTAGCCGGGTTAGGCTCCTGCAGCCCCGTGACCCCGAAAGGGATAAAGCGGTTCAGAAAATGAATGAATGAATGAATAAAAAAAAGCTGAAGAGAAAAAAGTCTCAGCAGTCAGAACTGTCAATATAAAAAGAGGGTTTGGGTTAATTTCCATTTAACTTGATTACCATTTCAATGTAAGCTGCCTTAAAGGGAAAGCTGGTATTTTATTTACCAGTAAGGCAGAAGTATCCAGAACTTGTGTGAGTGGTAGTCAGTCCACCTTCCTTTTTTATGGGTAGAGGTTAGTTGATGGACAGGTTAAAAAAGAGTCATAAATACACTCATGGTGAGGTCAGATGGGTTACAGGTGTGTCAAAAGTCTTTGCCTGCAAACCTGCACACCTGTGGAGACCAAACAGAAAGCAGCAGAAAGAGACCAGAACACTGCACTGGCAGAGATAACCGGAAGAGGAAGACAGAGACATGACAAGATTACTGCAGTGAACAGCAGCTGTTTGCACAAACTGCAGTGAACATGCTGTGTTTGTGTTAGGACGCTAAACTTTCTCTTCATCTTTTTATAAATTAATATCTTTATCATGATTTTCATATTCTGAACTCAAAGTGAAAGCTGATGGTTCAAATCCGACAGGTTAAGATGGATTCCACTGAGGAGCAACAGATGAAAATAGAGTCTTCAGCGTCCAGCTGTGTGTCTATGAGGAGTGACCAGTCCAGAGAGAACAATCCATTCTTCAGTTCTGAAAATGAACATAAAAGGTGAGACAGTTTCTGTTTTACTGACCTGAGATAAGACAAAGGCTAAACTACTTTGTGATGTTCTCAGATATATACTAAACTCCTCACAGCAAGTTAGGGATTTGATAAAAAACTCTGAGGATGGCGTACACAGTGTTTGTTTCACTTGTTTCACTTCACAGATGATAGGGAGGTAATTGTATCGTGGCGACAGAAAACTCTTGTAGTGTTTTCCTCATGATGGTCTCCCTGTGTTCAGTGGGTCTGACTTATTGGAGCCAAAACCAAACATATTATTGGAAAAACGTCTTCTGTCTTTGTCAAGTCCAACATCCTGTGGGTCTGAAAAGCTGATTTTGTGAGTCATTCCAAGTTCATCATTCAAACAGACATGAACACAGTGTCGCTTAACGGATGAGCATCACCACCTGGTCATCTTCAGGCGTCTTCAGGTTGGCCGTAGACAGGTAGATGTTGCCGGTGAACTAGAATTCTTGTCTCTACCCCTACATTTAGCCCTCCAACTGGAAAGTTTATGGAAAAGTTGTTTGAATTCCGACGGCACTACTCCTCGATGACATCATCAATATTCGCCGGTCATCTTTGTTAACGCGTAGCTGCCAGCGCTCGGAAAATACTTCAAAACATCAGTTTTATAACCTTAAAAGTTGTGCTAAAACAAGTCATTACTTCTATTTAAATGTAAACTTCTGTGGTTCAGAGCACACCTACGTCAAGAAATGCATCTTTCCTCCGCGGCACAGTGCGATGCGGAACACCCTACTGGCAGAGGGATAAAGAACTCAAAGTCTCTTCACCTTCTCTTTAAAAAACAATTTCTGACACCCCTGTCACTTCAAATGCCCCTTCAGTTGGAGGGGTATGGGGAAGCCAGAGGGGTAAGATAAGAGAGGTAAGAATTCCGATTTGGCCTCGGATAAAGACGCAGAACTACCATCAGAGTTTCTGACCCAGGAGTGGAACCCCTCCAGTGTCATACCACAACCATAACCATGACTGTTCAGATGACTGTTACAGATGACTTTAACAGATGACTTTAACAGATGACTGTTACAGATGACTGTTACAGATGACTTTAACAGATGACTTTTACAGATGACTGTTACAGATGACTGTTACAGATGACTGTTACCGATGACTGTTACAGATGACTTTAACAGATGACTTTAACAGATAACTGTTACAAATGACTGTTACAGATGACTTTTACAGATGACTGTTACAGATGACTGTTACAGATGACTTTAACAGATGACTTTAACAGATGACTGTTACAGATGACTTTAACAGATGACTTTAACAGATGACTGTTACAGATGACTGTTACAGATGACTTTTACAGATGACTGTTACAGATGACTGTTACAGATGACTGTTCAGATGACTGTTACCGATGACTGTTACAGATGACTTTAACAGATGACTTTAACAGATAACTGTTACAAATGACTGTTACAGATGACTTTTACAGATGACTGTTACAGATGACTTTTACAGATGACTGTTACAGATGACTTTTACAGATGACTGTTACAGATGACTGTTACAGATGACTGTTACAGATGACTTTAACAGATGACTGTTACAGATGACTTTAACAGATGACTGTTACAGATGACTTTAACAGATGACTGTTACAGATGACTTTAACAGATGACTGTTACAGATGACTTTAACAGATGACTGTTACAGATGACTGTTACAGGTGACTTTAACAGATGACATTAACAGATGACTGTTACAGATGACTTTTACAGATGACTGTTACAGATGACAGTAACAGATGACTTTTACAGATGACTTTTACAGATGAATGTTACAGATGACTGTTACAGATGACTGTTACAGATGACTGTTACAGATGACAGTAACAGATGACTGTTACAGATGACAGTAACAGATGACTGTTACAGATGACTTTAACAGATGACTGTTACAGATGACTTTAACAGATGACTGTTACAGATTACTTTAACAGATGACTGTTACAGATGACTGTTACAGGTGACTTTAACAGATGACATTAACAGATGACTGTTACAGATGACTTTTGCAGATGACTGTTACAGATGACAGTAACAGATGACTGTTACAGATGACAGTAACAGATGACTGTTACAGATGACTGTTACAGATGACAGTAACAGATGACTGTTACAGATGACAGTAACAGATGACTGTTACAGATGACTTTAACAGATGACTGTTACAGATGACTGTTACCGATGACTGTTACAGATGACTTTAACAGATGACTTTAACAGATAACTGTTACAAATGACTGTTACAGATGACTTTTACAGATGACTGTTACAGATGACTGTTACAGATGACTGTTACAGATGACTGTTACAGATGACTGTTACAGATGACTTTTACAGATGACTGTTACAGATGACTGTTACAGATGACTGTAACAGATGACTTTAACAGATGACTGTTACAGATGACTTTAACAGATGACTGTTACAGATGACTTTAACAGATGACTGTTTCAGATGACTGTTACAGATGACTGTTACAGATGACTTTAACAGATGACTGTTACAGATGACTGTTACAGATTACTTTAACAGATGACATTAACAGATGACTGTTACAGATGACTTTTACAGATGACTGTTACAGATGACAGTAACAGATGACTTTTACAGATGACTTTTACAGATGACTGTTACAGATGACTGTTACAGATGACTGTTACAGATGACTGTTACAGATGACTGTTACAGATGACTGTTACAGATGACAGTAACAGATGACTGTTACAGATGACAGTAACAGATGACTGTTACAGATGACTTTAACAGATGACTGTTACAGATGACTTTAACAGATGACTGTTACAGATTACTTTAACAGATGACTGTTACAGATGACTGTTACAGGTGACTTTAACAGATGACATTAACAGATGACTGTTACAGATGACTTTTGCAGATGACTGTTACAGATGACAGTAACAGATGACTGTTACAGATGACAGTAACAGATGACTGTTACAGATGACTGTTACAGATGACAGTAACAGATGACTGTTACAGATGACTTTAACAGATGACAGTAACAGATGACTGTTACAGATGACTGTTACAGATGACTTTTACAGATGACTGTTACAGATGACTTTTACAGATGACTGTTACAGATGACTGTTACAGATGACTTTAACAGATGACTGTTACAGATGACTTTAACAGATGACTGTTACCGATGACTGTTACCGATGACTGTTACAGATGACTTTAACAGATGACATTAACAGATGACATTAACAGATGACTGTTACAGATGACTTTTGCAGATGACTGTTACAGATGACAGTAACAGATGACTGTTACAGATGACTGTTACAGATGACAGTAACAGATGACTGTTACAGATGACTGTTACAGATGACTGTTACAGATGACAGTAACAGATGACTGTTACAGATGACTTTAACAGATGACAGTAACAGATGACTGTTACAGATGACTGTTACAGATGACTGTTACAGATGACTGTTACAGATGACTGTTACAGATGACTTTAACAGATGACTGTTACAGATGACTTTAACAGATGACTGTTACAGATGACTGTTACAGATGACTGTTACAGATGACTTTAACAGATGACTGTTACAGATTACTTTAACAGATGACTGTTACAGATGACTGTTACAGGTGACTTTAACAGATGACTTTAACAGATGACATTAACAGATGACTGTTACAGATGACTTTTACAGATGACTGTTACAGATGACTGTTACAGATGACTTTAACAGATGACTGTTACAGATGACTTTAACAGATGACTGTTACAGATGACTTTAACAGATGACTGTTACAGATGACTGTTACAGATGACTGTTTCAGATGACTGTTACAGATGACTGTTACAGATGACTTTAACAGATGACTGTTACAGATTACTTTAACAGATGACTGTTACAGATGACTGTTACAGATGACTTTAACAGATGACATTAACAGATGACTGTTACAGATTACTTTAACAGATGACTGTTACAGATGACTGTTACAGGTGACTTTAACAGATTACATTAACAGATGACTGTTACAGATGACTTTTGCAGATGACTGTTACAGATGACAGTAACAGATGACTGTTACAGATGACTTTAACAGATGACTGTTACAGATGACTTTAACAGATGACTTTAACAGTTGACTTTAACAGATGAATGTTCAGATGACTGTTACAGATGACTTTAACAGATGACTGTTCAGATGACTGTTACAGATGACTGTTACAGATGACTGTTACAGATGACTGTTACAGATGACTTTAACAGATGACTTTAACAGATGACTGTTACAGATGACTGTTACAGATGACTTTAACAGATGACTGTTACAGATGACTTTTAGAGATGACTGTTACAGATGAGTGTTACAGATGACTTTAACAGATGACTTTAACAGATGACTGTTACAGATGACTGTTACAGATGACTGTTACACATGACTGTTACAGATGACTGTTACACATGACTTTAATGTTTAATGTCTACCTTAATTTTCACTGATAATCTTGATGGCTGCTGCGTTGCTGTAGAAGGCGAGGTGAACGATATGCCGAGGTCAACATGGTCACTTGGGTTGGCTTTGGTGAGGAAGAGCAACAGTCTGGGCAGACATCACCAGTCAGAGCAAAACCGGCTTGGTAATTGTAGGTGGTCCAGTCACTGCACGTTCTTGCCTCATTGTAGAACCATCATCATGCAACTACACCAGAACACCCCCAACTTTCTTTTCATGGATGATAATGCTCCATCACAAGCTGCCAGAATGGTCACAGCTGGACTTTAGGAAGTGGGAGTGTCACAAATGGCATGACCCCTGACCTGATCCCCATAGAGCACGTCTGGGACCAGCTGAAGCAGAGGCTGGTTGATCTGATCCCCAAGTGACCTGACAGAACCGTATGAAGCACTTGTAAAAGAGTGGAATTCCTCAGAACAGCATCATGAGGCTGGTGAGGAGCATGAGATGTTGCTGTCAAACTGTTATTGCAGCAAATGGTGGAAATACCTGCTATTGACATGATCAATGTTTGTTATTTGATGCGATCTTTATTATTGTCAAAGTTTTGGGGGTAATAAGTGTCAAACTGATGAAAATGGTGTTTCTTCTAATTCATTATTAGTAATATCAAAGGGAATTTTCTTTCAAATTCAGACCAAATAGAAAAAACACTCATGTAAATAACAATAGCCCTAAACTATTGTGAGTAATGTATAGGTACACATCAATTGTTTGTTTCTAGGAAAGTAAAAATCATTTAAAATAGTTAATATTTAAGTTATTGCCTAATACATTATCGAAAGTGTTCATTCTTTGTATTTGCCAACAATGGCTTAGCTTTTCTATTATTGTTATTTCTATGTTTGCAGAGGTCAGCAGCTCAAACAGAGAGTTCCGTCTTCAGCATCCAGCTGTGTGTCCATGAGGAGTGACCAGTCCAGGGAGAACAATCCATTCTTCAGCCATGAAAATGAACAACACAGGTGAGAGGATTTCTACTTTACCAACCTCAGACAAAAAAAAACTAAAACAACAAAGGTATTTCCCCAAATGTAAATTATTAGTGAACATCAACTGGTTGATTCTAGGACAGAAAATGCATCATTAAAAAAAATCCAATTTAGATTTTTGCTTAATTCTTTATTTGAAGTGTTTATTCTTTATAAATGTCCCCTCTATTTTTCTGGTATTATTTCTATGTTTGCAGAGGTCAGCAGCTCAAACAGAGAGTTCAGTCTTCAGCGTCCAGCTGTATATCCATGAGAAGTGACCAGTCCAGGGAGAACAATCCATTCTTCAGCGCAGAAGATGAACAACAAAAGTAAGAGACTTAGAATAAACAAACTAGCAATAATGGGTTTTTCCCAAATGGGAAATATCACTGCACATCAGTTATTTCTTATAGAATAATTTCATCTTTCAAGAATGTTTAAAGATCCACTCTGATGATCATTGTGTGTTTTCAACATGTTATTGGAACATTTTTCATTTGTTTAAAATGCTGAGACGTGGGTGGTGCACAAACCAGGCCAAAGATCCACGAACGTCTTTTTTTTATCTCGTCTGAGCTGAAATCTGGATCAAAACTGTACAACTGGATAGCTCCGATATTGGTAGCCATTTTTGTTGCACTTGAAGTGTTAAGTTGGGGATGTGAGGGGCTGTAAGCTAGCGGGAGAGAGTGTAGACAAAGGGATGATGGAAAATGTGGGCAGGTCAAGGGTCCCGCCCACAACTCAGAGGTGATTTTCTAATGAACTCCTGCCACTCTGCAGAAACTATGTTCTAGAAAACAACACAGGCGTTTTGATTTTGACTAAGAAGTTATAATCATAAATAAAATAACACTGGGAACACTTTGAAAATTGAGGGTGACTTTAAAGTGAGTTTTTGCCTATTGCTTTATTCGATGTTTTCATTCTTCATTGTTTAAACTCAAAAAACGTCCCCTCTATTTTTCTGGTATTCTTTCTATGTTTGCAGAGGTCAGCAGCTCAAACAGAGAGTTCAGTCTTCAGAGTCCAGCTGTGTGTCCATGAGAAGTGACCAGTCCAGGGAGAACAATCCATTCTTCAGCGCTGAAAATGAACAACACAGGTGAGAGGATTTCTACTTTACCAACCTGAGACAAAAAAACTAAAACAGCAAAGAGATTTCCCAAAATGTAAATTATTAGTGAACATCAACTGTTTGATTGTAGGACAGAAAATGCATCATTAAAAAAAATCCAATTTAGATTTTTGCTTAATTCTTTATTTGAAGTGTTTAGTCTTTATAAATGTCCCCTCTATTTTTCTGGTATTTTTTCTGTGTTTGCAGAGGTCAGCAGCTCAAACAGAGAGTTCAGACTTCAGCATCCAGCTTTGTGTCCATGAGAAGTGACCAGTCCAGGGAGAACAATCCATTCTTCAGCCATGAAAATGAACATCAAAGGTGAGATAGTTTCCATTTTACTGATCTTAAATAAACCGTTTGATTCCCAAATGAAAGACAGTTTACTTTCATCAGAAAACAGGACCTTGGACCTCTGGCCAACAGTCCTTCTTCTCCTTGGTCCAGTTGAAAAATTCCTTCCGTTATTTTTGTATTTAGGCTTAGCCAGATTATGGAGGGGATCAATGATGGTCGTCTGAATAGTTAAATCTGAAATCTTCCCCATATTGAAGCCAACTGGGACAACTGAATCAAACTGAACCAATTTAGTCACATCTGGGGACTACACTTTTCTGGACTGAGATGTCTGAGGTCTTTCCAGGGATCTGCTGTAGACACTCCTCCAGTTTGGGGGTTACAGCTCCGAGTTCTCCAATTACCTTGGACACCACTGTCACCTTCACCTTCCAAGCTTTCTCCAGTTCTTCTCTGAGTCCCTGGTTATTCTCCAGTTTCTCATGTTCCTTCTTCTTGACGTTTTCATCTCTTGGTACTTCTACATCCATCACAACAGCTTTCCTCTGTTCTTTATCCACCACTACAATGTCTGGTTGGTTCCATTACCATCCTGTCCGTCTGGTTCTGGAAGTCCAACAGGATCTTTGTTCTCTCATTCTCTTACACTTTCTGAGGCGTTTCCCATTTTGACTTTAGGGTTTCCAGTCCATATTCTGCACACATGTTCCTGTATATTTTTCCAGCCACTTAGTTATGGCGCTCTATGTATACTTTCCCGGCCAGCATCTTACACCCTGAGTTATGTGTTGGATTGTTTCAGGCGCCTCTCTGACCAGCCTACACTTTGGGTCTTGTCTGGTGTGGTAGATCTGATCCAGCTGAAATGTGCTGCCTCATTTAATAAATCCATATGTAACAATGATATCAAGAGACAAAGTGCTTTTTGAAGATCATCAGAAAAGATTATGTAATTATTTAATAATTTGTTATTATATTATTAATACCTATTTTCTTTATTCTTTTTGATGCCAACAGAAAGGGGAGGATTGATGTTTGTGAGGAGGAGCAGCTCTCCTGCTGTTCTCTGTGTCAGAACATCCTGAAAGATCCCGTCTCTACCAGCTGTGGACACTGGTTCTGCAGGCAGTGCATCACCTCATACTGGGACCAGTCTGATCCATCAGGACTCTGCTCCTGTCCACAGTGTGCAGAAAGATCCAGAAGCAGAGCTGGACTACAGTCCATCAGTCAGGATACAGCTGTTCAAAGTAAGACTGAACATTTTTCTGCAGATTTTGGTCTGCAGGAACTTTTGGATGAACATCAGTTCAGTGTTAAGAGGAGATGTGAAAATTCAACTGAAGGAACTGATGAAACAGGAAGAAAAACTCCCCTCAACAGGATCTACACTGAGCTCTACATCACAGCAAGACTGAGAGAAGAGGTTCATACCCAACATGAAGTGTGGCAGGTGGAGACCGCCTGCATGATCAACTCCCCCCACGATGTTCCAATCAGGTGTCAGGAAATCTTCAAAGCCTTCACTGACCAACATGGATCCATCAGAGTGGTTTTGACCAGCGGAGTTGCTGGAATTGGAAAAACCTTCTCAGTGCAGAAGTTCACTCTGGACTGGGCCGAGGGCTTGGAGAACCAAGACATCAGTGCAGTGATTCCTCTTTCCTTCAGGGAGATGAACTTGATCAGAGATGAACAGCACAGTCTTCTCACTCTCATCCAACGTTTCCATCCAACCTTCCAGAAGATCCCAGCAGAGCAGCTGTCTGTCTGGAAACTTCTCTTCATCTTTGATGGTCTGGATGAAAGCAGACTTTCTCTGGACTTCAACAACAGTCAGGTGGTGTCTGATGTCACTCAGAAGTCATCAATCAATGTTCTTCTGACAAACCTCATCCAGGGACATCTGCTTCCCTCAGCTCTGGTCTGGATCACTTCCAGACCTGCAGCAACCAATCAGATCCCTCCTTCATGTGTCTCCAGGGTAACAGAAGTACGAGGCTTCACTGACTCCCAGAAGGAGGAGTACTTCAGGAGGAGATTCAGTGATGAAGATCTGTCCAGCAGAATCATCTCCCACATCAAGGCCTCCAAGAGTCTCTTCATCATGTGTGGAGTTCCAGTTTTCTGTTGGATCACTGCTGTGGTTCTGGAGAACATGTTGACCACAGAGGAAAGAGAAGAGCTTCCCACCACCCTGACTGACATGTACTCACACTTCCTGATGGTCCAGACAAAGAGGAAGAAGAACAAGTACCAGCAGGAACATGAAGAGAATCCACAGGAGCTGACAGAGAAGGACATGGAAGTTCTCCTGAAGCTGGGGAGGCTGGCATTTGAACATCTGGAGAAAGGAAACATCATGTTCTACCAAGAAGACCTGCAGCAGTGTGGTCTGGATGTCACAGAGGCTTCTTTGTACTCTGGAGTTTGTACTGAGATCTTCAGAAGAGAGTGTGAGATCTTCCAGAAACCAGTTTACTGCTTTGTTCATCTGAGTGTTCAGGAGTTTCTGGCTGCAGTTTACATCATGCACTGTTACAACAACAAGAAGATGGAGGTGGTGGAGACATTTTTGGACAAGGAAATCAACAACCGTCCTTTGGATTATCTTTTTAAAGAAATCTTCATGAAATCCCTAGATAATCAAACTGGTCAACTTGATTTGTGTCTTCGCTTCCTTCATGGTCTCACTGTAGACTCCCACCAAAACATTTTAGGAAAACTGCTGGGTGACATAGAAAATAGTCCTGAAACAATCCAGACAATCATCAACAATCTTAAACAAGGAAAAGCATGCAAAGTTTCTCCTGATAGAAGCATCAACATCTTCCACTGTCTGATGGAGATGAAGGATCTCTCAGTTCATCAGGAGATCCAGGAGTTCCTGACGTCAGAGAACCGATCTGACAAGAACCTCTCAGAAATGCACTGTTCAGCTCTGGTCTACAGGCTGCAGATGTCAGAAGAGGTGTTGGAGGAGTTGGACCTAAACAAGTTCAAAACATCACCAGTGGGTCGCATGCGACTGATCCCAGCAGTGAGAAAGTGCAGAAAGTTTCGGTGAGTTTGGTCTTGATTAGTTCCTGCCTCAAGCTTGGGTCACATACACACTTAAACAGGGATTGACCTGCATGTGTGCTGCAGGTTTTTAGGTTGTCTGGGTCTGTGGAGGGTTGTAGAGAAGAGCAGCTGCATCTAAAGGGAGCGCGCAAAAGACTTTACTTATTTCTAACGTTTTTATTCTGGAAAAAAGTTTAATGCGCTGATTTTGAAAGTGTTGCTGTAGTTTTGCATTTCAAAACTTGATCAAGTCTATATATTTGTGATTTTTAAGTTTTGCAAGTCATTAGGGAATTATTTACAAGTATTTAAGGTCAATATTGCATTCTAAATATTTCTCACACATTTTTATGTTATTGTCAGAAACAAAAAAAAATATTTTTTTTGTCAAACTATTTCATTGCATGATTACCATAGCAAAGTAAACTGCATAAATTGCACGTAAAGTTTGACACCAAACAAGAATGTATACATATCTGTATACATATCATCATGTATACATATTGTCTTTAGTGTTGATTTCACGACCTGCTAGTTCTATGTCGTCATCATCACATTCTGAGGGGAAAAACAGAACTTCTTTCATTTCTTTTTTTGCCTTGGTCATTGTCGCGTCATCCTTTGTAGTAATCTTTTCTTTTCTTGATTTCTTTCAGGTTCAACTCAAGATCACTAGTAGGAAAATCAAAACAATGCTCACGGTAAGAAACAAAGCAAGTCCATCAAAGAAGCCAACAGCGCCTATAGTTTATTCTATTTACCTGATTATTCACTTCTTAACATGTACTGTTTCTGTAGCTGCCGTATTGTTGCTATGGCCTAATCAGGTGGGGATAAAAATTTGAATATGTATCTTTGTCTGATTTAAACGATATTTTTGATTTTGGCATTGTTTTAGATGTTAACATTCTCCCGATGGTTTAGATTTAATCTGACTGACACAGTTTATGTCTAAGTCTAACATTACTCCTGTATCTTTAGCCTCACTTCTGTCTTATAGAGAAAGACTAAAACTGACTGTTAACTCAGTTACTGTGAGCCAGCAGTGAGTGAAGGCGGTTGCTCACAGAACCCTTTTGATCAGAGAACACTGGGTAAAGGGGATAGCTGGTCTCCTTCAGGATGTTATTTGGCCTTCCCAGAATCCTTCGCTCCACCGCAGACTCCAGTGACACCAGGCTTAAACCTGACCTGCATTCTTTATCAGGCGGTTCAGTCTCTTGGCGTACTTCTATGTTTTTTGGATTGAGACTGTCATAAAAGTAGTCCCAATCAGTCTAGTCCAAGCAGGCTTGGAGAGATGAAGTCCTGTCCACTAATCCGATTTTGACTTTTGCTTATCTATCTATTAAATTTTTGTGCTGTGGTGGCACAAGACGCATAAACTTCTGCATCTGTGCAGTAGAGCTGAGTTTGTGTTTGAGGTCCTCAATCAGCAGCGCCTCCATGGCCATATTAGCACATAGATGGATGTAAACCAGCATGAAGAACAGTTGTTGAATTTCCTGAGGCAGAAGGTGGGAACAGAGTGAGACCGAAAGCAGTTCAATGTCTGAGAAGCATCATCTTTCCCAGACTACGATGGAATTACTGTACCTCTGGTTTACTGTACGTAGAGAGACACTCCTCCTCAATTATGAGTTGAAATGGGCTACCAAACCCACTTGTCACTAGTTTCTCATCCCAGTTCATTTCACTGACCAATGTCTCAGTAAATGCGAGCAGACCAGTTTCTCAAATTTCATTCCCACGCTTCCAACTCATCCATCTTGATTCTGAAGGACTGCATCCCTCTTCTCCTTCCTCTTTTTCTAAGGAAAGTCCCACAAGCAACGAGAGAATTGAGTTACTCATTGAGTTACTTAGGGTAAAAATTGCCACTGGTATTCTTATGTTGGAAGAAGGAATTCACAGACGATTTGAGATGTGCTCATATGAACTTACTTGTGAGCCCCTTGCTCAGCTGCCAAGTGCTGGATTTCTTGCCAGTGGACGTGAGGGTCAGGTCCCTGCATCTTTAGTCCGGTCTCTTACTGTCAATGAACAGCAGTTTGGAGTACCTGGCCATCTTTGTTTATTTTGGAGGAGTTAAAAAATGCAACAAGGTCTCCTGAGAACTTCAATGCTCATGAACAATGACAGTGGAATCTGGAAGGCGGGATTGGAAGGAGCCCCCCCAAATAAATAAATAAATAAAAACTGAACTTGAGTAACTTTGCAGCTTTTTAGAACACAACTGCGGGGTTATCACTAAAAAGTTCATATGTTGTACTCACTAAAGATCAGCAGAAGTTAATATGTTTGTTCCTGTTTTTTTTTTTTTATCAAAGCCCTAATTTTCCTGAACCACCTGATCTTTATTGGAATATCGTGGCCTCGGCTCTGCAGTCCAACCCCTCCCATCTGACAGAACTGGATCTGAGTGGGAGCAACCTGCCTGATTTAGCACTAAAGTTCCTGCGTGAAGGACTGGAGAGTCCAAACTGCAAACTGGAAATTCTGAGGTCAGAGCAAAAAAAATGTGTGGTCTGGTTCATTTGTTGGATGTTAAATACCTGGAAAGCCATTGAATTATCTTGCAGTTTTTTACAGTCATAATTAAAATGTTGTAACATTTGAAAAGTTAGATTTTGTAAAACTAAACATTGAATCAAACTCTTCAAAAGTCTACAGATCTTTAGAAGAGTTGTGTTGGTGGAGCCTTAGAGGATTATTACTCTCTGTGTTCCACACCCTAGTTTAGTTTTTAACAGATTTGACTCCATTTTACAGAAAAACTAATAACTGAATGACTTATTCTGAATAATGCTATAGCCAATTTCATTATATTAACTAGATATATAAATATTTCCTTAAAATGATAATAATGACCTTCTGCCAAAAATTATAACTGAACTGGATAGAATATAGACGCTCATAGAAGCTAATATTGTTTACACTTATGACTTACTAAAGTTTCTTAAAATTCATGTAAGCATGTTACTCTAAAAATACTTTTTTAAAAACCTATTTATTATTCTATTATTTTGCATGCAGGTTGAAGAACTGCTGTCTGTCAAAGGCACACTGTGATGTTCTGGCTTTGGCTCTGAAGTCCAACCCGTCCCACCTAAAAGAACTGGACCTGAGTGAAAACAATCTGCAGGAGTCAGATGTTCAGCAGCTTATTGATCTGTTACAGAGTCCAGACATCAAACTGGAGACTCTGAGGTCAGTAGATGGACTTAGTCCAGACGTTTTGATCAGAATTGATACTAATCCTGCTGTGTGAAAGTATGAAGATGAGGTGACTTTCATTCATGTTCTACCTTCTTGTATTTACAGGTGGTTCTGATAGTTCAACAGGGGAAGCAGCAGAAGTGTGTCTGTAGATGTTCTGGACCATGTTACTGGAGGAGGAGAGGAGAGAGATGGAGGAGAAGATAACTTTCAGAGCTTCAGTGAGAACTCTGACATCAGCTCCACTCTTTAAATGCAGTTCTTTTGTTTCAGCTTCACTCTGTGCAAAGATGCTTTTGTTCACCGTTAAACCTTTAGATTCTAGGTTTAACAAAAATACTTGTGTGATTAAAATATTGAGAAAATGTTTGAGGATGAACTAAAGAAGGACTTTGCATTTGGTTTCTTTTCTCACAAATGACATGTTGTCTTATTCATTTTTTAACATTAAGTCAAGTTTTGCTCTTGTAAGTCAGGTTTTGTTTCTTGGAGTGGTGTTTGGTTTGGTGTTGGACATGTGAGAAGATCCAAATGAATCATTAGGAGTAAACATAAAAATGATTTAAAAAAAAATGTCCTTAAATAGTCAAAGTTGAAATTATAGGCAAAAGAAAAACTATAAGAAAATCTTACATTTATTTGTGTTTTTTCCTGATAAACCCTTGATGCTTTGAAATATAACGACTCTGAGAATAGATTGTATTATTAAAGTCTGGCAATAAGTGTTATCTTTTTACTCTGTTGAATGTAAAAAAAATGTCCAGACTGACCATAAGTTTCTACTCGAGCTTCGCTTGTCTTTATTTGTAAAATGACTTTTCTTTTGGTCTATTTTCATTCTGTCTGTGTCTGAAGTAGAGAAATTATAATAAAGTAGATTATTCCTTAAAGAAACTCGTGGAACACCTGTCTGTTCGTCCGTCTGTCCGTGCACACACAATCACTGGCCAGGAGTTTTTTCGGCACACCAATCCAATTGCTCGTTAACACACATTTTCAATCAGCCAACAACATGGCAGCATCACAGTGCATTTAGGCATGTAGACACGATCAGGATGATCTGCTGTAGTTCAAAGCGAGCATCAAAACAAGGAAGAAAGGTGATTGAAGTGACTTTGAACATGGCACGATTGTTCTGTTTTGAGTATTTCAGAAACTGCTGATCTACAGGGATTTTTACCCACAACTATATCTAGGGTTTACAGAGCATGGCCAGAAAAAGTTAAAGTACCCAGAGAGCAGCAGTTCTGTGTGTGGAAGTGGCTTGTTGATGCCAGAGGTCAGAGGAAAATGGCTAGATTGGTTTCAGCTGATAAAAGGGCAACAGCAAATCAAATAACCACTGGTTACAAGCGAGGTCTGCAGAAGAACATCTCTGAACACACAACACGTCTACCCATGAGACAGATGAACTACAGCAGCAGGAGAACACACCGGGTTCCACTCCTGTCAGCTAAGAACAGGAAACTGAGGCTACAATTGAAAACACTCTAACCAAAACTGGACAATAGAAGTTTGGAAAAATGTTGTCTGGTCTGATGAGTCTCCATTTCTGCTGCCACTGTTGGACAGCAAGGTCAGAATTTGGCGTCAGCAACATGAAAGCATGAATAAATCCTGCCTTGTATCAACGGTTTAGGCTGGTGGTGGTGGTGTAATGGTGAGGGAGACATTTTTTGGCACACTTTTGGCCCTTTAGTACCAACTGAGCATGGTTCCAAAGCCACAGCTTATTTATACCTATTGTTGCTGACCATGTCCATCCTTTCATGACTACAGTGTAACATCTTCTGATGTTACTTGCAGCAGGATAAGGCTCCATGTCATAAAGCTGGAATCATCTCAGACTGGTTTCTTCAACATGATTATGAGTTCACTGGACTCTATTGACCTCCACAGTCACCAGATCTTAATAGATCACCTTTGGCATGTGGTGAAACAGGAGATCGGCATCATGGATGTACAACCAACAATTATGTATCAAATTTGTGATGCTGTCACGTCAACATGGACCAAACTCTCTGAGGAATGTTTCCAGAACCTTGTAGAATCTCTGCCACCAAGGATGAAGGCAGTTCTGAAGACAAAAAAAACGTGTTTTTTGTTTTCATTGTTTTGTTTCATTTCTTATCGTCCAGGCTGTCATCCCAATCACTATATCAACATACATAATCATTTTCATTGGCCTATTTTTCTAGCAGTGCACTGTGTTCTGCGAACTGATTGGCTGTTGACCATGTCAATCAATCTCCTGCACAGAATGCGCTGAGCTTGCCAGAGTTAAGCTACGTTCACACCGACCTCTGCATTCATGGAACCTCTTCTAATTAAGTCTATGTTCCGCATTCAGAACTCTTGTCTACGCAAGGTACTAAGTACAAAATACACGGGGATTTAACACACATTACAAGTGAAACCAGAGAATCGGATTTAGGAGTCGCAAATGGACAACATCCCCTTTAATTCAAGAAAATGACAATCGTTTGAAAATGGATCATGGAGGAGAAATTAACAATTGAAGCTTCTGTCTGTTTGTAATGCTTTGAAGCCAAGTCTTTCTCTGTACACTGAAGTCAACAAGGGATTTAACAAAGCAGTTCATACTTAAAAAAGATTTATTACAGAAGTGACAGCTGAGGTAGAAACACTGAACTGAAATGAAACACCACAGTTGGTTTGTCAAACACCAGTTCCTACTTGTCAGGTTACACAGCCTCACAGAGGACAGACCAAGAACTGCAGTAAATGCAGGAGTGTTTTATAAAAGACGGAAATTCTAAGATTTTTTTGCAAAAAAAATGTTTCTTTTAATCTTCCTTTTAATTTTTTACCTACTACAGTGTCTCCATTTTCATTTTTTAATCCGTAGACTTGTAGTCATTTTTGAACATCCTAAATTGCATTCCTTAGTATTTGCGTTGCTTTTTTTTCTTTTTTAAAAATAATATTAAAATCTCATGTTTATGTCAAATTCCACATTTGGGATTGAAAATAACATCAGTGACATCAAGTCCTATTCGCCGCACTAACTGATACAATAATATCAAAGTTACAAATAAGGATTAGACTGAGAAATAACAGCCGCAGTGATAGAAGTTAAAGATCAAACAACATATTTGTGAGTTAAACAAATTAGACAAACATTGTACATATGTTAAAAACACAAATAACTAACAAACAAAAGATATAAACACAATGAACTATATCAGTTGTTGACTTTATAATTGACTCTGTTCCTTTAAAGTTTGAGAAACAAATGCTGCCGTTAAGCTTGTTTTTTTTAGGGAAGAATGAAGAAGTCAAACCGATTCTCTCAGGTCAAAGGTTTGAGACATGAATGATAACGATATGATAGTTTTTAACTGTTGCTGAAGATTCCCTGTGTGTTTGTTTATGGTGTATTTTCAGCACATGCAAATGCACTTATATGTAACATCCCAAGTGATGGTTTCTGATGCTTCAAAGTTTTATGAGATGTTCAAAGTGATCAGAACAGCAGGTCCGACTGGTTCAGACGAGAATCTGATGTATTTCAGACTCTGACGGTATGAGGATGAGATCAGTCGGACTGAGACTCCGAGGACTGCAGAGGAACAACAAGCTGCTGCTGCTTCTTTATCCAGAAGTTTCTTCAATCCATGAAGCCTGAAAGTGTGTGACAGTGGAGCAGCAGTGAGGGGAACAGGTGAGAATCTGCAGGTGTCCTCAGCATCTCGGTGTAGTTCGGTGTTTCTCAACTAGTCCCCCCCATCCAGGGGGCTGTGGTACGATGCCAGGGGAGTCGTGGGACAACCCGGGGATCATGCAGGTTATATTACACAGTTGGTCGGTAGACATTGTCAGACATTTTCATCGTAATCTCATATAGTTGCTGACAAAAAAGTTTAATAGAGCAAAAAAAAAAAAAAAACTACCTGAAGAGCCGGTTGGGACCCGGAAGAACCTGCTGTTTTGAGCAATCTGATCCAAAAGAGTAGAATCACTTGGAAGAGCCGGAATTCCTATCACTGCTGCTGACACTCTGGAGGCGGGGCTACAGGCTGACATCTCTGCTCTGATTGGATGATTGTGGTCTAACAGGTTCAGCTGGTTATGAACAGAAATAGCAGAAGCAACAACAGGAAATCAACTTTTTCACAGTGAAATATTAAATAACTAAGAAATAAAGAAACATTTTTGAATGATTTAAAAAAAGCTGAAGAGAAATAAGTCTCAGCAGTCAGAACTGTCAATATAAAAAGAGGGTTTGGGTTCATTTCCATTTAACTTGATTACCATTTCAATGTAAGCTGCCTTAAAGGGAAAGCTGGTATTTTATTTACCAGTAAGGCAGAAGTATCCAGAACTTGTGTGAGTGGTAGTCAGTCCACCTTCCTTTTTTATGGGTAGAGGTTAGTTGATGGACAGGTTAAAAAAGAGTCATAAATACACTCATGGTGAGGTCAGATGGGTTACAGGTGTGTCAAAAGTCTTTGCCTGCAAAGAAAGAGACCAGAAGACTGCACTGGCAGAGATAACTGGAAGAGGAAGACAGAGACATGACAAGATTACTGCAGTGAACAGCAGCTGTTTGCACAAACTGCAGTGAATATGCTGTGTTTGTGTTAGGACGCTAAACTTTCTCTTCATCTTTTTATAAATTAATATGTTTATCATGACTTTCATATGCTGAACTCAAAGTGAAAGCTGATGGTTCAAATCCGACAGGTGAAGATGGATTCCACTGAGGAGCAGCAGATGAAAATAGAGTCTTCAGCGTCCAGCTGTGTGTCTATGAGGAGTGACCAGTCCAGAGAGAACAATCCATTCTTCAGTTCTGAAAATGAACATAAAAGGTGAGACAGTTTCTGTTTTACTGACCTGAGATAAGACAAAGGCTAAACTACTTTGTGATGTTCTCAAATGTATACTAAACTCCTCACAGCAAGTTAGGGATTTGATAAAAAACTCTGAGGATGGCGTACACAGTGTTTGTTTCACTTCACAGATGATAGGGAGGTAATTGTATCGTGGCGACAGAAAACTCTTGTAGTGTTTTCCTCATGATGGTCTCCCTGTGTTCAGTGGGTCTGACTTGTTTGAGCCAAAACCAAACATATTATTGGAAAAACGTCTTCTGTCTTTGTCAAGTCCAACATCCTGTGGGTCTGAAAAGCTGATTTTGTGAGTCATTCCAAGTTCATCTTTCAAACAGACATGAACACAGTGTCGCTTAACGGATGAGCATCACCACCTGGTCATCTTCAGGCGTCTTCAGGTTGGCCGTAGACAGGTAGATGTTGCCGGTGAACTAGAATTCTTGTCTCTACCCCTACATTTAGCCCTCCAACTGGAAAGTTTATGGAAAAGTTGTGTCTTTGAATTCCGACGGCACTACTCCTCGATGACATCATCAATATTCGCCGGTCATCTTTGTTAACGCGTAGCTGCCAGCGCTCGGAAAATACTTCAAAACATCAGTTTTATAACCTTAAAAGTCGTGCTAAAACAAGTCATTACTTCTATTTAAATGTAAACTTCTGTGGTTCAGAGCACACCTACGTCAAGAAATGCATCTTTCCTCCGCGGCACAGTGCGATGCGGAACACCCTACTGGCAGAGGGATACAGAACTCAAAGTCTCTTCACCTTCTCTTTAAAAAACAATTTCTGACACCCCTGTCACTTCAAATGCCCCTTCAGTTGGAGGGGTATGGGGAAGCCAGAGGGGTAAGATAAGAGAGGTAAGAATTCCAATTTGGCCTCGGATAAAGACGCAGAACTACCATCAGAGTTTCTGACCCAGGAGTGGAACCCCTCCAGTGTCATACCACAACCATAACCATGACTGTTCAGATGACTGTTACAGATGACTGTTACAGATGACTTTAACAGATGACTGTTACCGATGACTGTTACAGATGACTTTAACAGATGACTGTTACCGATGACTGTTACAGATGACTGTTACAGATGACTGTTACAGATGACTGTTACAGATGACTTTAACAGATGACTGTTACAGATTACTTTAACAGATGACTGTTACAGATGACTGTTACAGGTGCCTTAAACAGATGACATTAACAGATGACTGTTACAGGTGCCTTAAACAGATGACATTAACAGATGACATTAACAGATGACTGTTACAGATGACTGTTCAGATGACTTTAACAGATGACTGTTACAGATGACTTTAACAGATGACTGTTCAGATGACTGTTACAGATGACTTTAACAGATGACTGTTACAGATGACTTTAACAGATGACTTTTACAGATGACTGTTACAGATGACTGTTACAGATGACTGTTCAGATGACTTTAACAGATGACTGTTCAGATGACTTTAACAGATGACTGTTACAGATGACTTTAACAGATGACTGTTCAGATGACTTTAACAGATGACTTTAACAGATGACTTTTACAGATGACTGTTACAGATGACTTTAACAGATGACTTTAACAGATGACTGTTACAGATGACTTTAACAGATGACTGTTACAGATGACTTTAACAGATAAGTGTTACAGATGACTTTTACAGATGACTTTAACAGATGACTTTTACAGATGACTGTTACAGATGACTTTAACAGATGACTGTTCAGATTACTGTTGCAGATGACTGTAACAGATGACTTTAACAGATGACTGTTACAGATGACTGTTACAGATGACTGTTACAGATGACTGTTACAGATGACTTTAACAGATGACTGTTACAGATGACTTTTACAGATGACTGTTACAGATGAGTGTTACAGATGACTTTAACAGATGACTTTAACAGATGACTTTAGCAGATGACTGTTACAGATGACTGTTCAGATGACTGTTACAGATGACTGTTACAGATGACTGTTACAGATGACTGTTCAGATGACTGTTACAGATGACTGTTACAGATGACTGTTACAGATGACTTTAACAGATGACTTTAACAGATGACTTTAGCAGATGACTGTTACAGATGACTGTTACAGATGACTTTAATGTTTAATGTCTACCTTAATGTTCACTGATGACCTTGATGGCTGCGGCGTTGCTGTAGAAGGCGAGGTGAACGATACGCCGAGGTCAACATGGTCACTTGGGTTGGCTTTGGTGGGGAAGAGCAACAGTCTGGACAGACATCACCAGTCAGAGCAAAACCGGCTTGGTAATTGTAGGTGGTCCAGTCACTGCACGTTCTTGCCTCATTGTAGAACCATCATCATGCAACTACACCAGAACACCCCCAACTTTCTTTTCATGGATGATAATGCTCCATCACAAGCTGCCAGAATGGTCACAGCTGGACTTTAGGAAGTGGGAGTGTCACAAATGGCATGATCCCTGACCTGATCCCCATAGAGCACGTCTGGGACCAGCTGAAGCAGAGGCTGGTTGATCTGATCCCCAAGTGACCTGACAGAACCGTATGAAGCACTTGTGAAAGAGTGGAATTCCTCAGAACAGCATCATGAGGCTGGTGAGGAGCGTGAGATGTTGCTGTCAAACTGTTATTGCAGCAAATGGTGGAAATACCTGCTATTGACATGATCAATGTCTGTTATTTGATGCGATCTTTATTATTGTCAACGTTTTGGGGGTAATAAGTGTCAAACTGATGAAAATGGTGTTTCTTCTAATTCATTATTAGTAATATCAAAGGGAATTTTCTTTCAAATTCAGACCAAATAGAAAAAACACTCATGTAAATAACAATAGCCCTAAACTATTGTGAGTAATGTATAGGTACACATCAATTGTTTGTTTCTAGGAAAGTAAAAATCATTTAAAATAGTTAATATTTAAGTTATTGCCTAATACATTATCGAAAGTGTTCATTCTTTTTATTTGCCAACAATGGCTTAGCTTTTCTATTATTGTTCTTTCTATGTTTGCAGAGGTCAGCAGCTCAAACAGAGAGTTCAGTCTTCAGAGTCCAGCTGTATATCCATGAGAAGTGACCAGTCCAGGGAGAACAATCCATTCTTCAGCGCTGAAAATGAACAACAAAAGTAAGAGACTTAGAATAAACAAACTAGCAATAATGGGTTTTTCCCAAATGGGAAATATCACTGCACATCAGTTATTTCTTATAGAATAATTTCATCTTTCAAGAATGTTTAAAGATCCACTCTGATGATCATTGTGTGTTTTCAACATGTTATTGGAACATTTTTCATTTGTTTAAAATGCTGAGACGTGGGTGGTGCACAAACCAGGCCAAAGATCCACGAACGTCTTTTTTTTATCTCGTCTGAGCTGAAATCTGGATCAAAACTGTACAACTGGATAGCTCCGATATTGGTAGCCATTTTTGTTGCACTTGAAGTGTTAAGTTGGGGATGTGAGGGGCTGTAAGCTAGCGGGAGAGAGTGTAGACAAAGGGATGATGGAAAATGTGGGCAGGTCAAGGGTCCCGCCCACAACTCAGAGGTGATTTTCTAATGAACTCCTGCCACTCTGCAGAAACGATGTTCTAGAAAACAACGCAGGCGTTTTGATTTTGACTAAGAAGTTATAATCATAAATAAAATAACACTGGGAACACTTTGAAAATTGAGGGTGATCTGATGGGACTTTAAATGTGAGTTTTTGCCTATTGCTTTATTCGATGTTTTCATTCTTCATTGTTTAAACTCAAAAAACGTCTCCTCTATTTTGCTGGTATTATTTCTATGTTTGCAGAGGTCAGCAGCTCAAACAGAGAATTCCGTCTTCAGAGTCCAGCTGTGTGTCCATGAGGAGTGACCAGTCCAGGGAGAACAATCCATTCTTCAGCGCAGAAAATGAACAACACAGGTGAGAGGATTTCTACTTTACCAACCTGAGACAAAAAAACTAAAACAGCAAAGAGATTTCCCAAAATGTAAATTATTAGTGAACATCAACTGTTTGATTGTAGGACAGAAAATGCATCATTAAAAAAAATCTAATTTAGATTTTTGCTTAATTCTTTGTTTGAAGTGTTTATTTTTTATACTTTAAACTTTAAAAAATGTCCCCTCTATTGTTCTGGTATTATTTCTGTGTTTGCAGAGGTCAGCAGCTCAAACAGAGAGTTCAGTCTTCAGCGTCCAGCTTTGTGTCCATGAGAAGTGACCAGTCCAGGGAGAACAATCCATTCATCAGTCATGAAAATGAACATCAAAGGTGAGATAGTTTCCATTTTACTGATCTTAAATAAACCGTTTGATTCCCAAATGAAAGACAGTTTACTTTCATCAGAAAACAGGACCTTGGACCTCTGGCCAACAGTCCTTTCTCTCCTTGGTCCAGTTGAGAAATTCCTTCCGTTAGTTTGGATTTAGGCTTGGCCAGATTATGGAGGGGATCAATGATGGTCGTCTGAATAGTTAAATCTGAAATCTTCCCCATATTGAAGCCAACTGGGACAACTGAATCAAACTGAACCATTTAGTCACATCTGGGGACTACACTTTTCTGGACTGAGATGTCTGAGGTCTTTCCAGGGATCTGCTGTAGACACTCCTCCAGTTTGGGGGTTACAGCTCCGAGTTCTCCAATTACCATGGACACCACTGTCACCTTCACCTTCCAAGCTTTCTCCAGTTTCTCATGTTCCTTCTTCTTGACGTTTTCATCTCTTGGTACTTCTACATCCATCACAACAGCTTTCCTCTGTTCTTTATCCACCACTACAATGTCTGGTTGGTTCCATTACCATCCTGTCCGTCTGGATCTGGAAGTCCAACAGGATCTTTGCTCTCTCATTCTCTTACACTTTTGGAGGCGTTTCCCATTTTGACTTTAGGGTTTCCAGTCCATATTCTGCACACATGTTCCTGTTTATTTTTCCAGCCACTTAGTTATGGCGCTCTATGTATACTTTCCCGGCCAGCATCTTATACCCTGAGTTATGTGTTGGATTGTTTCAGGCGCCTCTTTGACCAGCCTACACTTTGGGTCTTGTCTGGTGTGGTAGATCTGATCCAGCTGACATGTGCTGTCTCATTTAATAAATCCATATGTAACAATGATATCAAGAGACAAAGTGCTTTTTGAAGATCATCAGAAAAGATTATGTAATTATTTAATAATTTGTTATTATATTATTAATACCTATTTTCTTTATTCTTTTTGATGCCAACAGAAAGGGGAGGATTGATGTTTGTGAGGAGGAGCAGCTGTCCTGCTGTTCTCTGTGTCAGAACATCCTGAAAGATCCCGTCTCTACCAGCTGTGGACACTGGTTCTGCAGGCAGTGCATCACCTCATACTGGGACCAGTCTGATCCATCAGGACTCTGCTCCTGTCCACAGTGTGCAGAAAGATCCAGAAGCAGAGCTGGACTACAGTCCATCAGTCAGGATACAGCTGTTCAAAGTAAGACTGAACATTTTTCTGCAGATTTTGGTCTGCAGGAACTTTTGGATGAACATCAGTTCAGTGTTAAGAGGAGATATGAAAATTCAACTGAAGGAACTGATGAAACGGGAAGAAAAACTCTCCTCAACAGGATCTACACTGAGCTCTACATCACAGCAAGACTGAGAGAAGAGGTTCATACCCAACATGAAGTGTGGCAGGTGGAGACCGCCTGCATGATCAACTCCCCCCACGATGTTCCAATCAGGTGTCAGGAAATCTTCAAAGTTCTAACTGACCAACATGGATCCATCAGAGTGGTTCTGACCAGTGGAGTTGCTGGAGTTGGAAAAACCTTCTCAGTGCAGAAGTTCACTCTGGACTGGGCCGAGGGCTTGGAGAACCAAGACATCAGTGCAGTGATTCCTCTTTCCTTCAGGGAGATGAACTTGATCAGAGATGAACAGCACAGTCTTCTCACTCTCATCCAACGTTTCCATCCAACCTTCCAGAAGATCCCAGCAGAGCAGCTGTCTGTCTGGAAACTTCTCTTCATCTTTGATGGTCTGGATGAAAGCCGACTTTCTCTGGACTTCAACAACAGTCAGGTGGTGTCTGATGTCACTCAGAAGTCATCAATCAATGTTCTTCTGACAAACCTCATCCAGGGACATCTGCTTCCCTCAGCTCTGGTCTGGATCACTTCCAGACCTGCAGCAACCAATCAGATCCCTCCTTCATGTGTCTCCAGGGTAACAGAAGTACGAGGCTTCACTGACTCCCAGAAGGAGGAGTACTTCAGGAGGAGATTAGGTGATGAAGATCTGTCCAGCAGAATCATGTCCCACATCAAGGCCTCCAAGAGTCTCTTCATCATGTGTGGAGTTCCCGTTTTCTGTTGGATCACTGCTGTGGTTCTGGAGAACATGTTGACCACAGAACAGAAAGGAGAACTTCCTAAGACCTTGACTGACATGTACTCACACTTCCTGATGGTCCAGACAAAGAGGAAGAAGAACAAGTACCAGCAGGAACATGAAGAGAATCCACAGGAGCTGACAGAGAAGGACATGGAAGTTCTCCTGAAGCTGGGGAGGCTGGCATTTGAACATCTGGAGAAAGGAAACATCATGTTCTACCAAGAAGACCTGCAGCAGTGTGGTCTGGATGTCACAGAGGCTTCTTTGTACTCTGGAGTTTGTACTGAGATCTTCAGAAGAGAGTGTGAGATCTTCCAGAAACCAGTTTACTGCTTTGTTCATCTGAGTGTTCAGGAGTTTCTGGCTGCAGTTTACATCATCCACTGTTACAACAACAAGAAGATGGAGGTGGTGGAGAACTTCTTGTTAGAAAAAACAGAAAACTCATTTTTAGATGAAACAAATGACTCGTCTTTAAATGAAACTTTTTCAACGTTACATGAGTTTCTGGGAAGAATCGTGATGAAAGCCCTGCGGAGTCAAACTGGTCACCTTGATCTGTTTACTCGTTTCCTTCATGGTCTCACAATAGAGTCCAACCAGAAACTCTTAGGATGTATTTTGGGTCAGACAGAAAAGAATCAAGAAATCGTCCAGACAATCATCGACAACCTCAAAAAAATACAAACATGCACAATGTCTCCTGACAGAGCCATCAACATCTATCACTGTCTGATGGAGATGAAGGATCTCTCAGTTCATCAGGAGATCCAAGAGTTCCTGAAGTCAGAGAACAAATCAGACAAGAACATCACAGACATCAACTGCTCAGCTCTGGCCTACATGCTGCAGATGTCAGAGGAGGTTCTGGATGAGCTGGACCTGAACAGGTTAGACACAACAGTTTCAGGTTGTTTGAGACTCTTCCCCGCTGTGAGGAACTGCAGAAAGTTTCGGTGAGTCCAGACTTGATTCTCTAGAATGTACTTTTGAGCAACTGTTGAATTGTCTAAATATGTTTTAATCTGTAAGAAAGCTAAGTTTTTGTTATACTGGAAGTGCAGTCAAAGTTTTAATTCAAGATTCAAAATAGTTCCAACCTTGTCTTTGCTTTAAAGCAGTTGTTCTCATTTCATTGGGGATTCCATGGAGAGATATTCAGAATCATTATTTGATTGTTAATATTTTGTACACTTTCTTATAGTATTTTGATTTTAGAAAATGTACTTTTTGTTGGATTACTATTTTATTGCTGAATCATTTGAACAAAATAATGATGTAGTTTATACATAAAGTTGTGCAGATCCTGTAAAGTCTTATAGATGGCATTTATACTGTTTTACAGGTTGATCTCACAACCTTTAGAGTAATAAGAGTTATAAGACTTAGTACCACGGCATCACAGTCTAAAAGGGAAAACATATTTACAACAATAAGGATTTTTTCATTGAGGTGATCAATAGTAGACATCTTTTCATTTCTTCATTTTTTTTCAGGTTCCACTCAAGATTAATAATGGAAAAAGCACAATTATTTGACTGGTAAGAGACATGGCCTCATCAAGTTCCTCTGATAAGTTATTTTATGAGCAGCCTCCTCATTGTGTTTGGGGTCATGGGTCGTATGTGTTGATGGTTGGGGGCGGGTAAAGGGCAGGTTGGGTTTTTATTGCGTTTCTGTTTTTAAATGTAAAGCGCTTCGAGTTGTGCGAGGTATGAGAAGCGCTTTTTATAAATAAAGTTTAATTTAATTTGATTATGGCAATTAGCAGCACTCATTGTTCTTTCCAGTTAGAATCCCTTTTTAATCATCTTTTTTTTTAAAACGTTCCCAGTGGTCTTTTTATGTTTATGTGGTTTTTAGCCAAAAATCTGTGTTGTCCTCTGGGGTATAGTTTCAACAGAGCATCGGAATGGAGCTTATGAATCACTAAAAAATGCAATTTGAAGCTAAATTTTCTTTTACATGTCCTCTGTCATGAAAAACAAAAACATTTTACTTAAATTTAACTTTCTAATTTTTTGAAAATGGTTTAAGTCTGAAATAGAATGTATCCATCGGTTGGACATTATTAGAAAGCAGCAGTTTCTTTCATTAAGATGACTTGGATCAAACACTGGAATCTTTTGAGCTCCAACACAAACTAAACCGTTTACCCCTGATGTCATCAGGAAGATTTACAATCTGTTAACAGATGTTTGTTGTGCTTCATGACAGTTAACAGCAGCCTAGTAAGACATGCTGTCCCATTAATCCAATGAATCATGGGAGATGTAGTTAAGTGCAGAAAGACTCATGTCACCGAGCTTCATTTTTGTATTCCCTTTTTCCATGCTCTGACACCGGATCCTGTGGATCTGTGATCCGTACGGATCCTGTTAGTTATGGATCCTTGTCACTTGCCATACAGCACACGCGTGTGCTGCTAATGCCCCCCCCTCACACTCTTCATTTTAAATGAATTATCCATTCACACCATCATATTCACGTCGTCTGCCTTTGTTTTTACGCGGCAAAGTCGGTGCTGGAAGTTTGTCTTAAGTGCTGGAGTTCATGCCAGTGGACATGAGGGTCTTGTGTCTTGGAAGGTCTCTCACTGTAACTGTAATTGTACAAGTTATTAACTCCACCCCCTATTTTAAACTTCAAAAAACTCATATACCAAATAAGTGATCAGCAGAAGCTAAAGAGGTTATTGTTGTTTCTGTCATCAAAGCCCTGATTATCCTGCACCACCTGAGCTTCATTGGAATATCGTGGCCTCGGCTCTGAAGTCCAACCCGTCCCATCTGACAGAACTGGATCTGAGTGACAGCAGGCTGCTTGATATAGCAGTGAAGTTGCTGTGTGAAGGTCTGGAGAGTCCAAACTGCAAACTGGAAATACTGAGGTCAGAGCTATAACTTGTGTTGTTGGGTCTTTTTTTTTAATTACCTAAAAGTTTTGAGTTTGAGAAATTAATGTTTAAATGTCTTTGGTAAAATATGAAAAGATAAATGTTGCAAAATTAAACATAGAATTTGAATTTACAGTCTCATCTTTGTAAAAGTTAAGTGTTAGTTGTGGCATCATTATGTTCTGTGTTCAACACCCTACTTTAGTTTATTAAAAAACTTAAAATGAAATAAAAGCTCCAATTTTTGTATCCAGAATAAGTTTTAGTTTATTAACTGAAGAAACACAGATTTCCTTACAACATTTTTATGATTGTCTTTTGCAGAAAATGTAAATTGAATTGAAACTAGAATTTAGAAGTTAGTGGTTTTTTATTTCTCAGTTTCTTAAGGTTTATAGAAACAAACTGCACTTTAAAGCTCAAACAACATTTTCTTGATCCATTTAATCAAGTTCTACACTATTTTGCATTCAGGTTGAAGCGCTGTCGTTTGTCAAAGATCAGCTGTAAGGTTCTGGTTTCGGCTCTACAGTCCAACTCGTCCCACCTGACAGAGCTGGACCTGCGTAAAAATAATCTGCAGCGTTCAGATGTTCAGCAGTTCCTTAATCTGTTACAGAGTCCAGACAGCAAACTGCTGATTCTAAGGTCAGTAGAAGGTTGGGCTCAGTCCAGATACTGTCATCAAAATGTTCCTTCTTTTGGTTCACCGATGAAAATGAAGACGCTTTCATTCATGTTCCTCCTTCTTTCATGTACAGGTGGCTCTGATGGTCCATCAGGCAAAGCAGAAGCCGTTTGTCTGCAGATGTTCTGGACCATGAAGGAGAGAGGAGTGATGGAGGTGTCAGAGGAGGAGAAGATGACCATCAGAGCCTGAATGAGAACTCCATTCTTAAAAATGTTGTTTTGTTGGAAAGATGCTTTTTTCACCTTTAAACCTGTAGATTGTAGTTTTAAAAAACATATTTTAGTGATGAAAATGATGAGGAAATGTTTGAGAACAACAACCTTGTGATTGGTTTATCTATCAATCTTCTTTCAGGGTGAATTAGATGTTTTATCGTCTTTATCCATTTCTCCAGCAACTCTTTGATGATAAAAGCAGGTTTTTGTGCAGCAGCCTGCCAGGAAAAGGAGCACTCGAAATGCAGGAGACGAGACTTGTGGCAGAAACTGAACCGTGTCAAACCCACAGAGAAACCCACAGGGCAGCAGAGCACCTGACCTGACAACAGTGAACTGAAAACCAGACACTTAAATACACTGAGGTTGATGAACTAAATGAAGACAGTTGTGGATGATTAACCTGAACCGAGTGAGACTGACGTGGAACACAGAACATGACAAAAGCATTGCATCACCTAAGCACAGAATTCTCACACGGCCTGTTAAAACATGAGATTTAACTAACATTTTATAAATGAACAGATTTGGAATCTGATTCAAATTTCTACAGCTGTTAGAAAACGGTAAACTTTTGTTGGACATGTCCAAATGAGGCATGTTAATAAGAAAAAAAAACCCTGAAAGAGGTTTAAAAACTTAAAGCTGAAACTGTTAAGTTTAACCAATAAAAACAAATGATCTCTGAGTGTGACAATGTCAGGAGGACTCTGAATTCACAGTCAATAGCACTGGAGGAAAATACTCCCGCAATGTTTCTCAGCTTAGACGCTGAGAAGGCATTCGATCGGGTAAACCTCCTCCAACAATCACTGAGACACATGGGTTTTAGAGATGTATTTGGTGACTGGATTAAAATATTTTGCAAAAACTCAAATTGTGTGCATTTTATATTACTGAAAACTAAAAAAGAAAAGGAGGACTTGGGTTACCTGATTTAAAGCTTCACTATTGGACATCACTGCTTTGCACAACCTGCATTAAGGTCACTGATGACCAGGACACTCAATGGTCATCAATTGAAGAGAACTCCTTTCCTGGACTAATGCTGCATATTCTCCCTTTCATGAGCTAGCATGCCATTAAACAGGTCAAGATCAATAACCCATGGATCCTACAAACACTTAAGACATGGAACTCTATCCAGAAATGTCCTGGAGGTACCAAGAACAGATTCCCACTTTAACTGGCTCCTCTTGATGTGGAGGAGTAGTGACTACTCCACGGTGGAACATCTTCAAATCCACAAACCCAAACTGGATGAACTGGATGAGCAAACTCCCACAAACCCTTCAGCACCCTGTGGAGCTGGTCCACTGTTACACAACCAGGACAGAAACCACATTGTTGGTCCTGGATCTGACATCATTTAACTAAAGACACAATAAAGTAGATTTTTCCTCAAAGAAACGTGTAACATCTATGGTGTGTTCTCTCCGTCTGGGAGCCATCAGTGTAGGAACTATCTTTTATTCTGCAACTGCAGGTAACAATGAAAAGGATTCTTTAGAAAACTGCATTGTGATGCTTTGTTCAGAAGAAAATCATTTTAACTGTAACATACACCAGTGTACAGTTGCTGTTTTACAGCACCGCATGGTGGACAGAGGAAGAACTGCAGGTGAAGTTCATATTTTAGAAAACAGAACACAGTCTGCACATGCTAAGTTTACAACTGGAATTTCTGTCATGAAAATCCATAGACATTAAATGCCAGCTTTATATGTGTAATCTGCTGAGAAACCATATTGTTTAAGATGTTGATGTAGAACAGAGAATTATGCAGGTTTACAACAGGAGAAAAAAAAGATCTAAAATGTCTAACAAACTTCTTATCTAATGGTTTTTAAAATCTTGTCAATCAAAAATTTATGTAAACCTAATTATTTATTAATTTAATATTTCTTCATGCACATCAAATACCTGGCTTTAGTAAGAATCTGAGCAGCCTTTCACATTCACAGCCCTCTGGTGATCATCCAGTTCCACGAGGATTCATTTGGAGCTTTAACCCAGCACCACTCAGAACGATGAAGCCACCTGATGATGGAGAAACGTTCAGATTTTAAGAAGATTTGAAGTCCAGATGTCATGACTCAACTTCAAAATTAAATGAATCATCTAATCTGTTATCAAATTAGATGGCAAAAGAGCTTCAAAATAAAATAGAAAGAAATGCACAGCAGATAGTACAACGTTTTTTTATGCACACTCACAGAAACAATCACATCCACAAAAACTCAACTCTTTGGGATTTGGGATTGAAAATAACATCAGTGACATCAAGTCCTATTCGCCGCACTAACTGATACAATAATATCAAAGTTACAAATAAGGATTAGACTGAGAAATAACAGCCGCAGTGATAGAAGTTAAAGATCAAACAACATATTTGTGAGTTAAACAAATTAGACAAACATTGTACATATGTTAAAAACACAAATAACTAACAAACAAAAGATATAAACACAATGAACTATTTCATTTGTTGACTTTATAATTGACTCTGTTCCTTTAAAGTTTGAGAAACAAATGCTGCCGTTAAGCTTGTTTTTTTTAGGGAAGAATGAAGAAGTCAAACCGATTCTCTCAGGTCAAAGGTTTGAGACATGAATGATAACGATATGATAGTTTTTAACTGTTGCTGAAGATTCCCTGTGTGTTTGTTTATGGTGTATTTTCAGCACATGCAAATGCACTTATATGTAACATCCCAAGTGATGGTTTCAGATGCTTCAAAGTTTTATGAGATGTTCAAAGTGATCAGAACAGCAGGTCCGACTGGTTCAGACGAGAATCTGGTGTATTTCAGACTCTGACGGTATGAGGATGAGATCAGTCGGACTGAGACTCCGAGGACTGCAGAGGAACAGCAATCTGCTGCTGCTTCTTCTTCCAGAAGTTTCTTCAATCCATGAAGCCTGAAAGTGTGTGACAGTGGAGCAGCAGTGACAGGAACAGGTGAGAATCTGCAGGTGTCCTCAGCATCTCGGTGTAGTTTGACTGAGTGAAGTGCAGAAATGTTTCTCTGCTGTCTGGAAATCTGTGAGAGCGATCAGGAAGACTCCAACGTCTTCTCCTCACAGCTGTGACATCAACCTGATTACAAATTAGACTCATCGCTGACTTCATGACAACAAACAGCAGTTGTGAGGGAGAACGGTCATGGAGGAGGAAGATTTCTGTGAGCTTGCATGACTTGACTGTTTGCAAGAATGTGTTTCCATAAGAGCAAAACAGTGATGACATCTGTCTCCCTGTCTGTTCACTTCTGGAGGCGGGGCCACAGGCTGACATCTCTACTCTGATTGGACGATTGTGGTCGAACAGGTTCAACTACCGACAAAAGAATAATTGTATTTCTAATGAAAAATGAAAATCTTAAAGAGTAAGATAAGATTAGAAGATGAAACTAAAACCATTGAAACGTCTATTGAGATAAGCAAAGTATTCCAAACTAAAATAAAAACATTTGATTAATTTTGGTTCTCACAGGTATTTTAGGTTACAATATTTTTTCAATGCAAAAGGAGCTGCTCTCTTCATGTGAATCAGGCATCCTTTTATTTATCTACCCACTGAGCACTGTTTATCCCACACAGACGACATGTTTGTCGTGATTGTTGTTTTATGAATTCTCAGTTTGGGCTGTTGGCTCGTGTTCCACTTAATGATGAAGATGAGCTGCTCAAAGGAAGAGGAACCTCCAGGATTCAGCTGTTCAGCGTTCACAAAGACGGTCCAGTTGAGAGATGAACTCTCAGACACAAAGTAAGAAACAACAACGCCGTCATAATCCCAACAATCCTGTTGGGCTTTGGTCGTGTTCCTGCAGAGAGAATCCACATCTTCTGTCCCGTCAGATCTTCTCGGTTCTCCTTCGGTTCCTCCAAAGCTCTGATGTGTTTGTGTTTGCAGAGCTCAGCTTCCTCACTCAGACCAGTCTTCAACATCCAGCTGTGTCTCCATGAAGAGCGACTTCTCCAAAGTTGATAATCCCAACTTCCGAGCTGAAGCTGGACCACCAGACCCAAAGTAGGAGACCGTTTTCCTGTAAACTCAAGAATCTTGACGGTTGAGATGATGGAATGTTTCCAACAATGTGAACGTCTCTGCTTCCTGTGTTACGTTGGCTGGGATTTTGATTAATCTGTTCATTAAAAGCTGTAAGGACTTCTTTTCTTACCTGGTTGCGATCCATTTGAGGACCTGGTCTTTGGTTAGTTGGGCATTGACAACATGGACTTTCCGTCCGAGTTAAGTCTATTTTTCTTTATTATTGGATTATCGTCCTCATATGGACATCTGACCAAACTGCAGGACTTTGCCACAAAAAGCTCTGGACATCAAAGCAAACCCAGACAGAAGACAAAGTTGGACATTTTTAGGGTTCATCTTACATTGAAACCTGTTGATTCTCTCGGCACTGATTTGTCACTTTGTGGTTGGAACAGGTTGCACTAGTATGAACCGTAACAAACCTTTCTTTGATAAAAACAGGAAGTTACCTGTGATTTTAATGCATCACAAATATTTGAACACAAGGAAGAAAACTGAATTCTCACACTAAAACGAAAATATTTGTTGTTTGATCAACAGCTGATGACTATTTTTAAGTTTTCGTCTGTGTTTGTTTTTGTTTTTTCTAGCTCTAATGGGCAAAAATAGACATTTTGTATATTTTTGGTACTATAGGGTGCACTGCATTATAAGGCGATAACCGCCAGTGAATGGTCTATTTTCAAACTTAAGAAAGGCACATTATGTGAGACAAAAGACTCAGATATAAGTCAGTCAGTCAGACTTTCTCAATTGCCTTCACCGTAATTCTAGGAGATGTTTGTAACAAGCTTCACGTTAGCCACATTAGACTATGCTCACATACTGTACCACAAAATGCCATGTGACAGTGACTGCAGTGGCAGTCTTGTGACAGGCGGGATGATGCCATTACAAAATGGAGCGACAGTTAGGCAGTCACAGGTCGGTGACAGCCGCAATTGCAGGCCGGCAGCAGCTCTGACTGGACGATGTGCATGGTAGCAATTGTATTTGTGAACGCGGTATTAGAAACATTAACCGAGACTCTAGTCAATGATCCGAGTTGCTCTCGGATCCATCTTTCAAGGTGGTCTCGGTTCTTTTCCAATTGGACTGAGCTCCGGTTCGCTCCGAGATTCAGATCTTCTCTGTTTTCCTTTGAATTCTGCAGTTCCTCCAGATCGCCGTTGAGACACAGCAACTCATTGAAATGTTGCAGAGATCAGAAGCTTCCTGACAGACTCCAGTCTCCTGGATCCAGCAGTGAGTCCATGAGGAGTGACTTCTCCAAAGTTGATAACCCCAACTTCAGTTCTGAACCTGGACCCTCATGCTCAAAGTAAGAGACGGTTTCTTCTGACTGTGCTTGACCCCGCCCCTAAAATGAAATCACAAATCTGTCAAACATTTGCCCTGTTCATATTTGATTTTTCATAACTCCTTTTTCAGCTTTGAGCTGTCAAACCCACAAACACATCGGTCATTTTCAAACAAAGTTATTGTTTGATCGTCATAAGTTTTCACTTTGAGTAAATATGTACGTGCAGCTTTTGGAGAAAATCCACAGCTTAGTTCCTCCTTGTGCTTCGTCTTAGACCTTTAGACCAAGCAGGAACACCTGTTAAAGATCCACTCCGATGAAAAGGATGTTTTTAACATGTTCTTGTGACTTTTCTCTGATGATCGAGTACTTTGCTTTTGTTGTTTAAAACGTCTATGTTTACATGACTATAAGACACATAAACACACATGTAAAAAGGATTTGATTTACTTGTTTCCCATTTTAAAGGATTGCTTGTTTTCACTTGATTCTATTTTCTTTGTTAAAATGATCAGCATGGACATTGTCAAGTATTGTAGAAAAGGCATTAAATACGTTCTGCCTATTCCTTTTTTTGGTTGTGTGTGTTTGTTTGTGCTGTATTTTGTGTTAATAAAAAATAGGTAACCAAACTAAACAAAACCAATAAACGTGAAACATGAATATAAAGAATAGTAAGTTCAAAATCGCTCTAACATACCAACCTTTGGGAGAGCATGATCACTACTGTGACCAGAGGAACGGATGACACAAGCGGTGCCAACAACACATGCTCTTTTGGAGTGAAAAATAACGCCACCACAAACTCTATCACCTGATGTCAGTCATGTCTCGATAGCCAGTGGAATCCAAAACTCCAAAAACGAAGTTCCGATCTAAAACTGTAAAATGAGGACTGAAATCAATGATGGAGAGAGATGAAAAAAATAAACTCAAAATACTAAACAACAGCAGGTACTAATTAACTTTTTTTTTTTGCTAGCAGTTTTAGATTTAAAGTTTCAAATTTACTTTTTTTAAGTTTAAACTAAATTATTTCAATGTATTTTTTTTTCAATATTTCCATTTTTTCAAATGTACCTTTGTTAATTTTCAAAATTGCCTCCAAGTTTACAATATGTATACTATCAAGCATTTTTTTCTTTCAGTTTATAATTGGATCACGTTAGATATAACCTGGAATGATCTGGTTTTTCAGTCACTGATTTGATTGCAGACATTAACGTGAGACAAGCATAAACTGTTTCCATGTACCCGTCTTGATGCAAAAATGAACTCTGCAGTTCCTACAGATCGTCATGATGTTTGTGTCTGCAGAGATCAGCAACTTCCTGACAGACTTCAGTCTCCAGCATCCAGCTGTGAGTCCATGAGGAGTGATTTCTCCAAAGTTGATAACCCCAACTTCTCTGAACCTGGACCCTCAGATTCAAAGTAAGAGAACATGCTTTTGACAAAAAACTGCAGGAGCAAGAAAACTATCAAATGTTGAAACTAGAAAGTTTTGTTTTAGTTTAGCCAACAAACTTAAAACATCTGAGACAGTAAGAAATGGAGAAGAAGAGGAGGCTGTTGCTGGAAAGATGCTGTGTTGTTGCAATTCTATTAAGGTGGTGGAAAAGAATAATAACTTTATTGAAATGCAGCAACAATCAACCTATTTGTATATGAACATAAATGAGATCACTCAGAGATGGTGAGGTTCATCATCTACTGCAGGAGCTGCTTCTGAATGACGGACACTTTCAGCGGTACTTCCGTCTCTCTGTGACCCAGTTGAACACTTGCTGTATTGCATTAGTCTGCGTAGGGTAAAAAAGAATAAAAAAAATAAAAAAGAATCTTTTATTATTGTCTCAAAACAAATAGGAAAAACATCATGAAGTTCAGGACGAGCACAAACATAAATGATGAACTTTTTTCTCCATGTTGGTTTCGGACTTCACCCACTCATCATATTATCATGGAACTACCGAAAACCAAGTTTCTGATTAGTTTTTCACCAAAGTTCAGGTGTTTGAACTCTGGATAATCCACTTTACACGTCAGAATTCTCAACGCTCCTTACTGCTACACTATCTGAGACATTGCAGCGAGAGAATAAATCCTTCCACAGTGGACGCTAGAATCACACAGCAGATCCTCATCTGTACATTGATTTCTGATTGAATTGATTCAGATATTGTGGTTGATGTTAGTACAGAATGTATTAAACACAATGAAAGAATTTGGTTAGCATTCATTAGCATTCTCTTCCCATTTAAACAGAATTCATGGAACGATCTTAATCTGGAATCAAATGTTGGTATCTTCAGAAAAAGTCAGGGCACATCCTGCCAGGGTCACTGGTTAATTCAGATATAGAGGAAAACAATCTGTGTACTGATATCCTCTTCTAAAGGGCATTTGAGGAATTTCAAGCAACCTCTCGGACATTAGACCGAGGACACTTGGAAGGATCTAACATAAGATTACAGAGGTCACAGTCCCTTTATTTGTTCTAGCCTCATTCCATGTGCACAGAAAAACTAACACATCACAGATAAACTCATAAATACAGGACTCTTTTTTTTTTTGTTTCTTTTTTTTTTAAAATACGCCTCAAATCTTTATTTTATCAGCCATTTTCCACATTTTTCTACAAATTCAAATTGTTAGGATGCTCATTTGAGATGTTGTATGTTTGTTTGTTTTCCAGTTGTGTGTTAAAGTGTGTTAAACCATGTTGTTTTGAAGTAAAACATCAAAACTAAGATGACCTTGATGAAGATTGTTCTGTTGGATTGGAACCAAAAGTCAGAACCACCAATGCAGGAACATCTTTGTGTTGCAATATTTAGAAACTTTTTAAAAAAATTGGTTTGTGAGTCTGTGTGAAATTATTTTAGTGTGTTTAAAATGTGTTCTGCTCCTTGTCAAAAGAGAGAAGAAAACTGGTGTTGTTGAAGAGGAGAAGCTGTGCTCCTGCAGACAGTGCATCACATACTGGGACCAGGCTGATCCACCAATACTCTCCTCCTGTCAACTTTGCCAAGAAAGATCCAGAAACAGAGGTCACAGAAGTAAGACTGAACGTCATTTAGCAGATATTGGTCTACAGGAGCATTTATATGAACATCAGATCAGTGTGAAGAGGGGATATGAAAATGCAACTGAAGGAACTGATGAGAAAAGAAGAGAAACTCTCTTTAACAGGATCTACACTGAGCTCTACATCATTGAGGGACTGAGAGAAGAGGTTCAAACAAAACATGAGGTAATGCAGCTGGAGACCGCCTCCATGATCAACATTGTTCATGATGATTCAATCAGTTGTCACGACACATTCAAAACCACGAATGACCAACATGGATCCATCAAAGTGGTTCTGACCAGCGGAATTGCTGGAGTTGGAAAAACCTTCTCAGTGCAGAAGTTCACTCTGGACTGGGCCGAGGGCTTGGAGAACCAAGACATCAGTGCAGTGATTCCTCTTTCCTTCAGGGAGATGAACTTGATCAGAGATGAACAGCACAGTCTTCTCACTCTCATCCAACGTTTCCATCCAACCTTCCAGAAGATCCCAGCAGAGCAGCTGTCTGTCTGGAAACTTCTCTTCATCTTTGATGGTCTGGATGAAAGCCGACTTTCTCTGGACTTCAACAACAGTCAGGTGGTGTCTGATGTCACTCAGAAGTCATCAATCAATGTTCTTCTGACAAACCTCATCCAGGGACATCTGCTTCCCTCAGCTCTGGTCTGGATCACTTCCAGACCTGCAGCAACCAATCAGATCCCTCCTTCATGTGTCTCCAGGGTAACAGAAGTACGAGGCTTCACTGACTCCCAGAAGGAGGAGTACTTCAGGAGGAGATTCAGTGATGAAGATCTGTCCAGCAGAATCATGTCCCACATCAAGACCTCCAAGAGTCTCTTCATCATGTGTGGAGTTCCAGTTTTCTGTTGGATCACTGCTGTGGTTCTAGAGAACATGTTGACCACAGAACAGAAAGGAGAACTTCCCACCACCATGACTGACTTGTACTCACACTTCCTGATGGTCCAGACAAAGAGGAAGAAGAACAAGTACCAGCAGGAACATGAAGAGAATCCACAGGAGCTGACAGAGAAGGACATGGAAGTTCTCCTGAAGCTGGGGAGGCTGGCATTTGAACATCTGAAGAAAGGAAACATCATGTTCTACCAAGAAGACCTGCAGCAGTGTGGTCTGGATGTCACAGAGGCTTCTTTGTACTCTGGAGTTTGTACTGAGATCTTCAGAAGAGAGTGTGAGATCTTCCAGAAACCAGTTTACTGCTTTGTTCATCTGAGTGTTCAGGAGTTTCTGGCTGCAGTTTACATCATCCACTGTTACAACAACAAGAAGATGGAGGTGATGGAGAACTTTCTCCTCAATACAACTGAAAACTCATCTTCAAATGAAACTTTTTCATCTCTAGACGAGTTTCTAAGCAGGATGTTGAAGAAATCCCTGCAGAGTCAAACTGGTCATCTGGATCTGTTTGTCCGTTTCCTTCATGGTCTTTGTGTCGGGTCCAACCAGAGACTCTTAGGAAACCTTTTGGGTCAGACAGAGAAGAATCAAGAAACAATTCAGACAGTCATCAACAACCTAAAAAAATTGAAAACATGTGAAATAAATCCTGATAGAGGCATCAACATCTTCCACTGTCTGATGGAGATGAAGGATCTCTCAGTTCATCAGGAGATGCAGGAGTTCCTGAAATCAATGAATAGATCAGGGAAGAACCTCTCAGAAATGCACTGCTCTGCTCTGGCCTACATGCTGCAGATGTCAGAAGAGGTTCTAGATGAGTTGGACCTAAACAAGTTCAACACAACACCATTAGGTCGTATAAGACTGATCCCAGCAGTGAGGAACTGCAGAAGATTTCGGTGAGTCCAGACTTGATTTTCTCTCAATTTTAACCAGTGCTCCCCTTTCATTGGTGAAATAATCTACAGATACTTAGAATTATTATCAGATACTAAAAACTTTGTACCATTGTTAATAACAAAAATCTAATTTTTGGGAGCTAACGTTTTTAAATGATCATCACCTGAGTAAACAAAGCTGAATCTAGTAATCTTATCAGACAAGAACACGTATGTGCCATCTCTAACCTGTTAATTCTAAGTCTTCAGCAAAACCACTGCATCACTGTCTAAGGTGGAGGATGTATCAACAACAGTTTTCAGTTGTTCATTGTAATGTTGTCATCAATATCCATCTTTTTTCTTGATTTTTTTCAGGTTCAACTCAAGATCGCTAGTTGGAAAACCAAAAGACAGCCAGTGGTAAGAGACAAGACGAGTCTATCATAGTAACCATAGTAACCATGACTTACTGGTCATTCAATTTAACTGAGTATTCACTTTTCATGAGTTAAAGTCTAGTAAACAGACCATTACTATAGTCTAACCTGATGGAGACAAATTAATGAATTCATATCTCTGCATCTGACTGTATATCTTTGACTCTGATACAGATGCTCTTGATAGTAACGTGCTAATGTTTTAGATTTTATGACAGATAAAGTTTACGTCAGAGTACGACATTTTGGAGCTGACTTCTAAAGCTTTAGTCACATGTATACAAAGGCTGTTCATCTCCAGCTGTCAATGACCTGAACCTACGTTCTGTTTCCAGGGTTGACATTTTTTTTCAACTCACTCTTGTAAGGATTCCCAATAAAATCAGTGTAAATGTTTTTCTTGAGTTCAGACTGTTTTGACCGTCTTCCAGATTTTTCAGAGTTTAAAGCTTGTTTTAATCACATAAACAAAGATCACCTAAAGCACACAAAACGCTCCAATACAGGGAACAGAAACACACAGACTTAAATAGACAAACACACAATCAACTAAACAGGATTCAGCTGTGAACACCTCCAGCAGGAGACACAGGTGAGAGGGAGGAGAAAAAGAACACAACAGACCTGCACAGAACAGGCAGAGCAAAACCCAAAATTACAACAAGCAGAACGGGTCAGCAAGTTCAAGTTTTTGTATTTACCAGAGATCAGATGAAGCTAATCAATTTGTTCCTGTGTTTTTTATCAAAGCCCCAATGTTCCTGAACCACCTGATCTTTATTGGAATATCGTGGCCTCGGCTCTGCAGTCCAACCCCTCCCATCTGACAGAACTGGATCTGAGTGAGAGCAACCTGCCTGATTTAGCATTGAGGTTCCTGTGTGAAGGACTGGAGAGTCCAAACTGCAAGCTACAAAGTCTGAGGTCAGAGCAGGTTAAAGATTGTTATCTGATTCATTTGTTTGATGTTAAATACCCTAAAAGTTTTGCTTTTTTAGTCATTTATGTTATAAATTTCCTTGGTGAAATGTGAAAACGTAAATGTTACAAAACTAAACGTAGAATCCGAGTCAACAGTCCAATCTTTGTGAGAGTTAAGTGCTAGTGGAGCATTAAAGCATTATTATTTTCTATATTTAAGACTTTACTTTAGTTTGCTAAGTATTCGAAAAGCTGAATTTAATGCTGTGTTATCCAGAATGATCCTGTAGTCGATTTCTGTTTTATTTACTGGTAATGTAGTAACAAACAGCGTTATTCTAAACCTATTCAAACATTTGTTCTATAATATTCTGCAATTTAGGTTGAGGAACTGCAGTCTGTCAAAGATCAGCTGTAACATTCTGATCTCGGCTTTGAAGTCCAACCCGTCTCACCTGACAGAACTGGACCTGCGTAAAAACAATCTGCAGGAGTCAGACATTCAGCAGCTCCTTAGCCATTTACAGAGTCCAGACAGCAAACTGGAGACTCTGAGGTCAGAAGATGTTTGGACTCAGTCCAGATGTTTGTTTTTATTTTTAATCAGAATTAGTGTTCTTTCTGCTGCTTCTCTGTTGAGGAAACTTTTATCCAGGTTCTTCTTTTTTTTTACAGGTGGCTCTGATGGTCCATGAGGTGAACAGCAGTTTGTCTGCAGATGTTTCAGACCATTTGTTGGAGGAATCAAAGGAGGATTCCATCTCTCCTTGTAGATGCAAAGAATTATGGGAATGAGGTGGTAGTGGAACTGCTTCTTTAAATAATTTTGTGTTTTGTGGTACATGCACCAAATTTGACATGGATTGATCGCTTTCAAAAAGCACGCAAGCTATCAGAAAATCCATCCATCCATCTTCTTCTACTCATCTGGAGGTGGGTTGTGGGGGCAGCAGTCAAAGCAAAGATGCCCAGACTTCCCTCTCCTCGACCACTTCCTCTGGCTCATTTTTTTAAAAATCCATTTTCTTCTGGGTTAAATTGAGACACATCCCTGTAGTGATTAACAGTTTTATCCCGGTTCCCTACAGCAAACTGCCGTTGTGTCCTTTGGCAAGGCACTCAACTCTCCTTGCCTCCAGTGTGGCTCTACAGGTGTGTGAATACCTCTGAATGTCACGGTGATGGTCAGAGGGACCGTAGTGCGTACTGGCAGCCACGCCTCCGTTAGTCTGCCATACAGCAGCTGTAACGCACCATCACCAAGTATGACTGAGGAGTGAATGAATAACTGATACACAATGTGAGGACTTTAAATGTATGGAAAAGTGCAGATACATCCAATACTATTGTTATTATTAAAGTACGTTATTGTGCAGCAGCTTGTTAGAACCTGAGCTGTTAACTGACTTCACTGATTAACTGAATCTGAAAACTATTGGAAACAGCTAAACTTGTTATGGACATGTCAGAAGACTAAAATTCAAAATTAGGATCAAACATAAGCTTCGCACATTTAAGCAGATACACCAGATGCACCAAATGTTTAATGGAAAGAGATTGCATCGCTTGAAGCCTTCGTGGTGACTGGAGCAGAACCTGGTGAGAAGAAGCTCAACAACAAGATTAACATCCCATCCAGGATGTGGTCGGCTTTCTGCTGTTATGACAGTAGAAAATATGTTTGGCTTTCAAAGGCATATTGGGGATACAATCAGCCTGTCAGTAACCTGAACGAAAGTTCCTATGAAAATATCAGGGATCATTTTGGCATGGAGATTTTCCCTGAAAGTTTGTGCTCTTTCAAAAATTACATGGAGCCCAGATCAAAATGATCCTGTAAAAACCCATGTAAATTCCAGGGTGAAAGGAAGGAGCTGGAGGAGGAGAAGAAGAGGGAGTCATTGAAGAAGATCTTCAGAACTGTAATGTCAGAGTTGTTTCACTAACGTTCCAGCCTTTGTTCAGATAACCAAAAGCTTCAATGAGTCAAAGCTTTCATTGACTTTCATTGTCTTTACTCCTTTGCTTTTAGCTGCATTTCTAATCAAGCTTCTATCATCTTAGACATGATTGTAGAATAACAGAAAACTGCTTTGGGTAACAAGAACATTTTTAGGTGTATTTGCTTTTAAGTCCTCCCTAACCAACTTTTTGTTTCTCTGAGCAGCTCAGGTGGGAAATCTGACTTCTGTGTTAGGAAAAGCACAGAAAACAGAATACCTTTACTGTTAAAAGAACACATTTTTACTTAACCGATGTGTGATTCAACAACCAAATACTGTATGAGTGATACGATTTTCAAATTAAAATAAATCATGAACTTTTTGTCTAATGTCAATATTTCAAATGTCAATAAGTGTCCTGTAAATGAAAGACTAAGTCTATTTGATTCTGTTTTTGAGTTTTCTGTGATAATTTGGGATGAAATCCAAACTGCTGAAAGAAAAGCAAAGTTTTGTGTTTTGTTTGTAATTCTTCAGGATTCTCCTGAAGTCCGTTGCACGGTGACATCACTGTTCTTCACTGTTATTTTTAATCATTGTTTTACTTTATATGGGACCTTTATTAAATGAGAAGAGGAACTTCAATCACACACTTTTTTCATTTCCATTTTTTTCTCACTCTTTAACCCTCGATGATTGATTTTTCTCTGTATTCCTCTGAGATCAGAAGATTAAGATTCTCTTTCTGCTTTATGCACGTTTTTTATCATGTAAAAATTATTTTATATTTTAATCTATTTAAGAAATGTTATTATTAAGTTCGCTTGTTCAGGAGAATTCTGTTTTTGCAAGAATCTGTTTTATGGTTTCTAAAATATTTAGTAAAAATGTGAGAAGTTCAGCCCCTTAAAAATGAAAACTTCTTCAACTTCTTCCTTCCTTCCTTCCTCCTTAAAAAGTTTCAAACTTCATCCTATTTTCAGCTATGAAGCATTAACATGTAAATGTTCAGGATTTTGAAATTCCTTGTGGTTTTCCATCACAGTTCAAGTTTTATGAACATTTACAATCATTTCTGGATGAATGATGGAAGTCAATGAGCGGAAGGTTCTGGAGCTAAAGTGATGATGTCATCGCTGTGATTGGGGAGGGGATTTTTCAAGACATTTTTTTTTCCCGACAAACTACCGTAACTCCACCACCATTTGTCACAGTCATGATATTTTCAGCAAAACAAAGGAAAATCCTTTTAGTTTCTTACTCTTCAGGTTGTGGGGCAAACACTCCAGCCCCAAATCTGAGACAAACTTCACTCCACTCCTCTAGACCTGTCCATTATAAATCTGGTGACTTTTCTCATCCCAAATCCAGCACATGTTGAAGCTCAAAAGGTTGGGATTACAGATGTTCAATTATGTTGATAGGTGAAAGAGTTTTTAAAATATGAACATTTGTTTCAAAGGAATGACATTTGTCACTGAGCCAGTTGTTTGTTTGGGTTTCATTCAGCACAGGAGATCAGTCTTCAGATTTCTGATCAATTCAACATGAAGTCTTTACGCTTGAGACAAATTAAATGTATGTTGATTTTCTTCTGAGCTTAAGTTATTATTATTAAATAAAAATTGTATTTGACATCTCTTAAGGAAAAAGCTCTTTAACAGAGAAATGTGTGACGTTCAGATAAATTGCACACATCAATCTCCCCTTCAAGGGTGTGTACTTTTTTTTACTTTTTGGTTTTTAAAAGTTCTTAAAGTTGAAATTGTTCCTCTTTATCAAAAGTGTACCATCCAGGGTTTGAGGTTTGTGAGAAAACAGAGGTCAGATTGAATTTTAATTACTTAACATTGAAGAAACAACAAACTTAGTTGGACTAAAAGTAGTCTCAACTGGAACTGTAAGGAACAGTCTTTCATTCCTTTTTTATTTTCCTTTACTGTAAAACTTTGTTTCGATATACAAACAATGAATCTAACTATGGGTTGTATTTTTTATTTTGCTGTTTCTTTTAAACTTTCTTAACGTTAAATTTTTTTTAACATGAGTTTAAAGTTTGTTTTGAACCTAAAGCCTAAAATAACTGTTAAAAAATTATTTTTTTTTCACACTTACAACAAATTTCTGTTTTTTAAATCTTGTTTTATTTGTATTTACCTTATAATGATCTTTTTCTTGTTTCATCCACTCAGTTATTTTACTAAATAAACAATAACGAAGGCTTTTCCTCACAGAAACCTGTGTAAATCTACTTTTCCCTCTCAGAACTTGTCTACTGGACTTTTTTAACTTCACTGTTTTTGTTCTGTTTGGTGTTTGGAGTATTGGACTCTGAGTTCACCTTCCTAAAACATATTGTTGCACTTCTGTTATTCTGTTGTAGACGTTCAGGTTTTAGCTGGAGTTCACAGCAAGGTGGTAGAAAGAAGAACTGAAAACTCATCAGCAGGTCGCTGAGTGTGCTATGCTTTTAATGTTTCTTGTAAACCAGGATCCTGGGAATCAGCTAATGCTTATCATAAGTATAGCGGAACTGACTGTTTTCTGAGAAGTAGAAGTATTTTTCTGAGTCAGACAAATGATTTTTAACATTAAAAAAGCTTGCTTTTGCTCCTATTTTGCAGGTTCTGTAAAACACCAAACCTTTAGGAACCGTCTTTCTGTCAGAAGTTTACATTTCTGAGCCAAACAGCTAAAGCTTTGTCACACGCATCAGGTTGGGGGGTTGACCTGTACGGGTTCTGCAGGTTTTTGGGTTGTCCGGGTCCGCTCAAAGACAGACGGAGCTCAGGCTATGAGTCAAGCACACCATTTGACTGGCTGAAGTGCATGAGATTAGAGGAGAAAAACACAAAATATACTTTATATTTATATATTTAACTAAACCCCTTTCGTATTTGAATGAAAACTGTACATATTTGTGAGTATTTTCTAAACCAGAAGGATGGTAAAGGAAGATTGGGATAGTGGACATCCAACACCCTCCCAGCCCCCCACCTGGGAGTCCTGGTGAAAGCCGTCATGTGGATTTGTGCTGGTTCTGGTTGGTGGCCCTTCAGAAGCTGGACTTATTAGAGTGAGAATCTCCAGAAAGAGGAACTGACTGCATATGTTCCTTGAAAGACCAAACCATGAACTTTTACAGGGTCAGTCAAGATTGAAAACTTGCATGCAAAGCTACTTTTTGTTTCTATTCCTGGAGGTCAGGTCAGTTCTGGGAACACAAAACCAACGCCTAAGAAGGGTTCCTGCATCAGACTGTTACACTTCACATTAGACTGGAAAACCAGAAACACATAGATACACAGTCCTTATTTTCAAATAGTAAACACATGCAATTACATTTCACAAATACTGTAGAAGAAAAAAAACGAAATATTACTTAATTTTAACTTTTAAATTAAAACACGTATTTCTCTATAGAGGTTTAACGGCACACAAACAAGCAAGAATTCTGGCCGTTTTTCACCGAGGTGTTTGGTTATTGCAGATCGGTTCTTTCCAGACTTTTCTAGTCTATGAGCCTGTCCCTGGTGTCCTTTGACAGCTCTTTGGACGTTGGTCTCTTTGGTCATCTTTGCCATGCAGACTGTTTAAGGGTGTGGACAGGGGTCTTTTAGACAAATAACCAGTTTAAACAGGGGACATTATTATTACAAGTATTGATTGGAGGATAGAAGATTAACACCAGAGCTCTTGTGTTTACGTTCTTTCATTTACCGTTATTCTTCAACCGTTTACGGGATTAACATCATCCTAGTGGATTTTAAAGCAGAGAAAAGCAGCCTTGTGTTGATGTTTAACACGCAAAACTGATATAAAAGTCACTTTTCTCCGCATCAGAATTGGCTGGATCATGTAAAAGGTCGAAAAGCAATGATATGTCAAAGAGCTTGTGTTGTGTAGATGTCGCAGATGACACCTCCAGTGTTAAGAGTTAAAGAAGTTACAAGTCTGTGAGGAACAGATTACTTGTTGGTTTGTTGGATATTAATGCTTATTTTTTTCACTTTTATGCAAATCAATTCATTAAAACCCACACAATGTGATATCTTGTGTTGTTTTTTCACATTTTGTGTGAAAACAGTGGAAGTGTTTCTCTGTTGAACATTACAGACCAAACTCAGCTTTTCAATGTGAAGAACCTGCAAAATCTGTGGCTGATGAATCCTCTTTTGCTCCATTGAATAGGTGTGTGCAGGCCCTGCCTCGGACCATTAACCTTTCCTAGCTAAACTCCGCCTTTGCCCAACATTAACTGGGATAGGCTCCAGCAACTCTGTGACCCCAAAAAGGGATTCAGCGGGTTTGGGAAATGGATGGAAGGATTTTCCACTGACGATGTAACAGGTCAATGTTTCAAAAATGCATCAGAAAAGTTTCATTTCTAATTTGTTCATTTTCTTGCAGTTTGGTTTTTCTAGTTTCCCAAATCAGATACTCTGAAAAGTGTCTGTATTTTATGATTCCATCTGTTTGATTGACATTTTCAAAAAATTAAAAGTGATACATTTGTTCAAGCTTCCACAAACATCGCCGACTTCCTAATCTGCCTGTTTTTAGAAAAACGTTTCAGGAGAAGTTTGACTTAAGGTTTGATAGAAGGAAATGAAATTGTTTAAAACAGGATGGTTTCACAACTCTGACACGATGTGAAAGTTCTTTTGTGTGTATTTGTGTGTATGTGTGAAAATGTTACACACGGAAAAGAAGGAAGCAAAAAAAATAGAAAAGGATGAAAGTTCGGATCACAGCTGTGCAGATGTTCATCTCCTCACCAGCCTGAACGTGGTTTGTTCTTAGAGGTAAGACTCTTTCCACGAATGTGTTCATGACCTTCAGACTGTCTGTGTTTCAGAGATCAGATGTGTCCTCCTGCTTGGAGATTGTTTCATCTATAAGTGGTTTTATTGGCAAACGGAATCATTTAAAGGTGATCTGCAAAGTGGTTTGAGCTTAATTTAAAGTTTGAATTTATCTTTTATTTGAACTTTTTAAAAAGTTAAATTGAGTGTAAATCAAATTATTTATAATCTATTTATTTTTAAAAAAGTAACAATTTGAGGACTACTTATGAAAATACCTGCAGGGGCAAGAAAAGCTTTACATAAATTACATTTTAAATTGTTTTTATTAATTTATTTTATGTAAATCTGAGAGCTTTTTAAGAAGCTCAAACTGTTTTATCTTCTAAAACATTAATTTAACTCTCACATTTAGGTTGGACAGATCTTCTACTACATTTGTGCCTTAAAAGGTAAAAAAAATGCAGGTTTTTTAAATGATCTTCCACAAAAGTGTTTTTATAAACTTCATTAGAACTAAAAAGGTTTATTTTGTTCTAGTATCTGAATTTATTCGGTTTATTTATGAAGTGATTTTCTTTTGTGTCTGTCATAAATGTGCAGAGTGGGAAAAGATGCTGCTTTTCCTGCTCCTGGCGTTTCTGCCTGTGGTTCCCATAGAAACAGAGGTGGTGAAGACTTTGGCCGACTGTCCTGGTTTCTTTGTTCAAGAGACACCACCAGAGATCCAAAATATCTTAGTGGGGGGAAACATCCTGGACACGAAGCGCTACAAAGTCATCTGCCAAACCTTTCAAAACCAGAGAAGATTTCTGACTCTGTACGACACAGAAAACAAGATTCCAGTTTTTTCTGCGTACCGCTTCACTGGAGCACAATCGGGAAGACCGAAAGAAAGAGATCTTTGGAAAATAGAACCTCAGGTATTTCTGACAAAATTCAAAGTTCATTTGGAAGATTGCAGAGCTATTTTTCCAATGTACTGCTTTAGGTCTGTATTCCGTCTCAAATTAAAATTTGCATCATTAACATATTACATTTTTAAAAATTATTTCATTCTCTTCCAGCTTGAAGATGATAAAAATATGAAAAAGGTGAGCTCTCTGCAAACCAGGCAAGTGTGTGTGGGGTTAGGGGGGGGTGGGGGTGGGGGGTAGAAAACTTCACCTGTCAGAGAAAATCCTTTTTTCATTTTGATTTTAATCTGTATGTTTAAGTTTGGCTTTTTCTTTACAAGCAGATCTTTTACAAAATAATAAGTCTCTTTGTTAATGAGTTATTATTGATTGTTATCTTAACTTTTGCAGCTGGAAGATTACAACCAGGCCCTAAACAGTGATTATTTAAATAATAACCAGGGCTACAATAGAGGTCACTTGTATCCAAGCTGTCATGCACCAGACCAGGATGCTAAACTCTCAACGTTCACTCTGACAAATGTTGTGCCTCAGTCAATATCTTTCAACGGTGGTAGTTGGGCTAACATGGAGGACTGCACCAAATGTTTCATGGAAAATCGCTGCATCAATGCTAATGGTAGGATTGAAGCCTTCGTGGTGACTGGAGCAGAGCCAGGTGAGAAGAAACTCAAAAACAAGATTAACATCCCATCCAGGATGTGGTCGGCTTTCTGCTGTTATGACAGTAGAAAAGGTGTTTGGCTTTCAAAGGCATATTGGGGATACAATCAGCCTGACATGTGCCCTTACCTGGAGGAAAGATCTTGTAAAGATATAAAGAATCATTTTGGCATTCAGATTTTTCCTGAAAGCTTGTGTTCTCTTAAAAATGATGTGAACCCCCCTAAAAAACAAAAATCCAGGAGAACAACTTCTTGTCGGATAAGTAAGTGTGAATGCTTGTTGGAAAACTCGACCACAACTGCCCCTCCCACCACCACAGATGAAACATCAGAAAAAACAACTCCAAATCCAACAACTATCATGACACCACAAATGACCACCACTCTACCAACAACTACAAAAAAAACTAAACCTACCACAACCATCACCACTACATCCACAAGATCTACTACCAAGAAAAAGCAGAAAGACAATAAAAAAAATAATGACAGAAACAGTGGCAATAAAGGCGGGGAAGGAGGAGGTGGTGGAGGAGCAAGCATTGCAGACATTGTGAAGGCTATTTCTACTCTTTTTGTAAGTATTACTAGTGTTGTAGGAAGTGCTATAGTTGCTAGTGGCACAGGAAGTGTTGTAGGACCAGTTGCTAGTGGCATAGGAGGTGTTGTAGGACCAGTTGCTAGTGGCATAGGAGGTGTTGTAGGACCAGTTGCTAGTGGCACAGGAAGTGTTGTAGGACCAATTGCTAGTGGCATAGGAAGTGTTGTAGGACCAGTTGCTAGTGGCATAGGAGGTGTTGTAGGACCAGTTGCTAGTGGCATAGGAGGTGTTGTAGGACCAGTTGCTAGTGGCATAGGAGGTGTTGTAGGACCAGTTGCTAGTGGCATAGGAAGTGTTGTAGGACCAGTTGCTAGTGGCATAGGAAGTGTTGTAGGACCAGTTGCTAGTGGCATAGGAGGTGTTGTAGGACCAGTTGCTAGTGGCATAGGAGGTGTTGTAGGACTAGCTGCTGGTGCCATAGGAAGTGTTGTAGGAGCAGTTGTTGGTGGTGTTTTTGGAGATACTGGTGGTGGTAATGGAGGAGTAGAACCCCCTATCATCAACCCAAAGGTTACTTCTCCAAGTAAAACACCTGGTACAACAACTTTAAAGAAAACTGTCTTGACTACACCACCAACATCCATCACTGTAACAACAAATGCAAAGACCACATCTATGACATCAGTAACCCAGACAACAGAGGAAGATAGTACAGAGGTGGAAGATGGAAAAGGGAACGATGAATCATCCACATCAGTTATTACACCAACGAACATCAAGTTTACTTCTACAAGCAGAATGCCTGTTTTAACAACTTTGAAGACAACTGTCTTGACTACACCACAAACGGCCATCATTTTAACAACAACAAATGAAACTACTATGTCTACCACACCTGTCACCCAAACAACGGAGGTTGATTGTACAGGGAATGCAGATGGAGAAGGTGGTGGTGGCAGAGGAGGTGGGGTTGAATCATGCGCAACTGCAACAAATGATACGAGAACTAGAACAGAAACTTTACCAACAACACCCCATCAATCTGACACAAGGATAACGACAGCTAATTCAAAGACAACAGAATCTGAAACATTAACTGTACACAATCCTAAAACCAGCCCCAAAGTTCAGAAACCAACAACTGAATTTGAAATGGAAACTTCAACCTTTTTAACTTATGACCCTCCAAAAACTAAATATCACACTCAGACTCCAATCTACTCACAAACATCCCTTACTCCTGCATTCAATAAACCAGGAGCTGACAGAGTCATCCAGGCATCATCAACTACTGTCACTGCAGCCGTTTCCCAACCTGATGAAGCAACGCACACTTCTACATCAGTTGGTCCTCCAAAAGTTGTACCTGAAAAAAATACACACAGCCAAACCACAATCTCTACTCCAACAACAACTAAGCCAGAAACTCACACAAATATCCAAAAATCCACAGCTAATATTTCTACAACTAAACCTGATACTGGGACAAACACAGAAACACGGATACCCTTTATTTTTACAAGCAGACAGACGTTTACAACATTTTCTCCAACAACATTTGCACCTGAAACTTACGCAGCCAGCGAAGCGCTGACAGCCTTCCCTCAAGTCAATTCAACCCATCCGATTGGCCTGTTTCCCAAAGCAAGACCAACTGAAGAAGATGATTATTACTACTACTATTACTACTACTATTACTACTACCATTACTACAATTACTACAATTACTATTACAATGCCTTGAATAATCAGGCAGAACATTACTTAAGCTGCAACTGAAAAGAAAATAGGAAGTGAGATGCAGAAAGTGGAGGAAAACTAAATCTGCTACAAGAGTTAAGATAACAGTGAAAATGTCTTTAGGAAAGCATGAGTCTGAGCTGCTCCTGATCAAATAAGAATAAATTCTTCATGTAAAAGTCAATTATTTACAAGATCTTCAACATTTCAAGTTCAGGGATGTAACCAACATTCCAGCATTGTTGGAGCCTTTGTTCCAATAGCCAGTAACTTCAATGGGTGAAATCTTTCATTGATTTTCATTGTATTTAGTCCATTGCTTTGCTTTTAGATACATTTTATATCAAGTATCCTTAATCGTATTTAATTGTGGGATCATTTAAAACTTTTAAACTAGACAAAAGTCTTTGCTTTTCTATTGTTTGTAATGTTGATTTTATGGCAAAATTGTCATTTTTTAATCGGCAAACTTGTTTTTTTGCATGTTATATGTTATTTGTATGTTATAATATGTTATTTGCATGTTATAATATGTTATTTGTATGTTATAATATGTTATTTGCATAGACAAGTTTGTCAGAACTGTTGTCTTTGTTTGTAAGGGGTAAGGAGACACATACGGCTTCAGCTAACATGACATTTTTTAGATGCGTTTGCTTCTAATTCCACCTTAAACAACTTTTTGTGTCTCTTTACAGCAAAAAGCAGACTACCTTTACAATTAACATGATGCATTTTCACTTATCCAATGTATGATATAAAGATGAGCTAAATAGTGTTTGAGTGATCCTATCTTCCAATTAAAAGTATTACTGAAATTTAAGTCTGACTTCAACATTTTTCTTCCATTCTAATTATTAGAAGCAGTTTTCTGTTAAAATAAATAAATAAAAACAATAAGAAATCGTTTTTTTTATGCTTGATGTCTCAACTTAAATCTCTATAATCATCCAATACGCGATGCCTCATAATTCCTGCTTTTTCCAGTTTCTCTGTTTTACTTTTTAACATTTCATTTTTAAAACCTTGGAAACTAATTTTGTTTGTTGAAGCGTTTCATTTTTATTTTGTTTCATTTTTTTTACATTAGTTTTGGTTTCTGGAATTGTGTTTTTATTTCAAAAATGTAAAGTTGTTGTTTTATTAATTCAGTTTTGCTTTTTTCATTTTTGTTTTGTCTTTATTATGTTTTTGCATTGAGTGATTTGTTGGTGGAACTTGCATTTCAGGGCCACCGTAGATTAGCCACATTACACTGCAAAGAACAGATGTTGATAAAAGGTTAAACATTCACATCCTTCTCCTTAAAGTTGGATTGAAAACTTAAGTAACTGAAGTTAAGTCAGTTCACCTGCAAACCAGCAAGTCAATTCTTAACCACTTCAACTTTAAACGTTTCAACTTTGCAACATAAAAACCAATAATAATAATAATAAAACTGTAGTTAAATTCATAAAATTGTAGAGACAGTAAAAATTATAATATTGATTATTATAAATTGATTCGGGTTGATATGCCCGTCTGAAGAAGTGGGTTTTGAGGTTTTTGGCAAACTGAAGGAGTGAGTCCATGTTCCGTAAATAAGAAGCAAGGGAGTTCCAGAGCTGAGTGGCAGAGCGGCTAAATGCTCTGCCCCCCATGGAGGGCAGGCGGAAGACCTGGGGGTGCGGGGAGTGGCAACGCAGATAAGGTCACAGAGGAATGAAGGGGTGAGGTTGTACGTTGTGCCATCCTTGGCATGCTGCTCTCCCTCCAGCAGCGAGGCTGCATGGCGCCCTGGGCAAAAACGGAACCCCCATCCACCCACCCACACACACACACACACATACACAACACACACCACCCCTACAACATCACACCATCCCAAACAGAGACAGCGTAACTGCCTGGAATATGTTGCAAGTAAAACTCTCAAAACTTAAATAAGAACCACTTACTTTACTTCATGATTATTGTTTAAAATAATCGAGCCCATCAAGCAGGGCTAGAACAGGGGATCTTTGTACTGGGAGGTAGGACCACTAACCACTGCGCCAACGTATAGCTCACACCAAGGAGCATGGTAGGTTTTGATGGAGGCATCTCATTAATCCGTTTTCCCTCTTCGTCCTTCCATGTTTTGACCTTAAAGCTGTCCCTGAGGGCTTGTTTTGCTGCTTTTTCAGCCTTAAGATTTTAAAGAAGCACGAACAGCGTCAACATCACCACCCACCCCCCCACCTTACCAAGCTTAGACAGCGGCAGGTAAGGAGGAGCGCAAAGTTATTGGTTACGTCAACCTTTTGAGTTATTTAATTGTTTTAAATTATTACTTTTTATGTTTAAACTAAATGAGTCAAACTGTTGTAAATGTCATGAACTTGGGAAAAAAATAAAAAAAACCATGAGCCTAATCGTTCCGATTTAGCACCCACTCCGGCCCTGGCTGCAGGACAGGTGTGATGTGAAGAATGGAGGCTTTTTGAGTTCTGATCCGGGCAACAGAGTTTTGGAGCAGCTGAAGTCTGCGTATAGTGTGGTAGGGGAGCCCAGATAAAAGGGAGCTGCTGTAGTCTAGATGGAACGGGATGAGACTGTGCACTAGAATGGTGCTGGGGATCATTCGCATAGCAGTGAAAGTAAAATGAAGGGGCCCCGGACAGAGCCCTGAGGCACACCTGTGGTAAATAGAACTTCGGAAGAAGTAAATGATTTCATATGGTTATGATAAAAGAGTAAAAGTGCAGGATAAGAGATAGCACTGGAAGTTAGAGATGCTTGTGTTTGGAAGTCTTTCCAGTAGGATGGGATGTGAGATTGTATCAAAGGTCGCAGTCAGATCAAGCAGAAGGAGAATCTAAACCAGCAGCAAGAAGGTCGCTGGTCATTTTAAGGAGGGCTGTTTCTGAACTATGGAGTTGACAGAAGCCAGACTGGATAATAAAAGGTTGATAAACTATGAATACTTTCAAAATTTGGCCGATAAACTGTTTTGTTTGTTTAGGAATTCTTTTTTTCTCTTTTATTCTTTTTCCTACATGAGAAGTTTATTAGTATATCTCTTTCTGGTTTGTTTTATGAAAAATCTCTCTTTCATAGAAAAGCTGCCCTTTAAGGATTTATCCTGTATGTTTTTCTGAACTTTTTATTTTTTCAGTCATTTTCAGTCATTTAAGTTGGAATTTTTCCATTCTCCCACCAAACACTTTTATTAAATAACAAGGTTTTTCTTCCAATACTGTTGACCCGCTTTCATGCAGCATTATAATGTTATGTAAAAGATTAGACGACAGAAGGGATTTAAAGATCTTTTTCCCTAAATCTAGTTCATGGACTTGTGCTTTCCAAAGTAGGACTCCCTTTTAATGACACCGTGACTCCCCCCACAGCTTAATTTGCATGCAAATGCACATGTGTGCTGCAGCAGTATCATCTTGTCGGGGGCATTTGTGTGCGAGCAGCCGTGCATAAACAGCTCCACTAATGTGGAAGCAGAGGCCAGACGTCATGGATCAAGAGGGAACACACAGAAACGATGTCAGTAGAAGCTCAGAGGTTCATGCAGGAGGACACGCAGACACACAAGCAAAGAAGCTGGTCTGTTTGAAGGACAGACACTGACACCTCATCACATATCATTAACTAAGGTAAGAACCAAAGATTTCTTTTAAATGAATGTTTGTAAAGTTACATTCAGGGGTAATCACTGTAAGTTCATTCTATAATTTAGGATTTCAACAGTTGTACCAGCCAAGAAACTAAAAATATCTGAGCAACTGGATGCATTTAAAGTTTTACAAGTTTTCCACTGGACTCCTTTTCTGCCTTTTAGGTCATTGACTACTTCAAATCTGAGAATTCTAATTTATTTCAACATATATTTTTTCACAGTGGGAATAATCTTTTTTGCAACAACTATAGTAAAGAGAAGTAATAATTCACACAAAAAGACCAATAGTTAAAACATTGAAGGTGTGTGATAAGCGTATGTTTCTTTTTTTCAGTCATTCAGGCGCTTGTGAGATGTTAACCCACTGACAGACGCAGCAAAATAAAACCAACATCTACTGATAAAGTTGTGGTAATGACAATTACATTTTTATTGGTTGAATTGAAATTTGCAAATAAGAGTCAAAGTTACCCAGGACCATGTATTATTGATATGATTTTAAAAGGCAGAAATGGCAGCTGATTGCATTATTGATTAGTGCAGATAATACCACCACTGACGTGCCACAACACTATTATGAGATTATGGTCTGATGCACACATGCACACAAAAACACACACACTTTGCCTCCATGTGTTCAGGCATATATTTCCACCAGCACAGCCAGAAGCTGAGACTCTTGATCCTTATGTAGTGGGAGGCCCCAGTTTAGTTCTGGTCCCTGGACAAACCAGCCACAAACAGCCAATCCCTGTTAAGGACATGACATTGTTTTGTAACTGACACGTCAGCGTTTTAATCCCTTTCAGTCTTTTCCCCATCATTACCCTTCATTACCGCTTTTCTTAGATCGTATAATGGGTTCAAGTTCTTAATTATAAATGAATTTTTGTGTTGCCGTCCACCAGATGTCGTGGTGTTCGTCTTTCTTTGGCTCAAAGTTTCGTCACATCTTTGGAAAGCCGGCCACTCGGGAGCACAGCTATGACGGGGTGCCAATCACACACAGCGTCCACGACAACCACTACTGCTCTGTCAATCCGTGCTTCATCGCCGTGGTGACAGAGTGCACAGCAGGAGGGTGTTTTTTAGTCCTGCCAATCCATCAAGTATGAACGCATGTTTAACAGGAAACAAAAGTCTGAAATTTCCCCGTGTTTGTGTGTTTAAATGAGACAAAATCACAAAAAAATACCTTTTTGTGATTTTTATTATTCCAAAATGTATACAATCTAATAAAACCCTTCTGTGTTTAGACGGGCCGGGTAATTCCTCAGCATTCCAGGGTGTGTGGCCACAGAGGAAGAGTTCTGGATGTCAAATGGAACCCGTTTGATGATTACAGCATCGCCTCATGCTCAGAGGACTGCACTGTACGTTCCCTGTAGATGTTCAGATGCCTGATCCACAGATCTAAGCCTGTTCATACAAGTTCTGACGCTAGATATGAATTTAGATACAATAGGGATTGTTTTTTTAAGGTTTTTAACCAGTCAAGTCATGTCATCCATTTTGTTGTTGTACGCAGGTAAAGATCTGGGATATTCCAGCTTTTGGTCTTCAGCAGAACCTCACCAAAGCCAGGAAGACCCTGGTCGGCCACTCCAGGAGGGTGGCGATTATCGAATGGCATCCAACCGCCGAAAATCTGCTGCTGAGCTCCTCCTACGACTACAAGGTGTGAGGGGACAGAAAGGTTGGAAGTGTAGCTCCGTGGAGATTCAGCTTCCTGTGGAAGAACAGGAAACATGATCCACACCCAACATCCTGATGGAGTTTAGTTCAAACTTACAAAAAGAGAAACTGCTGTCAAAGTGAGGGGATTTGGAATTTTGTTTCCCACATTTCTCCAACACTTTTGAACAGAACAACATCTGCTGGGTTTTGATTTGATTTACTCAAATAAAAGCATATAAACTCCACTATGTGAGTATCAGTGCTCCAGAAGCAAAACCCTTTAAAACTAGAGTTTAAAAATCAAGCACCATAAACTGTTTAGGTTTTATTTAAATTGACAATGTTAACATACAAATTTATGTGAGTTTAAAGGTTATTTAAAGGGTTTCTTCTCCCTTTTCTTTCTTGTTTTGGGGGTTAAAAGTGCATCCAAAATGTCCACCTCTCAGACAGTCACAGATGTTTTGAGGCACAAAAAAAGTCATTTGCACAAACAAAACACCAAAATAAACCGTGTGGATTTCTCAACTTAGACTGAAAACACGTTGATAATCGTCTTTCGTGCTCTTGATGCATCAGGTTCTCCTCTGGGATATCTCTCAGGCTGGAGCAGTTATTCTGCACCCAGTCCGGGTCATCCTGATGCCCGTCCACCACAGATACCCCGCTGAAGCCCTGCTGCTGTCCGTCAGCTTCAACAGTGACGGCAGTAGACTGGCGGTCACGTCCAAAGACAGACGAGTTCGAGTCCTGGATCCGCGGTTGGGGAAGATTCTCCAGGTGCTCGATTCTGAAGAGTTCCTTCTGTAGTCGTCCTCCTGGAGAAGCTGTTCTGCAGATGTTTCTTCCTCCGCAGGTGTCCAGCTATAAGTCCCACCGGGCCAACAAGGTTTTGTACATTGACGGGTTGAAAATGCTCCTGTCCACCGGGAGTTCGTTATGGAAGCACAGACAGATGGTCCTCTGGGATGCAGTAAGACACGTTCTTTTACATTTCACTTTGACTGTGAGTTGTCTTCTCATAGTACGACCAGTAAGTACGACCCGACCCTCTGATGACGGGTTTGACATGCAGTCATGTTGAGCCACTGACACGAGTGTCACATGATTGACGTCCTGAACCAGATTCTGGCCCTTCTGTGGAAGCTGGCCTTACCGTAATATGGCCAGTCGTGCCCGAGCACAGAAAGGAGCACTTTTATGAGGCAAACTGTACTTTAGAGGTAAATGTAGGGATGGATGGTGGTCGATTGAATGCATTTTTCCAATCCTGGTGTGAACATGGCATGAAATACTTTATTTCCCTCTTCCTGACAGTCCGCACTGCAGTGCTGTATCTCTGTTTTCTCACACGCAAAAGGAAAAACACGGGTTTGAAATGAAGCACTGAAATCCACATTTTTATACGGTACCAGTAGTATCGTATACGCTGATACCAGTGCCAGCTCAGCACAAAGTATAGATCCCTGTCGATAAGTAACCGTGCTTCAGTACAGGAAAAGGAACCCTATGTCTTCTAAAGGGACTGTAGACTAAACTCCATGATGGAGTTGAAAGATGGCGTTTCAGTATTGGGCATCTACGGACTGAAACGCTCTACAAAGGACAATTCATCTTCCACATCTCACAACATCAGTTTGATGCTACTTTGAAGGACTTCATTGACATGTTGCTGGTTTCAATCTGCTTTACTGTTTTAATTGGATGAAATGTCTTGGATTGCAGTGTAATCTGACTCTCGGCCTTTAAAAAAACATCTGCAGATCTCAGAGGGACGTTCCTGGTTAAATAAATAGATCTGCGCAGCAGTGGATTGAAGCTGAAAGTTTTCCTTTGTGTGCAGGAAGATTTATCAGAGCCTTTATACGAGGAAGATCTGGACGGATCAGCTGGAGTTCTTTTCCCTTTCTACGACCCAGACACACACATGCTCTACCTGGCTGGAAAGGTCACTAAACCACTTCACCAATTCCATTCTTTCTCTGCATAAATGACGTTTGTTTGTTAGATTGTATCTGCAAAGGGATTTTAGGCTGGATGTGATCAGTTTGTCTGTGAGCTTCTGGAGGACCACCGTCCTGATCTGTGTCTGTATGCAGGGAGACGGAAACATCCGGTTCTACGAGCTGAGCGCCGAGAAACCCTTCATCAGCTTCCTGAACGAGTACCGATCCGTGCTGCCGCAGAAAGGCCTCGGTTAGAACAACACTCGTCCACCACAGAGATTACTGCAGCACTTTTCCAATAACGAACTGACGACCAGTGTCTGAAGTTTCAACCAGTCTGGTATCTAAACGTTCAGCTCCTTTAGGAGGCGGAGCCTTTCAATCAGGACTTTGTCCACATTTCTTGGCACAAAGTTTGGGTGCCCATCCTAATTAGAAGTGGTCAGGAAGTGACATCTGAAAGTGTGCATCCCTCCACTGCAGGAGTGATGCCCAAACGCGGCCTGGACGTGATGGGGTGTGAGGTCTTCCGGTTCTACCGACTGATTGCTGTCAAAGACCTGGTGGAGCCGCTGTCCATGATCGTGCCGCGGAAAAAGGTTGAGATGGTCTTCACCTCCTCTTCAAATGAGGAAGACCGTCAGATGCTCATGCTCCATCCTGCTTTTCCAGTCAGAGGTTTTCCAGGAGGATCTGTATCCGCCGACGGCTGGAAACCAGGCGGCTGTGACGGCGCGGGAGTGGCTCCTGGGGATCAACAGGGGTCTGTAACCTGTAACCAAAAAAAAGTCCAGCCTGCTGATGGCTTCAGTTTCTGCTGCGGTACAGTGCGGCATGCTCGTCTCAAACTTTCCGCCGTGTTCCTCAGATCCAGTGCTGATGTCCCTCAATACGGAGATCAAACCAGAAAACCCTTATGCAGAAGTCTCCACCTCCAACGAGCGTCTGAGCTCCATTGGGTTTGTGTTGGCTCCGCCCACTAGGGTTGTGACTGAAGACCAGGACTTCATACAGCTGGTACACCACCATTGATGTGAACTATAATTCTCCAAATGTTTCTCAAACTCTGTGGTGTAAGTTCTGCCATGGATGGACTCCACCAACTGCTGTGTTTAGATCCGGGTTCATACAAGAACCAAAACCTGCAGAAAAGACTCAACATCATTTCTGTCCTTTAGAGTGTAGTGGGAAGTGAAGCGACCACATTACATGGAGTTTATCCATGTAAGGGACAAATCTAAAAAATGTTGATACAAAGCTAAACAATTGTGTGTTTTTGTGCGTTTAAAACGGGGGACACCAGCCTCCGGTGGTCATTTAAGGAACTGCAACATTTAGTGCTTTCAGTCACGTTTGGAAATGGAAGACATGTGGGGTAAAGCCAACGACCAAAACAAAGGGACTTCCTGATTGACACTTGTCAAGAGTTTGAATGGGGTGGGGTCAAAACTCAAAGGGCGTGGCTGTATCAAAGCCCCACCCCCTTCGAGTCTGGAAAGTTTGACTTTAAATCCGGGTCGGTTTTACCTGAGACTGAGCGTTTGTGACACTTTAAAAGCTAAACTGCAGAATGAATACATGATAAACAATAAATGCAAATAGTTCAAAAATAACAAATTGGTTAATATTTCTAATGTAATAGGGAAACTAAATCACAGTTAGTCACATTTCATCAATTTTTCTTTTATACACGAAAAAACCTTTAAATTATTAGATCAAATCAAACTTTATTTATAAAGCACTTTTCATACACATGTAACACAAAGTGCTTTATAAAGTAAAACACGTTTCAATTTAAAAAGCAAAAAGACAGAAAAATGAGAAAACACATTGATTTATTAGTTCATTAATTCAGGTTTGATATAATCCATGAATTGTATTGTCTTTACCTTCTTTTAGTGCTAAAACCTGCTTGTAATTTGAAGCAGAAGTTGATCTTTGGAGGGGTGGGGCTTCACCTGTCTGTGTTTTCACGCCGAGGCCTCCCTGGAGAAGCAGCTGGCCTGTCAGGACGCCAAATACCCCGAAGACGTGGGCGAGCTGTCAGAGTGGCAGCCTGATGAGACGCAGCTTCCTCTGTGGACGTTCTGCTGCGAGACCCCCCCACCAGCAAGCGACCACGAGGTCTGACGTTTCAAAAAACCACGTGGCAGAACATGCACGCACAGAACGCTGACGCCGCGTCTGTTTCAGCTCCTGCAGGCTTTCTACAGGCAGCAGGACCAGATCAGAGACCTGAGGATGGAGCTGACCCAGAAGGAGGTCGCTGCACCACCACGACCAGAGCCTGGGATCCTGCTGCGCCTGAATCAAGCTCATTCAGGTGTTTTCTGTCTGCAGGTGAGAATTCTTCAACTGGAACTGGAGATAAAGAACTACAGGAACCACATGAGAGCCAACTTTTGATTCACCTGCTGGAGTCCTGAAGACTACGGTCCTTCTCAGAAATCCAATGTTTGCAGTGAAGCAGCAATAAGCAGAACTCTGTTGTTCATGATGAACAGGTGACCCGTGCAGGACGTCCCTCTGAACGATGAGCTCCAGTCTGAGATTATCCATTCATTCTGATGGTTTCAGCACTTCCCCCTCAAAGTAACAAGTGAAACTCCTAAAGTTTCCTTCCTGGTGTTTTCAGTCCACATTCTGCAATACAAACAGGAGTCTGGCTTCAGGGAGAATGTCAGTCATGATGGGTTTCCACAGCGACCCCCATCCTCAGGAGAACCCTCTGATGTGATCTCCATCCAGAACCGTCACGTCTGTAATGCTACAGCAAGAGAACATCATCAAACTTTCTTCAGGTCCTCAAATCCTCCAGATCCCATCAGCAGCGTCTGGATTTAAATACACCTGAAGGGAAACCCTGAAAGCGCCGACCGCTTACCTTAAAGGACGCCAAAATCCCATAGACCCTTGAGAATTAAACCACAATGACTTGTCATTCCATTGGTCAGAATATTCTTACTCTGATACATTTGTATTAACATTTTCTTACTAATCCCATTTTTTCATAATCACGAGCTATTCCAATGGGGTCAATAAACCCCCACCTACTTTCATTAAAGGATGATTGGTCATTTTATGACAATTAAGGATCATCAAGAACGTTAAAAAAAAAAAAAAAAAAAAAAAAAAAAAAAAAAAAAAAAAAAAAAAAAAAAAAAAAGAGTTCAAGAATGGTTATTCTGACAAACAGAATAGCTGATGTCTATGAGATTCTGAATTATTGGAACCAGTGGACACTGTCCATACAGGCAATGAGCAGGGGGCGGAGCTAAACGAGGGTTGGGATTTTTAGGCATTTGCTTCTTCTCACTCTCTTCAAAGCACTTAAACTCTTGATAGTTATAATGAATTCAATGTGTGGAAGTGTAAATATGATCATTCTGAGCAGTTATGTAACCAGTGTGCATTTTTTCTTGCTGAGACTGATTAACCGATCAATGAATCAATGAAATATCTGGATTACAGAATCTGAGCAGAAAATCTCTTTTCATCCAAACAAGCAACATGTTTTGTTTGTCCACAGACTCCACAGACTTCAATATTAATACTGTAAACGACATACACACGTGGACAAAATTGTTGGTACCCCTCAGTTAAAGAAGGAAAAACCCACAATTCTCACTGAAATCACTTGAAACTTACAAAAGTAACAATAAATAAAAATGTATTGAAAATTAAATAATCAAAATCAGCCATCACTTTTGAATTGCTGATTAACATAATTATTAAAAAAAAAAAAAACTAATGAAACACTTTTGTAAGTTTCAAGTGATTTCAGTGAAACGCATCATCACACCTGACTGTGGAAGAAACCGCAGAGACAATCCGAGCAAAATGTTAAGATTTTATTTACAAAGTCCTTTTTCGCATGTTTTTATTTAACTTACAGAAAGTAAAAAAAAAAAACAATAAACAAGCCAGTGTGGAAAAAAATAACTGGAAGTCAAAGAAATCATGGCGAGGAGGGACAACGAAGGGAAGGGCAGGGGGCGGAGTCTCCACAGAAACGGGAATAAACAAAATAACCTCTGCAAAAAAATAAACAGGAAAACGTTAAAAAGCTCTGCTGGCAAAGAGAACAGAGTTCGCCCTGAGCGCACGGCTGCGGGGGGAGGGGCACCTGGACCGCAAACGTCTAAATGGGAAAATTGTCCGGAAAAATCTGACATCATCTGTGCTAAAAAAAAAAAACAGGGAAAACTAAAAAAGAAAAAAATCAGGTTTAAAAATAGATTTTTTTCTGATTTCAAAGGTCACATTTTGAGCATTATTTGTTTCTTTTGTTTAAGGTTTGACCTGAAATGTAATGTTTGGTTTATCAGAGATGAGTAAAAAAGACAAAAAAAAGGAAGTTTTACCTTTTCCATAAGAAAAAAAGAGCTAGAATTGCATCTTACTGTTCGTTCCTTTGAATTCAATGTTTGGCTTGTAAAAAAGATTGAAATGTTTTTCTGAAAACGCGTTCATTCAGACGGCGGTTCAGGTGTGAGGGGGACGCAGCGGCGGGACGGGATGCAGCCCGGAGGGGGGTGTGGGTCAGAGGTCAGGTGGGCGTGCAGTGGAGCTCAGTCCTCATCTTCATCCTCGTCTTCAGGATCTCTCTTTCTCTTCTCTCCTTTGACAGGAGACGAGTCTTCATCTGCAGACGGAAGGTTTGAGGATTTTTTAGATTAACTTCTCTAAATGACATCATTTACTGCCCAACTTCCGGTTGCTAAGGAAACGGAAAACAGCCACATCCCCTCAGAGGATGATCTTCACTCACCATCTTCCTCCTCGTCCTCCTCATCCTCATCTTCTTCCTCGCTGTCTACTTCTCCATTGACCTCTCCGTCCTGCATAAAAACCATCAAAGAAACATCTGTGAGAGGACGCAGAACCTGCATTTTGAAAACATTCAAAGGAAATTCTTCCTTTGATAAAAAAAGGATGTTAAACTTATAACAAATTAAAATAAAAAAAATTAAAAGAAAAGCAAACATGATCTTTATTCATGAAATGACATTTTTAATGAGAAACATTTCTTTAAAATTACAAAAATAAAAAGACGAACTTTAAAACGAGCATCTTCACAACTATTGAGAAAAAATAACAAATAAATTATGATTTACAAACAAATTAAAATTATGTTGTAAAAACTATAAGAGAATATTCACAAGAAAAAACATCATTTGCTTCAGCAATTTTTTTAATAAATTAAATAAATGCACAACAATAATAAAGTTTTAACTAAAGTAAAACTTTTAAACTTAGGTGAACAAAAGTTTCCTCTAAAAACATTATCCTTATCTATTAACGGACATTTTATTGATATAAAAAATCTTTCTGAATTTACACAAAAAGGACAAACTATAAACACAGCTCAATACTATCTAACCAACAAAATAATATTTAATAACAAATCAGAGAATAATATCAGTGTATAAAAAAGTAAAAGTAAATATTTTGAAGGTCAAAAAACATTAATGACACAAAGGTTTAAATAATTAAAACATTTATAAGTTATTCTGATTTTTTAGGAAAACCGATAAGGATAAGAGAAATACAAAATGTAGTAAATTACACAAATAAATACAGCTGAATACAGCGCTGTGGGTTTTACAGGTTTAAAAAAGTTCAACAAAACTCAAATTCTTTTGTTCTTTATTTGCATCATAAAAATCATTTTCTGCTGATAAACATTTTTAAACGAGTTATCAAAGCTTCTATGAGGAAACTAAAAACTAGAACAAACCTCATCATCACCGCTGTCGTCATCTTCATCATCATCCTCAGCCACTACATCTTCCTCATCCTCCTCCTCTTCATCCTCAAAGTCCTCTGACTCCCCCTCTGTGACACAAACATTTAAGTAAACAAAAACAACCTCATATTGCTGGTCAACGTGGTGTCTTTGCCCCGCCCTCCTCACCTTCTTCGTCCTCGTCGTCGAGTCCGTCTACCTCGCCTTCAGAGTCGGACGCCTCGCAGTCGTTGACGTCATAGCCGTCCAGGTAGGTGAGCTGGGGGAGGAGCTTGAAGATGGAGTCCCTGTAGTCGGCCAGGTTGGTGACCTCGCAGTTGAACAGGTCCAGACTTTTCAGCTGAGGCAGTTTTTTCTGCGGGACATACGGGGTCACATCAGGCCACAAAACCGCAGTATTGAACACGCCAGCAGGTGGCGCAAAAAATCCAGTAGAAAATAAACAGGTTTTTGCTTGCTAAAATGCATTAAAACCTCAATAAACGTATTATATTAATAAAAAGGAACATTTAGATTCTAAAACTGCTAACAGATATTTTCTAACAAAAACAATCCACTGCAAAGAAAATTAATGAGCAAAACAAATCAAAATGAGCAAAAATAAATGTGTAGTTTATATTAAAATGTTAACATCTTCCCACAAGAATAAAGAGTTATTGTGTAAAAGATTTATTTCTTTCTTTTAAAGCAATGGTCTGTAGCGCTAGCAGCAAATAGTACTGAAACACTTGTGTGGTCACGGAGGATGCCATTGGTGCAACAACTGTGCCACCTGCTGGTGTGAAGCGGTACTGAACCGACTCTGAAAGCTTTATGTTTGCATGTTTGTTATTACAAGGAACTGCAGCTCCAGAGTCTGGACAGGTTTGACTGCTTTAACGCTTTGAATATCTTTCATTTAAATACTTCAACCTGCCGTGTCTTTCTGTGGTTTCATAACATTTTTAAAATCTTTTTTGGACCTTTTCTCTTTCCGTATTTCAACTCAACAGCACGTGTCACAGAACACCTGCAGCTGAGTTTCTGCACCATAAGCTCCACCCACCAGCGGCTCCAGCGTGCTGATGTCTTTGAACTTGTTCCCGCTCAGGTTGAGGTGCGTCAGGTTGACCAGCCGCTCCGCCAGAACCTCCAACCCGCCTGATATCCTGTTGTCGCTCAGCTCCAACTGCAGAGGACAGACGGACCTTCAGCCTTCGCTTTTATGTCTTCAGGATGAAGATGAAATAACCCAACAGAACCGAACCCGCGGACACCAGGAAACAGGACCAACCTTTTTGAGTTTGTCCAGTTTGGGGATTCCCGCCATGCTGGTCAGGCCCACATTGATGAGACTGAGGAACTCCAGGTTGGAGAACTCCTCTGTGATTCCCTCCATCTTCCCATCATTGGAGCGGCAGTTGTCCAGAACCAGCTCCGGCACCTGATGAAACCAAGAACAGAACCGATGTAATCCAAACATTGATGATGAAGACCAAAGGAACCAGGTTTCATGTTTTCACATGAGCAGAACTTTTTCTGTCCTTTCAGATTTTAAACGGAGTGACTTCCATCCTCTGAGCTGAAGGAAGTTCTGATCCAAACAACAAGCACCACGTTTAAACCTCCAGCTTTTTTCTCATGATACCTGCATCGACCTTTACAAAGAAGTCTTTTCTTCACAAACTGTGGGTTTAATGTTCTCCTGAGTCGAGACAAAAACAGAATGAGGAAATAAAGGCACCCAAATTTAAAGCAGATTTTTGATACCAACCAATTACAATGTTTTCCTCTTCGTTAGATTTCAATTAACGATATATGCTGACGGGGGAGGAGGAGGGAGGAGTTTATGCTACAACTGAAAATGTATTTGAATACGACCTCAACATGCAAATGCTTTGTGTTTCCGTTTGTGGGCATTGAAGCTTTTATTTTGAAATATCAATGTAAAACAGGCAGGTGTTTTATTCTTGGACTCAGTTTGAGTGGTTCAGTTTGAGTGGTTTCAGGTAAACCTGGTTCAGTTCACTTCCGCCTTCCTTTACCTTCATGTGCTGAGTGGGGGGGTTCACAGGGGTAATAATTTAAAGGGGGAGGGGAGTTTCTTGGTTGATTCACAAAATGTGAGGTGAGTAGTATGTGTGCATGAAAAATAATTTGTTTGCGTTTCATTTTGATCACGTCATTGTAGTTTTGGAAAAAATAAACAGAATCTTTGAGTTTTTTTTAAATACAAACAACAAAATCACAAGTCTGTCTGGTTTCTACTTGATGCTAATGAGAAGAGCCCTCCACCCCCATGTGTGGTAGTCTTTTATTGCGCTGTTTTTAATGGGCCTTTCTGGCTGGGACATCGGGACATCCTCCCCCGTCAGGTGTCGGGAAGACTTGAGAGTCACGCTGGGGGTTAGTTTGAACCGCTCATCCTTACTGGATAGACACGGAAGGCTGCCTTGAAAATGGCCCTTCAAAATAAAACTGGAAACTATAAAAGGACTAAAAGTCTCCACCAAATTACTGACATGTTTAAGACTTGAAGTTATTATATATCAATAATGACAAGATTTTTAACCTTAAAAATACAGAACTTGTTTGGTTGGGAAAATTTGTTCTAAATAAATTTGTACTAAAACTGAAAGATGTAAAACAATCAGATCAAAGAAAAATCAAAATTTGCTAAAAGTTGTTTAAACACAAAGCCATTATTCTGAAAAGAGAGGCAACTTCAATCCCACAATTCCCTGCCATCATGGAGGACAGAAAAAGCTCATTGGCTAAACATGATGCGCGAAAAACTCTAAATGATCTTTAAACCTGTAGAGAAATAAGGACAACACAATTTTACAACAAGCGTTACACTTTAAGTTTCTAGAAAGACGCAACTTTAGGACTGTTGTTTTTTAGTAAACATTTGGGTTCGAATTCCTTCACTACTTAATTTCCAAGAAGGCTCTGCAAAAAACCAGTGTGTATTGATGTTTACTATTGACAACTACAGACCACAATGCATTGCACTTGAACAAATTTGGTAATAAAATGTATCTAGACTTGTTGTTTTCCATAAAACAATCCACATTTTCATCACCAGAACACAATAGATTCATTAACATGTTGTATTTATTGGGTTTTAACTTTGTGAAATCAGCAAAGTCATTATTTGCCATTGAAAAAAAAAATAGGTGAGTTCACAATAGTAATGTCTGAAACATTAAAGAAAATAATCGATTTTTGAAGAAAGAAAAAAGGTGCAGCTTTTGGCGCGTTTATAAAACTGTAAAAGGACATGGCGGATGTGACGTCACACCTGCTTGCTGTTCCGTCGTTTACATAATAATCCTTACAGTGCGCATGTCTCCTTGGTCAGGTTCTTTACCACCCTCTTCTATGGGGGGTTTGGGAGCCCCCTCCAGTTTAATCGAGTCTCAAGTGGGTTACGATGAAAATCCGTACACAGATAAAACAAGACAAATAAATAATCATTGAGTCACACGAGAAGGATTCTGTGGAAAAAGGCTCCTCCTCAGCAGTTTCACATTGGGACGGATCCGCGTTCTGTTTGTAAACTCCCGAACCACGTGACGCTCCTGAGCTAGCAGCGTGTCTCCTGTCCCCGCAACCGCCACTTCCTACTAGCGGGGACGACCCCGTGAGACCGTAACTGAGCTGATTATTAAAAGCTATCATTTTGCTAATATAAATTAAAAAGAAAACCACGCAAAGCGAGGGGGAAAAACAAGCTCACACGCGCTTGCTAGACACTATTAGCAGGTCATGAATAGTGGATCCGTCTATTACCTGAAGAAGGAACAGGCATCATATGGAACTTTAAAGTTAAAAATGTATTTTACTTACAAAGAGCAGATTTATCACAACATATCTGAAATAATTTAAATATACAGTTAAAACAATTGAAATAAGAAACTAAACTGCGGTGAAACATTATTTTGGCACTTTTGTAAGGGCAAACTACCCGGTCTATTAAAATATACAGGAAAGACATTTTGAGTCATTTTCCTTTTTTAGGTTGTTTAAAAAAACACACGAATAAAACAACAGCAGACCAAAAAAAAAAATAACTGATATAAAGCAGAAACCAGGTGATAGCCAAGCCCAGCTGACGTGAATGTGAATGGTGGTTTCAAAGCGGAAAAATTTAACTTTACGTGGTTTTAACGTAAATATTTTAGCATCAGATCGTAGGAAGTGAATTATACACACAGAGAAACGTCGATTTGTTTCCGACAGGAAATAGGACGTAAGCGGGAAGGTACAAACAAAATTCAAAACTACGTGGTTTTTTTTTTTTTTTGTAATAGACAAACGCGCGATCAGATACATCGCGTTTAAAGTTAAGGGAAGCGTCATTCTGGACGCACAATGAGGCATCTCAAGCCAAACAATGATAAAGAGTATAGCTTTTATAGGCATTTCTACACTTTTTTCGACATGCCGATAACGCCGCCATGTGCTCGCTACCCCTCCTCCTGCCGGTCAAGTTTGCGCCGAACAAACGCTGATAAAAACCACTAAACCAAGGCCGCATTGCTCACCTCTGATGGCGACCGGTGCCTCAGTTCTAACAAAACCCTCTTCTTCATGTCCATTTTTTTCTGTTTTCCGCTCGAGTTCGAGTGTCCACCACGCCAAAAACTTGTTTCTCCGAGATCCCCTCTTCTACATCAACACGCTGAACTCCCGTGAAGTTAGCGAAGGTATGAGTGACGCACTTCCGCACGGGACTACTGAAATAAACTTTCTGTAAGAGGAATAGAGAAATTTTGTTTCCATTTATAGAATTAAACATACAATTGTAGGTCAAGTGTAACTTATGAAGTAGGTGTCACTTGTTGTTGTTATTACTTTTTCTAAAGAAAGAGTGAAAATAAATGCTTTTCAAATTGTTTGGTCAAAGACGTTTATTTTGAAATAACTTCCTGTTTCCGTTTTCTGGGGTTCTCCCCGTGGCTTTACTGCGGAGTGAAACGTCCTCAAAGCGCGTGTAAAAAGTGGGTCAAGTCGTTTGTCGCTTTCACTTGCCGTACAAAAAAAAATCGGAATTTTCAAACAAATTAATCAAAAAGCCACAATTTTTAGAATTAATGTACTTTTTGTTACGAAAACACTACTTTAAGTTCTACTCGGGTAAAATATATAACTAAAGAACATTTGTCTTTATCTTGGTAAATCTCTACTTATTTTTTTATTTGTCAACTAACGTTAATTTTAGAATATAACTCTCCCTTCATTATTTATCTGAAATTTGACTATTTAAACAAGTTTTGTAAATTATGCATTGTGCAAGATGAATAAACTATTTGTTTATTTTAGGTTAGTGTACGTTTGCTTTCTTCCCTGACGTAGCGTACCATGTTTTCCGGGAGCCCGTGAAGCCCTCATGCGTTGACTTGCAAAAGGAGGGAAACGGCAGTGTGCTAAACAAAGCTCTATGGCGCCTCTAGTGGCCGTTCAAACTACAAACCACACTCGACCTGTCTATACGTTTCAGGTGACTCTTTTTTATTGTCTTTTTTATTTGAGCGCCCGAAAGTTATATATTTAAATATAAAAGCACAGGCAATAATGTCCTATAAGTGCTTAAAGTCATTTTATGAAGTCATTTTATTTTTGCTTTTCCTCATCAAACCTAAACACTATCTAGAGTCCAGTTGTAGCATTTGTATACATCCCTGAGGAACACCAATTTTAATCATTGGGATAAAAACCCAAAATGTTCTGTTAATCTGTGCGATTTTCAGTCATTTTTTTCTGTCTTGTTTGTAAGAATCATCTTGAAATCTGATGAGATGGTCGGGACCAAGGCGGCCCAACTGGGGTTAGTTTCTGACAATCCCAGACCCACTTGCTGCCAACACTCAGGATTTAGACTATATCTGAATTCAGTCACTAACTCCATAACCCATAAATACTATACAGTGTGGTACTATTCAGTGCCCAATATTTTGATGCAATGCTCAATTTATTATTGTTTCGTAAGGGCAGACACATGCTTACTACTTACTATTTATGAATCAAATGTCATGTTGATGAAATGTTGGATGATTTATTTTTAAAAAGTTGTTGTTTGTTCAACTTTTCCAATGACAAATTGTTCAAATGCAGTGCATTGTGGTCTTTATTCACCAACGCAGTGAGCCTCGACACACGCTAGTTTTTTGCAGAGACTTCTGGGAAGTTGCCAGAGCTCTGGATTTTGGAATTGTAGATTCCGACACCGTGAAAAAATGGTGAATGCCTTAAATATTGCAGTATACAATGAATAGTGAGGGAATTCAGGCAGTTGTGTGCTATGTTCAAATTCCCTCACTAACAGTGACCTGGAATTTCACGTAATTTGGACACATGGCTACTATTCTTTTTGTTCTTTAATTGCCAATTATGACGTCATCCACTTCCTGAATTAAAAACTTAATAAATATGAATATTTTACAAAGCTCTTTAGAAATCCATTGTGTTCTGATGAGAAAAACTGTACATACATTTTTTCAAACGAAAATTCATTCAAACCCAATGCATTGTGGTCCCTATTCGCCAGTCAAGTGAGCATGGATTCCCACTGGTTTTTTGCAGACTTATGGGAAATGTCCATGGCACTGGAAAAATGTCCCCATATTTTATTTAGAAGATGGATACCCCCAAAGCAGCTAGTGGATCCAGCTAGTAGGAGAAAAATCTCTAATAGTCTCGGCTATTTACAATTTTTGTGTGTGATTATTTTAAAAACTGCATTATTACAGTAAACATGATTTTATTTTATTTTGGAGGATCGTTTCTTTATACCAACCAAAGAGATGGTAAGAATTGGGATGGGATTATGGCAAAAAATCAATAAATACTAGATGTAAGCCTCTGTACCAACAGATGAGCTTAAACCCAACTTTTCACAAAATGTTTTTAAATCAAACGCACAGATGAACAAGAGGGTCATCATAGTGTTTATGCTTTATTGTCATTAGATTGTACTTCATCTTCACGACAAGCAGTTATACATACAGTGGTCTTTAAGTATATCTTTGTCCAATACGAGGAGAGCAACAGTTAGTGTCACAGCTAGCTTTGTACCCCAATGACCAACCCATCTGCCCCACCAAACCCCCCATCAACCAACCCCTCCCCCAAACGTCTACCCTCCTCCACATTACACAGCAATGTGTCAACGACCGTCAATTACACCACAGGTGCCTGACCAATAAATAGGACGCTGGAATAAATAAACAAGTAACCAAATAAATACATACAACACCTAAATAAATAGCAACAAGGTGTTTATATATTTACATACACACAGGTAGCTCACCAGAGGACAGCAGGTTGTGTAAGGCCTGGAGCTGGTTCTTATTCCTTTTGAAATGTTTACAGCCATATACTTTTATGACGTGACACAGGTCAGACCACGGCCACATTATCACGCCTGCCGCCCCAGAAATGACGGCGCAAAACCGTATCAGACTTTGCTCGACAGCAGGTCGGGCCCAGCAGCAGCCGGAGGATGACTGGCTATCAAAGAAAAGACGCCACCGGGCAAAGATGATGAGAAAAGTTAAAGACCTTTTTCAAAATACTGAAGATAAACTCGACTTTTTGTTTTTATGTTTTTTGTTTTTTGAGTTTTATTCTGCGGAAGAACAAACCTTTGGAATGACACATTATAGGTCCTTGTCCTGCTACGGTTTGTAAATGAGACGCCAGTTCCTGGCTGACGGAGCAATGCTCGACAGTGACGAGTAAAGGAAGAAAACCTGCACTTCCTGTCGTTCAGAGGAAGTTTCTTCCACACGAGTGACTCCGCTTTGTTTGAAGATTTCACACAAATATAAAGCTGCATAAGAGATAAAATCCTAACAGCCTTTACGTTGGAATACAATTCTGTTTTAAATGGTTTATAAATAGGAATCTGCTTCCCTTCAGAGACGGGACTGACGCTTTCACAGAGAGTATGCAGAGGCAGCCAATGTGGTCGAGGTCTGACTGTCAGACGCTGAAAACACAGAAACGCTGTACAATCCCTCATTGAGGTCAGAATACATGTCGCCATAGAGGGCAAATCAGCAAACAAAGAAAACATGAACTAGTTTAAAAACAAGGTCAACAGAATGAAGTCTTAAAGCACTAAATCAGAAGGCTGCATGGATGTGGGCCAAGCTGGCGAAGATATAAAAAAAACGGCTAAAATAGTAAAGAAAAGCACAACTGGAAACTAAATAAATGTCAACGTTGGCAAGAAACAAGGAAAGAAAAAAAAACTAACATTTTCTCGCTTCAGTTAGTTTTGTTTACTTTCTGTTTTGATTTGAGGAAAACCATCTCTTAACATCTCAACCACTTTTCACACACAGGTTTGGACATCTCAGATTTTTAGACATCAAATAAAGTTCAAAAACCAAATGAAACCATGTTTTTTTTTCCAACCACCTGCGACAGGACTGTTAACTTTGCAGTTGTGATTTTCTTTTTGTATTTCAAGCATGAAAACAAATGAAATCTTCCTTAATGAAAAGTTAAATGTTATTTTTTAACCAGAACATCATGCTTTTATAGTGTTTATTGTTTCCTTTGAACTGGTTCAGGATATCAAACTTGTGACACTTGTTTCCTTGTAAAATAATTATGTGTTCATGACACAAAAGTTCTGAACTTCGTGCTCTCCAAACAAATAGTGCAAAAACAACTTTTTCAGCTGACACTTTCTTTAGAAACACAAATATAACAGGGAAAAACAAATTACTTACATCTGTTCGATTAAGTATTCAGTTTCAAATAATTGGCGCAATCTGGAATCATATACGTTATTGTTTACCGTTCTATTTAGATCATCTTTACAATCTTCACAGAGTTTGTAAGGTCCGCTCTGTCTCTACATCAATTGTTAAAGAAACATGTCTTGACTGCAATGACTACATGCCTACTTTAATAAAAAAAAAAGTGGTGGAAAAACGTTTTTTTAAAACAATACAAAGTTTTTCAAATGCAGTTTTATGTGTATTTATGCTTAAATGCAGAATAACAAAAGTATTTTGCAACAAAACAAAAAAAGTTACAGGTTGCCCACTGTTTAGAACATTGGCAAACTGTTGCGCGTACAAACGCAGAGAAGTTGGTCATTTCAGGAGCATTAGAGTTCACTATGCTAATGCAAGATAACAAATAAAGAAAATAAAGAAAGGAAAGGCAAATGTTCATTTTTTAATGTTGTAATGATCCTGCCCAATGCACTGTGGAAAATAAAAATTTTCTCTATGTTGTTGTAGTCAGCACCACAAGTTGATGTCACACTGTTATTACATTGTTGAGTGCTTATTAGCTGAAACAGGCCTAAAGAATGGCTTACACTAAGGATAATGGAATGTGCCATTTTTTGTCTTCTGCACTTCTGGCTGCTCGGAGTCATAGGATGTTTGGGGTACGAGTCAGCTCAACATTCTGCTTTCTAGTGCGGTTTGAGCAGTAGTTGCTAGCACTTTGCTAGCTAGCACAGCTAGTTGAGTTCTGCTTCATCTAATTCCTAGCATCTGTATGTACAGTGGCTGCCACATTGGTGTCAGAAGTGGGACTTCAACTGTCAGAAAAACACATTAAGAGAACAGAGCTCAAAGATGATAGCTAGCAGGGTGCTAGCAACCACTGCATCAACCACATTAGGGGGCAGAATCTTGAGCTGACTCATGTCCCATACACCACACAAACCAGAGCAGCCAGAAGTAAAAGAGGCACAAAAAATGGTACGGTCCAATGTTCTCATTACAAACTAACAGGCTTTTTTCAATGAGCAATGACAGTGTGACACCACCCCTGTGAGAAACCCACTAACTAGTGGTGAAAACCAAAACAACATAAAACACAACATTAGTTCCCACAATGCATTGGGCAGGGTCATTGTGGTATATTAGAAGTAGCTATGCTAATTTCATGGTTTTAGCCATTTCTGGTACATTAGATATGATAATTTGAAGAGAAAAGCTAACAATTAACCACTTCTGGCATGATAGCTATGCCAACACACAGAATGGGTTTAAATGATCAAAGTTACTTTTGATGTGTTCAAATAAAAAAAAAAAATCAATTTCAAGCACGCTGGATTCTTTTGAAAATTACTTTTATGTTGACTGCTAGCTCGCACGATTATTAGCTTTTTATTATTGTCTAAGAGGCCACCTAAAGCTGCAGACTATGCTACTTAACAGCACATTTTCTGTTTTTTTTTTCCCAAACCAGCAACAGGATTCGTCTTCAGTACAAAAAAACATCTTCTCAACTTTTTACTAGCAACAGTTAACAGGTGCAAAGGCTACAATCTTTATTCGTTAGCTATATTTAAAAAGCTTTTAAGCTCTGTAACAATACTAACCTGGTGTCACAGATGTTTTTACACAAACCAGAGGTTTCTATTTCTGGTAAGAGTTTACTTTTCTTCCATCTATCAACATTTACAATGAAATATCTTCAACAAACTTTCAAAAACTGAAAAATATACCAGAATGAAAGCTATAATGCTGTTACTAGCAACACTCGTCAACAAGAATAGACAAGGATGATAAACGTAAAAGTTTACCAGAACTGACTTCTTCTGTTTAGTATAATGTAGCAGCTGCACGAGAAAACAAACCAATGGTAAGAATGTGTCATCAAACACCCAAAGGTTTCTGAACCTGCGACTTTATAGTTTTTATTTCCATAACTTTTGTGTTTTTACATTTGTGGGCCAATTCTGTTCAGACAATTTTGGAATAGATACTTTCTGCAAGTGTTTTGGCCAATTTCGGTCCCGTTATTACCCTTTATGAAATAATTTTAAATACATTTTTAGGTGAAAAGATCTGCTCTCATCATCTCAGTGTTTTACCATTTTTACTATGGTGGACGTTCATTAACCCTTCAGTGTTGGCGCCAGCGACACAAAATAAAACATTTCAAGCTACTGTAATTCTTTGACCATTTACGCCATACACGTAATTTCAGCAGATTCTGAAGTGGTGATAGACTAAGAAAAGCGGCTTTGTTTTGGTTGAAAGCTGGTTTTCTCCGCTTCCGAATGTGTTGGGATTACATAAGTTGTATGAAAGGTTGAAGAGTTACGGCAGTTCAAAGAGCGTCCACACTGGAGCTGAAGCATCAAAGACTTTTGTGTGTTTTCCATAAAACTCAACACAAACTGTGTTAAGACAAAAACCTTTGTGAAAACAACGTTGTGCCCTCAAGCCAGGCATTTTTACATAAGCCATCACCTGCATCTAATAGTCACATTTGGAGTCTTGGTTCCAGCAAATCCTAAATGGGCTTAGTGAAATTTTTGGGGTGCCTAGTCTGTTAGCACATCCTGCATGCAAACGCCACAGTTTAGACGAACTGACAAGCACCGAGTCCACAGAGTACAAACCAACAAATGTAACTGAATACGATCTAAGATAAGAACATAATCAAACCCAGCAGCCTGTTGAAAGCTGCTCGGTTTCGCCCGCTGGTTGGAAAAGTGTCTCTCCAGCTAACCGTGTTTACTTAGCTGAATGAATTTCTCGATCCTGACCCCGTAAAAGCCTGCTGATCCTTCAAGAGGCTCCTAAAAGTATAATACAAGGCAAACGGATGTCACAAAAAGTGACGACAAGTTCATCCTGAAAACACTGACTTATTGCCGGTATGTCTTTATTCCAGCCATGCAGTCCTGGAACCCGAGCTTCCCCAGAGCCTGATCACTTTAGGTTTGGATTCGTCTGGTTCATGCATACCACGCCTCAGCTGAAGGTTTACACGGGTTCTAAGAAAAGCAGGACACGTTACAAAAAACAGCTAAAAGTGGGTGAGATGTTCTCAACATCAGAAGTTGGAGATTTGCAGATCCTAAAGGCAATACAAGCCAAAGGAGCAAGAGAAGAAGGCAAGAAAGACAGCTGTGATGGTTTTCCTGGGAGTTTAAGAAAACCATAAGAAGGAAAGTCCGAGTAGAAAAGACGGTTTCCTCCTGGAAAGGTAAGAAGAGGACAAAAAAAACAACAGCAGAAACTGTTAGGCAGTTGACTGACAAGCAGGACTTTGTGCTGGTTCTTCATAACAGAGCACAAACAGGTCAAAACGCACACACAGACATGCACATACATCAACACCGTGACTCGTTTCTCCACAGCATCATTGGTGTCCTGTGCTGCCAGGCTGAGCCACGCCCTGTAAAGAATCTCTTCATCTTCTCATCTCTTGCAGACTTCTGCATCCGAACGTTACCATCCTTTTTCCCGTCTCCGTGTCATGATTTTGTGTTGTCCGGCCGTTTTCCGTTTCAGTTTGTTGTGTGAAAGCAGAATCGCACAGAAGCACAGAAGAAGAATACAAAGAAGAGAAAGGGCGTGGTTTGTTTTGGAAATGCAGGTTGTTTTCTGGGTGTCTGGATTGCAAGGAGGCGAGCACCAGGTCGCCGACCGGACTTAATGAGGGAGCGGTACCAGGATATCCACATAGTTGATGGGGAAGAAGCCCGACTGGCCATTGATCATGCCCTCGTACCAGTTGTCGTCAATCTGATTGGTCAGGGTGATGATGTCCCCCTCCTTAAAGCCCAGCTCTCCCTCGTTTTCTGGCTCAAAGTCGTAGAGCGCTCGGCAACATGGCTGGTCCATGGGGGCTGCAAGAGAACGAGAGTCAGAACCAGTTCTGCTAATGTCCATCCATCCATCCATCCATCCATCCATCCATCCATCCATCCATCCATCCTCCCTTTGTGCCTCATGTCTGGTTATAGATTTGAATCACAATGCCAGACCACACAGATGAAGCAGAGCTTCTGCAGGCCTCAGTTAGCATGCTAGCTGTTCCATAACTGTACTTTGTTAAGCTTCTTAAGAAGAGGATTTTAACAAAGCTGTCACTCAAAGACTCAGATCTGGAAAAAAGTTCTTCTGAAAGACTGATGAATCTTTTTGGTTCTGATGCATCGAATCTGCTTTAAATAGAAAAGGTTTTTTGCTGTGTTCTGTTCAGAGTGAGTGAGGTGCTGCTGCTGTCAGAGTGTAGATGCAGCTAGCTCTGTTCAGAACCCAGAAGTCTCAACAAATCCTCAACAAATTGTTACTATTTTTGTTTTTTTGTTGTTGTTGTTGTTCATTACATTGGAAAATGCAACAACAATGGGGAGACAGAGGCTTTTCAGCTGCAGCTCCCAAACTCTGGAATGCTCTCCCCTTTTCTGTGAGGTCTTCCCTTTAGTGGTTTTAAAAATTCCTCATTTTACTCAGGCTTTTAACTCCAGTGAGCAGATCTAGTGGGCCAGCTTGTTCATTTGATTGATTTGTTGATTTTACTGTTCATTTGCTTTATTCTGTTTTATTCTTGAATGATTTTACTTATATTTAATTTTATGTTCAGCACTTTGGTTGCTCCTGCTTTTAAAGGTGCTATACAAATAATAAATGGAATTGAAAGTGGTGAATGGATGGTGTTTTAGTCACTTTGTTGTCACACTTAAAGGTGACTGCACAGCCGGTGTTTATTTCTCGCCATATTTTGTACCTGGTGATCTTCCGGGGGATTTGGCAGAGTGTATTCCCCCATTGTGGCTCTCGCTGGGGGGCAGCAGCTCCAGCGTCATTCTGGGTTTGGGACTGTACTCTTTCCTGGGTTTACTGGAAACTTCTTTTATCCTGGAAAGCAGGAAGAGGTTTTGTTAATTTTTGGTTGGTTTTAGAGTGACCGCTCCTTTTTGGTACCGGCAGGCGGGGGGATTGATACCTGTCCTCCATCTTGCTGGAGAGCTGCTGCAGGATTTCGGCGGCTCGGCTGTGGTACTCCAACTGAGCCTGGACCAGCGCTGCCAGCTGGCTCACCTGCTCGATCTGCAACACACACAGGCATGTTTGTCAGCCGCCTCACATGCACGCTGGGCCTGACCTCCTCAGCCTGGCAACCAACCGCCTGCCTTTATTTTGTAGATGCGGTTTTAATCAGGAGGGGGCTTTGGCTAAATATGTGTAACTATAGCAACAAGGGAAGCATTTGGAAAGGTAGAACAAAGACAGATTTCTCAGATCCATGTTTTTCTGGTTTGGAGCATCATGATGCGTGTTGTTCGATTCCTGTCTGGTTTTTTAGACCTTCGTTTGGATCTAAAGGAGCGTAAGCATTCGTAAAGCTTTCAGCAGGATTGAATGAACAGATTTGTCCTCACGTCGCTCTCCAGCAGGTTAAACATGCTCTGCTCTGCAATCTCTTTGCTCTCGTCAAACTTCTCCAGCGCTTGTTTGATCTCATCGTCCTGAACTTTGCCCTGACGCTTCTTCTTGTAGTCGAAGTCCAGGCGACGACCCTCCATCTTCTTCAAATGATGCTGGATTAAGTAAAATAAAATACACGTGGGATCAAAAAGGAACGCTTACTCCAAACATAACTGACAAAAAAATCTATAAAAGCACAAACCTGAATCTCTTTCAGGTCTTTGTCGTGGAGGTTCTGGAGCGGGTCGATGAAGTTCTGTTTGACTTCCATGTCCAGAGCATCCTTCACCTCCCCGAGCTCCTTCATCGACTCGCCTGCATCCATGAGAGCCATGCCTGCGGGGGAGGAGAGCGGAGGAGAGACAGAGTCAGGAGGAACCTCCAGAAGAAGTTTTTAGATTTATTTCAAACATGCTAAACAAAACGAAACAATAAAAATAAAACGTTTCTGTTAGACTGAACTAAAAAAACATGTTTGACAAAGAGATAATCAAAAACCAATGCTTAGTGTTTGTTTTGCTTCTTCAGGTTTTTCCAGTTTCTTTTCACACAGACACATGTTCTTTTTCTAATTATTCTAATTACTGGTTGTTTATGTTCTAATGAAGATCTGAGAATCTGAGACAGTGAAGGAACAGCATGTTCTGGTTAAATACAGTTGCACTGCACCCATAGAGGGCTGTTGGAGAGTTTTAGGAGTTAAACTTTATCGAACCGTTCTTTAGCATTTACTAGCATCAGGATGAGACGGCTTCATGAGAGCAAAACTATTGGTTTAGAGATGCTTCTCTCTGAATGCAGTTTATATTGTCGCAGCATCTATAGGTTTACTCTCCATTGATGTGGAATAGAATTATATCAAATTTAAATTTTGGTGTCTGCAGCTGTGTTGATTGAAGTAAATCGCTGTGGGTTTAGCAGTATGATGCTAACTCGAGTCTAACTTTAATAAAAAATTGTAACTGAGAAAAAGAAGCTGTTGCTGTGTCCAGGATGGCTTAAATATTCCATCTGAAATCAATCGTCGTCTTTGATTGAACCTGCAGATCTTTCACTCTTTCGTGCACACAAACCAACAAATTCACCGACTGATGGATGAGCGACTGCGCCGGTTAGAGGTGCATTCATTTATCCAGGTGGACGTTTAAGATCAAGTTCTTATCTACAAATGGTCAAGAGGCTCATACAGATGTCGCCGGCGTCACAGTCTTGGCCATAATGTAACTCTTGCATCGTTTTATGAGGTCAAAGTTTTGCTGCTTTAGAATCAACGGATTTCTTTTAAATGCATAAACACTTCACCAGGGTGAACTGTTATGCAAATCGGTTGCTTTTCTCAGTTTCAGAATCTACTGGAATAACATTAGATGGTTAAAGAGTAAAGGTAGTCCAGAGAAAGTGACTGGAGTGTAAAGCTACAGATGAGCTACAGATCCTCCTTTCTGGACCTGCTGAGCCTTGATCTGGAGACCTGGGAGTGAACGCTCAGGTTTTTATCAACTCCTGCTGACAGAAGGAATGTTTCAAGAGTCACAGGAGGTCGAGCCAAATGTCTAAATACAAGTTGCCAAAACAAACAAGTTTTTGTCTCAATGTTGACAAAAAAAGAAAGGACTGGACGATGTGCAGAGAGACACGTCACCAGACCATGGAATGCTTTGGAAAAACACAGAAAGGAGCATCTTCTTTCCTGCTCTGGTCTCTTGTTTGATTAGCCGGAGTAGACAGGAAGGACTTTGTTCTGTTCTTTAGGACAGCTCTGTTCCCCAACACCGACGCTTCTCCTCACCATCAACCAGAGCTCATAATGTGTAGATATTTGCCCTGGTTTTAACATCTGTAATTTTGACATCTGAAGGTCATGGGGATTACAGAAGAGCCTTTAGAGTGTCTTCTAAACATTAAATATTCCATGAACATTCCAGGAACATTCCAGGAACATTCCTACTCACCAAAGCTGGACTCTTCTCCCAGCTCTCGTCCAAACTTCAACATGGCGTCTCCCAGGATGGTCTCAGCCTGCGGGTAGCCGGGACCCTTGTCCTGCCCGCGGATCTTCGACATGGTGTTGATCATGCTCAGCTTGGCTCTGGATGCTGACGGGAAGCAGGAGCATTAGCCTTTGGTCTGCGATCTGGGAAGGTGAGAAGGTGTTTGGTACCTGGGTTGGGCTGAAGGTACTCTGTGGTTTTGGTCATGATGTCCAGCACCGCTCTGCTGGTGATGTCCACCTTCTGCAGAGAGCAACAAGAAACACAATATTTCAGACAAAAACGAGCAGGAATACTCGCGTAAACGTGAATGTACAGATACAAGAACGTGAGTCGTAATAAAGACAAACATTTCAAGCTGTTTATTACTTCATGAGAAGAACTGGATCCTCCACAAAATGTGATTCCTGGATCCCTAAAGTGCTTTCCTGTATTCTGTAGTGCTACAGATCATTCTTAACAGGCGAGACGGATATAAAGTGGGTAAAAACAAACAGAAGAACCTTCTCCATCTCTTTGAAGTCATCGTCTAGTTTGGTTCCTTCGGCTCCTCCAACCTTTTCACTGACTTTCTGAAAGACAGAGACAGAAGGAGAAAGGGTTAATGTTCTCTGCCGTCAAGCACTTCATGGTCTGGAGATCACCTGGAGAGCAGAAACACTCGCCGGCGTTTAAGGTCTTTAACGGAAAGTGCGAGTGAAACGTGCCGCTGCTGGGAGATTAAAGCAGAGAAGAAAAGGAGACTCTGGGTGGAGTCCTCACAGGAGGAGAGGGAATAAAAAGCAGTGTGTGGCTTTTGGAAGTGTTTGACAATCAAGAACCATGATGACCACATTTATGATGACGTGAAAAACAAAAACTAAACAAATGTTAAGCTACGACAGAGAGAAAGAAGGTCAGCTTTAAACCATGAAAACATGAAAAACATTTGCTTTCGTTTCCTTTTTAGCACCAACAGAAATAAAATGAGTCAGAAAGCTTTTTCTCCTGGAGGTCTCTACATCTCAGACTCTTGAATGTAGTGAGATGAACCCGTCTGAACTGGAGCAGCAGATCTGTATTCATGCCTTTAATGTCATTCTTTTATGTTTGTCACAAAGAAGCCGCTCCATCACTCCGTCCTGAAAGACCGTCTCCATTCAAGAGTCTGTTTCCACTTTCATTAGATGTCTCTGTGACGCAGAGGAAAGCATCACTCTGCTGCTATGAGTCCATGAAAACATTCTAAATATGAAAACGTGCTTTCATTCACTCCTTTTCATAAATTCATTAATAGACCGTAAGCTCCTCCCTCCATCTGCTCTCCACAGCAGGACGGGCAGCAATGTATGGGATATTTCTGAGGGAAAACCACAGAGATACAGTCATGACAGCAGTAGGCGTTGCTCTCAGGAGGACCAGCGTTTGTTTGTCTGCAGCAGCTGAACTTCCAAACCAAACTATTCCAGGAAACCAACCGCTGTGGATGCAACAACCACCACAGCTTCCGGTGTCAGTCTGTCCTGAGAGCGCCAATTTGTTTTCTCAGACTCTGACGCACAAAAAAACGAACTGAGAGCAGTCGGGGACCCTCTTCCTCTTCTGGAAATCCTTTCTAAAAGACATCTGAAAATATAAGCAGCAGGGGAGGACAACATCAAAGGTTTAGAGATGCTTTTGGACTTTATGAATCCTGTTAGCTGATTACAGTTGTCAACCATTAAAGTCTTAATTCCAACTGTCCTTACAGATGAATACAGACTGTCTGCTAGTGAAAAACCTGTACGGGGGGTGCAGGTGACCCACACGAAATATCAAAGTTAGAGACCACTCAGTGAACCCCTACAGAGGAAATGTTCATGCACAGTTTTTTACATGCATGGCCCAGTTGTAGTGAACACTTATTCCAACTTTAACACTTTAAATCCTGTTAGTGTTGTTCACGTGATACGTGTGCGCTCCTTGATTGCAGACTGACTGTTAGAAATGTAAAAGTTGGTACGCAGAGCTAAAACATTTGTAAAAACCGTGTAGCTTGAACACGAGTTGCCGAGGCCGGCGTGAACGTAGCTTTAGGCTTCAGCCAGCAGGATGTTTTTATTGTATGTGATGCATCCATTAAAAAAATCTTTATAAGATGTATCATAAATGCACAGTGTGTAATCTCAGACTCGGACATGAATGTGATGCTTCAGCGTAAACCTCCAGGTGGAATCAGTTCTCAGCAGGTCTCTCACGTCTACGTAAACATTGAACCATCCAGACTCGTGCTTCAGTGAGTTACTGAGGACGAGCTCTGATGAGCACAGCCTGATGGAGGGAAAGGACAAAGCGACACGCAGATGTTCTTGACACAAAGATCAGAAAAAATAAAAAAAAACACTCAAAACAATGTAAAAGCACAGCAGGAAGGAAGTGTGTGAGGAGCAGACAGTTGGTGAGGATGATGCAGTTACCATGGAAACGATGATCTGAGTGCACCCGCTCACGTTTCCAAGAACACAACAAACAAGTGTGTGAGAACACACACACTCCTGCCATCTTCAGACGGGGGGAGTAATCTGACACCCTTACATAACAACACCCCCCCACCACCACTATTTGCAACAGCTTTTTCTGCTGAAATTGATGCTGCCTAAATATCAACCCTCTGTGGTTTTGATTCATCAACTCAGGCGTGTTTTTAGATCCACAAACAGGAAAGTCTTTGAGGGCTCTGCCTTTGAAAAAGTTTCAGTAATAATAATTCATATTTAAGGTTTTAATCCATTGATGCTGATTCTGTCTGTGAACACTAGCCGATCATGTCAGACGTTGATAGGATAACCATCAGGCTACAACACTGTTTCTTTTTTGTACTTGTGTCTTTGTGGGCTTTCAAGCCGGGATGGATTGGTGGATTCTTAAGGCTCAACTGGGAAATAAAAAGTCCAGTTTTCCAGTTATTTTGGTTCTCTTTCTCAAACCAAACAGAGCAGTGACCAAACTGTTCAGCAGCTACAACAGGCAACACGGGCAAACACTGATGATCTCTACACCTCATAAAGCAACAAGAACTTTTCAAACTTCCCTGGTGACTCGTCCTCCTCAGGATCATCAAAGTTACTGGTAGTTTCTCAGTTAATCTGTAACACCAGAGCTGAAACTCAAAGGTTGACGTTCTTTGAATTATTAAAACTCTTCAACTGTTTCTGCAGTTAACATAGTTCCAGTGGACACTGAAGCTTTAAGTAAATGGCATTAACGGTCAAAGAATTACTCTAGTTCAAAGAGTGCGTTATTCCGTTTCACCAGTGAATGCTCCTGTATTAAAGGGTTAAATATCTGGTTTGGTTTGACCACTTCCTTCAGTCTCCTCTACATGAAGGATGTCAGATGACTCAACTGGGAGTAATGTTCTGCCTAAATCCACAAAGACTATCAAGCCTGGTAACTGAACCCTTACCAATAATCTGGAAGATGGCCACTTCATCACCTTGAACTCAGATGTTTCATCACAGCTTCATCAAACCAAAGAAAATAAAAAGTTTTGGACTCTTTCAATTTCTCTGTCACCCAAAGTGTGGAAGATGTTTCCTCACAGGCTGGAAAACAACAAAGCTTTACTTTGTCTAACGTTTAGAAACGGCAATATCCAATACAGTAAACTGGACTCAAACACAACAGCATTGTGTTTATATAAAAATATAAAGCACAAATGAACCATGAGTCAGCGTATTTAGAGTCCCATGTGGGGTTCCAGGTTCTTACGCTGTCCTCCAGAATAAACTGTACAGTAATGTTGATGACAGAGGCAGAAAAGCAGCTTGTAGCAGCAACAAACCCATGATTCACCAACGCATACAAAAACATCTGCAGAAACACTGCAGCGACACCAACACGCCAACATCCAGCTTTTGCTCCAGATCAACTATGACCAAAGTCTGACTCATACGTTTTTGGTTACAACAACCATGAAAACTGGAGCAGAAGAGGATGAACATGAAAGCACTGCTAAACCAACCGGCTGCCATCTCTCATCTCACCAACGTCACATCCAGAGCTTCACTGCCTGACTAACGGTGCTGTCACAGACGCCGGCAGCCTCACGGACGCATGTGAAGCTGCAGGACAGCGTGGTCAAACCTTCCACCAGCAGACAAGCTTTCCATGTCAGCTGGTCCCCTGTGGTCTTTTCTTAACCAAACTACATACGTTCCGTTGCGTTTGACTGGATTTGTGGTGATTTTCTGAGCAGAAGGTTCACCATCAGACTTTTGGATGTCAGTGGTCTGCAGGTGAAAAATGGTCAAACCTGTACGGGGAACGCAGGTACCCCACTCCAGATACCAGGGTCTTAGACCGCTCAATGAACCCGTAGTGAGAAAATGTTCATGCACATTTTTCTACGTGCATGCTGCGGGCGACGGGTCAAAGCGAACACTTATAAACCGCAAGTAAAGGGTGACGTAGGTGAGAAGCAAGCATGTCGTGTAGATTTTTTCACCCCCCCCTCCCATTTTATCTAGCATAGTAACAAGTGACTTCCATAAATACACAAAAAAAGAGGCCAATCACCGAAACATTTGGTACAACCAAGCTGCCAATGACTAATATGTGATACAATGATGTGTTTATTTGCTCTTCAGGAAACAAAGAAATAAAATGTCTTTCAGGAATTAGTCTATTCCAATACATGGGCAACATCAAAACGGCTAAATGACTGAAAATGAGGTAATTGTTTTACATTTACAGTCATTTAAAACCTTCATTTCCATGGAAACAACAATGAAATGCAAAGGTGTTCCAACCATAATGTTTTAGTGAGTGGGCTGGTGTGGAGTTTCTGACCAAATTAGCAGCAAATGTGGGATTTGATCATAGAAAGATGAGTGAAATGTTTTTGTAAGTGTAGATGTTGTTTGCGTTTCATTTTTAGGTGTTTTTTTGGCATTAGGATTGTTGTCCTTTCCCTCTTTTAATGGATTTCAGACACGTTGCCCAATTTACACAGAAACAGAGTGACTACACATGTATAGCTGAGTGTATGTCGATGCATTCTTCTGCTTTTTCATTAACTTGTTGTTTTTGATCAAACTTCTTCTATTTTTGTGTAAATTGGAAATTCCCTATTTCCCTCATTCATTTGTTCATGTTATATATCTGTTGAAACCTTCTACAAAACAGTAATTTGATGAAAATGTATTTTAATATACATACCATGCTCATGCCTGTACCAAAGAGTTTTTATTACACCAAATATTAAACTTCATTGTCTTTCCTGTTTCTATACCAACTGCTTTCCCATATTAACATCTAATTATACTAAAAGTCTCCATTATTATGGGGCAGTCATTCAGGTAAAGGATGACCCTGGTCGACTAAAGTCCTCTGCCCTCCACAGTCTGTGATTCTCCTTCATTTATTTTGCCCGGCCTCTCTTACACTTTCTCTTTCTGCTGAGTCACTCTCATTGAGCCCAGCTGAAAAAAAAGCATAATTACAGGACTGCCATCGCAAATGGCCGACAGCCAGCGAGGCAAATGTTAAAGGTCGGGGCGGCCTGACAGCAGACGTAGGAGGTACCCCCTCCGCCTCCGGAGTAGACATTCATCTTGTTGAATTGGTCCATCAGGCAGAGCTTGGCAGCTGGAGTCGGTTCATCTATCAGTCTGAACGACTGCCAGAACATTCAGACGCCATGTTGGACTGTAAAGAGTTGCTGGCCGGCTCAAGCTGTTGGTGTGATAAAAACGGTCTTCAGGAAAAGTTCTGATTTTTTAAATTCACGTCAGTTTTTTCCCTTAAGTTCGATATGTGTCTAAAAACCAACAGAACAGGATGTTTTAGGTGCACTTCCTGTCCTCTAGAATAGGAAGTTTAACCTTGTGGTCCATTCATTCTGATGGAGTTCACAAACACAATGAAAGTCACTTCATTTAACTGGTTTAACTTTCAACACGCGTTCAATTCCTACGAGTTTTGTATGTAGAGCAAAAAATGATCATAGAAACTTGCATAGCGACGTGTGAATGCGAGAGTTCTGAACTCAGAAACCCAAAGTGCATTCCCACTGGTTTACATAGACTTTTCATTGGGAGTGGTCGCCTGAATGTACTTTGTAAAAGGTTATGTGAATGTGGCTTATAGGAGCGTCCACATACCCATCAGAGGAAACTCCTTTCAGCCGCCTATGTTCAAGACCTCATTCTTTGGGTCATGACTCAGAACTCAGAGGTGAGTGTTGGAGCAAAGATCAACCAGTGAACTGAGAATCTTCATAATCCAGCGGTCTTTGTATTTGGAAAATGATGCCTGCTGCAGCTTTAATGAGACTCATCAGAACTAATTATCACCTGAATTACATTTCGCTCACAGCTCGTCATTATTTTATTACAAACAATGCCACACATTTGTCACCCAGCCGCGGTTTGGTGGTCACTTCATTTCCTGAAGGAGAGGCTGCGTCGTCGCATGCACACCGTTAGAAAACGTTCAGGAAAATGAGGCAAGCTTTGGCTGCTGGATGCATGACTAGACCCCCAAACAGCTTCTTCTCCTTCCAGGTTTAATTGACTGAGAAATTATGATTTGTCTCGTCGCCGGTTGCTCCTCAGAGAGAAAATGTGAAAGCCAGCAGCCATTCAATTACCCGGCCGAGTGAGAGGGCGCCTCGGTTGATGGATGCGCAGTAAATCACACCAAACGGATAGAGCGCAGGAAAAAGAAGGCAACGTGCTATTTTATGGACATGTTTTGAACACTACTGGCTAAAAACTTCCATCTGAGGAGTTCATCTCCAGAGGAAGAAAGAAAAAACAACGGAAATATAAAAGAGTTGACCTTTCACCTGGAAAACGTGGTCTGAACCTGGAGGAACCCCTCCTGATTAACAGGAACTCCGAGGTGATCTGGTGTCATTGAAAATTTGTACTCAAGTATGAAAACGTCTGGATCAGTAGCAGCTCGGATGATTTATGGAAGCCATTCATTTTCGCTGATGAAAGGAAAGAGCTTTTCAATAGATTCATTTACTGGGCAAGACAGGATGTTTCTGAACCGAACATAAATGTCCTTCATGGCACACGGTGGGTAGTGGTCAGCACACATTTGTTTCCTGAACCTTCAGTCTGGGAGGGGCGCAGGTTGAAGGTTGCATAAACCCATCAGGTTGTTGGTGAAATGTTGTACTTCTATTTTCCATTGAAATCATTAAAATGCTTTTTTTTACCTGGTTCTTCCTCTTGTTTTCATGTCGTCTATGATCAACCGTCAGACCTTCAATCAGACCAAACAGAGCGCTAACCGCCCAACCATTGTAGGATGCTCCTGCTGGTGTACAGAACCCATTGACTGTTCATAGGAACCACAGTGAGTGAGTGTGACATCACCCATAGAAAACGGTTTATTTTCATCTCCAATGACATGCAGTCAAGTCAGTCATATTTTTTGTCATGTGGACGCCGTCACGTCAATAATCAGTGACCAGTCTAGTCGGTCTGAGTCAATGTTTCTATGGCAACCATTCTCAGCCAATCAGGAGTCAGCTTGTTGGAAGGCCACTCCCCTTCCACTTGAAAGTGGGTTACACAAAATCTGTCAATCAAATGTTTTGAATTTTGGACGTGGGGGCCAGCAGGCTGCACCTACTTTAGTCAATAGCAGAACTACAGGTTAGCTTCACATCAAGAAGGTCCTGTTGACTGTTCAATTAGACTGAGAATGCTAATAAGTTCATGCATCTTTGGGTTTCTTTCAATCTTCAAAGTGAAACATAAAAACATTCTTTAAAAATCTCAGGATTGAACGTTCTGCTGGGTTGTGCGCGTTTGTTTGCTGAAGCTTCTCTTAAACTTGTAATCACAGCATCACAGTGATGCAGCACAGCTCACCAAGCAGCAGACGATTTCCCTGAAATCACGACCTCTTTGAGGGAGACTGAGTGTCTTTTGCCAACAAAAACCAAATCAATTGAAGATACAGTGAGACGCTCGCCAGGTGAGATATTTCTAGGACGTTGCGTCTCTGTTCCTGCGCTCCTTTAATCTGAAACTAATCTGTGGCCCTAAAACCTTTCTGAGATGAGATCCCAATCTTTACTGTGGATATCTGACAAAATGTCAGTAATCTGGATGGGAGGGAAAAGGATTGAAGCAGCGGAGCGATTACAAACCCAGGAGGAGGAAAGGGATGAGCAACCAAGAGAAACAGAAGAGAGCACAATAAGAAAGGGAGAAAAGTAGGAAAATAGAAGGAGAACGTGGCCACAAAGGAACAGAAGACAAGATGATGAAACCGGAGTGGACGATCAGGGCGAAGCCGCCGTCTGGGACCAGCTTCACGCGCTGCATGATAATGTCTGCAGTTTGTATCTCATTCTCAGGACACACCGGCTGGATTCCAGCAGGATGCTGCTGACGGGTGCAGTGCAGCAGCTCAGAGACAACAAACACCACACCAGCGTTCATGCATTATTCACACCAGCAGCAAAAGAGGAAGTTACTGCAGTTCACCGGCTCCTCTTCACATGCTAACTTCACTCATTCAGGGCAACTTTAAACCTCTTCCCTAAAACTAATCCTTCATTTAGCATTCAAATATCCCAGGAAGAAACCTCCAGTCTGCAGACAAACATGTGTCAAAGCTTCATAACACACCATCAAGCTGGTTCATTAAACATGGTATAACTGGAGAGACTCTGAAAATCTAAACAGAGTTTACCTGTAGAAAAAAATCATCAAATTAAAGGCAAAGAGTTGGAAAAACAGTATGCATGGGGGGGCTGGCCTCATTAAATATGCACAACCTGTAAAGACACTTTTATATTCCAAACACGCCAACAAACCTCACAAAATGTCCGGAAAAACCTCATCTAACAGATTGTGGTAACCACAGACTTAAAAAAAAACATTGAATTATTAAGAAGAATAATAATGATTGATCGACAGACCTGTCGTCTTTAGATTGACCTGGTAACCTTTCAAATCTAAATATCCTGCAAACAGGAAGCTCATTTACAGTAACTATAAGGCTTTAGTCCAGGCTGTTTCAAAGAAACGAAAATGGTTGTAAAAATGATCATTCTTTCAATATTATCACAACAAAAACTTCATCAAAAGATCAGCTGCACTTTTTTAAATTCTCTGTTTGCACAGTTGCTTATTACAAGTTCTAAGTTTACTAAATTACATTAAATCTTTCTTCATTATTTTTTCATTATCTGTCTGTTCTTGCTCATGTCAACAGAATTTAAGCACAAGCACAAGTAAACTGTAGCGAAGAACCGTTGAAAGAAAGGAATTTATTTTCAAGCAAAGCAAGCAGTGGGCAAAGTGCATTATGGGAGTGTTCATTTTCTGTTCTGTACCATTTCTGAGAGGTTTTTTTAAGTTCTTAGTGGTTTTGTTGGTGTCTTACTGGTATGTAGTTTGGTTCATTGATAGCGTTCATTAGCTTACACTTCATTTATGTTCAGATGTGATTCAGCAGGATTTTATTGGCCGTGATATCGTTGGAGGTAAAACCATTGAGAGGACGTAGAATGACGCCATTGAAGGCATGGCTGTAAAATCCTCAGTTGGCTTATTAATGAAAGGTTGATGAAAAAGTGGTGAGTGGAGAGATGAAAGGAGGTTTCTGCTGCAGTCATCCAGTTTTTGTTTGTTTTCCAGAAAGATCTCAACAAAAACACAAACATGAAAATCCTAAAAGACTTCAAGACAAAGAAATGTGGCATCAAAGTTCAGCATTATTTCATCCTGCGGTGTCGAATTAAATGAAAATTGTGGTGACAGCACCATGACGGAGGTCTCCCAGTGAGACTGATTCCTCTCACATCTTTCATCTCATTAATGCAACAACAAAAAGGAAGGAGACATGATGGAAACTCCTGGAACAGGTCATGTGCCCCAGAGAAATAAACAGCTTTAGTTCCAGTGTTGACATTCTTCCGACTAAGTCTTCAGGCGTTTATGCATTTCACAACATTTCAGCAGATTCCAAAGTGGAGAATAGCAGTTTTGTACTGACATGCAGCAGTGAAGAGTTTAACCAACGTAAATCAGAGGACTTGGACAGAAATCTGCTTGAATTACGTTCATTACGTTAATGGAAGAGTTACGGTAACTCAAAAAGCATGTTATTTGCTGTCGCCGGTGACGGCTGCAGTGTTAAAGGTTCTGTTTTAAACAGATTAAGACAAAAAGCTGACGTTCCCAGAATTCACAGAAACAAGAAGTGGTACCGAGTGGAACATCCAATGATGAAGTTCAAGCAAAAGAGATTCTCCTGACAATCGGGATCTTCTAAAAATTCCAATGCTCATGTAAACGCAAATTTCTGATTCTTCCAAATATCTGATCTCTAGCAGTTATCAGATTTCTGTGGCGTGTAAAAATCCAGAGTATGGCGTCACAAAGCCTGCTGACTACAGGTGGCTGACAGAGGAATAAGGAAGACATACCAAAAGCAAGAACCAATCCAGGCTGTTTTCAGCTCTGTGGACCCCATTCATAAGTTAGAACTCTAGAAGATTAGGAAACTTGGTTCTTGTTTGCCCTTTCGCTTCAGTTCCTTGAAATGTTCTTTTGTAAAAGTTATCTGTCAGATCGAGTTAAGGAAGATGCACATCCTAACGGCTCTTGGCTTTAAAACGATTTGCTTTTTCATCCATCATAGCCCATTGAGGTGATCCTTTGGGATTCTGGTTAATACAGAATCAATGCCGGATCAATAGCTGCTCCACAGGAGAGAGTAGCAGAGATTCATAAACCCCCTTTGGACAAATGCAGTCAATAACAGACCGAACAGACAGATTCTGACATATCTGCGTTTGAAAATCCAACACGTTCTCCAGCATCATGAAACATTAAACATGATTTGATCGAATGCATTTGAACTCCATCCCGCCTACTGGTTGAATATTTTTACCACATTCTCCTGCATTTGCAAAGATACTAATAACACTTTTAGCAGACAATGATTAATGGATCCAAGGAAAATGAGGTCTAGAATGAGCGGCTTGTCGGCAGATAACTCTACAAAAACATTCAGTGATGATTCCGAAATCTGAAAAACACCACTTTGGTTGACAAATGAGACGTACTGAACCCAAAGACGCTCCTCCAGGATAAAGACTTTCCCAGGCCTCCAGCTGAGTCACGCAGAGTCGGATTCTCCACAGATTTGTATTCATGTCCGGTCGTTCCCACATCCGGGATGCTGCAGTCTGGGACAAGAATCTCAAACCTGATGATGGAAACTTTGTCCTTTAGGCCACAGGGTCTCGGTGAAATTAAAGCTCTGTTCACAACACCATCGGCAAAGTGTGTTTAAGCGGCCAGTTCCAATGAAAAGTCGATGTAAGTGCACATAAATACGTATCGGGATTCTGCACTGAAAACGCTCTCGTTCCCGGTTTAGCTACACAAGCTTTAAAAACATTTTCGGGCTCTACGTACAATTCCCGACACCATTGAATGCACATTGCAAGCAAACAGGTCGGATTTTGACCAATAAGGGACTCTGATTTGGTAGTGATGTACGAATGACGTCTCTTTTAATTCACATTAGTGCCGACCATTTGAAACAGTGAACAGTAGAAGAAGCCCCTCCCTGCTTGTCCAATGTGAACATGAAGGGCTAAACTCACGTTGAATTTGAGGACCTGCTTTCTTGAGAGCACATCTGATGCCCGGTGTGTCCATAACTTAGACTTACAGACCCACAACAAATCAGCAAAGATCAAATTCAAAGACCAAGTTCGAAGGACGCACACATTTTATAGTAAATGAAAAGATTTCCTGTTTGGAAATGAGGCATAAATCATTATAAATAAATTATTAGAAAAAATGATTTAGAAATACGGTGTAAAGTCTGATTTTAAATCTGTCTTTTCTTTTCCTCATCATCAAATATGTTTTTTTTTTACTTGTCCTGACCAGCAGCAAAGCAGACAGATGAGAGCTGAAGGCCTCAGGCGAACCAACGTCAGCCACCCAGCCCAGGACCGGAAGGACCGCCACAGAGCAGGAGGATACAGGAACATGGAGAGCGCGAGCCCCAGCCCAACCAGAGAGCAACCCACCTGCCGCGCCGGGGCCCCAGCACAAGGCCCCGCCCACTCAAGAGCTAAACTGCTTTTCTCAGATTCAGAATCCTTTGGAATTAAGTTAATTGTGTTAAAGTTAGAAGCTCTGGTGTTAAAGGGTTAATTATACAAAACCAAATGTACATTTTTTGCATTACATTCTGTTTTAATTAACAATCTCTAAAGCCTTCCAGCCCCATTGGACCGAATCTGCTGTGCATGAAGGTAAACTGATAACCCGGCTGGGCTGTGGATCAGTGTCTGTGTTCCAGTGCATAAAAAGTCTCCAAGCATCAGCGTGCCTGTTCTTGAAGGTAGGACACACACACAAACACACACACACACACAAACACACACACACACACTGTTCTATTTAGAGGCGACCTGGTCTTCCTTGTCAGCATCGATGCCTCAGCATTTCAGCTCAGCTGCTTGTTAAAGCTGAACAGAAACCTGCATTCAGGGTGGGGGCGGAGCGCTCATTAACATACAGGGGGGTCATTGTTTGGTCCGTGTGGCTGCAGATCCCTGACCTGAAGTCGGAGCCACAAGCTTTAAGAAGGTGCTAAAACTGCTGCTTGGAAACATCAGCATCATCTGTCATTGTCCTGCTGAGATTCTTTAACTTCAAGATGTCTGCGCTCTTCAAGTTCTAATAAAGTTTTTTCTGTCTTTTTGAGACTGAGCAATAAAGTAACGCAGCTTAATATTATATTAGTATAACAATACCCTAAGTATTACTCACAACTTCCCTTAGACTTCGGTCACATGTCCCAGAATGCCACAGCACAGCGACTTTAATACACATTTTTTAGTAAATTCGTCAGGTGGCAGCGCGATGGCATTTGTCATCGAAACACCGCAGTCGCATTTTTACACGCCGTGTGGTGGCTGCAGAGGTTTTTAGAAAAACTTAGATTTTTTTTATGGTGACCATTTCCAGGTCAGGCGGTGGCGGTCCAGTGACAGGTTGGGATGACGCCATTACAAAATCAGGTGCGGCTGGGCGGCCACAGGTCGGTGGCAGCTGGATCACCGGCCGGCAGCAGCTCTGATGGGATGACGTGTAAATGCCATATCAAGTGCCACCGGCCGTCTGGTAGCCTGGAAGTTTATGAAAAGTGGGTCATTCTGCTCACCTGACGGCCGCCTGACTGCTGCTATCTACATTCATGACCACGCCGAGGATTTTCAAACAAATTGGGCGGCAGCATGAAATCTTAAAGGTTTGCCCCGCGCGATGCCTCCCCATCACGTGGTGGCAGATGTATTTGTGACGGTAGAATTGGGGTAAAGTAGGTGAGACACAGGTGTTTCGTACTGATTTTTCATTTTTCAACCTCCCCAAAGCCTGACAGTTAGACGTGAGGAAATTAAACAATCCCAGTGTGGTTTGTGTGGACATCCTACAGGCGTCCTACGGGCACTTAGATATCACGTGTACCCGTGGCGTTCATCCATAGTCAGTAAAGAGACACTACGTCCACCTTACTAACACTACAGTGTGGCGTAAGGATATCATACGACAGTACAGCTTCCATTATCCTTATAAATACTTCATAATGCACTTACCACACAAGACAAAGGTAAGGTAATGGCGTCTCTTGAGGTGTCTTTAAGATGCAGCCGCTCCTCTCTGACCCTCCAAAGATCTGGACAACCCAAAAACCTGCAGCACCGGTACGGTGAGGCTTTAGCTGTACTTTTTAATATTGCTCATTAAGTGGAAGATAAAAATATGTATATTTATTTATAATGGTCAGACTGAACCTAACTGTAGGTCTGAAAGAAATCTACTTCATTACATCCCATCATAAAAGTTCTGGAATTCATGGAGCTCAGAACAGCTGGAAGAGTCTGACTCCACAGGTTGAGTCTGTATTCAGAGGTAATGAACTGGATGATTCCATATCAACAGTAATCAATCGTTTGGGGGCTTTGTTTATCTCTGTAACACGTGTAGAACACAGTAGAAGTTGTAGACGGTCTCTGACTGTTACCATCTTCTTTGAACGTTCATCTCATGACCGTCTGCCTTCTCCACAGAAACAAACAGTCAAGTATATTTCTATCAAAATTTAAAAAGGTACTTTATGACAAATTTGGTTTGTTTCAGCCAATCAGCTGTTCCGTCTCCTTCCAGCCTAACCCGGTGGTGTATCTGGTGGCTGAAACCAGCAGAGGAGGTCAGAGGGCGCCGATGTGTCGCCATCCCGTGCAACCCGAAGCGTGAAGCCACAGATGCGCTCAGGTCTCCCTCCCTCTGATGCTCTGTCACGCGTGATGCCTTCAGGGACCATCAATTATTGAGCGAGCCAACCAGAGCGCGGCCCGCCTTGTGTGTCTGTGCTGGCATGGGGCCTGCTTTCTCCTCACACGTGCACAGTTGCCACGACAACACTGGTGATAAAGCAACATTTGAGCCGTTTTCTTCCCTTCGTTTCTTCGTTTTGCCTGTTCTCTCAAAACAAATCTGAATATTCCTGGTCAACACGGGGGAAAGACGCAACGGAGGTTTGAGTCTGTGAATCCACGGTGTAAAAACATGAATAAAAACCGTCTTCACTGAACAGAAGCCTCTTTCCTCCTGGTTGGCTCATCTGATGTTTGAGTTGAAGGTGGAGGTGTACGGCCAGATGTTTTCGTTTGTAGATATTAAACTTTAGGGAATAGGCAGTGACATCACCATGAACTGACTGTAGCTCTTAAGGGTCAAACATAGTGGCTCATCCTTTTAACCCTCTGCCTTCATATTGGTGCGTCTCCAACATTTTTACGAAACAGCACTTTGTCTTGAGTTTAAATAGGGAAACATCAGTCTTTCTAGTGTTACTGAAAATGAGTAGAAGTAGAGAACATACTGTCTCTTCTCAAAGAGTGCTTCTTCAGTCAGTGACTCGGCCCCTCCCACATCCCACCTGATGCAGGCTTAATTTCAGCAGTTCCAGTTCTCTACTAACTTGTCTTTTTCAAGTCTTTATGTCACACACTACTGCACATTATTGGGACAAGTGTTTACCACTGATCTGTACCGATTAGGACCAAACTTTGACATGAAAGACTAAATTGTAAGGAAAATGTTGACACTGGTTTTTTTTATTTTTTACTAGCAGCTGTATCATACATCAACTCACCACTTTTAACCAAAATTACTTTTAATAAACACTGGAAATGGAGTTTAAGCTGAAATATTTGTAATAATTTCTTGTCAGGATTAACTCAACAGTATGTATTGACATTTTTCACAATAAAAGTCTCCTTTGGGTCAAAGGAGAATTTCCAACAATAATAAATTGGGCCCAATCACGTAAATTCAGACTCAATTGGAATCGGATGTTGAATCCCGATCAGGGATCAGATATTTATTTGTTCATTATAATCAGTGCTGTATTTTTCAAGCTTATTACAGATAAAAACTCTACTAGAAGTCTGGATGTCATGAACAGATCACCACATTTTATTGCTGTAAATAGCAGCAGAATACGGCTCTGGTTTGAGCAGGAGGCACAATAAATAAACAATGAACAATACTAATAAACAATGAGTTAAAATGAACTTCTTGATGGCATCACACGAACACCAAACTCCACTTTCTAAAGTTTTCTGTGACCAAAAACAGTTGTGCTAAAAAGCAAAGATCTGGAATCGTATCCACTTTTATTAAAGGAGAAATTCTAAATCAAAAGCTCTGACTTTCTGCTCCACACTCAGTTGAATTCCTCTTTTTTGTTTCTTCTGCACCTGCCTCTCCTCCTCTTCCTCGTCGCTCTTTGACTTCTTGGTGTTTGCACACCTGGACATTGATCAGTTCTCACTCCCTGCCGTCTCATATTTTATTCAGCCGCTTGGACGGCGGTGTCTGCTTTCCTGCCCTTGCTGGCGGCCATGCCGGTCGATGGCCAGTTGGCTTCACACTGCCCTCGCTTTGCGCTGGGCTCTGCATCGTCCATCTGCTGGAGTGAGTCCGCATGTTCTAAAAACACAGACGGGAGCGCTCTTGCTGGTATTTGTCCCAGATTCAAGCCTCTGCAGAGGAATTTCAGATGAAGTTTTCATGGCTGCGCTCCCTGCGCCTGATTGGCTGGAACGAGGAGGGCTCACTCTCTCTGATTTCAAACACGCTGGAAAGGAAACCCTCGTCCTTCATCAGAGCTTTCCTCAGTCTCTGAATGAGAAGCCGGTGTCATCACAGCAAAGGTCAAACATCCTCTGATTGCAGCAGGAAGTGGCTTTGAACCAACAACCTCTCATCAACAAGATGCAATTCTCTCTATGTATATGTCCACATTAAACCAAAAAAACAGCTGAGAATTCACCTTCAGACATGTAAGATGGACATGATGGATCCTCCTCTGACTTGATCAGTCCCTTCCATCGTTCTGGAGGTTTTCTGGTTCCAGTGAAGCCCTCTGAAGGTCCTGCTCTAGCACCTCAGTGGGACTACAGTCTGAACTAGGCCATGCTAAAACTCAGCTGCTGTCATTTAAGTTTGCCTCACATCATCGCGCTGTCGGATGACCCAGTTAGAGCCCAGCTTCAGCTCCCTGTTGGGTCGTCTCACAATGGCTCTGAAGTAATCTGAGATACAGAGGAGCACATTTAGTAACTGTCACGCTGCGGTCACACCGCCCTCAGTAGTGCACGTTCAAGCGACCACTTTAAATGTGAACGTGCGTTTCAGGCGTCAGAAATCTCACGTTCAAGCATAGCTACCCAAGTTTCTACGACCATTTCTACGACTTTGTTCAGGCTCTACGTACAAACCAGCCATTAAAACTCTTGGAAACAGTTAACCACTCAGGGTCTCAGATTTGGTAATTCACTGAAGTGCCAACCGTAAAAAAAACATTTGCGGTTTGCATCCGGCCAGAATTCTGACACCAAGTCTTCCGTAAACCAGAATAAAGCTGTCACAGAAAAAGCCTGGAGAAAGAGTCATGAGATTTACAGCTGTGAGATTTCCCACCAGACCTCTTCCAACTGTACATGAGTTAGTAAACAGTCAAAAAAAAGAAAGAAGAAGAAGAAGCCCCTCCCTGTTTGTCTAGTGTGAACACTATGATCTTAATTCATGTTTAAAAAAAACGCGTTCTTGAACGGTGTCTGTGGCTTAAGGCAGCAAACTCAGCTGAAATGATCGCCACTCCAACACCATGCGTCACAGCGGCCTGGAGACAGTTCCACCAAAAGAGCCACTGTTGTTTGGTCAGAGGACACGTCTGAGAGGCAGAGATGGACTCAAGGAAAAAAGGAGAACTTCGCTTCCCTGCTTATTTTAGTGGTTTCCCACTGACAGAGGAAAAAACATCCTCTAATCATTAAGAATTCCACAATTCTTGGTTTAAAATTGAACTGCATGTTAAATCATTAAAGAGAATAGTGGGGAAAGAGAATGATTGCATTCTTATTGTATATAGTATGTTTATGTTGAAACACGTGTTGAGCTAAACGGAACCAGGATTTAGTATTTGTTAAAGGTTCTGTCGGCTCGTATCTGTGAAGGTGACAACAGCGGATACAAATAAAGACCAGTAGAAGAACGACTAAATAACTCACTTTTCCTCTCACTTCAACCTCATGTCATCTGGAGCCAGAATGACCCAGAAAATCATCGGTAACGCTACAGCTGCTCTGAACCGGTTCAGGCGCTTCTGATGTTTTCATCTGAATGAGGAAGTCTTAATCAGGACCATGAAGCTTTGCGGCTTCAACAGTTTTCCGTGTTGGGAGTCTAAGAACACCCTCAACGGGACAAGGGGGAGGGGGCTGTACCACCAAATCCGGTGTGTAATCCTCTGGAAAGGGTCATGATTGGTAGGGTAGTCCAGTAGAACCATGACACCCCAACATATGGATGAGGAGCGGCTCATGAAGAACCACACGGGGGGTCCAGGAGTTCCCTTCCTGGTGTTTAAACCTTAATCCTCCACTCAGTCTGAGATTAAAGGCCTTCTCACAGAACACTGTTCCGTCCCAGAGAACATTTCACCCCAAAGTCCAGTTTGTTTAGTGTCTGTGACCATTGTGTTCTGTTGCACAGAATGGAACCGTTTCAACAGATCGAGAACTGTTGGTCCAACGCAAAATCCTTCCAGACTACAAACCCGTTTGGGTTCTGACAGAACATTTATGACAGATCTCCGGTATGAACTGGACTTCAACTGATTCTGAAGATGTGATTCTCTGCTTCAGAATCAGATTACGTAAGTTGCGTAAATGGCTGCAGAGTTCCGACAGATCAGGGACTGTGGTATTTCCTGTATGCCGGTGACAGCTCTGGTATTACAGGGTTAACACTGTTGCTTCTGGCTTCCTTCAGTGTCTTGGAACACGTTGTTCTTTTATTGAATTGAGTTCATTTAACCTGTAATTACTTCCCAGAGCTCGGCGGGACGCCGCGGCGCTCCTAATCAGTCAGCCTCCACCCTGCCGTCCATGAATTAAAGATGCAGCAAAGCAGAGGGCGACTCCTGCAGCAGCGGGAGCTCACCTTCAGCAGACGCACCGGCGGACAGCCCGCCTCTCTTGGTTTCCACAGTTACCGGTCAGTGACGGCTCGCACCCCCACCCAACCCCACACCGCCAGCATCTGCCGCTGATTCACGGATCTATTTCTGGCCCCGCTTCCCGCCAGCTCGCCCTCACGCCGTCAGCGCCTCTCTTCTCATCAAACACGGCGCTGATGCGTCTGGTTGCTCGCGTGTGACACGCGTGACGGCTGGAGAAAACCCTTCAGATCTGGATCTGATCTCTGGCCTTCATCATCGGCTGTCAGCAGCTGCTGCACCAAACAAACAACGACATCATTTCATGTTTTACACTTTTTGTTGAGTTTATGAATGAATTCACTTCCATTGAGGGGATTCCTCCACAGCAGACGACAGCAGCTTCCAGGTTTCTTTGTTTTTACATTTCAGCAAATCAGAAGGAATTAGACAGAAAAATGTAAGTTTTAACATCACTTTCATTGTTCATTGTTTTACACTGAAATTATTCAATTACATCTAACAGCTTAACGTGAGAGTAAAGTCATATGGAGTGAGTCAATTAACCTTTAGTTAAAATGTGAAATTATCAATTCTCTTATGGAACAAAGTCGCGTTTTTCCTCTTTAACCTGTGAGTTCAGGAAACCCAGCGGTTCTGCTTGCAGACGCTGTCAGACACAGAAGACTCATCCGACCCACTTTAAATCACATCACTTCTGCTGTAAGGATGGACACAAGCGTTCAGCCTGAAACTGATGCAGTTAAAGAACATTATTTCTCTAAGATGAGCCGTGTTCAACTGCTCCTGAAGGCTAACGTTCTCAGAAGACGATCAAGTAGCTCGGATTTCCCAACAAAATTTCATGTCCAACTGTTGATGCATCGAAGGCCATACGATGAGCGCTCTGAACTCTACTTGAACACAGTTGGGGAGGCAGGTGGACTCTGGTCGCTAGTAACTATAAACACACAAATCTTCTAAAACTCGCTTGGTTTCCTTAGCAGGAACATGAAATATACTTAGAAAACTTTTACACACCTGAAAGCCCTTCTTCTAAATGGTAAACCATCAGACTGAATACTGCCGCCTACAGTTGGGAGTGTGAACAGCAGGCCCTCCTTCACTTGGGGCAGCACCATGAAGCTGAATGTGAACACGAGCCAACAGGAAGTTAAGACCGGAAAGGAACGATGCTTCAGTTTGGTCAGAGCGTTCATGTCTCACCTCTTAAGCCCTGACGTCCACATGCACGGTCATCACGTCGCCCTTACGCGTTAAGTGTTCACTGCAATCTGTCGCCCGCAGCACGCCCATAGAAAAACATGCTCTTGCTCTACAGGTTCACTACGATCTACAATCATATTTCACTTCATGTCACAACAGGAACCTTTAATGTTTTTGGTGACACTCGGAAAAGCAAACGTTTGGACAGATGGATTCCAGTCCACGTCGTCCTCAGGTTCTGTCTGAGCCTCCAGGACGGTCTTTATTTTCTCATTTCCTGCTGTCGTGACCCACTTCCCCTCAGGGATCAATAAACATCCTTTATTTCCTGGTGACAAATGAACAGGAGTTAGTCCAGATGACAGCAGGGAGATGGATTCTATTCTAATCCTGGTCTTTGTTTGGGGTGTTTCTCTGCTCGCCTGCTTTTTAATGAAACCAGAGAAGTCCCAGAACTGCAGCAGAGCCTGATATAAGCAGGATCCTCCCTGATCTGGATTATTTTTAATGTTGAATCACTGCAGCAGCTGTTGGAGGACGGAGCTGAACCTCGTTTCAGGTTAAATCCTACTGGACTCGTGAACTTCTTTAACTCAAACCTGAACTGGATTCCAATATCAGCATTAAATAGTTGTATCATCATCATGGCTCCAAGAATTGTCCAAACTGCCTCCTACTTCCAACACTAACTGTGGGGCTGTTACCATAGAAACCATCAGGACACATCATCACTAACACCTAAAGGATTGTCCCGAACGGCAAGAATCATGAAATCATCCTGAAATGGGACAAAACTTGATCGGAATGTCCTCCGTCCAAAGCTTCTGTCCTGAGTGATGGGGCGGGACAAAGGACAGAGGGAGTTTAGCTAACTCCACCCTCCTGCCAATCAACATCATACAGATATTAGAGCTTTATTAAAACCCCAACAACAAAAGCTCCCTACAAACACATGAACATGTTCTACAAAGTACTGTTCAGTTCATGTGTAAAGTTGGATTTTTAACATGGGAAACAAAGGGGATGTGCTCACATTAGAAACCAACCCCTAGTGGTCATTAGAGGAACTGCAGCATTCAGTGCTTTGAGCACAACACCCATCCAACCAGAACCAGAACAGCCAGAAGAGCACAGAGGGAAGCTCAGATGGAACGGGTGAAGAGATGGAGGGAAGGAATGAAGAAAGGCAGGGTGGAGGGAAGAGGTGGAGGAGAGAGAAAAAATGAAAGATTCAATAAAAAACGAGCTGATACAAAGAATGAACAGACAAACAGAAAGAGGGAAGGATGGGGGAGGAAGTGAAGAAGTAAAGGAGGAATGTGGCGGACACAGATGGAGAGATGCTGGAAGAATGACTAGAATAGAAAGCTGGAGGACGGATGAGTGGATGATGGGAGGAAGAACAGATGAAAAAGTGTGGACAGAAGACAAGTTAAGGTGGAGGAGGTGTAGAAGGAACTGAAAGTGAAGAAGGATGCAGGTGAAGTTTGGAGGAGCGGGTGGAGGACAGGCTGGAGCAGGATGAAGGCATGCATGGGAGGAGAAGATGGAGGAGGATGGAGGGAATTCCCTGTTGCGTTCAGCTGCAGCCAATCAGCTCCGGACTTTACGGACTCTTACATAATATTTGAACCGAACCGGAGCGCTTCGGCGCCGGGGTTTGCCTGGTTCTGGTGCCCGGTTCCCCACTCCGAACATCACGAGAACATCCTTTAAAGAAGTAAAACACCGAACCGGACCTGCTCGGTGTGGGTTCAAACATCACAGGGTCCGCCTGCGTGAATGAGACGCGTTTTCAGAATAAAATGTGAGATTTGATTATGAACGGAAATGTTTGAACGCTCCGTCTAGATTCATGTATTGGTTCCGAAGAACAGAACTGTGTGGTTTTAGGTTTAAAACACAGAGACAGAGGCTGAAACGGGTCAGAAACCCGGACGGGTTCAAGGCGCTCACCTGGGTGGCTTTGTGGAACTGCTTTTTCAGCCCCGCGACAGACATCTTTCAGCTGCGGAGGAAGAAAAAAAAACAAAACAAACTGATGGCGGAAGAATTTCACGGAGAACGGAGTCTGGAAGTGGACCGGTTCGACCCGGCGGAACTGGTCCGTTAATCCTCCAGCGACGAGCGTCGATAAGTGTCCGTTAACGCTCGGTGGGACCCGGTGGGAGCGGAGCGGAGGACGGCCGGACCAAACCCAGCTGCTGGATCTATTTTCAGGCGCACGAGCTAGGCGGAGGGCAGAGATCGTCGAGGAGCGAGATGGATCACTCCAACGAATATACAAGATCCCTTATTGTTTTGTATTTCATTTTTGTATATTTTGGTTCTGCAAAAAATATTTTGATTTACCAAAAAAATAAATAAATTAAACACACAAATTATCGTGCATATTTTTTATTGTCAAAAGTGTCTAAAAAAAAGGTAGAAAAAAGAAAAGAAGAAGCATGATAGGTTATAGGTTCAGTTATGTTTAAATGAAACATACATTTCCAACAGAAAAATGTATCAAACATAATGAAAGATATATTTGCAGGGAAGGACTTACTGCAGCTTTAAAAATGTAAAAACACGTTTGATTACAAATAGGTACATTTTAGCTTTGATCCACGTTATTTTACTAATATCTATAGAGGAAAACAAAGTTTGATTGATCTTATTTATTTATCTCATGATGGTAAAATTTGGATAACTGAGCAGAAATAAAGCCTAAATTTTTGGTCAGTCATCTTTACAGATAGACGATCTTCGAAAGGGCGGGAGCACAGGTCTCTGCTGTGACATAAACGCGCCGCTCTCCGCCGTCCACGAGCCCTCCTTGTCGCACGCGCGACCCTCATCTGTTTTTTCAGAGTTTTTTCTAAAGAATAATAACAAGCTCACAGGTGGCATCACGTGACCAACCGTATCTCTAGGCGCCTGAACTGTAACTGAGCACGAGGACAGACCCCCTCGCGGTTTCAGCACCAGGGACAGCTCATTGGAGGGTCCGATGGTGCGTTTAAAGGCAGCTCGAAAATACAACCACAATTTTAAAAAAGTTGATAAATTCAACGTTTACAACGTTGTAAAAGTTGTTGTCAGTCTTTTTTTTACATTTTCTCCATTTGTTTCTTTCATAGTTTTTAGAATTTGAAAATGTGTTACTTTACTGGTTCAGTAGACCAGTAGATGTCTAAGAAGACGTTTGACCAAATTATAAAATTAAATGAGATCTAACATTATTTAATACTTTTTCTGTTAAGTTGTTCTGTCCAACAGCTGAGCAAACAGATCAGAGCTGAAGGTCTCTTGCGTTAGACAGATTTTGCTGTTTCAACTGGGGGATGTGGATATTCTGACACAAGGTGTATATTTGTATAAACCCCTTTTGAATTAAAAGCTACATTTTGCTTGAATTGATTACATTTGTAAAGTTTTTTGTCTTCTTCTTGTGGGATGTTAGAGATGTATGCAGGCCTGTCCACGCACACAAATATTACAAACATACCTGTTGGCTTCAAAAATCAAACAACAAACATATCAACATGTACACTGTGCAAGTACAGCTCACACGCTCATCCTCATTCATACAAACACACACGTAAAGCTGACACCTGTGCTCAGGTGAGTGTTTATGTTCTACTGAGGTGGATGATGGAATGTAAAAAAAGGACTCCCAAGCGTTGTAAGCTTGGGTGACCAGGCTCACCCAATGTTGGAATTTTGGAGAAGAACCAGAACCAGCACCACCGAGACACTGACCCTCCTGGTTCATGGTCTTGCCAGAGAACTCAGGAATCCCTCTCCTCGCGTGGAGAGAGGGCCGCCGGTCCCAGTAAACCAGCAGTAGGGCACTGAGAGGAGATCTCCTGATTGACGGGTCCTACATGTCTAGGGTGTAATTAAAACTGAGAGGGGCGTGGCCCAATGCGCAAGCAATAGAATAGAATAGAATAGAATAGAATAGAATAGAATAGAATAGAAAGTGGTCTTTTAATTACGATGATTCCTTTTTTAGCTAAAATCAAGAAACCTAAAACAAAGTTTCTGCAGAGCGGCAACTGATTAGAATTTTCTAGAATTTTCATTAGAATTTCTAACGACATTTTTTTCATCTGCTCAGGATTTACAACAATTTAAATAAAGAAATACTCATAAATGAAATGTTATTCTTAATTTTCTTTTTACATGTTACAGTTTTATTCTGTAGTGAGTCTTTATACACCAAAAGAAATTTCAACAATCGACCGGTTTAAGGGAAAATGTCTCAACTCAATGTGCCTCAATGTTCAATTGCTCTATTGTTTCTGGGTGAAGGTTCCATCAAACTGCATTAAAGCTCCATCTTCAGCCGTTTTTTTCATTTCTGCGACACAAATACTTTATACAGTTCCGTGTTTGTCACCTGCAGCTGAAATCTTCAGCCTGACTCCCATTTGAAGTTGTTTTTATCAATCGGTTGCACATAGAACATTTTTCATTACGTTAAACAATAATCATAGAACAACCCTGAAAATGTCTAAAAAAATCTAATTTAATTAATAAATGTATTCATTTTTTACTGCAATAAAAATCACAAAAAACTGAGACCAAACATGTTTGGTTTAATAACAAATAACATGTAGAGACAAAATAAAAATGTTTGAATCCAAAGACAAAGTCAAAATGGTTTGGAAAAAATGGATAAAAATCAGCCTGAGCTCCACTAAACCATAACAAAGTTTTAAGAGTTTATTCCAGTCATAAGTGTTACTGTTAAGTTTGAAAGCTACAATATATTTTGAAACCTTCACATTAAATTCTGAATGGATAAATTCTGGATCGGTGTCGTTCTTACATCATTGTGAACAGCTGATGTGACTGATGAACTCACCGGTGATTTCAGAGACCACTGAGGTTTTAACAAACCTTTAAACCACAAACTTTCATGACCTTTTTCAGTGTCTTACTAAAACACAAAGACTGGTAGATTTTTTTTAAGTATTTTTATTTATTCCAATAAAAATTATTGAGGATTTTAGACATCTAAACACAAAACAAAATAAAAAAGTCAAATCAAGCTTTTCAAACTAAAATGTGTTACAGAAAATAACATCGAAGTGATTCAAAGATTTTCTCTTCAGATGTCCAGCAGCAGTTTTCCTCAGATCCATGAAGATCTTTGAGAATTCCTGTTCAAATGTCTGTTTCTGTGGATGGCAGCGCCCTCTAGTGACAGTAGATGATACAGGATGAGCTGGTATCAAACCTGACGCTTTGTGCTTGATTTACTGAGTCTTCCTGGGGGAATGAAAGATGGAATCTATGGAGAGAAATTTAGATCAGTCCGATTTGTGCGTGCGTAATCCTTGATTTGTGCGTAACTTTGGATTTGTGCGTGCGTAATTCTTGATTTGTAACTCATAAAATACATTTTGTGCATGAGTTCAAAAATTACAAAATATTAAAAAATACAAAGTACAATGTACACATGCACAACTTCAAATTACGACAGCTTGACACTAACTACACGCACAGATCTTTAAAAAATATGCACGAATCACTTGTTACGCACACACAAAACCACATTTACACACGAATCTGATTTGAGACTCTTTTCACGTCTCCCAGATTCGTGCGTAAGTGATGCGTTTAAATGCTATTGGAATGCTGGGTCATCAGAGTTTTCTGATCAGCCGCTCTGAACTTAGACGGTGAATAATGTCTGGTGAAATTTGACATTTTCGATCTTTCTTTTTTTTTTTTTTTTCTTTTCTTTTAAAATTTTACTTTATAATGGCAGGTTTGACACTGGTCGGTAATTGTCTAGATTTGAAGCATCCAAACAGCTCTTCTTCAGACTGAGTCTCACCATTGCAGCCTTTAAGGACGTGGGGAAGATTCCAGTTTGAAGAGAGCGGTTAACAATGTTCAGGAGCTCCTCCTCACAGGACGAACACACTGACTTAAAAAGTGAGGTGGAGTACATGGACTAAGAGAGATTGGATTGATTAACTGGTCAATGGTGGAGAAAAGAATCTTGAGCTTTGAATAATTATCTGCTATTAATTTTGAATAGTATTCCTGTTTTGCATGTTTGATAGAGTTGTTGTATTGATTTAATTTGTCTCTTTTTTGCCAATGCCGATCTACACACCTGGAGATTCTCTTAAGTGTCTTGGTTTCCTCTTTTCTCCAAGGAGGAGGGTTTTTTTCAAGGGAGCAACTTTGTCCAATATTGATATTGATATGAGTTTGTTATTGAAATTTTGGACAGATAAATCAACAGATGAAGTTAAAGTATCTGGTTAGGTGTGTTCCAGATGTGAGGTGAAGTTTGCAGCCACTGTAGGGTGTGGCCTACCATAAACGTGTTACCACTGACATAAACAGTAACCATCTATAAACAGCCTTGAGGGCGTTACTTGGCGCTCTGTCAGAGGTGACGTTTACATTCCTCTGAGCAGGAACTCTTTCAGGTCATTCAGGAGTGTGAGCGTGTTCAACTCAGTATCTCAGGAGATACAGTTACGAACAACATGCAAAACCGTCACAAAAAAACAGAAAATGAGGCTTAGCAACATCTACAGCTGCTAACACTAAGAGATAAGTCTTTTTGGTGTTGTGAATAAATGTTATGATGACCTATGTTATCTTAATTATGCAGTAAGTGTTTGTGTTATATTGGACACGACTTTGTGTTGTTTTTGTCTTTTTAAATGATGTCCAGGAGACTGTAAATAAAAACCAGCCTTCAGATAAGTCTGTCTTTTGTCTGTTATCAAGTGTTTAATGAAATGGCACTGTCCCTCTAAATAAAGTTATTATAATTATAAAGTTGAATCTCATTTCTCAGTTTGAACAAAAGCAGCATTTATAAACGTTTTATAAACTGAACTGTGCAGTTGGATGAAAATATGCAGAGGTGTGCATGAGAGTACTGCTGGGGTCCTGTTGGACAAGATAGAAAACTTTGTGCTTTGGTTTCTGGTGACAAAAGCTAAATGTTATATTTATGTTTGTTTTGCTAAACTGTGCACAAAGTATTACTATGAAAAAGGTGTTTGGCATGTTTAGAATTCACAGAAAAAGGGAAGTGCTCCTTTTTTCACCTTTTTTTTAATGGGTGCCAATTGGCTTCAGATAGTTGGCAGAGTCTGGCGCTATTTGTCGACATAGTCGACAGGGCGTTACGGTCCCAGCCAGGCTCTGGTATTCGGGCGGGGAGACAAGCTCACTCTCGTGTTTCGTCTCGTCGTTTCTCCAGATCACAGGCTGCGCTGAGACCACTGTGTCCACGCGCTTCTAGTGACTCTTGGATCTTTTTCTACCAGAGTCTCCGTCCTCGTCTGTCAGTCTGTGTTCATCATGTTCTCAGCAGAACTCTCGTCTGTTTCTGCTTCTTCTCTGTGGATTTTAACGTTGACTTTGTTCTGGTTCTGTAAACATGTTGACGGTGAGTTCGTGAATGTTCTGTTCTTTAGTTTTTACCAGATTCTGACGCGGTTTCAGAACCAGATCTTTCTTTAATGTCTCTGCTTTCATTCAGATCTGTTTCTGGTTAAATCTTCATGTTCTTGAATTGATTATTTCTCAGAATTTCTACAAAAATCTTTCTTTGTTCTCAGTTGTTGATTTTTGCTTTGAAAACTGTTTCTGTTTGTGCTGCTGATGTCTCAGCGAATGAAAGCAGGATTCACCAATAGAACTCAAATCCTGCAAACAAACAAACATAAGAACAGGAGATTATTTGTTACTTTATTAACCATATAAATAAATGCTCAAGTTAACAAAATATAAAAGAATAAATATGGAATTACTGTATATTAACATTAAAATACATTTCACAGATTGTTAACAAATTCACTTTTCTACAGATTAGTTTTCATTTATTTGCTTTATTATTTTTACACAATCCAGTAAATCCAATGAAGTTTGTTTTTTAATGAATGTCTGAATCTGGAAGCAGCAGTCTGAGGTGTCCTTCCTGAAATCATCTAAACTCCTCCCCCACACCTTTCTGGACTTCATTTTTGTTCAGAATGATATAAGAGTCTAAACTTCAGAAAAGTTTATTTTGATTTTCTTTGTGTTTCCAGGTGAAACTCTTCTCTTTGCTGCTCCTGGTGATGATGTCCTCCTGCTGTGCTGTCTGGACTCTGAGGTGGACCTGCAGGATCAGACCGTGGAGTGGTCCAAACTGGAGGTGAAGCCTGATCCAGCGGACAGGCAGGGCCGCGTCCCTTATGTGTATCTTTACCGGAACAGGAAGATCGTGACCAAAGTCATGATGGAGTCATTTATCCCAAGAGTTTCTCTGAACCAAGACGGACTAAAACGAGGAGACGTGGCGTTAAAGATCAGGAACGTGACGCTCCAGGATGAGGGGAAGTACAGATGCTTCATTCCTGGGAAGAACTTCAGGGAGACGGTTCAGCTGGTTGTTGGTGAGTTTCTCTGCAGGTTCTCCCTCAGATGAAGAACATTTGTCCTGAACAGCAGTCAGGAAATGATGTCATCTCTTTGTTTCAGAGCCAAACGGAGTCAGAGCTCCAACCATGGAAACATCCCAGTTTAACATCAACATCTCCACTCCAGATCCAGGAGGAGAGCAGACCAACATCTGGATCAGACGCTCCAGACCGGGTCTTTGGATCGCTTTTGGACTTTTTGTCTTAGTTCTTTCTCTGACCACATCCATCCTCTGTGCTGTTTGGATCTGTCAGAGGAGACGACAAAAAGTGAGTCCTGAATTCTCTGATCTCTCCTCTTTCTGGAGGAATCTTCAGGTTCTTACATCCTTTGTTTCTTCTTGTTTCAGAAACCTCTTCTGGTGTGACAACATCCCATCTCTCCAAAGCTGCTTTGCTCGTCTTCAAGGACTGTAGAGCGTTTCTGAAGCTGCGGCCTCATGGAGACGCTACAACGCCCGTCACAGCCACGTTTCAGTGGTTTAAAAACCGGCGTGTGAGGAAGTGACCACGCTCTGGTTCTGACCCGTTTCTGCCTGAGCGTCTGAGCTCCTTCAGACATTTGGAGTCACTGGATCTGTGTTCAAGTTTCTTAACTCAAGAACTCTGAGCTGGATCAGCGTAAATTCTGAAAGTCTGAGCTGGTTTTTGGATTCCAGACGTTTGGTTTGAACTGTTGAAGCAGGTTGATCAGAACCGTTGGAGTTTAGTTTGTTTCTGCAGGAACTGACCCGCAGCAGGTCTGCTCAGAATCCTGTGTTTGCTGCTGTTCTTCTAGAGAACATCAAAGATGTTTGAGCTGAAATGTAGAAATTCGACCAGAACAAAGTGAAATGAACAAACAGTTGAAACTACCTGAGAATCTCAGGGGTTTTTCAAAAACTGAAAGTGACCTAAAGAGGTTGATTTCTGGAAGAAAAGCTCCGCCCCCTGGTATTTATTGTTATTACACAGATTTTTTTTAATGACTGTCTAAAACTTTATTTAGTGTTGTCTATGTATTAACTGCTGTGATTTTCCTGGAACTGCTAATACAGTTGTATTACATTTGCAACAAATAAATGCAAACCACACAACTTTAATATTTATTTATTTATTTATGAGCCACATTTCTCTGCAGAAAAGCAGCTTTTATACAGACACTGTCAATCCAATAAAAAGATGAATCCTCCAGAGCTTATGGTCTGAATCTTTTTCTCTGTGAAGATGCTTCACCTCTTTAATCTTTCCATGTTCTTTTGAGTCAGAGCCATGAGTGATGTCATCCATAGACGGTTTAACTTTTGTCTCCAAACCACTCACTTCAGTCGCCATTTGTTTTCACGATATGGACGCCGCCATGTTGGAGCCAGACATCTTCAGTAAGCAGTGGCTGGTCGGAGTCAACGATTCTAGAAGTAAGTTTGTTTGGAGACCACACCCCTACCACTTGAAAGTGGGCTATGTTAAATCTGTCAGTAGTTTTGAATGTCTGATGTGGGGGCCAGCAGGCTTCGCCTACTTTTATTGTGGCATCTGATCAGTTGAAGAGAAATTTTGGAAAAATAAGAATTCTCGAAGTATCAGAACAAGAATGTCATTCTGACCAATAGAAGACTGGGGAATCATATACAGTCAATGGACAGAGCAGTCAGTTTGAAAAACTGTCTTTGAGGTTTGAATGATCTTTGTGATGTCACGGCAGTAAATCAATCACAGCAAGTCTGAAAGTCCTGAGGGACAAATCTGTGGGAGTGGCCAGAAAACCTTCATGTTTTTATGCAAAAAGACATTTCCTGAAAAAAAAAAAGTACCTGATGGTACAGCAGACGCCAATTGATGATGAAAGATTGAACAACAGCAGTCTTCCTCTCCATTGCTTTTCTCTGGATGGAGGAGCAGCTGACAGCTGTCTCCATGGAAACCACTTCCATCTTTCTAGTTTGATGTTCTGTCAGGAGTCCTGCTGAAGAAGTTGGAGCTTTGATTTGGTCTTTTCGTGTTTCAAAGAAGACGCTGTCACACTAGACACCAGAGTCCATCCATGCAAAACTTTCAGGTTTGGGACTTTGACTCATTTCTAGTCTGGTTTCTGGAATCAGCAGCAGGGATTTGCTGGGATTTGTGCAGAAAATGAACAAACCTGAAATCAAGGAAACAACTGCAGCAAAGTCAGACGAATCCCAACCATCAACTTAGAAATCAGAACCTTGTTTCAGTGAAAAAAACAGAAATGTATTGATAATTTACTTTTTATACTTTCATATTCATGGGATAAATTACTTTGTTGTTTATGTTTTTGCAGCACTTTGATACATTTTTATACTCTTACCTCTCATGTGTGCGATGTGCCTCATATACAGTCAGATAATTAAAAAACAAACTTCTTCTTATAGATAGGAAGTGCTGTCCCAAAAATCCTCAGTCCTGAGACTGTTGTCCTGAGAACGTTGTTCTCCGGGCCTGCAGATACAACCTTGTTGCGTTGAGAGGAGGACCAGTGATGATGTTGGTGAAAGGATGATGAGGTTGACAAACCATCAAAATGTGCTACACATATTTTCCATTTACATGGAAGACATGGAGTGTTTGCTATTTAATCACTGAATTTTTCTTTTTTTTTTTTGTGGGTAGATGGCTTATATACTCGTTCATTTTTTTTGATGACCTGTGATCTACATGGAGACGTGATCACCGATGTTTTTTGCAACTCTTCAATAAAAACCAACGGATCTCTAAACGTCATCTGTGTCTTCCACACATTGTAAGTGAGACAAACACAGACACCGCTTCATGCAGTGATCAGGCTAAAAACATTAGCTGGTAGCTCCTCTCACACATGAGAATCATCAGGAATCGCGTTCGGTGTGAATGCAGCATAAGAAAGTACCAGATGGATTTTCAACACGTGACTGAGCGACCCAACATGTGTCAGGAATGCTCGGATGTGGTGGAGAGAAACCTGCCGTTTTTCAAAAATACAACTTCCTTCAGAATTAGATTCTAAATAAAAATGAAACTTGTGTTTTTTTTTCTCTGCAGATCGATACCACAGACCAGAACCAGTTTGCTGCCCGGGGTTTGAGGATCACTGCTTTACAGAATAAAAGCAGAAACTAGAAATTGCATTTAATGAATCTGTGACTTACGTTTTCTGTCTATCATTTAACGAAACAAACAGCAGAGAGGATGGATGAAGCAAAACGTGCAAGAAGGATCCAAAGACCGTCTAGAACAACTGATCCAGATGTCGAGATGATGGTGGCAGTAAAGCGGACGACCGGCGTGCAGAATGGCCCGCTTTTTAAATACTGGCAGGCGCTGGCGCTTGTTATGGACGTCTGCAGTCCGGCCGGTGATCTGGCTGCCACCGCCCTGTGGTCACTCAGCTTCTGCCCAATTTCACAAAGGCGTAATTCCCTCCTGTCACTCGACTGCCACCGCGCAACCTCAAAATGTGCTCTGGCGACCACTGACTGATGCCAACTTTTACAGAAAAATTGCTGGTCTGCGTATAATTAGAAATTTTCTCAGAACCTCTGCGGCAACCACGTAGGATGTTCCCCCATCCTGATTACAAATGGAGCCAAACGACCACCTGCCAGATTTGCTGAAAAACTTGCATTTAGTTCATTGTAAGGTGGCATTTTGGGATATGTGACCGTAATTTAAAAAATGTTGCTTTTGTTATTTCTCCAACACTTAAAGAGGCTTGTTTAGATCATTTCATAATTTTTGTCCAAAATGATACTAATGTTGACTCAAAAATGTGTGGGCAAGTGGGAGGTCAAAGCTTTTGGCTGAGGGGACAGCTGTCCCCACCTTCCCCCCTGTCATTCCGCCCCTGAATTCAGGGATCTACAACCTGAGGCTCCTTGGTTCCTCTATTGTTCCCTTAGACCGTAAATAGAGATGAACGCAGCTGGGTGTGACATCATCCATAGAAAATGTCTTACATCCAGCTTCAGTAAATGAAGCCAATTTAGTCGCCATTTTTCCACGATACGGGCGCCACCATTTGGAGACAGTCTACTGTAATTGGTCCAAGTCAGTCTAAGTCACTGTTTCTGTGGAAACTACTGTCACCAATGATGAGTGAGCTTGTTCAAAGTCAATATCCCTCCCACTGAAAGCAGTACGGGAGGATAACTTGTGATAAAGAAGAAATATCATGAAGAAAAGAGGATTACAAAATGATTATATCAGAGTGGCTTGTTATTAGAATCAGCTTTCAGCTCATTTTCTGATCTTCTGCTGCACAACAGAGTCTAGTTGATTTTCAGAAGCAAATCATAGAATTACACTTGAATGTTTAGATTAAAATGTAAAAGATGGATTCTACACCAGTGCTGTCATGTCTATATTGAATACTAAAAGCAGAAAAAAGATGAAGGCTCAGTAAAATCATAAGAAAGTATTTGATCTGTTTGTATTTTTCTGCTGCAGCAGGAGGATCCGATCCAACGCAGGGTGTACTTTATTTTGAAAGGAACTTGTATGTGCGGCTGTCTTCATTAAGATAAGTTAAAATAATTATTTATGTAAAAAAAATATACCACTGTTATGATAAAATTTTTGTAAATATTTAAAATCTACATGTTATACAATATTGGCTTAATGGCCTCAAAAACATAAATAAGGTGTATTTTATAAACTATTTAGTGAAACTCATTTGTCTTTGGGTTTTAGATCATTTAAGGTCGTGAATTCCAACTTCAGGCGAGAATAATCAGAACGTTCGAGTCCAGTGTTTGTCATCGTTACAGAACTTTCTTTTCTTTTGAAAGAAATTGCCGTGATACGTGATTGCGTCAGTGGGAGGCGTGGCTAAAGCGTGTATAAATGGCAGCTTGTCCGCTTCCCGCACAACCTGGGTCATTGCCTGTGAAAGTTGGTGTTTGATCCGTGTTGTGCTTCTGTGTTCATGTTCTCAGCAGAACCCTCGTCTGTTTCTGTTTCTTCTCTGTGGATTTTAACGTTGAGTTTGTTCTGGTTCTGTAAACATGTTGAAGGTAAGTCCATGAATGTTCTGTTCTTTAGTTTTTAAAGACAAGATTCTGACTCTGGTTTAAAGTTTAGAAAATTTAATATTTTATCGTCGCGGTTCTTTCTAAATACTATTAATGAACTCACGTCTGGATTGTTTCACGTTTGTTTAAATGTTTTCAGACGGACATAAAACTGTAGCATCCCTGTGTTCAAATTCTGTTCAATTTGTTAATGTTTTGTTGTTTAGATGCTAAATTGCTCTGTTGTTATGGATGTTAAGAGCGCAATGAATGTGTATAAATCAGAGCTGGAACCTGATAGGATGTGAGAGAACTGGGGGCGTGAAAGGGGGAAGAGGCTGGTGTGCTGGTATGTAGGGTGTGGTTACGGAGGGAGAGCTTCGAAAAAAAGAGAATAAAACCGGAGATGTTGAGTCGTTTTTTTAAATGTGCAGAATGCCGTTGAGTTATCAGGTTCTGTATTTGTGGTTGACAAGTTATTTTTACTCTGAAAAACGACGGTGATCATCAATCATCCGCTCTCATAACCTTTAATACACCAAGCAGATTTTGTTATTTTGTATCTTCCCGAGTTTAAATAAAGCTTAGAAGTGGAAGTCACGTGACACTTTGTAGCGTTAAAGTGTGAAAACAAAATCAGATGAACGAATCATGACAAGGATTTGTTTCTGAGGATTTTCGATCAGTTGCATTTTCATCGTCAGTTTGGATTGGTTCACCTGATTAACCAGTGATCCAGGTTTAGTGGCCATGTAAACAGGCAGCAAATGCATTCATGTCAAACGTTTGCACACAGCATCAAAGAAGCTCCAGTGATCACTTTTTTCTGTACATCATTTTACAGTGAAATTGAATAAAACTCGTTTGTTTTCTTTTGTGCAGATTGACAGTAATATCATCGGTTTGGAGGAGGATGCAGTTCTGGCACTTTCGCAGGAGACTGGACACTCATAATTATTATTATTTTAAGCGTGTTTATTTTAGTGTTATGTCATCTATCTGCTGTTTTACTGTAATGGAGATTTGGATGAATGCTTTAGCTATGATAAGGTAATTACCCTGTTTTAGGATCAATAAAAGCTTTATCATGTTGTGTTCTACTTAATAAAATCTGTTTTGTTGCTGTCAAGTAATCTTCCAATTTGGTTGTGGATTTTTTTTTTTTTTTTTTTTTTTTTTTTTCAATCTTACATGTACAACAGCACACATTTGAAATGCGGATGACGTAAATGAGTTTCTCATTGGAATTTTTATTGTAAAATTTAAATAAATATGTATATTTAAAGAATTTCTTTTTCAATTTAGTTGCTTTCTTTCACTTTTGTTTGCATAACTGATGCATCAAATGATAGTAATCTAAGATCACATTGCTATAAAATGACTAAATTTTGACTATGCTAATTATTTGTATCTTTTCAAATTATTCAGTCAATGGGAATACATGGGTTAGTTCTGCCTGTAGGTAAAACATGTTTGCAACCCCTGCTAATAGTATTAATATTTCACATAAAAGCAATATTATTCCAAAAGAAAAACCTTTATTTAAACAATGCAGTTGATTACAATGTAGTCTCTAATAACTTTGTTTTAAACTTAGGATAGTTTTATTTCCAAAACAAACTTGTCAGGGCTGCATGCTGGTGATGTACTGGTTTGCACTTTTGCCATATTGCAAGGGGTCCCTGGTTCAAATCCCAGCTGAGACTTTTCTGTGTGGAGTTTACATGTTCTCCTCATGCATACATGGGTTTTCTCTGGTTTCCTTCATCAGATCAAAAACATGCATCATTTTTTATCAATTGATTAGTCTAAACTGTCCCAAGGAGTGAATGAGAGCGTACGTCAGATCTGCATCCTCCTCCAAAGAGATGACATCACTGTCAATCTGCACAAAAACAAATACATGAAGAAAATTCTAAATAAGTTTTATTGAATGTCACAAAAGTGCATATAGGAAAAATAATTGGATCTTCTCTGTCTTGTCATTGAGTGTCTGAAGTGTCTACTCCAAAGTGTCACATGACTTCCACCTCCTCGGCACGTGATGTTGCATAACACTCAGCATGCGACAGTCGTATGCTGAGTGTTAGTCGTCCAATAAGATTTCAAACAGGCGAAAAGGAACTTTAAAAATACACTTTCATTAGTTTCTCTACAGCATGTGGCATACAGCATTGTGCTGCTAAAGCTAACTCAAAGTAGTAGCTCGCAGGCCTCCGTAGTTTATAATTCTGAGAAAAAAAAGTCAGAATTCTGAGTTTTAAGTCAAAATTTTCCCTCGTCCTTTTGTCTTCTCCACGGCCCTAATCCTCTTCTGTAGTTTGTCAGTTTGTTTCCACGTGGGACTTTTTTTTATCTTATCTTTTACTATTTAAAAGTGAAAGTCTAAAATTTCAACAAACACGTTTGTCTTAAAAATAAAAAAAAAACATGTTTTTTATTTTTTTAAACAAAGCAGTTGGAGACGCATTCTTTATCCAGGATCTTTTTTTTTTTTAATTGTCTTCTGATGATGTTAACTGCTGAACAGTTTTCATTCATTCAGACACACAGTGATGTGTTTGAGTTCTTTGGACACGACCATAGATTGACTTTTGTAACCTCACACTAACCGGACTCATCATCGCTTTGGTCTGATCTGAAATACTTTTTTAAATTCCTGTTCTAACTTTGAGAAGACATTTTGATTTGGAGGTAAAAACTGAACTTTCAAAAGTTTATTCCGGTTTATTTGTTTCCAGGTGAACTCAATGGTTCAGTCAAATCAATCTCTGCTGCTCCTGGTGATGATGTCATCCTGCCGTGCTGCCTGGACTCTGAGGTGGACCTGCAGGATCACATCGTGGAATGGACCAAACTGGACATGAAGCCTGATCCGGCGGACAGGCAGGCTCATGTCCCTTTTGTGTATCTGTACTGGAGCAGGAAGATCATGACCAAAGCCATGATGGAGACGTTTATCCCAAGAGTTTCTCTGAACCAAGATGAACTAAAACGAGGAAAAGGGACATTAAAGATCAGGAACGTGTCGCTCCAGGATGAGGGGAAGTACAGATGCTTCATTCCTGGGAAGAACTTCAGGGAGACGGTTCAGCTGGTTGTTGGTGAGTTTCTCTGCAGGTTCTCCCTCAGATGAAGAACATTTGTCCTGAACAGCAGTCAGGAAATGATGTCATCTCTTTGTTTCAGAGCCAAACGGAGTCAGAGCTCCAACCACAGAAACATCCCAGTTTAACATCAACATCTCCACTCCAGATCCAGGAGGAGAGCAGACCAACATCTGGATCAGACGCTCCAGACCGGGTCTTTGGATCGGTCTTGGACTTTTTGTCTTAGTTCTTTCTCTGACCACATCCATCCTCTGTGCTGTTTGGATCTGTCAGAGGAGACGACAAAAAGTGAGTCCTGAATTCTCTGATCTCTCCTCTTTCTGGAGGATTCTTCAGGTTCTTACATCCTTTGTTTCTTCTTGTTTCAGAAACCTCTTCTGGTGTGACAACATCCCATCTCTCCAAAGCTGCTTTGCTCGTCTTCAAGGACTGTAGATCGTTTCTGAAGCTGCGGCCTCATGGAGACGCTACACGCCCGTCACAGCCACGTTTCAGTGGATTAAAACCGGCGTGTGAGGAAGTGACCATGCTCTGGTTCTGACCCGTTTCTGCCTGAGCGTCTGAGCTCCTTCAGACATTTGGAGTCACTGGATCTGCGTTCAAGTTTCTTAACTCAAGAACTCTGAGCTGGATCAGCGTAAAGTCTGAAAGTCTGAGCTGGTTTTTGGATTCCAGATGTTTGGTTTGAACTGTTGAAGCAGGTTGATCAGAACCGTTGGAGTTTAGTTTGTTTCTGCAGGAACTGACCCGCAGCAGGTCTGCTCAGAATCCTGTGTTTGCTGCTGTTCTTCTAGAGAACATCAAAGATGTTTGAGCTGAAATGTAGAAATTCTACCAGAACAAAGTGAAATGAACAAACAGTTGAAACTACCTGAGAATCTCAGGGGTTTTTTCAAAAACTGACCAGAGGTTAAGGTTTCTGGAATAAAGGCTCCGCCCCCTGATATTTATTGTTGTTGCACAGATTTTGTTGAATGTTTAAAACTTCTATTGTCTTATTATTGCTGCTGTTTTTCATGAAGCTGCTCTGATATGCATCAGTATTACCTTTGCAACAAAGAAATGCAAACCGCACAACTTTAATACTTTATTTTTATTTTAGAGCCAATTTCTCTGCAGAAAATCAGCTTTTATAGTAATTCTGTCAAACCAATAAAAAGATTAATCCTCCAGTTTATAGTCTGAATCTTTTTCTCTGAGAAGATGCTGCAGTTCTTTGAGTGACGTCATCCATGAAAAATGATTCACTCCAAACAAATGAAGTCAATTCAGTCGCCATTTTTCTTGACATATGAATGCTGTTGTTGGAACGTTTAGCTGTTTCTACTCATGCGGTTCCTCTATAGCAGCTCTGATGGTTCAGTTCTTCATGAAGTCCAAATAAAAACGACAAACTTCTGTCCACAAAAACATGAAACCGTCTGACGTTCTTTGTTCATTTCTTCGTTAAACCACTCGCTCCACCAGATCGGTCCAATGTTCTGTTTGTCAACTACATGAAAGACTGACGTGTTTGATCATGAATGTCTGAACAAACAAATGCAATAAGAAATAGTCATGTGATCATCAAAAAAATCAAGCTGCCTGAGATCTACCATCATCTCTAAAAACCAACAGTGTCCCTGATTTTCAGCAGAGTTCTGACCTGCAGACAATCTGATCTCAACTTATCCAGCTGCAGGACACAGACCTTAAACAGTCTGCAGACGTCAGAGAACTAGATAAACTTTGGTAAAACCAGAAGGACGGCGGTCAGACGGCACAAGAAGGAATACCAACCATGGACAATTGACAGAATATGGACCTTTTTATTTTCACAGCATTACCATATCTGTAACTTCAATTATGACAACAATGACTTTGACCAAATCACATAAACAACAAAAAACATAAAATACAAATAAATAACTTCAGTTATTGAAAGGCGTTCATCACTTGATCTTCATGTTATGACTTTTGAAACTATGACTTATGAACTATATGCAAAAGAGCAAATTTGTGTTTTATGATTAGGAGTAATAATTGAATTATTCACTGGTGTATCTGAATGTATGTGTTTCTCCAATCAATCAAATATAATTCCTGCTTTGATTGCTTGAAATATTCCAATCTTCTCATTTCTGATGGTTGTAGCGTGGAGGTCAATCCCTGTAGGACTCAGTCTGAGCAGATTCTTCCAGCAGCAGCAGCAGGACCTTCAGGAGAAAGACGGTTAGAAGCTGCAGCTTCAGAAGAGGAAGACCAAAGAAGACGTTCATGGATATACAGTCGTGATCATAAGTTTACCTGGAAGAAATTGGGATTTCTTGGTCATTTTTCAGAGAATATGAATGATAACTCATAGTAAGTGTTTGGATGAAGCCATTTAATGCCATAAAAAATCTGTTTACTCTTTTTGAATCATGACAACAGAATCTTCCTTAATGACCCGTTTAAAAGTTTACATACCCTGATGTCTTTGTTCTGAAAACATGAACACAAACTGATACAAAAGGGTTTGAATGGCAGCTAAAGCTAACTGTCCTCACTGGTGACTGGTTTGTCTGTAGTCAACATGTTTGCACAAATGGTCTTGGAGTTTCTGGGCTCCCAGCAGACCCTTGCATCCTTCATCCAGTGCTGCTGCGTCTCTGGATCCTGAGACACGGGGAAAGCTACACAGCTGTCAAAAGATCTATGGGAAAAGGTGACTGGACTGTAAAAAACAGGAAAGGGTGTAAGAAGGTACTGAATGCAGTGTTCAAACTTTGATCAAGAACAGGAAAGTCAGGAGCTCTGTTGAAACCAAATCATGGTCACAAACATTTCTGAAAAATGTTTAGGGATGCAAAGAAAAACCACAAACAACTTCAGCTGTGATCCAGGACTCTAAAAAAACTGCGGTGAGGATGTTTCACGATGTACAATAAGGAGACGCCTGAGGAAAAACGGGCTGCATGTTCAAGTCACCAGAAGGAAGAATTATTTGTGCATCTTTGGATTTGTGTAATTTGGGAAGTTTCTGTTTGTCATTTTGATTTAAAATGTGTTAACACTCTTTGAAAAAAAAAAGACTTAATCCAACCACTAACCATGAGTGGAAAAAAAGGTTTGATATTATTATACATATTCTCTGAAAAATATCCTAAAATGTATCATTTCTTCCAGCGTATGTAAACTTATGAGCATAACTGCAGAGAAAGACATGAGGAGGAAGGATGCAGAGGATAACATTAAGTCAGAATTCTCCTTTCAAACGTCTTTTTGTTAGCCTTTCACAATAAAAGTCCAGATTCTAAAAGAAGTCTCTTGTTTTTCTAATGTATTAATTGAGTTCATTTTTTAGGTTCATACTTACAGGTTGTCACAGTAGCAGGTCTGTAGCGCCCCCATGTGGCTGCTTGAACCTTCACCTGTAGAGACAGAGCAGCAGCTCTGAAGAGTCAGCGTGTTTTAAATGTTTAACTTTCATGAAAATACAGTCTAAACCAGTGGACGAGAATAATGTCAGACGGTATTTTTATAGACTTGCCTGTACGAGGCTGAAGCTTCCAGTTTCACTTTTGAGGGTAAAGTTTCCCTTCATCCTCTGAAAAATATCTGCAGCTGCTTGAAACTTTATTTGTTCACTAGATTTTGTGTAGGAATCATTCAAATGTGATGGTTTCCCTTAACCCACAATTGTCAAAGTGGAAGCTGAAAAATGAATCAGACGCCAACTTCAGAAGAAAAGGATGACAAAAACTGGTATTTTCCAAATATAATAATAAATGTGAATCCACCGTTTGAACTACTTTACTACTGGCTTTTGTCTGTAATGCAGCTTTTATTTTGAAATGGAGGGCTTTTCTTCGATCCCTCTCTGGATCTTTTCTGTCAAAAGAAAATGTTCAAATACGGTTATTAACTTTGTGAGCTTGGAGGGTTTTATTCAGCACAACTGCTATAAAAATATAGCAAATGGATTTTCAACACGTGATCAAGCGACTGGACGTGAGTAAAGAATGACAGGACAGAATCCTGTAGTTTTTCAAAATAAAACTTCCTTCAAAATCAGAGTACAAGTAAAACTGTAAAAATGAAAGTCGTGTTTTTTCTTTGCAGATCGGTACCACGGACCAGAACTGGTTTGCTGCTGGGGTTTGAGGATCACTGCTTTACAGAATATCAGGAGAAACTAAAGATTACATTTAGTGAATTCATCACTTACGTTTTCGTTCTCTCTCTCATTTTAACGAAAAAAACAGCAGACAAGATCAATGAGGCACAAACTACGAGACCGATCCTAAAACCCGGTCTGGTGCGTCTGATCCAGATGTTGGTCTGCTCTCCTCCTGGATCTGGAGTGGAGATGTTGATGTTAAACTGGGATGTTTCCATGGTTGGAGCTCTGACTCCGTTTGGCTCTGAAACAAAGAGATGACATCATTTCCTGACTGCTGTTCAGGACAAATGTTCTTCATCTGAGGGAGAACCTGCAGAGAAACTCACCAACAACCAGCTGAACCGTCTCCCTGAAGTTCTTCCCAGGAATGAAGCATCTGTACTTCCCCTCATCCTGGAGCGTCACGTTCCTGATCTTTAATGTCCCTTTTCCTCGTTTTAGTCCGTCTTCACTCAGAGAAACTCTTGGGATAAACGACTCCATCATGGCTTTGGTCACGATCTTCCTGTTCCGGTAAAGATACACATAAGGGACGCGGCCCTGCCTGTCCGCCGGATCAGGCTTCACCTCCAGTTTGGACCACTCCACGGTCTGATCCTGCAGGTCCACCTCAGAGTCCAGACGGCACGGCAGGATGACATCATCACCAGGAGCAGCAAAGAGAAGAGTTTCACCTGGAAATAGACGGACAGGAACGAGAACAATCACAGAAGTGATGCTTTTTCTGAAGTTCTGGTCAGAGAGGGAACAAAAGGAAAAGAAACTAAATCTACAACCACAACGGGCATGTAAACACAGACACTTTTGTACAACAGAAACTTTTGAGATTTGAAGGAGACGTCGTCTATACGTCATTACCAAGTCAGAGTCTCTGGTTGGTCAAAGTTCAATGGCCACAGTCTATGTTCATCAAGCCCAAAAACAGTTGTAAAATTTGTGTAGCTATGCAATAACATAACGCTGCAGGTGGAAAACACCAAGTCATCTTTAATGGCTGCAGCTTCAACCAGGAAGTCTGGGATTTGTAGTTTCTAACACAAAATAATCTATTTTCTATTATTTTAGTTTTATTTTATTTCTCAATCAACACATTTCAGCTTCAGTGTCATAACGAGAACAAAAATGAACTAAAATGTATTTTTTATTCAAAAGTAACGATGAAAAGACGATTCTGTTTGTGTTTATGACACTTTTCAAATCCAAAATCCAAGTGTGGTGTTTCGTTTTTGGGTTTAGCCCATTTAAATAAATAATTATGACAGCAAGAGTAAATAAAAGCTGTGAAATGTATTTTCATCCTTTAGGGATCAGAAATGAATGGAAAACTTTATATTTTACCCTGAAATTCATCATAAACTCAATCAGTTTGTTCCAGAGTCTGTAGTTTACTGATCAGATGATCCAGAACCAGCTTCAGCAGAACTTCAGGTGTTTCAGCATTAATCCATTCATCAAAATGGTCTTCCTCTACAGGATGTGGAGCAGACTAAACTCTTAAAAACAACAGAAAGAGATGCTATTTTTACCCATTTCCTTTTAATGAGGAGAATCTGAACAAAATTCTGGAGTTTTATGAGTCCACACATTAAAAACACATTCTGATAAAAAAAAAACAATAAACAGAAATAAAACTGTTAAAAATGTGCTGAAATAAAGGACTTTTAATTCACCAGAATATTGTGAAGAAAAACATTTCAAACATTTCTTACAGACTGAAAACGATAACAGATTGTTAAAGTTTTTTTTTTATTTAAAGGCTGAAACATCAAAGTTTTCAATAATATTTTACAAAATGAAACTTAAAAACAACATTTATGAACTTACTTTGGACGTTTCTGCAGAACAATGTCAGATAAAATAATTGAGTCAGCAGACAAAGCCCATTCATTCTGTCCACGTGAGCAAAAGATGACGTTTTCTTCTGTCATTCTGTCCGGCGGCGGCGGTGTGGACCGTCCTGTGCTCACGTCTGCCACCTGCTGTCCGGGAGGAGGAAGCGTCAAAACAGATTCTGGAATCGAACTACAATCAGAAGAAACGACAGAAGTTTCTTCTGATCCCACCTGTCTTCTTTTTCTCCTTCTTCTCTACGTTATAAAAATGATCTCTCGCGTTTCCTGAACTTTGATCAACCATCCAAACAGCATCTGAACTCTGACCTCTTGTAATAAGAACTCTTCATTTCCCAGCAGCCTGTAAACACAACACTGTTCTTTCTCACGGCTGTAGAGCTGTGGTTCCATCTTCTGCAAAAGTCTTTGCTCCTTACCTGAAAGTATCCTTCAGCTTCATTATCCAGCTTCACTGAAGCAGCAGGAACATATTATGTCATTCATTTACTCACAGTTTAAAATAAAATGAAATCCAGAATTTATAAGTTTCCATCAGGAAAAGACAAAAAACAGAGATAAATTTAAAGAATACAAACACTAAAAATAAAAACAACAAGAATTATTGAGCCTCTGAGTTGTAGAGTCTAAAAGCTGACAGGAAGAAGGATCTGTGGCATCCTTCTTCCTGCAGTGATGTGTTAAAGTCTGACTGAAGAACCATCCAGAGGATGATGATGCCTATGATGAAGACCAAGAAACCTCTGGAATCTGAGAAACCGACGAGAACAATCACAGATGTGAAGTTTTGCTCTGAAGTTCCTGTCAGAGAGACTAAAAAAACCCAAAAAAGGTTTTGGTGTCATCAGCATAATGTCAAACAAAGATAAGTTTATGTTTGTCAATCAGGGAAAGTCTGGAAATGAGAAGAACAACATCTCACCAAACAGGAGCTTTTCCAACCTTCAGTGGCTGCAGCTTCAACCAGGAAAACTGGGATTTGTAGTTAATTAAGACAAAAACATTTTTATTTATTTTAATGCTTTCAGTTTTGAAACAGAAACATTCACATTAAAGCCTAACAGAGTCATTTATAGTCACTTATCGTTATACTTCTGTTAATTTTTTTAAATAACAAAACAAATAAAAAATAAATGCATTTCACCATTGTGACTCAGAGAAAAATGAACTAAAAATAATATTTTTAATATTTGGTTTATTATTTCTGGGTTAAGTTAATTAAATAAAAAAAATCCCAGCAGTAATAATTATTATATTTAGTTTAAACACACATTTATCATTTATAGCTACTCCTTTCTGCAATCTGGTCATATAAGGGCCACGTTTCGACTGCTGATCTTTTGGTTGTTTATTTTCACAAATCACACAAATCACCGTGAAAAACTGACAAAAGAAAGACAAATTAGACTCCTGAGAATGTACATTTACCTAAAGATTTACAATTTCACAAAACAATAAAATAATATTACCGTTTGCCTTTTGATCCAATTTTAAGGAGTTGCTATTCTATTTTCAGTCTTTGCGTTGTGCTTCTTTCAACTTCTTCCAGCTTGTTCTTAACGTTCCTTTCCTGCAGCGCGATTGCTTTTCCACGAGGCTCGTGAACGTGAACACGTGAACAGCGCGTGCACGCTCTTATTTTGTTCACCACAAGGGGTCAGCAATCAGACAAAAACTGAATGTAAAACAAATGTACAAAAAGGCAAAAATACAAATAAAATATTACAAACTGCAAAACATTTTGAGACAGCTTCATCATTGTCATGATAAATAAATGCAGTAAAATGAACTTCCAGCTTTTTTGTGATCAATTATGGATGAAAACTTGACATTTTTCCATGAAATAAATCACAAAGCAAACGTTACTGCTACTGTTACTTTGAGAACTAAGTGACTATGACTCAGACACTTTGTGGAATTCGTTTATTGAAACGGACGGAAACCTGTTTTCAGGCAGGTCTTGGTTTGTCTGAAACCGAAGCCGAAGGGGCGGAGAGAAAAGTTTCAATCTTCAGGCCGCCTGCTGACTGAGGGCGGAGACAGGTTGAAGCAAAACGCCCCATTTTTCTGGGTGTCTCCTTCCTTCTTTCTCGCAGGTTGATGCATAAACCGCTCCATCAGCCGTGAGTTTTTGTAGTTAAATCCAGGCTCAGACGCGGCTGTTGTTTGTGAGATCTTTTTACACCAGAGTCTCTGTCCTCATCTGTCAATCTGTGTTCCTCATGTTTTCAGCAGATCTGTTTAAAATGTTAAAATTCTACCTACAAAGATAAGAATATAAAATAATACAAATGTGAGACGATCGATTAAACTAAAAATAATCTAAAATAGATAAAAGCACAGATCATACTAAAGTGAGAGAGTCATATTGAATACAACTGAAGTTAAAAACAACCTAATCTTTAACGTTTAGGTTCGGTTCTGTTCCATATTTGTGTGGGTCGAACTTCTTTATTGATGAACGCTCTCGCCCCGCTGAAGTAAACCGTCTTGTTCTGTTTTTTCCACTGAGGAACACAGAGGAATTCTTGCTTCTATCTCAAGCTGTGAGATCCTCCATGAACCTCAAACCGGAGTTTTCAGGAACAGACTTTGTTTGTGTGTTTCCAGATGAAGTCCATCATTCTTCAGATGAACATGATGATTATGGGTCAGCTCGTTCTTCTGTTCCTCCATCAGACACCATGGCTTTAGAGATCTCTGTCACTTCCTCTTTCACATTTTCAATAGTATTCAGCCAATACATGTTCGGCAAAATCCCCGAAATGCTGAGAAGGAGGAGCCTGTGTGTGTAAAGCAGCTGCAGTGAGTCATACCAGAGCCTGTCCTGATCTGTCTGTTCGTGGTCATCATGTTCTCAGCAGAACTGTCGTCTGTTTCTGCTTCTTCTCTGTGGATTTTAACGTTGACTTTGTTCTGGTTCTGGAATCATGTTGGCGGTGAGTTCATGAATGTTCTGTTCTTTAGTTCTAGTGTTTCTGTTTCAGCTCAGAGTTCTGTTTGGTTTTCCAGAGTCAGATTTTTAAACAGAAGAATCCAAAACATTATTTTCTAACTGAACAAAACAATCTAAAGTTCAGTTTCGTGTATTTTTGTGTTCAATCCTCCATATTCCTGCTTTAGGTTTTCAGACGGTTTGGGTTCAGTTGTTCTTCAAACTGTTACATTTGTTCTGTGTTGAACTGTTTAGTAACTTTAGTTATTTAGAGAAAATCTCACTTTGAAGAGAATCTTTACCTGGTTCTGACATAGAACAAACAAGAGTCCACTTTCTGTTATAGACAGAAGGATAAATGTAGTAGATTATGAACTACTTCCTCCTTCATGTTGGAGTCTGTCCTCCTCTGTTCGTGTTCATCATGTTTTCAGCAGAACTCTCGTCTGTTTCTGTTTCTTCTCTGTGGATTTTAACGTTGACTTTGTTCTGGTTCTGGAATCATGTTGGCGGTAAGTTCATGAATGTTCTGTTCTTTAGTTCTTAAAGACAAGATTCTGACGCTGTAAGAACGCTCTACTTTCTTTATCTTTAATAATTCTCTTCCTTTTCAGTTGTATTTATTTCTCTGGGACAGAACACATTAAATCTTTCCAGATAACTACACTAACTACAATCAAACTAAAACCGCTGCTAAAAGTCAGCAAAAGAAAAAAAATAGAAATAATGAAAAAAAAAAACTTCTATGTAAGACTTAGGAATCAAACTACCAACTACCACACAGTAAGAAGGCTTTCTTCTCTTCCCTCTAACCATTATGACACTGAGAACACTGTACCTGTAATTATAGGAGCGTCCTTCAGACCTACTGAAAGTCGGGCGGGGAGGGAGGAGCTACCTGCTCTCTGATTGGACAGTTTGATGAGTGGCCATACAATCATAAAGGCGTGTAAAGACAGATCTTTCACAACCAGAACTTCAGGTTCTCACACGCAGTTATTTTTGTTTCGCTTCTGCAAAAAAAAAAAAAAAAAAAAAAAAAGAAATGCTCGAAAAATAACGTTGAATTGTTTTTCACAAATGCAAATCTTTTTTATGGGCACGCAGGTCCCTTTTTACACATTTACAAACCTAAATTTTTTGGACAGATTTATTTTGTGGTATGGTGAAACTTGACTTATGTGCATTCAGTTGCAGTTTCGACTGTTTTAAATCTTATCATGAACGCATACAAGCCCCGCCCCCAAGAATCCAAATCCTGCTTACAAGCAGCAAATGCAAATATCATATATTATGATAATATGTTACTTTGTTAACCAAATCAGTAAATAGACAAATTAGCAAAAAGATCAAACAGAAATTATAGAAAACATTGTAGCCTATATAAACGCTGAATGCATTTCACAAATTCACTTTCCTGCAGTTTGATTTTTTTTCCTTCATTTTTTCCAATAAATCCAATGAAGTTTGTTATTTAATGAATGAAAATATTTATGAAAGTATTCATTTGGAAGCAGCAGTTTAATGTGTTCTCCCTGGAATAATCTCCTCCCCCATCGCCTACCTGCTTTTCCTGTCAGTCAGATCACCTGTTCATATCCTGGACTGTTGCTAGTTCACCTTCCCTCCCTCCATTACCCTGTTCCTCCTGTGTTTTGTACACAAGAACACAAATGTCATCAGAGAAGCAAGTTGACATGAAAGTGTGAGCTCCAGAAAGAAGCTTTCTTTATCTTTACACAGAAACAGGTGATTTGAGTAAAGAAAGACAGCAGCTTTTTAAAATGGTGCAATTCTATATGTCATAGTAAATCATTATTGCATTTTGTTAAAAAAGTGAATCTCAATCTTAACCCTGGAGTTGAGAAGATACGGGATGTTTTGTTCATCACTCAAACTGAAGTTAAGGATCTTTGGTTCTCTGGATGCTGTGGATCTGTTTTGGTTGAAACATCTCTGCAGCATCATGTGATTGTTGAGGACAGTATCACTGGAATGACAGGATGGAATGGTGGTTCTACTTTGAAAAGGGGATTGAAGGTTGTGTTCCAACAGTGGAGCAGTTCTTAAGAGTTCTTTGGAGTTTTCTCAGTCAGTTCATATTTGTTCTGTTGATTTGAGGCAGGCTTTTGTTCTGTAGAGGGTGTTCTGTGAATAGAAGGTCCTTCATGAAGACTTTCTGGACCTTGTTTGACCTGAGCAGCAGCTTGATCCACATAATCATCATAATCAGAACCTGTAAGTCTCCTCGTTGTAGATCCAGCGATTCTTTACATCATAAAGAACCAGCAAAGATGGAGGTTAAAACACCTCCTAGACATTTCTCTAAGGAGGTGTTCCAGCCGTGTGTCACTGAGCAGAGAAGATCCAGGAAGAGGAAAGTCTGGTTTTTGTTTCAACTGCTGTCACCATCCCAGAACCAGAACAGTGGAAGAAAGAGGACGGATGGATGAAGCTGCAGAGAGGAGGGATAAGAGCAGTAATGAAAGAGGGCTGGAAGATGGATAGAATCAAAGGGAGGAGATGGAGGAGCAGGATCTGACCAACACTGTAGGGGAGGGTTTGAGTTTACACTGAAAATATAGTCAGAAGTTCAACATTTCTGATCAATTAGGAAACTAGAATCAGTAAAAATGTTTGAGACAAACTGTTGCTGATACTTCCTGGATTTCACTTTGTGTTCAGAATGATATAAGAGTCTAAACTTCAGAAAAGTTTATTCTGATTTTCTTTGTGTTTCCAGGAGAAACTTTTCTCTCTGCTGCTCCTGGTGATGATGTCATCCTGCCGTGCCGTCTGGACTCTGAGGTGGACCTGCAGGATCACATAGTGGAATGGACCAAACTGGACATGAAGCCTGATCCGGCAGACAGGGCTGGTGGCGTCCGTTATGTGTATCTCTACCGGAGCAGGAAGATCATGACCAAAGTCATGATGGAGACGTTTATCCCAAGAGTTTCTCTGAGTGAAGACGGACTAAAACGAGGAGACGTGACGTTAAAGATCAGGAACGTGTCGCTCCAGGATGAGGGGAAGTACAGATGCTTCATTCATGGGAAGAACTTCAGGGAGACGGTTCAGCTGGTTGTTGGTGAGTTTCTCTGCAGGTTCTCCCTCAGATGAAGAACATTTGTTTCTATTCCAACATCAGCAGAGACGAAACAGCAAAAGACAAACATTCTTCCTGCTTTTTATCAGAGACTTCTTCCAGTTTTCTCCGACATTTCTACTTTGGAATTCGTCTTTTGTTACATCACCTCATGTGGTCTAAACACAATTCTGTCTTATAAACTTCAAATGCTCCAATTTCATCTAAAGAAGTATTCAGTTTATAAACCTCCTGCACTACATAAACATTCTCTGTAGTGTAATTGCTGTACTTACACTCAGATATACTCCATCAAATACACTTAAGTGTAGTACTTTCTGCTAAAGGACAGTTCACCACTACAATGTTTATGATCAACTTGAAGTTTCTCTTACAGGATCTGATTTTGTTTTTCAATCATTTCATTTTTCCTCATCATCACAGTCAAAGATGGATTTGACGTCTGACTGGTTTTCCATGTCGTTCATTTCTCATACATTGTTATTATCTTTGAATTTTTCATGAAACTCTTCTGATAACTTTTCATCGCAAACCTTCTCCCTAAACTGGAGGAACTTTCTGGATTTGATTCTTTGTTTTGACCAACTTAGTGTCCAAACTTCAGAAAAGTTTCTTCCTGTTTTCTTTGTTTCCAGCTGAACAGAAAAACAAACCAATCATTGCTGCTCCTGGTGATGATGTCATCCTGCCGTGCTGTCTGGACTCTGAGATGGACCTGCGTGGTTTCACCGTGGAGTGGTCCAAACTGGAGATAAATCTTGATCCGTTCAGTTTTGTCTGTTATTATATGAGCAGACAGATAATAACTAAAGTCATGATGGAGACGTTTATCCCAAGAGTGTCGCTGAGCCAAGACGGACTAAAACGAGGAGACGTGGCGTTAAAGATCAGGAACGTGTCACTCCAGGATGAGGGGAAGTACAGCTGCTTCATTCATGGGAAGAACTTCAGGGAGACGGTTCAGCTGGTTGTTGGTGAGTTTCTCTGCAGGTTCTCCCTCAGATGAAGAACATTTGTCCTGAACAGCAGTCAGGAAATGATGTCATCTCTTTGTTTCAGAGCCAAACGGAGTCAGAGCTCCAACCATGGAAACATCCCAGTTTAACATCAACATCTCCACTCCAGATCCAGGAGGAGAGCAGACCAACATCTGGATCAGTCACTCCAGACCGGGTCTTTGGATCACTTTTGGACTTTTTGTCTTAGTTCTTTCTCTGACCACATCCATCCTCTGTGCTGTTCGGATCTGTCAGAGGAGACGACAAAAAGTGAGTCCTGAATTCTCTGATCTCTCCTCTTTCTGGAGGAATCTTCAGGTTCTTACATCCTTTGTTTCTTCTTGTTTCAGAAACCTCTTCTGGTGCGACAACATCCCATCTCTCCAAAGCTGCTTTGCTCGTCTTCAAGGACTGTAGATCGTTTCTGAAGCTGCGGCCTCATGGAGACGCTAGAGATCTTTGACATTCGTCCAACATTCCATAAAGACACCTTTGGGACTTTTCTGGGTTGATGTCCATCAGAGAAAAACACAAAGTTAGAGAAATGCTGCGTTCATGTGCTGTTGGAATGATGGGAAAATGACCATTTGACTCTGAAAACACACATGAACGTCAGAAAAACAACAATCTTCCTACAGCACATGCATGAATGCAGAAGAACTTTCTGCAGCTGCAGCTTTTAAAATACTTTGTAAATGTTAATGTCTGCAGTTTAAAAAAATAATGGACCAGACAGATGTCTATAGTTACTTCCTGTGATTCTTATTGCATTTTTTTTAAATGATAATTGAATGTACATGTATTTGTATGGTATATTTATATGTTTATAGTATATAGAGATATAAATATATAGACATAGATAGAAAAAAATATATATAGTATATATATATATATATATATATATATATATATATATATATATATATATATAACTTATGTGTAAAAAGTCAAATTCCATGTATTCCATGTTTGTATTTCCTGTTTGTATTGATGATATCTGTGAGTCTGTGAATTCAATGACCTCCTCTGTGTTCATGATGGATTCTTCAGCATCAATAAATTCATGATTTTCTCTTCTTGAACCTGTGAGGAAATGACATCATCACTTCCTGTAGTGAATCTGAACACGGACGGCTGATGGAGCTCAGCTTTTTGTGTGGAGAAAATCCTGAGGAACAATGATGGAGAGAAGATGCAACCACAGTCAGAAAAGAGAGTCTTTCATAGCAAAGAAAGTTTTCTGTTCAGATGCTGTTTGGATGATTGATCACAGACGTTCCAGGAGCAGGAAATCATCAGGTTATGTGAGTGTTGGTGTTCTTGGTTACTGGACACCATCTGCTGTTCTCCAGACTGTTCTGTAAAGTTTGCTGTTGGAGGTTTTTCACCGACAACCTGCTGAGTCTGGACAAACTTCCACAGACATTTACAAAGCTGCTTCCACACACACTGATGTACAAGAACTCGGTTTGTAAGTCTGTCATGGATGAACTCTGGAGGACGGACAGTTCTCCCTTCATGACAAACCAGATCGATCCAGTCCTCAACATCAAATGAGCCGCTGCTGCTGCTGGGTGTTGATGCAGAGCTAGAAAAAAACTTCTGGTCACATACTCCAAATGTTCTATATCACTGTGTTACCTTCTTTAAAACAACCTTTTTCTTGATCTTCTGGACAATAATAAGCAGTAAGAGGTGAACTTTCTCTCTGAACTGGTGCTTTATTGAAACTATCGTGACGGTCAGCATTTCTATCACTGTGCTTGGCCGCTGCAGCTTTATTATTAAGATTTATTAGGAGCTCAGCATTGTAATAGTTCTGAAATAATGGTAAACAACACAATTTAACATAATAAGTTCAACAAAAAACTAAAAGATATATAAATGAACATTTACAGCAGTAAAGGCATGAACACAGCTAATCTCCTCATATACAGGAATACACTAAGTTTATGGTCCACCAGCACCATCTGCTAGTTACTATCACAGCTTGTGATCACTCACAAAGCTCTGCTCTTCCTCTTCCACCAGTTAACCTCCCCCACAATCAACTCAGAACTTATTACTATTCATTATAAAACACAGAACGAAGACTGTAAGTTGCCTGTGAGTAAACAAACACAAGTACTGGTTCTAGGGAGATGTAAAACAATAATAGAACAGAAAGTATTCACTTTGGACCTTTGAAGAGTTCCCATCAAGCTTAACCAGACTGGAAACAACGTAAAGCTGAAAGGAGAGCTTTCCTTCCTCTGTGGTGCCCGTTTAACTGATTCCACCACGTGGCGTGATCGTTCTCCTCCCTCAGGACAAAGAAAAATGTCTTTCAACATCTTTAGAGCCTTTTCTACACAGACTGAGAGGGTGATGAGAACTCCACGCTGTCTGCTGGCCTGTGTGAGTCCAACAAAATGCAACACAATGAGAGGTGTAAAAAGATTGTTGCCTCCTGGTAATCATTTACATGTTACCCATTGACTTTTTCTTCCTAACAACCTTCTGGGTTTTTCATCCTGACAGGAGGGTTCAGCGCAGAGCTACCCCTACAACGGCACAAATCAAAAAGAGCCAAACTCACTCAGTGAGTAATACCATATAATACCACCAAACAACTAAACCATAAAAATACTCATTTTCCAAAACTGATCGGATAAATAAATAATTCCAGAGAAGAGAGTGGACCGAAATGGACATGAAGCCTCTTTTTCTGCTTTTTTACTGCTTCAGTTCGTCTGCCTTTGGAGTGTACAGCGGTTTGTCATTTTTGTTTTGGTCACTTCCGGGTCATTCTAATTTCTGTCGCTCATGTCCATCTGCGTATTATCTGATTGGTCAGAGCATGTTTTCCAGAGTTTTATTGTGAAGGTTTTATATTTTTACCTGTGAAGTGTTTACAGCGGTTTTAACCGCCTTCCTGGTGTGGGGAGTTTTTATTCAGCTTTGAAACGACTAAGCGGCAGATGTATGAGACCGGGATGCCTGTCTGTTCAATAAATGACCAATTTATAAAAACGCAGCTGATTTTAAAACATCCATGATCCCTGGTTCCATTGTAACAATCAGATCGGTCCTGGACCTCCTAGATTACAGTGATCTCATTGACACAGACTGCTTCATGTTTGGAGACATCTGAAAAGCTTTTTGACTCTGTGGAGCATCAGTTTATCATCAGAGTTTTAGAAAAATGGTGGTTCAGTTCGCACTTTTGCTACACAATCCAAACTGAATAAAAACAACAGGTTTATGTTATGCAGAGGCATCAGAGTAAGATTCTCCAAATCCTGGTCTGATGCTTTTGCCCAAAGCTTTTGTCTTTAACAATCACACAACAGATTGATCTGAGGGCTTTTCCAACAAGCAGCAGCCTCTTCCCTCCTGTTGGCTCATATTGCAATGCTATAGTCTATAAAATAACATGGAATAAAGTTTGGATATTACCATAAAGATATTTGTTGATCAACAAAGTCAGAGAAATTTCTTTAAAATTACTATAAAAATACAAAACTGTTAAATAAATTTCTGCCTTGTATATTGTTGCTTCGTTCAGGTTGTTTCTTCTCGTCTTTCGCTTCGTCGTTGCTCATCTCTGGATGGTCTTGCTGTAGTTTGTTGTGTTGGGTGTTAACTGTTCACTGACTAACATGTGAAATAGATTTATACCAGAGTCTCCGTTCTCGTCTCTCAGTTTGTGTTCATCATGTTTTCAGCAGAACTCTCGTCTGTTTCTGCTTCTTCTCTGTGGATTTTAACGTTGACTTTGTTCTGGTTCTGGAATCATGTTGGCGGTAAGTTCATGAATGTTCTTTAGTTCTTAAAGACAAAATTCTGACGCTGTGATGTGAAGAACTCTACAGAATTCATTCTAACTTCTTTGAAAAGACAAAAACAAAAAAAAAAGCTAGAAAACAAACGTTGACATTTTTTCACAAATGCAAATCTTTTTTATGGGCATGCAGGTCCCTTTTTACACATTTACAGACCTACATTTTTTGGACAGATTTATTTTGTGATATGATGAAACTTGATATATGTTACGCACAGGTTAGGGTTACCTGCCCTAACCCTAGATCTTATTCACAATCGAAGTTCAGAGCGACTGAACAGAAAACTCAGATGACCCAGCATTCCAGTAGCATTTAAACGCATCACTTTTGCACGAATCTGGGAGACGTGAAAAGAGCCTCAAATCAACTGCTGTCACCACCTCCCAGAACCAGAACAGTGGAAGAAAGAGGACGGATGGATGAAGCTGCAGAGAGGAGGGATGAGAGCAGTAATGAAAGAGGGCTGGAGGATGGATAGAATCAAAGGGAGGAGATGGAGGAGCAGGATCTGACCAACACTGTAGGGAAGGGTTTGAGTTTACACTGAAAATATAGTCAGAAGTTCAACATTTCTGATCAATTAGGAAACTAGAATCAGTAAAAATGTTTGAGACAAACTGTTGCTGATACTTTCTGGATTTCACTTTGTGTTCAGAATGATATAAGAGTCTAAACTTCAGAAAAGTTTATTCTGATTTTCTTTGTGTTTCCAGGAGAAACTTTTCTCTCTGCTGCTCCTGGTGATGATGTCATCCTGCCGTGCCGTCTAGACTCTGAGGTGGACCTGCAGTATGACACTGTGGAGTGGTCCAAACTAGAGGTGAAGCCCGATCCAGCGGACAGGCAGGGTCGCGTCCCTTATGTGTATCTTTACCGGAGCAGGAAGACCATGACCAAATACATGATGAAGTCGTTTATCCCAAGAGTTTCTCTGAGTGAAGATGGACTAAAATGAGGAGACGTGACATTAAAGATCAGGAACGTGTCGCTCCAGGATGAGGGGAAGTACAGATGCTTCATTCATGGGAAGAACTTCAGGGAGACGGTTCAGCTGGTTGTTGGTGAGTTTCTCTGCAGGTTCTCCCTCAGATGAAGAACATTTGTCCTGAACAGCAGTCAGGAAATGATGTCATCTCTTTGTTTCAGAGCCAAACGGAGTCAGAGCTCCAACCATGGAAACATCCCAGTTTAACATCAACATCTCCACTCCAGATCCAGGAGGAGAGCAGACCAACATCTGGATCAGACACTCCAGACCGGGTCTTTGGATCACTTTTGGACTTTTTGTCTTAGTTCTGTCTCTGACCACATCCATCCTCTGTGCTGTTTGGATCTGTCAGAGGAGATGACAAAAAGTGAGTCCTGAATTCTCTGATCTCTCCTCTTTCTGGAGGAATCTTCAGGTTCTTACATCCTTTGTTTCTTCTTGTTTCAGAAACCTCTTCTGGTGTGACAACATCCCATCTCTCCAAAGCTGCTTTGCTCGTCTTCAAGGACTGTAGAGCGTTTCTGAAGCTGCGGCCTCATGGAGACGCTACACGCCCGTCACAGCCACGTTTCAGTGGATTAAAACCGGCGTGTGAGGAAGTGACCACGCTCTGGTTCTGACCCGTTTCTGCCTGAGCGTCTGAGCTCCTTCAGACATTTGGAGTCACTGGATCTGCGTTCAAGTTTCTTAACTCAAGAACTCTGAGCTGGATCACCGTAAAGTCTGAAAGTCTGAGCTGGTTTTTGGATTCCAGATGTTTGGTTTGAACTGTTGAAGCAGGTTGATCAGAACCGTTGGAGTTTAGTTTGTTTCTGCAGGAACTGACCCGCAGCAGGTCTGCTCAGAATCCTGTGTTTGCTGCTGTTCTTCTAGAGAACATCAAAGATGTTTGAGCTGAAATGTAGAAATTCGACCAGAACAAAGTGAAATGAACAAACAGTTGAAACTACCTGAGAATCTCAGGGGTTTTTCAAAAACTGAAAGTGACCTAAAGAGGTTGATTTCTGGAAGAAAAGCTCCGCCCCCTGGGATTTATTGTTATTGCACAGATTTTTTTTAATGACTGTCTAAAACTTTATTTAGTGTTGTCTATGTATTAACTGCTGTGATTTTCCTGGAACTGCTAATACAGTTGTATTACATTTGCAACAAATAAATGCAAACCACACAACTTTAATATTTATTTATTTATTTATTTATTTATGAGCCACATTTCTCTGCAGAAAAGCAGCTTTTATACAGACACTGTCAATCCAATAAAGATGAATCCTCCAGAGCTTATGGTCTGAATCTTTTTCTCTGTGAAGATGCTTCACCTCTTTAATCTTTCCATGTTCTTTTGAGTCAGAGCCATGAGTGATGTCATCCATAGACGGTTTAACTTTTGTCTCCAAACCAGTCACTTCAGTCGCCATTTGTTTTCACAATATGGACGCCGCCATGTTGGAGCCAGACATCTTCAGTAAGCAGTGGCTGGTCGGAGTCAACGATTCTAGAAGTAAGTTTGTTTGGAGACCACACCCCTACCACTTGAAAGTGGGCTACGTTAAATCTGTCAGTAGTTTTGAATGTCTGATGTGGGGGCCAGCAGGCTTCGCCTACTTTTATTGTGGCATCTGATCAGTTGAAGAGAAATTTTGAAAAAATAAGAATTCTCGAAGTATCAGAACAAGAATGTCATTCTGACCAATAGAAGACTGGGGAATCATATACAGTCAATGGACAGAGCAGTCAGTTTGAAAAACTGTCTTTGAGGTTTGAATGATCTTTGTGATGTCACGGCAGTAAATCAATCACAGCAAGTCTGAAAGTCCTGAAGGACAAATCTGTGGGAGTGGCCAGAAAACCTCCATGTTTTTATGCAAAAAGACATTTCCTGAAAAAAAAAAGTACCTGATGGTACAGCAGACGCCAATTGATGATGAAAGATTGAACAACAGTAGTCTTCCTCTCCATTCAGGTTTTGCTTTTCTCTGGATGGAGGAGCAGCTGACAGCTGTCTCCATGGAAACCACTTCCATCTTTCTAGTTTGATGTTCTGTCAGGAGTCCTGCTGAAGAAGTTGGAGCTTTGATTTGGTCTTTTCACGTTTCAAAGAAGACGCTGTCACACTAGACACCAGAGTCCATCCATGCAAAACTTTCAGGTTTGGGACTTTGACTCATTTCTAGTCTGGTTTCTGGAATCAGCAGCAGGGATTTGCTGGGATTTGTGCAGAAAATGAACAAACCTGAAATCAAGGAAACAACTGCAGCAAAGTCAGACGAATCCCAACCATCAACTTAGAAATCAGAACTTTGTTTCAGTGAAAAAACAGAAATGTATTGATAATTTACTTTTTATACTTTCATATTCATGGGATAAATTACTTTGTTGTTTATGTTTTTGCAGCACTTTGATACATTTTTATAGTCTTACCTCTCATGTGTGCGATGTGCCTCATATACAGTCAGATAATTAAAAAACAAACTTCTTCTTATAGATAGGAAGTGCTGTCCCAAAAATCCTCAGTCCTGAGACTGTTGTCCTGAGAACGTTGTTCTCTGGGCCTGCAGATACAACCTTGTTGCGTTGAGAGGACGACCAGTGATGATGTTGGTGAAAGGATGATGAGGTTGAGAAACCATCAAAATGTGCTACACATATTTTCCATTTACATGGAAGACATGGAGTGTTTGCTATTTAATCACTGAATTTTTCTTTTTTTTTGTGGGTAGATGGTTTATATACTCGTTCATTTTTTTTGATGACCTGTGATCTACATGGAGACGTGATCACTGATGTTTTTTTGCAACTCTTCAATAAAAACCAACGGATCTCTAAACATCATCTGTGTCTTCCACGCATTGTAAATGAGACAAACACAGACACCGCTTCATGCAGTGATCAGGCTAAAAACATTAGCTGGTAGCTCCTCTCACACATGAGAATCATCAGGAATCGCGTTCGGTGTGAATGCAGCATAAGAAAGTACCAGATGGATTTTCAACACGTGACTGAGCGACCCAACATGTGTCAGGAATGCTCGGATGTGGTGGAGAAAAACCTGCCGTTTTTCAAAAATACAACTTCCTTCAGAATTAGATTCTAAATAAAAATGAAACTTGTGTTTTTTTTCTCTGCAGATCGATACCACAGACCAGAACCAGTTTGCTGCCCGGGGTTTGAGGATCACTGCTTTACAGAATAAAAGCAGAAACTAGAAATTGCATTTAATGAATCTGTGACTTAGGTTTTCTGTCTATCATTTAACGAAACAAACAGCAGAGAGGATGGATGAAACAAAACGTGCAAGAAGGATCCAAAGACCGTTTAGAACAACTGATCCAGATGTCGAGATGATGGTGGCAGTAAAGCGGACGACCGGCGTGCAGAATGGCCCGCTTTTTAAATACTGGCAGGCGCTGGCGCTTGTTATGGACGTCTGCAGTCCGGCCGGTGATCTGGCTGCCACCGCCCTGTGGTCACTCAGCTTCTGCCCAATTTCACAAAGGCGTAATTCCCTCCTGTCACTCGATTGCCACCGCGCAACCTCAAAATGTGCTCTGGCGACCACTGACTGATGCCAACTTTTACAGAAAAATTGCTGGTCTGCGTATAATTAGAAATTTTCTCAAAACCTCTGTGACAACCACGTAGGATGTTCCCCCATCCTGATTACAAATGGAGCCAAACGACCACCTGCCAGATTTGCTGAAAAACTTGCATTTAGTTCATTGTAAGGTGGCATTTTGGGATATGTGACCGTAATTTAAAAAATGTTGCTTTTGTTATTTCTCCAACACTTAAAGAGGCTTGTTTAGATCATTTCATAATTTTTGTCCAAAATGATACTAATGTTGACTCAAAAATGTGTGGGCAAGTGGGAGGTCAAAGCTTTTGGCTGAGGGGACAGCTGCCCCCACCTTCCCCCCTGTCATTCCGCCCCTGAATTCAGGGATCTACAACCTGAGGCTCCTTGGTTCCTCTATTGTTCCCTTAGATTGTAAATAGAGATGAACGCAGCTGGGTGTGACATCATCCATAGAAAATGTCTTACATCCAGCTTCAGTAAATGAAGCCAATTTAGTCGCCATTTTTCCACGATACGGGCGCCACCATTTGGAGACAGTCTACTGTAATTGGTCCAAGTCAGACTAAGTCACTGTTTCTGTGGAAACTACTGTCACCAATGATGAGTGAGCTTGTTCAAAGTCAATATCCCTCCCACTGAAAGCAGTACGGTGATAAAGAAGAAATATCATGAAGAAAAGAGGATTACAAAATGATTATATCAGAGTGGCTTGTTATTAGAATCAGCTTTCAGCTCATTTTCTGATCTTCTGCTGCACAACAGAGTCTAGTTGATTTTCAGAAGCAAATCATAGAATTACACTTGAATGTTTAGATTAAAATGTAAAAGATGGATTCTACACCAGTGTTGTCATGTCTATATTGAATACTAAAAGCAGAAAAAAGATGAAGGCTCAGTAAAATCATAAGAAAGTATTTGATCTGTTTGTATTTTTCTGCTGCAGCAGGAGGATCCGATCCAACGCAGGGTGTACTTTATTTTGAAAGGAACTTGTATATGCGGCTGTCTTCATTAAGATAAGTTAAAATAATTATTTATGTAAAAAAAAATATACCACTGTTATGATAACATTTTTGTAAATATTTAAAATCTACATGTTATATAATATTGGCTTAATGGCCTCAAAAACATAAATAAGGTGTATTTTATAAACTATTTAGTGAAACTCATTTGTCTTTGGGTTTTAGATCATTTAAGGTCGTGAATTCCAACTTCAGGAGGTCAGATAATCAGAACGTTCGAGTCCAGTGTTTGTCATCGTTACAGAACCTTGTTTTCTTTTGAAAGAAGTTGCCGTGATACGTGATTGCGTCAGTGGGAGGCGTGGCTAAAGCGTGTATAAATGGCAGCTTGTCCGCTTCCCGCTCAATCTGGGTCATTGCCTGTGAAAGTTGGTGTTTGATCCGTGTTGTGCTTCTGTGTTCATGTTCTCAGCAGAACCCTCGTCTGTTTCTGTTTCTTCTCTGTGGATTTTAACGTTGAGTTTGTTCTGGTTCTGTAAACATGTTGACGGTAAGTTCATGAATGTTCTGTTCTTTAGTTTTTAAAGACAAGATTCTGACTCTGGTTTAAAGTTTAGAAAATTTAATATTTTATCGTCGCGGTTCTTTTTAAATACTATTAATGAACTCACGTCTGGATTGTTTCACGTTTGTTTAAATGTTTTCAGACGGACATAAAACTATTCTAAAGGTTGAATGTAGGATGTTTGTCTACGGAAGAGGATTAGGGTCATGGAGTAAAAAAGGCGAGGGAAAATTCCGACTTTAATCTCAGAATTCTGACTTTTTTTCCACAGAATTCTGACTTTAAACTCAGAATTTTGAACAAGGACCGTACGCGAGCCGTCTTGTCTGTTTTCTTTCAGTATCAATCAATCAATCAATCTTTATTTGTAAAGCACCTTTCATATAAAACATAACACAAAGTGCTTTACACAAAATAACAATAAATAAAACAAAATAATGATACTAAATAAGCAAATAAAAACAAATAATAATATAAAAATAAGCATAAATTAACATAAAGTCCCCTCCCTCAGATCTGTACACAACCCCCTCCCCTTTCAGTCCTCCTACCCCCCTAACTGATGGAGATTGGCACTGAGAAACAGGCTGAGCATGACAGTTTGTTTTTAGAAACGCAAATAGTTGGGACTTCTCTCTCCGTGAGTAGCGCCACAGCCAACCAAATGCAGCGACACAAGCAGGGACCCGCCTCACCACAGCTAGGGAGCGACGCAGTTCCCCATCCAGAGCCGCCGCAGCTGAACGGCAGCCGACCCATAGAGAGAGAGAGAGAACCCAACTGAGGAAGCACCGGAAACAAAATAAAATTAAATTAAAAACTAAACATTGCTAAAAGCTAAAAAACCAACAATAAAACATTATAATGAGGAATTTAAAATAAATTAATAGTTTATTGTAAATTGATAAAACATTATAAAATAGATAATAGATAAATAGGTAAAAAGATACAAAGTAAAAATTATATGAAAGCCAGGTGGGGTCTTGAGCCTTTTCTTAAAAACATCTATGCTCTCTGCAGCTCTTAGATCCTCTGGCAGACCGTTCCACAAACGAGGGCCATAATACTGAAAGGATACCTCTCCATAAGTTTTGGTTTTTACTGCTGGAATGGTTAGAAGACCAGTGCCAGAGGATCTCGGGGTCCGCGAGGGTTCATATTTAACTAAAAGGTCAGACAGATAAGAAGGCGCAAGACCGTTAAGACATTTAAAAACCATTAAAAGTATCTTAAAATCAATCCTGAAGCTTATGGGGAGCCAATGCAGGGATTTTAGAATTGGAGTGATATGGGCCTGTCGCCTGGTCGTAGTAAGAAGTCTTGCAGCAGAATTTTGGAGAAGCTGAAGATTCTTAAGGTTAGTCTTTGGAAGACCGGCAAGCAGGGCATTACAATAATCAATTCTACTTGTGATAAAAGCATGCATCAGCATCTCCATGTTGGCGAGAGAGAGTAGTGGGCGGACTCTAGCCAAGTTTCTAAGATGATAAAAAACACGTTTTAACCACATGTTTAATATGTGGGATGAAAGTTAGCTTAGAGTCAAAAATAACACCAAGGTTTCTTACCGTTTCTGAATAATCTAATGAAAGTTCTTTTAACTTCAAAAACTGTTTCTCTCTCTTAGCTTCAGGACCAATAATTAAAATTTCAGTTTTCTCTTGGTTGAGCTGCAGAAAATGATTTGCCATCCATGATTTTACCTCTAAAATACAGTTAAAAAGTGTTTCTATTGGCCCTGTGTCATCAGGAGACATAGCCATGTACAGCTGGGTATCATCAGCATAGCTATGAAAGCTGATGTTGTGCCTCCTGATGACATTCCCTATAGAGGAAGCATATAGATGTTAAAAAGTAAGGGGCCAAGTATGGAGCCTTGAGGCACACCACATTTAATTTTGTGGATCCTAGAAAAGTAAGTGTCCATATTTACCATAAAGTATCTCTCCATGAGATAGGATTTGAACCACTTGAGAACCGTCCCTGATATGCCAAGACTTTTAAGTCTGTTCAACAGGATCAGGTGATCAACAGTATCAAAAGCAGCACTTAGATCTAGTAGGACTAATACTGAGATCTGACCTGAATCCAAGGCACACCTGATATCATTAACTACAGTAGACGCTGTACAGTTCGTATGCTGTACAACTAAACGTCCTCAAAGTGTCTTTGCTGCTTGAGGTTACCACCAGAGGAAGCAATCTTGCTCATAAAAGAACAGAAGGTGAGTAAACCAAAATGTTTTTTCTCCTTTTTTAAACTCTGAGCATGTAAATAAAAAGGCTGCTCATTCTAGCATTAAATTACTTCTAAGGCATTATATACGGATGTTGAGTCATTTTTTTAAATGTGCAGAATGCCGTTGAGTTATCAGGTTCGGTATTTGTGGTTGACAAGTTATTTTTACTCTGAAAAACGACGGTGATCATCAATCATCCGCTCTCATAACCTTTAATACACCAAGCAGATTTTGTTATTTTGTATCTTCCTGAGTTTAAATAAAGCTTAGAAGTGGAAGTCACGTGACACTTTGTAGCGTTAAAGTGTGAAAACAAAATCAGATGAACGAATCATGACAAGGATTTGTTTCTGAGGATTTTCGATCAGTTGCATTTTCATCGTCAGTTTGGATTGGTTCACCTGATTAACAACAGTGATCCAGGTTTAGTGGCCATGTAAACAGGCAGCAAATGCATTCATGTCAAACGTTTGCACACAGCATCAAAGAAGCTCCAGTGATCACTTTTTTCTGTACATCATTTTACAGTGAAATTGAATAAAACTCGTTTGTTTTCTTTTGTGCAGATTGACAGTAATATCATCTCTTTGGAGGAGGATGCAGCTTTGGCACTTTCGCAGGAGACTGGACACTCATAATTATTATTATTTTAAGCGTGTTTATTTTAGTGTTATGTCATCTATCTGCTGTTTTACTGTAATGGAGATTTGGATGAATGCTTTAGCTATGATAAGGTAATTACCCTGTTTTAGGATCAATAAAAGCTTTATCATGTTGTGTTCTACTTAATAAAATCTGTTTTGTTGCTGTCAAGTAATCTTCCAATTTGGTTGTGGATTTTTTTTTTTTTCAATCTTACATGTACAACAGCACACATTTGAAATGCGGATGACGTAAATGAGTTTCTCATTTGAATTTTTATTGTAAAATTTAAATAAATATGTATATTTAAAGAATTTCTTTTTCAATTTAGTTGCTTTCTTTCACTTTTGTTTGCATAACTGATGCATCAAATGATAGTAATCTAAGATCACATTGCTATAAAATGACTAAATTTTGACTATGCTAATTATTTGTATCTTTTCAAATTATTCAGTCAATGGGAATACATGGGTTAGTTCTGCCTGTAGGTAAAACATGTTTGCAACCCCTGCTAATAGTATTAATATTTCACATAAAAGCAATATTATTCCAAAAGAAAAACCTTTATTTAAACAATGCAGTTGATTACAATGTAGTCTCTAATAACTTTGTTTTAAACTTAGGATAGTTTTATTTCCAAAACAAACTTGTCAGGGCTGCATGCTGGTGATGTACTGGTTTGCACTTTTGCCATATTGCAAGGGGTCCCTGGTTCAAATCCCAGCTGAGACTTTTCTGTGTGGAGTTTACATGTTCTCCTCATGCATTCATGGGTTTTCTCTGGTTTCCTTCATCAGATCAAAAACATGCATCATTGTTTATCAATTGATTAGTCTAAACTGTCCCAAGGAGTGAATGAGAGCGTACGTCAGATCTGCATCCTCCTCCAAAGCGATGACATCACTGTCAATCTGCACAAAAACAAATACATGAAGAAAATTCTAAATAAGTTTTATTGAATGTCACAAAAGTGCATATAGGAAAAATAATTGGATCTTCTCTGTCTTGTCATTGAGTGTCTGAAGTGTCTACTCCAAAGTGTCACATGACTTCCACCTCCTCGGCACCTGATGTTGCATAACACTCAGCATGCGACAGTCGTATGCTGAGTGTTAGTCGTCCAATAAGATTTCAATCAGGCGAAAAGGAACTTTAAAAATACATTTTCATTAGTTTCTCTACAGCATGTGGCATACAGCATTGTGCTGCTAAAGCTAACTCAAAGTAGTAGCTCGCAGGCCTCCGTAGTTTATAATTCTGAGAAAAAAAAGACAGAATTCTGAGTTTTAAGTCAAAATTTTCCCTCGTCCTTTTGTCTTCTCCACGGCCCTAATCCTCTTCTGTAGTTTGTCAGTTTGTTTCCACGTGGGACTTTTTTTTATCTTATCTTTTACTATTTAAAAGTGAAAGTCTAAAATTTCAACAAACACGTTTGTCTTAAAAATAAAAAAAAAAACATGTTTTTTATTTTTTTAAACAAAGCAGTTGGAGACGCATTCTTTATCCAGGATCTTTTTTTTTTTTAATTGTCTTCTGATGATGTTAACTGCTGAACAGTTTTCATTCATTCAGACACACAGTGATGTGTTTGAGTTCTTTGGACACGACCATAGATTGACTTTTGTAACCTCACACTAACCGGACTCATCATCGCTTTGGTCTGATCTGAAATACTTTTTTAAATTCCTGTTCTAACTTTGAGAAGACATTTTGATTTGGAGGTAAAAACTGAACTTTCAAAAGTTTATTCCGGTTTATTTGTTTCCAGGTGAACTCAATGGTTCAATCAAACCAATCATTGCTGCTCCTGGTGATGATGTCATCCTGCCGTGCCGTCTGGACTCTGAGGTGGACCTGCAGGATCACATCGTGGAATGGACCAAACTGGACATGAAGCCTGATCCGGCGGACAGGCAGGGTCATGTCCCTTTTGTGTATCTGTACTGGAACAGGAAGATCATGACCAAAGTCATGATGGAGACGTTTATCCCAAGAGTTTCTCTGAACCAAGACGGACTAAAACGAGGAGACGTGGCGTTAAAGATCAGGAACGTGTCGCTCCAGGATGAGGGGAAGTACAGATGCTTCATTCCTGGGAAGAACTTCAGGGAGACGGTTCAGCTGGTTGTTGGTGAGTTTCTCTGCAGGTTCTCCCTCAGATGAAGAACATTTGTCCTGAACAGCAGTCAGGAAATGATGTCATCTCTTTGTTTCAGAGCCAAACGGAGTCAGAGCTCCAACCACAGAAACATCCCAGTTTAACATCAACATCTCCACTCCAGATCCAGGAGGAGAGCAGACCAACATCTGGATCAGACGCTCCAGACCGGGTCTTTGGATCGCTTTTGGACTTTTTGTCTTAGTTCTTTCTCTGACCACATCCATCCTCTGTGCTGTTTGGATCTGTCAGAGGAGACGACAAAAAGTGAGTCCTGAATTCTCTGATCTCTCCTCTTTCTGGAGGAATCTTCAGGTTCTTACATCCTTTGTTTCTTCTTGTTTCAGAAACCTCTTCTGGTGTGACAACATCCCATCTCTCCAAAGCTGCTTTGCTCGTCTTCAAGGACTGTAGATCGTTTCTGAAGCTGCGGCCTCATGGAGACGCTACACGCCCGTCACAGCCACGTTTCAGTGGATTAAAACCGGCGTGTGAGGAAGTGACCACGCTCTGGTTCTGACCCGTTTCTGCCTGAGCGTCTGAGCTCCTTCAGACATTTGGAGTCACTGGATCTGTGTTCAAGTTTCTTAACTCAAGAACTCTGAGCTGGATCAGCGTAAAGTCTGAAAGTCTGAGCTGGTTTTTGGATTCCAGACGTTTGGTTTGAACTGTTGAAGCAGGTTGATCAGAACCGTTGGAGTTTAGTTTGGTTCATGTTTTCCTGCAGGAACTGACCCGCAGCAGGTCTGCTCAGAATCCTGTGTTTGCTGCTGTTCTTCTAGAGAACATCAAAGATGTTTGAGCTGAAATGTAGAAATTCGACCAGAACAAAGTGAAATGAAGTTGAAACTACCTGAGAATCTCAGGGGTTTGTCAAAAACTGACCAGAGGTTAAGGTTGTCGTTGCACAGATTTTGTTGAATGTTTAAAACTTTAGTGTTTTCATATTGCTGCTGTTTTTCATGAAGCTGCTTTGATATGCACTTGTATTACCTTTGCAACAAAGAAATGCAAACCGCACAACTTAAATACTTTATTTTTATCTATATATTTATATATTTTTGTTTATTTTAGAGCCACATTTCTTTGCAGAAAATCAGCTTTTATAGTAAATCTGTCAAACCAATGAAAAGATGAATCCTCCAGTTTATAGTCTGGATCTTTTTCTCTGAGAAGATGCTGCAGCAATATTAACTGTGGGTACCATGGTGACGACACATGAGGTAAAATGGTTTTATGGATTAAGTTTGTTCCAGAGTTTGGTTTTCTATTCAGTTGGAAGTTTGTTGGAACGTTTCTACTCATGCGGTTCCTCTATAGCAGCTCTGATGGTTCAGTTCTTCATGAAGTCCAAATAAAAACGACAAACTTCTGTCCACAAAAACATGAAACCGTCTGACGTTCTTTGTTCATTTCTTCGTTAAACCACTCGCTCCACCAGCTCGGTCCAATGTTCTGTTTGTCAACTACATGAAAGACTGACGTGTTTGATCATGAATGTCTGAACAAACAAATGCAATAAGAAATAGTCATGTGATCATCAAAAAAATCAAGCTGCCTGAGATCTACCATCATCTCCAAAAACCAACAGTGTCCCTGATTTTCAGCAGAGTTCTGACCTGCAGACAATCTGATCTCAACTTATCCAGCTGCAGGACACAGACCTTAAACAGTCTGCAGACGTCAGAGAACTAGATAAACTTTGGTAAAAGCAGAAGGACGGCGGTCAGACGGCACAAGAAGGAATACCAACCATGGATAATTGACAGAATATGGACCTTTTTATTTTCACAGCATTACCATATCTGTAACTTCCTTCAATTATGACAATGACTTTGACCAAATCACATAAAAAACAAAAAATATAAAATACAAATAAATAACTTCAGTTATTGAAAGTCGTTCATCACTTGATCTTAATGTTATGACTTTGAAACTATGACTTATGAACTATATGCAAATGAGCAAATTTGTGTTTTATGTTTAGGAGTAATAATTGAATTATTCACTGGTGTATCTGAATGTATGTGTTTCTCCAATCAATCTCTATGACTAATTATCCTATGTTTGATATATATTTGTATAGATTCAAATTCCTGTTTGTCTTGTTTTAATATAATTCCTGCTTTGATTGCTTGAAATATTCCAATCTTCACATTTCTGATGGTTGTAGCGTGGAGGTCAATCCCTGTAGGACTCAGTCTGAGCAGATTCTTCCAGCAGCAGCAGCAGCAGCAGGACCTTCAGGAGAAAGATGGTTAGAAGCTGCAGCTTCAGAAGAGGAAGACCAAAGAAGACGTTCATGGATATACAGTCGTGATCATAAGTTTACCTGGAAGAAATTGGGATTTCTTGGTCATTTTTCAGAGAATATGAATGATAACTCATAGTAAGTGTTTGGATGAAGCCATTTAATGCCATAAAAAATCTGTTTACTCTTTTTGAATCATGACAACAGAATCTTCCTTAATGACCCGTTTAAAAGTTTACATACCCTGATGACTTTGTTCTGAAAACATGAACACAAACTGATACAAAAGGGTCTGAATGGCAGCTAAAGCTAACTGTCCTCACTGGTGACTGGTTTGTCTGTAGTCAACATGTTTGCACAAATGGTCTTGGAGTTTCTGGGCTCCCAGCAGACCCTTGCATCCTTCATCCAGTGCTGCTGCGTCTCTGGATCCTGAAACACGGGGAAAGCTACACAGCTGTCAAAAGATCTATGGGAAAAGGTGACTGGACTGTAAAAAACAGGAAAGGGTGTAAGAAGGTACTGAATGCAGTGTTCAAACTTTGATCAAGAACAGGAAAGTCAGGAGCTCTGTTGAAACCAAACCATGGTCACAAACATTTCTGAAAAATGTTTAGGGATGCAAAGAAAAACCACAAACAACTTCAGCTGTGATCCAGGACTCTAAAAAAACTGTGGTGAGGATGTTTCACGATGTACAATAAGGAGACGCCTGAGGAAAAACGGGCTGCATGTTCAAGTCACCAGAAGGAAGAATTATTTGTGCATCTTTGGATTTGTGTAATTTGGGAAGTTTCTGTTTGTCATTTTGATTTAAAATGTGTTAACACTCTTTGAAAAAAAAGACTTAATCCAACCACTAACCATGAGTGGAAAAAAAGGTTTGATATTATTATACATATTCTCTGAAAAATATCCTAAAATGTATCATTTCTTCCAGCGTATGTAAACTTATGAGCATAACTGCAGAGAAAGACATGAGGAGGAAGGATGCAGAGGATAACATTAAGTCAGAATTCTCAATTCTAACGTCTTTTTGTTAGCCTTTCACAATAAAAGTCCAGATTCTAAAAGAAGTCTCTTGTTTTTCTAATGTATTAATTGAGTTCATTTTTTAGGTTCATACTTACAGGTTGTCACAGTAGCAGGTCTGTAGTGCCCCCATGTGGCTGCTTGAACCTTCACCTGTAGAGACAGAGCAGCAGCTCTGATGAGTCAGCGTGTTTTAAATGTTTAACTTTCATGAAAATACAAACTGTCTAAACCAGTGGACGAGAATAATGTCAGACGGTAATTTTATAGACTTGCCTGTACGAGGCTGAAGCTTCCAGTTTCACTTTGAGGGTAAAGTTTCCCTTCATCCTCTGAAAAATATCTGCAGCTGCTTGAAACTTTATTTGTTCACTAGATTTTGTGTAGGAATCATTCAAATGTGATCGTTTCCCTTAACCCACAATTGTCAAAGTGGAAGCTGAAAAATGAATCAGACGCCAACTTCAGAAGAAAAGGATGACAAAAACTGGTATTTTCCAAATATAATAATAAATGTGAATCCACCGTTTGAACTACTTTACTACTGGCTTTTGTCTGTAATGCAGCTTTTATTTTGAAATGGAGGGCTTTTCTTCGATCCCTCTCTGGATCTTTTCTGTCAAAAGAAAATGTTCAAATACGGTTATTAACTTTGTGAGCTTGGAGGGTTTTATTCAGCACAACTGCTATAAAAATATAGCAAATGGATTTTCAACACGTGATCAAGCGACTGGACGTGAGTAAAGAATGACAGGACAGAATCCTGTAGTTTTTCAAAATAAAACTTCCTTCAGAATCAGAGTACAAGTAAAACTGTAAAAATGAAAGTTTTTTCTTTGCAGATCGGTACCACGGACCAGAACTGGTTTGCTGCTGGGGTTTGAGGATCACTGCTTTACAGAATATCAGGAGAAACTAAAGATTACATTTAGTGAATTCATCACTTACGTTTTCGTTCTCTCTCTCATTTTAACGAAAAAAACAGCAGACAAGATCAATGAGGCACAAACTACAAGATTGATCCAAAAACCCGGTCTGGAGCGACTGATCCAGATGTTGGTCTGCTCTCCTCCTGGATCTGGAGTGGAGATGTTGATGTTAAACTGGGATGTTTCCGTGGTTGGAGCTCTGACTCCGTTTGGCTCTGAAACAAAGAGATGACATCATTTCCTGACTGCTGTTCAGGACAAATGTTCTTCATCTGAGGGAGAACCTGCAGAGAAACTCACCAACAACCAGCTGAACCGTCTCCCTGAAGTTCTTCCCAGGAATGAAGCATCTGTACTTCCCCTCATCCTGGAGCGACACGTTCCTGATCTTTAATGTCCCTTTTCCTTGTTTTAGTCCGTCTTGGATCAGAGAAACTCTTGGGATAAACGACTCCATCATGGCTTTGGTCACGATCTTCCTGTTCCGGTAAAGATACACATAAGGGACGCGGCCCTGCCTGTCCGCCGGATCAGGCTTCACCTCCAGTTTGGACCACTCCACGGTCTGATCCTGCAGGTCCACCTCAGAGTCCAGACGGCACGGCAGGATGACATCATCACCAGGAGCAGCAAAGAGAAGAGTTTCACCTGGAAATAGACGGACAGGAATGAGAACAATCACAGAAGTGATGCTTTTTCTGAAGTTCTGGTCAGAGAGGGAACAAAAGGAAAAGAAACTAAATCTACAACCACAACGGGCATGTAAACACAGACACTTTTGTACAACAGAAACTTTTGAGATTTGAAGGAGACGTCGTCTATACGTCATTACCAAGTCAGAGTCTCTGGTTGGTCAAAGTTCAATGGCCACAGTCTATGTTCATCAAGCCCAAAAACAGTTGTAAAGTTTGTGTAGCTATGCAATAATATAACGCTGCAGGTGGAAAACACCAACTCATCTTTAATGGCTGCAGCTTCAACCAGGAAGTCTGGGATTTGTAGTTTCTAACACAAAATAATCTATTTTCTATTATTTTAGTTTTATTTTATTTCTCAATCAACACATTTCAGCTTCAGTGTCATAACGAGAACAAAAATGAACTAAAATGTATTTTTTTATTCAAAAGTAACAATGAAAAGACGATTCTGTTTGTGTTTATGACACTTTTCATATCCAAAATCCAAGTGTGATATTTCGTTTTTGGGTTTAGCCCATTTAAATAAATAATTATGACAGCAAGAGTAAATAAAAGCTGTGAAATGTATTTTCATCCTTTAGGGATCAGAAATGAATGGAAAACTTTATATTTTACCCTGAAATTCATCATAAACTCAATCAGTTTGTTCCAGAGTCTGTAGTTTACTGATCAGATGATCCAGAACCAGCTTCAGCAGAACTTCAGGTGTGTCAGCATTAATCCATTCATCAAAATGGTCTTCCTCTACAGGATGTGGAGCAGACTAAACTCTCAAAAACAACAGAAAGAGATGCTATTTTTACCCATTTCCTTTTAATGAGGAGAATCTGAACACAATTCTGGAGTTTTATGAGTCCACACATTAAAAACACATTCTGATTAAAAAAAAAACAATAAACAGAAATAAAACTGTTAAAAATGTGCTGAAATAAAGGACTTTTAAAGACGGAATTCACCAGAATATTGTGAAGAACAACATTTCAAACATTTCTTACAGACTGAAAACGATAAGAATCAGATTGGTAAAGTTTTTTTTATTTAAAGGCTGAAACATCAAAGTTTTCAATAATATTTTAGAAAATGAAACTTAAAAACAACATTTATGAACTTACTTTGGACGTTTCTGCAGAACAATGTCAGATAAAATAATTGAGTCAGCAGACAAAGCCCATTCATTCTGTCCACGTGAGCAAAAGATGACGTTTTCTTCTGTCATTCTGTCCGGCGGCGGCGGTGTGGACCGTCCTGTGCTCACGTCTGCCACCTGCTGTCCGGGAGGAGGAAGCGTCAAAACAGATCCTGGAACCGAACTACAATCAGAAGAAACGACAGAAGTTTCTTCTGATCCCACCTGTCTTCTCTTTCTCCTTCTTCTCTACGCTATAAAAATGATCTCTCGCGTTTCCTGAACTTTGATCAACCATCCAAACAGCATCTGAACTCTGACCTCTTGTAATAAGAACTCTTCATTTCCCAGCAGCCTGTAAACACAACACTGTTCTTTCTCACGGCTGTAGAGCTGTGGTTCCATCTTCTGCAAAAGTCTTTGCTCCTTACCTGAAAGTATCCTTCAGCTTCATTATCCAGCTTCACTGAAGCAGCAGGAACATATTATGTCATTCATTTACTCACAGTTTAAAATAAAATGAAATCCAGAATTTATAAGTTTCCATCAGGAAAAGACAAAAAACAGAGATACATTTAAAGAATACAAACACTAAAAATAAAAACAACAAGAATTATTGAGCCTCTGAGTTGTAGATTCTAAAAGCTGACAGGAAGAAGGATCTGTGGCATCCTTCTTCCTGCAGTGATGTGTTAAAGTCTGACTGAAGAACCATCCAGAGGATGATGATGCCTATGATGAAGACCAAGAAACCTCTGGAATCTGAGAAACTGACGAGAACAATCACAGATGTGAAGTTTTGATCTGAAGTTCCTGTCAGAGAGACTAAAAAAAACCCAAAAAAGGTTTTGGTGTCATCAGCATAATGTCAAACAAAGATAAGTTTATGTTTGTCAATCAGGGAAAGTCTGGAAATGAGAAGAACAACATCTCACCAAACAGGAGCTTTTCCAACCTTCAGTGGCTGCAGCTTCAACCAGGAAAACTGGGATTTGTAGTTTATTAAGACAAAAACATTTTGATTTCTTTTATTGCTTTCAGTTTTGAAACAGAAACATTCACATTAAAGCCTAACAGAGTCATTTATCGTCACTTATCGTTATACTTCTGTTAATTTTTTTAAATAACAAAACAAGTAAAAAATAAATGCATTTCACTATTGTGACTCAGAGAAAAATGAACTTATTATTTCTGGGTTAAGTTAATTAAATAAAAAAAATCCCAGCAGTAATAATTATTATATTTAGTTTAAACACACATTTATCATTTATAGCTACTCCTTTCTGCAATCTGGTCATAAAAGGGCCACGTTTCGACTGCTGATCTTTTGGTTGTTTATTTTCACAAATCACACAAATCACCGTGAAAAACTGACAAAAGAAAGACAAATTACACTCCTGAGAATGTACATTTACCTAAAGATTTACAATTTCACCAAACAATAAAATAATATTACCGTTTGCCTTTTGATCCAATTTTAAGGAGTTGCTATTCTATTTTCAGTCTTTGCGTTGTGCTTCTTTCAACTTCTTCCAGCTTGTTCTTAACGTTCCTTTCCTGCAGCGCGATTGCTGTTCCACGAGGCTCGTGAACGTGAACACGTGAACAGCGCGTGCACACTCTTATTTTGTTCACCACAAGGGGTCAGCAATCAGACAAAAATTGAATGTAAAACAAATGTACAAAAAGGCAAAAATACAAATAAAATATTACAAACTGCAAAACATTTTGAGACAGCTTCATCATTGTCATGATAAATAAATGCAGTAAAATGAACTTCCAGCTTTTTTGTGATCAATTATGGATGAAAACTTGACATTTTTCCATGAAATAAATCACAAAGCAAACGTTACTGCTACTGTTACTTTGAGAACTAAGTGACTCTTAACTCAGACACTTTGTGGAATTCGTTTATTGAAACGGACGGATCCATGTTTTCAGGCAGGTTTTTCTTTTGTCTGAAGCCGAAGGGGCGAAGAGAAAACTTTCAATCTTCAGGCCGCCTGCTGACTGAGGGCGGAGACAGGTTGAAGTAAAACGCCCCATTTTTCTGCAGATCAGTGTTCTCCTTAAACTCAGTTTTCTCTGCTCCTGCAGCCGCCTGGTCTCACCGACGGTCCAGGCGAGGCGTCATGACAAACACGCCTGTTGAGTTTGAGACAAACCGTTTTTAAATGATCTCATTCAACAACACTCATTCAAAGGAACTGAGATGTTTGATAAAGAACTTTACATTTGCAGATGATATCATCATTTTTATGAGAGAAATGTAAGAAACTCTGGAGGCTTTATCTGGGATAAATACATTTTCAAGTGTTTCTGGTGTAAAACTTGATCTCAAAATGTGAAATGTATCCTCTTAAACTCATTACTGCTAATAAGGTTTTTGTGGTTTTCACCCCCCCCCCCCCCCCCCCACTGGTTCTTCTAAAAACTGAGGTTCATCTGCTATTTTCATACTGTGACACAACAACTGGGTTAAACAAAAATGTTTCTATTTTTATATCATTTATTCAATAAAAAATCCTATATGAAATAAAAGAGAACTGAAATAACTTTGTAAAGAAATCTTGAACGTTTAGGTTCGGTTCTGTTCCATATTTGTGTGGGTCGAACTTCTTTATTGATGAACGCTCTCGCCCCGCTGAAGTAAACCGTCTTGATCTGCTTTTGCCACTGAGGAACACAGAGGAATTCTTGCTTCTATTTCAAGCTGTCTCTCTCTTCTCATACAGTCATCAGACAAAATCACCCAAAGGGGAGGAGCCTCTGTGTGTAAAGCAGCTGCAGGGACAAATACCAGAGCCTGTCCTGATCTGCCAGTCTGTGTTCGTCATGTTTTCAGCAGAACTCTCGTCTGGTTCTGCTTCTTCTCTGTGGATTTTAACGTTGACTTTGTTCTGGTTCTGGAATCATGTTGGCGGTGAGTTCATGAATGTTCTGTTCTTTAGTTCTAGTGTTTCTGTTTCAGCTCAGAGTTCTGTTTGGTTTTCCAGAGTCAGATTTTTAAACAGAAGAATCCAAAACATTATTTTCTAACTGAACAAAACAATCTAAAGTTCAGTTTCGTGTATTTTTGTGTTCAATCCTCCATATTCCTGCTTTAGGTTTTCAGACGGTTTGGGTTCAGTTGTTCTTCAAACTGTTACATTTGTTCTGTGTTGAACTGTTTAGTAACTTTAGTTATTTAGAGAAAATCTCACTTTGAAGAGAATCTTTACCTGGTTCTGACAGAAAAGAACAAAAGTCCACTTTCTGTTGTAGACAGAAGGATAAATGTAGTAGATTATGAACTACTTCATCCTTCATGTGGGAGTCTGTCCTCCTCTGTTCGTGTTCATCATGTTCTCAGCAGAACTCTCGTCTGTTTCTGTTTCTTCTCTGTGGATTTTAACGTTGACTTTGTTCTGGTTCTGTAAACATGTTGACGGTAAGTTCATGAATGTTCTGTTCTTTAGTTCTTAAAGACAAGATTCTGACGCTGTAAGAACGCTCTACTTTAGTCTTTAATAATTCTCTTCCTTTTCAATTGTATTTATTTCTCTGGGACAGAACACATTAAATCTTTCCAGATAACTACACTAACTACAATCAAACTAAAACCGCTGCTAAAAGTCAGCAAAAGAAAAAAAAATAGAAATAATGAAAAAAAAAAACTTCTATGTAAGACTCAGGAATCAAACTACCAACTACCACACAGTAAGAAGGCTTTCTTCTCTTCCCTCTAACTATTATGGCACTTGGACACCTGTACTTGTGGGAGCGTCCTTCATACATCCGGAAAGTCGGGCGGGGAGGGAGGAAGCTAGCTGCTCTCTGATTGGACAGTTTAATGAGTGGCCATCCAATCATAAAGGCGTGTAAAGACAGATCATTCACAAGCGGAACTTCAGGATCTCACACGCAGTTATTTTTGTTTCGCTTCTGCCAAAAAAAGAAATGCTCGAAAAATAACGTTGAATTGTTTTTCACAAATGCAAATCTCTTTTATGGGCACGCAGGTCCCTTTTTACACATTTACAAACCTACATTTTTTGGACAGATTTATTTTGTGGTATGATGAAACTTGACTTATGTGCATTCAGTTGCAGTTTCGACTGTTTTAAGTCTTATCATGAACCCATACAAGCCCCGCCCCCAAGAATCCAAATCCTGCTTACAAGCAGCAAATGCAAATATCATATATTATGATAATATGTTACTTTGTTAACCAAATCAGTAAATAGACAAATTAGCAAAAAGATCAAACAAAAATTATAGAAAACATTGTAGCCTATATAAACGCTGAATGCATTTCACAAATTCACTTTCCTGCAGTTTGATTTTTTTCCCTTCATTTTTTTTTATATAATCCAGTAAATCCAATGAAGTTTGTTATTTAATGAATGAAAATATTTATGAAAGTATTAATTTGGAAGCAGCAGTTTAATGTGTACTCCCTGGAATCATCTCCTCCCCCATCGCCTACCTGCTTTTCCTCTCAGTCAGATCACCTGTTCACATCCTGGAATGTTGCTAGTTCACCTCCCTCCACTGCCCTGTTCCTCCTGTGTTTTGTACACAAGAACACAAATGTCATCAGAGAAGCAAGTTGACATGAAAGTGTGAGCTCCAGAAAGAAGATTTCATTACCTTTACACAGAAACAGGTGATTTGAGTAAAGAAAGACAGCAGCTTTTTAAAATGGTGCAATTCTATATGTCATAGTAAATCATTATTGCATTTTGTTGAAAAAGTGAATCTCAATCTTAACCCTGGAGTTGAGAAGATACGGGATGTTTTTGTTCATCTCTCAAACTGAAGTTAAGGATCTTTGGTTCTCTGGATGGAGGAAGTCCGTTCTCAGTACATCAGTTCTCTGGATGCTGTGGATCTGTTTTGGTTGAAACATCTCTGCAGCATCATGTGATTGTTGAGGACAGTATCACTGGAATGACAGGATGGAATGGTGGTTCTACTTTGAAAAGGGGATTGGAGGTTGTGTTCCAACAGTGGAGCAGTTCTTAAGAGTTCTTTGGAGTTTTCTCAGTCAGTTCATATTTGTTCTGTTGATTTGAGGCAGGCTTTTGTTCTGTAGAGGGTGTTCTGTGAATAGAAGGTCCTTCATGAAGACTTTCTGGACCTTGTTTGACCTGAGCAGCAGCTTGATCCACATAATCATCATAATCAGAACCTGTAAGTCTCCTCGTTGTAGATCCAGCGATTCTTTACATCATAAAGAACCAGCAAAGATGGAGGTTAAAACACCTCCTAGACATTTCTCTAAGGAGGTGTTCCAGCCGTGTGTCACTGAGCAGAGAAGATCCAGAAAGAGGAAAGTCTGGTTTTTGTTTCAACTGCTGTCACCATCCCAGAACCAGAACAGTGGAAGAAAGAGGACGGATGGATGAAGCTGCAGAGAGGAGGGGTGAGAGCAGTAATGAAAGAGGGCTGGAGGATGGATAGAATCAAAGGGAGGAGATGGAGGAGCAGGATCTGACCAACACTGTAGGGGAGGGTTGGAGTTTACACTGAAAATATAGTCAGAAGTTCAACATTTCTGATCAATTAGGAAACTAGAATCAGTAAAAATGTTTGAGACAAACTGTTGCTAAAACTTTCTGGATTTCACTTTGTGTTCAGAATGATATAAGAGTCTAAACTTCAGAAAAGTTTATTCTGATTTTCTTTGTGTTTCCAGGAGAAACTTTTCTCACTGCTGCTCCTGGTGATGATGTCATCCTGCCGTGCCGTCTGGACTCTGAGGTGGACCTGCAGGATCACATAGTGGAATGGACCAAACTGGACATGAAGCCTGATCTGTACAGTTTTATCTGTTATTACAAGAACAGACGGATAATAACTGAAGTCATGTTGGAGTCATTTATCCCGAGAGTTTCTCTGAGTGAAGACGGACTAAAACGAGGAAAAGGGACGTTAAAGATCAGGAACGTGTCGCTCCAGGATGAGGGGAAGTACAGATGCTTCATTCATGGGAAGAACTTCAGGGAGACGGTTCATCTGGTTGTTGGTGAGTTTCTCTGCAGGTTCTCCCTCAGATGAAGAACATTTGTTTCTATTCCAACATCAGCAGAGACGAAACAGCAAAAGACAAACATTCTTCCTGCTTTTTATCTGTTAGGTTTAAAACACAGTCTTTGAGCTAAATAAAGTTCATGTGAACCAAGATCTGCACAAAATGAAGAGACACAAGATTGAAGCTTCTTTTCCAGCTATAGCAGGGAGAGATACGAACAAAGTGCTGTTCTTAGCGGTCTCTGAACGACCTCTGTCTGCTGCTGCATTTATTCAACACAAGGTCAAGGTGGTTCACACACTTTACAACTGTCTGTTGGCATGCAGAACAGAGATAACTGGTAGCAAACCTTCTCCAGGTGCTGGGGAGACACAGTGAGCACAAAGAGTCTTCTGTTTTTAACACACACACACACACACACACACACACACACACACACACACACACACACACACACACACACACACACACACACACACACACACACACACAGCAGTTCTTGATTAATATACCTCAAGACTTAAGCTTATCTTACAATATCAGAGACTTCTTCCAGTTTTCTCCGACATTTCTACTTTGGGATTCGTCTTTTGTTACATCACCTCATGTGGTCTAAACACAATTCTGTCTTATAAACTTCAAATGCTCCAATTTCATCTAAAGAAGTATTCAGTTCATAAACCTCCTGCACTACATAAACATTCTCTGTAGTATAATTGCTGTACTTACACTCAGATATACTCCATCAAATACACTTACGTGTAGTACTTTCTGCTAAAGGACAGTTCACCACTACAATGTTTATGATCAACTTGAAGTTTCTCTTTCAGGATCTGATTTTGTTTTTCAATCATTTCATTTTTCCTCATCATCACAGTCAAAGATGGATTTGACGTCTGACTGGTTTTCCATGTCGTTCATTTCTCATACATTGTTATTATCTTTGAATTTTTCATGAAACTCTTCTGATAACTTTTCATCACAAACCTTCTCCCTAAACTGGAGGAACTTTCTGGATTTGATTCTTTGTTTTGACCAACTTAGTGTCCAAACTTCAGAAAAGTTTCTTCCTGTTTACTTTGTTTTCAGCTGAACAGAAAAACAAATCAATCATTGCTGCTCCTGGTGATGATGTCATCCTGCCGTGCCGCCTGGACTCTGAGGTGGACCTGCGTGGTTTCACCGTGGAGTGGTCCAAACTGGAGATAAATCCAGATCCGTTCAGTTTTGTCTGTTATTATATGAGCAGACAGATAATAACTAAAGTCATGATGGAGACGTTTATCCCAAGAGTGTCGCTGAGCCAAGATGAACTAAAACAAGGAAAAGGGACATTAAAGATCAGGAACGTGTCGCTCCAGGATGAGGGGAAGTACAGATGCTTCATTCCTGGGAAGAACTTCAGGGAGACGGTTCAGCTGGTTGTTGGTGAGTTTCTCTGCAGGTTCTTCCTCAGATGAAGAACATTTGTCCTGAACAGCAGTCAGGAAATGATGTCATCTCTTTGTTTCAGAGCCAAACAGAGTCAGAGCTCCAACCACAGAAACATCCCAGTTTAACATCAACATCTCCACTCCAGATCCAGGAGGAGAGCAGACCAACATCTGGATCAGACACTCCAGACCGGGTTTTTGGATCGCTTTTGGACTTTTTGTCTTAGTTCTTTCTCTGACCACATCCTCTGTGCTGTTTGGATCTGTCAGAGGAGACGACAAAAAGTGAGTCCTGAATTCTCTGATCTCTCCTCTTTCTGGAGGAATCTTCAGGTTCTTACATCCTTTGTTTCTTCTTGTTTCAGAAACCTTTTGTGGTGTGACAACATCCCATCTCTCCAAAGCTGCTTTGCTCGTCTTCAAGGACTGTAGATCGTTTCTGAAGCTGCAGCCTCATGGAGACTCTAGAGAATCTTTGACATTCTTCCAACATTCCATAAAGACACCTTTGATCCTTTTTTTCCTCTGGCTGACTTCAGTCCTTCTGCTTCTGTATCCCAACCTTCCAAAATGTTTCCCAGTTGTTGCCCTGGAATTCTTCAGTTCTGACTGTTGAAACATTGAAGCTGCTGCAGATGATGGATGTAGGTCCTGCTTTGGGACTTGTCTGGGTTCTCCTTTTTCAGTGATGGGTTGATGTCCATCAGAGAAAAACACAAACTTAGAGAAATGCTGCGTTCATGTGCTGTTGGAATGATGGGAAAATGACTGTTTGACTCTGAAAACACACATGAACGTCAGAAAAACAACAATCTTCCAACAACACATGAATGCAGAGGAACTTTCTGCAGCTGAACAAAGGGATTTGTGTGTGTAGTGCGCCATCTATGGGGAGACTCCAGAATTACAGGAAAAATCAAACAATCAGGATTATAAATAGAATTTATTCCAGTTTAGCAGGTCAGATTAAATAGTTTAACAGGCTGTTGTTTACCATTATCCCTGCTATAAACTGTTAAATTAGAGTTCTTCAAATCATCTAATATTTCATCTTTCTTTAACTTTAATTCTAAGTTGAGGTTTCATGACATCCTTTAAATTGTAAAGATTCAATTTCATTCAAATTTATTTTGTATTTTAAAGGATAAACATCTATGATGCACTTTATACATTATTATACAAAACTGTAATTTGAAATACTATGTAATTTGTAATTGTTAATATCTGCAGTTTGAAAAACAATGTAGTAGACAGATCTCTGTAGTTACTTCCTGTGATTCTTATTGCATTTTTAAATGTAAAATGATAATTGAATGTACATATGTTTGTATAGTATATTTATATGTATATATATATATGTGTATATATGTATATATGTATATGTATATGTATATGTATATGTATATGTATATATATATATATATATGTGTAAATAGTCAAATCCCATGTATTCCATGTTTGTATTTCCTGTTTGTATTGATGATATCTGTGAGTCTATGGATTCAATGACCTCCTCTGTGTTCATGATGGATTCTTCAGCATCAATAAATTTATGATTTTCTCTTTTTGAACCTGTGAGGAAATGACATCATCACTTCCTGTAGTGAATCTGAACATGGACGGCTGATGGAGGTCAGCTTTTTGTGTGGAGAAAATCCTGAGGAACAATGATGGAGAGAAGATGCAACCACAGTCAGAAAAGAGAGTCTTTCATAGCAAAGAAAGTTTTCTGATCAGATGCTGTTTGGATGATTGATCACAGACGTTCCAGGAGCAGGAAATCACCTTCACACCATCATGAAACAGAAAGACATTCAGGGATCTGGATTAGAAGAACTTCTGTCATTTATCACAGAAGTTCAAACATCAAAAATGTTGTTTAAATTGTAGTTGTAGAAACAGCAAAACCTTAAATTTTTCTTAAATGTTTGATGCTACTTCATATGGACAGCAGGTGGCACACATGGACATGAGAATGAAATACATGAGTTTTTGAGTTTCTTTCTTTAAACCAAAAATTTAACCTAAACATTCACATGTTTCCATCATGATCACTGACTAACTGATCTCTAATATTTCAGTAAAAGAAACAATGTTTTTGTGGACAGAGGTTTGTGGTTCCAGTTGGACTTCATGCCTGAGAGCTCCTTCATCTGTGGACAGACGGCCTTTAGACTTGAATCCTTGGTGACCGTGGAGAATCATCTGCTGACTTGATTTTCAGCTTCTTCATCTGCACTTGAGTTTCCTCCCACTTTAATGCAGTTGTTTCCTTGATTTCAGGAGTTTGTTTGTTTTCTGGACAAATCCCAGCAAAGTTCCTGCTGCTGATTTCAGAAAACTAACTTCAAACAATCGTCCCCCACAGGTGGATACGGCGGTCTAAGAAAATGGTTAAACCTGGACGGGGAAAACAGGTATCAAGAACACTTGGAGAGAAAATGTTTCTTACATTTTTTCTATGGGTATGCTGCGGGCGACAGGTGGTCGTGAACACTTTTAAAACACGTAAAGATAAGAAGGGGGAAGGAGATGAGACGCTGGTGTGTCGTACAGATTTATCTTTTTGGTTTTAACCCCCAATCCGAGTCCGTCCGTGATACGTGCGTGCGCCTGGCCTGTTAGGATTAAGGGAATTTGACCATCAGAGTGTAGTTTGTGTGGACGTCCTACATGCACTTGTCACGTGCACAGCTCATGCCTGCAGTCAGTAAAGAGCCGGTTCACATCTTACTTGTAGGTGAGATTTCAGGTGATATCCTGTTGGTGGTTGTCTTTATTCTCAACCCGGGAGTGCCGTCCAGAACATCACTTCAAGCCTGGATGAGATTACTACAGCTGTCAGTCAATTGGTGCGTGAAACGGCGAGAATGAAGGACAGGCGCAGGAGGATGGTATGAAACCATCCGTTTGATGGATTTCATTTCCAACACATATCTGTGGAATCCTGCTTTCATTTTGTGCTTCCCACTGCTGATTGAATCAAGCAACTGAAAATCTATGAGGCAGTGAAAAGCTGTGGACGTTTCCAGTTTCATCTGAGGATTTTTGGCTTCAGTTTTGGATCTTCTCTGCTGATCCTGATAGGCCTGGTTGACCTTGCTGATCAACCACGCTCCTGAAGCTTCAAGCAACACCACTAAAGAATGTCACTATGGCTCTAGGATGTGAATGATTGGACCAGGATTTCTACAGAACTGAACGGTTGATTCCTCAAACAAGAGAATTGATGATCCGTCAAAACTGGTCTATGATTTCAAGGTGGGTCTAGAAAGTTTTTTTTTTAATCTGATAAATGGAATCAGTGTTTGTGGAACTCTGTGGTGTCTGAAGTGGAAAGAACATCATCATTGGTGTTATCTGGAACCCTCCTGACTCTTGATTAGCTGATCAAATTCTTTGGATCTGAGTAATAAGGAAGGAAAACTCTGTTCCATTCAAAGTGATTTCAATATAAATCTCTTTAAACAAAAGTCAGAAACACTTACTGGGGATTTTCTTCATGTTCTTTTCTCTAACTTTTTTATCTGTATGTAAACTCGTGTTGATGGTAATTCAGCAGCTTTAATTGACTATATTTTAACCAACTCTCTGGACAAAAGGCTGAAATCTGGAGTTTTGTATTGATCACATCATTTCTCCATATTCCAGTATTCATCAGTCAAGGTGGATGTGCTTTTATGAATGTTTCCTGGTTAGTAGTTCCACTAGAAACTGTAGTATTAGATTTAACAAACCTTGGTTCACAGCTGATATATTGAAAATGTTGATGAAAAATATGTTGCAAATCCTTCTCCTCTTTCTAACACGATTTATAAATCAATGAGAAATAAGTTTACACATTTGATTAAATCTGTAAAAAGATTTTTTTAGTGAAGAATTGAAATTCAATCCACATGGAAAGTTTTGACTGAATGAATGCAGAGAAAGGATTTCAGCAGAGCTGTTATCACATTTATTAAATGATGAAAATGTATGTAGCAATTCTTAAGACACAGCTCAAAAATGTCACTTTTTTTCATTATTTTGGGTCAGAACTAGTAAATAAAATTTCTTCTCGTCATGGTACTCCACTAAATGTTATCCAAAGAAACGTTCCCATCATCCCCTCCTTCAAACCTCCTGATGTCCAGGAAATACGTGACATAATTGATGAATTTAAACCATCATCAGCCGGTCATGATGACTGTCAGGTAAATTCTCATAAACACTAAAGAAAAACTCAGTTAAAAACCACTCAAACAAGCAAGCTTTTCTTAGGCATAAGAGGGAGACAGCAGTGCTGGAAGACGCCAGCATCCTTTCTCTCAAAGGACCCTTCTCTCCCTTTTATTGTAATTCAGGTGGGGGGGTTACAACATTCAAACAAAGCAACAGAGCTGAAAACTTCACTGGGGTGTCGTATAATCAACCTTTTGGGGAATGTTTTCTGTTCCAACAGCCCCCTTCCTCATCTGCTCAGGACAGTATGTTCTAAAACCCCTCATCCTGGTTTGGGGACGGAAGTGGGCAATAAAACACAGGACAACTGTTGCAGAGAGGTTAAAAGGTCATCACTAAACTGTGTTAGCATTTAAAGACACATTTAAACAATGATAACAATAAAAAAAAGTCCCTCCTATCAACGATATTTCAATGATAACGGGTGAAAAGCTCCATGTTCAAATGTTTCCTCTTTTTAAAGCAGATGACCCGTGCTGTTTGAACAAATACAGACCCGTATTTATTTAACCTTGTTTTTCAAAACTTTTAGGAAAAACGGTTTGTCAACAAACAAATTTGTTTTTTTATTTGGATTCCAACTGAATTCCTTGCAAACATCAGTATCTCTACTTCCATAGCTCTGCTTCAGCTGGTTGATAGAATGAAAACATTTGCAGTGTTTTCATTGACATTTCAAAAGGTTTTGATCCAGTAAATCATGACATCTTATCAGCAAAAGGACATCAATCTGGATTTCAGGAGTTTCACATAAACGGTTAAGCAGTTACATCACTAACAGAAGTGGTTTTTGTGTTTTAATGGCTGCTGTTCTGATCAAGCTAGATTGTCTTGTGGAGTTACACAGGGTTCCATTTTCAAACAGTTATTAGTTCTTATTTTTGTTAATGATTTGTCTAATGTTTCAAACATCTTTAGCCCAATAACGTTTGCTGACGACACCGCCCTTGTTCTTTCCAATTCAGAATTTGAAGCATTTCTGACAGATGTTAATACTGGCTTTGGCTGCCTATTCTGTGTAGTTTAAGTTAAACAAAGTCTTTTATTATGAAGAAATCTAGTTATATTATCTTTAGTGGCAAAAAGCATACTCTAAAGATGTATCCCAAATGATCATGGAATCTATTGAGATGTCTCAGGTGTCCAGTACTGAACTCTTGGTCACTTTTATTGATGAGAGCTTGAACTGGACATACAGATTAGGTCAGTGAAACAATCTCTTGGTATAATTATGAAGATTAGACATTTTGTTTCCAAAAACTTTCTTTTGATTCCATCATAAAGTTTGATTTTTCCAATCTTTCATGCTGTAACAGTGTGGGTAACTGCTTTTCCTACTACTCTCCTTAAGATTTTTATTTTGCAGGAACTCTTTGTTAGGATTGCAACTCGGTCAGACTCCATCGGCACCGTTATTTCAGAGACTTCTAATTCTCTCTAATTATAATATTTACATTATTTAAATCTGTTTTTTTTTTTACAAACAATATTCTTTTTCATGATTTTTTCATTTTTCATATGTCTGAAGATTTCTCAGCATATTTTATGTTTCATTTACAGTTCCATTCTCATTTAACTAATTTTCTGCTCTTCATTTACATCACTTTCTTTTTCAATTAGATTTCAGGAAGTAAAACTTTGGAAAGAATTCTTTCATGGATTCTTCAAAGTGTTGTAAAACATATTTAAAAACATTTCATTTCTGAGTCTTCCTTATATTTGTTTCTTGATTAATTAAAATGTACATATTTATATCTGTTCATATTGTTTCTCACTTACGCACTTCGATCTTAATGGTATTTTATACATTGTAAATGTATGTTTTCTAACATTAATTGGACTTTATTGCTGTTTGCAGATAAATCTTGTTACCAGTGAACTATGGTTATATGTTTTCAAACTTGTTCCTTGTATTTTTCAAATATACGTTTTGTTACGCCCCTTTCTGTCTAGGGGGGTGGAGCATAAGATAAAGGTAAACAAAAACACCAAGAGACTAGTCTCCAACAAAAGATTACATTTATTTACAAAAGGACTATAACCAAACATCAACAATAACTAAAAGGTGAAGCAAAAGGCTTCAGGGTGAACCAAAGGCCAAAATAACAAACAAAACCCCCCACCTGTCTAATCAAAGAAATCTAACCTGCAAAAAAAAAAAAAAAAAGAAAAAGAAAAACAATGACAAATGCTGACCTCCCTAAACTAACAGAAACAAGAGAAAAGACATGAAAGAAAATGGCGGTTCACCCCTACAGCTTCACTTAATGTCACTTATCAAACATACAAAAACCACACAAAGTGAACCTCTGCACAAAATCACAACAACATACAGTAGTTTGCTCAAGGACCAGGTCAAAATCAGAACATGGAGAAGAGCGCCATGCCGGCTGGCCGCCAGGCTGCATCAGAGCTCCCTTCTCACAGGCTGGAGGTCCACACAGTCCTTTAAAGGCTGCCTCACCAGCTTTGGCCCAATAGGAACCCGCCTCAAGCACCACACCTGAAACTGATCTCAGACAGACAGTCAAAGATCCACAAGACAAACAGAGGTTCCACTCTGACACCAAACTAAAATACACAAAACACAAGATATAAAGAAAAGAAAACTATATATGGCTGGGGCTGTAACACATGCATGTATTTATTTTATGTGATTCTTTTGGGTGGAGGCCTTCAATAAGCCATTTGGGGTTTTTTTGCCTCTCCCTGCACTGTCCTTGATTCTGTTTTTTATGAATTTTTGTTGTGCATTTCATTTGTGCTAAACAACAAACAAACAAACCAAGTGGAATCCAAACTTCAGCCTCTCAATAAGCTTCAAGATAATATGGAACACATCGATTAGTTTGGGGAACATGGAAGTTGGGGTTGTGCTAAAATACAAACATTATACATACTTAATACTTAACTAAGATTACATAAATGCAGGAATAATTACCAGCAACCATTTTAAACGGACTGGACGTGCACGTGCGCTCTATGCTGCTTCTGGGTTGTTCTTCTGGGCGCATTACTAATTTAACAGGAAGTAAATAACCGAACAGCCCAAAGAGAAACGTGCATTGAGATAAACTCACTTAAATCATCAAAACGCACTTCAAATACTCTAAACATCAAAGAAAAACGTTTTCCTCTAAACTAGAGCAGAGACACACTGATGATATCCTTAACCAGGAAGCGTTTAACTCATTACTGTCTGATAACCAAAACTTCAACTTCAAGTTAAACATTTTAGTAACCTTATTTACTGAGTTATTTTGGACCTTACTAACAAAAGTGTGACGTAAGGACACCATACGACAGCATCACCTGTACATCATAAGTACATGTAGTTTTCATTAAGAATGCTTCCCGTTACACATACCACACACAATGGTACGTTCCATTTTTATGACGACCATTGAGGTGGCCGTACGAGACTCGAGGGAACGACAAGACAGTTGCATTCTCCCTAAGGTGAAGCTGCTCCTCTCTACGACCCTCCACAGACCTGGAAAACCCAGAAACCGGCTGAGTAAGCCCATGTGACGACGGACACAGGCGTGACCTCTGAGGGGAGAGAAAGAGGAGAACGTCTCCCAAACGAATGCGACTCATTTTCCATGGTTACTAACCCGGTTAATATCGATTTGTTTGTAAACGTCCCAACTATTGTGGTCTCTTGACTTCCAGACCTCTGAGGAACAGAACCGTCAGAGCTGCTGCAGAGGAACCACATGAGGAGAAACCTCGAAACGCTGCCGCAACCAGCTTTCCTATCTGAACAGAAGACCAAACATGGCATCTGGAACGATCTCAACACTTCAAACTCTTAATGGTTCACACCAATCTGGTTCTACTTTTAACCAAATATAGATCTATGTGATCCACAAACGACAGGAATATTCCTGTACCGTCTCAGATCTTCAACATTACGGAGATCCAGCAGAGGTTCAGAGCTCTTGAATTGAGAAGCGCAAAAGCAGCTGCAGGAAGTTCTTCAAATGTATTAGCTCGATGGAGTAATTCCAGAGCATTTATTTTTACACGTCTGTATGAGCCGTGTGTACTTGTATGTGGCTGCACCCGGAGAAATATTCCTCAAGATGAGCCAAGCATCTTTGGTGAGAGTCTATGACATCACACCAGAAGAGGTTTCTGAAACGACAAGAAGAAACAAAGGATGTAAGAACCTGAAGATTCCTCCAGAAAGAGGAGAGATCAGAGAATTCAGGACTCACTTTTTGTCGTCTCCTCTGACAGATCCAAACAGCACAGAGGATGGATGTCAGAGACAGAACTAAGACAAAAACTACAAGACCGATCCAAAGACCCGGTCTGGAGCGTCTGATCCAGATGTTAAACTGGGATGTTTCCGTGGTTGGAGCTCTGACTCCGTTTGGCTCTGAAACAAAGAGATGACATCATTTCCTGACTGCTGTTCAGGACAAATGTTCTTCATCTGAGGGAGAACCTGCAGAGAAACTCACCAACAACCAGCTGAACCGTCTCCCTGAAGTTCTTCCCAGGAATGAAGCATCTGTACTTCCCCTCATCCTGGAGCGACACGTTCCTGATCTTTAACGCCACGTCTCCTCGTTTTAGTCCGTCTTCACTCAGAGAAACTCTTGGGATAAACGTCTCCATCATGACTTCAGTTATTATCCGTCTGTTCATATAATAACAGACAAAACTGAACAGATCAAGATTTATCTCCAGTTTGGACCACTCTACGGTCTGATCCTGCAGGTCCACCTCAGAGTTCAGGCGGCACGGCAGGATGACATCATCACCAGGAGCAGCAATGATTGATTTGTTTATCTGGTCACCTGGAAACAAAGAAAACAGGAAGAAACTTTATCTTATTATTAGTCTTTAACTTAAAGTCCAAATCTCTTTTCAGTCAAAAATAAAATTCCAAAAAGTAGGTCCTGTGGTCAAAATGATGTATTTCTGCTTCTAAATGATAAATACTGCTTTGTTTCCAGGTATACAGAGTTCTCTCGCTATATTGTGGTTTCTTTGATTGGGAGCCATTGGAATTCTTAAAGGAATATGTGGGGATAAAAGAGCTTTTGGGAATGACATGAGTGGCTGAGTTTTGAACAAACTGAATTACAAGAAGAGAATTACAATTTATAATGTGGGAGGCTGTGGGCCAGAACCGTGGCAGCCGGCCTGGCCCGGGTCACAGCGATGAAAATGTATTTTATTTTTACAGAAGACAATGTCAAGAAGAATGTTAGAGATGAGGAGTCCTGGTACAGAAGTGGAACACCTCAGGGTAAAGGGCGGTGATCTGAAAGACTGCAGCTGAGAAAACAAGGTGTGCCGCAAAAGAATTCAGCAAACCAGTTTAACCAGATGACTTAGCAGAGAGTTGATGAAACACAGCAGTTAAGTTTGGACATAACCAAAGCAAATCATGTGGTTCACTTTTCTTGTGATTAATTAACTGTAATTAATGGAATAGCTGTTTGTTTTTTATTATAATAACAGACTTCCAGCCTTTACTTTGACACCACAAAAAGGGGATTTTTCAATCTAAAAATAAATAAAATAAAATAACAGAACAAAACAAACAAAGAAACAAAAGCATCAGGTCCAGAGTTCTCTAATTTATCAAATCAAAAAACGCTTTCAGAGCAATCCACAAAAAATGATCACAAACTTCTTATTACTATCATAAAACACATGTTGACATACTTTATTCCACAGTTTCCCACAATGCTTTGAGATCACTTATGTAGTACCAAGAATTAATTTTTAAAATCATTTCTTTCTAACTGACTTTAGTAAAAGCAGAATCATTCCCTTTGAGGATTCCATTAACAGTAAGTAAGAAGTGATGTGGACTTCATTCACGGAAGTCCTCCATGAATTCCTGATCAGAGCCTCACAGCTCCAAAAAGAAGGAACATTATAACTTTATACATTATAACTTTCTTTTTTTCCTTCCATCTGAAAACATTGGAACAGACTTTAAACAAAATTCAAACATGAGTTCATTTAATCGAGAAAGAAACAAAAAAGATCTTTTTTTTCTTTTGTTTCAGGTTCAAGAACAAGAACTTACCTTCAACGTGTTTGCAGAAGGAAAATCAAATGAAAATAAAAATCCAAAAGGAAAAAGAAGCGAGTTTTCCTGGGATCATGACCATATGCGGTACTGTATTTCAGACAACAAAGCGATAGTAAATCAAACAAGGAAGTGAGAACACAACTTTGACCAGACAAATAACCACGCCCCCTCCAGCTTTTTCCTGCAGGCTGGAATGGAATGGAAACAGGTTTATTTCAAATACAACATCTGAAAAATAAAAAAAAAAAAATAAGGTTCACATAAAAACAAGACATTATTATAACACAAAATACAGAACAAAATGTATACACATATACTATATATAAATCAAAAACTATTCAAAAAATCTATCCTATCCTATAATCTATCCTATATATTTGAATATCGTTTTAGAATCGTATTTTTATATATATTTTTAAAACAGTTTTATGTTTGGACATTACTTTATTTCAGCTTCTATACTGTTCCACAGTTTTCAAACTCAAGTAGCTTCTGATCCAGTCTAACACTACCCCCCTCCCCCCAATACCATATCATTCTAATTTATTCAGCATTTTATCATGATTAACTCTGTCAAAAGCCTTTTCTAGATCAATAAAAATTCCAGCAACATATTTTTTCTAATCAATTGCATGTGTGATTTCCTCTATTCAGTCTATGATTGCCGTCGATGTCGATCTGTTTGCTCTAAATCCGTCTTGACTGTAACTAGGAAGTTTGTGCTTTTCAATAAAAGCATCCAATCTACGTTCAAAACGTTTCTACAATAATTTTGATAGCTGTGGTAATAAAAGTATGGGTCTATAGTTTGTTAAGTGGTGCTTCCACATTTTATACAGGGGTTTGACTTTGACCATTTTCATACTGTTTGGAAAGGAACCTGATTGAAAAGAGAAGTTACAGATGAATACAAGTGGTTTCAAAATACCATCAATTACTTTTTTCAATAAAACCATTTCAACACCATTGACATCAGTTGAATACTTTCTACAGTTGAACTGAAAAAACTGATTTTAAGATTATGAATGTTGTTATATTTGGATTTTGTTTTGTTCATTCTTTTACATAAAAAAGAAACAATTTTTTTCTATTCTGGAAAACTTATGATGAGCAAGTGTTCTTATCACAATTCCTGAACATGTAAAACGTTTACATTTTATTCCTTTTCTTTGACTTACATCAATAACTTTCTTATTTAAATCATTTAATTCCTTCTCCTGACAAAGTTCTTGTTTTTTTTTTCAAGTCGGCTGAAGCATAAACTTTTCTGGAAAAAGCTCTTGGGGCCGATGTGCCGTTATTACCTACAGCAAGAACATTTTTAAATGTGTCTGTTGAAAGGATGCAGCAGCTTCTGATGTTTTCACTGTAGAGATAAAGTCTGCAATGGCAGAATGCAAACTGTAACCCTAACCAAACTCTCCTCTTCTCTTTCTTACTGATGAACAAATGCCTGTTTCTAGTTTTACCTTTAGAACTCCACATAACCCAAACATCCTGTGCAACTGTGAGAGTGAGACATGTTCCAACACACCCAGGGAAGCGTCCAGGAGGCATCAGGATCAGATGACCGAGCCAGCTTATCTGACTCCTCTGGATGTGGAGGAGCAGCGGCTCTACTCCAAACTCTCCCCGGGGGACTGATCCTCCCTCACTCGTAAGCAAGACCCAAAAAACTCCTCCACCTGAGTCAGGACCACTCCACCTACCCAGAGAGGACAAACTACATTTCTCTGGTCCAGAACCATGGCCTTAAACTGAGCGGTGCTGATCCTCATCCCAGCTGCTTCACACTCGGTTGCAAACTCAGTGCATGCTGGAGGTCCTGGCATGAATAAGTTAACAGGACAACATCATCTGCAAAGAGCAGAGAAGAAATCATGTGATTCCCAAACCAGAATAAAGATTATGAACAGAAACAGTGTACATGTAGGAGGAAAAAAAAAATCACGGTTCACACTCCATCTTCTTTATTCTGTGGCATAAACATTCCTCCTCACTGCACTTCATTTGTAGACGTCTGTAGGTTTGAACAGTCCAGGCAGAAATGAAGGGGAGGTGTTTGAAAGTAGCATTTTTTTCATATTCTTTAAGTTATCCCAGTTTAAAAGATGATGTTTGTCATGTTCATCATTGATCAAGGTCATCACCCACACTGCTGTGTGGTTCCTTTGATCCTTCCTCACAAACCAGCGTCTCCTCAAAGTATCCGGACAAAGATGTTTCACATGCTGGGATTTGACTCAGATAAGGGAGAGTTCTTCTCCTTCTAAAAACTTCAAATAACTCCCTTATATTAGGAGTGTGAAGACATCATGTCAGAAAGTCTCCACAAAAAGAAAAGATTTATGTCCCTAGAATTACGGCATAAAATTAACAACTATTTTTATGACTCTATTGCGATTTCGGACCACGCTCCATGTTGTTTAGTGTATTTGAATAAAAATATTATTAAAGATCCACCCAGATGGTATTTCCAGCATAAATGGTTACAGGATGAAGAATTTATCAAATATATAAGAAAACATAATGATGAGTATTTCAGAATAAATCCAACACAAACATCAGCATGTGTAAGATGAGAAGCTTTTAAAGCTTCTCTAAGAGGTCACATCATAAACTACACAGGTTCAAAACCAAAAAAGTGGAGAGACTACAGCTGGAACATGAGATTAAAAAGCTACAGGAAAAGGTAAACAAAGAACATAATTTACAACAGATAAATGAGTTGGCTATTTTAAGAGCAGAATATAATGAACAATCATCAGGTCGGGCAGCAGCAAGCCTCTTAAGATGGAAACAATCCTTCTGTGATCATGGGGATAATGCAGGTAAATTGCTGGCTAGACGGATAAAACAACTGGAGACTAAAACACCAGTAACATCTGTTACATCAAGTGACATAAACAATACAAATCCCACTGAAATGAATGAAACATTTAGAGAATTTAACAAAGAGTCATACAATGCATCAGAGAAAACACAGAAAAAATCATTTAAAGGTATATGGCAACGTTTATTAACTTTGTAAAGAATATGGACCCTTTAGAGAACGTTGATCTTTATTTCATCTATTTATTTATTATTATTGATTGATAAAGATGGCATAACAGACCTCTGTTTTACTTTGTCATTGTTTCAGTTCACAATCACAGTTTTGTAAATGTCTTTTTGACAAAGTTGAAAATTCAATAAAAAAGAATGTGGCAAAAAAATTGAAGAATTTCACAGGAATGTAGAAAGTATCTGTATCTGTCCATCCACTCTTATCGCCCAACTGACTGGTCCAAGAAAGAGAATATAACAGCAGTTCTGTGGGCAGAAAGTTCAGGTCAGAGGAGAACAGGCAGACTGGTTCCAGCTGAAAGAAAGACAACAGTAACTCAAAAAACCACTGGTTCCAACCAAGGTCTGCGGAAGATCGTCTCTGAACGCGTCCATCATTAAGACAGATGAACTACAGCAGCAGAAGAAACCAAAGGGTACCACTCCTGTCAACAGAACAGGAAGCTGAGGCTAACATTCACACAGGATCACCAAAACTGGACAATAGAAGACTGGGTTTTGAACCTCTTATTACCAACTGACCAACTCACCACAACCTGTCTGAGTATTGTAGCTGACCACGTCCATCCCTTCATGACCACAGTGTTCCATCTTCTGATGAGACTTCCAGCAGGATAAAGCTCCGTGTCATAAAGCTGGAATCATCTCAGACTGGTTTCTTCAACATGATGATGAGTTCACTGGACTCTGATGACCTCCACAGTCACCAGATTTCAACCCAACAGAACACCTTTGGGATGTGGCGGAACGGGAGATCGGCATCACGGATGCAGCCGACAAATCTGCATCAACTGTGTGACGCTGTCATGTCAGCATGGACCAAACTCTCTGAGGAATGTTTCCAGAACCTTGTAGAATCTATAACACCAATGATTAAGGCAGTTCTGAAGGTAGAAGGGGTTCAACCCTGTACTAGTAAAGTGGACCTGATAAAGTGACCGGTGAGTGCATCTATTCATGCATTTATCAATCTATCTCTGGCCATGAGAACAGATGATCATGTTCATGAAAGAATGAGGAACTTCCCGTCCAACCTGCTGATTTGACATAAATATTGTAAACATTTGATAGAAAGAAAACCAAAGCTTCATTCATCAAATGACTGACCGACAGACTGAACATATGACAGGACAAATCTAAATGACTTTAGCTGTTAATGAACATGACTTTAAGGTCATCACTCACACTGCTCTGCAGGACTAAAACCTCTTCACCAAAACCAGTTTCTTCTCAAACTATCAGGACGAAGATTTCTAGCATGTTAGGAATTTGCAGAGATGTGCAACAGTTCCTGTTTTTAGATCACTTCGTCTTCATTTCAGGAGTGTGAAGACGTCTTAAGCAAACAGAGCCGCAACAAAGGAACTTTAACGACATCATGTGACAAAGTCACCAGAAAAAGAAACGATTTGATTGAAGAATTTCACTTTATGGATGAAGAAGTATCTGTATATCTGTCTATTCGTATGTAAAGGTTAATTTTGGAACGTTGAACTCTACACAGTTCTGTGATGATTAATGTGGAGTTTTTTGATCTGCTCTTTAATTCCTATTGAGATTTGTTAGTTTCTTTTTCACATTCAAACAAAGCGACACGTTTTGTGTTAAATGAGCCCACATCAGAGAAATGATCATCTGTATCTTTGTAGAACATCTGTAAATTAGGGTTCTAAGAATCTGCGCTTTACAGATGAAGAACTTATGAGACCAGGATGTACGTGTAGAGGCGTGTTACGAACATGGGCCCGCCTCAGCGTCTCCAGCGACTGGTCCAGCCTTACGCTGGCGACACTTGTTGTTCTGACGTCGTGTTCCGGATCAGATTGAGTTCGGTTCAGGATGAGGTTTGGTTCTGTTTGTGTTAACCGGACCGTCTGTCAGAGTTTAAAGGATTTACTCTCCAGCCGCCGTCTTTGCCAGCGTATGTGAAGAATGAAGGACGCCCTTCACAGAGGTCAGAGGTCAGGTCAAAGTGGGTTTTACATCCTGATGTGATTTCCACTTCAATGTTTGGATGTTTTAGAGCCTTTCTATTGTAGATCCTGTAAATACTAAAAAAAAATACAAAATGAGAAAATTGTTTTTAGATGAATAGTGAGTGAGAGACATCAGTGTGAAAACAGTTTTAACCCCTTCATGCCTGAATTTCTAGTTTTATAAAAATATTTTGTTTTTCCATTGAAGATGATGCCAAACTAAGGCGAGTCCTGGGTTTAATGATAGCCGACTTTGAAAATTACGACATGTATGGGTTGAAGTTAGTCCAGCGAGTACAGCTTTAGCTTGAACTGTGTAACGTCAGGCCTGATCCACCTCATAAAAATAGAAATAACACAGAATCTTCTTTAAAACGTCCTTTAAATGGGATTGAAGAATCTAAAAATAATATGAAACCGAACAGATCTGGAGTTTTTATTTTTAAACTGTGACTTTTGTTCTCCTTTTAGATTCAATCTCAGTGATGGATTGATGTCCATCAGAGAAAAACACAAATTTAGAGAAATGCTGCGTTCATGTGCTGTTGGAATGATGGGAAAAATGACAGTTTGACTCTGAAAACACACATGAACGTCAGAAAAACAACAATCTTCCAACAGCACTTGAACACATCACTTTCTGCAGCTAAACAAAGGGATTTGTTTGTGTAGCGCGCCATCTATGGGGAGACACCAGAATTACAGGAAAAATCAACCATTTATCAGGATTATCAATAGAATTTATTCCAGATTACGTAGTCTAACAGGCTGTAGTTTACCAGTATCGCCGCAATAAACAGGTAAATGAAAGCTCTACAAACCAGCTGTAATATATCATCTTTCTTTAACTTTAGTTCTTAATTTAGGTTTTTTTTTAAATTACGTCCTTTTAAATTGTAATTGTTGTATATTATAAAATAAAACATAAAATAAACATGTATGATACAAAATCTGTAAAAGTTTGGAGAGAGAGTGGAGATGTATTGAATAAAACAAATCATGTGTCCCTTCAACACACAGGCCTGACCTCAGCAGGATCATTGTCTAAACCTGAACCTCCTCACATGGGGACGAGAGCGGAAACTCAGAACCAAGTCGGTACCGATGCTTTGTTGCTGACATGTCAATCACTTGTTTCTCTCTTCGGTTTTGCTGCACAATTCCAGCCAATCATTTAAAATTTTAAGCCGTTGTGGACGGGATCATATGAATGGCTGTGGTCGAGCTTCCGTCCAAAAAGGAGAAGCAAATGAAAGTGAGCTGTGAAATACATGTTTACTTCAGCTTGTGTGAAGCAGTGATGCAGAGCTGCAGAGACATGACTGACCAAACCAAAGACAGAGTGGACCTGAACACAAAACACGACAACAAACTGCAACACAAACTACACAAGTGGAGAAGTGCATCAAGCTGCAGTGACAACAGTTGCAGCCAGACTCCCTTCTCATCGGACAGAGGTCCACACAGGGCTTTTAAAGGCTGCCGCCACCAGCTTGGGTCCAATGGAGGCCACAGCCTTCTACACCACACCTGAAAGAAATTAGAAACAGAGACACAAATGTCCACAAAAAACACAGAGGTCCCACTCTGACACAAATAAAACACAGAATTCAAAGATATAAAGAAAAAAATAAAACCAGAAACAGCTGGAGCCGTAACAGTTTATTTATAATAGAAGTGTAACGATATGTGATTATAAATGACCCTGTGAGGCCTCAATGTGACTGAAAGCATAAAAAAATAAATCAAAAATGTCTTTCTCTTCATAAACTACAAATCCCAGCTTTCCTGGTTGAAGCTGCAGCCACTGAAGGTTGGAAAACATCCTGTTTGGTGAGATGTTGTTCTTCTCATTTCCAGACTTTCCCTGATTGACAAACATAAACTTGTCTTTGTTTAACTTTATGCTGATGACACCTGGATCTTCTCAGTTTTATTCTCTCTCTGACAGGAACTTCAGAGCAAAACTTCACATTTGTGATTGTTCTCGTCGGTTTCTCAGATTCCAGAAGTTTCTTGGTCTTCATCATAGGCATCATCATCCTCTGGATGGTTCACTGAGGAGTTTCTTCAGTCAGAGATGTGTCATCGCTGTCAGGTATTAGACTCTACAACCACTCAAAGTCAAAGAGACAAGAATGACTGTTATTAATTATTTAAGTGTATTTTTGTTGTTTTATTGTAGATTTATGATATTTCTGTTTTTGTCTTCTCATGATAGAAACTTAAAAATTGATCATAAATTCTGGATTTTCAGTCATTTGAAGCTGTGAGTGAATGAATGACATCATGCATTCCTGCTGCTTCAGTAAAGCTGAACAATGAAGCTGAAGAAACTCTTTAAGTGTGGGGAAAAAATCACAACAAAGACTTTTGCAGAAGATGGAACCACAGCTCTGCAGCCGTGGAGGAGAACAGTGTTGCGTTTACAGGCTCCTGCAAAATGAAGAGTTCTTATTACAAGAGGTCAGAGTTCAGATCTTTACTGCAGATGCTGTTTGGATGGTTGATCAAAAAACAAGAAACACAGGAGATCCTTTTTATAATGAACTATAGTAATAAAATTACCGGTAATTGTAGTGGAAGTTACAGTGAACGTGTTTGACGTTTCACTCTCCTGGACAGCAGGCGGCAGACATGAGCTCAGGACAGTCAAAACCGGAAGAACAAGAAAAAACGGTCATGATGAGGGTTGCCAGGTTGGGCGGTTTTCAGCGTATTTTAAGACTTTTTTTTTTTTTAACTTTACGGATAAAGTTTGCTTTTCGGCGGGTTTGGAGTCTGTTTGGCGGTTTTTTGTGTTCTTTAAAGACATGTCAACCTGTGAACCTCCATCAGCTCCTCTAATTTATTTGGAATTAACATCATGACCCGAAGAGACTACAAATTCTCCGTTTGTTTTGAGAAGCCGTTGGAAAAAAACTGTTGAGGAATGTTGAAATCTTTTTTTGACAAAAATTGAACACATTTGAGTACAACATTAATAGAAATGTCTATGATAGAACTTTTAGAGACGCTTTCCTCAGTCGTACCAAACAAAAAGAATTTCAACAGTATCTTCTCAAGAAATACACAAAATAACATAAAAAATAATTAATCCTAAAAATAAAATGAAAATAAGGGTTTGATAGTTAAATTATTTATACAGTTATGTAGTTATACAATATATATACTTATATATTGAAGTAATACCAATTATCTTTTTATTTTTTCTAAAGACAAAATGTGTTTCTTAAGGAATAGTAAAATTACGTTTTTTTTTTATTTATTTTTACCAATTTCTCTTGTAGACAAAACAGAGTTAGGATTCAATTTTCACTAAAAAGTTTTTAGTTTCATTGTTGAGGATCTTCGTTGGTCCGAACTGCGCATGCGGGAACAGCTGCTGAACTGCTGGCGGTTGCAGAGCCGCGACTCTATCTGGCAACCATAACCATGACGGAATCGTTTTAAACGTCATCCTTCACTCACGTGGAAATGATGAACAGTCTTTGTCTTTTGATTTTCTTATTTTGTGTGGATTTATGCAGTAGAAACGTTCAAAGTAAGTTCATAATAGTTCTGTTGTTTTTAAGTTTCATTTTCTAAAATAATATTGAAAACTTTATCGTTTTTAGAAAATGAGAAATGTTGGGAAATTCTTCACAATATCCTGGTAAATTTTGTTATATATTTGTTGTCTATTATTGGAAAGTGTTTATTTAAAAATGTTTGGACTCATAAAACTCCTGGATTCTGTTCTGATTTTCGTCATTAAAATGAAAAATGTAAATATTATCTTTTGTTTCTGCAGTTTTTGAGGGTTTAGTCTGCTTTACATCCTAGATAAGAATGTAAGGTCTAAAGCGGACTCACCTGAAGTTCTGGTTTCCAGTTGGGTTCAGATCATCTGATCCAGGAAACTCACAAACAAAAAGTTTGGGATGAATTTCAGGGTCAAAATAGAAAGTTTTTCTTCCATTACTGATCACTAATAGGATGAAAACACTTCACTGCCAAATTCTAAATGTTTTAACTCTTACAGTGATGATTTTAGTTTTTAAATGTGCTGAACCCAAAGAAAGCTAGAAATATTTTGTAGATGAAAAAATGACATCAGCACCAACAAAATCCTCTTTATAATTAAGTAAATAATGTATTTAACAACAAAACATTTATAACTGAGGCTGAAATGTGTTGATTGAGGAAAAAAATCATGAAGGGGTTTTAAAAGGTACTTATGTGTTAGAAACTACAAATCCCAGAATTCCTGGTTGAAGCTGCAGCCAATTATAAAGTGAAATTCCCCGTTTGAGTTTTGGTGAGTTGTTGGTGTTTTTCGCCTGCAGCGTTTTCCTCTTTAACAGACTTTCCCATAACATGTCTTTGTTGAACATTATGCTGATGATACCTGGTTCTCTTTTAAGCTTCGTTCATTCAAATGCCCACTTCCAACAAAAAGTCTATGTAAATGTGCATAACCACACAATTTTCATGTTCATGCATAGCTACGCAAATTTTACAACTGTTTTTAGGCTTGACGAACAAAATCTGTGGCCATTGAACTTTGACCAATCAGAGACTGACTTGGTAATGATGTATAGATGACGCCACCCCCTTCAATTCATGAAAGTTTCTGTTTTTGCATCCAAATCACAACATTTGAGCCGCTTCAACAATATACACCAAGCCTCTACCAACTGTAGGTGGCGGACATGCGCAAGTACAGTGGAAGTGGAAAGTATTCAGACCCCTTAAATGTTTCACTCTTTGTTATATTGCAGCCATTTGCTAAAATCATTTCCCGGTAAGGTCATTTTTTTTCCTCATTAATATACACACAGCACTCCATATTGACAAAAAAAACCCAGAATTTTTTAATTTTTAATTTATTATTTATTAAGAAAGGAAAACTGAAATCTCACATGGTCCTAAGTATTCAGACCCTTTGCTGTGACACTCATATTTTGAACTCGGGTTCTGTCCAGTTCTTCTGACCATCCTTGAGATGGTTCTACACCATCATTTGAGTCCAGCTGTGTTTGATTCTACTGGTGGACTTGATTAGGAAAGCCTCACACCTGTCTATAGAAGACCTTCCAGCTCACAGTGCATGTTAGAGAAAATGAGAATCATGAGGTCAAAGGAACTGCCGGAAGAGCTCAGAGACAGAATTGTGGCACAGATCTGGCCACGGTTACCAAAAATATCTGCTGCACTTAAGGTTCCTAAGAGCACAGTGGCCTCCAGAATCCTTAAATGGAAGATGTTCAGACGACCAGAAAGAGTGAAACATTTACAATGCAATGGAGAGAAAGATGAATGCAGCCAAGTACAGGGATATCCTGGACCAAAACCTTCTCCAGAGTGCTCAGGACCTCAGACTGGGCCAATGGTTCAAAAAGACAATGACCCTAAACACACAGCTAAAATAACCAAGGAGTGGCTTCACATCAACTCTGTGACTGTTCTAGAATGTTCCAGCCAGAGCCCTGACTTAAACCCAATTGAACATTTCTGGAGAGACCTGACAATGGCTGTTCACCAACGTTTACCATCCAACCTGACAGAACTGCAGATGATCTGCAAGGAGGAATGACAGAGGATCCTCAATCCAGGAGTGAAAAAACTTGTTGCATCTTTCCCAAAAGACTCATGTCTGTATGAGATCAAAAGGTGCTGCTACTGAATACTGAGCAAAGAGTCTGAATACTTAGGACCATGTTATGTTTCAGTTTTTCTTTTTTAATAAACCTAAAAAAATGTTTAAAAAATTCTGTTTTTTTTCAGTATGGAGTGCTGTGTGTACATTCATGAGGAACAAAATGAACTTATTGGTAAATGATTTTAGCAAATGGCTGCAATATAACAAAGAGTGAAACATTTAAGTGGGTCTGAATACTTTCCACATCCACTGTAAATAGCTAAAAAAAAAAAAGCACCCTCCCAGCTTGTTTGGTGTAAACACACATGTTTACATGCCCGTTGTGGTTGTAGATTTAGTTTCTTTTCCTTTTGTTCCCTCTCTGACCAGAACTTCAGAAAAACCATCACTTCTGTGATTGTTCTCATTCCTGTCCGTCTATTTCCAGGTGAAACTCTTCTCTTTGCTGCTCCTGGTGATGATGTCATCCTGCCGTGCTGTCTGGACTCTGAGGTGGACCTGCAGGATCAGACCGTGGAGTGGTCCAAACTGGAGGTGAAGCCTGATCCGTACAGTTTTATCTGTTATTACATGAACAGACGGATAATAACTGAAGTCATGTTGGAGACGTTTATCCCAAGAGTTTCTCTGAGTGAAGACGGACTAAAACGAGGAGACGTGGCGTTAAAGATCAGGAACGTGTCGCTCCAGGATGAGGGGAAGTACAGATGCTTCATTCCTGGGAAGAACTTCAGGGAGACGGTTCAGCTGGTTGTTGGTGAGTTTCTCTGCAGGTTCTTCCTCAGATGAAGAACATTTGTCCTGAACAGCAGTCAGGAAATGATGTCATCTCTTTGTTTCAGAGCCAAACGGAGTCAGAGCTCCAACCATGGAAACATCCCAGTTTAACATCAACATCTCCACTCCAGATCCAGGAGGAGAGCAGACCAACATCTGGATCAGACGCTCCAGACCGGGTCTTTGGATCGGTCTTGTAGTTTGTGCCTCATTGATCTTGTCTGCTGTTTTTTTCGTTAAAATGAGAGAGAGAACGAAAACGTAAGTGATGAATTCACCAAATGTAATCTTTAGTTTCTCCTGATATTCTGTAAAGCAGTGATCCTCAAACCCCAGCAGCAAACCAGTTCTGGTCCGTGGTACCGATCTGCAAAGAAAAAACACGACTTTCATTTTTACAGTTTTACTTGTACTCTGATTCTGAACGAAGTTTTATTTTGAAAAACTACAAGATTCTGTCCTGTCATTCTTTACTCACGTCCAGTCGCTTGATCACGTGTTGAAAATCCATTTGCTATATTTTTATAGCAGTTGTGCTGAATAAAACCCTCCAAGCTCACAAAGTTAATAACCGTATTTGGACATTTTTTTTTGACAGAAAAGTTCCAGAGAGGGATCCAAGAAAAGCCCTCCATTTCAAAATAAAAGCTGCATTACAGACAAAAGCCAGTAGTAAAGTAGTTCAAACGGTGGATTCACATTTATTATTATATTTGGAAAATACCAGTTTTTGTCATCCTTTTCTTCTGAAGTTGGCGTCTGATTCATTTTTCAGCTTCCACTTTGACAATTGTGGGTTAAGGGAAACCATCACATTTGAATGATTCCTACACAAAATCTAGTGAACAAATAAAGTTTCAAGCAGCTGCAGATATTTTTCAGAGGATGAAGGGAAACTTTACCCTCAAAAGTGAAACTGGAAGCTTCAGCCTCGTACAGGCAAGTCTATAAAATTACCGTCTGACATTATTCTCGTCCACTGGTTTAGACAGTTTGTATTTTCATGAAAGTTAAACATTTAAAACACGCTGACTCATCAGAGCTGCTGCTCTGTCTCTACAGGTGAAGGTTCAAGCAGCCACATGGGGGCGCTACAGACCTGCTACTGTGACAACCTGTAAGTATGAACCTAAAAAATGAACTCAATTAATACATTAGAAAAACAAGAGACTTCTTTTAGAATCTGGACTTTTATTGTGAAAGGCTAACAAAAAGACGTTAGAATTGAGAATTCTGACTTAATGTTATCCTCTGCATCCTTCCTCCTCATGTCTTTCTCTGCAGTTATGCTCATAAGTTTACATACGCTGGAAGAAATGATACATTTTAGGATATTTTTCAGAGAATATGTATAATAATATCAAACCTTTTTTTCCACTCATGGTTAGTGGTTGGATTAAGTCTTTTTTTTTCAAAGAGTGTTAACACATTTTAAATCAAAATGACAAACAGAAACTTCCCAAATTACACAAATCCAAAGATGCACAAATAATTCTTCCTTCTGGTGACTTGAACATGCAGCCCGTTTTTCCTCAGGCGTCTCCTTATTGTACATCGTGAAACATCCTCACCACAGCTTTTTTAGAGTCCTGGATCACAGCTGAAGTTGTTTGTGGTTTTTCTTTGCATCCCTAAACATTTTTCAGAAATGTTTGTGACCAAGGGTTGGTTTCAACAGAGCTCCTGACTTTCCTGTTCTTGATCAAAGTTTGAACACTGCATTCAGTACCTTCTTACACCCTTTCCTGTTTTTTACAGTCCAGTCACCTTTTCCCATAGATCTTTTGACAGCTGTGTAGCTTTCCCCGTGTTTCAGGATCCAGAGACGCAGCAGCACTGGATGAAGGATGCAAGGGTCTGCTGGGAGCCCAGAAACTCCAAGACCATTTGTGCAAACATGTTGACTACAGACAAACCAGTCACCAGTGAGGACAGTTAGCTTTAGCTGCCATTCAAACCCTTTTGTATCAGTTTGTGTTCATGTTTTCAGAACAAAGTCATCAGGGTATGTAAACTTTTAAACGGGTCATTAAGGAAGATTCTGTTGTCATGATTCAAAAAGAGTAAACAGATTTTTTATGGCATTAAATGGCTTCATCCAAACACTTACTATGAGTTATCATTCATATTCTCTGAAAAATGACCAAGAAATCCCAATTTCTTCCAGGTAAACTTATGATCACGACTGTATATCCATGAACGTCTTCTTTGGTCTTCCTCTTCTTTGCTGGCAGCTCCAACCTCATCATCCTTTCAGCATTTTTAAACGTGCTCTGCTGAGAGCGAGTGAACGTAGCTTAAAAGAGAAGCAGGTGTCATCAGCATAATGTTCAACAAAAAACCTGTTCAGGAAAAGTCTGCTAAAAAATAATCTTGACATCATCACTGTTCCTCCTTTCACCGTCTGCGTCCCTGCATTGATCTCCAATCATCTACCATTAACCGTTCCTCTGCTGGATGCATGCTTGATCTTCTCCTGTTTTCTGTTGTTCTGCACCATTATTGAGTTTTCTTTAATGAAGCGTTCCTCTGGTTCAGTGAGGCGTTTCCTCCGTTCTGACTGAATGTTGAAGCATTGAAGCTGCAGCTTCTAACCGTCTTTCTCCTGAAGGTCCTGCTGCTGCTGCTGCTGCTGCTGCTGGAAGAATCTGCTCAGACTGAGTCCTACAGGGATTGACCTCCACGCTACAACCATCAGAAATGTGAAGATTGGAATATTTCAAGCAATCAAAGCAGGAATTATATTAAAACAAGACAAACAGGAATTTGAATCTATACAAATATATATCAAACATAGAATAATTAGTCATAGAGATTGATTGGAGAAACACATACATTCAGATACACCAGTGAATGATTCAATTATTACTCCTAAACATAAAACACAAATGTGCTCTTTTGCATATAGTTCATAAGTCATAGTTTCAAAGTCATAACATGAAGATCAAGTGGTAAACGCCTTTCAATAACTGAAGTTATTTATTTGTATTTTATATTATTTTTTTTTATGTGATTTGGTCAAAGTCATCGTCATAATTGAAGGAAGTTACAGATATGGTAATGCTGTGAAAATAAAAAGGTCCATATTCTGTCAATTGTCCATGGTTGGTATTCCTTCTTGTGCCGTCTGACCGCCGTCCTTCTGCTTTTACCAAAGTTTATCTAGTTCTCTGACGTCTGCAGACTGTTTAAGGTCTGTGTCCTGCAGCTGGATAAGTTGAGATCAGATTGTCTGCAGGTCAGAACTCTGCTGAAAATCAGGGACACTGTTGGTTTTTAGAGATGATGGTAGATCTCAGGCAGCTTGATTTTTTTGATGATCACATGACTATTTCTTATTGCATTTGTTTGTTCAGACATTCATGATCAAACACGTCAGTCTTTCATGTAGTTGACAAACAGAACATTGGACCGAGCTGGTGGAGCGAGTGGTTTAACGAAGAAATGAACAAAGAACGTCAGACGGTTTCATGTTTTTGTGGACAGAAGTTTGTCGTTTTTATTTGGACTTCATGAAGAACTGAACCATCAGAGCTGCTATAGAGGAACCGCATGAGTAGAAACGTATAAACGTTCCAACAAACTTCCAACTGAATAGAAAACCAAACTCTGGAACAAACTTAATCCATAAAACCATTTTACCTCATGTGTCGTCACCATGGTACCCACAGTTAATATTGCTGCAGCATCTTCTCAGAGAAAAAGATCCAGACTATAAACTGGAGGATTCATCTTTTCATTGGTTTGACAGATTTACTATAAAAGCTGATTTTCTGCAAATAAATGTGGCTCTAAAATAAACAAAAATATATAAATATATAGATAAAAATAAAGTATTTAAGTTGTGCGGTTTGCATTTCTTTGTTGCAAAGGTAATACAAGTGCATATCAAAGCAGCTTCATGAAAAACAGCAGCAATATGAAGACAACACTAAAGTTTTAAACATTCAACAAAATCTGTGCAACGACAACCTTAACCTCTGGTCAGTTTTTGACAAAACCCCTGAGATTCTCAGGTAGTTTCAACTGTTCATTTCACTTTGTTCTGGTAGAATTTCTACATTTCAGCTCAAACATCTTTGATGTTCTCTAGAAGAACAGCAGCAAACACAGGATTCTGAGCAGACCTGCTGCGGGTCAGTTCCTGCAGGAAAACATGAACCAAACTAAACTCCAACGGTTCTGATCAACCTGCTTCAACAGTTCAAACCAAACATCTGGAATCCAAAAACCAGCTCAGACTTTACGGTGATCCAGTTCAGAGTTCTTGAGTTAAGAAACTTGAACGCAGATCCAGTGATCCAAATGTCTGAAGGAGCTCAGACGCTCAGGCAGAAACGGGTCAGAACCAGAGCGTGGTCACTTCCTCACACGCCGGTTTTAATCCATTGAAACGTGGCTGTGACGGGCGTGTAGCGTCTCCATGAGGCTGCAGCTTCAGAAACGCTCTACAGTCCTTGAAGACGAGCAAAGCAGCTTTGGAGAGATGGGATGTTGTCACACCAGAAGAGGTTTCTGAAACAAGAAGAAACAAAGGATGTAAGAACCTGAAGATTCCTCCAGAAAGAGGAGAGATCAGAGAATTCAGGACTCACTTTTTGTCGTCTCCTCTGACAGATCCAAACAGCACAGAGGATGGATGTGGTCAGAGAAAGAACTAAGACAAAAAGTCCAAAAGCGATCCAAAGACCCGGTCTGGAGCGTCTGATCCAGATGTTGGTCTGCTCTCCTCCTGGATCTGGAGTGGAGATGTTGATGTTAAACTGGGATGTTTCTGTGGTTGGAGCTCTGACTCCGTCTGGCTCTGAAACAAAGAGATGACATCATTTCCTGACTGCTGTTCAGGACAAATGTTCTTAATCTGAGGGAGAACCTGCAGAGAAACTCACCAACAACCAGCTGAACCGTCTCCCTGAAGTTCTTCCCAGGAATGAAGCATCTGTACTTCCCCTCATCCTGGAGCGACACGTTCCTGATCTTTAATGTCCCTTTTCCTCGTTTTAGTCCGTCTTGGTTCAGAGAAACTCTTGGGATAAACGTCTCCATCATGGCTTTGGTCACGATCTTCCTGTTCCGGTACAGATACACATAAGGGACGCGGCCCTGCCTGTCCGCCGGATCAGGCTTCACCTCCAGTTTGGACCACTCCACGGTCTGATCCTGCAGGTCCACCTCAGAGTCCAGGCAGCACGGCAGGATGACATCATCACCAGGAGCAGCAATGATTGGTTTGAATGAACCATCGAGTTCACCTGGAAACAACAAAAAGAGAAATAAACTTCAGAAAGTTGAGTCTTTACCTTCAAGTCAAAATGTCTTCTCAGATTAGTTGTGGTATCCCACAGGGATCAATTCTGGGCCCGCCCCTGTTCAAAATCTACATATTTTATATGCTTAATTTTTCACAACTGTTCAAACACACATTATTTGCTGGCGATACAAATTTATTTTATTCAGACAGTTATAATGAAATCGTTGATGTGGTGAATACAGAGCTAAGTAAAAAAACAAAAAAAAAAAACAAAAACAAAAGAAAACACTGATGGATGTAAGCAAATCATTGTCTATTTTGACAATGAAAATAGTGTTTTTTTGGTAACCATAATGTGAAAGTAGAGTTGTCATTTCAAATAAAAAGCATCCCTATTGAGAGCAATACAAAAAAAAATTATTTTATTGGGACTTATTACTAACTGGAAGCAGCACATCAGATAAAATTAGGTCTCTAAAAGTATTTCAATTATAAATAAATCCAATATTCAAACATAACTAGACTTTTACTGCATTATATTAGAGTTTACTATATTGTATTTTTCCTAGAAAAACACAGGATATAAAGTAAGGGCCTGTAGGAACTGCAAGAGCAAATTGATAAGAACCATTAAGGGTCTGATACTAAGCTCTGAAACAGGTCAAGCAATGACCTCAAACAATCTTAAAATATCTATATATTCAAGAATATGTAAAAAAAAAAAACTTTAGTTTTGAAAAAAAATGGAGATGAGAGAATGTAAAGGTCACTGGGTGTTACATCTTTTACATCAGGTATGATTCATACTTCTGTTTACTGAACTGATGTAGGAATATTTTCTGAATCATCTTTAAACATCTGTCTCAATTTCTTTTTTTCTCATCAGTTAATTCATATGGGTTTGATGGATCTGTTTAGTCATTTTTATTCCAGTATCCATTAATTAAAAAAGAAAAATTAACAGCTCATGTGAGGAGTCATGCTCCTGGATAGTTAATTGATGAGTCATGTTAGGTCATGCTGAAAGATACGACGCAAAGACAAGTCTGAACATGATTCTGGGTCTGAATGAATGAAAACTGATAAGCAGGTCCATCAACACAACACATTTAAAAAAAACTCAATATTAACACTTCAAACTATATTCTGGAAAAAGAAAATGTTTACAGCTGAGAGTTTTCAACTCGTTTTTATCCCACAATTTAAACTTTAATTCCACGTGTTTGATCACTGACTACTTAAAAAAAAAAAAAAAAAAAAAAAAAAAAAAAAAAAAAAAAAAAAAAAAAAAACGTGAAACAATCCAGACATGAGTTCATTAATAGTATTTAAAAAGAACCGCGACGATAAAATATTAAATTTTCTAAACTTTAAACCAGAGTCAGAATCTTGTCTTTAAAAACTAAAGAACAGAACATTCATGAACTTACCTTCAACATGTTTACAGAACCAGAACAAACTCAACGTTAAAATCCACAGAGAAGAAACAGAAACAGACGAGGGTTCTGCTGAGAACATGAACACAGAAGCACAACACGGATCAAACACCAACTTTCACAGGCAATGACCCAGATTGAGCGGGAAGCAGACAAGCTGCCATTTATATACGCTTTAGCCACGCCTCCCACTGACGCAATCACGTATCACGGCAACTTTTCTTTCAAAAGAAAACAAGGTTCTGTAACGATGACAAACACTGGACTCGAACGTTCTGATTATCTGACCTCCTGAAGTTGGAATTCACGACCTTAAATGATCTAAAACCCAAAGACAAATGAGTTTCACTAAATAGTTTATAAAATACACCTTATTTATGTTTTTGAGGCCATTAAGCCAATATTGTATAACATGTAGATTTTAAATATTTACAAAAATTTTATCATAACAGTGGTATATTTTTTTTTACATAAATAATTATTTTAACTTATCTTAATGAAGACAGCCGCACATACAAGTTCCTTTCAAAATAAAGTACACCCTGCGTTGGATCGGATCCTCCTGCTGCAGCAGAAAAATACAAACAGATCAAATACTTTCTTATGATTTTACTGAGCCTTCATCTTTTTTCTGCTTTTAGTATTCAATATAAACATGACAGCACTGGTGTAGAATCCATCTTTTACATTTTAATCTAAACATTCAAGTGTAATTCTATGATTTGCTTCTGAAAATCAACTAGACTCTGTTGTGCAGCAGAAGATCAGAAAATGAGCTGAAAGCTGATTCTAATAACAAGCCACTCTGATATAATCATTTTGTAATCCTCTTTTCTTCATGATATTTCTTCTTTATCACAAGTTATCCTCCCGTACTGCTTTCAGTGGGAGGGGTATTGACTTTGAACAAGCTCACTCATCATTGGTGACAGTAGTTTCCACAGAAACAGTGACTTAGACTGACTTGGACCAATTACAGTAGACTGTCTCCAAATGGTGGCGCCCGTATCGTGGAAAAATGGCGACTAAATTGGCTTCATTTACTGAAGCTGGATGTAAGACATTTTTTATGGATGATGTCACACCCAGCTGCGTTCATCTCTATTTACAATCTAAGGGAACAATAGAGGAACCAAGGAGCCTCAGGTTGTAGATCCCTGAATTCAGGGGCGGAATGACAGGGGGGAAGGTGGGGGCAGCTGTCCCCTCAGCCAAAAGCTTTGACCTCCCACTTGCCCACACATTTTTGAGTCAACATTAGTATCATTTTGGACAAAAATTATGAAATGATCTAAACAAGCCTCTTTAAGTGTTGGAGAAATAACAAAAGCAACATTTTTTAAATTACGGTCACATATCCCAAAATGCCACCTTACAATGAACTAAATGCAAGTTTTTCAGCAAATCTGGCAGGTGGTCGTTTGGCTCCATTTGTAATCAGGATGGGGGAACATCCTACGTGGTTGCCGCAGAGGTTTTGAGAAAATTTCTAATTATACGCAGACCAGCAATTTTTCTGTAAAAGTTGGCATCAGTCAGTGGTCGCCAGAGCACATTTTGAGGTTGCGCGGTGGCAGTCGAGTGACAGGAGGGAATTACGCCTTTGTGAAATTGGGCAGAAGCTGAGTGACCACAGGGCGGTGGCAGCTAGATCACCGGCCGGACTGCAGACGTCCATAACAAGAGCTAGCGCCTGCCAGTATTTAAAAAGCGGGCCATTCTGCACGCCGGTCGTCTGCTTTACTGCCACCATCATCTCGACATCTGGATCAGTTGTTCTAAACGGTCTTTGGATCCTTCTTGCACGTTTTGCTTCATCCATCCTCTCTGCTGTTTGTTTCGTTAAATGATAGAAAAGGTAAATCACAGATTCATTAAATGCAATTTCTAGTTTCTGCTTTTATTCTGTAAAGCAGTGATCCTCAAACCCCGGGCAGCAAACTGGTTCTGGTCTGTGGTATCGATCTGCAGAGAAAAAAAACACAAGTTTCATTTTTATTTAGAATCTAATTCTGAAGGAAGTTGTATTTTTGAAAAACGGCAGGTTTCTCTCCACCACATCCGAGCATTCCTGACACATGTTGGGTCGCTCAGTCACGTGTTGAAAATCCATCTGGTACTTTCTTATGCTGCATTCACACCGAACGCGATTCCTGATGATTCTCATGTGTGAGAGGAGCTACCAGCTAATGTTTTTAGCCTGATCACTGCATGAAGCGGTGTCTGTGTTTGTCTCACTTACAATGAGTGGAAGACACAGATGATGTTTAGAGATCCGTTGGTTTTTATTGAAGAGTTGCAAAAAAACATCAGTGATCACGTCTCCATGTAGATCACAGGTCATCAAAAAAAATGAACGAGTATATAAGCCATCTACCCACAAAAAAAAAAAAAGAAAAATTCAGTGATTAAATAGCAAACACTCCATGTCTTCCATGTAAATGGAAAATATGTGTAGCACATTTTGATGGTTTCTCAACCTCATCATCCTTTCACCAACATCATCACTGGTCCTCCTCTCAACGCAACAAGGTTGTATCTGCAGGCCCGGAGAACAACGTTCTCAGGACAACAGTCTCAGGACTGAGGATTTTTGGGACAGCACTTCCTATCTATAAGAAGAAGTTTGTTTTTTAATTATCTGACTGTATATGAGGCACATCGCACACATGAGAGGTAAGACTATAAAAATGTATCAAAGTGCTGCAAAAACATAAACAACAAAGTAATTTATCCCATGAATATGAAAGTATAAAAAGTAAATTATCAATACATTTCTGTTTTTTCACTGAAACAAAGTTCTGATTTCTAAGTTTATGGTTGGGATTCGTCTGACTTTGCTGCAGTTGTTTCCTTGATTTCAGGTTTGTTTATTTTCTGCACAAATCCCAGCAAATCCCTGCTGCTGATTCCAGAAACCAGACTAGAAATGAGTCAAAGTCCCAAACCTGAAAGTTTTGCATGGATGGACTCTGGTGTCTAGTGTGACAGCGTCTTCTTTGAAACACGAAAAGACCAAATCAAAGCTCCAACTTCTTCAGCAGGACTCCTGACAGAACATCAAACTAGAAAGATGGAAGTGGTTTCCATGGAGACAGCTGTCAGCTGCTCCTCCATCCAGAGAAAAGCAATGGAGAGGAAGACTGCTGTTGTCCAATCTTTCATCATCAATTGGCGTCTGCTGTACCATCAGGTACTTTTTTTTTTCAGGAAATGTCTTTTTGCATAAAAACATGGAGGTTTTCTGGCCACTCCCACAGATTTGTCCCTCAGGACTTTCAGACTTGCTGTGATTGATTTATTGCCGTGACATCACAAAGATCATTCAAACCTCAAAGACAGTTTTTCAAACTGACTGCTCTGTCCATTGACTGTATAGGATTCCCCAGTCTTCTATTGGTCAGAATGACATTCTTGTTCTGATACTTCGAGAATTCTTATTTTTCCAAAATTTCTCTTCAACTGATCAGATGCCACAATAAAAGTAGGCGAAGCCTGCTGGCCCCCACATCAGACATTCAGAACTATTTACAGATTTAACGTAGCCCACTTTCAAGTGGTAGGGGTGTGGTCTCCAAACAAACTTACTTCTAGAATCGTTGACTCCGACCAGCCACTGCTTACTGAAGATGTCTGGCTCCAACATGGCGGCGTCCATATCGTTAAAACAAATGGCGACTGAAGTGACTGGTTTGGAGACAAAAGTTAAACCGTCTATGGATGACATCACTCATGGCTCTGACTCAAAAGAACATGGAAAGATCAAAGAGGTGAAGCATCTTCACAGAGAAAAAGATTCAGACCATAAGCTCTGGAGGATTCATCTTTTTATTGGATTGACAGTGTCTGTATAAAAGCTGCTTTTCTGCAGAGAAATGTGGCTCATAAATAAATAAATAAATATTAAAGTTGTGTGGTTTGCATTTATTTGTTGCAAATGTAATACAACTGTATTAGCAGTTCCAGGAAAATCACAGCAGTTAATACATAGACAACACTAAATAAAGTTTTAGACAGTCATTAAAAAAAATCTGTGCAATAACAATAAATCCCAGGGGGCGGAGCTTTTCTTCCAGAAATCAACCTCTTTAGGTCACTTTCAGTTTTTGAAAAACCCCTGAGATTCTCAGGTAGTTTCAACTGTTTGTTCATTTCACTTTGTTCTGGTCGAATTTCTACATTTCAGCTCAAACATCTTTGATGTTCTCTAGAAGAACAGCAGCAAACACAGGATTCTGAGCAGACCTGCTGCGGGTCAGTTCCTGCAGAAACAAACTAAACTCCAACGGTTCTGATCAACCTGCTTCAACAGTTCAAACCAAACATCTGGAATCCAAAAACCAGCTCAGACTTTACGGTGATCCAGTTCAGAGTTCTTGAGTTAAGAAACTTGAACACAGATCCAGTGATCCAAATGTCTGAAGGAGCTCAGACGCTCAGGCAGAAACGGGTCAGAACCAGAGCGTGGTCACTTCCTCACACGCCGGTTTTAGTCCACTGAAACGTGGCTGTGACGGGCGTGTAGCGTCTCCATGAGGCCGCAGCTTCAGAAACGATCTACAGTCCTTGAAGACGAGCAAAGCAGCTTTGGAGAGATGGGATGTTGTCACACCAGAAGAGGTTTCTGAAACAAGAAGAAACAAAGGATGTAAGAACCTGAAGATTCCTCCAGAAAGAGGAGAGATCAGAGAATTCAGGACTCACTTTTTGTCGTCTCCTCTGACAGATCCAAACAGCACAGAGGATGGATGTGGTCAGAGAAAGAACTAAGACAAAAAGTCCAAGACCGATCCAAAAACCCGGTCTGGAGCGTCTGATCCAGATGTTGGTCTGCTCTCCTCCTGGATCTGGAGTGGAGATGTTGATGTTAAACTGGGATGTTTCCATGGTTGGAGCTCTGACTCCGTTTGGCTCTGAAACAAAGAGATGACATCATTTCCTGACTGCTGTTCAGGACAAATGTTCTTCATCTGAGGAAGAACCTGCAGAGAAACTCACCAACAACCAGCTGAACCGTCTCCCTGAAGTTCTTCCCAGGAATGAAGCAGCTGTACTTCCCCTCATCCTGGAGCGACACGTTCCTGATCTTTAATGTCCCTTTTCCTCGTTTTAGTCCGTCTTGGATCAGAGAAACTCTTGGGATAAATGACTTCATCATGACTTTGGTCACGATCTTCCTGTTCCGGTACAGATACACATAAGGGACGCGGCCCTGCCTGTCCGCCGGATCAGGCTTCACCTCCAGTTTGGACCACTCCACGGTCTGATCCTGCAGGTCCACCTCAGAGTCCAGGCAGCACGGCAGGATGACATCATCACCAGGAGCAGCAATGATTGGTTTGATTGAACCAATGAGTTCACCTGGAAACAACCAAAAGAGAAAAACTTTAGAAAGTTGAGTCTTTACCTTCAAGACAAAACGTCTTAAAGTAAAAACAGGAATTTTTCTGTGGTCAAAATAATGTTTTATTCCTGCTTCTAAAGATCAATTATAAATACATTCTAAAGCAAAAGTCATCTGATTGTCATGACACATCAATAAATAACTTTATATTTGAAATGTGGTGATGTACCTGTTTAGTCATTTTTATCCCTGTATTAACTAAAATCTAAACATATTATACTATGTGATTATGAGTCAGAGGAGGAGTCATGAACACGTGGTCATCACATGCTCAGACTAAAAACCCTTTATTATGAAGGAATGAATGAATGGAAACTGGAGCAGTAAACACCAACAGAGACACTTTTAAAACCAAATGATTCTGGATAAAGACAATGACTCCAGCTGACAGAGTTAAACTCATTTTAAACCAAAAGTTCAATTTAACTTCAAGTCCACGTGTTTGATCACTGACTGACTACTCACTCAGTTTCCAGCTGAAATTTTTAGACACAACAAACTGTCTGACACACATCCTACATTCAACCTTTAGAATAGTTTTATGTCCGCCTGAAAACATTTACACAAACGTGAAACACAATCCAGACGTGAGTTCATTAATAGTCTTATTCTAGAAAGAACCGCGACGATCAAAGATTTTCTAAACATGAAACCGCGTCAGAATCTGGTAAAAACTAAAGAACAGAACATTCATGAACTCACCGTCAACACGTTTACAGAACCAGAACAAAGTCAACGTTAAAATCCACAGAGAAGAAGCAGAAACAGACGAGAGTTCTGCTGAGAACATGATGAACACAGACTGACAGCAGAGAAGACTCGCTGCTCTTTATACGCGTCAGTAAAGCGCGTCAGAGCGTGCTTACGTCATGAGACACGCCTCCTTACGTGTTGGAAAATCTCTCAGGAACTCTTTTCAAAAGAAAACAACAAACACTAAACGGTTTGGAATTGGGAATAAACGGATTCCAGGAGACAAACTTAAACTTCATAACAACATGTGGCTTCTACATTTTTACAATGATTTTCACTATAATAATTTTACATTTTTTTAGATAAATTAGATTATAACTTATTTTCTATTGACAGCAGAAAATATAAGTTCCTTTCAAAAAATGCGCCCTGTGTTAAATCCGATTCTCCTGCTGTAGCAGAGAAATACAAACAAGTCAAATCTATCATTGTGACTTTAGTGAGCCTTTTTCTGCCTTTAGTATTCAATAGAAACAACACCCAAAAATCATTTTTAAATCTATACATGTAAATATAATTCTATACTTTAGGACATTTGTTTCCGAACATCGACTAGACTCTGTTGTTCAGCAGAAAATCAGAATATGACCTTTAAGCTGATTCAAATAAGACAAACCACTCTGATATAAACTTTTTGCTAATCCTCTTTTTTTCCTGATCATTTTTCTTTTTCAAAAGTTATTCAAGTTATAAACCGACCAATCACATGGCTCAGTAATCAGATGCCCCACCTCGAATGTTGCCACAGAAACATTGACTTAGACTGACTTGGACCAATTACAGTTGACTGGTTCCAAATAGCGGCTCCCGTATCGTGGAAAAATGATGACTAAATTGATTTCATTTACTGGAGCCGGAGGTAAGATATTTTCTATGGATGACGTCACATCCAGCTGTGTTCATCTCTATTTACAATCTAAGGGAACAATAGAGGAATCAAGGAGCCTCAGGTTGTAGACCCCTGAACTCAGGGGCAGAGTGACAGGTTCTTAATCTAATAAAAGAAACTGGAATGTTTTGCAGTACAAACCTCTGGATGTGATCAGGACTGATTATTGATAAAGAAACTATTTAATAGCTGTGATTCATCTGCTGTTCTATAGAAAGTTCTGACTGAGGGTCCACCCAAACATGTTATGAAACCACATTTCTCAACAGCATCAAACATTAGAACATGTAGATTTTTTTGTCCTTAACTCCTCATTTGAATGTTTTGACTCATTTTCAAATTAAAGGAAACTATAAAGAGTTTCAGTCAGACTTCCTTTTTCATTTACCAGTAGGAGGGGCTGTTCAGTATCTGTTGAAACAAGATTGTTCTTTTGGGGGATTTCTTCTGATATCTAAATTAGGTCTCGGTTTTGTCTCATTGATACTGCTTTTATGGAGTTTATAAAGCTTTTGAAGCCGAAGTTTGTGGACTTTTTATGGCTTTATTTGTCCTTTCAAATTTTACTTTTGTTCAAATCAGTCTATTCAACAGATGGGATTTTAAAACTGTTATTTGTGATTCAAACTTTTCTGGGTTTTTTTGAGTAAAATTTTCCAGTTTTGCTTGTTTTCCACCACAGACATATTGTGACAGAACAGCATCACAGGTTCAGAGCAAAGACTAGACACAGATTTCATTCAAAAACTAAAAGTAAACAATGTTCAAAAGAGATAAAAAAAAACCATAAATCAAAATGATTCCAGACAGAAGAAAACTTCTTTTTATTAGCATAATCCATGAAGACAGAAGTTGAACTGTGAGGATAAGCAACAATCCAACAGACACAACAACAAAACACCTATTCATTTCCTTTCTTCCTCTCGATGTTGTTAAACGATGGATATCAGCAATAAAGCCTTTCTGTCATACGGTATTCTCATAAACACAGCGTTGGCAGCAGATTCAATTACACCTTCTGTATCAGACTGCAGGCGTTATACACACTGATACCCCTACAGGGTTTCACTCCTTCGCTTCAGGGTTATTTGTCTCATCACTAGTTCCCACCACACATTTTCCAACCGGAGCTGGACCAACGAAACAAAGATTTCCATCAGTGATAGACGTCTCCCTCCGTTTAAGCCCAGGATCGTCTGAAGTTTACTAGAGAATGTCTGGATGATCCAGAAGAGGATTGGGAGAATGTCAGATGGGAAGTTAAAACCAAAATAAAAGCTTGTGTTGTTTGGAGGAGAAAGAATGCTGAGTTGTGTCCAAATAACACACTGTGCATACTGTGAAGCATGGGGGTGGAAACATCATTGAACTCCACATAAATAAGAAAAGGAGATCCACAAAATATCCTAAAATAATGTCAACTTAACGCTGAATTTTAGTTCTTAACAATCATTTCAAGTGAATTTGTTGCTAACAATCTGCCTCAGTTTGAGATGTGCTAAAGTCTGAGAGATTCTGTTCAGGACTACATAAAGGAGGTTGTTTTCAGAACCCGGAAAGTAAAATTTCGGCTTGTGAGAATAACCGTCACCAAAGTGTGAGCAGTCATTCAACGCACAAACAGTTTTTAGCCGAGACATTTGCATAAATTAGAAAGAATTGTTGATCTAACTATAAATTTAAATGTGCTTTGTCTTCGTATACTTCAACAGTATAAAAAGCTGCTTGTAAAAGACCTGTGGTGTTCAGGATCCTAGCAGCCCCCCTCCGCTTGTTTCTGGGGTGAAAAATATGAAAGAGAAACAAACACATCAGCAGGTCTTCAGCCAATGGTAGACGTTCAAGGGTGTAAAAAAAAAAGAGGGGTTTCTATCTAAAGTTTGTGCAAGCAGGAAGCTTGTGGTCTTCTTTACATCAGACAGAGGATGACCCCTGAGCATCCTGCTGAAGTCCCAGTTCATCATGGAGTTCGCAGCACTCTGCTCTGTGTTAGGTACGTTTTCACCGTCATCATCTTTGTTCCGTTTTGTTTTCAGGTTTGTTCTGTAAAAAGTTTGTTTCAGTGATTCTCTACAAACATCCAACACGCCTGTGTTTTTGTTGAGGATTGTCACAGCTTCAGCCCACAACAGAGAATTGCAGACCTTTGATCAAAAACATTACGTAAAGACTTTAACCTTATGCAGCTTTTTGTTTTCGTCTCACACAGAAGACGTCAGCACTTTTTGTAGAAAACAAGCTGGATTTGAAGGTGGTAAACTTGTGTACTTTTTAAAACTCCAGTAAATAAGACCATACCGGTTCTCTGTCTTACAGCTACTCTGAGAGTCCTTCCCAGCAGGTCCCAGTTCTTCCAGTACGAGTCCGTCACTCTGAGCTGTGAGCTTCGTGGAAACCCTTCTGGGTGGAGAATCAGAAGAATCATCGATTCAGGAAACCAAACTGAAGACTGTCCTTCCTCCCCGAGCAGAAATGAATCTGTCTGCTTCATTAGAGAACTGTACTACATAGACAGTGGAGTCTACTGGTGTGAGTCTGCAGAAGCAAAGTGCAGCAGGGAAGTCAACATCACTGTGACAGGTGGGTTCCAACACTTCAAAGATGGAAACCCTGATTCTGTCCTGGTGTAAAGACGGTAGTAAAGTTTCTGACGCGTCACAGTTCCCTCGAAGGTTTTACCCTCACAAGTCAAAGTTGATTCTGTCAGTAAAATGGACCGATAGAAGCTCTGGGCTCAACATTCGGCCCGTTTTCACTCGTCGTGGTGCTGCAGGTTTTGTTTGGGGTTTTTTGGGTCGTGGAAGCAGAGTCTCGTCTTTAACAGTCAGAGCAGAGAGTCGATCAGACTCAACGGAGACGGTTTCTGCTGCTGAAGGTTCAACACCATTCTCAGTAAGAGGTTTTGGAAGGAGCGGAAAAGGCTTCAAAGGCTGCCCTGACAAACAACAGTACAGGTTATAAATGTGCATGAAAGAACTTTATTGAATCAGTTCAATTACAGTTTATCAATAAAATTATTAAAAACTGTCCCAAAATGCAACACATTGAAGTTTTTAATATTTTTTCTTTAAAGCTTTAATGGTTCTAAAACATTTCAGGGTTGAAATTCATTCATTAAAAATGCATTAAACACCTAAAATGTCAATATCGGTCCAAAAATGTTTTATTTTTGTCCACAACGGTCTTGCTTTGGGGCTGTACCATTTTGTGGCTGCACCGTGGTGCAGTGGTTATTACCCTCACCTCACAATAACAAGGCCCTGGTTCATATCTCAGCTGGGACTTTTCTGTGAGGAGTTTGCATGGTCTGTTTGTGCATGCGGGGTTTTCTGTGGGCACTATCAGTCTAAAAACATGCTTCATAGGTTGATCATTAGATCTAAATTGTACTTAAGTTTGCTTGTGAAGCCCTGCAACAAACTGGCAACCTGTACAGAGTTTACCCATCTTAACCCACTAGCTGGGCTGGTTCAATGACCTGACCGTGACATTGAGTTGAGATCTTAACCAGTCACTACTTAGTTGTCCTTCCCATGAATCAACATGTTCAAGGAGTACCAGGGGCTGCAGCTTTTCAAAATAAAGCTGTATGGAGTGGAGGAATGATTTTTCACTCCTTCAAAGTCAGACGACGAGCTGGTCTTCTGGTGTTTTTCTAGGTCAGACCTTGTGAGCTACACTAACCTGAATCCTGAAGCTGCTGTGTGACACAAATCGCTCTGAAAAATTCAACAGCACCAAAGGAAGAAGCGATCGTTTCTGCCAGACCACGATGCTGTGAAAGTCCCTTCCATCATCGCAGGGCCGTCCCCCAATGTCGCACTTTACAGATTACTTGCTTGGTGGGAACTGAAGGTTTGGAACCAAAAAATGAAGGGGAACAGACTAAGAGAAGGAAACATGGGCTGTACCTGAATTCCACCATACTCCCTAACCAATCCCTGAACCAGTGTTTGCCAGCCCTGGTCCTGGGGTCATGGGTCAGTGTCCTGCATGTTTTCCATGTTGCCCTGCTTATACACACCTGATGCAGCTCCTCATCAGGCTCTGCAGAAGCCTAACAATGACAGTCATCAAAGGCAGGTGTGTTTGAGCAGGGTTGGATTGAAAAAATACTGGACAGTGTGCCCAAAGGGTCAGGAAACACTGATCTAAAGACGGTAAAGTGGCATTGGGGTAGACATTGGGGGCAATTGGAAAAACTCCCGCCTGTCACCGGGTAGTTTTTGATGACAAACAAAAGTTTAATTTAATGCCTCGCAGCAAATAATCCATGCATGATGTATTAATACATTTGTGTTTACTTTGAGAAATGATCCTTTCTTGTTTGCATCATGGGAGCAGCCATTTTGGTTTGGGTGCACACCAAAAGGCCTTCGTAAGCGCATCTGTGATTGGTCGATACACAAGCGAGGCTGCAAGCGTCTTTGACATTAGCAATCAGCCTCATGCTTCGCTCACACCGGGCACAGAAACGTGCGTTCAAGCGGCCATTTCCAATGAAAAGTCATGGAAACCCGTTTTGAGAGTCCGTGTTCATAACTCTTGCGCTCACATGTCACAAGTTTTTACGTCTGTTTTGAGCTCTACGTACAAAGACTGCAGCCATTGAACACTTGTTGAAAGTTAAACCAGTTCAACTTTGACCCATCAGGGACTCGGACCAGTGGCGTGTGGGTTGGGTCCACTTCAAAACACAGAAGTTCCAACCGGTTTGTGCCTGACCGGAATTCTAGCACCAAGTCTTCCATTTATCGGAATAACACTGTGAAAGAAAACTCCTGGAGCAAAATTTGCTAGATTTGCCGTTCAACCAATTCCATCTTTGAGCAAATAATTCTGAAACTTGAAATTAAGACCATCATCTCTGACTGTTTTCCGTCTCCAAAGAGCTTTCTTGAATTTGCATCCTTCTGTCTTGCAGCTCGGGATTTGATTCTGGAGGCTCCTGTCCTTCCGGTGCTGGAAGGAGAAGCTGTGACTCTGCGCTGCAGAAACAGGACGTCCTCCGGCTTCTCGTTCTTCTATAAAAACAGGCGCCTCGTCGGGAACAGTTCAACAGGAAACTGGACCATCGAAAGAGTTTCTAAGTTGGATGAGGGCTCTTACAAATGCAGCAGCTCTGGAGGAGACTTCTCTCTGGACAGCTGGCTGAATGTCAGAGGTGAGAGGAGGCAGACGATGCTGTTGATTCCACACGTGTGTTGGCAGACTCACATGATATTCAGTCAAAGAAAATGCCCGACGAGGTGTGACACCAATCCGACGGTAGACGGTAGAACATGAATTTAAACAGCTGTTGATTAAATTCAATACTGTTTGAGTTGCTCGATCACTTGTCGTATTTATCCCAATGTAACGCCACAAATCGATTCCTATGCAATAAATAATCTAAAAAATACAAAAAACCCTAAAATAAGTGATCCAAAGATCAGCAATTGAACGTTCAGGTTGGTGTTGAAATGCTGAAGTGTCAGGATTCTTCATTCGGCTCTAAATTTACTATAAAAACAGGAAATAACCCTTTTTAAACGTATAAACACATCGACCGATCAGATGCAGCAACAAGGGAACGTTTGTCTTGTTTAAACTAGTTTCTGAGGCTACAATGTTTGCAAAAAGATAGAACACGTTAAAACACGTTAGAACACGTTAAAATCAAAGTCTGCTGGAGAGAAGGACGATGCAGGAGATCAAGGGATCCACTGGATCATAATGGATCCTTTTAAAATCACTGCTTCAGTTTGATGGTGGTGGCCATGTTGGTCATTGGTCACTTCTGGACGAGAACATCCAACACCAGCACAGATTCTTGCAGACTTTGCAGCATTTCTTTAGATCCATTTTTATTCCATTTCATGGACTTCTTCTTTCAAAAACAGAGCTTTCTAAAATGTTTGATGAAAAAGTTGTTGGCGTTCTTTGGAACCACAAAGCTTCTGCTTTGGAACACGCTTTGAGATTGCTGTCCCACTCATCTAGCGTTTGTGCATTTGTTTGCATTTAGGCCAACATGTGGTCTTTGTGTTCAGGGGTGTTGTTGTCTGGGGAAACGCCTGCATGGCCCCTCACGCCTGTAGTGCTTCCTGTGGTGGGTGTCTGCCTCTTGATCGCGCTGATGCTGCTCTGCCTCTGGAGGAACCTCAAAGGTCAGCGGATTTTCATCTTGACATTTGGCATCCTGCTGTTTTAGATCAGTGCCTGACTGATGAGCGTCTTTGATTTATTATATGACATTTCAACATTTAAACCCCTCAAATTTTCATCTTTATATTTCTCTGAATTCACGGCGTTCCTTCCTGTTCTCACAGAAAGCAGCGATAATCATTTATAGTAAGAAAAACACGCCGGGTTTGATTTCAACCACACAGAAAACAACCAGCGAATGCCAAAGACGCTGCTTCTCAAAGCTTCACCTTCACTCAAACAGACAAATCTGTGTCCTGATGTGTAACGCTGAGGAGTTTCTCTGCAGGGAGCGTGGACCACAGCGTCTCCTACACAGACGTGACGATCATACAGGATGTGGAGCCACAAAGGATCAGAGGTAAACAAGAACACAGTGTTAAGAAACGGCCTTAAATAATGCGTGTACTTTTTGGTGTTTCAAGTTTCCTATAAACAACAGAAACAAACGCTTTAAAGGGAAGTTAGATTATTAAAATGTCATTTTAAAAAGCTCAAATTAGCAAAAACCCAGTATGTTTTTAACAATCCCGTGTTATTTTTGTCTTTGTTAAAGAAGGAAACTCGGAAGTTTTTTTTAATGTTCTTTCATGACATAAAGAAACCAGACGTACGTCTTTCCTTAAATGTTGCAACAGTTTCCATCTGTCATCTGTAAAATGATCCATCCGAACAACCAATGACGAGGGCTAAAAACGGCACCACCGAGGTTCAGGTTGGTCTCCATGGTTACGTGCAAAAACTGCTGGTTCAAGCAAATCAAGTAAAAAGCTTTTTTTTTTTTTTTATTGTGATTTTTTTTTCCTGACAAATAAAATAAAATAAAACAGAGTAAATGTTTCTTCGTTAAAATTTCTGTTTTGAAAAATTACATTTTTACTGGAGAACATTAAAGGAGCCATCACTGAGACTGATGCGTTCCTCTCTGCTTGTTATTAACACAAAGTTTGAATTTTTGAGTCAAAAGTGAAAAGAATAAACAGCTTTCAGATCAGAGTAAGATCAGAGTATTTCATACTATTATTTAAACCTTTAGTCCTTGATCCTAATTGTAAAGGAGGTGTTGGCAATCAGTTCCAAACTTGAGACCTCAAAGGACTGTAGCTAAAGTGCTGATTCACAAAATCCTCAATCTCCTCAGGTTGTCCGGCCAGAACAAATGATGACGTCACAAATTCTCACTCATGCCACTCATTTATTGAAGGTGTTCTTGGGGTCATGGCATTCAAAGCTTCGTGGTATTAGTGTTAGTCATGGACGCATGACTATGATTTCCATGATATGGAGAAAGGAGAACTCGAGGATGAACGGCAAAGCCTGTGTTCTCAACGAAGGCTACCTCCAGACTGGAATGCCCAGGTGCTGCTCCGGTGAAGGGTGGAGTCTGATTGGTTGAAAGATGGGGTTCATACCCCCCTCCCATGAGAAATGATTATTATGGGATTTCAGAGAGACTATTATGGGGTGGCGGTGCCTTCAAGGTGCTCAGGAACAATCAACTAATTTGCACACACACTGTTACAAATCAACTACACAAATGGACCTTGTTAACAGCCGCCCCCAACTTTGAGAAGCAAAGTTGAACAAATAAAGTCAGTCAGGAGTATCTTGTGGAAGTGCTGGCAGTCTGATGAGCTTAGTAACAGGCCTTGTGTAAGTCTTATCTTTGACTTGAATCTGGGAACTACGAATCCTTCCATCAGCTCCAGGGAAAACGTCTGTGACTTTACCAACCAGCCACAAAGCACGTGGGAGTTGCTGATCCACGATAAGCACAATGTCACCGACAGAAATGTCTTCACGGTCCTGCTGCCACTTGGAACGCTTCTGAAGAGAAGGTAGGTAATCCTTGATGAAGTGTATCCAAAACTGGTCGGCTAAGGCTTGACATTGTCTCCATCTGCGGCGACTGAGAAGCTCGGTGTCTGGATAAACAATGTGAGGTGTGGCAGGGTCAAGCCGCCCCATCAGCAGCATATTTGGAGTAATGGGATCTGGGTCTGCCACATCTGAAGAAGTGTAGCCAAGAGGCTTTGAGTTGATGATGCCTTCCACTTCAGTGAGGATGGTTCTCAGGGCTTCATCTGTGACTATTTGAGATCCAAGGATTGTATGCAGTGCTGACTTGATAGAGCGAATTTCACGCTCCCATGAACCCCCAAAATGTGGTGCGCTTGGTGGGTTAAAGCGAAAATGGATTTGCTGACTGGCCAGTTGTGCTTGTAGATCAGCAGACAAGGAGTTGAAGGTGTCATTGAGCTCAGAGCTACCTCCTTTAAAGTTGGTGCCTTGATCAGAGAGCAGCTCATAGGGCTTCCCTTGTCTGGCGATGAAACGACGCAAGCCCATTAGGAATGAATCAGTGTCCATGCTGGCCAGCAGATCCAGATACACTGCATGTGTTGTGAGACATTTGAATATTATGCCCCATCGTTTCTCAGTGCGTCTTCCAATCTTAATGAGATAAGGCCCGAAACAGTCCATCCCAGTAGAGTAGAAGGCTGGCTGATGTAGTCTTAAGCTCGAAGGTGGGAGGTCAGCCATCTTAGGAACGACTGGTTTACTGCGCCATTTATGGCATTCAGGACACTGGTGTTGATGCTTGCGGACAGCTTCTCTGCCTCGCAAGATCCAGAACCTTCTCCGCAGCTCTGCAAAGACTCTTTCTGGTCCTGGGTGGGCGAGCCTGCTGTCATACTCTGCAATGATGAGTTTAGTGATGGGATGATGAGAGTCGAGAACAACAGGATGTAAGATGTCTGAGCTGAGGAAATCACATCGACGTAGTCGTCCTCCAACCCGGATTAACTGAGCCTCGGAGTCATATTCTGGAGCCAAAGTGATGAGTCTACTGGTGGAAGGTATAGGTTTTTTGGTGGACATTAAAGTGAATTCTTCTGGAAAGCATTCACTCTGCACCTGTCTGAGTAAGGCCAGTTCTGCTTGCCTGAAAGATTCAGCTGTAGGTTTGGAATCATTGGCCGCCCCATGACGTGCCTGAACTGATGCCTCCAGCAGCTCTTTGAAAGTGCCAAAATAGCTAGCATCAGGCAAGTTTGGCTGAAGAGGACTGGTGATGTGTCCACAAAACGTGGACTTGCGCAGCTCCTCAGGGTCCTCAGAAGATGGAATATCGGCACTGAGAGGCCATGTTGACTCCCTTTGATGAAGGAAGGGGGGGTCCTTTGTTCCAGCGGCTTTCACTGAGGATTTGGGCGAGTGTTAATCCACGTGTTATGTCGTCGGCAGGATTGTCACTTGAAGGAACGTAGCGCCATGTATCGCTTTCTGTGGATTCCTGAATATCAGCAACCCTGGCACCAACGAACACTTTGAAACGGCAGGATGGAGACTGCAACCAATGCAGTACTGTTGTGGAATCAGTCCAGTATGTGATGGATTTGATGGGTAAGGTGAGCTCTCGTTTCAAAACTACCCCAAGCTGAGCACCAATGTGAGCAGCACAGAGTTCCAGTCTTGGAATGGATTGCTGTCGTACTGGGGCAACACGTGAACGTGCAGCTAGAAATGCTACTTGGACTTCACCGTTGTTGACAGTCCGGAGATAGGCAACAGATCCATATGCCTTCTCTGATGCATCTGAAAAGATGTGAATGGTTTGAGATGCTGTTGAGAGGTCTGTATTTGAGTGGACGTAACAACGGGGAAGAGAGATGTTAGGAAGAATGTGGAGTTCATTCTCCCAAGCGTGCCACAGCTGCAGTAAGTCATCGGGAAGGTGTGGGTCATCCCAGTCCCGTTTCTTTCCCCAGAGGCGCTGCACCAGAATTTTGGCTCGAGTTGTGTATGGGATAAGTAGTCCCAATGGGTCATATTGTCTGGCTAGGACCTTGTAAATGTTGCGCATTGTGGGCTGAAGGCACTCCACCTGACGAAGGCAGTAAGTGATGGAGTCACTTCTACAGTGCCAGTGCAGTCCAAGAGTTCTTTCTGGTTGAGTTGCACCATCTAATGACAACCACAGATCACAACTGTCAGATGTCAGTTCAGGTGGAATGTGACTGATGACTTCCGGCACATTTGTAGCCCATTGTCGCAACTCAAAGCCACCAGACCGGAGGAGACCATGTAGCTTTATGACAAGCTGCTTCGCTTCTGATTTGGATGCAAAGCTCTGAAGCAGGTTGTCCACATAAAAGCACTTTTCTACTGATTTTCTAGTGTTCTCATCAGGGCTACTGTGGTCAATGACATGCTTTTGGAGGGCAAAGGTTGCACAGCAAGGACTGCAGGTTGTGCCGAAGGGGAGCACTTGCCACTGATAAATGTCAGGCTTTGTGTTACGGTTCATGTCCCTCCATAGGAAGCGGAGGAAGGGTTGGTCCTCAGGAAGTAGACGAACCTGATGAAACATGCCCTTAATGTCACTGCTCACTGCGATAGGGTATTCTCTGAAACGGAGCAGGACGCCAAGCAGAGTGGATCCTAAGGTGGGCCCAGGAAGTAAACGTTCATTCAGACTGGTGTTTCCAAAGGTGTATGAGCAGTTGAAGACAATGCGATTTTTTCCATTGTGGCTGACCATGTGATGGGGGATGTACCAGGCTGCTGCACTGGTTTGATCTTCAAGGGCAGTGAGCTTTCTTATATGGCCTGCATCCAGTAGTTTACTGACTTCCTGGTTGTATGTGGCTGCTCTGATAGGATCTCTGGAGAGGCGACTCTCTGTACTGCGAAGGTGACTCATGACTGCTTCCTTGGAAGCGTTGAGTGGGGGAAGTCCTTCCTTCCACAACAGAGGGGTGGCATACCTTTGAATATTGTCAATGGTTACTCTGGTGGTCTTCTCCTCCAACAGTTGGATGGCTGCATTGTCCTGCTTTGATCGGGTGATGAGTTTCTCATGGCGATATGGCAAAATATCCATCTGCCATAATTTAGACACATGATTGAGAAGATCAGTGGTGGGCGCCGAGCTGTTTATTAGGAGACACTGAGAGGTGGAGGACTGGTGCAGCAGGACTTTGGCAGGACCTTGAAGGGTCCAACCTAGACGAGTCTTGAGAGCTGCAGGACCCCCAGACGGTCCTAAGTGCACGGGCTCAACTGGGGTGAGGAGATGAGGATAATCCGAACCAATGAGGAGCAATGGCTGGGCTTGTCTAAAGGAATGGAGAGGAAGACCCTTGAGATGACGATATTTTCTTTGTAAGGTCTCAACAGGATGTGAGTGTTTGGAGAGACCAAGCTCTGCTGCAGTAAAGGCTTCGTGGATACGAAACCGTTTCTGGGGGTGAGTTATGGAGGATATGGAGAAGGACACTGACTTTCCTGACACAGTCTTGATGTCTTGACGGATAGTTCTAAGTGCCAGATCCTCGTTCTGTCCTTTAAGCTGTAGCTCTTGAGCGGCACTGTGGAGGATGATTGTGCGCTCAGAACCATCATCGAGGATGGCATAAGTCTCTATTCTGTGCTTTCCGTTGTAGAGAAAGACTTTGACCATTTTCAGCAGTACGCAGCTACTTCTAAGAGCAGGATCTAAATAGTAAGTAACTGGCTGCACAGTCTCTGGGGCTGGATGCTCTGATCTGGAATTGACTTCATGCAATATTTCAAGGTGAGTTTGGCTGCATTGCTGACACTTGGCCTTGAGGTAGCACTGAGAAGCCAAGTGATTTCTGCCACATCTCCAGCAGCGCTTCGCAGTTTTGATCCAGGCTGACTTTTGAGCCGTATTGAACGTCTTGAATTCTGAACACTGATTGAAGTAATGCTGAACAGTGTCACAGTACGGACAATACTTCTTGGGTTTCTCTAGCTTTGTAGTGGTCTGGGATCTGACTTGAGTTGAGAGCTCTGAAGACTTTGGGGCATTATTGGAACCAAGCAGCACAGTGGTAGGACGCACCCCGAGCTTCTGTTGCTTGGGTTTGATGAATTTCTGGCGCTCATCTCGTGAGGGCTCTGGGTGAGATGGTAGAAAGTCATCCTCCTGAATGCGGACTTCATGCTCAAGCCAGTCTGAAAAGTCCAGCAAAGTTGGTATGGGAGTTCTGATGGGGTTGATGAAACGCTTGAATTGTGCTCTCAGCTCATGCGGCAGCTTAGACAGGAGACGAGAGGTATGTGAGCCACATTCCAGTTCAGTCTTTCCTTCTCTTCCTAACTGCTCCAGCATTCCGACGAGGGCTCTGACTTTGAGTGCGAAGAGGCGAAACCCTCGACTGTCACCACTTCTGATAGGAGGCTCAGCTAGGACCTCATTGATGCGCTTCAAGGCCAATTTGTGAGGTTGTCCATACATTTCAGTCAGCGAAGCCATTGTCTTTGTGTAGGGAGTTGGACTAGTGCTATAGGAGTCGGCTATAAGAAGTGCATCTTCTAATTTGAGGTGATCAACCAGTATTTGATACTTGAAGCGCTCTGTCGCATCTCTAGGCAAAATATTGCCTAAAGCGATTTTGAGTCTGGCAAACTGGCGAGGGTCATCATCAGTAAAACAAGGAATATGAGGCTTTGGCCCTCTGTAAGTCGTCTCCACAGAACACTTTTCATGAGGGATGATGTATGGTTCAATATACTCTGGCATGGGCTGAAGCTCTGTGTCAAAAGGAGAAGAGTATGGTATTGGTGGAGGAGGTGGAGGCAGTGGCTCATCAGATGACAGAAAGGGGAGTGACTCGGGCCAGGGCACGGATTGAGGATCATCCACTGGTTGTCTAGAGAGGTGGCTTGGAGTGGATGCACCATGTCGAGCATATGTCACATATGAGGCTTCGCTGTCCTCAAACTGATCAGAATGTCTTTGCATTTGGTGGAGAGGCTGAGGGGCTGATCTCAGAAAGGGTGCTGAAGAGACTTTGCATTTCCCGTCTGAGCTGATTGTTATCTTCTCTCATCTCTCGTAATGCTGACAAGACTGCTTCAGAGTTGACATGTTCAGGTGTAGATTTTTGTGAAGTGATGAGTGGAGCAGGCCTAGGCGTTGTAGCTCCCTCGATGGAGTGGTCATGAAGTGTGTCAGTGAGAAGTTGACGTCTTGGAAGAGTCACCAGGAAGTCGTCGAGATGGCGTGGCTTACGAACATCACGATGAGGACGACTGTAAGCCATTGTAAACTGAGGAAACTGAGAATCCGGCTCGAAGGACCATGTAAAGGAGGTGTTGGCAATCAGTTCCAAACTTGAGACCTCAAAGGACTGTAGCTAAAGTGCTGATTCACAAAATCCTCAATCTCCTCAGGTTGTCCGGCCAGAACAAATGATGACGTCACAAATTCTCACTCATGCCACTCATTTATTGAAGGTGTTCTTGGGGTCATGGCATTCAAAGCTTCGTGGTATTAGTGTTAGTCATGGACGCATGACTATGATTTCCATGATATGGAGAAAGGAGAACTCGAGGATGAACGGCAAAGCCTGTGTTCTCAACGAAGGCTACCTCCAGACTGGAATGCCCAGGTGCTGCTCCGGTGAAGGGTGGAGTCTGATTGGTTGAAAGATGGGGTTCATACCCCCCTCCCATGAGAAATGATTATTATGGGATTTCAGAGAGACTATTATGGGGTGGCGGTGCCTTCAAGGTGCTCAGGAACAATCAACTAATTTGCACACACACTGTTACAAATCAACTACACAAATGGACCTTGTTAACACTAATAAAATATTAACTACACTCAGATGATGTAAAAAAAATAAAAAAAACTTTGTATATTTCAAACTCTTGTGTACATTGAACTACACATAAACAATGAACAGTATCTGCAAAACCAGTCATTCCCAAACATTAAGAAGTGGAACCAGAAGCTTTCCCAGATGTGGGAGCTACAGACTTCCCTGATGGAGGGCTCAGCCAGTCATTCCCAGCAGACCCTCAGGGTCTTTCTGGGTCTGCCTCCAGTGATCAGTGAACAGCTCCGCCCCTCTCTTTACCCGAGTGTCCAAGACAAACGGCCGAAGGTCGCCTGACACGACCACAAAGTTGATCATCGATCTCCTGCTGAGAGTGTCCTGTTGCCACGTGTATTGATGGATGCCCTTTGTTCGAACATGGTGTTCATTATGGACAAACTATGACGAGCACAGAAGTCCAACCACAAAACACGGCTTGGGTTCAGATCAGGGAAGCCGGTTCTACCGATCACACCCCTCCAGGTGCAACTGAAGTCCCCCAGGAGGACGATGGAGTCCCCTGTCGGGGCACTTTCCAGTTCCCCCTCTGAGAGACACCAAGAAGGCCTGGAATTCCAAACTGCTGTTCAGCCTGTAGACTGAAACCACAGCCCCCCCACCTGAAGGTGAAGGACTCTCGTCCACCAGTGTGAGCTTCAACACTTGGCGGCTCAGCTGGGGGCTCACGATTAAGCCCACCCCAGCCCGCCACCCCATGTGCAACTCCAGAATGGTAGAGTCCAACCGCCCTGGAGTGACTGAGCTTCAGAGTCCAGGCTGTGCGTGGAGGTGAGCCCAACCATAGAGTCAATCCCTCTCAACCTCTCACACAAGTTTAAGCTCCTCCCTCCCAGAGAGGTGACCTTCATGTCTTACAGTTCCATGACCGGGGTTTGGTACCCGCCTTCGACCGTCACTCAGACCACATTGCAGTCAAACCTCTGTCAGGTTTCAGCTCGTTTCAGTCCAAACAGTGATGCGTTCATCGCCACTGTAACCAGGTTACCGTACAGCAGCATGTTTAAAGCGTCAGTCCATCAGTGCAGTCATTCACACAATTAAAAAATAGATAAAAACTCAACTGAAGAAACAGACATTCAGACCCAACCATCACTGATCGCACATTTCCACCAAAGCTGGAAGTAGTTTGACTGTTAGATTAAAGTTTCCCATCTTGTGGAAAGTTCAGAAAGAGCTGATGGGAATTTGACAACAAAAGAAATCATTTGATTAACAAAAATAAACCCTAAGCTGAGAGGAAAACCCTCAGGGACAGTTTTTGAACATGACTCACCTGTCCTCCACAAACCATCAGAGGCTGATGCTTGACTGTCTTCCTGCAGGTATAGAAGACACCTCCACCTTCTACTCCATGCTCAACCTGGCAGGAAGCTCTCAACAACTGGACCAACGCTGAAACAAAAGGAGAGCGATGAGCAACAATAACGAGAGGAGATGTCTGAGACCATCTTCTCTTCTTCATTCATCCAAGCTGACCTGAATGGGAGGTTATGTGAACAGGCGCATCTCTTTGTCTGAGAAGAATTCAACATGCATCATTCAGAACTCATCTGGACTGATTTACGTCACGTTTGTTCATTTAAATGTTACATATGAATGGGATTAAAGTGTCTCTTTTGTCAGGCTTCATTTTCCAACTGTTTTGGAAATGTTTGTTTGTTATTCTGATCTAAAAACCATTTGTTTTTGTGTCAAACACCTTTTGTTATTCTTTGCTCTCATCATTCCTTCATAAGACCACGCCAGCATTTCTTTGTCCTGTGACCTTCTAACATGTCATCAGGGTTTCTGTGTTTTGACTGTTTGCTTTTATCTCGTCTCGTTGCTTTACAGCTGAGTTGTTTGAAGTTTTTTACGACGCAGAACGCTACCACTCCAGTTTATCAAGAGAGACTAAAAATAGGAGCGTTCCCTTTTCTCTAGGAATTCCAAACATGCTTTAATAAGTTTGTTCCGATAAGTAGTGAGGGAACCCCACAGAGCAGCGTGAGTGACGACATTAAGGTCATGAGTTCATCACATTTTCAGCCTGTCAGTCATTTGATGAAGTGTTTGTTTTCCTCCTGAGGTGGTTTAATCCATGTTTCCATACGTGGCGTAAAGCAGCAGGTTTGGCAGGAAGTTCCTCTTTTCTAATGAAACATCATCAGGAGTTCCCTGCTATGGATACTGTTAGCAACAGTTTCAAGTCTAAAAATAGCTCAAAGTAGTTTTATGGTGGTGTTAACATACCCATTTAAAGGACTCGTTTAGGCCTGACGTTACATAATTCAAGCTAAAGCTTTGCTCACTGGATTTACTTTAACACTTCCACTGAATTTCCACTGAATTTAGCATCACCGTAAACAGAAAAAACACAGGAGATTATTTTTATGTCCAACTGGATATAAATTCAAGCATGAAGGGGTTAAAACTGACCCTCACAAGGAAGACAAAATGTTGACTAAATTGATGTTAAAACTGTTTTCACAGTGAATGGTGATATCTGTCACTCAATGTTAATCTGAAATCAATTCATTTTCTCGTTGTGTATCTATTTAGTATTTAAGGACCTAGAATAGAAATGTCAAAAGCTCTAAAACATACAAACATTAACACAAACAGAACCGAACGTCATCCTGAACAAGAGCAGCAACCATTCATTTTCTGATCATCCATCCATCCTTCCATTCATCCATCAGTGACCCAGCGTGATTGAACACATCACATCCAAAAAAGTAAAGACAGGAGAGACACAACAGGAAGAGAAATGAATAGTTAACCAGAAACCTATTTGTTTAACTTCCTGATTGATTTATTAGCTGCTGTTAGTAACCTGTTATTACTCTATCCATATCTACCTTTAATCCCTGACCAATGCTGACCTGACGTCTTTTTATCCTTTACTTCCCTGCCATCTCTCTATCCTTCCATCCATCCATCCATCCATCCATCCATCCAATCAGAGTCACTGAGTCAGGTCCATTAAATAAATAAATACTTCTTAGCCAACAAAGTCCTGTCGTTTATTCTTGAACAAAAGCACATGTAACAATCCAAAAATCTCATTCAAAGATTTCCAGAATCCTTTCAGGAAAATGAAGAGGTCAACATAAAGTACCAGAACCCGCCCACCTCTCCATACACAAACCGACTAAAATAACCTGCAGGTGAACTGAACCAAATTCTCTTCCTGATCATGTGACATCGCCAAAACAATGGCGGCTACAGTAAGGGTACACTCTGCCAATCATATTTATCAGCCTTAAAGAAGAAAAAAACAGTCTGAACAGTGTGGTTGCTTTGAACTTAATACTGTTACAGAGGTCATCAGCATTCTTCAGTTCTGATCAATGTTTTCCTCTTTTTAAAACAGTTTGAGTGAACTGTTTCCTGAAACCAAAGCATGAAGTTATCTAGCACCTGTTCCAACAGGACATCAGCTGTGCACACGTTTACGTGCAGGTTTTCCTTTCATCAGAACAAATACAAACTGTTCTTTCCCTTTAGGTAAAAAAGTTCCTCAGGTTATTCCTCTAGATTTTTTTCCGTGGAACAATGACGACACCAAATATTCCAATTGTTATGACTTAATAAACCAAAAATCTCACTGACAAAATTCATTATTATTATGTTTTATCAGCCGTCATGTGAGTCTTAAATATATTCTTGACACATAAACCCAGTTTGAAAGCATTGAATTGATAATAAAGGGAACTACAAAGCAGCAGAGGATCATTGTAGGATTGGCAAACAGGAAAATCATTGCTGTAATCAGTGCTATAAATGGAAGAGTTCAACAGTTTGCTGATGACTCACATTTCTATGGTGATTGTACTGAGTCACAGCTCATGTCCTGCTTTGGAAAAGGTAAACCACTCAATCACATGAACAGGTTATTTAACTCGTGACACATTTCTTAATAATAAATACAATGACCTATTTTTTAATAAATAACTTTTATGACTCATCTAACTGCAGAGTTTTTTTTGTTAAAAGTTGGTAAAAACCTGTCTCTGTTCAAACTGAGAGATGAGACTCAACTTCATATTTATTATAACTTTATTTAAAGAGACAGAACTCGTTCAGAAAACACTTGATCACAGATAGCTGTAAAAATCAGAATCAGTCAAAGGCTGGTTTTCATTTACAGTCTCCTGGACATCATTTAAACAGACAAAACAACACAAAGTCGTGTCCAATATAACACAAACACTTACTGCATAATTAAGATAACATAGGTCATCATAACATTTATTCACAACACCAAAAAGACTTATCTTTTAGTGTTAGCAGCTGTAGATGTTGCTAAGCCTCCTTTTCTGTTTTTTTGTGACGGTTTTGCATGTTGTTCGTAACTGTATCTCCTGAGATACTGAGTTGAACACGCTCACACTCCTGAATGACCTGAAAGAGTTCCTGCTCAGAGGAATGTAAACGTCACCTCTGACAGAGCGCCAAGTAACGCCCTCAAGGCTGTTTATAGATGGTTACTGTTTATATTCAATGGGAACACGTTTAATGGGTGCAGTACCTTAGAAATCTATTTTAAGTTAGTAAATGTGTGAAGACTGTTCCAGTTTAAAATACTCTCATGTTTTTATTATAACACAATGACGGTAGTGTATTTATCCACAGCTTTGGTTGTTTGTAAAAGAATTGCACCAGGAGTTTGTTTGCTCTCTAAACAGCCCGACTGGTTATAGAATACTGAAAATCATCATAGCAAACACACTTTTGCAGCTTCAGGTGACATTTCATTTAGAATTACATGAAAATGTGCACAATTTGTCAGTATGGGCTTTAAAAAAAAAGCTGTGAATTAACCCAAGATATTATTACTGGCTGACAGTTTGTATTTTGTCTCAGAGAACACAAATGTTAAGTTTATGTGACATTTTTTTATTCCAGTGAAATCCATGCCTTCAGTTTTACAGACTTTAACTCTAGACGACATTCCTTCAACCAAGCTGTTACACAGAACATTACTTTAGTGAGTGGAGCTGCAACAGTGTCTTTAGTGCGACCATGAACAGAGAAAGCTGCGTCGTCTGCATACATCAAGCATTCAGTTTCAGGACAAACAGTGGCGCTGCCATCACCCTTTGTTTAAAAATCAAGCAACAAAAATGCCATTTTATCCAACCAATATATCAGATCAAATATAAGCTATAAAATTAGTATCATAACTGTATATTGTAAAATTATATTTTACTTTTCAACAGAAAATATTATAAATGTAGTTTGTTTGGTGACTTAAACTTAATGAACATGGAAGTCTACAACACAACAATGACATCTAGTGCTGTATTTCTGGAACTGAAACAGCAGGACACAAAGGACGGAACTATTAGGTTTTTTCTCTGGATTATAAAATAAAACAGAAATGTGTTGTTGGAGGTTTTATAAACAGTAAAAACAAAACAACAGTAGTATTTACTTAGTAATCTTTACACATGGACTGACCTTCGTCTCGGTTTTGCCTCCCCGTCTCTTCCTTGTTTATGGGACTCGATAGTAACCAGTTCCTCAACTCAGTCATGTGACTCCTCCCAGTTGTTGCCCTGGCAACACAACACAAAAACACATCACAGCACGTCAAGGATTCCCTCCATTCAGTTTATAGACCAGATGATGTAAATTGCATCAAGAAACCCAGAAGAACTTTGGAGTTTTTCTAAAATAAATGTATTTAAATATAATACTGTGTGGTAAAATACTGTAAATGCTTTGAAAAACAACAACTAGGCCTATGTTTTAATCTATTTATAAAATACAATGTGAACAAAGAAAACAAAATCTATTCAATATTTGGCCTTTCTACCTTTTTCCTTCAAACCAGCATCAGTTCTTACAGATTCACCTGCACTCAGTCAGGGATTTTTTGAGGGATTATATTAATGTAATTGATCAACCAATTTCACTAAGCAGGTGCTGATGATCATCAATCAATGTTACTGATAGGTTGAAACCAAATCAGGAAATAAACAGGAAAAGCTGTGTAGGCCTCAAACATCCAAACTCTGCTAGCGAGTGAGACTGCGAAAGAGTCCTTCAGGATCAGGGAGATCTCTCCCAGACAAAGATCTCAAAGCAGACTGGACTTTCTGGATGTTTCAGATCTTCTGAAGGAGAACTAAGAAACGCTGAGTATCATAGACGGAGCTTTAGGTCAAAGAAACTTAGAGCAGCAGGAACATCAGCTCAGAACAATCAGTAGAACCCAGAACATCCATCTACTGTCTGCATTTCTGCAAATGAAGGTCTGATCAGGATTAATGGTGTTCTGAATGCAGAGAAATGCAGGCACATATTTACCCAGCATACCATTTTCACAGCGTTTAACCCCAGAGAACCCACGTGGTCAAATACGGACAGTTTTTTAAAATGTATTTACTGTTTCTGCAGGTTTTTGGGTTGTCCGGGTCTGTGGAGTGTCGTAGAGAGGATCTGCATCTTAAGGTGAGCCCAGATGTGTCTTTCAGTTCCTTTGAATGGCCACCTCAATGGACGTCGTGACAATGGAAACACTACCATCGTTGTGTTTGTGGTAAGTGAAGCATTTAAAACGCTAATGGAAGTGACATGATTCTGTCGTACGGTGTCCTTATGCCACTCTAGCTGTCAGTAAGGCCCCTCACTGAGCGCACACAAATGCTGCACACAGGGAGTGCACGTGTGCCTGAAGGACTCCTGTGATGTTTGAGAGTCAGACAAAGTATCTGAATGTTGTTAAAACAGCTTTTGTGCACGGGAACATGTGTGACCATCCAGTTTCTAGAAGTATTCAGTCAGCGGTCTCTGTGAACGGTTTAAAGATGGAGTGATTGAGGTGGATTTCAGTTTGGGTTTTTCTGTGTCTCTCAATCCAGAATGAATATTTTCTGGAATATTGGTCACACAATATTTGTCAACTGCATCTTCATCCAATTCATGGGCTGGTTTCTCTGTTGGTCTGATTAAACTCACCATTAGAGCCTTTTTTATTTCCACATCACTTTTCCTGTCTGTCCTGTAGAATTTTACAGAAGTTGTACAGATTTTTCTCCTCTGTAAGTAGTTATTTGAACATAATCTGGTAAATTTTCACTGATGAGAGTTTCGTCACTTTTCTTTAGGTGACAGTTTACATTAGAAGCTGTTAATCTGGAATGCTCTAGTGCAGTTGTGCCCAAATCCAGGCCTCGAGGCCGCCCTCCTGCTGGTTTTCCTTACAAACCAGCCTTATCTGCTGTTGATTACCTGGATCAGGTGTGTTTAGCCAATAAGGAACTTCAATGGCAGTTTGGTTAGAAAACATGTAGGACACCGGCCCTCGAGGCCTGGATTTGGGCAGCCCTGCTCTGGTGGCAGGTGTTGGAACCTGTTTCTGGATGTTGTGACATGAAGTTTCTTTTTAGTTCTCACTTTTGAACCCATCACGGTCAGACTTCTCATTATTTCTCTAAGATTTTAGAGTTCCACAAATCTTCTGGGTTCCTTAGATCATCAGGTCCGGTTTTATGGTTTTTCTCAAACATACATTTAAAAACTGAAGGGGATCAAACGTTCCAGGTGATGCTCTGAACGTGTGAACGTTGTTTGGAAGTGGCCACAAACCCAGCAAGGACCTTCATATTGCACTCACTGAGTCGAGCATTCTTACGAGAGAGGGAGAAAAAAAGAGCTGGAGGTGAACTGGATCACACCTCAACTCCATGTCAGAGGAAAAGCTGAATCAGTTCAGCAAGATCCAGAGCTGCAGCATCGAAAAGAGAGAGTTCAGAGAGGACGGCCTGATGGAACCACATGTTAACAAAGACATTCAGTCATACTGGATAATCAAGGAAGAGATCCCGTTCACGTCTGGACTGATGTTCAAGAGACCAAAGCTCATTGTACCACAACAGCTGAGACAAGAACGGCTTGAAAAAAATCCAAGAATCACATCTGGGAAGTCGAGAGCAAAGAAAGAGCCAGAGACATTTAACATGAAGCAAACATGTCCAAACACATCGAAGAGACAGTTTGCACATGCAGTCTGTGAGGAAAACACGAAACTTTAACCAAGAGAACCAGTGCTTTCACATCCAGTACCAGACCGTGGGAGAACGTAGGCACAGACCTACTATGGATTATAAGGATCTGAGTTTGTGTTGTGAGGAAACCACTTTTCCAAGTTCACAGAGATCATGAAACTGAAACACATCACCAGCTTCAGTGTCAAAATCACTTTGAAATCAGAGTTTACCACATACGCACTGGATGGATACCTGATGATGTATGATGGTATGATAGTGCTGAGTTCAGGGACTTTGTTGAAAGCTGGGAATTCAGACATGTCACATCTAGTCCCACACATGGCCAGTCTAACGGTCAGGCAGAACAATCAGTAAAAACAATCATAAATCTGTTCAAGAAATCAGAAACTGAAAAGAAGACCTCTATATTTCACTCCTGGAGTTTGGCACTTCACCATTAGCACAGTTCTAATAGATGAGTATCACATGTCTGAGTCATGTTAAAGCCTGTTCAACAGAAGCTGGTCGTCCTGACTCATCAGTATTACATTCAGCATCAACACAAATCCCAAAAAGCTGCAAAGTCTCAGATTCTACAGGCCTCAGTTTCAAAGGAGAAACAGGAAGTTTCACTTCAAGGTGTTTTCCTCATTTGGATGGTTTTGTTTTCTTGGATCTCTGTGGAACTGATCAGAAGTTGTTAGATCATATTTATCTGGTTACAGGTTTTTGTTTTTAGTTCATTCTGCTCTAAAAATGCAGCTTACCCTCTATCTTCATATTTTGAATTTGTGTAATTGTGACAGGATGTATTCTTATGGAGAGCAAAATCATTTGGTATAAATAAAATATGAATTTATATTTTATATAAAAAGGCACAAGAGTAAATAAATGTCAATGTTTTTCCTTTAACTTATACTTTATTTCTAAGTTGTGCAATTTTGACATGTACTTATGGATGTCAAAATTAATTAAAAAAATAATAATTCTGTGTTGTTGTTTTTTTCAATATGTGGTGCTGTGTGTACATTAATGAGGAAAAAATGAATTTAATTGTTTTTAGCAAATGGCTGCAGTATAACAAAGAGTGAAAACTTTAAGGGGGTCTGGAAAACTTTCTGTACCCTCTGTATCTTTTTGCATTTAGTTTTATTACCAGGGTCACATCATTCTATAAACCAACTGTGCTGCTTTATATTAGTCCTCAAGACAGGGTACCTTCAGACCATCTTCTTCTTCTCTTATTTGTAATGTGAGAAATTTTATTCTTGGTTTGAGTTTCCCCCAAATAGAGGCTGATGTCATCTTATTCCATTCATTGAATGTTTATGTGGTATGTGTAAAGGTAGTACCGGAAACATAGAAAGAAATCTTGGCACCGAATGTTTCTCCAGTTAAACTTTGACATTTTTTGCATATCTTTTTGTAGTTGAAAGTTAAAAAATAGAATTTGGGACATCATGCCCTGCTGGTTTTGTCGCCTATGTGGTCTCTGTCTGCTGTGAATTCATATTTATAGTGTTGGCAGGATCTTGTCGGAGGAATCTGTTTGACTTTGATGACACTGTTGTTTTTTTGTCTGTCAAAGCATCAGTGTGTTGTCTTTAAAACTCATCATGAAGGAGCAGCTGAAGGAGCTCCATCACTCTGTGGCTCTGAAAAGGGGAGTGGCAGGAGCAGGAGTCAGGTGCACACTTTAGTCTACACTTCTGCTTCCTAAAGTCTTCTGCTTTATCTCATTTTAATGCTTTGCTGTTCTCTGACCTCTGCTTTAAGACTCTTTTTTGTATAATAAAAAATAACTGGATTTGACTGGACTGGACTTCAGGTGAGTAGCTGACTCACACAGATAAAAAACAATGATCAGACCTTCACTTGTTGTAAGACACATTCACATTTGACCTGTAGGCTGACTTAATCAAATCTTTGATAGTTTATCAGAATCCTTTTATTTATCATTGTTTCACAAAGAGCTTTTGGTACAAAGAAAACCTTTGTTCAAACATGTATTGCACTTATATATTCAGCTGCTGAATATTGCACATGATTGGGATGTTAAGACTTGTTCAGAAATATTTCAGGTTCATGTTTTGTTTAGCAGGTTGACTGCTGTCTAAATCGTTCAGTTTGGGTCCGTGCGCAGAGCTCTGTGCGCACGCGCCTGATGCTGGCGATCTGTTAAATAATCTGTTCAAATCCTTTAACTCCAGAGCTTTAGCTCCAGTGTTTACATTCTTTTGTCTACTGTAACTTTTCAAGCGTTTACGTACTTAACTTAATTCCAGCAGATCCTGACGTAAACAAGTTATGCAGTTGTGAAGTGTTTGCGTTATCCACGTTCATCAGCCCAGACTGCAGCATTATTGGTGTTAAAGGGTTAACTATGGTGGCCCTGAAGGGTAAATCAAATACACAAATCAATCAATGCAAAGTAAAAAGATCACAACAGCATCTCAGTGCACAGGGATATTACCTATAATGGAGGAATATGTAGCAAAAAATCAGAAAAGTGAAGGATTATTTTTTCTGAATTTTGAAACCCAAATGTCTTCCAATCCTGGAATGATCATTCTAGAACGTAAACGTCACAATTAAACGAGGGAACACTTTCCATTTTCTTACTGTTTCCATTAAAACATGTTAATCTGGCGCCCTCTAGTGGTAGTTGTTGGAACCAGTTTCCAGATGTTGCAGAATGAAGCTTCTTTTTAGTTCTCACTTCTATAACCCATCATGGTCAAACTCCTCATTATGTCATCAAGATCTTAGAATGAATCAAACGGTCTGGTTCACCAGATCATCAGCTCATGTTTTATAGGTTTTCTCAAACATACATTTAAAACCAAAGGGGATCAAACGTTCCTAAACTGTGGAACGCTCCACTTCAGTCCAGATGCTTCTCTGAATCATCTTAAGACCTGCAGACTTTGATAAACTAGAATAATCTGTTAAACAGATTAAAGAGTAATCTGATTCATCATTCAAGAGTGATCTTTATTCACCAGAGTACACAACGCAGAGCAGCAAGCTCGAACCAGTCACACAATATTCATATCCAGTAGCCTAATCTTAAACAATTGTCATAAAAATATTAGTAATAAGTTCATATTTTGTAGCACCACCTTTTGCTGCGATTACAGCTGTAAGTCACTTGGGGTATGTCTGAAAGAGAGCGTTTGTGAACAGCAGTTTTTAGCTCTTTCCACAGATTCTGGATTGGATTCAGGTCCGGACTTTGACTTGGCCGTTCTAACACCTGGATATGTTTATTTTTGAACCATTCCATTGTAGATTTTGCTTTATGTTTTGGATGGTTGTCTTGCTGGAAGGCAAATCTTCGTCCCAGTCTACGGTCTTCTACAGACTCCATCAGGTTTTCTTCCAGAATGCTCCTGTATTTGCTCCACACATCTTTCCATCAACTCTAACCAGATTTCCTCCAGAAAAGAAGGCCCAAACCATGATGCTGCCACCACCATGTTTGACATTGGGGATGGTGTGTTCAGGGTGATGAGCTGTATTGCTTTTACGCCAAACATAACGTTTTGCGTTGTTGCCAAAAAGTGGGACTTTGGTTTCATCTGACCAGAGCATCTTTTTCCACGTGTTTGGTGTGTCTCCCAGGTGGCTTGTGACAAACTTTAAACGCCTCTTTTTATGGACGCCTTTAAGAAATGGCTTTCTTCTTGCCATTCTTTCATAAAGGGCTGATGTGTGCAGTATATGACTCATTGTTGTCCTATGGACAGTCTCTCGCACCTCAGCTGGAGATCTCTGCAGCTCATCCAGAGTGATTATGGACATCTTGGCTGCATCTCTGATCAGTCTTCTTCTTGTTTGAGCTGAAAGTTTAGACGGACGGTCCGGTCTGTGTGGATTTGCAGTGGTCTGATACTCCTTCCATTTCAATACTATCGCTTCCACAGTGCTCCTTGGGATGTTTAAAGTTTGGGAAATTTTCTTAGATCCAAATCCAGCTTTAAACTTCTCCACAACAGTATCTCTGACCTGCCTGGTGTGTTCCTTGTTCTTCACGAGGCTCTCTGCGCTTTAAACGGACCTCTGAAACTATCACAGAGCAGGTGCATTAATATGGAGACTTGATTACACACAGGAGGATTCTATTTATCATTATTATCATTTAGGTCAACATTGGATCATTCAGAGATCCTCACTGAACATCTGGAGAGAGTTTGCTGCATTGAAAGGAAAGGAGCTGAATCATTTTTGCAATTTTTCAGTTTATTATTTGTGAAAAAAGTTTGAAATATCCAATAAATTTGGTTCCACTTCATGATTGTGTCCCACTTGTTGTTGATTCTTCTCAAAAAATACAGTTTTATATCTTTATGTTTGAAGCCTGAAATGTGGCAAAAGGTTGAAAAGGTTAAGGCGACCCAATACTTTCGCAAGGCACTGTATATAAAATCCTAATGTTCCAGAAAAATGAAATCATTCTAACGCACCAGGATCAAGAACAGAAGCTTTTGTTCCCAGTCTCCACTTGGAGGTAGTGGTATGATGGTTTGGTCATGGTACATATTTTAAATTGCCTTAAATTGCTGTAGTGTCTATCAAACTCAAATGTAATCCCATCGGGTCCTGATGACCTTCGAAATGGCCTTTTGGGAAACAGCTCCATCAGGTTCCTCTAAGGTGATTTCAGATTCAATGAAATCTCTGATTTTCAAAAATTTATTTTAGGAGTTTTATCCTGAATTAACTTAAAAAAGGGACAGGGTTTCATGACCTGAATAGAGGGTCGTATAAAAATTACCTATAGTATTCTGGACTTTGCCATTTTTTTAAAATTTGCAGCTTTTTATATTGTTTTGCTTTGTCTACTTTTTACCAAATTAAAGAATTGGTTTAATTCTTCTTCAGCCTTCAATCCATTTTGCTTTTGGATGCTTTTTTTGCTTTTCCTGTGTAGAATTTCTCTCTTAATTTGCAAATGGTTTATTTCAAGGACATTTTCCTCACTCAGCTGAGCTCATTTACTTAATGCTTTTATTTTGAAAACTATTTCAGTCTGATCTGGTTTTCTTTTCTAAGCCAACTGCTTTCCTACTTCTATAGCAGTTTTTCCAAAATTGACTTTCAACCACTTTCATTTTAGGGCCATCATTGGTAGGAGTCATCGTTTCTATGGCAACCACTGTCGTCAGTCAGGAGTGAGCTTGTTGGTAGGCCACGCCCCTACCACTCAGAGCAGGCTGTCAATCAAACGCTTTGAACGTTTGACATGAGAACATCCAGTTTTATTGAGAGAATGATTATTGAGTTTATGACTTCAGTAACTTTGACTAGAGAAGAAAATCATGACAAAAATCAGGATCATCACACTATAATGGTTTTTATTTACAAACATTTTAGATAAAAAGCTTCATCTTGTTGTTGGAACTTTTCTTCAGCTCTCATGACCTGTGAGTCACTGCTGCCCCCTGCTGCTGGATGAGGATAATGACTGTAGAAGGGGTTTAATATGAAATCTGCTCGTCATTATGATAAAGATTTCTGGCATTCATTTTATTTTTAATATTAGGGAAATGCAACCAGTGTGAGGGTTAACAATTTTTTTTTCACTGACTAGTTATTGAGAAACTCAAGTTTGATTTGCTTTAGACCAAAAGAGTGTTTTCTGAGTGTGTGAGGAACTCTTTATTTCTGATTTAGGAAAAATGAAATAAATATTCAGGTCTTGTTTGTTTCTTAAATTTGTTATGGTCATGAGAGATGCTGGAGGGTAAATACTGTAAATACCGGCGCCTGGTTGAGAAGACGCCGCTTTACTGTTTAGGAATCAGGTCGTGAGCTTTAGTGAGTGGAGTCATGTGAAAAATAAATTTATACATTTCTGTGTATTTTTTGATCAAATTGTTGTGAATTAAGAACAGATAAAAAATGAAAAACATTGTCTCTGTGACCTATATGCTGGTTGGGCCACAAGCTCCCTGCTGTGAATTTAGTTTGTTAGATTTATCAATTTCTGGTAGAGATGCACCAGCAACAATAACATCAACTATATGTACTTTTTTTACATTTTTTAAAAAAATCACGATTATTCACAAAAACGATGGAAAAGATACGATGGTCAAAAGAAAGTCAACACTGGAGCTAAAACTCTGGTGTAAACGGTTAAATTCCTCGTCTGGTTTTCAGCCTGTCCGTGTGATCAAATCAACTGTAATCCTCAAATAAATGAAATTAAACAAATGGATGACATTTCAAAGCAGATTAGAATCATTATTTCAGACACTTTCATTGTTTAAATCACATTTAGTCTTTTTGTTGTAAATTTTTAGGTGTTTTAGATCCAAACATTTTAAACCTTTTTTTTTTTAAATGAAATTCACAAACACACGTCAAACTTTTGAAACATAAAAAATAAGAATTTATTGCTTTGATAATAAGAAGTAAACAGGAACAAACAATCTCCAGCAGAGTTCAGTAAATATGTTAGTGATCCCTGAGGCAGCTGGTTCATTATTGATCATTGGCTCGCACTGATAAATGTATCGGCCCGCTCTGTCATTCATGACAAAAGCACTAAATCAAGTGTAACATGATTGAATGCAGCCTGTTTACACTGTCCTGAATCTTGAAGTTGATACTAACGGCTGGTTTTCACCTTTGACGGGTTTGACAACAGAACTGTTAAAATGCGGTACAAAATTGTTCAGAAGGAATCAAACCACACATCAAAAACTCCAACCATTGCAAAGGTTGGAGTCTTCAGGCTGACAGGTATCAGGTGATCACACCTTTCCAGTGACTACAGCCTTAGTCACATGATCAACACCTGTACAGGTGCTGCAGGCTGTGGGTCGTCCGGGTCCGTGGAGGGTCATAAAGAGGATCGGCTGCATCTTAGAGACGGCAAAGGTGTGTCTTACAGTTCCCTTGAGGCTCTACGGCCAATTCAAGGGCTGTCATGAAAATGGAACGTACCATTGTCATACGTGTGGTATTTGTACCGTGAAGTATTTGTACTTGATAATGGAAGAACAGCACTTATGATGTACAGGTGAAACTGTCGTTTGGTGTCCTTATGCCACTCTAGTCGTTAGCATCAACTCGTTAAGGCAGTTGGGACGGCACAGGGGTGTAGTGGTTAGCACCCTTTCCTCAGAGTTCGGCTCATATCACAGCAGGGTCCTCTGTCCTCCTCCTGCAGAGAGGAAACCTTCAGAAAAACTCATGATCAGAGTTCAACATGCATGCTGTCATTATGTTACAGCACTTTTACAAAAACAGCATCAATGCACTCAGATAAACTCTGGTTTTTGATTCTTTTCTTCTGGATTTCCAAGAGTTCTTCAGCTTTTTATACATGTTTATCATTAAACTCTGACAGCAAAGCAGAACTACAGCTGCAAGTCTCTTTCTACAGAACCCTGATCTCAGTTCAGTTTATTATTCATCTTAAAGCGTTCATCTTAAAGATGGCTTAGTAAAAAAAAGGGTTATTTATGACTTACCTCTTACAAAAATAAAAAAAAAAGCCAAGACCCCCACAACAACAACGGTAATAACATGGGCAGCGACGAACCAGTGGCCCACACCGGATCCTACAGGACAGAGAAAAGAGATAAGAAAATGGATAAATTAAAGTTCAAATATTTTATTTAAAGTAATCAGAGTAATGGTGCACAACATGGCTAAAATCTTTAATGTAACTAAAAGAACATCATTTTAATGAATTGTTTTATTGATAAATAAAGCTGAGGAAAGAACTTATATGTGCAGAAATAATTAAAAAAAAAACAGAAATACATATTTTTTTTAAGATTTAACATTTTTTCCATAAAGCAAAACAAATTAAATATCATTCTGCTTCCATTAGGATTGAATGTAAAAGTGAGTTTCTCAATAAAAAGAATCTAGAATCACAGCAGCTTCTACTTTAGTCAATCCTCCATCCGTTTGTATTTGACTCTGTTTTCGTTCAGTTTCTGCACAACAGTCTCAGATTCTACAGGCCTCAGCTTCAAAAGCAGAAACAGGAAGTGTCACTAAAAGGAGTTTTCCTCACCTGGAGGGTCGTGGGTTTTCTTATCACTCTGCGGGACTGATCAGAATTGGTGTTAGATCATATTTATCTGCTTTTAAAACAAAGTTTAAGCTTGTTTTGCTCTAAAAAGCAGCTTACTCTCTATCAGGGGGATGTTTAAGCATCGGAACCAATCCTGCTTACGAAGACAAATGGTGTAGTTTCCTTCATCTTCCTTGATGAAGTTGGTCAGGTTGAAGGAAATCTTTCCAACCTTCAGGTTCTGGCGGTTGAGGAAGGTTCTGCCTTTGAACCTCTGGTTTTGAGAGTCTAGGTCGTCGCCCCGACTCCGATACCTGAGCGCAACATCTGTGTCTTGTGTCAATTCCACGGTCAGAGCCGTTATGTCAGATGGAGGTTCTACTCGACATGACAGAACCACGTTCTGACCCAGATGTGCTTGGACCGTCGATGGAGAACAGATCAGTTCACGACAATCTGAAGGAAAAAACAAAACAAAGCGCAGAGTTTAAGTTTATGAAACATCTCCAATGTTTGGGGAAAGATACGGCATTTGTTCCGCGCGCGTCAAAGCGCGAGACTTTCTTCAGATTTATTTCGTGGTGAGAGGGCCTGATGCTGTTCGTTGAAATATTCCCGCGATCTGGTCCGATTTCCATCCTTTTCTAGTCTACTGCGCGCCTGCGGTGTCAAATAAAACAATGAGGTCATGGAATCTAATGTAAAGATTTGTAATATTAGTAAATAAATAAACCGTCAAAAATGAGAATGTTTCACGTGAGCCGCAGAACGCAGAGACCGCCGGGCTGCGGGGAGGCCGCCGCACCCAAACACGCAAGAAAAGATCCGAAACAAAACATTTCATAACAGCTGATAGAAACAGTATTAATGCGACAATTCTACAATGTGAGCGCACAGGCTGACTGCTTTATTTATAACCGGAGGCTAATTCTTACTGTTAAATTTATGGTTTTATGTTTTCAATTTTCGAGAGTTACTTGTTTAAAAATATGGTTTTAAGGCTTTCAAATATATGCATATAATCTTTTAAATAAAGTTTTTCCTTTTTTCTGCCCTGTATATAAAAATAATGTTGGAGGAAAACAACCGCAGATGTCCCGCGCGCTCCTCCCGCGCGCGCTCACGGTTTGTGCGCCGGCCTGTGGTTGATCCCAATACGTCTGGTTAAATGATTGACAACAGACTGGCACGCGCGCGCCTGCACACTAGAGCGAACAAAAATAAACAAAAATATTCATTTAAAGATGTTTAGTGTTAGTCAATAAACAAAGCAGAAAAAATGGCGCAAAAACCTGAATGTTCGCGCAGCCGCAGAGCGCAGAGGCTGCCGGGCTGCGGGAGGCCACCGCACCGCAACACGCAAGAAAAGAATAGAAGAGGACGGAGTCACAAATAATAAAAGATAACTTTTACATCACAACTGTTAGAACAAAAAACAAAAGAAAAAGAATGCGGGTAAAGGTTTCCTTATGGAATTATTATTGTTTAATTTCTAGTTTTATCTTTGAACTTGTTCAGTTTAGTTTTTATTTGGGTTTAAGTTGTCAATTAAAATCTGATTTAAATGCATTAAAGTGTTTTTCTAAAATTCACTCTTTTTTTACTCAGTTTTAGGGATTTCACTTTTTTGTAAAAATATTTAGAGTTAAATGAATATTTGTATTAATTATTGTCTAAAATAAATGTAGGGTTGACTATTACACCCAAAATGTAGGCCATACATTAATTTTATACATGGTACTGATTTTTCTCTCTTTTTTTTCCATTCTTTGATGATTATTTTGTGTTTAAACATAATTTACATACCATAAACTGCTTTGCTTTGAGACATTTTTAAAAAAAATTGATTTCCTAGTTTTTTCATAAACTTTGACATTAAATGCAATGATTTATATTTATAAATTTGTGTTTAATTGTGATAAAAAACAAAAGTGGAAATGTATTTAAAATACGCAATAAAATCAAGTAAATGATGATCAATCTAAATAAAAAAAACAAGCAAACGGACATGTTCCTGGTTTACATATATTGTAAAACGGCGGATAATAAGTCCGCACGTTTTCACTTCTCGTTTTTCATTGGCTGGTTTTGGAACGTCCTGGCTCCGCGGCTCCAGCGTCACGTGACCCAAAATAGAAGAAGAATAAAAATAATTAGATGTTCGTGTTCCGAGGAAAAAGACACGATGGTTCCGGTTCTACTAGAACAGATCTTTATCGGGAATATCTTTAGCTTTACTGCTGCTAAAAATGTCATTTGTTTGAATTTTTTCCAAATGTTCAGTCTCGCAGGAATGTTCGCTTTAATAATCAAAATCAAATCAAATTAAATGCACATTAATTCGATCAATTAAATGCAATTTGATTTGAACTTCGTTTGCTGGTTGAACTATCCATACATTCAATAAAATACAGACAACATAAGCTTACTCAGTCCTGCTGAAGTTACCAAATTAAAAGTTTATTTTTAAAGAGCAGTTTCATTCAGGAAAAGTGTTCTTTTTACGAGTACCTAACTGTGGTCTCCATTATGTTTACATGTTTGCAGGAAAAACTATTTTGGTGTTTTTTTTCTTTTTAATTAAAAATAAATTTTAAAAAAATATTTGTTTTTGTTGTGACTCGACACTGATTTTATTTTTAAAAATATATTTAATATTTTTAAAATAAGAGTTTTTACTACAATTCCCATTTCTTCTCTTCTTTTCTTCTATCCCGCCTGCAGCGGGATGGAGGGATTTATTTGATTATTCAAATCCGCGTAAAAACCTCTGCAAGTCACCTGTATGACTCGGTGAAAGCTGATTCGTTGAAGCGACACTTGACGGTGTGCGCGAGAGTTTAGCTAACTGTCTTTATTCAGCCTCTTTCCCATCAACAATTAATAAAAACAGTAAAAGTATACAATTATATTATACAATTAAAAACATAAACAGATTCTGTGGTAATGACTGCACAATAAAAGTCTGTAGAAACTCAACGACAGACTTCATGGATGAGGAGGCTGAGCCGCAGCTAATGGAGTTTTAAAAAACAGCTGATCGAGTTTTAAAGCAGCAAAAACAAACGTTTCATCAGAAATACCTGCAGGGTTAATCAAGCAGAAATAGATCCCCAGGATCCAGACGAACGGCATGTTTTAGGAGTCCCGAACGGAGAATTCAAGACCGTAGCGGTTCTACAGCTCACAGGGAGACCGAAGGCCAAGAAACGATCGGAGGGATCGTTGTCCACAGAGGAAAGGCGCGGCTCTTTGCGAGGAGCTGGGGCCTCCGGAAGCCGTGTGTTCGCTTTTATTCTGTAAGCCGGGAAGAGGCGGAGGCGGAGGCGGAGGACGGGTAGCTGTCCAATAGCCACGAGGGAGACAGACGTTACGTGGCACCAGAAGATCAAGTACAAAAGCCCGAATCTTAACACTAAAGGAACCCGGAAAAGAAACAAAATCTGAAGTAATTTAACTTTTTTATATAACAAAAAAGCAGAATGAAGAAACTGCAGGAAGACACTTTAATATCCATCCGGTTATCTTCTCCTAACAGACCAGATTTTTACTGACAGACTAATCAGATCAGCTCCACAAAACTGAGGAACTTGGTCATTTAAACGCCCCTCTAACCCTGATTAAAACCATTTTTCTCTTTTTGTTTTGCACATTTTCATTCATATTTTGTATTGTGTTTGAAGTGATTTCTGCTGTTTCACTTCAAATTAATTTAAAAGGAAAAAGCTGAAAGTGTAGTTAACTATTTGTAAACAGTTTTTTAAAATAGTACTATTTTATTTTTTCTGCATTTGTTTCTGGACTTAATAGATTAAAACATAATAGCATAAAACAAATATAAATGTAAAGACATTTACACAATTATTTTGTGCATATTTTATACAGTTGTTAATAATATTGAATTAATCAAAGCAACAAAACAACATGAAAGCCACTTAGGAACCAACATGGATTCGGTTCTACAAGAAAAAAAACAGTCTTATCACTACAAGAGTTTCTTAAAGCAGGAAAGTGTCAGAGAGGAAATAGACAAAAACCTGTCAGCTTTAAAATAAAACATCTGCACTTAACAGATAAAACCAAGTCTTTTCTTAAAATGCAAATTTATTGAGAGATTTATTCCCACACTTTAAAGTCACTCTGCAGAATATCGAAGGTTATGAGGACTTTGTTCCCTTCAGGACTCCCCAACAGTAATTCGTTCCCCTCTGTTTTCCTATCCAGCATCCTTAACCATCATCATCAGTGTTCTTCCTCTCAAACTGTCTTCGTTTTCTTCCTGCATTGATCTCCAGAGCATCTATCTGTTCCTCTGATGGATTCATTCCTGATCCATGCTGGTCACTCCTAAACAGAACCTCAACATCTTCATCTTTGCCTCTTCCAGCTCTTCCTCCTGTTTCCATCACCACTGAGCAACACGTTGTCTTACCTGTAGAACAGATCACCTTCATCACCTGGATTCAATCCTCCATGGAGCCTGAAGCTCCTCGCCGACTCTGCTGAAAACTCTGCAAACACAAAGCATTAACAGAATAAGGAGCATTCGTGTCAGATAAACGTTCAACATAATGATGTGCAGATTTATGGAATCTAATAATGCATGAATAACTGAAGAGTAATGATCCTCATCAAGCAGCAGGGGGCAGCAGTGACTCATAAAGGAATCAGAAAGCAGGAAACCCTTGAGATCAAGATTTTTAAAAAATGTTTGTCACATATGTTGTGTATATTTGTCAAGTTAGTTCACGAGAAAAATAATCAAACATTTTTTACCAGAAAAACATGGCTTAGTTCTCAGACAGACATTCAGGTAAACAGAGATATTTGAACGTTTAGTGGTATTTATTTAAGAACAGGTGAGAAACACAGTCTTCAGGGTTTACAGAGAACATCCTGGATTAAAAAAGGAATTGGATTAAATGACCAAAGTAGAACCTGTTTATGCTGTTAAATCAAAATACAAATTATTAAAATCCATTTGTTGAAAGTTCACAGCAACAGTGTTGATTTCATGTCAGAGATCTTACCCATGATCAGAAGAAAATCCTTCATTTAAGAGAGAAAACATCCCAGTTGTGGTCAGAGATCAGCAGCTCCTCTGCTGGCGTTTTGCTCAGTGATAAAGACTTTTTAGAAGTTCAACCCTGAACACACCTCCTCCACCCTGATCCAACGTCAGAAGTTTCTGTGGAGAGATAAGCGGGAAAAGACGGAGGGAATTGTTATCCTTCTGTACGATACGAAAGAATAGTACAATTGATCAATTTGACTACATTTTCCTTTTCAAGAAGATGTTAAAAAAGTATCAAAGTATAGTTATTCTGATTAATGGAATGACAGAGTAACAGCTGTTTATTTCTCTATGGAAGTCTATGGGATTTTGGCTTCTTGGAAGCAGCAGGTACTTCTTGTTCTTCTTGTTTGGAACTCCAGGAGGAGGAGGAGTGACTCAGGACGGTTCTCATACACAGTCAATGAATCTTAAATGTTCTGGTGAACCCAGAACATCAGCTGAGGAGGCGGTGTTGGGGTGACCAGAACGAGTCTGAATTAAAGCTCAAAGTTAACCAAACTTCATGAGTCAGGGATGTCTCGGTCTTTAAGATCATGAAGGAGGAGTACAATGGTGGTGCATGTTAGCTGTTAAATGTCAGCATGTAGTTTCTTGTTATTAAATTCCTTAGATTAACCCCTTCCTGCATAAATCGTCCAACTTTCCAAGAAAATATATATATATATATATCTTTAATAAAATCAGGACTAATCTCTAGTGACTTTGTTTTCTCCCACTTGTGATTCTTATCTGGAATTACAAGCATTCTCATCTTTCACAACCAACCTCATGCCCGTATCATTCATTGTCAGGAAACTACTGGTCTGTTTTTTCTCATGGTAAAAGGGCGTCCTCTCAGAACCATAATGTCTTTACTGCTTAAGCTTCCATGGATGCTGTTATTGGAAGGTTGATTCCTCTGCCTTCTCATCTAAACTCTTTCAGCCTTTGCATCATGTTTTTCAGTTTTCTTCTCAGATTGTCTGAGGCCTCTGAGGGCGTAGAAAATCACAGCCGCTGCTCAGGACATGCCTGATCTTGTCTAGCTGGCAATATCTTGGATCTACCGGCTGGGACTACCAGATGCTTTAAGTTAATCAAGACTGGTTATTCTCTTCACAGACCTTTTCAGTATTTTGTTCATCTTGTTTTCTTGCATTTTGGTTGTCTTCTCCTCCAAGTGTTCAATCTCTGTCTTGTTGTTTTCTGTCAACTTTCCATTTTGTTCATGAATAAAGTTTTCTTTGAAAACAAGGTTGAAGTACAGTTGTGGAACCATTACTTGCCATGTGACCCGACATTAAAAATATTAGGAATCCAATGCGGTCCCATCTGTAAAACAAGAGAAGCCAATGTTTTCTCTGGACTTTGTGTGTTGAGAGTCAGGCCCGTTAACCCTTTAACACCGTCTGTGTTTGAACTGTTTACTAGGGATTCTGATGCAGAAGAAGCAGCTTTGCCCTGATATGCAACACTTTGCTGTAGTAAAATGTTTATGCAATCAACATAAACCCCTTTATTCTGTTGCAGAGTGCTGTTATACTAACATTTGCATCTACTGGTGTTTAGTGTTGCATGTTGTAAAGTTTTGTTGATGTGCAACACTTTACATTCGTAGATTAACTTTATGTGAGTAACGTGTTGGATATCAGTGTAAAACTGCTTTTGTCAGCTTCAGAATCTGTTAGAATTACAGTAACTGGATTATTCAAAGATCATGTGTTACTTTCCAGTCGGCAGTAAAATTAGGTATAAAAGGGTTCATGCGCTGTGCTTTTATTTTTCTTCTTTTTTTTGGACTTTTTTCTTTTTCATTGTTTGTGTTTAACATATTTATTTGAATTAAAGTTAATAGATTGTCCCAGTTCACTCAGTGTTTGTCAAACATGAACTTAAAGAACAGCTGTGGGGCTGAGCGGTGGTGTAGTGGTTTCACCTCACAGCAAATAGGCCCCAGTTCTAATCCTGACTGTGTTCTTTCTGTGTGTTCTGTTTACAGATATGTGGGTTTGTGTGTTTATACAGTGAGGAAAATATTTGAACACCCAGTGATTGTGCAAGTTCTCCCACTTAGAAATCATGGATGAGTCTGTGATTTTATTTTTTTATCTTCGGTGCATGTTCACTGTGAGAGAAATAATCTAAAAACCAAATCTGGAAATCATATTGTATGATTTTTTTAAATAATGTATTTGTATGCTACTGCTGCAATTAAATATCTGACCAGCTGTCTATCAGCATGAATTCTGACCCTCAAAGACCTTGTTAGTCCACCTTTAAAAAGTCCATCTCCACTTATTATCTGATATTAGAAGCACCTATTAGAAGCTTGAGGTTGTTCACTGAATAAAGACATCTGTCCACCCCATACAATCAGTAAAACTTAGACTACTAACATGGCCAAGACCAAATAGCTGTCCAAATACACCAGGGACAAAACTGTAGACCTCTGCAGGGCTAGAAAGGGTTACAGGGCAATTGCCAAACAGCTTGGTGGAAAGAAAGGTCCACTGCTGGGGCAATTATTAGAAAATGGATGAAACTAAGAACCTCGGACTGATGCAAGATCTCACCTTCTGGGGTCTCAAACAACCTAATAAAGGTGAAGCCCAGAACTGCACAGGAGGAGCTGGTCAATGACCTGAAAAGAGCAGTGACCACTGTTTCCACGATTACTGTTGGTAATACACTAAGACGTCATGGTTTGTAATGGGAGATTTTGGGGAACAAGCTTCCTCCCTCAGTTAGAGCACTAAAGATGGGTGGCGGCCGGGTCTTCCAACATAGCAATGACCCAAAACACACAACCAGGATTACCAAGGAGTGGCTCAGTAAGAAGCATATTAAGGTTCTGGAGTGGCCTAGCCAGTGTCCAGACCTAAACCCAACAGAAAATCTTTGGAGGGAGTTCAAACTGTTTCTCAGCGACAGCCTAGAAACCTGACTGATCTAGAGGAGATCTGTGTGGAGGAGTGGGCCAAAATCCCCCCTGCAAACCTGGTGAAAAACTACAGGAAACGTTGGACCTGTGTGATCGCAAACAAATGCAGCAGTAACACACAAATACATTATTTTACAAATCACACAATGTGTGTGTTTGTTTTAGATCTCCTCTCTCAGTGGACATGCAAGTGAAATCTCAGACGCTTCCAGGATTTCTAAGTGGGAGAACTTGGAAAATCACTGGGTGTTCAAAGATTTATTTGCCTCACTGTAGGTGTGTGTATATCGGTGTGTGTATATCTGTGAATCAGAGAGAGTTTGTGTGTAGCCTTTGACATTGTCTTGGTATTCAAAAGCTTTTATAATTCAGAAGGCAATCTTAGTGCTGTAGTGGTGAACACTCCACATGTTACTCACTTTATGAAAAGTCATACATCTCAAGTTGGAAAAGGACAGGATAAGGTATTTTTACTAAAACTAAACATGGTTGTGGGTCACTTTTTACCCACAAGACAACACAAGGTTTAAAACAGTTAAAGCAACAATAGCAGACTGCCTCTGGCATCTGCTTGTTCTTTAAAACAGGTTTCTGGTGAAATGTCAGCCTGCAGGTCGCTGATGTATTTCCTCTATAGGTGTGAAACAAGCCAAATGCACAAAAACATGTTGTGGTTTAACCGTCATGATGCAGCTTTACGGAAAGTTCTGCTGAAAGCTCAAAACACATTGGAGGAGGTTTTTCTAACAAAACGGAAAAAAAAAGCTTTTTGATGTTCAGAGTAGAACTCTAAAAAGTAGGTTTTTTTAAGTTGAAATCCTAAAACATTTGGGGAAATCGCTGCATTTCAGCAGACATGAAAGGAGTGTGTTAAAGTTCTGCAGTGGATGAGGTGATTTCCTGTCAGAGACACAGAAGTAGAAAACAGGATGGAGGTTGCTGTGCTGGGGGTCATACTCTGTGAGTACAGATTATTTCATACTAATTTGTCCCAAAACCTAAAGTTTTAAATCAATCAGGGAAGTTCAGATTTCATCGACACTAATTGATTTCCTCGTTATGAGATCAGTAAAGTTCGATTGAACAGAAATGAAAACTATGAATGTTTAAGAGTTTAATTTTGTTTTCTTAAATCATCTGTGTCTTTGATGAAGCTTAAGGTAGCAGGATAGAAGCGGCATCAGTGTCTTAGTACATTTAAACAAATTGTTTAGACCATTTCAAAGAGCATGAGGTTTTATTGGTTTTATTGATTGTGTCACAGCAGCAAACCGTGTTTGAACTGCTTCTTTTCTTTTAAAGGAACTTTTATAAGAAACGCCACAACTGGGGGTTGTAGATAACACCACAGAAACGAATCGTAGGGAAAAGGAACCGTTGCATTTCTGCTGCAAACATTTGCATATGAGTCAAACACAGGCGCTGTGCTCAATTTAAAATATTTAATATTGTTTTCTTACATGATGCCAAGTTGAGTATAAACCAACTGAAAGGATTTTCTTCACTTTTTCTTGCTCATTAGCAGATTAATGATTTTTTAAACATTTTTTTGTAGAATTGTGGTGAAAGGGAATCGTTGCATCGCTATTACAATTGCAAACAGGCATGATTTAAAAAAAAGTAATTTATTTCAAACATGCAAATGAAGTGAAAATAGAAGAAACATTCTTAACAACAGAGGTTCAACAAAAATAACAAAAAACAAGGATAATGATTTCAGTTTAGTCATTTTGGAAACTGCTTTGTGGGCAAAAGCAGAGTATATTTAAGCTCCAACCCTTATGATGTTCACCACTTTACAACAAACACACTAATCGTAATTAGACCAACATCAACACAACACTCTCACCAGATAAAAGTTACAATAAATTCAGATTTTGTAAAGCAGCATGCAAAGCATTCACTGGTCCTTCACAATAAATTGGAAATGTATTGTCATTGTAATATCAAGCTGTGTGATATGAGTATCACACATGTAATGAATTGGACCTTACATGTTTACTCACATGACAAAATAATTTCATGGCAGCTTGAAGTATTAAACAAATCAAATAGAAACCTTTACTGTATGTCTTTGACCAATCGAGTAGAACCCTTTTATGCTAAATGCTCGCCTCTTTTGTAGACGTGGGCCATTTAGACTAGAGTATAATCGAAGTTTATTTTGACTTTTATTAAAATAAAACTGTAGCAGTGAAATACAAAGAACAAATTAGTGTTTTTTTTTTCTTTTGCTATTCGTTCACGTGTTGCACATGTATCATAGCAATCATCACAGTTCTACTGTGGTAAAACCATTGTTTTATGAAGGACTGTGATTTCTTTGCTTTGTCCTTCTTCACTCTGGTTGTCTTCTCTGAAATTAATGAGCATTTCTGCCTGTTTGAACAAAGTCTGTCTTAAGCTTTGTTCCCATCACCCTCAGCAAGCGACAGCTTACAATGAAAGTCTATGTTAGGCGCGTATAAATGCACGTTTCGCGATCAATCTTCTCGTGCTCATGCGTCACTACGCAAGTCTGTTTTTTTAAGTCAGTTTTCGGGCTTTATGTACAAAATATGTGGCCTTTTGAAAGCGCTTTGAAAGTTAAACCAGGTTGAACTTTGACCAATCAGGGATTTGGATTTGGTAGTGATGTATAGATGGCGTCCCTTTATGTCATGGAAAGGCCTGGTTGTTTGTTGTGGTTTATGCGTGACTGGAATTATACGCCACCAAGTCAAGCAAGATATCACACACGTTCAAGAACCTGTGTTTAGTGCGTTCTTGAAAGTGCGTCAAATGCCCGTTGTGTTCGTAGCTTTAAAGTATAAAGTCAAAAAACAAATGTTCTAGTTTCTGAGTCGTCTCTCAAACACTTTAACCTCTTCTCTCTACAGCGACTCTGAGCGTTTCTCCTGAGCGGTCTCAGTTCCACCGCTATGAAACCATTGTCCTGAGCTGCGTGGCCAACTCCACGGGCTGGACCGTGAAGAGGAACACGTCTCGTCGCGTCAATCAGGAGTGTCAGTTCGGTTGGGGGATCCCCAAAGAGTCCTCCTGCGAAATCGACACCTCCTACCCATCAGACACTGGGGTGTACTGGTGTGAAAACGATCACGGGGAGTGCAGCAACGCCGTCAACCTCACTGTCACCAGTAAGCCTGAACCTCCACTCTGCAGGTCGCCAGCCAAAGACAGGCCTTTGACTGGACTGTGGTAACATTTCAGCTTCACCTGTGATCATGGAAAGCCCCCCGTATGGCGTCACTGAGGGGGACAGTGTGACTATTCGCTGCTCCTTCAAGGATGAATTTCCCAGCTCCTCAACCTCAAACTTCAGCGCCGCCTTCTACAAGGATGGGGAGTTCATCCTGGAGGAAAAGGAGGGGAGGATGGTCCTCACCTCCATCTCCAAGTCTACAGAGGGTTTCTACCACTGTGAGCACCGGTCCAGAGGCAAGGTGTCAGAGAAGAGCTGGCTGGCAGTCAGAGGTAACTCTGCTTTTCAGGTACAGATGACGTGATGAAGATGAGGATAAGATGTTGAGACGATCAACCTTCAAAGATCACTGACAAAAGAAAATTGACTCAAAAATGAAAAGTTCTTTAAATTCTTTTAACAGGAGTCAGACATCATTTCTGAAAATGCGTTCAACTTTAAATGCTAAAATAAACTCAGGTCTGAAGGTGACCAGAGCCTTTGTGAGGTTTGGTCCTGGACCACACGGTGAGACTGGAGGCTGTGAGAACATCTCCAAGCTGCCTGATGTTCCCGTGTCTCCAGCTGCACAGATCATCCAGCGGGTCCACAGAACCGAAGAACTCCCTGAGCAAAAACCTGATGAGACAGATGATTCACAGGAAAGAACCCAGAGGGACCTTAAAGACTTTAGGAGGCTCCTCCTTCAGGGTCAAATCAAACCATCAGGAGCCAAAGAGGAAGTCAAGAAGAACAAAGAGGATAAGACCACCTAACCCTAAAGCTTCACGGACAACTTCCTATAGACAAATGAGACAAAGTGAAGCTTTTTCCAGTATGGGATCTTCATCCAGATCCAGCTGAATTTAAGCTAGTTTGTCTCTGCTGTGACACACGGAGGAGGCTTGATCATGGTTTGGGATGAATCTGGGATCTGTTCTGGTTCAAGACTGTCAATCATTGTGGAGCTGAAGGTTCTGCCTGATAACAGGAGGCGTGGTCTCTATCTTTATGGGTCTGAAACCAGAACAATGAACCAGAACCAGAACACCAAGAACGTCTGAGAGCAGAACCATGGGCTCTCCTTTGTCCTGATCCAGATCCTGCAGAACATCAGTGGTCGGAGCAGAAACATGCCGCGGGGAGAGAAGGCCTTTCAAGCTGAGACCTTTGGAGCAGAAGACCTGCAGACGGGTGCAGAAGTCTTTCTGAAGCTAGCAGTCCATCTTTTATGGCCGTCGGTTAATAAAAGAATTCAGTTTCAGGTTATTTCAGATGAATCCGTGTTTTTTCATCATCTGACTCACATGTTTCTGAGTTGACGTCGTTAAGAAGAAACAACTTCATGAGCTGTTCTTGTGTTTTTGTGTCCATAGCCAGAGTGAAGCCTCACAAAGCTCCTCCCACCATCACGGATCCTCCTCATGTTATGTGGACCAGAATAATTGCTGGAGCGCTGCTCTCCATCCTGCACACCATCATCTTCCTCCTGTGCCTGTACACCTTTCGCAGGTGGACTCGAGGTAATGCACAGAACTCTTTTCAAAGGTTCTTTGTACCCGAGAAATCAGGAACCGTCAGCGTTCTGCTTCAGGTTCTCTGAGGATGAGGAGCAGGAAGTTACCCTAACCCTTCATCGGTTTATAGAGGTTTAAGGGTAACAGATGAAAAGCAAACGCTCTCTGTAGGTTTTTGTCTTTAATGGTTGATTTGTTTGTGTTTTAAAGTGTAGATGAACGTTAAAGTCTGTGATCTTTCAGTGATCAGTTCAGAATCAGACTCTCAGGTGATGAAGTCATCGTGACCGGCGGCTGATGTGTCCTGACAAGGAAAGATTCTTGTCATTTTTCCTGCTTTGCTCAAATTTTGTAAATCGATATCGATTCATTGAGATCTATCGCAGCTAATACTGTCCCATCATGCCTTGCACATTGTAAACAAGTCGCCCTTTTTCTTGAGGAACGTTTAGGATGATGAAATAGGTCATTAAACAACATAAAGAATCATTTAGAAGAGGCATTAATAGTGGTTTCTATGCTTTGGATGTCTGAGATGTTCACTAGATGCAATAGGTTAGTTAATAATGATAATAATAATTATAAATATTATTTATATAGCACCATAAAAGATCACAAAGTGCTTCACAGTAAAACACAAATAGAAACACAGAAAATAAAAACAGAATTAAGAAAATGCAATAGTAAAAAGATGTGTTTTTAGCAGCTTTTTAAAAGAAAGCTCTGACTCTGCGGATCTGAGGCTGAGAGGGAGGGAGTTCCAGAGAGATGGAGCCACTGCTGCAAAGGCTCTGTCATCTTTGGTTTTTAAACGGGTTCTCTTAACAACCAGCAGGCCCTGATCACATGACCTCAGTTATGTACTAGATGTCTTCTGCTCGGTGGGATTTCATGACATTGAGTTAGTAAGCCAGCTAAAAGAAGTCGTTACAGTGTTTTATGAGTAAATGTGATCAAACTGGGAAACTTATCTTGAGAACTTTAAACCTCAGGAAAAGAAATGAGAGATTTTTTAGATAAATCTGTGACCTATGGCGCCATGGGGCCTCTGTGGTGTCACCGCTTTGATTTGGGACTTTCCTGCCTTTCAATCATTGGCCATGAAGGGGTAGATCAACAGGAAACACTGCAGAAAACGTAGAAAACGTGTCATTATTTCAGACTTCAAGCTCCTAAAAAGCTGCACATTTCTGCTGAAAAGGATAAAAGACCTTTTGGGACAGTTCTCTCTTGGCTCTGAGGAGAATTGCTGGGAATATTCATCACTGTTTTGAGGTCAATAGGTGAAGTGAAAACAGCTAAAACACTTTTTTTTTTTTGCAGGTCGAGCTGTTGCCAGAAAGTGAGAAACAGTGAAGATGAAATCTTAAAAATGACTTTTCTTCTAAACCTGCTTAAGAACAGCTTGTTTCATGAAAAATGTTCTTTTCATAAGTTGTTTTTTGCATTGAAGCCATTGAAAGAAGCAGAAATAGTGATAATTAAGATGCTTTTTTGATGGATGTAACATCTTGTAACCATGTTTGAACCGATGCCTGATGTCCTGGAATGGTTCGTGCTTTATGCAGATTTTACAACAGATTTGAAGGACTTATTATCTACTGGCAATCCACCTTTCATTAAACTTTGGGTCAAAGGTTAATAATCATTTGCCCTTCAGACCAACACCCCATCATGAATAGAGTGCACCTGTATTCCCAAGATGGCGACAGTGACACCCACAGGACAAACAGTACGGGGACAGTCTGGTTCCTACAGTAAAGAAGAACATCTATCAACGTCAGCAAAAAGTGGGTCAACAGTTTAGAGAGATTTTATGTTTTGTGTTTTAACCATTTTGTATTTATTTTAAAATATTATGCAAACAGCCAAACATTTATGCCATTAATTCAGAATTCATTTTCAGATTCTTTCATAACAACACCATAAAAATGTGTTTGCTCTGCCTTACCTCTGCTTTCTGCATAAAAACTGATTTGATTTTTTCTCTATTTTATAATTGTTTTTTAATGGTGATTTATATTTTTAAATAAAGCATTTTTTAATTATTTGTTGTTTTTTTTCCCATGAATTGAGTCCTTGAAATGTTGGACATTAATCATCATTGTTTTCTTATGTTTTGGTTTTCATTGTTTTTCGTTTATTATAGTTTATTCATCGTTGAATGAACTTTATTTCTGCTCTGCTTGTTCTGCTTCACACGCTAAATAAAGTTTCAACTTGAAATGTGGCTCTTTTCATGACTCCTTTGATCACTTTTCTGACAAATCTTTATTTCAGTGACAAACCTGAGACTCTCAGTTCAGACTGACTTTGATTTCATCAAATCATTGCATCAATGAGTCACTTTCAGTGTTTTAAGGACAGACATCCTGTTAGTTTTTCACATTACAAGTGAATTAATCATTCAGTTCCTAGATTCACACAGAAACAAACACAAGTTTTTAAGACTAGTCACGGATTTTACGTACAAAACGGGCGTTCATTGATCATGCACTGGAAATGCAACCTGTTGAACTCCTGGTAACCACAAACCTAAATGTCGACCAAGAACTCAGATTTAGTTGTTACATGTAGGTAGCACCTTTTTCAAAACACGGAAGTGCTAACATGCTAACATGTAAACATGCTCATGAAGGAGAAATGAAGAATTGCATTTTGTGCACAGCTGGAATTTTATGACACAGTCTTTCTAATATTGTGAAAGAAAAAACCTGGAACCAGATTCACCAGTTTTGCACCATTTTAACATTTCACACTAAGACTCTTAGGCACATGGACTAGTATCAGGTAACGGCCGTCCGGTGTGCATCACATGCTAAAATCGCTTTTGAGAATGCCCGTATAGTGCGGTGTGGAACACCCCTCTCATGCTGGGTGTGTACTTAAGAAATGAAGTCTAAATAAACAAATACTTATGTGTGTGTCATAATAATTCAGTATTAACCAGTATGAAAATTTAGTGTTAAAAGTGATTTACTTGGTAGAGATTGAATACTTAAACAAAAGGGTTTTTCATGGTTTATACTTTGCAGACATTTTTATAATTGTGTGTTTCTCACAGCATACAAGGTTAGTTCACATAGGGAGTATGCTGCTTTGAAACAAATGTGTGCAGGTGGGAGTGAACGAAAAGCGGATAAGGAGTCAACGAGGAGCAGAGGTGCCTGGGAAAGGGAAAAGGCCGGCGGTAGGAAAATACATCTCCAGGGAGAAGATCCAACCTCTTATTTTGATCTAACCTTCTTTTTGCATATTGTGTATAAAACTCTGGGTCAAAGGGCAAAAGGGTGTCTTCATTCTTCGTGCACGGAGAAGAGCATCCACTAGATGCTTTCCTAGGGACAGCTGGAGACCTTAAACTCATGTATTAGATATTTTGGTGTCAGGATTAAATCTTTTGGTGGAAAACCTCAAAATAGTTCCAGAACTCGATTTTTGAACACGCACGTAGGCATAATCGGCGAATTATAGCCTACAGTTTGTAGCTTTAGGACTCTAATGAGACTCATCGCAGACTAAGCGAGGAGCCTGACCTCAGTTCAAAGCCGGGATAAAGCGCTTCAGTGAAAGCGGTGTTGAAGGTGTAGATGTGCATCGGCGAGTCCGACACTCTGAAGAAGGACAGAGATCCAGCAGAGTAGTCCACATAAACTGCTGCTGTGTGAGACTCTGCAGAGGAAGAGGAGGATGAGGCGAAGGTGATCAGGGTTTCCTTGTTGTCGTGGCGGATGCAGTAACTGTCCCAGTCAAAGCAGATCAGACACCATGACTGACGGTTTTTTCCAAACCGGCAGCTGTTCTTGTCTCCTCTCCTCCCAATGCCACCGTAACTCACCGCTACCTCCACTCTTCCTCTCCACTCCACCTCCCAGTAACAGCGCCCACTCAGTTCCTCTCTGCACAGAAGCTGACTGGACCACTGGTCGTCAAATCTGTCTGGGTGGTCGGGATATGGCTGAATGTCCATCACGAATGTCGCCGCTCTTCTATCCTCAAAGACTTTAACTCTTCTGCTCACCGTGTTTGTGTTGATGGTGAGAGAACAGTAATCTGATGAAGAGAAAGACATCAATCATCTGTTCATTTTAGGCACCAACTACTCCATGTCTGAGTCCGTTTCAGCTGACGTCTGGTTTGTTTGGCTGGTCTGGTTGCTCAGGTTCAGAACCGAGTGATGGCCCAGATAGTGAACTATGGTCTCTGGCAAGGCAGCTAAGTCCGCCCAGACCCGATTCTCTAAAAATACGACCTTCATCAATAAAGATGAACTGTAACCTGATCGATCCCTTAAAGTATTTTGACATCAGTCCACAAACTGCATGAATCAACGTAAGTGAGGTGAGCACAGTCCTGGTCAGTCTGGCTGCATGGGATTTAAGTGGCTGGCGTGCTGCTCTGTGGCTTCCTTTTTTAGCACCCTCTCATCTGCAGTTTTAGCCAAGACGAGTCGGTGTTGACGTGATTTACAAACATCGAACTGCGAGCAAAAGTAGGACCAACGATCTGACTCACAGATTTACCCACTGACTGTTTCTGAGAACTGGACTGAGTGAGTGTGATGTCACTCATATTCCAGGTCCAACTAAATGAAGTCAATTCAGACGCCAATTTTTTGTCATACGGAGGCCACCATGTCAGAGGCAGATGTCATCAGTAAGCAGTGATTGGTTCGAGTTTGTCTGAGTTATCCTTTCTGAGGCCACTCTCACCAAACAGGAGTGAGCTGGTTGGAAGACCACACCCTTTCTGCTGAAAGCGGCTCAGAAGAATCTGTCAATCAAACATTTGAGGTGGAGACAGCAGGTACCATGTGTTTTTACTGAGGCTCTAATTACTCAGTTTATAATTTGAATAACTTGGAATAAAGAAAAACATATTTAAAAAATTAGGATTAACAATTGTAAATAAAGTATTGAAGTAAGAATGCTTATTCTGATCAATAGAATGACTGAGCAAAAACGGTTAATTTCTCTATAGACTTCTATGGGATTTTGGCTTCTTGGAGCCCACAGTAACTTCCTGTTTGGAATGCCAGGGGAAGGGGTCACTCAGTTCAGTTCACCTACATATCAATGGGTGGTCCTCAAGGGTAAAAATAAAAAGAACAGACGACTGCAGGTAGACTTACATTTTCCCTTTCCTGGTTTCAGCCACTGATCTCCAGCAGGTTCTATCCTGTAGGACAAAGGAGGAAAGTTAGACAGCAGGTTTCAGCTCATTCTGCACTGAAGAATGTTCTTCCTTTTCATGCTGAGCCTCAGTGCTGCTGGAAATGTAATAAAACATCTCTAATAAAGGAAAAGGGAAGAACATCGAGAACGGTAGATGGCCCAACCAGAAACCTTTACCAAACTACAGCCTTAAGGGATCCTGACAGGTCAGTTGCTTGATCACTAACTGTCTAATAGTTCATTTCCAATTCATAGAGAAATTTTGGAAAAACAATGAAAACAAATATTTTGAATTCTGATGGGATTGAAGACCTGATATATACAGTAAAGTTTACATGGAAGAAATCTTTCTATCCCTGAGGAACATAAACAGTTTTTCAGCACCATCTGCAAAAAGAAGCTGGTGTCACGTTGGATGTAAATGATCATTTAAAGTCATACGCACATATGTGGGTGTGGTGACTAGGGCTTTAGAAGGTGGAGTTTATCCAGTTGTAGTTACAAGATTTGAGGTTTCCTTTATCAACTAGTTAATCTGGACCTGAATGGAACAAACCAGTAGTTATCCAACATCAGCTTTGGACGGCCAGAGATTGGCTGTCTTATTTTCTATGTGTTTCATGACAACATATTGCATGCTGGTCTGTGTGTGCATGTGAGTGTTCATAATGTGATTACTTAGTGTAATAATCAAAGCTGGAACCCTTACAGCCTCTTCATGAACCCATGGCTAAGACACCCCAACCCCAAAGTCGCCAATCAAGTCACCGCTCACAGCCCCAAATGAAAGAAACCCCATCCGGACAGAAAATTTCCAATGTTTAAAACCCAACCCCTGCTTTTGAACACAGCTTGACCCTTGCCCTGACTGTGACCCACACAAACAAACAATGCAGTGCTCTTCCTGGACCAGGCCTTACCATTGGTACTCTCACCAATTTGGACAACCCTAGATGACTGAGACACAGAGTGCTTCTGCCAAGCCAGTAGCAAGAAGGAAGATGGAAAAGTTCAGACCTTCCCCTATCCGGTCCTGAACGAGCCACGAATCCACAAATCAGAGCAATTTAATTAATTTAATTCACCTTCTTGTTTTCATTTATTTTTGTCAGTTTTTTTGTCAGAGTTTGGTTGTGAAGGTCTCCTAAAGACTTCTGCTTTAAAAAACATTTAAGCGCATTGAGATTCCCATGACCAATTTTTTTGAGAGGATTGTACCAGGAGTTGTGTGCGCCTCTACCAAACCCTACCTGAGCGTGTCCAGTCTCCAGTGGGAATTCTCTTTTCCATTAGACAGCTTCACCACTTCCCCTCCTGGATGGTTGTAACTCAGGTCCAGCATTCTCAGATGGGATGGGTTGGATCTCAAAGCTGAAGCCAGAGAGGCACATCCAACCTCGGTGATCAGACAGCCAGAGAGGCTGCAGATACACAAGAAATACAGTATCACCAGCAGGCTCAAGAACTTGTCGGTAACAGAGAAACTTTTTGGTGGACTGACTTGAGAATCTCCAGCTCACAATGTGGACTCTGCAGGCCATCAGACAGAATTTTTACTCCTGAATCTTGAAGGTCATTGTTGCTCATGTCTAAATCCCTGAGGTTTGAGGATCCAGAGCTGAGAACCGATGACAGTGCTTCACAACTTCTCCTTGACAGGTTGCAGTTGCTCAAACTGAGAATAGAAAATGAACAAAGGATAAATCAGTCGACACTGGAAGCATTTTTTGTCAATGAACGAGTCAACGTTAATTCTTACAGTGCCTTTTTTGAGGCTTCAACCACTGGCAGCAGCCTCAGAAGAGCATCCTCTGAAGTAGGGTACTTCTTAAGGTCAAACACCTCCAGGTCATCTGATAACAGCAAGATGAAGACCAGAGCCGACCACTGACCAGGAGACAGGTGATCTCTGGAGAGACATCCTGACCTCAGGTAGGTTTGGATCTCTTCCACTAAGGAACGATCATTTAGCTCGTTCAGACAATGGAAGAGGTTGATGCTCTTATCTGCAGGCAGGCTCTTCCTGATCTTCATCTTGATGTACTCGCATGTTTCCTCGTTAATCTGTTTGGTGCTTTCTACTCCTGTCACCAGACCTTGTAGGAGACGCTGATTGGATTCCAGGGAAAGTCCCAAGAGGAAGCGGAGGAACAAGTCTAGGTGTCCATTTGGACTCTGTAAGGCCTTGTCTACAGCACTCTGGTAGAACTGTCTGGATCTGCTTTGAGCCACTTTCCTGTCGCTGGAGTTTACTCGTTGTTCTTCTATGAGATTGACTCCAGACATGACGAAGGTCGTATGAACGTGAAGAGCAGCCAGAAACTCTTGAACACTCAAGTGGACAAAGCAGAAGACCCGTTGTTCGCACAGTCCCTTCTCCTGTTTGAAGATCAGTGTGAAGACTCCTGAGTACGTGGAAGCTTCCTTTGCATTGATGCCACAGTCCATCAGGTCTGACTCGTAGAAGATCAGGTTGCCTTTCTGCAGCTGCTCAAAAGCAAGTTTCCCCAAAGACTTTATCATCTTCCCACTCTCCGCACTGGTTGGATCGCTGTCAGCCCCTTCCTCATACTTGAGCTTCTTGACTTTGGTTTGAACCACCAGGAAGTGGATGTACATCTCAGTCAGACTTTGGGGTAGTTCTCCTCCCTCTCTGGTATTCAGCTTGTTCTCCAGAACTGTAGCAGTGATCCAGCAGAAGACCGGGATGTGGCACATGACATGGAGGCTTCTGGATGTCTTGAGATGGGAAATGATGGTCTTGGCCTGCTCTTCATCTCTGAATCTCTTCCTGAAGTACTCCTCCTTCTGCTGGTTATTGAACCCTTGGATTTCCGTCACCATGTCAACACACTCAGCGGGAATCTGCTTGGCTGCTCCGGGTCGTGTGGTGATCCAGAGGCGAGCAGAGGGAAGCAGGTTCCCCCGAATCAGGTTAGTCATGAGCTCCCCCACTGAGGCGGGCGTTGTGATGTCAGACAAGGTCTTAGTGTTGCTGAAGTTCATTGGAAGCCGACTCTCGTCCAGACCGTCAAAGATGAACAGGACTTGAAGGCCTTCAAAGTTGCAGATTCCTGCTTCTTTAGTTTCAACAAAGAAATGATGAACAAGTTCCACCAAGCTGAACTCCTGCTTCATCACATTCAGCTCTCGGAAAGTGAATGGAAATATGAAGTGGAGGTCTTGGTGGGCTTTTTCCTCGGCCCAGTCCAGAATGAACTTCTGTGTTAAGACGGTTTTCCCAATGCCAGCCACTCCCTTCGTCATCACTCTCCTGAGTGGATTTTCTCCTTCCGCTTTAAAGAGGAACTCATGTCTGATGATTGTTTCAGCCGTGACCGCTTTCCTCAAAGCTGCTTCAATCTGCCCGACCTCATGTTTCTCACTGGCCTCTGCAGCCCCTCCCTCCGTCATGTGGAGCTCCGTGTAGATCTCATTCAGAGGAGCTGGCTTTCCTTCTTTGGTAATTCCCTGGAATATGCCTTGGAGTCTCACTTTCATCTTACCCTGGAGTTCAGCTCGACAAACTGCAGCAAATGAAAGGAGACAACAAGCATGAACAAATATAAATCTGTAACAAAACAAATGTTTAAATAATTAGAAATATTTTTACTCTTTAGATGATTGTCCAAGTCCTGATCTGTGGTCCTTGGGACGTGGACTCGCCACTTCAGAGCGGGCTCACCGGAACTTTCCTGCTCTTCATCATCACTCTGTAAAGCCTGGTCACCTTCTCCATGCTGAGTGGCGTGTGCATCAGGGGTACAGCTGTAAAGAGAAGTGATAAAAATGCACTTGTTGTACTTGAACGGACCAAGAGGCCAGTTGAGTTTGATGTCCTGAGTTTCCATCTGAAGCTTCTGCGCCTTTAGTAGTACTAGTATTAGTCTTCTTGGTATGGCCTCTTGCGTTATTATTCATTGCTACAGAGACATGGGCACCCTCCGAAGTTAAAATTTAGATCTGGTTGTGCTTGACCACTCCAACTGTATTGATTTTAAGGTTTCACCTATATCCAGAGACGCTGGGGCAAGTTTATTGTTTGTATTGCATTACAATGAATAAACGCTCTTTGGCAAACAAAGTCCTTATTTGATAAATGAAGCAGTCAACAAAAATTACCAGGACCTGTCCACGCTCTCCATTTGCAACCAAAAACAATAAATAAATAAACCCTGAAGTTAATAGGTGCACTAAATCAAACTCACCTGATCATGTGACATTGCCAAAACAATAGCAGCTACTCTCACTGTGGTGTTTTCTGTGAGATGATTCCCTCACAGTAGAGGCCCAGCTGTGGTCACACAATGTGTATACCACCCTGTCATTGGTGAACAAGAACAAGCCTCCACCTCCTGTTCCTAAATATGACCTAAAAGCACCCACACATTCAACTAATGCAACTTTACAAATTCCTGTTTATTAAGTAAATAGAGGTTCACGATAAGGGGTGGCTGTGGTGCAGAGCCAGGGTGGTTGACCTTTGGTCAGAAGATCACAGGTTTAGTTCCTGCTTATTCAATGTTCATAGGATTATTACTGATATTAATTACAACTGCCGGGGTCATATTTTGTTTAAAATAAATGGTTTTATTAGAGCTAAAGTTTGTGAATAATTGGGGGCGAATATTTCTGATTGGCAGATTGGTCAACACAACAAAAGTTATTTTCCGTTGTCCTGCCCATCTCCCTGTTTCCTGAAAGTCGTTGATAGAAGCAGTACACTCCAGTCCAAATGGATGTGTCACTTCAGAATCTATTTTTAAATACTAGAAATCTTAAAGAGCACGCCACATATTTTCACAAGTATGTAAGTACTGTTTATTTATATTGCGCCTTCACAGACAGCAGTCACAAAGAAAACTAACAGATATATATATATAGTGCAGTTAAAATACATCACATTAAAAAATACAGTCAGCCAAACAGTGGGCTGGGATATATGCAACATCTGAGATATGTAGGGTTTTGTCCATGTAGGATTCTAAGGTCAGAACCTGGATTTTAATATGTGTATATTTAAAAGGTATGGATATCGCCCTGTTCATGTATAGGTTGAGAATTTGGTCGTAACGTCACTGTTCTGGTTTATTCTTTCTAAAACATGGAAATTTACATGAAATGTGATTGAATAAGAGGAAAGTTTGGAAGGACGATCGTCTATGACTATTTTTCCAAATGAACCTAGAAACATACCGCCACATCCAATGTTGTTCCAGTGATCATACGTTTTGCCAAAAGAACACTTCCAGAGCCTTGATCTTTCTCCAATATGCCAGGTATGAGTTACAGACTAAATCATCTGATTGAAGGGTAGTCATCCATTTCAACCTATTTTAACCCGTTTTTCACTCACGTCAGGCCAGCATTTGAACGCTGACGGGAAAAGCCTAATGTTGTCTGAATTCTTTCACTCCTCACTACTTAGTGCACTCCACAGGGCGTTTGCCATGTCTTTGGGAAATCTGCTATTCCAAAATCCAGTGACCTGGAAATTTTCCAGAAGTTTCTTAGAAAAACCAGTTTGTATCAATGCCCACGAGATTAGCAAATATAGACCACAATGCATTGCGTTTGAATGGTTTGCTATGAGAAAAAAAATTTAAATAAATCATGCTTTCAGCTTCAGATCACAGTGGATTCCTAAATAGTCTTTTTTAAAATGTCCATATTTGTTAGATTTTTACTTGGACAAATCTGTGACGTCATATTTGGTGTTTTATACAAAAAAAGTAGTGGGTGTGGTGTCCAAACTGCAATAAAATCCAGGACACTTGACAGTCTCACATTATATGTTTTTAGTGGTTAAGGAGGGAATTCAGGCACAACCTGAATCCGAAGGAGTTGCTTCAGGACCACAAGCATCCAACAATAGTGCTACAATCTCCACTAACTTTAAGAAAATGGTTCAAGAATGCTGTGATCCAAACATTGATGATACTCTTCAGACGCAGCATGGATCTCTTTAAACAAACGAGTGTCTTTCACAGACCATTGATAAAACTCTTTAAAGACACGTTACCTCTCTGAAAGAGAACCTTCACCCTTGTTGAACTGAATGATGACGTCCTTGGACATGTTGCTCCTCAAAGAGTCATATCTGGGTCCAGATCCAGGTCCAGATTCCAGTTCAGATCCAGGTTCAGCCCTGTTAAAAATAATAAGTGTGAGCGCTGCGGTCTGCCCGGGGTAAAAAAAAAATAACATAACAATAAGAAAACGATCTTCTCACCTCTGGCGTTTGTTCTGGATCCCATCAGTGGATCTGGACTGAAGGGGCCCATCCCCTCTGCTCCCACAGTGCTCCATGCTGGATTCACTTTCAGATCATCTTTATCTTCAAAAAAATGTAAGGATTTACAGTTGTGACATTCTACCAGAGGATGGCGCTGCAGCCCAACACGCGTGGCATGCACAGAGCAGTTTCATTTAAAAAAGAAAAAAATTAAAAGAGTCAAAGTTAATGTTTAACTCCAAAACATTTGTGTTTCAGTCATTCTTTTTGTTTGTACTAAAAGGGAGATGTCCACAAAGAGGTGGAACAGATTTTAGCTGTAAAATGTGAAAATGTCGTTTGTTGCATAACAATGTTTAGATGACTTTGCAGGAACATAAACATTACGTTGCTCTGCTTAGCAGCTGCAGCCAAACTTCTCTTTATAAATTAAAAACACGTTAACCACAGACTCGACACAAAACTCGTCTCTGGTTTCCCATGTTTTGCTGTGAATTTTGTTGTTTTTTTTTCTTTTGTAAAAACGTTTAGCATTTTATTTTGAAAATTCTCACAGGAAAAACAGCGAGTTCTTGTGGTGCAAAATTTCCTTCCTGGAAATGAGTCAGTTTCCAGAAAGAGAAAAACAAATACATTTTTGACAATTTGGTCAAACGTGTAAAACTGAGCAGAAAATGAACCTTGTTGTTTCCATGAATCTGAGAGTTTTCTGGGTTTGTCTTCAGGCAGAAGAAAAGTCAAACTGAACTCAGAGTTGAAGACTCTACCATGGAGACTCAAGTTAGTGAGGTCAAAGTTCACAAGTGGAAAAGAAAGCAAACTTACAAATGTGAGCAGGATTGCAGAAGTGAAAAAGACGGAGAGCAGAGAACTCCACTCGACCTCTGACCAGCTCAGACGCTGCTTCCTGTTTGAAGCTGACTTCCTCCTACAGCTCAGGTAGGAGGAGCAGCGCGTCACTTCTCACCCCCCCCCTTCTCTTCTTCAGCTCTCCTCACATTCACAATCATCAACTAAGTTTTGTCAGGCCCCACATTCCATCAGTGGAAATGCTGCAGTTCCTCCAGAGACCTCTGGAGGCAGGTTTCAGAAGGGAGCTAAAAAGTCCAGTCTTCATCTTCATACTGAACATCCAGGTTTCTGAGGATTTCTTTGTATTCATGCATTTTTTTAAGAAACTCTTGAGAGATGCAGTGGATGACATAGACTACCCCTCCACTTTATGCTCATCTGTGGGTTTTATGGTAACATAGATCTGTCCTTGAGGACGTCCAACATGTTTGATAAAGTTGTTTTAGGTAGAATTACACAGACGATGCTACAGGGTTTAATGCTGAGCTTCTACCAGGTGTGCTGCTGATAAAAGCACCTGTATGGGGGGTTGAGCCGCACAGGTGCTGCAGGTTTCTGGGTCGTCCAGGTCTGTTGAGGGTCATAGAGACGAGAAAAGGCATCTTAAGAGGAGCACAGGTGCGTCTTGCAGTTAGTTCCCTTAAAGCTCATATGGCCACCTTGAGGGGCGTCATGAAGTGGAACGTACCATTGTTGGGCAAGTGTATTGTGAAGTATTTGTCGGATAATGGAAGTTAAACGCAGTTATAACGTTCAGGTTATGTTGCCGTATGATGTCCTTACACCACATTCTAGTTGTTAGTAAGGTGAAATCTCGCATAAATGCTACATGCACGAGGTGTGCATGTGATGCATAAATACCTGTAGGATGTCCACACAAACTACACTCTGATTGTTTAATTTAATTGTTTAATTCCTCATTTCTAACAATCAGGCTGGGTCCAGGGAGTCGCTCACGTGAACAGCACCGACGGGTTCCTCGCTCAGTCCGCTGGGTTTTGGAGGAGTTTATCAATTGAATTATCCGTATGACACACCTGCATCTCTTATAGGTCATGCTGGCCATGACAATTCAGCAATTGTGTTTTAAGGAAAAAAAAAACTGACTATCAACTAATTTGTAAAAGATTCATTTCATTTTGTTTCTGGAGTGCGGTTTTCTAGATTTGTCATCTGTAATATGTACAAAGAAAACGAGAAAGACAAACTTCTATTGACCTGGTCTTTGTTTCTGCAGTTTGCTGTTGTCTTTTACTCACAAAATCTTCACTTCATTTAGGGTTAATTTTTATTTACTGAGACTTTTCTTTCCAAACAATTGGATGTGTGTTTATTTTTAATGGCCAATACTGCACTTCAAAATTGAATATTTTCCTAATAAAAAAGTGAATTAAATCTCTCTTTCTTGAGTCATTTTATGAAACATTTCTGCCCTTGTTTTTCTATCTACCGTATCTAAGCAACCAAAGACGTCAAGTTTTTTGTGATGTTGGAGGGGGATTCACTCTGCTTGGCTCGGTGAGGGCCCCTCCCACCTAGGTTGTTGAGGGAAACAAAAAAACTGTTTTGTGATTGAAACTCCGTCTGAGACGAGCTCTTGCTAAATCATCCTTTTTTCTTCAAAATCGTTTTCTCCTGAGGATCTGGATTATGTGCACAGCTGCCATGAAGATAATATATTCTATCTTGATCTGGATTCCGCTTTTGCTTTCGTCTTTTACCTGCCAGCCTGTTAAAGGTAATCGATTCATTCAGTCTGTGTAAACCGCCTCTAGACTTTCAGCTTGTTTTACGATTGAAACATGTGTACTTGTGCTTTTTTTGAACCGTTTTCCTTGAAGAATAAACAACTTTCACATGTTCAAGATTCAGTTGATTTGAACAGACGGACATGTCAGGATCATTTATAAACCAGATTGTTCCACCGGGGCAAAATGGTCTTGTTTTTATCAAGAAAAAATATTGATTTAACAATTTTCTAAATCATTTTAACAAAAACCGTGTGTATTACAGATGTAAAGATATTTTTAGACGTACATATCTACTTGAAGAAAAAAAATCCTCTCAGCTGTTGGTTCAAGGAGCTGGTAAACAAGTTTGACTGGTTTTGTTCTGGAATGTTCTTTTAAACTTTTGGTTTTGGTTGCTAGAAATGTTAAACCAGAACCCATTGCCATGTTTTTCTCACCTGAAAATATATTATAATAACTACTGATGTGTCCTTTTGTTCTGGTCTGAAACATCCATAATTATTCAAGTATATTTTTAGAATCTCATTGCTTAAAAATCCTGTTCTGTCTCAAAAATGAGATGTTTGGCCTTTTGATTTGAATTTATAGAATCTACTTGAAGTTACAATTCAGAAACCAAAAATCCAAAAGAGAAACAAAACACAAAAATCATTGAATAAACATATATTGTCAATACTTTCATTACTTTCCTTTATTCATAACAGCAATGAGCTCGACTGTAACTAGAATTCCCACATAGTTTACGTCATCTGTTGGTCTGACTGTCATATAAAACATTTTTCCTGTGGGTGGAGATGCTCATCCAGATCTTTCCTACGGGCATGCTGCGGGTGACAGGTCCTACTGAAGGCGTATCATGTACACCCCTGCGCGTGCAGCATTTAAGGAGTCCGTACTCACACCTTACTAACGACTACAGTGTGGTATAGAAGCATCGTACAGCAGCAGCATCACAACAGCACGTCATAAGTAAGCGTAACTTTCATTAGCTTTACATATATTTCACGATACATTCATGGCACCTCCAACAATGGTACGTTCCATTTTTAAGACGTCCCTTGAGGTGGCTGTACGAGCCCAAAGATAACTGTGAGAAAAACCAGTGCTTCCCTTAAGAATGAAAATAAAAGCTAAATCAATTTGATTAGACAAGATTCAATGTGAATTTCAGCTGATTTTCCCAAACATGGCATTTTAACGCAACACTGGTTTTCTTTGCAGACTGCGTACATTTTGAGGGTTATTGTAGCATCTCCTTCCATCTGCTGAGCTCCATCTTATTTTTGACTCATCTTTCTGTCCATCACTGCTGACAGTCCCATGTCATCACTCATCTTCCTGAATAGTTTCTCTCCGTTACGTTTCTTCTTTTTCCAGGTAAAAACCGCCTCATTGGGTCCAAAGATCCAATCATTGTCACTCCTGGCGAAGATGTCATACTGCCGTGCCGGCTGGAGTTGGAGATGGACCTGCTGGAACAAACCATCGAGTGGTCCAAAGAGGGTGGGGAGATGGAGGCAGCCAAGCGACAGCTCTGGAACATCTACGTTTTCCTCTACAGGAGAGGAATAAAAATTACCGGCATGATGATGAAGTCATACATGAAGAGGACGTCGGTGTTTGATGACAGGCTGAGGCATGGAGACATGTCGCTCAAAATCACGAATGTGATGCTCAACGACAACGGGACCTATGAGTGCGCCCTACCCAAAAGTCAAGAAAGGGCCAAAGTTCAGCTGATTGTCAGTGAGTTTGGACTGCACTTTTTCCCAGTCACTCTGTCGGTCCTTCCTTTTGGATAAACCAACTCTGTGCTCTGGTAAACAAGGAGCAAAATAACATTTAGCTTTAGGAAAAGAATTGATCATTTTTTTGAATTCCCCTTTAGGTTGTTCAGCAAACATTTTTCTTAGCTTTGTTCTATTATTTCTCTAAGTCTTTAAATAATCTCAGTTTTATTCACATTAAGCATATAAATTAGTACCATAGACTGTATCTGAGAACTGGACAGACTGACCCCTCCTCCTTCCTGGCGTTCCAAACAGGAAGTACCTGCTGGCTCCAAGAAGCCAACATCCCACAGATTTCCATAGAGAAATAAACAGCTGTTACTCAGTCATTCTATTGGTCAGAATAAACATTCATGCTCTGATATAATTTTTTAAACATCTTGATAATCCTATGTTTTTTCCATTATAATTTTTACTCATTGCAAGTTATTTAAGTGATAAACTGACCAATCAGATGCCTCAGTAAAAGCATGTGGTGCCCGCTGGCCCCACCTCAAACGTTTGATTGACAGATTCTGCTAAGCTGCTTTCAGTGGAAGGGGTGTGGACTTGAAACAAGCTCACTCCTGACTGACGACAGTTGTTTTTATAGAAATGTGACTCAAACCGACTTGGACCAATCATGGTTGACTGGCTGCACATAGTGGCACCCGTATTGTGGAAAATGGCGACTGAATTGGCTCCATTTGGCTGGAGCTGAGGGTAAGGTGACGTCACACCCGGCTGTGTCCATCTCTACCTGCAGTCTATCATTGGCCATCTTGGGTTTCTCTTGTGGCTGGATTTTCTTCTGCTTTGGCATTGCCCTTGGTGAGAGGCGTCGTCCTGGTTGTGGAACTGCAGATCAGCTCTACACATCACTCAGAGAGTTTGAGGGTTCATGGGGTATCCAACCTCATGCAACTCATGGATGCAGAAAAAAACATTTCATTTTGTCCAATGCCGTGTTCTGTGGAATGCACTCTGGGTTTCCAGAACAGGTTCATATGAACCAACCCTGTTCCCAGCACATGTTGGACTCTGGCAGGAATGCTGTTCATCTCCGATTTTGTTTAACATCTTTATGGACAGAATTCTGAGGTGCAGGAAGTCCGGTCTGTTCAGTTCCCATCAATCAAAGTGGCATCAGTTGTTAAAGATGTGGGTGTGCAACTTTGTTCTGAACATTTGTCTCTTGGCTGAACTGGGCGGGCTTTCGGGTTCCACCATTTAGATTTAGAAGAGGTTTCTATGGAGATGGAAGCCGGAGAATCCCTGCTTATGCTCATGAGCAAGTTCTGCATAAGCAGGAGACGATGAATGATGAATGATGAATGGATGGATGGATGGATGGATGGATGGATGGATAGATGGATGAATGGATGGATGGATGGATGGATGGATGAATGGACAGATGGATGAATGGATGAATGGATGAATGATGAATGGATGGATGGATGGATGGATGGATGGATGGACAGATGGATGGATGGATGGACAGATGGATGGATGGATGGATGGGTTATGTATTTAGTGCAGCTTTCTTTCATCCATTCATTTTCTATACACACTTCTTCCTGTTTGGTGAAATGCGGTTCCTGAAATCTCTCTGTTTTAGGTCCAGACTTCCCAACCTCAACAACAAAGAAGCCGCTTTCTCTCATCAGCCCCACAAGCATTTACGGAGGAAAGGGGAACTCCCAGAAAAGTAAGCAGCAGGTTGCTTTCTCAGAATCATGATTGGACTTTTTTTTTCTAACTTGAGCTTTTTTTTCTACATCAGATGGACAATCCATTGTGCCTGTACTCGTCATACTTGGATTCTTCTTGGTTTTCTTTTTTCTACTTTTTTTTTATCATGTGACGGAAAATCAGTGAGTCTTGAAGATTAAATACTTTTTCATTCAGATTTTTGAACATGTTTTCCTTTTATTTCCAGATGTTTGAAAAAATCAATGCAATCCTCGTCCAAGCAAAGCTGGTTAGTTGGGGATCGAATTAGGATTGTTTTGCAAATCTTTTGCATTGCAAACATAAGGCGCAGGCCCTGCAGTGGTGGCGGTATGGGCTTAGGATAACAGGAGGGCCAGTGGTGGGATGACCTGCAGGAGCATCTGGATGGCTGTGAGAGCAGTGGGATGACCACAGGAGCAGCAGAATGACCACAGGAGCAGCAGAATGACCGCAGGAGCAGCAGAATGACCGCAGGAGCAGCGGGATGACCCTGTGAGCGGCCTGTCAGTGATCAGGACATTCGCTGAGACCACTTCTACATTCTCTCTACACGTCTGACTGCAGTCCCGCCCACCCCGAGAACATCATTGCCGATGACACAACGGTGGTGGGACCAAAAACCGAGGAAAACAAGAAGGCTTATGACTGGGGATGATCTCCTGAAGCTTGGAGAGTGGAGTGCATCAAATAACCTGACACCGAATGTCACCAAAACAAAGGAACTCATCTGGAGCTTTCCACGTTCCACTGCAGATCAACAGCAAAGGGGGGGAGCAAGCGGAGTTCTTCAAATTCCTCAATGTCCAGATCTCCGCAGATCTCTCCTGGACAACCAACACGTCTGCTCTGGTTAAAAAGGCTCAGCAGCGGCTACACTTCCTGAGGGTTTTCAGGAAGCAGCAACTCCACCAGAACCTGCTGGTGACCGTCTATCGCTCCACCATGAGCAGCATGCTGACCTACGCGGTCAGTTTGGACCTCCAACTGCACAGAGGCCGACAGGAAGAGACTGCAGAGGGCGACCATCACTGCACAGAAAATCCCTACTGGTTCTCCTGTTCAGAGAACACTGTCTCACTGTTCCTCCTTTGGTTTTTCTGAGGTTTCTTTTTGATTCCTTTTTTTATACATTTATTTATCTATTTATGCTTGAGACTAGTGCATTATGTGTGTAGTCAGGTGGTTAGTATCCTCGAAACATCTATTTTATACTTTGTGATTTCACCCAATGCAGGTTATTTTTAGAACGCAACTCGTGACTGAATTTTTCTCTGACACTGAATACGATTCATAAAGTTCTGCTCGTTTGTCTGATTCAGTTTTCAAACCCAAAGACCGTCTTGGATCATGACTATCAGTCAGTGCAGATTTCTGTTCATTGTAAAAGCCTCAGTCATTAAAGCCTCCTGTTTTGGGGCTTTTTAACATGTTCTTGCATGTTTTTCTGATGATGTAACACATATATAAAGAAAATTCACCTTAAAATGACATTTCTAAGTATTTCTTCGTTTAAACTGTTGTGAATCAGGAGCAGAAAAGAAAAACAGTTTGAGAGAGATAGTTTTTGTGACAGGAAAAACACCAGGCAGGCCACAAGCTCCATGCTTCGCTTCATTCTAATAAATCCATGAACTTCTTTGTTTTTCTCAGGCTGTAAGCTAGCAGGAGAGGGTGTAAACAGAGAGCTCTCAGCAACAGAGAGGGGAAGGGAGGGCGGGCTTCCTCCACGCCAACGGCCCCGCCCACAACTCAGATAATTAGAGAATTAAAATTTTAATTAGATTTAAAAAGAGATTAAAGCAACAAGTGTCAAGTTGATGTAACAGCCGTGGATATGAGCCATTGAAAGGCCAACAGGTGCAGAGTCTTTCAGCTTGTGTTTGCTGATAAGAATCTCTTGGCGTCTTTTTTTGGCCCAACTTTGTAATTTTCTGAAGAATGAATGTAGCTATTTTTAGTTAACAAAACAATTTTCAACCTGCAGTTGTTTCTAAACCACCGTGTTGACCACGCTGCTCCTTAAAGGAGACAAGAAGCAGTGGTTTGTATGTGGACCGTCTGCGATGTTTGCAGGCTGCAGAGCAAACAGATGATGATAACAATCATGCTTCACTTCAAACTAGGTTATTGCATCTCAAAGGTGGAAACTTCCTCTCACTGCCCTGTTTGTTTTTGAGCAGAAACAAAGACCTCAGATGGACCAGAGTCTCGTATTAAAGAAAAAAAACCCTCAGATTTAACGTAGATTTAAGGCAACTTTCCTTGTCTTTTAATGCTCCTCAGTTCTTAATGAGAAATGTTGGAGCTCCAACCAGTTTATAAAACAACTGGAGTTATGGAGGACACCACAAAGGGACGCGGGGGGGGGTCACTTCCTGTGTTTAGTCAAAGCATCGTGGTTTAAAAACTCAATCGAGAGGACAGAACATCCAATCTGTATGGCCATCACATCGCTGTGCATCACGCTGGGTGAGTTTAAGACGGTTTTATTTCCACCTTAAATACTGTTTCTGAATACAAGCAATAAACATTTACTTTGAATGGGAAACAACGTCAATCTTTTAAAAATTTTACGAGGAAAGAGTTGATTGAAAACCTTTTATTATGCTAAACACACTTCAGAATCTCACGTTTTTTCATCAAAAAAGTGAAATTGCAGGAACGCCAGAGAACTTTCTCAACCCAAAAACGAACGAAGCTCAGAACTGGTTCAGTAAGGTTTGATCATAAGGGAGGAATGTGGTCCTTCTACCTACTGACTCCCTCTCAACTGGGGAGGCAGGCCGAAAACAGCCAACCAACCACGAGGGGGTGGAAGGTTGGAGAATGTGGAAACTTCAGGCCAAAGAAGGAAAAAAAATTCTAAAAATACTTTTGAACATTGAACTGAATGTCTTGTCGCCAAAGATTTTTCCTAATCCTGTTGGTTTTGTATTTTTACAAGACAAAGTTTCAAAGTGTAAATGCAGAGATTTTCCTCTGAAACACTCAACGGTCCAAACAGGAGCTCGAACGACTCTGAAAATAGAAGCCTCACTTCTGTTTCTCGGAAGAAAGACGACACCGATCACATGTCGTGATTTGGAGGTGAGCAGCTGCCTCCTGTCAGACCCAAAAACCACATGAAGGGAGGGGCATCTGGCTGCAGACCAGAAAATCAGTTGTAAAGATATCACCAAAAGTGTTCAGATCTGTCAAACTGTTCCCTCTGTTAATCCGGAGCTTTGGCTCCAATGTTTCCGTTCCTTCGACAAACTTAAATTTCAACCCTTAACATGATCAACATGAATCAGATTATTCTGTTGCAGAGAAAAGCAGCTTTGCACCAACGTAATACGTTACATCAGTAATGTGTTGCATGTCTGTGAAAAGCTGCTTTTCTCTGTGGATCAGCTGATTCACGATTGTGTAAAGAGTTACGGTGCGTCATAGAATGTCGTAGGTTTTGACAGACATCTCAGATGTTAAAGGTTTAAATCTTAAAATGAAAAAAACCCTCCCTGCCAGGCTGCGTTCACACCGAACGCGATCCACTCGTCTGGAGGGTCCAGTTTCAATGTTAAGTCAAAGGTACAGATGTGATCTGAGGTCTTGAGGCGTAAATGGAGCGACGGATCAGGCACAGCAGTCTGGTCTGGTTTGGGTGGAGAGGCCAGAGTTCAAATACTTGGCGAGGTCGCCATGTTTTGTCAACAATCAGGGATTCAGCTTTGGGCATGTGACGTTTTCATTCACGCTCCGTCATGAGCATGAGGCATCACGCTGATGAACATGTTTGTGGACCACGTTCAGCGGAAACGCAGCGTCAGGGTCACCAGTTAAATCAGTCTTTTTTGACTTAAAAAAAAAGAGTTTTTCCGACCGACGTGAAATTTCGGGGTATAAAACATGAACTTTCAGTTCCGGCTAACGATGTGCGGACGCCATCTTGTTGTCTGCAGCCAGGTCCTCTGGGATAAAGGGTTGTGCTTTTTGAATTCTTTTTGAAACAAACTGACGATAGAACTTAAGCACAAAATGATGCAAAAAAACTTCTGCTGGTCTGTTTTGGGTAAACATGGTGGCACTGATGGTCATGACATCGACTCGCTTCCATAAGGATGAATCAGCAGTTACCTTAGATATCTATCAAACCCGGCTCTTAAACATTGTATCTTTTGTTTTGTGTTTGTGTAATACTACAAATCCGTCCAAAGTTTATATACGACAGCAAATGTCAGCTTTTGGGCTCAAATGTCAGCGTGTAAACCAGAAATCTCCTAACGGGAAGATCTGAAAGACATCAGATTACCCTGTTCACATGGTCACCTTTAGTCACATGCACCCGTATGGGGGTCGACCCGTCCGTGCATGTGACGCTTTGGGTTGTAAACAAAGTTACCTTACAAAGTTTGTCCTGAACTGATTGATTTTTTACCTTTTTACCAACATAATCCTGTTTGTTTCTGTGGTTTTGAACGGACACGGCTGCTACTCCGAGTACTAGATGAACTTTTCGTTACATATCTTTGCCGTCGTCCTGCAGCCGTGCTGAGCATCAAACCAAACCGGTCTCAGTTCTTCCAGTATGACAGCTTCGCCATCAGCTGTGCAGCGGACTCCAGCGGCTGGACCGTGAAGATGAACACGTCTGCCCACGTGGATCAGGAGTGCCACAGATCTGGGGGGGTTCCCGGTGAGTCTTTGTGCGTCATCGAGACGGCTTACCCATCAGACACTGGGGTGTACTGGTGTGAACATGAACGAGGGCGGAGCAGCAACACCGTCAGCATCACTGTGACCCGTAAGCCACGCAGCAATGAAACCGTATGTTCAAATAAACTTGAGGGTTGAGCGTGTTCTTCAGACACAGGTGTGATCCTGGAGAGTCCTCCTCATCCTCTGATGGACGGAGACAACGTGACGCTCGGCTGCTTCTACAAGACCGAAACCCACCACACGCCGACCTCAGACTTTACCGCAAACTTTTACAAGAACGGGGTTCTTCTGAGGTCGGGAGAAGCCGGGAGGATGACTCTCACTGGAGTTTCCAGGTCTGATGAAGGTCTCTACAGGTGTGAGCACCCTGATGGAGGAGAATCAGAGGAGAGCTGGCTGACCGTGACAGGTACAGCTCTGCCCCTCATCAGCATCAGAGTCATTGTTCATCTTTTCTGTCTAAACATTCTGTCTAAGAGTGTGGATTCAGACCACAATGAAGGAAAAGGACAGAAGTTCTTCAATCTTTACTTGAACTGAAGCGTTCATCCCTCATCCTCGCTCAGTGTTGTCAGATAAGGGTCATCCCAAAGCCATTAAGTTAATCGATAATCATTTCCCCTGAAAGTGTTGTGAATTTTTACTGTAACGACACGTTCACGGAAGCGTGCTTTGGTTTGGCATCAAGGAGTTTGTTTTTTTTTAGAAAAAAAACTCAAATAAAATCTGTTGCATTTACCAGTTTCTTTTTTTTAAATGAGTAATAAGGCTTTTTTAAGTTTTTACAAAATAAACTCAACAACAAAAAATCATCGCTTTTCCTGGGACTTTACAACAGATTTGTAAATAAATTCTCATTTGATAATTTAAGTAATTATTATAATATTTCATCAGCCTAAAGATAAAAAACAAAAGTTTATTTTAGTTGAATCTGAACTTAAAGATGGTGAGCTTTCATGCAGTTTGAAACTGTTTTTGAGGTGAATTCTCCAGTAAAACCATGTTACTGCACTAAACCAAACACTTGATCTGTTTTATTGTTGTGTTCTGTGTTTTCCAGACTCAGCTCAGTGTGGAGCTGCAGCTCCTCCTCTCATGTCTCGGACCAAACTGGTCATCAGTTCTCTGCTCTTCGTCTTCTACAGCGTTCTCCTCGTCCTCTTCCTCCACAAATACAGGCTGTGGACTCGAGGTATGAAAAAATAAAAAAAAACCTGCTGATTCAGAAATCCAGAAATCCCTGTTTGATCTCTGCTGGGGTTGAAAAAATCCTAAATGTGTGGATTTCTCCCTGAATCAAACTCCTATAAAAAAGAAATCCCCTTAAATCAGATTCAAAGCAATGAAAAACATTTTTTTTTAAATGAATTCACGTCTTTGGGTTTGCTCCGTGCTGAACCGTCCAGCCGGGATGAAGTCCAGAAGATTGTAAAGAAACGGTTGGACTCCAGGAGTGAATCAAGCAGACCTCCAGTAGAGAGCAGCCTTGGACTAAAAGAACAGCTGACAGGACAGACTTTATAGCAACCAAACCAGCAAATGTTCACGATTCAAACACCAGCTGATCATCCAGAGGGCGGAGAAACACCATCCTCACCACTTCAGTCCAAAATAACACATGAAGTTCTGTTTAACTGTCTGCTACTCTCTGACCTAAGACATTTCCTGCTCTCCTCAGTGGGTTTCTGAGGTCACCGGGGTCACTCTATGAATCCTAATGTGACTCTGGTTTCCTCCTGCAGCCCAAAAAGATGCTGAAAGATGGAGAAGACGTCGTCTCAAAGTGGAGACATGAGAGGATGCAGAAGAAACCAGACGTCTGTCGTTGGAGCCGTCTCTGTCAATCTGTATTTGTTGTGTTGCTAAACAAATGTTTTGATGTCAGTTTAGGTTTTCTACTCGAAAAATAAAGTCATAAGTGGATAACATGGATCATGTGTGCAGACATTTAAGGTGACTTTTCATGTCTCTTTCACATTCGATGACAAAAACAAAAACATTAAAACAACAGTTTTAAAGCTAAATTCTTTCAAATCATTTCACATTTTCTGTCATTTTATTCTCTTTAAGGAAATCAGGAGCCTTTGTGATTTTCTTAAAAAAACAAACCAGATGAATGCACCAAAAGCTGGTTCTTAGAAGAAACAAGATTCTGCTCTTCAGCAGCTCCAAAGCTCCGTTCTTCTCATGATGGATAGTTTTTGATGGACACCTGATTCACAGATGGTTCCGGGCTGGAGTGTACAGTGAAACAAAATAAAAACACACAAGTACAAATGAAATATGGACTTTATTTAGGTTAAAAATGAATAACAAAATAACACATAGCTGTGACATCGACTGCAAAGACAGACCCCCGACACATACATAAAAAAAAGTTACATTGGAGACATTTTCTTTAAATAAGAAAAAAAAAACACCAAAGGGCTACGAAAAATAGTCTTAAAAAAGATCAATCTGCCCCCCCGCCATCATCAGGGCAGAGTAAAGCGCAACATTCATACAGAATATTATATTTTATTTATCTGTCAACGGCTGGTTCAGGCGGTGCTGTTTATTCCCAGCAGACCCTGAAGTACACATGCAATACCTCTGTCATGTGATCTACATAAGTTTGTGCGGATGCCGTTGGAGCGCTTGCTCTGGTTAATAAGTGTCCAAATTATAGCGCAGCGTCATCAGTGGATTCATCTGTACACAAAGTACCACACAACATGTTAGTGTACATGCATACAGAAAAGTACAAATACATACAGGTGATATGGGACAGAGGGCGGGGTGGGTGGGTGCTCAGGGCGGTGCCCAGGGGGCGTGGTTGGATCAGATCTGATCAGATCACTTGATATAAAACCATAGAATAATCAGATCATCCTTTTTTCTCAGAGAAAGCAGATCTGTCGTTCCATCGTTGGACCAGTCAGGGAGACGGAAGCTCAGAGGCTTGTGATTGGCTGTGGGTTCGAGTCCCTGCTCCTGGATGTGTCTCTCCACAAACACCCAACAGCTCGCCTAAAGCTGTTCGCTGCTTCCAGACAACCAGATAAATCAGAAACCCAATGCGTGAAAACTGTCTCTCAAAAGTCCAAATACATCTTTCACACCTGAGACAGACCAGCCTCTGCCTGGCCCATGGGTCATCAGTGTATCCAGCCAGAAAAGAACCGTCCAGGCAGGAAGAGGCCGCTTTCCTGTTCTTCAGCATGGAAAAAAAAATCTTGTTCATCAAATTCAAAAATCAGCTGGTGTTTGAATTGGATCCACATTCAGAGCGAGAAACACAGTAAGGGAAATGAGAACGAAAAATCCTCTAAACAAACACCAGGGGAGAAGCAAAACATCAAGAGGAGGAAGAGAAAAGTAAAAGATCGAAACAGAAATGAAGATTTAAAGAACAGAAAGTGTGGATCTATGTCTAGTTTCCCCAAACGCCATCACAGCAGAAGAAGTTCTGTTGTCTGTGAGGTTTGGACCGGAGGACTCCATGCTCCTCCAGGCCTGTGAAAGCTCAGCCTGGGAGGACAAAGAAGCCGTGACTAGAGAGGAAAACGGGAAATTCTCTCCTAAAATCCTGGCTTCAGTGTGTGTGTGACCCAAACAACACGACAAAGAAACACAAACTTTTTTCCATGCAGAGGAACAGGAAGTGTTTGGCTGGGATCAATAGCGATGAAGACGAGGAGGAGGACGAGGAGGGCCATGTACGAAGGCATTCGCCTCCTTTATGTCCACTTCTCGTAACTGGCGGTGATGTATGGCTTACGCTTTAACGACAGCTCTGCCTGCAAGAAGGAAAATCCACCAGTGAGGAAAATGTAATAATTAATTTCAAAATAAAAGCAACATAAAAGTCTTTTTTTAAATCACAAAAAGCTTCACCTTTTCAAGAACTTTTATTTTCCACTTTCTGAAGTAGCCCCGCCTACTTCTTACCCTTTCTTTTAGCATTCGTACCACCAATTTGAACTTCATTGGCCTCTTATTGTGAAGATGGTTAAATAAAGCTTTTTTTTTTTTTAGTAAAATTCTAAAAGTCTAAAAAAAGAACTCAGAATTTACAAAAATAAAAGTCTTCCTTTGCAAAGACGAGATGAAAATAATTCAGAACAAATAAAATACACATTTAAAACAATGTCATCGCTGAAGGAAAAACATCACTTTAAAGGAACCACATACATTATAGAATATTTTTAAATTAATAGGAGTTATTCTTTAACATTTCAAAGGGAATAGTACTTCATGTGAGTTTGATGTTTTCAAAATAAAAGCAGATCTGGAGGCTAACGATCAGCTACTGATCACAGTAATCAAGTTTCCACAACAGTTTTCTTTTGTTTTCTTTATTGCTGCTAAAATATTGTGTGAAGAACCACGTAAAAAAGGACCCAGGTGACAATCACCTCAGCACCCATGTGGTAACGGAGCTTCATGCTGATTTCCTGCATCTACTTTTTTCAATTATTTTTTTAAGAATGATTTTTGAAGAGTGTCTGTAATGTATCCACAGTTGTTCTAAAGTTCCTGTACAAATTCTCCGACCCCTGATAATCCCACTGACTGTATCTGAGAACTGGAGCGATGACAAAGCTCTGAGGTGTTTAATTTGGTAGAACCACAATATCATCACACCCACGTTCAGCAGAAACTCAACACTGCAGGGGCTTTTCAGTGCGAACGTTCCACTGCAGTGAAAGCCTAAACATATCGCTGTGTTTCTGAGCTGAACACACAGGAAGTTCCCTTCATATCAGCTCTCAGAGCGTCCGATGCAGTGTCCAACCACAAGCAAACCTCAACAAACATCTTGAACATTTCCCAGAAGAAAGACGGTCTGCCTGACCTGCAGCCATTAAAGTGTGAAGTCTATTTTGAACTGTGTGAGAACAACTCCTGAATGTTGGTTGCTAGGGGCAACTTGGAATAAGAGACACTACTAGTGCTACCCGCCTATCAGCCTCAGGCATGACAGAAGGTGCACTGGCGCTATGGTCAGTTTATGAGTCCCCCACCTATTTGGTCACGGTATTGTTAACCCTTGTTAACCCTTTAATACCTGCGATGACACCAGCGACACCTCGACGTGCCATAAATCTTTGAGCGTTTACTCCATTTTTGTAATTGCCAGTGGTACAAAGCTGCCTTTCTTCACATTACTGGAATTGCATTAATTGGTCGAAGAGTCAAGGCAGTTCAAACAACATCAAGTGTTTTTCAGTTCCAACGTACTGTATGTGCTACAAACGGGTTACTGAGGGCAGATTGAGATGTGGGGTTGCATCTATAACTTGTTTTGGTGACACTACCTTTCTATAAAAACCAAAGTAAAACTATGATTAAAAAGAGTTCTGGATCATGGATGATTCACTAGGTCAAAGTTAGTGGTGTTAATCTCCTTTTATAAATGATGACTCCGACATTGCAGTTAATTTAGCCTTAAAAAAGAAAAACCGCCGAACATATATTTCTTTTGAGAAACTCCCCAGATTGTCACTAGCTTTACAGACCCACTGATCTGTGGATATAATCAAAAAATTCTATCTTAAACGGAGTTTGACGTCATCTACACACGATATATACCATTTTAGTGTTCCCTCATTTATCACAGGCGTTACAGTAGAAAAATAAAAAATCCACGAAGTATTCATCTTTATTTTTACAATATTTCTAGATGTTTTAAGGCTGTAAACACTTCACTACACACCTAATGCACAAGGTCAGCAGTGTTACAGCTGAGGGACTGCTGTTTACTCTAGATGCAACGATTCAGTTCAAACTTAGATTTTTGCGTCACGTTTGTGTTTTAATTGAATATTAGATGTGTGTTATAAAAACAATAACAATATAAAGAAACAAACCGATTTTTTTCCTACTTTTAATTTAATAAATTCTGCATACACACACGTTTGATGCCTAAGCATACCAGTAGGCAGTAGGGATGCAACGGTTCATGTTCTCCACGATTCAGTTCAGTGGTGGAACATACGTTTGGTTTTTAAACTCAGAACGATGGCATCCTGAGTAGACACTCCAGACCAGGATCAAAGTTTTAGCCCAACTCTTCAGCAACAAAGGAACCAATATAATTTGGTTCTTTCGGGTTCCACCATGATTTGAAGCTACAAAAGAACCTCAGAAGCAGAAAATGATGTTGGAGTGTTTTTGTTCTCAGTTGAGAATGTATACTTTTCTGGTTTTACAGCTCTGACTTTGAATCATTGCTCTGTCTTGAAAAGTATTACAGACACTAACTTCAATAGGAGGTTTTCAAACCTAAAACAAGATCAAACTCATCCAACATTTCTCATTCCATGAATTAATGTCTCGGTGCTCCTACCTTTGGACCACTTCCTGTATTTGTACACACCACAGATGGATGGGATGATGTAGAGGATGAAGATCAGAGATTTACATATCATACTGGGCAGAGACATATGTGTGGACACGAGTGTGGCAGAAGATGTGGGGGTGGCGGCCATGGTTGTTTGGTGAACTTTCTCTGCAAAGAGAAACAAACAAACGTGAAGGAATAACTCTGTTTGATTGGAGACTAAATGTTGTATTTTTTCCATTTCCAGGGTCAAACATGAGAGTGTTTAAAACTCGACTCCCTTCAGAAGAGCTCAACTCAGTAGCCTAGCTGTAGAGTCTGCTCTAAGACTGGAAGGTTGTAAGTGACGGGTACAGGATGAGCGCCATTTGCTAAAAGTGCATTCTGGAACAGTGTGCACGTAGCATAAAGAAAACAGTCATGCATCCCATAAGACACAAGTATCAGCTTTAATAAAATAGTAACAGATGATTTGAACAAACTTTGATTAAGTTATTAGATATTGATCACTACTATCCCACTGTCTCTTCTGTCCACTCCAAAATGACGTGCACACAAAAATAATATAGAAAAGTTTAACCACAAACACAGAAGGGGTTTATTTAAATATACTCTGTCTGAAGCTACATAACCCTCTATTGAAACAGTAAAATCTGTCCACCACAAGAGGCTCTCAGCTCTTATCTGTTTACTCAGCTCCTGGGCAGGACAAGTTCATTAAAAAAAAGGTTTTCAATGAAATGAAATTAACAAACATCAAAAACTGTTTTGTTATCAAGCCGTAAAAACTCTTTATAGTTCGTGTGGAGTTGAACAGGGGAGCTAAAAGAAAATCTCTGACTTTTGAAACCAGCCTCCTGTGGTCATTTTAAAAAAGCATGATTAGTTTTTTTCTTTAAAGTTGTGACTGGAACTTGGAACTCAACAAAGAAGCTTTGTTTGGTTGAACACCAGAACTTCATCCTTCCAATTTTGCTCTTTAACATCCATAATGAACCTTAAGGACTATCAAGACCTGGTCTGCACCGTTTAACAGGACAACCGTACCAACAGAGGGGAGGACTACCTCTCACTGTCAGCTGGCTTTCCGGTGACCCTCCTTTGGAGGCGTGCTCACACTTATATAAACCTCCTTGAGACTTGGAAATTCCAGAGATGTTCATCTTCCCGGCTTTTCCCGTCCCGATGGGAGACCCGTCCTTGTAGAAGTTTGCAGGAAAGTTCGAGCTTGTTTGAGTTGCATTCTTGAAGGAGCAGCTTAAGGTGACGGTGTCTCCCTCCATCACAGGATTTGGAGGAATCTCAAGGATCACGGCTGAACCTGAAACAAACCTCAGTAACGAACAAACTTCAACACTTTTTATTTGTGATAGTTTGACACAGACGGCTTACTGGTGACCGTGAGGTTGACGGCGTTGCTGCTCTCCCCGTGATCGTTTTCACACCAGTACACCCCACTGTCTGATGGGTAGGAGGTGTCGATTCTGCAGGAGGACTCTTTGGGGATCCCCCAACCGAACTGACAGTCCTGATTGAAGCGAAGAGACGTGTTCCTCTTCACGGTCCAGCCCGTGGAGTTGGCCACGCAGCTCAGGACGATGGTTTCATAGCGGCGGAACTGAGACCGCTCAGGAGAGACGCTCAGAGTCGCTGCAGAGAATAAACGTTAGCGCCTTCTTTTATTGATGGTGGCTTTGATGAACACAATTCAATAAACTATTAGTTCTGGGGGGGAGTAATGGGATTAAAGCCTCAGTCCTCTGCACCCGTAGAAGTGTTCTAACAGTAAAATCAGTGGATAACAGGAAAAAGAAGTGAGCTCCTAAAGTTTTAGTGTTTTGAAGGATCTGAGTGTCATAAAGGGTAAAAAAAAGCTGAACAACCAGGCTTTTGCCCTAAAAAAGTATTTTATGAAGTAAATAAAGACTAATAAAGCAAAACGTTGTATGAAACGGCATAAATCTAACAAGTTCAAGCCCAAAGTAAATGAACCGTAAGAATTCATTTAACTGCAGATTGTTTGAAGTCAAAGAAAAGTTCCATTTGTCTGGAATCGGCTTTTTTCAAATAAATTCAACTTTAATTATAGAGAAATGTTTCTGTTGCAGAACACCTACAAGTACTTTACATAGAATAAATAAATGATAAAAAAATAGCAAAAATCATGATTTAAGTCCCCTGTCCCATTTATACAAAAACAAGTAGAAACGTCCATAAAAACATGAAAACGTGTACTAAAACCTCCTTAAAAGGGAAGTCTTAAGTTTTTTTCTTAAAGGCCCTCACATCCTCAGGCAGGCTGTTCCACAGGCGAGGCCGACTGTGCTGGAATGAGGCCTCGCCATGGGTTTCGGTTCTTGACCTGAGGGCTCTGCGAGGATCATAAACTAAAAGCAGTTCTGATTGAAAAAAGAAGGTCTGAGTCTGTGAAGGCTTTTATAAACTAATAACAGAATCTCTACTCACAGAGAAAGAGATACAGGGAAGTGAGCGTCATCCTGATCAGCTGCTTTGCTCCTCAGTGTTCAAGGGGCTCCATGTTTCCCACAGACCCAGAAAATAAACATTTGTTTGCAGGAAACAGCCAGTGCAATGAAAGCGTCTGAGTTCTGTGAATTCAGCCGCATGAGTACAGGTCTCGGAAACTCACCACCAAGCCTGAAGCTCTTCCTCTCATGAAGTAGGTGGGTTTTTTTCAGTTCAAGCCCCCAGTTTCCTCTGAGGTGAGCAGAGGAAGTGAGCAAACACACAAACCTGTTTCCCTTGAAGTCGCCTGAAATGACCTGCACAGACCAAAACTGAATTCAACACAAAAAGTCAGGAAAAACAGACTTCTCCTGATGTTTTATTTTACCAAAAAAATTTCATTTTTTTCCCTCAGAAGAGCATCTTATTTTGAAAATCCACAGAAGCTATGGAGCTTCAAAAATATTTTTATGATGTACATGATACATGATATTAGCATAACAGTAACTAAAACTGTGCATCAGTCAAACATCAAAGCACCAGATCAGCCCCCAAAACATATTTCAGTTGAATCTGAGAGTTGTGGCTTCACGCTGCCACTGACATCCACTGCACAAGGACACGAGGTGTGAAAGTGGCGGTGAGACAAGAAACACAAAACGAATTAAAACTGGTTTGACACGTGAGCTTTTGCACTGTAAAAAATTCCAAGATTACTCACTATTATTGTAATTCCCATGTAAACAACCAAGTTCACATGACCTGTTGTTTTATTTTGGAGAAATTTCTTTTTTTAGTCAAGTACTTTGTATCAACAATTGAACTTATTTATCTCAACTGACTTCTTGGTTAATTTTAATAGTTTAAGTAATGTAATTGAAATTACTTAAAAATAATTTGTAACCAGATTTAAAGTTAAGATTACTTCACTCTAAATTATTTGGTTATTTGACTCATGACAAACCTGATCAGAAAGAGATGACAAGACGGTGTAAAACCTGAAGAGACTTTATTTGACTCTGGCTCCATTCTGCAAAAATGTGAAGAACTTTGGCGCCATCTGCTGGTGCGTGCTGGCCCCCCATCTCATTATTTGTTTGACTGACTCTGCTGCTGTCAGTGGATGGGGTGTGAACTTTCAACAAGCTCACTCCCTACTGGCGACTGTAGTTGCCATAGAAACATTGACTCAGACCAACTCGGACCAATCACTGTTATCCGGCTCCAACACGGTGACATCCATATCCCGGAAATATGGCGACTGAATTGGCTTCATTTGGCTGGAGCCGAAGGTAAGGCATTTTCTGTGAGTAACATCACACTTGTTCAGTCCAGTTCTCATATACAGTCAACGGTTCTCATTGTAGTTGACTTCAACCACAAGGGGGCACACTCCAGAGAGTTCAGGTCCCACCAACACAGCAGGTGTGTCTGCCCCACATCTGCCAGATGTTTCAGAAATATTCGTCACCAGGTCTCAGGGAAGTGAGTGTTTGCTCTTTGGACAGATGTTCTCCAAAAGTCATTCTGAGATCATGTGATTAAGCTGCGACTTTATGGTGACTGTTAGCTACTCATCAAAACTTTAAAACTATTTAGTCTATAAACTCAGAACCGCAAAAAACAACAAACTGCTTTCAGAACATCCAAACGTTGGACTGCTCCCTTCACTGCAGTAAAAATGTATCAAAATTGTTCTTAACACAAATTTACATCAACTGCGGTCTTTCATTTGATCTCTTTGTTTGTCTGCTTTGAAAGATTTCTGCTCAGCTTGTTGGGTCAGTTCATACGTAATCCACATGCTGACCTAGATGTGGTTTCAAAGTGGAGCAATGACCTCCGTTCTGAGAAAAAAATCCCTGCTATTGTTTCTGACATTTGCCTACATTCAGCTCCAAGAGACTGAATCAGCAAATCCCTGACTAGTAAACATGAATGTTTTGTAATGTTTATGAAATCATATAAAGTTTGACCATTTCTATCTAAAAGTGAGGAGCTTTGTTCATTTGTTTTTTCATGTTTGAATAATCTGAAAATGCAAAAAGAAGATGGAAACTGGCAACAACAGAAGCTTGGACAGAAAAAAAAATGAAAGCAACCTGATGATCAAACCACAAACAAACTGACAAGCTTGCACGATTCGCCCACTTCCTTTAAACACGGAGCTTCATTACGCTGATTCTGACAAAAATCAATGTCTCCTGGCAAACATGTTTCATCAAAGTAAAAACAGTTTCTCAAAAACAATCAGTTCATAAATGAGTCAGATGGTTTTCAGGCAGGTCAGAAGACTAGACCCATAAATACTCAGTGTTCACACAAATAGACTTCCTGTGGTCAACAAATCTATTCCATTTCATCTGTTTGAGCTGAAAACAGCAGCTATGCAACTGTTTCCATGACGACTTGATTCCTTTTGTCTGGGTGTGCAACCATCTCAGCCTCTGTGAAGAGAAACATGAAAGTAGGTTTGGTGGTTAGATTTATGTTCCTTAATCTCTTCATACAAAGTCAAGAAAGGATAAATGCCCTTCGCTGTTCCATGTGCTTCATACACACTCCTATGTTAAATCACTTTGTGTTTTTTCTAGACCCTTTCTCATGTTTCATCTCAGATTTGTTTCTATAAAACAAATGTATAAACATTTGACTTCATAGTTATTGAAACTTGTGTCCTTTGTAACACCAGTGAGATTGTGAGCCCAATGACGTCCATTTAATAGGTCAAATCATCAGATATGCTGATGACACTGCTGTTTTTAAAAGAAAATATTTCTTTAGTAATATTGATAAAGCAGAATAAATGAAATAGCAGTAACATTTGTGTAAAACAAGAAGTGTGAAATGAAATGGCAGAAAACTGAGCATAGATCCAACTCTTTTGAGGGTTCTGTTTCACTTAGGTATTGTGACTGGTAACTAGCAAATCCCACAACTTTCAGCGACAAGGAAACCTATTCCAGATTACCTTTGTTCCTGTCTTTGCATATGAGTCCAAGAAGGACTGTTGACAGCAGGTAGGGCATTCCCACCACCAGGTGAACCACAAGTCTGAAGACAGAAATGGATTCTGAGTCTGCAGGTGGAGCTGAGGACGACGGGGAAACTGGACATGTAAAGAGAAATGAATACTGATATAGATTCACAGGAGACACATTTGATGGACTTTGTTGGGAAAACGACATTTCTAGAATCTCAACTGCTCATCTGTTCTATGGATGGATACAGACTGTCTACGGGAACAAACTGGTCTAACCTGTACGGTGAACATAGGTGACGCACACAAAATATCAAAGTCGTAGACCGCTTAGTGAACCTGTAGATTGAAAATGTTCATGTACATTTTTTCTACGGGCATGCTGAAGGACAGGTCATGGAGAAGACTTTTACAGCATGTAAAGGTAAATAGGTAAAGCGGTTCAAATCTCGTACCAGGCTTTTTCTTTTACAGCTCTATTCCAATAAATGAAAGGCTTGGTGTCATGGAATTCAGGCCAGGCACAAACCATAATTATCTTTTTTCTTCTCCGTTTTCAGACGGGTTCACTTTTGTGTTTTGATCTATGGTTTCGACGAGACCCATATGTCTCCACCAAATCTGAGCTCCCGATTGGTTCCACTGGTTTTCCTTTTAATGGCCATGCGCTTTGTACATTGAGTCCGAAAACAGGCGTAAAAACAGGACATTGTCTGCCTGCAGATTTTTCTGTCACATGAAGGCATGCATGGGTTGGAAATACTTGGTCTAACTGCTCTGAAACTGTGAGGCGTTTGGGTCACCTGATACCGCCAGCCAGCTGCTCTTGGACTTTGCTCCTCCTGAGATGCTGCATGTATAAAATCCTTCGTCAGATTTGGACGCAGCGTTAATGATCAACTCCCCTGTGGAGTTGGTCAAGAGGAAGCGGTCATCTTTGAAGAAATCGTAGCAGGTGGGATGTGTCTCAGCTTTGCAGCGCAGAGCCACGGCAGAACCTTCCCTCACCGGGAGAGCTGGACTTTCCAGAATAACTGAGAGATCTTCAGTAAAATATAAAAAAACATTCGTCTTTTATGTGTGTATGTTTGTGCTTGTCTTCTAATAATTAAGATTCAATTCTGCACAATTTCACACAACCTTTTCCTTGTTTTTTCTTTACCGGTGATGGTGACATTGATCTGGTTGCTTCGTTCCCCTTCATCGGATTCACACCAGTAGACCCCCGTGTCTGTCGGGAAGGCATTCCTGATGAAGCAGGTGGACCCTGATGATGAACAGGGCCTGATGCCGCCGTCTGACGTTCTCCTCTTCACCGTCCATTCAGTGGAGTTCAACGGAGCCTCGCACCTCAGAGTGAAAGACTGGTACTGGAAGAACTGAGACCTGTCGGGGCTGATCCTCAGGCAGACTGTGGAACGGAATGGGGCGAATGAAAAGATAAACCACAAACCAAACTGGATTTAAACAGTCTGAGGAAAAAAGTAATACTCAGTTATTTAGGCAAAAAACTATGAAGCAAAAAAAGCAAAGGAGTCCCACTTAAAGCAAATAAAAAAATGAAAAGGATTTTAAACATTAAAAATAAAGTGAAGAAATAAAGAAAGGGGAACACTGAATAGTAAATTAACCATCTTACCTATCATTAAGCAGAGTGAAGTTGTCAGCATCCTGTCTGAGTGTCCGCAGAACAGATCTCTGCACGTTCTGTGTGGCTGGAGGGGGTTCAGAGGAAGCTGAAGGTGTGAAGCTGCTGCAAAACTTTTGCTTTTCACTCGTCAGAGAAAAAAATGGTTGCACAACACAAAAGACATTTCTTTGATTTGAAATAGAACAGAAATCACACAAAGGACCGCAACCGGATAGCAGTGTTTATTGACTTACTTATTGGGGCCAAAAACCAAACAATTCTTAAAGAAAAACCTTTACAATGTTTCATCAACGTCAACATTCTGTGGGTCTAAAAAGCTGATTTTACCTGTAAAAATCATTCCAAGTTCAAACATGAACACACAGTGTTGCTTAACAGACGAGCAGAACCATCTGGTTGCAGTGAACCTTCAGGTTGGAAGCAGACAGTCAGATGCTGCAGGTGAACTTGGTAAGTCTTGAAGTGTCATCAGCTGACTTGTTGCTAGACTCAGAGTTTGTGACAGACCACAACCATGACCAGAACTTAGGAGCTCTGCACTCAGACATGGTTTAGCAAGCGTCACACAGCTGTATTCCTGTTCACCAGATGTGAGAGGGTGCTAGTGTTCACAACTTCTTGTTCTATCAACACCACAAACCAGTCTAGCTGCTCTAAAGACCAGAACTCTGTAATCCCTCTGATAAATTCCAAAAGTTCACAAACCTACTGAGGAGACACTCATCTGCCAGTGAATGGACGACTTATACCGAGAGTTGTCCCTTTAGATTACAGATTAACACCCTTAAAACATCTGTAATTTGTACTTTGCGGATTTCACCAATCGCGGGTTATTTATGAAACGTATCCACCGCAGTAAACGAGGGAACACTGTACGATCTGTGCCAAAGCACTGACTTTTTCCTGTTTACTGCTCAATCTTTGCTAAAATGACACTTAGCAAAGATGACAATCTGTCTTTTTTCACACAGTAAGTTTGTTCTCTTTCAGTTTGGGATCAATAAATCATTGAACATAAGGAGGCTGTGTGGGTGCACAGTTATATAAAAACGAAAGAATCCTTGTGGAGCAACAACTGTATTCTCTGTTTTCTGTGGTGTCGAGAATGTTCACCACCTGGTTTCCATTCTGGTTACACACCAGGCCTTTTTGAACAAAACAAAAACAGTTCAGTGCACGGTGTGACACTTATTAGGTAATGACCACCCAAAAACGTCTCTGAGAACAAATCTACTCGTGAACAGACTTAAGCTGCAGCACCACTACAGGAAGACACCACCAACTGCAGTGAGAAAAAGAGGGCTTATAAAGTAAAGTGCAGAATGTATTTACATTGCAGCATTTTGTACAAACTTTGAACAAATGTCACTAAACAACAACAGAATGACTGTAGGAGTCTTTTTACCAGAACATAAAATGATCCTTTTTGATAAGATCTGAGCTTTTACAGTTCTAAATGTAAAAAGAAAAATTAATAAACTGTAAAAGTGGAATAAAAACACACATATAGCTAGTTAAAAATAATATTGAAAAGAAAACAATAAAAAAGATTTGCTTTATGATCCATTCATGAAATAACACATATTTATGTACAAAACATACAAACAGTATGTACAAAACATATGTACAAAAGAATTAGGAGAGAAAGACAGATTCATAAAAACGTTAACATTAACCCTCTCAGGGACAAATTAAGTTTTAGTAACACGATGCACAACTAAGTCCTGTGGTGGTACTTCTGATTTAAAAAAAGGCCCCTAAAAAATTAATGTGGATTGTGGAGTAATAGCGAGTAAGCCTTTAGTTGTTGCAAATCTGCAACACCCTCCAAAAAAACGTCTTTTTTTTAAATGATGAAGTTAAAGTGCACGCTTTCTGTAGGAACTCTACATGAATTTGAAAAATCTGGTAAACGTATTGTCCCTGAAGATTTGAAACAAACAAACAAAAACATGTGGGACAAATGGGTGAAAGTTTTCTGAATTCTTTCCACATCTTTATTTATTATTTTAGCACGAGAGAACAGAGTTGGTTGATGGCTTCCATCCATCCATCCATCCATCGATCCATCCATCCATCCATCCATCCATCCATCCTCAGAACCCACTGAATTTTGGGATCACTGGGTTGCTGGAGCCCATCCCTGTACTGTGAACATAAGGAGGCTGTAGGGTGAAGTTGGGCAACCATTGTGTTGCAGGGCCACACACTCACTTGCACATATAGGGGCAGTTAGAATTCCATAATTAACTGACTTTTTTTTGTAAGTGGTCACTTGAATGCATGTTACTAAGGGCAGTCTGAATGTAGCATAAGGGCAGGGCCCAGTTTAAAGCCCCAGATGAAACGCCTTCAGCCTGCCCTTTGTGGGAAGTGTGGTAAAGTTCAAAGGCAAGGGCCAACTCATCTACCCCTAAGGAGCAGGGCACTAGCAGGAGACTGAAGGAACGGTGAGCTTGGAACAGTCAGGCCATAGTCACAGAGGCAGGGGTGGGAACTGGTAGGCCCAGCACCTGAAGATGGGGACCTAAAACTAGCAAACCAAGAGTGCGGGTACCGCAACAGGATGGACCTGACCCATGGAGGCAACGCACCAAGTACATAACCACCAAATCTTACCCAAATAGTTAGGATTTTTACAAAAGGACATCTAATAAAAATCTATTTCAAAGAGGGCATTTTTTGCTTTCCCACAATTTTTCCCCTGTAATTGCAGAATAAATTTAGACTTCATACCAGGGAATTGCTCGGTCCTGCAGAAGATTCTGTACATAATATCAAAGCTTGCAGAAATACTTAGATTACTTTGCAGTGGTTTGATGTGTCAGAGATGGATAAGAAAATGGGTGCAGAGAACTGGTGGAACAAATTATGAATTTTTTATGCAGATACAATCATCGGATACTGAATGAAAAAAAGCCAAAGCAGTTGATTGTGGTTTATAACATGTATGGCAACATGTTCCACTCAGTTTACACCCTGGGAGAAAAGTCAAGTGGGCATTCACCTGGACCAGAGACGGGACTGGAGACCCGACAGTGATGCTGTTTTCAAGAAGAACAAAGCAGATTGTACTTCTTAATGAAGTCCTTAAACATCTGCAGTCACACATCTCCTAAGAGTCTACTGAGGAGAGCATAATCACATCTAGAAGTGTTCAACAGAGGCGTAAGAATCTGATGAAGGCTGGCTCCGTTCTGACTTCTGCTCTGGAGCTTCTGAAGCTAAATGTTCAGAGATACATGCTTAAGAGGATGAGTACCATCATGGACAACCTTCTTCATCATCATCGTCACAACACAGTAACTCAACGACAGTATCTTCAGTTAGAGGCTTTAGTGGACCTGCACAGTCCAACAGGAGATCCTTCAGATGTTACTGACTCTTTGAAGTTGCATGAACTCATATTTATATTTATGAGTATTTATGAAGGTCTTTTAGAACTGAAAAGAAGAATAGCTTTTACACAATTCCAACCAGTATGTCCAGATTGGTGGGTTGGTAACAACCAGCCAGACTGACGGTAATGGTTTTTACCGGTCAGTTAAATTTGTCAAAAGCCTTTTTGCTTTTGTTTCGTGATGCTGAAGGATCTGAAGAAGGTCTTCGTTGACTCAAGAAGTTGTTATGACTGGACGGAGAACTGGAAAGCAAACTTAAAAGTGTGTCATCGTCTTTTTCATAAGAGGGGAAGGACTTCAAGCGAATTAAAGGTTTTTTCCTTGGGCCTTTGCCACCAGGAACCGAATCCCTCTTCATTCCTAAGATGTCAGCCTGTTGATGTTTCTTATGGGAAAAGCTAGAAGATTTCAAAAGCTTGTGGCTCTCCAATGGCTCTTGATCGTTCTCACTGGATGAGGCGCCGTTCTCAAAGCTGTCCAAATTTTTGCTAGCATCTATTGGAGCTTTCTGGGTCATGGTAGGCTTGTCATGTTGGCAAACCACACTAGACGGCTGAGTTGCGAAAAGTTGACGTTTTAGGTTTGCGATGAGTTGATCTTTGTCTTCAAGCTCTAATTTGAGGTTCTTCAGCTCTCTTTCCTGCTGCTCAGTGAAGCTGTTTTCATTGTTCTCAGTCTCACCGGAATTGTTTCTGTGCTCCAGAGATGCTTTGGTTACACAGATTCCCGATGTTTTTCGTGGCAAACAGGCTTTAGCTGCGAGAACAAAAAGACGTTTTGTTAGCCACGATTTTACAGAAGGTTTTAGAAAAAGACAGATCATCAGTTCATCTCTCTGAGGCTGAAACCCTGGGCTACGGGGTAAGTTAACTGTCAAAGTGAAACGTATGAATATGGAAAAAGTTGTGAACAACTTAGCAAAAAAATATACAACATTTAGTTCAATGATTAAATGTCTGTTGTAAATATGATTTGTGTTTGTTTCGCATTCGACTTTTCTTTTTCTTGAATACAAAAGTTCCCCCGTTTACTGTCAAAAATGCATCACGAAACATCGCTTCTAAGTGCCTGTATCTACTGAGGCTCATTTTTTAACTAAACTTGAATAGAAGTAAATTTGGAGAAATAAATTTGTTTTCACGACTGTTGAAATAAATCACACAATGGTAACAGCGTTCCCTGTAGCTGCTGTTGAAGGGTGACAACAGCTGATTATGTAAACAATGCACTTACGACATGTTAGCAAACATGTCATACTCTTATAATATATAAAAAATTCTATATCTGTCAACAGAGGTTGATAATAAGAGAGAAACGGAGCAAAAACAGATAACAGTAAATTCACATTACTGGGATAAAAATATCCAACTTTCTTTGTTTTTCATACATTCTTGCTAAAATAAGGCAAGATTTTTTTGTTTCAGCTTTATCAACACAGTCCTAAGTGTGGTGTAATTGTATTATTTTATTGCGTTGTTATATAAACTACACTGTCTCTTGTTTATGACATCACTGCTGCGACATGAACTTGTGACCAACCATCAACAAAATATGAAAAAGTAATGATAAAAATTAAAATGATAATTTCCTCTATGGAATGTCTGAGATGTGGTGATAGGTATTTCTTGTACACTTTTAATCTATTTGTTATTGATTTCTTTATATGTTTTTATTCTGTCACTGTTCAGCACTTCAGGGCCTGCATGGACAACTTATCTGCTAAACAAAGTTCATTATTAAAACTAACTTTTCTTTGCCTATTCTCTTTGGATGAATTCTTCTGCCATCAAGCTTCTATAACGAGTTCTTTACTTTTACATGTCACTGTTTCAAAAGCCGCCTTCAGTTTTACATGTTTTCTTACCGCAGCGTTGCAGCTTCTTCTTCAATAGAAACAATCCAAGGAAAATCACAAATACGATTACAGCGATGGCGGCATTGAATGCCCAGCAGTTGGCTGGTTAAACAAAAAAAAAAAAAGCTCTGTTTCAAAATACATGATTATTAACTGTAACTTTTCATAAAATGTTCCTGTTTATTCTATTAGGAGAGTTCACTTAAATACCATTTTTGAAAGGTTAATTCAATGAGTTGTTAGTAATTAAAAAGTAAATTCTTAAACACAAGTGATTAAATGTAAATTGATGGTCAAGAGTTATTGTTGAAAGTAGGATGTTAGAAAGGAAGAGGCAAAGTGAGGAGCGTACCAAGATCAACAAGGGGGTTAAATATTAAAAACTAGTCAACAGTACGTTTATTATGAAATAACAATCTTCATATAGATGGATGTTGGTTTTACCTGCACACAACTGGACTCCCCTGCCCATCTTGTTAGTGTCTTCTACAAAAATACAAGTTTAGTTTAAAACGTGAATCCTTCTGGAAACGGTAAAACAAAGACATTTTTTTTAATCACATTTCACATTCAGAAGAATGTCCTTGGGAAACAAGACAAAGTGAAATCTCATAAAAAGTGCATAATTTTTGTTTCTGTGTGATGAACAATAATCAGTTGAAGGCCTACAAGGTCATTTATAAAAAAAAAAACTCTCACGTCAAATTCACGTCGGGCGCCTCTCCTTCGTCGTGCATCATATTAGCTTCTTGACGCTTGCCATAACGTGTTCATAAACATGAGGCTCCAGACACATGAGCGAGCAGATACTGTTCAAAGTGACCTCTGATCACGTCTGTACATTGACTTGTCATAGAAACTGGTGGAAGCGAATCGCATTTCGTCTGAAAACAGCTTTACAGGCTTTGTTCAAAGTTCCGTCAGAAATTTTGAGATTTGTCATAAAATGTTTTATTAAAGCTTAAAATGGGCAAAAAATTGTAATCGCTCGAGTCACCAGTTAAAATAAAGTTATTTTCGAGCGATCTGGATGAAATGTTTTGTGATTGACATTTCTTTGGACTGTTTGCCAATGTTTCTTCGAAAAATGCTAGTTATTTTGTAAAAAAATATTGGTGCTCTTTGAACTATTACAACTCTTCAACTGTTAACACAATTATAGAACTTCCTGCGGATTCGAAAGTGGCGAAGAGCTACTTTGCGTTGAAATGCAACCGTTTACTGTGTGATGTGTTAACATAATTAACATAAACCGGTTGATTGTAATCCAGAGAAAAGCAGCTTCAGAATCCATTGGATTAAGTTATTGGTGCAAACGGTAGTTTGAAGAGCTTCAGTATTAAAAAGTTAATTCTTTCTACGGAAGCACAAGCTTAAATTTAGGCTCAGCCTGAAGAAGCCGGGCTTTACCTGAAATCAGGATCTGTGTGGTCCTGCTGTGGTTGACTTGTGGGAGCTCCACTCTGCAGAAGATCCTGTGACTGAAGCGACAGCACCATCAGTTCATTTATTCGTATTGAGAAAATAACATTTCTTTCATTCTATGATTTCTAACACTACTGGTAATGGTGTTCTGACTGTACTGATCAATCGACCCACATTTGTTCAGCCCATGAATCTTCAATCTCATCATTAATCATAAAACAAACTGGACAGCAGCTGCTAAGGTCAAGGGTTGGGGACCCCCCATGAGGGCTTCACAAAATGATGTTATAGCAAACTAATGTCCCAAATGAACCAATGAAAACAGTCTCCAACCTGTGAGCCGAATGTTGGAGTGTGACTCTCTGCTTTATGGTGGAACATCCTCTTGGATCTTCTGTCTGCGTCTCGTCACCAGTCAAGCTTCTCCCCTGGTCGTCCAGGATCTTCATCTGCGGCTTTGGAAGCCAGCAGCTCGCTTCACACTCCATAACCACATTTTCACTGCCAAACGAGATCACTGTGATCTTTGGGTCAAACGCTGAAACTGAAGAAACAAGAGAATGAGCAGTGAACGCTCTAACGTCTGATGGACGGGAAGTTAAGTCATCAACCCCGTCACACTTTAAAGAGAACAGATTACAGATAATAGAAAAACCAACTCTTAACACAAAGTTTAATTCATATTTAGAGGAATAAAGTAAAACAGTCATTTACAGTTGAAAAGCAAAATAACATGAAAGTCTTTGATTTATGTTCAAAAGACACAACATTTAAAAGTAGTGAATGAAGTTCATGTTTGCATTTGGACCCGGGTTCTTTTGGGAGATGGTGGCTAAAGGATCCTAACATTCCTGAAAGGTTTTGGGAATCTAAAGTTAGTTTTCACAGACGGCATCATTGACTGCAACTCAAACTAGAGTTGCTGGTTGGTCATCAGGCAAAAATGGTCCCTGAAAATCTTCCTGAAAAGATACTATAGCCCATGACCAACCATGAGGAGGTCCAAAAGATGAACCAGAATCTGCTGAAGAGAGTTTGTTTCATGCTTGGTCAAGGTACGATTCACGGCCAAGTGGAGGGAAGTCTGGGTTTTCTTACTGAGACCAACAAGTCAAACCCCAGACAGGCATTGATGGATGAATGGAGAGATGCTCATGTAGGACATATGAGCACATGGTCCGGCTTTTCAGGCCCGCCGTGGTGCAAGTATGGCTTGCAGAATCACTCTCACCGAATCCAATAGAGTTCAAGCTTACTGATGGGCTTCATCGATTGACTAAGATGTTTTTTTTTTATTTTAGCGCCTGTAGGGATGTGTCTGAACTTCGTGTTTGGACAAAGAAGACTCAAACAAAGGTTAAATATCAAAGAACAAACCAGCTGCTGGAATGAAGCTGAAGATGCATATATGCAGCAAATATATGCAGCACATTGATCAGTTTCTGGATTTTTGTTTGGCAACCAGCTGGAATAAAACGGACCTAAAAAATGACAGAAAGCCACCAAAGTGTGCTCACCAACCACCAGCTCCACCGTGGAGTTTTTCTTCCGGACTCTGCCGTCTTCCTTTGGGATCTTCAAGCAGTAGAACGTTCCAGCATCAGACAGCTGGACATCGGAGATCCTCAAAGACACGTTCCCGTGTTTGACCTCACTGTAGAACAGGCTCGTACGGAACTCAAAGCGCTGATGTTTCATCTCAAAGACCTCGCAGTTGTCCCGGTACACCAAAGCAGCCTTAGGTTTCAGGTCGGCCCGCGTCCACTCCACCGTTGGACTGTCATCAAACAGGGCTCTGTTCTCTAAGCTGCACGGCAGGATGACGGCTTCACCGACAACTGCAACCACCTGATGTGGCTGAACAGAAGAGCCAGCTGGGGACCAAACAGGAACATTTTTAACTTCATCCAGACGTAAGACATTTCTGTCACAAATGGTGTCTACTCAAACTGTGCTTTACTCCCTTATACTTGAAGTCCCAAACAGCTTTTAGCAGAGCCAGTTATTCAAATAATTGTGCATTTCTGTGTTACAAGCACTGAATTTGTCATGGATGGACGGTAGGAACTCTTTCAGAAAATCAAGTTAACATACCATTTTTTAAAAAGTTAAAATGTGGATACAAAATTATTCTCCAGCTTCTCTTCAGGTTCAAAGACTGGATTCTGTGCATGAACAGCCTCTGTTGGTGAGACTGGGCCAAATAAAGTGTATGGCTACTATCTTTATCAATGGCAGCCATGTTGAATTTTTTTGTGGCTAACGTGCTTTTCTGAAAGAGGTGATCCCAAAGTACATCCATACTGAATTTGGTGCTTTTACCACAAAATGCACGATTGGTCTGAAATATCAGCCGACGCGGCTCCACCATGACAGCCACAGACCCATTCACCCGTAAACACACCTAAAAACAGCATTTCAAACATAGGACAGTTACAATTCTTACTTTTAGAGACCTACGTTTGCTATATCTATGGCAAGAGGAGATGATCAACACATGATTAACTACTAGAAGGACCATGGCGCGATGTTGTTTGTCAAAACCTATTGTAGAGCTGTTGAATCCTTCCAGCATACCCCCCCCCCCCCCACCACCAAAAAAAAGAAAGACAACACAGAAATTCTACTTTCTTTTAAACACTTGTGTAAATGGGGGCTGACTTGTTGGGTTTCAGAAGCCCCCTACTGCTCACCTCATGGACTGAACGTTACTTTTGTTTTAAATGAGCTTTGCACAGAAAGTCAGCGTTTCCACTTCCTCTTATGTTGAGTCACTTTGGCACAAACAGAGCAAAGGTTTCCTTTGGAAATGTTGAAATATTTCAGTGTTGACTTTTCAAAATCCAAACAAATCTAGAATGAATGTGTGAACATTAAAATGTCCTTGTGTGAAAAAGTTTAGCTTTATAATTATAAAAAGACATTAATCAATGTGTCTGCCAAAGCCTTTTTCATCACTCATGTGTACTTATGCAGTTTGGGGGATTTAAGAACCAGTTTACAAGCTCAGCACATTATTTTGGAACAACTTCTTCTGCAGTGAAGAAGAACACGAGGATGAACGTGGTTTCACTTCTTTCCTGTTTAACCTGTTCAGGCTCCTTTAGTCCCTCCATCTAGAAGGTGTTTCTTTGAAAAAACTCCTTATTCTATATATGTTTCAAACAAAAGGTGTCTTTAGGATTTATTCTGTTATTAGTTGGTTTTGGACCAGACAAAGAGAGTGCTGCACAAACCTGCAGATAACTTCATCCCTGCAGACATAAACATGCTTGAAATGTGAAATCACGTCAGTGGATTGAAGGGCGAGAAACTCCTTTAGGATTACAAACCAGGTGAGATTGACCTGGAGAGCCGGCACGCAGCTCCCGTTCTGAACAAATTAATCATCAACCAGAGCAGGGTGATCCCATCCTTATAAAACACTGCCTGGTAGCTCACCTGTCAGCTCACCTGTCAGCTCACCTGTCAGCTCACCTGTCAGCTCACCTGTCAGCTCACCTGTCAGCTCAGCTGGTGAACACCTGGACCTAAGGCATCTCTGAAGACTTTCTCAGACTCGCTTACCTGTAAACCAGAGGGACCAGAGCAGAGGAACCAGCACAGACATGACCCGGGCCAAAGATCTGGGCCAAAGCTGCACCTCTTGCGCACCTTTCCCTCCGTCAGAAATGCCACTGCCGTGGGCGTGGCTAGAGGTGTGTTCAGGATTCCAACGGAAATTTCAGCTTCTGAAAAGGAGACTTCTTGGAATTCTGTCAGTGATTTTGAACTTGCATCCACTTTATGATTTAAATTGGTTTAAAATAATCTTCTTTTTTGAAAGAAAACATGTAGTTTATGTTAAAACCCGGCTGGAATCCAATAACAAAATCAAAGCAGCAGATCCTCTCATTTGATCATTTGTAATACTTTAAAACTTCCTGCCGGACAAATCTTTTCTTCATTTTGTTTAAAAACATTCATCATTGCAGAGGTTTGGCCATGCTACATCTGAAATGTTTTTATATTAAATTCTAGATCTTTAGGGATTATGTTTTGTGCTTGATATGTGGAAAAAGTAGCAAAGACAGTTGATTGATTTTTTTCTTGTCACAAAAAAACCAACATTTTAAGAACTTTTGGAGACAAACTGATATCTGGTTTCTTTAGAAATAAATGTGTTGTTAGCCTGATATAACTGTTGGCATCATATATCTGAGACCTTTAACTTTCCTTCAACCCCCACTCCAGTGAAACTGTTGTTTCTAACATGTTCTTGTAGCTTTTTTTCTCATAATGGAGGGTTTGTATAAAATAATTTAAGATCAAAACTGTGTTTCTGAGTATTTTCTTTATTCAAATGGTGTTGGATCAGGAGCGATCAAAACCAGCTGTTTGAAAAAGCTCAGGTTTGTGACGCGGTTACTGCAATGGACGGGCCAAAGCCTCCCTTCTGCGCTCCAGATCTAAATCCTTCACTTGCAGACAAACAGATCGGTGTACGTTTTCTGTTTTTTCGTCTGATACACCGATTTTGCTCACAGTTTTTTTTTTTTTAATTTCTGCTACGTTGACATTAGTTAAGGTTTGTATGGCGCTTGTTTCTAACGAGACAGAGTGAAAACGAATGAATGCTGGGAAATTAGCAAGGCTAACTTCCATGCCAGCAATCCCGCCCACAACCTGAAAAAAATTCCTGATGAACTCCTCCTCCTGCAGAAAAAATGTCTGAACACTGGCATTTTGATTTTGGTGAAATATGGCATAATCATGATTAACAGACCATTGGAAACGCTTTTACTATTGGAACATATAGGGTGGGACTTTAAAACCCATTTTATATAACTTGATCCACCTTTTCTGTCTTGTAGTTCATTATCATTCCACTAGGGGCTGTAGAAGGTTTTTTTCTGCTCAGTTCTATTTGGCTGCTTGTATAAAATCTCTAAAATACTTACAGTGGGAAAGGTTTGGCTAAAATGGTGAGAATGACTTATCTCTTGTTCATTTTTACCCTCTGTGTTGAAAGAGCGGTTGGCTGGCTCTTTTTTCTGCTGCTTTCAGGACTGGCGCAGGTTTATTTTTCTGTTTGATGTTACGGGCTGCACAGGGTTAAAAAGGGTTCAAAAGTCACTCCTCCCTCCCTGTGTTGCTCATAAGCACACCTTGAAGTTGTTGCAAAATGTTCTCACAGTCACCTGACTCTCAAGTTTCACAAAGAAAAAAAAGCCAAAAGCAACTTGAAACCTCCTTGTGAAGCACATAAACAATGTTTTCAGGGAACATTTCTCCTTTCCTTTCCTCCATCACAGGAAAAAACACTTTTATCTGTTGGAAAGAATGTAGAGAAACCGGACGTAGGAGCCACAAACTATTATGACTACTCTCAGTAATTTTCCACTGATCATTATGCAGCTGATGAACAATCTTAACTTTGATTTTGATCTGAATTGTTTTCATAAACAGCCGTAATGTAATCCTAACTAACAGGCATGTATGAGATTCTGGATCCACTTTTACATAAATCTCCAAACCAAATCAAAGTTTTTGTCAATAAAATGGATTTTCCAGTGGTTCAGAGAGATTTAATCCACTTTGAGAAATCTTCATGTAGATCAAACTGTTTTTTTTCTTCTTTCTGAGGACTATGAACCTTCTGGACAGCAGGGTGGAGGTGGACCGTCACATCCGACTTTGGTCATACAGCTCAACGGACAGCCTGGAAACCCTGCAAACTTCCAGAAACGGAGCTCATCTTCTGAGCTTGTCCCAGTGTGGATCTAATCTGTGCCTTCTACTGCAGGAAGCCAAAACTAGATCTTTCTTTGCTCAGAAACAGAAACAACTGAAACCAAGACGGATCACCAAGTAACCACCAGATAGCCTGTTCAGTTTATGAAACGGTTAAAAGAAGGACACAAACAATTACCAAACCATTTAAGACATTAAGCTATATGACATGTACAATTTGCTTAAATACTTTTAATATTTTAGGTTACAATTTAAAAAAAGTGAAAACTGCATAAATGTACCAATGAAAAACAAACAAATAACGTTTTGTACAAACTGACATCACTGTTACACATTCACATCCTTACAACAGTCATACAAATATAGTCAGTGTGTAAAAAGAGGTAATACGGTTACAGATCCCTTCATTCAAGGTAAACAGTAAAGAAATCTGCTTCATTTTTTTAAATAATCTGAAAAAGTGCTTTTGTCTCAATCTGTGCATGAGTGGCAGGCGGAGCTTAAAGTTAATGATAATCTGGAACACATTTCAATGCCTCAAACAATACTTGAATCCATTAAAGGCCTTTGATGTTTTGTGCTTTAATCTCAGGTCATAGATCCAAAATGACCAATCAGAGCAAAGACATTGTGAAATCAAACTTTAACGGTGAAAAGAAAGATAGAAAATGTGATTCCTGGTTTATAGACTCATTTAAGTCCCTCCCTTGTAATAAATTATTCATTAGGTTTCAAAACGCTCTCTGAATACACATTCATGATTGTAATCTGATTACATTTTAATCCTTTTCTCAACAGAACCAGCTGAAATTCAGTTTCTACCTTAAAAAAGCATACATTATCGACAACAACTACTTTTATCAGACAGATTTTATTATTTTGTCTATTTTTATCTTATTTTGTTAATGCTTGTTACATTTCTTAACCCTTTAACGTCAAAGATGTCGCCGGTGATGACTACATATAATGACATACCGTATCTCTTTGACCGTTCATGTAATCCATGTGAATCCATGTTTGCTAGTTTTATCGGATGGATCTTCTTATGATCATTTGTCAGTTTTCTTAGCCCTTTATCATCCAGGATGTCGCCAGTGATGCCTCAAAAACATGCATTCTTCGATATGTCATCACTCCTTTACAGTTCACGTGATTAACAGGACGCAAAGGTAAGCAGCTTTTCACATCGGCTGACTGGCATAAAGTGTTGCATATCAACTTAAAGTTGCTTTTCTCAGCTGTCAGAATGCACTGGAATTAAGTTATTTGCAAAAACAGTTAGGGTTCTGATATTTAAAAGAACGTCCACATTGGAGCTAAAGCTATTGTGTTGAAAAAAGTTTGCTCTGACTGCCAGTTTAACTGAGAAATCGACCTATGAAGGATCACCAGTTGATTGGAAGATCGGATGTCCATCAGATTCATTTACTGAAGGATGACCTTGTTCTTTAAGGCTTCTGTCTCGCTTCTCTGTTGGAACAAACAGGAAAAGGACTGAAGGCTGAAGAGCAGCTGGTCTCATGTGTTGGAGAATCTTCTTTGAATCTGAGGAGACTCTGGTCCATCGTTGCGCGGTTGGACTCCTAGATTCAATCGTCCATCCTCAGGTTATGAGACAGCTTCCAGTTGAAAGCTCTCACTTTGGGTTACTTATCTCTTTTCGTCTGCTCCCCTCACTGCTCTCCTGATTTTTGGTTTCCAGGTGAAAGGCAGGTGCTAGAGGACGCACTTATTGTGCTCACGTTTGACGACTTCCTGGTGTTTGCCGCTGGCGAGTCTGTGAATACAAACAGGAAGGGTTTAGGCTTCCTGAAACACAGCAGGTTGCATGTTACGTCAGCAACAAAGTGAAAACAGTTTAAAGGAAGTAAAATAGTTTTTTTTCAGGGTGACCATCATTTTCCAGCTGTTGTAATTTTTACTGACGGGTCATCATCAACCCCCAAGAACTCTCAGTATTTTCTTAAAGATTTGATGGCTTTTTATGGTTTATCATTTGTCCATTTATCCCCCTCTCCATCTTTGAATCCCTACAGGGCCTTCTCAGACTGCAGAATTGCGCCCCAGGACCACAGATCGCATCTTAATTAACATTGAAAACAAAGCTTAAAAAAGCAGTACACGCTTCGACCCATGGCGTCCGTCCATCCAAACAAACCCTGCTACAGATCAAATGAAGAATAACTGTCCTTAAGCATCTCTGCCTCCATCTGCTCCTACAACCCCAACCTCTTCTGCCACCTAGTGGAAGTTTAGCGCTATTAAAAAAAGGGGCCTTTCACGCCCTACATCCTTAAGTTTCAGTAAACTGCATTTGTTTTTACCGCTTTTTGATGGAAAACTCTGCAGGCTCCCACCAGATTTTTGACATTTCACCCCGAACAGCTGCCACAATGCGAATGCAGCCAGGAAAATCATGGCTTCTACACCGCAGGTGATAACGATGTGGAAACTGGACCAAAGGAAAACAGCTGCAATGACAAGAAGACATCCAGATGTCTACAACATTATAGCTGTACCATGACATGCACTTTATCATCAGAAATAACATCAGAGAGGCTGGTGTAATGTGGTAACTTCTAGTCTGACTCATCAATCAAGGTTTCCATGTATGTTTTATTTTTTCAGGATCTCTGACAGTTCTCTAAGATGTGACAAACAAAATGAGATTAATGAAAAAGGAGGACTGGAGTCAGTTTAACTGATGGCTTAATCTGCTCTCACCGGTTATGAGGATCTGTGCAGACCTGGTCTGGTTGGCCTGCAGCAGCTCAGCTCTGCAGGTGAATCTGCAAAAAGCCCAGTTAGATCAGTTTGTTCATGCACAACTTATAGAAACAAAGTCTTTCCAATGATGGAATAATTTTTTTTAATAAATGTGTTTTCGATGCTTATTTGTCAGATTAAACCGGTGCAGGTAAAACTGCAACAGAAAAAACTCTCTTTTAAAAGCTTTTTTAACCGATTTAGCCAATCACTGGTTTCAGTTAGTTAGACATAGTTAGACTGTTTTTGTACTTTTTTATCCAAGTCAACAAAGTGAGATTTTTTTTAATCCAGTTTTTGATGTCAGATGTTCTCTGCAATTCCTCTTCATAAATTCAGTTTTTTTTTGGCAACATTTTAGTCAGATTTTAGTGTAAACAAACCAAAACCTTTTTTTTTTCTCGTCATGAAGTAGCAACAAAAAAAAAAAAAAAAGGAAAAGTTAAGCCAGTTTTTCCTTTTTCTTCTAAAAATAGACCAGAGAGGACAAGAACTGTTTAACGGAACAGATTCAGAAAGTTTGGACGACTCTGTTTTTGAAGGTTATTTTTCCTTTATTGAGTTGTTTTAGCAGGACTGAGTCCATGTAGTTCCTACTGAATGTCTGCATGATGTTTTGATAATACTGATGGTAATAGTTTCTTCCTTTACTTTCAGAAAAATTTTCACTTAAATCTTTTTAGAACAAATGTCTTTTTCAAAAACAAGCTTTTTTGGAATAATTTATCATTTTTTTTTTACATTTTACACTCAATTACATGTTAGTCCTACTGACACATCACCTCTGTTGTTCATACTTTTTGGCACAATTGTTTGAATTTATGCAGTTTTAGGCAGTTTTCAGTTTTTTTCCCCACAAATTAACCAATAATCCTGGAGTTTTCAGCATCTTCTTCAGCAAGATCGTCTTTAGCAACCTAGTTTTTCTGCAACTGAAACATTAGCAGCGTTATATTGGGGACGCTCTTCTGCAGCTCTAAACCTACATTACTTCTGCAAACTTTAAGCAAACATCTTCAGTAATTTATTCAACCTTTTTTCTTAAACAGATGTCCACATTTTTGTCAAATGTTTTGCACTTAAGCAATTCAAGAAACAACCTTCAACAATTATGCAATCAAACATATTTCCACAGTAAAATGCAATTTATCTACTTTTGATTAGATTGATTTGAGCAGGAAAAGCATCTCATTTTCAACTGTGCTGGAGCTGGATTCCTAAAGTAAATCCAAATAAAGCATTCTGTGAAGCACATCCTCTAACCTGCCAGTTGAATTCTGCAGAACAACTTTCTGCCGTACGGTGAAACATCCGCTTGGATCTTCTGTCTGCGTCTCTTCAGCAGTCAATGTTCTCCCCTCGTCATCCAGGATCTTCATCTCTGGCTTTGGCAGCCAGCAACGAGCCTCACACTCCACAGTCACCTCTCCACTTTGGACCGACACCATCGAGATCTTGGGGTCAGACACTGAAACTATACAAACAACTGTTGTCAGCGTGAGTTTTCTGTGTGAAATGAGATTCTTCAAACAATCGTCCAAAAGCCAAGAAAGACAGAAATCAGGTAAATTTATGCTTAACTATCCAGGAGATTGGAAATTTAAAAAATCGATACGACATGCCTGCGTCTCACCTACTTCACCCCAAGAAGAATCATACGTGAACATTCTCACTCTACTGGTCCACTAAGAGGCACTGCCGGCGTGCCCTGTACACGTTTGACTAAATTCACTGTGTAGACAGTCGTATCCAGCCGTTCACACCGGGCATGTGATGAGTGGTCATAAACACGCCAAACAGGCATTCTTGAACGAGCTCATTGCGTACACATTGAATACACACTGGACTGTTGCTACCCAATACTAGCCCATCTTCTCCCAGTAGGAACTTGGTGCTAAATGTCATAGTGGTGTAAATCTGATGAATCTTGTTCCAGGCTTTTTCTTTGACAGCTCCATTCCGATATATGAAAGACTTGGTGTCATCGTATTTTAGCCAAGAAGAAACGGCAATTATTCATTTTTCCTATGTGATCACTTTTCAAACAGTGGCACTTCTGTGTTTTGGTACGCTACCCATATGTCACTCCAGAGTCTTTGAAAGGTCAAAGTTCAACAGGTTTAACTTTGAACACGCCTTCAATTGCTGCAGGTTTTGTATGTGCAGCCTGAAAGCAAACTTAAAAACTTTTGTAGCAACACGTCAACGTGAGAGTCAAACGTGGAAGCCTGGAATGAGCTGGTTTATGTAGACTCTTTATGGAAAGTGGTTGCTTGAACATGCGTTTCTGAGCCCGGAGGGAATGTAGCATAAGGCTTAAGATGGAACAGTTCAAGAATAAGTCTGATTGGCTGTTTTTTTTTCTTTCTGGTCCAAACTTGTTTCTGGTAACAGCACCCCATTCAAGCAGCTGCTGAAACTGCCTGGTTGTTCCAGGCGGATCAATCAGGTTCTAATTTAGAGCTTCGGAAGTAAAAGCAAACCAGAAATGTTTATCAACTTTCCCTAACCAACAGATCGACCGGGTCTGTGAGACTGTCCTGCTGGGAAATCTACCTCGGAGGAAGAACCGCCAACCAAAGTGTGCTCACCAACGACCAGCTCCACCGTGGAGTTCTCCATCCGGACTCTGCCGTCTTCCTTTGGGATCTTCAAACAGTAGAACGTTCCAGCATCAGACAGCTGGACATCGGAGATCCTCAAAGACACGTTCCCGTGTTTGACCTCACTGTAGAACAGGCTCGTACGGAACTCAAAGCGCTGATGTTTCATCTCAAAGACCTCGCAGTTGTCCCGGTACACCAAAGCAGCCTTAGGTTTCAGGTCGGCCCGCGTCCACTCCACCGTTGGACTGTCATCAAACAGGGCTCTGTTCTCTAAGCTGCACGGCAGGATGACGGCTTCACCGACAACTGCAACCACCTGATGTGGCTGAACAGAAGAGCCAGCTGGGGACCAAACAAACAAACACTTAAACATTCCAAAAATATCAACATCTGTTGGAATAACATGAAACATAGGTCCAAACTTTGACAAATAGAGACAAGCCTGAGGTACATACTGTAGTTAAATTTGTTACCACAAGGTGGCGGGGTTTCCAAATCTGTGACTGAAAGTTTGTTTGCAGATGACACAGTTCAGTTTACTAAAGGAGAATTGCATTTATAAATATTATTAGGTTAATCATCCATCAACTAAAAAATAATAGTGCAGAGCAAGTAATATTATGGTCAAAAACCTGGAAAGTAAAAATAAATATAAGAAGAAAACCTTTAGTTGTTTTGTTTTTATTATAAAATAATAAAAAGAAATCCTCCAAATTTAAAGTCCCACACAATGAAAGTTCCATAATTACAAGATTTTTAAAGGAATTAATGCTGAAATATTCTTTAATCTGACAAAAATTTAGAGTTCTAGATCTCTGAAGTACATAGGTTGAAACCTGTAGCCTTACTTGACACAAGTAAATAAACAACAACAAAAAGAGCAGATGGTGCTGCAGATGGAAACCTGGTGTTAATATCTGCCTGAAACACGTAACAACTAACTGCTCCTGCAGCCCCACATTGACGGGTTTCTGATCTTCTCCTCTGCTGAAGCGTTTAGACCTTATTTCTTAGAGAAGAAGAATCCGTTACTGAAGCTGACGCCTCTCAGGAGCGCTCCTGTGGATTAGCATTTTAGTCTGAAGGAAAGCTCCAGAAAATCACTGGAGAATTTCTCTGAAGACCAAACCAGACTTCATGCTGGACTTCACACCAAAGGTTTAACTTTGTTCATTTTGGTGAAATTGTCGTCACATTTATGTTTGGTTTTTGGTTTCTTTCCGTTTCTGTCATCAGCTCTCCATGCTGCTGCTTTTTCAAAACATTTACAGACTCAATGACTTCAGCAGTCATGATCTAGAGCAGCTAGCTTTGAACTATTAAAGTTTCACTTTACTGTCCTCTCTGGGCAACATTTTTTTAATGTAGTTAAAATAATCATTAAACATGTTTCAACTTTATTTAGTTTTTGTTAAAAAAAACAAACACATTTGTCCAATCCATAAATCAACTCTCTTTTAAAAACCACTCCTATGAGACTTCTGTTTGCAGAGAGAACTTGTTGCTCAACATTTTTGCAGCGGTTGAGTCAGCTGATGAGGCTGAAACATGAATGATGATGTGAATCACTGCTGCTGCTGCACAAACATTTTGCCTCAAATCAGATCATCAAAACACAAACTAGAAGCAGAGAAATTAGAAATATTTTAAAGATTTCACAAAAAGTTAATAAGTTTTAAAATGTTGGCCATGTTGGCAGCGCTCATACATTTATATTCCTGCTCTGGTATCGAGAAACGTGCGGAGCCGCCCTACAGAGAAATGCGGAAAGTTTCACCTGTTCACATAAACAATTACTTTTCATTCTTACATCATTAGAGGCTTCAGGTGATCAGCAGGATGGGAATGCAGAAATGCCAGACCTTCAAGAAGGTTTAATAAAATGGTTCGGGGGATTTTCCACATCTCTACATAGAAATGTTAACGGATTATTTCTGGTGTGTACCTGAAACCAGGTAAGAACAGCTGTCTGTCTTTTGGAAATCATCCAGGTTTGTACTTTTATTAAGCCTGTTAAAGGTCTATTTTGCTAACTTGCCACGTACCAATAAATCCTGGATTCCAATGAATTTAGCATCACGTTGAATGAGCCAAGCACTGAAGAGACATTTTTAACGTAACTGAAAATAACTTCAGTGAGAAGGGGTTAAAAAAGGCCTCCATCTTTAAAAAAAACTAAAACGTATCTCAAGAAGAACATTTTATCTCCTGTGTGCACTTCACTGATAGTTTTCTATTCTCATCTACCAAATCTCCCTTCATATGCTTCATATCACCAGAAGAAAAGAATCGATGGTCAACCAAACACCTCAGAACACCCCCCTCAATATTGGAAAAGCCCTCTTTATCACTGACACCATTATCCTCGTCATCACTCCTCTCTTCGTAGAACATCAGAAAATCACTCGTTTCTAATTCCATTATTGTCTAAGCTGAATGAGAATTGTAGGATTTTTGCTGTTATTGGTTGATTGACTTCATCAATGAGTGAATCGTGCCATGTTGAAATGCTGTTCCAAAGGACAGACAATAAAGACATTTAAAGACAAACCTTTGTAGTGAAGCTTAAATCTTTTCATCCGTCCGTCGTTTGTCTTTTAAGCAGGAAAACAAACACTTGCGCTGTCTGTGTGTGTGTGTGTAAGTTACCGAAACTAGGTTGCTGTTTGTTATAGTCCCTTCGTCCCTTCAAGCCCTAGATCTACCAATCTAATGAATAATTGGGGGCTCGTCCAAAAAATCACAATGTTCGATCTACAGGACTGTGGTCGATCACTCGACCAATCCTCAACAGGATTTATGTCGTAAGCTAATGTCATGATGCACGAGTGTCTCAAAGCTGAGTCTTAAAGAAGAAAGAAAAATCCATGTGGTGGTCACTTCTTTGCTTAAACGAACAAGCCCTCAGAGGTTCCTCATCATCTTTCCTGCTTTTGAGACTAAAGTTTATTACTGCCACACATCTCGGAACACGGGGGTGTTGGTTTACTCTGAACCTCATGCTTACTAATACAACAAAACCCACTGTCACAGTAAAAACCAGCGCTGTTTAAATCAGGAAGTGGCTAAATGTGCTGCAACTGACTTGCTAAACCTAAAGTTTTGTCATGTGAGAAATGTCCTACCTGAAAAACCGAGTAGAGAGAGGAGGAAGAGGAGAAGACGAGGCATCCCGAGTGCTTTTTCAGCTGTTGATGAACAGATGAGAGAGAAAAACAAAAAGCTTCACTCATAAAATACATTCTTTGTGGCAGGTAACACAAGGCTCCTCCCACGAGAATGTGTGGCCTTATGACTTCATTCATTCCATTCCATTCAAACGACCGGTATTCCAATAGAGCTCCCTACTTTCTGTTTAAACTACGCTGTATCTTTTTTCTAAACAAACAAAACAGTCATTTTTCTTCAATTGAAGTTACTTTTATGTAAAAGTTACTTTTATAATTAGTTTATTTTAATTACTATTACTATTACGTTTACTGTTTTACAAGTAATTTTCAATTATTTAATAGTTATACAAATAATTTAGTTTTTCTTACTTTTTTTCATTACATACAAGTTACTCTTATTTTTGTGTACTTGTATGTATTACTTACTATTACTTAATTTTGCACAATAGTTACTTTTGATTTTTAATATTTACAAATGTATTAATTTCTTTTTGCCTATCAGTGTCAGCATCCGGTCAGCCGGTTCCCTCTCCGACCACCAGAGGGAGCCATCGCCAGAATGCTAACTGCCTCTGTTCTCTGAACACTCCAACTCCCAGCATGCATTGGACCTCAGCCATCTTGTCTGCACCAGCTGCTTCTCATCAGCTCATCACCATCACTGCATTTATGCCAGCTCACCTCTCTGTTCCATGCGTAGTCTTGAACCTCCTAGTGATTGGTCAGTCTAAGCGGTCTCGGTATCTGTCTGCCTGTGTGTGTTTTTGAATCTTGCATGTTTCCTTCGTCTCCCGTCTTGCTTCCCAATTTGGCCCTCGCCTGTCTCGCCCACGCTTTGCCTTGTCCTCCTGTGATGTTCATTTCACTGTTCGCATATGGATCCACACGCCTCAGCTTCGTCCTTACAATCAGTTAGTTTTTAATTATAGCTGTTTTTACTCTATAAATACTTCTATGAATTAGTTACTTTTGTTCACCAGTTACTTTGGCTTATTTTCTATTTTACATATTCATTACTTTTACTTACTAGTTGTATACATTTGTAACTTTTACTTAGTAAATCCTTATGAGTTACTTTTGTTTAGTAGTTACTTTTACTTATTGTTTAAGTAATTACTTTTACTTACTTGTACTCCTTATTAGTCACTTTTGCTCACTACTTACATTTTACTTATTTGTTACTTTTACATCATTTTAATATTAGTTACTTTTACTTAGTCAATCCATGGACTCAGTTATTTTTTCTTTTGAGTTTTGCTTTATTTATTACTTTAGCTCGAAGTTAATTTTACTTGTGAAAGGCTTTCACTGTTTAGTTATTTCAACTTACTCGTCACATTTGCTTCTTAGTTATTTTCACATATTAGTTATTTTCACTTGTTATTTTTTTTTAGTTTATTTTACTAAGTAATGAGCTATAAATACTTTACACTGCTTTTTCTTACATTTACTTTTTTGTTTCTTTTACTCATTTTTTCTTACTTAATAGTTAATTTTACAATTTTACAAATTACTTTTATTAATAGTTCTTTTCACTTATTAGTCTGTTTTTCATATTAGTTACTTTTATTACTAGTTAATTTTATTTAGTCATTGATCCGTCAAGTTGGTGTAGCACAGATTTATGTGTCTTGTTAGATTGAGTCCCCATGTCCGTGTGCTGAAGCGCATTTCATTAGAAAAAAAGTGTTTCCATTGCGGTTTTGCCATATATGTCCATTTCAATGCGCCCCAAAAATCACCTCCAAGTGCAGAAACTTGTTTTCAATAAATGCAAGTTTTTTTTAAAATGTTGGTGTTTCTATTAAGCAAATTTAGTATCGCAAATCCAATTTGCGCAAATTCAGAGGAAATGGAAACTAAATTCTTTTAAATCATCTTTTCAAATCATTGTTTGCTCCTCTTGAACACATTCCTGGTTGTTCATTCACCAGCAGTTTGACAGTAATCTAGAATAAAACTCACATTATCCCATAGATGTTGATGTTCAGAACCTCTTCTGTCAGATTATCAGAGTGTGCAGAGGGGGGGGGGGGGGGTTCTCTCTCTGTTTCCATCTATCCATTCATCTATCCATCCATCCGTCTTGTTTAGTGCCCAATGATGCACTTTTGTTTAAATGAAATTCTTTGGTATTTTCTATGTATAGCAATGTTCATGAGATCAAATGTTATTTGTGTTTCCTTTTTTTATATAGACCCCAATGAGGACATTGTTGATGTGATATGCATGTTTGTTTGTGTTTTGACGTGCTTTTATGTATTTCAAAAATATATGTTGTAAAACGTACAAAAAAATATATAAATAGTTAGCTTTAAATTTTCAGTTTTAATCAAGTTATTTCTTTTTTTCCTTGTTACTGATCCAAAAAAAAATGATCCGAACAGTGACGCTAAAGCCGAACTATGAGTTTTGTGATTCATTACACCCCTACCAAGTATCATACCACCTTCTTGACTTGAAAATCTGTCATTTCATTACCATGAACCACCCTATATTCTGGAACTCACATGAAACTGATTTCAATGTTTAATTGGTCTAATCTGAAGAGATTTTCATAAAGGTTATACAGAGTATCTGGCCTGCTGTCTGACAATAATGATGACACTGAAGGAGACAAAGAATACCTGCACTAATCCCACTGTATGTTGTTCTATCCACTGTTAGCAAAAACAAAGTGCTAGAAAACACAGACTGTTGAGTTTCTGCGTCTCTTGACCCATCTGTGAAAATTAGTATGAACCGCGTCTAAGACTACGGTTATATATCCCAACTTCCCACCAATCTGCATTTTGCAGTAGGACATTCCAGGTGGATCGTCTGTACTCCTGTCTCGGCCTAAACCTCTCCTCTGGCTCGTCTTGCACCACCAGCTGTCCCACAGTTTCATCTGGATGAACATGAACTTTTTAACCATGTAGTTGTAGAATTAGATAAGCTAATTCTTCTTTAACAGTTTTAGCACATCGCCTGGCCGTCCTGGGAGAGGATCCCTCCTTCATGAGGGCATCCCTGAGGTTTCTTATTTTATCCCCAAAATCTGTTTTTTTAGGAGTTTTTCCTCGCTGAGAAGGAGCGCTTAATGGCAGGGATGTCAGTTTAGTGTAACAACCAGCAACTGTTTATGTTGTACAACTGACTTTATGTTTTTCTGCACAAATAGCAGTATGAAGCGCATAGAGACAACTGCGTTGTGAGATTGGGCGATATAAATTAAATTAAATTGAATTGTGACCTTATTGCAAGTTTTTCAGCTAAATTGGAAGGTTGCTGTGGAGCAACTTTTGTAATTGGGAGGCGGCAATCTCTATTTCATAGACAGCACGGCAGCTGGGTAGGTTTGAAGAAAAAGTAAAAACTAAACGGAGACCGGATGATTTTTTTAATATTGGTCAGTGTACACCCAGGCACATTTCAAGGTTGCACGGTGACAGTCCAGTGACAAGTGGGTGGCAGGAAGGCAGCAGCATGATTATTGACTGATAGAAGGGTCTCCAAGGTCCCCTAAATCGTCTGATGATCGACCGATTTCAGACAGCCACCCTACTGCCACTGTGCTGCCGCCCTACTGCTACTGTACGATCTCAACAATCGTACAATAGCAGCGTGGGTTGCTGACATGGACTGGCGATGACCAGACGCCTATCTAGCAATCCTTGCCACCATGGGTCCAAATGGGGAATGCTGATAGCACCACAGTGACTTCGAGACCTGCGTGTTGATAAATTGCGCTTGATGCTGAGAAGAATACAAACAAGACAGAACATTGTACTTTCTTGGGAGGAATGTTGTCTTAAAATGTTTAAATTGACAAGGATATAATGTGTCAAAAATCTGAGTTGTGACTGCCTAGTGGTGAGGAAAGGCCTGCTTTTCATATACCCTCGGGCTACCGAGCGGCTGGCTGCACTTGATATGGATGGCCGCCATCCAGAGACATCTACACATCGTCCAATCAGAGCTGCTATCTCCGCCCAGTTGTCGCCCAATTTCATAATGACCTTGTCCCCACCTGACTCACTGCTGCCGTCTGCATTCATGGCCACACAAATGATTTTTTAAAAATGTGGGTGGCGACAGCTTATCTTGACGATTCTGCCAATGTCACCACATTGCGCTGTGGGAGTTGTATTTGTGACTGTACCATCCTCATTTATTCTGTCACGATTTTTCTCCTGTATGACCTCCATCCACATACGAAGGAAAAAACATAGGTTTTATTTCGGGAATATCATCCACACCAACGTGTAGATTCATGTTCTCCTTTATAAATACAATTTACCACCACTCAAACCAAACAGAAGAGCAACTAGGTCATTCACGTTTTTCCTTAATGCCACACGCATAGTGATACATGGACACATGCTTTTGTTGCTCGGCACATGCTCTGAAGTTTCAGTGACTCTGACCCCGTTATGCACTGATGGGATGATGACGCCTCAAGAAGTGTTTTGATATATTACCCAAACTGTGTTGACACTGTATTGTTTTTGTGTTGCTCCCTTTCGTTTTTAATGTCATCTCTGTTCATAATTTATACGAATTTTTATAAAATAAAAATATTAGTATTTTAGCTCAATAGCTTCCAAGTCATGTGATCAATTGAGTCAAAATCAATGCTGGATTATAGAACTGCACTGGCTACATGAGACACACCTCTTGTTCATAATTTAATCTCTGTTCATAATGTATACGAATTTTTAGATTTAAATATTAAGTCGATAAGAGTTTTAAACAAAGGGCCCATGCTTGAACTATCCGTTTTATTTTGAAAAGAGGAAGTCAGTACACGCTTCCGTTATCTGCTCTGTACATAAGAGTCGTCATCTGAGTAGACCGTGACGTTTACCGAACGCCAGTTCACCATTTAAAACCATTGTTTTCTGTTTGTTTACCGAACGCCAATGTGAGTTCAACTTTTTAAAAACATTGTTTTCTGTTTGTTTACCGAACGCCAATGTGAGTTCACCTTTTTAAAACATTGTTTTCTGTTTGTTTACCGAACGCGCAGGACTTTAACTGACAGAAACACGTTAGAGAAAACCTTTTCCTGATACCGTGCGTTAGATAAGGCCAAAAGTGTTTTTTTTATGTGCTGTTTGCAAAAAAGGACATTTTTTTAAAGTGTTTAAAAATTCGATGTTCTTAATGCTCAACTTTCACGGGTCTGGCGTGCTTCCAGAGCCACATCCGGATTTTTTTTTGTCAAAAGCGAAACTAAAAAAACAAAAACAAGTGACGCAGTTACAGTTTCTTACCCAAGAAATTCCTTTCAGTTCGTAACATTTTACGGATGTTTATGTTTATTTCAATAAATCCAAGCATTTTAACAAAATAGGTTTTATTACAAACACAGATGTGAAGACTGTTGATCATACAGGATGGTTTTTAAAGAGCTTTTCTGCTGTAAACAGCACAAAGACATAAAGTCTATGGACAGAAAATAAAGTAATTTCAACAGAGGAGATGTAAGTAAAAGACATGGAAATTAGGGAATGATAGGCAGCATATTAATTAGAAAACACTGTCCTTTAACTCTGTTCAGGAAATCTGCAGCGATGATGTCATTTCCTGTAGCGCGCAGGTGCAGATGTTATGCAGAACAGTTGACTGTTCGTTAGAACAGAACTTTATCTTTACTTTTGGTTCTTTTTTTCCCAGAATGTCATGATGCAGAGATGTTTGCAGCTTTTGCTCACCTGGCTGCTCCTGGTGACGTCTGTCAGAGGTAACCAGAGTGGGGGTTGAATTGTCAAACTCTCTGGTTGGAACCAATCAGCTGTTTTTGTGAGACGGCCGTGTTTTCTGCTGAGTCAGCTTTAGTTTTTTAAAACAAATGCAGTATTCCAGCTCCTCCTGGAAGGTACACTCGGTGGTGTTCAGAGGGGCCGTGCACGTTCAAAGGGATATGAACCTTAAGAGGTTTGTGCAGGTTGAGAAGATCATGTGCATTCAAAGGGTTGTGCACATTCAGAGGAGGGTTGTGCGTAATCAGACCTGTGCACTTTTAGATGGTCATGCACGTTACGACCTGTGCACGTTCAGAGGGTCATGCACTTTCAGATATATGTACATTCAAATCAATGCACACTCAGAAGATCATATGTATTTAGAGGTTCATGCAAGTTCAGCCTTGTGCATGTTCAGATCCATGCACATTCAGAGGGTAGTGCATGTTCAGATAGTTGTGCACGTTTAGAGGGTAGTGCATGTTCAGATCCATGCACATTCAGAGGGTAGTGCATGTTCAGATAGTTGTGCACGTTTAGAGGGTAGTGCATGTTCAGATCCATGCACGTTTAGAGGGTAGTGCATGTTCAGATAGTTGTGCACGTTTAGAGGGTCATGCTCATATAAAGAGCCATGAACAATCAGAGCATTGTGTACAGAGGGTCGTGCACGTTCACACCTGTGCACGTTTAGAGGGTTGTGCACACTCATGGAGTCCTTGTGTTTAGGTCTGTGCACATTCAGAGCAGCTGAGCATCACTGCGTTTCTTTCTGGGGTCATTTAAGTGCTAAACCAGTTTTCATCAGGAGACTTTCAACAAAATGATCATTAAAAAAAGTAGAAACTGTGTTTTTGTTCTTCATCCTTTACATTACAGATAAGTCACATAAAGATAACAGCATAAACTCTAAATGTGTGTGTTTGTTTAATAGTTTGATGTCATTGCAGGAAATGAGTGTTTGTTCTGTGCCCTTGTCCCTTTAAACCCGGTTCTTTCACGTGTAACTCGCTCCTCTGCAGAAATGGAGGAATTTTCACCATAGAGGTAGAAAAGCCTCATAATCCCGTATTAAAAAGCAAACTCATGTTCATTTTTTCTTTTTTTTCTGCTCCGATGGGAAGATTTTGGACAAACAGAGACGATAGATCAGGTTTTTCAGGTCAGAACTGAAGGAGTTTTTCTGTTGTGGATGTTTGTAACTACCGTTGTTTCTCTAAATATCAGCGAGTTTCAGAGAAAGTAAAAAACTTTTCAAGAAAAACACGTGAGAACCAAACCATAAAGGTTTTATGCTGATTACAAACGAAACCTCTTTTCTTTGCTGTGAGATCTGCCAGATCCCTCAGTGATTTGAAGACACTTTGATAAACTCCTCTTTTTACTCAGACTTTTAACTCAAGCGAGCAGATCTAGTGGGCCGGCTTGTTATCTTTATTGTTTTCATTGTCTCATTGCTTTTGTTCCATTGATGTTATTGTTGTTGTTTATGAAATAATCGACAGGATTAAGCTGAGAGGATGAACCAATGGATGAAGCCTCTTCACCTTGTTTTGGGGAAGCTAAACGGCGTCTTCATTGATCTTTTCTCAGGACTGACAGCTCCTCCCCCCTCCATCGTCATGGTGGAAGTCGGCGCCGACGCCGTGTTGCCATGTCACCTTGGACTCGCTGTAAACCTCTCTACGCTGAGAATGGAGTGGGTCCGATCCGACCTGCCCAGCGGCTTCATTTTTGTGTGGGTGGAGGGGAGAGAGCGGGTGGAGCACACATGGCGGTCTTACCGAGGACGCACGTCTGTGCTGTTTGATGGGATGAAGCGGAGAGAGGTTTCCCTGAAACTGACCAACGTGACGGCGTTGGACGAGGGGACGTACATCTGCCGGGTTCCACAGCACAGACAGAGCTGTTCGGTTCAGCTCCTGCCCTGTAAGAACACAAGTTTGTCATCTTCAGGGTTTTATTCTTGATTGTTTGTTCAATGCTCTGAATTTTAAAGAAAAGAAATCTTTCAGACAAAAGTGTAATCCTTGGACATGAATTAAGAAGCACCAAATGACAAACTGCATCTTTACCTGAGTCATAACAGTGTGGCTTTGTGATCATATTCACCTGATGAAGAGTTTTTTTAAAAGAGAGAAAAGGCTAAACGTAGAATATGATACAGTTCCTGTCCAAAAAATTACTTTTTCCTTCATTAAACTCCATAAATACAAAGTAACGGTAACACTTTTAGTTCTTATTTCCCATCTAATGACTCCGAGCATCCATCTACCACCACACCTGGGTTCTGGTTGCAAACCCAACGCTCCTGATGGGATGTTTTCATCACAGCTGATGAGACCTCTCAGCAGCTTCTGCGTAGGGATGGGAACCGAAACTCGTTGGCCAAGTTGGTACCGGTATCCAGTACTACTGGTACCGTATCAAACATGGATTTCGATGCTTCATTTTAGAGCTTTGTTTCAGACATGTTAACAACTTGTATTCAATTCAACTGTATTATTTAGGCATCATTTAACCTTTCCAGTCATTTTGGGTGGTTGTGGCCATGAGGGGGAGCGGAGTTTCAATCAAAATGCCATGAGAGCAAAAGTTCTGCTGTACTTCACAGTACTAGATCCTAATTCAATGGCCTGATGGATCAGAGTGACGTGTACGACGCTCAAAAAAAAAGGATTCATTGCACGTTCATGTTTTAGGAAAGAATTGGCCTGTTTTGTTACTTTTGAAGCACCGCTTTGAGCACCAGAACCATTTCAGAAGTACCGGTTAAGCTCCGGATAAAATCCACCCATTCCTAATTCTGCGTGTTTGCAGGCATCCTAAAGCCAGTGGGCCTGGTCTGTTTCAGTTATTCTTTTTCTACTTTTTGTTACGGGAAAATTCCTCAAATTTTCTATCGTCAGTATTTACCCACAATGCTTTGTGTTCCTTACAACTTTGACTGGCTTTCTTTTGAAGAGTCTGAGTTGGCAGCAGTTTACATTTAACAACTGAACTGATAGCAATTCATATTTCATATGTTACGGAAATGACTAGAAACTGGCTGAAGTAATGAGTAAAAGTGGTTTGAGAATCAACCAGTAAAAACCAGAATTGGGTTTTGAATTTCTGCTCAACAGAAGAATTTATAAAGAACAAAATAAGACTCCATCTGGTGGAGCTTTCATTGACAGAGTTCTTTAAAGGGAGCTCCTGGCCTTACGGCTCTCTTGTGCCTCGTCCGGCAGACGCGTCTTCGCCGCCAGCGGCCAGTGTGGTCAGGGAGGTGGGAAACGCAGCAGAGTTGCAGTGCGAGTCTGCAGGCTGGCATCCAAAGCCGGACGTTTCATGGTTGGACGAGACTGGAGAGCTTCTGCCTCCTGAGTCTGTTGAGACGCCCAGAGATGCAGACGGCCTCTTCAGGGTCATCAGCAGAGTCAGTGTGGACAAGAGGAAGAGCAGCAGCGCCACCTGCAGACTTCAGACGCAGAGCATCGCCCAGAGCAGAGAGACTTTCATACGCATTCGAGGTGAACTGAGTTCATATGTTCACATTATTCTGAAGGGGTTTTCCTGTAAGTCCTGACTGACTGTCTGTGCCTGCAGTCCTGTCCTGGTACATGTATGGAATCCTGGTTGTTGGTTTGATTGGCGTCTGTGTGGCTGCAGTGTTCCTACTTCACGATGTCAGACTCAGGTAAAACTTGTTTTTCTCTCATATTTTCATAAAGCTGCGTTCATCCGCCTCTTTTTCGACGTGCAGAAAATTCTCTGCTCGCAGCGTGTTAAAAAAGGTGTTCCATGACGCCCTGGCTGCGAGTGGGAGGAGCTACTAGCTAATGTTCTTAGCTTGATCGCGGTGTCTGTGTTTTACGGAGGATGTTTAGAGATCAGGTTTAGTTATGTCGAAAAGCTCGACAGCAACATCTGTGATCACGTCTCCATGTTTGGGTTCATGAGCCGGGACGGGCTCCACGCTGCCCCGAAAGGGAAACGACGGCTTAAGAAAATGACTGGAAGTTCAGGACAACTGTGGATCAATCCATCATAATAGATGTTTTCTACCCGCTGTCACTGAAAACGTCACATGCCCAAAGTTAAATCCTAGATTGGTTGGCCTGACGCAGCGACCTCCCCAGAGTTGAGATATTTTAACTCTGGCACTGCTCAAGTTGCACCGCTGTCGACCGCGTCTGTACCATTGACTTAATGATAAAACTGGTCGCCTCTGCCGCGCGAATCGTGTTGGGTATGAACGCAGCGTAAGTGTCACATATTCTGTGTTACTTACTTACCTGAAGGATATAACACATTCACGTAAAACGACTTTCATGCTTTGCTGTTTTCAAATTTGCCAAAACGTTTAATGTGTTCAATAGTGTCGCATTCGACTTCTGTAAAGCCGTCTCCATCGACATCATTATTTTCATTTTGTTTAGTTGTTGCTTTTCACAGCACACAACAATAAATTTCCCAACATCCTTATGTTTGATGACAATGAAAGTTGACAGAAAGAAGAGAACTTCTTAACTCTGTCCCATTTAACTAAAATGTACGATTACCGAATTATACATACATAACAACAGAATGTATAATTTGCTTTTTCCACTTCTTCAATCGTCTTTGCTTTTCTATTACCCTCCATGAACCGCCACCTTATTGCGGTGGAGGGGTTTGAGTGATCTCAGTAGCTGTCTGGAGTATGACAGTATCAGTTTGATTCTAGTTAGTTTTTCTTTTGACTTCTTCCTTTTCTTTTTTGTTTTCCAACAAAAGTGTTCAGGTCTTGTAATCATTTCTCCAGGTTTCACCCAGGCTCAACTCCAGTGGTTGCAGTTTCTTTTTCTGTTTATTTTTGAAAACAACTGTTACAGCAAGGGTTCCTAATGAAAAACAAAATCACGAGTTAAGTGTAAACTGCCATCGCTACTAGAGCTCTTAGGAAGTTGGAGTGTTGGATGTTAGTTAAAGAAACTAGAAGTTAAAGAAAAAAGAAACAAAAAAGAAACACTAACTACAATCAAACTAATAATGTTGCTAAAATCAGGAAAAGAAAACGCTAAAAACGGGAAAAAAGAATGCTGTGTAATGCTGGGGAGCCGAGCTAACAATTATGTTGTAAAAAAAGCTTTGGTCATTGTTCTAACCACTTGACCACACAAGAAACTTTGAAAGAGACTCAGACCATAGCTCCCTTATTCAAGCACAGCGGCGTTTTCGATGCACGTAGGTGACCCCACAAAGGGCAGCAAAAAGACGGAACACTGCACCTTCCTCTTGGTCATGTTAACATTGAAATCCCCCTAAAAGGGGCGGGGCGGCAGGAAGCCACCTCCTCCTTGATTGGACAGTGATTTATTGCCATCCAATCATAAAGACGTGTAAAGACAGGGACACAATTCGCAACCGCAACTTCAGGAGCTCGCACCCAGTTTTTTGCTTCGCATATGCAAAAAACGTGCATGCAGATTCCTTTTTATACATTTGCAAACCTACATTTTTTGGGCAGATTTATTTTGCTGTATGATGAAACTTGATTTATGTGTGAACATGGAGTTGCGGTTGTGAATGCATCCAGTTGCGGTTAATTAAAACTTTGTGGCCTTATATTGAACCCATTAAAACTGACATCTTCAGCTCCAGATAATACGAACTGAGCATGCTCCAACTTCTGTAAAGCATTATTGCTCCGCCCACATCCCCATTTTCAGAACATCCCATCAAATCAATGAATAACCACAACTAAAAGAAAAAACAAAACTAAAATAAAAATGAATTCTGTTTTTTTTTTTTTTTCCCCAGGAATCACGTTGTTTCTGGAAAACATGCTAAACTGGAGACAAACGCTCCAGCAAATCAAGACCCTCAGACGCAGCAGAAAGTCCAGGTCTAACTCCAGAAAGACTGGAACCACAGATGTGGACTGCATCTTGGTTTATGGTTTCATTCACAACCAACCAAGAACATGAGAGGTCCTGTTACCATGACAACAAACTCTTCTGATTGATATGTTTGCACTTACAGGGCTGCACGGTGGCGCGGTGGTTAGCGCTCTTGCCTCACAAGAAGGTTCCTGGTTCAAGTCCTGGCTAGGGGACTTGAAACAGTCACTAATGGGGGACCTTTCTGTGTGGAGTTTGCATGTTATCCACGTGCATGTGTGGGTCTTCACCGTGGCCTCCGGCTTCCTCCCACCGTCTAAAAACATGATTCATAGGTTAATTGGTCACTCTAAATTGTCCCTTAGTGTGGATGTGAGTGTGAATGGGTGTGTGACTGTGGCCCCTGCGACAGACGGGCGACCAGTCCAGGGGCGGCGCCCCTGCCTTCGCCCATGAGTAGCCGGGTTAGGCTCCAGCAGCCCCGTGACCCCGAAAGGGATAAACCGGTTCAGAAAAAAAAAAAAAATGAATGAATGGCACTTAAAACAGTAACTAAAGCTTATTTTTGTATTTATTACCACCCATACTTGGGTATGGGTAGCTAAGCTGTGATTGGTTCGTGAGTTTCACCACCTGTATTTTTTCCTGGTCAGGTTTTGCGTTCAGTCAGACTTGGCGTGATGTTTCTGGGTCCTCTGTGGTTTCAGCTCACTTTTCTCTCTGAACTGTTCTGAGTTCAAAGACCTGAAAGCTGGAGACATGCAGGTTTCTTAAGAACCAAATATTTTATATCCACACAGTCACAGAGAAACGGTTTCTCTACTTATTTTCTGTGATGCTGCTAGATTTCTGAAAAACACTTTCTTACAGTACAATCTGAAAAGCCTTCAGGTGAAGCTGGTACAAGAGAGAACTCAGTATAATTTTTTTAAGTTGAAAAACTTAAAAAAAGTCCAAATGGACCGGCACATTTACGTTTGTAGGATGATGCACAGATGTAATTAAATGCTTTAAAGCGATTTGAATGTCAACAATATACAAGCACAGAATGATGGGAAGTTTTTTTAATTTAATTTAATTTTTTGATTTGAGCAAAACCCATCACCACAGATATGAACATCCAGCCAAAAGAACACGCCAGAGCAGAACACTTAGCAAAACAAAATGTTCTCCTGTTCTAAATGACAACGTTCATATTTCCTACAGTATTTCTTTAACACTTTTCTAAAAAAAAATCCTTGTGTGTCATTGACAAATGTTCATTTAAAGTGTCTCTGATCTGCAGTAAAGTCGATCCTGATGAGCCTTCATCACATGTACCCGTGCAGGGGTTGACTCATATGAATTCTGGGGTTGTCTGGGTTCGTGGAGGGTCATAAAGAGGAGCGGGTGCTTCTTACGGTTCATACGGGCACTTTAACAAACATCATGAAAATGGAATGTACCATTGTTATGCATGTGGTAGGTGTATCGTGAAGTATCCATAAGACTACTGGAGTTACACGCCAGTGTGTCCTTACAACACACTCTAGTACTGGCTCCTTACTGACCGTGCATGAATGACATACACATATGATGTGCACATGATGGCTAAGTGCCTGTAGAAGGTCCACTCAAACTACACGTGAACAGCATTTACAGGATCCTTATGCAGTTGACAGGATTTGAAGGGGTTAAAAAGGTGAAAAATCTGGACAACACGCCTGCACATCATCTACTTTCCCTTTATTTGTCCTCATGTGTTGTAGAAGTGTTCACTACTACCAGACAGCCCATATCCACCCATAAGCACAGTTGTGACGAAGGCTCCAACACTGACATGTTCTCATTATGGATAGATTATTTTCCTGCAGATCAGATAGGATAACTATGCAAAAAGTGGAGGAGACTTAAGTCAGAAACGGCCTTCCGACAGAAATGTTACTGTATTGATGTGTCATTGCACTGCAACTGGTAAAATGTTTTTATTTTGTACATTTTTATCAATATTTGAATGGCATTGTGTTTTATTGAATGTTCAATGTGGTTAATAGTTTTTGTAAAACAACGTGGAGCATTAAACTCATTTCATTAATAAACGTTTTCTGACTGTGTTGAGTTCATGGGAGCTCTGTTTTTCCTGACACTATCGCCCGGTTTATTCTGGTCTCCCTTGTGGTAGTGAAGCAGGGCGGTCGACCTCTCATGGGAAGATTGCAGGTTTGGTACCCACCATGCCTGCCCATGTGTCGAAGTGTCTTTGGGCAGACCATGAACCCCACATTGCTCTTGGCGGTTATAGGTTATAGGTGAACAGGACTGTAAAACACTTCAGGCCTTCAGAGAAGGTAGAAAAGCTCTATAGACGTAGACGCTAATGCTAGACAGACTAATGAAAATGGCATTTTTTTCTCATTTATTATTAATAATATCGAGAGAATTTTTGTTTGTCAGATCATAGAGGTGAAATTGAATAATTTCCCGTAGCACAGCTGTTGATCGGCTCTACTGATTTTTTTAACTACCTCATTGCTCATCTGCTTCTAGAATTTAGTCGCCCCACTGTCTTAAAAACTTCAGCTTGAAGTAAAAAGTCTTCCAACACGGCAAAAAGACCCACTTCCAATGGTTTTTGTCAAGAATCCTGTCTCCTCTTTGGCTTCTTTGATCACTTCCTTACTCCTGTTAATGTCTCTCCATCTCTCAAGACCAACACTGAGACTCCTGTCCCCAAGAAGAATGAGGCAGACCTGAAAATAATCTTAATCTCTGGCCCATCTTCAATCTCCCATTTATTTCTATTAGTTTCTGCCCTGCTAACAACCCAAGACATGAAGCTCCAGATGACCGAACTTGATCCTTCAAGAACACTCATGAGGCAGTTTGTTTCATGCTTCAAATGTTTAATTAAAGGAAAGTTCAGAAAAGAAGAACAAAAACCACAGTAAAGTTTAGCTTTCAGCATTTTTCAATTGGGTCTTTCAAATCAGAACAGGATGGACCATCCAGCCTCATCTGATATGTGACTTTTTACTATAGTCTGCATTCCAGAAACTAAAGCGAAAATTAAAAATGAAAGAAATTAGAGGCATGAACTCAAGCAGCAGCAGAGCTCCACCAACGCTTGTTGTCTTTATCAGGACTGTGTGACGGCTGTCTTCACATTTTCTTGCGGCAGACGTATGGCAGACGCACAAAACATTGTAAATCGTCCCAACATTTTGAGCCTGGAAGGGGCAAAAGCAAGTCAATATGTAATTTTTCTCTGTTTAATATATATATAACTTTTCTCAATTTTGTGTAGCATTGCATTTATGAATCCCACTTTTATCTCCAACATTTAAAAAGAAAATGCACTCACTTGAAAAGTTCATTTGTGCACAGTTCTGATTGTGTCTGATATTATTGGGCTCTCCGGGACACCAGTTGGTGTAATGGAAATTGCTGCCATCACTCCACAACCAAACACCCTCCTGGAGGAAAGTAAATGGTAAATTGTTTATTTTGTGGCACCTTTCTTCCCTCCCAGCCCCAAAATGCTCTTCAGTCAGACTTCAATAAGCCATTCTTAAATTTAAACTCTGACTGACACAGAACTTCCATTAAAGCCACTAATCAGGCCATCTTTAACAATGTGGAACGCTGTGCCACCTAAAATGAGTCCATCATTGTATGTATGCCCATAATTACCTCCTGGGCGTCAGAGCCTCCAATCCAGGCTTCCTTATATTCATGAGAGGCAGTCATTATCAGCCTTTGAATCAGATGGTACTCTTCGATGCTGTGAACAGATGCAAGGGTTGCCCCCATGAACCTGCAGCTCCTCTACAAGAAGGATTAAGACACGAGAGGATGAATACCCCAAAGCACAATAATGCCGTACTTTAAAGTATAACAGTCAAAATACAGGGAAACCAACTTCAGCTTGAGCCCAAGTCTTGGGTGCAGGAATGTAGCGGAAACAGCTTGTTTTGATCTGTGACCAGCCGTTACCACAACGTCTCCAACGCTTCACCAGCTCATTCGTAGCTAAGAAGAAAACAAATATGAGAACACATAACTCATTTATACATTTGTTTGTTTAGAAAACTGTGAACAGTTAGAGGCGATTTGTCTTTTTATGTAAGTTTTTGAGCAATTTAAATATTTTGTGTATAAAATAAAGTGGTCTTTAGGTGAACAGTTGAATCAACTGGTTTTCAGTATGACGTTTTAGGTTACAGTGGATGCAGTTTGTTTTTCACAAATAAAAGAGTGGCTTGGAAAGTTTTTGTCATTGGCTTACTTCACGGAGTAAACATGAAGTATGAAGTTGAATGGGATACATTGCCATTAGCTGTGTTTACATGTGCAACATGTATTTAATCTGATCCAAGATCAGATTAGACTTAACCTGTGTAAACGGACCCCGAAAAAATGTATCCAATTAAAATAAACGTTGACATCCGTCACATGTTTGATCAGAATATAACATTTTGACGTACAGAACTATCTAAAAAACCGGAAACAGCCATAGAAGAATACAATACAATACGGTCCTTGATTTTTGTGGGTTGTGCTAAAAGAAAGTGGATACCATCCTCTGTTTTCATCAATCAAACAGTTAGTTCGGATTTAAAATAGTTTCTGTATTCAGATCAATCTGGATCATTTTTATCTGTATTTTCTTAATTGCCCAAAGTGGGCAACCCAGAGCTAAATCAAAGTGTTGTTGGTCAAATCTCTCATACTGACCCATTCTTTACCTGTAACTTGCTGATTTAACATTCTCAATTTCAATGTGCTGATTAAACAAATCCATTTAAATCATGTTTATTACTATTTTCATTTAGCTGCTGAATTAAACTTTGAAAAAAGAAAGTTAAAATACATAAAACAAAATTCTCTTTATCTCCAACATTTTTGTAAAAGGCTAGAATGGAAACCTACTAACCTTCAGATTTTTTCAAATCAGCGTCCGGGACAGCTGTGGAGAAGAGGACCATCAGGCTGTGTGTTCAATTCCCTGAAAGTGTGTCTTTAAAAGAGAAAAAACTCACCAGCAGCTTTGATCTGAACCATCACAGCACAAACCAGCACACACACGGCCAGCATTCCCAGCATTCCCATGATGGAGACGATGCCGATGGTTCCACTAGACAAAGAGACAGACGTTAAAAAACATAACAGTTCTCATTGATCAAATGACTTGAACGTTGATTGAAACCTAAACACAGAGGCTCTTCTTCTGTCCCAGCCTGAACCTGGAGTCCTGGGGAAGAGGACCTGCTTATGAGGGTTCTTCAAATCACGACCCCTCCCTCCACTGAAGAACAAACACATCAAGAACATTTCTAAATAAGGTGCTGACCAAGTCAGACCCGCACACCCCCTCTTTGAAGGGTTTGATATTTTCTTACCAAACTGGTGTTACAGGCTAACACAAACGTGTTCTTTTTTAAGAGTGTTGAGTCACTGTTGGCTCCGAGTGGGTCACAGAGGTGTGAAAGAGTTTCTGGTTATCAGCATCTGTCCTCATCAACACCATGACTGTGCTGGCTGCTACATCCCAAAACTCACAAGTTGGGCTGAGGTACCACCTTCAATGAAAAAGGACTTTAAAAAATCATAACTCATGATTTCAGACCAACATCTAAAAGAAAATGGTTTCAGCTTCATAGAAACTGCCTCCTGTGCACAGCAATGGGACACTGTGAGATTTCAAGCTGCTGAGGTCCAACAGTTACATCTGATTGTTGTTTGTGTGTTTTGTGCACCATTAAGTATTAGTAAGTCCAAAATAAGTTGCACGCACTCAGTAAGTGCAAATAGTGTGATCCGTATGACAATGCAAACAATGCTGCTTGCTGTCCCAACCACAAAAGCAGAGTCCAGTATGATGCAGGGATTCTGGCGTACCATGAGAAGAAAGAAGAGAACCTGAAACAGAACCGCTTTGCCAGTGTCTTGTGTTTAGGTGCGGGGTAAGATGTGCTGTCTGCGGAAGTGCTGCCACTTCTTCCGGCTGGTACATGTCTGTGCTGACTTCATCTTGAAGAGCTTCCCCACTGCCATGCACTGTGTGTTGAAAAGATACAAGATGAAGAATAGGGCAATTATAAAGAAATAACAAAGCACCGGCACATCACAAATCATCAAGCAGATGCCATTTTCTCCTGGATTTGAAAGTTAAACAAACCAGTTGATCTTTGACCAAACAGGACATCAGCTTTGGTAGTGCTGTATGGGAGTGTCCTTTTTAACCCTTTTTCAATTATTTCCAATAATTTCAATTATTTCATTTACCAGAATAGAGCTGTGAAAGAAAAAGCCTGAAGCAAGATTTGCATCGCTTCAATGTTTGGCACCAAGCCTCTTCCTACTGTGAGTACATGCCCTAGAAACAGGTAAGGTCTACACGCTAAAAGCGTCCTTTAACAGGCACCTGTTACGTCCTGCTGCCCCCTTTTCCACACCCCGTCAGTCTGCTCACCTGGCAGGAGGGGACAATTGACCATATCAACAAAAAATTGAGAAATGAATCAGCTTGAAAATGAAATCCTAATCAGGTAATAAAGACAGAGGAGGCAGGGAGCTGCTGACTTCAACGGTTGTCATGGCGTGGTCATCTGTCTCCCTGACTTATTTTCTGTTTGGCCAACGTTCCAATTCCCTTTGTTTTGTCCCTGTTTGAAAGTACAGTAACAGTAATTGTTTTCCCCTTTTGTTTTACACAGTTTCTTCCTTTTTATTAAATAAGCAGAGTTCCTTTTACTCCTGGTGTCCAGTCTTTTTATGTGAAGGTCCCTCTTTCTGTGCCTTCCCCTAGACTCAGGCCAGGTTTTCCTGGTGGAGGCGTATAGATAACATGACTCGGTCATGGGTGTGACTGCCCCCTTCTCTCTGTTTTCTTGGCCTTGCCCTTACCCTCCGACGTCATGACAGGCAGAAGAATTTCCTGGATGTATGTTGTATTCCTGGCAGCTCCTACGACAGTGAGGGGGACGCACAGCCCCCAGCCTCTTTAATAGTTCAGTTACAACACTTGTTGTACGGACAGGATGAACAAATCAAAGGTTGGACAACTGAGGGTCAACAGTAGGACGCCTAAATGACTAATTTCCTTACGGTCAGCGTACTTCATCATTGTTTAAGCTTGCATGTTGTTTAAGTGTTCTCTACAACCTATCACCTGCAGCACCTCCGTAGAAAACCTTCCAAAGCCTTGTCTTCCATGACAGGATGGGATCTTTTTGCATTGCAGGGATCGGCACCACAGTGTCAGCGTCGTCCAGTTGGTCATGACAACAATGGAGATTTTTGTTTTAAATATTCATGCATTTAAACAAGCAGGTTTTCAGGCTTCAAAGAGACTATACATTCTGCAACTAAAAGTTTGTTTTTTTTTGTCAAAAAACAATGTTGCGACACTCGAAACAGTCGCTTCTCAAATTCCTGACAGAAAAGGGAAATGTCAAGAATGCCTCATCATCCATTTTTCTGTGTGTGACAGGCAACGGGTCATTATAAGCACTTAACACGTAAGTATAAGTAACAGTGAAATAGGTGAGACGAAGGCGTTTTTCTTTTTTTGATGCCCTTAAATCCTGTAGACTGACCAATGATCCTGTTAGCGCGGTTGCACCTTGCTGCAGCCTGACTGTTAGAAATGAGAAATGTGGACAATGAGAGTGTAGTTTGTGTGGACATCCTACAGGTGTCCTGTTGGCACTGACATATGACGTGTACATCCTTTGTGTCCAGCAAGATGCAGTGCAAGGAGTACAGAAGAAAAAAAAAAGGAAATCATTATCATTAAAATAAAAAGCCTAAATAAAGAGGCATAGATAAAAGAGTCGATGCTGAAATGAAAGCGATTTACAGATCGCCGCCTAGCTCAGTAAAAAAGTGTGTGTGTACGTTAGCCTGAGTTTTTCACACACAATCGCATGTATGAATGTGAGGACACAGCCATTATGGGGATTGGAAGGGGCTGGTGCTCAGAGATTGGTTGGAGAGGATTGCTCAGAGATGAACAGCTTTGTGGCTGTTTCTCATGAGGAAATAACATTATAATACAAAGTAGTTCAAAAAAGTTGATTTTGCATGGTATAGGCCCTTTATGCATCCATCATCTAGATTGAGATGAATAATAATAATAAAAAAAGCTATAATTGTTTAGTAAGGAACTAAAGACTGTTTTAAAAGTGAGCTGCAGACTTCAATTAATTTGTGCTAAACCAACGTCATCATGACTGAGCTGTTTTTAATCAAATGTCCGTTAGATTTGTCTATTTCAGACTTACAAAGTAATTTCTCAACTTCTGCAATCTTCTTCAAAAAAGCTGCAGAAGCTGTGAAACTGATAAGAAAAGTAACAGTCATGGAAGACCACACCTCAGTTAACCTCACAGATCTGACATTCTGAGGGCGACAAAAGAGGAAAAAACAGGAAAATAAGAGTTCATGTTAAACAAGACCAAACACAAAGCAAGGCTTCAACAATTGGAGGAGCTAAAATGAAGAAAGATTAGCTGACAAAGCCTTATACCTCACAGAGGATTTTCTTTTAGGAATGTATGTCTGTTACCAAAAGTAGACCCCAAGAAAGGACCATTTCAGCAGAAGATAAGAGTCCAAAAGGAGAAAGGAGGGAACATCCAACAATCCACATTGCTCCTTCAGTGACCCTGAAGTGAAGTTTGGAGCCAGCTCCTGAGTAGAGTTGAGTTTGCTCAAAGTTTGACCCACACAAACAAACATGTTCCCCTGGATGAATTTGACTGCGTTTTTCACATTTTTTGACCTGTTCTTTGGATTTATACATTTTACATTTTGTTTCTACATCTTTGATCTTTTGTAATAAAACTTAATTTTTTGGGACAGTTTGAAGGCGTGCAGAGACCCTGCAGCAGCACTGTGAGAGGCTGCTTCTGTCTCTCTGAAGCGACAGAGCTGAAGTTCCAGAGAGAGCTTTCAGAATAGGAGTGGAAGTGATCAAACCAAGCAGGTAAAGAGAAACAATCAGCATGAATTCGTTTGTGCCGCCGTGGCTCAGACCAAAGCCGACGGTGAGAACTTCTCCTAGTGCTGCAACTATGTTTGAACAAACTCACTGAGATCTATGGACTCTTTCCAGCTCCTGATGCTGCTCCCCCTGAACCAGCCGAAGGTCAGTAGTGGTTTTTATTCAACCGTTTAAGACACTTAAAGACTTTTTGAAATATGAAGATAAATGATGATGTTCTGCAAGTACAAGTCAACTGCAGAAATGCAATTTAAAATGTCTATAAAATCAGGAATGGGATTAAAGGAAATCATTCCCGAATACTTTCTGCTAAAGTTTTGGAGGCTTTTGTGACTAAAGCCTATCGTCATTTGAATTATTTTTAAAATAAAAAATCTGAAATGGACAAATTACTCAAACTGTTCTTCTTTACATCCGACTGATAAATCCTACAATTTCTATAACTTTACAGTCCTCCTTTTAAAGACAACTTGGTGTTGGAAAAGAAACAAATAGTTTGCCGTCCTTTTCATGTTCCAAACCGTCGTCGCTACTTCCAGTACTTTTCAACTCCCAAGACTTGGGCTAAGCGGAGGTAAGAAGACTTTATTGATATAATTTAATCCTCAAAGTGGTGGATTTTTGACTCTTTGGTTTAATCTGTCATGTAGAAGTACTGCCGGTCCATTGGGGGAAACCTGGCCTCAGTTAGAAACCGCTACGAGAACAGCGAGCTCCTGAGGCTGGTAAGGAAGAAACAAGGCCGTTACACACCAACTTGGATCGGAGGCTCCGACGCTCAGACGGTATTGAATGTACCACCTTAACATATTGGATTTCCTGGGTGTTTTTACCATTTTTCACCATGACATTTCTGTTTTGCAGAATGGGATTTGGTTCTGGAGTGATGGGAGCAACTACCAGTACACCAACTGGTGTCGCGGAGAGCCGAACAACTTATGTGGCCGCCAGCACTGCTTGCAAATGAGTTTTACAAGTAACTGAGAACAGTTTACATCACCTACCTAAATGTTGACATGATCTATGTTATTACAAGAGTTTGAGCAGGAGTGTTAGACCAGTACTTTTGTATGTCAAATGCCCAAATGTCCTGAGGACTAAATCAAAAACAAACATAAAGGAAACAAAAAGTTTAACCATATATTTGACAACATTCCCCTGGTGAATAGTCAGAGTGAACCCAAACTGATAACCAATTTGTCAGAAAAAAAACAAGAAAAAACATTTATTGACATTTAAAATGTTTGTGACCATATATTTCTGAATTTCTACATAATAACACTGAGTAATGGTATTTAGACATGGAATGATGTTTGCAAATCATTCAATTTAAGTCTTAGAATTTTTCTCTCTCTTTTCTAATGATGCTTTTTGTGTTGACAGATTAACTTGTTTCTCTCATTTTTATTGTACCCACTATAGAGAAATGATGCTGGGTCGATCTGCAGTGCTGGAGACGCTTACCCTTCATCTGTGTCAAGAAAAGATGGTGAATGAGGATTGTTGTTGAACATGGGAAACTTGATGGATTCCTGATATTTTTTCCTGTATTCCTGCTTGATTTGATCATTTCCACGCATGTTCTGAAAACTATAAGGTACTTCAGCTCTGTCGCTATAGAGAGAACCAGACACTCACAGTGCTGCTGGAGGGTCTCTGCAATCTTCTGAAGGTTCTTTTGAAACAAGCTAACAACTTCACATCTTTTTTCCTACTATTTTTTTTCTTTAATCAAATTAAAATTTTTAAGCATCAAAAAAAAAAAAAAGTTGGTAAAAACCAGTTTCCTTGTATTCTCTTTAATGTTGGAATGTATCAACAAAGTAAAGATATATGAAGGCAGCTGACTACACATGCAGAACTCAAAGGAAATGGCATTTTTGTTTATAAAAGATAATGCTGTGTAAATAGCATAAAATTTCATTTTACTAAATTTTAACAATGTTTAAGTAAAGCTTCAGTGCATAAAAAGAAAAAAATGGGAACAAGAGGCAAAAACATTTTGAGCTTACAGTTTAATCAAAACAACTATTGAACTGAAATGGGCTGTTCATCAGCTGATCACCTCAAACATTTGTGTTGCTTGATGTGTTTCTTAAAGGCTTTTGGGAAGGTTGTGCCGAAGTGGTAAAGATGGCGAACGGATGTCCATTTTTGTAAACTTACCATACCATCCATCCCTAAATGTTCTCAACTGGATTTAAATCAGGAGAACATGCTCGGTACTTTATGCAATGCAGTCCAAAAATGAAAGTGTCATCATGAAAATAGAAATGTAACTGGTGAAATTAAGGTGGTGAAATCAGAAACAGATGAGGAAGGAGGTCAGTGCTGTGATGATAATGGTGATGATATTAAGGCGTTTGAAGACAAAAGATATAAATGAAATAATAACAGTCAAGACTAAATCCTTTAATAAATGTGGCCTCATGACCATTAGAAGTTAGCTGACAAACTTGCTGGTAAGTGTTGGCAAAAACCAGTCAGAGCACAAATGGGTTACAGGTGTGTCTGGAATCTGCAAACCTGTAGATAACAGGAAGCAGCAGATCAGAAGACTGCAATGACAGAAACGACCAGAAGAGGAAGACAGAGAAACAGGGAGCTACTGTACCACGACAGAGAGTTGGTTTAAAAGTATTGCTGCACTTTAAACCAACATTCAGTGTCAGTCCAAACCCCAGACAGTATGGTATGGACTCTGTACAACTGCATGTGCCCATGGACCCAAATAGTTGATTTTCAAAGGTCTTCCTCCTCTGTGAGATCTGAGTACATTTAAAAAGAGCCGTTCAGGTTTGATAACCTGAATGATACATTTAAAAAACCGTCAAATCAAGAAGTTTGACCACTTCCCACTCTGTTGTCACACTTCCAGTAGCTCCATTATGGTGACCACCATCTATTGGTGTGTGAATCACACCCACAAATCACTCAATGCAAAAGCATATGAAGGATCACAAAGACAAACAAAGAAATAAAAGGAAAACATCAAAATTTAGACATCAAAAGAAAATTCCATTTGAAACAAAATAAAAAGAAATTGTTTTGACAATCCACTCATACAACATCACCTCAACAATCCTTATTAAGGGGCCTGCAAAAACATAAATAACTGTAGAATGAACTAAAACTGTGTCGCAAAGTGACAAAAGGATGTTTTCTTTCATTGTTAACATTATTTATGTTACAATTTAAAGAATTTTACTGCACATGATCATTATGGACTTCAGCTTAAAGGATTCTTTTATCTCAAGCCTTCAATATGAATGTGTCACACAACTTTATTGAGAATAGCTGGTCTCTCAAGGCCTTTTTCCTGACTGTTTGGGAAAAATCAAGCTCCTCGTCTTTTTGTGTGGGCAGTTATTCTGTTAACATTTCTAGAAAGCCACAGAAAGGAACCTGTTATCTAGCAGGAACTGAGGAAACAATTGCTCTCACGTCTAATGGATGTGTAATATATTCTACCCTTCATAGTCTGGATAAGCAGATAACCCTGCTGGTACTGTCATCTGGTCACTTTATAAAGTCATGCACTAGCCACTTTTTTGGACAAAAATGTTGAAGTTCATACTTGGTTTCTGTTCATTTGTGTCATATTTTCACCATGGACCATATTTTCCGTTTGGTCTCTACAGGTAAGCTGGATCACTGGCGGGGACTCCTGACACACCTGTAACCATCTCCATTCACCCAGACTCTATTTAACACAGGTTCTGCCAACGTCCTGTCGCACTGAACCCACATTCGTTTAAGGATGACTTTGGTCTTTTCCCGGTTCTTGACACAAGTTGTCTTCCTTGTTCTATTCCAGCCTGATCAATCCTTTCAAAAGGTGTGTCCAATTCCAGACCTCAAAGGCCGATGTACTACATATTTTCCAACCAACCTGCCATTGAAGCTCCTTATTTGATAAACACAGCTGGTCCAGGTTATCAGCAGCAGATTGGGCAGGATTTCCCAGAAACCCGCAAGAGTCCGGCCCTTAAAGCCTGGATTTGGACACCCCTGTTTTGGGTTACATTCAACTTTTGAACGCTCGTCTCGTCTCACTTTATGGATGTTTTATGGATGTCTCTATGTTTCCTTCTTCAGGCAGCATCTTCTTCCTTCCATAATGACATTCAGAAGTATTTATTGTCATTGCAACAGCAAGTCTCTTCAAGTTAGTATTCATTTTCCACACAAGTTCAAGGGTCCCCAGCGCTCTGCCTATCTGGACAGGTGAGGCACAGTGCCTCATTATGAGAATGCCTTGTGAGAGTTCAACGCTGCGAGTCTTTGCTGCCAGTTGTATCCCTCCGCAGAGCTCCAACAGCTCGCCGCTCACTGTTTCCAGCTTCCGGACAAATCAGAAATCCTCCGATCCCAATTATGATAAATCTGATTATCAGAAATCTAAATAGATCAACATCTTCCACAGACAGCTGGGCCAGACACATCAGCTTTTGTTTCTACATTTTTATGGTTGTGCTTGTTTTTTAATCTGTTTTATTTTAATGTAAAGCACTTTGTAAATAAAGTTTGATTTGATTAGATTTGATGATTATAGAATTTGTTCAGTGTTGTCTGTATTAATAAACTTCATCAACATTGACGCTAAAGGAGAAAACTTCTTATCAGTCTGATCAAACTTTAGGTTCAACATCATCAAGCATCAACTGAAGTCAAGAAGCTGTGATGTCTGGGATAAACAATACAAATACAAACCAGTACTTGCAGTTTTGGATGCACTCTCTACACAGTTTCATTTGATAAATACATCTTGAAAGTATTCCATGACTTCATATTGTCACTCACAAAGAGTCCTGCAGTTTTTCACGCCCACGTTGAAGTCATTGAGAAATATTTTGATACTTGTTTGTTTGGAGGAAAGCTGCACTTTCTTAAGAAATTAGAATGTATTTTTTGTTGCACAAATTTCCAGGAAAAAGAGTAAGCAGTTACTAGTTACATCCTCCGGCGTAAACACCAACCAAACGGTATAAAATGGAGGTGAACTCTGCATCAGACGTGATTCTCTCTGAACGATTTCAACTATTCTTCAGAGGTGAGACGTTTTGAAAAACGAGCTTCTGTTTCTCTGAGTCACTTGAAAACAACTTTAGCCAACATGGATGCTGATACTTTCTCAACTTGTTTGTGAACATGTTTATTTATTGCTCTTATTAGCTTTTGTTTTTATGGTGGCATCATTGGTCCTATAATAATGTATTGCTTTACTTTCTTTTTGTTCCACATCTGTCAACATTTTATGATGAAACTGATTGGAGTGACTTTTTTTTTTTCCACAGTAAAGTTGTGGAACAGAATGAATCCAAGGAAATTCTTTCTGAGTGAGTTTTGTCATGAAGTTCAGTGTCTCAAATAAACTGGTTTTGGCTTCCAGCCCATAATATTAATGTGAAACTATACATATATTTCCAGCTGTCGTCAGTGTGCTGTTGCTCCACCACCACACTTTCAACATGAGGGATATTCTAAACGAGTGTCTGAAGGACAAAGACCACAACCAACTGCTGCATACAATCCAAAATGGCCTTCCCATACCTAATCATCATTACCGCGTTGTGATTGTTGGAGCCGGTATGGCTGGACTGACTGCGGCCAAGTTACTGGAGGATGCAGGACACCAGGTAAGGTCAAACGTTCATCAGCTTTTATGAAGCCTGATTTCCACTGGTCTGTCTGCTGTGCGTCTGCTTTGATGCAAAACAAAAATAGAACTTTCATGAATCAATCAGAATGTTTACATGACCTCGGCCACATTTGTGTCTGACGTCTGTCCTTCCACAACACAAGCTTCATGCAGCAGGTCTTGTTCCAGTCAGTTTTGTGGCACAGAGCTGGACAAATGGGAAACATCTTCATTCTGTCCTGCAAAATAAAATGTTATTTTATGTTAAAGGTGACGAGCTAACACCACGGATAACACAGTTGTCCATTATTTATGACAGAAAATGCACTTTGAGGAAAGAGAGGACATGGGGCCTGATTGCCAACATTTTGGATGATGATGATAAGGCTGATTATTAAATTGATGAAGAAAAAGAAGGAGATTCATTAAAATAGACAGCTACGAGTGAAGAGAGCGGGACAAACTACTTAACACGGGGGTGGGAGGACAAACCACTCCAAAGAGCCAAAGGGGGTGGGAGAAAGACTGCAGAGACGATGTGAACTAACTGACGGTCATCAGACGGACTTTCAACACAAACCAGATGCACCACAGAACAGTGTAAACCAGGCATCATTATTTTCAATAGAAATACTATAAATAGCATATTTATCTAAGTCACATCATGAAAACGTGACACATGCTTTTGTGTTGTCCAGGCTGAATTACTGCAGCTCCTCCTATGCCGGGTTACCTAAGGATTCATTAGCAAGGCTGCAGCTGGTTCAAAATGCAGCAGCCAGATTTTTTTGTGGTGCAAAGAAGACTCAACACATGACCGCGATCCTGGTCTCATGGAACTGGCTGCCTGTGCAATACTGGATTTGATGAAAATTCTTCTTTTTGTTTTCAAGTCATTGGCAGATACTGCACCTTCTTTCCGTTCTTGTCTGCTTTTAAAATTTTCCCCCATTAAGTCCTGATGCTCTGCGGACCTGTGTGTTACTAGTTTAGAGAACCAATCATAATTTCTGTGCATTTGTTGTGCTGGCTCCTAAACTTGAATGAATTTCCACTGGCTATTAGAGAGGTGCAACTCTTGGAGACTTTTAAAGCCAAAGTGTTACTCCATTACTGTGCTGTATCCTCTTCCTAGCTGCCTTTGACTGTGTTGGTTTTATTCTCTCTTTTAAATTAATTTTTATGTCTTTCATTCTTTTTAAAATGATTTATAATTCTAGTGATTTTGTAATGTATTCTGCTTTCCTTGTGCACAGCACTTTGGGCCTCCTTGGCTGCTGGCAGAGGCTCTAACACGAATAAAATGACGTGACCCCTAAATTCATCCACAGGTCAAAGGAAAGAAGTTTAACAAAAGGAATCAAAATGTCTCCCAATACTGACTAAAATATAAACTAGTTTTAACTTGAAAGTGATCATCCCTCTTTGGTCACATGTCTGTCTGTAAACCAGGTGACCATTTTAGAGGCCAGCGGCCGCATCGGAGGACGAGTGGATACCTACAGGAATGATGAAGAGGGCTGGTACGCTGAACTTGGAGCCATGAGGATCCCAGATTTCCACAAGTAACATTTTACTGCACCAACTTAACCAAGAAATGTCACATTAGTGACTCTCACATCTCACAGATTATAAACTAGGTGACTTTCTCTTTGCTCTCTAACTAGATCTGGAGATCCAGAAAACAGTAGTTATGGTGTAAATCGTTCTTTAAAAAGTTTGATTAATCTACTTGACAGTTCTGGTTTTCAGAGCTCAAATGTTGACATTATTAGGGTGTGTGTATTTTGACTGGCAGGTGGGTGGCACCATTGTTAAACTTAAAACATTCACTTTCCTTTGTCCGACCCAATCACCCATTTTAAGAAGGCTTTTGAGTTGGGTGGAGTAAACTCCAACTGCTTCAGACCTCAGAATCACTTGCTGTCCAGGATAAGGTTGTTTAGCGGTGCTGCCTCATGTCCTTTTTAAATGCCTCGTTCTCGTATAGCAGAACTCTTTGTCTCTGGTGTTGATCAGACTAGAACAACCCACGACTATGCTTGTTACCAATGACTGTACATGAGAACTGGACTGAGTGATCCCTATCCCCATAGAATTCCAAACAGGAAGTGGTTCCAAGAAACCAAAATCCCATTGACTTCTATAAAGATATAAACAGCCAATACTCAGTCATTCTATTTGCCAATGTTCTTGATAATTCTATATATATATATATTTTTTTTTGCATAAAGTTTTCCAGTCAATGGTTTTGACCCTGTTTTCTTTATTCGGGTTAAACATTTTATTTGCATTTTTTAACATGTACTTTATATAAATCATTACTATGCCCTTCTTTAACAGAATCGTTCTCAGCATCACTGAAAAGCTAAATGTAGAGGAGAGAAGTGCAGAGGTCCAAGTGAGAGGTGACAAAGTCGTGAGCCAGAACAGTGTTGGGAGTGAAGGAAGCACAAAGACGCTCGATGTTGCGTAGATGATAGAACGATGACTGTAAACATTTGTACATTTGTAAACCTTTCTTTGTCATTGAACTGATGTGGTGTTTTTTCCCACAGGAGTATCTGAAAGAAGAAGGAAAAGTGAGTCCTGAAGCCATCAGAATGGTGGGAGAGCCTCATGTATACCGCACTGACCGAAATGCTGTATGACCAGAGCAACGTCAACAATAGCATTGAGTAAGAAACAGCATAACTTCAAACCAATAAAACAGGCCATCAAACATGAAGATTGTTGATGTGATTGGTTGGAAATGATCCTAATATCTAGTCTGGTGCTGTCTTTAATGAACAGATTTGACTGTTTGCTTTCTTCAGGTACCATGAGGTGACTGGTGGGTTTGATCTTCTCCCCAAAGCTCTTCTTAAAAGTCTTCATTCTACCCTTCACCTGAACTCTAAAGTTGTTCGCATCAGTCAGTCCGACAGAGGAGTGATTGTCGAGTATCAGACATCAAACGAGTCCTCGCTCAGACAGATTGAGGCTGACATGGTCCTGGTCACGACCACCACCAAAGCTGCTCTTTTCATGGACTTTGATCCTCCTCTGTCCATCCAAAAGATGGCTGCAATGAGGGAGGTTCACTATGACAGCTCCACCAAAATCCTTCTCACTTTTAGGGAGAAGTTTTGGGAATCAGATGGGATCCGTGGAGGGAAGAGCATCACTGACCGGCCCTCTCGCTTCATCTACTACCCCAGCCACAGCTTCCCCAAAAACCAAACCATTGGAGTCCTCCTGGCCTCCTACACCTGGTCTGATGACTCCCTTCTCTTCTTAGGGGCCAGCGACGAAGACCTCAAAGAGCTGATTCTGAGAGATCTGGCTCAGATTCACGGTGAGCGGGTCTGGTCGCTGTGCACCGGTGTGATCGTCAAGAGATGGAGCAGTGACCCCTACAGCATGGGGGCTTTTGCTCTGCTCACCCCCTACCAGCACATCGAGTACTCCAAAGAGCTGTTCAGGAACGAAGGCAGGATCCACTTTGCAGGGGAGCACACCGCCTTCCCTCATGCCTGGATGGAGACCGCCATGAAGTCTGCCATCAGAGCAGCTATGAACATCAACAACGTGGTTCTGCCCGGTTCAGAGCACAACCAAGGAAGGGAAGAGCTCTGAGGTCCAAACCGAACACTCCGTACGAGGAAAGCAGTACAAATAAAACTTTTGTTTTCTCTTGAATTCCGATGGTGGTTTATGATTTAACCAAAACAATGACTTTTCAAATCTCTAAAATGTCCTTCATTTGTAGAATGATAGAGACCTTCATAAGATGTTGGTGGGGAGAAAAGAACCGTGTCCAGTTTTAGAGTAGTAGACACTATCAGCCTTCTCCAGTCAGAGGAGATCTAACAATTCAATCAAGAGAGAATAAAGAAGCTCTTAGCTCCTCCTTCAATCAGACTCTAACACACAGGGAAGACCAAATATCTTCTAAATAAAACAGAATAAAGGTGCAGAAAAGGCTCATGTCACTAAAGATGTGAGCTGCAACACTTCTGACTGCAAACGGCCGACAGCCTGACGTGTTGGATGTTTACGAGCAACAGAAGCTTCAACGCCTTTTCCTCAGAAATGCAGCAACAACTGGATTGCTGCAACATTTAGGGCAACACAACGTTGTTCATGTGACTCACAAAGATCCATTTCTTTCCAATGTCGAATCAGTTTTTATGTGAAGTTCTTTAAACAATGTTATTTAAACAGGTGACCTGAGCCATTTGGCAAAACCCAGCCTGAGAAACCTAGGAGTTGTGTTTGATGAAGCCATGTCTCTTGAGTATCATACTAAACAACTACTAAAGATTAGTTATTTCCACAAAGTCTTTAAACTTAAATCTATGGTTTCTAAACATGAACAAGCGATGATAATCCACGCCTTTGTGTCCTCGTGTTTAGGCCATTGCCATAGCCTTTTCACCTGTCTAAACAAGACGGAACTGAACCGTTTGTAGCTGGTCCAGAACTCGGCTGCTCGGCTTTTGACTCTCAAAAACCAAAGAACACACATCACCCCCATTTTAAAGTCTCTTTACTGGCCCCCAGTCGCTTTAAGAATTTCTTTGAAACTCTTAGTCCTGACCTTTAGAGCCCTACATGAACAAGTCCCTTCGTTGATCTCAGACCTCATCCAGCCCCATACCCCCCTCCAAAAGGCTGAGATCCTGGTCCCCCACACACATTTTAAAACCAGACGAGACCGTTCTAAGGCACCCAGACTGTGGAACAAAGTCCCAACTTCTTTACATTCACTGGACTCTAATAAGGTTTTTAAAAGACAACTTTAAACCCATTTTTATAATCAAACTTTCCGGCCCCACTGAGTGGGCCTCTGTCTGGTTGACTGTATTTTATAATTTTAAATATGCTGTATTTTATGTAATTATTACATATTTTTATATGTTGTTGCATAGTTATCCTGTAAAGTACTTTGCGACTGCTGTCTAAGAAAGGTGCTATACAAATAAACGTTACTTATTTATACTAAACTGAAAGTCTCACGTTCATACTGTGCATGGGTCGCGGGTTCTTCAATACGTTTCGAATATGTTGTCCACACTGTACTGTCGCTCCCTGAAACTAGTAGATAGAGACACATAGATGGAAAAGAGGTTTGCCTATTACAGCTCTATTCCGATATATGAAAGATTTAGTGTGAAATAATTCCTGTCAGGCACAAACCGCAATTATGATTTTTTCCTCTATGATCAATTTTCAAGCGTTTGGTACGAACATCACTGCCAAATCCAAGTCCCTGATTGGTCAAAATTCAACTGGTTTAATTTTGATCACGCTTTCAATGATCAGTGTTTTGTACGTAGAGTCCAAAAAACAGACATAAAAGGTTTGGAAGTTGGCTTAGAGATTCAGTAACTTGCGTAACGTATCAGGAAAGCTGTCAGTGCAAAGGTGAGGTCTGAAAAATGGCAGAAAGGCCCTCAATGAACTTTAAAAAAATAAAAAATAAAATAGCATATTTACTTTTAAAGTCTCTCTTTACCAGTGAAGTAAACAGTCACATGGATCAATGCAATACCATCTGCCATTGCAGTCCACTCCAACTCCAACCTTTTTCTTTTGGTTTTAAAGCTTTGACATTTTCCATTTTTGGAGAAATGATGAGGCTTACTGCAGCACACAATCCATATGAACAAATAAAGAAACGGAGTGAAAACCAAGACTTTGATTGTTTGACAAACAGTCACAACCACAGATTGAATGCGATCAGTCTTAGTTTTCATCAGTGGTTCATAGCATTGTGAAATCAGGAGACGATACAAAGATGACACACTCCAGTGTGCAAAGAATTTCCAATAACTCTGGCTTGGTAACAAAAACATGCCTTGATGCCTCAGGAAAACTGATTGCAACTGTTTCTGGTAAACTTGTGAAGCCATCCCAGCTAATGTTACAGTAAAGTTACACATTTATTGTCCCACGGAGAACAAAGTTACAACATTATGGAGCAAAAATCATCATTAAGGACTGTTCCTGATCATGAGCCGTTTGAATATATATATCTATATATGGATATATATAGTTATATATATGTTAGAGTGAACTGTACATATTCTAAAATCTACTGTCATCCATTTGCAAAACCTACATTCAGCGTCTGAAATGTGGTCTGCTCTGATATTGTGCCGTGCGTTTTTCTGACCTTGCTGATTTGCTAAAGGCCTGTTGCTAAGGAGACCTGCGGCTGAGGGAGTGACAAGACACAACACTGATAACATGCGAGCTGAGAAGCTGAAACTATGGAAAACTCTGGTCCCCTGGTGCAGCTGTGTTTTTTCTTTCCTTTTCCCCTCCTTCAGAACTGCATCTGATTGTAACTAGGGCACCCCCAGATTTTAATAAATAGTAAGGGTCCAGAAGGGGGTGCTCAGAGGCGATTGGGGCATCTCATCTCCATCTCTCCTTGCAAGTAAAATGAACCTAACTGTCTCTGTCTTCCTTCATGCAGAAATAAATGTTTTAGGTTACTTGAACCCAACCATATGGATAAGTGTGTGTGTGTGTGTGTGTGTGTGTGTAGACATATATACATATTTTTATTTATATATAATTCTTATTTACCGGCTGCACGGTGGCGCAGTGGTTAGCGCTCTTGCCTCGCAGCAAGAAGGCTCCCGATTCAAGTCAGTAATGGAGACCTTTCTGTGTGGAGTTTGCATGTTCTCCCAGTGCAGCGTGGGTTTTTCTCCGGGGACTCCGGCTTCCTCCCACCGTCTAAAAACATGCTTCATAGGTTAATTGGTTACTCTAAATTGTCCCTAGGTGTGGATATGAGTGTGTGACTGTGGCCCCTGCAACAGACCGGCGACCAGTCCAGGGGTGTCCCCTTCGCCCATGAGTAGCCGGGTTAGGCTCCAGCAGCCCCGTGACCCCAAAAGTGGTTCAGAAAATGAATGAATGAATACTTATTTAGTGTAGTCACTAAATGGTGAGGGTTCTAATCTATTAAAGTTCTGCAGCTTATACAATGAAAGGTAGTTTTTAATCATTTTTTTTTAATATTGACAATATTTGCATCTTGAAATTGAAAAATTAACAACCACACTGCTCAATCATCTTTCAAAATAACCTGAAGGAGAAACTGACCTTTTCACTGGAAAACGGTAAACTTGAGGTTCTGAGTAACTTTAACTGCAACAGTTGCACCATTCAACCCACCTATTTGTTACTGCTATAAGAAGCTGTAAGGTTTGCTGCAGTCTAACTGATCGAAGACTTTGACATAAGGTAAAAATGTATTTTTGTCCTTTAGGTTTACAAAAAAAAAAACAGAAATCAGTAATTGTTTTTTCGTTTAACAATTACTGATTTCTGTTTAAGCTTTAATAAAAATGATTGTAATTAGAAGTTCAAAAAAAGACACAACATAATGTGTTTTGTTAGTGTTGTGGTTTACAGCCTGGATGCTCATGTATTTGTTTCCATTCTAGGCCTGAGAAGATGGCGTTATTCAAACTTAGGTGGCTTCTGTGTAAGTATTGGTATACATCCATTTTAAAGAATTGATAAAAACCTTTTTGTTTTTTGCATTTTCCTCATGTCAGTATGTCTCAGAAGGATTGATCTGGTCGGATTTCAGGAATTTAAATCAATTCTGTTTTTTGTCACGCCCCTATTGTCCAGTCAGAACAAGTGTCACATGATTGTGTTCGCATTAAACAAAGTCAAACTTGAAATATCTTTTAGGTTTTGTGTTTTCAGTTGCAGTTCTCCTGATGGTCTTTTTGCATCAAAGAAATCAAGCTAAAGGCGGTGCTACAAGACTGTCTGAATGACACAGACTATCAAACACTGTACGATATTCTGGAGAACGGACTTCCAAAAACAAGTAAAACCTATCATGTGGCCATTGTTGGAGCCGGCATGGCTGGACTGACCTCTGCCAAACTTCTGCAGGATGCGGGATACAAGGTGGGGATGTGAAGAGCAGCAGTAGAATGGAAGCTTGACCACGTTTCTCTTGTCATCACTAAAAGAGATGAAAAGAAAAACTTAGAGAACAGGATTTGACAAAACTAGATTTTAGGTTTAAGTATTGATGAGTTTTGGGACAATATCCATCCATTCATTTTCTCAACCCACTTTGTGCCTAAAGCTAAGCCTAGCCCGGCCACTTATGGGCGAAGGCAGGAAAAATCCTGGACAGGTCACCAGTCTGTCGCAAGGCACTGGTACACTAAATATAGAAAAGATCTAATTAGTTCTCAATTATACTACTGTGCATTTATTATTTTGTGAGCTTGTCCTGCCCTACCTCAACTATGTTGTTGAAGTTTGGGAAACACCTCCAAAAGTCCTCTACAGCCAGTATGCACATCACAGGAACACATCAGCACTTGATTCTACATATCAAAACTATCAAACATTTTAAATTTTAAAATAAAAAAAATGTACAAATATTTAAAACTAACAACAAATTTTAAAGCTAATGAAGGTACGGAGAACGTTTACAAAGGTTAAAAAATAAATAAATCAATCTTGTGTAAGAACAACACAAAACAGTCTGTGCATTTGTGTGGAGTGAAGTTAATCAAAATGGGTAAAAATGTAAAAAAAAAGAACATTTTGGAAAAATAAATTAGAAAATGTAACAGCTCAATGGGACAGACAATCCTGAACTGGGGAGGTTGTTTTTGTAGCTAGATGCTTTTTGAAATTGTTTTGTAATTTTCTTTATTTTTTTTTTTGTGCTTATGTGCATAATGAGCTATGTTAAGGTGTAAAAATGTTTGCATAAAATACGTTCTCTTCTACCCACTCCTTTATAAAGCACTTTATTATTTGATGCTTTTTTTCCCTTTTTTATCAGTTTTTTCTGTTTGGCTGTTTGCCATGTCTAACTATTTTATTGTGAGTTTGAAAGTCAAATGATCAAATCAAAAGTTCCAACAAATGTGTTTAATCCTTGACCTGAATTGATGTTTTTAGCAAATATGGGTTTTATTGAACAAGGTGTAGTTTACATCTTTTAATTAGGCTTGATGACATCACCTTTGCACTCTTAAACACAGTTCCACTGTGATTTATTGTGAATTTCCTTCTACCCAACTTAAGGTCACTATCCTAGAAGCTAGTGAGCGAGTTGGAGGACGGGTTCACACGTACAGGAATAAAGAGGAAGGCTGGTATGTGGAGCTGGGGGCCATGAGGATCCCATCAACTCACCAGTGAGTGATACAAACAAATTCAACACCAGCTGAGTAGCGCTGCACGAGTGAATTAACATCCAACGCTTTCTACAGCATTCTTCTCTCACTTGTGAAGACGCTCAATCTCACAACCAACCGATTCAGCATGACTGATCCCAATACCTTCTACTTTGTGAATGGAAGGAAGATAAAGACCTCTGTAGCGATTAAGGACCCCTGCAGCCTGGGCTACAAAATTCCATATCCTCAGTGCAATACATCTGCCCATGACAAACTACAAGATTCGTTGAAAGTATGTAACTCTATTTTATTTTTCTGAAAGAGGAGTATGAAGCTTAATGGATCTGTGATAATACTAGCATCTGTGAGGGTGATGTGCCCACATTAGTGTGGCTGTTGTCTGAGTAATGAACTTAACGAGCTGAGATTACCATGCTAACATCAGATGGGTTGAGGTTAGGTAACAAATGGAATTTTACTCTGTAAGGAAATAACTTAATTCCAAATGCTCTTGCTGGTGGATTTGGGGCGTCTGTGGGCAAACCTGTAACAATATGCAATGCTGCATTCACATCGGGAATGCATTCAAGAACGTTCCAAACGTACATGCCTAGCTGTGCAAAAAATAAAATGATAAAACTTTCCTCCAAGATCAGTTTTCAACAGTTGGCAGTTCTGTGATTTAGGAGGGATGCCATCCATGCGTCACTACCAGATCAGAGTTCCTAATTGATCAAAGTTTAACTGGTTTAACTTTCAACTGGCATTAAATGGCCGCATATTTTATACATAGAGCCCAAAAACGGACATGGAAACCTGTGTAGCTACATGTGTACTCGAGAGTTTTGAACTCTGAAGCACATTTACTTGTGTTTATAGACCTCCTGCTGAAAGTGTTCGCTTAGGCAAGCTTTTGCGAGGCCGGTGTGGATGTAGCTTTAAGGCTGTGAAGTATGTGAGACACAGGGGTGTTGTACAGATTCAAGGGAATAGCGCGTGCTTCGCTGTGCAATGTTGCGCAGAGTGTAGCATGTGTGGGGGTCCTATGGGCACTCACATATCACTTGCTGTGGTGCAGCATTTGTGATCAACAAGGAACCAGTACTCACACCTCATTAATGACTAGAATGTGACGTAAGGACACCGAACGGCAGCATCGCCTGTATGTTATAAGTACTTGCAAGTTTTATTTGCACTATAAATACTTCACAATACACTTACCACACACACAACAATGGTGCATTCCATTTTCATGATGTCCCTTAAGGTGGTCGTACAAGTCTTAAGAGAACTGCAAGACACTCCTGCACTCTCCTTAAGATACAGCCACTCTATGACTCTCCACGGACTCGGACGACCCAATACAGTCAATCCTCATATGAAGCATGTGACTGATGCAGAACACATTCAAAATTCACTGCAGATTTTTGTCATGTTAAGACTGAAGTTATCTCTTGTCTCAGTTAATCAGTTTTTATGCCACAGCAGTGAGTGTTGACAAGTCCTGATAAAAATTCAGAAATTTGAAAATGAGTCATGTTACGAAACGGATGTGGTCATTCTGTAAGTTGGATTCTTGGTGCATTCTTCTTATCTCTGAGTGTCTTTTATACTTTCCTAGATAAACTACGAAGTCAGTATCAATGGATGCATAAGGGCCCTGGAAATGTTCGACCACTTCAATGTGAAGGTAGGAGCTGATCTTTTATATAAAGAAGTTCAGTTAAAAACAAAGACAATCCTGTTCTTTCTCTGGAAGTATATGGTCAAAATCACAGGTGCTCACACATTTTTGGCATGCAAGCTACTTTTTAGATGACAAGCTCCAAAAGATCTGCCTGTAATTTAGAACCAAAGTCATTTATTAAACTCAAAAGTTAACCTTTACTATGTCTTCACTCAAAAATGCTATACTTAAAAACTACAGAGTAAAAGTAAACAAATCTCTGTGAGGTGACAGTTCAGGTTGTGCAAAACTAGGATACACTAGTCAAGGTCTGGACTTATGCACCAAAGTCACTTTATTCAACTTAAAAGTTGACAACTTCTACTATATCTTTAGTCAAAAACTGTGTTTATGTACAAACAACTCAAAAGCTACAAAGTAAGAATGCAGGCGGGGCTCAAGAAGCGCGTGCTCCTGAAGGACACTGATACCTGAGTGGGCTCAGATTCTTCAGGCAGGGACCACAGACCCAGCAGGAAGTGCTGTGGCAGGACAGCTGGTCACAAGGGACCTATTGCACTACCAGGCCGGCAGGGGCTTAGTGTAGTAAATCACGCATGTGCAATGACGCATGTCATACAGGCTGTTCAATTGGTTGTGTGTCAATCAAATGACATACTTCATGATGAAGATGATTATTTGCTGACAGAAATGTTTTTTAAAATCTTTTTTTGTTTACTTTTGACGGCCCATGATCTACCCTCACATCCTCTAACGTAATGGTCAAAACTAAGGACCATTTGTGGTCAAACACTGACAGTCATTCATTGTATTTTTCTGAAATGTGCCAATCATCTTGTGAGCTTCAGGTATGACTGGTTCAAGCAGCTTTAGGACTTTTCTGAACTTTGACTAAAAAGCTTTTGGAGAGCTTTGTCATGTTTATGTGTTTACTTTCCCTTTAGAAAGGGTTCATTTTTTTTTATTTATGATTTCCTGGTGACAGAATGACTTTCAAAAGAAATGTTGTAATTTGTGTCACAGGAATATTTTATCGAGAAAGCACTGCTCGACAATGAGACCATCAGGATGCTGGGAGATCTGCTGAATGAAAACGCCCTCATGTCTCTGGCCCTTTCAGAGATGATTTATCTTGAGAACGATGTCGGTGACGATGTAATGTAAGAAGGACTTTATGCTTTTGTAACTTAATCCACCAATACATAGTGGTGAACAGCTAGATGTGTGTGTGAGTAAAGCCTCACTCCCAACTGTCCTCACGGGTAAATACAGGATGTCTGTGATTGAAAAAAGTTTAAATGTATGAGGGTCATGCAAGTTACCTGCTGGAAATATCAAGGTGGTAGAGCGCTCAGCGAACCCATAGAGAGAAAATGTTTATGCAGCCTTTTTTCTGTGAACGACAGGTTGTTGTGAACACTTATGCTATGCGTGAGGGTAAGTAAGGGTGAGGCAGCTGAGATGCAGGCCTACTGCACAGGTTTTTCATGTACATGTGCAGCATTTGTGAGCGATCAGTAAGGAGCCAGTACTCGCACCTTTAAATGTTACTTCTGAGATACATTGATGACTTCAACGAGCTGAGATTGATGACGTCTAAAGACGTTTTGGGAGCTGTGAGACTACGTATGAAGCTCGGGGAGACTTTCTAGAGACAAATCAATAATTTTTGTCACCCCTGACCCTTTTTAGTTTGTATTTCTAGACTGTGAAAGTTTTTTAAGGTTTTCAGTCAAATACAGAAAAGTCAAATGTCCATAGCTGTGGTAACTATGGAAATTTGTTTTTTTTTTTTACATATATTCAGAAGTGACTGGCGGGACAGATCTCATCCCCACTGCTTTATATAAAACACTAAATAAGACAGAGGTCATCTTAAATGCAGTTGTCAAAGAAATCCATCACTCATCATCAGGGGTCACCTTAAACTATCAACTGAACCAAGAAGACTCATTGAGGTCTCTTGATGCTGATGCGGTTCTGGTACCCACTACCGCTAAAGCAGCCCTTCTGATGGATTTTCACCCTCCTCTTTCCACCAGTAAGGTTGTGGCCATGAGGTCAGTCCATTATGGAAGCTCCACCAAAGTGGTCTTGACCTTTAGTGAGAAGTTCTGGGAGAAAGAGGGAATCTATGGAGGAAAGAGCATCACAGACCGAGCCTCTCGTTTCATCTACTACCCAAGGCCGAGGACTCCCTGTTCCTCCTGGGTCTGAACGATACTCAGCTAAAAGAACTTATCATGAAAGACTTGGTCCAGATCCATGGTGAACAGGTCCGGTCTCTCTGCACAGGGATGGTGGTAAAGAAGTGGAGCCTGGATTCTTATAGTTTGGGTGCATTTGCTCTGTTTGGACCCTACCAGCACCTATGAGCTGTTCAAGAACGAGGGCAGAGTCCACTTTGCTGGTGAGCACACGGCTTTCTCACATGGTTGGATCGAAACATCCGTGAAATCTGCAATCAGGGCAGCTGTCAACATTGCTGATCAGGCAAAGCTGGTGCCAAACAATGATGCAGCCAGAGATGAGCTCCAGCACCCTCTGTCGGCTTTGTGGCTCAAAGTATGCAGTCCGTCAAATATATTCCTTTCATGTTTGTTCTTTATCCAAGTAATGTATGTTTTAAACTGTTTGAGGGAAGTCTCAATGATAACTTAGTAGATACAAGCTAAAGTATGTTAGTATTTCTGCCACAAACAGGAGCCAAACATTTAGTTCAGTGAAGATACTCCCCTTTTACAGTTATGTTGGGTCCTCAGATTTATGCTCTGTGTTTCTTTTTATTTTTTGGGTTCTCAAGGTCCAGTCCTTTTCAAATTTGGTGCTTGTACCACCAACAAGTGTTACCTGATAGCAACCTAACCAGCTCCACGACTTATGAAATAAAGATGTTACTGATAACATCAGATTGGCTTTGATGCCTAACTTCCATCACAGGGAATGTCTCGTTGTGAAATGTCTGTTTGTGAAATCTTTCTCAACATTTGGCTCTTTAGCCTGGAGGAGCAATGACTGCGTTCTTTGCCACTTCTGCTTTAAAGGGAATGAATTAGTCGTCTGTTTACTGATCCTTTCTGCTCTAAATTACTTACAGTCCTGTAATCTTGTGCAAGTATGAGTTCAGACAGCAGCTGATTCCTCAAGCTTACAGCACCTAAAGTTTCTGTTCCAAGAAAGCATCCCTGGGCAAAAATCCCCACTTGGACATTCACGTCTTCGTTTGTTTAAAAAAATAAATAAATAAAACTGGTAAAAACAAAATCATCCAACCATCCATCCCTCTGTCCATCCATCCATGTTCCATACTGCCTTAATGACTCTCGGGGTCACTGGGTTACTGAAGCCTATCCCATTCACTCTTGGACAAAACCCTAGATCATCACAAGGCCACACACAGTCACACCTAAAGACAACGTAGAGCCACCAATTGACCTAAGAAGTATGTCTTTGGAGGAAACCAAAGTACACGAGGAGATTTGAAGAGGGATTTGAACCAGGGCCTTCTCTGAGAAGGGAGAGTGCTTACCACTACACCACCATCCAACCCGCATGTGACTCTATGCTTTGTTTTATAAATGAAGACATAAGCTGTAGCTAAAATTTAAAAAGAGGATAAGAGATGATTTCCCAGAACAGAATAGTGAAGAAGACATAAAGTAAACCCAAGTGGAGTCAGGCGCAGGACAAAGTTTCAGTGTTTATTGAAGGAATGGAGGCGGTGGGTTTGCCACCATGATAACTGCGTACGCTGGACTTTCCCTAAAAGCAGACGTAACTTGATGACTTTGCAATTAAAAAGCCAAAAATGAGACATTTTAAGGAAATACACTGTGACTGTTAATTGTAAATGGGTGTGTTAACATCAGGAGTTATGCTGAGAAGTAAAGAACTAAGATAATTAAGTCTATTTTTTTGCACTTGTTGGTTTGTTAGATTTATTTTTATAACATAAATATTTTTATAAATACTGATTGTCTTTTATTTATTGAGATAAATGATTCTTTTTCCTTGCATTATGTTTTATTTATTTTATTATTTTACTTGCCTGCGTGGTTCAATGTTTTAATCTTGATGTCTGTTACATTAGACCATCTTAGTAGACCCAAACGATCAGGAATCTCTTCATTACAGTTTATAAAATGGAGGCCCCTGGACCCCATCTTGTCCGGGGCCCCTACAAAGCTAGAAACGGCCCTGGTGGATGACGTCACCATATCTGCAAGGGGCTAAAGAGGTGGGGACTGGAATTCTCCTGATTGAAACGAAGGATGTAGAGCAGCTGCCCATGTCAACAGCCCTTGTCGAGTGCCCACGCTGCTAATGTGTGTTTTTTAAGAATCAGACAGTGGCAGTGGGATGGCAGCAGGGTGGCTGGAGGGTGGCAGTCTGAAACCGCCAGATTATTAGACGATTTCAGGTACATTGGAGACCCTCTTCTCAGTCCATTTTTGCGCTGCTGCCTTCCCCTGACTCGCCTACTACTGGACTGCTGCAGCGTGACCTCTAACTGTGCTTATCTTTTTTTGCTTTTAGATTTTTGCTAAAAACAACATATTTAAAAAAAAACAACTTAGAACTTAGGTAAAAACATTACAGTAGTTAAAAATATAGTTGGAGTTTAAAGTATAAATTCACAGCATTTTTGTTAAAAGAAAACAAAGTTTTTGCAGTTTCAACTGAATGAATGCAGATTCAGGTTCATTAAGATTTAGCTCACAAGACCTTTTGGATCACGTGACGACCAAAACCACAAACGAGAATCAAATCTGAGGAAACAAAAAAAAATCCAGACAGTGTCAACAGCAAGTGTCACTCGTCAAGTGAGGGAGAAATTCCAGCAGAAGTTGAGTCGTTCCTCTGGTTTCTCTTCAGGCGCCTCGTGGACCATTTCAGCTCCAGAAACGGAAAGACATCTATCCCGGTAGTAAGACATTTTTATCAAAACCTTTGTTCAGTTTAAAGATTCTATCGATGTTGATGTGAACTCTAAATGACATTTTTGAGGTCATCATAAATAAAAATATATATATATATATATATATTATTATTTTGTCTGTGTGTTGACTAGTCAAAAAAGAAGTGAAAGCTGTCATGACTCTGCCGGTGGTGAAACTATGTGAGTATTGTAATTTCTAGAAGAAACCCTTTTAGATCTTAGTGCTCTTGTTCCTCTGTGTTTTACAGTATCTTAGGCTAAGGATTTTGATTTGAATAAAGTAGTAAATCTGCAGTTTTCAGTTCTTCCTTTCTCTACACTCTTTCAAACCGCATGAAACATTTGGCTTCTGCTTTTCGAGGGCCTGATTTGAATCTCATTTCTCTTTGGTCTTTTCAGGAAAACATGTGACAGTTTCTAGTAAAGTAGAACTTCTCCTTCCATGCTGTAGCATGGAATGGATCATGGTGTCTGTATTTTTGACTGTTCCATCACAAAGCGTTGATCAAAAGTGAATAAGAAGCGTTGTGCGTTTTCTACAGACGTCGCCTGTTTGCTGCTGCTCGCTCCGCACAGCAGCATCTCCATTGTGAGTCTGAAGGAGGATCTGGCCGACTGTCTGCAAGACAAAGACTACGACATGCTGCTGCAGACTGTTCAGAGGGGCCTTCCAATTATAACCACACCTCACCATGTGGTCATTGTTGGAGCTGGCATGGCTGGACTGACGGCGGCCATGTTGCTGGAGGATGCAGGACACAAGGTCTGATCAGGGAGACTCTGGACTCGTTGGATGGGTTTCTGTGCAGAATGGAACACAACAACTCATCTAAAATATACATCCAGGTTTTACCAGCAGTTTATTTATACGTCAGGTTAAATGAAAAGCACAAACTTCAAATTCTAAGATCTTTCCAGGTCTCTCTAAGATTCTGTGGATAAATGTTTACCATTGAACACCAGATATGTTGCCGCCAAGACGTACATAACACGCTCATTCACGTAAGCCAACTCTTCGTCTGTTTCGATCAACATGAATCAGCAGATTCTGATGCTACGTTCACACCAAGCATGTAATACATGTTCAAGAATGCCCTGAACGTGGGTTCTTTAAAGCGCTTTCGACATACAGTGTTCACTGCACTGCCCTACTAGCAGTATTAGCGCATGTATCTTCAGTTGGAAGAGGCTTGGTGCAAATTTTGTAAATCTTGCACCCGGTTTCTTCTTTCACTGCTCTACTCTAATAAATGAAAGGCTTGGTGTCATAAAATTCCAGCCTGGAATAAACCGGAATGACTTATTTTTTCTTCTTGATCCATTTTCAAGCTGTTGGGACTTCAGTGTTTTGTAAAAGACACGGAAGTCTGAGTCCCTGATAGGTCAATGTTCAATCTGGTTGAACTTTCGACAGGTGCTCAATGATTTGGAGTTAGAGCCCAAAAACGGACTTAAAAACTTAAGAAGAGACGCATGAACATGAGCGTTTTAAACTCGGAAGCCCAAAAAGGGCATATGTGCGGGTAAACAAACTTCTCAATGGATGTGGTCGCGTGTTTCTGAGCGCGTTCTGAGAAAAGAGGCTTTTCATTCTGGTTTTGCAAAGATTTGCAAGAGTTTACTAACATGAAGACTTTACTAACGCTATGAAACTTTTTACATTAGTAAAGTGTTGCATAACAACGTAAAGCCCCTTTTCTACACATCAGAATCCATTGGAATTATAATTGCATAAACAGTTCAAGGAACGTCAAGAGTGGTGCTAAATTTCTGGTATTAAAATGACTAATTTCATGCTAACTCTTGGCTTTTTCAAAGCTTGTCACTAAAACAAACAAACAAACAAACAAAAAAAAGACTACAAATCCATTTTTAATGTCCTTCTGACTTCCAGAGGGGAACAAAACCCCAAACTTTTAAATCCAACAAAACTACAATTCCCAGAGCACTATCCTTGCACATTGGATACGATTGAAAAGCCCTAAATGTCGTCTGTAGATGTTCAAAGCAGTTGTAGGTTAAGAAAAAATGTATTTAGTTAACTGAATAAACTTTTCTTTGATCTGTCTATTCATGGCCATAAAATGTATTTTGCTTTTGTCTACCAAGCTAACATTGGTCTTAGTTTTTTTTTCTTGCCAAAATGAAACAAAAGAAACAAGTGCTTGAACTATTTTGCTGTGAGACAACATTTTGTGCTAAAGAGAATAGTACTGAAAACAACAAGGTTTGATCATCAGTTCTTTCCCTGTAATCCCTGCATTTCATGTTCTAATATCACAAAAGTGCTCATCTGTGATTTGTCTGAACCATCAGGTGACCATTTTAGAGGCCAATAATCGTGTTGGAGGTCGAGTGGAAACCTACAGGAACAAAGAAGAGGGCTGGTTTGCTGAGCTTGGAGCCATGAGGATCCCTAGTCCTCACCAGTAAGTTAAGATAAATAAGACTTCATATGAAAGATTAAAACTCAAGCGACAGAAAAAACCCAATTAAAATATACAAAAGCTGTATATAACCCTTTTACAAAGGAGCTGGTGATAGCACAACACACACTCTTTAAACTACTGTAACACTTCCACCGTTTATGCAATTCATGTAATTCCAACTGATTCTGGAGCAGATGTGTCAGAATCAGTTCTCTTACGTGGATTAAGCACTTTACTGCAGAAAAGTGTTGCATATCAGCGCAAAGCTGCTTTTCTCCACTTCAGAAACTGTTGGAAATTCAAAAAACAGATAACATGACACTTAAGGATTTAGTCAAACTGAAGTGTGTGAAGAAATGAAGTTTTTATCATTTTTCTCATCTCAAAACTTGCTTCTCCATCTTCTATGAACAGGATTGTGCGCTGGGTTGCCACAAAGTTGGGTGTGAAGACGAATACATTTATCATGGATGACCCCAACACCTACTACTTGGTAAATGGAGTAAAGAAAAGGACTTACGCAGTGAAAGGAAATCCCAGTCTCCTTGGGTACAAGGTGGAACCCAGCGAGAAGGGGAAGTCAGCTGATGAATTACTGCAGCAGGCTCTACAGAAGGTGAGAAGCAGAAAACACTCTTCAAGATTCAACGTAAACCTGACGATCATCAGCGTAGAAGATTTAGTAAACATGTTTATGCAGTATGACATTATCTACTGCAAGTTATGGATCCATTTAATCAGGATTGGAGCATTGGTTTGCTGTAAATGTCATTCAGACTTGGATTTGTTGTTTGCTGTTGACTATGAATTTGATGTCTGCATACGTCAAGGTTGCATTTGTCAGATAGAGACCCTTTTTTACAGTTTAAGGGACAACCTTTGTTCCACTCTGTCAGTTCAAAACAAGGATTTCAATTGTTTTTTTCCTTTTTTTTTTTAGTTTGATGCGGGAAAGAAATGAACCCTTTAGAGTCCCTTTTGAATGCGTCTGATGTTCACCTGGTTTTAAAATGGTCATTGATTTTAGCTTGTGTTACGTATGAACAATGATCGTCTAATTGAACCAAACTGTGCCATCAATTAAATGCATCCAACCCAAAAAACATCCAACGTTGGGGACGTTTGGCATTCACTTAATCTTTGCTAATCAAATGAAATGCTGTGCAAACAAAATCAACCAGTATCTCTCATGGCAACAAGATTTCAGCATAAAAGTCTTAGTTTGGTGAAGTTATGAAGAATCCTCATTTAGACTTCACTGTGGTTGGGGTACCGGACAGCAGGAAGTTGAATCTAGTCACAGTTTGGTTTTTGTTCCACATGTGGGTAGCACAGTTCAGTTTTGATGGGCAGGTTTGTTTCGGCTTCTGCTGATCCAACTTTTCCTTTGGTCCATTCTCTGCTGCTGACTGCACTTTTCAGCCTCCATCCAGAGATGGACCTAAAACCCTCTGACTGAACCCAGAGTCAGAGGTCTCAGGAGAATGTCTGAAAGTGCAAGTATTCAGACAGCAAAACTGGTGATTTTTATCTGATCGTGTGAGACCACCGTAAATGAACAGTTTTTCTTCATATGCAGGTAAAAACGGAAGTAAAAGCCGAGGGCTGCAAGGCTGTATTCAAGAAATACGATCATTACTCTGTGAAGGTACGTCCTAACAGAGATATCCGTACTGCAACCAATAACATGAAGTATTTATTCAATTTTGTAATATGAATCATTTAAAGTACAACACTCCCATGGTGACGCAAGTTCTTGGATTCTTATTCTAGAAGTATCTGAAAGAGGTTGCAGGTCTGAGTTCAGAAGCCATCAGAATGATTGGGGATCTTCTGAATGAGCAGAGCCTCATGCACACAGCGCTGACAGAGATGATCTACGACCAAAATGACATCAATGACAACAGCACGTAAGGCTAGCCTGCCGTCAGCATGTCTCTATATGTAGAAACAAGCTTTGACTGTTTCAGCATGATGGCATGAGCAAGAATCCTGATCACAGCTTCTTCTTCTCTTTCTTTCTTCAGGTACTATGAGGTGACTGGTGGGTCGGATCTTCTCCCCAAAGCTTTTCTTAACGTTCTTGATTCAACTTTTTACCTGAATTCTAAAGTTGTTCGCATCAGTCAGTCCGACAGAGGAGTGATTGTCGAGTATCAGACATCAAACGAGTCCTCGCTCAGACAGATTGAGGCTGACATGGTCCTGGTCACGACCACCACCAAAGCTGCTCTTTTCATGGACTTTGATCCTCCTCTGTCCATCCAAAAGATGGCTGCAATGAGGGAGGTTCACTATGACAGCTCCACCAAAATCCTTCTCACTTTTAGGGAGAAGTTTTGGGAATCAGATGGGATCCGTGGAGGGAAGAGCATCACTGACCGGCCCTCTCGCTTCATCTACTACCCCAGCCACAGCTTCCCCAAAAACCAAACCATTGGAGTCCTCCTGGCCTCCTACACCTGGTCTGATGACTCCCTTCTCTTCTTAGGGGCCGGCGACGAAGAACTCAAAGAGCTGATTCTGAGAGATCTGGCTCAGATTCACGGTGAGCGGGTCTGGTCGCTGTGCACCGGTGTGATCGTCAAGAGATGGAGCAGTGACCCCTACAGCATGGGGGCTTTTGCTCTGCTCACCCCCTACCAGCACATCGAGTACTCCAAAGAGCTGTTCAGGAACGAAGGCAGGATCCACTTTGCAGGGGAGCACACCGCCTTCCCTCACGCCTGGATGGAGACCGCCATGAAGTCTGCCATCAGAGCAGCTATGAACATCAACAACGTGGTTCTGCATGATTCTGACCAGAACTAAGGACAGGGTTTTTCTAAACAAAAATGCAGTTTAAATGTTGAAAGTTAAAATAAAGCTTTTAATATATGTGATCTGACACTCATAAAATGTTCAATAAAACGTCGTTGGTGCAGGATGAACAGTTTTTGGAGGTAGTGGGCGGGCTCAGGAGATTCAGCTCTGGTGCAGCAAAAGTTGTGGAATTCTTGTCCCAAAAATGAACAACAAACCTTTTTTGGTGTTCAAAGAAAACCCTTTGCTATAAAATAAATAAGTTTAGCATAAATGTAAACACAAATGTGAATCTATAATCAATTGAATTACTATTAATGGTTTGAGTTTTAAAAAATAACTGCTTACATTTTACTCACATTGCACAGGTGAAAATTGGTCATACTTGAATACATGTGGAAAAAGTGAGAGAGGTTGTGGTCTTTCTGTTGTGGTCATCCGTGACATTTTCACGGATGTTAAACCAAACTAAGGAGGAAGTACAAAAAAACCCACAAAAAGAACACGTAAATTATTATTTACTGATGATGATTTTGCTGTTTATATGCAATGTTTTAGTGATTTGTGCTTCAAATACGTAGTTCAAACGTGATGTACTTTGTAAGGTACATGCATGAAAAGTCTGTTAGACTTGTGGACATACGCGGAACGGTCATGGAAAGCCACAAATTTACATATTCATGAGATTTATGCAATAGTTGCATATAAACTACATAAAATAGGCATAAACTGCGTCATTCTCAACCAACCAAAAATTTTGAACCCAACTCATGTAAATCGAACTCGTCGGCCGAAATCCTTGAAAGACATCTGCGCACGTCAACAAATGATCAATGCAAACGAAACTTAAGAAGACGTTGGAATCTACCTGTTATCAACATCAACATCTGATTAACAGGAGTTTAATAGGATTTTAAGGCCTTTTTAGAGACGTTTCAAATCTTATTTGATACAATGTATATAAATAAATCTAAAAATAGATGGAGTCTGTTTTTAGGCATGCGATTCAAACCAATGATCCCCATCATGCCATGAAACTTGAGTTTGAAGGTTTCTTGCCCAACTGCAAAGTTAGATTCTTAAGGATTTCCATTAACTGGTTTTAAACACCACAAGTAATCTACGTTCAAGTCATTTCTCTACGAATTTGCATTTCTTTTGTCACTATAGATGACAAGCTCATCACAAGGTGAGAATTAATGAAAACACACCCTCTATATTTGATTTTCAAAACTTTATGTTGAGAATAACTCAGCTATTATTCATTTTTTTAATTGACCACTTGCTGTATTGAACTAATAGAATGAATAGTTAAAACCAAACTCGCTTTGGTAAAGTTACATCATGTTAAAAATGTGTGGATCAAATTAAAGACAGTGGGTGAATAAAGTGCTTATTTTCTTGAACACTGATGTTGAAAATTCTGCAGATAACATCGTTATTGAGAAAAACGTTTTAATTAATCCAACATATCATAAATTAACATTTTCAATATCTCAGTAAATACACAATCCAACATTTTTATGTGGATTTCATCAAGGGGTTTAAAAAACTTCTTAATTAAAAAAAAAGAGAAGTGTCTGTCAATTCTTTAATGTAATGAGTTTTAGGAGCTTTAGAATGGCTAGTGAGTATTAATGTATGTACCAAGATTTAAAAATCCAATTTAAATTCCATTTCTCGTCTTTATGGATAAGGCTGTTTGTTAGGAATTTCTGTATTTTTTGATGTACAAAAGGGTAAATTATTGGAGTCGAATATAAAGATCTATATTTTGCCAGCAATGTTTATTCTCTATGATAGAAGGTTTGTTGTTATTTATCAACAGGCATAAAGAAATCACGGAAAACTTGTACCACATTTGCTCTATTAAAACATACACACCAATTTTCCTAAATACTATTATTTGGGTTTTTCTTTCTAAAATTGGGTAAATAGATGAGTTTAAAAAAAAAAAGAAAAAAGCTAATGATTTGGGAACATGCTTACTGCGCTTACACAAAAGGAACTGATCCAAAAAAGAGTCTGCTGTGGTTGTTTGGTTGTTTCATGTTGGATGCAGGTCTCATGAATTGAGGTGACTTAAGTTAAAGTGAAAATGAATTAAACATATTATATATATATGTATATATATATATATATATATACGTATATATATATATATATATATATATATATATTCGAATTGGCTCCAACTCAGACTTTTTACTCTGTTGAGGTGTTTGCTTTGAATCAGCTCAGTTTGCCCTCCAATCCCAGTTATATCTTCCATGTTTCTGTTCTTACTTTGATGTGTGGACATAAACTCAACGGAACTGAACATGAAATTGAAAGTATTTGATGTATCTCCAACCTGATCTAGCAAACCGCACTTTCCTGATGCAAATCACAATGAAAGTGCATGAGCTGGACACACTCTCAGTTCAACATCTCAGTTTCTGATCATGAGACCTTTGTGTGGGCCATCTGATTGCAACATCTGCAACAAAAGAAAACCAAAAGCAAACGAAGAACACATAACGTTGCAGTTTTTTCGTCCTTAAGGTAAAGCACACATTTTTGTGATCCGAGAGTCAGGTGACAGAGTTTTTTTTTTTTTTTTTTTGCATCATGGCAGGGCGTATAATAGCTGGTGTTTTTCCACTGAATCCCAGTCTGGGAGTGAAGATCCTCTGAAGGTAGGAATCTGTCATTTCACATCATCTTGTCTTTTCTAAAGTTTGTTTAATTTTTCTGATCCAGAAATCTCACTTTTTTTTTTTTTTGATTTTCAAAACTATTAAACCTTTGTTATAGATACATTTATAGTTAAGATATTTTTTGCATAGAAAAATGATAGTGTTTTTTTTTGTTCACTTTAGCATTTTAAAGCTCAAGATAAGAGTTTAAAAACTAAAGAAAGCTTAATGATGACATCACTGCTCTTATTTTGTTAAAAAAAGTTGGGTTTTTTTTGTTTGTTTTTTCTCATGTCATTAGAAAAAAAGGTGAGAGGGTTCAGTCAAAATGGATGTAAAGATGTGGAAGTGGGTTTTAGGTAAGTCTTTTTCATCCAAAATGATTATTTCTTCATAAGTGTACTAATTTTAAGTCCAAATTACTTTAACTGCTAAAGTTCAAACACACTCATTTTCAAAATGTAAAATCATTTGAGGATAAATCATGTAAAAAGACATCATTTTTTTAAAGCCTTTTTTAATATTTCATTTTTTAACTAAAGTTGGAATTTATTTCGAGCATCTCGTACTGGTTTATGATGCAACTGAATAACGATAAATCCTTTCAAAGTAAAGTGTTTGGGAATGATGGTCATACTTTCCTGTGACCCACTGATTTCTCATCGTTAGGTCAGATGATGTTTTATGAGTAATTTAGGTTTCCCTCTTTCTGCTTTTCAAGCACGTCCATTTCTGTACTTCCTATTCTTACAACATAATAAAAAGAACATGCTTGTTTTTCTGTGCAGGAAATCCTGAGGAGAAACACTAAGAAAAGGCAGTCAGACAAAATAGGGAAGAAGTTCTTTGGATTCCAGTATTTGACATTTGAGGCGCAATCTGAAGATATTTCCTCATTTTCACAGCCAAGATTTAGAAAAATCAGTGATAGCTTTGGAAACATGTTTTATGCCAGTTTAAAACATTAATACAAAATTTTAAAAAGAAACCAAGCACTCATTTAAATAATCCTTACAATTTGATCAACTTAAAAAGGGTTCCCAATAAGGCTGAAATAATACACGCTTTCTGAACTTCCATAACTCTTTAAGCTTTGAATGAATGGAACCCCAATAGATTTTGGCGCCGCTATGCAACACTTTGAGCACAAAGCTGCTCTTTTGTGCTGCTTAACTTTGATGGCGTAAGCACTTCCCAACTGTAAAGTGTTGCATATCGGTGCAAAGCAGCTTTTATCTGCTTCAGAATTAATTTACTTGTGTGCATTTGAGAGTCTGTAATTCACTGGTGCTGGAGCTTTGGTATTAAAGGTTATTTCTGGAAAGTGTTTGAACCATTTCCTGTCGTAACAAACCTCATAAACCCAACATGACTACATATATAATGGATGAAAGAAAATTAAAAATATGTATGGGGGTCAGGGCATGGCATTGATTATAAAGGACAATTTCCAAACATGTCAACAAACCTTAAATGACAAAAACCCAAACTACTGGCTTTTATAACAGTAAAAAAACTATTCAAAAAAAGTATAAAACATTCTGGGTAATAGATAATAATTAGAAAACAGCGTCATAAGTTCACTCATCAAAGTTTAAAATGTCCATGAAAACGTGATGTCATCATTATTCCACTTCTGTCTTTCTACGTACTTCTGTTACTGCTGTTCAGCTACAACCGAGTGGTCATGAACCAGCAAAACACCTGTAAAGATGAAAATAATTCATATAATTATTCTGTGTTTGATGGGAGCTCACGACAGCCTGATCTGGTCAGCTCAGAACAGAACAGCTGCATTTCAATGGATTAAATCCCTTTGGGGTTTGGTAGAGCCAACCCAGTTACTGTTGGGCAAAGGCGGTACACACCTGAACAGGCCACCAGTCTGTGGTAGGAGGTCAACAAAATTAAAAAAGAATCATTTGGTTTATTCTATCACATGAAAAAGTCTAAAAAGACACAGTTTGGCATTGATTGAATAAATGATGACTAAAATTGTTTTAATTTTATTATTAATAACTTTTGCTCTGTAATTTAAGAACAATTTACCAATTAATTGATGAATTCAGCTAATGTGACACGATTCTGGGATATTTTTTACTCTTTTATTATTATTATTATTATTATTATTATTCTTGCTTCTCTGACAGAGCCACAGTCTGCAGAACGAACAGGCTCGGATTGTTGCAAGATTAATTACTTTAATTATTGATCAAAAATGCCAGAACAAAACTGTGGCTAAAAATAAAATGCCTTTCAGCCAATCTGACCACATCACTGGACTGTTTCTCTCTGGCTCATTGGTTTAATCCATTATTTTCTAAAGACTAAAAAGATCCAAACAACTGGAACAAACAAAACTAAAGTATTTCTTGAAGGGACATGTATGGTTGGTCCAAATAACCTAAAACTAACTTTGTTTTTTACACCATGAAAAGATACAATGATCTTCACATTACTAATCAATGACTGAAGATGATAAAGTTTAAATCTTTAAACTAAGTCTTTAGGAACCTGAAAGAGTGTTTGCCGTTCTTCTAGCTGCTGCTGGAGTGTTGTTGGTGGGTCTTCCTCATGGTTCCACCGCTCTCAGTCTAAAGGAGAAGCTGGCAGACTGTCTTAATGATACAGACTACCAAGAGCTGCTGGACATAGCAAAGAACGGCCTTCCACACACCAACAAGACCCAGCACATCGCCATTGTTGGTGCCGGCATGGCTGGATTGACGGCCGCCAAGTTACTACAAGACGCAGGACATAAGGTACTACAGGTTCTGTAGCTTTTCATTGAATTTAAACATCTGATTAATTCAACAAACAAGTCTTGAGCTGCAGTATTTCACAATTCAGCTGCATGCCTCATATACGCTCAGGTATGTAAAGGAGATACTAGTGCAAACATGCCTGAACATGCATTCATATTTCAGCTACATGTTAAAGAATTGCTACCGTCAGAGTCACTGCTGGTTGTACCATTGTGATAACACAGCATAGATAACAATGCATGCTTTAGTCTGGCTGTTGCAGCACAGAAAGACCTGTTGTTGACAGCTAATCAAAGTCATGTATGAAGTGTGTTGCTGCCTCTAACAGGTGACCATCATCGAGGCCAGCGGTCGCGTTGGAGGCAGAGTGGAGACCTACAGGAATGAGAGGGAAGGATGGTACGCTGACCTTGGAGCAATGAGGATCCCCAGTTATCATCAGTGAGTCTCTGAAATGCACCTGAAAAGAGGGTTGGCCCGTACGGGAGCTGCAGCTTTTTGGGTTTCTGGTATCCGTGGGGGGGTCATAGAGAGTAGCGGCAGCTTCTTAAGGAGAGAATAGGTTCCCTTGCCGTGTGTTTAAGTGTGAAAAATGAAAAATCTTTACGACACGCCTGCGTCTCCCCTACTTAACCCTTACTTTCCCCTATGTATGTATAAGTGTTAGATACAAGCTGTTGCCTGCAGCATGCATGGAAAAAAAACCTGCACTTTTGCTCTACGGGCTCACCGAGTGTTGAACTCTGTAATGATTTCAGAATTTGTGCTGGCCACCTGTGTGCCCCATGCAGGTTTGCCCATTTGTCATCTGCAAACAGCCTGTCTGCAGTTGGAACTAAAGCTTTGTTCACATCGCGCTCGGAAACGTGCATTAAAGCGACCGTTTTGAATGCACAGCCCAATGTGAACTCTATATGTTAAAAGCGTGTTCAAGAACCCGCGTTCAGCACATTCACATGTCTGGTGGGAACAAAAGACTTCAATGGTTCATCTACCTCACATTAAACAGGACTGAACCAAGAACCTGAGCAACCCAACAGATGTTTCGATTCTTTAGTTCACCAATCTCATGCTGTCCACCTCATCTTTGGCAGCATCATCCGGCAGTTCATCCATGACCTTGGGGTCAAGTTGCAGCCCTTCATCATGGATGACCATAACACTTTCTACCTGATCCGTGGAAATCGGGACAGAACGTACGCTGTGAAGGCCAACCCCGATATCCTTGGGTACAACGTGTCCAGAAGCGAGAGGGGGAAGTCAGCAACTGAACTGCTGTCCATGGCTCTGCAGAAGGTCAGTTCCTGTCTTTCCTGTGACGTCATGGCAGGACTGCTTCTCTGCTGCTGACAAGGAACGATCCTCTCTGCAGGTCAAGGATGAAGTGGAGGCTAATGGCTGTGAAGCTATGCTGAAGAAGTACGACCACTACTCTGTGAAGGTGACTTGTAGAGAAGACCTCAGAATTCCTGGATCACATTAAATCTAATCGGATTTAACAAAATACACTTTTGTAGGAGTATCTAAAGGTGGAAGGTGGTCTGAGTCCGGAGGCCGTGCAGATGATCGCTGACCTTCTGAACGAGCAGAGTCTCCTGTACTTGGCTCTGACTGAAATGATCTACATCGAGAGCGACGTCAGCGATGCCACCACGTATGATCTACTTGTTCTTGTTCTTGCTTCTGATTCTCAGATAGAAACTGTTTGCTTTTGTCACCTAAAGATGTGTTGATCAAAAGTCTCAAGTACTTGAGTAAATGGACTTTTACTCAAGTAAATTACTCAAGTAATGTGTAAACGTGAGTGTCTGTTCAAATGTAGTGGAGTAAATAGCACAAATATTCAATCAAAACATGTAGCTGAGAGGAGAGTAAAAGTTGCTGATATTTTTGATACTCAGGACAAGTACAAAGTAGCCATAAAATATACTGAAGTAAAGTAACAAAGTTCATTTACTCAAGTACTTTACACCTCTGGTGTTGATAGATATCACCCAGCTGTCCTGGATGTACACATTTTTGACTCTTAGTTATTCTTCTTGCTTGTGTTTATTTTAAATGTTTTTACCAATTGGCCAACAATTAATGATCTTTTTTGTTCTTTTTTTTGTGTGTTTATATTTTGCTAGTTTACTAATGAAGGATGTACAGACAGACAGACACAAATATATTTTGTGTGTTTGAAACCACGTTTGAATTATGACTGGATTTTTTTTTTACACTATTTTCAATTGTTTTTTCCCAGTTCCCTCACCATAATCATCTTCTATCATTTATGAAACAGGAAAGGATTAAGATAATAATAATACTTCCTCTCTGTTTTATAGGTACGATGAAATAAGCGGAGGGACGGATCGCCTCGCCACAGCGTTTCTGCATAATCTTGACAGCACATTGTTCCTGAACTCTAAGGTCAAACGCATCGATCACACCAAACAAGGAGTGACCGTGTGGTATCACAGAGATGACAGTGACAATTGGTGGCATCTGGATGCTGATGCCGTCCTGGTGACAGCCACGGCCAGAGCCACCCTCTTCATGGAGTTTGACCCTCCCCTGCCCCCCTGGAAGATGGAGGCCATGCGTGCAGCCCACTATGCAAGCTCCACCAAAATTATCCTGACCTTCAGCCGCAAGTTCTGGGTTGACGACGGCATCCGTGGAGGCAAGAGCATCACCGACAGACCCTGCCGTTACATCTACTACCCCACCCACAGCTTCTCAGACAATGACAGCATCGGGGTCCTCCTCGCCTCCTACACCTGGTCCGATGACTCCCTTCTCTTTCACGGTGCCAGTGATGAGGAACTCAAAGACATGGCTCTGAGGGACCTGGAACATGTCCATCCCGACGCCAACGTCAGGTCTCTCTGCACAGGAGTGGTGGTGAAGAGGTGGAGCCTGGATCCATACAGTTTAGGGGCCTTCACATTGTTCACTCCCTACCAGCACTTAGAGTATTCTGCCAAGCTCTTCCAGAGCTACCTTAATGTGCACTTTGCAGGAGAACACGCGGCTTTTCCTCACGGCTGGATTGAAACAGCCATGAAATCTGCGATTAGGGCAGCGAGGAACATCAACGATGCTGCAAACATGCAGACATTCGAAGCTTCAACTCGAGATGAGCTCTGAAGGCCAGAAGGAACCAGTATTTAGGAGGTTTAAATGATCTGCTTTCAGGCTTACACTAATTTCGAATGCTGCTAGTTTTATTGTTACTTAACGATCGCTCAATTCTTGACGTAAATGAATATTGTTGGGTTTTACATTTACAATATTAAATCGTGCTACGTTCACACCGGGCTCAGCAATTCAGCGCATTCAAGCAACCACTTTCAATGAAAAGTCTATGAAAATGTGCATTTCGTGCTTCTGCGTTCAAAAATCTCGCATTTACGCATAGCTCAGCAAGTTTTGTAGATTGTTTTCAGGCTCTATGTCTAAACATGTGTCCACTGAACACATGTTGAAAGCTAAATCATTCAAACTTTGACCAATGAGGGTTTGGTAGTGCAATACAAATTTCAATTCATGGAAGTCCCAATCTTTGGAAAATGAATCGTGGAGGTAAAATTAAATATTGCAGCCAAAATGATATAACACTTAGATCAGTTAAAGGAAATGCCTGGAGCAAGATTCGTACTGCTTTGGCTTTTTGCACCAAGCCTCTTCCAGCTGCAGGAGGCAAACATGAGGTAGCAAGAGTCCAGTGTGAACACCACATGCTAAACGTGCGTTCAAGAACCCTTTTTTAGCATCACATGCCCGGTGTGAATGTAGCATTAGAGGGAAGTAAACAACATTATGAAGCCAGAGCTAGTGGTGGGCAACGTCTGCTTCACGAAGCGTTAAAAAAGATTCAAAGCTTCAAGACTTTCATGATGGCGACACCTGGTGGACAACTAAAGCCAGAGCAACTTCTAAGGAACATGACTGAAGCACTGGCACTGTTTCCAAACCACGACAACAATAAAAGTTCAGGAAAGCTTTTGTGTTCATTCTTTGGTTCATTTGTAACAAATTATGATTTAATCACCATGACAATACAATACTCTGATTTTCTCCCCAGTAAAGGAAAATCATTTCAGCCAAAAAGCCATGAAGTGAGAAGCCAAACAGCGAAGACGCTTGAAGCTTCATCATGACACTGATGTCTGAATATACAAGCTGCGGCACACCGCGTCAAACACCAGTTCAAATCCATGTGGGACTTCTCTGTGTGGAGTTTGCATGTTTACCTGTGCATGTGCTGGTTTTCTGAGTTTCCTCCCAAAGACTAAAAACCGTCATTCATAAGTTAGTTGATTTCTCAAATGAATGACTCTAAATTGTCTCTAGGTGTGACGGCGAGTGTGTACGGGAGTGTGATTGTGTTATTCATCTGTGCTTCATATCATTCATTTCATTTTCCACAAACATGCAGACACACAGGCATTAAGCCATTAAGCATTGGAGCCGTTAAAGCTCGAATCCATAAATATAATGAGGTTTGGTTTCTTATACTGTTCCCTCATTTATCAAATAAGTTACCTACAATAACTCTGCTACAGGTGAAAAACAGAATCTTTTTTTTACAATAATTCTAGATGTTGTAAGGCAGTAAAACTCCTCATTACTCACTTCATCCACTTTTCTCAGAAAAGTTCAAGCTTTCACAGAAAAACTGAGTCCAGCAATGAAAACAAAGGTCTGCCACCGAACGAAGATTTATGGAGATTTAGTAAACCTCTGTACAGGAGACACAACATTGATGGATTGCTCTAAAACGAATCAGGACGCAGAGCTGAATGCACAATAAAAAAAATAAAAAAGAAAGGATGTAAAACATGAAAACATGTAAAACTGAACAGACCTGTTGACTTTGAATATTCCTCTAAAAACTGGTGGGGATGAAGTAATGACACTATACTCTAGAGGGAGACAAAGTAACGAGTATTTAAGGAGAATGGACTTGGAGCCTGATAGCAAATACGTTAAATGCATATTTATATATAAATCATAATGCATTAATGTTTACATATTTGCAATATTTTTTTTCTACATTTCAGCTAATTTTTCAGCTGCATGTAAACCCCCTTCCCCATCCATACCTTTTATTTTACAAGTTTCCAGCATGAAAACTGTTTACATGCCGACAAATGAGTTCAGTAACTGGAAGACTGTGCAGAATTTCATCCATAGATTAAAATCAACTAAAAAAGGCCCCAAATCTGTGTTTCATAACTAAATCTGTACTTCTGCTGTCAGATGAATTTCCCTGTTGAAATTTGAAACAGTCTGATCTCCTCCCACAGCTGTAAAAAAGCAGCTCCTCTGGTTTAGCTTAAATACTGTCACAGTAAGTAACATTTTGATTTAGAACTGCACAGCTTCACAGAGAAGAACCCTCCTTTTAATCCATCCTCTCAGCCTTTAAAAGACTTGAATCGACACAATGGAACCATCCGCAACGCTTGTGCTTTTGCTCGCCATCCAGGCAGTCTCTGCAGGTTTGTGTGTTTGTGTGTCTGTCAGGGAGTCGGGTTTATATCAAGACATGTACGCAAATGTCAACTATGTAAGGTTTATTTAGAATAGATGTTTTAAAACTTAGTAAAGAAAAACAACATTTCTTAAACAATATGTAAATAATAAATAATAGAAAATAAAAATAGACTTGGTCACACATAATGCTTCAAATAAAAATAAAAACAAAACTTCAATACACTCCTATTGCACCCAGACATTAGAATATACAATATTCTGATAAACCAATAAAAGGATTTATAGTAAAATTTAAGCAAAATGATCAAATTAACAACAGTAGGAAACTGAGATCCATGAAAATTCAGCATTTCTGAAAAAAAAAAAAAAATGCAAAGATCAAAACATTACATAAAGATTTTTTCCAGAGTCCTGTGGTGTAAAAGCATATAAACGTACTTGTGTCATTTTGTTTTAACAGCACCTGTGAATGAAAACAGCATCTCAGTCCAGACGGACATCACAAGTAAGTAAAACACAAGCAAAGAGTTGACAGGCTTTAGACACAATGACAAAGCTATATTTTAGTCAAATCTAAATAGAAAAGAGGATTTGACCTCTAACTGTCTCATGATTTTTGAAATACTGTTTGTGTTTGCAAAGAAAGAAGTTTTGTTTTCTGGTCATGAGAAAGTCTTTGTGTGCTTGTAGCCTGGGACCTATTTAACAATCCAGGAGCAAAATCAGCATCTGGCTTAAGATTACCATCATGATTCCTCCTTTTATTTCACATCGCTAAGAAAGCAAATATGTGTAAACACAGATTCTGTGGAGATAAACGGATGTAATAGACTTGTTTTGTTTTTGCAGGGAGAGTCAAATGACTAAGATAAAATGACATTGTGGTTTTCTCTTTTAACCTTTAGGTACAGAGAAAATAGAACTGGCCTAGTTCTAGATCTAGGTCTAGGTCTAGTTCTAGATCTAGTTCTAGGTCTAGTTCTAGGTCTAGTTCCAGATGTCGTTCTAGGTCTATTTCTAGGTCTAGTTCTAGTTCTAGATCTAGTTCTAGGTCTAGTTCTAGGTCTAGTTCCAGATGTCGTTCTAGGTCTATTTCTAGGTCTAGTTCTAGTTCTAGATCTAGTTCTAGGTCTAGTTCTAGGTCTAGTTCCAGATGTCGTTCTAGGTCTATTTCTAGGTCTAGTTCTAGGTCTAGTTCTAGGTCTAGTTCTAGATCTAGTTCTAGGTCTATTTATAGGTCTATTTCTAGGTCTAGTTCTAGATCTAGTTCTAGGTCTAGTTCTAGATGCCGTTCTAGGTCTAGTTCTAGGTCTAGTTCTAAATGTCGTTCTAGGTCTAGTTCTAGGTCTAGTTCTAGATGTCGTTCTAGGTCTAGTTCTAGGTCTAGTTCTAGATGTCGTTCTAGTTCTAGTTCTAGATGTCGTTCTAGGTCTAGTTCTAGGTCTAGTTCTAGATGTCGTTCTAGGTCTAGTTCTAGGTCTAGTTCTAGGTCTATTTCTAGGTCTATTTCTAGGTCTATTTCTAGTCTAGTTCTAGATGTCGTTCTAGGTCTAGTTCTAGATGTCGTTCTAGGTCTAGTTCTAGGTCTAGTTCTAGATGTCGTTCTAGGTCTATTTCTAGGTCTATTTCTAGATCTAGTTCTAGGTCTAGTTCTAGATGTCGTTCTAGGTCTAGTTCTAGATCTAGTTCTAAATGTCGTTCTAGGTCTAGTTCTAGATGTCGTTCTAGGTCTAGTTCTAGGTCTAGTTCTAGATGTCGTTCTAGGTCTAGTTCTAGGTCTAGTTCTAGGTCTAGTTCTAGATGTCGTTCTAGGTCTAGTTCTAGATGTCGTTCTAGGTCTAGTTCTAGGTCTAGTTCTAGATGTCGTTCTAGGTCTAGTTCTAGATGTCGTTCTAGGTCTAGTTCTAGGTCTAGTTCTAGATGTCGTTCTAGGTCTAGTTCTAGATGTCGTTCTAGGTCTAGTTCTAGGTCTAGTTCTAGGTCTAGTTCTAGGTCTAGTTCTAGATGTCGTTCTAGGTCTAGTTCTAGGTCTAGTTCTAGGTCTAGTTCTAGATGTCGTTCTAGGTCTATTTCTAGATGTCGTTCTAGGTCTAGTTCTAGGTCTAGTTCTAGATGTCGTTCTAGGTCTAGTTCTAGGTCTAGTTCTAGGTCTATTTCTAAGTCTATTTCTAGGTCTATTTCTAGATCTAGTTCTAGGTCTGGTTCTAGATGTCGTTCTAGGTCTAGTTCTAGGTCTAGTCCTAAATGTCGTTCTAGGTCTAGTTCTAGGTCTAGTTCTAGGTCTATTTCTAGGTCTAGTTCTAGGTCTAGTTCTAGATGTCGTTCTAGGTCTAGTTCTAGATGTCGTTCTAGGTCTAGTTCTAGGTCTAGTTCTAGATGTCGTTCTAGGTCTAGTTCTAGGTCTATTTCTAGATCTAGTTCTAGGTCTAGTTCTAGATGTCGGTCTAGGTCTAGTTCTAGATGTCGTTCTAGGTCTAGTTCTAGATGTCGTTCTAGGTCTAGTTCTAGGTCTAGTTCTAGATGTCGTTCTAGGTCTAGTTCTAGGTCTAGTTCTAGGTCTAGTTCTAGGTCTAGTTCTAGGTCTAGTTCTAGATGTCGTTCTAGGTCTAGTTCTAGATGTCGTTCTAGGTCTAGTTCTAGGTCTAGTTCTAGATGTCGTTCTAGGTATAGTTCTAGATGTCGTTCTAGGTCTAGTTCTAGGTCTAGTTCTAGATGTCGTTCTAGGTCTAGTTCTAGATGTCGTTCTAGGTCTAGTTCTAGGTCTAGTTCTAGGTCTAGTTCTAGATGTCGTTCTAGGTCTAGTTCTAGGTCTAGCAGGGGAAGAATCTGTTCCAGACCTGATGAAAAAAAAAAAATGTTGCGAGTATTTTTTATCATCATTTCAGCTAATTAAAATAAACATATGTTGGTTTTATCTTAGAACAGGGAATCTAGCTCTTGTTAAATAGAAGCACAGATAATGCTTGATATTGGGTGATTTTTAGGTATATTTTATATACACAAAACGTCTTGTCTTTGTGTGAATTTTTCTATCCGCATGATGCACTGCTTATTCATCTTTCACAGATAGTAAACATGAAGCAATTTTATTAAAGTCTCTGTACTGACCTTTATGATGTAATGTAATGCAATAGTTTCACAATAAAATGAAATAATGAAGGAATTTATGAAAAAACATTTGTCAAATAATTAAGAAAAGTTATAAATTATGAGAAAAAAGCCACAGTTTTATAAGAACAACGTTTCAGCCATTTGAAAAAAAAGTTAACATTTTACAGAATAAAATGGTAATTTTTTTGTCCAAAAATTGCAATTCAAAAGATTTTTTTATAAATAAAGTTGCATTTCCATGAAATAAAGTTTTCCATATACTAAAAAAATAAGCAAAGCAGATGAGCAGATGTGATGTCCATCTGATTTCTCTGCATTGTCCACAATGTCAGTTAGATTGTTGATTGTCTTTGTAGAAACATTTGAAAAACTAGAAGTAAGCCTGACTCCTTCCTTGTAAAGTTATTACTTTTTGAAGCATAAATTTAAGACTTTTTTCTCACAAATCATTGAGTTTTCTTTTTATTCTACAACTTTTTCTTCGTTGTTTTACAACTTTATTTTGTAAAGATTTGACATCTTTCTCTTAATGTTATGACTTTATACTAATATACAGTAGTATCTTTTTTTTTTTATTTTTTTTTTTATATAATTGGTTAATTACATGTACGAAAGTCCCTACAATGCAAAGTGGCTTTGCTTGTGAGACCTCACACACACACACACACACACACACACACACACACAGACTTTTGAGTCAAACTGAAAGTGGTTTTGAATCAAGGTCAGTCAAACAAAGAGTGTTGTATTTCTTTTGTTAATCCTTATGGTTTTTCTACCATTCCAACGTCCTACACCATGTAATAAGACCTAACACCTTTGGGACACCGCTTGAACAATAAGGTCTTCTCCGCTCAGATTTCCAACACTGAAATGAAAGTTGTTGCAGGTCATACAATTGGGTCAACACCAAAAGTTCATTATGCATCAAATCCAAACACACAATATTGGTTTGTTTAGTTTTACTCAAGAGAAATTCATACCAAACCAAACCAAAAATGTCATACCTATTTATGTTTGTACATTTTTTCTGGACCTCATCAAGTATTCACAATGTAAAAAGTATAACACTAATAAAAAGTATCAGGTTCTCTGGATGTGACCTGAAGTTTCTGTTCCACAAAGACAGTTTCACTTACGCCGATGTACCTAATAACACAATCTTTTAATGTAAAACCTTTGATGTAAACTACCCGTGAAACATCAACGTTAACAGCATTCTACTGTTTTCCTTTTGCAAAATATCAAACCGTAAACCGCAATGCAAACTGGGAGAAAATCTGACAGTACTCTGCTTTTTCTATGTGGTACGATGAATTGCCACAGGGTTGAATTACATGGTTTTGAGCTGGCTACAGCAGGAGGTTTGTCTGGTTAAAACTTGATCAAATGTTGCTCTCCGTGAATTATCAATTTCCATCAGAGCCAATGACTCTCTAAAGAACTCTACTTTGGTGGTGCGGATGATTCGGCTGCAAGGATTTTAACAAAGAAGTTATAGTTTGAAAATACCCTTTGTGTCTTTCAGGTGCTGCGATCAGCGTAGGTTCTACTGTCGCTGTCATCAGCTGCATCGTCAGTGTGACGGTCTTTCTTCTAATTGCAGCAACACATTCAGGAAACAAAAAGACAGCAAGTCAGTACAACGAGTGGTCAGATTAAAACGTCTGGAAGCTTTTGTATTCTGCAAAAACTATACATCATCTAGGATGTCTTTTTTTGTATGTTTGAGACGTTTTTAATTAGCACTTCATGCATAGTTTTTCTGCATCCAACCCTTATTGGTGTGTGTTTTTCAGGTTCTTGCATTAAATGTGGCTGCTGGCTCTTTAACATTTCTGCTGAAGCAGCAGAGGAAACAGCGGAGGAATAAAACCTGCAGAAAAGGATCAACAGTACAAATATGATCTCCTCATTTTAGTTTGGAAAATATGGATTTTTTTTCTCTGCTTTCCTTGTTTTACAATAAAATAGAAATCCACATTTTTTCCTAAGCTTTGATTGATTTGTAACTCTTTACTAATGTTTCTTGAATGTATTTCACTCTAGTTTAAGTAATCTGGACTTCTTTTGTTGTTTTTTTAGTTTGCTTTCTGTTAAAAGTGAATATTCTAATAAATTATTGAACGAAAGACTGAATAAATGAATGAATCTCTATGTCTATGACACCTTGCAATGCTATCGGGGCGCTAAAATGCTTTACAACCAGTGAGACAAAATAAAAAACAAGAATAATAAATACATGAAAGGCAGATGAATGCAATAAATAAAACACATAAAATAAGATTTCACTAAGTATTAAAAGCCAATTTAAAGAGTTAAATTCTTTAGCTGACGTTTAAAACTGTTCAGATAAGCAGTACTGCAATGGAGGAAGCACCCCAGTGTTTTTGTCATGACCTCCAAAGATTACGTACTGCTCAGCAGATCTAACTCTAGAATGGCTGCGAACAGTTGTAAAATCTCAGGCACGTGTGACTAGAACATGCCAGGAGAACACTTCATCAGGAATGCAGCGCCTCACGTCCAGCCTCTGCTTTGTGGGGAAACAATAAGCAGCAGGCAGATCGTATGTGCTGGATGTCGATGTCATTCCGAAACTGAAATTACTTTCACTGCTCCAGCTGTGATCAACTGACACACACCTTTTGTTTCCACACGATCATCTGCTTTGACCTAAAGACGAGCACATTTACATGAAACAGGATCCCGTCGTCCTCCTTCCTTCATGTCTGTGTTTCTCAGTCAGCCGTGAGTCGCGTTTGCAACAGTGAAATGTTGAAAGCACTGAAACTATTACGAAACTTTGTTCTTCACCTGAAAACTACTGTATTTCCACTACATTTAGGCTGGACAAGTTTAATTGTTGCCCAACTTAAATACTCAAGTGAACGTAATAAATGTGAGTCTCCGTTCAAATGTAGTGGAGTAAAGAGCACAGATATTCAATCAAAACCTGTAGTCGAGGAAAGAGTAAACGTTGCTTCTACTTTTGATACTCAGTAAGTACAAAGTAGCCAAAAAACATACTTAAGTAAAGTAACAGTCCATTTACTCAAGTACTTGGAATCGCTCTGAGCTGTAGCTGCATTGTTTACATGTTGACATGTTTGTATGTAATGACTTTTAGAGCCAACTGGTGTGATTGTAACATTTGAGTGTGTGTGGACAGAACCGCCGTCTTGACTAATTTACACCCAACGGCGATGATGATAAACTTCCAGCAACTTGTTGCTCTGTGCTTGTGCCCCCTTCTACTTCTTTAACCTTTTTTTCCTTCTTTTCCTCCCCTGTCTTTTGTACCCTTATCCTCCATCTTCAACATCCCACTCTTCTCTCTTATTTTGTCTGAGAACAAGTACTTTAGCATTTGAACTCATCAAAACTGTGAAACTTTCTCTTGTACCGGATTTATATTTATCTACAAAAGTGATGCAGCTGAGCCCTTTTTCTACTTTAAATAAACAACAACAAAAACACAGTTGTTTTGTCTTAGGTTCTGTATGAAGGAACAACAGAAAGCTTCATTTTCTGCAGTTCAAGTCTGACACCCAGTGGCTTCTGGTGAAGCAGCACTTCATTCTAGTCCAGATTAATTCATGTCAAACAGATTGGCTCACTTGGCTGTGTGCAGGACTGGCATGTGGGACACCAGGGTTCATTTTCCAGGGGTGTGATGAGCTGGATCCAGTGAGAGTTCTTAGCCAAGACCCTTCATACTGACTATGTAGTCACAAAAGGACCAAAGTCTGGGTCTCCCTACCAACGAGCACCTTGATGTTGGCTTGACATCCAAATTGGGTCGGTATTTGATCCAATTGGTGGACAATCTTTTTTTAATTTTTGTTGTCATGCCATTGTTTTAGTGTTTGGAAATATATGAACAGTAGAAATTCAAACTTACATAAAAAAACCAAACAAAATGAAAAATGCTGGGTAATACAGTTAAATTTGATGCATTTGATATGGCTACATGTTAAACATCAACTAGCATCAATTGAATATCAAATTGACGTCCACGCTTCTTCTTTACGCTTAATTAAATTCATTTAATTCAATTTCAGCATGTTTGTTTACAATTCAAACTAAAATTCTACGCTGCTGCATATCCCAGCAGCCGCAACGATGAGTCTAGAAATACCCCAGTGGGCAATTGATGTTGAAATGACGTCAAATGAACATCAAAATGTCAGTTTAGTTTAATTTTAAGAAATTCTATTGCACCAACATCAATGCATTCAGATCTCCCAACACACGTTTATTGCTGTAACACATTTGGAAATACTTTCCAAAATGTTTTTAGTTCACCCAGTTCATGATTTGTTTTTTTTTTGCTATATATATTCCAATAAACCATTTATTGTATGTTTTTTTTTTTTTAATCTCTATCATCAGTTTTATTAAATTTGGTCCAAATTTTACATTCACATGACATGAAAAAGGGGAAAAAATATCAAGATTTCAAACTGATGTTAAAGTTTTGACCTCGATTAGATTTGCACATTTAACTTGTTTTTGACGTCAGTGCCGAGGACTGATGCTGGTTTGACGGCTGTGCCGGTCCCCAGCCCGGGAAAAACACAGGATTATGTCTGGAAGGGAATCGAGGGTAAAAGTCACTGCCAAACCGAATACGCGAATCATAATGATCAACATCCAAACATCCAAAAACAACAATAATAATCAACATCCAGTTTAATCATCATATGAAGTTAAGTAAAGGATGACAGCAGAGGCTTGCATGTTCTCAGTATCCTAAGTTTCTTCTCCTTTAAGTGTTTCTAATGCCAGAGAGGTTTGTTTAGTATCTTAGCCTGAATAACTTGCCCATATTGTGTGTGACTCAAACAGAGCAACAATTTTACTTTTTTGTGTGCGTTGACTTCAGGTGATCCCTCTAATTATTTGCTTTGTGTTGTAAAGATCATCAAAATGTGGAGTTTTTACATATTTATTATACCAAAAGTGTTTTTGCATGACTGTACTATGTATATGAAACATGATAATTTAACATGGTTAGCTATACTGAACCACGCTGGATACTGACCCCTCTCTGAGTGTGAAACAGTAGATCTTAGTTACTTTATGTTTCACACGGAGTTGTTTTAAGTAAGTGACCCACAGTACAGGATTGTTATCAGCCTTTCCTTATACCCAACCGGAAATGCAAAGATTTTATATTTATAAGCTTCAAACTAAAAATGAAAAACCAGCCTTTGTGATTTTAATCATCTTGATCATGTCATTTCCCAAGAATGTCCCAGTTTGAATGAGTAAAGGATAGTGACCAACAAGATGTCCCTTATCTGCAATTAAAGAATGACTTGAAGGCATAAACCGTTCAACACAAAGTCCATTTATTTCTAATGATGCAGATCTCAAAGGAGATTATCCCGTTTATACTATGGTCACCTATTTTTATTCGTAGTTTAATCTTATTTTTTACATATACACCGTTTTTCACAAGAAGTGGATTATTTGATACGCCGTGTGACATGTTGCCATGGCAACAGTTGCTGATCCTGCACCGATCTCGCTCTGTAACAGCTGAAGGCAGTAGTTTATATACCAAACCTCACGCTAAGCGATCCGAAGCATCATTTCAGAGGAAATGTTCAAAAGTTTACTTCAAAGAAACAAAGTCTGCAAGGAGTTTCGCTTTTATTGAAAGAAAATCCACCATTGATGCTGATCAATAAATGTGGATCAACAAGCAACTTTTTTTGGTAATTAATAATCAAATGAGTTCCAAACACATTTTCACTCTGTATCAAGCAATAAGGTAAAAAAAGGCAAAAAGACATTCAACTATTTCAATTTAAAGTCAACATTGCTGTTAAAGGTAAAATGTGGCAGGCCGTCCTCTGATAAGCTCCTGACCTCAGATAAGATCAGGCGTGAACAGGCAGGGATGGCCGTTCGCTGTGCGCATGAATTCAAAGGTGAAACCTGCAAGCAGTAACTAACTAACAGGAATTTCCTGAGAAGACTTTTAAAACAACAGAGCAAAAACATATCATGTGGAAACGTGATTGTGTTTAACCAAAATGAATAAACAAAAGTTTAGCAATCAGTTGATTGTAAATGTCTTCATTTGCTGCAGCTCTTGCAGCACATGTGATCCATTACTCTGAGTAGGAACAGCACAGGTAAAACCAAACTGGTGGGAAGAGCCACCCACTGTGTACAAATCAGCACCAGGCATCTTTCAAAGTACGGTATGAGATCAGAACTTCCCATCAAAAGCCCAACCAGCATCCCAACAAAAAACAGCATCAAGACTCCAAGAATGGCTGTTATGGTGAAGAACGCTCTTTTTTTTACGTGGTTCTCTTGATCCCTGTCGCTGCCCACCTTCCCAGGTCCTGGACGGATCAGAACGAAGAGAACAAAGAGGCTGCAGTAGGAAACTATTAACAAAGAGGTGATCAACAGGCAGAAATATGGGATAAACGGAACCTGAGGGACATATCGAGCTATGACGCCAAGCCATCCACAGGAGATGAGCCAAACACACCCGATGCAGACGTTTCTGATCCGGACTCCACACGACTGTCTCAGGCCGAGGTAGGTCACGGGATGAACAACCGCCAGGTAGCGCTCCACACACGTCAAAACATGAAGCAAAACCTCTCCAACTAAAGCAAATGCGGACAAATAAAGCGCAGCTAGAACAATGTTGGAAGTACCAGTGTAGTATGCAGGGAAATAAAGGGCAACTGCAACTATGAATATGAGTTCAAAGGCAGCAGCGTTATACACGAAAATGTCCGCATGGCTCGTGGTCTTGGAGGAGCGCCGTCGCCATCGGCTCACAGCAAAGCTGAGGACGAGGATGCAGAAAGGCAGGTTGGCGAAGGCCTTGATGAGGGCATATGCAAAGGTGACAGAATGTCCCAGCTGAATGTCATAACATTGGTGTACAAAGATCAGATCTGTTGAAGAGGTGTTCACAGACATACTGTAGTGGGAGAAAGCTGTGCTGCAGGGGAAGAAAGAAGACATTTCAGTACACGTTCTACATCCAAGAGTAAAACAAATCTTTCAGAAAAGGATCAGAAATCCACTAAAATGATAGAGGTGTAACGATTTGCTTTAAAGACTCCATTCATATCAGAATTTATGGTACCGATTCCTAGTTGATATTGTTTGATTTTTAACGGTCCGATTCACTGATCAAATATCCAGGAAATCTTTAGCCAAAACTTTCACCAGTGATAAATACCTGCTACTGATCGGTGCAGGTGAAGTTTTCCAGATTCCTTGAATTTCTTCAAGATAATCAAGTTTCAACATGCGTACAAACAAACAAGTAAACATGAATGAAAGTCAAACCCATTCACTGTTTTTCCACATCAAAATAATCCAAAGGCAACATTATTAGACCGTTTTCTTCTTGTCTTTCAAGACTCAGTCGCCTGGATGTTGGTCGACCCTTGATTTCTTAAAGCAAAACAAATGTAGATTTACAAGCAGTTGAAAGTTCAGACAAACGTGTTCGGCAGTGTGTAAGTCAACACACTAACGTGTGACATCCTGTGAATAAAATATAAGATTCGTAGTCGAAGCTACTTTTTTTTTCTTGGCCGTGAGAAAAAGTTCAAAAAGTTCCAAATTCAAACCGTCATAGAAAACAAGTCCATTATTATAGAAAACAAAGATCTGATTGTGATCAAAGATGTATGTACATCTGGCAAACTAAACATATTCTGTACAGGCAACATGACAACACGTTTGATTGACAGTAGTCTGCAGCCAATCAGGACGCAGAATACAGTGAACTGTGAAAAAATTAAGTAAATAACATGCAAATTGTAGAAAATAAAAATTAGCAAAGGTTTACTATGTGTTACTGTGAGTGATAACTGAACTAAACATGGTGTTAAAAATAAAAAAAAAACATTGTTGCAATATTATAAACTTTTTTATTTTGATCTTTGGTGTAAATCTAGTAGTAGTAAGTAATAACCCTATTAATGATTATTAGTAATGTTGTTTTTTTTAAAATAATAACTTACTAAATGAGGTTTAAAAAATGTGTCGACAAGTTTTGCAACAAAACAGCTGCAACCCAGATAGTAAAATCTCTAAATTGGAGCTGCATTTCTGCTCCAATGACTTATTCCTGAATATCAATCAAATCCAGCTGAATTACAGGATCAAAAGATTACATAGAAAAACCAAAGTAAAACTTGTTCTCATCTGCACCTCTTGATCCTCCTTCCTCACCTCCCAACTCACGACTCGTCGACACTGGAGTTCATGGAAGTTTTCTGTGCTCTTTATTCAAAGCTTTCAGCAGCTGCAGGGCGGAGGATAGGCAAATTAACTCTGGTAGACTCCTAATTTCTCCATTAAAAATATTTGACAGAATAAGACATGATTACTAAATTGACAGGTTTGTTCAAGTAAAGTTCAATGTGGTTAAATTAGTCAGAATTAAAAAAACTACTAATAAATAACTAAAAAAGGGCAAATGTTATATTTATTATTGGTAAAACCATTAATATGAAAATATTATTCAAAATATGTATTATTTATTATTCATTCATCTTCTAAACCGTTTTGTCTCTTTTGGGGTCACAGAGCTGCTGGAGCCTAACCCAGCCACTCATGGGTGAAGGCAGGGCACACCCCTGGACAGATCGCCAGTCTGTCACAGGGCCACAAACACACACTTGAATCCACACAGAGTGACCAAAATACCTATGAAGCCTGTTTTTTCTTTATTTATTGTAATCATAAATACACGTTCACACCCCAAATTAAACAGTTCACTTCTAGTGAAAATGTGTTTAAATGTTAAAATAATAAGATTAAAGAACTAATAATTATTATGATATTTATTTTTTTGTTGGTGACCATGTTGTAAGTGGGATAACGCCATTTGAGGTGTGCAAATCGGTGGATTTTGCAGAAGCCTTGAAAGCCTGTGTTATGACAGACGGTTTGCCCCTCGGCATTGTCCATTCATTTCTGATAATGGAAACCTTGTTGGGCACTATCCCTGACATTCAAGTCAAAGAAAGGGTTAGAATACTTGGGTTTCTTTTTTATTTTTATTTGCTTTTTCTTCTTTTTCATGTTCTAATATTGCTTATCAACCAGCGTCCATTTTTATGCAGTCACATTATAGTTTCAAATATCGGCTCCAGGAAGTCCTGCTTGTCTATGCAATCCTAACCAGAAAATCCTTTTTTAATTTTTCCTCCCCAGTTGATCCAAACTTACTTGTTATAACTTAATCGTAAATAAATGATTTTCATTATTGGTTTGCAGTTTTGTCTAAAACAAGCTGAGATCATCAATGTTTTGCTTGCAGAAAACAACACGCAGTCACTGATTGTCAATATGCAAAAGCTTCAGCCTGTTTTCCATCCTCTGTCAGGATGAAGCACAGAAACAAAAGCAAGCCATTAATAAAGCAGCAATAAAGCAATATTTCTTCATCCAAACATCAGTCATCAGCAGATGGTGAAGCTGGAGAAAAGCTAAAATCGCAGCGCTGAGGTGAGGCTCGCACTCAGGTCAGATTTACCGCTGATGTTTCTCCAATACCTACTGAAGATGGCGGATTTTGGTCCTTAAAACTAGGCTTCATTCAAAGTTTTGACACCTTTTTAAAACTGATAAAAGTTAGAATTTTACAGTTTTGGTGAAAATTGTCTCATTCAAATTCAATGCTGGTTAGTGTTTCTTTGTAAATCATCTTTATCAATTTGACTCTTTAAAAGTAAAAGTTGTTTTCCATTTGTTCTTTGAAAATCCTGACCCGGTTGACCCCGAGGCTTGCTTGGAAATGTTCCTGACAATGGGGACTAAATTGCTCTATTTACTAAAGCTGTGAGAATTATGCGCTCTAGTTTGGATTTTTAGTGATATTTTCTATATTCTTAAATGGTTTTTAATTTTGACATCAGTCAGGTGGTTAATCATTGACAGCTGTCTCGATTTGTTAAGGACTGTTAGTGTAATTGTCTGGTTTTCCGTTCTTCATTGTCAGATTATCTCCCACTGTTGCTCTCTTTGGTTTCGTCACATTTAAATTTATGTTTCCTCCATTTTCCTCCATTTTGGGTCCTTAACCACCAGTTCCTGATAAAAGTTTGAGATTTATTTTGTTGTCTGACACTGATTTTCTCACAACCCTCATTTCATAAATGGCATATGGCTGAATTTCAAGTTTTTCTATTTAATTCCCAAATTTGGGCAATTTGGGGTCCAAAATGTGGCACAAATGTAGCTGATGGACCCCTGTTTCAGAAAAGCACGTTTCCCACAAGAACATCCAAGATTAAACAAAAACAAACTAGAAAACTACAAGTTGATCTGCAATTAGAAACTGACCAAAACCCACAACGTGTCTGTGATTAAGAGTTACATGTTGTTTGAAGAGTTGCAAAAAATGAATTTTTACCAAAGTTCTAAGTAAAATTGTATGCATCGCTCTGTAAAATATTATTTTATATAACATCTTTTTTTAATTGACACTTTTATACAGAAGACTTTAGATTTTAGATATTTTTGGCATATCTTCAGACCAGAATTACCAAAAAAGGTGGAGTCAACTATCAGGTTTGACACCAATTCAGTGAAAGTCATGTGAAGAAGAAACTTTTGCTGAATGTTTGAGAAGTTAACGGAAAAGGAGTTTCACTTTTCAGAATCCACTCAATGATAGAGATTCTAAGTTTGGTGTATACATTTTTTTTTGTTCAGTTTAAGTCTTTTCCATCATTGAATATTTCTCCTACAATCTTCAGCTATTAACATTTTCATACTATGATGGAAAATAATCTTATTTTTAAAGAATTATGTGTATGATTTTTGAAATAATAAAATTCTAACTATGCACCGATTAAACATGTGTAAATGATCATTTTATTAAATAACTGCTCTTTAGGTACATTATGCCTAGCTGGATAAAGTAAATATTCAAACTTTAAATGTTAAGTACAAAAAAAATAAATAAAATCCCCAAATTTTGTCCATAAATTTAACCCTGAATTTTCATTTGCAGACGAAACATGATTCCCATCAACTCCTCCAATTCCTCTACAAATTCCCTCATAATTTGCTCTGAGTCCAGGCCTGCCATCCTCACCTTCACTGCCTTTTTTCTTACCAACATCTTCATAATTCCGCTCTACATCTACATCCTCTGCGTGGGCTTCCGGAGATGGAGGAAACGACGGTCTTCATCAAGTAGCCACCTGGATGTCTTTACCTATAACCTGGTTGTCCTGGAGCTGCTGAGTCTTGTAGGATGTTGTTTTTTTTGCTGTGGCGCTTTGATGAGCCTTCAAAGTCTGCTATCAGTGGGATACGCCATTTTTTCCCTCACCTCGCCAGGACAGTCTTATTTTCACGTCATCACATGTGCGGAGCGCTACCTGGCCGTGGTTTATCCCATCATTTATAGAAGTCTCAGACACGAAAGTGGGACCAGAACCAGGACCATGGTGGTCGGGAGCATCTGGCTGCTTTGTTTTGTGAATTTTGGCCTGGACTTTGGGATTACCCCAAGAAGTGTCATCATCAGAGAATCCTGTTTTTTCTCTGTCTTCATCATCATCGTAACATTCTGCAGCTTCTCAGTTCTTTGGAGTTTGCTCCATACAAAACCAGGTGAAACGAGCGGAGACGCTGACCGTACAGACCAATCAAAACGAAGGGCTTTCTATGTCATCACACTGATAATGGGAGTTCTTTGGCTGAGGTTTCTGGGGGTTCTGGTTAGTGGTGTGACATCAAATAAAACTCCCTCACATGCTTATTGCATTCTGGTAATGTCTACATCCTTCCTGACGACACCCGGCAGTCTGGTGTTACCTCTGCTGTTTCTGAAACGAGCTGGAAAAGTGCCGCGCTTTAAATAAAACATTCATTACTGTATTGTTTGGACTACAAGGCACAGCAGCCAGAAAAAAGCTTAATAATGAAGAAAAAAATCAAACATAAGTTGCAAACAAATCTGCCAAAAATAAAAACAAGAATAACAATGTCTTGATGAAAAGAAAAAAAATTCACAAAGTTAAAAAAGGGAACGATCCGAATCTCCTTGTTTTTAACACATAGACATAAGACAAAATCAAGCCTCTGATATTGGTCAGGGGTCTGTGCCAAATGGTTTAATCTGGCCCAGTCATGAAGAGAAAAAAATATAAGGATGCAGGAAAAAAAAAGAAGTTTCTTACCCATTCCTGTGGTGAGTTATGGTTGTTTAAAGAATGAACTGAAATGAGCAATTTTGCCACTAGGGAGAGCAAGGAAACGCAAGACCAGCAAGAGATCCAGAAATAAACAGCAGATCTTTGCAGGCATGTGTGTGACACCACAATTACCAAAATGTCGTCGTCAAAAAGAAGAAAGTGCTGAGATTTCCAGGAAAAACAGACCGAGTTTTATTTATTCTCAGAGATGAATGCAATACCCGTGTGCTTGGAATGCAATAAACAGGTCAAAGGGCTCAAAGGATATAACATTCAGGACTACGATGAGACTCACCATAAGAAAGGTTTCATCATTTGCAGGGACAGTGAAGAAAAGAGAAGATTCACCAACTATTAGCTGGACTGAAAACCAGCCGTTTGCATTTACTGCAGCCGTGACGTCAGTGATGGAGCAGTGAAAGCTGGCTACATTATTGCAAACAAGTCCAATCCATTGTCAGATGGTGAACTTGTGAAAAAAAATAACATGCTGAAGGCTGCAGAAGACATGTGGCCCGAAGAGCGGTCGACCATGATCAACATAAGTGTGTCAAAGATTACGATTGCAGATACAAGATCTGTCAGGAGACTTGGACAGCCAAATGAAGGACAGAATCCAGACATTTATTGATGAAAGCACCAACATCCCAGATATTACACAACTGTGTACATTTATTAGAGGTGTTGATGTGACATCACAGCAGTTTAAATCAGGTTGGTTCCTACGATGGACACAACAACAGCTGAAGTCAGCGCTCTCAATACTGCGCTGGACAGTGCGGAGTGAACTGGTCACGTGATGTCAGTCTGACCACTGATGGCGCCTCATCCATGGTCAGGAGGAAGGCAGGTGTTTGTTGCCATTTATTCAGGCAGCCAATGCAGGGAAGGATTTTTGGACATTTCATTGTATTTTGCACTCTTAAATGACATTGTGAAATGTTTTTAGGTATAATTTAGTTTCATTTTTAATTGATTTTCGCTTATATATTAGTAGGTGTTTCTTTTTTTGAGTTTACTATCAGCATTGCTTCAATATCAGATGTAAAACATTCAGTCTGTATAAAATTGAATAAACCATAATTTTAGTGAAATGCATTTTATTTGAAATCCATTGACTTCTGTGAATCAGCGTCTAATAGTAAGTGATTGGGCAACTATGTTGGTTGAGGCATTTTTCAACTGATAAATGTTGTATACCTATGTAATGATGTTCTACCTTCCTTGAAGGCCCAAAGTGCTTTACAGTCCCAGTTCACACACACATTCACACACTGATGGCGGCTCTGCTGCCAAACATTGGCGCCAACCTCCCACCAGAGGCAATGTGATGAAGCAAAGGAATCAAATATTAGAGTTCAGATACAGTTGATGCCATTTCACAATGTTAGCTAAGCATGACAGAGTGCCAAACAAATGTCAAAAACACACAGACTATATTAAGATTCTTGGACATGACATTTGGCTTATGTTATTAGAACAGGCAAACACTCTTGTTTCTACGCTTCTCTTTCATTTTTCATCCATTCTTCCAGGTATTTCATGCAACTTTTTATGGCTAATAATAATAATGCTAAGATTTCAAAGTAAAGAACCCAAACTGACCTCAATAAGCCATGGTTATATAACTACAGCGATCCGCAGAGTCTCTTCTTCACACTGTGGATGCATGAAGCTCATGTGAACATCTGCAGGAGGGTTGAATGCTATCAAACATAATGACTGATAAACTTCCTTTGACATGAAAATATCGGGAAATGTTAGTTAAAAAAAAACATGCAAAGACAGATACAACTATTAACATTTAATAGTCTGGAGCCTTTTAGAGCATTTTTTCCACTTTATTGTTTAATACAAAAGTTTTTCGTTAAAACAGTATTTTGTGGCAATGCTTTTTATCTATCTTTTTACTACAAACACATTTTTTTTATTTTTATTTACGGATGTTTCAATATATCAAAAGGTATTTCAACAATGAACCTAAAATTGTCCAAAAAGGTGCAAATTTAGCCTTTTTTTACTGTAAAAATAATGAAAATTGTGAAAAACCAAAATAAGGGACGAGGGTCCAATGTCAATATACATCACAGCAAGCAGACCATGTCGTTGGGAAACTGACCAATGGTTCCCGACAACGCTGAGGGTTAATTTTACAGATCTTCAGCAGTTATTAGGAAAGGCTTGTTCATCCTGAAAAGGTTAAAATACTGTAAAAATACACATATTATTCTGTAATTGGACTCTTGTCTTAGACTTTTGCTGAGTGATTCATTTTAAAAACCACTTTTTGTTAAAAGTGTTTCAGTTCAAATGAATGGTGTCACACTCTGACCTCCATGCATCACTGATGCAAAACAGCTGTAAAGCTGTGATTCTTCATCATCTTCAGAACAGAAAAAATCCCTTTGCACATTTGGAGTTTGGACACAAACGAGTCGGATCAGTTTGCTAAGCATAAAGACAGCTTGTACTTGGTAAGAGCTTCTACTTTCTATTTTTCACCATTTTCCTGCATTCCGTGTCTTTCCATGTACTTTTATGTCTTTTAAAACTACTAGATGGAAGCCGGTTTTATCTGTTTAGTGAAACAAAAAACCTGCTCGTTTGCCACGTTTGGTAGTTTTCCAAACAGTTTTTTTTCTTTTACTTGTTAGAAAAAAACGTGTTTTTTACCCCAAGTGTGAGAGACAAAAAACTATTATTTGCAGGTGAGACATGCAGGAATATTTTAGTGTTTGCAGAGATTGTACAGACCTACAGCATATTTCTACTTCACACAAAAAATCCGTTTTATTTTTTTAACCTTTATCCAGGCAAAGCAAATCAAGAAGGAAATTGTTATTTACAGCTATGGTGTGGGAAAAGGCAGGACCTTTTTGAGAAAGAAAAATACAAAGAGTTACAGGAGCGGGATTCATACACGTTTTTAGCAGTGGTGTTCCATAACATTTCACTGGATTTCCAAAACTAAAAATGAACACATTAGACTTTTGTAGTCAGGACAACTGAAATGCTGTGTGTTCGTTCTGTTCAAGTTTTTTTTGAGTGACTGACTTTGTACCGGTCCAGAAAAAATAACACACATTAGCAGATACATCCACGGTTAGGAGTCTGACGCTTTTTTAAAATGTCCTCTTTTGTTTATTAGCTTTTGATAACCCGCAGTCCACCCACACTTCCTAAACGGTTGAATGGTCAATCGCAAGCGAACAATTGGGCACCTCTGGTTTACCAGAATCCATGTATTTCCTTTGTTCTGCTCCCGGAGGGAATTCCTCCACAGTGATTTAGCAGAGACTGTCAGCCTGGCCTCAAAACATTTTTTGATCAGTTTATTTACGCTGAATAAAACAAAAAAAAAAAAAACAGGAATTGGTTTCATGCATTTGCTGGCTCTATCCCTGAATCTGATGTGATTGTTTTCTGCCTTCCAGTTTTTACAGTCAACATGTCCGTGAACTCATCGTCTCCCTCCATCACTCCTCTCATCTACCATTGTTCCTCCATCAAACATCGTCTTTACATCTCAATAACTGTTGTTATAGTGAAGGCCATCCTCATCATCCCTCCATACATCTTCATCCTCCACCACGGTGTCCATCAGTGGTGGCTGCAGCGCTCCTTTAGAAAGCAGAACCACTTTGACGTCTTCACCTACCATCTGGCTGTCATGGAGTTCATGTGGCTCTTTGGCTTCATTGTCTTCTTTTGTGGGGAATCAAACAATAGTATGGCAGTAGTGCTTTTAGGAATCTGTATGAGTACTGTTAATTTTTATGGCGAAATACTGTTCCACATCTTGACTTGTGTAGAACGTTACTTGGCTGTTGTTCACTCTATCACCTACAGGGGGCTGAGGGCCGATTATGCAGTCAGGATTAGAAACATCAGCATTTTCTGTGTGTGGCTGCTTTGTGGCATTATAGTAACCTTTTACGGTGTTTTCAAGCATGAACAGGCAACCATCGCATTCTTTTGCATCCTGCCCTTCTCCATCACCGTCGTGTCTTTCTGCAGCCTCGCTGTTCTCCGAGTTTTGAATCGTCCGGGACCCGGAGGAAGAAGCAGAGAATCTGAACGAGTTGACCAATCGAAGAGAAGAGCCTTTCACACCATGTTGACCATTCTGAGTGTGCTGTGGCTGTGGTTCATAGGACTTCTTCTTATGACCGCTCTACAACGATCCCAACTGTTCAACGAAAGCATTAGCTGCATGTTAGCATCGAGCATGAGCATTTTTAATCTACCTTCCAGCCTGGTCTTGCCTCTGCTGTTTCTTCACAGAATAAGAAAGCTTCCTTTTGTTTCTTCCAATGGTCAGTGAATATCCAGATTAACCCTTTAGCTCCAGTGTTGACATTATTTGATCTACTGTTACTCCTCAGCTGTTTACAAAATTTACTTAACTCCAGCAGATTCTAAAGCCAAAAAAAAAGGTTTTGTGCTGATTTATAACATTTTACAATAGTTAAGTGTTTGTAAAATCAATGTAAACCATCAGATCTGACGGAGAGAAAAGCAGCAAAGATGTATTTATTTATCTCATTTCATTTCACACAATAAAAAGTCTGCAAATTGGTGCAAAGCTGATTTTCTCTGCATCAGAATCAATTGGAATTACGTTAATTGTGTAAACAATTCAAGAGTTATGGCCTTTCAAAGAGCATGTGTCATGTTGGTGCTGCTGGTGACATGTCTGGTGGTTTTGTTAGTTAGTTGGCTTGGTGTCTGTGTGCCCAATTCCTTTCTGCACTGAACAAAAGCTAACAAGGTCTTTGTCCACAACAGGCCAACAGTATCTAAAAAACAACTCAATATTGGCTCACTCTTTCCTTAGATATTGAATAATAGCAAAGCTTCAGGTAAAAAAAGTCTGTCATAAAACCCTTGGTTTTGCAAAGTGCACCATCCAGTTGTGTTTTAATTTGTGTAGCATCAACTTGCACTACAGTGTGAGTTCTGACCAAGTATATCTATGCAAATGTGTGCAAATGGGATTTTGTTCGTAAACAGGTGCCATTTTCCTCTGTTGTGTTTGTACAAATGACATCATGTGTCTTTATAACAAAGAAGACATTGTGTTATTGGTCCAGAAAAGAGGCTGCATATTCATTTAACAGAAGTGTATTACTGCACTTGCATACGGATGATGGGTGATTAGAAAAGCAAACCTTTACTGATGCTGTTTTGATGGTGGTTGTATGGTTTGAGAAGATAAAAAGAAATGACAAAATGTAGTATGTTTGTGTTTTTTATTTCTGGTTTTTCCCTTTCTGCTGTGGCTCCTCCCCTTTTTGGCTTCTTTTGGAGGAGCGCACAGCTGTTTTTTTTTTGTATTGATTGTTTTTCTGTACTTAAGTGAAATGCTTTGCTTTTTTGTGGTTCTTTTAAGCCTTTATTCTGACATTTTCAGATTACTCTTTCAGTGTTTTATGAATTAGGATTCTGTTCTTTTCATATTGTGTCTGGTTGCTTGGTGGTTTGGACCTCACACTTTATGTGAACTTTTTTAATTTAATATTTTTTCACAACTAATCAGCTTGAAGTCCCCTCCCCTGAAGGTGTGACATTTAGCATCAATAACTGACCCTGATCTGTCCTCTCTTCAGATGCCCTCAGGAGCTGATGGTTTTTTTAATCCAACCGTAAAATTTCCCCCAACACACCCTCTATCCTTGTGTACCCCTCTGGGCAACATTGCATCCACTCATTCTCAATTAGCGGGGCCTGAACTCTGTTGTACACAAACAACTTCTGGAAGCAGAACTCACTTCCTCTTTGTCAAAAGTGACCACATCCACTTCCTTGCAAGAATTTGTCTTCGTTTTCACTCTCACTTCACAAAGAAGGAAAAACGACACCATTTTAAGTTACATCTGTTCAAATCTGAACAGCAATGACTTTGATGCTTCGCTTTTGCTAGCATAAACATCAATGTGTTTCCATGGCAATGGTCACTTGGCTGCAGCAGCCCTTTTTTTAGGTATAAGAAGGATCTTTTTTTTTCATTTTGTCTGCCTAAAAAAATGTATAATTATAAGAAAATAAATGTGTTTTTTCCACATTTTAGAACTCTTCTTTTTTCGTGTGCTGTTATTTTTTGGGCTTTTAGCCTTAAAATTAGCCATATGTTAGTCTATTTCAGCTTTCCTACAGATGTTTTCTGCTATGTTAGCTTTTTTTTTATCATTCTCCAGCTACATTGAGCAATTTTTGCCATTTTGGCAGTTTGTCAGTTTGCATTTTGAGGCAATGTGAAACCCTTATGTGTGTTTGTGAAATAAAAAGAACATTTTAATTTCTGTGGGATTCTTTTATTACGTTTAGGATAATATTTTTTCTCTTTTATAGCTTTTGATTACAAATAAAAGTTCCATGACTAAGCTTTGGTTGAAACTTTTATTGCAAGTACTTTGGTTACAGTTACAGTCTGCAGAAATAGGAGGAAAACCATGAACACCAGGACCCAGATCAACTAATTATCGTCCAGCTGCAGCATCCGGTTAACAGAGCCTAATGCTGATTTTCTGGTTGTGGGTTTGTGTTTTACTCCAAAAAAAGGGGTTAAGAGCTGTGGCCTTTAGGTCCTTATGAGTTAGGGATCCTTTTTAAGGTTTTTTTAGAAGCTTAATCGACAATTTGCTTTAATAACTTATCTTTAAAATTGTTGTTTTTTTTTGTTTGGCGATGCTTCATATCCATCTTTTTAGTACAATTCCAACTTCCATTTTTTGCTGATATTTTTCTTTATATTACACCAAAAAAAAAAAATGCTTTTGTTTTACTGCAAAAGTCACAAAACTTGAGATCAGTTTTTTTTATGTTTTATGACAAAGATCAAACATTTAAAGACAAAATAAAAATATGATTATTCAAAATCAAAGCAAAGACAAAGTCAAAACAATATTTAAAATGTCAACCAGCTGAAGCTCAACTGAACTATATACAAAGTTTCAGCAATTTATTCATGATTACCTTTTGGTTAAAATCGTTGTGTACGGTGTTGGTGTTATTTTTATTTTTTCTTGTTGGTTTGGTGATAGTGCTATTTCTGTCTAGTAAAAAAAAAAATCAACTGATTATTTTGAAAAGTGTTTGTTTTATAGAAACATTTCAAACAACTGATGTGATTGATGAACTCACCGTTGGGTTAAGAGACAACCGATGCAAAAAAAAAAGAACATCATTCAGTTCAATCAGCTGTGACTGCACTGAAATAACTTACTATTTTACAAAATGTAAATGCTTCATTATACATTCTGACAGTGTTTTTGCTCAGTGTAGTTTGCATGAAGATGACTGATGTGAATGTTTACAGGTGAAATCAATTATTATAGAGTAAGCACTGCCTTTGGTATGGAAATATTACGTAAAAAAAACCCTCAGAGACAAATGGACTGATTTATTTCACGTCATCAGCAGCTAATATGTAAAGATTGTTTACTTCCAGGTTAGAAAAGTTAGTTATAGAAGATGATCTCGTTCAAATTCACAAACTGGATTTCGTTTGGATATTTGATTTTAAAGCTTTGATTCTTTATGGGAAAACTGATATAAAACAAACATAGAAAATACTCACGAAGTGAAGAGTTAACTATTTCAGTCAGACCTTTGTGCATCAGTCATACAAAGCAGCTGTATTTCCGGTGTTTACGATCTTCCCTGAATGTTTGTATATTTGGACAGGAGGTTTGGACACGAAGGAGGCCAGATTAAAAAGTGTCTTTGAAAGGTAGGTGGACGATTTCAATGCTTTAGAAACTGAAAAATTGATCTATTTTAGGGTTATGCTTTGACCTTCTTGCTTTTATTATTAGATGATTATTGCAGGAAGTTTTAACGAATTTTCAGCAGTACAGGTTAAGATTGGACACATCCATCCATCCAGCCATTTATCAGATGTTTAGTGGGTCATTGCTCCTAAAGCTTATAATAGTTCATGTTTGATATACGTATTTGTGTACTATACTATCAGTTTAACAAAAAACATTTTTTTAATAAAGTCATTATCTTCCATTTTTAAATTCTAAATCAGAAACAGAATCAGTTCAAAACTTGCTAAATGTAGCTTTGGTCCCAACTGCCCTCAGGGATGGATACTGGCTTTATGCGGGTAAAAAATGAACAAACCTTTACAGTTCATGCAAGAATATCAAAGTCACAGACCACTCAGTGAACCCACAGAGCAAAAATATTCATTTTTTTTTCCTGGCATATTGCAGGCGAGAAATCATTGTGAACACCAGCACAACAAGAGTGAAGTAGTTGAAACGCAGGCGTGTCGTACAGATTTGTCATCCTATCAATCTCCCTGACAGTGCTGTTCACATGGAAAACACTCCTTTCGTAACCTGGACAGGTTTTCCCATTTTTCACCCTCAGACAGCTGGTAGGAACACACAGGGGAGTTGTGGCTAAGGCTTTACCAACGACTGGATCTCCCGTACACCATCAGAACGAGCTACTTTCATTAGCCTTACAAACATTTCACAATACACTTACAACGTGCACGACCATGGAATGTTCCAGTTTCATTGAGGTTTGAAGGGAAGTGTAAGACACACCTGTGCTCCCCTAAAGATGCAGCCGCTCTTCTTTATGACCCTCCACAAACTGGTCAACCACAAAACCTGCAGAACCTGTACGGGTCAACCCCCCATGAGGGTGCATGTGACTGTCCTCCTCTAAAAATGTAAAGAATAGCGATGTTCTAATTTGACTTTGACCAAAAACTAATGATGCTTCTGAAAAAATGTTTGAAGATAATGTGAAAGGGAAATGCTGTGAAAAAATGTTCCATGGAATGAAGTGAAGTGATTTCTGAAGGCAGTAGATTCCTCACGCTCGCCTGTGTTTGTGTGGGTTTTTCTTGGTTAAGTGATGTCAGTGATGCTCTGTATGACACATAAGTGATCTATTATGAGGTCGACTGTAAAAAGGTGATATTGTTTTAAAAAAACTTGAACCATCAATGATTTGATCAAAAATGTTTTTAGATTTTTTGTTGTTAAGAACATTACTACACAAAAACAAGCCTCTCAGCAGATTTTAAAACATAAATGACTGAAGTCCCATTTTATTCTCATTCTTCATGTTTCTTCTTGTTTTTTGTTATGCAGTAAACATGTCTGTAAACTCATCATTCGTCGCCATCAGTCCTCTACTCCACCAATGCCTCCACAACAACCTCCATGTTTCTATCTATGTTGTTTTTGCGGTTGTAAAAGTCCTCCTCATCGTCCCTCTCTGCATCTTCATCCTCCATCATGGCGTCCTTCAATGGTGGCAGCAGCGCTCCTTTAGAAAGCAGAGCCACTCTGACGTCTTCACCTACCACGTGGCTGTCATGGACCTGATCTGGTTCCTGGGTTTTCTCTGCTTCCTATGGGGGAATTACTCCCACATCCCACCACTCATGAAAGTTGAAATCTCTTTGAGCACCTTCAATTTATACGGAGAAATGTTTTTCCATGAGTTGACCTGTGTGGAGCGTTACCTTGCTGCTGTTCACTCAATCACCTATAGGGGGGTTAATATTGCTCATGGGGTCATGGTCAGGAACATCAGCATCATCTGTGTGTGGCTACTGAGCAGTGCAGTCATGACTGTAAACATGACTGAAGACTTTGAGCAGGCAATCCTCCCTTTTTTCTGTGTTCTGCCTTTGTCTATCGTCATCGTGTCTTTCTGCAGCCTCTCTGTTCTTTGGGTTCTGATTCGTCCAAGTCCTGGAGAAAGAGGAGGCGTGAAGGAGAGGGTTGACCAATCAAAGAAAAGAGCCTTCCACACCATTGTGTCCATTTTAAGTGTGCTGTGGATCTGGTTAATAGGGCTACTTGTTGTTGTTTCCCTACAACAGCTTAAGATAGTGGAAGAAAACGTTGGTTGTGTGTTGGATTCTGTTGTTTGTATCTTTAGTTTGCCTTCCAGCCTGGTCTTACCTCTGCTGTATCTTCACAGATCAAGAAAGCTTCCTTGTTTTTCCAACAATCCATAGCGATATGGTTCCTGGTTTCAGTTGAATAAATCCCTTGATTTCTTCAAACGTTTCTTTGAAATATGGATGCTTTCCCACTACAACAGTTCAAGAGAAGTTGCTGACACCTTTCACAGCCAAGACGTTCTGACGAACCACCAACTGTTGGTCTCTACAGTATCTGAACGTCGTATGTTCAAGAAACTAAAGCCGGAACCGAAGACAACATTGTTTACCATGTTGACAACAGTTTAGCCAGAGCCAAAGATGATGCTGCGATGATACACTTAGATGAGGACAACAATTCACAAAAATGAACATCAGCAACTGTAGCTTTGAAGATATACGTAGGGCTCCAGGATATGATGATGGTTTTGTGGTTTAAGGAAGAAACAACAAACTTTATGTTAGATATCCAGGACTGAATACAAAGCATTGACTTTATAAGAGAACCGAACTGAGAAAGTGCGATGTTGCCATTTTGGAGCCAGACGGGAGACTCAGGACCTGAGTTTGTTAGAAGACCACATCCCTTCCACTGAAGGTGGGCTCTGGAGAATCTGTCTATGGAATTTTGGAATTTTCTTGTAGCCAGCAGGTATTCCTGTTTGGAACGCCAGGGGGGAGGGGTTACTCAGTTTAATTCTCTTGTCTAGTCAATGATAGGAACAAAAACAGATGTGTCCATAGAGAGAAGAACCAATGTTTTTATTGATTCTTTTTATGAAGTTAGGAATCTGTTCTTCTGATTTTTGTTGAAAATGGTGCAGATTTATGTCTTTAAAATTTCAGTATATTCTGGTTCTAAATATTGTAATCTTGTTTTAGATTAAATGTATTTTGTTTCTTAAAACCATCTGCTCTGTTGCTCATTTCCAATCAATTCATGGTCATCCTTTTCATCCAATCAGTTGTTCCCACTCACAACACACAGTTCTGGGGTCACGACCCTCATTCCAACAATCAGTATCAACAAGGCCAAAGAACAATTTTAAACTGATGCTGAGAGCTAAAAAACATAAATACTGTATCAGCTGTTTATCAGGACTTTCAGCTCTATGCATCTGACCACAGTTCTTAATCTCTGCTGAACTTTAAAGGAGAAACATGTCATAAAAAATAACTTCTTATCGTTTTAAGTTTGGGTTAGAAGTTGTAAACAGACACAAAGCTCTGTTACTGTGCTTTGGTTTATTCACATTTCACATCTTTGGTTGTTTTAGCTGCTTATTTTTTCAATCAATTCAAGTTATTGATGGATTTGAAAAGGACATATCCTGTATTCCTGCAGCTCATTTGAACATCAAACATGACATATTGTTTTCACTTTGAAGTGTAGAAGAGCCAGTGTACTCTACAGGCTGATCTGTCCATGCAGGCGGATTTGATAATAAAATCGGCCTGGTGGTTGTTTTGAAACATGCAAAGACTCCTGTCTTCACAGACTTTCAGACATGATGAAGAAACTCTGAACATCAGTGGCATTTCTGCTTCCTGAGAATCACCAGCAGACAGAGACTTGATGATCATCCAGTCCAGACAAACTCCACTGGAAAGGTGAGCAAAGGGCACTTCTCCAAGAATATTTATAATGAAAATACTGCTGATTCACCAGAAATGAATTAGTTAATAACTTTTAAAAACGTTTCTGCTCTCCAGACAGAAAGCTTAAACTTCTAATATTCTGGCTTGTTCAGCAAAAAATGGCAGCTTTTGTCATTTTTAAGACACATGACATGGATGTTTGTGTTTTGTTTATGTGAATAAGTTCAGCAGATGTTCCCCATAGTCATAAATGAGACATATTCATTTCAAACTTACAAACTGCAGGCATTAATGAACTGATTTCAAACTGTCATTTAAAATGTGTTATATTTTGTGTCAGGCTATAATTATTCAGCTTTCGAGGTCTCCTAGCTTGTGTAGAAAAGCTTTTGGTGATCTTCAAATGTGGAATGAAATTTTGTGCAAAATGAAGCATTTGTTTTAACGTCCCTGAGTTAATCTCTACATACATCACTTCTGTGACTGTTTTCTAAGTCCCACTCCAATCATCTTCAGATCGATTTTCAATGCTTTCCCAGTGGCCTTTTCATTATCATTATGCTGTTTTAAGCCAACATTTAAAAACCTACGTCGTTTTCTGGGACATGTTTACGGAAGCCAAGTGAACCCAAGGGGTTCCTCAGGTGAGGAAACATTTTGTATTGACACAGTTAATAAAAAACAAAAAAAATGTCAGAAATCTGGAAAAAGAATAAAGGATAAAAATTGTTCACTCTAGTCCGGTGTTTAAGGTTCTTTCCAAAGATTTTGCTGTGATGATGTTTGTTTGAGTTCTTTTAGTCTTCATGGATCAAGGTTGGGTAGCTCGCCATCATGAAATGGTAGAAGGATTAAACAGGAAAAACCTGGCGTAAAACAGACCTAAAAGGTCACAAGCAGACAAATTGAAATTGCCGTTCTTCTGTTGAAATATAACCTAACATTTCTAAATAAAACAAGAACATGTTAAAAGCACAATTTTCTGGATAGCTAACATTTCTTCCACTAATTCAATGTTATTTTTGTAATCTTCCCCTTCAGTTCTACAGCATATGCAGCAGCCATGCCTGTAAACTCGTCCAGCTTGGATCAAGATCTGATATTTGACTGTTCCACTTTAGAAATGGCAGTCACCCTCTACGTCAGCTTCACTGCATCCAAAGCCCTCTTCATTGTCCCCCTCTGTGGGTTCATCCTCTATCTGGGTCTCCAAAGATGGCGGCAGCAGCGCTCCTTAAAAGCTGTGAGCCACTCTGATGTCTTCGCCTACCACCTGGCTGCCATGGAGCTGTTCTGGGGTCCTGTGTTTGTCTGCTTTTTTTGTAGGATATACTTTAAGATTAAAGCATTTCTAACAGCGGGAGCCTATATTTTCTCCTTCTGTTTTTATGGAGAGTCCATTTTCCACATGTTGACCTGTTTGGAACGGTACGTGGCTGTTGTTCATCCCATCGCTTATGTGGGGATGAAAAACACTCGTGGAGTCAAAATCAGGAACATCAGCATCGCATCCACTTGGCTTCTCTCCTTCGGAATGTCCTGTTTTCATATAACCGGGGAGTATTACATTTTCATGATTATTTTTGATCTGGCTATTTCCATTTCAGTCGTAACGTTCTGCAGCCTCTCTGTTCTCTGTGTTTTAAATCGTCCAGGACCAGGGGACGGGGGCGTGGAGAAAGAACAAGTGGACCCAAAAAAGAAAAGAGCTTTCCACACTATCACAGTCATAACAGGTGTCCTCTGGTTGTGGTTTATTCCATTCCTGGTTTCCAATATTATGTATAACTTACCTGTAGAGAGGACAATAAACTGTTTGCTGTTTCCAAGCATGACTTTTTTTAGCCTGCCTTCTGGTTTGGCAGTTCCTCTGCTGTTTCTGCACAGAAAGGGAAAAATGTCCTTTCGCTTCCGCCGAGTATAGTCGTAAAACCATTTTTTTCTTTCCATTTTTGTATCAATGAAGGTAACTAAAGAAAACAGTGTGTGTAAAAAAACACTAGAAATAAATAGAAATGCATTGTATTATCTGATGTTATAATGATGCACGTCTGTAGACCAAGGGTTGGCAACCTGCATGCAGCTTTTTCATCCTTATGTTGCGGCTCTGCGTGGCGGCTTGGTGTGTCCGATTGAAGTGCATGTTATTTGTCTCAAAAAGGTGTATCATGTCTTTGTATTGAGTCAAAGTTTTTCACCTCTTTATTTAGACATTGTGCAATTTCGCTGATCAGCATTTGCCTTCTTCAGAGACGTTAGACAGCACTTGACGTGTCTGCAGGCAGCCGGCATAAGCAGAAGGACCAGCGACACGAAACTGCACAATACCTGAACAAAGTGTTTTTTTTTCATTGTAGTTGTAAATTGTAAACTTATTTTGATATAACTAAATAACAAAATAACACTTTTTACACAAAATTGTATTTTTTGTTGCTCAAAATATGTGTGACACTCTCCATCAGCCCGCCAAAACACTGTACGTTTAACGAGACTTTATACACCGGGTGGGCCAAGTATGGAGAAATCTAAGAAAAGAAAAATATCTGAAGAAAATATTACATTCAATGATGCCTGGGCAGATTCATTTGCATTTACCTCTGATGAGAGTTGTTTATCAGTATGAGTAATTTGTGGTGAAAAACTGGCCAACAATGAAAGGTCAAATGTAGGATGAAATAAACACACAGCCTTTTGCTGAAAAATACCCCATTTTTACCATTGTAAATATAAAGGAGGCTTCAATTCAAACTCACCCAATGCTTATTACATGAAAAAAACGTTAAAAACAGCACAGTTTATAAAATTACCAGAAAAAAAATCAACTGTATGGAGCTCCCAATGTGAGGAAAGTAGGAGGGCAACCCAAGTAGAACCACGCGCAGGACAAAGTCAAAATGTGTGTGATGATAGATTCTGGATGAAAGATTCTGGATGAAAGAATCTGGAAGACGCCATCTGATCTGAAGGGGAGTCTTTACAGCCTCTATGTGGAGGGAGGGAATCCCTGTAGCATGCGGTCAGTCACGCTCCTGTGAAGCGTGTGACACGATGAAAATTAGGAACACACCTCGACTTCCAGGGTTGAAGCAGTTTGGAAGACATGCAAATACAGTGATAAAAGGTAACGGAACCAATAGAAAAGAACATGAACAGGATCCATTGTTGAGTGAATCCCAGTGGGGTTAAGTACGAGAGTTTCCAGTTCTGTGCAGGTACAGCACAGGTAACAGCTGACTGACCGGCAGATTTAACAAGCTTAGACAAGGAGAAAAGAAAAAAAAGACATTTTTACTCATCAGTGGAGACAGAGACACACTGTTGGGAATGATCTGCACTATGAACCACAGCCAGAGCACCGCCCATATGGCTGTGATGGTGTGGAACGCTCTGAGCTTTTGGGAATCCCGCTCCTTATCCCTGCTTCCCTTCCCTGGGCCTGGACGAATCAGGACACAGAGAACACAAAAGTCACAGAAAGTGACCACGGTGATGGAAAAAGCGAGAAAACATAATACCAAGATGACAGCTTGCTGTCCTTTCACAGCCTCTTCCAAAGTGCAAAGTACAAAGCAGAGCAGCCAAACAAAAGTGATGCTGCTGTTTCTGATCTTTACCCCACGGCTGTTTTTCATCTGCCGGTAGAATATGGGATAAACAACAGCCAGGTACCGATCCACACATGTCAGCAAATGGAATATAATCTCTCCATACATAGAAAGAGAGAAAGAACAGCCCCCCAGTGAGACTAATACTGAATTGTTGCTCAAGTATATATATATATATATATATATATATATATGTATATATATGTATATATATGTATATATATGTATATATATGTATATATATATATATATATATATATATATATATATATATATATATATATATATGACGTCAAAATCTGTCAAATTAAATGGTAGATATTAAATTAGTTAAAGAAAATAGATTGTAAAAAGCTTAATATATTGGAAATGTGAGCATCAAACTGCTGCCCAAATAAATCCTGAAATAGTAGGAAAAATGTTTACAACTTTTTAGATTTAAACCCTCCAAAATGTTTTTATTTAGATTATTAAACAGGCTGTTTGAGGTCTTCAGCTTTATGTTAATCATCACTTTTTCAGGAAACATGTTACAAACTTAAAAACAGTTGGAAATCTTTTACCATTTTGATGAAATTGAATTGAAAAGTGTCTCCTGAGTCTTGAACACTCACCTCCTCAGACCTGTGATTGCTGTGGACCCTGAGCCTTCAGTCCTCCTTCTGCAGAGCTGATGGAATTTATAACCACTTCAACACGTGTCTTTACATGTTGATGTAATTGTCCTCAATCGTCTGGACAATTTCCTGACCAAATGTACTCAAAAGCATGAATCAAACTGCTGTAAACAGACAGGTCCATACATTTAACTGGTGAAACATCTGCTCTTTCCAGAACAAATTCCTCATTTCTGACATCATTCAAATGAGCTGTGGAAACAGATTCCCTTCTGCTCTTTGAGGTCATGTCGAAGGCTGCTCAGACCTCATCCTATACTGCTCTGTTCATCTGAAGATACATGAGGTTAAATGAAGATAAACAGGCTTTCTAAATATTTAAGCTAAAAAGGATAATGCCCTTAGAAGGAACAGAACCCTGAACTGTTCTCAGTTTTTGCACTGGACAGTTGCTTCAAAGAAATAACTAAACAATAAATCAATGATTAGAACTTTAATCTTTCTATTTTTAGCGTTTCAATCATTTTTCACAAGACGTGGACTATTTGATACACAGTGCGACGTGTTCATAATATAAAATATAGCTTAAAAATGCATACATGAAATAAAATGAAGATACTTTTTTATTACAAATAAAATATGATATTTTAGACATGTCTTTCCATGATTACCTTTTTTTGTGTGGGTTTTCTACGCATCTTCAGTCAATTTATGAGTTCCCTGTTCAAATACGTGAGACAGCGGCGGGTGAGGCAGCAGCAGCCGGTGCCTCCCCAGCGCCGCACACAATGACTGAAGCTGCAGCTGACACATGCGCTTCGCTAATTCAATCTTTTTATCATCCTAAAAGACGCTTTGGTTTAAAATTACCTAATGTGCTCATTTCTTGCCATCTGTCTGATTACATTGGTGCCAGTTTTGGACTCATTTAGTCTTTTTTATCTGCTAAAATTGCACTTTAGAAATACATTAGGTGAGGCCCGCAGTACGCCTGCCTCATGTGGGTTCATATTTGTACATTTGACTGATAATGTGCGCGCCCCACCAGCCGTGAACCTCACCGCACGTCACTGGACGTGTTGTCATGGTAACGAGTACCAAGCCCACACCTACTTACCTCTGCGAACGAAGGGGACGAAAGTGGTGTATCTGCTAGCTGTCTTGTTAAGTGATTCAAAGCATCGGTTCAGAGGTAACATTCACCTCTTACTGCTGGTTTTTGTCCAGATGATGAAGCAAAAGTTTATTTCAAAGAAACAAAGTCCACAAGTAGTTTCCTAGATCGCTTTGATTGAAGACACATCCACCAACAACACTGATCTTTGAACAAACAGTTTCTTTCATTAAATAATGAAACTGTTTCTAAACACACATTTACTCTGTATCAAGCAATAAGGTAAAAAAGACAGAAAGACAGACAACAAACTTTTAAAGTTAGAGTCAACATTGCTATTGATGGTGACTGGCATTTCTATCACAGAGACATATGCAGGACAGAGATCGTTTCTACAGTCATGCTGTTGTGATAAGCTGTGGAATAACGTCTGTCTGCGTATTTATACAGTTTCTGTTGTTCTGGTTACCAACTGGTGCTTAGAACATTCAGGTTGTGTGGGTGTTCATTATATAGGAGGGGATTTTAATTTTCATGTTGATGACTCTACTAGGCAATGCATGCGTAGCTTCATTAGATAATGTTGATTTCACACAAAACCAAAATGCACTCACTGTCATAAGCACACTCTGGACCGGTTTTAAGTCATGGTATAGAGATCAGCCAGCTGAGTGTCCCCATAACCCCAAACTCTCAGATCACTTTCAATAAATAACAATAAATAAAAAACAGTTTAGAAGAACATTATCTGACCGTTCTGTGTCTGAGTTTAAACTCACAGTTCAACTATGACTTAGTAACATGCTGAGCACGTACTCTGAGATCAGCTCCTACAGTTTCAGTCCCAGTAAAAAACCCTCCGTTTGTTAATGACTCCATGCAGGCCCTCAGGAGAACACTTTATGCTGTTGCCCCTTTGAAAGCTAAAACCTTATTAGACAAAACCGAGCATCACCGTGGTTTAACGCTGAAACACTTAAAAAACACAACCCTTAAACAAGCAACCTGTAAGTTAGAAAAAAAATGGCGCAGCCCTGGCTCAGAAAGTCTCTGAATAACTGTAATATAGCCTCTTAAAGTATGAAAAATCTCTGCGCCAAGGAAAAACTCAATACTATTCAACTTTAATATCAGAGAATGGAAAACGACTCCAAACATGAGAGGTTGCTGTTCCCTTTTTCTAAATGCCATGTACATTTAAAGTGATCACTTGTAAAAATTCAAAACACTTGATCAGATCCTGGAGTAATGCAGCTGACATTGCTGGAAAATGCTGCGTTCTCTTAAAGACTAAAGCCAATGAAAATTGTGTTTTTAACATGTTCTTGTGGTGATTTTCTGATGATGAAGGACATATATAAAGACAATTAAGATTGAAGTCGCATTTCTGAGTAGTTCTTTATTCAAATCATTGTGAATAAATTGCAAACTAAAAACATGACATTGGAAAGAGCTTGTAGCAGTGATGTAGGTTGTTACAATCGGCAGGCCACAAGCTACCCTGCTCTGCTCCATTCTGATGCATCCACTTACAGACAAACAGATCCATGTACATCGTTGTTTCCTTGTCTGAGCTGGAATCTGGATTAAAACTGCACAGCTAGATAATTCCAATATTGCTCACCATTTTTGTTGTGAGAGTGTGAACAAGGGGATGATAGGAAATGGAGGGAGGCTTACTCCACGTCAACACATCCACGTCCCACCCACAACTCAGGGGTGAACTTCTACTGCACTCCTGCTGCTCTACAGAATCTATGTCCTAGAAATTGACACCAGTTTTTTTAAAATATTATTTTGGCTAAAAACAGCAGATTCATAATTAAAAGACCACTGGAAACACTTTAAAAATAGAACAAAACAGGATTGGAATGGGATTTTAAAAGGTCAGGAATTTTGTGGAAATTTGCAGTAAGAACTTAAGAACCTACCAGTAATAGGATGAGAAGCCAAACATCTTCATGATCAACCTTTAAAAGTCCATTCTTTCAAGGACAGAATTCTGTTCTAACTTTGAATCTTCACAGATCTTCCATTTGAAAAAATGCACAAACTATGCTGGTCATTCCCCGTACTATGTATGTTCTACACATATATGACCCAACTGGAAAAGGCATTTGGTCTCAAAGGTCTGAAACCCACTTTCAGTGTCTGTTGAAGCTGCTACATGGCAGTTTTCCAGCCCTCTGCAGGTACAGCAGAGGTGACACCAAACCAATGGGAAGGCCAAACCAGTTTAAAACAGCAAACACAAAATTTTTTCCCTTTTCAGTCAGAAGCAGCGACTGTTTGAGAGCATTGGAAACCAGAATTGCTATGAACCACAGCACAAGCACCCCCCAAATGGCGGTGATGGTGTAAAAGGCCTTCTTCTTTAACTGGTCGATGCGCTCCTTTTCCCCGCCCCCCTCCCCTGGTCTTGGAAGGATCAGAACATAGAGAACAGAGAAGCTGCAGAACGTTATCACTATGATGGAAACAGCCAGAAAGCAGACCAGTGACACGATGCTTCGGTGTTCCATCAAAATGGCATCATAACAGGCCAGTCCGAGGCAGAGCAGCCAACCAGAGGCGATGCAGACGTTTCTGATCTTCATCCCACGAGCGCCCCTCAGCCTCATGTACATGACGGGATGGACAACAGCCAGGTACCGGTCCACACAGGTCAGCATCTGGAAGAATATCTCTCCATAGAAGACTGTGGAAAAGGTCATGGTTCCTATTTGTCTGGCTGCAAGATTATTCAAGTATCTACCACAGAGGTAGAAGATGAACCCGGGACCCCACAGCAGCTCCAGGACAGCCAGCTGGTAGGTGATGATGTCAGAATGGCTCACATGGTTTAAGGAGCGCTGCTGCCGCCATCTTTGACAGCCCAGGTAGAGCACAAAGGTGCATAGAGGGAAGACGAGGGGAAACTTCACTGCAGAGAAGCTGAGAAAGGAGATGAATGTAGCATCTGAGGAGTTGTAGACCAGCAGGTCATTGGAGATGGACGAGAAGTTTACCAACATGTCTGCTAAATTTGGCTCAGACCTAAAGAGGAAGAAAACCAAACAGTTAAAAAAAACTCTTTCCTCATCCTCCATTGATAGACTTTAAAGACCCACTCAGAAGAAAATGGCGTTTTGAGATGTTCCTGTAGCATTTTTCTGAAGAAGGAGGATGTAGATCAAGAAAAATAAGCTCAAAATTGCATTTCTGAGTAGTTCTTTATTCAAATTGTTTTGAATCAGGACAACCCAACAATTCAGTTTGAAAAAGATCGTTTTTGTGACATGGAAAATATGCTGGTGACAAGCTCCCGGTTCTGATGCATCCACAGGCAGACAAATAGATCCACATACGTTGGATTTGGGGGTTAAACCACCAAATGGTTCCTGAATGCGGATGTGTCTGCAGCTCACCACTCCCCCTTTAACTTTATGTCTTTGTTTCCTTCGTCTGAGCTGGGATTTGACTTCTAACTGTGCGGCTGGATAGCTCTGAAATTGCTCGCCTTTTTTTGTAGGTGAGGGTTGTGAGGGCCTGTAAGGTAGCGGTAGAACACACAAACAGATGGGTGATGGGGAGAGGGGCGGGTTTGCTTCATCAACAACTCAGAGGTGAATTTCTAATGAATTCCTGCCACTCTTCGAAATGTCCTTGAAAATAAACAGTTTTCTGATTTTGGCCACAGACAGCATAATCATACCTAAGAGACCACTGGGAACGCTGTGAAAATAGATCAAAACATGATCGGAGTGGGACTTTTGGGTTTTCATCATGTCCTGTTTTGAATGGTCCCTCAGTCACACCAGTTTCAGGTTCAATGATCCACAGCTGTCTTCATTTCTGTTAATTACCCTCAGACTATAGAAGTGTCTGGTTTTCAGGTCATCTGCTCTGCTTTGTATTGTCACTCCTTTGGTTTTGTCTTGGGTTTTGTCATGTTTCAGTTTGTTTATTAAATGTTTTAAGTTTCTTTCACAAGCCTGGTCTCTTGCATTTTGGGTCCTCCTCCACCACTACATGACGGATTCCCTCTAACTATTAAAAAGTTATAGTGTGAGACGACTGAATTGACCTCCCTGGAGTTTAAAGCAATTTGGACACACTGCTCACTTCTTTTTCCTTCTGTTTTTTCCTAACAAAAACATACAAAACGTAATAAATTTGAACATTTTACAAAGATTATTTCAGCTGTGTTCTGATGATAAAAACTTGGATGATTTATAAAATCAATTAAAATGCTTTTTTTTCACATGAAACATTGTTGAAATGCATTGTATTATGGTCTATATCTAGTAGACATTGATGCGTTTCGGTTTTTTGCATTTCCATTCCAAAACACTGCGACCATTCACTGCATCTGTATCAGAAAACGGGTTTACTTCCAGCCCCAACCAAATCAAATCAATTCAGTTGCCATTTTTAGAGATATGGACAGTGCTTTGTTGGAACCAGAAATGTTTCTATGGTGATCACTCTTACCAATCAGGAGTCAGCATGTGGGAAGGCCACACCCCTACCACTTAAAAGAGGAATACAGAAATTCTGCCAAGCGTTTAAAACGTGGTCACTCGGTCCAGTTCTCAGATACAGTCAATAAGCATGATGCAGGCACTGCCAACAACAGACACTGTTTTGGAGTGGAGCTGACATCACCATAACCTTTGTCAATCAGGTACTTGTAGCCAATGGGCTTTTGTAAAAGTTGGCTGAACTCTGAAAGGAAAAAGCTTGAAATGAAACTGAACCCAAATAGGAAGGGAAACAAAAAAAACAAAACTTGCAAAGCAGAATAAGGTACAAATAAAAAAAAAGGATTATGTTGAGATTAGATGCTCTACTTTCATACCCAGGAACCTGTACAACATCTGAGGATACGGCCTATGGGTGACCTTATGACTGAGTGTTTTTTAAAACTCTTTCCAGGAAAAGTAAGACGCAAACGTCCTGTCAAATCTCCCCATTATGTTTGCCAGGAAAAACATGTTTTTGTTATTATGATAGGAAAGGTTTGAACAATGTGCTGAAAGTCATTTTCTCTCATTTTTAATTAATACATGTTGTGGTTTCTTTAAAAGAATGGCCTGAGTCACACCGTGTCAGATGCCCTGTGAGCCTAAAATCACACCAATTCTGTTTTTTTATGCACAACATTGGATTTCATGACATTTTAAAAGTAGGTCAAGCTTGGCTGAACTTCATTCTGCTAAAAAACACTTTTAGTTGGAGTAACACTGATTATTTCAAAGCTTTACTGCATGTTCACCACAGTTTGTACTCATGAAGGAAAATGTTCTCCACACCTCAAACAATTGTAGGTTGTGTTGGTGTGAAGTATGGAAACACTTACCTCTTCTGCAGCTTAACTCTAGATTTTTCCTCAGTCTGCGAGTTCCACTAACTCCGAGCATCAAGTAAACTTCAGCTGCTTTGGCTGTTTGGATGATGAATTGATCATGTCTGGTGTTTTTGCATGTTTTACAAAAACATCCACGAGGCCCTTTTATGTGTTTTAACTTGTCCTGTCCAACAGCTGAGCAAACAGATCAGAGCTGAAGGCCTCTTGTGTTGGACAGATTTTACTGTTGCAATATGAATCTTCAGACACACAAAGTGTATAAACCCCTTTTGTATTTGAGGCCATCCAAGGGAGACCCGCCCCACGCTCCAGGCAACCTGAGGAGGGTCCAGGAGAGAGCAAGGCAGGCCCACCCAGGACTCCCAAGGCATGCGGGGGATTCCAAAAAGACCAGGCTCACTCGCTGCTGAAATCTGGAGAGGTCCACCGCTCAAGGATCAGAACCAGCACCACAGGGACATGGACACCCCCAGACTCAGATGTGATGTGATACTCGATTCATGGTCCTACCAGTGACATGGCCACCGTTCCTGAGGGCCCAGTACCCCCACCAGGAATGCGGTAGAGGACAGAGGATCTGAGGTCCCACCTTCCTTGTGTAATGTGTGTGTGTTTGTGTGTGATGTCCATTTTTGAACATACAGGAACTCATTCAACCAGCTCTAACCACAGTTCTTTCCATGTATTTTTTCTCAGAAAGGTCTGCTTTTCATGTGATCAACGCACAACAGACACAGGCGTTTTTCTGTCAGTCTTTATTGGAATTAAGAAAAAAATTAATTAAATATATTTCAAAAAGGCTTAAAAAATCCTAAACACAAAGGGTTTTCTCTTGGGAAATTTTAGAGAAATTTTAATTTTCAAAAAAAAAAAAAGAAAAAAGATTTTTATTAAAGGCTAAAGTGATTTTACAAAGTGAACAGACAAGAAAACATTTCCAAACTTTACAACAAACACACAAAAGTATAGTTATAAATTTAAAACACATAAGAGTGGAAAAAAAAACCCCAGAAAATGCCGTAGGTTAAAATGAAAAATGGAAAAACGGTTAACAATGGAACATTTAGCTCCAATGTTAGCAGCTTTCCGCTGACATACACTTTACGATAGAAAAGCATTCATAAAATTAAAATAAATCAGTGGATTCAGAAACGTAGAAAACTGACTGATTTCTGCATGAGAATCAGTTGAAATTAAATTTATTGCCAAAACGGTTGAAGTTATTCATGTTGGGTTATATTATTGGGGTCCTTTTTGGAGCAATACTTATTTTTTGTGTTAAAGTTGTATCATCTTAACATGTTTTTTTATTCTGGGTTAAAATAACCCAGTTTAAAGTCAGTTCCTTTTTAACCTCAGAGCTTGGTTAATAACAATTCAACCAGTTTTTTTTTTTATTTATGGAGTTGCTGTAGTATAAAGAGTTTTATTTTGCTGTTCAGTGTTAAAGAGTAAAATACTGCGTTGTGTTATTGCAGGTTCAAAAAGAAAACCTTCTTCTGTCCCTCAAGCTGGACTAAAGGACCAGATTGTTTTTGCAATTTTTCTCTTTTTGTGCCTTTGAGCAAACATTTCACTCCCACCACAAACCAATCAAAATGTTCACCAAGTGTCGGGCGAAAAGAAATTCCGGGCACAGTCGTACACTCCCAAGCCACCCTGAAAAAAGATGACATAACAGCGGGAGAAACTGTCAAAAAAAAAAGAATGGAGCAAATAGTTCTCACGGGGATCAAAAAGAAATATTTCAAAGTCCTCTAAGGGAACCAAAACACACAAAGTATCCAAAGGAAGTTTGAAAATGATTATGGGATGGCCACTGGACCTACTGCTTGGTGGCAATTTTGTGGCAAAGTGTGAAATTTGAAAGTTTTCACATTTTCTCTCAATATGACAAAGGAAAACCTTTGTTCGAGCGATCTTCTTGAAATGTCACCAACACACCACCAGGTTAGGTCTACAACCACAAGTCAAGTTTTGTTGACCTTTGACCTCTGTCATAAGCCGCCATCTTTAATTTTTCCTAATTCCAGCATCAAATTTAAAACCCTCTCAGGGATTCCAATTTATCACCTCCTGTCTCCTTGAGCAGCTAAAAGTCAAAGTCAGAAGTGGACGTTGAGGGCAGAAAGCATCACTTTTAAGAAACTAGATTTGTACAATTTCTCAGAAAACATCTCAAGACGTCTTTGCACATTTTTCTCATAGACATTTAGAGGTGTTCTTTTATTAAAAAACCAACACCATCAGCCTCTGCTAAAGCAACGACATGACAGCCTTCCAGCTCTGTGCAGATACAGCAGAGGTGACACCAGACTGGTGGGCATGTTGAACCAGCTTAGACCGGCCAGCACCATACACCTGTTGTCTTCTGGAAGCACAGAAGACCGAGCCAAAGCGACAGCAATCAGAACCCCGATGAACCACAACCAGAGCATGCTGGATATGACTGTGATGGTGTGGAAAGCTCGCTGCTTTAGCTGGTCCACCCGCTCCTTCTCCACGCCCTCCTCCACAGGTCCCGAACGAATCAGAGCACAGAGAACGGAGAAGCTGCAGAACATGATAACAGTGATGGTAAATACCAGAAAGCAGAACAAGAAGATGCTGAAGTAGATGCCGCTTAAGTCAAAAGATGTCCACATCGCTCCGAAACAGAGCAGCCAAATGCATGTGATGCCCTTGTTTCTGATCTTGATCCCACGGGAGTTTTTAAGCCCTAGGTAAGTGATGGGGTGAACAACGGCCAGATACCAATCCAAGCAGGTCAAGATGTGGAAAAATGCCTCCCCATAGCAAGCGAAGAACAAAAAATAGATCCCGACATGTTTCATCTTCCACCTGTTGAAAATGGTTCCACAAAGGTGGAGTGCGAACCCAAAGCCCCAGATGAACTCCATCGCAACAAGGTGGTAGGTGAAGATGTCGGAATAGCTCATTATTTTAATGGTTCGTTGAGCTCTCCATCGATGGTGACCTACGTACAAAACGAAGCTACAAAGAGGGAGGAGGAGAACAGTTTTGGCTCCAGACATGCAGTTGATCATGAGGCCTCTGGTTGTCGAGTTAAAGCAGTAGTTTTCAGAGACGGATAAGGAAGCTGTTGACATGTCTGCGGACTGAAGAGTAGACCTGATGACCAGTACACCTGGAAAGGAAAACAAAGGACTGTTTGAAGATTGACTTCGGAAACTATAAAGGCATATTTGATCATTCTTTTATTATGTACCAAGCACAATTTCAAACATGTAATTACTGACGTCACAAAGGTGGGACCTGTGCGGGGTTTCTGAAGAAATACACAAAAATAACAGACTGAATTTGTTCCACGCTTCACTGGGATATTCACTCAACGTATGAACATTTATTCAGATAACCGTAGCATAAAGAACAACCTAACAAGCCAACTAAACTCGTAATTCTTAATGTGTGCCTCATTGGAGCGATTCCATTGAGCCGGGCGTGAGACTGAGCGGCGCTTGTTCCTTTGCCTTGCTGTCAATAGCAAATACCTACAGTGCCTTCCATTGGTTTATTTTTTCAAAATTACATTTCACCTGAGTATAGTTGAAACTGACCAAACTATGCAAAAGAACGTGCCTTATACTCTGGAAAATCCAGAGATTAGACAGGTTCGTTCCTCTAATATTTTGTATCCTAATGTGTTTTCATTGGTTTCAAATTTACAATAAGATTATTGTTTTCCTTCCGGGTACTATTATATTACCTGTTTGCGAAGAGTCAACAAAAAAATAATAATATTAATAATTCAGAAAGTCTACAAATTCCTCTTTCTGCCGTTAAAAATATGTTGTACATTTCAAAATCCATGAAAAATAAAGGATAGATTCTCATCCCGGCCAACCTGATGCTCGCTCCGAGATGAAGCTTTGCTGTTTGAAGAGACTTGTAGGAACTAAAAGTCATTGGAAGTCTGATGACAAAACTCGTTGCTTCAAAGAGATTTTCCGAACTGAAAACTTCAAAAGGCAATGTTGACGAAATCCTAAAGTAAGTAGTCCAACCAATCGGTTGCATGACAATTGTTAACTTTGCATATTAGATAAAGAATTTTGAGAGTTAAAGGTGTCTGTTCGCTTCTTGCATGTCTGTGTGGATGTTCAAGTGAGAGATAAATGATTCTGTTTGGTTTAGAAATTACTGTTCTTGCTAAGAGTTTCTTTTATTAAAACGTAAGTCACATAAACAAATGAAGCAAAAATCACATGCCAACATTTAGTATCACCTGGAAAAGTAAAATGTCATTTTTACTTACTTTTCACTCAGGATGTAACCAAGGGGAGTTTGTTTCAGAGTACTTTGAAAAAGGATAAGTAAACTACAGCAGTAATGCTGAAAAGGTGTGACGTTGTTCCAATCCTTCATAAAGCTGTCAGTGGAGAAAAAACACCAGTAACTAACCACTCATTTGTACTGTTCACAAAATGAAGTCAAGTGTTGTACAAATAAAGGATGAAAATATTTTAATCATAAATTTAAAAACTGGAATGTTGCGTAAAACGAAAGCACACTGACCTCGTAAAAGCTGCTTTTTCTGAGAAATTTTGTGAACTGCAACTGTTTCCACTTCAAAGATGCTTTGAGGTTTCAGTCTACGTAATTTTGAAAATGAAGTTTTATATCGCTCACTGACTTCTTTGCATGAAACAAATGCATGAAGTCACATGACTTTGGGCATTTGTGGATAAATTTGATCTTCTGAAAGTTTAAAGACATAAAGCAAATTCTATTTCAGAAGCCAAAGTGTAGATTTTAAATCATATAAATCTATAAATACATGAAAAGTCATCCTTTTATGTACCACATGCTGTTCTGACAGAAGCCATTCCTCATTTCCTCTGGACATGAAATCAGACAGAATTCAAATGTTCCTTTCACAAAGATGGATGGTCATTCAAATGAGGCAGACAGTGAGCCTATGCAGTGAGTGAAATATTTTACCCCCAGAGAACCCATATGTACCCATAAATATGGGATGTGGGCAGTTGCTGCTCATGCTACATGCAAAGGAGCATGTGATATACGTTCAATAACACGCTAAAGTCTAAGATTTCAACACTGGACTGTTGCTACACAATTCTCAAGTTAAACTCACAGCTGGAAGAGGCTTTATGTGAAATGTCAATTATTAGTTTCTCCTTCATGATCACTTTTCACTTCTGTTTTTTGAAAAGAATGCTACCTGTATGTATAGGCTACGTATATATACGTAACTACCAATTCCAAGTTCCTGATCGGTCAAAGTTCAACTGATTTCATTTTTTACATGTGGTCAATGGCCGTGCGTTTTGTACGTAGAGCCAGAAACTTGACCTGAAAATGTGTGTTGCGCCAGGTGAGTGCGAGAGTTTTGAACGTGGACGCCACAAAACATGCAAAAACAGGTTAAAATAGAACCCGTAAGGTGCATATGGCTATATCTGAACATACTTCAGAGATACTGATGGAGAACACTTACTCCACAAACATCATTTATTGGTGTTTAAAATGCTATATAACATCATAAACTACAGACTGGGTTTGGATTTTTTTTTTTAAAAACACACAAACACAACAAGTGAATGAAAACAAAGTATTGTTAATGCAGACTTTAAAGAACCACTTCCATGAAAATGGCCTTTGTGTTTTGAACATGTAGCATTTTTCTCAATGAGGACCCAAATAAAAAAAATTACATTTTAAACTGCGTTTCTGAGCATTTCTTAAGTCAAATTGGACTGAATTAGAAAACTGGATGCTAGAAAAACCTGAAGCTAGTGATGCAGTTATTGAGGTGGACGACCACTCCCCACCAACCCCCTTGTGCACATTCATTTTCCTTATCCGAGCTGGTCTCCGGCTCAGAACTGCACAGCTGGACTGTTCTGATATTGCCCGCCATTATGTTTGTGCCTCTAATGCTTTTAGAGGCTCTAAGCTAACATGTGAGTGTGCAGACAGCAACAGGGTGAGGAAGGGGGTGGTTTGCCTCAAGCCAAGAGTCCCGAATTGCCTGAATTGTACATCTAATGAGCTGAGCCGTCGGGCATAAAATATGTCTTAAAAAACAATAAAGTATTTTAGATTTTGGCTAAAAACTGCACAATCATAATTGAAAGACTACTGGGAAGGATTTTGCAAAAGAAAAACATGTGGTTAGAGTGGGACTTATACTAAAATACATTTTTCTGCCTTGCTGTACACTAATCAGATGGTTTCCTAACGTTGATCTTACTGCTTCCCGTCTTACGTCATCTTTTCCTAACTCTAATTGGAAGGCCGTGGGTGTGGTTGATGAAAAACCTTAGTGGCCAAGGAAATCTGAAAATGTACTTTTGTCAATTCTTCTAAAAGATCTGTCCGTCAACTCCAGGCGACCAAAAAAATGTAACTGTTGCTACAGAGATGAACCCAACACAAAAGCTGTTTTATTTTATTTATTTTTTTGGAGTAAATGCATTTTCTATGAACACATCACATGCAGCTCTGACCGGTGTGGCAGGAGGGGGAGAGTGAGGGGCGTATCGCAGCCGCTAAGCCAGTAAGGGCAGGTCAAGAGGAGCTGGCGGGGGCGAGTAGCCCCTGCAGGCCATAACATGAAGCTTGTGGTTTTAATTATCTTTGATCTGAGCAATTATATTCATTTCTCCTACTACTAACCTAAAACACATTTGTATTTCCAAAAATCTTTGAACAATAATCCCGTTTTTTTACTCAGCCTTTTTTTGGGCTGATTATCGTCTTAAGAGCTTCTGCAGCGCAGTTTTTCTGATCTGCAAAGATATATCAGAGGGGCCGCCACGCTGGAGGGCAGGTTAAAGAAGCCCATCATGACCGAGACATTAACAGCTGTGGTTAAAATGGCAGTGGAGGTGAGCAGCCCCACAAGCCACAGCCAGAACACAAACGTTATCACAGCAACGGTGTAGAAGGCTCTCCGCTTTGACTGGTCGGCCCCGCCTCCCTCACCTGGCCGTGAGCGAATGAGAACACAGAGGACTGAGAGGCTGCAGAACATGGTGACGATGATGGAGACACTCAGAAAGCTAAACATTGTGATGCTTTTGTACAGAGAGGCTATTTCTGCAGATAATACAAAGAATGTTCTGACAGTGAGCCCAAAGGAGGTCAGCCAAACGACGGCGATGATCAGGTTTCGGATCCGGGACCCTCGGGCATTACGCACTTGCATGTAGATGATGGGGTGAACAACAGCCAAGTACCACTCCACACAGATAAGTATGTTGAACAGCACGTCTCCAAATAAGGCGACAGTTGTAAACGCTCCTACCCCTTTCAGAAACAGAACATTAAAGACAAAACTGAAAACACCGCAGAGATAAGCAAAGACCCAGATCAGCTCCATGACTGCAAGGTTGTAGGTAAGGATGTCTGAAGGGCTGGCAGACTGGAAAGAGCGCTGGGGTCGCCATTGAAGGAAACCCAGGTAGAGAACCAAGGAGCTGAGAGGCAGGAGAAGGAGGACTCTGATAATGCTGACAGGCTGAAAGATATTTCCCATGACAGTGTATGGATCAGAACCAGCCAAGGAGGAGGAGTTCACCGATGAATTTACTGCATCCATTGCTGGCCTAGAAAAAGAAACAAAATATCACTGAATGCAACCAAAAGTTCACTAAACAATATTCACGTTTACCCAGCAAATATTTCAACACTTTGTTTAGATTCCCACTCTTGTTTGACTCAGATGCTTCATTTTCTTTTCTTTTTGGTTGGATTTGTAACTTGAAGCAGCGATCACATAACTTCCTTCCTTTGGTTTCCTTTTACTTGCAGAAGGGAACCACTTTCCAGTGACTTGAAGACCCTCTGGAGCAGACCAGCTTTCTGGGGAACTTTCACAGCCTCCTAACACAGGAAACCGGCCTGACCAATGGGGAGTTAAAACCGTCTGTGTAAGAGAGGCCACCAAGTCCAGCTAGAAATTCTGTTTTAATCCTGCAACCATTAAGAGAAGTTGATAATAAATAAGTAATTCTACTAAAGTCTACTGCCAGAAAAAAGTCTCTTTCCAACCAAAGCAGCCCAGTTTTTCAAACAAACAGGTGATCAGATTCAATCATTTTCCTCTGTCTTTTTGGAAACAACAAGTTGACAGAACAAAAAGAAAAATCTCAAAGATCAGAGGATGAATAAAAGCTGCTCACCTCTTTCTGATGAGTTCTTCTGTGTCTCAGAGCTCAGGTTGGGAAATGCAAACATTCAGCTCAAATGTGGATTATGATGAGCTCTCAGGGTTTACATATCCCAGGCTACACAGCCTTTTTGCATTACTTTTTGAATTGTGACCTCTTCAATCAACTCCAAACACTTTGAACTTGTGCTTCTACAAAAAAATGTTTGAATTTAAATATTTATGTCTAATCTGGAATCATTTTAGAGATAATTTTTAATTTTTTGGAGGTAAGTTAACTAAAAATGATAAAGAGCAGAACGGTTGTAATAACTTTAGGTACATTCATTCATTTTCTGTAGCCGTTTTCTCCCTTTCAGGGTCACAGCCGGACCCTTGCCCAGCCACTAATGGGCGAAGGCAGGAAACACCCCTGGACGGGTCGCCAGTCTGTCGCCAGGGCGGTACAAACATTTCCCAATTATTTTTTGTCTTTTATTGCACTGCTTTGTAAATGATTCACTTTTATTGATGTAGCATTCGTCCCATTTTAAGTAGAACTGCACTTTTCATTACCAGACCCCATTTTGGAGGAACTGCTGTGGACACCTTTTCCAAACCTTTGAATTTGTTTTGTTTTTTTAATCTATTGAGGTATTTTCTTTATGCCCTATGTTTGTCTTTTTTTTCTGGTGTCAACATTTAAAAGTGGAGTCCGTAATAAGATGCAATAATAAAAAAACGGTATTACCTAACATTCATCAAACCATGGTCGGCCTACACTGGTGTGAAAAATGTTTTCCTTGATTTTCATAAAGCAAATAGCTCGTCTTCTCAGAGTGACAGCTGTGCAACCACAGCAGGGCTGTGCATTTGGAACGAGCCGCAGTAAAGACGTGAAAACAAGGACTGTCTGGAACAGAAACTTCTGATCGGTAGATACATTTGAATTTTTAATACATTTAAAGTAAAACTTGAAAGTTCTGATTAGTTGTTATTTAATATATATTTATGTGGTACAGGTCACAAAGTTAAAAAAGTGGTGAAATGATGATAATCCAAAGGAAATGCATTTATTAACTATAATTTGATTATTTTCTTGTTTAGCGTTAACTTCCTGTCATTTTGACAATCAATTTCATTTGATTAGCAGACGCTTTTATCTAAAGAGACTCAAAAAAAAAAAAGAGATGAGCACCAAATGTTGGTCCAAAGGAAACAGTGGGAGGAGCCATAAAGGACAATCTTTTAAAGATGAAGTTTGTGTTGTGTATTAATGTTCAGGCTCCTTTAGATGCTGCTCATGTCAGGAACTCCAAACACTGTGATTAGCCAGCACGCACAAGGACAACAACACTGGTTTAAACTTCACTCAAACACCACAGGTGGGCCCTGGATTATTGCTGAAAGTGTAAACCAAACAGTCAGATGTGGTCCCATCTTGAGGACAACTTTAAATCTTTACAACAGTTTTTAGGGAACCACACGGGAGTTTATATAATAATACTTACACCAGAATAAAAGAGTGGAATGTGTTTCAGCCCAAAGTATTGCTAATTTTACTAACAAAACACCTTGTTCACAACTCAATGTCCCACTCCAATCATCTTTTGATCATTGGAATGTCTTTGTCTTTTAAACTTGAAAATTATTTGTTTTTTTGAAAATTACTTTGTGCTGCAGTTGATTGTGTGGACGGTAGTTAAAAGTGCAAAGATGAATAACGTCTAACATTTGACTCCTGTATGCTTCTGTTTCCATTCAGATAAACCAACAGCATGCCTCTGAACCACTCATCCAACTCCACTGACCCTCTGCTCTTCTACTGCTCCAATGTCTTCACTGCCTTCAATGCCATTAAAGTCCTCCTTGTTCTTCCTTTTTCGACCTACATCCTCCACCTCGGTATCCAACATTGGTGGCAGCGGTGCTCCTTTGAAACAGGAAGCAACTCTGACATCTTTGCCTATCACCTTGCTGCCATGGAGATGTTCTTGGGACCGGGGGTTGTCTGCTACTTTTATGCCATTTACACAGATAATAAGGAAATAGTCCTGTGTGGATACATTGCTTTTAATTTCACCTTCTATGGGGAGTTATTTTTCCATATGTTGACCTGTGTAGAGCAGTACCTGGCTGTTGTTCACCCCATTACCTACAGGGGACTGAGAAATGCTCGTGGGATCTGGATCAGGAACGTCAGCATCAGCTGTGTTTGGCTGGTGTGTTTTACACTGATTAGTCTACAGCTAGTACAACGATTGTTTCGTGGAACGTTCCTCTATATAAATAACACGTTATTGTGCCTTATTATTGTCTACACAATTGTAGCATCTTTATGTAGCCTCTCTGTTCTCTGTGCTCTGATTGGTTCAGGACCAGGAGAAGGAGGTGGACAAAAGAAACCGGTCAATCAATCAAAGCTGAGAGCTTTCAGTACCATCATGGCCGTAACTGGAGTCCTGTGGTTTTGGCTCATTGGACTCATTTTTTCAACCATTTTGCCACAGTTTGTGTTTCTGGACGAAGGTACTTCCTGTTTAGTGGTTGTAGGGGCACGTTTCTGCAACCTGCCCAGTTGTTTGGTGTCGCCTCTGCTGTTTCTCCACAGATTAGGAAAGCTCTCATGGAGCTCCACCTAAGCCTGGTTTCCACTGATCTGTCTCTATTGCATTGTAGTTATACAAAAACCAGAATGTTAAAATAATCAGAATAATTGCATCACCTCCATCATGTCTGTGTCTGACGTCCATCCCTCCGGAACACAACGCAAAACACAAGTTTTTCTTTTTTTATTTACCTAAATTTTGGATGATGCTGAAGTTAGCTTCAGATTTTTTAGCTTACGCTTTGACACGTATGGGTTATAAGGAAATCTATGTCACATTTGAATGGTTCCTACATGAAAACTGGTGTAGAAATACAGCTTAAAGCAGCTACAGATACTTTACAGAGGATGAAGATAAACTTTACCCATAAAAGTTAACACAACCTAGAAGCTTCAGCTTTTATTGGGGCCGTCCAAGAAAAAATTCTCTGACGTGAAATCGGTCTGTGGCTTTAAAAGGTTGAAGATCACTGGTTTAAAACCACAAAACAGGCTCTTGAGGCTGGAAATACAAATGGAAAACCTGTCAAACCTTTATGCATGATTTTATTTTTACCCTAAAGGATGCCTGTGTCACAGAGTTTACACGACGTCCAGTTTGACCAAAATGATTGTGAATTACAATTTTAAAAAAAGAAAAAAACTAAACTAAAGTTTATTTCAATATCGTGTGTTTTAGCTCAGTGTAAGTCTTATGCTGTAATGTATCTGTTATTGTTATTAGTAAAATATTTTGAACTTATATTCATGTTTTTACTGTTTTAATCCTGATTTTATGCTTACTTGTGTGTATGAATTGTGTTGTACAAAAAAACTGTTGAATCCAGGCCTCTGGCAGAGGACCCGAGCTTGGAGTGAGGTCCCACCTATGGAGGGTGAGAGGGGCATTTTTATGATATATTATATTTACATAAACATCTTTTTCTGTCAAAATTAAAGCATGCTTTCATCCATTTCTTTCTCATATAAGGTGGATTGCCAAAACACTTTAAACGTCTGCTCCTGGTCCGGCCCTTTTTTCAAATTTTAGAACCCTTTGTGACCCACGAGTCAAAAAGTTTGCCGCCCCTGGCAGAATATATCGCCATATATGAAAAACTGCAGGATTTTAAAATCCTGAAAAATATATTACTTTTATATATGGAATATATTGCTAGTAAAAAGTATATTTTTATTTCATAAGGTATACATCAATTAAGTGCATGGATTGTCAAACTGTGAAAGGAAGAAAAAAAATGACTTTCTTGAAAAATACCAAAAGTGAAAGATTATTCTTGTGAAGCCCCACCTTCTCTGATCAAATGTGATTTCTGCATCAAACCCTGGAGGCTCGAAAGTCAAACTTTGTTTTGTCACATGCAAAATCGGTCGTCTAGATTGATGTGTTCACCATCAGCACCCCGTTAGCAGCAGAAGAGTGACTGCATGCTGAGCGTCCACAACAGACTGGAGGAAAACTCAGTGAAAGAGGTGGGTGTTCAGACTATCTTCAATGTTTCCCTGCAGTTTAAAAGACGGTCTTTGAGTCTCTTCAATGACAATTTAAGATGAAGGTTTTATTAAATCTAAATTGTTATGACTTGACTTGTTAGGACATTTGTAAAACAATGTTTTAGATTTGGAAATTTAGAGATATGTTTGGTAAAATACTTCCTGATGTTTATTACATCCATTTTTCTAATGGTATATTTGATAAACCTTAAAATAAATAAAACATTTTAACCCGACGATCATAAAACTAAAGACAAGCTAATCTTCTATCCAGGAGCGTCTAGATTTCCAGAAGGCTGCTACGATTAGTGGTCCTTGTTCCAAAACCAAACAAGGAGACAAAAAGGAGACAACTATGTCAAATTCCTAAGCAGATGACACTTAGTGATACAGCTCGACCTTTACATAGATTGACCATGTCCATGAAGTCTATGAATGCTGAAGTACAGAATTCTGTCACATTTTTAAGATAAAATAATTCTGGATTCAAAACGAGTGGAGTAGGGTTAGGGACCAAAGTACTGCTATAGTGTGGACTCACCTTGGAAACCAGCCGCTCATATAAAAAACAAATGACTGGTAAAAAAAATAAATTAATAAACTTTCATGATCGTAATGAATTTCCACTGACTTCTCCTATAATGTTTTCCAACAGTGTCAATAAAAAATAGCATAGCCACTCTTACAAATGTCTTTTTAGGTCTACAGTCAATCCAGCAGACATGAACTCATCGTCCTCCAATCCATCTGTCATCTACTTCTGCTCCAGCTCAGATATTGGACCTGCCATCCATTTCTGTTTCTCTGTAGTCAAAAGCATCTTCATCCTCCCTCTCTCCATCCTGGTCCTCTTCCTGGGTCTTCAAAGACGGCAGCAGCAAAGTTCCTTCAAATCTGTGAGCCATTGTGACGTCTTCACCTACCACCTGGCTGCTGTAGAACTGTTCTGGGCTCCGGGGATGATCTGCAACCTTTGTGGCACATACTTTCAGAGCCTTACATGGACAACAGCTGCAGGTGGTTTGTATTCTTTCACGTACTTTGGTGAAGCGTTTTTCCACATCCTGACCTGTGTGGATCGGCACTTGGCTGTTGTTCATCCCATCATTTACCGGCGGCTGAGAAACTCTTGTGGAAAGTGGATCAGAAACATCTGCGTTTTGTCTGCTTGGATTCTCAGCCTTGGACTTGTATGTTTTCATGCAATGGGAAACTATGTTATTACTGCAATGTTATGCTTTGTGACTTTTACTATTATTATCATCACTTATTGTAGCCTCTCAGTTCTCTGCGCTTTGATTCGTCCAGGGCCGGGGGAGGGAGGCGGGGACAAGGAACGAGTCGACACATTAAAGCGGAGAGCTTTCCACACCATCGTGACCATAATGGGGGTGCTATCCTTGTGGTTTTTAGGGATTCTCACGGGTACTGCAGTCTCTCAGGCACATTCAGTCCAAACAAGTGTTAAATGCATGGCGTTGGCTTGTATAACGTGGTTCAGCATGCCCACCAGTCTGGTTTCACCTCTGATGTATCTGCACAGGTCCGGAAAACTTATGTTTTTCTGCAGCAACAGGGACTAAAATAGAAACTTTTGACTTGAAAACCAATTTTTTCTGTCATCTAAGTTTGTACAATTAATATTTAAAACTCCCACTCCACTCTTTGCATGACGAATTAGTCCTGTCTCAGTTACCCCAATGGAGAGTGTGTTTACATGTCAATCATTTTAACAATAAAGCTTCTAACATGTGAAGTAAACACCAGATTCTTCCTAATTCTATCTTTGTTTTCTAACATCTTTTGGGACTGAATGGAGTCTAACAAAAGTGAGAGCATAGAGGTGTAGAGGTAGTAGCAGCACGAGAAGTGGAACCTTCAAACGGACTCGTTCTGCTGAAGGATGATAAGTGTGTGTAAAACTACAGTACATACACACCTGGTATGCGATGAAAACGGGTTCCTGAACATGCTTTTAGCATATGGTGTTCACATAGGTCTATCACTACCTGACACTAGTGCATGTGCTCACAGTTTAAAGAGGTTTGGTGTGAAATGACCGTGCAGTGCAAATCTGGCAAATCTCGCTCCAGGCTTTTTCTTTCACAGCTTTATTCCAATATATGGGAGACTTGGTGTTATGGAATTCCGGCTGCGCATAAATCCTAATTCTTAATTTCACCTCCATGATTAACTTTTAAACGATTTGTACTTCAGTTAATTTAGTCAAAATCCAAGTCTCTGATTGGCCAAAGTTCAACTGGTTAAACTTTCAAAGCATGTTCAATGGCTGTGTGTTTTGTGCACAGAGCAAAAAAAGCGATGCGTTAAGTCAAGTTTTGAACATAAAAGTCCACAACGCCCAAAGACGAGCGTTTACTTATACAAGTGGTTGTTTAAAAGCATGTTGCCATAGCTGGTGTGAACATAACTTTAATTATCATGTCACTTGTTCAACCTGCTCATCACTCTGGTTGCAACTCTGCTGAATCTTCTAAGTAGAGATGTATACAATTAAAATAATGTCCATTACCAGTGCTGAACAGGTTGTGTTGTTTTTTGTGTCTAAACAGGTGCCTCAAAACTGACAAAAACATGCTAATTCTTCCCCTAGAAACATTTAAATGTGATAAAGAAGCATCACAAAGTGAATGAGAACGCTTGAATGCACCTGCAATGCTTTATTTTATTCTCATATTTGCTCTGCAGCCAAACGTTCACTCGTTTTGCCTCAGGCATTTGGACTAAAGCTCTTATCAACCCCTACTGCCTGACCTATTCTTATACAAGCCCACCCACAGTTGCTGAAAAGGTCAAATGATTGGTTATAACTATAAGTGATTGACATGTCCAAAGTCTTAAATAATCAAATGAAGTTAAGTAGAAAAAAAATGTATTTGCAGCAACGCCTTTATTGTTCTTACAGCAGTGTGATTGTTCATCATGTTCATAAGGACTTTACAATTTCTTCTCCATCGATGCCAAACAGATTTTTTCTGTGGTCGACTTGCTTCTGCATAGATTTCTGCTTTTAAATGATTTTTTATTCTCCATTTTCCTAAGTATAGTGAGGGTTTTACATTTGTTATTTCACTACGCATGAGACTATGTATTCCCCGAGCCCTTCTGGAATGTCAAACCTGATGGATTGTTCACACAAACATAACAGGATAAGATCCCTCATGGATGTGTTCAAGCACATTTGGTTGTGAAATTAGCTTTGTGATCTAATACATCGGTTTGAAACATGCAAAACCTCAAGGCTGGTGTGATTTATTTATTTATGTGCATTTGAGGACAAATTCTGTGGCTGCCACATGCGCGAAAACTCACCAAAATTTGGACGCACATAGTACCTCCAAAAATTAGTTTGGCCGTGGTGAACGAAAAAAATAAAAAAAAAAAAACGGGACGATGACATAACGGTGAGTGAAACCTAAAAAACAGTGAATCAGTGAATGGGCTGAAAATCGCTTCTGGAGCCAAAAAAACTATTTGAAAATACACAAACAAAACCAAAACACAGGTGTCAGGGATATTCAAGAGAAGTTTTGGAATTATAATGGGATGGCCACACCACATACAGCTGGAAAACTGTCGTCCTGCTGCAGCCGAAACAAAAAATCAACCTTGAAATAAGAACAAGTTTTCTCGCATCCTTTTCTACCAGTTGTGAATGAGTTCAAATGATGACTGCCATTGACAGTGTATTGTACATTCCTAATCATATATGAATCAAACATTTAGACTTGAGATGTACAGCAGACCATTAAAACTGTCCTTGCTCCAACTTCTGATTGGATTTCCATTTTCCTCCAAAGATAAGAGCTTTCACTCTTACTAATCTTCTAGACTTGTGTTGCTGTATTGTTTTTATTTGGCTCAAACATTCCTTTTTTGTTCATGTTTTACATGTAAGATGTTCGATATTTAAAGTCCCACTGAAATCATCTTTTAGTCTGTTTTTTTTAAGTGTTCCCAGTGATCTTTTAATTAGGATTATGCCATTTTAAGCCAAAATCAAAAACGCTGTGTTGTTTTCTAGAACATAGTTTCTGCAGAGCAGCAGGAGTTCATCAGAAATTCACCCTGAGTTGTGGGCGGGATCGTTGGTGCCGAGCAAACGTGGCCTCCCCAGCCATTACCATCGCTGAGCTCTCTGTTTTATGCTCTCTCCCGTAAGCTTACAGCCCCTCACACACCTAACATATAATTGTTGAAAACAACAATGCTGTGCATTATCAGTGCCATGAATCCGTCCAGTTTTGACCCAGATTTCAGCTTAGACGAGAAAAACAAAGACGTCCATGAATCTATTTGTCTGCAAGTGGATGCTTCAGTGGATGCAGCCCAGTGCATTTTCTACATAACAAAAATGATCTTTTTCAAACGAAATGTTTTGTCTGTTGCTGGTTCACAACAATATAAATGTAGTAATAATCAGAAATGCCATTTTGAGCTCAATTGTCTTCATTTAGGTCCTCCATCATCAAAACAATGCTATAAGAACATGTTAAAAATATTTTGTCGAAATGATTTTTAGGTTTGTTTTTTACTCTGAATGTAATATTTATGTATTTGATTCCAGTATTTTTTTACAATGACTTTCTTTTACAGATCATTTCATTAAAAACTCTTTACCTTAGACAGTGTGAGGAGCTGTTTCTGTGGACCACAGACAGATCTGTGCATTCAGCATCGTTTGGCTGACATTTGCTTTATGGCTGGACAGATTTTGTCACATGCAAAAGTCCCTGTCATGACTGATTCATGAAGGTTTTCAACGCGCTGACACCTCCAGAGGAGTTATTGCACGCAGAGAGTTGGCAGCAGGCCCGAGGAGAAACTGGACAAAGTCAACTTAAAAGGTGGGTGCTCAGACTTCACAAGGTTTTAAAATGTTTGATTTTTTGTTGTTTTACACTGAAAATTTGTATCTTTTTTTTTTTAACTAAAAGAATCCCGTCGGCAGACTGCAAGCCTAGAATAAAGAGATTTATTAGTACAGGTTATTGTTTGTTTTACCTGTACCTGCAGTCTTAAACGACTATTCTGTCAACCAGGAGTTGGTGTTTGGCTCCTCTGATTTATCTACCAAAGCCCTTCTGTTTATTGCTCATGAATTGATCCATGTGCCGATGGATTCTGGTTGCAATGTTCTCTGACATGAGCTTCCACATTGCACAGAAACAGTTTATTGGCCATCCAGTTTATTATATTCAGACTTGTCAGAACGTTTTCACAGCAGTAAAACGCACACGGAAATATCAACCATCTTTTAGATCAGTGAGGTTTACAAATCGATCAGAAACATCCGTGAAAGAATTCTGCATGAAGCAGCAGCTGTGTAGAAAAAGGACACATTACAACCTGGAAACGCAGTCCTGTCATCCACAGAGAAGGTATGGATGTACTTTGGTTTGATCTAATAAAGTTAAATGTGGTTTATCGGTGGCCGTTTACAGACAGGTCGATCGTTCAGTCATAAGGTTATCTGGCATCATTTGGAGTTAGTATGAGGGAGTAGTCACGTGGGCAGGATTCTCAGACAGGTGTTCCAGCTGCATAACCAGCTATGCTGACCGGTAAACTGCAGCAATTTGTGTTTTAGAAAAACTCACATTTAAGTGGGAAAATGAATGAACGAATGATTCACTCATTCCATCCTGTTCCCAACCCAGAGTTCAATGTGATGTAGGTCCACTTTTTGCTGCTATTACAGCTTCAACTCTTCTGTAAGACTGTCCACGAGTTTGAGGAGTGTTTTTACACCAAACCTACACTGGTGAGGTCACACGGTGATGTTGGTGGAGAAGGTCTGGCTCTCAGTCTCCGCTCTGATTCATCCCAAAGGTGTTTTATCAGGACTCTGTGCAGAACAGTCCAGTTCATCCTCACCAGATCTCATCCATGTCTTAAAGGACTTTGCTTTGTGCTCTGGTGCACAGTCATGTTGGAAGAGGAAGGGGCCGCTCCAAACTGTTGCTCCAAGGTTGGGAGGAATTGTCCAAAAAGGTTTTGGTATCTTGGTATCCCATTCTTTCACACATGTCTGCATGTGTATGTTCACCTGTGGCCAGGCCAAGTGAATCGGACATCTACTTCTGATCATTTGGATGGGTGAGCCAGTACTTCTGGTAATCCTTGTTCTGTTGGCAACTCCTGTGTGGAAGCACAACCTACAGGGTAGATATTTCTCCAGACTATAGAAAAAGTGGTAAACTCATTATAAGATTGAGATTGCTTCAAAATGATGTAGTGATTTCTTTATTTTTTCTTTAGTTTGCTGTTTGCCCCTTCATGGTTTCTGCAGTAACTTAAAAAAGTACAGTTGCCAGTGTTGCCAGATTGGGCGGTTTTGGTTTTGAATTTGTGGGCAAAAATCTTTTTGGGCAGGTTGACAAAATTTGGGCATTTTGGGCACACGGAGCGCAGCCTTAAGCCCTGTTTATACTTCAATGTGATCCGTTATCGCGTCAGTCGTATCCAGAATCACGTTCTAGTTCCTACTAATGTTGGCTGGTTTTGCTTGTGACTCTCCGCAATAACTGTGATGAACTTCTGAGTGACGTTTAAACTTTTCAAGCAATGGGATCAGCATCTATCTTTAGTGTGTAAAACTAACATCTTTCCGTGAACGCACAGACCCATGACAGGCAGAGGCGGAAGCGGTGTGTTCGTCCATTAAACAGAAGCAGGCGATACAAAAGCAAAAAAATGTAAATAGAAATGGCGTGACTTGCATTGTGGAGTGCTGAAAGATTTGAAATATCAGACACATCATTCCAGTATTTTGCTTTATTTTCTGTCCAGTTGTGCGCTCTCTCTGTGTCTGTGTGAAGTTCAAGATTTCCTTCTTCAGTAAGGTTTCATTATTTTCAGTGTTCATGCTCTAATTGTTGAAATTAATTTAAGTTAAATGGTGCAATTTGCCCACGATTGCACTTCGGGCATGAAATTCCAGTCATGGGTGACGCCACCAGCAGGTGTCTCATTCTGCAGTGAGTGAGGCGATTCCGCTGCGGTGGTGCATGCTGATAATGTAATGCTTTCTTATTTTTTAATACATTTTTGGCATTTTCTAGTACATATCCTCACTTTTTCTTTATTTAATTAATGTTAGTCTAACGCTGATTGTGTTCAGATCTGACATAAAGCTGCACTGAAAGACATGAAGTGAGGAAAACAGCAGGGCTTTTTTGTGATAAAGAAACCATAGATCATTTGTTGATACATGTATAACATTTTTTGGAGGATTTTTACTGTTGGTGCAAAAAATTAGGAAAACACCAAATAGTTTCTGGAGAAATCTCAAGTGATATTTGATTTAGTTTTGAACGTTTTAACAATAGGAACGAAAAAATTAGCAAGAGGTAGAGCATCGTCAACCTCTGATAATCAGTTTAACTCTAACTTTGTCTTCTTCTTCAGGTCTATACCATCTACAGTCAACATGAACTCCTCCTTCACCCCTGATCAACCTCTGGATCACTTCTGCTCCACGCCACAAGTCAGACTCTTCATCATGATTGGATTCTCTGCAGTCAAAGCCATCCTCATCCTCCCCCTCAGTATCGTGGTCCTCCACTTGGGTCTTCAAAGATGGCGGCAGCAGCGTTCCTCCAAATCTGTGAGCCACTCTGACGCCTTCACCTTCCACCTGGCTGCCATGGAGCTGTTCTGGATCCCTGCATTCATCTGCTTTCTTTGTGGTACCTACTTTAGAAACGTAACAGTTGTGATTGTTGGACTGTTGGCGTTTTCTTTCACTTTCTATGGAGAACTCTTTTTTCATAGCTTCACCTGTGTGGATCGGTACCTGGCTGTTGTTCACCCAGTCCTCTACCTGCGACTGAAACACGGCGATGGAATCAGGATCAGAAACATCAGCATCACGAGTGCTTGGCTGCTCTGCCTCGGGGTCACAGGATTCTTCGCGGATGTAACGGGAAGTCACTCCATTTTGTACATGTTGGGTTCGTCGACTGTGTTGCTCACCGTGATCACTTTCTGCAGCGTCTCTGTTCTCTGTGCTCTGATTGGTCCTGGGCCGGGAGAGGGTGTTGAAAAAAAAGACCCGCTGAAGAAAAGAGCTTTCCACATCATCACAGCCATCTCATGTGTGCTCTGGCTGTGGTGTGTGGGGCTCATGGTGACCGTTGCTGTGAGTCAGTCTACTCTGTTCAGTGAGGAGGTTGGCTGTTCTTATATTTTGCCTGCGATTGTATCCTGGCTCAACCTGCCCACCAGTTTGGTGTCACCCCTCCTGTATCTGCACAGAACTGGAAAGGTTTTTTAGTGGTTTCAATACTGATGTCAGTGAAGAGACCTTTAGCCCCTTTAGTCGCATAACTCTAGTGTTAACATTCTTTGAACTGCGGTTAAATCTTCAACGGTTTATGCAAAACTTCCCCTTCCAATATTCAACAACTGTTTATTGCACACGCAGGAACTTACAAATTGAGGAAATGTAGTGAATTTGAAATTCAGATGGTGAGAAACACAAGAAAAAGTGTTTGTGTCCGTGTGTGGGGTGATATTATGGAAAAGGCTGAGCGCGGGGCTTTAAAATGGTACTAATATTTAAACAAAAAAAAAAAAAAAAACACCACATAACTTTTACAATATTTTAGCTTGTGGATTTGTTGCTTATTATGGGGTGTTAGGGATTTGTGTTTTTGTTTTAGTGCGTGTTTAAATTTATCATAAATGGGTGTGTATGTGTATATATGCACAACATGCCCAAATGTTTGTTAAAATGTACAGTCTGATTATATGTATAAATATTGTGCATGTTCTACCTAAAAAAGATAAACTATGAATAGCAACTTTACAGGGATATAGTGATTATTGGTCAGGGATGGGATTAGATAAGATTTCTTCTGCCCACCTCCTTTCAAGCTGAGACAGAAAGAAAGTTGTGTGCAGACAGCAAGTTTAAGTTCACTTTGTATGTTCATTTTTGTCAGTCAGCATGGCTGTAACTAAAATACTGTTTTGAATTTAACGTCTGCATTACTTTATTTAGTCATTTTTTTGTTTGGAAATTAATGTCTTTTTTCTTGTTTCTGCTTGAAATAAATCTATATCTAAACATAAATCTAAGGGTTCTAATGATTGAAGACTAGACAGACTTTTGCCATCAACCCAGGCTCAGCGCTGAAAGGCAGGCCGGGCTCGCCCATCCACAAATCAAGCCCCCAATGAAAGGTTGCTACTGTATCCGCTCCGTTTGCACTCAATACTGTTGCATCCTAAAATAGCTAAAAATTAAGTTCAAAAGAGTCTCCAAAGACCACGTCTCCATTAATCGCGCCAAACTGTCCGTTTAGACTTTATGAGGGATCAAACATAAGACATTCAAAAATGGAAGAAAGTTCTCTTCCCTGATAAGAATAAAATATAACCTTGATGCTCCTCAGGAGAGTAACTTCCCTCTTATGGACCATCCTCCATGTTCTCCTGTTTTAAATCCAATTGATTACCTGATCTTCACCAGTTGGCACAACCTTCCCAAAAGCCTTTTAAAAACTGTAAGCCCCAAATGTTTTGGTCTCTCGTTTTCAGTTCTTCTCGTTGTGTACTGAAGCTCTCCTTAGAATATTGTTAAAATCTAGCAAAATGAAAAGCTGTGCAATATCTAAACTGGTTCTGTACAGCTCATTCTTTATACACAAAAAAAAAATCAATTTCCTTTGACCTCTGCATATGTATTCAGCTGCCTTCAAGTCTTTGCTGTGTTGATACATTCTGACATTAAACAAAATACAAGGAAACTGGTCAAAACCCATTTTTTAAAAATGCTTTAAAATTTTAATTTGCTGAAAGAAAAAAAAAAAAACTACCAAGAAAAATTAGTCAAAAAACACGTAAGCATTGTTTCAAAAGAACCTGCAGAAGAGCGCAGAGAAAGGCTGGTTCTGTCTATGTAGCAACAGAGCTGAAGTTCTTCACAGAGGTTTCAGAACAGGTGTGGAACTGATCAAACCAAGCAGGTAAACAGGAAAAAAAACATCAGGTTAAACAGGCATCTTCATTCAGCATCTTCTCTTGGCACAAATGGAGGGTCTGCGTTCCCCGCACTCCATATCGTCCCAGCATCGTCTCTCTGTAATGGTTAGAAGGAAAAATGAGAGAAACAAGTTAATCTGTCAACACAAGATGCATCATTAAGAAAAGACAGAAGTTCTAAGACTTTCAGTTGAATGATTTGCAAACATCATTCCATGTGTAAATACCATTACTCAATGTTTTATGTAGAAAGTATCAGGTTACAGGCAGTTTAAATGTCAATCTTTTTTTTGTTGTTTTGTTCTAACATGTACTTAAAATGGATTATCATTTTCAGTTTACTGTGACTATTCATCATGAAAATGGTGTTAAACATTAAATAATTAAATTAAATATGTCAAATTTTTGTTTCCTTTATGTTTGTTTTTGATTTAGTCCTCAGGACATTTGGGCATTTGACATACAAAAGTACTGGTCTAACACTCCTGCTCAAACTCTTGTAATAACATAGATCATGTCAACATTTAGGTAGGTGATGTAAAATGTTCTCAGTTACTTGTAAAACTCATTTGCAAGCAGTGCTGGCGGCCACATAAGTTGTTCGGCTCTCCGCGACACCAGTTGGTGTACTGGTAGTTGCTCCCATCACTCCAGAACCAAATCCCATTCTGCAAAACAGAATTGTCATGGTGAAAAATGGTAAAAACACCCAGGAAATCCAATATGTTAAGGTGGTACATTCAATACCGTCTGAGCGTCGGAGCCTCCGATCCAAGTTGGTGTGTAACGGCCTTGTTTCTTCCTTACCAGCCTCAGGAGCTCGCTGTTCTCGTAGCGGTTCCTAACTGAGGCCAGGTTTCCCCCAATGGACCGACAGTACTTCTACATGACAGATTAAACCAAAGAGTCAAAAATCCACCACTTTGAGGATTAAATTATATCAATAAAGTCTTCTTACCTCCGCTTAGCCCAAGTCTTGGGAGTTGAAAAGTACTGGAAGCGACGGCCGATTGGTAACTGAGAAGGACCGGCATGGAAGCCGTCCAGGAAGGCGTCATCGAAATCGACTAGGACAGTGGTTTGGACGCTGACGGATTGGAAGCTGAAAAGGAAGCCGGATTGGAAGCCGAAAAGGAACAGTTTCTTCTTTTCCAACACCAGGTTTTCTTTGAAGAAAGGATTATAAGGTTATAGAAGTATATATTAAAGTACATGTTGAGTCATTTGTCAATGTCAGCCTTATTTTATTGTAAAAATATTTTGAATGATGATGGATTTCTTCCACAAAAGCCTCCAAAACTTTAGCAGAAAGGACTGATAAGGAATGATTTCCTTTAATCCCATTCCTGATTTTATAGACATTTTAAATTGCATTTCTGCAGTTGACTTGTACTTGCAGAACATCATCATTTATCTTCATATTTCAAAAAGTCTTTAAGTGTCTTAAACGGTTGAATAAAAACCACTACTGACCTTCGGCTGGTTCAGGGGGAGCAGCATCAGGAGCTGGAAAGAGTCCATAGATCTCAGTGAGTTTGTTCAAACATAGTTGCAGCACTAGGAGAAGTTCTCACCGTCGGCTTTGGTCTGAGCCACGGCGGCACAAACGAACATGAGCACAGCCAACTTCATCATCATGGTCGTCATCAGAGTGGAGATGTTGGTCAGTTCCAACCCCAGAGGCTCTTCCTCTTCAGGGCCAACCTGCTGACCTCTGAAGGAAGCTCAGCTGGTTTAGGAAGGTCCTTATCTCCTCATCGTCTGCATATTGAGGAATGACTACAAAGCATAAAGAAGAAGATAAAAAGCTGGTGCAGGCTCATCATCCTCATGTCTAACCACAGTGGCATCCTACAAGTGTTTCATTCATTTTCAAGGAACAGTTGAAATCATCAACACATTTTTTCTTCAACAATCTTAAGTAAATAGTATTATGGCAACACTAAACAGGATCTCAGCCGAGTTAACTGAAAGACTGACAGAATAAAACGGTCTCTAAGGTTTAACCAATGCTTCCAACTGCATGAGGATGGACATAAACCACCATAAATATAAAAGTCTCTATATCATGCATAAGTTGATGATCTTTGATTTATCAAAACTCAACTGTTTACGTACCAATTGTAGGTCAAATGCCCTGAAAACTAAACCAAGAAAACAAGAAAGAAAATAGTGATTCAACATAATAAACCGAAACTAAAATCCATTTATTTGTTCCAACCGCTGCAGAGAGACCATGCTGGGACGATATGGAAAGCAGGGAACGCAGCCCTTTCATCGGTGTCACAGGAAGACGGTGAAGTCCAACATCGAGAGGCCTGTTTAACATGCGAAACCTGATGAATACCTGCTGTTTTTCCTGTTTACCTGCTTGGTTTGATCAGTTCCACACCTGATCTGAAAACTCTATAAGATACTTCGGCTCTTCAGGCTGCCTCGGTTCCACCGGTGCCTGACCAGACATCTTACAAGGGCGGCATATGGGGGCGGGGGCTGGGGCTTGCCCCTGGGATTGACTCCCTCTTAGCTCCTCTCTCGTTGTGGGGGGCCTTGGTGGTCGGCTCTTCATGCGATGGGGCCCCTGCACTGGGGAGACATGGGCCCATCACCAGTGAGTTCAAAGATTACTGAGGATTAATTGAGTGTGTCAAGGTATCCTACTGCCCAAAAATATGAATTATAAGAATTGACCTTTAGGTCACTGCAGCAGGATCAAAAGTATCATTTATTGCAGTTGGACATGTCTATGGTGTTTGGATCAGTGGAACTAACACAAATGCAAAAAGGCTATTCTTAGTTTTCTCAGTAAAAATGGTGTTTTGTGGTAACGTATAGCTTTCAAATCAGTAAGTAACCTTACGATCCCTTCAGGAGCTCAAAGTGGGGCGAGTGTTGGAAATTCACGCTGCATTGATGAACACCATGACTGAAGTGATCTCTGATTTGTAAAGTACAGGACTTACAGGAGAACCAGGTCCAACGTTAGGCCTGGTGAACATAGTAAAAGTTTGTTAGTGTTGGGCAAACTTTGGGCAAAATCAACTCTAGACAGGAGTTGGTTCCAACCTTGCACTTCAATGAATCCCTGAAAGACCTGTTTTTGATGACACCAACCCATCACTGTTGATATGGTCCTCTCATGGGCTCAACTTTTGAGAGCAGACATTCAGAAAAGAAAATGCTTCTATCGGAGTCTTCAAGTTCCCCTGTAAGAATGCTCTATCATGTTTTTTTTTTTTATTTTAGTTCTTCAAATTACTGACATTATGCTTTGATTTCAGATCTTGATTAATATTCACTTTTCTTTTCCTGTTTTTTCCTCCTTTGTCGCCCTTAGAAGGTCAGATCTGTGAGGTTAACTGAGGTCTGCTTTTCCACGACTGTTTCTTTTCTTATCAGTTTCACAGCTTCTGCAGCTTTTTGAAGAAGATGGCAGAAGTTGATATGTTTCTCTGTAAGTCCAATTGTCAAATCTGATTAAAAACAGCTCAGTCATGATGAAGATCTGACTGATGATGTACCTGCTTCCAACCATTCAGGGTCATGGGGTTGCTGGACTGTTTCCCAGCCACAGAAGGCTGTAGTGAGAGTACAACCCCGACCATATTGTGCAGTTATCACCTGTACTAATGAACTAATGGACTCTTCGATTAGTCTGCAGGATTAGAGGCGTCAAAAAAAGACAAATCTGTCTGACGCGCCTGCGTCTCACATATTTCCCGCCTAATTATACTTGAGTGTTCAACGCCACCTGTCGCACACAAAAAATGGATGATGAGGCATTCTTGACGTTTCCCTTTTCTGTCAGGAATTTGAGAAGTGATCAAAATCAAATCAAATCAATCAGATCAAATCAAAATCCAATGCTTTTATTTCCCAATCCTGATGAAAGTGAAACGTTGTATCAAGAAGGGGAGTTCAATACAAAATTTGTCGTAGAGGAGAGCCACAGGAGAACGAGAAAGTTAAGAGTTTTACGTCAAAGGATTGACGTTGCAGAAATATTTGATTGACCATAAAATTGAACTGGTTTTCCCACCATCAGTCTTAACTCTGAAACCATTGTATTTTCTATGTTCATTTGGGTTTAATAATGTTAATATCTAATAAACTTCCTAATATCTAATAAAGCTAATAATGGGTATGAAGGGAGATGCCGTAAGGGTTGAGTAAGAATTTAGATTCGTCCAGTTTCTCTTACCGCTCCGCTCCGCTGCCCATTACACATATTCAATCCAATATTGCTCACCATTATTCTTGCACAGCTAATGCTAGCTTGGCGCTATAAGCTCGCGCATGAGCGTGCAAACAGAGCTCTCAGCGACGGTTTGGAAGTGGAGTTGCTTTGAGCCAACAGTCCCGCCAACAAACCAGAATTGTGTTTCCACTGCTGCTGGGCATAAAATGTGCCTTAAAAACGTCTTTTTGATTTTGGATAAAAACTGCACAATCATCATTAAAAAAACTACTGGGAACAATTTTTCTACAGGAAAGAATGTGGTTGGAGTGGGACTTTAAACACATTTGATTTTAAAATTGGCGTGCAAAACATGCAAAACGCCAGCACACCCACAGCAGCAGAAGAGCTGCTATCACAGCTGTAAAGAACCGGACAAAAATCAAGATATAAAATGTAAGTGTTTAAACAAACATTTTTCTGATTGTATCAATGTGTTCTAACTCATCAAGATTTTTAATACTTTTTATGACTATTTGAATGTTAATTTATTAAAAAAAGAAAACTGAACTTTAATATTTTTTAGGAGTTCGATAAATTATTGCTAAATATCGATTGTATTAATAATTTTGCTTGGATTTCAACAACAAACTGCTAGCAGATTAAAGATGAAACAATGCTTTTTCCTGATAATTCTCCATTCAACTATCTGACATTACAAAATTGGAACATAAATAGAGAAGAAAAATGTAAACTTATTAACAAAACAGAAGTATAAAAGTTTTGATTCAAATGAGTGAATGTGAAACTGAGTAAATAATCTGAAACCACTAAATAATCTGAAACCACTCGTAAATTACAGATCAAACCCAGAAGAGAATATATATTTGAACCAAAGGTTATCAACCTTTGTTAACTTTATTGGAAAATAAAGCAGTTTTTCATATTTTTGACGACAAATACTGAGATCTTTCTGTTTCTTGAGCTGTTTAACCTCATTTCAGTGCGCGTTCGTCACATGTACATATTTAGTTTGTTTTTCTCGTGTTTTGATGCCTCATTTGAATTTTTCGATAAACTTGGCTTTTTTCAAACAAGTAACGTTTCACAACATTTCACACAAGAGCAAAAATGTAATTTGATTTTAGATCAATAAACAATAATTCTAAAAAGTGATAAACAACAATCCATTCTTTAAAACTTTGGTGCCAGACATTTTTTAGGCTACGCATTGGTTGAATGTCAGACAAGAATTTCAGGGATCAAACAAGGTCAAAGGTGGCGTTTAATTTTTTAAGCTTCCAGTTTTGGAAAAAAATATATATACATTTTTTATTTAAAAATACAACTACATGAAATGTTGTTTGCACAGACAAACTGAACTTTCTATAATTGTTTTACAGAAGATTTAGATTCAGTGAAACTAAGTTGTTGATTTTGTTGAAGTTCACACTGGTTTAAATTTTAATTTTTACAAATATAATATTACATGTGAATTTTTAGCCTATGTTTTAACATGAGAGAGTTAGTCAACCCATATTATGCAGAACGGGCTTGGTACGTGGGACCAACAACTGTTGCAGGAAATCCATGTTTCCAGGAAGAGTCGTGCTCATGGGATTTTTGGCTTTTAATCAGCTTAATCTTTTGGATGAGGTCATTTCAAAGAGACGTTCCAAACATTGACTCTTTTGAACCGGTTCAACCGGTTCCCCGTCAAACATGACTCGATTCTCTTCTTTAATTTAGCGGTCAGAGCAGCTGCTTTAAGACGTACCGGATGGATTCAAGACACGTGATTGGGGCGACTTAACATGCATCAAGAGGAAGTCATAGACGGATGTGGTAGACAGAGTCCGGTAGTTTTACAAAAGAAATCTTCTTTCAGAATTTAAAAATAAACACAACAGAAATATTTTCAGTCATCGTATGTGTTTTATTTTACTTAGATTCTAACATGGATGGAGGCAATTTCAATCAGACATGAGAAAGTGAGCTGATCGAGTGGTCTTATTAATGGCAGATTGTACTGAAAATGTGATCAGAATGACAACTTTAATGATCTAATCTGCAATCAGTCTGAAGAAATGTTTTAAAAACTCTTTTCAGGTCTTCACTGCTGACAGCAAACACATCTAACTTCTCGTCCACCTCTGATCAACCTATGACCTACTTCTGCTCCACCTCAAAAGATAGTCACTACATCGCAACTACAGTTTACCTGATGAAAGCCATCCTCGTCTTCCCTCTGTGCACCATAGTCATCTACCTGGGTCTTCAAAGATGGCGACAGCAGCACTCCTTCAAATCTGTGAGCCACTCTGACATCTTCACCTACCACCTGGCTGCCATGGAGCTGTTCTGGGGTCCCGGGTTCATCTGCTACCTTTGTGGTTTATACTTTAACAACTTTCTGACAGTACAGATAGGAAGCTGTGCTTTCTCTCTGACTTTCTACGGAGAGATGTTCTTCCACATGCTGACCGGTGTGGATCGGTACCTGGCTGTCGTTCATCCCATTGTCTACGTGAGGCTGAGAAACACTGAGGGCGTGAAGATCAGAAACATCTGCATCACATCTGCTTGGCTGCTCTCCTTTGGACTTTCAGGTTTTCAAGCAGATATAACAGGTCGAGGTACTATCATCTGTATATTATGTTGTTTGGGTGTTTCCATCATCGTCGTAACTTTCTGCAGCCTCTGTGTTCTCTGCTCTCTGATTCGTCCAGGGCCGGGGGAGGGGGGCGGGAAAAAGAAGCAGGTTGACCAGTTAAAGAAGAGAGCTTTCCACACCATTACAACCCTTTCCACTGTCCTCTGGTTTTGGTTTTTGGTGCTTCTCGTTGGAAGTGCTCTGACTCAGTCTGCTGTGGTGCAAGCAGAAGTCACATGTATTGTGTTGCACTGCGTTTGCTGGTTCAACCTCCCTACCTGTCTGCTGTCACCCCTGCAGTTTCTACACAGAGCTGGTAAACTGCCTTTGCTCTGCTGTAGCATAAAAAAACACTGTACCAATGCTTAGACCTTTGGAGCCTGATGCTACGTTCACAGCGGGCGTGAGAGGCATGGTTCTTAAAGATATGTTTAACCCATGGGTTCATACTGGACAGGCTGGGAGGGGCTTCTTCTACTATCTACTAACACTATTTACTAACACTCACTTTCAAATCAGAGGCCCAAGTTGGTCAAAGTTCAACTTATTTTAACTTATATAACATATATCTGTGTTGACATGGACTTTTCATTGGCAGTGGTCACTTGAACATGTGTTGCCAAGGCCGGTGTGAATGTAGCTTCAGTCACATGCACCATGTCTGGACATGTACAAGTCGAGCCCCCATGTGGTTTTTGGCTTGTCTGGGTCTGTGGAGGGTCGTAGAGGAGCCGTTTACATGTACCCAATTATAAGGAAGTCAACAATACATTTACTTTTAGTCGTGACTTCTAATGGATCTGCTATATTGCTTTTTTGACTTTAATTTCATGCCTTACCAATGATTAAAATGATTCTAATTGTTCAGATTCTTCCATGAGTTTGATGCAAAAGCTCTCTCTGTGCAGGACATTTGTTTCCACATCTGAACAATGTCAAACATGATGGATCGTTCACACAAGCAGGTTTAATTTTTTTAAGAAAATGAATGTAAAACAGTAGCTACGCTGCAGTCTGATTTATGCGTTCAGGAAGGATTTAACGACACAGAAAGCTTTGGTTTTTGGTCTCGTCTACCTTCTGCAGATGAAAAGACGGACAGAAACTTCAAGTAAGTAAGTAAGTAAAAATGTATTTCTAAAGCACCTTTCCCAGGTAAAAAAAAAAAATCACAAAGTGCTTCACAAAAGTAAAAACAAATAGAATTACAGTAAAACACAAATTACACACAAACAAAATAGAGGGAAGTAAAAGCAAGATAAAACACATTAAGTACATGGATTTATTTGTTTATTTGTGGATGCATCAGAGTGGAGCTCCCAGCATATTTTTCATATCTCAAATACAATCTTTTTCAAACAGCACTTTTTCATCTGCTCCTGATTTGAATAAAGAAATACTCAGAAATGCAATTCTAATCTAAATTTTCTTCATACATGAAAAATGCTGTTAAAATGTGTTAAAAACACTTTCAGGGTCTTGTTTTGGACATACCTGACACGTTCTGCTTGTTGTGATTTTGGGTTTTGCTCTGCCTGTTCTGTGCAGGTCTGTTGTGTTCTTTTTCTCCTCCCTCTCACCTGTGTCTCCTGCTGGAGGTGTTCACAGCTGAATCCTGTTTAGTTGATTGTGTGTTTGTCTATTTAAGTCTGTGTGTTTCTGTTCCCTGTATTGGAGCGTTTTGTGTGCTTTAGGTGATCTTTGTTTATGTGATTAAAACAAGCTTTAAACTCTGAATCTGTGTCCAAGCCTCCTCTGCTTCTGGGTTTTTGGACATGCGTAACAAGAACCTTCATTCTGACAACTCCTAACTTGAATAGGCAGGCAAGTGTATTTGTACAGCAAATGTCATGTACAAAGACAAGTCAAAGTGCTTTACATAAAACATGAAAGAAAGAAAAACAATCAAAATATCACAGGTGGGATCATTACAATAAGATTTAAAGAAAGTTAAAAAGAAGTGAATTTAAAACAAGCATAAACAGTGCAGATGCAGTCTATTCTCTGGCAGACAGGCAGCCAGTGTAAAGACCTCAGAACTGGACTGATGTGGTTCTACTTCTTTGGTTCCTGTGAGAACACGAGCAGCTGAGTTCTGAATAAGCTGCAGTTTCCTGTTACAGTCGTCAAGTCGACTAAATATGAAGCATGAACTAGTTTTTCCAGATCCTGCTTGGACATCAGATGTTTAATCCTTGAAATATTTTTGAGATGATAGTCGGCTGATTTTTTCACTGCCTTAATGTGTTTATCAAAATGCAGATCTGTGTCCATCACTACACTGAAGATGAATGGGTACAGTATGTGTTGACTGTATATGTAAAGGAACTGTGGTGGAACAGTCTTGCAGACTGATTTATCTCTTCTGGTTCATTTGATTTATTAATGGAATTTGCCTGATGGTCACAGCTATCAAACATACAATAACATCAGTTTTGACTGATTGGAGATCCTCAGAACACTCCCACCAGCAGATACGGTCCTGGAAGATCCTGCAGGAAGCAGAGACATCAAGAAAATCAGGACATCTTTACCAGAGAGGTGGCTTTATATGTGTCTTTATACATTTAAAGAAAGTTTATAGTTAATGCAGAAAGTTTACACAGAAAAAAATGTTTTCAATCGGATTTTGGATTCATAAGATAATATTAAATTGTTTAATATATTCTTTTTTTTTTTAAATAAATCTGTGCACTGAAGCTGAAACATATCTTTTTTTAGGAACTGAGTGAAGTTCAGTGCTTAACTATAAATAGTATAGTTAGGATTGAATACTCCTGTTATTACGTCATAAGGTCACACCTTAATCAATTGCATCAAAATGATCAAAATTAATGAAAAACGTAACATTAATTCGATTTTTTTAAATGGGATTCTTCTCACATGAACCCTTAAACCTGATTTCTGCCCAAACTCAGTCTGGTCTCCTGTGTTGTTTAGTCTCAAGGACACAGACAGCATGTCTGTTAAAGTCATCAGTTTATCACCTGAAGCCTCAGTCCCAGCTGCCCTCAGGTGGATATGATATGTCTGCAGGGGAAACGGTGAAATAACAAGGTTGTAGACCACTCAGTGAACCTGTAGAAAGAAAATGCTCATGACTGGATTTTTTGTTGTAGATGCAAGGCTAAGATGAAGTAGGTGTTGTACGGGTTTTCAATTATTCCAACCCCTCCACAAATTCTGCAGACTTACATCGCATCTGGAATTACATCATCTGTACGTTATAAGTGTGTGTGACTTCCATTATCCTTACAAATACTTCACGATACGCTTACCACACACACGCCATTTTCATGACGTTCCTTAATGCCTGTATGAGCCTAAAGGCTGCTTTACACGAGTGTGTTTGTGTTGACAAAAACGAACAGAATGTTTATTAATCAGCCGGAATACATCCGTGTTTAGACAGATCTGTCTGTGTTTACATCGCCTCCATCATGTCTACTGTGTCTGTCAGTTCCTCTGCAATGCAAGTGTTATGTAGGAGTTCTATTTCCAGTCTGTTGATGCATCAGTTTTGCGGCAAAAAGCCGGGGAACCGGGAAACGGGTCTGGTTTTCAAAAGAAAATATTCCATTGTCGTTAAAAAAAATAAAATAAAATAACATTTTCTCTTTTTAATTTAAGGTGACGTGCCCATGCGATAACGTGCGCTAGCACAGCAGTAAACACAGGCGTCCATTTTTTACCGTGGACGACAAAAGGTTATATTTGGAAATACAAAAAAATAACAACATCATTTATGACACAAAACATGCATTTTACAAGAACTCAGTGAGGAAAGAGAGGGCATGGGGTCTGACTGACAAAGCCCCAAATGTTGGGCTTCTGCATCCAGAACACTTGTGATCGCGCATTGCTATGCAAGTTTTAAAGTCTAGTCATGGACTGTAGGTACAAATCAGGCGGTCATTTGTTGCGCACGCTTAAGTGCGGTAACGCAGCACAGTGATCAGTTTAGGGTGTGGGGTTATGGACCCAGGACATTGGTTGTTGTTGTGTTTGGGTTTCACTTCCTGTTTTATTTTGTTGTTGGTTGTACTTCCTGTGTTTCACCTCTGCTTTTTCAGGTCTCTTGACACTTCCCTCCTGGTGTGTGTTCTCTCCCTCCTTAATTGGCACACCTGTTTTCAATTACCTCATCCTCTCCTCCTGGTTATAAGTCCTCGTCTTCCTTGCACTGGTTGTCGGGTGTTTTTTTTTTTTTTTTGTATCTTCAAGGATTTGTGTTCTGGTTTTTCGAGAACTTATTTGAATAAAAGAAAGACTTTTCATTTAAATTTGCCGTCTGCATTTGTGTCTGCACGTCGACCCTGACACAGGGATTCCGATTGTGACTTGTGGGTAGCGTCCTTTTCAAAACACAGAAGTGCCGACCGTCGTAAACATGGTCACAAAGGAGAAATTAATATTTGCCTTTTTCTGCCCACTCGGCATTCTATGACACCGAGATGAACATTTGTAGGAAGAGAACTGTGAAAACAAAAAACCAAGAGCGAGATTTGCAGGATTTGCAAACACCTAATCTTACAGTTGGCATAGAAATCTCAAGATACCGCTCTGACAATGAGCCAGGGCTGCTTAACAGTAAGTTACTCAAAGGTCCTCGTTACCTTTAATCAGGGGCCAATTATTATTGAAGAGACAATAAAATAATAATAAAAACCTGTCATGTTTTTCTCTCCAGGTCGTTTGAAGTTAACATGTCAGTTAATTCCTCTGATCATCATGTGGTGCATTCTGGAATATGCCCCACCTCACAAGTGAGAAACCTCATCAGTCTTGGATTTTTGGCCGTAAAACCCATCCTCACTCTCCCTCTCTGCACCTTCGTAATCTACCTGGGTCTCCAAAGATGGCGGCAGCAGCGCTCCTTTAAAGCTGAGAGACAGTCTGTCGTCTTTACCTACCACTGGGTTGCCATGGAGCTGTTCTGGGGCCCTGTGTTTGTCTTTTATGCCTGTGGTTTTTATCTAAAAAACAAAGGAATGCTATTTGTAGAAAGCTACATTTTCTCAATGACTTTCTACGGAGCGATGCTCTTCCACATGCTAACCTGTGTGGATTGGTCCCTGGCTGTTATCCATCCAATCGTCTATGTGAGGCTGAGGAGCACACGTGGGGTGAAGATCAGAAACATCTGCATCACATCTGCCTGGCTGCTCTCCAATGGGCTCTCATGTTTTCAAACAGACACAACCGGTGAAGATACTATCTTCGCTATGATGTCTTGTTTGCCTGTTTCCATCATCATTGTCACGTTCTGCAGTCTCTCTGTTCTCTGTGCTCTGATTCGTCCAGGGCCTGGGGAACTGGGCGAGGGAAAGGAAAAAGTTGACCAATTAAAGCAAAGAGCTTTCCACACCATCACAGCCATTTCTAGCGTGCTCTGGTTGTGGTTTGTGGCGCTCTTTGTTGGTGCAACACTGACTCAGTTGCCTGTGGTGACGTCAGATGTCCAGTGTTTGTTTTTGGCCAGTGTTTGCTGGTTCAACCTGCCTTCCAGTCTGCTGTCACCACTGCTGTTTCTGCACAGAGCTGCAAAACTGTCTTTCATCTGCTTTAAGAAAGAGTGAAACCTTGTACCACGGTTTAGATGTTTATCACAAAGAAATGTATGACTAGATCTTACCTACCTTACTTGAAAAGTTATCCTGGCTGGCCTTATTCCTGCGCAATCCAAATGTAGTTTGAGTGTGTTTATCAATGATAAAAGAAAAACAAGGAGAAGAAATATGAATAAAAAGAAAAAAGGGTTGAATTTCTGACCTGTTTTTTTTTGTAGTGTTGGACTTCATGGAAGCCTCCAATTTAAGATGAGCTTTTGTAACATTTACCACATTAGCATTGGCTGCATTGTCCACACTAAAGGGCACACTGGAATATAAGGCACACCATCAGTGACTGGTCTATTTTCAAAATGTTATCGTGTAGAAGACCAAACTATAAGACGTATTAAGCAGGAATATGGTGTCAGACTTAATTAATTGCGTTCAAAGTAATTCTTGGACTTACATGTAACAAACGACATGATACTGTAAGGCATTATACCTGTACCTATACCTGTAACTCTCATTTTTGTTTGCAACACATCAAAAACAGACTGATGCCACTAAAACAAATGTTACTGCGACTCTTGTCAGTAGCACGAAACAACAGTCAAAGACATTACTGACAACTGTCTGAAGATATTCAAATCTAAAAATCGGCTGCAGCTCCGTGTGCTCCTGTGATGAAGCAACATCGCTAAAACAAACTCGATTTTACAGCCCAGAAAAGCGTGACTCGCACAGAGCTGAGCACATATAATGCAAGTCATTTAGTGTCCAGTATCGAGTCGGAGTCGTTCAGACTCAAGACCTGACCTTCCTCTCTGCGCCGTCAAACTTTTACAAAGGACACCAACATGAGTACATTGCTAAAGACATAATTTACGATACAAATATTTGACATATGTTGACATTAGAAACCTTCCCTTTTATTTTTATGAAAAGTTAACATATTTATAGTTCGTTTGCTGCAGTTTTGTAGTGTGATAACTGACTGATTGAATGTTAAAGTTCAACTGAGATATTATTACTGCTTTGTTGCTTATTATTCTTTCATTTTTTCTCCTCTATTACTGTAACTGAAAATATTTTGTTCATTTAAATGAAAATTATGAAATAAATGTGTTGATACTAAAACCTTTACGTTCATTTTTATGCAAAGTTAAAGTTAAGATTATAGATTTTTCCATATTTGTTTGTAATTCGGATCAATAAATATTTAAATTTCTACACATCAATCCTTTCTTTCTGTTCTAATTAAATAAAATAATTTTATTGATAGAATTATACCAGAATACTAGAAATGTCACTTTAACTAACATGTCACATTTAAGTTGTTTTTGTTTGTTTGTTTGCAGGCAGCTAAGGAAAAATATAAAATGTTTTGCCGTTTTTTGACAAAAACTCATTAGTGGAGTTAGTTTGCTGCGTAACTTTTACTTTTAATTACTTTTAAAATGCAGTAACTGAGTTACTAATTCACTTTTTAGGGAATGTAACTGTAATTCCTTTTTTAAAGTTACATTTCCAACACTTTATATAAAGCTTTTTAGTGTGCCTTTTGTGTGCATATGTGTCTAATGACCACAGCTGGTGTTATGATGGAACATGCAAGAACTCCACTTTGGACTCTTGAGAACCTCATCAGCAGAGTCACACCTACAGGAGTGATGGGAAGAGTCAGCAGGAGTCAAAGACCTGAGGACAAACTCTTCTACTACTAATATTTACATTTGACTCTGATGTTCATCAGGTAACTTTGTGTTATTTTGAGGTTCACATGACAGAAGATGTAAATATAAGAGAGGAAGCTCCACCTAAAATAGTTTCTTAAATATTTAAGTCATTTTTAAAATTTTTATATCTATAAAATCAAACAAAACAATGAACAGTGAAAAAACTGGATTTTTTTTCTGCATTTAAGGGGAATTCATCAAACATCACTCATTTTGAATTCTTCTCTGTAGAAAGGTAGTTTGTCCTCTCTGGGTGGGTGGAGTTCTCCTGCCCCAGGGGGGAGGAGTTTAAGGATCTTCAGGTCTTGTTCATGTATGAGGGCAGATTCAGGCAGAGTAGAGCGGCGTTCGCTGTCATGTGGTCGTTGTCCCAGTTGGTTTTGGTGAAGGTAGAGCTGAATCAGAAATCAAAGCTCTCAATTTACTTCTTGATCTTTGTTCCAATACTCACCAATCGTCATGAGCTCTGAGTCAGGAAAGACGAAGTAAATTATTACTTTGTTTGTGTCGAACAAAAATACTCTTGAAAAATAATAATTATAATCAAAATGATTGGTTTAAAAATTGCTAACTGTCAGTCTGATTTAAATTCTTATTTGATGTAACATGAACCAATCAAGAGACCTGAAGATTTTTGCTGAAAAGAGTTCAAAGACCAACGTTTGTCCTTTCACCATGTCCACAAACACATAAACCAAGCTGTTGTCACTGAAAGTTTGCTTCAAGTTTTACTTCTGCGATTATACCTCAAAGCTGACCTTTGTAGGAAACTCCGGCCCACTCTGGAAAGGCATGCCAATTGAAATCTCTGATCCTAATAGTTCTGTTGTTACTGGTTTGAGTGCTTTAATGATTTTCCTCTCGTTTTTAGTGGATCCAACCTCATTGTGACAATGGTAAATGGCGTATACTTATATAGCGCTTTTCTACCTTCATTGAAGGCCCAAAGCGCTTTACAGTCACAGACCCACTCACCCATTCACACACACATTCATACACTGATGGTGGCTCCGCTGCTGAACACTGGCGCCAACCTTCCATCAGAGACAATGTGGGGTTCAGTGTCTTGCCCAAGGACACTTCGACACATGGGCGGGCAAGGTGGGAATCAAACCTGCAATCCTTCGATCACAGGCCGACTGCCCTTTCTACTGCACCACGGCCGCCACAATGCTTCCTGAATCTGGTCCTCATCCTGTATTTTTAAATAAATAGCTCGATTGTTCTCCAAAAAAGCTCAGGTGCTTGTAAGTCTTCATTTCAGCGGCACATCTTCTTGGAATTGGCTGCTTGAATTTGCATTTCTGACAAAACAGCTTCAAACATCAAAACCTGCATCCGGGGTCTTATAGACCGTTTTGGTTTTGGTGGCTAAAAAAGTCTCATATTATTTTACTCATGTTTTCTTTAAAGTGCTGTGAAAATAAAGTTCTCATATGGTCAGTGCAACAACACGCATTTCTCTTGTGTGGTTCATTTTCAGGCAATTGGAATCTACTAACTTTGCAGAAGCAAGCTTGTGATTGGACGTCTTTGTTTAATCACATGTACATAAAAAGACAGTAGAGACACAATAGGAAGAAAAACTGACATTTTGACAGAAAGCTTTTGTCCTTCCAGGCAGATTTTATTCCTTTTACCAAAAAAATCTTTTTCATATCTGTGGTTTTCAACCAATTGGACTGTTAGTCCCAGTGCTCAGTCAATGTTTCCATACGTATCTGTATCTTTTGCATCACTACCACGAATGTGACTCAGTGCCTAACACTACGCATTAAGGGGTTGGATCAGGGGGTTAAAGGTGTGCGACCTCTGTAAACCACTTTAGACATGCTTTACAATCTCTCCATCTTACATTGCTTCCATTCCTCTGGTAAACTGGCCTTACCTATCCAGCACAGAACATGGAACCACATGAACAGGATCCATTGTTGGGTCAATCCCAGTGGGGTTAAGCATGAGAGTTTCCAGTTCTGTGCAGGTACAGCACAGGTAACAGTAGACTGACCGGCAAATTTAAAAAGCTTAAAAAAGGAAACAACACACACTTGACATTTTTACTCATCAGTGGAGACAGAGACACACTGTTGGGAATGATCTGCACTATGAACCACAGCCAGAGCACCGCCCATATGGCTGTGATGGTGTGGAACGCTCTGAGCTTTTGGGAATCCCGCTCCTTATCCCTGCTTCCCTTCCCTGGGCCTGGACGAATCAGGACACAGAGAACACAAAAGTCACAGAAAGTGACCACGGTGATGGAAAAAGCGAGAAAACATAATACCAAGATGACAGCTTGCTGTCCTTTCACAGCCTCTTCCAAAGTGCAAAGTACAAAGCAGAGCAGCCAAACAAAAGTGATGCTGATGTTTCTGATCTTTACCCCACGGCTGTTTTTCATCTGCCGGTAGAATATGGGATAAACAACAGCCAGGTACCGATCCACACATGTCAGCAAATGGAATATAATCTCTCCATACATAGAAAGAGAGAAAGAACAGCCCCCCAGTGAGACTAATACTGAATTGTTGCTCAAGTATCGTCCGCATAGGACACAGATCAATCCAGGGCCCCAGAACAGCTCCATGGCAGCCAGGTGGAAGGTCATGACGTCAGAGTGGGACGCAGAATTGAAGGAGCGCTGCTGCCGCCATCTTTGGAGAGCCAGGTAGAGGATGAAGGTGCAGGGAGGGAGGATGAGGATGGCTTTCACCACACAAAAACTAATGTTGATGAGGGTTCTTGATTCATAGTTGGAGCAGATGGAGTCTGAAGGACGATCATAGTGAGAGGAGTTGTTAACGGACATGTCTGCTGCTAACAGAGTGGACCTGAAGAGGAAAACAATGACAAGATTGTACTAAATTGATTAAAGAAACTTCACGTTCTTTGTTATTTTGATGTAGTTAAAAAAAGACAGGACTTATCACTCCTCCGGAACCCAGGGGGGACGGAGCAGAGACATGTAAACTAACTGAGTAAACTAACTGAGAGTTGTGCCCATGCAATGCAAAGGAGACACACCGGAGACGGACCAGTGGAACTCTGACATAAGACAAACACAAAAGTGGACATATTTGCAGGTCTTTGAATGACTGAAGACCGCTTGAAAAACTGAACCAACCAAGTCAAAAGGTCCACCAAATTTAAAATGAATGAGACCACCGCAAAAAAAAAGTGAAATAGTAGATAAAAGGTGAATACTAAAAAACAAAGGGAAAACATTTTGTCCAAATAGGTCAAAATGTGTCTCCTGAGAACCACTCACCTCCTCCGAGTTTGTCCTCAGACCCGTGACTCCTCTGGACACTCCTGCAGAGCTGATGGCATTTATAACTCCTTCAACACCTGTGTTTGCATGCTTGACATAATTGTCCTCAACCGTCGGGGCAATTTCCTAATCAAATGCACTAAAAAGCATGAATCAAACTGCAGACAGACAGGTCCATAAAATTAACAATCCCTCATTTCTGATGTCATTCAAATGAGATGTGGTAACAGATTTCCTTCTGCTCTATGAGGTCATGTCAGAGGCTGCTCAGACCTCATTCTTTACTGCTCTGTTCATCTGACTAATGTTCCTTAGAAATGAGGCTAAAGGGAAATAAACTGGCTTTCTAAACACATGAAGCTTTATTTATATAGAGCTTTCCATCACCTTCAGGGCACCAAAAGGTTTCACAATAAAAGAAAGGCAGAAGAAAGTTCAAAAGTATGCAAATTAAAAACAGAATTATAGAGCGCATGAAATAATGAAAAGGAATAAAATACATAAAAGATCAAACAAATTAAATGAATTTGAATATTAATTATTGAAAGCCATTCTTAAAGGGTCTGTTTTTAGTTGGAAAGCTAGTAAGGTCTGATATCATGCGCAGGAATATTATTCCATAACTCAAACAGAAATAGGACTGTCACCCCAGCATTTCTGTCGTGATCTGGGCACATCAAGTATCAATCACTTGAGAATGGCTGCAAACAGTAAAACATGTCTATGTTAAATGTTTAAGCTATAAAAGGTCATGTCCAACAAGGAGTCCATTAGCAGAAATGAAAGGATGGCGTGGAGGCCTGAACCATCCTCCGTTTCGCATTGGACGTTTGCTTTCCCAAAAGAAAAAAACATGAAATGTATTTTTAGCCCTTTAACCTTGTTATTTTAAGCATTTAAATGTTTTTGTTTTTTAATTTTTCTTTTCCCCAGGAAGCATATGTTTGATACACGGTGTCATGGCAATGACAACAGCACTGACCTCGCTCTGCTGCAGCAGAGGAACGTTGTGTGTAAGCTTAGCATCATTTTGAGTGATCCAAAGCATCCGTTCAGAGGGAAAGTTCACCTCTTACCGCTTGTTCTGTACAAATGATGAAGTAAAGCTTTGTTTCAAAGAAGCAAAGTCCACATGTAGTTTCCTAGATCGCTTTGAGTAAAGAAATATCCACCATTGACTCTTCTCATTCAAGGTGGATCAACAAACAAACAGTTTCCGTCCTAAATTAATAATACAATCAGTTATAAACACATATTTACTCTGTATTAAGCAATAAGGCAAACAAGACAGAAAGACAGACTATTTCAAATAAAGGCAACACTGGTATGGACGGTAAAATGTGACAGAGATCCTGGCAGGATTCCCTCAGTCCAGTTCTCATTTACAGTCAATGAAGGATAATTTGAAAAGAAAGTTTAATACAAAGGTTTGCTGTACAGTTCTGGAATGGCAGAGTGTTGGACAGTCATAAAACAAAGCAGTGCAGATCAGGCCCAGAATGCTGTCATGGATCTTGTCGGCTCGACTGCAGAGTCATGCTATTGGTTTAATGGTTTAGTTTGTTGTGAGTGATCAGACAATATGAGAGAGTAGACATGAGAATTGTATAGAGAGGTTTTCAAATGTAGTCTGACTGTAGTATAAACAAACCATTCTTGGTTTAGCTTTCTGGTCAAACTTTGAACATGATGTGAGTCCAGAGAGACCCCCAAAGTCTGTGAGTAGAGAAGGTGACATGACTGTCCTGTTCTCAGCCTTCTGTTTTCTTTCCTGCACAGCTTCCGGTCATCAGCCAGTTTGTCTGCTCTGTCTTAGGGGTTGTTGTGGTGCTCAGTGTGGATTCCTGGAGGTCATCACCTCATTGGATCGCCGTTAGTTTTTCTGTTCTCCTTCTCATTCCCTTGTGATCTGTCCTGCTGGAGAGTTTGTTTTTTTTCTTCTTGTTTGAACTGTTTGAGGAGTTTTGGATCTTTGGGCTGCTTGGAGCGCTCACACCAAGATGGAGTGAAGAACTGTGGAACTATTTTGGAAGATATAATTCCACTTTGGATTTCTGTGTCATATCCTCCCTGAGGACGGACCTCATGACCTTCGTAAGCAGTGACTCTGCCGTTTTGCCATTAACTCTGTTTTGTGTTTTAGACTTCCTCAACAAGAAGCAACAGCAGTTTTTTTTTCTGGCAGTTTTCTTTGACGAACAGTGGATGTCAGCTTTTACATTTTTTTGTTAATAAAAGTTTCTGTTACACTTTCACCTGTGCTTGGACTGTTTTGGATTGTCCTAACTGAACACTTAACGTGATTAGATAAAGTTAACTGCCTCAGAGATGGAGGAAAGTATAACACATGCAACCTGTTTTCTTAGTGTTAAATGGTTAGCTTGCAAGTCATGTGTTTAAAGTTCATCATTAATTAAGACATTTGAGTAAGACAGAAAAATAACAGCGTCATCAGCATGTAAATTAAATTTGAAAAAGTTAAGCACTTTGAGGCAGTTCATTGACATACAGAACAAAGAGTAGAGGAGCTAAAATACTGCCCTGTGGAACACCCACACAGCACTTCAGTGGCTGCAATGTAAGTGAACCAATTTTAACAGTCTGAGATGTGTAACTTAGATATGATGCAACTGAGTTTATAGCTGAGGAGGAAAGATGGAAAGAAAGACGTTTATATAGCAAGATTTTGTGATTAACTGTATTGGAGGCTTTTTGAAGATCTATGTATTTGGCTCCAGTAATATGATCTTTGTTAAAAGAGAAGTAATTTTCTCTGTTTATCCATGTGAAAAATACACAAACTGTGCTGTTAATCCCTTGTATGTTCGATACAAATAGAACTCAACTAAAAAGGAAAACAGGCAGCTTTTCTCATCTTAGATCCATTTCCTGAAGGAGTTGTTACAACAAAGTTGAAACCCACTTTCAGTGTCTGTTGAAGCTGCTACATGGCAGTTTTCCAGCCCTCTGCAGGTACAGCAGAGGTGACACCAAACCAATGGGAAGGTCAAACCAGTTTAAAACAGCAAACACAACATTTCTATCTTTTTCAGTCAGAAGCAGCGACTTTTTGAGAGCATTAGGAATGAGAAGAGCAACAAACCACAGCACAAGCACCGCCCAAATGGCGGTGATGGTGTAAAAAGCCCTCTTCTTTAACTGGTCGACGCGCTCCTTTTCCCCGCCCCCCTCCCCTGGTCTTGGAAGGATCAGAACACAGAGAACAGAGAAGCTGCAGAACGTTATCACTATGATGGAAACAGCCAGAAAGCAGAGCAGTGACACGATGCTTCGGTGTTCCATCAAAATGGCATCATAACAGACCAGTCCGAGGCAGAGCAGCCAACCAGAGGCGATGCAGACGTTTCTGATCTTCATCCCACGAGCGCCCCTCAGCCTCATGTACATGACGGGATGGACAACAGCCAGGTACCGGTCCACACAGGTCAGCGTGTGGAAAAACATCTCTCCATAGAAGACTGTGGATAAGGTCATGGCTCCTATTAAGCTGGCTGCAAGATTATTCAAGTATCTACCACAGAGGTAGAAGATGAACCCGGGACCCCACAGCAGCTCCAGGACAGCCAGCTGGTAGGTGATGATGTCAGAATGGCTCACATGGTTTAAGGAGCGCTGCTGCCGCCATCTTTGACAGCCCAGGTAGAGCACAAAGGTGCATAGAGGGAAGACGAGGGGAAACTTCACTGCAGAGAAGCCGAGAAAGGAGATGAATCTAGCATCTGAGGAGTTGTAGACCAGAAACGAATCTGACATAGACGAGAAGTTTACCAACATGTCTGCTGCGTTGGGCTCAGATCTGAAGATGAAGAAAAAAAAGTTCATTCATTTTGTCCAAAAAAATAAATAAATAAATAAAACCTCTCCTTCTCCATCCTCCAGTGGATGGACTCAAACTTCAGAGGCTTTGAAGCTTCTTTCTGGGGTCAAAGGTTATGAGGTTAAACATCAACTGCGTTAAACTAAAAGGACAACGTCTGACTTCTATTTAAAACTCTTTGATCTTTTCCCATTTGATTTATGAAGTAACTGTATGGTCACAAACCAATCAAATATCAGATCTTAGACAAAAAACGATTAAATGTTATTACTTTCACATTTTAACATTTACTAATTTGATCAATTTTAGCTTTTTAAAAATGATTTATAAATGTCTCAATGAACTGGCTCCCAAAAGACTTTTATTTGTTAATTAGAGCAGATCCACTACACAGTCTCCAGTGGAAACTGAACAGTTTCTTCGTCTTTTGCTCAGACTCTCCGTCTCTGTGGAGGGCGCTGTACTCTGACGTTGGTATCCACTTCAGCCCCTGTTTGTAGTGGTTTTCCTGCTGGTTTTAGCCAGCGTCCAACGTCTGGTGAAGTCAACCCAACTCCTGTCATCAAACTTGCTTCAGTCTAAGCTCACGTTGTGATCAAGCTTCTTCTGGTTGGAAACCTTTCAACATTTTTACCAAATCTGGATGAAGTATTAAACACTCACCTTCTCAAACCTGTAACTGCTGTGGACCCTGAGCCTGCAGTAACTCCTGCAGTGATGATGACATTTATAACCGCTTCAATACACGTGTTGCTTGATTTAAATGTCCTTGACCGTCAGGACAATTTCCTAATCAAATGTACTCAAAAGCATGAATCAAACTGCTGTAAACAGGTTTGTTCATACATTCTACTGGGGAAAAAAATCTGCTCCTTTCAGAACAATCCCTCATTTCTGACATCATTCAAATGAGCTGTGGAAACAGACTCTGAGGTGATGTCAGAGGCCGTTCAGGCCTCATGCTTTAATGTTCATCTCACAAACACACGTTTCCTAAAAATGACATAAAACAGGAAATAAACAGGCTAACTGTTTAAGATCCACAGTTGATGTGGATTATTATGCTTAGGAAATAATGCACCACAAACAAATGTGATTTCTTTTTTTGTTTGTTTATTGAAGATTCATTGATGAATGTGTTTAATAATTTCCTGGTTAGACTTTAAACAAACAGGAAACGGGTTTGTATGCAAAGAAGAAAACACGAAAAGCCGTCCAGTTAAAGACACCCATTTAAAAAGAAAATACAGATTATGTGTTAAAAAAAACTCCATAAAACTGAAAACCCATTAGAGTGCATGCTAAATTATCTTACAAAATTGTATTTTAGTGTATAAAAGATCCAATTCTTTGTTTTTCTGAAAAACTCATGGATGGTATTGTGTCTCCAGATCACTGACATCAAACTAAAACACCTGAGATCATCAGTTTTCCAGGTGAGTTCAATTAAAGGAAAAACTACTAAAGAAGGACATTCCACATTATTAACCAGACCAACATTTTCCAGCAATATGTGAAAGTGAAAAGATCTCCGCTGCTGAAAAGTGTGAAATAGTTGAATGTCTTAGACAAGGAATGAAAACATTGATTATTTCATGAAAACTTAAGCGGGATCATCGTACTATGAAGAGATTAGTGTCTGATTCAGAGCACACATGGGTTGGTGCAGATAAAAGCAGAATGAGGAAGGTTTCTGACAGAGAAATCCATCAGATTAAGAGAGCAGCTGCTAAAATACCATTACAAATATAATTTATTTAAAAATACCATTTCTTGCATCTCATGCTGCAGGAATACCTCTGCATCATTGGCTGCTATTAAAGGAGATAAACTGATGGTGTGGCCCCCATCCTCCACTGACATCAACCCTTTTGAGAACCTTTGGAGCATCGTCAAGCCAAAAATCTCTGAGGATGGAGGCAGCTCACATCCAATCAGCTGCTCTGGAGGCTATTCTGACATCCTGCAAAAAAATCCAAGCAGAAACTCTCCAGAAACTCACAAGTTCAATGGATGCAAGAACTGTGAAGCTGCGACAAAATAAGGGTCCAATTTTCAAATGGAACTGGATCGATGAAGATGTTTTTGATTGGAATGGCTTTGATTTCAGTAAATATGACCTCCTAATGCAGTAAATTCAACAAAAACACACATTTCAGTTCTTTAGAATGGATCAAATGTTGTGGAACTCTTGTGTGTAATAATGTGGAACAGAGCATTTGAAGGGTTTTCTTTTTGAAGAAAATACTGTTACCTTAAGAACGTTTGCTCAGTGACATTTAATATCTACTCTAATGGTTAGTGACTTGAAAATAATGCTGACTGACTGCTTTGAGTATTAAGAAATGTAGAATTTGCATAATCATTTGAGACCCACTTAGAGCTCTCTAGAGATGCTGGGTGTCCAAATCCAGGACTCGAGAGCCGGCCTCCTGCTGGTTTTTCAGAAACACTGCCTTATCTGCTGCTGATTACCTCAATCAGAAGCAAAGACGTGGGCTTGAGGCACAAAGGTAGACAAACCCGAGGGAGAGGTACCGAAGGGCGAAAATCAGGTCTGAAGGTCTTCAAAATAAATAACCCTGATCTATCAAGGTCCTCTGTATCTTCATGACACATACAATTAATGCTACCATGTTGCAACAAGTCTAAAAACATTTGGCGAAAGCTCCTTCTACATGTGTATGGGGCACCTAGTTCATAAACACATTTTTGGACAAAAGTCGAGCAGCAAATTTGCTGGGTGTCCATATAGATGCTGCCAACACAAATTTCACACACGAATCCCGTTCAGTGTGAACGCAACACTAGAGGGGCCGGTTGGACGCCTCTCACACTTGGGTCATTGAAGGACTTGCATGAAAAACAGTTGAGCAAATTGACAAGAAAACTTTATTTATTCGATGCTCTGGAACATCTGAAGAAAAAAAAAGAATTTATGATTCCAGAACTGAAATGCATCTTATTTTTGCTTCAGCAGAAAATATCCTTTTTCCAAAAGAAAAGTGGTGAGATTAATACATCCTTAATGTTAAGGAGAGATTCCAAAGAGAGAATCAGCAAGTCACCACTGATGAATAGAAAGGACTCGAGTTTCCAAGTGCAATTTTCTAGTGTCTGTCCTGGTTAGTTCTAAGGAACTTGGAAAAAAAAAAACATAAAAGTTTGTCATTTTCATCTTTTCTGAAACATTGCTGCCTCCTCAAAACAGCCCTGCGTCAACCCAACAGTAGCTAGGCAGCATTCTTTAACCATTCATGGGAAGAAGCAGGTAAGGGATGCTGGAAATGCTGGTGATAAACCCAGTACTACTGGAGCACCTGTAGTCTAACGGATCACAGTTTGTTATTGAGCCAAACGTTCAACAAAACTTTATTCTCATTTGACTTTGCTGTTTTGCTTGAAAAAGGTTTTTTATTTAATCATTTCATTATGTTTTTAGATACATCTTTTGGTATATTTCAATTAGAATAAAGGTCATGGGTTATCAAAGTGTGCAGGAAAACAAGAATTCATTCAAAAAATATGAACGATTATTCCCATGAAGCACAGACTGATTTCTTTATTAAATCATGATGGTTTGATAGTCAAACAATGTTTTGTCACATGCAAAACCATCCGTCTACATTAATGCATGCCGGCCATCAGCACCCCGTTAGCAGCAGAAGAGTGACTGCATGCTGAACAGCAGGCTGGAAGAAAACTCACTGAAAGAGGTGGGTGTTCAGCGCATGTTTGATGCTTTCCTGCAGGTAAAACACGGTCTGTAAATGTTTAAACTGTCAGTTGTTGTTTTTTTAAGTTAAGTTTAATTAAATATAAAAAGATATGGTCTGGGGTTAGTTTTAGTAGTTTGTTTTTTTGATTTTTTACAATGCATCAAAATTACTCCATAAAATGTGTGCATTTAGGGTGAATTCACACTGGACACATTTGGTTTGCTTAAAGTAAACCAGAGTTCATTTCCCCCGATAATCTTGAACCAAATTTCAGTGGAACAACTAAACCGAAACAACCACTGCAGCCGGGAATTCTGTAACAAGAACAGAGTATGAATGAAGCGACTTTGAGCCGTGAACAAACATTAAGGTAACTGTGAGACACAGCAACTCTTTAAGATGTGGTTGGATGAATCCAGGCTCATTAAAACAACTTTTAATGTGATACAAATTGCTTGTCAATCTGTTTTCAAGACATTTATGTCCACTTCACTCAGCGTACCTTCTTAGCCACCATCTTCTCAGGAACTGCCTCGCACCAAAGCAGCAGTAAAAAGTGTTGTACCTGACGTTGATACAGACGTTCAAAATTGGTCAAATAAATATAAAGTTTGAATCAGTGAACTATTCGGACAAGGTTGCATAGTGTAGGATTTCCTATGATCCTTCTCTTCTGGGTTTGCCCCACCCTCATTTTTCCTGGCAAACGACAGGAGAGATTTTCAGTCACTTGGTTTTGTTTACAGGCTTTAGTTCAAAACAGAAATCTCTGGTTGACACCAATCTATACACCAACAACACGTAACGTTCAGGACTTGATCCCGACCGACTTAAGCGGACTCGGTCCAGACCAACAGACTTTTCCATTCTCAATATCCCCTTAGAGAAGTGTGTTGGCAAAACATGTCCTGACGAAGCAATGATGAAGAAGAAGTACTTTTCAACAGTAACTGATGAAAAGAAAAAATATTACAATGATTTTAAAGAAGAGGTGAAAGAAAACACAAGGTACAGTTTGCAGGTCATACCTCAAAATGCATAAATAGGATATCAAGAAGTCCTGCCAATGGCTGGAAAGGGCTGTCTACAGGAGCACAGATGTGCTCCTCCTGGCAGCTCAGGAACAAACCCTGAACACCAGACAAGTGGCTGGAATAGAATACAGGAACATGTGTGCAGGATATGGACTGGAAACCCTAAAGTCAACATGGGAAACACCTCAGAAAGTGGTAGAGAATGAGAGAACGAACATCCTGTGGGACGTCCAGATACAGGATGGTATGGTGTCTCCAGCAGATCCCTGGAAAGACCTCAGACATCTCAGTCCAGAAAAGTGTGGTTCTAGGAACAGCTAAGATACTCCAGGCCTCGAGGGCCGGTGAGTCTGCATGAATTCTAGATACCAAAGCCCTACTCATGAGTGATTACCAGGTTCATGTGTGTCCAGCCAATTAGAACATGCCAGAGCATGGAATCTTGGGAAAACATGCAGGAATGGAATGCAGCTCTCAAGGCCTGGAGTTGCCTTTCCCTGATATATATGTGTATGTATTATTTCAATACATTTCAAACTTTGAAAATGTCATTTCTATATTCAAGAAAAAGAATCAGACCCAAGATTGACCCTCATGGAAGTCTACAATCAATATTCATGCATTTTGAGGTATGACCTGCTAACTGTAACTCGTGTTTTCTTAAGGGCCCTCCCTCTTCTGTAAAATCCATACATACTCTTAATGTTCGTTTAAGAGTATTTATTTTCTCTTAAATATGAGACTACAAAGGTTAAAAATGTTTTGGTCGGCTGAACGGTGGTGCAGTGGTTAGCGCTTTTGCCTTTCAGTAAGAAGGCCACTGGTTCAAGTCCCGGCTGGGGGACTTGAATCAGTCACCAATGGGGGACCTTTCTGTGTGGAGTGTGCATGTTCTCCCTGTGCATGTGTGGGTTTTCTCCCATGTTTTCTGGGGACTCCGGCTTCCTCCCGCCATCCAAAAACAGGATTCATACAGTTGGTCCCTCTGAATTCTCCCTAGGTGTGGATGTGTGTGTGTGTGACTGTGGTCCTGGCGACAGGCTGGCGACCTGTCAAGAGGTGTTTCCCGCCTTCGCCCATGAGTGGCCGGGTTATGCTTTGACAGCCCAATGACTTTGAAAGAGAAGAAAAACGGGTTTAGAAAATGAATGAATGAAAGTTTTTTTTATTCTTAATTGAGATAAAATTTCACTGTCTTCTCTGATTGAGCCTGTAATATTTTCCAACATAGTCCAGGAAAGAAACCAAAGTGATTCTAAATTGTTTGTTTTTTTAGGTCTACATTGTACCCAGCAGACATGAACTCATCATCCACCTCTGATCCTCCTCACAGCTACTTCTGCTCCACATCAGTTGGACTTTCCATCACTTTTGCTTTCTCCATAGTGAAAGGCGTGGTCATCCTCCCTCTCAGCATCTCGGTTCTCTATCTGGGTCTTCAAAAATGGCGGCAGCACAGCTCTTTGAAATCTGTGAGCCACTCTGACGTCTTCACCTACCACCTGGCTGCTGTGGAGCTGTTCTGGGGCCCTGGGTGTATCTGCTATGTTTGTGGCACATACCTTCAGAATACTTATTTATATGCAGCTTCAGGTGGAATTTACTCTTTTACGTTCTATGGTGAAGGGTTTTTCCACATCCTGACCTGTGTGGATCGGTACTTGGCTGTTGTTCATCCCATCATTTACCTGCAGCTGAGAAACTCTCGTGGAATGAAGATCAGAAACATCTGCATCTCGTGTGCTTGGATTCTCAGCTTTGGACTCAGTTGTTTTTACATTGATACAACAGGAATCTATATTATTATCTCTATGTTAAGTTTTGTGACTTTTCCGATAATCATTATAACTTTCTGCAGCCTCTCTGTTCTCTGCGCTCTGATTCGTCCAGGGCCGGGGGAGGGAGGCGGGGAAAAAGAACGAGTTGACCATTTAAAGCGGAGAGCTTTCCACACCATCACGGCCATATTAGGCGTGCTCTGTTTGTGGTTTGTTGGGCTTCTTGTTGGCACTGCTCTTTCTCAATCACCTCTGGTCAGTGCAGATGTTAGATGTTTGGTTTTGCCCTCTGTAGTCTGGTTCAGTTTTCTCACTAGTCTGGTGTCGCCTCTGCTTTACCTGCACAGGTCCAGAAAACTGCAGTTAAAACTCCATTTTAACTCTGCGTGATAAATTTGTTCTGTCAAAGTTACCCCAACAAAAAGGTTTTTTACGTGGTGATTTCACGTTCAATCATTTTAAAATCCCATTTCAACCATTTCTTTGATCTATTTTCACATTATTCCCAGTGTTTTTTTGTTATGATTACACAAAATTCAAAAACCTGTGTGATTTTCTAGAACATATTTTCTGCAGAGCTGCAGTCGTTCAGAAATTCACCTGAGTTGGGAGATTTTCACAGAATAACCTCCACTTTCCATCATGCATGTGTTGACATGCTCTCTCGCCAGCTTTCAGACCCAACCTAACGTTAGCGGTGCAACAAAAATGGCGAGAAATATTGAAGCTATCCAGCTGTACAGTTTAGATCCAGATTCCAGCTCAGGCGAGTAAAACAAAGACGTTCATGGATCTGTTTGTCTGCAGGTGGATGCATCAGAACGTAGAGGAGCAGGGAGCTTGTGTCTGTGAACATGAACATCATGTCTGATTGATCGTTCACACAAACGTAACAAGACTAGACTGTGAATGCAGAAAACTCATTCCAGCACATTTGGTTAAAACAATTGGTGTTTGGTTAAATACGTTGTTTAGAAACCTACAAAAACTCAAGGCTGGTGTGATTTGTGGGCGGAGTTTATCTTAACCAATTTGACTGGAAAGGTGGGGTTTTCAGAGTAATGTGTTGATTAACATTTATTTTAACATGTTTTATGTGAGGTGGTATAAGCCACGCCCCCATCCCGAGGTACGGGACGTTGTTCACTATGCCCAGAATTTGTTTTCACCAGGTACTAGGTGTGTAAATATGTTGGTGAGTTTTAAAATTTTCACAGTAAGAAAGAAGAATTGCGAGTGGTCCAGGATTGCTGTGAGGAAAAACGAAGACATGATTTTGTTTAGTTTCATCACTTCATGTAAAATCTGTAAAATCGGGTGTTTTGATTGTGGTTTATGTATTTCATGGACATATTAGTGTTGTTGTGCAATAAAATGAATCTAATCACAAGAGTCAAAGATGTTGTTTTAAGGTATGCAAAAGCACCAGTCTGGACGAACGTACAAACATTTGCACAGAAGCGTCAGTGCACGGTGAGACTGAACAACGCTGGCAGACCTGAGGACAGACCAGGAAGAGGTTGGTGTTCATCTTTTGCAAAATATTTGAAAACACGTATGTAAAAAAAACAAACAAACATTTTCTTTTGTGATGATCTTCCTGATGCTCTAAAAGACTAAACTGAAATCTACTATTACAGCGATTCTTCTGTTTGAAGATTCTTAGATTTAAAAAGAGCAAAAATGAAGTTAGAGACAACTTTCTTCAGGAAATGTCAATAATTTTGATTGTTTATGTAATACAAATGTTTGTGTTTTCTAATCTTTTTGTTTGTTTGTTTATTTCAAATTTCCATTTTACGTCCCACATATACAATCGTTCTGTAAATGCTGTAAATAAATATAGTAAATAGAAAATCAAAGTCATTACGATGTTGAAAGTACGTCCTAATAACTTTTCTGTTCATTTTTTTATTTGTCCAAGTATATATTTTAGATGATTACAACAGTTCTGTCAGTTTTCTGTCACAGCTCTACTCTTTGGTTATTGTATCCTATTGACAGGCTCCTGGCTCCAACAAATGAACAGTAAAGACTCACAATACAAAACCCTTTTATTTTCTTCCCCTTTAAACTGTGGTCCCGAGCGTCTCGTCTCCACACACCTCCAAATCAAAGAAACCTGCGTTGTGTTGCACTTCTGCCTTTACAGCCAGTGTTGCAGTTGATTTTCCATAAAAGAAACACTGCTGAATAAACCCATTGACGTTGATTCAACCAATCAGAATTTGAGCTGTAGCTTCGTGAAGGCGTATGATGACATCATCGCCTCTGATTGGATGGTCAAAGCTTGTGCACCAAAAGCTAACTTCTTCCGTACTTTGTTTCAGGGAGTAGCAGTGCTTGAGTTTGGTTTGAATTACTCACAGTTTTGCATTTAACAACAGAACGGAACAATTATTCTAGTTCTGGATTTTTGAGTAAGCTATTCTTAAGACGGACTTTCCCAGAAAAACTGGACTCAGTCAAAAAAGGCAGACCAACTCCGAAGCTAGCGAGCTTGTCTCAGCAGGAAAAAGGATTCATCCGCCACTCTCAGCCTTGCAGCAGTTTTGCCTGGCAGGGGTAACAGAGTTTTGTGAGCAACAAAGGGCCCAGCATCAGAACTTCTATGCCGCCATTGAACGCACCAGGGCACTCCAGCTGAATGAGCTGCCCTGTCCTCCGTCTCATGACCAGAAGCTTCACTGCAGGATTCTGGACAATATTATTTCCCAGACAAAAAAAAAAAGAGGTTTCAAGACCATGAAAAACTAGTGTTAATTTCCCTCCTTGACCCCCAGAGATTTCGGGAGCACCAGGAAAACAGGAAGCAGGAAAACACAGCTGATGTAGGTGATCAGCAGCAGGTTTTGCTTAACATTTCTGCAGGATTTATGTTTTCCAGATAAAAGTATTTGATATCCCAGCATGCATGTTGAAACAAAAAACCATACCTGCCAGATATAACACTAAAAACACACACAGGCTCAAGTCTCAGTGCATTTCGGAGGTGACAGTGAGTTTTCAGGCTTTATGGAACAAAGATGGGTCATAACAGAGCAAATATCACCGTGTTTGATCGTTTCAGTGGTTTAACCATTATTCTATTCTCTGTTGATGTTCACGTTGTTTAACTGTAGTTTTCTACATACTTAAAACAACAAGCATTACTTTGAACTTAGTCTTTGTCTTTCCTCTCAGGATCAACATTTGCTCCTAAAGTATGTCTGGGAACTCCTCGTACACCTCAGAGGATCCTCTGAACTCTTACTGCGCCAACTTAAAACTTCGGGGCTTCATTCTGAACGCCGTATCTGCAGTGAAAACTATCCTCACTCTCCCTCTCTGCATCTACATCCTGTTCCTGGGTTTTCGACGATGGTACATCCATCGAAGCTTTGAAGCAGTGAGCCACTCAGACATCTTCACCTACCACCTGTCTGCGGTGGAGCTGTTCTGGGGCCTTGGCTTTGCGTGCCACTTTTACGGTGTAAACAACAACAGCTATTTATTCATTTACATGGGAATCTTTACTTTGTTCTTTACAAGTTACGGAGAAGGATTTTTCCACGTTCTGATCTCTGTGGATCGATACCTGGCCGTGGTTCACCCCATCACCTACCTGGGACTGAAAAGCGTGCGTGGAGTCAGGATCAGAAACACCAGCGTTGCGTCTGTTTGGATTCTCTCCTTTGGACTGGTCTCCACAGCTGCAGACACCCGCAGCTACTACACCATCATCCTTTTGTTCTTTCTCATCATTTCTCTCTCTGTTATAACGTTCTGCAGCTTTTCGGTTCTCTGTGTTCTGATTCGTCCAGCCCCAGGGCAGTTAGGCGGAGAAAAGGAGCGAATGGACCAATTGAAGCAGAGAGCTTTCCACACCATCACAGCCATTTCAAGTGTGCTCTGGTTCTGGTTCATTGCGCTTTTTGTTGCCACTGCTCTGTCGAAGTCGCCTTTGTTAGGCGCAGATGAGAAGTGTTTGTTGATCCCGTACGCTTCCTGGTTCAACCTGCCCACCAGTCTGGTGTCACCGCTGCTGTATCTGCACAGAGCTGGAAAACTGTCGTCCTGCTGCAGCCGGACATGAACTTCGTGTCCAGAACAACCAGTTTTAACATGCATGCACATTCTGTTCTGCAAAATATGACTGAGATCATTCAAAAAGCTCCGCTTGAATAAAAGCAAAGATATCTTCGTTTGAATTAAGGGACTAGCCAGACGAGCGATCCTTTCACAGAAATGAATGGACAACAAAGAGGTGTGAATCGACTGGCGATAAATGGACACGTCCAAAGGAAATAAGGCGCTTCTACCACAGTCATCTCCAAAATAAGGACATTCATCGGTTAGCGTACATACTGGGCCCTAATCGCATTGTTAACGTTACAGTTAGTGTACAGCGTATACACTAAATGTCATGTCAAGTTTTTGTCCAGATGATGAAGGAAGTTAGTTGCAAAAAAAAAAAAAAAAAATTCCACATGTAGTTTCCTAAATCACTTTCAGTGCAAAAACCGGATTTGGAACTGGTTTATTTCCAGCAATCAAAGCAAAAATAAACTAAGGAATAAAACTATACAACGCATTCCAACTTATTATGCAAATCATATTTTTTCAATGCAAATGACAGCCAGCCTCATTTTCAGGGAACTAACCACAAGAGCAGATATGAAATGTTATTGAACAAACCTCCTAAAGACAACAGTACTTCTTCAAAAATAAACACCTTCCACATTATGACACACAACAGAGTTCCACGATGTTTGATCGATTCTAAAAAACCGAGAAGCCGTTGGAGGAACCTGCACTTTGATGTTTGCAGGACTCCAGACACACCAGCAGCTTCAAACACTGCATGTACTGCTGGTTTAAAATGGTATTTTAGCAGCTGCTCTCTCAGAAACCTTCCTCATTCTGCCTTTATCTGCACCAAGCCACGTCTGAATCCCATCACACAAGTCTGAGATTGATTTCTGTGATTCAAAGAGCCCGGAGACACAATAACATCCATGAGTTTCATTGAAAAACATTTTTTTAATCTTTTTGACACCTAAATAAATGTAATAATAATTTGGAATGTGCCTTGTATCTAAAAGATGAACCAATAATTGGGTAGATAGGGAAAATATACAAACATCGACATTAAAAATAATAACTCGCCACACGTTAGAAGTGTTATCCAGGTTAGAATTTCATAATACCTGTAGATCCCAAACTTAATTTGCAACACATAAAAAAACGGGCCGATAAAAGAAACGTTACTGTGACCACTCTAACGCTCAACCTTGTGAGTAACTTAAAAAAAGCACAGCTGTGTTAGCAGATTCACAACGCAGCTCCAAACCTTTTTGCAACTTGTAAAAAAACAGGCCCAACATTTTGATAGACCCTGGTGTACCTCTCCAAATCCCTTCAGCATCAATGAGCACAGCCACAATTCATCTGTATATTCGTTTATTTAGAATATTTGGCACACTGTCATTTAAAAAAGACATGAGTGACCCACATTTAGCAGAGAATCCAGTATTGAGTTCATCAAAAGGCATGTCCGCCATTAATTCTGATCCATAAATTCTAACCAACACACGATTTCTGTCATTAATTAATAATAAAAACATGTTATTCACTCTGTTATAAGCAGCAAGGTAAAAAAAGACAGACAACAAACAATTTCAAATGTAAGTCAACATTGCTGTCGCAGGTAAAATGTGACAGATCCTGTCATGTCCATCATAGAGACTTTTCGGTTTTGCTGTAGTGATAAACGTCTGTCCACCAATGTTCACAGTTTCTGTTGTTCTGCTTACCAACATACCAATAAAAACGTACCAATACATACCAGCATACTTGACCAGAGCTTCATTTTGTGTCCGTTATCCTTTTTTACCCACGCTGCTCAGGTGAATCAGAATCCAGTCTTCACCTGGACATAAACCACGTATTCTACATTCCTAATCATATGTGAATCACAGATTTCACTTGTTCTGAACCACTGAGACTCTCCTTTTGTTGTTTTCTGTCACAGATTAAACCTTTAAGTCTCAGCGTTTGTTTAGACCTGATTTTGGAAACATTTTCTTATTTTCCATAGAACATCTCATGGTTTACATCTGATGCTCAATACTGAACACATTCCATTTTTCTATGTCAGGTTACTCGGTTCTTTACTAAAGATGTATGAATAATTTATACGTGTTTGCAGTAGTCGTGTGCAGTGATTGCGCCTCTGTGCTCATTTGAATGATGTGATGAAAAATGTCTGGTCCTCCAAGAACACGTGGGACTGTTTGTATACAGACGGATTTGTGCCTTCAGCAACATTTGATTATTACATTTGCTTTATGGCTGGACAGATTGTGTTGTCACATGCAAAAGTGCCTGCCGTGACTGATTCATGAAGGTTATCGACACACAGCTTCAGAGGACTTGGGAGGACAGGGAGTTGACAGCAGGAGAAGCTGGACACAGTCAACTTCAGAGGTGGGTGCTCAAAATAGTTTTACAGCGTGTTGCAAATGATTCTGAAAATAAGATTTTTCTAAGATTTTTCTAAATCCTCAATGCAAATGACAGTCAGCATCATTTCAGGTATATAACCATTAGAGTAGATATTAAATGTTATTGAACAAACCTCCTAAAGACAACAGTATTTTTTTAAAAATAAAAGCCTTCAAATGTTCCACAACATTTGATCCATTCTAAAGAACTGAAAATGGTCATTGGTTGAATTTACTGCATTAGGAGGTCATATTTATTGAAATCAAAGCCATTCCAATCAGAAGCATCTTCATTGATCCAGTTCCATTTGAACACAGGACTCTTATTTTGTAGCAGCTTCACAGTTCTTGCATCCAATAAACTTGTGAGTTTTTGGAGAGTTTCTGCTTGAATTTCTTTGCAGGATGTCAGCATAGCCTCCAGAACTGCTGTTTGGATCTGAGCTGCCTCCACCCTCAGAGGTTCTCAATAAGGTTGATGTCAGTGGAGGATGGGGGCCACATCATCAGTTTACCTCCTTTAATAGCAGCCAATGATGCAGAGGTATTCCTGCAGCATGAGATGTCATGCATGGCGATGATTTTGTTACAGAAAACACGATTCTTCTTTCTGCACCTCAGAAGAAAGTTTGGGTTTTTTGCCTCATGCTGGTTTCCATAGTAACAGATAAGAGCTCAGTAACAGAGTGAATCAGTTTAACTTTAACTATGTCTTCTTCTTCAGGTCTATACCATCTACAGTCAACATGAACTCCTCCTTCACCCCTGATCAACCTCTGGATTACTTCTGCTCCACGTCACGAGTCAGACTCTTCATCATGATTGGATTCTCTGCAGTCAAAGCCATCCTCATCCTCCCCCTCAGTATCGTGGTCCTCCACTTGGGTCTTCAAAGATGGCGGCAGCAGCGTTCCTCCAAATCTGTGAGCCACTCTGACGCCTTCACCTTCCACCTGGCTGCCATGGAGCTGTTCTGGATCCCTGCATTAATCTGCTTTCTTTGTGGTACCTACTTTAGAAACGTAACAGTTGTGATTGTTGGACTGTTGGCGTTTTCTTTCACTTTCTATGGAGAACTCTTTTTTCATAGCTTCACCTGTGTGGATCGGTACCTGGCTGTTGTTCACCCAGTCCTCTACCTGCGACTGAAACACAGCGATGGAATCAGGATCAGAAACATCAGCATCACGAGTGCTTGGCTGCTCTGCCTCGGGGTCACAGGATTCTTCGCGGATGTAACAGGAAGTAACTCCATTTTGTACATGTTGGGTTCGTCGACTGTGTTGCTCACCGTGATCACTTTCTGCAGCGTCTCTGTTCTCTGTGCTCTGATTGGTCCTGGGCCGGGAGAGGGTGTTGAAAAAAAAGACCCGCTGAAGAAAAGAGCTTTCCACATCATCACAGCCATCTCATGTGTGCTCTGGCTGTGGTGTGTGGGGCTCATGGTGACCGTTGCTGTGAGTCAGTCTCCTCTGTTCAGTGAGGAGGTTGGGTGTGTTTTGTTGGGGATCGTATCCTGGTTCAATCTACCCACCAGTCTGGTGTCACCTCTGCTGTATCTGCACAGAACCAGAACAGTCTCTTAGTGGTTCAGATGGTTTTCTTCACCAGCATTAATGCTCACTTCCAGGCGAGTTTAAATGCCACAGATGAAGAGCGAATAGCAAGAAGGTACAACAACGAAGCAAATTCAGACAGGATCCCTTTTCACATATTTTAACATAGAGGTAAATTCCGTAGCACTTCAAGTCAGAGTTTCTGCTTTCAATTTAAAAATACAAATTTCAATATCTAATATGTTTTGGTTTCTTTGATAACTTGAAGTTTCTTTTTTAACATGAATAGAAAGCATTTGCTCCACTTATATATTTCTTTACTTGATGTTTTACTTGAATTGAAAAGGCCAGCTCTAACAGAAATATGACAGTGTAATGCATCTCACTGTGTGTAATGCATGGTGAGGGTCATGCTCCCTTCAGTTCCTTTTAGTCCTGCTTTACACAGTAAAGGTTATGGAAGCCTTCAGAGCTGGACTGGTGGTCTTGGAGACCACTGGGTTGGTCATGAGTCACTGCCACCAAAACCAGCAGAAAAACAGTGAGATCTCAAAATGTTCATATGCAAAGGAATCTGTTTTTTTTTTTTTTTTTTATCAATACGCTGTCATCATGAGAGTATTTAGGACATTAGGTGTTTTTTTATAGTTGGGCTCAAAGATGGTGACTGTCAATCCAGGTTAGACTGGATCATCTTACTCTCTCAGTCTTTGTTCAAAAGGCTGTGAAAAATCTATTCATTGTTTTTAAACCGCTTTTATTTTAGCTATTTAGGGAGGGTGTTGGATTTCTCATTAGTTGTGCTTATAAGTTTACATACTCTGGAAAACAGAACCAATTCTAGGCTGTTTTTCAGAGACTATGAATGATAAGTAAAACCTTTTTTTCTCCACTCATTGTTAGTGTTTGGGTGAAGCCATTTCATATAAAAAACATTTTTTTAATTCATAATGAAAACAGAAACTTCCCAAAAGACGCTGTTCAAAAGCTGACATCAGTTCTTCATACCTTGTATTGCCTCCTTTTGCATCAATAACAGCGTGAAGTCTCCTGTGGTCGTTGTAGATCTTTCTTTTCTCTAATGGTAAAGCAGCCCATTCTTCTTGACAAAATAAATCCAGTTCATTTCAAGTCTTGCTAGAATTTTTGTTTCAGATCTCCCCCAGAGTGTCTCAATAACACTGAGATCTGGAGACTGAGACGGCCGCTCCAGAACCTTCACCTTTTTCTGATGTAACCGCTGACAGGTGGACTTGGTCTTGTGTTGTGGATCGTTGTCATGTTGAAATGTCCAAATGTGTCGCATGTGCAGTTTCTGAGCTAAAGAGCGACAGTTTTCCTCCAGTGTCTTCTGATAACGCGCCGCATCCATCTTGTTTACTGTGCTTTTGAAGCTCACACATTCCAAACCATCAGCGGTGGTGTTGCACATGAAAATAACACTATTCCAACTGTGAGAAAAGTCTTTCTTCTGCCGCCATTTTTCTTCAGGTGCCTCCTTGTTGAACATCTTGAAACATCCACACCACAGATTTTTAGAGTCCTGGATAACAGCTGAAGTTATTTGAGGGTTTTTCTTTCCATCCTTAATGATTTTTCTGGCAGACATGTTTGGTTTTAATATGAGGTGTGAATGAATAATGGATGTACATTGTCAACGCTTTGAGCGTCTGGAAAAGCGCAGATAAATCCAATCTATTATTATTATTATTATTAACTTGGAACATTTTAAGTTGACGTGTTTTTGCTTTTTCATTTTGTTGTTAATTGTTTTTAAACGGCTTGCTTGTAGAGCTGGAAAAACGGACTCCAAAACTTTCATTGCGACGCATAGATGAAAGTTTGGACTGAACCTGAGTTTACGGGCATTTACATAAACTTTTTATTTAAAGTGGTCGCAAGAATGCGAGTTCTTTTTTTTTATTTAAGATGACCAAAAACAAAAAAAAAAACAAAAAAACAAAGATCATCACAATAAAACAATCTGATGCCGGCATCACAGAGTCTATAGCCACCACTAATTCACAACACCCGTCCCTAGAGGAGCTTTTACAGAAATTGTACATAAACAGTAAAAAGAGAATACCAATTGTAAAGAAATAAGAGTACAAAATGCACTTAACTGCTCATGTACATGCTTCACAAACACACATACAGTAGAATGTAAGGGATGAAACCTGACAGCCTAAGGAGTTGTGGTCAATATTTTCTGGATTACTGAGATAAGTGTTCCCACTGTTTTTATGTGTTAAATTAGAGTCACTCTGGACCTGATGTTCTGTCTTTGGGTTTTCTTTTGTTCTTTTTTGAAACTGTTGGAGATTGACAAATATACCCCTCAGTGGTGTAAAAATAAAGGTTGGAAGTCCGTTATAATAAAAAAAAAAAGTCTTAAAACCACTTTTTTTGTTTTATTGTGATTTTTTTTTCTTAAATAAAAATACCTAAAAATGAGGCTTTTTAAGCAAATATTTGGTTCAATTAAATCAGATTAATTACAGGTCATGAATATTTATGACAGCAGAAGGAAAACCGTCTCTGATGCTAAAAACAAAACTGCCGACGACCATTTTTTTTGGAAATAGTTGGTGTGGTTATGAATGTAGACGGCGGCGGTCGGGCAGCCATCAGGTGTCAGGACAGAAGTGAACAAGATTACGAAAGGCTGTTTGACTCCACCCACCCGGCACAGACCGGCGTTAGGTGTGATTTCACAGCAAAGAGTTTGAGAAGAGCCTTTAAACCGTGAAGGGAGGAAGAAAAAACAACAAACCTTCAGGGTCTGCAGTCGATCTAACGAGCCTTCTGCAAAAACACAACAAACATGGACAAAAAAGTCATCTTCAACCATCAAAGAAGAAAACTATGAGAGTCAAACGTCCTGAAACCTGCTGTTGTAGTTGATGGTCACGAGGGGAATAAAAAATGAATTTGAACTGAAATGTTGAGCTAAAGCTCCACTCAAGAGGAGGATATCAGTTATCAACATACGAAGAGCATCCGAAGCCTAAATGACAAACAACAACTCTGACAACATTTTACAGTAACACAAAAATGTGCTTTTAAACGTTTAGCATATTACCAGTTCTGATTAAAGAGTATCTGTCACTTTGTTCCTCTTTTTTATCCAAACATCTTCCCTTTAATGTCATCTTCAGAATATTAGTCCCAACTTTCCTTACCGGTGGATAAAGCTATCTGCAGGAATAAAAGGTCAAACCTGAACGGGTCAAACCTGGTGACCCACATAAAATATCAAGGTCATAGAGAAAGTGTTCGTGTACGTCGTTCTAGGGGCATGCTTGTGAACATGAGCAACTTTGCACCACGTGGATTCATTGTTTGGCCTCCTATCTGACCAGACGGAAGCAGCAGAAAGTGTCTGTTTTCATCAAGTTACTGCAAATAGATGAAGAATGATCGAACAGTTGTGCTCAGGCAGCTTCCTCAGCAGCATCATGAGCCAAAGACTCATTTTGGAAGATTTGAATGAGTTGAAAAGGAGTTTACACTGATGGAGTGATATTGTTTGGGATCATGCAAAACACTAACTGTGATTGACAACAATGAAAAAACACTGTTGAGGCATTAGTGCTCACACGAAGGAGCAGCCGTCCCATCAGACCTGAAAATCATCTCCTGAAATCAGGTTGGTGATGTTTATTGTCTTTATTACATTCCTGTGTTTTTTTTACTGTCCTTCTCAAACACACCCGGCTTTTGATGAGGAGCTGATCCGTGTGTGTTCAAGCAGGACCAGATGGAGAAGCATGCAGGAAAATAGGGAGAAAACAACCTACATAACAGTGTTATTCATCAGCTCAGCTGCAGTTAAGTGTTTATTTTATGAAAGTTAAAAAGAAATATGTATTTTTGTGGAACACAAAAGCGTTCAGCAAGCGTTCAGCAGTGAATTTGATGCACGTCCTTATAGAGGTGGTGAATGTGAATTTGACTTAAAATACATTTTTAGTGTCCAGTAGCCTTTCCAAACATGGTGCTGGCTAGTAAGCTTGATAAAAGTTCCCACCTAAAGTCCTTTTAAAGTCAGGAACCAATAACAGTTCCTAGTTTAACTATTCTTAATTCTGAATTCTTTGCCTGGAACTATCGTAACCACTTAGTCAGTCGATGTAATTCCAGTGGATTCTGAAATGGAGAAAAACCAGCTTTGTGCTGACATGCAACACTTTACTGGAGTGTTTATATGATTAGTGAAAATCAGCGGATTCTGACAGAAAAATGGTTTTGCAAAGCTCTGCGTCAGAATCCATGGGAGTTTGTTGCATAAACAAAGAATTACATTAGTTTGAAGAGCGTGTGTGCAAGAGTTCTGGTATTTCGAGGTTGGAGCTGTGTTTTCTTTGTCTGTCATGTATTTTAGCGTTCCCTGTCCAACCCATTTTCCCAGTGCCGTTGATTCAGCAGGGATCACAAGTTGAAGTACACGAATCTTTGGTGTTCAGAAGGTCATTTTGATGTTTTCATCTCAGTTTTTCCTTGTAGGATTTCCTGTACAGCAGGATACTAGATATTCCCATTTGGTGGAATCCAGACTCTAAAACTGTTCAAAGGCCTAACCTAAATAAAAAAATGAGTGAAACCAGATTGATCAACGAGCAACAACAAAGTGGCTCTTTAACTTAAGCTAGTTTGTCCCTTTTCTTACGGATGCAGAACTGCCCAGTTCCACAGTAAAAACAAACCGTCGTGGTTTGTTTTTTACACATGTTTTACGTTGTAAAATACTGGCTTGATGTTCTCCTTCTCTTTTTCTTCTTAGGGTTTGAGCTTCTGGGTTAGACATGTTGGTAAACTCTTCATCCACCTCTAAAGTTCCTCGCTACGACTGTTCCATGTCAGACGTTAGTACCTTCCTCTCCTTCAGCAGCAATGGAGTCAGGACCTGCATAATCCTTCCTCTCTGCACTCTCATCCTCTACCGGGGTCACCAGCGATGGCGGCAGCAGCGCTCCTTCAAAGCAGAGAGCCACTCCGATCTCTTTGCCTACAACCTGACTGCCATGGAGCTGATCTGGTCTTTTGCGGTTTTCTTCTACCTCACCGGTTTATTTGTGCACCATCCAAAGATGATGTCAGCTGGCGAGTTTGTCTGTTCCATCTCCTTCTTTGGAGAGATCTGTTTCCACGTACTGACCTGTGTAGAACGGTACCTGGCGGTGATCCATCCCATCCCGTACCGTAACCTGAAGAATGCGCGCGGAGTCAGGCTGAGAAACGTCCTGATTGCATGTGTTTGGCTGCTGTGCTTGGTACTTACGAGCATCTCCACTTTTGGAAAAGTGGAGCTCGCCACCATCACAACTCTGATCTTTTTTGCTTTGTCCATCCTGGTTGTAACCTTCTGCAGTCTGTCCGTTCTCCGTATTCTGATCCGTTCAGGTCCGGGGGAGGGAGGCGGACAGAAGAGACCAGCCGACCCGTCTAAGCAAAGAGCTTTCATAACCATCATGACCATTTCCTGCTTCGTGTGGCTGTGGTTTGCTGTGCTCCTGGTGCTAAAGGCGTTGAAGCAGTCATCTCTGATCAGTGAAGAGACTGAATGTGTGATGATAGCTTCTCTCTCCTGGTTTAACTTGCCAACCTGCTTGGTGAGCCCTTTGCTGTATCTTCACCGAGCAGGAAAACTGCCCCACTGCCGGGGTAAATGAGGTTTTTGTTTGGAGACCAGCAAGCTCAGTAACTGACACTTCTTAACCCAAACTAAAGCTTTTTGAAAGAGGTGTACTGACAAAAAAAATCCAAAACATTTGAAAACAAAGCTTACCAGTTGTGCTGTCTGAGTTTTGGAAAAATCTATTTAAGGTCAGTCAAGGTCAGGCCATACTCTGACAGCCAACAATGCAAATGTTGCTCTGTGGGACATTTCCCAACCCCTCACACTACTGAATGAACTCCTTTTGTTCTCTACAGGGGATGTTTGGGGCTAAACAAGGATTCTAGATGTGAAGGGGCTATTTGAGTTGTAGTTTGGGATGGATTCAAAAGGAATTTTGACTGACCAACAACTCTCCTTCTCTGGTAGTCAAGAGGATATAATTATGTTCTTTTAAAACTGAATTTCTGAAAAAATGCTTTATATTTTACTGAAATAACAGTTCTCTTTGTCATTGGATGTGCTTTCCATTTCTCAAACTCAGTTCTTTCTGCTTGTTAGTAAAAGAGTTGATTCTCTGTAGATGATCTTCAAGTTCTTCTGCGAAACTTCTGTCTAGTTGTTCTGATGTTTGGCTGTGGAAGATGATAATCAGGATCTAGTTTATTTCCTTTTTAGCTGGATTGATGTTCGTAAAACAAATAAAATGAATGAAATAACTTCATTAACACATTTTCTACTATTGTTTGGGCGATTCTACTGCGGTCGTGATCCGGACCCAGATCCTGGGTCATGCAGACCCAAACCCGGATCCGAACTTGATGCAAAACTATTACGATGGATGCCTCTATTTCAAATGGTGCTCAATCCTAACTCGACATATATGAACATATTTTAGGGGGCTCCTTCACGTCACTTTTTGACGTTTTGGAAAGAAAAAAAAGCAGATTTTAGTTGAAAACCCCTGGTATAAATAGAATAATGCCCTTCGTGGTGCCCATTATCACAAATGAATGGTGGAGGCGTGAACCATCCCTTACTTTTTTTGCTTTTGGACAGTGGGTTTTTTTAGGTTAGGGGTTCGTTTTATTTTATTTGTTGGCATTTCTTACTTTGTTTTTAAATGTTCAGTTTATATTAAGGGAGTAACTGCAACAAAAGGTGAGTAATTCATGTTCAAATGGAACCTTTTAAAAGGCTGTAGTCAAATGTAACGATGTATGTAAACCACTGGTTCACTGACATTGGTGAATATTGTTTTAATGAGCAGAGAAAATGATCTTTCGTGCTTTATTTATGTAAGTTATTTTATCATTTTGCCTTCATGTATCTCCTAAAGTAAATGCTGTGCGATTTCAGAGGAGCTTGATTGGTTTTGTGTTCTTGTCGGAGTGACCAAACGCACTGGCCTTAAGCATTGTAATGCATGAGAGACAAATATTTGCCTGATCAAATTTAGCATAGAAGTATTTAAAAATCTGCGTTTGTTTCACATGCAAAGACTGTCCTGCTGTCACTGAACTCAACAGTACTCGAACGTAACGCATCCGAGAAAAACGTTCACGAAAAGGTAAGTAAAATCATTTCTTAACTAATGGGCTCATTTTTAGAAACTTTAGAACTTTAGAAAGTAAAAAAAAAATAATAATAATCAAAGGCTGCAAATGTTAATGTGCAGAAAAGAATAAGTAGGTAAAAGACTAAGAAAAAAAAACTTCACCAACCACCGCACCATAAAAAATCCAATTCAAACCTTATTGTTTTAGAAAAAAATAAGATAAACATTCAACAGTCAAAAAAAGCCACTCATAAATCACTGTACTGGGAACGAAACCTTTAAGGAGACGTTTGCAACAACCAGATTCGATCTTTTCTTTTGGTTTTGATCTTGCAACCAGGAACAACCGGCAGCAACACTTTTCTTACAACATCAGTCTGTTTTTAATGACGTGGATCAGGAAGGTAGAAAGACATAAAACTGCAGCAAAGGGAAATGATTCATGTCCATTCAACATAAACAGCAATGGAAATAACAGAAATGTAATTCTTTGATTTTTATAGATATTCATTTAAAATGTCATTCTTAATTTGATTTGCTAAATTGGCTTAAATAACCTTTAAAATATACAGGCAGATAAAGTTATTTTAAAAAGTTTAACAAAAACTCAAAACAGATGGTAAACATACAACCTGCAGTCCCGCAGACCACCGACAGGTCCAGTAACATGGATGGACACAGATGCTTTAAGGCAACATCATAACAGATTAGTATTATCTCTGTGAACGTATGTCGTCGTCCGAATATCTATGAAACATGTTAAAACATATTTCAAACAATGTTTATAGAGGCTTAATGAGTTTAGAGGCTGTCCAGATGCTCTGCACCAAAGAACACCCCAACGCCTTTGCGGCGCTCCATATATCCGTTTTGTGTGCTTCCAATTTTTTTCGGACGCCGGAGTTGAGCCGTAGCTGAGCCGGAGCTGAGCCGTAGCTGAGCCGGAGCTGAGCCGGAGCTGAGCCAGAGCTGAGCCGTAGCTGAGCCGGAGCTGAGCCGGAGCTGAGCCGGAGCACTTTATTGTGAAGTTGGGGCAATTTACAACCTAAATCGGAAATCATGCATGCGAATGTAAAGTACGTTTTTCAAAATAAAGCAGGGAAACACGGTAAAACCAACACGATGCTAATCCATATCCACCCTTGCAAAGATGCCGGTAATGACGCTTTCATTCTGAGCCCAAATCACAAGATTTGTAATATTTCAACATTTTGAACCAAACTTCTTCCAACTGTAAGCGGCAGACAAGCGCTAAGAAGCAGTAGAAGATGCTGCTTGTCTGGCGTGAACACCATGGACGAGAGGCGTGTTCAGGAAGCCACGTTGAAGGCATGAACGCCCAGTGGGAAAGTAGCTTCAGACTCCTAAGGTTGTCCTTGACCTAAGCAGTTGTCAGCGATGCTTTCACTATGACTTGACAAAGTACAGCTCAAGAACTGGCTCCAGAACTAAACGTCTGTGCTGTTTCTGGTGACCCCAGTTTTGATGTTTCCACACATTAGCTCTGAAGACTTTTCAGTGAACCAGTGGACGCTCTATAACCGCTTCTCTTCCTGTTCTGTCTCCAGGCTCCTCCCTCCTCAGGCTGACATGAATGAAAATACATCACAGAGTCCCTTTGTCAATCTCTCTCCTTTCAACTCCTCTGACAGCCTTTTCACCCACTGCTTCACGTACCGCACAGGCAACTACATCGTTGCAGCCTTCACTGCCTTCAACCTCCTCTTCATCAGCCCCCTTTTCCTCATCGTCCTCCACCAATGGAGAAAATGCCGTTCTTTAATCTCCGCACCAAGAATGAGACAATCCGACCTCTTCACCTACAACATGGCGGCCATGGGTCTGATTGAAGTCTTCTCTTCCATCCTCTACTCGATCGGGGGCTATGCTGCAGTCATCGAATTGGCGACGTGCGGGTTTAACATGTTCTTCGTGACCTGGTCTGTTAAACTGCAGTTTCACTCCCTGACCTGCGTGGAGCGCTACCTGGCTGTTGTCCATCCACTCACCTACCTGAGACAGAGGAGCCGGGCCGGGAGCAGGCTCAGAAACGTCAACTTCGCTTGTGTTTGGCTTCTCTTTTTGGCATTGGCGGTTTCAGTGCACGCAGCTAGCGTAAAGGTTAACCTGGCTATATTTTTTGTCCTTACAAACTGGGCCTTCATGATAGTGTGTTTTTGCAGCATCTCTGTCCTCGGTGCCCTCAAGCGTCCGGGTCCGGGGGAGCCTGGTGGGGTGAGGGACCATGCCGACCGAGCCAAAAGGAAGGCTTTCCTCACCATCCTCCTCATCCTGGTAGCTGTGTTGTTGGGTTTGATTTGGACGGTGGTCCTCATTGCTCTGATTGTCATAGCACGTATGCCTGAAAGTGAAAGCTGTGTGCTCTTTAGCTTCATCCCCTGGTTCTGTCTGCCGAGCACCGTGGTGCTGCCTTTGCTGTACCTCCACCGGACCGGAAACTTTCCTCGCTGTGTACGCAAACAACACGGCCGCTAGACCAGATGTCTGCAAGCTGAGGAGCCACGTGCGGCTCTTCTATCCCTCCATCTTTGAAGAAAAACGTCAGCCACTTCAGTAAAAACTGGATTTTGGCTACATTTTTAAAGTTATTTAAATGTTGTTAATTCTGTTTAGATTTTTAACGTGTTAGACAGCTGAGTAAAATGATAGTTAAGGGTTTAATCTATTGTCAGAGTGGTTTTTTGTCAAAATAAGTTTAAAGTCCCACTCTTATCATCTTCTGATCTGTTTTTAAAGCGTTCCCATTGGTCTTTTAATTATGAATTTACCGTTTTTAGCCAAAATGAGAAGAGACTGTGTTGTTTTGTAGGTCATTGTGTCTGCAGAATGGCAGGAGTTCATTGGAAATGTGGGCGTGGCTTTTGGCGCGAGAAAGAATTTTCCATTTTGCAGAATCATAAAAGCAGCTTTAGACGATGACAAATGCAAAGCAGAATCCTGCAGTTTGCATGTTCAGATTATGCAAACGCATGTCGCTAAATGATGTATGCTGTGTGTTCTGAGCGTATGTTTATCTACCACACTGATAATATTTACATTTACTATATGTGGGTTTTTTTCTTATTGAAACTGTTTTTAAGGTTAATAAAGATTCTCTGCAGAAACAAGTTTTAACGCTTTTTGCTGAAAGACATTTCTTTTTTGATAAAATCTAAAAATATTTGCTGTAATATTTACCTACTTTATAAACAGATAGTTGTCTTGTCTTTGTTTTTTGTTGTGTTGTATAAAATAAACATGTAGACAAACAGTGTCTGAATGAAGAAAGTAAGAATACTTTTCATTTAATGTTATTCTGTCAGGCAGTGACAACGATAAAAATAATAAACAAACCACAGGGTAACAGATGAGTGAAGTTAATTGAGGAGTATTTTATTTGAGTGCTGTGTGGATATTCACAAACTGATTACCATTGAACAAACAAGACAAGCCGTAAAGACAAAGAGATGAGCAGGCAGGCGACTGAAGCTAACCGTGGAGCCACATTTCCTCTGGGAAACAATCTGCTTGGTGTCAGATGTGGAGTGTATGATTCAATAACCGATGTAGTTTGTTTGATCACATGTCTGATGAAAGCGTGGAAGACGGTTCCATCATTACAAACAACATTCATATGCGTGTCAGACTCGTCTTAAGGCTGAATGTCCGTACAAACCCACAGAGAATGACAGTTGGCAGCTCGGTTTGCTTCTTAGAAAAATATGACATCCATTTCATTTTTCAACGAAAGAAGAATTTCTTCTCTTAAGGATTTTGAAACCAGCATTTGAATTTTACCACCTTCAGATTTCTGAACATTTTAACATGGAAGCTGATGGTGCTTTAATGTTTGATTTAGTCACATTCACTGTATATGAGAACTGGACTGAATGACTCCTCCCCCTGGCCTTCCAAACAGGAAGAACCTGCTGACTCCAAGAATTCAAAATTTCATAAGCTCCTATGGAGAAATAAACAGCTGTTACTCAGTTTTAAGCTATTAAAAGTTATAAATTGACCGGTGCTTATTAACTACTTCTGTCTCCAAAAGGAACCGTTTTACAAAACAATGGAGACTGAACTGACTTCATTTGGTTGGAGTCAGAACTAAACCTTTTTCTATGGATGACATCACACTCTTTTGGTCTTTTTCTCATATACAGTCTCTGGTTAGTCCTCATTCAAATGAAAGAATAAAAGAACAAATCAAGATGTAAGAAAAGAAAAGGCTCAAGCTAGCTTAAATGCTAAACTGATTTCAGCAAGAAAAGGCCATGTTAAACAGTTGTTTTTAACCAGTTAGCTTGGTCCTTGCTCCCCAACCGCAAAGACGAGTTTTATTTGAGGACTCCACCTACAACAAACACCACCTCACATCCACATCCCGACTTTAAGACAAAACGGATAAAAAAACATGGGCACTTCAGAATTCCAACACAATCAAAGATCAATGGAAATAAATAACAGCGTTAGAAATAAATTAATATTTAGACAACATAGACATATTGCATTGATAACAGTCTTAGATTTATGCTTTTCATAAGACTCAAACTAAAATCACTGACAGCTCTTCTAAAGAATTCATATTAGCAGTTTGAAATGAAGCTGTACTATTCTGTGTTAATGCAGCTAAAGTTTGGATTTGTGTGGTTTTTTTGTCTATTATAATTAATGTAAATGTTTTATTGGAATATTAGCATCACAAAGGACTTTCCAGAAATACAGTTTGTACATTTTCTTGGTCATTTTTCATATTTTAACCTCACTGTTCATGAGGAATCATGGGAATGTTCATCATCATAGCTTCACTCAACACTCAGCAGCCCATTCACAACTCTAAAGTATGTACTACACCAGACTGAAACTCCAAATATTTCTTTGCAGATGACAGAACTTTTGCACCAAACTCCATCAGATGTAGCCGTTCTTCAACATGGTCATTGAAGAACAGCTTTTGTTTGCGTCATTATCTCTGTCAAACTGTCATTATTCATTATGACAAAACTCAGATTTTCCTTTGATTCTGTCAAAACCAGTTTTAGATTCATGAAAAGGAACAAATATCAGTTTGTTCATGTTCATGTTCTTGTCGTTGGATGTTCCAGGCCTGGTAGTTCAGAGACCAAATATTGTGAATGTTGGACATAAAGGTCAAGACTGATGCAGATTGAAACAGATTAATACGGTTGCTCTGGTCCACTTTATGTGACCAGTTTTGTCTTTTCAAAGAAAAAGCTTGTAGCATCAAACAGCAGAAGCACTCATCCTGTCTACTGGTCTTTCAAATATTCCCTGTATATTTTCTACAGACATCGAATTAAGATTTTCCCCATTAACCGTTCTGTCGTTTATAGTCATGGAGCCCTTAACAAAAAACTTAAAAGTAAGTAAGTGCCCATAACAATGATAATACCCTCTCATATAGACACATTTTGAAACACAGTTCAGATCATGTTTCTCATCCTGAAGTGATCCAAGCTGAATCAACTACAACAGTCTGTAATTATTTTGAGCTAAAACAATTTCAGTTCGTTTTATTTCTGGTGGCTTGGATGTTTCTTAGGTTCTTTCTCTGTGTGACACGTATGGTAAACTTGTGTTTTTGTGAGGAAAATATTAACCAAAATCTTAAAAGAAAACATCGGCAGCATTAAAGATGAAAACAAAAGATTCTGGCATGAAAAATAAACTAACATGCATCGACTTGAAGCTGGTCAGATTTATAATTCGTCCTCTATAATGACAGGAGCCTAAAGTGGGTTACTGTTATAATAAGAGTTTTATATTTTTTGTTAGAAATTACAAAAATGTGTCTCTTCATAGTCCATCTTCCATCCTCTTACACGGTTTCCTGCAAACACTGAGTTTGTTTAGTCTACATGGAAATGTTCTCCAGAAGCTGTGAAAACACGGATGCAGCTTTCTTTTGCTGATGACCCGGAAGACAGAATGGTTTAACCGGATGGACATCACGAATATTCTAAGGCATTCTAGAATCTGAGCATTCTAGAACTTCCAGGTCAAAGAAAATAAAGAAGCTAAACATTTTAGGAACTTCAAGTTGTAAGAAGAATGAATCTGAACATTTGAGAAACTCAGGTCAGAGAAGGACAAATCTGAACATTCAAAGGATGAATCTCAACACTCTGGAACCTTCAAGTCATAGAGAATCTCAACGTTCTAGGAACTTGAAGTCATAAAGAAGGATGAATTGAATTGAAACTTTCAAGACCCTCAAGGCGAAAGAAAAAAACGAATCTGAGCATTTTAGGACCTTCAAGTTGAATCTCAACATTCTCAAATTCAAGTCATAATGAAGGGCACATGTTTGACCTCTCAACCTAACAGCAGGGATGAGTGTGGACATTAAAGAACATTCAAGTCATAAAACACAAATTCCAACATTCTAGAAATTCCAGGTCAAAGAGAAAAAGAATGAATCTGAACATTCTAGAACACTCCAGTAATGAGAAAGGACAAATGTCACCAACCTAACAGCAGGGACAAGTCTGACCATGTTAGAACCTTCAACCTGAAAAAGGATGAATCTGAACGTTCTACAACCTTCAAGTCATCAAAAGGGATGAAGTGAAACATTCTAGAGACATCAACGTAACATCAGAGATGAGTCTGAACGTTCTACAACTTTCAAGACTTTGAGAAAAATGGATAACAACGTTTTAGAACTGTCAACTCAGAAAGGACGATAAACAGGCTGAAGTCATCACATAAGGACAATTTTCATCATTCTAGAACTGTCAAGTTTTAAACAGACTTGAATCTAAACATTCTAGAACGCTGAAGTCCTAATGAAAGGCAAATTAGAACATTTTTGAATTTTCTATTCATAAGAGGGGATGAATATTAACATTCTAGAACCTTCAAGTCTTGGAGAAAAAGGAATATAAACCTTCTAGAACTTTTGATTGATAATGTGGGATGAGGAGGAACATTGCAGAAGAACACTTAAGAAAAATAAATCTGAACGTTCTAGAAGGTTTGAAGTCATAACGAAGGACAATGTGGAACCTTCAGGGCAAAGAGCAGTTCCAGAATGTCCCGTCTGATCTGTTTTTTTCCTTTTGTTCCTGTAATATGCTATGTTCCTTAATTGAAGCTTTTTACACCATGGATGGAATTCCCACAAATAGAACTTGTAGATTTTTTTGCTTTTCTCAGAAAAACATATCCAAACACACAGATGGAACACAATCATTCAGACAATCAAAGTTGAGCTTAGGCAGTTGATTCTCATGGGAAACACAGACGGCAGCTGACGTACCGTAAAAAAAAACATTCTATAATCAAACCATCTCAACATAGAACGCTGGTAAAAGGGGGCCCAGGTCTCGGTCTACGGGTCCTAACTGTTACAAAGTGATAAATGATCAGGGAGTGAAAACGGACTTTTCATTCGGTTTACATAAGACTTGGTCTTAGTTAGCCATCACATGCAAACTAATATGTATAAGTCAAGAAAGTCCAAGACAGAGGCCTCTTTTAAGTGAATAGTCATCATTCACACACGACCCAGAACGGCATTCATCTATATACTCATACTTTCATTCCTTTCATTTTTCAACAATCTTTCCATCCATTTTAGCAACCGTTGTAAACTGAAGAATTGATATTTTCCAGAGACTTAGATTTAGATTTAGTCACAGAGAGAACATTTGCTCTACTTCTCTACCGTTAAAGCCATCTGCACCAACCTTTGGGGGAAATGTCTTGTTCTTGGTGATTCTCTTCATTCTTTGCTTCCATCTCTGGAGTTTAGCTTGAGTTTGTTTTAGAAAAGTTTAGTGTATCCATTCCACGTCGTTGTCGTTCCTCTTGATGACCTTACTCAACACTGTCATGACGACCAACGCTCAGAGATTTCATTGAAGTTTTGTCGTCTGGCAGTCAACCCATGTTGCAGGTTCATGCAGCTATCTTCGGACATCATGCACCAATCATCTCCTCCTTCTCCATCTTCAGCTCCCTACATCCAGTCAAGCCTTTATCATTGCAGATAGCGGTAGACTTTAAAGCAGTGGTTGCCAGAGTCGGCCACAACCACATGTCCGTCTGAGGTCAGGGCCAACCCCTGCGGTCCGTACAGAGGGTCAGCAGACGTGTTGATGTACGACAGAAAAGACCCGCTGCCATCAAAGACCTGAACGTTTTTGACACAGCAGAGAAAATCGGCTGTAAGTGATACTTTTAATGTTCCAAAGAGCCGGCACGAGTGTTTGTACCTGTATCCGGCTGTTGCCCCAATCGGCTACGATGATGTTTCCATTGGTGTCCACAGCCACGCCCGTGGGAGCGTTAAACTGACCATTTCCTTCACCGTTCGAGCCAAACTTCAAAACCAGCTCTCCTTCAGGGGTGAAAACCTGACCAAAGAAATAGTTTGGCGTTACCGCAGCAACTGCCCCAATATGGTGCCAAGACATGCGTTTTATGTTGTCAGTCAACCTTCACGGAGTGGTTATGGAAGTCCGTGATGATGATCTCATTGTTCTTGTTCACTGCTGCAAAGTGTGGACCTTCAGGTAGAAAATTGGAAAATTGGAAAATTGGAAAATTGGAAAAGAACATTAGGAACCTTCACTGCTTACATTTTCATTTTTTGTAGTTTTTTTTCTTGTTTTGGCGGCAAAAAATGAATGTGTGTGATTGTTCAGTCTTAAAGAGACAATGTTCACTGAACATATAACTGTTTTAAGAAATTCCTTTGGTTTTTGTGTCACTGGATTTTTACTGTTTAAAAAAATGGGGAGGTAATGAAGTCATGAAAGAGATTTTAAAATAATAATAATAAAAAACTCTTTCACAGAGAATCTCTGATTTTTATGGAAACCCTCACCACAGTGTTGGGCTCTCACTTTCTTTTTTTTTTTTTTACGGTGAGTAAAAACCATTTCAGTTCCAGTATTTAATCTTTGCTTTTCTACAAGCACGTTTAGGAGATACTTGAATTCCTGATGCTTTCAGTCAGTTTTATAGAGGACAAAAGCCCAATTATATTGATTTGTATTGTATATTAGTGTTTATGGTGGTCAAATCACATCAACAAATCACTTGACGCATAAAGATTTAAAAGATCACAATGACAATGAAAAAGCTAGACAGATATTAACAAACAGCATTACATCTTTTTTTTAACATTTAATTTCTGTAAATTACTATTGTTTTCCAAAGTGTTTTCTTCTTCTTTTTTAACGGAAACCAGAAAAGGTCGGTGCTTTTGGACATCTCTGATTGGATGATGACGTTTGTTTATCGTTTAAACTGAAAGTTATCAAACATGAAGCGATACTTGATGCTATCATCCAGTCAGTGATGTCCCATAATACCTTTCCAGTTTCTCATTGTGTTTCGTTTTTCTAGATCTCACATTTGTTTTGTAATTTTTTTTTTTCGTTTTGGTTTTTTACATTTTGGTTACTGGACGTTATTTTTTTCTTTTTTTTTTTTTCTAAAATGTAATGTTTGTTTTGCTTGTCGTTGTGATCTTAAATATCTTTTTGGTCTGAGTGATCTGTTGGTGTCATTTGCATCTCAGGACCACCTTGTTTGTTTGACAAAGAAAGTTTTTATTTGCCTTTTTGAGTCTGTGTGAATCTTCGAGCGATCCTTACCTGCAAACTGTTTGTCACCGTTGCCTCGACTACCAAATTTGGTGATGAGTTTTCCGGTCAGCTGGAAGATGAAGACGGTGCACGCCTTGTTGTCGACGACGATCACATGACCATTTTGGTCAACGGAAACTCCTTTTGGCCCCATAAGTCTCCCGGAGCCGAGTTTGGCCTGGTAGGCAGGAGATACCGCGTAAAGGAAACCCACCGTGGATGAGTTTCTTTTTGATGGAGAGGACCCCAATCACCAAGCAAACCCTGACCACAAACCTTAAACTTGCCCTCGCTGGTAAAGATGCTAACCCACTTGTTGTCATAGTCAGCAATGATGATGTCACCAGAGGGGTGCACCGCCACGCCTGTTGGTCGCTGCAGCTGGCCTGGCGTGCGTCCTCGGACGCCAAACCGGCTTTTAAACTCTCCCTCATTGGAGAAAATCTGCACAGATGAGACATTTCTGTGTTAGAGCTTCAGAATGTTAAAAGACTCGACCACGTGATTCTTTCCTGTGTACCTGAACACACTGGTTGTTGCTGTCAGCTATCAGTATTCTGCCGCTGGAAGAGGCAGCCACTCCTTGAAGGTTGGTGAACTCTCCCTTATTCCTTCCCTTTGTCCCTGAAGGAAAAATACATTTAAAGAAAGAAAGAAAATCTAATTTTATATCATATTTTTCTTTTTCATCTTTCAACAAATCAAAAAGGTATAATCACATACACCTGTACAAGGAGAGACCTGTGAGAGTTTTTGGGTCAGAGAGTCATAGAAAGGACCAGTTGCTTAGTTCTTTTGGGGAGCGCAGGTGTGTCCTGCAGTTCCCCGGGGGCTCATATGGCCACGCCAGAGGAGGGAAAATGGAACGTACCATTGTGGTAAGTGTATTGTGAAGTATCCATGAAGCTAATGGAAGTTTTACTCAGTCAGAACTTATGGGTTATGCTGTTGTGCGGTGTCCTTACGCCACACTCTAGGCGTTAGTAAAGATGTCGTTTTAGGGCATGAAAGGAGTCCAGACTCATCACATGACCAGCACTATCCGTGCGACGCTCCTGCAGCTCACCTACTTCATGTCACACGATCAGTGAGTGCACATACTGTTCAGCTGTGAACTTCTATCATCCAATGAAATTCACAATTGTAGTCTCCTGATTTTGGTTGTTCTCAGTGTTTATTGATTTATGTTTTTTGTTTACATCGTGGTTCCCTGGGAGCACTTCCTGGACCCACCTGTTGTCTTGGTTTGCTTTGCCTGTTTGAAATGCCAAATCTTTGTAGGAATCATGACAGGCTAAACCTCCTTTGCGGAACGTTCTAAATCCTCTCCTTTTGACTTTACCCAGTAGTTTGTGTAAACTGAAGCGTCAAACGTAGTTTTCCGTGTTATTGCCCTCTTTCTCACCAATCTTAAAGATAAGGTCATCCTCAATGGGGTTCTGGGTCTTGCGCCGCGGGGTGCCCAGGGCACTGCTGGCTCGTTTTGAGCCCTTCTTCTTCTGTCCGGGTGACTTCCCTCGTCTTTTCGCCCCCTCAGAGGAACCCGTGGAAGGTGTGGCGTTGGCTGCTGAGTTTGTTGCTGTTGTTGTGGAGGGAGATACCTGATGAAGAGCAAAGGCTGCGTTCATGTCATCTCCTGAGACTTTGGGACTCGTTTACAGGAGAGATCCGCTTTACCAAAAAAGCAACAGCATTAAGAAAAACAGTGACCATTACCCAAAAAAGAACTACAATGAATAAATGGTGCAAACATTTTTTTAGGGGTGTCAAATTATTGTGTTAATTGCAAATAATTAATTATGGAAACATTTGTGTTTTTTTTTATTGTGATCATCTAATTCTTAATCTGTTATTACTGTTGCGTTCTCAAACTGTTACATGTTGCATAACTGCTTTTTTTGAACTCAGCTGATGACACGATTAACATCGCTCTTGATGTCTCTGTATCCAGCGTTAATTTTTGTCAACATATATATTATTGCATTGATAATACGTTTGTTTGTGGTAAATATTTATTACTCAGAAAAGTGCTCCATGTGTTAAATTAGAGCACTCTGGACCTGACCTTTTATTTTGTTGTGCTTTTTAAATTGCTCTTGGTCGTGTAAAAGTTCTGATAAAAACTCCATCAAGGCTCTTTGTTGTTATATTTTGATATTTACTACGCCACAATGTCACAAATTTAAATGAAAATACATTAAATCATTAAGTTAGATTCAAATCTATTCGTTTGATTAATTTTTGCAGATTGTGATTAATTAATCACACAACAAATGGATGACAGCACTAAATGTTATCATCAACTTTGTCTACACAATCACTGAAAACAAGGGTGAATTATCGGTTCTTTTCAGCACTTTTAGTAAAACTTTGAACTCCCTGAGTGAGACCAGACTGGAACCCTTGGCATCTTTTTACTCTCCGATAGTCCTGTGGACCTGCTTCTGAGGGAAGATGCTTCATTTAACACTAGCAGACTAAACCATCTTTAAATGTCTCTGGATACAACAGCTGCTCAGTTTGAGCTCAGACCAGGAAACCATCAGTATGAAGAAGACCTTGTGCTGATCCTTTTTTAGAAGGTCATGGTGTTTTTATCTCCTCGCCACAGCACTTTTACTAATGATACATTACCAACCTTCTTCTGATTTTGACTTTGTTAGATTTGGGTTGGGACTACTTTTGTTGTAATGTTGGTAAGGTACTCAGGACTTACATCACATCCTGTGTGGTTCTCTTCTGCTCTGTTTGCATTCACACTGAAGTGGACCGTATCACCAACTCAGTGGCCTTGTGATAGTGTTCACCGAGACTGAAGGTTGTGGGTTCAACTCCACAATTGAGTCCTACCAAAGACGTAAAAATGAGATCCAATGTCTCCAAGCTTTACGAGCATGAAGGGGTTGGATTGGGGTGTTAAGCCACCAAATGGTCGCTCCGCACAGGAACAAGTCCAGCTTACCACTCCCCCAGGGGATGGGTTAAACATGGAAAACAAATTTAACCCAACCAGGTGTGCCACAGCTAATGGGACTGTAACTGAACTTTACACGGGTTTATTTCTAAGACTCCAGTTGTCTGGAGAACTTTCATACCTGCAAACTGAATTACCCAGAAATATGAACTCCTAAGCAAACCAGAGAGAAGCAGGCTAAAGAGTTGGATTAGATTGCTATCCAGAGACTGTTTCACTATCCAGTCAATACAAAGTTGGCTCCACCCACCTCAACCTCAGCCTCTGAGGCCCTGATGACCTTCAGTTTGAAGGGACTCCCTTTGATGTGCTGGTTGTAGAGCCGGAGAGCCAGCGAGAAGTCACCCTCCTTTGGCACCGTGTACACAAACTCATAAGTGCCGTTCTTGTGGTCAACGATCTCGCCGTCTACGATGCTCCCGTCTGGAGTGAAGACCTGTGTGAAAAGGTGGGTCACGTTCAGTCATTTCTGCGTTCCCAATAAAAGGGACAAATGTGTGCTGAGCGTCCAGCACTACCTCAGCGGAAAGAATGGCGTTGCCACTTTTGCAGGCCCCTCCGGATTTGTCTCTTGTAACTATGGTAACTGAGGCAGGATGTCCAACGATGGACTGCTCCAGACCGGCACCCATGGCTTCACTCTGGCTCGCCACCGCGCTGAAGACATTAAAGGAAACATGAGTTGATTTCCATCATCAAAGCTTGAGTCCTGCTGGCTCAGCGCTCCTCCACCTGGTGGTAAGGATGGTCCCCAGGTTGTGGATGGACTTTCTCAGCCCATCGGTCTCCAGGATCAGATCCAGCTGCTCGTTCTCTTCAGGCTGGCTGGGTAAGCAGAGGTGAGCCAGCTCGCTCAGCCTTTCCCCGAGGTCGCGCTCCATCTGCAGGGTTGCAGCGCATGCCTCGCCCGCCAGAGCCTCCTCCGTCTGTGTGCAGACGCCGGAGATGTCCTCGTCACCACGGACGAGTCTGTCTATTTGAGCTTGAAGGACCTGTAGAAAGGTTTGATAAAAATGATGATAAAAAAAACAGGGAAGTGACGCCAAAAGTGGTTCTCTTCTTGTTTCCCACCTTCTGTTTGAGTCCGTACGTGACCTCCAGCTCCATCAGCAGCACACTTTTCCGAACGTCCAGCTGCTTGTGCAGATCCTCAAAGCTGGACTGGATGTCCTCCTCAATGGAGCCTCTCTGGCTGGTCAGCTGGTGGAGAATCTCCTTGACGAAAGACAGCCCATCCGAAATCTGGGGCAGTCTTTGGAGGCGTGTTACGGAAAAGAAAGGATTAGAAAGTAAAGTTATTGTGTGGAGGTTTTTTTTGCATTAATGATTCCCTTTTCCTCTGTGATGTCTTTGAACTGGACCAGAGCTCAGATCATTTCAAAGGTTCATAGACGGTTCCTGTAATGCAGTTTTTGTTCTGACGGGTTTTCCTTCAGAGACCCTGTTCCACAGTTTTTTGTTTGTTTTGTTGCTTCTCCAGTGTCTTCAACCACGTCCTGACAACCACAAGTGATTTGGGGTAAAACTACGAGTTGAACTAGCAAGGGGTTGAACATTGTCTACACAGCTTCCTCATGAAGCGAACCTGGACTTTTTTTGATAATCCTACTTCCACAAATTGGGGTGTAAACTCTGGATTTTTCGTGTGTCACGGTTGTCTCTGGTATTTGATGGTACCTGGTCTGAACAACCCCCAGCCTCTCCTGCAGGATAATGCGGTGATGCTCCAGAGCTTGGCTGAGGGGCACCGTAGGGTGCTCTTCGTGCTCAGGTACGCAGTCGCCACACAGTGCGCACTCGCAGGCCGAACAGTACACGTCAGCAACCTGCAGGTGAGATGAAGTCAAGTCAGGAGCAGAGGTCATGATGGCGTTTTGAGGTGAAGATTTGGGGTCAGACACTGAATATCTGGTTTCACGTCGGCTCATTAGCGTCTCAGCTTCATTTCCTCACTCTTTGTCTTTAATTCTGTCCCGCAGCCGTCCTGGATGAAAGAACCTGGTTATTTTCACATTTCTTTTTTCATACTGTGAGTTTGAGAGAACATTTCACTGCTAAAAAACTCACCAAAATACCTGGTACCAGGTACCTGGCAAAAATGAATTTTGGGTGCATCCTATCCAAAAACAAGTGGTGACGTCATAGCGTCAGAAACCATCAAAATCTCCTATGGGGTTCAAAGAAACTATTTCAAAATCCATTAATGAAACCAAAGCTTTTGTGAGTATTAAAGGAAGTTTTGAATCATGTGATGACACAAGCTTTCCTTAAATCACGTGTTTGCTAGATTACATGTGGCAGCATCCCAGCTACCATGTTCCCGACCTTATTCAATGTCTTTCTCTTCCTGTTGAAGTTCAGTCCAGCGTGGATTTAAAGATTTGTTTGTGTGATTTTGAGCATGTCTTGAACTGTGGAACCAACTGAAAGCTGGAGGAGGAAACGGCAGACAGACCTTCAGACCAACAGGGGGAGACAAAGCCACATAAAAAAAGAGTGGCCAGCACTTTGAACATCAGGAAAACGTTTACGGGTCTTTGGTCTCAGGAAGCGTTTCTGTCCAGGAGACTCACCTTGGCTGCATGTTGGGGGCAGGAGTTTTTTCCAGGTGGCGCCTCCAGGACGGTGCACTCCTCACTGCTGCTATCTGGAGAGTGCTGGTGGGCCTCCATCTGCAAGAGGCAGCCTGGTGGGGGGAGGCACCGCCAATCACACCCCCGTGGTCCTCGCCGCAGCCAGAGGGGGGGGCTCTCCGCTCAGGTTGTTGCGGTGTTTGCTTCAGAAGAACTTCTGCTTTACTCCATCATACATTCGAGAGGCCGACACTCGAGCTGTGGTTCTGCATGCGCTCTGGTTCTGAGGAACACGCCGTCAGTGTCTGGCAGCCCATGATGAGCGGCTGACCAGCAGATGTGAGTTTCTCTGTGGTGTCGAGGTGGAATCTCTCCTCCAGACTCTGGAGAAGAGGATGTTCTTCTTTATTCCAAACTGTTGCCTGTCATCATGATTCCAGATCTCTGGGAGGAGACATCCGGTTCTGGAGATTAATTCCACTCCGTCCTGGATGGGAAGAACACAAATTACAAAGAAAAGAGATGATGAATCCTCCATGTCTGGCATCCTTTTCAGGTGGTTCCTGCTGAAAGGACTTCACAAACCAAGAATACATTCCCAGAACTGTTACAGATCGCTGCTGCTTTTTACCCTCTCAGAACCGGAGTGTCCACCTCCTGGACTCTCCTGGACCGATCTTCATTTCTATTCCAGTAAGGTCACATTCACTGCTAAATTTTCCATCATGTTTGATGGTTGTGTGATCTGCAAACCAATCAGTGACTTCCTCTCCAAATACAGAAGAGAAAGGCTCCAAACTATTCAGTCTCTGATCCCGAATCACATGAGAAAACCCTTAAAGTCATTTGGAGGAAATGACTAAACCAGAAGACTTCTAGGCGTGAAGCCCGTTCGTTGTTCAGCAAACAGTCCATCAGCACAAAGTAAAGAAGCAAGAGACCCGAGAACAGCAGGGTTCTGGAGAATTCTGGAGGTAAAGTTCTGTTTTCACCTCCAAACATCCGTCTACTGAAATCTAATGAATGGATTCCAGGAGCAGAAATGTAGGTCAGCTAAACATCTTCAAAGTGATGGAGGAGGAGGATGGAGCCAGACAGGGGGTGGGGAGGTTTCCATGGTAACAAACTGCAGGGGGAAGGTTTTTTTATGGTAGCAAAAGCATTGCAGCAACCTCATACCAGATAAAATAGTTTTAGAGTTCTGATGGGGGCCAGGTCTCATTGACAGAGGAGTCGGTTGAGAGTTTTCACTTTGGGTTAATCATCACGGCTCTGCATGAAAGTAAGAGATTCAGGAAGTTCAGCCAATGGCGTTTATCTGTGTTAAAGTTTAACTCCTGAGTTACCTTAACTTATGATTAAACTTTTGTTGTCTGTCGCCTCCAGTGAAGATCCAGGGGTCAAAGCAGCAGACGCTACATCTTACATCTACATTATGTCTTCCACATAATGTAGAAAAAAATATTCAAGCTCCTTTTGAAATTCCTTTGTGTTTTTTCACATAATTTGAGGCTCTGCTTTTATTCTTAATGCCATCCATTGAGATGTATACACCGGCCGGAGAATCAGTGACATCACCCAGAGAATACTGAACTGCAAAAAAAAAGAGCGGGACCGGCTCAGTCCACCACAGCAACATGCTCAGGATGGACAGTTGGGCAGGACACAGTAAAGTGAGAATATTGCTACCTCTGCCAATGGGTCCACCCACCTGCCAATCAAAAAAGTTAGTCCTGAATAGTTAAACAAAAAAGTTAAAACAGTTGTTTTAAAGAACCCTTCTCCAAACACGCACACACATATGGACACACACACTTGCTCACAACAAAGCAATAAATATTTGAAAAAAATAATAATTTCTGTAACCAGGCTGTACATACGGTCATTATCATGAAACCTGCCTCTTGTGGTCATTTGAAGAACTGCAACATTTAATGCTTTACATCAAATAAGACATGGAGGACAGAGACTTGGCTGAACCGCTTGTCTTGGACCCAAAAGAACAGTATTGAACAATTATACTCAGCTGGATGCCTAATTTATTCAACATTTCTGACACATTTGAGCCCATTTAAACTCCCCAGAACTTCTCTGGAGAGTCTGTGAAGGTCACCTGTCCAGAGATGTTTCAACAGAGCTTTGGACGGACGGATGGATGGATGGATGGATGGATGGATGGATGTCCTCCAAGCATCTCACCATCAGACCTGCAGTAAGCTGCTGGTTTGACAGAAATATTTGGTTTAGTTCTGACTGCTGAGTTCTGATTTTTTCCGTCTCTTTGTGTCTCTACATTTGTTTCTCTCACATCTCCATACAGGAGATAAACTCCAGTGAATAATTCATGCTGGGGCGGATTATGGATCAGGGAAACCAGAGATTTTATGGCTAATCCAGTTTCAGCACCTCCTCCCCCTCAAACAAACGCTGCTCAGAGGACACGCCCCCTCTTTCCTGATGAAGGGCGCCTCATGCTCACACGTGTCCGACACGCAGGAGCCTATCACAGCCTCATGGGGGAGGCAGGGGGACAAACACAGATGTGACTCCCCCACACCACCGCTCATGGATCCTCTGCTGAGGATTGTACAGCTTTGTTGTGCAGAACCGGCGTGGAACCGCCGCGGACTGACACCGACAGACAGACAAGTGCAGCCATTCTTACAGGGGCACGCCATGAATTCACAGACATACACCAGGACTTCCTCGCCATCCCACAATGCTTTGTTTTCTTCAGTTTAATCGACTGTAAAGTGTTGTATAAATCCACTTTGAACGTTTTGATCAGATCAGTCTGATTCTAGAATTTTCTGTTCTGGTTGCTCCTGGTTTCTCCAGCCTGTTGGAGAGGAAACACAGCATCCAGATGGTCTCACCATGTGAAAAGAGACAATGTAATTGAAATTTAAGATCTGAAGGGTTGAATTTTTAGTTCTTAACCCAAAGAACATTCATGTACAGTTACTACAATACCAGATAAGCCAGGTTCTAACGCTTATCCTGCTTTATTTAGCCCCAACAAGATGCTGAGATGTTTGTAATCAGCTGCACAGACAGATGCTCTGGACTCATCTGTAATTTAGTGCTTGAAAATATTGAAAAAGTACCTAAATTATGTGAAGAAAGCAGAATTAAAGGTTATCCGTGACCTTAACATAAGCTGCATTAAGGTCAGTGGTCTGAAATGAAGAATCAGAATCCAGTCTGAGTTTTAAATCTCTTCTCAACTTAAAAGATATTTTCCTGCTAAAGCCTTTCGTTTTCCTTTACTCCCATAACAATTGTGTTTTTAGCATTTGCTGGTGGAATCTTTCGGATGTTGGTGGACAAATAGAAAGAAAATTAAGACTAAAATTGCATGGCTTTATGTGAATCAGAAGCAGATACAAAAATGGCGTTTGAAAAAGATCGTATTTGCTGGGCGAGCCACAGGCTCCCTGCTCTGCTCCATTCTCATGCATCCACTTGCAGACTAGTTCCAGGTTTGTCTGGATGGCTCCAATATTGCTTTTCATTTTTTCGGAAAGCTAATGTTCAGTTGGGGGTGTGTGGGGCTGTAAGCCAGCGGGAGAGTGTGGAAACAGATGGATGATGGGAAATGAGAGAAGACTTCCTATGTGCTAAAGGTCCCACCCACAACTCAGAGGTGAATTTCTTATGAACTCCTGCTGCTGTGCAGAATCTATGTCTTACAAAATGTCCGTTTTTTAGATTTTGGCAAAAAAGGGCATCATCATAATTAAAAGACCACTGCGGATGTTTTTACAGTCGATCAGAAGACGACTTTAAAACAGCCTCAGAAATGAAGTCTTTAAGTCTCCTGGTTCAGGAACCAGCAACAGGCTGAAGTGTTTCACAAGAAAAAACACTGCAGGAACTCGATCTGTCACCACGTTCATGCAGGAAACTCACCCTTTTTTAAGTTTTTCATTTTCTTTCCTGAAAAGATGTGATATTTCCTGTAACAAGCTTTGAATTCGTTTTGTTTTTCTGTTATTCCTTTCCTTTGCTCTTTCATCCTTGGTTTGTATTTCTGCAGCATCTCTTCTGCAGTGCTGTTTGTGTGTCAGCTCAGTTTGTGTTCATGAAAGTGACGTACCTTCTGTTAACGTTAGCTCTCTGGATGCTAACCTGTTCATTCAGGCCTGGAAGCTCACTCCCACCCACATATACACACATACACACAAACACAGTGACTTGAATGTGCTCTGTTGCTGAGGTGGTCCAGATGGATCTCCATCCTTCCATCCTTCCATCCTCCCTCATCCTCCATCTCTCTCAGGAAAACACAGCGTGCTTAGCTGCTGCTGTCACCCTCCAACATTCCTCCACCCATCACTCCATCCGCCCACCGCTCATCCACTCATCCATCCATCTGTCCGTCTGTCTTCTCATCCAGGAGCTAAATCCTGCACATGAAATCCTCACCGCGGTTGGACGTCGGTCAGTGGGACCTCTTTTCCGGCCTGAAGCCGTCCTTCGTGACTCTGTCTGTTTGCTGCCTCTCCTCCGTCTCTGTGAGCGTGTCGATGGGGGAGGATATCATCGTCACGGCAACACCAGCAGCTTGCAGCAGCAGCAGCAGCAGCACCACCACCTCCGTGAGAGGAGGGGGAGATGGGGGATCAGATGTCAGGCCTTCTGTAGCCAACCACGGAGAAGCAGAAGAGAGACAATTGGGCCATAAGTCTGTCAGTCAGTCAGTGCTGGAGGAGGGGTTTGACACTCTCTCTCCTCCTCCATTCCAACTTTAGTCAACGTCGCTCGCCCTGTGCACTCATTTGAATCGTAAACCCAAAACAGACCGGGTCGTCTTCAATCAAACTTTATCTGTATGGTCTCTAACTCCTGATATTTTTAGTCACTATGTTCCCAGAGCAGAAGCAGATTTTTTCTAATCAAAAATGTGTATTATTCTAAAGGTAGAAACCAAAAATGATAGAACACTGTCAAAAAACATCAGTTTAATAATTGATAGAAAAGGCAACATATTCTAAAGAAAGAAAATTAATCATCTATGGAAATAAATTATTTTCAAATAAAAATATGTTTTTTTCTGTATGAATCAACATACTGATTCATGCTGTCTCGTTAACGGTTAATGGTTTGTGGTTTTGGGCAGGTGTGTCTTCAAACGTTCTTCCCGCAATCCCGTTAAACCTCCGATCCAGTAGGGGGCGCCAAAGCGCCGAACACAGATACGTCAGCCGGGTTGAGGGATATAAGAGGAAGAGCGGAGCCGCTTCAGTCTTTCCTGCTGCCGGAGCCGAGCGGAGCGGTGGAGCGGTGCGACTCAAACATGGTAAATTTCATTTAATTATAATAATCTGTGAACACATCATATATTCATTTTGTAGATTACATCGTGTTCTTGCGTGAGGAATTGATTTATGTTTAATCTGAGTGGTATTTTGATCGGATGGCTGTAGATTATCTCCGCATCAGACCTCACTACAGACAAAACTCTCTTTGGTTTCATCTGACTCCCGTTTCCCCTTATTTGCTTATTACATATTTTTGAGAGAGAAAAAAGAGACTTGATGAATTTCTCCCAAACTCTTTGTTTTACTTTTTAAAATTCTTTAGATGAGAATATAACAGATTATCATATGGAATAAGAATAAAAAGATGTACCAGATAATTGGCCTTCTGGTGTGAGGCTGAGCACCACGTGGTTTTTTTTAGTTTGGTTTAGAGTGATTTATTTGACTCAGAGCTGTGATTAAACAACATTTAAGATCATCCAACCGTTTAAAACACGAAAGATCTGCTCTGATGAAAATGTTCTTGTGACTTTTTTCCTGATGGAAACGTATAAAGAGAGTCACGCCTGAATTTGATTTGCTGCATATTTCTTTGCCCTCATTGTTTTGAATTAGAGCAGGTGGAAAAAACAGTTTGTTAAAGATTTAAAAAATGGATCTAAAGATGGTGACTTGTTTATTTCATAGGTTTTTCTTTATGTTTTCAGGGTTTCTCTGCAGCGCCCGGGTTAGCTGGTCCTTGGACCTTCATCTGCCTCGCTGGCTGTGATGAAGGTTCTGTTGTTTCCACCAGAACTCTAGAGCTCAGACCTTCTTTAAATGTCATCTTCAGAGCTTGACTTCAGTTTGGATCGCCTTTAAAATGCTGGTTTGACTCAGGAGCCTGAGATTGATCCGGTCCCAGTATGAGGGTGAAATGAAGGTACAGAACAGCTGCTGAATCGTGAGGCTGAAGGTGCTTTAGACATAAACACAAATGTTTGAATTGTTGTCAGACAGAAGCTTAAGAATGAAACCTGACATTGGAAACGTGCGTGAATGGAACGTTGATGATTCTGCGATGTTCCTCTTGTTCAGTAATGCAGAACATGTGTGAATGAGAGGAGAACCTGCACTCATACTGTATTGATGTGGGTCTTAACGAAAATGTTTCATTTCTGATATCTCATCGAGATTGTTTTTGTTTTTCAGATGGAGGATCTGCCATGATGAACCTGGTGAGTAGATGCTGATCTGAGGGCTTCTTGGTTTTGGTCGCTGTGATGATGTCATTTCCTGCCATTCGTAGTTTCCACCAGAGGTCTAAACGACCAAAGACGGCCCAAACCTTCCTTGGATGTCTGAGCGACAGCAGCATGTAGTTCCTGCTGCTGGTGTTTGTCTTCGTGTCTGACATTCTGCCGTCTCTTCCAGGCCTCTGGTTCCGTATGAAGAAGTATTTGATGACTGGCATAGTTCTGGACATCAAAACGCAGGTAAGGACTTGCCCAAAACTTAAAATCTGAAGGTCTGTTCGCTGTGATGATGTCATTTCCTGCCATTCGTAGTTTCCACCAGAGGTCTTAACGACCAAAGACGGCCCAAACCTTCCTTGGATGTCTGAGCGAACTGTAGAAAAGTCTGGAGAGAAATCTTCATTCAGGCTGTGAAAATGACAGACTGTTTTCATTTCAGGTGTAACTCCAGAGTTCAGGGGTCACTCCTGTCCAGGTGGAGCATGACGGAGATCTCCAGGTAAGTGTCTGACATCATTTATTCCCTTTGCAGTAATACTTGTCATTGTAAATGGTAATGATTGACTCCGTGGTCCATCACTGAAGGTCAATCCTGTAGCAGATGAAGCATCAGTTCGCTGTGATGATGTCATTTCCTGCCATTCGTAGTTTCCACCAGAGGTCTTAGGACCAAAGACGGCCCAAACCTTCCTTGGATGTCTGAGCGAACTGTAAAGCTAGGTTCACGCTGGGCATTTGTTCTACATTCAAGACCTCTGTACATGGATGCTTAAACACACTCTGCAGTGTTATTCACACAGTACTGTCAGTACTTAATACTAGCGCATGTCTGCCGACTACAGTAGGAATGGTGCCACAAGGTAGCAGTCCAAATCTTGTGAATGTTGCTCCAGACTCCTTTCACAAAAGACACAATCCATATGTCGCTACCAAAGTTAGGTCAAAGTTAAACTTTAACATGTGTACAGTGGCCTCGTGTTTTGTACATGGAGCCCAAACATGTATTTAAAACTAAAGTATCAATGCATAAATGCAAGAGAATTGAATGTGGGAGCCCTGTAAGAGCGCTGACAGACTTTTCATTGGACGCAGTTTCTCAAATGTGGTTCCAAGCCCAGTGTGAACATGGCATTAACTACTTTTCTGTTCAGTCTTTGCTTCTTCAGCTTCTGACGTCTTGAAATGTTTTCCAGATGACCTTCAGCTCAAGGTCCAGCGGCTCACAGGTCAGTATGACAGCAGGAGTTTCTGCATGCTTCAACTGCTCACTGTGATGATGTCATTTCCTGCCATTCGTAGTTTCCACCAGAGGTCTAAACGACCAAAGACGGTCCAAACCTTCCTTGGATGTCTGAGTGATGTGTGGTGGCGCTCGTCATCTGTCAGAACTTCCATTTGTATTAACCTGGTTCTGTCTTTACAGGTGGACTGAACGCCGCAGACTCTGCTGCTCTTCACACCAGCAGGACGGAGGTTTTGGAAACTTGGAGAACGGAGGGATCATCTGATCTGTGTGGCTGAAGAGAACCTTTCATGATTCAAATGTGCCATGGAAATGCCAGGTCTGCTCATCTTTAAAAAATATCAATAAACCATTTGAAATAAGCACAATTTCTATTTTGTATGTTTTCATTCACTTCCTTTCTTGTCTTACTAAATTGAACTCAACAAAAAAGATGAATATGTGGAGATCCATTCAAAGCAAATATTTACAAAAAAGCAGGAACATTCAAGCTTTCAGGAGGAGGATCGGAGTCAGAAGGTTTTTTAAAAACGGGCAGTGAAGATGTCTGCCGAATGCTCAGTGGTAACAAATTCCAGAGCTTTGGTGCACAGACTGAAAATGCACGTTCCCCGCAGAGCTTCCTTTAAGACATTGGTACCTCCAGGAGAAGCTGATCAGCAGACCTGAGGCGTCAGGGTGTAGAGATGGAGAAGTTCAGAGAGGAACGGTGGTATACAGTCGTTTAAAGATTTAAAAACCAAATAATTTTAACTAACTCCAAAATAAAGAGTTACAGTAATCCAACAGAGATGTAATGAACAGGAATTATTGTCTCAAAATGATGTTTTGATAAAAATGGTTTCACCTTCACCAACCGCCTCAAATAAAAGAAGCTGATTTTATCACTGAGCTGTTTGACAGTGAAGTTCAAAATCACTGTTCAGGTTAGACACAGACTGCTTAAGACGTGGAGCTAAGGGACCCAACTCCACTGAGGAGGGGTCACAGGAGCTGCTAGGACCAAACGCCATCACTTCAGTTATCACTGAAACTCGAAAAGCTTTGGTCCATCCAGTCTTTGATGTCTTGTAGAGAAGACAGTAGCTGTGTAACAGAGCAGCAGTCAAAGGAAACTCCGTGTTTTCTCAGGATGGAGCCCACAGGAAGGAGTCGTAAAGGAAATAAAAGTGGTCCTAAAATAGAGCCCTGTGGAACCCCAAACAACAGTTGAGCAGTTAAAGAGTAGGCTCGACTGCAAAACCACAAATCTCAACCAAACCTTCCAACCTGGACAGTAAGATTGTGGTCCACAGTGTCAAATGCTGCGGACAAGTCCAGCAAAAGGACAACATAGTTCCCATCATCAGCTGCTCTGAAAATATCGTTAAAAACCCTCAGCAGTGCAGATTCTGTGCTGTGTGGGGTTTTTAAACTCTCCAGGACATGGGTCTTTTGGAGGAAGGAGTTCAGCTGTCGGTAAACTACTTTCTCCAAAAGTTTTGAGAGAGAGGGTAACCTAGAGACGGGCCTAAAGTTGGCTAAATCAGAGTTATCACGGTTTGGTCTTTTAATCAGAGGTCTAACAACAGCGTGTTTGAAACTACCACACCCGTAGACAGACTGGTGTTAATAATAGTGAGGATCAGCTGCCCTGTGCTGGTGAAAATGTGTTTAAAAAGCGAGGTGGAACAGCATCCAGAGGAGAGCCTGATGGCTTCATGTGGATCACAATGTCTTCTAGAAAAGACAGTCACAGGCTCAAATGACTGGAACACAGCTGGAGGACGGACAGACTCGGACGGATCAGAGTCGGATGCTGAAATGACAGCTCTGATGTTAGCAACCTTCTGAATGAAAATATTTAAAAAGTCATTACAAAACTCAGAGGATGCTTCCTGGCAGTCAGACTCTGGGGTGTTTAAAACAGAGGCTACAGTTTTAAAAAGCACACATGGATTGTAGCTGTTGGTGGTAAAAATGCTTCTCGTGACTGTTTTTGAAGACAGTCTGATAGTGATGCCAGCAGTCCTAGTTTTTAAAGGAGCCATGAGTCTAGAATGTTGACGCAAGAGGAGTGAAACCATGAGTGGAGTTCCTCTGCAGCCGAGGCAGAGGCCACACATAGTACTACATGTGCACACATGTAGTACTATGTAGTATAGACAGTACCAATGAGGTGGGAACAAGCTAGTGAGGTGCTGTGAAAACTTTCTGTATTTTCAAAGCGTTCACAGTGGTCTTTTGTGCCACTTTTAGCCTAAATAAATAAAAAAATTAAATGATCTAGGACAATTTCTGCAGAGCAGCAGGAGTTCATTGGAAATTCATCTTTGAGTCATTTGACTATTCAGGCAAAGGAAGCCTGCCTTCATTTCCCATGATCCCTTTATTTATCGCTAGCTTACAGCCCCTCACAACCTCAACTTAACATCAGCAGTGCATCAAAAATGGCAGGAATATCAGAGATTCCAACTCAAACGAGGAAAACAGACATACAAGGATCTATGTCTGCAGGAGGAGGATGCATCGGAATTGAGCGGTGCAGGGAGCTTGTGGCCTGCCCAGTGTATTTTCCATGTAAGAACTACAAGCTTTTTCAAACTGCATGTTTTCCTCTGCTCCTGATTTGCAATGGGACAGTTCGACTATAATCAGAGGTGCTCCCATTGAACCCACGAGGTATTTGTTCATTTGATTTCTCAATCACTTTACTCAGTGTTAAAACATTCTGCATTATTATTATTCCCTTAATTTTCTTCTACTGAAAGTTTTTCTTTTTGACCATGCAATGCATTTCAAGTTTTTTTTTTAATTTAAATGTTCATACTTATTTCTCTTATATTTCTCTAATATCTGTAATCTGTAATAATGTGACATTTTGGGAAATGCTAGATAATGGACGTCTGAACAAACAAATGGAGTAAAAGAACAGCCATACAACTTCAAGAAAATCGTGGCACCTAGAATCTTCCACTATCTCGAATCTTCACACAACTGGGAGGAGCCCCAGTCTCCTGTTGCTCCCCTGTGCTTCTCATAAAGGGGTTCTGAACTGCTCTTGGTCTGGCTCGTCACCCAGGACCTGTCTGCCATGGGAGACTCTACCAGTGGCTGAAGCCCCAGACAGATTTGGTCCTGAGATCACTCGGGCTCTACCACAAGGCCACTGAGGTGGTGCCCTTGAGGTCCCTCCCTCTGACACACCTTCTCTTGAGGTAGAAGAGGCTAAGGACTTTGAGGTGGGGCTGGCCATCACACAACCTGAAGTCATCAAGTGGATGAGCTCCTCAGTGTTAAAGCACCAGGAGTGAATGAATTCCACCCCAATTAACATCCTCTCTGCCTCTGTGGTGTCAAACCTCAGCCCTCGAGAGCTGGTGTCTTAAATGTAAATAATAAAACCCCTGAATCAAGTAATCAGCAGCAGATCAAACCAGCAAGAGGCCGGCCCTCGAGGCCTGGAGTTTGACATCTCTGCTTTAGATGTTGTGAAACTGTCTTGGTTGACACGTCTCTGCAGCATCGTGTGGCCATCAGGGATCGTACTACTGGACTGGCAGACAGGGGTTTTCACGCTTCCTTTCTGCACCTCAGGGTGGCTGTGGTGCAGATGTAATGCGGTTAACGTCTGATTGGATGATCGCAGGCTGGCCTCCCGCCTTGCCTGCCCATGTGTTAAAGTGTGCTTGGGCAAGACAAGTCCAGATGCCATGGCTCAACTTCAAGACCTGGTTCCTTCATAAACCATCTAACTGTTTCTGACGACATCCAGAAAATCTGAAAACCATCCATTCATTTTTACTGTTTTAATGGTTTTAGGATATTTCTACTGTACAAATTTGGACCCCTCCTCCTTTTTCCGGGCTTGGGACCGGCAAAAGTGCTCGTTAGGAGACACTTTGGCGGAGTTAGTTTTTTTTTTTTTTTTTTTTTTTTTTTTGCAAATGCAAATGTTTAATATACATTATTTTACAACATTTTTAAAAACAATTTTATGTTTAATTTACATATAATACATACATTTCAGTTACATTACAGTTTTAATTTTTTTTTTCAGTTTTCTTCAATTTTTTAAATCTAATTTTTTAACATCTAACTTGTTTTTTACGTTTATTTTTTAAAAACATTTTTTTACTCCCTTTTTTATGGACATGCAAACCTTTCACAGAAAAGACATACAAACCTTTTCTTAGAAGTCCTAGGAAAGTATTTTTTTTTTCATCTAATTTAGTTTTTTTTGTCTACAAAAAAATTTTTCAATGATGGGAGGAAACCAGAGTACAATTTGTGAGTGAAAGTAGTAAAAGAAAAAGAAATCCATCAAAAAACACAGTTCTCAACACAGTTCTAAACACAGTTCAACAATTCAACAATTCAACAGTTCTACAGTTCTAGAGTTCTAGAGTTCTACAGTTCTACTTTCTCTATTTCTACAGTTCTCAGTCTGCAGTTTTTCTGTCCTTCCCAGTTTCTTGCTGCTCTGCCATTCTTTTGTTAAACAGAGTACAGCTCCTGGTCTCCTCCTTGGTAAAACCAAAGATGCTTGTCCATTTTGGTTTGGACACAGTCTTTTTCTGAAGCGTCTCCTCTGTCGTCTCCAGATCCTTCTTGATCTTCTCAACAGAGACCAAGTCCTCCACATAGACTGTCCTCAGGACTTCCATCTCTTGCCTTTTGGCTCGGAGATGCTCTCTTTCTCTCAACATCTGAACAACCTCTTCTGCCATGTTGGTCCTCTTGTCCTGCAGTGTCGTCACATCTTCATCTAAGCCTCTAATCTCCTTTTGTATGGTCTTCCTCTCTTCCTGCACAGCCTTCCTCAGCTGCAGAGTTTCCTGATTCATGAGCTTCAGGGCTTTTCTGTCTTCAGTTAGAGCTTTTCTTTCCAAACAGCAGTACTTTCTCTCCATCTGGAAAGCCTCTTTGAAGGCCTGCATCTCGTTCTTTGCTCGAGTGTAGGCCTTCTTCCTCTCATTGGTGTCCATATCATAGTTCACTGCTTGGATCTCATTATCATCCTCCTCCACCTTCTCAGTTCTCCTCAAAGATCTTCTCTTGAAGAAACAGGAGAAAAGACCACATTTCTTTCCCTTCTTTTTCTTCAGGTTCTCTGCTTTCTTCTCAGGTTTTCTCTGAAATAAAAAAGGAAAAAGACCATAGTTGTCCGGATCTTGAGTCTTTTCCTCCTGCAGAGCCTCTTTCTTCTTCTGTAGACAGACTTCTTCTTCAAAATATTCCCTTCTTTTCATCTCTAAATCTTCGCTCATGATGACCAAGATCTCTGCTTCTCTCGTCATCCTTTGGCGGTTTTTTACAATCTCTCTTTGTTTTTCCTGCAGAACCAGAAGCTGTGCGTCTAATAAAGCCATTTCCACTTCCAACTTCTGCGTCTCCTCCTGAACTCCTGTCAGTAAGGCTGCATTTTCTTGCTTTTCTGCCTGTAAGGCGACCCTTTCTTCAGACAGAGCTGCTTTTTCAGCACGCTGGTTTTGTCTTTCCAACTCTATGGCCTTTTCTTCCTCTTCCAGAGCTGCTCTCATTTTCTGGATGGAAGATTTGTCTTTTAAATAGGCCTTTCTCATCAAGGACATCTCTTTCTTCTCCAACTGGAATTTTTCATATTCCATCCTCAGACTGTCCAGTTCGTTTGCGTTTCTTAGCCTAGTTTTTTGCAGTTTTTCTGCTTCTTTGTCCAAAGATTTTTCTTCATTCTTCAGAATCTCAATCTTTTCCTTCACAGACTTTTTCAGCTCTTTCTTCTTTTGCTTTTCCAGCTTATCAGAAGAGCTTTGGTTGCTTTGGAAGGAAAAGAAAAATCTTTTGTGCTTTTTGTTGTCTGGGAGTGTTGAACTGGTCAAACGATTCTCCTCTTTTGGACCTTCAGCCAGTGATGACTTGTTTTCCTTGAGAAAGGCGGCTTTCTCAGCCTCAAAGGTGTTTTTCTCCTGCAGGAAATCCTTGATTATTTCCTGGACGGCGGACACTTCTTCAAACACACTTGTGAGAAGAGCGTCTGGGTGGCAACTTTGAAGAGTTTGGCCCGGTTCCTTTTCAGTGCTAGAGGTCTGACAGTCCCTCTGTCCAGAGTTGGTTGATGGCTTGGAAGGGATTTCTTCCAGCGCAGATGTAAGCTTGGCGATCAGCTTTAAAAAGGGTGTTTCCCATGTATCTTCCATCGTTGAGATTATGTTCAGATACAAATACGTTTAAGGAGAAACGTCTGAGATTAATGTGTAGAAATTGGGTTCTTGATAGAAGGTGAGGCAAGGGTTGCTTCCAAGGGTTGCTGCGGCGTCTTCCAAGAAGTCTTTCCAACTGTAAGCAAGCGTTGGTTTGAACTGCAGAATCCTTCAGGTGTATAAGACAACTATGCTGCTGATTACAGATGATTTCATTTGAGGTCATCAAACTTGTTGACATGTATATTATTAAATGAAATGTCAGCATCCTTTGATGACATCAAATTATGTTATTTTCCGTGATGTCATAGTCTGATGTGTCAGTGTGATGTGTCAGTGTGATGTCATCATGGAATGAAGACAGGAGCGACTAATGATTACGTCTAAAACTCTGTGCCAAGTTGGTCCACAAATCTTCAAATACAAAAATGGTTACAGATTGTTTTGGCTTAATGGGTCCTTTTTATAACAGAAACGCTCAAAATACCAGAGTGGACAGAACCGGGCCGCTAAGTGAAAATGAGGTACTCCTGGTACTGGATAAAAATGCTTTTTTTGGCGCTTTGAATTGGACGTCAGTCACTTGCTTTTTATTCAGTTTTGCTTGACAATTCTATCTAATCAATCTACCTGTCCAGTATTTGTGGGCGGGACTCATATAAGAATGGATGAGACTATAAGAATGGATGGAGCCTCAGTCACAAAAGGCAAAACTGCTTTCACAGGTTGCCGTAGTGACAAAAATAAGTGAAAAGCTTAATAATAAGTGAAATAAGTGAAAACCTTCTACAGCCGCTCCTGATGGAAAAAATAAACTAAAGTTGGGAATAAATTATCTATTTTCTGAAGGAAAAAGGACGTTTAGTTTCTAACTACAAAAGGTGAAAATCATCTTTGTTTGCAGACAAACTACAAACATGTCCAACAATCTAAACCACACAGTTCAATGATTGACTGATATTTAAACTTTTCTAAATCCTACCCTTCTTTATGAAAACGTTAAAAACAAAAGTATTTTCTATTTGTCAAGGACATCTTTTTATGTGTACACAGGGGGTGTAAAGGGGCTGACCTGAACGAGGTTTCACCCGTACGGGTGCTGACCTGAATGAGGTTTCACCCGTACGGGGGCTGACCTGAATGAGGTTTCACCCGTATGGAGTCTGACCTGAACGAGGTTTCACCCGTACGGGGGCTGACCTGAACTAGGTTTCACCCGTATGGAGTCTGACCTGAACGAGGTTTCACCCGTACGGGGGCTGACCTGTACGAGGTTTTACCTGTACGGGGGCTGACCTGTACGAGGTTTCACCCGTACGGGGGCTGACCTGAACTAGGTTTCTTTTCCATGTAACAACTACAAGCTTTTTCAAACTGCATGTTTTCCTCTGCTCCTGAGTTGCAATGGGACAGTTCGACTATAATCAGAGGTGCTCCCATTGAACCCACGAGGTATTTGTTCATTTGATTTCTCAATCACTTTACTCAGTGTTAAAACATTCTGCATTATTATTATTCCCTTAATTTTCTTCTACTGAAAGTTTTTCTTTTTGACCATGCAATGCATTTCAAGTTTTTTTTTTAATTTAAATGTTCATACTTATTTCTCTTATATTTCTCTAATATCTGTAATCTGTAATAATGTGACATTTTGGGAAATGCTAGATAATGGACGTCTGAACAAACAAATGGAGTAAAAGAACAGCCATACAACTTCAAGAAAATCGTGGCACCTAGAATCTTCCACTATCTCGAATCTTCACACAACTGGGAGGAGCCCCAGTCTCCTGTTGCTCCCCTGTGCTTCTCATAAAGGGGTTCTGAACTGCTCTTGGTCTGGCTCGTCACCCAGGACCTGTCTGCCATGGGAGACTCTACCAGTGGCTGAAGCCCCAGACAGATTTGGTCCTGAGATCACTCGGGCTCTACCACAAGGCCACTGAGGTGGTGCCCTTGAGGTCCCTCCCTCTGACACACCTTCTCTTGAGGTAGAAGAGGCTAAGGACTTTGAGGTGGGGCTGGCCATCACACAACCTGAAGTCATCAAGTGGATGAGCTCCTCAGTGTTAAAGCACCAGGAGTGAATGAATTCCACCCCAATTAACATCCTCTCTGCCTCTGTGGTGTCAAACCTCAGCCCTCGAGAGCTGGTGTCTTAAATATAAATAATAAAACCCCTGATTCAGGTAATCAGCAGCAGATCAAACCAGCAAGAGGCCGGCCCTCGAGGCCTGGAGTTTGACATCTCTGCTTTAGATGTTGTGAAACTGTCTTGGTTGACACGTCTCTGCAGCATCGTGTGGCCATCGGGGATCGTACTACTGGACTGGCAGACAGGGGTTTTCACGCTTCCTTTCTGCACCTCAGGGTGGCTGTGGTGCAGATGTAATGCGGTTAACGTCTGATTGGATGATCGCAGGCTGGCCTCCCGCCTTGCCTGCCCATGTGTTAAAGTGTGCTTGGGCAAGACAAGTCCAGATGCCATGGCTCAACTTCAAGACCTGGTTCCTTCATAAACCATCTAACTGTTTCTGACGACATCCAGAAAATCTGAAAACCATCCATTCATTTTTACTGTTTTAATGGTTTTAGGATATTTCTACTGTACAAATTTGAACCCCTCCTCCTTTTTCCGGGCTTGGGACCGGCAAAAGTGCTCGTTAGGAGACACTTTGGCGGAGTTAGTTTTTTTTTTTTTTTTTTTTTTTTTTTTGCAAATGCAAATGTTTAATATACATTATTTTACAACATTTTTAAAAACAATTTTATGTTTAATTTACATATAATACATACATTTCAGTTACATTACAGTTTTAATTTTTTTTTTCAGTTTTCTTCAATTTTTTAAATCTAATTTTTTAACATCTAACTTGTTTTTTACGTTTATTTTTTAAAAACATTTTTTTTACTCCCTTTTTTATGGACATGCAAACCTTTCACAGAAAAGACATACAAACCTTTTCTTAGAAGTCCTAGGAAAGTATTTTTTTTTCATCTAATTTAGTTTTTTTTGTCTACAAAAAAATGTTTCAATGATGGGAGGAAACCAGAGTACAATTTGTGAGTGAAAGTAGTAAAAGAAAAAGAAATCCATCAAAAAACACAGTTCTCAACACAGTTCTAAACACAGTTCAACAATTCAACAGTTCTACAGTTCTAGAGTTCTAGAGTTCTACAGTTCTACTTTCTCTATTTCTACAGTTCTCAGTCTGCAGTTTTTCTGTCCTTCCCAGTTTCTTGCTGCTCTGCCATTCTTTTGTTAAACAGAGTACAGCTCCTGGTCTCCTCCTTGGTAAAACCAAAGATGCTTGTCCATTTTGGTTTGGACACAGTCTTTTTCTGAAGCGTCTCCTCTGTCGTCTCCAGATCCTTCTTGATCTTCTCAACAGAGACCAAGTCCTCCACATAGACTGTCCTCAGGACTTCCATCTCTTGCCTTTTGGCTCGGAGATGCTCTCTTTCTCTCAACATCTGAACAACCTCTTCTGCCATGTTGGTCCTCTTGTCCTGCAGTGTCGTCACATCTTCATCTAAGCCTCTAATCTCCTTTTGTATGGTCTTCCTCTCTTCCTGCACAGCCTTCCTCAGCTGCAGAGTTTCCTGATTCATGAGCTTCAGGGCTTTTCTGTCTTCAGTTAGAGCTTTTCTTTCCAAACAGCAGTACTTTCTCTCCATCTGGAAAGCCTCTTTGAAGGCCTGCATCTCGTTCTTTGCTCGAGTGTAGGCCTTCTTCCTCTCATTGGTGTCCATATCATAGTTCACTGCTTGGATCTCATTATCATCCTCCTCCACCTTCTCAGTTCTCCTCAAAGATCTTCTCTTGAAGAAACAGGAGAAAAGACCACATTTCTTTCCCTTCTTTTTCTTCAGGTTCTCTGCTTTCTTCTCAGGTTTCCTCTGAAATAAAAAAGGAAAAAGACCATAGTTGTCCGGATCTTGTGTCTTTTCCTCCTGCAGAGCCTCTTTCTTCTTCTGTAGACAGACTTCTTCTTCAAAATATTCCTTTCTTTTCATCTCTAAATCTTCGCTCATGATGACCAAGATCTCTGCTTCTCTCGTCATCCTTTGGCGGTTTTTTACAATCTCTCTTTGTTTTTCCTGCAGAACTAGAAGCTGTGCGTCTAATAAAGCCATTTCCACTTCCAACTTCTGCGTCTCCTCCTGAACTCCTGTCAGTAAGGCTGCATTTTCTTGCTTTTCTGCCTGTAAGGCGACCCTTTCTTCAGACAGAGCTGCTTTTTCAGCACGCTGGTTTTGTCTTTCCAACTCTATGGCCTTTTCTTCCTCTTCCAGAGCTGCTCTCATTTTCTGGATGGAAGATTTGTCTTTTAAATAGGCCTTTCTCATCAAGGACATCTCTTTCTTCTCCAACTGGAATTTTTCATATTCCATCCTCAGACTGTCCAGTTCGTTTGCGTTTCTTAGCCTAGTTTTTTGCAGTTTTTTCTGCTTCTTTGTCCAAAGATTTTTCTTCATTCTTCAGAATCTCAATCTTTTCCTTCACAGACTTTTTCAGCTCTTTCTTCTTTTGCTTTTCCAGCTTATCAGAAGAGCTTTGGTTGCTTTGGAAGGAAAAGAAAAATCTTTTGTGCTTTTTGTTGTCTGGGAGTGTTGAACTGGTCAAACGATTCTCCTCTTTTGGACCTTCAGCCAGTGATGACTTGTTTTCCTTGAGAAAGGCGGCTTTCTCAGCCTCAAAGGTCTTTTTCTCCTGCAGGAAATCCTTGATTATTTCCTGGACGGCGGACACTTCTTCAAACACACTTGTGAGAAGAGCGTCTGGGTGGCAACTTTGAAGAGTTTGGCCCGGTTCCTTTTCAGTGCCAGAGGTCTGACAGTCCCTCTGTCCAGAGTTGGTTGATGGCTTGGAAGGGATTTCTTCCAGCGCAGATGTAAGCTTGGCGATCAGCTTTAAAAAGGGTGTTTCCCATGTATCTTCCATCGTTAAGATTATGCTCAGATACAAATACGTTTAAGGAGAAACGTCTGAGATTAATGTGTAGAAATTGGGTTCTTGATAGAAGGTGAGGCAAGGGTTGCTTCCAAGGGTTGCTGCGGCGTCTTCCAAGAAGTCTTTCCAACTGTAAGCAAGCGTTGGTTTGAACTGCAGAATCCTTCAGGTGTATAAGACAACTATGCTGCTGATTACAGATGATTTCATTTGAGGTCATCAAACTTGTTGACATGTATATTATTAAATGAAATGTCAGCATCCTTTGATGACATCAAATTATGTTATTTTCCGTGATGTCATAGTCTGATGTGTCAGTGTGATGTCATCATGGAATGAAGACAGGAGCGACTAATGATTACGTCTAAAACTCTGTGCCAAGTTGGTCCACAAATCTTCAAATACAAAAATGGTTACAGATTGTTTTGGCTTAATGGGTCCTTTTTATAACAGAAACGCTCAAAATACCAGAGTGGACCGAACCGGGCCGCTAAGTGAAAATGAGGTACTCCTGGTACTGGATAAAAATGCTTTTTTTGGCGCTTTGAATTGGACGTTTCACCCGTACGGGGGCTGACCTGTACGAGGTTTTACCCGTACGGGGGCTGACCTGAACGAGGTTTTACCCGTACGGGGGCTGACCTGAACGAGGTTTTACCCGTACGGGGGCTGACCTGTACGAGGTTTTACCCGTACGGGGGCTGACCTGAACAAGGTTTTACCCGTACGGGGGCTGACCTGAACTAGGTTTTACCTGTACGGGGGCTGACCTGTACGAGGTTTTACCCGTACGGGGGCTGACCTGAACTAGGTTTTACCCGTACGGGGGCTGACCTGAACTAGGTTTTACCTGTACGGGGGCTGACCTGTACGAGGTTTTACCCGTACGGCGGCTGACCTGAACTAGGTTTTACCTGTACGGGGGCTGACCTGTACGAGGTTTTACCCGTACGGGGGCTGACCTGAACGAGGTTTTACCCGTACGGGGGCTGACCTGTACGAGGTTTTACCCGTACGGGGGCTGACCTGAACAAGGTTTTACCCGTACGGGGCTGACCTGAACTAGGTTTTACCTGTACGGGGGCTGACCTGTACGAGGTTTTTACCCGTACGGGGGCTGACCTGAACTAGGTTTTACCCGTACGGGGGCTGACCTGAACTAGGTTTTACCTGTACGGGGGCTGACCTGTACGAGGTTTTACCCGTACGGCGGCTGACCTGAACTAGGTTTTACCTGTACGGGGGCTGACCTGTACGAGGTTTTACCCGTACGGGGGCTGACCTGAACAAGGTTTTACCCGTACGGGGGCTGACCTGAACTAGGTTTTACCTGTACGGGGGCTGACCTGTACGAGGTTTTACCCGTACGGGGGCTGACCTGAACTAGGTTTTACCCGTACGGGGGCTGACCTGAACTAGGTTTTACCTGTACGGGGGCTGACCTGTACGAGGTTTTACCCGTACGGCGGCTGACCTGAACTAGGTTTTACCTGTACGGGGGCTGACCTGTACGAGGTTTTACCCGTACGGGGGCTGACCTGAACAAGGTTATACCCGTACGGGGGCTGACCTGTACGAGGTTTTACCCGTACGGGGGCTGACCTGAACAAGGTTTTACCCGTACGGGGGCTGACCTGAACTAGGTTTTACCTGTACGGGGGCTGACCTGTACGAGGTTTTACCCGTACGGGGGCTGACCTGAACAAGGTTTTACCTGTACGGGGGCTGACCTGAACAAGGTTTTACCCGTACGGGGGCTGACCTGTACGAGGTTTTACCCGTACGGGGGCTGACCTGAACTAGGTTTTACCTGTACGGGGGCTGACCTGTACGAGGTTTTACCCGTACGGCGGCTGACCTGAACTAGGTTTTACCTGTACGGGGGCTGACCTGTACGAGGTTTTACCCGTACGGGGGCTGACCTGAACAAGGTTTTACCCGTACGGGGGCTGACCTGAACAAGGTTATACCTGTACGGGGGCTGACCTGAACAAGGTTTTACCCGTACGGGGGCTGACCTGAACAAGGTTTTACCCGTACGGGGGCTGACCTGAACTAGGTTTTACCCGTACGGGGGCTGACCTGAACTAGGTTATACCCGTACGGGGGCTGACCTGAACAAGGTTATTTCCGTACGGCGGCTGACCTGTACGAGGTTTTACCCATACGGCGGCTGACCTGAACTAGGTTTTACCTGTACGGGGGCTGACCTGTACGAGGTTTTACCCGTACGGGGGCTGACCTGAACGAGGTTTTACCCGTACGGGGGCTGACCTGAACGAGGTTTTACCCGTACGGGGGCTGACCTGCACTGTTTTACCCGTACGGGGGCTGACCTGAACTAGGTTATACCTGTACGGGGGCCGACCTGAACTAAGTTATACCCGTACGGGGGCCGACCTGTACGAGGTTTTACCCGTACGGGGGCTGACCTGACTAGGTTATACCTGTACGGGGGCTGACCTGAACTAGGTCATACCTGTACGGGGGCTGACCTGAACTAGGTCATACCTGTACGGGGGCCGACCTGAACTAGGTTATACCTGTACGGGGGCAGAACTGTACGAGGTTTTACCCGTACGGGGGCTGACCTGTACGAGGGTTGAACTAAACGATGTCTGACCTGTACAAGGACTGATCTGTCCGGGGTCTGAGCATGTCTGAGGCGCTGTCAGGGGAGGTGCTACAACGAGGAAAAGTTCAGTTCTGGAATTTAAAAAAAAAAGTGTTTTAAAAATGCTTTTTTAGATTTATTTGTATTAATTACCCAAGAAAGTTGGAAAATATCAAGTTTCACCAAATCTTATTCACAATCTAATTACAGAGCAGCTGATAAGAAAACTCTGATGACCCAGCATTTCAGCAGCATTTAAATGCATCACTTACACAGCAATATGGGAGACGTGAAGAGTCTCTTATCAGATTTGTGAGTAAATGTGGTTTTGTGTTTTGTGTGCGTAACAAGCGATTCCTGCACAAGTTTTAAAGATTAGTGCAAATCAAACTAAAAAATACTGCAACATTGGAATTTCTGCATTGCAGGACGCTTAAAGCATTATCTTATTTACCTAATTTTATTTAATAAATAACTGAACTTTTTTGTTATATTTACTGTTTCTTTAAATCTGAACTGAGTTTACGCATGAATGCTAAACGGTTTTACTGTCCGCTTATAACTGAACACGTGCAAATTGCGCGTTCTAACATTAAACTTAACCCGCATGCGCCAGAAGACGCGTCACAATTATCAATCTAGTCAGTTTTGGCCCTCCCGAGTTTCCGTAGCCGCCTTTGCTGTCAAACAGCGTGACGTCGGCCCGGCGGAGGAGGCAGAAACGGGACGATGGCATCTGTTCATCCTCAGGTAAACGTTTATGTCCTTTAAAACTCCGCTGGTGTAAAGTTTAACCAGTTTGATGACGTCATCGCGCCTGTTTATGCGGCTAACTTTTAAGCTAACATGTAATCTAGCAGCCGCGCTCCCGACGTGGCATTTGGTGCACAGGAACGCGCTTTGAACTGCTCCGAGGCTTTTGCGGTCATTAGTCCAGCATTTGGTTCATGTTTTTGCGGCCTCTTGTTGCTGAAAGACGCGTTAACCCACTTTGAAGAACCGCTGAGACCTGCTGCTATTTCTGCCTCCAGGACGACCTGCTGAAGATGACCCACAGGGAGAACTGGAAGTAAGTCCCGCCCCTTTCCCCAACACCACCAACACACGCGTGAGAGGGACTGAGCTCTGCTCTGTGTCCCCGCAGGCTGCAGCACGAGCGCCTGCACGTGAAGCACCGCGGCCACGAGGCCATGCACGCCGAGATGGTGCTGATCCTCATCGCCACGCTGGTAGTGGCGCAGATAGTGCTGGTGCAGTGGAAGCAGCGGCACCACCGCTCCTACAATGTAAGCTCTTAACCCCACCCGCAGCAGGGGGGTCACAGCAGCCCCACCCGCAGCAGGGGGGTCACAGCAGCCCCACCCGCAGCAGGGGGGTCACAGCAGGATGCTGTAATAACAGTGTAGTCATCATATGACCTTAATAAGAATAGAAGTGTATTAAAATAAAGTGTATTACTGTATACTAATAGTGTAGTAACACAACAGAATATGAACATATAACAGTGTTATAACATTTATTAAACTTGATAGTAACAGTGTATTCACATAAACGTGTAAAATGTGTATTAATCTAATAGTGTAACAATAGTTTAAAAACACTCAAGAACTACAGTAACATAACAACTGTGTAATAGCAGTGTGTAGCTGGTATTAACAGTATGATCCCAGTGTGATAAGGCGCTTGCCTCCCCTCAGCTGGTGACTCTGGTCCAGATGTGGGTGGTTCCTCTGTATTTCACCATCAAACTGTACTGGTGGAGGTTTCTGTCCATGTGGGGGATGTTCTCAGTGGTCACCAGCTACGTCATCTTCAGAGCGACCCGTAAGCCGCTGTCTCGCAGGACGCCCAGGTGAGTCTCCGCCCTCTGTTCTCACGCTTTTACCACTTTGTTTTTCATAGTCATAAGCAGGTCTGGGAATATGTGCACACTCAACCAAAAATATCCACACTTTGTTGATGAAAAAGTCTTTTCAAGTTAAAAACTCACATCAGCAGTAGAATCTGTTCAAGGCGCCACCTACAGGTAGAACCTGGGACTCTAACAAGCCTAAAGATGACTGCTTTTTCTTTATTTTACAGAACTCACCCCTGATAATCTGAGTCTTACTTTATGACCTGGTCATCAGAGTAGAATGAAGATCTTCACAGATTTCAGCCTTTCAGTTAGCAGCAGCTGAATGTCACGCTCACATGTAGTTATGCACTTTTTTCCCACTGTTTCCGCGCTCAGCGTAAGAAAATGCTAGTTAAACCAAACTGAAGTTTGAGGAATCAGGGACTGGGATTTGGTCGTGACGTATGCGTTTTTCTGGTGAAACCAAACGGGGCGACGAGCTTGACGATGTCTGGCTTTGTTTTTCAAAGAGAAATCAAGGCCGCTCTCCTAACGCGGTAATCCATATTCACCATAGACCGTTCCGTTTTGTGCCCAAATTTCAAGATTTGCCCCGTTTTCATTTGTTCATGAGTTTTTCTTGAACCAGGATGGTCTACAAGTGGTTCCTGCTCATCTACAAGCTGAGTTATGCCGTCGGGGTTCTGGGTTACCTGGCTATCATGTTCACTATGTTCGGCTTCAACCTTTTCTTCAGGTGAGTTTTTCCTGAGCTCTGAGCTCTGGTCTGTGTCACAAGATTAAAATAATCCAGGGTCGTGATCAATGATGAGCTGAGTTCATCAGAAAATTCTGCTGTGTGCAGGATAAAGGCAGAGGACTCCATGGACGTGGGCGTGATCATGCTGTTCTACGGTCTGTATTACGGCGTCATGGGGAGGGACTTTGCTGAGATCTGCTCCGACTACATGGCCTCCACGATCGGGGTGAAACGGCGCTCATGCATCAGCAGATGGAGCAAAGCAAACGCTTTCATTAACTCACTGCTTTGACTTCAGTACTACAGTAAGGGAGGCATTCCCAGCAGGAGCCTCTCCAACGACATCTGTGCGGTGTGTGGTCAGAGGATCCTGGTGGACGTGGAGGAGGAGGGCTTCATCGAAGACACCTACCAGCTCTCCTGCGGACACATGTATCCTCGCACCGTAGATCCAGTTTGTTGTTGTAAAAGACTGTGTTAATGATAGAACGTTTACAAGACACGGGGAGGGGGACAGCCAGAACCACCGTGCCGGGAAATTTTTGAGCACTCGTCTGATTTCTCTAAACGTGGAGCCAAAACAAAACTATTCAAATCTAAAGCCATTATCAGCAAGCACTCTCACAGTAAAAACTGTCAACCAAACGACACATAGAAACCCCCAAGCCATGCATCATTAAAGAAAACTGTCCACCAAACACAAAAACAAAGTAAATCCCAGACGAGCCCCCATTTGTTACAAAATGAAATTATTAAGTATTATAACCTCAGCTGAAGCAAGATCCTAACCGTCAGAGAGGAAGTTTCCAAGACTTCATCATCAGGAAGCTTGGAGAATGAAATGACTCGGTTGTGTGGTTTAGTCGGGCGGACAAAGGGCTGCTCTGAAAGTTTAGAGTCACTTTTTTGGTTATTGCCTGAACTTACCTGCACAACTTCAGATTCCATGAGTTCTGCATCCGTGGCTGGTGCATTGTGGGTAAGAAACAGACGTGCCCGTACTGCAACGAGAAGGTGGACCTGAAGAGGATGATGAACAACCCGTATCCTTTTTGGAGCTTTGACAGCCCTGAACTCCAACACAGCAGTGTTCATTATGAATTCTGGAGGAAGTTCTCAGCTGGGGTCACTGGGGATCAGAGTGCGCCGCCTAACTCAAAGGAATTTGAACCTGTAAATGAAACACTGTCCTTAATTCCTCTTCTGCGTCCAGTTGGGAGAAGACCCACGTCCTGTACGGCCAGCTGCTGGACTGGCTCCGGTACCTGGTGGCCTGGCAGCCCATCATCATCGGCATCGTCCACGGCATCAACTTCTCGCTGGGCCTCGAGTAGAGCCCTGAGGAATGCTGCTGTGACTTTCAGAAGTTGAAGTGAGCTCTAAAAGACGCTGATTCACGGTGCTGTTGGTGTGGATGCCTCAGCTTCCTGTGGAGGATCTCCCAGAATCCTCCTGGTTTCTGTGAGCACAGAATGCTGCCAAAGTCAAGAAAAACTTGGAGGGTTGAAACGCTTTGTTTTTGCCCTTCATGTGCTTTGATTTATTCTCTTCGTCTGCAGATGTTTCTTATTTTGATATGACTGTTTCTTTGCACACATTTGATAAACAGACGGACTGGAAGCGCTTACATCATCAGACAGCTGGTTCACGTCAGACGCAGAAGCGCTGCAAAGCGGTGGGTGGACAGAGTGCGCGCGGTATCCGCTTACCGCCAGTTCACACCAGACATGTATTGTTCCACAACGGTCAAACGGTTGCTCTCTGCGTCTCTCATTGATTGCGTTTTTATACCCAGTCTGGATATGATCGCATTTGTCAATCGTGGTATTTTATTATGAAAAAATTGGTTAGATTTTGAAAAGTGACCGGATTTCCTCCTGTGTTTTGGCGTAACTTCCTGGCAGAATTCACATGGATCACTCGCGCAAAAAAATAGACCAGACGTTGAAACGTTCGCTGCACGGCGCGAGCCAGAGCTTTGCGTCTGGTGTGAACTACACTATAGACTAACAAGGGCGCTTAATGGAAGCAGTCTCCGTTCTGTGCCGCTTCTGCCTCCGCTGTGAACCAAGCGTTATGCTCCATGAAGCTTTTTAAAGTGTTAAAACTCAGATTTATTTATATCACGTCTGTTTTAGGGCTAATTTATTGTTTAAATGCTTTAAGTGTCCTCAGCGGTGAAACTTTAGGGCATTTATATCAGGAATAAACCAACTTTTTCAGTGAAAACAAACCAATTTGTGGTTAACCCTTGTTGTATTGAATAAAACTTTGAAAACTGTCGGTCCTGTTTTCTGTTTTATTCCATAATTGTATTTATTTTAAAAATAAGCATGAAACTCTCAATGCTACAAAAGTTAAATGCGTTCTTTTAAAGATCTACAAAAACAATGTTTTTGGTGTTTTAACATCTTCTTGTGTCATTTTGCTGATGATAGAGGACATATAGAAAAAAAAATAATTTACATTTGTAATAATTTACATCTATTCAAATCGTGCCTTGATGTGAATGAAATCCTGCTGCTCTGCAGAAACTATGTTCTAGAAAACAACAGTTTTTTTTTTTTTGATTTTGGCTAAAAATGGCTGAATCATAATTAAAAGACCACTGGGAACGCTATAAAAATAGATCAGAAGATGATCGGAGTGGGAATTAAAGACGACGAGTCTTTAAATACATGGCAGCGGTGGATTAGGTGGTTCAGCAGGTCGGCCAATGGTTGAAGGGTTGGCAGTTCAATCCCCGCTCTCCACAGTCAACTGTCACTTTGTCTTTGGGAAATACTTATTATTCTAAAATCTCAGAAATCAAAACAGAAGAATCCGACCATTCAGCAGATTATACACGGAGGAAATTATGAACTTATACATTTATGAACGACTCTGCCACTAAGACAACACTTTAACAGTAAAATCAGCAGATCTGACCCACTGAATGGCCAACAGGCTTCCTGCTCAGGCTGAAGAACTGAGAATTTGAAGAATTCCTAAAATAAATGTAGGATTTCAAGTGGACACAGCTTAGGTTTGACCTCCAAATGAAATTCAGTCATCAAGTCTTTTCTTCCAGCTTCTTTGTTCTTGGAAACTTTCTGGAGCTGTGATCTCGTCTCAGTGAGGCTGGATCACTGAAACGCTTCATGTGTGGTTGTTGAGAGCTCTCTGATTCTCAGCTGCTGTTGGTTTTAGCTTCATTCCACTCAGTTTTTAATACTTTTAGAAGTCAGTCTGTAAAAGACTGTGATGTAAGAATAAACCTGTGGCTCCACAAAAAATATTTGAACTCCTTCCGTTATTTTTATTATTAGTATTTTATTGGAAGCTTCAACCTTAAAGTTATTTGTCATTGATTGTCATGATTTTCCTCAGGTCAGAAGTTCCATCGGAAATGCAGATTTTTGATTTCTGTAAGTTTAGTCTAGAGAGAAACAGAATTTTTCCAAGATATTCCAAAAAGCAGGAATAGAAAATGTGGGATCAGAAAAACACACAAACAAATCATCAGCATATCATGATAGTTTATTTTCAATCTCCAATGACAGCTCCTCATAGAGACCGTTTGACCGAAGGGTTTCTATGGGGAGCATTAACACACATGATTGAAACGCGTCTCAGGTTCAACTTTAGGCTAAGTTGTTATGAATTTACGTGAGTCTTTATTCAGTTGAAAACTGAGAGATAATTTGTTCTTCAAAACGTTCTATTCTCCACTCAAAGCACTGCGAAGACTCCTCCAGAACTCCTCCCTGCGCTCCTCCTCCTGTGGCCACTCCAGGTACGTGGTGGAGTTCATCAGCTTGCGGAGTTTGCAGAAACGCTTGGGAACGTCGTCTTTGGTCATTGGCTCCAGCAGGATCAAGATGGCCGCATCTCTGCCCGCATCAAAGAGGCGGAAATGGGAGAAATCCAGCTCATAGCGACACCAGGCTGACCTGACAAAGTTCTCAGAGAGGACAAATACGGTCCGCCGACTTCGCTCGATGGCGCTCATGATGTTGTCCACAATCCACTGTCCAGGAAGGAAGTCTCGTTTATGGAGACAGAGGGTCAGCGGCTGGAGAGAGTCACTGATACAGAGGAGATAAATAGGAAGCATCATCAAAGTTGTAGACTTCTAAGTCTACAAAGACTTGGAAATGTGGAAGTCACAAGAAGAAGTCCCAACCTGGGCTCCTCCAACTCAGGTACCAAGAAGTTCTCCACCCAGCTGGCATCTTGTTCGCTGTAGGAAACGAAGGCGTCAAAGGAAATCAGAGCTTCCGATTCGTCATCGTTTCTGCGTCGGTGTCGCTGCTGGGAGCTACGCTTGGCCTTGAGCCACGCCCAAATCATCTTCAGGTACCAGAAGACGTGAAGCCGCCACAACAGGACGCCGACCAGACTGCCGAGGAGCAACACCACGCCACAACTCACAGACACAAACAGAACCTGATGACACACAACGATGGAGAGGTGGACTCTGCTCACAGACTTCCCCTGCAGGTAGAGAGGGGAGTCACAGCGATAGCTGTCCTCTCTATCTGTCAACGCCACGTCTCCGCCTCCTTTGAGGAGTAACTGGAGGAAGTCGACAAAATCACAGGAGCAGATGAACTTGTTCTGGCCCGCTTGAAGGTTCTCCAGTCGTCTGTATGACTGGAGGTCCGACCGACCAAACAAGTTCAGGGTGTTGGACTGGAAGAAAGAATCAGACACCACCTTCAGAAACATGGAGGCAGCAAGGAGCTCAAGTGTCAGAACTGATTTGCTTCCCACCCTCATGACCAGTTTTTGCAGATTGGGAAAGAGGTGTCCAGCAGGAAACCTCAGGAACTTGTTCCCAGAAAGGTGAAGCTCTCTTAGCAAAGGCAGGGACACCGTGAAACTTTTCAAATCATTGTTGCTCAAATCCAAAACCTTAACAACAGACAGCAAAGTCAGCATGGTGCATTCCTTTGTGGTGAAATGGAACCAGGTTTATGGGGACTAAGAATTGGAGCTTTAAGCATCACCTCCAGGGTTGTGGAAAGACACGATGTGATAGTTGTTAGCTTTGCTCTGGAGATGTTGAGGTATCGCAGAGTGTCGGGCCAAGAGCAGCTGGGGGGCATGGAGCTGTAGCTACTTCTGCTGATGTCTAAGTGGGTCAGTTTGGTGAGTCTGGCTGCCAGCCTGCTTATTGTAGGCAAAGACTGGACAGAGACGGACACACCTTAAGGTGATAAAAACTCAAAGTACATGTTGACTTTTGAGAACGTTGTACAAACGCACCTTCAGATTGTTTCCACTTATGTTCAAAACTCTGAGGTCTGTCAGCGTTTCATCTCCATTGCACAGCATGTACCCCAGAGTCAGGTCTGTTAGCAGGTTGTCAGACATGTCCAGGTATTGTACATCCTTCATCAGTCTGGTTGAGTAACAGGACATTAAAAACAGCTGGATGCAAAAGAACGACAAAAGCAGTCAATAGGATAACATGGGTTTGAAGCAGCTAGCCCATCCATGGAATGTTTGCATCTTATAGGTCCAATCTCTGATGATGTCATCAGCTGGTGTCACATTTCACTGCTTTTGGAGCGATTCCTATCTGATGGCCTTCCAACCAATGTGACCTGTGTGATTCCAAATCTCTATGAAGTAGAAACGAGGCATAAGGCTGTGGATGCCATGGTTTGGCAGGGCCCTATCCCTCTGTCTCTCTTTTTTGGTTATTCTTCTGGTCCTCTGGCCTCTTTCTGATGGCTTCTGCTTTGTCTGCACAGGTGTGATGGTTCAGACACACCTGTAGCCCATCTGTACTCACCATATTGAATAATCTTCACCTTCTGGACACCACTGACCACCACCCACACCAGTTTCTGATTTCATCTTTTTTCTTAACCCTTTAACTTTGAAATGTGTGCTCATCAGTTTTACGTTTTTAAGGAGTTAGTGTGAAAAGTACTTGAATTGTTTCTGTGAATGATTTCATCCGCTGCTTGCCTTGGGCCATAGAAAGGAGTTCATAATCTCCATGAGGTTTTTCAAGTTGAACAAAAGTGAATTTAAAATGCCAAAATCCTGCAGGCCAACAGTTTGTTCATAAATCTGACATTTTGTTGGTTTCTCAGCTGCTAGCTCAATAAATGGAATCATGAACCACAGAAAAGATCTTCAAAAATCATCAATCTTGGCATAAAGTCTGGATTTTCATGGGCAGATTACCGTAGAACCAGGTTCTGTTGGGCCAACGTTTAAAATGTACCTTTTTTGCACACATCAAGTTGAAAACAACAGGAATGTCATGAACTTACCTTTGAGTTTATGAACGATAACTTCCGTTGGTTCTGCACCAAGAAATACAGGTTTCCAATCAGGAAAAATGTAAACACATCCTGCAGCACCATGTTGCTGACCAGGAATTCATCCATGCTTCTCAGGTCAGTCAAGTTAGCACGGGTCCACCTACACCGGACAGCAGATTTGAAACTGTTCCCATGAGATCCTCATCTTTAGAAACAATCGCAACGAGATCTCTTAAAAACAAATGATTGCTCATTGATGAAGCTGTGTCTGCCTCCTCTTCACTGCCTTAACAACATTTATGGATTTAAGTTTTATCAACACTAAGCTTCATTATCTTCCAAAGTTGTTATTTTTATTAACATTTCTTTAGAATCACATTAACTGATAAAATGAATTTGTTTGTAGAAAAAAATGAGGATAAATGTTTGGAATGCGTTGCAGATGGGGACTGTATGAAGATGGATGGATGGTTTGAGAAGAGCTTTGTTTTTATTGGACTAAGCTTTAGCCTATCTGACTGCTGTCTCCTTAATGAACTCCATCAGGTATTCCTGTGGAGCTCAGCCTCATCAGCATGTTAAGCATGGATCCTGCTGGCAGAAAAGGATTTTTCAGTCAGCTGCACCCACCTCCCCTCCCCCGTTACAGTCACACCATCTATGGAAAGAGAGGTCAGGGGTGACTCGTCAACCGCCATCAGGAAGCTGACCACAGCCTCGTCAGAGACGGTGCAGTTCCGGAGTGACATGTGCCTAATGAAACACACCACAGAACAATGTTGAGTTTTCAGAAAACAACAATCGGATTTTCCTTCATCAATAGTGACACAATCTGAGTTTGTTGGACCTGGTCCTGTTGACGTTTGTGTTCCTGAAGATCTGAACTGCATTATCTGACGTCATGTGGATGTCTTCCAAAGTCAAGTGCGTGTCAGGACTCAACATGTCATTGAGGACAGCTGAGACCAAGGCCAAGTCAGATAAAAAAGGTCTTTGAAGGTTTAAGGTGACGCGACCCAGAGGCCAGATCTTTGCCAAAGTACCAGATTCATATCTGTAGGGCAAAAACAGAAAACCTCAGTCATTTTGGTCCAAAACGTAACCATTTCAATAACATTCAGAGTTTAAAGTGGACTTTTGCAGCATTCCTTCCCAGCTATCCTGTGATTGATGCATGTCTCATGTAGGAATCACTCTTCATGTTGAACTCCATTAAAATAGTCACAGTCTCTTGGTCTTTTTGGCAGACATTTGTTTCCTATTTCACTGCAAAAATATGCCCATTTTCACCTCTTCACGGGAGCTAAACCCCGTCTCTGTCAACTTTTCAGGTTTTTTCAGTTGACTTTTTAGAAATGGGCTAGAAAGTGCGACAGAACGGTTGCACAACAATTAGAAGGACTCAAAAGAATTGAAGTTTTCTGGGTCAATCATCCCTGGGTTTCCCAGTTTTTCACTTTTTGATTCCATCAAAAATTCAAACAAACCTGATCAGGTTGTTGCCGCGCAAAGTGAGTCGGTCCAGCTGAGTGACCCCTCTCAGGTCTCCTCTGCTCAGTTCTTCCAGAGCCGGACCTCCAAACTCCAGGATCCTCAGTCTGACGAGTCCAGAAAACAGAGCAGGACCCAGACGACTGCAGGAGAACAAGGAGAGGAAAACGAGGCTGCACAGACCTCCCTATGCTTCATGGTGGAGCTCTCATCTCCTCACCTGTACGGGTTGTTGAGCAGGTTGAGCTGCTGCAGGACCCCCAGCTGGCTGAACCACCGCTGGTTGAGGACAGTCAGCTGGTTGTCTGACAGATCCAGCTCCTCCAGGCTCCACAGAGAGTCAAACGCTGATGGATGGATGGAGGCCAGTCTGTTCCCTGGAGGACCATGAAACATTTGTGTGAACAAATAAAATCAAGGCTATTGAAGGTTTGCAATTGCCGTCATGAACGTCCTGTCCGACATGCTGGAGGGCAAGTGAACAACAGCTAGCAACACATCAACTTGAGTTCACTGTGTTAATTCCTTTGAATCTGAAGTGTAAAAATGGTCAATACCTGTGCTGTTTACGGTTGCCTTATCCTGAAAAACAGTGAATCAGATCGTGGATATTATAGATTAACTGCAGTCATCAGGGAGACACAAAAACGTGTTCATTGAGTGACGGGAGGAATGGCATGAGTCAAAGGATTCTGGGTAATCTATTAGTTTGTTCGAATCACTTTGTCAAAGATTAGTTACAATCTTTACACTTTAGCTAAATGTACACTAGTTTATGTATCTAAAAAGTCACGTCAGTGTGTGTCCGATGCCTGTTTCTGTACAAACACTGTACTAGACAGTGTAGTGTTGCATCGGTTTCTGTCTACAAATGTGCAAAGACAACTGACCCGGGGTGTGATTACTTCAGTGTCCAGTTTGGAAAACAACACCAACCCTTTCTGATGTGAAATGATTCTACACTTCTAGTCCCTTGCATGCACACATCTGCTGCATGGTATAATATAATAATGATAGTTCACTGAGTCAAGATGCATTATTTCTGGCAAAGCCATAAGTTAATCTTTCTTTAGATATTAAGGATCTATCAATGTCTTGCAGTTTTTGCTGATAGGTTACAAGATCTTGGGGCTGTAACCGCCATTGATATTCCCTTATTGCCCTCCAACATGGCGGGTGGGCGGTTACTGATTACGTAAATGCAACCCCTCTATGGAACCAACAGTGTTACCATGAAGATTCAGAACCCTCAGGGATCTATGACCTCTCAGGTCATCGTCAGTCACTTCAGAGATGTTGTTGAAGGAAAGATCCAGAAACAGGGCATCATCCGTCACTTTAGGAACTCGGGTCAATCCACTAAATGAACAATTGCAGAAGAGCTGGAGGTCACAGTGAGCGCAAGAGCCCACACCATCATCTGTGTTTGACCTCTGACCCCAACATACAACAAGGTGGAGGAACATGAGACACAAACAGCTGAACGAACGTCTCATTCTGCAAAGAGAGGGATACAACAAGAGAAAGGAAATGAGAGAGTTCAGTCTGTGGCTTCCTCATTTCACACAACAGCTGTCTCTGTGACACAACTGTTCTACCATCTGAATGCTGCTTTCCGGTATTACTGTTTGAAAGATGAGTCAAAAGTACAACAGGAAAGAAAATATTTGAGGACGAATTCAGAAAACACATCAAAACTAGACATCAACACCGATCTGGTAAAAGGGTTTGAGTCTCATGATTAGCAAAAGCATCTTTGTTCTTACTTGATTCTTTTCAAGTCCATTTTTTTAGTTTCCACAGTCGAACCGAGGACACCAGAGTGACAGCGGCGTGAACATGAGCACGAAAAGAGGAAATAGGCGTGTAAATGCTTTTCTGTCTAAAGAAATGCCTCTTTGAACTCAGGATAGCCAGCGGATGTTTGACACTTTCTCTGAATTTAATGCCTTTCTGCAACCAGATAATGCAGAAAATGTACACAATAAAAGATATAATAGAGTGTGATGGAAACCAATATGACCCAAAAAACAAGAAAAAAAGTAGAAAAAAAAGCATTTTTGAAGGGACGGTAATTTCCATGAGAGTTTGCATTCAATTTCAACATGTGTTTTTAAACAAGTTCAATATATATTATAAAAATAAAAAAACTAGCGGCAGTTTGGAGCTCATCTCGATAGATTGAGTCATTTTAAAGACACATTGCAACATCAATCACATTTAGCAAAGCAAAGCCTCTCTGTCAGGAGTCGTGTGGGTCAAAGGGAACTTGTGTAAGCTCTGAAACTTCATGGAGACGCACTCTGCATTCCGTTTGTCTCTACTGAACTCTGGAGAGTCAGTAGTAAACATGTCAGACTCAATATTAAAGCTTACAGTCTCGTGTCATTCTGGCAGCTATGGAGCCAATAGGGAAACTGATTGAGTCCTTTAATTGATTGATAAAATGTTTTCTCTACGAGTTTAGATTTGGTCTCATAAAATCTTATTTGGTCTTTTAAAAGTTGAAAGAACTGTACAGTGTTCAAAGAAAGTTCAAATCCCAGCTCCTGTCAACAATGACCCTTTGAAGAACCCACATGTTAAAGCAGATTTTTATAAAGGGTTTTAAAAAACAAAACTCTCATCCATTGACATTATCCAGACTACCTAGACTGGTTTAAACAGTTCCGTTTTTGTAATTCTGCTCCTTCTGGTCCCAGCCCTCCCTCCTCACTCCTGGTGTGACTCAAGGCTGCGTTCTTGGCCTCCTTTTTATCACCTTGCTCCTCTCTCTCAGAGACATCTCCACAAATTCAATATTTAGGTCCACTGTTATGCTGACGATACCCAACTCTACCCATCAACTCAGCCGATATTCCAACAACATCCCCCTACTTCCCTCACAATCTGCCTGTCCAAACTTAAGTCCTGGTTCTCCTCCAATTCTCTCCAACTCAACGTCAATAAGACTGTGGTTCTCCTGGTCTGCCCCAAACGAGGAGACCACTCGTCTTCAGTCCAGAATCTGCATTAAAATCCTCCTTTAAAGCCTTCCACAACCTCTCTGTACCTCTCAGTTTGGTCTACATTCCATCCCACTCCCTAAAATCAGCCCCAAACTCTGGAACTCACTTCCACCTAACAGACTGCCTTTCTACCTTTAAATCTAAATGCAAAACCCAACTGTTCAGAACCTCCCATTCCCAGTTGTTTCCACTTCCATTATACCTTGTTATTGCTTTTATTTGTGTTTTTAACTTTTGTTTTTGTTTGTTTTTAACCTGTCTTTTGTACAGCGTCATTAAAGGTCCCAAAAAGTGCTTATAAAATCAAATACATTAATATGAGTGTTCTTATGAGTTTGGTCAGTAGAGGGCAGTGTTGACAAAGTGAACTGGATGACGAAGGTCCAGAGAAAACCGAAAACAAAGGACTGCTGTCAAAAAGCAAAGTGCAAAGAAAACATCAAACTGTTTCTAATCGTTTTGTTTTTACTTAAATGTTTACTTTTATTAATAGTTTTCATTGCTGGGGCCGACGCAGCAAGAGATGCTCTCATCAAGCATTCAACATCTATCAGAAAGCAGCAGTTACAACCTTTAAACAGGATACAAAGAACAAATTCTTTAAATTTATTAAAAAAAAGACACCCTTAGGTTAAATTGTTATGAATTTCTTTATATCATGTCTGTTTACTTCCCTTAAAACTAGAGAAAAAAAACTTTGATTTTTTATTTTTTGGCGTTTTACATTTCAGCATTACTCCTCCATGTCAGATGATGTGAATCACCACAGCATGTTTTCCATTATCTTAAGTTGATCGACAGAAAATAGTTAGAGCTGCGTGTTAGCTGTTTCAAAGAAGTTTGTTCTGTCCTTTGCAAAGTCTCATTTTGTATACACGTATTTACTGTTTTACTCTTTAAAATAGGAATTCTTAAGTTCGCTTTTATACTTGCCGTTCTGTCACTATCAAGCATAAAAATGTAAGTTCACTTTGATTTTTGTCATAACCAAAAACTGAGTTGATGTATAAAGCAGATTTCTATCTCATCTTTTTTGTTTTTATAAAAAAATGACTTAAATTCAATATTCATAATAAAACCAGACAGGGCCCCAGGAGAGGGCCATGAGGACCCAACAAGGTCCTCAAATGGTAAACCCTAAATCAAAGGCGCTCTTTCACTCGTCTCCTCTCAGAGCACTGCGAAGACTCCTCCAGAACTCCTCCCGTTTCTCCTCCTCCTCAGGCCACTTCAGGTAGGTGTTGGAGCTCATGAGCTTGCGCAGTTTGTAGAAGCGTTTGGGAATGTCGTCCTTGGACAGCGGCTCGAGCAGGATCAGGATAGCAGCTTCTCCTCTGGCGTCAAACAGCCAAAAGTGAGAGAAGTCCAGTTCATATCGGCACCAATCAGACTGGACAAAGTTTTCCGACAGAACAAAGACAGTCCGCCGACTGCGCTCAATGGAGTTCATAATGTTGTCCATGATCCACTTTCCCGGAAGAAAATCCCGCTTGTGAAGGCAAAGAGTTAGAGGTTGCAGGGACCTGGAATCACTGCAGAAGTATACAAAAATAACAATATAAGACTACAGTTTGGTTCCCCCCAAAATCCATCCCCTTAGTCCAGACTGTCAGGCAGGCAGACATTGGGTCCCAATTTCGAGTCTTTACCAGACCCGATTCAAACCAACAACCTCCCATTCTTAGGACAGTCACTCTCCAACTGGACACTTAGCTGCTCAAACTTACTAATGTAAAGTGTTGCATGTTGACGCAAAGCTGCTTTAGTTCACTTTCAAATCAATCGGAATGATGGAAATTGCATAAACGGTTGAAGAGTCACGATAATCCGAAGAATTTGTTTTATTTCGTGTTGCTGGGGAAGATCCCTCTGTATTATAGAGTTAATGCATGTAGAACCTCTGATTACCATGGCAACCTCAAAACAGGTTAATGTACCCCAATAAAACCTAAGTAACCCAAACATTAAGGATACGTACTTTGTTTCCTCCAACTCAGGTACCAAGAAGTTCTCCACCCAGCTGGCATCTTGTTCGCTGTAGGAAACGAAGGCGTCAAAGGAAATCAGAGCTTCCGATTCGTCATCGTTTCTGCGTCGGTGTCGCTGCTGGGAGCTACGCTTGGCCTTGAGCCACGCCCAAATCATCTTCAGGTACCAGAAGACGTGAAGCCGCCACAACAGGACGCCGACCAGACTGCCGAGGAGCAACACCACGCCACAACTCACAGACACAAACAGAACCTGATGACACACAACGATGGAGAGGTGGACTCTGCTCACAGACTTCCCCTGCAGGTAGAGAGGGGAGTCACAGCGATAGCTGTCCTCTCTATCTGTCAACGCCACGTCTCCGCCTCCTTTGAGGAGTAACTGGAGGAAGCCGACAAAATCACAGGAGCAGATGAACTTGTTCTGGCCCGCTTGAAGGTTCTGCAGTCGTCTGTATGACTGGAGGTCCGACCGACCAAACAAGTTCAGGGTGTTGGACTGGAAGAAAAACACACCGTGTTCATTAGGAGACCACAGATTAGTAAGAGAATAAGATATGATTGCACCTGTATAGCCAGCGTTTGCAGATTAGGAAAGAGTTGTCCATCGGGAAACCTCAGGAACTTGTTCCCGGAAAGATGGAGCTCTCTTAGTGAAGGCAGGCTCACTCTAAAGTCTTTCAGGTCATTGTTGCTCAGATCCAAAACCTGCAAATAAAGAAATTTAACACAATAGCTGTTTTCTCTCTATGGTTTAGACTGTGTGGTCCAGTTCTTACCTCCAGGGTTTTGGATAGGCAGCCTGTTACGGTAGTTAGCTTCGCTCTGGAGATGTTGAGGTACCTCAGGGTGAAGGGCCACGAGCAGCTGGACGGCATGGAGCTGAAGCCACTTCTGCTGATGTCCAGATGAGTCAGTTTGGTGAGTTTGGTTACCTGTCGACTCATTGTGGACAGAGACTGGACAGAGATGGTCAAACCCTCAAGCATGAAGCTCAGAACACAGAATAGCATTGAGGCTCCATGGAAATACCTTCAGAGGGTTTCCGCTGACGTTTAAGACTCTGAGCTCCATCAGCGTCTGTTTTTGGTCACACAGGCTTTCAGTGAGAGTCATGTCACTCAGCAGGTTGTCGGAAAGATCGAGGTACTGCAGGTTCACGAGCAGCCGGGACGTCAGACAGGGCATGACGAACACCTGAGAAAAAGGTTCACACTTAAAGTAAATGAAAGAAAAACGGTTTTAACAAAAATGCAGTTGAAGACAATCAACTAAAGACTTTTATGTCTTTGGTTTTACTGTTTGGAAAACCATCAATCCATCAATCTGCTGTTCAGAGAAGCACAGGTTTGAACTTTGATTTAATGCTTTAACACCTGAGCTTTAGCTCCAGTGTTGATGTCATTTGTGGTCATGTGATTCATTTTTTGTGTGCAATTAATTATTTGTGGGCAATAATTAATTAATCAAGTTAATTAAGTTTAATCTAAAACATTTTAACCAAATAATTGCTGTGAAAAGCCTCATTTTGAGGTATTTTCATTTAAATTTGTGAGATTGTGATGCAGTAAAATATCAAAATACAACTAAAAAGTGGCTTTATTAAGTCTTTTATTACGAGAAATTTCCAACTTGACTTTTTACACAACCAAGTGGGATTTTTTTCAATCGCGAACAATTAAAAAAAAAAATCAGGTCCAGAGTGTTGTAATAAATAACATAAGAAAACAATAGGAACACGTCTGAACAATCCAAAGAATATTTATCGCCAACTTCTTATCATAATTTTTATGAACTAAAGAAATAATGTAATAATATTCTCAAAATATGGAGAAATGAACTAATTAGACTTTGATTCTTTCCGCCTGAAATGATGTTTTGTTTATTTTCTCGTGACGAAAGCAGAGCGCAGTCGCCTCAGTCATTTGCACTTTGCTCCGGCATTGCCCTCCAACATGGCGGGTGAGCGGTTACCGATTACAGTTAATAACATAACTCCTACAGCTCATTACATGAAACAAGCAGCTTTGCACTGACATGCTTTCTTTAACATGAGTAAAGAATCTGTCAGAATGACATTAATTGTGGAATTAATCAAAGAGTTATGGCGGTTCAAAGAGCGTGTGATATTCCTGTCCCCGGCGACACCTCCAGATTTCACAGATCCAGATTTCACAGATCCAGATTTCACAGATCCAGATTTCACAGATCCAGATTCACAGATCCAGATTCACAGATCCAGATTGTCGGCGTCAGAGAGAAAACAAAAGACAGGCCTTTGATGTTAAAGGATGAAGAAATCTGTATTTAACAGAAAAAGGTGAATTTCTAGGGACAGACGGTTCCTGAGAGAAAACCCTGCCTGCCTGCTTAAAGAGTAAAATACTTGTTTTTTTGTAAGAACAAATTAAAGAAATGATTGGAAAAGGGTTATTTTTTGCTCAGAAAAATGTAGCTTCAATGATTAAAAGAAATCATCGCTTTTGTCTATAAAAGTATGCTAGTTTTTAGCATAAACGCCAGATTTTGCTCAGGATTACTTTAAGTTTTTTTCACTCGTGCACAAATGAACTAGAATTTATATAAACATTTTTTTAAGTTTTCTGCCCACAAGGCAGTATAAATAACCGTGTGTCCCACCCTCGCCCAACAGTACCTGGGACAAGCTCAAGCAACCCTGTGACCCTGAAAGGGTTGTAGTGGGTTAAAAAAATGGTTGGATGGATCTTTACAACAGACGGCACATAAAAACAAAGTATGCATCCTAAGAACGTGTTTTCTTCTTTACCTGGGAATTTATGACAGACACCTTCCTGGGATACGTCAATAAAAACTTTAGCTGAAGAAAAGAGGTGAATTTGAAGACGTCCATGACGACGACGTTCCGGAGTAAGAACTCATCGATGCTCCTGTGATCCGTCCAGCTAGCTTCTTCCCACCTGCCGGAAACCCAAAGCAGAAAGTCTTGAAAAGATTATCTCAACAAGCAAATTGCAATAAATTTGGAAGGTTTCACAGTTTCGCAACAGTCTTTCTTACACAGAGCAAGAATTACCGTGATCATGAACATCACTATGATGTGCCGCAAAATTCACATCCAAAAAATGCAAAATGCAGTTTTTAAAAGTTTTCTGTTAATAATACACATCATAATAAACAAAAACGAGTGTAAATACATGAATAAGCAGCAAAACATGCAGTTTCTAAAATGACCTCTAGGTGTTTGGTGCAAAGGTAATGTAGACTTAAGGTGGATATGAAGGGTGATGCCATCAAAAAATGATCAATTACTCCACTGGATTTTAAATGAAACTGAATTAGCAGCACATCAAAGCTAACTGTGATGTCAACACAGGTTTTAAATCAGTCATCCAGTCAATAATAATAGACTCGATGAGTATAATGCCCCCATTGGTCCAAGCAGAGAACGTATACTACCGTTGGCTCTAAGGCTAGTTGGCTGTTCTAGAGGTTTGGTTCAAATGTGCAGAGAAATGTTTGCAGTTTTCACACCTTTTCTTGGTTTAGCTTGGACAAGATAAAACAGAAAAAAATCAAACGAAATTCAAGCAGCTCATTAAAGGTGAAGCTGTTTGTTCCCCACCTGCCTTCGCCTGTTAGCGTGAGATCCTCCAGAATAAGGACCGTCATCGGGACTCCATCTAACACCTCCAGCATGTCAACGATGGAGTCATCAGATGCAGAAAAGTTACGGAAGGTAATCTGTCTGAAGAGTAGCACCACAGACAAATAAGTATGTATTTTTAAATGTAATAAATGTAAAAGGAAACAAGGATCCACCTGATCCTTTTCTGTGCAGAGCGTTTAAAAGCCTGAGCCGACTGGTTCCCTTTCAGATGAAAGTCTTCCAGAGTCAGAGGAGTTTCAGGGTAGGATACGTCCGCGAGCACAGCCGAAGCCAAAGCCGTGTTGTTTAGTAACGGTCCACAAAGGCTTAAAGTGACCCGACCCAACGGCCAAATGTATGATAAAGCACCAGGCTCATATCTGCAAGGAAACAAAGTCAGTACTTCTTTTTAGAACAAAAAAATGTCTTTAGTATTAAAGTAAAACTTATTTTTACTTTGAAAAAAGGAAGCACATTCATGCTCCAATGTTTATGTAAAAACTCAAAAACCACAGGAAAACGAAACACCCAGAACCTGATCAGGTTGTTGGCACGCACAGTGAGTCGGTCCAGCTGAGTGACCCCTCTCAGGTCTCCTCTGCTCAGTTCTTCCAGAGCCGGACCTCCAAACTCCAGGATCCTCAGTCTGACGAGTCCAGAAAACAGAGCAGGACCCAGACGACTGCAGGAGAACAAGGAGAGGAAAACGAGGCTGCACAGACCTCTCTATGCTTCATGGTGGAGCTCTCATCTCCTCACCTGTACGGGTTGTTGAGCAGGTTGAGCTGCTGCAGGACCCCCAGCTGGCTGAACCACCGCTGGTTGAGGACAGTCAGCTGGTTGTCTGACAGATCCAGCTCCTCCAGGCTCCACAGAGAGTCAAACGCTGATGGATGGATGGAGGCCAGTCTGTTCCCTGGCGGACGGACAAATATCTGTCAGCTTTTTTTTTACACATGTTAATCAAATGGAAAAGGCACAAAACCAAATGTTTCTAAAATACATTTCAAAACACACACAGCCCCTTTAAAAATGTCAGTGTTTGTGTTGTGTGTTAAAACTTTCGTGTCAAACACATATATGGATCTATGGATGCATCAGAATGGAGCAGAACAGAGGGCTTGTAGGTTCTACTTTACAACTACAGGCTTTTTCAAACAACATTTTTTTCACCTGCACCTGATTCACAGTGATTTGAATAAAGATACAGTCAGAAATGCAACTTTATGTTACATTTTCTTTATGTAGAGAATATGTTAAAAACAGTAAAACCAACAATCAGCTCAGTTGGTCTTCATGGAAACACGTAAAACAGTTAGAAATACTGACTTTGTTGTCTTTTCTTTTGCTTGGGTTTCTGTGCAGGCTGCTATGACTCCGCCCATATTCCTGTGGATCCTGCACTGCAGTCACTGCTGCCTGCACTTTGGGTAATTAGCCAAACCCCCCCATTTGACATGCTCCACTGGGTAATAAAATGTTCGAGAGATGCTTTCAAATGCTCCAAACTAAAAAAAAAAAATCAAATAAGGCATGATCACGCAAAAAAAATGTAAAAACACCCAATGGAAATGAAGGGTTTTTTTCTGTTTTAAAGCTATCTTTGAATTTTCTTGATGTTTGAAAACATTTCTACATCTATGATGTGCTTGATGCTTCTGTTTGCCATTAAAACCAGTGTCAACAAAAAAAAAAAAAAAAAAAACTATTTTAGCCTCCAGGGATGACAGAAAAGAATCAACTGATGATCATCTATCCAGCAGAGTATTTACATGCCACTCAAAAAGGGAAGAAAGATGCAGATGCAGTGGAGGAGAGAGTTCAAACAGACCTGCATTAGTGTGTGCTTTGATCATCCTGAAATGTTTTTATAAATGGGTTTTCTGAGCTGTGGTGCTACATTTCTATATAAGTGTTTTATGGGGGACAATAAATGATGTTACTGCAGGCCTCGGGCCGTCTCTGAGGGTTACCGTGGACATCCAGAGCCACCAGGCGCGAGTGATCTTTCAGGTCATCATCTGTTATGGCGGTGATGTTGTTGAAGGACAGGTCAAGCCTCAAAGCTTGGTCCGTTACCATGGGGACATGGCTGAATCCACTGTGGGAGCAGTTACAGGAGAGCTGAAGATCGCAGCGTTGGCAGGACGACCTGTCACCGTCTGTGTTTGAGGCCTGAGCACAGGCCCGGAGGAGGAGGAGGAGGAGGAGGGTACAGCAGCCGCCGACTCGGAACATCATCCTGTAAAGTGAAAGTGAGAAAATGACCGTAGTTTAGGAGACACAAAATGTCACCAAAACTACATACACACAGAGCCTGCAACGGCAGTTCAATAAAACGTCCTTGCAAATGTGCATGTCAGTGTGACATAGTTTTTTTTTAAATAAAGATAAACCAAGGACACTCCTCTACTGCAAGGGCGCTAGCAATGAACCCAACAGTTTCTGTTTTGTGCCCAGTTGGTGACATTTTGCACTAAGCCTCTTCCAATTGTAGGTGGAAGACAAGCACCAGCAAACAAAAGAAAAAGGTGAAGAAGCCCCTCCCAGTTTGTCCAGTGTGAACACCATGCATCAAATGCTTGGTGTGTATACAGCTTAAGAAAAGTCTACCCCAGGAGGAAGTTAGTTTTCTATCCATTCATCTTCTAAACCAGGGGTGCCTAAATCCAGGTCTCGAGGGTCGTGTCCTACATGGCTAAACACACCTGATCCAGGTAATCTGCAGCAGATAAGGCAGGGTTTCTGGAAAACCAGCAGGAGGCTGGCCCTCGAGGCCTGGATTTCTGGACAAAAGCTTCTCAATCCCTGTCAGAGTCACATGGATGCTGGAGCCTATCCCAGCTACTGTTGGGCAAAGGCGGAGTTGCCTTAACAAGTTGCCAGTCTATTGCAAGGACTCACAATCAAACACAACCACAACTAAGAGACTCTTAAAGTCATAGATGATGTGGCTCCTCCTTCTTCTAAAAACTATTTTACAACCCTGGTTTGTCCCGCCCCCCTTGTGTGAAGTAGTTTGTCCCTTTGCTCATGCGGTCAGGCCTCATGTCCTCTCCTTCCTCACAGAGTTCTGTATGTTTTGTGTCAGAAATGACATCATGCGGTGGTATTGCTACATTGAAACTTTCATCGTCCGCGCTGGTGTTATCTGTGCTGTTAATGTGCGTTATCGCTTAATGTCACCTTAAATATTTGAAAGTACAACGGAAGTTTGTATTTTGAAACCTGAACCTGTTTTCTGGTTCTCCGGCTTTTTGCCACAACACTGACACGTCAACAGACAGAAACAGAACTTCTGCGTAAAGTTTGTGTTGCGGAGGGACGGATGTCAGACACAGACATGAAGGAGACAATGTCAACGTTTCGATTGATTGACAAACGTTTGGTTTTTTTGTGTCAGCAGAACACAGACGGACCAGTGAAAATCAGCCTTGTGAATGTGAACCAAAACCCCTTCCATTGAGCTGCCAGCGTTTCTCCATTAAGACCAACTTTTTTAGAGCTTCCAATGTTTTTCCACATTTAATAATGTCATAAATTCAATACCTTTTACCTTAAAACTGGTCTCTTTTACACCTTTATCCCAAGACGAAGCAAAGCGTTCGCTGGAGCTGCTTTAACAATCGGAACGTTTGAACAGCATTTCCTTTGATGACCTCTGCATGAACTGAAGCATCAGGAGTTCCAACGACTGGAAGATGAAGTAAAACAACCCATTCCTCTAAAAACAGGATGAACATTGAAACGGGAACGCTCTTCCAAAAGCCTTCAACACAGATGGGTCAGGAAGAAAAAACAGTTTCCTAAATACAATTTGAAACTTTCCTAAGAAGCTAGAAGAGTTCCTCCCAGGCTTTGTGTTGAGTGAAGCCTTTACCTGCTGCTGGAAGCTCCCTTCAAGCTCATGAACATGTCAAACACATCCATCCGTTGTTTTAACACTTTCTATAGTCTCCGGAAACTTCCTTTTTGACATTTGTTTACGTGTGCACCAACCAAACCACTTCTGCTCTTTAAAATGCAAAACTCCACCGCTGCCATCGCTTCACAGTCACTCTGTGAAACCAACCCTGCAACGACAGGCATGTCTGGCTCTCAGAAAATCAGAGTTTATCTTTGAACTTTTCTGGTTTTGTAGAGTTATTGTCATTTATTGTTCAGAGTGAAAAGCGTGGATGTGATGGCAACAGTAAAGTGTGAGGATAAGATTTTTATGATTTTACAAAGAGGAAGTGAAAAGTCACCATCTGGAGCCAAGTATGAAAAGAGGTAGTGAGAAGAGAAAATGAACTCTGAGAGGGAGTCCTTGTGTGAGAATATGTAAAGTGTGTCCTAAAAAAACGGATTTATTTTCACCAAAATCATTTGGTCACATTTAGTTTTTATTTTTCTGCATTTATTCTTGTCTTGATTAACAGACAGGATCTTGTATTTAAAAAAAAAAAACATACAAAAAAGTAAAAAAAAAACACATTGTGCTCTGCACTGCCATAAGCAAAAATGATAGATTCTTTTTCATCGTGTTGTAATAAACCACATTCATCTAAATTTACCAATTTTATTGAAATTGTTTTTCTCTGTCACTTCAAAATCTGCTTTTGCTAAAAATTCTGAAGATACATATGTGTATATATATATAAATTCCTGCATTGGCTCACCATCTGCTTCAGGATTGATTTTAAGATACTTTTATTGGTTTTTAAATGTCTTAACGGTCTTGCGCCTTCTTATTTATCTGATCTTTTAGTTAAATATGAACCCTCGCGGACCCTGAGATCATCGGGCAGTGGTCTATTGATCATTCCAACTGTGAAAACCAAAAATTATGGAGAGGCATCTTTTCAATACTATGGCCCCCGTCTATGGAACAGTCTGCCGGAGGACCTGAGGACCGCAGAGAACATAGAGGTTTTTAAGAAAAGGCTCAAGACCTATCTTTTTAAATTAGCTTTTAGTTAGGTTTTATCATGTTAATGTATCTTGTTTTTAATATTTTTATCATGTTTTAGGATTTTACACTGGATTATTTATAGTTTATTTGAATATTTTTATTCTCATGTTTTATTGCTTGTTGCTTTTATCAAATGCTCCATTTTAAATTTTTATTTATATTTTGTCATTTTTAAATCCAGTGCCTCCTCGGCTGAGTCCTCTCCCTCTGGGTCAGCTATGGTTCAGCTGCTGCGGCTCTAGGTGGGGACCTGCCTCGCCACCTTGTTGTGGTGGGGCTGGATCCTCACCTGTGATGCTGCATTAGACTGGCTATGTGGTTGTCCCCAGAGGAAGAGGACCCAACTATAATTAGTTCAACAACCAACTTTCTCCGTGCTCAGCCTGTTTTCCAATGGGTTCCATCAGTAAAAGGGGTGGGAGTTGTGAAAGGGGTTGGGTAGATTGCATGTGTGTGTTGAGGGTGGGGATGGGGGGAATCTACATTTTTATGGTTGTGCTTGTTTTTTAATCAGTTTTATTTTAATGTAAAGCACTTTGTGTTATGCTTCATAGGAAAAGTGCTATAGAAATAAAGTTTGATTTGATTTGATATATATATATCTATATATATATATATAGATATATATATATATATATATATATTTTATAGATATATATTAGATATATATATTTAGATGCCTAAACTTATATATAGATATATATATATCGATATATATATATCTATATATGGTTATATATATGGTGTCCTACATCTTTTCCAACCAACCCAGGATTGAAGCTCCTTATTAATGTACCTAATCCAGGTAATCAGTAGCAGATAAGGCAGAGTTTCTGGAAAACCAGCAGGAAGCGGCCCTCAAAGCCTGGAGTTTCTCCCCTGGACTAGAGTTTGGCGTAATGTCATCGTACAACAGTATCGTCTATACCTCAAAAATGGGCGTCACTTTAATTATCCTCACAAATACTTCATGATACACTTACTACACCCTTGACTGTAGTACTTTCCATTTTCATAACGTCATTTGAGGTGGCCGTACAAGCCTCAAGGGAACTGCAAAACACGCCTGCACTCTTAGGAAGTGACCGCTCCTCTCTGTGACCCTCCACGGACCCGGACAACCCAAAGACCCATGGCATTGATGAGTGTAGATGAAAGTGGAACCATCCTGGCGTTTTGAACTAAAGTTTAGGTCTGACCTTTTTAGGCCTGGTCACTTTGGTAAACCATTCACAAACAAAACAATCTGACATCTGAAAGTCCCTGAAAGTAGCTTACTGTTCCGGTCCAGGACGCCTACGGTTGTAAACAACTCTATGGAGATTTTGTTTTTACTGTCTAGTTTAGGAAATTCAGAGAACTCCTCATAAAGCCTTCACTTCAACCTTTATGGATCAGGATTTCTTCTCCAAACGATAGTTTGACTTTAGTTCTTTACAGATGGTGCCATTCAGTCAAATATCAGTTACAAAATCCACGTTGGCCTTAATGTCCCGGTCCGCCCTGCACACCATCTTTGTTCTGCAGTACTCATGACGGGTTTTAGTTTCGTCATTTTTCATGCAACCAATACTGTTCCTGCTCTGTCCTTTTTCTCTCTGTTTCTTAGAACCATTTGTACCTGCTATAATAGATGTCACCTGAAACCTTACATACAAAAGATGTTTTAAACAGATTAAGACATGAAAATCGGTGCTGAAAGATGCTCTTTGTGTAAAGGTTAGAGGCTTGGGCTCAGCTGATATCTAAGGCAGTTAAATACCTGAGAGTTTGTAAGGTAACACATCCGGCAAGTTTATTTTTGCAATTGAATGAATGAAGCAACACTTTTATGCCCCATAGGAATTTCCCACCATCGCTACAAAGAAAAGGAGTCCTAGTAGAAAATCAAAGTACAAACGTTGGCCCAAAAGCACAGAAACAGAGACAAAAGTGCTTGGATTTTTCTATCAAGGACATCATTTCTTTCATCATTTCATTTTCTAAATATATTCTTTAATGATCATTTTCTATGCAAATTGGAAACATAAAACAAAAGCTGAATTAACATCATTTCACTCACTGCTGGAAAGAACTTTCCAGAACTCTTCATCGTCATCGCAGATCTGACGCTTCTCCTCTTGCAGTGTTGAGTTCTGACTTGTTTCTCAGTCCTTCTTTAAGATTGGGGAGCAGGTCAATCTGCAATTACTCTACAGCACTGATACATGCATATATGCATTATGTAGTAATTCAAAACTTCAAGGATAGTTTTTACATTTACAGTGTGTCTGATTTGCAGAAGTGTTCAATGTGTTGCACTGTCAAAACCACCATCATAAATATGAACAGGCTGGACATTCATATTGAGCCTCAATAGTAATAGACATTGTAAATTGAATTTAATACATTTAAATACACTTTTTATTTCCACTGTTAATGTTCTTTAAAGTGATGAGGCTAAACTCTGCATTTTGCTTTTTAATAACACTGTTTATTTAAGTTGTTACCTTAAAGTGTTATTATTACAAAACACATTAGTATTTATTGATCATTTCACTATAATTCTGGAAAGGATGTTAAAGTCATATATCACAGTTCAATTCACAGAAAAGAGATTAAAGCATCAAGTATACAGCTTTTTGTGACAGTTCCAGCCAGATGATGCAGCAAATAACACAAAAGTCTGAAGTGAGGCCAGGTTTCAGGGATGTAACATGATCTCCAGACTGTGTATTGTACTGAGCTGCTGATACTCCAGAGAGTTCAGACATTGAGATGAAGGTTCAAGAAAAGCTTTAGAAATGAACAAATGAAGAAAGGCCATTTGACCTCAAATACAGTAGGATGGTCATTCTGAATGCAAAGCACACAGGATATCATCACAGATTGGTGCCAACTTGTACAATTTGCAATTTTTAGCACAGCTCTGACTTGAGAATGTTAAGATTCAATCATTTTAACACCAAGTCAGTTTTCTTAAAATAGAAGATGCTGTTGGAGCTCTGTCGCTGCTGTTTGCTTTGAATCTTAAGGGACCATTAAATTCATACTGTTCGATGTGTTTGTTGCTTTTTGGTCAAATGATGACCATTAAAAAAGCGCCTTATGTTCTGTCACATACAGCAGTAGGATTTCAACCTTCAGATATAACAATGTGATCTTCAGAATGTAAATCAATGCACAAAGGGAGCCGTAGAGGTAAGGGGACGCTGCAGTGTGGGTCCTCAGTGTTTGCTGTTGCATCCTACGTACACATGCGGGTGGAAATGTGGTGGAAATGTGGTGGAAATGTGGTGCACATCTCATGACTCTCGCTCCAGGCTTTTTCTTTCACAGCTCTATTCCAATATCTGACAGACTTGGTGTCATAGAGTTGCGGGCAGACACAAACTGCAACTGTGTATTTCTCATTAAAAATCCATTTTTTGAAAAGGATGCGTCACTAGGACACTAGCAAAGCCAAATCCCTCATTGGTCAAAGTTCAGTCTGGTTTAGCTTTCAACTGGTGATCAGTGGTCGTGCATTTTGTACATAGAGCCCGAAAAAAAACTTGACCTACTTTTTTGCTTCAGTTTAGGGTTGTAAATATACTAAAGTGGGTTAAAAAAAGTTGTGTGAAGTCACCGTCCATGGTGTCCCAACCACACACTCACACACATTAACCCTTTAATACCAGAACAATCACAAATGGTTAGTCGGAACAGCTAACACAGAACAGCTAACGCAGATTACTGGAGATACACTGCAGAGTGAAGCTGCCAGCAACTAAACACAGCAGCAGGTCCTGGAGATCCATCAGTTCCAGAGTCAAGTGTCTCTGGTAGCAGGAGTCAGAGTCAGCCTGGATCACGGCGCATCACTGGCCCTGTGCAGCAGGAAATGCATGTATCCTTATGCATTACCAATGACAAAAACCCACAAACCATTTCCAGTCAAAAGGTTATAGCTCCCCTTAATACACCTACAATGCGATAGGTGATATAGCAGTAGAAAGAAGTCATCTTTAGGAAGACTCTTCACTGCACACTTTCCACACTTTTCTCACTTCTCTCTCGTTTAAACTCTCACAGATCAAACCATCGAAAAACAAGTGCAGGATGAGAGAATGAAAAGAAGATCTGATCGTCATTGAGGAGATTCAACTGTAATGAAGATTCACAGCATGAAGGAGAGTGATTGACAAGGTCTACAACCAATCAGGAAACAGAACACAATCTGCTGCTTGCAAAATGACACTAAAAAGATCTGCAGGACTGTGAAAGGTGAACTGCGATATAGCAGAAAAGTGAGAAGAAAACACTGTAGAGGAATCGAAAAAGGATGATGGAAGTTCCAGATGTTTACAGTCCTGAAAACTGATCTAAACTCACAACATATCACCTCAGTAAATCAAAATGTAGACCTACTTTTGTCATTTCCTGGTCAAAACGACGAGGCAGATTGAAGACTATTTATTTTTACAACAGAAATCTAAACTAACTGATCCAAATAAATATAAACATGTCTGTTATGTGCATCCAGGTATCAGGTACAATGTATGTTCCAGATAAAAAACATAATGATGAAGAGAATTAAAGCCTTTTGACAGACGGGAGATATGAAAGTTTTGAATTTAGAAAGAATAAACACCCAAATAAACACATAAACAAATGTCGAAATACTGATATTATATAGTTTTTCAGAACATCTGAGAGTTGAATAGTATTTTCTTAAAAAAAGACACCAGATATCCACAAAGGATATAGAGATAATTTTCATTTTAATGTCAAAGAATCTAAATACGGTGTAATCCAGTCTTTCTTAAAAGGCCAGTTTCAGAAAAGGTTATCACCCTCTTAGATCTGTGGAAGCAACCACTGCTGGGCTCTGGATAGGAGCATCATTGACACTGGGTTGGATGTTTGGAACAATGCAGTAAAGGTCATCTTCATGTGATGCAACACAACTCAGAAACCCAGTGGTACTTTTGTACTGGATAAAACAAAGCAACATGCGCTGAAAGGATCATTGTAACGGAGACGTTAGACCTTTGAGCCACAATGTGGTTCTGCGTAAAGAGACTAGAACAAAGGGCAGGAACCAGAATAAAAGCAGGTGACGGGCGTCACAGACACATCAGTCCTTGGGTTGATTTGCAAGAGAGTGAGTGGATTCTTTTGTAAAGTTTTATCAAACATTTGGACTTATAGAGTTGCACTTTTATGTCAGACATTTTTTAAATATTGTTCATTTTTGTAGTTTAAGCTTTACTCGTCTTCATTTAAAATGTCTTTATTACCTTTGGGAACAAACCAACAGCAGAAACAAGAACTTTCTTTTCATCTTTCAGGTTTTAAAAGACGATCATCATCATCATGAAGCTGCTCGCTGTGTTTCTCAGAGTTGGCTGCATTCTCAGCTTGACCCAAGCCCTCCCAGTGAACTTCACCGTGCACACCGGAAGCTTCATCCTGGAGAACGGCAGCGTCACCGTGCACGCCGAAATCCCCGTCAACTCCAGCGGTCCAATCAAAGGCCTCTGTGACTTCAAGAAGCAAAACTGCTCTCCCAGACCCGGAGCACAGTGCCCTCAGTGTGACGCCAGTGGTAACTTCCTTCCAGTGCAGTGTTCTGGCTCCACCGGGTACTGCTGGTGCGTGAACGTCATCACCGGAGAGCTCGTCCCCAACTCCACTGTTCCACCAGGACACATGCCTCCAAAATGTGGTGCGTAAATCTGTTCCTCAGAGAAGACTCGCTGGTTTGCTGACACGCAGAAAAGGATTGTTGATTCCTTCCAAATGGAAATGTTGCTTTTTATTTTAGTTTGTTTGTTTATTTTTGTTATGGAGTATTCATTTTGCACAAACCAGTGTGTTTGTGCATTTGAAAAAAAGGACAAGTAACGCAACAGGATGTTGATTATTTATTTAGGAAGTAAAGAAATTAGCAGGAAAACATTTAAAGGAAATATTTATAAATGTCTTGTGTTGTGTTGCGACGGTGATGTCATGAAGCTTCAGACTTTTTGCTAAAAGCACAAAAAGCTGAGAAAAACAATCCTAAAAAGTTTAAACACTCCTGACCATTTTTCCTAAGATCCTTCTGAATTCACATTCTTACTTTAGACGGTGGATCTCAAAAATCAGTCGTTTTCATTATTTATATGGACATTTTGGAAAGATAAGACGCTAGATACTTCAGATTGTTTTTAGGGGGGGTGGGATTCCTAAGGAACTGGAGCAGACTGAAGGAACCACGAAAGCGTTGGCCTCAGTAATGTCTGTGTGAGAAGTTGGTCACTGGAGAAACAGCTCTAATAACTCAGAGCTTCAGGTCAAACCCTGCTTGTTTTCATGCCCAGCTTGCTGCTGATTTGCTGACTCAAGTCATTCCACATCTTGTTTGACTGAACACACCTGGTGTTGCTCGTCAATATGCATCCCTGGTTGTTGGCAGGGTTGGGTTTCTGTGTGTTACCACAAATATGACAGTGGAACAACTCTACTAAAGCAAACAAGGCCATGGCGTTGGCGTTAATGAAGCCGAGGCAAACACTGGCGGGCATTCCTCACACACAGGTCATAGTATGGTTAAGTACCCGTTACCTTGTGTTTGCAAGTCCATGAAAGAAGATAAAAAGTCAAATTCCTGAAACAAAAACATCTGGATGCTGTTTCTATGTCGAAATAAAGATTTGCTTGAAAAGCTAAAAGCACATTGTCGTCTGCAAACAACCAGATTTTTAGGCTTCAAAAAAGCTGAAACAACAAAAACATCTGTGACAATAAATAATCCAGGTAAGACCTCGGCCAAAATCTGATGCCATGATGGGCATGTGTTCAATCTCTTTAAGGATTAGAAAAGCCAAACAAAATGGTTAATGCAACTAAAGCATCTTTCCTGGTTACATTGTTTGTTTGTTTGTGTAGGTGAGACTAAAGACGAGGATGACTCAGATTCAAGAAGCTCTGGTAAACATCCATCCACACAACTTAATAAAAACAATGTCTGTTGTGGTGACACTTTTTAAAATCAGTTTCAGGTTAAATAATCATGTGACAAAAAGTAATTCAAACTAAAGCCTTTGTTTGTTTGTTTGTGCAGAAGAGACCAAAGAAGAGAAGGACTCAGATTCTTCAAGCTCAGGTAGACAACAACATCCACATTTAACAAACTAAAAAAAACGTCAATGCTCTGTTTTAGTGACACTTTTCAAAACTTTACAATGTGTAACATAATAAAAAATATTTGTGCAGATGAATCCATGAAGAAGCCTGATACAGAAGGTAAGAACTTGCATTCATCAAGCTCAGGTAAACAACAATGGTAAACACATTTTAGTAAAAAACATGTTTTTACAAATCCATCAGTTTTTTAAATGTACTGATGGATGGAACGGCTGTGGTACAGTGGTAGGGCGGTCAGCCTCTGATCAGAAAATTGCAGGTTCAATTCCTGCCTTGCTTGTTCAAGAATCCTGTGACAAACAGTAACCCAGAATAAATCTGACTAGAAAGGTTTACAGTCTGATCCACTGCTGCCAATGAGAAGCAAGTTAATGTTCAGTTTGTAGACAAATCCAACACGTCCAGCAATGAGGCATTTATCTAACACAGCCAAAGTGTGGTTACAGTCTTTGTTTATCTGTGCAGAAGAGACAAAGGAAGAGAAGGACTCACATTCATCCAGCTCTGGTAAACAACAACATGCACTTTTTGATGAATAAAAAACAACTGTTCTCTTTAGTGACTCTTGTATTTCCTTAAGTTGTTTTAAAAGGAAATCTTTCTTTGTGCAGACAAATCCAAGGAGCAAAAAGAAGAATCCGATTCTTCAAGCTCAGGTAAACATCACACACCCTGTGAATGTAAGAGAAAACTCTAAAGTTCACCACTTTGTTTATTTTTGTATTTTGAAGATCTAACCAAAATAATTCAACCAGGAAAACATGTGTTTTCATTGACATTTTTGAATATTCCATTTTATAATTACTAAATGATATTTACTGGAGCTTATTGCTAGAAGGGATCTGTCTGTTTAAATCTGTAAAAATAATTATCAGTGCAGATGCTGTAATAAACTATTGGTAAATCTTCACCTGCAAAGGAAACGCTGAGGAACTTGATCTCTACCACCATTTATCTATGACATCCAAAGCTCGTCCATGACTACTTTTATGGTTTGTTTGTGCAGAAGAGACCAAAGAGGAGAAGGACTCAGATTCATCCAGCTCTGGTAAACAACAACATGCACATTTCACATGTCTAAAAAAGACATTTTATTGTCTTGGTGAAACTTTTGTTTTAATTTTGTGTGTTTGCTCATCCAGACAAATCCCAGAAGGACAAGGATGAATCTGATTCTTCAAGCTCAGGTCAACGTCATCACATACTCTGTGAATTTAGAAGAACAAACTTCAAGTTCAGTCACTCGTATACCACGTTTACATGAAAGAAGATCAAACTTATTTTGTTTTCTTTTTTGTTTTTGCAGAAGAGACCAAAGAAAAGAAGGACTCAGATTCCTTAAGCTCTGGTAAACAACAGCGATACGTCCATTTTAAGTAATGAACAAACGTGTCTTTATTTGTTTTTGAAATTGCAGTTCAAAAATAATGTTTGTTTTTGCAGACAAATCCATGAAGCACCAAAAAGAATCAGATTCCTCAAGCTCAGGTAAATAACCTCAAAGTCTCTGTAAAAACAAGAAAGTTAAGGAGCTCATTTATTTATTTTATAGATGCAACCAATTGTTGGTTTGTTTGTTTTGTGTAGAAGAGACTAAAGAAGATGAAGACTCTGTTTCATCAAGCTCAGGTAAACAACAACAACAACATGCATTTTTTGATGAATGACTACACATTTTGTATTTTGTTTTTAAGAAGGCTGTTTCAGTCCTCAAACATTCCCATCAGTCAATAATAATGTTTGTTTGTGCAGACAAACCCATGAAGCATCAGGATGATTCTAAATCTTCTAGTTCAGGTAAACAGCATCAATCCGATGACTGTTTTAGGCAGAAAAACTAGAATTGATGCAACATTTTACCTTAGTTCACCTTTAAAACCTTTTTACTGTTTCTATACAGATATTTAACTTGATTGTTATGAATCATTTAAATCATTATTACAATAGAATAAATTATTGTACAGATTTCAATCTCAAAATATGGGCATTTGAGGAGATTTTTTGAATGGTGGCGCCACCTATAGAGCAGCAGCAGCATAACACTGAGGTTTACATTTATTAGAAGCTCATATTAACATAAAAAGTGGACGATAAGTCATGTTTTTTTACTCATGAGAGGTTCATGATCTGTTTAAGGAGGACATGAAAGTTTAAGGGACAAATGAGAAAATGTTTAGACTATCTGACGTGGTGACCTCTGAAGGGATCAACTGACAGACTTAAAAACGATTATATAGTCATTTATGAAATGATGACCTAAAGTATAAACCAACAACTCTCACCAAAGATAACTGTTTTGTAGAAGAGGACGCCGGCTGCCCTCATGACTGGACTCGCTTCGACCAGCAGTGCTTCGTCTTCATCGACAGCCCGAAGTCGTGGGCCGAAGCAGAGGTGAGGCTTACGGGACGGAGATGGAGACTCAACTTTTATATCTGTCAATCAAAGAGAACGAGGAGAAACTAACCAAAGCCGCCTCCTCCAGTCTTACTGTCAGTTTGACGGATCCAACTTGGCGTCGGTCCACAGTTATGAGGAGAACCACTTCCTCCAGTCTCTGACCAGAGGAGACAGCCATAACTTCCCCGAGGCCTGGATCGGAGGAACCGACACCATGCATGTATGAGGAGCAGTTTTTCAATCTTTGATCATGTCTTTCTGAATGTTTTCTGACACAGCTTTGCGTTTCCACAGGATGAGTCTCTAGACATGGTTGTTTGGGAAACCAGACCTTTGTCATTCAGGGTTAACATACCTGATTCTGGCTCAGACTGTCATCCTCACAGTGTTTTTATGTGAATGTGTGTTCGTGTGGATGTTTATGGTGCGTTTGTGTGAACACACAGTTGGGTTTGTGGACCTGGTCTGACGGCTCAAAGTTCCTCTATGAAAACTGGAGCGACAACGGCAAAGACGGAGACTCTCACCGCTGCTTGAAGATCAACTACGATTGTAAACACACAAATGCACACAAATATAAAATACCAACAATCAAGATATGAATTCTAATATCTTGTGCTAAATGTAGCATTCAAGCATTAGTAACATTCAAATGGATTTATCATGAAATGAAGAATAAATGCAGATTGAAGCAAAAGGAAAGAAAGAAATCTTCAAGCTTTTTTCAAGCCGCTCTTGTTTCATAAAGTCGTTTTTTTTTTCAATGATGCAGGGAAAAGATCAACCACTTGGTGGCAGTAAAGATCTAAACATTGCAGCAGCTCAGACTAGAGCATCCTCTGTCTTTGGGATTGTCACCGCTCGATTGGATAAATCAGCCGTTTGATGTAATCTAAGCATTGGTTTCAAGAGAATGTTGTGTATTAGTAAAAGTAAAACTAGCCATGAATTCTATGTTAAAACGTACAGAACTGATATATTTATTTTAGCACAAACTCCAAAGTCAAACCTAAATGTGGGATTTAATACACAATTTTCAGATTCTCAAGTTTGACTTTATTGGTAAACAGTCAGCCGCTGTTTTCTTATTTTTAACATCTGTTGCTCACTTTGCTTTAAAGCTAAAAATGGAACAACTTGACAAGCTTTAGGACACTTTTATCTGTTGTAGAAATGTCTTCAAGCCAAACTGACACTGCAGTGAAATCTTTCGTCTTTTCACTTTGTTTTTCTGTCTTCTGCCTGCAGATGAGTTCAAATGGACGGCAGCTCGCTGCTCCGATTCCCTCCCTTTTGTCTGTTCCAAGAACGTGGAAAAGGAGAAAGAGGAGTAAAGCCGCTATAAAAATGTGAATGTATCCTCACCACCACCAGCCCTTTCAACAGTTCCCCAAATACTTTTTTTCTTTACTTTTACTTCATTATAAATAATCTCAAAGAAAGGCAAATGTGTCCTTTCCAACAGTGTGAGGTTTTCCTGAGGATTGTACGACATAGACATGTAGGAACGGTCATTGAAACCAAATAAAAAGTTGCATGAAAACCTGGCTGTGGCATTAATGATGAATCCATGAACGATGTGTTAATCTGACAATGGAACATAGAAAAGTGGATGATATTTCTACCTCAATAACATCTCATGAGGTTCAGAGTTTTCATAGAAAACATACTTTTGAAAAGAATTCTGGGCCAAATGTAAGTGAAGAGAAGATTTTCAGGGACAAAAATGGTTTCTTTAAAAACGTGTTCTACATCAGGACGTATGTACAGTTTCTGTAGCCTTTTTTTAAATGAGGGAAACTCAAATTATATATTTTGTTTTCAAAACATAATTTTACCATACCAAGAAAGGAACCTTTTTTTCAAATTCACTAAATTCGGTGAGAAAATGTTTTATTTTGGAAACTAGGTCTTAACTGTTGGCAAGAGCGATACGATACGGATCACCGTACGAGACATCTCATAAAACGATACGCATCACAATACACACCATAAAAAGATACGCACCACAAAACGATATGCATAAAAATAATGATATGCATCACAACAGGATCCGCATCACAAAACAATACACAACCGTGACACAGTTTGAACTTTTTCCAGGTTTTCCCACATGTTCTTTCTCATTTAACCTTTTAGGACAAACGTTCTCTCCCTTTTTGTCTGTGTTGTTTTGCACAAACATTTCATTTGTGGGGCTGAGGTCAGTTGAGTCAGACATGTACCGTTCTCTGAGTTGTTCTCTTTTCCGAATAAGCTGAGTTATTCCCTCGCACGGATCACTCCCATTTTCAGTAAATCTCGCCTGCTCTTTGCTCCCTGACTGACTGATGGAACCAAACTGACTCAGGCTAAACAAACTGTCCCAGCAGACAGCGACCCACGCTCAGATCGATCTGACTTGGGGGCAGGGGGGCAGATCCAGAGGATAAAAGCTCATCTCCTCAGTTTTTGGGAACAGAAGAGAAGGAAGGAAGATGATGAAAACGCCACTGCTGCTGCTGGTGTTCCTGTGCGTCGCCTGGGCTCAGGATGTGCTGGAGTACGACGACTATGATTCAGTAGGTTTTTTTTTCTCACCGTTCCTTTTCACTTTTATGCTAAAAAAGTGGTTGAAAATTTAAAAATTGTCAATCAAAAAAACGTTAGCTGGAAAGTGTTTTACTGTCTTGAATGACAATTTGAAACATTTCAAGACCATTTTTTTTCCTGAGATTTGATTATGTTTGATTAACCTGACATTACTATTCTGTTAGAGTTCTATAGAGTGAAATTAATGTTCAATTTTTTATAAATATATTTGGAAAAAATGTAACAAAATCTTTGTTTTTGTCAATTTTGTTGATTTTGGGACTTAAGGACATAAGTACCACAAAAAGCAGCATTTTTTTTCTTTTTAAATGTATGTTTAATGTGAAGCTGTTACTTGTTTTTTAAGACTAAAACAGCCATTTGAATAAAGAGAAAGCATAAAGATTAAGGCAACGGTTACATGATGAGAACCAAAATCTGCTCTTATATCTGTTCTTTTCTTCTCCACAGGACAACCCTCTCAAAAAAGCTAATCAGACGGTAATTTTGAACAGACTTAATCAAAAAGCCAACCTTTTGACGTCTTCTGTGTTAGATCATTTGTTCATATTTTCTCCCTGTAGGTGGAAGGAGCGGACGTAGACGCTCGTGGTCATCGGCCGCTGCAGGGAGGCAGGGAAACGTACAGCAACCGTTATGTTCCTCCCCCCATCTCCGGAGGCAGCAGGTGGTTTGAACTAAACACCAGAGCTCAACGAAAACTTGATCAAAAAGGTTTCACTGACATGCTTTGAATTCAAAAAGGAGAAGGAACCCGAGAAGAGATTTATGATCTTTGGTGGTTCCGCTCATGGGTCCATGATATTTGGGTGAACTCGGACCATTGAATGATTCTAGATCCTGATGGTTAAGAACCAGACCATTCTAAAGCAATCGCTCCCGGTGGAGAACAGGATGGAGAAGAGCCGGCGAGCCATCTAGAAAGCAGAGACATTTCATGAATTTAAGGATTGAATACATGATTGTGATTGGCTGAGAGAAGAGGTGGGCTATTTAGCTTTTGGTTCAAAATGAAGATCTAATTAATAATCGTGTGTAGACGAATGTAACAACCTGAGGACGAGTAAGTAAAGTACATCTGCATCAAAGGAGTTGAGATGAAGACAAGAAAGGAATCCTTTCATTAGAGATTGTCTGTCTTTTTTATTTGAAACTTTATTTGTAACTTTTTAGCATTTTCTTTTGGTGGTTTTCTCAAACAATTTATGATAAACCTTTGTGCAGGTCTAGCTGAAACATAAAGATGCTACAATCTGTTGATGTTTTGTTAAGGGTATGTTGATGGAGTTTTGTGTTTCTGTGTGTCAGATGAGACCCACATGGTTAAGAACTCTACCTTGAGTTTTAGGAATACTTTATTGAAACTGTTTGGCCAAAAGGTAATCAGTTGACTCATTCTATGAAAAAGTTGGATGTGGGTCTTAATGTCTATATGAGTCTGAAAGTTTGAAGTCATATTCACTCTTTCCTCTGTTGATGAAATATAGGGACACAGTTGAGTTTGACTGGCTGACTGAAATCAGTTTATCTCAATTAGTTTGTTTGGAAGTTCCATATACAGCATCGTTTTCTGTCCAGCAAAAGCCTGACCATACAGGAAGAAATGACACAATAAAATCTTTATGTTTTTTTTTGTTTAGGTATCGTGGACGCCCCACCGCAGCCCCTGTTGGAGGCCAAAAAAAGCAGGAAAAGGTGCCTCAACCTGATTCTGGAGGATGTACGCATGCATCTGACGAAATGGTTAGAAAACATACAATCCAGTTTCCTTTGAAAGTCATATTCAAGTTCAACTCTTTCTGTTAAAAGTCATTGGGTCTACGACCAAGCATTTGGTAAGAGCTGCAAAAACATCCTCTTTTTCTTCTCCACTAGGGTGTTTTATGTCCAACTGGCTGTGAACTAAAGACCACACTGATTAAGCAAGAAAAGAATGTCAAGCTGGTAAGTTTCAGGACAACAAAATGATCCGTATCTACTTTAATTCATAGTTCTAATTCTGGTGGTAATTATTGCTTCTAGGTCATTAATGAGCTCAAGCCAGAACTTGATGAATTGTCCCAATCCTCAAACAGGATCTTTGATTACGTCAATGGAATGTCGGATTCTTTGAGAGAAAGACAAAGACTTGTAACAGGTGAGACAAAACAAATGGAAGTGTCTGCTGTTGCAGAAAACTAACAAGTCTTTCCATCACTGATGCTTCCAGACAACAACAGGGTGGTGGTTCAGTTTACTGATCAAGTGGAGGAGAACCATATCTACATCAAAGAAGTCGTGGACACAGTTTTCCCTTCCAACATCCGAGTGCTTGAGGTGAGCAGAAACTGGAATCACCCTCAGAGCTGGCTTGAGTCCAACAGAGGCAGATGAGCAGATCAAGCTAAAACTTCTGATGTCTCACGACTGCAGGGGGTTCTGAACAAGATCAGACAAAAAATCCAAAAGCTCGAGACAGCCATTCAAGCACAGAGGGAGAAGTGCACGGATCCGTGCACTACCAAGTGCCCCATACCGGTGGTATCTGGTGAGTAGAGACGGCACGAGAATTCCATTCATGTTAAATGTCATGGATTGGAATGGTAACAAGGATTTAACATGCCAAAAATAAATATTTTTTCCCTTTGGGATCCAGGTAAGGAGTGTGAGGACATCTACCGTCGTGGTGGAACAGAATCCCAAATGTATATGATCCAGCCTGACCCTCTCTACCCACCATACAAAGCCTACTGTGATCAAACAACCCAGAATGGAGGTGAAATACACCGCCGCAGCAACCAGGTTCAGCTTAAAAGCCAATAGTGTTTTCAAGTGCTTTCATTTTTCTAGGATGGCTTTTAATCCAGAACAGGCTTGATGGCAGTGTGGACTTTGGTCGGCGCTGGGATGAATACCGTCGTGGTTTTGGCAACATTGCTTTCCCCGCAAGCAAGGGTCACTGTGAGACTCCTGGTAGGAAGTTCTTCATTTTTAAACTCTTCACATAACTTCTAGTTGTTGATGTCCAAAGCTGACTATCATACCATCTGCCCTCATCATGTGACAGGTGAATACTGGCTGGGTAATGAGCGCATCAGTCAGTTAACCAAGATGGGTCCTACTGAGGTTCTTATTGAAATGCAGGACTGGGAAGGAACCAAGGTGAATTATTAATGATCTCAGGCTATTGAAATGCTTTTTTGTTAAACATAGGTATAGATGTCAGTTTGTTTTATTTAAAAATTCCTCTTTCTAGAATATTTTTGAAACAGTAAAACTGCCAGATGTTGTTTTACATAAAAAAACCTTGAAATCTGATATTTCTTTAACAGTTACCTGTAATTTATTTCTACCTTCAGGTCCATGCCAAGTACAGCCGCTTTACTGTCCAGTCAGAAACGTCCAACTTTGTGTTGGCTGTTGATGGCTACTCTGGTAATGCCGGCAACTGTTTCCTGAAGGGATCCCTGGAGCTCGTTGGGGAAAATCGTACCATGACAATTCACAATGGCATGATGTTCAGCACCTACGACAGAGACAACGACAACTGGTACGTACAATAAGTGACCTTAATCAAATCAAATTAAATCAAACTTTAAATAAATACATGTTTTTTGTGCTTTGAGCAGCTCAATTGTTGGGATTTAAAAAGTTGGGGCTTGTCCGGGATGTCATTTTAGAAAAAGGAACAAAGTAGAATAAAAACAACTTCGTCAATTCATTGGCAATCTTTACATAGACCTTATAATTACAGTCATTAAAGTTGGGTGTCTTTTTAGAAACCATGAAGGACAGCGAACTCCAAGGACCAGGGTTTAGAAACACTGTTTACTCAGCAATAAAATAAATACATTATCTCAGAGCTTTGTGATAACACAGATTTTTTTTCTTTATTATTTACAGGAACCCTGGTGATTCGTCCAAGCAGTGTGCCAGAGAGGATGGTGGTGGCTGGTGGTACAACCGCTGCCACTCAGCCAATCCCAACGGGCGATACTATATAGGCGGTCCTTACACAAAGCACATGGCAAAGCATGGTACAGACGATGGTGTGGTGTGGATGAACTGGAAGGGCAGTTGGTACTCGCTAAAGGCCATCAGCATGAAGATCAAACCATTCTTCGTCTCTCAATAATTATCCAGTGTCGACACAAACAGACAAGAAACATTCAAATCTAAAAGACACTTGAACAACAGAAAGAAAGACAAAAAAAAAGAAAAAAGCAACAAACGGAAGCCAGGAATTTGAAAAGAACTGTGGACCAAACAATCATGTTTGCAGATGACACCAACTTTGTAAAGAGACCAACCGGTTTTATGAGTGTGCTTTGAATTGACATTTCTTGTTTAGTGTGACAACTGTGAATGCAGACAGATTAACTAAACTGTCGGACGCTACACAATAAACATATTGTGGAACATACTCTCAGGTCTGGGGGTTGAATTTTAGTAAGAAGTTATGTATATTCTCCAAGTAATCTTGCACCACATTGCAATGACAGCAAGAAACAAATGAACAATATTATCAATGTGTGTTTTATTGAAGAGCATATTTTGAGAGATCTCAAGGAGGAGAAAGATTTTTTTTGACTCAATTATTTCTCCTTGTAATTCTATCAACAATTTGTATTGAAAATTTAAGTTGGGCTCATTTGTAAAAACATATTTTAAAGACTACATAGGAATAAAATAAAATAGAAATACATTTTTGTCAAAAAAACTGTAACATATATATGGAGCAATTGTTACCAAATGCATATAATGAAAAAAAACTCATTTAATTGTAAGAAACAGTTCAAGAACAGTTCACAAATATACATACAGTTAAAGAGTTGGTGGATGTAGATCAATCACAAGAGGAGGGTAAGTTTATTGGCGACCAAAGAAGTTGCATCTTAACACTTCGTACTATTTGTAGACATACGGAAAAAAACACAATGTTCCACAGAAGCACAATACTTACAAGATGGCGCCTGACATCATCGGTCAGAAGCAGAAATTGTACAACTTACCCTTCACCCAAAAGTGCTCAGAATAGAAAAAAAACCAAAAAACCTTTATTAAAGTTTAAAATTAGAAAAACTAGAACTGTAGGGTCAGCAGTTGAAATAAAGTTTATCTTGAGTGATTTGGGGGGGACTTCCAGTTCTGGCTATGGATGTCTGCAACCACGTCCTCTTGCAGGAGGGGCTTGAAAAGCAGGAATGCTCAAAGTTCAGTATTAACTTTTCATTTTCTAAAGTTTAAGAAACTTCAGTTGAGTGTTGACAAAAGCCTTTTCGTCTTTGTTTTGATCATTTTGAAAGGAACGTTTTGGGTTTTACTGTCAATCTTCTTGCTCATTTCTGTGGAAAAAAAATATTTTTCTTTGTAACAATCTCAAACTATTCACACATTTGACCAAATATTACTGTCAGCCCTTTAGCTTTAGCGATGACGTTCTTTTGACCACCGTAACTCTTCAACCGCTAACGCAGTTGATTTAATTCCAGTGCATTCTGAAGTGGGTAAGCAACGTTTCACAATAGTGAAGCATTTCTGAAATCCACACAAACCAGTTCATTTATGATGTATCAAAATCCATTGCAATTATATTGATGGCATAAACGGTTGGAGACATACGGTCATTTAAAGAATGTGTGTTATTTTGCCATTGCCTGCAGCATCTGTGGAGTAAAGGGTTAAACTAAAACATTAAGTAAACATAAGGAATGAGCAGAAACCCCAGCTTATAGCATTTGCTGATAAACATTTTTATTTAATAAAAAAAGTTAAAAACAGATAAATAAAAATGTTAAGCTACGTTCACACTGGACAGGAACAAACCACAACTATTAATTTCTCCCTCGTGATCAATTTTCAAATAGTACTTTGCTGAATTGAAAAGGACAACCCCCAAACGTCGCTGCCAAATCTGAGTCCCGGCCTGACAGGTCAAAAACCAAACCTGGTTTAACTTTCAAAGTGTGTCCATTGGCCGCAGGTTTTGTACATAGAACCTGAAAAACAGTCATAAAATGTGTGTTGTTACTCGTGAACACAAGAGATTTGAATGTGGAAACCTGAAACGTACCAAACTTGTCACTGAAAATGTTTGCTTGAACGCGCATTGCTGAGGGTGGTGTGAACGTAGTTTAACTTTAAAGACTGTAAGAGCTGCAAAAGTCTCCTTAAAGCTGCAATAAAACGATATGCTCCATAAATAATATTACATTTATTAATCATTGGTTCTTTCGGAACCAGCTGACATGCTGGAACTCCTTTGGTGGTTCAGTCTTATAAACCCGCCCTCAGATGTTCATTCCACCTCATTGGATTCCTCTTCCAGCTTCTCCTCCAGTGAGAACTGGTTCAAACTGATGTCCTCAAACTGGGTCAGCAGTTCTTTCCGCACCATCGGGATGGACTTATAGTCCGGAGATTGTTTCCGGCTGCTTTCCAAAGGCTGTAGCTTGATGTGTTTCACAGCTCTGGGTGGAGGAGAGGCTCTGCTCCTCTGGTGGAGAGCCTCCAACATGGAGTCACTTTGGAGCTCCTGGTAGCGGTGATGATCGATGCTGAATGGCGTTCTGGACTGACAGGACCCACCGCACGCCCGTAGCAATATGTCAACGTCCACCTGTAAGACAGAACAAAGATGTCACAACACGCTGCGGTGAAATTCCATGACACCTTCAACGGGTTTGACCATCGTCTTTGAACGTGTTTTTTTGAACAACATGCAATGCAACAAAGTTTGTTTTATTTTTCATTAAAAGATTTTGAAAGTCATGACCAAACATTTTGGTATAAGAACAGTTTTTAATTTGACTCTTAAACCACAAGATCCAGCTTTGTTTTGCTGCCAATAACCCAAACTTTTTACCAAAACAAAACAAAGATGTACGTTCGTGTTTTACTCACATTTCGTAATTTAAAACTCAATGTGGCTTCAAGTATTGCAAACTTTCATGTGCATTTTGCAAGACGTCATTTAGGTGTATTGGTTAATGTTTAATAGTTTGACATTGTGCAGAGGTAGAGCGCTCAACCTGTGATTGGAAGATTGCAATCAGCCAATTGAGTTTAGTTCCCACCTTGCTCACCCAATTTTTGAAATAAACATCATTTTTCTGTTGTCAAAGTACAATTAAGATCATTAGAAATTGTTTATTCCTATAATGTTTGCGGCTCACCTCTGTTCGATACAGTTCCTCCACTTGTTTCTTTACGCTGCTTCTCAACTCCTTCATTTTCAGATCCAGAACCTTTGATTTTTCCTGAAGTGACGTTAGTTTCTCTGCCAAAATGTCGGCACGAACCGCAAACCTCTGCTCAGACACTGGACACAAATTCCTGTATGACTTAAACTTTCTCCCTTCAACAAGTCTGGTCATTTTCAATCCAACCAACTAGAATCAAACTCACCGTATCTGTTGACGAGAACTCTGCGATGGTTGTTGTAGACGTGCGTCATCCTCATCATGGACTTCTCAGCAGCTTCCTCAAGCGCCTTTGCTGTTTCACACACAGTCTGCAGTTTGCTGTCTACGTCCATTTCCATTTGAGAAATCAAACCCTGCAGTCTGCAGCCGGATGGACATTTAGAAACCTGTGGAGCAACACATCAAGGACAGGAGAAAAAGACGTGCATTACATTTTCACAATGTTACAGTAAAAAATTGCGAGCAATAAAGGAACAACACTTTTGTGAACGCCATCCACAACTTGTAATTACAACATTCTTTTTGCAAGTAGCTTCCTGGGGATGCTTGACATAGACAAAAGAGGACAGGAAAGGGGCCTAAAATTGTAGTTCAGTGGATATTTTTCGAAAGTTCAAGTTTGAGGTTGTGATGGGGTTACATTTTTGCTGAATTGCAGAAAACAGTCTTGTCCTTCAGTCCTGGACCTAAATTCAAATGTTATTGGATTGACCTTTTGTGTTTCTATGGCATCTTTTTTTAGCTTATTTTCCAATACTTGAAAATATTCAACGTATTTAAAAAACATAATAATCTAATATATTTTCTAAATTAATGTAGTTTGACAGTTAAAGTCATTTGTTGACAGTCGGATGTAGAATTATCAGCACAAACAGGAGCATTCTGCATCTCCTCTTACCCAGTCATCATCTGAGCACAGTGAGGGTTTTGCTGAACACTGAGGTGAGCCGTGACCGGGGGGGTTCCTGAAGATCTGGGGGGCGTCTCGCCTCTGCTGTTTGAGCCTCAAACATGCTGCAGGAAAGCAAAACCAGGTCAGGTTACCTTCAACTGAGCCCCAGTTCATACCACACCGAGGGTCTGGGGTCACCAGAGGAAGCGGTCAAAGATCCTCTTTACTTTAGCGGCTTTGAAATGTTGCTCTGCATTGATTTATCAAACATCCCTGCACACAGGTGGATCATGGAACACAGCTGTTGGTTTGTTTTTCTATCATTTATTAAACTTTTATTGATTTACGTTTTTCTTATATGGAATAAACAAAACGTATGTTTTAGTAAAGAACCGTATCGCTCAATCCTTTATTGAATAATATTTTAAAGAGCAAACAGTTGTCACTTTTTAAACTAAGGAAAGCAAAATCATCACAAATATACATTTAGAAAATGTTCAGTTTCTTAAAAACACTTTTTAGTAAATAAATAAATAACTTGGAACAGTTTTGTTTTAAATGTCTTTGGGTTGTTGTGGTAAATGTGAGCAGAAACATAATTAGCATTTCTCTAAAAGACAGTTCATGGATTCTCTTCAACCCTTTTGCTCTCACAGATGGGATCAAGTTATGAAATCTTTACTACTGAATATGCAACATTTTTCTCCATGAAACGTCAAAAGAAACGTTTTCTGAACAACAAATCTAATGAAAAATAACCAAATATACAAAAAATATTCACAAAATATTTTTTACCATCAAATAATGAACTTTTTACTGTTTCTTTTTATGGTTTAGAGCAGGGGGTGTCCAGACCTTTTGCCAAAAGGGTTAAATTAGTAAGATGCACTTTTTGTTATGAGATGCTTTTCATTTCTTGAATCATTTTAACCCAAATTATTGTAAAGTTCTGATTTGAAGACCAGAAAATTAAATATGGTTACATATCATTCCTTAATTAAATGATTGTACTTTTAAATCAAAATCTTGTAAACAGAAAAACAAAACATTATTATTTTCAGAAATACCATTGTGGTTTTGTACAGAGAAACAGATAAATCTGTTCTTCTCATTTGATCCTTAAAGCTCTGAAGGTCAAGTAGCCACAGGTTTACAATGGCTGTAATTGAACGTAATTTTGACAATCTCAACAAGAAATCTAGAAAGAGATGGAGATAAAGAGAGACAGACAAGATTTATTCTGGATTTGTAGTCCAGTCTTTCATAAAAACAAATTACAATACAGGTTTGTTGCCAATAGTACACATGATAAAAAGAAACATAGAAATTGGTAATTAGCAACCTATGAACTTAACAAATAGGTCTTCCAGCATTTTCATATATATGAAATATATATGAAATATATATATGAAAATGTTGGTACCCCTCAGTTAAAGAAGGAAAAACCCACAATTCTCACTGAAATCACTTGAAACTTACAAAAGTAACAATAAATACAAATTTATTGAAAATTAAATAATCAAAATAAGCCATCACTTTTGAATTGCTGATTAACATAATTATTTAAAAAAAAACAAACGTGTATATATACATAGTGAGATTAATCACTTTTAAATGGAATAACGAATCACAATTCAAAAGTTTAATCCTTTTTTCCTTTTTTTTTGTTCAAAGAAAGAAAATGATTAAATATTACAATCAATAAGAAAAAAAAAACATTTAAAAATATGTTGAAAAACACCCAATTTACCATAAGAAATAGAAGTTTTTGTAGCTTCAGTTCTTGTGAAATTCGTGATTTATGGGTAAAAAAACAACACAGCCAGAGCAGCTAGAGTGATTACTCAATCTTTATTGATGAAACAAAGGTTATTTATTGATCCACAGAGTTAAGTAATTTGAAAAACATCAGTTTAGGAACTTTGGACTCATAATGCTAACAAAGGTGTCCCTGTCAAACTGGCCAACAGCGTCAGGACGGTGCCAAATAGGTCTTAATGAATAAAAACTGCCTTGACTCATTTGTACACCAAAATACATGGAATGTCTTTAAAGAAAATTGAGCTTTTTTAAAAAAAATGTTGCAGTGTCCTTTCCAGTTAAAAAGTGGAGGATCGGATGAACATGCGAACATTTTTCAGACTGTATTTGACGGGTTTGAAAGTCGACCACACCACTCCGTTCTCTGCCTTATACGCCGTGTTTGTTTCTGGATCATATGTGCCTTTATAATACATCCCATTTAAATTAGCAGCCTGGCAGCTGTTGTACCACCACCCGCCCCCATACACCTCAGCACAGTTCTCCTCCCAGTTGTCATTGTCTTTGTCAAATGTACTGAATTTCATGCCATTGTGAGTCACTTCAGAGGCTTTATCTGACTTTGGTGCGGCCAGAGAGTCCCCGGCGTCTCCTGTGTATCCAGAGACGTGCAATGGATAGCCCTCCTCCTCTGAGCCTACCCTCACCGTGTACTCTGCGCTAGCTTTGCCCCCCTCCCAGTCCTCCAGCTCCACTTTCAGCATGGTCTCGCCCTGACTTGTCAGCAGGTGGAGGTTCTGATTTCCTAGCCATAACTCGCCTTTACCCTGAGCATCAACTGAGCCAAACCCACCGCGGTAGTCGGCCCAGGTGCGGTTGTAGCTAAGAGCTCCACTCTCCCTTTGCTGAACTAACAACCAGCCCCCCATCACGCCCTCCTGCAGGCAGAAAACCTCCACCACCGGTGTGGAGTCAGCGCCGCCGGGTTTGATTTTAAACAGGCCATTTGTTTCCCCTTTCAGGTGCTTCTGGTTGGCTTCAACACAATCTGTAAACAAGGAGGGGCACACAGTAAACCGCGAGTTAGCGTGGAGAAGCGTCCCCCATTTTCTATCCTACTTACAATCAGGCTACAGGAACGTTCTAAGACTCTTGGCCGGGTTCTAAGGCCCTACTGGTTTAGTCACAAACAAAACCAAAGCTACCAATAAGAAGACGTTTGGAAACCTGGGATTAAGTAAACGTTTGACCAGGTCAACTAGCAGATTAAGTTGTGTTGTTGTAAAGAATGCTGAAGTAGAACTCAACAAACGCTTGTGTTCTTTTATTGAATTTATTTAGCAAGGAGAGTAACAGGTGATACAGCAGCAACTTCAGCTGTTAGCAAACAAAGTTAGGCACAGTTAGCATGTGGCTACAACCCTGTTAACAAAGCTGAAAAAGTAAAAGAAGTAACAGAAGGCTTAACGGTCTTAACGTCTTAATTTTCTTTGTTTGCACCTCTTGTTTTTGGGAATTCTAGCCATGAATTGATTATAGTAAAGGATGTAAACTCCTAGACCAAACAAGACAATATCATTAACTTCTCGTGTGGATGCTAATGCTAGCTAACAAGCTGAAATTTGCTCTCTAGCTAAATCCTTCTTTCTCGACTTTTCAGATTTTACTCCAAGTCAGTGGTTCTGGTACCTTTTCCTACATAATCGGCCTGCCGCTCGATGTCCCCGCTCTTTACACTCCGGGCATGGAAATCCGGAACATCATCCTCTGCGTTGTCGGTCATGAAGGCTCCAAGGTCGATCCCAACGTCGCCCCCAAATGGATTTCCTAAAATCGTTCCTTTGCCACTGGTGAAGCCAGTTTTGGTTGCGTGGCTCAGACTGGGGAACAAGGAACTCATCCCACCCTTGGTCATATCATTCCCTTGGCACTCAGGTCCTCCTTCAGTTACTGTCTCGTACCGTTCTACCGGCCCATCCTTTGTGTGAACCACAACTTTTTTCATTTGAGTTGTGCAGCTGACAGATTTGGTGGTCACACTGCCGGTACTGGGCTGACCGAAACCTTCAAAGCCTCCTAACCCATCAAAAAAGTCCCCGTCACCACGTCCTCCAAGCTCAGTGATGGACTTAGACGGATTGGAGGAACCAGAGGTGGAGGGGGATGATGGTGATGAAGATGACAAAGAAGTACCTGGCTCTTTGGAAATAGTTGCAGGAGACGAGCTGGAGCCTTCCTCCTCCAGGACAAGCTTAAGGGTTTTAATCTGAAAAGAATTACAGAGAAAGAGTCAGCATTAGCCTTCAGCATTCCAAGATATTGGAACATCACTATCCACTCCCACTTTTTATTTTCCTGACGGTTCTAATTGCAAAAAACCTTGAAAAAATATTTATCACTTTTTAAAAACTCAACTCATCAGGGATAGGAAGTTACACACACTCTCCAAATAACCCCAACCCTTCAACCGTTTATACAAATAATGCAATTTGTATTGTTTTACATTTTCAATATTGGTAGTTTTTACAGTAATTTGTTCTGGTAAGTTGACAGACATTATAAGTAAGTGGTTCCCAACCCCTTGGCCCGTAAGACAGGTGGTAACAATCAGCAGAGAAAAATAACACAACCTTAATATTTTTTTTCTTTTAATTGATAATCTGATTCAGAAAAAAAGTTTCATTTTGGAAAACTCCTGGATGCTCTCCACCTCATCCGACTCATTCTGACTACTCACCCATGTTGTGAGTAAAAATACTTATGATTAACTAGTTTTAACAAATTGGGAATTTTTTTGGACTTGTATAAATTTAATATATAACCTTAATAATGTGATTTTGACGCATGTCAAGTCGTTCGGTCACGTGCTGAAAAACCACTTTCTTACACTGGTTGCACCTACCGCTATATGGAAACCCCCAAGCTAGCAAAGTTAACAAAAAACCAACGTATTTGGAAAGAGGAAACACAGGAAAAGTCTTCGACTTCAAACTAAATGCTGCATTTAACAGAGAAAAACCAGGAGTCTTTATTCCAAATATGGATTTGCAGTGACAGTTGTTCCCACATCCACATCCCATAATAATTTTGCAGAATATTCAGCAATCGGCTGTCTACTGTTACGAGGATGCTGCTAATAAAGTTATTCAAAGAGTGAATTCACCATTATTTTAATATTTTGAAAATACGAGTTGTAGAAACAAATTTTTTTGTGTATCCATCTCATCTTAAAATTCTGATGAGGCTGCAGTTGGAGGATTAAAATAAACTTTACCCTCAAAAGTTTAAGGAAACTGGAGGCTTCAGCCTCGTACAGAGCAGAGCAGATCTGGTCTGTACAGAACATCTCTACAGAATACTCGTGTGAAAATTGTCTGACATTGAAGAGGTCTATTCCATTCCTGGTTCGTCTATGATGGGCAAAAAAGGTAAACGTGTTTGTATTAAATTTACCCTTCCCAGTCAACTGATTCATCCTTTAAGACCATAGATCTTTACGTTTAGGATAATTTTGTGAAGCTACTCAAATGTACTTTCAATGTTATTTGTAGAGAACTGAGACATAGTTTACTGTTACAGATACCATTTTCCATGGCTGGTAGTTGACTGTTTATGGTGTCCATGTGTACGGCGTTCCCTCGTTTAATGTGGGCGTTTCCTTCTAGAAATAACCCACCATAGATGAATTCTCCACAGTAGGATTCTAGATGTTTTAAGGCTGTAAATCTGTTTACTGCACACTACTGCACGCTTTTTTAAACTCTCAGAGATCAAACTCTCATTGAAAAGTATCATAGAATGAAAACAAAGATCTTATCGCGATTGAAGAGTTATGTAAATTTGGCAAACTGAGTCGCATGCTGTAGAGGAGATACAGCATGGAGGAGATTGATTGACAGTCTCTACACCAATCAGGAACAGAACACAATGTACTGTTGAGAACAAACAAACAAAAAAAAAAACAAACATGTAAAATTGCACAAACAATGCTGCCAAAAAGTGCAACCATGAAGGTGAACCCCGGTATAATGAGGAACCTCCATGTACCTTCGTATTTACTGACCGGTGTGTTTGTGATGGATAAAGAGCTCTCACCATATTTAAACATTTTCCCCCGAAACAGCAGCAGATTCTGAAAGCAGGAAAGCAGCTTTGGACCGAAAGGCAACACTTGCTAAAGTAATGTTACAAACGCAGCTAAATTTCTAAGGTCAAGCGTTGAATGTGGTCAAAGCGCTGCTTTTCTCTGTGTGAGTAACAGTTGGTTTACTCTGACTGCATAAACACTTCACTACTGTAAAGTTTTGCATTTTAGCCGAAAGCTGCTTTTCTCAGCATCAGAATCTGTTGGAATTACTTTAAATGCGTAAACGGTTGTCGAGTTAAGGTAGTCGAAAGAATGTCAACACTGGAGCTACAGCTCTGGTGGATACAGGTTAAGACCTATATTTGTTAGAGGTGTAATGATTCATTTTAACAGTTCGATTCATTTGATAAAATGTGGTTGCTGATACCATCGATCCAGGACATCTTTAGCCAAAAATTCAACCAGTGTGACTGCTGTTCTGTTGCATTTTTGTGGTAAAACGGTGCTTACGTCGCTGAACAGGTCCTGTTTCTGCTGACCCTTTACAGCCTTGGTTTTGTAGATGCTGTCCACCAGCACGTCCTGCAGCGGCCTGCTCTTCATCACGTAGAGCGTTCCCGCTGCTTCGATGTTCTGTGGCGACTGCGAGTCCAGCTGTGCTACCTGTCGGACACAGAAAAGTTCCAAACCAGATCTGCTCATTGACTCGGTGGAACCGAAGAGGTCCTGACCTGCTTTTCCAGGGTGACGTAGCTCTCCCGGTCCACCTGGTACTCGTGGTAGCCTGCACAGGATCCCTTGCAGGAGCGAAGCTTCATGTCAATGTCCACCTGACGAAGAGCAGCAACAGAAACAGCTCAACCAGGGATAAATGAACCAGATAAAATGGTCAACAGATTATGCCATCATCAGGTGTGTGTTCCAGTGAAAGTTTGAAGTTCCTGTCGTCTTTCCGTACCTCAAGTCTTTGCATTTCCGTGACCTGATCCCTGATTCGCGCCTTCAAGGCGGCCATGACTCTCATCTGTCGGTCAATCCGAATTTTTATGTCTGTGATTCTCTTCCGCAGATTCTGGGCCAGATCGTAGTACCTGTTGTCATGACCTGGTTGGAGATGAAAACACAACCGATGTGTCTTCCTGTTCGCCAAATCCAGGAGGACAAAAAGAGCGCTCTCTGCCTCTGACCTGCATCCACGGTAAGCTTCTCCCTCAGGTAGTCTTGGGTCTGTTTGGACACCTGGTCGGCAGAGCGATACTTTCCCTTGTGCTGATTCAGCTGGTGGCGGATATGCTCGATCTTCTTCAGCAGGTCATGGTCATATTTATCCATCAGACCTTGAATCCTGCAGCCTGAAGGACATTTGAAGCCCTACGGAGGACGTCGAGAGGTCAAATGACCACATTTCAAAAGAATATGAAGAAACATAAATGTAAGGCCACATTTTTAAGGCTAAACTACCCTCCCTCTAAAAACATTTACCGATATATATATTTAAAAAAAATAAAAAGGACAAAATTTAAGCCTCTGCAATGATTTAGAATCTTAAAAAACTAAAAAAGAAACAACACTTTGAACAGAGAAGCACTGAGAGAAGCTGAAGGACAGAGACTGTCAGCCTGTTTCCGTCTGTACGACGGACAGATTTCATAAACAGGAAATGACATATGATTAGAGGAAGTCAGTACTAAACATTTAAGACTTGATTACAAATCCTAAACCATGATGATCTGAGAAAACCTAAAACCAAAAACCTTTTTCTGATGTTTTACTTTTTATACTATGAGAATGTTTTCATGAAGAATGTAAGTTTATTTCTAGATAAGATGGTGTTCACTGTTTTGTCTTTCTGAAATAAAACACAGCATTTAAATAAAGACAAATGTTCTTTGAAATATTAGTTATTAATGGCCTTGACTACTAATAATCAGCATATCAGGTGATCACTAAACGAAAACGTTTTTGTTGGTTAAATATTTGTTTCAGCAGAACTTGTATAGAAAACCGTCTAAACTAAGAGTTTTAACTGCTGTTTTTGTCTGGATGATTTTCCCTTCTTTGCATCAAGCCTCCTGACTTCAGTTATAACAAACCCAAACGTTTATCCGCCACGGCTAAAGTTTACGTCCAAGACAAAAAGAATCAAACCTTCAGGATGTGAAACGGAAAAGAGTCTGATGAGGTTGTTCAGCCTCTTCTAAAAAACACAATCATCGTTATCTGGGAGCTAGTCTGAGCGTGTGTTGAAGACGGTATAATCAGGAAGAGTACCCAGTCATCGTCCAGACAGAACGGCCACTCCTTCTGTGTGGCGCATTTCTCATCTCTGGTTCCTTGTTCCACTGGGCGAGCTCCTCTGGGGTCAATGACAGTTTCCTGAAACAGCAGAGAACGCAGAAAATAAAAGTGGAACAGGGAACATGTAGCTCTTAGCACAGATGCGTGGACCAAACTGCCAATGACAGAGACATCATCTCATGGAAAGAAAGTTTCTCTGTGATTTGAAATGAGAAAAGCTTCAGAGATGTATCTCTCACCTGTGTGAAAGCTACACAAACCAGGCAGGTGAGAACCACGAGCTGCTTCATCCTTCTCTCTTCTGTGTCTGACTGCTTCTGTGGAGCGGCAGTCACATCTTTTGAAGGCTTCCACCAAACCTGTGACTCACCAGAGAGCCGCTGTCATCAGGGTTGAGCAACAGCTGCTGCTGATGGCGATCGATATGTTTGTCGTTCTGCATGAGTCTGCTGTGGCAAAGTACACAATCTGTGAACTCAAACACGCACAACTTACCAGCAACCGATCCTCTGCGTTCTCACAGAGCAAACTTTCCCTGATGGTAAACAGAAGCGGCTCATCCTGATCCTTCACGATGAAAGAGACTCGCAGTGTAACGACTCGGCCACATGGGTGTGTGAGTCAGTAAAAGTCATGCTTCAAGTCTGTTATAGAAAACACAGGTCACCGTGGTGATCCTGGACCGTATAGTCCCATCATGGAGTTGACCTGTCTGAGTTCTGTGTTTGGGGTCATAGAGCGGAGCGGCCGCATCTGAAGGTTAGCGCAGGTTTGTTCCCTTACGGTCACCTCAAGATGCTGTGGTGTGGAAGGCTAATGACGGTTGGAGACGCCGTCGTACGGTGTCCGTACACCACGCTAGTCATTAGTAAGGTGGATGTACTGGCCTTCTACTGATCGCACGTGAATGCTGTTCGTGTGCACGTGACACATAAGCGCCCGTAGGGCGTCCACACAAACTACACCCTGTTTACAAACGGACATGTGATGGGCATTCAAGAATGCGCTGAACGCAGGTTCTAGGACACACTGTGAGCGAATGGAGTTCCCGCTGGACTGTTGGTAACGGATACGGAGTGCACGTCCGCCATCTGCAGCCTAAAACGCCAATAACTGTTGAATTGAAGCAAGGCATCCGTCCTCAACAAAAAAACTGTTCAAACATCGGATCATTCTGAATCTGTTGGTCAGCCAGTTGGACTGAAAGTGGATCACTAATCCGTCCTCATTCCCTTTCAAAGTAACTCGACAAATGGAGAAAAGGGAAGATTAAAAACGAGTAATAAATATGTGATTAAGCTTAAAAATATTAGTAATACAGTTTTTATGGTGGTAATATTATCAAATATGGACATCATTCTGTTTTCACAGATAATCTGATAAAAAAAAAAGTTTTTCTAATAAAACAGTAAAGATTTCTCTAAATTCAAAGTGAGTCACAGCAACAACACTGTTGTATCTGTTCAACCGTTCTGACTGGATCACAAAGGAGATCTCCTTCAGCATCTCGGGTTCTTCTCAGGAACAAACTGCTGGTGGGTTCTGGTTCTTTTAAAGTTCTCAAACAGGAAACCTGAAAGCCTGAATTGTTGAAAGAAGAGAGAACGCACAGAGCTGTTCCATCGTCTCCATCAACATGATTCACGTCTGTTTGGTTCCCTCAGTTCCACAACAAACCAGGATGAAGCTCTTCCTCTTTTCTGTTACTTTTTGAGTCTATTTGAATAAAAATCCTCTGATTTCAGCTCATTGTGTGTTTTCTCTGATTTTTTGAGTAGATGAATGCTGCTTAAACTTTTCTCAAGTTTGTTTCAAATGCTTTTCCGTTTGTCTGCGACGTTTGTTCCTTTGGTCCCATCGGCAGCAGCAGCAGAACCGGGTCCTGGTCTGGACACCTCCTGTCATCAGACGGCGCCATCTAGCTGCAGATTAGAAAAAAACCATGAGGGTACGTTTCATAATTTTGAAGCTTTAACATTGGAACAGTCAGAACTCTTTATGCTGAACGCTTTGTGTTAAAAATGTCATTTAAACCTAGTTTAGCACACAATAAAAAAAAAATAATCACAATCTTTTAAGCAGATAGAAGTTACTGTGAAGTTGTTTGTGTTGAAACAATACATTAAATTAATGTTTGAAAGTGTAGTAATTAGTAAGTAAGGGTAACTGTTAGTGTGTGACAGGATCACTTCACACCTTTAAAGAAACACAGAAACTCTGATTTATCATTTGTTTCCTTGTTTGATTATTGTTGTAGTTTTAAATCAAAGCAAACAGAACTGAAGATTTGTCAGTGATCCTCTATTGCTGACAGTCCTGATCATGATTTGATCCTTTATACTAACAGAGTTTGAAAACTACCTTTTGAGTGAAAAACTTTTTCTTTGTTTGAATCTTTTTAAAGATTTGTCATCAAAAATTGATAGAACTTGATATTTACCCAGCAAGGACCAGATCCCACCACTAGATGGAGACACATATTGACTTTGATTTATTTAAGTCCAGTTTCTGACCTCAGTGCAGGCTGTCCTAACACAGCACTACACACAGCCTTTTGACTGCACACAGCGGGTCCAGGAAATCCAGATCAAGTGTGGTGTGGAGATGTGCTAAAGACGCAGGACAGCGGGCTTCTGAGGCCCGGAGCTTGAGTCGAACCAAACCGTTTTTTTAATGTTAATGTGTGTCAGAAACAACATCAGGAACACAAAGAGCAGTTCTGCCTTCCCCAGCCGCTGACATTCACTCATCCTCCGGCTGCGGGGGACAAAGGCTCTGACCGTCATTATGCAGACGGGCCAACACACATCCAACACACATCCAACACACACCCAACACACATCCCAGTCCTTTGATGACTCTCTTTGAAGAGGGTCATTTTTGAAGTGCCTTTTGAAGTGACTTTTGCAGAGATTGTTGCTTTGTCAGCCTCAATAAAGCAACTCAGTCATTTCCCATTCAAAGACTGCTCGTTTCTGGACCATAATTGACCATAATTCATACAGGATGCAGCGTAACTGGAACCAACGCAACTTTGAAGATGCATACGTCTTTCTGCAGAGTTTGCTTTGGTCAGCTTCATGTGGAACCGTGGAACTTCTTTCAGAATGATCTCATTATTCTAAGTGTTCCTTTACCGGGGAGACCCGGAGAGAATGACTGTGTCATCCTGTAATGAGACACACCTGACGTTTGACACGAAGATCGTTCTCTAATCAGCATAAAATCATTCCAGAGCACAGCTGAGCATTAAATGTGTCTGCTGTCCCTGGGAAACTGTCACCATGGCAACCACAGAGACTTCAGGTCAATGGAACTAAACCATCTCATGTTTGTTTCAATGAAGTCACATGACCACATGAAAGTGGTCACATGGTCAATGTGACATGAAAGTGGTCAACAATTAAAGATAAAAAAAGTATAAATAAGTGACATATAAACACCAGAAAAACAAGAAAACAACAGAGTCTCATGCTGTGTCAAAGTCCTGCTGATAAAAATGGGTTTTAAGAAGTTTCTTTTTTAAATGGACAGTGAGGATTTCTGTTGAATGCTCAGTGGTAACACGTTTCACCAGCTTTGGTGCACAGACTGAGGGCGCTCGTCCCCCTCTGAGCCTCCTCCTGGACCTCGGTACCTCCAGGAGAAGCTGATCGGCTGACCTGACAAACCGGGTTGGGGTGAAAGAACAGAGAAGCTCAGAGCGGTACGGCGGTGCAAAACTGTTTAAAGATTTAAAAACAAACAGAAGAATCTTAAAAAGATAAATGAACTGAAATTAGACAAACTAGAAGTTTGATTCTAACCTTTGCTGAAAGCAGAATCGATCATATCAACAGTATTTGTTTCACTTTGTCTCCATCCTTTCTTCAGTTTTGTTGAGTGTCCACATGGTTTCCACCTTCTTCTCTCTTTGTCATTTTTGCCAGAGCAAACAGTCGACATTCAGCCCTGATATTTTTTGTGAGGTTTACCACAACAAAAAGCCTCTACAGTGACGGCGAGCTTTACACAGAACCAGTCTAAATGCTAATGGAGTCGGTGTTCTACGGCCAACATTTGTGACAGGCTCTCTTTACTTTATGGACAAAGCACAGAACCTGGATTTCACTTTCATTTCCCCAAAATGAAATGTTTCTGCAACGATGGGGCAAACTTTTGACAGCAAAGATGCTCAACTTCCTTCTGTTCGGGCTTAAAGTTTCTGAGAAAGTTTTGGTGAAAAAGTGGAAGATCTCTGCGGGTGAGGAGAGTGAATTTCAAACCTCTGGAACACCTTTATCCACAGCAGCTGTACTTCAATCAGAAAATGTTGCTTTTAATAAATCATCCACATGGCAGCCAGAATACCAAACTGCTCAATCCCATTTAGGCCAACGGAGCCCATCTCCAGAGGCTCAATTAGAGAAGACATCGTTTTTCTGCAACTGTAGTTAGTCTGTTCCCGTTTGAGGAAAACTCACTCATTTGGAAGACAAAATGACCACAGACTTCCCCCATCGTACCAACACGACGGCCACATGGCGGCTGCGCCACTCCTCTGAGCTTCACGTGGATTATTTCAACCCACTGGAAAGAAAAGTCTAAGACTGAGGAACATCGAGCGAAAAGAGACCTTAGAACGCTAAAATAAGGTTACTGTGAGTCCAACATGGAGCTGATGAATGATTAGGACTTCAACTCACAGAGTCACTGTTTCAAGTAAAAAACATAAAGTTGTCTAATGATCTGATCCGTTATTTCATGAGGAACCAACAGCTCAGAACAAAATCAAACTTTAAAGTGTGTTCCGCCATCAGAAATGTTCATGCGGTTTGTAGTGAAAGACCAAATATCAAAGCAGCTTGATTTGCTTCCTGATGTTCATCTTCTCAAAGGTTCGTCTGATCATCGTACGATCTTTTCAGCTCCTGAAGGAAATGTTCTACAAACTTTAGCTACTTCACAGGAAGTCGTGTAAACTCTTCCTTCTCCGATTCGCTTTAATGAAAACAGAGTAATTTAACCTTTGGGAAGACGGAATCAGAAACATGTCAAAGCAGTTCAGGAGGTAGATTCATAACTTTTCCGTTAATGTAAAACTGTTTTACTCTGATTTACGGGTTTGTCTCTTGACACACAGCTGAGTTCATGAATTAAAGATTAAACTGACTGAATTTTTTATAGTTTCTGACGCTCTCAGCTCTCCTGTGGGAGTGGTGAGCTGCAGACACTGCCGCCGCTCAGGAACTATCTGGTGGTTTAACCCCACAATCCTACCCATTCAGCCGAGTGTCAAGCAGGGAGGCATCAGGTCCCGTTTTTAAGTCTTTGGTCTGACTTGGGATTTGAACCCATACTCTACCAGTTTGAGGGTGGACACTAACACTAGGAACACTGACGATAACAATATTTTGTTTTAGCACTGACAGTTTTTACTCTGGTTAAAAAATGATGACATGTCAGTTAGGAACAAGAAGATGAATGAGGAAAAAAAATCCCAAAATATTTAGAAATTCACTAAAGAAACCAAAAAAAAACACATGCCGGGGTTTCACACACATGCTACCAGCTTACGTTTTGTTGACCTTTGACCTCAGGAACAGGCCGCCATCTTGTTAGTCAGCTAAAAAGGTACAATTTCAATCTATCGCTTCCCAACAATGCAAGCTTCACTGGGAGGCTACTTAGAAAAAAATGTTGGTTTTAAAGTTTGAACGGTGTTAGCGTGACAAAAGTGACAAAAGTGGCGCTTTCCTGTTTTTCGCATAGTTTTTACTGGAATATTGTGAAAATTCAACGCATCAATCGTCTGTTTGTGACCAAAACTTAAAGTGGTTGCTATGGAAATAAAGCCAACAGAAAAATCACCATTTTTAAGAAAAAAGTGGCACATTTTTTTTATGGCATTTTCACCTGCTGCTCTGACCAGGGGGGCAGATCAGGAGAGTGTGGGCCATGTAGCAGGCGTCACCGGTGACGGCAGGTCAATGGCGGACGGCGAGGGTGGTGGCGTCTGCGGGTCATCCAACATCGCTGCTGCCTTTTTGCTGATTCTGACGTTGAGAGAATTGAACCTAAAGGGGTTTTACTCAACATTGTTGAAACAAATCCAATAGAAATGCCAGCATTACCTGTCAAACACAGTCATTTCATTTCATTACTGCAGGACACTGATAGCACACACGTTTAACCAGTGAAACTTTGTCTAATTATTTCCTCCCATTCCGCTCGTTTTTCTTTTTTTTATCTTCTGTTTTCCGTCATCCCTCGCTCCCTTCATCTCGTCTTTTTCCATTCTGATTTACTCTAACGCCTCTCCTCTTCCCCTCTTGCAGAGCTGCAGATGGATGTTAATTGGCTTGTGATGCATTTTTAATGTCCAGTCACGCTAACCACAGTCCGCCAACTCTGTGTCAGACTGAGAGGAAGAGCGCGTGCTCTGCTGCTCTGTTTGTGGATGTTTGGATGCACCTTTTCCACTTTGTTGTTACAGGAAGTCAGCCTGTTCTCATCTTCTCTTACCTTAATCCCTCACCGCAGAACGGAGGCATGAAAGTCTTCCTTTTGCTGCTTTTGGAAAGTTTTTGCATAATAGCTTTTCCTGAACCTTGTTGATGATGGAGTTTCTCTCAGTTCCGTTCTGCTGACTTTAGTTCTGCTCTTATGTTTAACTCATCCTCAAAGCAGCAAAATCACTGAAAATCAATTTAAAAACAAATGAAACTTTATACTTGATTTGATATTTGACAGTAAAGATGTGGAACAACTGATCTCCACTCAGTTTTCCAACATGTGTGTCTTCTAGAACATTTCAAAGAGCTGCATCGCTGCCCTGTATTGATGAAATCAATCTTCTTGGAGAGCTGCTTTTCCAAAAATCTGCTCCATGTCTCACAGGTTTCCCTGTCCTTTGAACATTTTACTCTTCCTCTGCAGGAACCTCTTCCCAAACACTGAAGTCAACATGAAGCTTCTCACCTTAAAGGCTTGAACGTTCAACTTCCTCACCGCTGGAATTTGAGCATGAAAGCTACTGAAAGGAGAAAGTTTCATTAAATCGCAAACCCAAACTGAAGTAAAGACCTGACGATTCCTTCAAGAGTGTGGATTCATGGCTGCGAGGTCGATAGTTCAATCACCAGTACAGGGTACATGTAGGGAGAGCATCTGGAGGAAAAACTGTTCGGATGACTTTCTGACAAATTATAACTGAAGACATGGAACCCTGAAACCAGGGAATGTGCATTCTGACTGAACAGAGAAACTGTTCATGCGCGAGTAAGCGTGACGCAGACTTCACCATACACTTACCACACGCACACAAATGGTACGGTCCATTTTGGTGACGTCCTTTGACGTGGCCGTACGAGCCTCAGAATGACTTGCACTTCCCTTAAGATGCAGCCACTCCTCTCCACGCCCCTCCACAGACCCGGAAAACCCGGAAACCTTCGGAACCTGTACAGGTGCACGTGTCTAAAGCTTAATCTGGTTTCATTTGCTGATTATCACAGCTGCCTTCATTCAAGTCAGTCATCCTTAGTGCTTTGAAGTGTCTTCTTTTCGGGTAATTTGCTTTGTCTGCCTTTTTTTCATGAACTTGTGTTTGAGTTTAAAGGTTTTCGTCATTTATTATCACAACTGTTATGTCCGCCTTAAGCCCAGTCTCCTGCTATTGGGTACGTTACTGACAGTCCTTAACAGCCTTTAGAAACCCAGAAGGACTCTCATCAATCAACCATTTAGCCTCAGCCATGAAGATCCAGTCAGCATCCAGACAATCCTCCAACACACTCAAATCTATCCATCCATCTTCTGAACCCGCTGGAACCCTTTTGGGATTGCTGGAGCGAAGGCCAGGAACTTCCTGGACAAGTCAGTGGTATGACCGATGCAAACAATATGGACATCTTATGATAAGAGGAATCATTCTTCAGAAATGTTCCCATATTCCCGTTATCCTCAAACTCCTTCAGAAATGTTGGTTTCTGGCCATTTTTAGACGTTTCATCATCATGAGCTGACGGGAATGTCTGCCGTTTGTTCAGACAGTTTGTGTTCTGTTGAGATCAGATTCATGAAAAAACATCAGACGTAACCTCATAAAGCCACAACGATTCATTTTCCTTCCTGCGTTTAATGTTTTGAAAGTTTCCCAGTAATCCATCTGGCTGCTGGTTCCACGTCAGACCCTCATTGGTGCTCAGAACATGTTTGAAAAGGCGGTTGAAAACAAAACGCCACGGGACTAATGACAACATGAGAAATGCATTTGCTTGTTAGATCTCCAAACTTCTGAGTATCACGGCTCAGTCGCTCTGAAAGTGCTTGTTTAACAAGTAGAACAATTTCCCCAAGGACAAGAAAAGAGAACCTGAGTTCAGCACTAAGAAGACAGCCTGTCTTTTCTCATTATCCCCGGATTTTCACCCGGACGCAGCCGCGACTCAGCCTGCAGCCGTCCCTCTGCTGTTCCTTCTGCCTGGACAGGCTCGAGTCTCTGAGGACTGCGGTGTGACTCCACTCTCCAAATGATGCTCGATGTGAACACCTCCACTAATGCAGAGAGGGCCTGTCTGCTGAGGGCTTTAAGGACAGTCTCACACTTCAACGGTCAGCGCTCTTTTGAAGCCACTCGGAGCAAAAAATGTCTTTAGTTTTGCAAAAGCTGAGAATTCCTAACCTTTTTAAGGTCTTTTCTGCATCAAAAGGTAAAATAGAAACATCCAGTTTGTCTGCAGCATCAACATCTGTTACTGATGGTAAAATTCTGAACACATTCCTACTCTGAACAAAGGCCAAAACATTATGAACATCCTGCCAGCAGAACCCGGTTCTTCCAGGTTTCTGACGGTCCTCTGTGTGTGTCCAGCTGACCTCCTGATGGACGACAGCAGACAGATCTGTGCGACTCTGCTTCAGTAAAACCACTAAAAAAGTCATCTAAAGGCAAACATTCAAACACAGAACCAGAACCAGAACCCAACATGCTAAGTTTGGACCAGGAGGCTGTAAAGAATGACAACAGAAAACGGTGAGCAACTGTGTGAAAATCCAGACAAAAGAAAGCAGAAAAAACAACAAAAACACACAGACACAACTGACTAATAATACAGCCATAGTAAGACACACAAACACACACACACACACGTCATCTTAAAAGAACGCACACATTTTACAGACACACGTGATCACACTCGCGTTATTATGCACACAAACACACACATGTAATCATACACACGCATGAATATACACACACTTGTTATTACACACATATATGTGATTTTGTAGATGTGATCATGCACACACACACACACACACACACACACAAACATGATCAAACACCTACCTGATCACACACACACACACAAAATATGTATCACACATGTAATCTAGACACCTGACATTTACATGTGAGATTTTACACGTTATCATACACACAACACACACGTGTTTATTGCACTTGTGATCACACACTTTTAAATAGGATCTGATACATGTGATAAACACACACATATGTGATTGTACACGTGATCACACAAACACACACATATGTGATTGTACACGTGATCACACAAACACATACATGGTTTCACATTTATATACACCTTTGATCACAAACACATAGGTCATAATGGGCACGAGTGATAAAACACACATGTAATAACACACGCACACACTTGTGATCACACAAATATGTAATCATACACATAGGTGATATTTACACACGTGATAATACACACACACACAAACGCACACACGTGATAGCACACAAATGTGATCATAAATGTGCATGTGATCATACACACACATATGGGAGCATTCACACAAACACACATGATCACACATGCACACATATGATCATATACACACACACATAGAAGCATCCAAACAGTCATCCACACACATGATGTTATGCACACACACATAATTAAACACACATATATGATTGCATACACACAACCATGCACACAAACACAGTAACACACTCAATCCCACAGTCCGTCAGATGTTTGTGACATCTCAGATTAATTAGTAGAACCAAACATGGCCGCTGCAGGAAATGATGCGTGTTTACGTCCTCCATCCGGTGAAAGATGAATCTGCAGAAATATGGACAAAAGATGATTTTCTTTTCCTGAGCGACGCCTGACTCAGGAGCAGTTCGCTGTGTGGATTTAATGTCAGCTCTGACAGTCGGCACTTTCCTCTGTAATCTCACCACAGAGGAAAACACAATGCTGGATGGAAATGAAACTCCAGTGAAGAGGGAATTACACTCATTCAGAGTCGCTCCTGTGAGGATTAACAACCAAATGGCAAAAGGAGCAGAGGAAACCTGCAGAACCTCCTGTGATGCAGGAACACGTCTCAGCTCAGGAACTGCAGAACTTCCTTCTTCATTCTGACCACAAGTCCAAAACCAGAAATCTGGCTCCTACAGGTGTCACATCTCTGTCTCAGCCCCACACTGCTGATATTTAACACCTGTCCATCTCACCTGAGCTGCGAGTCTGTTGCTATGGCGATACATCTCTGCAACAGGGTTAGGTGAAAGACAGGAAGGAAGATAAGATAAGTTTAATCAGGGCCTTGTGTGTCTCTGTGTGTGTTCCCTTGTGTTATTGTGTATCTTTGTGTGTCCTTATGTGTCTTTGTGTTTTTCTGTGTGTCCTTGTGTGTCTCTTTATTTGTCTTTGTGTGTCATTGTGTGTCTCTATGTGCCCTTGTGTGATACTGCGTGTCCTTGTGTCTCATTGAGTGTCTTTTTGTCTTTGTGTATCATTGTGTGTCTTCTGGTGGCTTTGTATGTCTTTGCGTTGTTTGTGTATCTTTGTGTGTTATTGCGTGTCTCTGAGAATCCTTGTTTGTCCTAATTTATGTCTGTGTGTATCTTTGTGTGTCTCTATTGGTGTTTTGTGTTATTATGTCCTTGTGTTTTATGTGTTTTTGTGACTCCTTGTATGTCTCTGTCCTCATTTGTGTCTGCATTGTTGTAAATGCAACCGTTGGTCTGCATTTTTGTAAATGCAACTGTTGGTCTGCATTGCAGTAAATGCAACTTTTGGTCTGCATTGCTGTAAATGCAACTGTTGGTCTGCATTGCAGTAAATGCAACTTTTGGTCTGCATTGCTTCAAATGCAACTGTTGGTCTGCATTGCTGTAAATGCAACCGTTGGTCTGCATTGTTGTAAATGCAACCGTTGGTCTGCATTGTTGTAAATGCAACCGTTGGTCTGCATTGCATTAAATGCAACTGTTGGTGTGCATTGTTGTAAATGCAACTGTTGATCTGTATTGCAGTAAATGTAACTGTTGGTGTGCATTGTTGTAAATGCAACCGTTGGTCTGCATTGTTGTAAATGCAACCGTTGGTCTGCATAGTTGTAAATGCAACTGTTGGTCTGCATTGTTGTAAATGCAACCGTTGGTCTGCATTGTTGTAAATGCAACTGTTGGTCTGCATTGTTTTAAATGCAACCGTTGGTGTGCATTGTTGTAAATGCAACAGTTGGTCTGCATTGTTGTAAATGCAACCGTTGGTCTGCATTGTTGTAAATGCAACAGTTGGTGTGCATTGTTGTAAATGCAACTGTTGGTCTGCCTTGTTGTAAATGCAACCGTTGGTCTGCATTGTTGTAAATGCAACCGTTGGTCTGCATTGTTGTAAATGCAACCGTTGGTCTGCATTGTTTTAAATGCAACCGTTGGTGTGCATTGTTGTAAATGCAACAGTTGGTCTGCATTGTTGTAAATGCAACTGTTGGTCTGCATTGTTGTAAATGCAACTGTTGATCTGCATTGTTGTAAATGCAACTGTTGGTCTGCATTGCTGTAAATGCAACTGTTGGTGTGCATTGTTGTAAATGCAACTGTTGATCTGCATTGCTGAACATTAACAGCTGTTAGTCTGACTCGTTTGCTGTAAATGCAATGACTGTCTCTCTGCAGCTGCATTAGTCTGTAAAGTTCATCATTACAGATGGAGATCACCTCATCCAGTCAGACTCAGGGTGCTGCTCATATCTGGTCTGTATTTTTTGTTGGTGTGGGGTGTCTGTGGGGTGCTTTGGTTGAGCTGATAAGAATGTTTTCATTTGGGTTACTCTTATCACTTCCTGTCCTACAGCAGCTCGCTCAGGCCTTTATCGCCTTTGGTCTTCTGTCCTACTGGAGTTTAAAGCCTGTCCTGGCCTGATGACCCCACCCCCCCAGGGTTTTGCATCCTTTCTTTATTTCACCTTCAGCGCTAACTTTAGTTGTCCTTGCTAAAGTTTCATCGTCCTTTTCGTTTCAGTCACTACTGCACAATACTTCTCTGTGATCCAGATCCTGTTCTTTCTTCTGAGGATGGGAAAGTTTGAAACATCCGATCTTTCTTTTACCGGAGTGATCACATTTGTTAATTACAAACTGTAAATTCCATTTTGAATGGAGTTTCTATCAGCAGAACTTTACGATATGGTCTAGCGTGCATGTGAACGCACACACTGTTGATCTTTGAGCCTTCCTGTTTGTCTAGAGCTAGTCACAAGGTGTCAGAGAGAAGTTGGCCTTCATGCTTCTGTAGGAATGTGGGGTTAAATAGCTTCAAAAGTACCAAACTCGTTAAGACTGTAAAGACATTGTTGGAGGGAAACAACAACAGGAACCACTGGTTGTTCCTGGAATTTTCTGAACAGATTTTCAGCTGCTGGCTGCTCTTTTGTGGAATTAGCTCCCTTTTCCCTTTTGCATGTAGACTTTTGAAGGTCCACTTCTGATTGTCTGGTGGTTGGCATGAGTGACCTGAACTCCATCTTTGCACCCATCCTGTCTGTCTCTAAACAGATGGTCCAGAGTGTTCATGTTTGTCTGTTTCCATTTGGACCAGAGCTCTGCCGAACCGTCTGTGTTCCTGTCTTTGGCTGTGGACCTCACCTCGTCTCGCACCCTCTGCTGCCCCACAGTTTCATCTGGATGAAGCCTGTCAGCTGCACTCTCCATACTTGTAGCTGTTCATTTAAACATATAGTTGTAGAGTCAGAAAAGCTCATTCTTCTTTAACAGTTCGAGCACATCTCCTGTCCGTCCTGGGAGAGGATCCCTCCTTCATGTAGACATCCCTGAGGTTTCTGAGTTTTTCCTCACCGAGAAGGAGGGTCTAAGGGCAGGAATGCCAGTTTAGCTTAGTCTAAGATGGCTGGTTGTGATTTTGGGTTTGTGCATAAAAAAACAGTGCATGTGAGGTTGACTACTCTGCAGAAACCCGACTGATTTAGCAAATAAAAAAGAGCAGAAAACCAGCTCCACTGTGGATTTTCTATCATAAATCATATTCCAGAGTCAAAGAACACAATGTGAACGGCTTTTTTGTCAAACTAAACCCTTTTATTCAGGTTGTTATAAGTGCAAGCCAGACAAACCTCAATACAAAGTTCTATAAAACACTTCAGATCTTCTTACAGTTCTTAAGTGTCACAAATGAACCTTTGATTTGAGCGAATTCCTCTCTTTGTAGTCATTGTAAGGAATCTATAGAAGTGTCAATCATGCAACCAGCCAGTGGGTTCCTGGGATGGAAAAACTGGTTCAATGTCTTTTGCTGTCCGGTGGCTGACACAGGGGCTGCACGGGGCGCCGGGGGCTCAGGCGCCGATGATGACATGAATGAATGAATGTCAACAGCGAAAAACCAAGTCAAATCTATATCTTAGTAATGTAAAGACCTCAAAAGGCACAGATGCACTTAAATGTCCAAAAGTTTAAACTGATGAAAGTCTAACGATCCCGTTTCTAACTAAGATGAAAAGTTTCTCCTGCAAACGAACAAATCCGTGAAGAAAACCAGATGAGAAACCAGAAAGGATTCTTGAAATCCTTTACTATGATTAACCCTTTCCAGAAGAACTTAGGCGCCGGCGCTGACATTGTTTGAACCACAGTAACCTTCAGTGCTGATGTGCAACACTGTAGTAAGCACTTTGCATTACTAATATGTTGCATTAACACATGCCAAGCCGCTTTTGTCCACTTTAGAGTCCATTGAAATTACATGAATTACGTAAAACAAAGAAGAGCAGAAGTTTAAGAATCGTTTGTTCTTTTGGTGTCACCGGTGACGTCTCAGGTGTTAAAGGGTTAAAGCCTTAGTCACATGAACCCTGTGCTGGCGTTGACCTGTACGAGGGCTGTAGGTGTTTGGGTCATACAGAGAAGCGGTCCCATCTGACGGGGAGCACAGGTGTGTCTTGCAGCTGAGGTGGACGAACGAGCCTTAAGAGAGCGTACGATTGGAGAGGTCTACGACCTTGATATTTCCAGTGGGTCACCTGCGCGGACCGTACAGGTTGGGGATATTTTTTTACCTGCAGACGGTCCGTTTCCACCTGTAAGGGGAAGCTGGGACTAAAGCTTTGACTGGTTCATTTTCAAGCAGGAATCTCCCAATTAATTGAGAATAGATTCACTCGACAGCAGTCCTATGGAGTGAAGCAGCACACAAACACAGAAGACAACATCATTAGTGGAGAAGATTGATCTTCTGGATGAAGGAGAGAGACAGAAAACAGCAGCCAGATTAGCAGGACCAGAAACTGCCTCATTAGTCTCCAGTAGGATCATGTTGTCCTTGAATAAACATAAAGACCATCTTAATGCACATTAACAACTCTACCTGGACTAACAGAGCGTTAGGAGGCCGTGCAGCTTTCTTTCTTGCTCCATCCTTTATCACTTTGAGCTTTAAGTCAGAAAAACCTGGAATTGGAGCTCACATGTTAACGAGAAGAGTCCTACGGATAATCTGCCGCTCTGCTTAAGCAGAAAAATTCAAAATAAAAGCAGACGATGGGGTTCTCATCAAGCAGGAGTCAGTCTTTTTAGCCCCCCCTACTCCCCTCTCTGAAACACGGAGATGAAGACGATCAGTCAGAGAGCTCATTATCTAAACCGTTTCACTGAGAATTATTTTCTCACCCATTAATGCGTCTCTGATCGCCGCCGGACGCCTCATTGACCGCTGAGATGCAGCCGTCCGGTTTCTGCCTTTGAACTCACAAGGATTGTTTCTGCCTGGAGGGGGTCATTAGTCACACCGCATGACCAAAAGGTCGCCATTCGTATTAGCTCGATAGCTAACCAGCAGCCCTGGTGGTGAAGTGAGTGGGATTAGCTGGATGCTGCTGTGACGGACAAAAGTCACATCTGTGCTGAAGATGCTTCACAAAGACGAAGAGCAGAAGTCGCTCTCTGGTCGTAGCAGCTGTGGAACAACTCCAGCAGAAAGGCTGGTGTCGCTTTCCCAAGATCATCCTAAGACGTCAGACAGTCCATGAACCGAGCCATGGACCACAAAGTCGATGGCTGCGGTTACCTGACGGTGCACGAGCAGATTCTTCTTCCAGATACACTGGACGATGGGGGTTGAGTTTGAATCATCTGGTGGTCAACCTGATCTGTACTTTTTCTAAAACACGTTTGGTTCTGTTGGACCTCATCACCTTGGAGGTGGTCCGTCTGCAACATGAGAACCAGGTCAGCTCCCTCCTCCAGTCCTGCCCTTGCACTCATGCCTGACGGTCGGGTGGGAGACTTCTCAGAAGGACTCGTCCGGGTTGGGTGAAGTTTGACCCGGAATGACACCGTCTGGTCAGCTGACGGTTTTCGTCTAATCGTGGAAAGAAGGTCGTCAGAAGTCAGAGCACGAGGGAACCGCCGTGAGACATTAGGAAAAGTTTGGATGCTCACAGAAATCGTCTGAGATGAAACGAAGAGTCACGTGAAAGGCCGATCTCCAGATGAACCATCAAAAACAATGAAAGCTGAGAGGAGAAGAATCAAAGGAGAACATTTGTTTCTGTTCCAAAATCTCCTGTGAAATCAGTCAGATTCTCCCTAATAAAGTGTTTCCTGCCTTTTTGGCTTTTTACTCCTTCGGCAAAGCTTCTTAACAGCAGGGCCATGTTGGCATCAACGCTCCTCTGGTTAGGATTTGCTGAAAACACTTAACCTTCAGAATAAATTGGAGAAAACTTCGTTGTTTGGATGATTCTGCTCCAGCGCCGCTGACCTCATCTCTCTCTGGGATTATTTCTGATGCAAATATTCAGTATGCTTGGCAAAAAGCGTCTGAACTTTTCAACTCACAGCGAGGGAGAAAATATCTGTAGAGATGGAGAAGAAGGAGGAGGAGGAGGAAGAGGAGGAGGAGAATTCAATTAAAATACCTCCAAATAAGGCTTTTAGGTTAGAATAACTGCAAATATAAATGTATTAATAACATTATTTAATTACAGGTCATTAAGTGCATAAAAAAATGAATGGGACGACAGCGCTAATATTTTTATCAACAGAGTACGTGGCCCCATCTTTATATTTAGGATGTGTCTCATGGGAAGCGTGCTTTTCTCAAAGGGCATCCTGGTGCATCCATGTCAAGCTTGGTTTTGTACCACAAGATGCACAATTGATCTGAAATACCAACCTAACCAGCTCCGCTACTGACTGACTGTACAAATGGTGCACGCGCAGGACCGTGCACGTGAGACATACAGTAAGTGCACGTGTGATGCCCACACAAACGACGCGCCTGCGTCTCCACTACCTGACCCTTATGTGTATAAATGCTCGCCATGACCTGTCGCCCGCAGCACGCCCGTAGAAAACAACGTGCACGAACATCTTCTCTTTCTGAGTTCACTAAGCGCTCCATCACCTTGGTTTCGCCTGCTTGACCCATACATGTCTGACCCGTTTTTCACCCGTAAGGGCGGTTGGGACTGAGGCGTTCACACCAGCAGGTCTGATTCACACCACGGTTCCTTTCCAGTGTCGAAACCCTTGAGAGCTCACCTGCACGCCACCACACAGCCCGCTTCACTGCGATGAACGCCGCAGCTCCTCCTGGGGGGTCAGCTCTTCATCAGACGGGCTGTGGGGGCTGAAAGAGTCTTTTTCAAAGCTCCGGGGTGGAATGTGTGAGCGTGACGGGAGTGTTGTTGCTCGGCGTACGTCAGACGGATCATCAGAGGTGTGAAGACGTGGATTCAGCTCCGCCAGCTCTCAGCTGGAACTTCATGATTCAAAGTTCAACTCCAAAGAAAGAAGCCTGCCATGCAGTGAAGAGTTGTGGGGGGTCTGAGCTGGAGTCAGCGAAGCTTCCCAAACGGAAAACCTCTTCTTTTCTTTCATCATAAAGCCGTGGATGGTGAGGATCCTGACTGACTCTTACATCTACAGGAGTCTAATTTCTGTGAAAATGAGAGAACGTGCAGCGTCTGCCCTGAGGAACCGTGAAGCTCTGCTTACACCTGCAAGTTAATGAGACGCCTCTGGGTCTGCTGCAGATTTACTGTATGAAGAGCGTTTCTGAAAAGATGTCTGTCCTTTCATCAGACCTGCTGTCAGGTCCCATGTTTCAGTCCACCGTTCACCTCTGCTGTTCTCATCAGTAAAACCTGAAAACAAACCCAGAGTTGCTGAACGGGACATCAGCAGAAGTGATGGGATGCTGCTGTTGCAACTCTTCCTCACATGTAGACTTTTTAAAAGCGTCTGCAGGCACAGCAGAGGGTTTGCGTTCCGCAGGTTTTTCTCAACACTGGCCGTCCATCCATTGTCCTAAAGCCGTTTGTTCCAGTTCGGGCTCGTGGGTTCACCCTGGACAGTTCTCACATTAATGATTCATCTTCTCATTTAATGTCACACTGAGCAGCATCATCATCCACCTCCTGATGAAGCTTCATATGGGGGCGTGTCTTTACTCCCAACTGTTTGTATGGGGGAAACGAGCTGTCTGCGGTATGAAAGGGTCAAACCTGAAACTTCCTGGTGGTAAACCGCTCAGTGAACCTGCAGAGGGAAAATGTTCATGCACGTTTTTGTCTACAGAGATGCTGTAGGTGACAGGTCGTGGTGAACACCTAAAAATAAGAAAATGAAACAATCAGAGTGCAGTTTGTGTGCACATACTACAGGCATCATACGTGCATATCATGTGTATGCGTGCATACCATGCGTGCAGCATCACACACGGTCAGTAAGCCGAGGTCCCGCTGGGTCTTAGAAAGTCTTTAAAGTGTTGAACTTGTTCATTTGGAAATAGTCCCTTAAAAAGCCTTAAAAACGTTTTGATTTCTGACCCTTAAAAAATGGTGCTGTTTCAAGTGTCTCCATTTTCCATTTCTTGTTGAAAACAGCTATTATTTTGATCAAATAATAAGCAGCATTAGGCCGAATGCTAACCGCCGGTTTAAAAAAGACGAAAAAGAAGCACGCGTCACGGCACAGACCACAAACAACAAAATAATAAGCTACAGTTCTGATCAGAAGATAAGAGTAAATGAAAATTCTCTATTGAAGCATATTGCATTCAATTAAAAAAAGTTTGGTCTTTTTTTATTAAATGCAAAACGCTTCCATAAAAAATGAATTAAAAAAGTGAATTTCGAGCCCTGGATACATCTATCACATGCACAACAATGGTACGCTCCATTTCCATGACGTCTCCTTAGGTGGCCAACGAGGTAACACACCTGCGCTCCCCACTGCCCTCCCTGACCTCTCCAGGTCTGGACAACATGTTGTGATCAAATCCATCACGATGAAACGGAGAATCATTTGAGACTCATGATATCATCAGACAAAGACCCTGAAGCTGCTGAGGAGTTCTGACGTAAAGACGAACAGACTGAGCTGACGTGCAGATCATCTGAACAGCAGGGGGGGTCGGGGTTCGACCTGAGCGAGGAGCGAAGCCTCAAACCCTCAACGCGGCGCTCCAGTCCTGCGAGCTTTAACTGGAAATGGCAGACGGCGGCTCCGGTTCATTCCCGTCTCCACAGTTCAAGCTGTGAATGCTGGGAGGCTGCGATTTACAAACAAGGCCAACTGCTGAGGAGACCCCCCAACATGCAGAGACCCCGCTGTGCTGCAGCGTCCAGCTGCTCCAGTAAACAAACTCTGAACAGTTTTTCTTTATCGTTCAGTGAAGCTTCAGCCGAGCGGAACCCAAACTAGGAGCTTGAACTCCAGAACGGTCCGGCAGGCGGACATCGGCCTGGTTTATGTCTGCTGGTTACTTTGTTGAAACAGAGAACGTTTGCTTCTGTCTTTGATGCTCAACAGCAGAGCTTCTCAAAAAACTGTTTGTCTGCAGGAAGACCAACTGCTGACGGCAAACTTCCCAAAGAAGGATTCTAACAGGATTCAGTCATGACCGGCCGTTTGCTCTCAGATCAGTTCGTTTCTGGATCATTGACTCCCCCCATACACACTCACACACACACACACACACTCACACACACACACACTCACACACACACACACACACACACACACACTCACACACACACACACTCACACACACACACACACACACTCACACACACACACACACACACACACACACGCACACACACACACGGGTTCACAGACAGGATGAATCCGGATGCTTTATGCACCAGCACTCATCTGTCCACGTTTTCATGTTTAGATCAGCTTCTCTGGAGGGATCAAACTTCTGTGATTCACTTCTAAAATGCACAAGTATGACGAGAACAATTAGAAATAATACAAAATAGTATTTTCTTGAATTTATTTGTCCCTTTTTTCTGATACCCTGTGCAGACGAGCACGTTTCTCAGCTGTTCTTCTGGAACATTTTACGATGGACTTTGTCTTCCACTTTTTTCTGTTAACAACTTTTGAATGTTGAGGATATGAACTTTGATCTAATGGGAACTTTTTCTGTTCTGATAAATCTCCAGACTTTATTTGTTACTTCATGAAAAAAGATTATTTTTATCTCACAGCAAAGGCTAAACATTTCATCCTCCAGTCATCTTCAAACTCAGTCTTAATTTTTTTTGTGAGCGAAGAAAACCACGGCAGCATTAGAAATGTACAGGTATGAATATTCATTCTCCTGGTCAGATAAAACACAGCTGTTTGTGCTCAATGCAATGCCAGACTGAGTTTCATGAGGTGGTAAAGCACCTTACAAGTATACAGCACTTACCATTTACCACAAAACTGTCGACCGTTAGTTATCATGAACAAAAGGCTGCGTTTCTGCATGAAAAATACAAGCCACACCCACTGCTGCCTCGGTTCACCCTGTTAACACCGGAGTTTTAGCTCCAGCGTTGACGTTCTACGGACTACCATAACTCCTCAACTCTAACTAACAAAAGCAGCCTTACAATGATGGCATTTTCATGAATGCTTGAAGAGTTTCAGGCGTTTCAGGCATCTCTGGTACTCGAGGGTTAAATCTCATTCAGGAACATTCAGAGTTCAGACTTCTTCTTCAGAGATGCCTTTTAGACATTATTTGTTGTAAAGTCAGATTTATATCTGCCTCCACCGCTAAATGTCTCGTTTAAGGGCCTTTATTTTCTAATTTACCACCCAACAAAAAACTCAATAAAGCAGAGAAACTGTTTGTGCTAATGGAGATAGTGGTTTGACTCAGAGTGCTGGACTTTTGGGAGAATTTCCACATATCTCCAGGAACAAACTGTGCTCAGTACAAAGAATTACCACTTAAATTTTTACTGCAACAGAAAAAAGGAAAGACATTTTCAAATAACAAGCAGAGTGTGTTGTTCGCATTTCACGGCTCTCCTGAGGGAGCGGCAGTCCCAGCCTGAGATTTATTTAACGCTTTAACCCTTTCATCTACTCTGCATTCTTACTTGAACATGGACTTTCTGAGTCAAATATGAAACAAATGAAAAGCGTCAAAATAATCATGTTATAATTATGGAACTATGGAAAAAACGAAAGCAGTGTTTTAGCGTGAACAGCAGGTTCCAACGACGTGTTCAAAAGCAGAAATGGTTGTCGTTTGAAGATACAGTCAAAATGGAAAACTCTGTGAAGAAGGTGAACTGGCTTTAAGTTATGCATCAGACTGATCAGAGAGAAGCTCAGCTGTGGAGAACTAATGAAGACAAATAAAGGTCTGTTCATTCATGAGAGTCTTAAAGGAGAAATGAACCGTCCAGTTCAGCCCTTCTTCTCCTTCAATGAATAAAACATGTCAGTCTGAGTGTTTTTGAGCCTTTGTTTGGATTATTTGTATTGATTCGGTCAGAACCTGAAGAGCCGCATCAAAGTCCTCACTTCAGGGACACGTGGAGAACACGGACGAGGACAGAACGTCCTTCTTTATCATTGAACTCATAAAAAAATGAGTCATGAGTCAACAGGCAATAATGAAACCCGTCTTTAAAGAACAACAAGTAAATGCTTTAATAATAAATGACCACAAAAGTTTTCACGATCTAAATGATCAATGGGGATCAAATAAATCAAAGAAGCGAATACATTTTGCCATTTATAATTTCATATAAAGCTGCAGAAGAAACAGATTGTGTCCGAATCCTTACACTATTCACTGCACAGAAGTCTCAACACAAAAACACTCACTAAAATGGTAAATATAGACCATAATGCACTGCGTTTGAACAGTTTGTCGTTTGAAAAACTTTATTTCTTTTTTAAGAACCGTCTTCAGAACACAGAACATTCGTAACTGCTCGTTGCATGTTTATATCCATGTTCATATTAATCAAGTTTTCACATCAGGAAATCGTTGAAGTCATATTTGCCGTAAAGAAAAAAAAAGTAGTCAGCGTGGCTTGCTTTTAACGTCTAGGGCTCGAGATAGTCCCGCAATATTTCATTTTTTAGTAGTTAGGGAGTAGAGAGCAAATTTGTATAAACAGTTACAGTTTTTCAAACACTGGAGTTCAAACAGATTTTTTTTATTTTACATGTCATGTCTGTGGTGTGGCGTGATGGTTAGCACTTCCTCACAGTAAGAAAGCCTGGTGGATTTGCTGGTTTCCTCCCACAGTCCACAGACATGTCTCACAGGTTGACTGATGACTCTAAACTGTACCTGAGGTGTGATTGTGCAAAAGCAGTATCGTCAGCATACATGATTTCTATTTCTATTATTATCTCTTAAACTCTTTAACATTTGTGCATTAAATGCTGACTGTTATTTCTTGGTTCACTGACTTGTCCTTATGGTACAGATTAAATAAAAGAGAATATTTCTGATAGTTGGTAGGATATGTCACACATTACATCCAGAAACAGGACTGAATAATACAATCCCGTTTTGTTCCTGGGGTTATAGGAGACGTGTGCTATAAAGACGGAGCTGAGTGAGAGGAGAACGCTGGCTTCATTGGACGTCATTGGTGGTCTTTACCGATGTGTTGATGACTGACCCACAACACCTTCAGAAGGATCATCAGCAACACCTGGCTGCCCAGGTATGATGCCCTTCATTCTGGGTCCTCCATTCTACTATTACTACTACTACTACTACTATTACTACTACTACTACTACTACTACTACTATTACTGCTGCTGCTGCTTAGGAGCCCAGACACTGTATACTCTTTGTCCATAGCCAGCGGCTGGCCCTGAGGAGCCCCGCTGAGCTTGACCTTTGATCCTACGATCTGTCATTTGTCTAAATATTGATCTACACAAACCGTCTACAGCCAACAGAACTCAACCTTTAACCTCTTTGTTCTGCATCTGCTGCCTGTTCAGACTTTGTTAGGCTTTTCCATTTATAGGCTCATCTGAGGGCACGGTCCATTCGGTTATGAATACAGTATGAAGGGAGGGGGACAGAACGCTGAATCAGGTCTGAGATTTGGTGGCTGTAATCTCAGGAGGTAAAGGATTTGCGTGGTTCACATCTACACATAACTTCCTGTGTTACCTCACCCTCACATCCACAGTGATGAAGGCCGCTGTAGAAGCAGTCTTTGGTGGTGGGAGGAGTCAGGGCATTTGTGGCTGTTCTTTTGGCTTCTAAGATGGTTGTTTGACATCTTAGCACCTGGTTATTCAGTCGGTGTGCCCTCTTCTGGACAGCTTTGCTTTACATTCAACCTGGAGGCTTCAGGGCAAGCTTTTCTCCATACCACTGACTGAAGTTAGTTGGTGAGAGGAAAACTTTATGAAGTATATTTCATTTAAAAGACTTTTTAATATTTTAAGTTAAAAATATGTAAAGATCAGCCCCTCTCAGACTATCCAGTAGAGTTTAGAGATCATTTTGTTTCCATGTCAGCAGGAAATGAAGACTTTCTACAAGCTGGTTTGCAGCACAGCTGCGGGAGAAATTGATCACGTCAGCAAATGGTTTCCAAGAAGAAACTTGACCTAATATAGACCATCGGGTTCATTTCTTAGACTTTCTGTAAAATCTATTTTTACTGCTGTCAGTTTCATAACAGCTCCTGGCATGTGCAGTGGAGTGTGATGACTTTCAAAGATATTTATCAAGACTGTGGATTTCCTCAGCTTTTAGTTGGAAAGAGCGACTCTTAAAGCAGAAATCACCAAACTCGCTTCCAGTCTTCCGGTTCTCGTTCATTTGGTTCTTCTGACTTCTTTTTATGAGACTGATAACCAATTAAGAGGGGTCAGAGGTGTCTGCTGTCGATCAGATAAAACACTTTGAAGTTCCCACAGAGCTGTGTTTGTGTGCACACTGACCAGTGTGTGTTTGGCCATGATTAGGATTATATCTGAGCGTGTGTGATGGAAACATATTAATAATGCTCTCTTGGGCACAGCAGCATAACACTGACTGACATGTTTCACACTGAGTGGAGCCTGAGGGAGCAGGAGTCTGACAGACTCACTGTGGAGCAGAACCACAGTCTGGGAGTCCAGAAAACACTCGTTTCAGCAGAACATCTTCACATTTTTCTGACAAAAAGCCCAAACTTGTTTTCACATCAACATATTTTAATGAAAGTAGATAATGCATCATCTGTTGAAAAGATTGTTTTAGCTGTGATGGTTTAAATCATCAGTCCAAACACGGTTTGGCTTCTTCTTTATGAGTTCTCTATTTTAGTCAAATGTGACAAAACACTCTGGTCAGAGAGTTCAAGCTTCTTACAGGTTTCATTAGGTCGTAACATGTGTTGTTGATGTGCTGATAAATGTTCAGTAATGGTTTCCCTCCCACTCTGAGAGCATGTGGAGGGGAAGTGGCTGCATGAGTCACACGTCCTCTGTGTTGTGGCTCGATGCCGAGCAGCACATCCAGGAGTTTCATTCTCTGAATGAAATTCACTTTGTCATTTAGCTTTTGCTTCCTCATCTTCCTTTAGTGGCCGCTTTCCGTGCAGGGTTTGAATGTGGCTGAGGGTCAGTCAACCAGCAGAGTAATGGTTTGCTGTCAGCAATGTGAAACGTGACCAAAGAAAGGACAAGGATGTGTGTGCTGGCTCTGTGATGTGCTAAGAACTATATTTTAGATTCCCTTATTTTCTTTCTTATTTCAGGCTGCACGTTTTCCAGCAGCAAACAATATCCCCTTCAGAAATGTCCATCCATCCATCCATCCATCCATCCATTCATCCATCCATCCATCCATCCATCCATCCATCCATCCATCCTCTAATCCCTGTTGGGGTCTCTGGTTGCTGGAGCCTATCCCATCCATTCCCCAGTTGTACAAATAAATTGACGAAAACCGTTTCAACGTAATTTCATGAACATACTATTAGACTGAATGAACATTACATTGTTATTAGATTCAGTTGAATATGATTAGAACCTGATTAGATTATATTCAGATGATATTATATAGATCATATATATAGATGATATTTATAGATTATATTAGATTAGATTCAGTTGAATATGATTAGAACTTCTACAGCAGTGGTCTGAGGACCACTATTTTTATAGCTTATGTTTATGGTTCTATATCAAGTATTAGTTAGAATATTTACTTTTATTTATACAAATGACACATTTTTGAATGATGTTCCATATTTTATGTAATTGAAGAAACCATAGGTCTACAGGTGCAGTGTCCTTTTTGAGACCGAAAGATTGTGAGTTCAAATCCCCCAAAGTAACTAAACTGGCATCTGGTATCCTCTATGTTTAACGGCAGGAAGGGTTGACAGATGGACAACTGGATCTAGTGCGGCTTTGACTTTCTGATGGAATGATTTCAATCTGGAGAATCCATTTTGGACACTCCAGTTGCAAAGGCCATGTAAAACCAATCTGCATTTTAACTTTGTCTCAAGGGTAAGGAGAAGTACTTAAGCACAAGGTGCTTTAGTGCACAGCTAGTTAGACTCCCTGTATAATTTATTGACTTTATTTTACAACAAACGTTCCTTTTGGATGTGATGCGTGAGGTAAAATCTTTAAAACATATGCGATTAAATTAAACATTTTTAAGCGAGTTTTTCAAGGTGCTGTGAGGTTTTTAAATGCCACTGAATGCAGAGTAAAGAACTTCAAGTAGCGCTAACCTTGTCCTTGTATGAATTACTTAAGAGGGAATCTGACTGTATTATTGCTAATCAGAGTCACATGATTTAAAATTCTGCTCATGTTTAATTTCTGTTTCTAGTTCTTATTTATCGACATGTTTAATGTGTGTCTCCGTATGTATGAGGCTTTGTGTCCTTGATCTGATTATTTTTATATTTTGTCTTCTGCTCAGTCTTGCTGACCTTGCGCAGCTGCTGCTCCTCCAAGCTTTTCCAAACATTAATGTTTTATTCAGACCACGTGAGACTTTTTTAAGAAAGTAAACTCGCTATTTCAAGTCAAGCGGAACACATCTCAAGACTCTGCAGGTAACTTTTGATAAAAGTGATGGAAAAGGACAACCTCCTCCAATTCCATGGTGCATGGAGAGTTTCCTGAAAAACATTTGGATCTCAGCAGGTTTGAAGAAAGTACAGCAGGATCTGAAGATATAAGAAGATAAAATGATTAATAGGATAAATCAGTTCTTTGCTTTAGGCTTAAGCCGTAGTCACATGCACCCATGGTGAAGGTTGACCTGTACGGGTGCTGTGGGTTTTTGGGTTGTCCGGGTCCGTGGAGGTTTTTAGAGATGAGTGGCCGCGTCTCATACAGACACCTAAAGGGACGTCATGAAGTTGGAACTCACCATTGTCATGCGTGTATTAATTGTGTCATGAAGTAAGATGCTTCATACTGATCAGACATGCAGAACTTACTGCATGCATGGGGTGTACAGGTGATGCATAAGTGCCCTGCTTGGTCAAACTTCCCACCTAAAGCCTTCTTACTTCCTCTCATTCACACACATCCTCTGTATTCTTTGCCTTTCAAAGTAAACCCCGCCTCTTCAGCCGTTCAAAGCAGGGAGAAAACGAATACAGTAAATCAGTCCAAAACAACCCACGGATTGACCCTCCTTCTGTAGGGACACTAACAATGTATGCTGATGATACTGATATGTACTCATGGGAAAAGTGCAATAGAGGTGGCTACAGAATTGTCAAAAGTCAAGGCTAAGCTTAGTGATTGATTATGTAATTCATGCCTTTGTTTCTTGTAAACAAAATCACGTGACTGACATACGTTTTTTTTTTACTCCAACTCAACAACCTGCCCTCCAACTGGCCTCCATTTCTACTCCCTTCTCAGTTTCAGAGAATACTTCACTGAAAATTACTTTCTATTATCATAGCAGACAGCATCCAGCCCACATCACAGCTCATAACACCTTCCCGCTGGCCATTACGCCTCAGATTGAGATTGGAATCCAGTATTTGGTCAAAAGGGTCAACACCAATCTCTGAATACCAACTGTTATCCCATCAGCTCCGAGCGAGCAGGGATGCTTTGACTGCAATAAGCAATTACACCTCATCCTACCTTTGGGCAGGCTGCTGTCTGTCCTAATATACTGTTTCCACACTATTCTTGTCAGTAACAGTCGTCCTTCCCCCTCTGCCCTCGTCCCAACCATTTTTCAATCAAACTTGCATCTGGTTTTTCTTTTCACCTGTTGGGTTCATTTGGTCATTCTCGTGCACTTTTTCATAGCAGTAAAGCAAACTGTTTGGTTGTATAGAATCTCTTCAATTCATGTGTTCTAATTGTTGGTGGTTGTAGTAAAAAAAATGTTTAAAAAAGCTCTGGTTTTCCGTTTACGGACTCACTGAGTTTACATTGGGGTGTTACTACTTACAGAAGGTACACATATTCAAAAAATGGTACATTAAATCTCTAACTGTCAAATATTTGCTTTTCGAACATTTAAAGAGTTGAATTATGGAGCAGAGGTGGAGTGGCCAACCTCTGATAGAAGGTTTTGTGAATTGGACTGTGGCTGTACAGCGCTTTGGTCCAAAGCATGGTAGAAAAGCACAATGTACAGGTACGGTATTTACTATTTTATTTAAAGCTAAGGCTTCATTTAAGACGGTAATATTTTGCTGCTGACTAAGCTTTTTATCCCAACCTTCAAAGCCCTTATGAAAGCCTGGCACTTTGTCAGACCTGGAGATGGTTTTCTAACGCTGGACATATTCTGCAGACAAACATTTGCTACCACGCAGAGGCTCTCCGGCACCGTAGATCTGTCTGTTCTGGAAAGTATCCATGAGTTGCATGTATGTAACTTAATTAAATATTTACCCAGCAAAGACATCAGTTGGAATTGCAAGACACTTTCCTGAAACCCATCTGTGCATTACTCAAATGGAGATTGACCTGTACCCATGCTGTAAGTTTTTGGGTTATCCGGGTTCGTGCAGAGGAGCAGCCGCATTTTAAGGGGAGCGCAGGTGTGTCTCGCAGTTCCTTAGAGGATTGCCACTCATGAGAATGGAAAGTCTGATTTTCGTGTGTATGGTAAGTGTATCGCAAAGTATTCGTAAGGCAAATGGAAGGTATATGCACTCATGACAGTATGGGTGATGCTGTCGTACGGTGTCCTTTCGCCACAACTGGTTACTGGTAGTACTAACCTTACTGACCCCACTCACGTGATAGGTGGGATGTCAACACAAACTACACTCTCATCGTCCAATGTTCTAATTTCGAACAGTCAAGCTGCAGGTGAATATCAAGTGAGCAGCACCAACTGCACATTCCACGGGCTTTGGGGGCAGTCGATAAAAGCTAGATGTACAGTATGACGCCTGCGCCTCTCCTACTTCACTCCTGTACAAGTGTCCCTTATGACCTGTCGCTCATAAAAGAAATTTGCAGTGATGTTTTCCATCTACAAGCTCACTAAGCAGTCTACGACCTTTTTTATTTATCCAGCTTTTGCCCACAGATAGCTCATATCCACCCATAAGGGCAGTTGTGAGTAATGCGTAACCGATAACAGTATGACTTCTTCCAAGTTATATGTTTGAAGACACTTTTTGCGCTAAAAGTCATGCTTTGAGGATTTTTTTTTTTGGTGATATTTTTACCTAAGTTTTGTGATTGAATTTGAGTCTGAGAAATGACCTTCCTTTTTGACTGTCATCTTGCATCTCCCCATATTAAGATACTGTACGTCCCAAAGAATGAAATCAATTAGTACGGCTTTAACTTGAGATTTCACTCAGAGTTTAAACACATTTCCAAGACTTGCATTCACGCACAGACAGAATAACAAAGCAGTCCAGAGGTATGATTGTGCTTAAGAGTATTATGTGTTGTTGGACATAATTAATGACCAACAGTTTGTGCTCTGTTACAGTCATTCACATAGGTAATATTTACACAGAATTTTACAATATACAACATTACAGCCAAGTTACAAAGAAGTTTACATTCACGTTTGATAAAGGTCAAGCAGCGGCTGTCATATCCGCCAGAAAGAGCATTTTTAGCATTTTTATAATACAAAATTTGCAAAACGCTAAAATGACAAGGCAGTTAAAACATAACATTAAAAAACTACAAGCATTTAAATAATACAGTTTGTTGTTGTGTAATTCTGGGAAAGCCTGCCGCACTCTGCAATGGCTGACAAAAAATAGTGAAGATTACAATGAAGACAAGAAAAACAAAGGTAACACGAGCATACAACAACTAAAGTTATTAACTCATCAAGTAAAGACACCCAGAAGTCAGTGTCACCGGTTTGGTCAAAAAAATTAAGTTGCAAGCTAATTAGCTTGGGAGTTAGCTTGAAAAGCTAAAAAAACAAAATGTTTTGATCAGGTTAAGGACTATTAATAAATTAAACCTTACATGACTACATAACTAGCTAGTCATTAGGCAGCAGCTTCAAATTGCTTTCAAATGTAACTCAGTCCAGGACTGACGGTTACTTAAAAACTGTTGAGCAAACCAGCTAGCTTCTTTAGCCCACTTAGACTAACCCTTTAACACTGAAGCCGTCCACCATGACACCAAAGTAGTACATGCGTTTGGAAGTATTGGAACTCTTCAACCATTTTACGCAACTAAAGTAATTCCAACAGATCCAACTTCAGAATGTGTTAGAACTGCGTTAATTACGGTAATTTAAGGAACGTCAACACTGGAGCTAAAGCTCTGGTGTTAACGAGTTTATCATTTAAATGTTTATCCTTTAAATTGTATTCTTGTCCAGGATAAGTTATAGGATAAATAAGAAGAAGATAAATGGTTAGCGACCTAACTCTTTAATAATAGAGCTGGCCACAGGAAAAACACAAATTCTTTGAACTACGGAAATACTTCGACCGTTTACGCAGTTAACGAAATCGTAAAGCTGCTTTATCCACGTCAGAATTAGCTGATTTACGTTGATTTTGGAAAGTGTTGAATCTGATGGCATTACGTTAATTACGTAAGCGGTTAAAGATTGTCATAATTCAAAGTCGAAGCTCCGGTGTAAAAGAACTAAAAGTCACTGTTAAAGAATGCCAGCCGGGAAAATATGATGTCGTTAAAAAATGCCATGCATTTTCAGATATTCTAAACATTCATACAAGTTTATTTGATTCCATATATGTTGTTAAAATTTAGTGTGGTAGGCAAACACTGTAAAGTTGTTACATATTTGATGAATAAATACACGTTTTTTCCCGAAAAGCAGAGATGGGAAATTGTATTTGACTCATATTTGTGCTTATTATCCAAACAGAGAGATTTTTTTCAACTGCAAAATACTGATCTAAAACTGCAAATAATAAAAAAGTAAAGAGATTTTTGACTTTAAAACAAAAGCCTAAATAGGTAGTTTAATGTATTCACATGTGGAGGCTCAGAAACAGCCAGTAAAACTTTTAAAACCAATTTTTAAATCCAAAGTTTTTCAATTTTTCTGCCTTTTTAGAAATTAAAGCAAAAATGAATGTTTCCTGTACTTTTAAAGGTTAATTTTCAGACACTCTTTATTCAACTAAAGCACATTATGGTAATAATTTGAAGTCATTAGAAAAATATTTCAGCTCTTTTAAAATGAAACATTGCAGTTATTATCAGTATAATTAGCAGGCATAATCAACATCTAGAACGTTAGCGACTCAGCACTTGGTCATATTGAGATGAACAGGCATTTCTTGCTCATTTTCTTTTCTTTTTGTGTGTTTGGAGCTCATTTAGGCATGCATTCATCAGCACAGAGGATGCAGAGCAGACAGATGAGGAGAGAAACGAGGGCAGAGATAAACGAGTTCAGTGGGACGGAACAGAGGGATTGTGGGAGTCCAGCTCAGAGAGACTTGTGTGGATAAACTGAAGGATTTGTGTGATGGTTTGATCCCCGCTTACACGTTTGTAGACCATCTCAGAAGAGAGTTTTCCTTCCTTTAAGGTCACACTCTTCAAACCCAAATATTGAAGCAGGGAGGAAACCAGTTACAGGAAACGACCATCACATTAACAGGATCATTATGGTAATGACATTTGAACAAGGGGTTTCATTTGTCACGAGGAAATTGGTTATCTTTGTACGACAACGAACAAATCTGACAACAGAGAGTGGAGCTGCAGCACATGTTGTGTGCGTCTGCAGCTCATTATCACACATCAGGTGGTAAAAACCCTGCAGTCATTTTCATAAATAGGCCCAAAGAATGTGAGCTGGAGACCCAAAAGTTTAGCTTTTCAAACAGATGAAGGTCACTTGCAGAGGTCTATGTCATCACATTCATCAGGTTGTAATTATCTCACAGTTATCTCACTTCAATCATTAAATAACCTGGCGCAGGAAAAGTAATTTAAACCAATCTACGACATATCAGAGTGAATCAGTTTAACCATCTTTATTCCAATTCCACCTTATTCTGTTCAGGGATGTCGGTTTGCTATGACTTCTTCTGCTGCTGCAAAAAGTAAACTAGAGCTTATCAACAAGGCAGTCAGAACGGCACACTTGTTCATTCAAGGGCCCATACCATGATGTTCTTAAGCCTTTCAGAGTAAACTATATCCATAAATATGATCATATATTACCTTTGGAACACTAAAGAACAAATTATTTATGAAATGAGAGTGTTTTTGTGAACTCGGAAGTAAAACGACTCGATCTCTGAGGTTCCGCCTTTCGCTCCTTGTCAGTCACGACGTCATCCTGGAGCGCTCATGCAAACAACATCTGAACTTTTAGCAAAGATGGATGTGCATATTGGGCATTTAAAGGGAAAGCGTTTTCCAGGTCACTGCTAGCTCCGCAGAGAAAGTGTGTGTTAGCGTGGGGGCGGAGCTGGCAGCGCAGACTCTTTTTTTAGAGGATTACTCAGAAAAGCGTGAACTGTCTACTGTCTTGCTGTTGAAAACTGTAGAATAATGTAAATCAACATATGAATTAGTTTGTGATCAATATTTTTTGGATGTTTTTTTTCATGTTTTTAATTACAGCGCTCAGGACATGATGGTTTTTTTATGTTTAAGATTGAAAAAATCCCCCTTGGTGGTGAAAAAGTAAAGGCTGGAAGTCTTGTTAGAATAAAAAAAACATAATAAAGCCACTATTTTGAAGTCAGTTAGAATTTTACATTGTTAAATTCTCATTTGAATGCTGCTTACAAAATCAGTTGTTGCAGAGAGAACGAGTTTTGTCTTCAACCATGAGACAGTTTAATTTCACAGTTATTGCTTTTCCTGACAATCAGACACTAAACTGAAACAGGTTTAAGACACACAATTACTCTTAAAGTGTCAGAACTCTGAGCAACGTGAAAACGAGGCTCCAGGATGTTGAGATATTTTAAAAACTCAAATGTTTCATCAGTCATTGTAACTGAGGTCAAATCTATATTTTTTTATCTTTCATTTTCTAGATGTACAGACGCAGCATTTTTTAAATATCTTAAAACTGTATTAATGTCTGAATGCTGTATGTTCGCATTATTTATTTAGTTTAGTAGATTACAAGAAACTGTTCAAACCAGAAAAGTTGAACATAGAAATGTGTTCATTTGTTTTAATGTTATGCTTTGCGGCGCTGTTGTTGTTTGGAGCGTCTCCAAGCAGAAGTTTGATCCGTCGCCTCAAATTATGATGCTAGGGGCTCTAAGCTTGTGTTTTTACCACAAACCTTATCAATTATCTTTAAATATTACAACGTTCCAAATGTCTCAAAAATAGATTTTTTTTCACTCAGCAATTATCTCGACTCAACCCACAGGCTTGAGTGAATGAACTGTTCCGAAGCCGTTAACATTTACAGATGCTGGTTAAAAACCCAATATCAGCACACATTGATAATGAACCTCCTGCAGGTCTGTAGCATTTACAGACCTTTCAGCAAAGGTCAGTTTAAGAAGCAAGGCGTCATCAGAAACTCAAATCTGAGGAGTCACGCAAAAGACAAAAGAACAGAATTAAATACTTAATTTTTCTACCAAATGTTTCAAGAACGTCAGATACTTCGAAGTATCACCGTGTAGAGCATTTGAACTCTGAACTATTTCCACAAAGAAAGAAATGGAAAAAAATCCCTAGATTTAAAACCAATAACAGTTGTCTTTGTGTGTGTGTGTGTGTGTGTGTGTGTGTGTGTGTGTGTGGGTGGGGGGGGTTATGGCCACACATTCACCTGGTTATACCGCTTCACCGTCTGTTGACTAACACTTCACTGATATTATTATTTATTATTCACTAAGTCCTAACAGCTACAGCAACGTGGACTGAGTGCAGTGAAGTTAGTTTTTGGCACATAAATCATATTAGTAGCCAGTTAGGAGCTCAAACGGCTGATTTATTGAGAATATTTTCTCTTTAAAGGAGATAACACCTCAATTCTATTCTAAAAGTGAAATATATTAATCAAGTTTTTAAAAATTGTGCGTCCAAATGTCAGCAGTGAGAACTTTTGACCCCACAGATCATAATTCTTAAATTAAAGTCGTATCATAAGTTAAAACCACCAGCTGGTCCTTTTCAGTGTAAACTGAGATGATGATGGTCAGGGAAGAAAAAGGCACCAAAAGTTAAACCAAAAGGAAAAATATTACCGACATAACCTTTTGGATTTCCAAATATTTTCGTCCGTCTGTCAACCCAATTAGAGCTGGATGGCATGAAAGCGCTCTGCCTCATTAACCCACATTTCTCTCCTGCTGCCTCCCACTGATGCCGTCAGCGCCGGCTCCTCTCCTGCCCTCGTCTCTTTTTCCTTTTTTCACCATCATGTACAGAGCAATAAAACAAAGCCTTCCGATCCCAAAGCTTTGGAAATTAGACTCTTTTATTCACTCTTTTTTTACCTTTTCAGGCCCATCTTTCACTTCATTTTAAATACTTCTCCGTGCTCTGAAGTCTGAGATTTCAGTGAGTTTGCATCATGCGTCCCTTCAAGCTCAATAGGCTGGTTGACAGCCTCTGATTCTGCAGGCCTTTGCGTGTGAAGATGGACCTAAAGCCTATTAGAAACCCATCTTTCCCTCCTAAATACAAATCCATCCACCATGTTCTCCATGCTGAGGTCACGTCCCCAAGAAGATAATGCTTGAATTGTTTGAAAAGAAGCTTGTCTTCTCTGAAGGGTCCATCTAATCCCAGATTGTCTTCTCTGCCTCATCTGTTTTGGCTTTCTGAGATCTTTAATCCCCACCGCTGGCTGCCTCCCACTCTGACGCTTCTATTTTTGCTTGTGTCTTTATCTCGCCTCTCTTTCCATGCTAAGTCTCTGCTTGGATCTATTGTCTTCAATGGAAGAAAAGTTTATTTTCAATCTCGTCTTCTTCTTTTTTATTTTCCTCTTCTTGTCTCACATTTCCGGACTTTGTGGTATCTCAAACATCCGTGGCGTTCAGGTGTGCAGAGACCGCTTCCTGGGTTTCCAGGACTATCTTCTTAGCCCGCCCACCGCCTTCTCCGTTGATGGGATGAACCATGTCCAGTCGACCGGTCCTCCCTCGGTCCGCCCCCCTCCGGCACTTGAAGACTGCGAGGAAAGCGGCGCGGTAGTTGCGGTTCATCCAGCCGTAGAGTAAAGGGTTGGCGAAGGTTGAGCACATGGCGACCACGTGGAAGATGGTGTAGAGGAGGCGGAAGTCGCGCATGTCCAGCACCGTGTTGTCAATGTCGGTGGCAAGCTGGAAGGCGTGGAAGGGCAGCCAGCTGACGGCAAACACCACCACCATGGTCACCAGCATCTTGGTGGTTTTCCGCCGCCGACGGTGGCGCTCAGAACCAGCACTGCTGTTGCCGCCGCCCTCCGCTGGGCTGACGTGGCCACGTAGTTTGGACCAGATACGAGCGTAGGCGAAGGAGATGATGGAGAGTGGCAGGAAGTACTGCAGGATCAGCATGGAGATGCTGTAGATCGTGCCGTCGGTGCTTTTTCCGGGCCACTTCTCTGTGCAGACCTGTGACAGGGGACAAGACTGCATTAAGCGAAGTGTTCTATGCCTCATCACTGCAAAACATGTGTCATCGCATTTACTGCTTTTACATGTCAGCTTTTGTCAGGAAACCTTTAACTATGACACAAACTAAGTAGAATAATGTATCTAACAAAAGTCACCAACAAATGACATCACAGGGTTTTCAGTGCAGTCCCTGAACTGAGCAAACAAAAAGTAACGGAGGAGAGTAAAACTCTTTGAATGGATGATTAAGACACTGGAACATCTATAATAGGACAAGAGATGTGAGTTAGAAACTGCAGATCAGAAACCAAACCATCACAGAACCAGGGGAACATCTGTTATAAAACAGGACTGATGAATTAGAAAGTGGAGCCGTTGCAGGAGAATTCAGACCATTGCACAATCAGAGCTCTTTTAGTGCTCTCCAGATACCATCGACATCTTTTTTGTGTGCTAATGAAACTGCATTTCATCACTTGTCATTTTTTTGTGACAAGATTGATTTTCTGAGCGACAGATTTAATAGAAAGCATGTTCAGACTCTCCAAGTGACATTTGGAAATGTCATCTGAGGTTTCTTCTGCACCAAAGTCTAAACATTTTTGACATTTTATTGATTGAAAAGTCAACTTCAACTCAATCCAGTGGGTTTGTATGTAGAAAACTCATCAGTGAAACCAGCAATCAATGGTCGGCGTGACAGAGCGACAGCAATAATGCTCACTGAGCCGATGCCTTCCCAATAGATTTAGTTTTTTTACATGAGAGAATAAATGGAGGATCCCTGGTGAGTATGGATCACTAAACATGTAACAAGCCACATGTTTTTTCTGCTGTCTTGACATTTGTTCATTTTACCAATCAGTGAAAGGCGAGTTGTTTGTCTGTGTTTCCCGCCGCTGCTTCAGCTGGATGAAAGAGTTTTTAGTCTTTCAGCAGTTTGCTTAAAGCAAATGTGGCATCAAATTGATTTCTGTCTGTTAGAAAAGGAAATAAAACCTAGTTAAACTGCTCCCAGAGTAAGCTGGAATGTGGAAAGGTCATGTTTGCATTAGTTCAGAGAACTTCCCCAACACTTTACAACATAAAGACTTCTTTAAAACTATTTTCCTCCTAACTCTAAGTCTCCCAGTTATGAACGGACACGCAGGAATCTGTGTAACGAGACCGTTTCCGTTTGCTCTACTTGGTCGAGTCAGATTTATTTCAAACGAGATTAGATTGGTTTTTTGCTGAAGCTTGGGTCAAATTGATTTTGTTTCACTTTGATTAGATTACTGGAATGAATTTTGACTGGGATTGTTTATTCAGATTAAATCAAATGAAATTAAATCAGGGAGAAAAATTGGAAAGAAAAAAGACTGAGAAAAGACTGCAGCCAGAATTCATGTCACAGATTTAATTTCATTTTGGATTCAATTTTATTCTATTTTTGTTCCACCGATGCACAACAAATCTGATCTCAGACACCCAACAATTCCCTTTGACGGAGATGAAAGGATGCTAAATGAGATTCCTTGTTGGAAATAGAGGGAAAGAAGACGTCTGCGGCATTTATCTGTGAGGAAATGAAGAAGAACAGTTAATAAGAGGAGGTCTGTGGGGGTTGGGTTGAACGACAAAGAGAAAAGAGAGCAGAGAAAACACGGCAATGTCAGCAGCAGTGGATGAAAGTGGAGGCTGGTGTGCACCCACCTGGATGGTGTGTCCCGGCTCCAGCGTGAACGAGCCGTACTCCCTAAAGATGGCCAGAGGGCTGGCCAGCACGGCGCTCAGCACCCACGTCAACGCTATCACGCCAAAGCACACGTCCTTCCGCATCCTGGTCTCCAGGTGGTACACGATGCATCTGGAACGAACGCACACACCTGAGTCTGGCTGTCAGCTCGGGGAAAATGGACTTGATCGCACGGATGAATAAAAGATGAAAGAGCAGATGATGCTGTGAGGAGCTGCACAGTCTGAAGTGCTGAGAAAAAAAGACGACGTGTAAGAGCTTTGGCCTCCTAATGTTCTCTTTTAACCTCCTGTCTGCGTCTGTGCGGCTCCACGTCTGCTGCCTTTACTCCTGTTTCCTCAAGTCAAAAGCAAAACCTTTATTTGTTTAAACAACAGGCTCCTTTGATGGGATTTTTCTCTTTTGGTTCTGAGTTTTGGAGCAACACAACCACTAATCTAAAAAGGTAAAATTTTCTAGTACAGCTGTTTGTAGCTAAAGCAGGTTAGCGATTACGGCTAGACAGTTAGCGGGGTTAGCTGAGGTCAACCAAAGGAGAGGATTAAATATATGCATAATATATGACCAAAAACTGCAACAGACAGTGGACATTATAGATTGGAAATGTGATAGAAAGTGTAATATGATAAAACTCTTTAGGTAAAAATGAGCTTATTGGATAAAAACAATCAGTCAAAAAATGCTAATAAGCAGCATCTTTAAAGACTTAATGATTGAACAATCGGGTTTTACGGGTCAAGACTTTGAAAAACTGGAAACTTTTGGCTTAACTTGGACTCAAGACTGAACAGAGACTTTACTTTGTCTCTGTACTTTACATCTCAAACTCTTTTATCATAAAGTCGTCACGGCTGAATCCATGGGAGAAGCTCCAACAGATTAAGTGCGGATCATCAACATCGTAAAGGCTCAAAACTGGTTCATATTACAAACATGAATGCTCTGCATCCTGGAGGGCATTCCAGTTTTGCGTCTAGGTGGAACTCGTTAGCATCAAACTAGAGGACTTTAGCATTAGGTCTATGCGTTAGATCGATTTCTACTTTCATGTATTGATTATTCATCCATTCAGCTTGGATTAATTCAGATCGATAAATCAATGTTATCAACCCAGCCCTAAAAAAACCTGCGTTTCTGAATTTGTGACGCATGGGCAGATGAAAGTCTTCTTTCTTCTCTCCAACTCTGAAGCATCCACTTGCAGACAAACAGATCCAGCAACACCGTCATTGTCCTCGTCTTACTGCCGTCTACAAACAATATTTCTCAACTTTTTTTTGCTACGCTAATGTTAGCTTGAGGATGTGAGGCGCTTGTTGTTATCGGGGGAGAGTGGAGGCAAAAGCATGCTGGGAAATTAGTGAGATTAACGTCAACAGTCCTGCCCACAACCCAAAAGCAAATTTCTAATGCGCTCTTGCTGCTCTGCAGAAAATATGTCTTAAAACATGACACAGGCTTTTTAATTGTTGCTAAAAACTGCATAATCATCATTAAAGTCAGCTGGGAAGGATCTTAATTTAGAAAAAAATATAGTTGGAGGGGACTTTAAAGGACATGAAATACGACTCGACTTTAGACCAAAAACATCTCCAGGATTCCACCTCAAGAAGTCCAGACACTGAAAGTCAAGTTTTGATGTCAGAAGCAGAAAGTGATGCTTTAATATCAACAGCATTTCTCTGTGGATGAGCAAACACTCCATACAAGCTGCAGAAATGATTTTATTACTGGATGTTTGTTTATGCTGAAGATTATCTTTTAATCCGGAATGTAGAAGTTCTGAGCCGTAAACGGTGTCTCCGGAGTGACGCGGCTGAAATTATGCAAACGAGTTCTGGCTCAGCTGAAGCTGCACACACCTCCACTCCAACTGCAATCCAAGCAGCAAGAGCTGGTTCATAGCTGTAACCGCGGCCGGCAGAGGCTGCATTTGCATGCCAATCTGCAGCATAATCCTCTTTTCCAGAAAGAGCATGGAGTGGATGGAAATAGCTTTCATATTTTTACATTTCTGTCATTTAGAGGTCGATCAGCACAAAGACAGCAAAGCTGGAGGTCATCGTTGGTCTGACTTGATGGATTTTATCCAGAAACAATATGTCTCGTTTTAATTCTGCCTTTTCTTTTTTTATATTTTTGCAGGACTTTTGGGGGGGAATTGAAAACAGCAGCATCAGAACTGAACCACATTCAAAACAAACATGAACTTCATGAAAAACGTCCTTCAAACATAAAGTTTTTCTGTGAATCACAAACAAATCACATCTAAAAAATAAAATAAAAAGCTTTTTAAATGACATTTTTAATAATAAACAAATTATTATCAGTTAGAGACAAATTTAAGAAATCAAAAGTTAGTTTGGGTTCATAAAATAAAATAAATTTTTGCAAAATATAAAGTTTTTATTTACGTAACTCACCTTATGTTCAATTAAAAAAATTGAGATCACTAAAGAATACTAACTGATGTGATAAAGAAGCCAAGAAGTATAATTAATAATTAAAATAAATACAAAAAAGAAAACAAAGAAAAACAATTGGAGGATTTTTTTAAAACAAGGTTAAAAACAAATATTATAAAATACATAACCTGATAAAAACAATCTGCTACAAAACTTTTTCTGGTTTCCAATTAAATAAAACTTCTACTTAACTCCTTAAACTGCTTAAAGGATTTCGATCTTCTGCATCTGGTTTGTGTTAACTTTTTTTTTTTTTCAAATTTGGATAAAGCTTGAAAAATGTGTTTTAATGTAAAGTACTTCACATTATCTATGTTTGAAAAGTGCTTAATAAATAAAGTTTGATTTGATTTGCCTCTTCTAGCAAAAACAGGAATAAAAAAGCCCAGCTTCAGCGAAAAGAATCCTTTTTTAATCCACATATGACCCCCCATCATGTCACCATGGCAACCACCGTTTCCCTGTTCCTTATAAAAAAAGATACTTTCAGTCAAACATTTAATCAAATGATTTCCAATGACCTTGTACCTAAATATTGATTTTTGTTTGTTCATGTCGCCTGCAGACGACAACATTTATCAAAAACTTTATTGTTCCTCATTGGTTTTCCTGTGGTTACCTCACAAAGATGGCAGTCTTCTGTCAAAAACCTCATAAACCTCATCCTCCTCCATTGGTCATGATACTGTCGTTGAGTAAAGGAAGCGCGTCACTGGTTCCTCACAAACTGAAGCAGTGCTGGTAAGAATTTCCACCCACCTGTGTCGGTCCAGGGCGATGACGTTGAGCGTCACCGTGGACACGTGCACGGCGAGCCCCTGGGCGTAGGGCAGCAGGAAGCAGAGGGTGCTGCCGAACTTCCACTCGCCCTGCAGCGTGTAGACCAGCGTGAAGGGCAGGCACAGCGTGTTGACCAGCAGGTCGGCTGCAGAGAAGGGCAGAGGTCAGACGCCGGATCAGGACCAAATCCGATCCGTTGGTGGTACTGCCGCACAGACGCCATCAAGAGACACCTCCTGCTCAATCCAAACCATGTCACTAATTCAAACATGACATCAGGATGAATCCAGAGATTTCACACAAAACTTCCCAAAACAGAAGAATTCACAAAATGATATGTAATCTGTGGGATTAAGGCTTGTTCCTAGAATTCCTAAATGGAGAGGGGGGGGTGGAGCCTTCAGATATCAAGTTCCTCTTTGGTGGCACCAACTTCCTGTTTCAGATCAGAAGGTAGACACCATCTCCACCTGTTAGACTTCAAAGTTAGAGCTGCTGATAGTTGAGGTTCCTGTTCAGCCTGTGCTGAACGTCCTGGTAGGTTCAGTAAAGAATCAGATCAGACAGGAAGTTCACCTCCTACCGCTTGTTTTGTCCAGAAGATGAAGCAAAAGTTTGTTTCAAAGAAGCCTACGCAGTGATATAGAACAGAACTAATTTAGCTGTGCATCAGCACCCAGCAGCCAATCAGATTTGAGTATTTACCTGGAGCGTTTAAAGCACAGAAACACAATGTTAGTTTCATCTGGCTGTACATCAGCATCTTTGTTTTCTTGGAGTAATAAAAGTCTTTAGAGTTCTACGTCTCTTACTGTTGATGTGTTTTGTGCACACATTACATCTCTGGGATGTCTGAGCTAACACTTTTCCTGCAGTCGTCTTCTCCACGTCACCATCTGCTTGAGCCATTTCCGAATGTGGTGCAGATTCCTCACCAGAATGTTCTGTGACGCATCCCACCGCACACAGAGTAAACGCTAAATCGAATGAGTGCTTTTGGGGTCATCGCTGTGCTGGCTCACAACACAAACATCACAGACAGTTAGTGTCTGAACAACAATGCACGACGCGGGGAAGATGGGCGGAGCTTAAAGGAGCCCAGCCACTATTACAGACAATGTGTGTCTCTCTGTGTGTTTGTGTGTGTCTCTCTGCATTTATGTGCATTTGCATGTGTGTGTGTTAATATATGTGTGTCTCAGAGCAGAACTTAATGGGAAAATCTTTACAGATTCAGTAGAAAAAGACTGAAGTTTCAAGCCTTTTCAAACAGGAGGTTTTTTATTTCTTTTCCCCAGAATGGATTCTGACTGAAAAGCAGGTCACAGTCATTCTCTGTAAAGCCTTGTTTTTCATGATAAACAAAAGCACCAGTTGCTGTGTTTGATCCAAATCATGACGGACTCCTGCGGCTCTCTGCTGGTCCACACTGTTCTGCAGGAGCGTTTGTGTTGGAACGACCTTCAGGACTGCAGCTGAAGTCAACAGCACATTTAATGTGAGTGTTTAGTCTGAGAGCACAGACACAAATGGATGGATTCCTGGAAAGAAACTGCGTCTGACTGGTGAAAGCGATGCTTTTATTAATCCCTTATAAGCTGCTGCGACTAGAGTGCTGTGGAAGGAGCAATACAAGTGTTTTATAAAATATACAAATAGATGAATGATGATGAAGTGGATGAACCTTTTTTCAAAGGAATCAAGGAGTTCCAGGGAGCCAGACATAAAAAAGAATTTGGTTGCACATCTCACCGTTCAGGAGATACAATCTCAACAGGTACAATTACTCTTTAAGTCACCATAAGGCGGCGCTAAACTGCTGGAGTTTTTTGTGTCACACAGGACTGCTTGACGGCTTTCTGGCCCTCTCGCTATAGCAGTTTTAGAGATTTAAGGCTTAAAGGAAGGGGCACCATGGGCAGCACCACCTACAGGCCGATTGGTATCAAACTTCTCAAAGCCCATTCATCACCTATTTAGCTTGTAGTTTCAAATTTGGTGAGGTTTGGTTGAACAGCCTTCCAAACTGCATTACTTTTTTTAATATAAAAGAATATTGATAAATTGCGTGAAATGAACAGCAACAAGGGGTTTTGGGAGTAAAAATGGAGTAACTGCCAACATTTGTAAAGCTTGGTGAAAGTGGATTGAGCAAAAAAAAAAGAGTTTAAGAAAAAAATGTGTGTAAAATAAACGACAAATACAAATGATACCAAAATCTATTGGAGATTTTAAAAGAAGAAACCTTTAAAAAAGTGTGATTGTTTTCAGCAATCAGACAACAATACTCTACAACTTTCAGCAATCAGATGATACGTTCTGCTTGTTGTAATTTTGGGTTTTCACTGCCTGTTCTGTGCAGGTCTGTTGTGTTCTTTTTCTCCTCCCTCTCACCTGTGTCTCCTGCTGGAGGTGTTCACAGCTGCATCCTGTTTAGTTGATTGTGTGTTTGTCTATTTAAGTCTGTGTGTTTCAGTTCCCTGTATTGGAGCGTTTTGTGTTCTTTAGGTGATCTTGTGTTCTTGTGATTAAAACGAGCTCCAAACTCACTCCTCTGTGTCCAAGCCTTCTCTGCATCTCTGTTTTTGAACTCCACCTGTAACATTAGACTGATTTAAGCAACCAGACAATCCGGAATTCCAACCTGAATCCTGAAGGAACGTTTTTACTGTGACGTCATTGATGTCTAAATATTTTAATTTGAGGAAAAAGATTTACATGAAGACTGAACACAACAGTGGCTTGTCACATGTATCTATGAAACCATCAGTAAAAACAAAATACTCATCATCTCTTTGAAATCAATGATTTTAATGGTTTCGTTTTTCCTTTTCAAAAAATTAACTTAAAAAAAAGTTGACCACAATCAAAACAATGAAGCAAAGCTGAGCTTGTATTTCTCCATTTGAGTGCTGGAAAAAAAAATTAGCTAAAAAAGTTTGTTTTATTTGATATAAAATACATAAACTGCTTCGGAGAGCTCCTTAAAGAGCTTCTGCTGAAAGTCCATCCAGTGACGGATCACCAACGTGACAGTTCAGCTGGAACAAGATGCTCCACGACGGCAAGCAGAAGCTGAGGCCGTCATCTGCTCGCACACACGGCGCTCGCTCTCACCTTTGCTTTATTTATGGCTAACGAGGCGAGCGTGGACGGGCGGCGTTCACACGTCCCCCGCCTGTGAAGTGACACACGATGCTCACTTGTGAGTTCTCTTTGTGCTGCCTCGTTAACTTTATTCAGAAGGAACGGTCTGCTGGTTTTGGCAAAACTAAGAAAACCACATTATTCTGAAAAACAGTTTTTAATACACTTCAAACATGGACAATAATTCCAGAAAATCTAATAAAAAGCCCAGCCAGAGCTGCATTCATGGGAACCATGTCTTATCAAATGGATGACTTATTACAAAACCAAGTCAGTCTCCAAATTCAAACCAAACTCTCAAACTTTTTACGGTTTGTACTGTAAAACTTTGAAAAGCTGTTGCCAGATGGGTCTGAAAGTTGGTAAACATCAGAGTTGTCGCCGGCAACAGGAAATGACATACACGCTTTAACTTAGCGTAACTTTTGGAATGTCCAGCATGCACTTCACAGCAGTAGAGTGTTGAATATCAGCGAAAAATCTGCTTTTCTCAGCTTTCAGAATCTGTTGGAATTCTGTTAATTGTGTAAACGGTTAGAGAGTTACGCTAGATCACAGAACATTAACACTGTGAAGCTGTTAAGTGTTTGAATTATCATAACTTTAAAAAATATATATATATTTTTTTATCTAGAGTCACTGGATCCCTTGACAAGTTTTTTTTGTTTTGATACATTTTATGCTAATAAGCAAACTGAAGTCTTCTTCAATCATATTCTTTAGCCAACACCTCAGTTTGTGGATGCTAACGATGCTAGCTTAACTTGGCCATTGGTCTCCTGACAGGTGAGGACCCTGAGCACTGGTACTGTCAGAAGCCTCCTGTGTTTTTGTCTGCTGCATTCAAACTTTTTGGAGTCAGATTTCATCTGCGTTCTTCAAACTGCTCCCCGAGCTTTCTTCAAATGAAAGGTCTGAGGTGGTGTTCCATGCCTCTGAACCAGATCTTCCTCTGATGTTCAGCTCTGTTTCACGGCTAAAATGAAGACCTGCTAAGCCCCCCCCCCTCAAATGTTCCAGTGGAGAAAAGACGGAGGGCGTGGAAAGTTGTTTTTGTGTGGAAGGATTACACAGAAAGGATGAAGTGATATTAGCTCTCCGTTTAACAGATACAGTTTTGTGCTCAGCGGTGCGTGATGTGCATAAACATGTTCCCATAGCCCGGAGTGCCTTTTGTTCTCAGACGACTTAAGAAAATCGCATGCACAGTCCACCCAGCTGCAGGCCATCATTAATGACTACACCCACATCCTCCCTGCTGGTGCTCAGAAGAGGAAATGAAACCCTGGGAGCCCAGAGGAGCTCCAGCGCTTCATTTCATGGGTGTTTCCAGCTCTGCTGCTTGAAAATGGATCTTCTCTGGATTTCAATGATCAGTCATTAATGTTCAGATGTTTGTATTGACTCTGAAACTCTGTCCTGAAGCAGGAAAATCATTTGATGTGCAGAATTGTGTCACAGATGATCACAGGATAACTTTAACGGTGTGAAGTCACGTAAAAATGACTCTGTTCTTAGAATATATATATATATATATATATATATATATATATATATATATATAAACCAAAAGAAAGCAGCATGAAGGATTCTCCTGAACTGGACGTTCATCTGAACGTAAATTGTCCTCCGTTGTTTTGTTTGTTGTGGATTTTTGCTGACAAATACAGAAAAACTGAGACTTTGTGTTGACATTATTGATCCTTGAGAACACCTAATGCCACGTTCACACTGTACGTGTGATGCATGTTTGAGCGCACGCTAACCGCAGGCTCTTGAACGTGCTTTTAGCATATGCTGTTCACGTAGGACTGTCGCTGCCTGATTGATGATCTATTCCAACATATGAAAGACTTGGTGTCATAGACTTCCAGCTGGGCTGGAATGATCACTTTTCAAATGGTTGACACTTGCGTGTTTTGAAAAGGACACTACCGAAACATCACAACCAAATCTAAATCCCTGATTGGTCAAATTTCAACTGGTTTAACTTAAAAATGTGTGTTGCAATGCAGGAACACGAGTTTTGACCATGAAAGGCCAAAACGTGAAGATACTCACCTTTACCTAAACTTGTCATTTGTTTCTGAGCTGGGTGTTAACGTAGTGAAGCAACACTCGTTGGAGATGCACATGTTGCTGCATGGACATCTGTAATAAACTGCTGGCTCTTTTCTTCCCTCACGTCTTTGTTCGTCGCTCAGGAGATCTGCAGAGCAGGTAACCTTTGTCTGGTGGACTTCCTGTCTTCACAGCACTTCTGTCGCTTTCCTCTTCGTCAGAGTCCTTCCAGGAATCCAGACTGTGGTGTTTTCTGACTCGATGAGCATAAAGAAACAGGGATCTTACATAATCCAAAGCAGGACATGGTACTTAAGGATGGAGAGGGCCAGGGTCAAGCAAGTCAAGCAGCATCTCAGAGACACTCCAGTGTTGCTGCTCAGACGCTGAAACACTTCTGTTTGAGAGAACTGATGGATTCAAACCACAAGTGTCTGACACCAACCTTTTCTGAGCACCAGGAGGAAGATAGAAAAAAGCATGTTTAATCCTAGTAAAAAAGGTTTCTTCATGAAAGACTGTTTTCCAGTGTAAAGTGAATGTCTGAAGCATGATTTCATGTGACTGATTCTGGTCTCTTCCTTCCGGCCTGTCGTTTCTCATCCGCCGTCTTCCTGATTGTCCTGCTGCTTCTGTCAGAATTTGGCCTAAAGAGTCTCAATAGGTTAGAGAAAAAGCAAAAGAGGCAGTCAGAAGCAGACTTCATGAACGGCTCTGGGTTTGGGATAACGTGCTCTGACACGATGCCCCGGCTCCAAATATTCTCATGGAAGCCCGAGTGGTTCAAAGGACTCCGTGTTTGTTCGGGCTGCCTTTTGGGCGCAGACATGGATCGCATCGAATCATATGTCCATTGGAGGGTTTTGTTGGGAAAGATGGACCATTAGATCATTGGCTGAGGGTCAAACACTTTGAATGAAAGTCAAAAAAGTCAGTTCGTTTGGAGAATCCGGGAGGATTCTGGGACGACCCGCTTGCTTTTGCATTCACCTGCTGTCTCCTGAAGAGACCAAGAGGTAGAAAGGATGGAAGCTGACGTGACGGTGTGGTCAGCTGGTTCACTCATAGCGAGGCATGCGCGGTCAGGAGGAAAAGGCTTCTTCGTCTGGACAGTTTGCAGTTCCAAAGCGTCTGTGGTCTCGCTCCAGAAAACTGTCCCAAACAAGACCGTCAGGTGATCCAGAGGTTTCACAGTCTCTCAGAATGTTCAACCCAAGAAGATGACACCGTTTTGTTGGCCACAAAATCGAAACTTCCAACTGTGATCCGTTTGAAGCAGTCAGCACAAAAACACCCGGAACTCTCCACTAACGGATGGAACTGAAGGAGACTCCTGCATGAGCAGAGAAACATCTGCTAGAGGAAGCGTCAAAGTCCGTCCACCTGGAAGAACAGAATCCTGAGAACATGACCTGGATGAAGGAGATCCTTCAGACACAACGCTCTTTTCCTAACTCCACTGCTTTGGACTCTTTGTCTTCATTAAAAGCGGGTCCTGGACTTAAACAATGGCGACTTTAAATTCTCAAATTTTAAACAGAAAAGATAAAAGATTTTTTTGAAATCAAGAATCTTTGCAGGTTTTCGTGACGCTTTCATTTGGAAGCAGAGGCCTGGTTTAGTTTCTCTAAAATGGTGCATTTCTTTCTACCGCTTCAGTTTAAGCTTCACATCACTGAGGATTAATCTGATTCTTTTTAACGGAGGACAAAAGCCTGTTGTGGATTAAATCTCAGTTTTGAGAAACTCTGGGTTCTTCTGACGGCATCAGGGTGACCTGAAGCAGCAGAAGTTGGTTACATCTTCGTTTGGATCTGGGCTCTTTGGTGGAGATGAGGTGGAGACAAAGCACCACCCGTCATGCTGGAACCGACCAGAACGCTGTCGCTCACACGCCAGTCACATGATCCGCGGCCTGACGGCGGCTCTCCGAGCAGATGGCGTCACCGCTCCCCGTTGAAAGCTCTGACGCCCGGCACTTACTGCATCCTCTCATGACTCAGCTAATTCTGAAGCACTAATCTGCTCTCACTCATGACCTAAAAACACGCCTACAGGAGGACCATGGGAAAAAGAGAAAATCCTGAAAAATAATTCATGATTCTCGGGCAAAAGCCCATCAGACAAATGAAAAATATATCAACCAAACAGACTAATGGAAATGAAATTGGCAGGACTGCTTCAAACGTTGATACTTTATTTAAAAGAGTGAAATTTTCAAAATGAAAGCGGTTTAATATATTAAACTGCAGGTTTTCATGAGCTCAGGCATGCCTCACAGGAACGAAGCAAAGATGAGAGACGTCAGGTGAAACGTGCCACGACTAAAAAGAACAGAATGTCAATTTCACCCCTTAAAACAGAGTTCTAACACCCAAATGTGGACAGAGACAGCGGGAGCTCGGTCTTTCTATTGAATTCAACTTAGAATGAAGCCAAAACCGGAGAGAACAAGGGAAGCGGTGACCTCTGAGACGCCGCCTGCAGGGGTTTGGTTTTTGGCATCACTTCCTCCAGAGGAGCACTTCCTCCTCAGACTGGCAGAAAGAGGAGACAAACGTCTAGGAACAGTCATGTGACCTTGTTTTAGGGCGGTGTCCATTAGAACAGATCAGAAGGAGATCCTAACACACTGATCTAGATCAGCGGTCACCAACATCTTTCAGGCCACAGACCAGTTAAAAGGCCAGGCAATATTTTCCTGGACCGGCCTGTGTGGCTAAAGTTTGTTCTTTAGCTTCCAGCTTCCTTTAACTGTTGATGGTAAAGTCATTCTCCACCCGCTGTAAAATATCTGCATCTGCTTTAGACTTTATTTGTTCACTAGGTTTTGTGTAGGAATCATTCAAATGTGACCGAATTTCCCAGAAACCCGAACTGTCAAAGTGGACGCTAAACAAATCAGACGCTGACTTCAGCCAAGTCCAACTTTTAAAGTGCAACAGATAAACACGACAAAAAAAACAGCCAATAAAATTGGTATTATATAAAAAATAATCATAAACGTGAATGACGATGCAGTGCAGAGAGAATCCGGTAGTTTTTCAAAATAAAATTTCCATCAGAATGAGATAATAAATAACATTGAAAAACTGAAGGTTGTGTTTTGTTTTCTCTGCGGCCCGGTTCCAACTGTCCTGGATCAGGGATTGGAGACCATTGATTTAGCTGAAATTATGCAAAGGAGTTTGCTGGAATGGCAGAATCCTTACGCGACTGCCTGATTGGCGTGGTTGCTGTTCACCTCTCTCATATCAACCACATGTTTTTCTACACACAGAAACGGTATATTTCTGTAGAACACTTTAGTACTCTCCACCAAACACCAACGCACTTCACAGTCACAGTCCTGTTCACCCGTAAACACACATTCACACACTGATGGCGGCGCCGCTACAGAACTCTGGCGCCAACTAATGACCAGCAGGATCAATGTGGGCTTCAGTGTCTTGCTCAAGGACACATGGGCGGGCAAGTCGGGAACCAAACCAACAGCCTCCTGATCCAATGTCGCCCACTCCACCTCTGCACCACGGCCGCCCCATAAGAAGACGGCAAACATGCAGATGTTTGCATTGTCGTGCAGATTATCTCTTGTTTTGTTTTACTTTTGAAAAAAGTAAGAATGTCAATAAAAATGTCTTCCACCACAATAAGAGCTTCCTAAAACCATCTTTCTTTTTTATGCACATATAATAAATGCAGCTGTAATCCAGATTACGTCACCATCGCCAGGCAGATTATGCCCCGTAAACCCCAGTTCCCCTCCAGAGACAGATGTCTGGAGGGAGTGGAGGTTCTTTAAAACATTCTGTTTAAAACATTCTGAAGGTTGTGTCTCCAGAAGTGCATCGGCTTTCATTTATTTATTGTCCTTGTTTTGGGAATCAAACACCTTTTTTTACTTTCGTTTGACACAAACTTTGGAGAAGCGGCGTCCTCCAGCAGACGCACTCGGAGCACGATGGGTGTCTCGCTTTGGGAGGGAACGCCTGTGTTTTCTGTGATGGTGGAGAAGGAGGATTAATGTTGGATGAGCATCTGTTTATGTGAAAAGGCTTTTATGCCTGAGACACCTACACAGGAAATGAGTCTGCGTCTACGGGTGTCACCATTGACTGTACATGAGAACTGGACAAGAGGAAAGGGGGAATAAAGCAAAGTCTTTCCAGTGTGGAAGCAGCGTGACAGGATGAAGGAGAGCGCTTGAATGTGGTTAAGATGCTTTATGTACATGACGGTCTGCAGCTCTGTCCTCTCACGCAGAAGTAAACACGGATTTCACCGTGACGCCGCCACGTTAGCCTTTTTTCCAAGCATTTTACACATCACTCTGATCCATCAGGTCACTGAACTAGAATCCATTGGTGTGAACTTTGACCGCCGACAGCAGTTTGACGGGGGCTCCGTCCATGACCCGCCACACAGCTGCACTGCTTCACTCGTTCTTATCTGAGCCGCTACGAAGCACCGCGACCCGCCGTTTTATTTGATACTGGCAGGAAGTGAGGCTGACTGAACATTTAACATCCACTGGTTCTCGCCAGATCTGATGGTTGTTTTGGTGCGGTGTAGCTGCTCAGAGAGGCTCGGTGTTGTGGGTTTAGATGAAAGTAAGACACTGAAGGACAATCATAAATACTTCATTAAATATTGTCATGTCAGCATTTTAAATGATACAGGTATCACCAAATGAAATGTCGCGAATTACTGCCAAGTACACCCCTAATCATTTTGGTAATCCCGATTTATTTTTCTTTTTTTTTTAATTGTAAATTATTCAGGTTATAATCTGACCAATCAGATGCCTCAGGAAAAGCATGTGGAGCCCACTGGCTCCTCCTCAAACATTTGATTGGACGTCCAGCAAGCTTACTCATGATTGGAGACAGTCGTTGCCATAGAAACACTGACTCAGACCAATCGCTGTCGACTTGTTCCAAATGGCGGCACCAGCACGGCTTCTACTGAGACATCAAATTCACGAGGTCTGGCATCATCACCCAAATCCTTAATCATTTGCAATTTCTCCAATCAATTATATTGAATTAAATATTATTTACATCTTTTCGTTTCCGCTAAAAACGGTCATAAAAACTTTTTACTTAAACTAATTGAAGGTGGAACTTGTATCAACACAATAATGAGTTGGTTCATTAAAAACTAACTGGATGCTTTTTAAGTTTTCGCCTGAAAGTAGATGAATTATAGCTGGTGTGTTTATTCTTTGAAACATCTTCAGCTAAAGTGTCCAAGAGCTGTGTTCACTTTAAAAGTATGATGAATAAATCATTTTCAGAGCGTGTCTTATTTTATAAAGAGCCCCCTCAGGTGTACACACTGAGCAAAAGTAAATGAACCAGAAAATCTGCTGAATAATTGTCAACAACATCCAAGCGTTGGAATATTTAATGAAAGAATCACACAGAACCGCCAGGAAGATCAAAGAGGCTTCATGGCGTTTATGTTGAGACGCCCGGTTCATCACAAACCCAGATGAGCAGAGATCCATCCATGAGAAGAGACGGTTTCTCGAAACATCCAACCTTTATGAAACTTCAGCGTGACCCGCACCATTAAGCAGAATCAAACCTCAGCCTCGACCTAAAACCAGCTCCAAACCCCCCAAACAGGAAGTGGAGGCCAACGTGTGCGCTGACATTTCACCTTTGGATAAAAAAGGGTGATGAAGGTAAGCAGGCGGGACTGCAGCACGATGGCGTGTCAGACAGCGTTTTACTCTGTGAGAAGCCGTGTGTGCAAACGTACCGACGGCAAGATTAGCGATGAAGAAGTTGGTGACAGTTCGCAGTGTCTTGAAGCGATAGATGACGTAGATGACGAGAGAATTACCCAGAACCCCCAACACGATGATGGTGCTGTAGGCCAAGATCAACACCACCTTCAAACAGACAAGAGCAAATGAATGTTAAGCAAACGGCTGCAGCAGGAACAGAAGCTGCAGGTTCTGCTCCGGACAGATGGTTCTGTGTCTGAGGCCTTCAGGCTTCCAAACAGAACCAAAAGAGCTGCCAGAACCTGTACCTGCACACTCAGCAGGCGGATGGGGTCCTCCGGGAAGCTGACGCCCTCGAACCCCGTAGGCAGAGCTGGCAGAGGGGCGCGGGCATTTTGCCCATAATCCCGGTAATCCAGAGTATCGGGCTCGTCGTCAGGCGTGGCCAAGAGGTGAAGCTCAGCCTGCGTCGTGTTCGCCGCTCCGACAGCCTCCATGACCGCTCAGATGTCATCGGCCCGCAGCTCCATTCCTGACATGCGTTCACACGCAGACGGCCTGCAAACACAGACGTCAGAACTTCAGTGAAGAGCGTCAGAAACCTGCTCCACCTAAACAGAGAGCTCTCAGCAACAGCTCGATGGTGAATTTGTGATGACGGCGTGAAAAAGAGTTAAAGTGTAAACACTTTAGAGTAGTGACATGATGCATATCAACATAAACCTGAATCCAGAATCCATCGAAACTTGGAACTGGGAAAAAAAAGTAATATTGAGAAATTAAAGTTTGTAACTTACCACATTTAAAGTCATAAGTCTACAATTTATTAAAAATGTAATTTTAGTCTTTGACTTTTAAAGTAAATTCATGACTTTATTCTTGTTATTTAACAGTTGCGATAAATATATATATATTTGTTTTGTTTTGTTGTTTTGTTTTTTTTGTTTTTTTTTTTAAATACGACTTCTAGGAGTTGTAATAAAAAAATATATGTTTGTTAACTGACCCTAATACTCTGTCATGAAAGGGTTACGGTAGTCAAAAGGCTCAGAGGTAAAGCGTCGCCGCGCTTTTTGGAACATTTTACAGTGAAAAGATCATCTGTTGGTCATTTGAGGAAACATTAAATAGTTGTGAGGATAAAATGACTTTTTATAATAGAACTGAACAGGGATTTTACAGATATCTGTGTTTTTGCCTGATTCGATGTTTTTCTTGCATTCTTTGTAAAAAAAAAAAAATGGGGGAAAAAAAACTTTAAATAATTTTATATAAATTAAAAAATAAATGTAAATCCATCAAAACAACCAAAAGTCTAAACATCTGCTGGTGTGAAAAAGCCGCAGAGTAATCCGGCCACATTCGTTCTGTTTGGTTTCCAGGTTAAGGGATCAAGAACAGACAGATCATTTCATTTCATTTATTTATTTATTGAGCACCTTCCACCACCAGCCAAGGAAGCCCAAAGTGCTGTACACAGGGAAAACAGAGATTTAAAACAATTAAACAAAGAGAATAAAAGCATTAAAAGAATAAAACCAAAGTAGTGACCACAGACTGTCCAAAAGGGGCAAGAGAGAGAAGATCGACATTATGATCCTTTCGACCACTAGGGGTAAAGACAATTACCTCGGATTTGTTTTCATTTAGGTCGAGAAAGTTAGCTGACATCCACAACCTAACTTCAGCAAGGCAATCAATTATTCTTTTAATCGTGCGGTCAGGTCCCTTGCATAGAGGGACATAAATCTGGCAATCATATGCTTCCGCAATATCAGATCATAAGTCATCATCAGATCAGAAATCATGTTCTGATTCCCGTCAGTTCAGAATGTAAAAACAGAAACATATTCATCAAGCAGGGATGAAACTGGAACAGAAGAACACAAACTTGTCGTTCATCCTGGATCAGTGTGTTGTTCTTTCATTCACAGCAGACAATCAGATTCACATAATCAGATCATTCCTGCTTCAACCTGATTAGCTCACTTCATTTGGGAGAGAGAGGTTCAGTCACAGCACACAGATGCTGTGACTTTATTACTGTCAAGTTACCGTTTAGCTCACAGAGTGAAGCTGAAACTTTGACTTTCTCAAAAATCTGTAGAAGGTCAGTGACATCACTCGATAGCTCATATATGAAATCAGTTCACATATGAGGGCAAATTCAAGCTCATCTGATAATGCTAAAAGATTGCCTTTAAAACCAAGTCATATTTTGCTCCTTGCTTATCATTTTTAGAGCTTTGACGAGTTTCCAAATACTCGGATATCTGCGATCTCTTCCAGAAAAAAAATGAATATGAACATTTGAGACGAACAATAGTATAGTGGAGTAATAAACAAAGAACCAAACAATGTCATCATTGGTCTAAAGTTGCAGAATGATGGTCGATTTTCAAAATAAACCAAGCAAATGCACTACTATCACAGGAAGTACATAAATATTCAAAGTAAAGTGTCGGTGAAGCTCCTGACTTTCAAAATAAAACTTGGGTGTTTTTTGTGGATGACAGGAGTGAAGTTCAGTTCAGTGAAATGTGACCTGGTGTCTGTTAGCACGGTGGACCAGAACGCGTCTGTAAAACCTTCTGTTTTTGGTATTTCCTCTAAAGACAGAAAGTTTGTAGACTGATGTCAGTTGAAATGGAAGGACTGTGAGTGTAGTTGAGGTGCTGCTGTGTCTTCATTTGTCATCTGTCCACTGGAATTGTAGTCAGCTATGACGGTGTTTAAATCCATTCTATTTGGATTGTCATACATCCAGTAAAATCAGACAAATATGTAGCAACTGTTCAAACATAACATATTAAACTAAAGAATCCTGGTTTGATTTGTGAATCCATCCATGTACTTAATTCAGGAACCGGATCGAAAACCAAACAACACGAACGGGAAACATTTTTACTGAGTCTGTCGGCTCATCTGGAGGTCCTACTGGGTAAAACTGAAGGAACCGACAGGTCGACCTTAGAACAGGAGAATCAGAAATTCAGAATCAAATCCGGTGAAAGTGGTGGTTTTTGTGAGTTTGGAGCAGCGGATCCTTCACACACGCAGACGCAGTTTACAGGTGAAAAGATGTCACACCAGCTGAGTGTGACCGTCTTAACACGTATGTGCACAAGCAGCTGTGACCTCTCCGTTTCTGCTCTCTGCGATGTAGGCCAGTCCCAAAGCCTCATGGGGATGCTCCCCCACACACACAAGCACGGTAACACGCCTTCAGCGCCGCCGAGCCACGTGGGGCGCGGCACGCACACACTCCCACACACTCCACTGAGCTGATTCGCTAAGCGACTTCTCCGAGGGCGTTCAGCTCTCTGCTGCGGCGGCCGGCCTGACAGACAGTGTGTGTCAACCTGCGCCATTACAAAAAAAGGGTTAGAGGGAAGTCACCTGACCAAGGCGTTTACACCCGAGAGAGGGAAAACGAGACACGGCAGGCCTGCAGCGAGCAGGGCCAACCGAGGAGAAGCGCTCGCAGTTCTCTGCAAATCAGGAGATCTCTCTGAAGAGATCTGACGCCGCGCTGCAGTCGCGACGGCTTCATCTTGTCCTTCAGTTTGTTTGTGGAGCTCCGTGTTTCCTGTCATCTCAGGTCGACTGCTGCTTCTGCTTAATTAGGAGTTTTGTGTCTCTGTGTGTGTAATGAGGATTTGTCTGAAGTCGTTTATCACCTTGTAGTGTTTGTTTCATCTTGAAGGAAAACCTTTTCAAGCTTTTTACCTTTTAACGTTTCTTTGTTCTCAGAGAGTTTTTCTGTTTGGAGACTCAAAGTAAAACGAGTCAAAGATCAAGCTCTTTATTTATCGTCTTTTTACACAACATTTATCACAGTCGGACCAAAAGTCCCAGCAGGGGAAAATGGTCAAACCTGCACGCAGGTGACCCGCACGAAACATCAAGGTCATAGAGCGCTCAGGAGGGGAAATGTGCACATTTATCTACGGGTATGCTGCGGGCAACAGGTCATAGTGAACAATTATTCAACACGTAAGTGTGAAGTAGACAAAGCGTGATCTAAAGACTTTACATTCTTCATCGCCGTCTCCAAATCCTAATCCTGCACAGGGGTCCGTAAGCGCTGATCAGTTAGACATGTTGCCGTCAGAAATGAGGAAGTTAGCCAGTCAGAGGGTAGTTTGTAGCCAGTCAGAGGGTAGTTTGTAGCCAGTCAGAGGGTAGTTTGGAGCCAGTCAGAGGGTAGTTTGGAGCCAGTCAGAGTGTAGTTTGTAGACAGTCAGAGGGTAGTTTGGAGCCAGTCAGAGGGTAGTTTGTGCGGACATCCTACAGGAACAGCCCTCTCATGCAGCATTTGAGTGTGATCAGTAAAATCAGATCAGTTCCAAACTGTTCATACACATGACAGGTCGATGACGGAAGTCGATTCAGAAAACCCAGAAGCCCACAGCACCCGTACGATTCATGTGACTAAGGCTAAAGGCCGTGGTAGTGGTCAGAAACATATGAAGAGCAGTGGTTTTTCTACATTTTCATGACCCAACCTGTCTGGACAGACCCACAGGACGTCCTCAGAACACGGTCAAACGCCTCCAAGTTCACAGAGCAGGAATCTCCTCGGATCCTTCAAAGCGTTCAGGACACGAGCGACTCCAGCTGAGAAACTCCGAGTTCAACCGTTGGCTGGGACTCTCCAGCAGAAATCTGTAGTTGAAACACACCCTTTGGTCCCGTCTTGTCAGCGATGAGAACACCCACTCCGTCTGAACAGAGTTCTGCCTGCGGTCAGTGTTACAGTCACGTGTCAGCCGCAGACTTTCATTTACCAACAGAAGCAGCTTTTTCCGGAGGTTTGGGGATTTCAGACCACACCTCATTAAACCCAAGCTCCTCATGACTGCACGCAGGTCAAATGTGAACGCGGCGTTCAGGTAAGATGAACACGTGACCCGTTCATTTCCCAAATTAGGAAGCAGAGCTTCTAAAGGCTGACACCTGCTACCCCTCCACGTCAGCCTAAAAATAACCCCATGAAATGCTCTTCAGAGCTGAAACTGCATTACTGTGAGCTCGGAGGCACGGCGTTTGGGTTCTGCTTTCTTTACACACACTGGAGGACAGAAAGCTCATTTTAGCTCCTGGAAAAGACACGAACAAACACAATCTGTCTGCTTCTCTCTGGCTCTCTTCGGGCTTGCAGACATTAATCTTGCATCGGCACCGGGAAACACTTTCACAAAGACTCCTTCAACTCACGACGGCAGCTTTGTCTCAAATTCCCTTCTTTTTTTTCTTCTTTTTCTTCTTCTTCTTCTTCTTCTTCTTCTTGCAAACGTGCAGCTGATTCCCAGACCTGAGCGAAACATGCTCAGAGTTTGTGGACACAAAACATGTCTGGCTTTTCTGAAAACATCACATTTAGAAACCGACTTGCATCGTCTTCATCAAAGAAATTTGCTGAATCACTTCTGATAAAGTTGACTGTTTTCTTTAGACCATGAAAAATCCTTCTTCTGGTTTAATAAATGTCTAAAGATGTAACTAAACATTTATTTATGATCAACTTCCACATGTAAAAGGAAACGTTCTTCCAGTTTACCTTTATTGTCTCGATTCACTCATTTATCCTCCTGGGAAAGCTAACAATAACATCAAGAAACCTGTTCAGTCTGACAGCAGCAAAAGGGAGAAAAATAGCAGCAAAGAATCTTTGAAGAAATCGAGATGTTTTCCTCTTTCACCCGACTTTAACACGACTGCGTGGAGCTGCCCTTCAGATGAATGGAAGATCATTTTCTGCTGAATAGACAAAAGTCTTTGTGAATGATAGAAAATACTGGAATGTAGACGTGAATGACCACGTTGGAGACCGTTCCACGCCGTCGTGCAGAGAACTGAAAAGCTGCTTTCCCAGCTTCTGTTGGAACGCTTGTTTCCGTCAGTAGATTCTAGCGCCATTAAAGACTACTGTCCAGTTTAATATAACGACAGAGAGATGAAGGAAGCAGACATAGAAAGCCTTTATATACTAACATGCACCAGTGAGTCAGTCTACGGTACTTTAGTGCTGACCAGCCCACACGTGTATGAAGTTCACAGAGATGACTGTGAAGCTTGCAGTTTGCAATGAGTCGCACAGAAGCGTGATTCTCAGAGTCCAGACGTTTCTATACTTGATTTGTCCAAGTGACTTAAAATGACAACAAGAACTTCAGAACTATCCTGAAAGAATAAGAGCCCACACAAATAAACCAGAAGTTGAGCTATTGTTTCACGATAAAAGCTGAGTCCTTAGTAAAGTGAGTATAACAACTGGATATAAGGAGGTTGTTCCAACCCTGTGAATTCAATAGATTGAACATGAAGCCTCCTGTCTTCATCTTGGTCACATTTGATAATCAGCTGATGCTGCATCAGTAACTTTGCCCCTCCCACAGTCAGTTGAAGCGTAGATTTCTGCAGTTAGGCTCAGTTAGCAGTTTATGCTGCGGTCTCAAATACATCTGCCACCGCGTGATGGGAAGGCATCTGCAGAATCTGCAGGATTTCATGCTGTCACCTGATTTTTTTTTAAAATCGTTGCCGTGGTCATGAATCTAGATGGGAATTTGTCAATACGCAGGTCTCAGAGTCACTGTGGTGCCTGCCGAATCTGCAGAAAAAGTTACTTTTAGGTTGCCGTGCGATGGCTTTAAAGATATGTGACCATAGTCTTAGACAGGTTCATGCCTCCAGTCCCAATAAATCCCCAGTAACACAAAAAAAGCTTCTAAGTTTAATCCAAATGTATTTTTTCAATAACAGAAGTTAAGAGTGTACGAAGTCGTGATCTATCTGGGTGAAATCCACCTCTCTTCACTGTTTCTGGGCAAAATGAGTGTATTTACCCCCTACTCCCAATCTGAAGTGATTTAAATCAGCACTGATTTCTGATGGAGAAAACAGAGGAGTTCTCAAAGAGAGTCCTTCTATTTGGGAGTCGATGTGTGGATGAAAAGGACCTGGAGTTTCACAGACGGATCGGGAACAGCACGTCCTTCACAACTCTTTCTTTGAGACGGAAAAGCGTTAACTCTCCTGCCCTGTTGGGTTGGATCTTACTTTACGTGGTTTTTTCTTTGGTTGCTGTGCCGGACAATATCCTCTAATATCAGAAAATGATCCAAGCACTTTTATTTCACTCATGACAAAGAGGTAAAGTTCAGTTCCAGCAGCGGTCCCCCGACAGGAAAAAAAAGGAACTTTTTCTGACTCGGTTGGTGGTTTTTAAACACAAATGTGCAAAAAAGATGCAGGAAGGAGACCAGGACAGCTCATTATAGAGAAGGGAGGTGACAGCTCAGCACCACACGAACATCAGGTCACAGTTTGACACAGAAGTCCAAGATTTCACACATCTTACCGAGCCTGGAGTTTCAGAATAAAATAAAACGGAATTAAAGGCGCTAAGAGGCTTTGTTTGACCTGCAGGCACAACCCGTCCTTGGCGCCCGCCCCATCTGCTTCTGCCCCCTGCCACCCTAGTAAGAGTTGCATGTGAAATAATTATAAAAACAAAACACTATTTTCAAAATGGCCGCTTTTCTGTTCGTTTTATCTCCACAGAAACCATTTTATATGTTGGTCGCATGGGGGCGACGATCAGTTCTGTCCTTTTTAGAAACAATATAACCTTTGTTATAACAAATTCACCAACGAAACCAATGTAGATGTGTCGGGGATATCCAAAAGACGTTTCTAAATTATTATGAGATGGCAACACGACCTACGGCTTGGCGGCCATTTAATGGCAAAATCTGAGATTTGGCGATTTTCACGTTTTTGAAAATGAACCTTCTGTTTGATTGTGATTTTCACAGACTTCCACACACATGCCGCTAGCTTAGGTCTATAACCACTGCTGGAGTTTTCTTGACCTTTGACCTTAAAAAAAAGGTTTCCATCTTGACTTAGGAAAAAAAATACTCTTTTATTACTAGCTACAAATTAAAACCCGTCCTGGAGACTTTTACCAATGGTTTTCTCACTTTCCAGGCTTTATTGGGAAGCACTTGGGGAAAAAATGTTGCCATTGGAAGTTGTAGATTTTGAATTGGAGGCATGTGACAAGCTTGCATAAGTGGTGTTTTTGTGAAAATGTAATATATTGATCCCCGGCTAGAGCTGAATGAATTAATATAACAAAGGATATGAACTTGTTTGGAATGTGGGCGTGGTTAGCCAATAATCTCAGTTGCTACGGAAAGTTTACTACTGCCAATTGTTCTCAAACTCATGTCAATCTATTCGGTCTCCCCAGACGACCAAGACATAAAATTGTTGCTATGGAGATAAAACCAATAGAAAAGCTGCCATTTTGAAAAAATTGCTTTTTTAATCAATTTGTCAAATACAACTCAGACTAGTCTTAAAGAATGGGAAAGGGGGGTTCAGGGGCGTATAGTGGTTGCTTAAAAAGTGAGGTTGGATCACATAGGTGGGCGGCAGTGGCCTAAGGGCTGCGGGGTGCATAGAGGTGGGCGGCGAGGGCGTGCAGGTAGCGCCCGTTAGTCATACAACGCCACTCGCAGCTTTGGGATTTTTTACATTTTTTTTTTGGGTCGAGTGATTCGTATATGTGTAATGAACCTCAGGGCTACTCTTCTGTGGCCATCCCATAATAATTTCATATCTTCCTTTATGGATATTTACTTTACAGATATTTACTTTATGGATATTTCCAGTACATGTATTTTGGTTTTGTTAATACATTTAGAGGAAAAAATTGAGCTCCGTAAGAGAGTTTGGCCCCACTCCATGTTTGACTGAGCTGATGTCATTATTTTTTGTAGGGTTGTCTACTATTTCGAAATGTCATGTTTGCGTGCACAGTTTGGTGAGTTTTTTAACATGTGGCGGGGGTCAAATTTATGCTCAAAGGCGCAATAGGACAGAAGAATAGTGAAAACAATCCGGTCCTTCAGTCCAGGACTGTTACAGGACAGAACTAACTTTTTACTTCTACAGCAAAGAGGGCAAATCTCTGTATGAACTCTGACAAGCAGACTTCACGGTGGGACTTTCCTAATTGGTCTCATTTGAAAAAACCTTCTTGTCTTTGTGAAAACTGTTCAATAAAATGTTGCTGATTCCTGACTTTAAGTTTAAACCAGCAGAATTCTGGGAACACAGAGTCTGCCGGTTGGTGCTGGTGTTTTTCTTTTCCTCGTAATGCCTGTTCACAGTGGTGGCTCTAACAATCATAATGTGAACAGCCACGTCCCAGAGCAACGTGGATGCAGCAAGGATAAAGGAGACAGACGGAGGCGCTAACGGATCCGTCAGCCCGCAGCCCGCCACGCTCTGACGCAGGAAGTCACAGCACTTCATCCTGCTCCACGATCCAACGCAGAATCCGGGTCAGCAGGGGACCAAAAGGGCAGCATCTCTGAAAATCTGATGTGGAATGTGACAGATCAGTGAAACTTCAGCCCTCTGTCGTAACGCCTCGCCCGGCGCCACGTGGGAGGCAGTCTGACGACGGATGATGGCGTCTTGATTGAGAAGTAATCCCAGGAGTGAGACACAGAGCCCTCCAAGAGACCTCATTAAGAGGATTTAATGAAACCACATCACTGCCGAGTCATTCTCAGCCCAACTGACAGAGGTCCAGAGAGGATCACATTATTCCAGCAGAGCGCTTCAGGGACGGACCAGACATGAAAGCAGAAGGGCCCTCAGATCTGCTCTGACAAGTCTTTCAATTGTTTGAAACTTGGTATTCAAATAAAAATGAAGATCTAACACTAACGGGAGAGAAAACGACAGAATCAGAAAAGCTGTTAAACATTCACAGGGAGCGCTGCCGTCACCTCCTCCTGTGTTTGACGACGCTCCAGCAAAGGTTTTTATGACACACTTCAGGTTTCAGAGCTCAATCCAACAGCAGCAAACGTTCCTTCATGTTCTGCTGAACAGTTATACAGTTCCAGGGATGAGAACTCGGCAAACAGGCTAATCCCAAAAAAAATCTACCGTTAGATTATTCTGCAAAACAGAAAAATAGTTTCACATGTATAGAAGATTGACTAGATGATAGATTGAAACTTTTGAGGAGTAAACTGTTCTATTCAACTCTTCAAAGCAAAACACATAAATCACTGGTAAAAGCTGAACAAATTCATATGAAATACAATATAACTATATTAGGAATGTGGGCGTGGTTAACCAAAAACCTCAGTTGCCAAGGAAATCCAAAAATGTACTTTTTCTGATTCTGCTAAAAACTACATAAACCTGTTTGTCAGCCCCGGGCCACCAAAAAATAAAATGGTTGCTATGGAGATAAAACCAACAGAAAAGCCGCCATTTTGAATTTTTCTTTTTTTTTCATCAATTTGCGACATGAAGCTCTAACCTGGGTAGCAGGAGAAGCATTCAACACTGGAGCTAAAGCCCCAGAGGTAAAGGGTTAAACTAACCCAAATCCTCAAACGTAAAGCTAAAAATGTCAAAACTTTGCAGCAAAATAAAACTGAAGGGCGATGTTGGAAAAAAAAAGAAAGAAAAACCCAATCTGTTCCTCAAGAGGACGCATTTCAAACTGAGTAGAAACAGACAAAAAGCAGAAAAAACTGTTTATGTCCTTTAAGAACCCCAGCCTGCAGTGTCTCATGAAATCATGTCAGCTGAGGTGGAACTCCAGAACCGCCTACGTAACAACCGTTGGGCCCAACCGTGACCCACACCTGCGGCTCCTGAACTGACTACAGTCAAACCTGCACTTTCTGACAGCCTGTAAACCCCAAAATCTCCACTCACTAAAACCAACCCAGCCTCGGTGGATGGCTACATCGGTCTGTCCACTCTTTCTTTGGAAAAGTCTTTGCACTTTCAGGAGTAGAAAGACCCAAACTCTTTCAATCAAATTACACCCAAAAATCCAGATCAGGGTTTCCAGAACAAAACAATTTTTATTATTACGTCAAGCGAGGATAATTATGCGTAGACTGGCATCATCAAGGTTTTGGGGACCGGGCGCAGGGGGCTCTGCCCAGATTTCTGTCCTGCTGCTCCTCTCCTCAGTAGTCCCACTCCAATTATATCTTTTCTATTGTAAACTCGTCTTTTAATTAAGATTGTCATTTTTTGCCACAAATTAAAAAAAAAACTGTTTTTGAAAACATATTTTCTGCAGAGCAGCAAGAGCTCATTAGAAATCTGTGTCTGGCTCCATTGTAAGCTCCTAATGCATCATGTTTTAAATGAATAAATACTGTGTTTTAATCTTAAATCCTTTTTTGCATGCCTGTATGCCCTCTATCATGAGAAAAATACCCAGGAACTTGTTAAAAAACATCCTTTTCATCGCAGCAGGTCTATAAGATACTCTACAGTTTTGTGCCTTAATAAAAAGATGAGTTTGAGTGAACGCCAGTACGCGTCAGTGAACTGACGCGTACTGGCGCGTACTGGCGCGTACTGGCGCGTACTGGCGCGTACTGCCGCGTACTGCCGCGTACTGCCGCGTACTGACGCGTACTGGCGCGTACTGGTGCGTACTGGCGCGTACTGATGCGTACTGCCGCGTACTGGCGCAAATTAAAATTATGTAGATTTTTTTACATGATTGTTTTGTGAAACTAGCAAAAAGTTGAAATTCTCCATAGAAAGGTCTGAAAGTGACATTTAAAATGAAGTGAAAAAATGAAAAATGAAGCATGTGTGGTCATAAACCAGGAATCACAATAACATGGTCCAAACAAACAGCAGACAAAAGACATTCTTAGAACTATTTAAAACATGCGTTTTCACTGTTTGTCTGTGGGTGGATGCATCAGAATGGAGCAGATTAGGGCCCCAGCATATTATCTAAGTCACAAATACGACCTTTCCTAATCAGAATGTTTTCATCTGCTCCTGATTTACATTTGAGTAAAGAAATACTCAGAAATGCAGTTTTAATCTTGTTTTTCTTCCTATATGTCTTTCATCAACAGAGAGATGCCGCAAGAACATTTTCAAATCACGTTTTTTAAATCAGAGAGGATCTTTAAGATCATGTTTGAACAAAACCATTTGCCGCAGCATCTCCCTTTGACTTGGGGCTCCACCTGTCACCGAAGCAGACAGCTGTCCGGAGAGGTGGAGGTTTTTGGGTGAATTCTGACTGAATTCCTCGCTCTCTGCCCTCAGACACTCAGCACAGCGAGGCGTCCTGCCACTCACTCTTCTTCTGCCTGCATGCGCTCCCTAAGATGAGGACAAAAATAGAGGTGCTGCAAGTTACAAGCAAGTGAGAAAATGGAGTGATGAATAAATCAGTGGATAGTGATGCACATCTAAATGGAGACATAGAACAGAGGAAGCAGACACAGAAGTTCAGTCTGCGTCGCTGAAGCAAGGAGGAATCTCCAGGAATGTTTTTTCCTGAATGTGCAAAAAAAGCAGCATAAATATTCACATTTTTTGAAAACCAGTCCTTTGTTTTCTTTCCTGATGACACATTTACATGTATTTTTGTGTCCCTCACTTTGTCTTTTTTTAGACAAACGTAGACTCAGCCGAGCAGGAGCGTTCTTGTGGGAAAAACTTGAAGCTATGAAACATTCAGGGCTGCAGGGATGGAAGCTTCACCACTTCCCTTTTTGAGTCAGTGGACAGAATAATTGTCAAAGTCATCGCTGAAGGCAACGTATGTTGAAGAAAAGGCAATTCCTTTTGCAAAAAAACTCAAGGTTATGGCGCCTTATGATGTTGAAGTCTTTCAGAAGATAACAGTAACCCCTCTGAACATGTCTGAACCCCTCATTACAAGGACAGCGTCTATTAAAAGACTGGATTTTCTCATCACAGGGCTTTTTGAAAGCACTCTGGGAGAAAAGAGCTGATTCATTACAGCATTTGAGACATTCTAATCCAACGCTTTGCTGAGGAAGTCTCTGATGGCGTCCATCACGGTTAACTGTCTCCTAAGCAGTAGATGAGTCTGGAAAGAACCTTCACCATAATGGATTTCTGAGACCTCCTTTCTCAGTGGCGTGATCCAAACTGGCCTTATAAACCCATTGGAAACAACTGTTTTCTGCCCTGTAGTTCATCATCATGCCACACTGGCCCAGATTTAGCCAGCCCCACCATGGGGTGCAGGTACCAGATCAAGAGGGGGAAAGTCTTGGCGTGATGAGCGTTCTAAGCTTTAAAAAAAACCTGCTGTCATCATCATATCAGTTCATATTTTTTTATATTTTTGTCTTGTTTTTGTGTGATTTTGATTCGTTCATAATTTCATGTGGACTTTTGCAGGCCATCACATTTGGGAGGGCAGTTACGGCATCATCTTACCCATGAATGTATCTGGCCTTGAAGCCACTTGGGGCAAAAGAAGGGCATTTCCTGATCCTTTCAAAATGGCTGCTTCCATGAAATCTCCAAGGTAGTTTTGGTGGGAAAGGTTTAGCTAATTTTTAAAAACTTTTTACTAACTTAACTATTGTTATCAGTATTCTTTTTTTATTTTTAATACCTTCTTGTTGAATTGATATTATATTTGAGACAGTGGGTAAATAGTGTGCTTTTTCTTGAACACTCGTGTTAATCATTTTTAAACTAAGATTGTTGTCGCAAAATCTTTTCAAGTCACCCTACAGATACCATCTATATCTTATACACAAGACAACATTCCAACATTTTTTGCGGGTTTCATCAAAGGGTTAAACATCTAAATTCCAAAGAATTCTTTGATGTAGTGGACTTTACAGTTAAAGACAAATACCCATTTGCTTCCAACTTTGCTTCCAACCAGATTGATGATGGACCGGTGATTGGAGGATCACGGACGGAGGTCCTTGGGTTTTTATGGGTGGTGGTTCTCTACAGAGCTGGCCTCGATAACAGGAGGTGAAGGCTGTTCATGCAGAGCTAATGTGAGTGGATCCACTGATGTGTTGTAAGCTTGTAAGCTGGCAGACAGTCATTAAAAAAGGGTGTTGTGTGGAAGGAAGCCCCAAAGACCCAGAGGTGCTGCCGGATTCAGCAAAAACGTTGAATCCTTTGTATTGGACGTTGGGGGGCCATCTGAGAGGCCTGTGGGGGTTTATACAGGCACGGATCCTCATGGAAAAGTGAGGAATACGGGAATAAGTAAAAGATAATGCCCTTTGATGTGTCTATAATGAGAAATAACACGTCGCCCATTAATTCCTGATTATGGACACCTCAGAGGGCATTATCTCGCTTATACCATGGTACACCTATATATATAAAATCAGTCATTAGTGGTTTAATTTTCTTCGTATTAAACCATCAAGTATAACTGTCTACCACTCCCTCATGGGATGGGTTAAATTGTTTCTGTTTTAGTTTAATTAACGTTGTTTTAATCATTTAAAACTCAAACAGAGCACTTTTGTGATACTGGAGAACTATTAACTAATAAAAACAGGAGATGATAAGACATGTGAGAAAACCTTGAGACTGTGGCATTAGAATCTTCAGAACTCTTGATCATTTTTGATCAAACATGATTCACTTCTCCATCGATATGATGCTGAGTATTCTTGACTTGCTCACATCAATGTAACCACATAGTTTTAGTTTGGGATGTTTTTGAGAGATAATGGATTTTTTAAATCCCATTTTCCCGTAGGTTTCACTTTGTAGACGGTCTCTTGGCAGCAGTCTCGCTGCCGTCTTTGTCTGCAGCACAGAGAGCAATTCTCATTAAAAAAAGACACAAAAACACAATCTTTCTCCTCTTTTGAAATGTCTTTGTGGGTTGTTGTTTGCGTTAAGACAAACCAATAGAGACACTTGCTGTCAATTTTAAACATTTATTAAGGACTTGTTGAGCCCAGAAGTCCAAATCTTTTGCTAACTTTACCGAACTGGGCCTGAGTTTTGATCATGTGATCGGATCCAGACATCCCTAAGAACAACTATTATCTGTTTTATAAGGGATTAAGCCTGACATGGTGTATCATATATGACCTCGGAGGGCTGATCACATGGGACGGTAAACTGTAAAATAAGGAATGTCAACATTTATGTCATGGTATGAATAAGAAGTTTGTGGCCAGTTAGAGAAAAAAAAAATTCCCCTTTGTCGTGACAAAGTAAAGGTTTGAAGTCTGTTAGGATAAAAAAACTTCATCAAAGACCCTTTTTTGTTGTATTTTGATTCTTTGCTGCACTATGTCACAAGTTTTGCTGCAAAATCATGTTAAATTAAAAATAGATGAATTACAGGTCACGATTAATTAATCACATGACATCACGAGGAAAAATATCTGTAAAAAATATAGATGTATTTCTGAAATTATTAGACACTACTTTCTCTTATCTTCTTTTTTCTGATATATTCCTTTTTTCAAACCTTGAGGAGTACAGAACAGAGGATGAAAAATGGGTCAAAAAGTGGAAAGTGGGTAAAAAAGCAACAAACAGTGAGGAAGGTGAGCAGGTGGAAGCCAAGAGATTGAAGCAGGTAATAAACAGTGACAGCAGACGGATTAAATCTCCAGTGTCGGAGTTCTGCAGCTGCTCTTGAACATCTCCCCTCCAGGCCACCTGGCTTTGGCTTAGTTCGAATGCTTCAAAGCTGTGGTGAGGTGAAGTGAAATGGAGGGTGGAGTGAGTCAGGATGGAAATGTCAACGTTAGCCACCAGGAAAACTCCTTCAGCCCAGCTCAGACCAGAAAAAAAAAACACATTTATGTAAAAAGGAACCATTTCACACCAAGAAACACCTGAGTGCACAAACCAAAACCGCATTCCCTCCACCAGAGAGGAGCTGCCAGGGCCGGATTAAAGGAAAACACAAACCCGAAGGTCATTTTTTATCTGCAGATGCTTCCATTTCTGAGGCTCTGCGCCAAAAAGCTAAATCCAGGACGACCCGTGACAAAAACGCTGTAATTTAGAGATAAATTCTTAAATCAGAAAGTTGCATAACGAACCTCATCCAACAAAATTAAAGTAGACCGTAATTTCACCTTAAGAGACCCACATCAGGCACGAACGGAGCCTGAGACTTTAAATGTATGACTGTGTTAAGATCAGTTTAGTTATTTTTTTCATTAAAATTCAAAACTTCTCAATCCTGATTATAAAACAGGATCACGACTGTTACTAAATGTGTAGAATGATCTCATTTTATGTAAGTATAATTTATGAAGATTACACTGTCCATTAACTAAAATGGAAATAAATATAACTTTTTGGGGGAGCCCCCCCCCCTCCTTTTAGCCGGAGTTTTCGCCAGAACACGAAATAATACTTTGAATTATTGTAACTATTGTTTACGCAATAATCGTAATTCCAGTGGAGCTTTGCCTCTGACACTTTACGATAGTTAGCTACTTTTAGGTTATTTGCCTAAACGGTAACTTTACTTATAATACGCCTATTTACCAAACTACTGATAAGTGTTGCATAAGAGCAGAAAGCTGTTTTTCTCCACATCAGAATCCACTGGAATTACAACAATTGCATAAACTGGTGTTTATGTGACGGCCACGAGCTCCCTCATCCGAGAGCTCAGCAACCCGGAGGAGAAGAGGGGGCGGGGCTGCTCTGTACCAAAGGTTCCGCTCACAGCTCAGAGGTGTATTTCTAATGAACTCCTGCCGCTCTGCAGAAACTATGTCTTAGAAAACGACAAAAGTTTTTAGATTTAGTTAAAACCTGAATTAGAAATAAGAAAAACACAGTGAACACTTTGAAAACAGATCATCAGAGCAGGACTTTAAGGGGTAAACTGTTCTTTAAGGTGAACTTTATGGTCATTCTGGACGTAAAGATTTCCTCTTGTTGGACCAGAGTTACGCCCTCTTCCATTACAACAGAAAAACTTGTCAAAGTTTGTTATCACACACATTTAAAGCAGAGAATCCTGACGTGTTTTTACAACCCATCTGTCTCAAGTGAAACTAGCACTTCACATCAAAGTGTTTTTAGGAGCACAGAGAACGTTTCAACACATCGTGGATCTACAGCTCTACTAACAAGAAAGTGTTTAAATAAAGAAACGTGCATTGTCTGATGGCTTTGCAACAAAAACCCTCCATCCTGCATTCAGTATCATAAAAGACTGGTTGGAGAATGGGAGCAGTAAATAACAAGCACAGCCTGTGGGCGCTCGTATGTGCAGCTTCCCCATAAACGACACAGAGCTTCTTCTGCTGCAGTTTGTGGGCAAATAAGTTTGACCTCTGGAGTGGGGTTCATACAGCTGGTGAGGTGGATGCACGGACAGGACGTTTACCGCCGTGTACCAACGCACAATTCTCCACAGAAAAGTGATGACGCAACGGCCACAGCTGGAGAACAACTCTGTGATGACGGTTTCAACCCAAACCCCGGCGCCGTTCACTCTTCTTTACATGTGAAAACCAAGTCAAAAGTGTTTTCCAAAGACATTTCAACAGCAGTTCTTATGAAACAGAATGAAATCCTGAATATAATGCATTCTCCATCCGCTCCTGCTTCATAAGGTCACAGTGGAGTCTATCAAAGGGACTCAGGTGAAGTACTCTCTGGACGAGTCGCCGCTCCCTTCTCTCTCGTTAAAAGGCCCTCCAGGTTGACACGACTGCTGGGAAATTCTTCACGCGGTGCCAGGCTGGTCGGAAAACTCAACCCAATCCCACTGTAAGTGTCATCTCAGCAACTCTCCAGAAGCTTTTGGTACGAGCGCGGCAGCGGTAATAGAGGCCAGAGCACACAATGCTACACAACTACATTAAAAGAAACCCACAATGAGGTGATTTAGCAAAAAGGGCAACAAACCAGACAGAGGAAAACAAAGTGCATCTGAAGGGTAAGTAGAAGATCTAATTAGATGTTTAATCTTTGATGCAAAACTCTTTCATTTTTAATATAAATGGAAACATGTTTGTTGGTTAAAAAATAGAAAAGGAAAAACACGGCCATGAATCCAGTAGCATCACAGGATGAAGGACAAACACTTACGGACTTCACCCACGCTGAAGAAAACACGCGTTTCACCGCTCGTTGCCACGGTGACGGTCTGTTTTCGGAGCATTGTCCGCGTCACTATCAGAACGCCAAATCTTTTGCCGTGAAATACTGCCAAGCTTATGCTTTTCTCAAAAGCCCAGCCCACCCGCACACACCCACCCCCACTCCCTTATGAGCCCGCCCCCAAATTCCTAGAAAGGAAACAAGTGACTGACACGTCTGAAACAACGCCCCTAAGCGAAGCACTAAAATCAGCGCTTTTATGGAATCCCAGCAGCACCGTTTACGTTGGGTTTGGTTTCGTTCCTCGTCCCCACATGTACACAGAAACATCACCTTTGCTGTTTAAGTAGAAGAAATGCTTCCAGGTTTATTAAAAACAAACTCCCTTCTCATTACTGAGCTGTTCTTGAAAAAACCAACAGCAGGAGAGAGAAAACAGTTTCCATGGAAAAGCCACCAAACACAATCATGAAAGATAAACTGGAACTAAATCTGGAGGCTCGTTTACCAAGGCCAGTCAGTGTGTTGACTTATTAAAATGGAAGATTAGCTCGCCGCCTTATAGCTCACAGCCTTTGGATTCACTGAAGCTGTTGATAAGAAAATAGAAGTGGCATTTTATGCCTGGATGCTCCAACCAGACCTGAAAGAGTCGTTTGAAATAACTCCATTATTTTTTAAACAAAAGTCTACAAACTAGTGAGTCAAGTTTTAAAAGGGCATCAGAAGAAGTAAAGACGTAGCATGAAACGGCGACGCAAAAACTAAAAAGTACGATTGAACTAAATGTCACTAAATCAACCATATTAATTCACAGCTTAGATTAGGGCAGAGAAAAACATGCAAAGGGTTAAAAAAACAAACAGGAAATTGCCTTTGTGAATAAGCAGAGAGTTAAAAGCGAAGCAGAAACAACAGAGCGTGAGTAAACCTGTGTGCTTTGTGATAGCTGACATGAAAAATAATAAAGCAGACCTTAATTAACCTCTCTGCCATGTTTCTCTCACGCTGACAGTACGCTCCAGCAAGCAGCACAAACATGGTGGAGCTGACGTCCACCAACACAAATACAGCTCTGGGTCCTGGATTCATTTATGAGAGGAGCGGAAACAGACTCCACAACAAGCGAAGCCTGAAACACGCTTTTACCAAAAATGGAATTCACACTGAAGGCATGTTGAGGTTTACAGAAAAACACCGTTTAGAAATGTCTCCCTCTGAGTACATTCCGTATTCACCCAATAAAAGATAATTCTTTGAAAATGTTCTTTTTAATGTATCTGAGTGTTTGGAAAATCTAAGGGAATTTTTATGAAATGCTTTTTGTGAAGAATTTCTAATCTTCTGTGGTTGTGACGACCCCACCTGTTGGAGGCGTGGCATAAAATGACCATCATGCAGCCCCTTTGCAGACCAGGTCCTGCCAGCCAAACTGAAGACAGCTTCTGGTGTCAGAAAGCCGCCAGACGGAAGCTACTGAAACAAGTGTCCTGGACTTCTGTGGCGGCAGAATCTGTTGTAACCGTGACAACATACGGTGTTACAGAGAACCAGCAGATTATCTGTCATGTTCTGCAGATGAGAACGAACTATAAAGCCAACACAGATACATATCTGTCTGAGCTACTGCCTCATGCTGTAGAAAATTGGTAGAAAGAGATGAACTTAAAATGAACACTTTATGATATGATGATGATAGAATGATATTGAATATTTTATAATAGTGGTCCCCAACCCTTATGAGGCCATGGATCGGATTATTGTCGGACAATGTGAAAGGCTGAAGTCGGCGTCTGATTTTTTGGATTCCTGTTTCCCGTTTGAGGGAAAAGTGCGTCTTCATCCTCTATAATTTATCTGCACTCAACTTTTAACTGTCTTTGTTCACTAGATTTTAAGTAGTACCCATTAAAATGTGGTTTATATTTTCCCTTAACTTTACTCTTATCCCTTTAAGTGGGGCCAAAAACCAGACACCAACTTCCTCCTCTGTAAAATATTGGCAGTTAGTTTAAACTCTCTTTGTTAAGGAGATTTAGTGTATTATTAAGTAAAAATTTCATATATATTTTTCCCTTAACTTTCCCCTAAACCCTTAATGTGGAAGTTAACAGTCTGAAACTTCATTTGCTGTAAAATATCTGCAGGGTTTAAATTTTCTTTATTCATTGGATATAGGGAAGGATCCCTTTAAACTGTCCCTTAATTTTTACCCTAACTAAACTAGTAAGGGTGGAAGATAAAACCCAGACGCCAATTTTATACTCAGTAAAAATTCTGCAGGGGTTAAACTTTTTATACACTAGATTTATTGTAGGACCCATTAAAATGTGACAGTTTGTTTGACCCTTAACTGTTATAATGGAAGCTGCAAACCAAAGGCTGACTTCATTGTGGTCTAACGTTTCAGAAGTGGCGAAACAAACTAAATAAAATCATACAACCATCTTAAAAAGTGGTATTTTTATTAAAAAAATAATAATAAACATGTTTGTAACTTTATTGACAGCATCTTTGTAACATTGGAGAGTTGGTGTCCATATATGTAATATTCAGATTGGGTTAGATTTGTGGGAACAACTGTCACAATAACTGTATTTAAGAACTCCTGGTTTTATCTGTTTGTTGTAACTTTCTTTTATTTTGAAGTTTCTGTTTCCTCTCTGACTTTCTCTGCTCAAAGACAAATTGCAAAGGCTTTTTTTTAGGTTCATTTTGCTAGCTTCAAGATTTCAAATTAGCGGTCGGAGCTGCAGCTTTAATAAAGTAACAGATGTGTTAAAAACAAGTGACGTAAGTCATAAGAGTGAGTCATAGATGGATGTGGTGGAGATACAAAATAAAACTTCCTTAACATCAGATAATTAAAAAAATGGAAATAATAATGTAAGTTTTTTTTCTGTGACCCGGTACCAGGTGACCCACAGACCAGTACTGGGAGTTTGGGTCTACTCTGTTACAGTGATAGGATAACTACACACACAAAATAACATGTCATTGAATGTAACCTGTTTTCTGTTTTACAGCAGAGGTCAACAATGTCGAGTTTCTTTTTTCATGTTCAGGACTTCAAATTAAATTCAAAAACTGTTTCTAAAATAAACATAAATAAAAAATGGAATTATAGAAATAATAAAATAAAGTAGAAATGTGCATTAAAATGAACTGAAGACTGATTCATCCTGAGGTTAAATCATTGAAAAAACTCCTCATAATCAAATCGTTGCAGTCCTGCTGCTCGAACACAAAACGACACGTTACAGCGTTACGCTAATGGATTCCTCACTTCTGTGTCAGTCTTTACATTTTAGAGGATCAAAGCTGCAAATGTTTAACATCAGTAAAAAATTATGAAATTGAAACCAAGCAGCATAAATCTATCATTCTGTCCACTGTTCTAACGGTTCGTCTAGTTTTTAATGGTTTTTCTATCACAGAAACATGACACACACACACACACACACACACACACGCGTGTGCGTGTGCGGTGAGTCAATGCTGGTTTTCATATTCATGAATGTTTCCACTAACTAGAATCCTGTGACCACATGTTTGTGCTCATCTACAGTTTTCTGTTAATGACCTCATCCAGTTTACTGCTGCTCTGGAGATCCGGACCTTTAAAGACGAAGAACGGCCGTCTGATGACTGACGGCGAAGCTGCAGAACCGGAGGTTCTCCTGAAAACGCCAGCAGACCTCTGACCTCTGAGCTGCAACACTTTAGGACTTCAAAAGGAGACGTAACCTTTTGAAATGCATGTGTCAGAATTCCTCCTGTTCTCTATTTTCTTCCTGATCTGTAGTAGAAACCAAGAAGCCCTTTCACATTGATTCAAGGTTCTGCTCTGCAAGCAAAGACTACTGTGAAAAACATGTTCATGTTTGATAAAAATGTCATTTTTATTCAAACTCATAACCAAAATGGATGTGACCAAAAGAGGAGCCGCCTCGTTTCAATTATCACTTAATTATGAGACCATTTCAAAAAAACACAGAGACCCACAAATGAGAAAGAAGACGAATCAAAACACATTTTCCCTTTTTGCTCAAAATGTATTGAATGTTCTCTGTTGTTGGTGATTTTTTTGGCTGGAATGCATTTTCCTTCTTTCCTTTGTTGTTATTTTAACCCTAAAGGTTAACTGAAAGACATTTCTAATGTTTAGCTTAATATCCCCAACCTACGGTGGCCCTGAAGTCCAAATAACATCAATAAATCATGAAACATTACACAATTATAAAAGCTGAACAAACAACTTAAAAAAATAACATTTTAGACATTTTATTTTTAAATAATTTGTTAATCAAAACAACATCAAAAAATGAAACAAAAGGAAAAATGAGATGCTTCTGAAAACTAAAATTATTTCCAGAAATCAAAAACAAATGATGTTAAAAAATGAAACAGCAGGTAGAATGTGACATCAACGGTTTGATGACGTTTGTCCATCACTTCAGCTGAAATCTGTTCAGGATGAAGCGATCCGCTCCGTACTAATCATTATTCATTAGTGAGCTGACACTGAAGACGCATTTGACTCAAAAATCAAACGCCATCGTCCAATCAGTGCGGTCCCACAGTCCCTACCCTTTAGGGTTTCTTATTATGGTTTATTTTTAACATTTCATTTTGAGTTCTGGAGGTTAGTTTTGTTTTCCAAAACGACTATTTTTTTGTGATTGTGTTTCAGTGTTTTAGTTTTCTAAATGTAATGGTGTTTCTTCGGTATTTGTTTTTCCTTTTTTACTATTGTTGAAATCTTCATTAGGTTTTTGCATTGAGTGATTTGTGGATGTGATTTGGACTTCAAGGCCACCGTACCAACCCCTTCATGCCTGACTTTCTGTTTGTTATATACTCAAATATTCTTCAATCTTTCTTCTGTTCATGGTGAGGTTAAAACATAGAGATGTACTTTAGGAACCCCTCTTTCAGAAAAGAATGTTAGCCACAAGAAAAATCCAAGATTCATTTCTGTTTTTTTTTTATTCTGAGGGCTTGAAACATGACCCCACAGAGAACATAAAAGAAGTGGGAAAAAGAGGACAACATTGAGAGAAATAAACAAACATTAATGGAAAGCACAAACCTCTATACTTTGGAGGGAGTACGGGTAAATAACTATCAGATGTTTTGTGACCCCTGCTTAAAGAAAACTGCTGGCGACTTTTTAAAGTGGATCACTTCCATACTGTGGGGGTTTTCACTCATAAAAGAGTTTTGGACTGAAATGGAAAACGGTATAAAGAAGTCCTGAAAGCAAAGCTCCCACTCACCTTTCAGATTAGGAACTCCGGCAAGACTGAGATTCAGTGAGTAAGTTGATGACTATAAATGGCGAGCGCTGTCGTTGGTCAGTAAAAAGGCGATTAAGAGAAGATGGAGGAGCAGGTTAGTGCCTGAAGTGGGAGAATGGGTGACGGTGATGCTCAGCATCGATAATATGGAGCAATTGACATCTTCACTCCGGCTGGAACTTAATACATTTCATTAACAACCACAATCCATTAGACAATGGATACGTCCATTTGTGTAGAGCTGAGGTGAGAGGTCTAAATGTGCTTACGGTACGCATAAATACTGAATAAATACACGTATAGATGCGTAGTGGACTGTGAATAGAGATCCGATAGAGCTGTAATCATTACAGATAACGAGGACTCATCCCGGTTCGTACGCTGGCCTGGTGTATTTTACTTTCTTGTTGTTATTTATTTTTCTGCCACCGCGTGATGGGCAGGCATCCGCAGAACTTCACCATTTCATGCCGCCACCAAATTCTCTTGAAAGTCATCGGCGTGGTCATGAAGACGGGGCCGTCAGGCGTGCAGAATGGTCTGCTTTTTATCAACCTGCGGGCTACCGAGCGGCCAGTGGACAGCCGCCATCTGGAGACATTTACACACCGAGCAGTTAGAGCTGCTGCCGGCCGGCGATCGGCTCTGTGGCCGCCAAGCTGTTGTCCGCCTGTCACTGACTGCCACCACACGACCTCCAAATGTGTCCAGGCGGCCACTGACCAACGTCAACTTTTAGAGAAAAATCTGAGATCAATGTCAAATTTTACCTTTTTTATAAACCTCCACAGTCAACATTTTAAAAATGCGATGACCGCCTCCCAATGACAAACGCCGCCGCGCGGCCAACTGCCAACTTTACTAAAAAAACATGCATTTAATGCCGCCTGGTGGCATTTTGGGATATGTGACTGTAGTCTTACCATGTACATTTTTCATGGACTGATCATTCCTACACGGGTCTTCATTCTTTTAATCCTTTTTTTTTTTTTTTTAAAACTTTATTTGTAAAATGTAACACAGTAATCTGACGTTTCCAGACATCCTAGTAAAAATAAAGGTTTCTATAAAAGTTCTTAACACAATTTTATTGACTGCATCAAACCAACGCTTGCATGTCAGCACAGGCGACCTCTGATGTCACAGGTTGTTGCATCATGACAGGCTCAGAATCAAACCGAATCTGCCAAAAATGACCTCCGGCTTCTTAATGTTGTTTTGTTGTTTACAGAAAAATGCACAAAAAGATGCACAGATCTGTGACATTTTCTAATCTCCCAACCAGACAGAGTCCTGCTGCGATGCGGCAACAAACACGCCGCCTGTCAGAGCTGGTTGCAACGCAGGAAACCGTTTCTGCGCCTGACTCACTGGACGCCAACGACGACAACATGTCTGGACATCTCGGCCCCTCTTCACATCCAACTGTTCAATGTGCAGGAAGCTCCAGCGATGCAGCTCTGCAGGAGCAGAACAGGGTTCTGAGGGGGAAGCAGGCTCATGTGACCGGACGTGTGTGCATGGATGCATTCATCTTTAGAAACGGTTCCCTCAGCATCTCATTTTACTCATGAAATTTGGAAAAACTGATTCTATTCCATCAGTCACAGATCCTAAAAACATTTTTGCACAAATTCTTGTCATTTTGACGACAGAGTGACAAACAGGAGGGAAAGGCAGAGTGATGTTAGCTGAAACTTGCACACGCTGGCATGTGTGGTCGCGCCGCTCGCACACAAACCAAGGGACATGACTTAGCCGCTAGCCTCTAACGCTCAAATGGGGGAGGTGTGTGTGTGTGTGTGTGGTTTTTTTTGTGCTTGCATGTATTTTGAATGTTCAGGGACGAGAGGCGGGACCGTCAGCATGATTGACAGAAGCGAAAATGTCACATGAGGCGGGGCTACAAACAGAACATTTGCTGCCTCAAGGGGGAATGTTGCATTTGAAGCTCAGCTGCCAGCAATCATTAGTTCATTTGCTGTGTGTGTGTGTGTGTGTGTGTGTGTGTGTGTGTGTGTGTGTGTGTGTGTGTGTGTGTGTGTGTGTGTGTGTGTGTGTGTGTGTGTGTGTGTGTGTTTGGCTGGTGATAAAGTGCTCACACAGACTCAAACATTTGCCGCCCCGCTCCCCTCATTTAGCCACAACATTGTGATCAAGTGTGCAAACAGACGCGTCCTCCGTGCGTTACGGTTTCTGTGCCACAAACACCTGCCATCTGCAGAGCAGGGGGGGCGTTCAGGCACGGACACCCCCCAGAGAGCTGGGGGCTCTTTCCGGTTGTGCAGCCGCGTGAACAGATGCACTTGTCGCTCTGGGTCTTCAGCTGTGGGGAGAGCGGGACGTTGGTTCCCGCCGCTCGTGTGTTCCGCCTTCTGATTGGTCACATTTGCAGGGGCTCGTGGTGGAGGGGCTCTTATGAGTTTGGTTTTATTAATGAAGGATCAACTGTTTCTGTTTTAGTTTTTAATTGACAGATATTCAAAATATTCTGTAAAGTTCCATAAAATGACGTCAGAAAATCATTTGTTTCCTGAATCAAAGCCAGATGTTCATGTTTGGGGAAAGTGCCCCTTTATTCCCGGCTTTGGGGTGTTTTGGTCGCTGTCTGCGCCTCCAGCTCTGCAGGAGGTTCACCAGAGACTGCAGAACACATCACTTTCAGGAATGTCCATCTTTTCAGATCAACGTTTCCTCTGCATCAACATGTTGTGATCATTTAAGGTTCCAAAGACACATTTGCTTCATTTGCACTTTTGCTGCTGCCGTTCCATGATGAAGATGAAGATGAAGATGAAGATGGGATTTCATTCAGTCAGTGTGGAATGTTACTCTGGTGAAGCAGAAACTCAGAGGCCGGTCAGTGAGATGCCCCTCAGATTTGAGCTGGGCTCCTTCCCCATCATCATCATCATCTGAGGAGGATGATAATGATGATGAGGAGGAGGAGGCCGGGCTGTGTTTAATGTTTAAGCCCGCTGTTATCTGGAGGGATGAGAGGGGCAAACATCTCAGCCCTCATCCCGCCGGTTGTTTCTCTGTCATTGAGCAGCATATCAGCGCTGCTGTGTTTGTGCACAGCCTCATGCACCGGACCTGTCCAGCACACGCGCGGGCGCAGGTCCGTGCGCGTGCTGGGGTCTAACTTCCAACAGAAGTTTAGTTTTTACAGAAATGTACATTTTTCTGAAACATAATAAAAAATGAGTTTACACTCACGTGTGCCTCCTCCATGCGCGTGCGTTTGCAGGAAAGTGGACGCGTGCGCTCATGGGTGCCAGCTCGTGCCGCTGGGGTTCCCGCGCGCGCCGGTCTGAGCTGCCGCGCGGCTCTCCGCCGCCATCAGGATTTAAGAAATCAAAAAGTCAAACAGAGCCGCGCGCGAGTTTAAATCCTCCGGATCCTCGCGCGTAATCCGTCAGATCTTGTTAAAATCAGACCTCAGGAGTTTTGACTGAAGTCCGCCCCTGCCCTCCATCAGCCCCCGCGTCCGCGGCTCTGGACCTCATCAGAATGAAGTTTGGGGATCGAACCCTCGCCGGACAGCTGGCTTGTCCGCGCGCTCCGGTCACAGACACCGGAGTGAAGCGCTCCACGCGCGCCGGGACGACAGGAGGAGGGGTTTCTGTCCTCACTTTCTCACTTCTTCATTCGGGAGGATGAAGGGAGAGCAAAGCCAGGAGGAGGAGGAGGAGAGAGGAGTGATGAAGGAGGGACGAGAGCGGGAAATGAAGGAGTCCATCATTTCCAAAAGATGATTTCTGACGTTAAATCTAAAATGTCATCATTTCATTTGACACCAAAGGGAACTCTGAGATGATCCGCACCTGATAATAACCTGATGATCATTCATTATTGTTTTTAATTTAACATTAAAAACGGGATTCAAAATCTGACCAAACCCTAAAAACTGTTCCTACAGCCGCGCGTTCGGGGGCGCTGTTGAGCAATAATAAGAGGAAATAATTAATACTAATAATTATTATAATAATACATGAATAATACTACTACTACTAATAATAATAATACTAGATGAAAACTAGCTAGAGCCATTGGTCATCCAACGATCAGGAACGATCAGTCGCTTCACTCCAATAGCTTGTGCTGTCCAAGGCACGTTAACATTGGGAGTGGGGTCATTTGGACCCCATAAGTCAGCGCGCTGAACCGATTTTTTCAATCATTTTGGATTTTCACTGGTGCCCAGGACAGACATGAAATCCTGTCCACCTTTGTCATGGGACGATTACCATGTTAATGTCAGGGTGGGGTCATCTGGACCCCACTAGAAAGCACAAGGGACAGAAATCATAAACCCTATGGGGATTTGAACTGAGGGATTTCCCCGCCCCCTTGAGGGCTTTCCCCGCCCCCTGACTTTCTTTAATGCAGAAAACGTGCATCAGTCCAACGCAGCGGACAATGCAAGAAACTCCGAAACCTCCAAACAAAACCTCACCAACAGCAAACGGGTTGTTATATGAACTACATTCAGGTTTTTGAGAAGAACAATGATGCTAAAAACCTGAGGAAGCAGCGAAAAAAGAACCAGAACATCATCTTTCATTCCCGCCCTTTCTCTGACACAAATGTTAATCACAACGTTCAAGTCTTCCACTTCCACTGTTTTGGGTCAATCAAATAAAACACACATCTCTGGTATTAATTCAAAGAAAAAACACAGCCACTCAATTCCAATCAAAAGTAAACCACGCCCACTAGCTTTTCATTAAAAGTAAACCACGCCCACTAGCTTTTCATTAAAAGTAAACCACGCCCACTAGCTTTTCATTAAAAGAAAACCACGCCCACTAGCTTTTCATTAAAAGAAAACCACGCCCACCAAGTTAATCTCAGAGCCAGCCTTCTTTGGATTAAAAAAAAAATCTTATCTCAGTTTTCAATTTAAAGTTCAATAAACTGAACTTTTTTAGGAGACCAGCTTTGGTTGCCACGGCAACTTGGATAATAAATTACTATACCATAAACCCTCAAACTACAAATAAATGAGAAAAAATTCAAAGGAACTCCCTTTCTTTAAATTTACCGTGCCTCCATCATCAGAGCCAGCTTTCCCCCCAAACGGTGTAGAAGTGAGAACGTAGAACCGAAGGGAACTTAATAAAATATGCCTTCGAGTCCACACATAAAAGAGGAGTAAATAATCTATAAGGAGCTCTGGGAGTCTGATTCATGCTGCATAATTATTGTACTGTTCACTCCATTTACCGCACGTGCACACCGAGAAAAGTCATTTTCAAAAGTCATTCTGCTGCGAAACGAGTCATGCGTTCATGAAACGACGGAATGGAGACGTCGCCGAGAACAGACTCATTTTCCTGACAGCTTGATTGATTGAAACTCTTGCGATCCGCCTGTCACTTATGTTTATAAATATCTGCCCAGAAAGCCTCTTTATCTGAGTCTTTTAAAGAGCTGTGGTCACCGGCTGAGGCTTTGGTCACCACTCCATCCCTCAGAGCCGTTCCAGGACTCCCGTTCTCAGACAGATTACCCAGAAACCTCCTGCTTTTCTGCTGCTTCAGTCGTTTCTCAACTTGAAGCTCAAATATAACTGCAGGACTGACAGTGATGTCCATTCAGTCAGAGACGATTCTCTGCTGTTCTTCACCTTTTTGTTGGTTATGAGTCCTGCACAGAACTGACCCGAACACGGACACACAGGTTCGCCTCTCTGAAGAGCACATGAACGCTGGACCCATCATCTCCTGAACTAGGATGACCAGTGTTTGCTCCGCCCACTACAAACACATTTTCAAAAATGGCTGATTGGGCAAACAGGAAGACCTTTGAGTCCACCTTCCTGCTAATCAAACCAAAACACGTGATCTGAAAGTTCACAGATACATGCTGATACATATATATGCACATATGTATGTATTCAGAGCATCATGATGGATGCAGGTCTTAGCAAAGTTCTGCTCCTCTCAAACACAAATCACAACTCGGCTGCGAGTCACAGCAAGTAATGTTGTCTGATGAACGGACAATCACAGTGTTTGCTCACCGTCAGCTATTCTGAAAACCAGCGACACCACAGGGAACGAGAACGATGCGAGATGCAAGAGGCAGCATCCTGCAGCTGCCAGTGATCTGCTTCTATGAACCGTCAGTGCTGCTCTGCCTCACGCCGGCTGCTCTGATTCCTGCTGGAGCTGCGACTGTGTTGTGATGGGATGTGGAAGCGGAAAAGTGTTTCACGGAGGAAATGTTTGGATGTGTGTCGGAGCGGCGATAATTCACAGGGAAGTGAGACTCGTCTGCACACGTGACCATCACTGCCAAGAAGCTGCTCTAAAGATGAAGGCAGCAGAGCATTCTGGACCGACACTCAAAATTCCCCACATCCCTCAAACTACATGCGGAAATGGGCCTCAGGAAAACGTCTTTCACTTCTGAAGACGTTGAATTGTTCCGTTTTTTTCTTTACTCTTCAATGAAGCCTGTCGGTAGAATTTCTGCCCAAACGTTTCGGACCAAGCAGCTAAAGGGTTCTGGTTCCGTCCCTGAAGACTTTCAGGTGTCAGATCGTGTTTGAACCAGAAATAGAACTCAAACTGATCTGAAGTGTTGTTGGGAGATGTGATGGATCCAAAGATCCTTCTATGTGGAAATGGTTCTTCAGGAGGTGACTGTGCTTCTGTTCAGCCGGACCGGGACTGCGGGCTTCACCACCTCTCAATGAAAACTCAAACACCTTCAGCTGAAATCTAAGAAACACGATCGAAATGGAAATGGGAGTTCTGGTCATTGTGTAAATTGCTAGCGTTCCGGTAGCTGAAAAATTTCATATTTTGCTGTCACCGGTGACAGCTCCAGTGTTAAAGGGTTAATAAAAAAGTTTGCATGAATAATCTGCCCCTTTTAACAGTTTTCACTCAAAATAAAAAGAATTCACCTTAAAACAACGCAATCCTGCGACCGTTCTGTCTTCTGATAAATAATTCCACAACAGTGGAGAGATTTTCTTCTGGACTCTTTTTGATTCCACTTGTACAATTCAGAAAAAAAGCGACAATTCAAGAAAAGACCAAAGAAAAAAATGTGTGGATCAAAATGTTCGCAGCTACTAAGTTGATAACTAAAGTTTAGGAAAGAAAATGGTTCTTTATGCAACCCTTTGACGTGGCGGCTTTAACTGCGATCTTGGCATTCTTGAATTACTGCAACTCTTCAACTGTTTTTGCAATTATTGTAATTTGAATAAATTACATTTATTATTTAAGCAAATGTAAGTTTCTCTGCAAGATATTTCATCTTAAAAAATATTGATTTCTAGTATTAATGTGTGTGTGTGTGGGGGGGGGGTGTACAGTTATCTAATCCTGAAACATTAAAACATTTATAAATGGCATAATTTACTAAATTAAGATGTTTTGTGCCAATATTAAGACAAAGTCTCTTTTCTTCACCTCAGGGCCGGCAACATCTCCGTCATTAAAAGGTTGGGTTTGGGGCTTCTTCCTCTTGGTGATGTCAGAGCTGCTTTCATAAATCGAGCTGGCCACTAAAATTAGCAAAAAGAAAAACTGTATTTGAGGTAAACATGAAGTAAAATAGTTATAATAATTCCACTTGAGATCCGTCTTTTGTTTGTATAACTAAACCTCTAATAAATGAATCTTCTAAAATGATGTGAATAATGGAGAATATTCAGCGCCATTAAACCACGGCGTGAGGACAGAAAACAGGAGGGAAGTTCTGAGTTCTCATCAGAAAACAGTGAAGTTCTGCTTCACAAACATCACTTTCAGCAGAGCCGATTGATTATTAAAGAGGCTGTGGATGGAGCTCATTAAAAGGCCTGTTAGGAGCTTTTGTGTTCAAGCTTTTAGTCCGAGGCCTGTTTGAACAGTCCGAGCACACGTGCGTGAGCACACTCCGAGGCCCAATTACCAATGATGTCTGTGTTAAGCACGTCTGTCTGCTCCGCGTGAAGGAAGCGGCGTCTGCACGCCGCGATAAATGTACAAACAGTATTTACATTTCATTAAATGGGGGGGGGGGTATCATTACACTGCAGCAAATAGCCTAAAAATTTATTTATTTTTTTTCCAAATTTAACGACAGAACATGTGAGAATTCACACGTATGTGTGTCATTTTTAAAGAAAGCTAACCGACGTCACAGAGAGGATCCAGACAAAGCGGACCCACACGAGCTGCTGCAGGACGTTTGCTCAGTTGGGAGACGTCAGAAGACAGATTACAGCTGTCAGGACCTCCAGCTGAGTGTGAATGTCAGAATAAAGGCTTCATCGACGCTCAAACCCCAGCCTTTGTCATTATGTGCAAATATAACGTCAAAAACGTGGCTTTTCTTCATTACTTTCCTATAAATTAATATCTTGTGTTTATGTTTATTGGTTTTTATTGACTTTTTTCCTTTGTTTTTTTTTATTTGCATGAAATAAAACAATCAATAAATGAAACAGAATCAACCAAACCAACTGGATAATTTAAGTAAAAACAGTTTAAAAACACGTGGAGAAGGTCATCCTGTAAACCGTGTTGTAGTTTTCTTTCCCTTGAAAGACCATGAATGTAATATAGCGTCGTTCCAAAAATGATTGATTGATTATAAATGCTCTACAGCCAATCAGGATGCAGAACACAATGGACTGTAAGAAAAACTATTTTAAAAATTCATGCTAAATCCTTCAAAAAAAATCAAAGAGACAGAGAGGCCGCCAAAGGTGGTCTGTGGGATTTCCTTTTTTACCCGAAGAACGAGAAGATATTGTAATATTTTGATCAAATGTCCAAAAAACATGGAGACAAATGTCCAAATTTAGTCTTATTAAAGCTTCCCTCAGTGACCTGCTTCTGGGAGAAACTTTTCTAGGTAAACACAACTCTGTGGAGACAGTACACATCCCATCTGACCTTCTCGACCTTTCGGGTCCCTCAGGACGGCTTCAGAGCTTTACCAGAACGGAGAACATCTGGGATGACCTACATACTTCAGTGGCAGCATCCAGTGTTGTGTGAACTGAAGACAACAGATGTTTAGACAGAAAAGAAAACACGAATGACTCGAGAATCAACATAAATGGGAAATGTATGAAGTTTGAAGCTATTCAACATCTGCTGAGGCTTCTGCTGCAGCCATGACAGCAGCTTTCATGAACGTTGTTCTGAAGACTCACCTGTCACAGCCGGATCAGCAGAAGCTGGAAGGATGTAGAACAAAGTGTTGGACAGAAGCAGCCTCCTGTTCCAGCTCAGACGGATCTTCCTCCAGCTGTTCATCCGTCATCCAGCAGCTGCTGTGAGGAAATCATTCAATCCAAGGCGTGTCAAGCATCTGTTTACATCCAACAACCTGGATGTTCGGCAGACGGCGTTCAGTCACACGGCAGCAGATCCCCGACCGGTTCATGTTATCAGAGGGCGAGGCGGAGCGAAACGCCACATCGCTCCGATTCTGCATTTAAATTGGATTTAAATGGAACCATGATCCATTCATTTACACAGTTTGGAAAATAGGAATCTACATGATAATCATTCCATGCATATAAATATGGCGTTCTGTTGGGATTTACATGATCCGGAACGAACTGCAGCAGCAGAAAGTCAATGAACCTGAATCACAAGTCTGCAGTACAATGACTGTATGCATTTAAAGATGAATCCTTTTTTAAAAAGTGAAATATCTAAAATGAAGCTTTTGTTTGAGGTTCCCAGTCTGTCCTCCCACTGCAGATCCAAAGAACACAAAAGAACACAAAGAAATGAAAAATACAACTTCTGCCAGTGTGAGCTTGGGTTACGGGACGTCGCTCTAAAGGACGCTCAGACGCCACGTGTGTTTCACCACATCTTCTGGAAGAAACACAGAACCTTCTGCACCGACATCAAGCCTCATAGCTGCATCTCATCTCTGAAGAAGATCTGAGGAGCTTTGGTTCAAACTAAACATTTGATGGCAAAACTCCAACAGAATGCAGCCCGGCCAGAAATGTCAAACAAAGAGACAAACAAGGTTTCCATTCACAGGAGCGTGAAGGTGGAGCACTGTGGAACCTCGTTTGGAAGCTGCTTTTAGCAGCTTGTGGCTAAAAGCAGCTCCAGGAGATCTGACGGGTATTCACACACACAACCGACGGAGCGTGATTTGGCTTCCCTGATGGTTTGTTTGGATCTGAAACCTACATATGAGTTTTTATGAACCTAGAAGTTACTGTTGTTAACGTGCTTTTGATGCTAGTTTATGAAAGGACAGTTAGAATCATTAGTGTTGGTCAAGCTCACGTGTGATGAAGCGCTGAATCCTAAGTTGTTTTTTGTGCCTAAAACAGAACATTTGCAAACAATCCTGAATGATATGCTGTAAGATCTCAGTTTCCTGCCTGGTGGTCAGTTCAAACGTCCCACTCTCTCCCGCTGCCGTCATCGATCCTCAAAGCTTCGCCGTCGACGCCAACCTCCAGGGACGAGGTTTCCTTTCTGAACCAGCGGAAGCTCCTGATGAGGTTCGGTCTCCTCTGATAAGAGAGCTGCAGCTCAGTTCCCAGAGGGAGACGCTCACAAAGCCGCGCACTTCTGCTCCACGCCAGCCGAGCTGGCAGCGTTTCAGAGGAAAAGTGCTCACACAGCAGTTCCAGCCGGGAGTCGGATCGACAATCGGAATACCAGAGAAATAAATAAAGCATTTCTGTATTATCTCATTTAAATCTGAGGATAGATTACTCAGTTATATTATAATCTCTGCTTTAGCAGCATTTTACATGAAAACGTCTCATTTAAAACAGAAATGCATTCTGCAGTTTTGGTTTTGGTTGATGTGAGCTGGTTTCAGATTAACTCTGGAGAAATGTTGGTGAGAAAAAGGGTTTTCTTCATTTATTCTACACAAACTTACACTTGTGAGACTGGTGAGGCGGTTGGCGTCTCCTGTCGGTTTTGTTCTTTGATCTCGTTTACTTCCAAGGAAATCAAAGGCCCGTTTGCACCACCTGAGGTCATCCACGGTGGATTTGGATCAAGGGGATCTTCTGTTCCCGCTCTTGTACAGATTTGAAGATGTTTGCTTTCAGAACGCGCCGCTGTTTGGACTCCCACCATCTCAGCGAAACGTTCCCGAGGCTGAAGGGAAAGAATCCACAAAGGTCTTTAAAAAACCTGCTGAGCACACAGATGCTCTTCAAAAGCCAGAGTTAAGAGCCCAAAGAACGAGCCGTTTTCCATCGGAGGGGTTTTCCCCGACAGCAGGGGATGTTCAGAGGAGACAAAGCCTGGGTTGTGATGGGGAGCAGCAGAGAACAGGACGCATCCTTTCTACGGCGGACCAACTCAAATCTGAATGATGAAAGATTCTGGCAAAACATCAACTCTGGAACTTCAGAGCAAAACAAATGTTCAGAAGCTCAGAGAAACTGTGACCACAGCCGGTTCTTATTACCACCAATGGCAATCCAGCAATAAATTACTATAACCTTTTTCTGACCAGGAAGGGTAATATTTACATTGACTGATGAAGCTGTGACAAAAAAAACCTCTGGTTACTAAGGAAAAATATAACATTTATTCTGAGACAGAGACTCAAGAATGTTCACATATATTAATCTAACCCACATAAGAAAAAACCTCCATGGTTGGTATTGAGCAACACCTTCCTACAGGCTGCATTTTGACTCCAAAAAAACCTCAGGACTTCAGGCAGAAAGAACCTGAAGAAACATTGAAAACCCACACAGAAAAATGTCATCATAAAAGAGACATTTTTGTTTTCATTTTGTTTCATTTATGCATTTTTTAAGCTATATTTTGCCTCCCCTGCCTCCCCTGACTTCCATTCCATAGCAACTCAAAACATTCCTCTGTGCACATGCAGTGCAATGGTGAAGCTAGCCAACTAGCATTAGCATGACCCTTGTACTCACCGATCGGTGACAACCAAAAAAAAACACAACTATCCATGTTTGAATATCTGTCTATAATTAACCAAATGTGTGAAAAAAACTATTCATAGAACAACTAAAAACAGAAGGAAACGTAAACTTCAATGGTGCATGTACCTGTGGCATGCGGTTCCGGCTTCCTCCTCTTGCGTGTTTCTGGGGGAAGCTGGGCCGGCCTAGTTCTGATGGGTTCTGGTCCTGAGGACCTTGTGATTGGTCCTCAGCTAAGCTGACGTGTGTGTTACTGTTTACATGGATGAAAATGGAAGTGTGGTCGAGTATAGCCAGCTCAGTGGCCTTGTGGAAGAGTGTCCGCCCTGAAAAAACAAAAAGGCTGTGAGTACAAATCCAGGCAGAGTCATACCTTGGGACCCTGTGTCTCCCTGCTTAACACTCAACATTAAGGAGTTGGATTGGGGGGTTGAACTCCAAACGGTTTCTGAGTGCAGCTGTGTCTACAGCTCACCTCTCCCCCAGGAATGGGTCAGATACAGAAAACAAATTTATAACTGATGAGACATTAACTTTAATGTGGTGCAGTGGTTAGCAGTGTCACCTCACAGTGAGAAAGCTCTGGTTCAAATCCCGGCCTTTCTGTGTGGAGTTTGCATGTTCTCCTCCAACAGTCCAAAAAAAGTCTAATTGGTTAATTGGTGATTCTAAATTGCCCCTTGGTGCAAATCTGGGAGGGCCCCACCTTCACCCAACAGTAGCTGGGATAGGCTCCAGCAACCATGTCAAAAAGAGAAAGGGATTCTGCTGGTTAGGAAGGATGGATAATAGAAAAAAAAAAAAAAAAAAAATGTGACGAAGGTCTTGATTTGTGGAAATGTTCTCAAAAAGTGGTTCCAGAAAACAAAAGTGTTTACAGAGGACCATTCCTGTAACAGAGCACGTTTACATCTTTAGAAACAAAAGCTGTGTGTTCAGCGGTGAACTCTTTTGGTAAAGACCTACATGTTGGTGTCTCTGGTGCAGACTGGACCAAAGATCATCATCTCGTCCTTCAGGAACGACCGATGAAGTCTTGCCTTCATCACTCCAGCAGTTTCACCGCAGCGAGTTAATGTTTTTTGGCTGCAGGCTGTGGCTCATTGCTCTCGGCTTCCATTTGCTGCATTAATATTGATATTTATTGAATGTTCCCGCAGGCAGAGACCCCACACACACCCGTTTAAAGGGGTTTTTCCCACCCAGGGGCCCTGAACTGATCAAAAACTCCCAGACCTGGTGGTGCTCAGAATCCTAAAGCTCTGATTTCAGAGACAAAGTCCTTCTCAGCTCTTTGAGGTTTTATTTAAATACAAATTGTAATAAATAAAATGTATTATCATCGCCTTCAGAAACAAATGTAACCATACTTCATTCCTGAACTCCATACGTCTGCGGTTCTGTTTCCAGCCGTCCTGATGAGGAGGATGATGAGGAGCTCAAAACTGCACTGCAAGACATAAAAACAAGTCTGAATGCAAAGCGCATGAGTGGCTCACACGAGATGTTTGCATCGATACATGTCAGATTTAATGACAAACCAAATATGAAAAAACTGCATGTTCCTGTCTCTGGGGTGTAATTCATCTCCCAGATGCATCTGTCACACCAACAAAGGAATGCAGCAGCCAAAGAGGAAGAGGAGGAGCCATGGTCCTCGAGACAGCGGAGGCTGAAGGTAGCCGCAGAGGATGGGTGGGCTGCTGTGAGGCATCAACCAGAGCAGTGGATGAAATGCGCAGCACCAATGCAAAACACCACTGTTCTGCTGCTAATTGAAGCTCCACCCCTTTCTCTCTGAAATACTAATGTGTTAGAGCAGACTGGAACCAATGACTGTACATGAGGACTGGACTGAGTGACCCCGCCCCCCTGGCATTCCAAACAGGAAATACCTGCTGGCTCAGAGAAGCCAAATTCCAGTATAGAGTAATAAACAGCTGTTACTCAGTCACTCTGATGGTCAGGATGACCACTCTTACTCTGTTATTGAAGTCATTACCTGACCAATCAAATGCTCCGATAAAAGTAGGCGGAGCCTGCTGGCCCCTATCTCCAACATTCAAAACGTTTGACAGATGCTGTGTAGTCCCCTTTCAGGTGGTAGGGGCGTGGCCTTTTCAACAAGCTCACTCCTGATTGGTGAGAGTGGTTGGTGTAGAAACTCAGACCGACAGGGACCGATTACTCTTTACTGACATTGTTTGGCTCCAACATGGCGGATTCCGAGGGGTGAGCAAAATGGCGATGGAATTGACTTTATTTGGTTAACCAGCAGTAAAGTATTTTCAATGAGTGACGTCACAGTCACTCGCTCCAGTTTTCACATACAGTCAAAGGTTAGAACGCAGGAACAGTCAGCAGAACCTTTTATCCAAAGTGAACAGTAAGTCTAGAATGTGACCATTTGTTCACAATGAACTTTAACCTCTGACGTTTGACGTGAGATTTTTCAAGTTCCTCTAGTTTTTACAGTTTCTGTCTTGATGGAATTATTTCATTCAAACGGGTTTTGAGTCCAAAGCTCTTCTCATCTCCTTCGTGGACTTTCTACTTCCTTTTGCGTTCTCCTGACAGTCCAGATCCTCTGATTTATGACTGTTTTCTGGAGCTTCTTGTTCAGAACCACAGCAACAAACAAGCCGGACTTTGGGCTCAAATGCTCACAAACACAACCGCATCATCTGCAAAGAACTTTTACAGTGGATTTCCTTGTAAACATTTCTTTGCTGAGATCTTTGCGCATCACAGACAGAACAGGATGAGAACTCCATTCCCACATGAACCTGAGGGAGGTTTTTACTAAAAGTACTTCTAAAGTAATCAAGAGTTACATTATAAACATGGATCCTTGCAATAATGAGCCTGAAAGGCTTCCGTCCTTGAGAGTGTAAGCTTTGTTTCCTCTTAAAGAGGGGAGTTAAGTATTAGCATCATGCCAAGTATCAATCTGTGAACAAACAGCTTTAATGAGCGTCTTCGCTCGGCTCCACATCAGACGTTCGTTTCCTGCTGTCTGTGAAATGAACGTGAACCTCCAGGGAGAGCGGCTTCTCTTTCAGTTTACCTTCAACTCTCCATGCAAACACGTGTCTTTCAGTCCGCGCCTCGTTTTGTTTCTCTGCTCGTCGGTCACGGTTTCTGCATTTCCTTCAAATCGGCCAAAGAAAGGAAGAGGAGCAGGAACCCGCTCCGAAACTGTTGACTCTGAAGGTCGTTCAGAGGTGGTTCTTCAAAGATTGCTCGCTTTCAGGTTCAGCTTCCCGACTCAACGTGTCTGGAGTTGAAAACACGAATGATAACAGAAAAGAGAGTTATCATTTCACATCTTTATATTTCAAATGTTCTCTTGTCCACACAAACCCAGTTTGAGTTCTACAGGCTTGTTTTGCTGCTCGACTTCCTCCAGGTCGCTGAGGTCATGATCAGCCTCCCTCCCACACACGCTGACCTTCCTGCTGGCTGCGTTTCTTCTTTCAGGTTTCAAATTCATCCAAACTGCTGGAGCTTTTATGGACCAGAACTTTCATCTGTAACAGAACAAAATGAAGTCTGGATACATCCAAGTAAAAAAAACAATCTGTTTGCAATGACTCCACCAGATCTTTTACTGTCGCAGACATACATGGAGAAATCTGTGTCTTTCTTTCATCTGTGACACAAAATCCTCAAAAGTCTGAGTCTGCTGGGTTTCCTGGTGGTTATGTCTCCATCCTTAAACTCTAAAGTCAGGGTCTCCAAACTTAACATACATGTAAAACAGGTTCAAGTGTAAACATTAAAGTATTTGAACTCAGTACTAATATTACTGTTGAATAAAACATTCAACCAATTCCCTTGAAATTGCAGATTTTTTTATAATTTTGAGCCTTTTTTTTAATCCTGCAAAAACCAAAGGACAATTTTTTCTAGGCTCTTGAAGTTAATTTCTCTTTTTCTTTTTTAAATTTACTCCTTTAGGGTACCAACAATTAACAGCAAAGAAAAGAGGGAAAAAGGAAAAAAATCAGGCCAAAAAATATAAAAACTAATTATACAATATCAGTGGTGAAAGTAGACCAGGGAATTTTCTGCAACAAATATGATCGTTTTCAAACTGCATTTTTTTCAGCTCCTGATTCACATAATAAAGAAATACTCAGAAATAAGATTTTACTCCTAATCTTCCATATTTATATATCCTCCACCATCAGAAAAATGCTACAAGAACATGTTAAAAACACCAGCAACACTATGCCAATTTGAGTCTTTACAAGTAAATAATATGTTTACTACAGAAAATGTTTACAAAATGAAAAGCAAAACTTGTGTTTTAAATATATATATACATACATATACATATATATATATATATATATATATATATATATATATATATATATATATATATATATATATATATATATATATATATATATATATATATATATATATATATGTCTGCACTGCATTGCATTAAAACAATCACCCACAACTTCCCACACAGATGCAGGATTAGACTCACACATACGAGAGGCTTTCACGTCCTGCCTCTTCCTGTCATGTACCAACATAAAATTCAAATTTCCTGATTGACCTTTTATTGTGAAAGACGGGAACATGCATGAAACGCAGCAGCATTTCCGACAGGTGTGATGAGGCTTAAATCAAACTAACTAATAACCACACACACATAGTTCATCCATTATTGATCAAAGTTTTCCAAACACTCCTCATCCTGACCTGATGGAGAGGCCCTGTCAGGACGCGATGAAAGCTTCATTTGAGAAATTCAAATCTCTCTCGTGTCGGTTTTTATTTCAGTGTCTTAAAGGAAATCCGAGAGAGCAAAGAAATGTTCATTAATAATCATTTTCTGAATTCATTTGGATGAATTTCCCTTGAAAAGATCAGTTTGACTGATGTTGGAGGGCTGAGGAGAAACCAGACCTTCATCCGGATGTAAAGTCAGAGGATGAGGGTCACAGATCACCTGCAGACCATCAGCATCTGGGGTTCCCACCGACATGTTCTACCATGAGTCATGTTTCTCAACCCAAACCCAGGAATGTGTGTCTGACCTTCAGTCTACCTGGACTTTGGTGCATAAAGGGTTTCTCAGAGAGAAGGACGGCAGCAGATGACAGATCAGCAATAATTCATCTGAACTTTCAGATTCTGTTCTGGTCAAATTTACTTAAGGTCTCCATTCATCAGGACAGCAGCAGCAGTCAGCTGTGTAACCAGACCTTAATGAAGCTGCTTCAGAGCCAAACTTTATGAGAAAACGTTCACGTACAGACCAGAACCAACTTTATGTTTTTACCACATAAAGATTCAACTCCAAAGACAACAGCTAAACTCCAAAAACTGGGAGGAATCAGATTGATGAAAACGTTCCGATCAGAGGTTTGGAGATAGAGAACAAAACAAGATAAATAAATCTTTAAATGCCTTGATAACAATAAAAAAAACAAGAATTGAGCCCTTCATTCTTAGTTATGAAATTACATGTATTTTGTTAAAGAAGGTAACTGGGGAAGGAGGGGCATCAAGCCCAAACCCTTTGACTGTACATGAGAACTGGACCGAGTGAGTGTGATGTCATCCGCAGAAAATGGTTTACTTCCAGCTCCAACCGAATATAGTGAATTCACTCGCCTTTTTTTTTTCATGAAACGTTGGAGCCAGACGTCATCAGTGAGCAGTGATTGGTCCAAGTTGGCTGAGTTATTGTTGCTATGGCAACTGCCAATCCGGAATGAGCTTGTTGAAAGGTCCAACCCACTATGTGAAAGGAGGCTACATGAAATATGTCAATCAAATATTTGAACCTTAGGGCCAGCAGGCTCCACCTACTTTTATTAACATATCTGACAGGTTGGTTTATAACATGCAAAAAAAAGTGATCAAGAATGTTTATTCTGACCAGAAGAATGTTAATTTCTCGGTAGAAGTCTATGGGATGTTGGCTTCTTGGAGCCTGCAGGTTCTTCCGGTTTGGAACGCCAGGGGGGAGGGGTCCCTCAATCCAGTTCTCATTTGCAGTCAACGGCAGAAACCCACAGGTGAAAACGTGGTTGACAGGATGCTAATTGTGTGTTTGACAGAAATCCCAGCGACGGCTCGGCCGCCTGATCCTGAGCGGTTCCATAAAAATTCATTTCCACGTTTTTCATGGTTAAAATGGAAACTGTGTGCTGTCGCGCATCCGATGTCCCTTCTGTGTCCTTTCAACAAACTCATCACAGATTGTCTTCCCATCATCCTCAGCTGCTTTTCCTACCCCATCCCTACAAACTTTAATTATGTCAAGTCATTCATTTTGGGTTGTTGATAAATTGTGGCCATTAGCCCGGGACAAGCCCCCACTCACATTAGAGTATTCCGACTTGTCACAGAGGGCCTCTCTCTACCCTGGAGCATCGAACCCTCTGCGGTCTGAGGCGTCCCTTTCCTTCATTAGTTTGCCATCATCAGCCCCTTTATGACATTTTTATGTGATTCTTTCTTGCAATATCACCATCATGTCAATCCATTCTCCGTTCCATCGTCATTTTCTCCGAGTGATTCCATATCTTCCTTCTGGGATGGTGTTAACGTTTGTGCCTTTATTGCCCCCTGGGGGGTTGTGTAGCTCTGCGGCGACATACAGGAAGCGCGGGCCGGCTCGTGTCATGGCTGTTTACGTCTGCTCATGAAAAAGTCAAAATGTCACACGAGGACGTAGGATGTGTTTCTGTGTGCAGGAACAGACTCAAATGTAAACGTGGTTTTTTAAACGCTCTGAGATCTGCAATGTTTGTTCAACACGAAATAATGAACATTAAAAAACGTCTATTCATTCTCTAAAGGCTCGAGCTTATTCTTTAAAGTTAAAGTAATTATTGCACAGAGATAATTCGTAGTCTCTGGGATGTATTTTAGAGACTGAAGTCTGTATCGTTGGAACAAAGCAGTGTTTTTTAATGACAAATCCTCTAACTTAAGGTTCAAGCTAAATGCTTAGAGTCATGATCTGTATGGGGGGGGGTTGACAGGCGCTGTGGGTCTTTGGGTCATCCGGTTTCGTGGAGGGTCATAGAGAGGAGCGGCTGCATCTTAAGGCTAATGGAAGCGTCACACACTTATGACAAGTGAGTCTTTGTTTTGTTAGTCAGGTAAGTGTACTGACTCCTGACTGACCGAGGTGCGCATGTGATACCTGGAACACCCACGAGGGCAGTGGGACTAAAACACAGTTCATTAAGGACCGGTTCATTGACATCAATATGAAAGGGATTTAACTATGTATGTATGTTGATGCCATTTTATTGATGAACTTGATTTTTTTTTCTCACAGCAGTATTTGGAGTTTCTCTCTGGAGCAGAACAGACATTTCATTGGTTGGTTTGAGTTTTCAGAACTGTTTTTTTTTTAGATGAAGGTTTGCATGTGGTTAGAATAAGGTAAATATTTCACTCACTGATGGACCACAGCAGGTGTCTGAAAACCAAAGAGATGCAGGTTCAGTTAGACATCACAGATTAAGAAAAAATGTGTCTTTAAATATGTGATGTAAAAAAATGGTTTGTTGTCGGATGAACAGGTGCTGCAGAACTCCCGGAGCTCTCGGCTCCTCTGACAGTTATAAACGCTGCTGGTCAGTGAGGTATGAAGCACATTTTCAGTTACATTCTGCACGCGGGGGCAGCTCTGCTGTCCATCCCGACCCCCGTTCCCATCGAGGGATCTCTCAGGAATGATGGAGGTGATCACGGCTGGAGCTCACGGAATGGCTTCTGATGGCGGCTCGTTGTTCTTGGGAGAGCCGGAGCTCGGAGCCGGGATTAGATCCAAATTAAAGGCTGAACACACGCCTGGCTTTATGTTAAGAGGCGCTGAGGAAAAGCAGCTTAGGGGGTGTCAGGAGGGATTATGGGGGCGGCGGGGTCTCAGGTCCATGAGAGATACGATTTAAAATGTTTTTTAAGGGTTTACAAGAAAAATGATGGTCCCCCCCACCCCCCCCCACACCTAGAAAAATGAAAGAAACAAGTATGAACTTCTGATTGAAGTTAGCAGTTCATGATGTTTGCTAATCTGAACTGATTTCACTTTAAACATGGTAATATGTTGCCATGACAACCATCAAATTGCAGATTAAACGGTGCAGACACCATTCCATTTTCAATCATGACCTCTGACCTTCACCGATGGCATCATTTTGAGTCATACCATGACATCAAGACAAAAGTTGGTTTTATGAGCAGCAATGGTGCAGAGGTAGAGCGCCACGAGTGTTTGAAACCTTCCCAAAATTCAAACTGCAGCTGCTGAAACTGAGTAATGTTGATCATCTGTTGATCTATCTTCAGCGTTCCCAGTGCTCTTTAAATGAGAATGATGCTGTTTTTAGACAGAAAGCCTGTAAGTAAAAACTGTAGGACATAGTTTCTGCAGAGCGGCAGGAGCTCATTAGAAGGTCACCACAGTGTATTTTCTGACTCAACGGTACAATCTTTTTCTCAAATGCGTTTCCTGATTCAAGATTGGAACACAGAAATATTCATGGAGCTGAATTTTCCTCCATCATGAGAAAAGAAAGTTAAAACCATTAAAATCTTCATGTTTTTTCATGTTTTCAGTGCAGAAAGCACCGAGTCCATTGAAAAAGCACTTTTTAAATGTTTACGTGACAACAACAAAAAGAACACCTGTCTGCCTGTCCATCTAAAAATGAAGTTTAAAAAAGCGTTTTTCCAGCACGAATGAAAAACTGGTTGCTATGGTGATACTGACTTCACGAAAGCATCCAGTTTGGTTCAGGATGTCCCTTCACGACAAAGACATTGCTGGTGTTTTTAAAGTCAGATTCAGGCCTCCGTTTATGTCCCTTAAAGCGCTGCAGGATGATGGTTTTTTAAATTAATCTGCTTGTAGCTTTATTGTTCTTCTCATTTAAGAAGAAAAAGAGGAATAATGTCTACTAAAATGCAGTTTTATTATGTGCTTCACTGCCGTTCTGTTGCCATCCTCCTAGTGAGTTTTGGTGTTTACCTGGGCGTTTGCGGCACAGAATGGTCATCCTCACTCCTTTAGAATCTGCAGAAAGGCTGCTAAAGTGATGTGAATCGTCCTTTGACTGCAGCGCGAGGCAGAACGTGTTTGTGAGGCCGATAAAATGCAGAATGGGCATCTGCAGCGATCTGCTTCTGCTCTCCGTCACCGCTGAAAATGACTTTAACAGCTCTGAGTTGCCTCGGGCACGGCTGAACATTTTGTCCAACCTTTGGCATTTTGCTTCACTTTATCTTCAGGAGATTAAACCTTTTGACAACAGGATTCAGTAAATCCATGGACCATTATTTCAGGGATTATTATCATCCATCGAGAAAAGAAAAACATATTTTTAAAGTTGAGTTGTTTGAGCATTAAATGTTTGTAGTTTGTTCCCAGAGGCTGATGGACGAACAAATGACCAATTGAGCGGACGCTAAAGGACGTGTGGTGTAAGGTTACCTTCACAAGAGGCTGAGCGGCGTTTGAGCCGATCAATGGGGACTGAAAATGGAAACACTGATTTTTAAAAAGTAGAAAAAGCCATTTGGTCGTCTCTGTCGTGTTTTGGCGTCAGACTGAAGTCGGACGTTAAGACAGTTGAATTGACAGAGGAGCTTCAGAGGAGCAGATGAAGCAGCAGCTCCAGTCGCTTCTTTTATTTGGATGATTGCAATGAGCTGGTGAAACGCCTGCAGCTTGTTATTAATGCTGCATGTGTGGTTTGTTTTCTACATTGTGGGGGCTCTAATTCCCATTTGACAGTGTCGCTGGGTGTCCTACTTCTGGCTGCTGGCACAGGGGCTCCATTATGTAAGGGAACTTTTGTTCAACCACACAAACCTTCTCCGGCTGCTGGGAGCTGTGGACAAACCTACGGTCCTATGGATTTGAAGGATTTACATGAAAATGGATTGAACCCACATCAAACCAGAGCCAGTTATGGGCCTAAACATAGACTGGACATGTGTCAGGAATTAACAACAACAACCCTGTTAGAAGCAGCTTTGTGTTGGAAATACAGGAAACTTTGAGCCCCAAGGCTGTTTCCACCAATTCTACTAGTTTTTTCTTACATTTGATCAGAGTTAACGAGTTCCTGACACTGATGCCCAATTTTTCCCATTAAAGTCAACAACCCCAGCCTACATACAATGTTCCCATGGCAACCCAACACGTCTGCAAAGGGAAAAAGCTCCGTGGAGAGGATCAGCTGAAGGAAAAAGTGTCCACGGTTTGACGACCTCGATGAGACCGAGGTCTGCAGCCCAGCAGCCGAGGCTTCATCATCACGCCGTTATTCTGCAAAATGAGGAGCGGGTCACGCTGAAACGGCTGTTCCCGACATCTCAAAGCCACTTCACAAGTTTAAGGGGCTTTGTCTGAATCCCCCTCTACTCCCTGTAGTGCAGGACTACCCGGGATTTTAAAAGCAATTCGGACACCATGCTCACTACTTTTGTTGTTTTCTTAAACGACAAATACGACGTCACCGATTTCACAAAGTAAAAACAGAATAAAAACAAGACTATTGTGAGCCCACTGTGTTCTGATGATGATGACTGGCATGTTTAACAACAACCTGTGACAAAAACTGTTCAAACATGAGGCATCGTGGTCTCTGTTTGTTCTAGAGAGCATCGATGGACACTGGATTTATGAATGATAGATTCAGACTCCTCTGCAAGAGGGCAAACGCCCGACATTGTTCACCATGTAGTCATCAGTGAGGGAATTTGGACACAAACCATGAGAAAGCTCTCCTGTCTGGAGTTGAGTCGCCCCGCCTGAAAGATTCCTGACCAACAGGTGCAGCGGTCATCACAAACAACCGTCGGTTTGCAAACGTTAGTCCCCGAAGTGAAATAAGAAATCAACTAAACGGAAGACGACCAGCAGACTTTACTGAAATGAAAACAGAGAACTTTACTTTATGCTTTTATAGAAGAATGTCAAACACAGAAGACTAAGAAAATATGTTCTCTGAATGTGTACAAAGGAAGACTTTATCTGATAGGAACAAGCAACAGTTTAAACCCTGAAAACTAAACTTAGAGAAAGATTTTCAACACCAGTAAAGAGACTGTGTGGGGGGGCTATAGCTGTCAAATCCAAAAGTACATTTCTATGGAGACCTGAAGCCTGGAGGGGAATGTCTGCAGGAAAATCCCAAAAAATGGAAATGAGTCACAAACTCACAAATCCCAGACAATTTAAATGAACCCCCAAAAGAAAAAGGCTTTTTCAGGTTATTGCAACAGAAAAACAACGTTTTAAAAAAGGAACGAATGATTCCACCAGGAAACAAATCCCAGCGCCATTAGTGAACAAGACGGAAATCACAAGATCACTAACCAAAAAAACCAAAAAGATGATTATTGTGATAGAAATAGGAAGGTTTAAACCCGAAAGACTGATTCTCAGTGAGGTGGAGTCGTCCATGAAACCAGAAACGTTTCTTCATTTGCTCTGGTTTTGACCTTTTATGATTTATTTGGATTCACGTTTCATGAGGAAAACAAAGCAAAAGGTGTTTGTGGTTACAATCAATTTGAAGTTAAAAATCACAAATGAACTGAAGGCATTGCAGGACTAGCGTGGAGTTTCAGCAGGAACCGTAATCCCGCTCCCTGCTGTGTTTAGACAACAGAAATAAATATTCAACGGAGCAAAATAAATCCTGACAAATAAAAACTGTGTTGGAAAAAGTTGAATTTTCATACAAAGAAGTTCCCTGGAGTGATTACTTATGCTAGCTGCTGGTTCCCGGCTCATCATGGCGACGGCTCCACGTGCCTGCAGGCCTCCCCCAAAGGCGTGGAGGAGTCACATGATCACCTGCAGGTGGTACACAAAGTTCATATGGAAGCTGAACTTTCTGCGCCTCTGTGGAAGCTGGAGACACGAACAGCTCTGGTTCAGGTGTGATTAGGATTCTTAAGGATCATCATTACGGGTGAGGATGTAAAACAGGCAGAACATTACAGATCGAGGCTCCAAACGCCGCGGGAGGCGGGCCGGTCCGGGCCCCAGCAGAGAACATGTAGCAGCAGCGGGTAAATCCGCCGCGCCTCCGGAGTGCGATGTGACCCACATTCATTTATCTGCAGCAAACAGATCACTTTCTAAAACACTCCCACTCTGTGAGGCCCCGAGTTCCAATAAATAATGCACAGCCTTCGATGTTAACAATGAAGCTGCAGGCGGAGACGGCGGGTCAGGTGTGCCAGAAAGAACGGCACAAATGCTACCTTCACCTTTTACTGGAAGAAAATCCAACTTGATTCCAACTGATTCTGGTTGGGATGAGTTTAGCAGAAACCAAACAAGATCCAGAGCTGGAAGAAACACCTGCAGTAGAGGAACTGATGCTGATTGCAAAGCTAAGTGTTACAGAAATGTCCTTTACTGTCTCAGTCGGGTTCTCACCTGAATGACCTCATTTTCTGCGTATGTTAAAAACATACCTCTCCAGGCAGAAGACGGCTGCTGTGGCGCTCAGCCTGTAACGCAGAATCCACAATGAAATATTTACAGCAGCATTTTAGCAGCAGGTCAGTTCACGAGAGTCTGTTCCAAAGCGCCAATTCACACTGAAAGTGTCATGGATGCGTTTCAGCAGCAGGTTGTTTCACTCCACTACATCCAAAAGCATCTGTTCATACTGAAAACATTCAGCAGCAGGTGGTTCCTGGCCTGTTCATTCAAAAGCGTCAATTCACACATAAGACATCACAAGTGTGTTTCAGCAGCAGGGCATTGAACACGCGTGTGCAAAAGAATGAGCTTAAACTGATAACATCTGGAGTGTGTTTCAGCAGCAGGATGTTTAACACGCATGTGCAAAAGAATGAGCTTAAACTGATAACATCACAAGTGTGTTTCAGCAGCAGGACGTTTAACACGTGTGTGCAAAAGAATGAGCTTAAACTTATAACATCTGGAGTGTGTTTCAGCAGCAGGGCATTGAACACGCGTGTGCAAAAGAATGAGCTTAAACTGATAACATCACAAGTGTGTTTCAGCAGCAGGGCGTCGAACACGTGTGTGCAAAAGAATGAGCTTAAACTGATAACACCACGAGTGTGTTTCAGCAGCAGGACGTTTAACACATGTGTGCAAAAGAATGAGCTTAAACTTATAATATCTGGAGTGTGTTTCAGCAGCAGGGCATTGAACACGCGTGTGCAAAAGAATGAGCTTAAACTGATAACATCACAAGTGTGTTTCAGCAGCAGGATGTTTAACATGCATGTGCAAAAGAATGAGCTTAAACTGATAACATCACAAGTGTGTTTCAGCAGCAGGGCGTCGAACACGTGTGTGCAAAAGAATGAGCTTAAACTGATAACACCACAAGTGTGTTTCAGCAGCAGGACGTTTAACACGTGTGTGCAAAAGAATGAGCTTAAACTTATAATATCTGGAGTGTGTTTCAGCAGCAGGGCATTGAACACGCGTGTGCAAAAGAATGAGCTTAAACTGATAACATCACAAGTGTGTTTCAGCAGCAGGGCGTCGAACACGTGTGTGCAAAAGAATGAGCTTAAACTGATAACATCACAAGTGTGTTTCAGCAGCAGGACGTCGAACACGTGTGTGCAAAAGAATGAGCTTAAACTTATAACATCTGGAGTGTGTTTCAGCAGCAGGGCATTGAACACGCGTGTGCAAAAGAATGAGCTTAAACTGATAACATCACAAGTGTGTTTCAGCAGCAGGGCGTCGAACACGTGTGTGCAAAAGAATGAGCTTAAACTGATAACATCACAAGTGTGTTTCAGCAGCAGGACGTTTAACACGTGTGTGCAAAAGAATGAGCTTAAACTTATAATATCTGGAGTGTGTTTCAGCAGCAGGGCATTGAACACGCGTGTGCAAAAGAATGAGCTTAAACTGATAACATCTCGAGTGTGTTTCAGCAGCAGGGTGTCGAACACGTGTGTGCAAAAGTGTCCTGTCATCAGTGGTGGATCAGTTAAAGTTGTTTTGATTGGCAGTATTTACGTCACTGCCATTTTTTAGAAAACTTTTACTGTGAAAGTGTAGTGGAAGTTCATTTTTTCCTGTTTCCTGTTTCTCCAGCTGCAGTTCAACATGGAAACTCCAGGACCAAAAGCTCGAAGCTCATCTGAACGTTGCATCGATTCGTTCAGCAGATGCTCGTGCTCGTTCAAACTGTTTTCCTCCCGTCTGACAGAACCCTGCTGCCACGTTCCGATGCGGCCTCAGTGTGAATGGGGGGTAAGGTCGAGGTCAGGTGACTGAGGTGGCTTCCACAGGACTGTCACCATGTCATCCTTCTGCTTCGTCAACATACATTTTTACACAGCCTCCAGGTTTTTCTGCACGAGAAGGTTTGAACATTTCAGCCGTGTTTCTATAGGAACGTAGTGACATTTGAGTCTGATATCTGCGTCACTTCAAAATGACAACGTCTGCCCGCAGAGCAGAGCGGATCACAACCCAGGAACAGATGCATCAACCCCTACCAAAATAAAGGTCTCAATAAGAGAGAGGATGAGAAAAAAACAGGTCACTGACCTTAATATCTGCAGGTTAAAGCCTGAGAAGGAAAGGGACAAGACTGAGCATCATGGGTAAACTGACAGCTGAAGACTCTGACCTGGACAACCTGAAACCCAGCAGGAAGAGAATTATAGACATTAAAGATGAATAAAGTCATTTCTGGACATTCATGGCTCAGAGAGCGAGGCTCTTCCCATGGCGGCGGCGGCGGCAGACACACAGAGGATATTACCTGGCTGAGAGAGGATGAGGCTGAAAGTTGTCTGACAGTCAAATGAGAAGCCTGAGGCCTTCTCTTCTTCAGCTGTCACTCTTCTGTCCTCATTGCAGATTCTGTCTGTAACCTCAGGAAGGTTCTCACATCCTTCCCGACATGTGAAGCTCTTGACTGTTCCTGAAAGGTTCCGCGTCCTCGTGTGGATTCAGTCTTTTTACCTCTATATTCTCTCCTTTTGATTCAATGGTTGGAGGTCAACGTTTCTCCTTCTTTTGATCCACTTTTATGAAACAAAGTTTGATGGTTTCCCGTATTTAGTTCATAGGTTTCTTTTTACAGCCGTGGAATTTACGCACAGGAGACACCCGATCCACCGGTTCTTATTCAGACGATACCAGAACATTCTTGAAACAGTTGGAGGAATCTCAGCTTAGTGCTTCTGAGTGTTCCTGAAGTGGTGATGTGTGATCCAGTGTTTCCTTTTGTTTCCTCAGTGCACAGATTACACTAAAAATCCTTCGTGTAATCTGTCAGTCAGTATATGTGGTCATTAGCATGGATTAAGATAATCCACTTTCATTGGAATTATCAGGACTGGATCAGAGTTCAGAATCATCGCTTTATCTTTTCAATGTGTTTGTGTTGCACTTTATGATAACCTTAGTTGTGTGTTTTTTAATCAAACTAAAATGTTTTGTTTCACAATTGAGTGAACGGGAATTGACTTAAATGTAGACCAGACTGGACTGACCTTTACTGACCTTTACTGACCTTTCCTGACCCAGACTGACCAGGATTCACCTGGACTGACTTGGACCGACATGAATTGACCAGGACCGGCCCAGACCGGTCGAGTCTCTTCATAGAAAAGCCTCCAACACGAGTCTCAGATCAATCTGTTTTCTGGCTTTTAGCAAACCTTAGCAAACAGAATACTGATGATGTCACATCCTGTTTGTATCGTAGAGAGTAAATGTAAAAACGGGAAGTTCAGCCTCACTGCTGTCTGAAGATATTCTCCACCTGAAGACAAAGTGTCAGGAAGGGACCGTCTCTGATGTTACGTTTACTTTCTAGACCTGTTTGCGTTCAGATGACGGGTTTTTCTGAACCGGTTCCTCACGGTTTGTGTGTGAATGCAGAGCAGCTCTCACTCGGTCATTACTTCAGTCACAGTTTTCCTCTCAGGCCCGACCCCATCAGGCAGCCGCTCCGATGCCTTTCCCGCCTGACTTCCACTTTGAACGCCATCCAAACAGAGAGTGAGATCATGGAAGTGATGGACGCGCTGGCAGGAGCAGAAACGGCCAAACTCAAATGACTTCAAGTCATCAGCAGCTCCTGTTCTCCTCCTCTCCTTTCTGAAAATTCAATCCCGCTTCAATCGAACACGTGAAAAATTGTTTTGGCTGCTCCGAGGCTCTTTTCAATTAATTTGTTTTCCATTTCACGTCGTTTCTCAGCGGCGGCGCTGAGATTGAACTGAATTAAAGCAAAGCAGCAAACGCGGCAATGCCGTCTGCATTATCTCCTTGTTTCCCTGCTCTCCTCCTCCTTGGGTCTATCTTCTCTGCATCTGTCTCTTATCACAGCCTTGTGCTGTTAGCGGCTGAAATGGACAGATAACAGAGGCAAACAGGCGCCGCTGCTGCAGGGACGTTCTAAAGCCAGCTCACGCTCAGACGGGCAGGAAATCCCTGCACGCTCTTTCAGCGCAGGAACAGGGATATGCTTAAATCCACTCAATGCTCTTACAGAGTCCAATGTGCGGGAAACAAATTTCCTGTGGTAAATGTCACCGGCGTCCTCTACCCGGCAACAACAGCCCAGAGAAGACGAACCAGCGGGGAAAGAAAATAGAGTTTCAGCTTCTGTAGCTGATGGATCCTGTAAAACCAGACACAGCAGGTGGAATGTTTTACTCTGATAAACAAACACTGGAATCAGCCTAAAGTGAATGAGAAACCAGATTTATATTTGAAACGGGTTTAAACTCTTAAGTACATCTTCTAAACTTAAAAGAAACATCTGGAATTTTAGGGGAAAAAATCCAAATTTAAAAAAAGAATATTTTAAATTTGAAGAAATTCTGAAAACTTGAATGAAAACAACCTATAAATGTAAAAATGTTCCCAAAAGAAAAGAAATGTTTATTAGGAACAGCTGCTGTTTAGTTTCCTTCCCTCTCTGCTCTCCGTCTCAGTTTACAGTTTTAATTCAAGCTTTTGCTTTCTGGAGTTGATCTAACCAATTGTACATGAGAACTGGACTGTGATTCCGCCTCTATGGCGTTCCAAACCGGAAGTGTCCTCCAAGTTTCTTCAGGAAACCAAATAAACAGATGAATTCTGTTGGTCAGAATAACCATTCCTGCTCTGATACTTTTCCTTCCCAACATGTTCTTGAGAATCTTCTCTTTTTTCATGATATTTTTTCTGTAGTTTATCAACTGACCAATCAGATGCCTCAATTAAAGTGGGAGGAGCCTGCTGGCCCCCATGTTCAATGTTCAAAATGTTTGACTGATTTTGTGTAGGAAGGGGTGTGGCCTTTCAACAAGCTCACTCCTGATTGGTGAGTGTGGTTGCCATGGAAACCATGACTCAGACCAACTTGGACCAATCACTGCTACTGAAATCGTCTGACTCCAACATGGCGGCGTCCATATTGGAGGAAAAAATGGCGCCTGAATTGACTTCATTTGGGTGGAGCTGGAAGGAAACCGTTTCAGTCAATGTGTTTCAGGTGGGGGCGGGGCTTTAAGCCCACTGGCTACCAGGACATGATTGACATGATTGACATGATTGACAGCTGATTGTGTTATTCCTTCTTTGGTGTGGAGTAAAACAGTGATGTACCAAAGAAAGGTACATGAGAGGAGGGACATGACATCATCAGAGCCTCTGTTTTCTGATGTCAATCATGTCACGGTAGCCAATGGGCTCCAAACCCCATCCCCACTTTAAATTAGGCTCAACTCCGAAAACCCCAAAATCTGAATTGAAACGGTAAACTGAGACTGAAAGCAGAGAACTAAAACACTAAAAATGGACCAACCAAATATCAACTAAACCATTGGAGTCAGGAAAGATTCTTTCAACCACAAATCCCCATTACTGTCGTTTAAAAAAGGTGAATTATAAAGTGACTGTTTCAATGTGTCTTTGCTGTTTCTCAGCCTTCACAAGTGTTGGATGCTCTCACTCTGTAAACACTTTTAAACAAACATTTGAAAGCATTTCAAAGCCTGAACTTTCCTCCAGAATGAACTGTCTGCTCCACGGAGCGGCTTCAACCCTCAGAGTCCACAGAAGTGACGTCCAGTGGAGGAAACCACAGGATCTGAGGTGAGACATCGATATAATGACTCACAGGCTCAGTGATCCAGAAGCTTCTGCTGATCTAACGCGACTCAGCAGCACCTGAGCGGCTCTGCAGCTTTGACATTTATGCTGCAGATCTGCTGGACTTTTTCCACCACACTCCACCATCCTGCTGCAGGAGATGCATGGATGGATGGACGGACGGATGGACGGATGGATGGATGGATGGATGGACGGATCCATGTCTGTAGAATCCAGACGCTGCAGGGTTCAGACGTAGTGAATCTGGTTCTTCCAGCGTCTCTGAGTTCCTGATTGATTTATGACATCATCACATCCTTCCTAAACACAATCCTCTCGGTTTAAAAACGCTGCAGAAGTTTCCTGCTCTTCTCTGGACAGATCTCAGGATCGCAGACGGTTTGTGTCTGGGGTTGAGCTCCAGCAGATTTGATTTGATTTCTCATTTTCTGAACTCAGTCGTGGTCTTATCTTCTCGTCTGTCGGAGCTGCTGAAAGACGAACAGACAAAGTCGCAGGAAGTGTTTCCATTAACTGAGAGGACTTTCTTGTCCTTTTTATAAAATGACAGACGAGTTCACATCAGAAATGAGAAATAAACGACTATTTTAAAGATAAAAGGATATTTAGCCTCCAAATCAGCTTTGACTCAGTCAGAAACTAAAGCAAATCAAAGTCTTGATGCACTTTAATACATTTATTAAAGGGCTTTTACCAAAATAAAAGACCTGAACCCACAGACCCATTAGAACATTTAACACTGACGGGACCGAAAGTGAAAGTCCCCATCAGACTAAGATCATCTTTTCTGTTAGAAACGTCTTGACCTGGTTTTTCAAAGGAGCTCTTTGGGAGTGAATGAAGCTGCAAACATCAAAGCAGATGTTAGGGACAGAAAGGAAGGGGGCGGAGCAAATAAATCAAGATTTCTCAGCAAACAGCGATCTGTGTCTGGATTTAAACATGTCTTTAAAATAGAATCATGCAGGTGTTTAAAAAGCTAAAGATACATGCTTTAGAAATGAGAAGTTTCATTCCTCATTCTTTGAGGTTCTCCTGCTCACACATTTGAAGGAACTCATGTGGTTTGTTGGAGAACCAACCTCAGATGTTCTGTTTCTCACATCCGTCAGTCTAATCCCAGAATCCCTCCATGATGGTGAGATCAGGACTCGGCTGAGGCCGTCTCTTCCAGAACCTGAAGATAGTTCTTAATGACTACACTGGTAGTGTTGCATGATGGGTAAATGTCTGGCTGTATTTCTCTGCATTCAGAACACCATTAATTCTGATCAAATCTCTGTTTGTAGCCATGAAGCTTAAACGGTTAGGAACTTCCACCGTTGCTGTGAAGCCATGCTTTGGTTTCATCCTACCTGTAACAGGGATGATCATCAGCACCTGTTTGGTAGAAATGGTTGATCAAACACCTGGATATCATCCTACAACGTCCTGCCTTTGTGCCGGTGAACCTGTGAGAGGTTAATGATGCTGGTTTAAAGGGAAAAAGCAAAAACATTCATTTGATTTCGATTCTTGTTTTGTTTGGTTTTGTCTTTTCTAAACAAATACGTTATTATTTACATTTCTGAAAGCCTTTGTTTATTTACCGCTGTTTTTTCACCATCATTCCTGAATCTTTTCCACGGCGCTGTAGGTTTGTTTGTTTGTTTTGACTGAATGTTCAAACACTGAACCATTTTTTTCTTCCTGTTTTTGTGCATCGAGTAAAAATGTTTAAACATAATTGTTCGATGAAAAGGGTTCTGGATGCGACTGCCAAACACCAGAAAAGACGTCGCTTAGGGCCGCCGCGGCACAAACTGCAGGAATGTCGAAGCAGCTTTAGCTGATGTTTGGACAACTCCGCCGTCCCTGCTGACTCCCAGCTATTGTCTGTTCTCCTGCCAACAAAACCAGAAACAATAGACATGAAATTCTCCTCCGTGGGATACTAGAGGATTTCAGATTTTTCTGCTCCATATCTTTCTCTTGTTACTGCGTTTAAACCTCGTCTCAGGAGGATGAGCCCTCCCTGCAGGGCAGAAACACAAAACACTGTGTGTTTGAGTTTCACTCTAAGTGTTGGAGACAGTGTGAGGAGTCAACGCTCATCCGAGCTGAGGTTTGGTTAAAGATTGACTTCACCGTACTCTCAAAAAGGATTGAGTTCAGGGCAGCGATAAGATTAGATTGGATTGTTTGGATTAGGGAACAATAGCTAGCTAAAATGGCTTTTGTCAACAGTGATGTCACCGTAGCCAAACAGGTTTTTATTATGATCATTTTCATAATAGGCCGCTGTTATCAGGAAGAAGGCAGAAGAAGCAAAATTCTGTTGATTTTTATTAAAGGGGATTCTTGAATGACTCATAAAACAGTGTTTGTAGCCTTAGCTAATAGAAACTTTAGTAGTTTGGATTAACCAGATCATAACCAACCTGCATGTATCCGAACTGTTATTTCAAAGTTTCATTAAACATGAAAGAATGTGCATAGTTTACGTAGTTGGATTCAAACCTCATTCCCATCTGTCCTTACGGGATGATACGAGATGTCTCAGGGGAAAAATGGTCTAATCTAAGAGGAAATATTTATGCAGATCACAGTCAACACTTTTACAACACGTAAGGGTAAGTAAGGAGCCGGAGACTCCAAACGACAGCATCACCCGTACGTCATGAGTGTGTTATTTCCGTTCTGCTGCATTCTTACAAAACGTGATTCTCTCAGGTAATTCTCATCCTGTTGGACGCTTGGTCAAAAATGTATTCATAAACTAGATGCTACAGACTCGTGAGGGAGGAGCTACTGTCCAAAGCTTTTAGCCTGATTGCTACACGTTAGCATTGACTTCACGTGTCAGGTTGTTTATTATGAGGAGTTCTACAAAAGCATCAGCAATCCCGTCTCCATGTCTGGGTTCATGAGATCATTCAGAAAGTCTCTCAGTACGGTGAGATTCACCATCGACTGCAGGAGCTGCATCTGAATGGCGCTTTCAGCGGTACTTCTGCTCTCTGAGACCCAGTATGATGACTTGCTGTCCTGCATTAGTCCGAGGAGGAAAAAAATCAAAACATGAGTAAAATGAGAGGACCTTTTTCTTGTTGTCTCAATGCAAATAGGAAAGATGTCCTAAAGTTCAGAAGGAGAGAGGTCAGATTCTCCTCCATGTTGGTTCTGGTCTCTACCTAGTGATCGCTTCATTAAGTCAGAAAATACTTAACATCACACTTACCACACGCATGACAACGGTATGTTCCATTTTCATCACAACACTTAAGGTGAACTGTAAGACAAACCAGTTTCCTTCTCCTTAAGATGAAGCCTCTTCCTTCTATGACCGGTCCTGGACAACCCAAAACCCGTACTGCTTGACCTAACGTATGGGCGAACGTGACTAAGGCTTAAGGTAGCACACGAATGTGACTGCCAAATTCAAACTTAATCTGCATGAAAATCAAACTATTGAGTTTGTTTTAGCTCAATTATTTGCACAGTTGGTTCCAAAAGTCCCTAAAGACCAATTATAGCCCATATGTTTACCATTATCTGTTGGTTTCAAAGCTAAAAACTGGCATGAAACCAAATCACAACATAAGCTAGCTGTTTTCTACAGGGATCAAGCGTTTCTTCTGAAACCAACTGCGTTCTGTGACAATAAAAATAGCAAATGTGCAGCTTTTTGAAGTTTTGCTCGCCTGATTAAAAGTTTTCAACTTTCTCTGGCAGTGATCCATCTGCAGGAACATCCTGGAATGAGTTGAACGCAGAGCGTTGGATGAAGGCGTGAGGAGCTCACCTTGCTCCTGTTTCACAGCCGCTGGAGCTGCAGAAACACGACGTTCGCTGTGATTAATCTCACTTTCCTTCATGGATGTGGATGCTGATGAATATTTTTAGCATGTCTCCTCCTTCTATAATCGCAGTGTTAAAACTTTGACAGGTTCAGACACTTTGATTAAAAGTGTAACTTTGTTATTAGCCAGAAATCTGAAGAAAGCCCTTTTTATCGTTTGTTTTTTATCCACTTGGATAGAAAAAGAGCAAGAAGAAGCTCTGTTAGCACCGCTTTGACTGAAGCTGCACTAGTTCCAGTTGGTGGTCCAGGCTGCTGATTGGTTGATATCTTCTTCAGTTCTTTCATCAACTTCAGTTTTTTCATCATAGATGAATGCATGTACGCATGACATGTTACACACCAACAAAACACTTTTACAAAGTGTCGAGTTTCTTTCTACAGTTATGAAACACTTTCACAAACACACACACTTCTTATTACACATACAGACCAACAATTTCTTTTCTGCAGTTGCAAAATCCTTTTACAGACCCACAAATGTCTTATTGCAAGACGCATGTTTACAGACGGATAATACTTCTGACTTCTTATGGACGTCGTGTGGGGTTTGAACCCTGCTCAGACTGATGAAACCATTCGGATGAGTGAAGAGATATTTCATTGAAGAAGATTTTGAGTCCAGATGCCACGACTCAAATGTCCAGAACTTTAAGGTTTCCTTCATTTAGTGAAAGAATCAACTCTTTTATTCATGAATGGCTGAAGTTCTTACAGGTCAGGGGTCTGACACCCTCAACCCTTAGAGACTTTTGGGTTGATTCCTTACTGACCATAACCCAGAAAACAGAAAGATAACGTTGTTTTGCATTTATGTTATTGCAAATATTATGAAGAATATGTAAAAACTATTGCTGTTTTTGCATTAATAAAACATGAACACACTGAAAAAGTTTTTTTTTCTTTTCAAAATAAGAAATATTTTATAACTTCTGGTTCACACCAGGTTGAATTCAGAGGCTTCATTTAAAAATATATAAACAAATAAAAACATTGTCACAGAGGTTCATCCCACTGCAGAAATGTAGTAGTGTGCTGGTGTAATGCTACAACATCTTTACAGTTTATTTTACCGCTGTTGGTGCACTGCAGCCAAAAACTAGTAAAGCTAAAAAACTAAAGTGAAAGAACAAATTAAGTGACCTTTACTGTATAAGTTGCACCTAAGATCTTTTTGTTTTTCAGAAATTTAAAGAAGGTCTTCTCATCCACAGCATCTTTAGTGTGGATTTTGGTTGTGTTTACTGAAACAGAAGTGGTTTTCTGTGGTAAATGGTGCTTAGGGAATCTGTTCAAATGTATTAAGGTGACTGGAAAACCCCACTTGACGGATTGTTGGAGCATTGTGGGTACAGTATAAATGGTATTGTAGTCCGGAGCCTGCATGGCAGAGAGATAAATACTGTTCTTCCTCTTCCTTAAGGCCCATACGACCACCTTAAGGAACATCATGAAAATGGAACATCCCATTGTCCAGCATGTGGTAAGTATCATGAAGTATTTGAAAGGCTAATGGAGGTTACATGCACCTATGACGTCCAGATGATGTCATCGTACGGTGTCCTTACGCCACACTCTAGTTGTTAGTAAGGTGTGAGTACTGACTTACTGACCGCACACAAATGCTGCACGGACGGCGTTTGCCTGTAGTGTGTCCACACAAACTACGCTCTGACTGTCTAATTTCCTGTTGCCTGCAGCTTGACCGTAGCGAAAAATGAGCCTAAAATGTTCTCTCTACGGGTTCACTAAGCGCCTACAACCTTGATATTTCCTGCAGGTCATCTGCTTGTCTCTTTCAGGTTTGACGGGTGTCTGTGTCCACCCGTCAGGACAGCTGTGGCTAAGGCTTTAGCCGTTCTAGACTCGTGTCTTTAGAGCAGGAATGACTGAATCCTGACTGGAGGACACAGATGGAAACAGTCGTGTAGGATTTGGAGGATAAAGGAAACGGCTGCTCCTCCTCTCTGTACGTTAGTGTTCCACCAGCATCACATAATCATGGCTGTGTCACAAACAGCCGCTCTGACCGACTGTTGCAGCAGCCTCGTTGCTCCGTCCCTGAAAGTGTGCCGAGGATTAACGGCCCCTCAGGATCCCCGGTTCATCCGTGAACGATAGCTGTGCTCTGGTTGGCTGACGGGATCCTGGGTTTCTTCCTTCTGCTGGTGTTTCACAGGTTTCTCTTAATCCGTCTGCTTTGTTTTCAGACTCACAGCTACAGCTGCTGCCCCTCCTCCTTTCCTGTCAGCGTTTATCCTACAACAAGCTGCCAGACTGCAGGGGGGGTGCAAAAAGGTAGAAAGACAGATAAGAAGGGATGAAGGAAGAAGAGGTGGAAACGACAGCGCAGAGGATGTTCACAGCCTCCCCTCAGGGGGGCGTCCTGCTAACCCCGATATCTCCTCATGTCATCCAGATTCTCCATCACCTCCACCTGCACCTCACCCCCACCATCAGGGCTCCTTGTTAACATGTTTCTCATGTAAATCCAAAACACAAAATCATCTTAAATCAGCTTTCATTTTCACCTCGTTACAAAACAAAAAAATATATATATATATTATTAAACGCTGCAGAACAGAGTTAAGCTACGGCTCCAGAACGTTTAAAAATTCTCTCAAACTCTTTTGAGTTTCTTTTGGGTTTACCTTTTGGGTTTACCTTTTGGGTTTACCTGTGAGAATGTATCTTCATGTTTGAGTCTTTTTTTCCTCTAAATGAAAACCAATCTATAGTTGTATAAAATTGCAGTTCCTCAAATAACCACTGGAGGCTGATTCCAAATTTTAAAAAAAATCCAAATCGACGTCCAATTTGAACTTGATCAAATCCGTTATCTTGATTTTTTTAGTGCTTAGGTTTTAAATCTAAATGGATGCTGCCCATGTGGTTATTTCTGGTGTGCTGTTGGGTTTGGTGTGACAAACTTCAGTCAATATGGCCGACCTGCTTCAGGCTTTATTTCCTCCATGCAGAACCGTCAGTCCAACGGTGGATGTGGATCTTGATTCATCCAGATCTTCCTGACACTGAACCCAGCCAGACCTGGAATGGATCATCATTCCAGACGGGACTGGAGCCCTCACAGGGCCTTCATCAGTCTTCATATGTGTGGCGCTTCAGCACCTGACACAGAAGCGAGGGATCTGTAAAAAAGAAGGCAAAAAAAACAGGTTTTTATTGATTTTGGAGATGGATGAGATGCTGAGGCAGATGAAGGTGAAGATTAATGATGATTAGATGAAGAGCAGACAGAAGAGCAGATCCAGCCGCTGTCTGGCGTCTCTGAAAGCTTTGTCAGCCATAACCCCACCCCCACCGCCCCCATGGGCTCCAGGCACGTGAACTTCACAGACGACAACGGCACATAAATAACCCAGAGTGCAGCCTGCCGGCGCCGAGACGCGTGGACGTGTTTTATCCGCTCTCAGCTGTGAAGCTGCTCATTACAGGCTTTTACAGAGACGACCTTCCCACGGACGGGTCAGGCCGGGTCACAAACAGCCACCGTCTGACATTTCCAGCCTCACATCTCCACTTAACAGCTAAAAAAAAAAAAACTTTTTAGGTGAAATGAGATGTAAAGAAATGTAAATTTATGAAAATGTCAGGAAGGTAAAAACAAAAACTAGATTTGAAGATGGAATTCTTACAAAACTTTCCAAATTACAGCTGGAAGCAGCGTGGCCCACAGGGGCTACTTACTGTCACTGAGGCGCCATTACCCCTTCAGACCCGCCCACTACACGCCCCTCACTCTCCCCTTCTGCCACCCTGGTCAGAGCTTATTCAAAATGGCGCCATTTCTGTTCATTTTATCTCCATGGCAACCATTTTATTTTCTGGTTTATTGGGGGGAACAAATAATCCGATGGAATTATTTTAAATGAATCAACAAAAGTCCATATTTGGATCTGCTCGCCATGTTAACCACGCCGTCATTCTCATGACCAAGTAGCTTGTCAATTGTGTTTGAGGGGCCAGGAGGCGATAGATCCTAATCTCTAGAAGGGGTTTCAATTTGTGTCGGCGATTTAAAAAAAAAATCAAGATGGCGGCAACCAAGACAAAAAATGGCTGTTGCTGAGATAACACAAATAGAAAAGTCAGAAAACAAACTACTTTTATCCGAGTCAGAATCAGTTGCGTAAACTGTCGATGAGTCGGGCTGCATGGTGGGAGTGATTGTGGCCCTGCAACAGACTGAACACGTGTTCGGACTGTACCCTGACTTTACCCAACAGTAGCTGGAACAGGCTCTGGCAACCCCGGAACCGTGAAAGAGATATAGCGGGATAAGACAGGGGATGGATGGATGGCTGTAAACCGGAGAAAGATAGTGTGTCCTCTCTGGGTGGGTGGAGCGCTCCTGCCCCAGGTGGAGGAGTTTAAGTATTTTGGGGTCTTGATCAAAGATGAGGGAAGATCTGAGCGTGAGATCGACAGACAGACTGGAGCAGCGTCTCACCTGTGGTCATCAGCTCTGGGTCATGACCGAAAGAACAAGGTCCCGGATACAAGCGGCTGAAATGAGTTTCCTCTGTGGGGTGGCTGGGAGCTCCCGTGGAGATAGTCGAGGGGCATATATAAATATACACAAAGAAAAGCAGAAGAAAAAGACAAACAATTTCTGAAAATCTGAGATTTCAGCAGAAAGCTGAACCACCCGTGCAGAGTGAGAGGGGCGTTTTTTAATCCAACAAAACACGCTCTAACACAGATGCCTCTCGTGTGCTGAGTGGTGCTTGATTATAGATCCCAGGTGAAGAAGGTTACGTCGCTTTGCAGGACCAAAATCTATCTGACCACATTTCACCCCCCACCCCCCACCACACCCACACACACACACATTTTGTTCTTTTGTTTTTTTAATGACGGAGCGCGCCTCAGCGCTGCTGCAGAGCTTACCAGAGATAAAGAGCAGCTCTTTACCTTCCCGTGGACAGCAGCCAGGACCTTCAGTTTATGTATAATTCATGCATTATTCATTTTAATCATTTTCTGAGGCTGCTGGCCGAATAAAGTGAGGGGGAGGGCCACTGATACTGATGCATTTGTTTGTTGAAGAACATCCACATTCTCCTGCTGAACAAATACTAATTGCGCTTTCCTCCACATTTTCAGCAGAAGTTCATGTTTGAGACAAAGGGAACGAGGAAGAAGATGAGAGAGGAGATGATCTAAAGTCTCTATTTACATAAACCTACACACAAAAAACAAAGCTAACTTTCTCTGAAGCTTCTGCCTAATCATCTGTGAATCTGGCTGCAGACTTCTCAAAAATGCATTTGTTACAGATTCCCCACGAAATCTAAAAAGTGTGAAGAACTGAGACAAGGATGTTGGCTGCAGGAGCAGAGGGAGAAGAGGAGAGAAGGACAAGCAAAGGCGCTTTTAAGAAACGAGAGGAGAAAGCATCAGACAGAGCAGAATGAGGACAGGAGGAATGACATGAACACGAGCTGGTGGGGGCGCACAACAAGTGATGATGATGAGAGAAGGGGATCAGCTGAGGAGGAGGAAGGTGAAGAAGAAGGAGCATGAAATCACAGAATATATGCTAAATGAGAGGAATGACAAGATCCAGCTCCAGTACTGACCGTCAGGGTCAGATTGTCCATCAGCAGCTAGCATGCTAACACAGAACCTGTTAACTGATTAACCACAGAAATCTAAACACTAGTTTTAAAAACTACATTTTTTCAGAGGACTTAGTGACCGCTGAAAGCAAGTTCTACTCAGTGGAGCACAGTGGATCCAAACATAGACTTCATAAAATGTTCATATCTATAATAGGTTTTGATGCTACCTTAAACAGAAAAAGTGCTAAATTTCATGCAAAATCTAAACATACAGCTAAAAATATTTACTTTTAAATCTGTTAAAGAGAACAGTGGAAAGTTATGTCACTATGAAAGTCCTAATAGAAAGACAAAGAGGAGATTTTTAACATAAATTCTTTACATAGCCAAACAAAAACAAAAAAAGCTAACAAATCCCTAAATGCGAATAAAAAAAAACCCAAAAAATGATTAATATAATAAAAGAAAATCAATAAATATGCAACCGCTAATTAAAATGTAGAACTAAAAATACAGGAAATTCTTTTTAAAATGATAAGTTAGTCAAAGATCAACTGTTTTAAAAGAAAGAAAACATTAGATAAAATGTAAACAATAATCAAACTGTAAAATTTTTACCAACAAGATGTTGTATAATAAACTATGTTACTCACCGATGTTAAGGATAAAATCATGATGCATGCTGGGAAAAGACAGGAGCTAAGGTATGCAGTGCAGGTTAAAGATGCTGCCATTTTTAGATGTTTTTTTTTAAATTAAACTAGATTTATGTGTTAAAACAATAAAACAGAAAATAAATAAGAATTCAATACAAGGAGTTATAATTTGAAATCGAGAAGGAAAAGCTAAATTTTTAATTTTAATTTTTTAATGGAAGTTTTATGCTGAATAATTCATTTAAAAACGAAACAAGGTAAACAATGCTAAAGAAAAGTTCAAATAAACGTGATGACTCTAGAACAATAAAACCTTTAAAAAAGTGAATTTGTTAGATGGAGAGTGATAGGTGAGAGGACTTTGTTCAAATCCAGTCCTAAAAACTGAGAAACTACATCACATTGTTAGCTTTTAATCATGTTTATTGCTTTTATTTTGAACTAAAGTGTTTCTTTTTTTGTTTTGTTTTTTTTTTACTTTTTGCTGGTTTTTGCAAAAAGTCTAAAAGTTTCACTAAAAAAAAACCTTCTCTTGAATAATATGTAAAAAGCAAAAAACCTACCAAAAGCAGTCGGTGTAAACTGTCTGCTTTAGCTGATGAAGATTAAATCATACTCACTTTGATGTCATAAAAAACAGAGGATCTGGATAATGTCGAGGCATTTCTATAGTTCCAGGTATCTAAACTGAATCATTTCTATTCATTTATTGGAGGGTTTAAGGCTGTTCCGTCACATTTGTCTCACTTCAAACTAATTTTAGACTCAGAGAGAACAGAGAGCCTCTGAATGCAAATATCCGTCCCAGCTGACTGCAGCCTTTCATGAAAGATATGAAACAGAAGCAAAAACAATAACTTTCTGCTCTGAACACTCGTCTGCATGTGAAACGGAAAGAATAAAGAACAGTATTAATGAAACTGATCAAATGTCTGTTGGAGGATGGAGCATGCAGCCAGACGCAGGAGGCTGCAGTTTCAGGACTTCTTCTATGGTTTCTGATTTGTCAAACAGAACATTCAGTGGATTCTTCAAGTGTTGAGGAGCGACTTCCTGAAACGCTGGAACTCCTCTAGTTTAAGACCAGTTTTCAGAAAAGTGTAGTGTAATGTTTTTATCAAACAGTCAAAACATATATTTACAAGAAACTAAAGATAAAAGTCAGCAAGATGATCCTCGAGGTAAGAAGACCTCCATGGAGGGTCAGAGGTTCTGAGACCAACAAAGCAGCGAGAGAGTAACCTCTGATGAGTAGAGGTGACATGAGCAACAAAACCTGCTTTTCTGTTTCACTGCATTTTTCCACTAAAACTCTCAGAATCCAATTTAGATTTAGTGTTTTTCTGCATTTCAAACTTCTATTAGACTCTTGTAGTAAATTAAGAAATGCTGATGGATATAAAACATTCAGTTTCCAGGAAAAAAAGGAGCAAAAGCATTTAGATTACAGGATGTTTTCTGACCCGTTCATTGTCAAAATAAAAGTCCCGGTGAAGGTTTTTAAGGCTCAGCTGTTAAAATGAGTCTGACTGTGAAACTGACCAATCTGACCTTTTAAAAATACATGATCATAAACACAGAGATCAAACAAACAAAAAACAAACAGGTGAAAGACATGGACACAAGTGGACGGATTAAAAGCCTGATCAGAGTAAAAATGCGTCATGTGAACACGCCATTCAGAATACTCTGACCCCATCAGACTCATTTGGATCCAAATTTCCTTCTGATTGAGATGTTTGGGTCACGCTGATTGTTGGCACTTTCCACTCGTCTGTTCTGGATCGCATCGGTTCCTTCTAAAAGCTTTTCTGGCTGCTTCTCCACTTTTATGTTGGAGTCCAGCTGGGAAAACCTTTTTATTGACACTTAGAACAGTTTTTCAGACGGTTCTGCTCAGACCTGGATCCGGTTTGAAGCTTTCAAGGTTCGGTCTGATGATAACGGTGGAGTTCCATCGTGATTGTTTTTCATGTTAAAGAACGTAACTGTCAGTGACTGGGATTCAGTTTTCACAAACTAGATGTGTTTTTAAACTTTAAATAATAGAAAACTTTATTAAATAATCTCAAAACGCTTGAAAAAGAACAAATATTTTATTACATTTCTCAAATTTAGCAGAAAGCTGAACCAGAAATGAAATCATAACCATAAATAACATGACGTTGTTGCCTTTTCTGAACAAAACTCCTGGAGTTTTTGTTACAGAAAAACAATCAGAATTTTCTGCTTCTGCAATAAAACTATAAAGTTCAGGAGAAAACCAATGCGACTCGTTTCTTATTTCATATGCCGCCTGAATGATTCCTGGATTCAATACTTGATGAGAACAGCCGGGCTTCAGTTTGGTTGCATCATCTGCAGTTTCTCTCTCTGCAGATTCAAACTACAAACGTTTTCAGACGTCCAGTCGACAGAACGGCAGAGAAACCGAAGAAAAAACCAGATGATGGAAACCCAAACACAACTGTCTGTTATATGAAGAAAATGTCCAAATCCAACAACATCAAAGCTCATGTTCTAGGAATATCCAAAGGAAGTTTTAACATTATTATGGGATTATTACCTGTGAAATTTGGTGGTTTTCACATTATCGCACAATATGGGAAAAGAAGGCATCTGTTCAGGCAATGTTCACAAAACTTCACACACATGCCAGTTAAGTCTATCACTGAGTTATACAGGATAGACCTAAGGATCAGGATGGAAAAGAGGTTCAGAATCTGAGTTTTGATGATTTTGTTACATAACCAGATTATTCACAGCGACACGCAGGAGGTGCACCAAGATTATCCACGGTGAGGAGATGGGGTCTTCTGTGAGTTACTCTTCATCAGCTAAAGCAGCCAGTTTACACCCACCTGCTGCTCGGTGACAGTTTGTCAGCAGGTGGAGAGCTCCACCACCAACACTACATTGTTTCTCCCTCATGACACGCTTCCTCCTCACGGCTGACGCCTCAGAGTCTCAGCCGGCTCCGCTCCACCAGTGGGCTCTGGGATCATCTCCCCGGCTGGCAGAAGGCCGTCCTGGCAAAAAAAGCTCAGCTCAGAATTTTGAGAGCGAGCGATGGAAAAAGACGTAAATCCTTAATGCATCTCCAAAGAACTCGAATGTGAAGGAACTCCTAATCATGTCTGCATCACCGAGCATGAAGATAATCTTTGACAGATGAAGCCACTCTTTGGGATGTTTGTGCAGCACTGCAGTCATGAAGCAGCAGACGGGTCAGACCATGCGCTGGTGTTGTTACCTGTATGTGTACTCCTGAAGGAACGTCAGGAGGTGGAAGGTCAGGTGGAACCACAAACACCTGGAAACACGAGATTTTTGATCTGACTTGTTGATCTGTCCATCAGCTGCAGAACACAGATGGAGGATTGAGGTTAAAGACCTCTGAGAAACTGCTGCAGCTGAACACAAACGTCAGCCTGAGTCCTCACAGCCCTTAATGCACATCCTGCATTAGGAAGCCAGTACTCACAGTTACAGTTACAGTTACAGTACATTAAAAGCCTGTGTTGCTAAAGTGTCCCTGGTGACATCTCCGGTGTTAAAGGGTTAAGAGAAGGCCGCTCCTCTCCATGACCCTCCAGGACAATTCAAAATCAAAACCCACTGTGGTCCGGGTGACTACTCTCCAACGAGTGCAATAACACATCCAGACCGGATCAGGACGGTTTTCCACTGAAATCTATGAACATGTCTGTAAACGTAAACCAAGTTTCTTCAAATCCTCCTTTTTGTGGTTTGGATTATTTTCAGCACCTTTCCTTTGTTCCGTTACAACAGATGGATGTGACAGCGTTAGCTTTCTGACTGAACCCTGCAGTGCATCCTTTCAGACTAATGTCCAGGCCCTTGAGCAGACTCCGCCTCCATGACGTGCAGCTTTTCCTCTGGATCGTCCTCATGCTCTGATAGAAACTTCTCGTCTCCAAGCTACCTCGATCTTGGCTTCCAGCCTGGGCCTCCACTGGGGAGGTGCTGCTCCATAGGAGGTGTTCGTCTGCCGGCAGAGCATATATAGAATCCCTGCTGTTATACTTCACAAAACTATATTTATTTGTATAAAAAAACCCTCTTTCTTTGTGAGGAAAAGCAATTTCAAGTCCTTACCCTGGAAGTCTGGAAGCGTAAAATGTGCACACAGCAAACACTGGAGCCTCTAAGCTCTAAGCCAAATTACAGAAGAGTCAAATCCTGTGATGGAGAAGAGGAAAGCAGCAAAAGTGGGGCAGCAAATGTGAAAAATTACACTAAATGAGCTCAGTGTAGACACACGTAATAAATGGTTTTGGAGAGAAATGCTTTAAACCAAAACAAGGATATTTTAAAGTCATAGAACACAGCGGTTCTTTGCACTTGGTCCACTTTCATCATCTCTGACAGTAAATCTGTGAAGTTTCTTCTTTGTTGTAACAGCAGGCATTCTGGTCGTTTATCGCCTCAACTTGAACAACATGTTTTACCAATGAAGATTAGAGGAACCCGCCTAACGCCGCACAGAACCCCGTGGTCCAATGGGGTCACTCATGAATTATGCAAAGGCTTTTCTTTTTCATAGTCCCTGGATTTGTCTTTTAATTCCTGTTCCAAAAGTTTCCCCATAGAATTTTGTTCTGATGTCCAAGACTGAGTTGAAACAAATTGGGGGCTTGTCCGGTATCCAAATAAGCTGGAACTAAAATGTTCTTTAAAAACACTTCATGAAATTCATATTTTAAGGTCAAGTTTTCTTCTGTAATGTGTTAAGTTTTAACTGTATGCCAGTTCAGTTCTGTAAAACAACTGACTTTATCCCACTTTACACACAAAACGATCAAAGAATCCAATTAGCTCACATTTCCAGTATCCACCGAAGCTAGAACTTCACATGTTTGTTCTTAAAATAAAACTTCACGAAAATCATATTTGGAAATTATTTTCTGCAAATGGGTTAAAAAAATTACATTTTAGCCAGTTCACTGCTAACAATAATTTAAATGTGGCTCACAGACAAAAATCTTCAGGATCATATTAGATCACATGGGATCTCCTACAACTTCAAGTATGCTGCGATATATTACAAATGACAAAACATAAACAGCCTATGAGTGAAACCAGTGGGAAAAATAACAAACAGCACAAGATTTATTGCATTTTTACAGTGTGAAAGATCGGTTCCACATTGGTGAAATAAATGTGTGGATCCTGGTTGCTCTGGACCTTGGCGTCTTTGCAGAATCCAAATGGGATGAACGTCTTTCTTACATTGTGGTGAGCTCAGTCATTATTTACTGCCTCTTGTTTTTGTGATGCCAAACAGTCGCTCACGCTGCAGACGGGGCCAGAGGAGGCACGGCCGTGGGGGCGTACGATCGGGTATCAGGAGAAGCGAGGGGCATTCAAATGTGCTCGTAACTTGAATGTGTCTTTGTGCAACAGAAGACAGAATTTCTTTCCTCTGAACTGATAAAAGTTTCACAGGAAATCTCACAACTCAACCTTTTCTGTGTCTTATCGTCTGTTTTTCTTGTATGTCAGGGTTTGAAAAGGTTGAATCTGTTTACTCAGATTTCTTCATCTTGATTGTCAGCCATCTCCACATAATAAGCGGTGTTCATTTTGGCGTTTCTCTGTTATGTAATGTGGAACGTGGCTTTTTCTTTTCTCGACTTTGAAAAAACAACAACTTGCAGCCTGGCTGCTTCAGAGAGAAGAAAAGAAAATCATCTAAATTGAGTCTCCTGGGATTGAAAGTGATTCGTGACTGTTTTTAAACTAATTTTTGTTCAGAAATGTGAGATTTGATAAAGCACAGTGTGCAGACGAAAGCTGGAAAGAGTTCAGTCTTCTGGACGCAGACCAGCAGGTCATATGGAGCGGATCTGCAGGACCCTCTGAAAAGAACCAGATCAAACTCCTGAAACACCAACAGCCACGTCTGTGGGAATTTCATGATTTCAACATCAGTTTGAGGTCATGGCAGTGACGGCTGGAGGGTTTCTTCATCCACAGTCACTTTGGTGTCACTGCATCGCAAAACCCAACAAAATCTCATCTTTTAGAGTTTTCAGCTTTCTTCTTCACAGATGTAGACGAAGTTAACCAGCGCTGACCGGAAAGTGGACTGCGGTGCGGTTCACTTCAGAGTGAACGCACTGAGAGCAAAGACTGGATGGGAACCACAGAAAGGATGAGGCTCCCAAAAGAGGAGCTTCAGACACTTTAGAAACCTGAAGTTTAAAATCACATCCAAAAATTTCTGACCATCAGGAAGAGCAGAAAGTCAGCAACAAAATATCTACAAGGACGGCTGATGGTTCCAATCCAAAGGGCTCTTCTGACTGCAGGAATTTCAGTCCAGTCTCTTTCTTTCAGAGGAATCATAAAACATTCTTGCAATAAAATATAATAACTTCCTCATTTACAAACATGAGAACTAACCTTTTATAGCATCTTCAAGACTCTTTCCTCCTTGAAGGTAAATCTTCATTTTATTCCCCCATATAGAACTTAACTTCTCCTCTGAGGGGATCTTTGGCATTTTCAAATCATCTCAGTTTTATTAATGTGAACGATATTTGTTTGGATGTTCTGACTCCGTCCTGGTCCTCAGGGCCCCCCACCCTGGAAGCTTATCGTCGTTTTGCTTCTGCGGCTGATTCAAATGCAGAGCAGATATGAAACCAGAGCAGCTGAAAGGAGAGAGACGCACAGAAACATCCACAAAACCTGATTAGGAGGGAAATGGAAGAAAGCAGTTTGAAGGATGAATCATTGTTTGACCAAAATCCAACATCTTCTGTCCCAAAGTAAACAACAGAGGAACCTGTTTTCCTCATATCTTTAGTGGAAAATGTCCCAAAGATAAAAACCCCTCCAGACAAACAGATCATGAAATGATGAAGAGGAGGAACGGCTGGACGACGAAGAAGTTCAGCTGAGACACAATATTCATAAAATGTCTTCAGAAAAACAGTTTTGTGTTTTAGAGAGGAAAGGAAAAAGAAAGATACCATCACTTATCCAACTCAGTGTAATAGAATGTAAATGATTAAATCATATAAATGCAAATTATCATAAAAATACGCTCTATATGTATGCTTTTTAAATATTTAAGTATAAGAAATAACCAGAAAGCAAACTCTGGTTTTACCGGTCGATCTTCATTCCAGTAATCACCTTTGGTCATGAGCTCTGGGTCATGACCACAGAACCAGGACCCAGACACAAGCGGCTGGAATGAGCTTCCTGCGGTTGACGTGTTAACAATAAAAACGTTTCGCTAACAAACATGATTCAGCAAAGCTTAAGCGTCTCATAAAGCTGTTGGTGAGGAGAACCTCCGTTGCTGCCGCCGCCGTGTTGCTCTGCGCATTACCGTGATGGATGAGGTGTCCGGAAAGTTGCTCCAACACCCGTCCAGGCCTCATTGCTTCCCTCCCCGAGGACAAACCGAAGACAGGTTCAGGTGGAGGCGGGGGAGGCGGAGAGGAAGAGTGGAGGCAGTGAAAGAGGAAGAGGAAGGAAGCGAGGATGAAGAGATGCAATTATTAAAGTAGAAGAAGAAACGAGTTTATGAGAAGAAGAGGACATGAAGACACACAACTGCCTCTACTACACACTGTACACACTAACACACACCCATGCACACTGTACACACTAATACACACCCATGCACACTGTACACACTAATACACACTCATGCACACTGTACACACTAATACATACTCATGCACACTGTACACACTAATACACACTCATGCACACTGTACACACTAATACACACTCATGCACAGTGTACACACTAATACACACTCATGCACACTGTACACACTAATACACACTCATGCACACTGTACACACTAATACACACTCATGTACACTGTACACACTAATACACACTCATGCACACTGTACACACTAATACACACTCATGCACACTGTACACACTAATACACACTCATGCACACTGTACACACTAATACACACTCATGCACACTGTACACACTAATACACACTCATGCACACTGTACACACTAATACACACTCATGCACACTGTACACACTAATACACACTCATGCACACTGTACACACTAATACACACTCATGCACACTGTACACACTAATACACACCCATGCACACTGTACACACTAATACACACTCGTGCACACTGTACACACTAATACACACTCGTGCACACTGTACACACTAATACACACTCATGCACACTGTACACACTAATACACACTCATGCACACTGTACACACTAATACACACTCGTGCACACTGTACACACTAATACACACTCATGCACACTGTACACACTAATACACACTCATGCACACTGTACACACTAATACACACTCATGCACACTGTACACACTAATACACACTCATGTACACTGTACACACTAATACACACTCGTGCACACTATACACACTAATACACACTCATGCACACTGTACACACTAATACACACTCATGCACACTGTACACACTAATACACACTCATGCACACTGTACACACTAATACACACCCATGCACACTGTACACACTAATACACACTCATGCAGACTGTACACACTAATACAAACTCATGCACACTGTACACACTAATACAAACTCATGCACACTGTACACACTAATACACACACAGAAACACAGAAAGGATCAAAAACAGTATTTAAGACAAATAATGTTGTACTTTCACTAAATCTGAGAAATAAAGGAAACATTAAATTGTTTAATGAGATTGAGTTTTAGCAGAGAAAAAATGTTTTGAAGAAATGGTTTTGAAATGTTTATGGTTGTCAAAAATAGAAAAAAGTTCTGGAGTAAAACGGCGCTCGCTTCAAGCCCAATATTAGCAAACATCTGTTATTTAGAGTTCTACATTAATGGAAAGAAAACAATTGTTTGTTTACTCGTTTGAAGTACACAGAATGTTTGCTAAGTGATCTGGTTCTTCTGTGATTGAGTTGTTGCTCACATTGACGGTTTGTCACAAGACTTCCTCAGCTGGATTTGGATCAGAACCTCACAGCGGTTTGTGCTCTCCATGGTTCTACGTTTGTTAACTTTTCTAATAAACACTAAAGATTTAAAATGTTGCATTTTATACTTTTCCCGAGGTAAACTTTTTTAATCAAACGCAGAATAAATTAAATTAAATTAAACGTCTTGTCCAACTCCAGCTAATTAAAATCCGTGTTAATATTCTACGCACTTATCAATAAATGCTAAATTGCTTGTAGAATTAAAAACAAGTGTTAAGAATGTGGTCAGCGCCGCTTCATTTGGGAGCGCTGGAAGTAAAACTTTCCAATCAGACCACGTTTCTTTACACGGTGAAGCATAATCAGTTGGCTGTGGGCTGTTTGGAGGCGAACTCATGAGAGGAAAGAAAAATAAAAATAAAGTCATAAAGAAGATTGTTGACTGAAGGCACAGTCCTTATCTTCACGTCTGCCTGCTGCATAGAAACACAATTACCAGAAGAAAAGGGAGGCGGCAGCAGCAGCACGGATCCTATTTTACCTTCATAAACGCCGCCGTGAATTAAAACATTCATTTAAACTTTCCACGTGACTCTATATGATTGGGAAACAAGAACGAGGAAACAAATGACATTTTGGTCAAAACGCTAAATTTCCGCTTTGCAGCTAAATAACTCCAAACACTCCAACATTTAATTAAAATGTGATGTAAACAGAAGAAAGTAAAGAAATGTCATTATTTGAAAGTTACTGAAGACAGATTTCTCTGATTGACTTCTCCTTACAGAGGAAGGTGTGAACAGCAGGACTGATCTGACCCTAATATACCTCCGTGTGCGCCATTCACAGAAAGCATTGGATGGTTGAAAACAGACTCAAAATGTACCCAGTGACACATGAAGACAAGAGTTTTGAAGCCCCAAACGCACGTATACGCACATTTCAAGAGACTTGGAAGTGGTCCCTTGAAGATGCGATGCAGAAGCTGAACGTGGCTTCAGCAGGGTCTGCGGTGTGTGTTCTTTGGGTTGAGTGGAAGTGCGTCTCACAACCATCAGTTAGTTTACATCGTCTCTGTTTTGTCCTTCCTCCCTCTTGGTTTTCAAAGGAGTGGTTGTCCTACCACCCCGTGTTGAGTGGTGCATCTGAAACGTTGTCAATCAGGCGCCATGGCTTCTCCTTCCTCACTGAGTTCTGGTACAGTGCATGATTTGTGTCACAGCCGATGTGGTCGTCAATGGTGAAAATGGACAACGGTGTCATCCATGGTGTTCGCACATCACCCTAAGTATAAAATAAAGTTTCATAGATTTTTGTTTTGAAAGTAAACTGAAGTTTTAATTTTGAAACCTGGACCTGCTTCCAGTCTCTCCAGCTTTTTGCCACAAAACGAATGCGTCAACGGACTGAGAATAGAACTGCGTAAAGCTTGCTTCCTGATGTACCAGAACCGCTGCCCTGCGACAGGACCAAACCTCTTCACCTTCAACCTCTCCTGGTCATGTGACACACGCCTCACAAGGTGTTTTTAGTGTCCGTAAAAGTCAACAGGCTGTAATTTCATCATTTTTCCCTCAAAAGCTGGGTTTTTTTTCTGTTTTACTAGAATGTTTGTGGATGCATCTTTCCGCTGAAAACATTTTTTTTCTGTTTGCAAAATTTCCTTTTCCTGCATCTGAGCCGTCATTTTTCTGAGCCGGATCATCCGGTGGGAACGTCCTTCTCTTAGATAAATGAGGAGTCTGGCTGTCAAACCTGCGTGTGCGCGTGGGCGCCCTCAGATGAGACCTGATTAAAGTTCCTGTCAAAGCCAGACAACATCCCACGGCTGTTTGTTATTTATTGATTCAAATATTCCCATTGATCCGTAGGAGAAGCTGTTTGATCTCCGGAGGACTGTCGCCACAGTCTGATGCTCCTGCCCCCCCAACAACTCAAACCGCCGCTTGAACGTTCAGGAAAACACGATTGTTATTAAACAACCTTTTCCTCTTTCTCCTCATCGGGACAAACGGCTGCTCCTCTTCATTTTTCCTGCAGTCATTTAATTGAAACCCATCAGAAGGCGCTCCTCTTCAAGCTGTCTATTCTGTTATCGATTATCTCATCTTTTTCCCGCTCCAGCGATTCCGATTCCCTACAGACGAAGCAAACCTGTCAACGTCTGTAGGTGTTCAGGATGACGAGTGAAGTGGAGGAAGTGGACTTTCAAAGTTTGGACTGCTGCTCACCTGCTGGTCATCTTTGCTCGTATCTCAGCTGGATCTTTTCTTCAAAGAAAATCAAAGGGAATTTTGTGGTTTTCCCGTCTTTGAAAGTTCGTTTCATGTCTTGAATCCTCCTTGTGATCTCAAGTCAATCTTTTCCCGCCTGTTCCTCTGTAAATGTATGTGGCATCCACCCCTCTTCCTCCTCGCTGTCCTCCAACTAAAACAGTTTTTCCAACTTCACTCATTTATTAAGGATTTCTGTAAATCCGCCGTGTGGTTGCAGCGAGATGGGCGAAAAGATGGAAGAGCAGACAGACAGATAGAGGTGGACAAACGCATGGACAGACGAACAGATAGATGGACTGAGAAAACGGACTTTCTGTCTCTCAAGAAAAGTAATTTTAACAAGAAAGTTTGTCAACAGCAAAACAATCTTAGTTTGGGAAACCACGTCGTACTGACTAGAATGGTTTCTCAAAATAGGAACTCCTGATAAGACCGTTGGCAGAAAAAGGATCAGAATCTTGGCCTCTTTTGCAGCGCAGACAGAGACGGATGCTGAGTAGGAATGTGTCCCATCCAGACTTGATCACAGTTATGTAATCTGCTGTGAGGTTCTGAGGTTTCAGAGTCATTTCTATCTCCATGACAACAGCAGATAACAGGTGTTCGGCTCACAGGTGAGCGTCCTCAGCTTCATTCCAGCTGCACGCTAGCGAAGCTTTGATGGTTTCCTCTTCGTCTTCATGCGTGTAATTGGATTCCCTCTATTTCTTAGTAAATGTGCTCCTGTCTCACATCAATACCTTAAAGCAGCCTGACTGTGTCATTATCTGATCCATTCTCAGTATGAAACCCAACAGTTAACTCAGTCTGACAGTTCAGTCAACCTCTGATGAAACACGTGAAAAAATACCAAAAAACCGCTGTGATAAACAAGTAAAAACAAACGCATCAAAGGAAAAACATCAATGAAAATGAAATTAACAGTAAAAGAAATCCATTTGAATAAAAAAATTAAACCTTCATTTAAAAATGTTCAAACTATCTTTGATTATTTATTTTCACTGCACTTTTGGACAAAAACATCAGAGGGCCCATACCATGATGTTCATCAGCCTTTCAGAGTAAACTATATCCATATATATGATCACATATGACCTTTGAAACACTAAAAACAAATGATTTACCAAATATGAGTTCTTTTTGTGAACTCTTTTCATACCTGGAGGAAAAACGACTCGATCTCTGAGGCTACGCCTTTCACTCGTCGGTCCCGCCCATTTCACGACGTCATCCTAGAGTCTGCCTCAGCGTGTCTGCGCGTGTCTGCGCAGGTGGACAAAGAACATCTGAACTTTTTGCACAGATGAATGTGCATTTTTATAAAATGAAAGTGCTTTACAGATCACTGCTAGTTCTGCAGAGAAAGTGTGTGTTTGTGTGTGTTAGGCTGGGGGCGGACTCTTCCTGAAAGGGGCGGTCCTTAATCTATGACGTCAGCTCGTGAGAACCCGCTCATTTACATGTGTAGGGGAGGGGCTGCTGCAGAGAACACAGGTTTTTAGGGGATTACTCAGAAATGAGTGAATGGATCAAAACACGACTTTAAGACACTTAAAAGCTCAAAAGTTGTTTTTTCATAGTAAAGGCCCCTTTAATGTTGGTTTTAAACTGTTGTTTTTGAGTATTTTTTTTTAAGTTGAAACTTTTTCTTTCATGATGTTGTTTTTTTCTCCCCCAAACATCCCAACAAACTTCAGCCTCTGGAGCTCGGCTCCAGCGCAGAATTTCAAACACACCTTCGCTCCTCAGAGCTTCACATCAAAGCTGAGATGTGAAGGAGAAATTACCAGCGCACCACGCCGGCGGTTTGAAACCCAGAACAACAGCTTTGATTCCTCCCCGTGACCCCGGAGGAGCGAAAAGAGGAGATCAGAGCAGAACCCCCACAGTTCATCCAGGAGACCCCAGGAGTTTCCTCCACCTTTCCAGGATTTAGAAACTCTGGTAGTGGTCAGAACCTCAACCTGCTGAAGATGTGAATCAGTCGTGTCTCCTTCAGGTGCGGTTACTCCGTCTACGTTTGGAATAGAAACGGACAAAAGATGGAAATTCCCTTTTGTGTCATCTCTTCTGTTCAGGAACGCTGTGACCAACAGACGATGTTGGAAAAACTCTGAGTCTCTGACTGATTCCAATAACAGATGCAGATACTCAACTTTCCAGAGTTCTGGTGATTTTTCACACCTGAGAACCTCCTGAGAACAAACCATCTTCAGACATCAGCAGCTGCTCATCCGGGCCTGAAACCACCTCTGAACAGAAAGAAACCAAGAAACACAGAGAAACGCTCCGTTCCTTCAGATCCTTCCATCCTCTGACGATCACATTTCAGGTCAGAACTTTTGATTCCTGCTAGACTCTCTCCAACCTCTCAGAAAATCTCCTGCTGTGTCACGATTTGCTTAGCTCTTCATCGAGTGTTTGGTTGCACATAAGGAGAGTCTTTAACTCCTTTTGTCTTTTCCAGTTTGGTGGATCTGGGAGAGAACCCTTGTTCCCTCAGTAGACTGAAGGAACCCTAAGCACCAAAGATCCAGAGTGTGAGCGGATCAGTCTTAACCATGAAAACCACAAATACTCGCCGAAAAACATCTGCGCAGACAGACTGACCAATGAGTTTATCTCCAGTGAAACCGCGGCGTTGCCGCTGCACGTGGCGAACTCACCTGCAGATGGATCTACTCAATACCACTGTGGGGTAAACTCTGGGAATGGTCGGCGCTCCTGACAGTGATGAAGTCTTCAGAAGCATTATCAGTTTCTTCATTGATCTAATCATCGTTGAATGATTGCACTTCTATACAACTTTGACGAAGGTTTACTGTAACACCAGTGCTCCTCAGATAAATCTACATATCATTCATATCAAACCTTCACTCACTGAGGCGACTGAACCCATGGATATTTAAACAACCCCTGAATGCTGTCAAGGATTCAGCTCATATTGACTACAAGACTTGATTTAAGAAGCAGATTTGTTAAGTTGATTTAAATCAAGGAGACACGTTTACAGAGTTCATTTGAACACCTTCTTTCTCTCTCCTTCACAAACACACATTTTTAGTGTGGGGTCAGTGTTTCTGGGTCTAACTTTGTGAGACATGTTTAACATTTCTGTCTCATTGATTTCTGTTATTATTCCACAAGTTCTTTCATGTTCTTCTCTTCAGAGTCTTTACACTTCAGAAACAACGATCTCTTTCTCAGCAGGTGAAAAGGCCAAACAGAAGGTTTGTGTTTGAAAGAATGAGTGTAGACCTGTTAGCGTTCATAAAACCATGTCATTCTGTTATGACACAGCAAAGGTTGAATCAATCAAATTCTAACACGAATAGAAATCAATCCATTTAGCCTGTTTTCCAAGGCTCTGTCCCAACTGTCCTTACCGGCAGATATGGGCTTCTGCGGGAAAAAATGAACCGCAGAGAAAATGTTCGTGTACATGTTTTCTACGGGCATGCTGCACGTACTCCGTGCATGCAGCATTTGTGCGCAGTCAGACAGCAGATCACCCAGAAACCGCAGCACTCGTGCAGGTCAGGTGCATTAGACTAAAGGATGACTTCCGCTGGTCTGTCTGCGGTCCATCTCTGTTGCGTTGACACAAAAAAATAGAGCGTTCGTTAATCAATCGGAATGTCAATCGGAACATCTTCAGGCTTTGGAGGAAAAAAAAGCAGCTGAAAAATAATGAATCACAGCATCATAGAGACACCTCTGTTACCATGACAACACATGGGAACTTCAGGCCTTTGTCTTGAAATGAAGCCAAATAGAAACTGCTACAGCTATAAAACCTGACAAACATACAGCATTTACATCCAGCTTTGGGTAAAAGAAGAATTTGACTTAATTAGAGTCTCCATCAACAAATCCTTGGGTCAGACTGGGGAAAGCCTACGAGGCAATTTGCAGGTTAAAAGCCGATAAACCTGTCTGTGCCGAAGCTTCCCAACAGTGACACGCAAACCCTTCGGGGAGAGTGCACGTTTATGTCTTCCTGCGTCCACCCACCAACAGAAACAGTTCCATCCATTAAGCTCAACCTTAAAAGCTCTGGCAGCACCAGCACGCCATCGCGGTACCTAGTATACGCCCCTTTTCCCAAAGCAAGCCCAGAGTTTTAGCATTCAGGAGCAGCACAAGCCAGCAGTTAATCTTCAATTAGTGTGCCGCTCCAAAGGATTGTGACCGGACGCCACGGGAAACAATGAAACAGCCATGTTTGCTGCTGGAAGGTTCAACATCAGATTTATTCCAGGAGGAGATGAACTACATTTGCAGAAGAGGTTCAAACATTTAAAGCCTATTACCAAACTCCCAGCAACCTTTTTTTCAGAGGAAATTATCAGTGAAGACGTCAGCAGAACAAATCCTCCAGAGTTTTTTTTTTTTTATATTTGATTCATGAAACACTGAAATCACACAGAGCTTCTGCGAGAGCAAACAAAAAGAAGAAAAGACCAAAAGCATCCAAAAAAAAAACCTTTGGCTCCATCGCCAAGACAAGAGATGAGTACAGGCAACAAACCTAACGCTGCTAAACTCTTCTGACGTTTTTAAACATCATAGTGCTTTTTTAGGAGTTTGACCCTTTAAAGCCAGAATTGTCATTAAAGTAAAGAATACTACTGTAACGTGTACTACAGTAAAGTGTATTACTGTAAAATGTACTACTGCAAAGTATACTACTTTAAATTGTATCACTTTAAAATATACTACAGTAAAGTATACTACTCTAAAGTGTATCACTGTAAAATATACTACAGTAAAGTATACTACTCTAAAGTGTATTACTGTAAAATGTACTACAGTAAAGTATACTATTCTAGAGTGTATTACTGTAAAATATACTACAGTAAAGTATACTACTCTAAAGTGTATTACTGTGAAACGTACTACAGTAAAGTATACTACTCTAAAGTTTATCGCTGTAAAATATACTACAGTAAAGTATACTACTCTAAAGTGTATCACTGTAAAATATACTACAGTAAAGTATACTACTCTAAAGTGTATCACTGTAAAATGTACTACAGTAAAGTATACTACTCTAAAGTGTATTACTGTAAAATGTACTACTGCAAAGTATACTACTCTAAAGTATGTCACTGTAAAATGTACTACAGTAAAGTATACTACTCTAAAGTGTATTACTGTAAAATGTACTATTGCAAAGTATACTACTCTAAAGTGTATTACTGTGAAATGTACTACAGTAAAGTATACTACTCTAAAGTGTATCACTGTAAAATATACTACAGTAAAGTATACTACTTTAAATTGTTTCACTGTAAAATACACTACAGTAAAGTATACTACTCTAAAGTGTATCACTGTAAAATGTACTACAGTAAAGTATACTACTCTAAAGTGTATTACTGTAAAATGTACTACAGTAAAGTATACTATTCTAGAGTGTATTACTGTAAAATATACTACAGTAAAGTATACTACTCTAAAGTGTATTACTGTGAAACGTACTACAGTAAAGTATACTACTCTAAAGTTTATCGCTGTAAAATATACTACAGTAAAGTATACTACTCTAAAGTGTATCACTGTAAAATATACTACAGTAAAGTATACTACTCTAAAGTGTATCACTGTAAAATGTACTACAGTAAAGTATACTACTCTAAAGTGTATTACTGTAAAATGTACTACTGCAAAGTATACTACTCTAAAGTATGTCACTGTAAAATGTACTACAGTAAAGTATACTACTCTAAAGTGTATTACTGTAAAATGTACTATTGCAAAGTATACTACTCTAAAGTGTATTACTGTGAAATGTACTACAGTAAAGTATACTACTCTAAAGTGTATCACTGTAAAATATACTACAGTAAAGTATACTACTTTAAATTGTTTCACTGTAAAATACACTACAGTAAAGTATACTACTCTAAAGTGTATCACTGTAAAATGTACTACAGTAAAGTATACTACTCTAAAGTGTATTACTGTAAAATATACTACAGTAAAGTATACTACTCTAAAGTGTATCACTGTAAAATATACTACAGTAAAGTATACTACTCTAAAGTGTATTACTGTAAAATATACTACAGTAAAGTATACTACTCTAAAGTGTATCACTGTAAAATATACTACGCTAAAGTATACTACTCTAAAGTGTATTACTGTAAAATATACTACAGTAAAGTATACTACTCTAAAGTGTATTACTGTAAAATGTACTATTGCAAAGTATTCTACTCTAAAGTGTATTACTGTGAAATGTACTACAGTAAAGTATACTACTCTAAAGTGTATTACTGTAAAATATACTACAGTAAAGTATACTTCTCTAAATGGTATTACAAAAAAATGTACTTCTGCAAAGTATACTACTCTAAAGTGTATTACTGTGAAATGTACTACAGTAAAGTATACTACTCTAAAGTGTATCACTGTAAAATATACTACAGTAAAGTATACTACTTTAAATTGTTTCACTGTAAAATACACTACAGTAAAGTATACTACTCTAAAGTGTATCACTGTAAAATGTACTACAGTAAAGTATACTACTCTAAAGTTTATTACTGTAAAATATACTACAGTAAAGTATACTACTCTAAAGTGTATCACTGTAAAATATACTACAGTAAAGTATACTACTCTAAAGTGTATTACTGTAAAATATACTACAGTAAAGTATACTACTCTAAAGTGTATCACTGTAAAATATACTACGCTAAAGTATACTACTCTAAAGTGTATTACTGTAAAATATACTACAGTAAAGTATACTACTCTAAAGTGTATTACTGTAAAATGTACTATTGCAAAGTATTCTACTCTAAAGTGTATTACTGTGAAATGTACTACAGTAAAGTATACTACTCTAAAGTGTATTACTGTAAAATATACTACAGTAAAGTATACTACTCTAAAGTGTATTAATGTAAAATATACTACAGTAAAGTATACTTCTCTAAATGGTATTACAAAAAAATGTACTTCTGCAAAGTATACTACTCTAAAGTGTACCCGTAGGATGTCCACAGAAACTACACGCATTTTCTAACAGTCGGGCTGCAAGAAGCCGCCGTAGCACATCAACAGAACTTGTACATGATTGGGGGGGTGGGGGGTTGTAAAAAAATTGACTACTATCCGTCGCCCGCAGCATACCCATAGATGAACGTGCATGAACATTTTCCCCTGTATGGGTTCACTGAGGTTTGACTGAGGTCTTTCACCTGCAGACAGCCCGTTTCCATCTGTAAGAACTGTTGGACTACAGTTCAAACTACACTTGTGGTTATTGAATGGTTTTTCCATCTACAGGGTCTCCACAGGGTTAGTAGTTTTGCTATTATCTGCATTTTAGGCTTTAAAAACGACAGTTTATTTCTCAAATGTTGGTCTTTTCTACTTTCTTATTTCTGACATATTCTGAACACAAACAAACTTTTACTTGACAGCCAATCATCTTTTCAAACTGCATGAAAAAAACTTCCTGAAGAATAAAAAGACCAAACACCAGGACCACAAAGGTCATGCACACTTCCTGCAGCTCCTCGAGAAAACAGCCTTTGTCAGAGGCTCCTGGTGGCCTTTTACATTTCAGCTGCTCTGCAGTGAAGAGCATTAAAACATTCATCCTCTCAGCGTGGACCGCTGGCTGTTCAGCTGTGGCAAAAGCTTCACAAAGGCTTCAAAATGTGGTTGCCTTCTCCCCCCTCCAGGACACTGAAGGTTTGATCTTTTGTCGTAAAAGAGGAACAGATCCATAAACCTGAAACACAGGGTTTTCAGAACATTTGAATCCAAAGACACTTTGCTTGTCAGCAGTGGTCATCACAGTTGTTCCCACGGCAACCGTCAACCATTCTTGAAGAAAGATCGTGAAAATGTGAGAAGTTTATCAAGTCATATCACTGGACTGTCTGCGCGAGACATCCAAATGTTCCCGGGCGGCCACTGACCGATGTCTACTTTTAGAGAGAAAATGTCCAATCACCATTAAAGTTTAACTTATTCTTAAAACCATTTTACTGCAATGTGACAGAATGCAATTGTCGCCTCCTGATTACAAATGTCTGATTACAAATGTCGCCGGCCACCTCTCGAATTTGCTGAAAAACTTGCAGTTAGGTCACCACGCAGTGGAAATTTAGAATATGGACCAGAGTCTTCCTGCTTAAAACATCTGTGTTTAGTCCAAGAACAAAGAACAATCGGTGTCTGACAGAGTCAGAAGTATTAGCTTGACAAAAAGTCGATAGTTAGCCTGAAAGATACAGTTTATATATGTTTTATCCATGGAGAAAAGAACAAAAAACTGACCTTCACTTTGAAGGAAAAGTTTGATGGGATGCAGTTTGTAGGGGTTCTGTTAGCAGGTGAGTTATAGTTCGGGTCAACCTTCCTCAGATTACATTTTCATTAAAACCTCCTAAAGTTGACAAGGTGATCATGATGCCATCATCCAGATTTACAAGCCCGTGTGTTGGTGTTCATGGAGAGGTTGCGCTGTCAGAACACAGTCAGCGGGGTCATAAACTGCTGTTTTACTACACTGCTGTTTTATCTGATCAGTTTCTCCGTGCCGCTGGGATGTTGCGTCCCCCGGAGCGTTCACAGACTTTATGACGGGCCACAGGCAGCACACGCCGTTCGCTGAGTTTTTAATCTGCAGCAGGATCGATGCAGGAAAATCATGGGGAGGGACACTTCTTGACACTTCCCTGCCATCTGAGGACGGGCCCCAGGCATCGATCTCACAGCACAGAGGTGATGATGATGGTTAGAAGACGGAGCAGTAAGATCAATGTGGCCGTCTTGGATGCCTAAATTAAAGGCTCAGGTAGCTAGAGCGAATGCAGAGAAAAGTTCAATAATTTGATGCATTAAAAAAGCTGAAACTTTCAGTTCTGCGTTTATTAAATTGTATTTAGCTAATTTGAAGACTTTTATTCTGGCAGAGATCTCTGGATGTAACGGCTGTCGGCTTTCAAACTGTCAGCTGTTTGTGCGGTCCCGGCCCGCCCAGCGGAGGCTGCTTAATGCACTGCAGGTATATGGAAAAGTCAATTAATGTTTTAGCACAGCTGGATGTCTGTAGCAGCTCATCACAGCTCCACTCATAAAAATGCATGAACCTTTAAGCTCTATTAATATTCATTTGCAGTTTAGGCTGATTAATATGGAACAGACCGCATTCATGTGGTCAAAGGAGTCAAAATCAGCCCTGACCTTATCTATACTGCTCTCTGTACGCATGTGAATGCACACTGCCCAACTGTCTGGTCGCCATAGTAGCTGACCTTCATCCCCAGCAAGGCCCTGTCACCGGCTGACATTCGGTTTCAGGTGACCTTTGCTTCACGGGGTATTTACATAGTGACATGAAAGCAATTACGAGCCATCACTGAAGCTGCAGAGCAGATTACCCCACAAACACAAACAGGAAACATATGACAAGTATTTGAGGAGCGGCCTGTAATGAAGGTCAAACACTTAAATCTGAACAGAGAAATCTGAGCATCGCCGAGCGGCGGCAGAGAACATCAACACGGTCATGATCAGGGCTGTCCTGAGGACACTCAAAGTTTAGGACGCCTCCGAAATGCCTAAAGGAGAAAGTTTCAATACTGAAGGAAAGACCTTCAGTTCACATGAAACTGCAGAATCAGTCAGAATTGAATGTTATAATTCAGAAGCAGATGTCTTCCACGGTGCTTCAGCATCAGTATCACAACCTAACAGTTTCAACTCGTGTTTATGTCTACATGCTCAGTTTTAACCAGAATTATTAATGGAACAATATTTTCATTTAAACTTATACTAGCCTTACAGCTAAAGGCTTAATAGCCGTAGCTCCCATTGCCCTTACGGTTGGATACAGGCTGTCGGTGGGTAAGAAATGGTCAAACTTGTATGGGACATGCAGGTGACCCTTACAAAACATCAAGGCCGTTGACTCCTCAGTGAACCAGTAAAGCAAAACAGAGTGTAGGTTGTGTGATCGTACTACAGGAGCACACGGATCACGTTACAAATACTTCAACATACACTTTCCACACAGACGATAATGGTACGTTCCATTTTCATCATGTTCCTTAAGGTGGACCATTGATAGTATTTACAGTAGAGATGGACAAAGCGCCTGTGACGTCACCCACAGAAAATGCCTTACCTCCAGTTCCAAGGAAACAAATTTAATTCGGTCGCCATTTTTCCAGGATACGGACGTCGCCATGTTGGAACCAGAGGAAGTTAGTAAGTGGTGATTGGTCGAGGTGGGTCTTAATCATCATTTCTATGGCAACCACTCTGGCCAATCAGGAGTGAGCTTGTTGGAAAGACACACCCCTTCCGCTGAAAGCGGGCTGGGCAGAATCTGTCAATCAAACTTTTTAAATGATTGAGGTGGGGGCCAGCGGGCGCCATATGCTTTTACTGAGGCATCTGATTGGCCAGTTTATAACTTGAATAACCTGGAGAAAAAGAAAATATATCATGAAAAACAAATTAGTGTTAGCAAGAACATGTTAGAAAAGGAACCGGAGCATGAATGGTTATTCTGACAAACAAAATGACTGAGTAACAGCTGCTTATTTCTCTACAGAAGTGTATGGGATTTTGGCTTCTTGGAGCCAGCAGGTACTTCCTGTTTGGAATGCCGGGGAAGGGGCAGGATTGTGTCCGGTTCTTTAGACTGTCAATAAGGATCACAGCAGAAACACGTGTGCGCCCTTTAACATGCAGTCGCTCTTCTCAAAGACCCTCCATGGACCCGGACAACCAAAAAACTCATGGAATCCATACATTCTGTACCCCTGTACAGGTACACTTGACTAAGACTTCTAAATGTCAGTAAATCAAAATCAATTTAAATCAGCAGTTAAACTATTATTCTGTCTAATTTCAACTATTCCAAATTTTTTTGGGTTTATGATCAAAACAAAGATTTCTCAGCAACAACCGTTTTAAGTTGACAAATCTTAAAAATTTTTTAATTACTTTTTTCTGATATTATTCATAAAACTACTGAAAACCATGAGTTTTTATGTTATATTTGTGGGGTTCTGGACCCAGGACTATGGTTGTTTTGTGTTGTTTGTAGGTTTCCTGTTTTATTTTGTTGTTTGTTCCTGCTTCCTGTGTTTCACGTCTTCTCCTTTCAGGTCTCTTGATTCTCCCCTCCTGTTGTGTTCTCTCCCTTCCTAATGTGTCTCACCTGTTGGTACTTGTCTCATCCACTCCTCCTGTTTATAAGTCCTCGTCTCCCTTGCACTTGTTGTCAGGTGGTTTTGGTAGCAGCACAATTTCATGTTCTGAGACATTGCAGTTTTGAGTGTTGTTTGCATTTGTGTCCTCACGCCAACCCTGACAATATTAGATATATTCTAAGATACACCTAAAAAGATGTATTTTTTCCAAATAGAAAATGTTTTTACGGCTAACAGATTTACTTTAGTGGGTTTTTTTTTTTTTTTTTAGAAATGTAGCTAATATTAGTGCTAGCTTCAAATAAGGAGATGATTGTTACTTTTTTTTTCTGCAAAATATATATTTTCTAAGTAATTGCTTTTTAATGAACAAAATATTTGTGTAAAAAGACAATCTTAAATGCGAATATTTTGTTTTTCCCAAAAAGAAAAATTCCAATCTATCACTTTAGCTCTTTCTATTGATCCTTCAATGCTAACACCAGTGTTAGCTAGCACAACGCATGTTTGGGAACTTCCTTTAAGCTAAAATATGAAGACTTTAGTGCAATTTGGGCAAATATTGGAGGAAATGTTGTCGTTTTACTAAGGCCGAATTCAAATTCTTCCCCTCCGGCTTCATCAGTCATACATGTTAGCGCGTTGTTGTCAGTGCTCTGAAAATACATGATAAATGTTATATTTTAAATTAAATCCTTCATTTTATGGAATAAAGAGAACTTGTTGAACATTTACACTCATTTTGCATAGCAAACACTGACTTTCCTTTCGATTCTCTTATTGATCAAGTGTAGCTACATTAACTCCACTACAAACTGAGATCCCACAATGGAAAGTTATGAGTGTTGAGGAATAAAATCTAAGGCTAAAACAGAAAAAGGAAAGAAACCTGAAAAATCAGCACACCTTCATATTCTGTTATCCTGCGAGTGTTGCCACGGAGATGGAGGTGGAAGGAACAGGAGAAATAAACGGGTGGAGGACAAGCGCTGCATCCTCCACGTTGGTGCCGGCAGCTGAGGTCGCTCCGACTCCCACAGCTGACGTCACGCTTGGATTCTGACCCCTGTGCTGGGCCACAGTGTTGTGCCATCACTCATTAATTTTCCATTAGACGTCCTGTTTATCTACTCCTGACGAGAAATACCAGGCAGGAAATGTCAGACGACGGTTTGGGGGTCATCAGCAGGAACTCGCCAAAATGTTCAACATGAAATACGTTTTGGACCACTGAGGTGACTTGAATTAAATTTAAAAACGGCCCTTTTAGTATGTCCCAGCGCCCCCCCGGCTTCACCTCCTTAAATCAGTTTAGCTCTTTTAAATGGTTCTGAAAGTTTATTAGATTCCAATCAGATAGCAGCCCCATTCCTCATGCAGAACTTCCCGATGCCGGCGTGATTTACCGCAGTTATTAAAACGTGATGCGTATCTGCCGCTGTTAGCTGCTGACGGCGTGAGCTGCTTAAGCAGGCGTAATGGGATCTGCAGGGATGTCAAGCTTAAAGTTATAGCCACAAGTTATTACAAAGAGAACAGAGGAAGGTCTTTAAAGCTCAAGCCAGATTGACACGCTTTTATCGCTGAAAAGACGAGTTCTTTGATCTTTGGGTGACATAAAGTCTTTTTATGATTCCGCAGTCAATAAATTTAAAATATACAATATTATCAAATTCATTCTCAGTGTAAAAATCCAAAAAGTTTGGAAAGGACAAACTTTTTGAAGCGGAAAAAATCTGCAGGTGTGACACTTCCTCTGCTCAATCACAGACTAGCTTCTGCGATTTAGCATCCAGGGTGAGAGATCATGCAGAACGCTTCCTCACAGCGGCGCCGCCACCGCTGCTGTTTGCTTCACGGTGCTGGAGATTTGTCTGCATTGAAAATGAAAGCCGCTGAGGAGGCAGCTGCGCAGACTGATGGATGTGAGGTTCCTTCACCTCAGAGACAGGAGTTCATAGCAGAGCTGAACCCGAACACAAAATCAACAAATACGCAGCATTTTTTGACTGATACAAATGACCACAGTGCGAAGACGCAGCAGCAAAGAACAAGCAAATACAAGTCTCCATCTGCATGGAGGAAACCAGAATGGATGCCATTTATCCCTGATAGGAGCTGTCAAGATAAGGCAGAACGGATGACAGAGCCAGGTAGGATGAGGGCGAGGAGATGAGACCAACTGTCAGGAATGATGAGGCACTGAGTCATTTCAAAGAGTTGTTAATATGGAGACTCAGCAGCCGTAGATGAGCCGCGCTTTATTACATCCTTTTATCAGTTTTAAGACAAAAGACATGGACCAAACAAAAGCCAAAGTCTCAAACACCAAGCAGAATCTTCCAAATATGTATTCATATTTTTATATGAATACATATTTATGTGGACAAAAGTGACTAAGAAGAACAACTAGAACTGTTGTACAGAAGTGTTTAAAAAGCAGCCTAAGGGTCTATGAAGTGACAGGAATGACTTCAATCAAACACAGTTTGATCAACAATCAGAGTCAATGTTTCTCCTTGAAAAGACGGTGAGAGAAAAACCTGCTGACTCAGCTCCACATGCTGAAACAACCCACACTCAGAACCAATGTTGTGCATGTGGTAAGTGTACTGTGAAGTATTTGTGAGGACAATGGAAGTTGTGCGCATTAATAACGTACGGGAGATGCTGTCGTATGGCGTCCTTACGCCACACTCTAGTCGTTAGTTATGCCATGTCTTCTTACATGAGCAGAGCTAACAACCTCCTTATGTGGTTGTCAGGACAATCTGTCGCACGTAAAAAAACGTGCATGGACAATTTCTCTCTGAGTGGTCTACCACCCTGATATTTGATGCAAGTCAGCTGTGAGTCCCATACAGGTTTGACCGTTTTCACCTGCAGGCAGTTCATATCCAGCAGTGAGGACCGTTAAAACCACCGCTTTCTATAAGGTTTTAAGGGCCAGCAAGGCCTTCTCTACAGGATAAAATCATTCCAATAAGTTCATTTGTATTTATTAAAGTATGACACAGTTTGTTCCACTCGTCTTCTGGTATCTCCTTGGTTCAGCAGCTAACTTGTTAATCAGATTTGATCAGTTTCTGCTGTCAGGTTCTGTTAAATCTGCCTCCAGATTTGGTCACACAAACTCATAAGCAGCAAACATGCTGCAGCCAATCAGATCTCAGTCTGTGGCATCAGATCCAGCTAGAAGGCTTTTACAGCATGTGTGTGTTTTTCATGAGGGGTGTTGGACTGCTGGTTCTTCTCAAACCCGGATGACCTGGATCAGGTGTGTTTAGTTAAGAAGAAGCAACAATCAGTTGGAGAACATGTCAGACTCTGGTTCTGGAGGCCTGTAGTTTGGCACGTGTAGGTGTGACAGTGATTGGATCAGAGCCCTGAAGGTGATCTGATTACTTCACAGCAGCTCGATGCTGCAGCCTGTTCATCAAAAAAAAGTAAAAACAAACCGACAGACACGTTCACGTTAGCCTCCAGAATCAACAAAAACAAGCCGCTGATGGAGACACGGACGAAGTGAACAGCAGAGATTTTACCTGAAGGACAAGGAGGAGTTTTCCCTTCAAAGAAGGAGCTGTGGAGGAGATCTGTGCTTCAGAGCACAGACTTTCATCTGTAATATGCTATGGACCTGCAGACGGCAAGACTGACGTACATTTCAGCTGTAGTTTGTTCAGTTTGTCCAGACTAGGCTAACACGCTGTGTCGCTTCAGGTCACATGACACAGAGAGAGTGATCTGAGGCCGCAGCTCCACAGGGAAATGTGACTATGAGGAACCGGGTCTGTGGATTCATGGTTTAAGCCTGGAGACCACAAGAACGCTTGTCTTCTGGGCCTTTAAACTTAACTTGACCTTTTTTTGTTTGTTCGTTTAGGGTCGCAGCAAAAATACAACATAAACAAATGAAAAAAATCCCATAGGTTCTGCAGGGTTACTGTGGAAGAAACTGTTGTTTTTTAGTTTTAAATAAATAAGGAACAAAAACGAGAGGTCTGGGAAAAATGTTTAACCTGCAAAAGAACCAGAAACTGGAAAAAAAGAAGAAGAAACAATGAAGTTTTAATGGAAAAAAACACTTACAACAGCAAAGAATACAGAAAATGGCAACAAAAAAGACATCAATTGGACCAAAAGGGGAAAAAACTAACAAAAAAAGGTCGAGAAACTAAATCACTCAAAATCAACACATTTACAAAAAAAAACTTTACAAAATGTTTATATTTTCTCATTAGAATTTTTATTTTTCATTTGAGTAGAAAACAGAATGAAATTATCTAAACTCATGTAAGTGAAGTCGACCTGCTGCAAAAATATGTATTTAATGTAATGTTCTTATGAAAATCTATTTTTAGAATAATTCTTTTCTTCTATATTAGAATAATAAAGAAGTTTAAAAAAAACAACATAAAACCGACTTTAAGTTTTTTATTGAAACAGATTTGAGAAAGAACTGAAAAAAAATCAAAGATCATTGATGAAGAAGAGGACCTGCTCCTCCTGAAAACCACCAGAACCAGAACACGATGGATCCAAACTAAATCTGACCTTTTTGTCTTCAACAAACCCCATTAACAACATGAATCAGCCGTGCTGGGGTTGTTTAAGCCCCCCCACAGCCTGGTCTCCGTCGGTTACAGCTTCATTAGGCAAATGTGGTGATAACAGGCCGCCGTATCTGATGTTCTCATTGAGGAGTCAGCAACAGTCCCTGAAGGAGCAGAGAGCTTTTGTTCCCAGGAAACACAGTTGGGTTTTTTTTTTTCCAAGTCTGCAACACAAATGTGGAAAAGACTCACAGACTCCGCCCCCAAGGACAACGGACAAAGAGCTGCTTCAAAAATAAACCAACGAAATTATGAGGACAAAGAAGTCTGAGATCAAGGCCATACGGAAGAGATCCACCTGCATCTGTGGATTTCAACTCAAACGACACATTTAAAACCCCCTTCAAAATAAAAGCCACCGCAGTACTGAAAGGACTAACAAATAAAAGACTGGGCAGCCTGATGCTGATGCTCTGGAAACGTCTCTTTAGAGAGGGATGAAGATTAAAGAGGCAATGGTCTCCTCCATCCTAACGCTTTTCTGCTCTCTAAAAGGAACGGCGCTTCAAAAGCTGGGATTGATGCCCTGCTCAAAGGCAGTCAGCTCACAAACCTCAAAGTGAAGGTCAGAGCGCGCCGCAGGCCCACATTTAACGCTCATGTATGACTAAGGAGAAGCGATTCTTCAAGACCACAATGCTGTTGTACATCTGTGATGACGTCTCCTCTAAAAAAAAAAAGGACACAGGAAGGAATCAGATATTTGCAAACTGACATCAGACAGTTCAGGTCTATGATCTCCCAACATGTGTTATGACAAACCTCTGCCGGTGTGATCTCTGTCTGCTGACAGCGTTAGCTTAGGTGTTGCTGGATGTAACATGTTCGGTAATAAAACGCACCACAAGGTGTCCTGTGCCCTTCAGGCTCTGGGCTGTAAATAGAAAGCTGTCAGTGTGTGTGGGTGATGCCAGTTTTCTGTGAATGTTTTATCATCCTGATGAATGTTTTCTATGTTTTACGACCGAGTCTAATGAGCCTTGAACCAAACGCTTTAGTTATATGGACTAGACGCTGAGGTTTTGACAACGCCCCATATTTGAAACGTTTTAACTGCGACAGCTGAAGCATGAAAGGATTGTTGTCATTTGATTTCCCATTTTCCAAATGTCTCAACCCTTTTGGGGTCCCGGGAGTCTGCGCAGCATTGTGAGGTGAAGGCGGGGTTCACCCTGGACGGTTCCATCACAAGGCCACAGAGAGACAGCAGCACATCAGAAAACTGTTTTCATTCACATCTAAAGACGACAATTTAGAGAACCAAAAAAACTTTAAGGTATGCTTTTGGACTGTTGGAGGAGGCTGGAGAAAACCACATATGAAGTACTCGAACAACGGCCTCCTGATTGTGAGGCAAAGGTGCAAACCACTAAACCACAGTGCAGCCAAAGATGTTTCTAGAATTTCCCAGGTAGTTTTTGACGCGTTTTGTTTTGTTGCTCTGCTGCTTTCTGTTTCAGTTTTGGTGGTTTGGGTTTTCCTTTGATAGTCCGCTTCCTTTCAGGCACACTGCAAACAAAGGGCTGATTTATAGAAGCAGAGGAACCGTCTGTTAGCTTGTTGTGTCTGTTTTTATCTGTGAGGTCACTTCTTGAAGCAATCGATCCTCTTGGTTGTAACCGGGTTCTTGTCAGCATCTTGTTTCTGTGACTGACTTGTGTTTACTGTTGTTGGGATTTATGGCTTGCACTGAAACAGGTCTGAGATTTGTTCGGTTTGTGACCATTAAAGAAAGTTATCTTTGGCGCAGGTGTTTGACAGACCTGATGGACGGTACGGCACAGAGGACCTTGGTTTTAGGGCTTCTTAAATGTCATGAACTTTATTGAGTTTGTCTTTCTATTGCTATGTGTCAGCCTTCTCCATGAGGAGGAAACAGGGGTTCCATCTTTCCCCCGTCCGTCTGGATTACTTCCTAGTCTTGTTTTTGTACATATTTTATAGAAAATCTACAAAATGATTCGGCCATAAGTGAACAAATGCCAGAAAGTATCAGCGTCTTGGAGAGAAACGCAGATGTTAGTTTGTCGTCTTCTTACTGGATCCCTCATTGCATTTTCTGTTTTGTGTGGTGGGGGGATGTGGGCCAGGGGTAGAAAGGTTTGATCACATGGAGATAGAATGAAAGTAAAGTGTGTATGAGAACAGTTCATCTGTGACAGTAGAATATTGTGGGATTGCAGCGTCATTTGTCTGCTCGGGTTACAAAGACCAACATGACATTGTTACAGAGCGAATCGTCTCACCTAAAAGAGCCGTGATGTCATAGAGAGGAAACAAAGACGTCTACTGACAGTTCCAGGTCTCTGATAAAACAAGAAAGAGAAGCTGAAGCTTAACATGACCTAAAAATGAAACAAGATAAAACGTTTTCCTAGAAAAGACCACAACATATCAGGAACGTCCTAAAGCGACTCTGTAGCTTCAAATTACACACATTTAATTTCAAACAAAATGTTTAGTTTGAAGCAGAAGCAGTTTGAGAAGAACTACTTAAAGGAGACTTCCAGAAGTTTGAAGGAGATCCATCCTCCTCCTCCTCATCTGTGTGTGCTCACCGTAGACCAAACCATCTTCTGCAGTCTAATCTGCTCACGTCTCCACTCTCTCAGGCCTCCTTTCATCCGCTCAGCTCAGCTCAGATAATGACAATGAAATGGAAAAGTGCTGCACAGACAGAAGCTGCTGCAGGTTTAAACAAACAGAATGATGGAAATCTCAACACCAAGCATCTCATCTTCAGAGTTCAAACACGTAACTCAGACCAGTCACTGCGCACGTTTAATCTGAGACACTTCATGTCAGGAGGAGGCCTTTTAATAATTGATCAGAAGTTTGAATCTGCTCCGCGTTCCACAGTGGAGCCATGAAGGAGAGATGCTGCAGAGAAAAGCTGAGCAGGAGCGCCAACCGCTCCAAACCAGCCAAAGGGTCACATTTCTGCAATTCCAGACCTAATTTGATAAAAGTATCTTCAGAAATGAGGAGAATCAGAAACCCGGAGATCCTTTGTAGTTTCATGGAGAGTCAGTCACAGGAAGTTCATGATTTTCTCAGCAGCTTTCGTTTTGTTGCTGAGTTTGGGGGGTAACTGACCCTCAACACGGACGATTAAAAAGAAGAAAAAAATGAAAGATCTCCAGATGATTGTGGTCATCAGAAAAAAAACAACTGGCCTCTTTGGGTTGTGATGGACTTTAAATTTCTGAATAAAATAGAATTTTTTTCGATCAGACCACGACTAGAATTAGTCGTGACGATGAAGGACGGATGAAGAACAAAATGGTCAACCTCAATGATCTTCAATAAGGGGTGGACCCTTATTTTTTTACTTTTAAACATCTCCTTAAAAAAAAAATCTGTGAATGAAGCATCAAAACAGCCCAAACCATGATGCTCCTGTCACCGTGCTTCACTGTGGGAGCTTAGCATTACGTTGAAGGATTTTTGTTTAGAAACAAGTTTGGAAAACCGTGTTGAACACATCTTCAACAATCAGATCCTCACCACTAAACACCAATAAAACAGTCTTCTAAGAAGCATTAAGTCAGTATAATGATCTTGTAGTAAAGACTAGCAGGTTAAAATCCAAGGTGGAATAATACCAAAGAAAATGACCAAAATGACCTAATGCTTTCCAGCTTGATACTCAGTTAAGGCGGTTTGATTGGAGGGGTTGAACCACCAAAACGTTCCAGAAGACACAGCAAGGTGATGTTTCACAGTCGCGGTGAACCGCATAGTTGACACCATTTTTAGACAATGCTGGTGCTCGTTGTTCTAGAAATAATCCTAAAATAAAAATTATAGGGGTGTGTATTGGCAAAGGTCTGGTGATACGTATCCTGATATATCCCAACTGCTAAAATATGAATATGTCTTTCGCTGTAATAAAATGGTTACATTCATTTGATTGAATTATCACAACGTTAAGCACCGCAACTGTATCTCATTCACAAGCTGCTTTTTCCAAAGCAAATTCATGGTGATTTTCTTTTGGTAAATCCAGAAATATTTGTTTTCAAACAGTCAACATTGTCTGATTTACACCACAAAATATTTTCCTGTATTAAATAAAATGAATATGCCTTAACCAACAAGGTTCAAAAAGTTTAATTGAGGGAAAAAGAGCTAATAAGAGCCAATAATGTAGCATTTTCACGGTTCAAGAGTCTGAACGAGGCTTAAACAGACGCTTCAATAATAAAAGGAAAAAGAGCCAATTCTCTCCAGAAACATTTCGGTGTGATGAAGCAGTTTGGCTGGGTGAGGAAGAGCGCCTGAATGTGGTTAAGATGCTTCATTTACACGACAGTCTCCGCTGCATCACTGCAGCTTCGTTTTCTCACACATGGAAGTCAGATTTTATCGCCACAACAAGCATTTTTTCCGAGCGTTGTACACATCATTCTGATCCATCAGGTCCCTGAACTACATAGAATCTATAACTTTGAAGTTCAGCAGAACTTTTGCCCGCTTCACCGACACCGTTTTGACTGAGTCTCCGTGCATGACCCGCTGGGCAGCTGCACTGCTTCACTCCATCTTGTCTGAGCCTAATCCCAAATTCACATGTTTATATGATACTGGCAGCAGCGCGGCGCAGATTTTCTGTTTGGTACCCATCCCCAGTAAAAACTAAGTAGCACATGTCTCATAACAACAAAAACCTCGAGCCTCGAGGTTCAGTGCTGCCACCTAGTGGTCAGGGGTTTAGGTGGAAAACTAAAGTAAAACACGAAGGCCGCTAAGAAATAATGAATTAAATATCGTCTTGTCAGCATTTTAGATTAATAAAAGTATCGCCAAACAAAATATTGCGATATATTGCAGAATGGATTTTTCGCCACACGCCTAAAATAATGATTGGTTTCCTCATTTTTGGGTTTCTTATAGCAAACAGCTCCATTCTGCCCCAACCCCCACAGCAGCTCCTCCGCTGCAGCCATCTGATCGACATTCATTTTCCGCCTTATTTTTAAAAAAATCCCTTTTGTCCAGGAACTACAAATAATTGCCACATTCTCTCTTTCATTCAACAAAGGTGACCTTTAACTTGTGAGAAACTCAGCTCCTGAAGAATGATGGGAGTTGAGGGACCTCATTATCCACATGACGCTCTTTGGTGTGGAGAAACTCTCTTTAGTGGACCTGGAGCTTCCGGCCGACGGCTCTCTGCCGGTATTTTGACTCGCCTGTGCGTCCTCCGCAGGAGGCCTGATCATTATTTAGTTGTGTTTTCCTGGTGAGGCCTGGTGTCAGGCTTCCTGCTGTGTGGTATTCAGGCATCCGCCTCCGCACAGCTCCTCAGAGGATGGCTGTTGAGCCGTGTCAGGGAGTGTGGCTTTCCAGGAAAATGAGGCAGATAAAGAGAATGTTTCCACAACGGCATGAAGACACCAGTTCTGATGCTGCGGGAGACCAGGCTGGCTCTATCATACAGCTGTAGTCCTAATCTCTGCTGTGAGTCTGTGTTGTTTGTGTAGGTTATGATTCTGTGTTTTTATTCTCTGTTCTTTGCACTGTGACTCTGTTACGTTTGTGTTCTGGATCTGTGTTGTGAGTCAGTTTTGTTTGGGTTGTGAGTCTGTGTAGTATGCCTCTTTAATAAGTCTGAACTGTGAATCTGTTATGTCGTGAGTTGTGAGTCTGTGTGGTTTGACTTGTGTCATTTGTCTGTGTTCTTAATCTCTGCTGTGAGGCTGTGAAACAAGTTGTTTGTGTTGTGAGTCTGTTTGTAACAAACTGAACAGAAAACTAATAGATATCTAGTTCTTTAAGGTCTTTAAGGTCACAGAAGTACCGCTGAAAGCGTCCATCATTCAGATGCAGCTCCTGCAGTAGATGGTGGAGTTCACCATACAGGGAGAGTCCCTGAATGATCTCATGAACTCAGACATGACCACGTGTCTACCAATGATTTTGTCGAACTCTTCATAATAAATAAATCTGATCTTTCAGCTTCAGTTATGTGTCTTCCATGCATTGTAAATGAGATCATTCTTCCATGTAGCGACCAGGCAAAATACATCAGTAGCAGCAGTAGCTCCACCCACACACGCATCAAGTTTATCAACACATTTTTGAACGTGTCAAGTAGTGAATTTGACGCACGTTAAAAGAGGCGTCCAGTGTAAGTCTGACGCTCAAATCATGTTTGGTGTGAACGCAGCGTAAGGCTGACTTCCACTAACGCTTGTTTAATCTTCTTAAGAATGTGTTGACTTGGAAAGTGTGCTGCATTCAGGAAGTCACGGATGACCTAAACTCTGGAACCTGGTCCACTTCAGTCTGCTGCACTATTCCAGTACTGTGTAGTCTAAGAACAGGTTTCAGAACAGCACTTGTTCTATGCTTAAGTCTAGTTAAACTCCAAAGTTTGTAGAACTGAGTTGCTCTGATCCTCGACCTACCTTTAGAAAACACATCAGATCCTTTTAGCAGCACAAATGTCAGGAATTAGCATCATTCCATCTTAAGAATTTATTCTGAGACTAAGTTCAGTTGGGAACCCTGTGATAGAGGGGTTGAATTTAGCAGCCTAGCTTACACATTGGAGATGTTTAGGTCAACGAGTGGAGAACAGAAGCTAAACAATTATTCGTCCTGTCAGTCGTGGCTGATAAACCCTCCCTACAGAGTTTGAACAGAGGCTCTCCAAACATCTGAAGTTATGTTCCAGTGTCTTAGAGCAGCTGTTTATTAAGGCTGCTGTCTGTTATAATGATGGAGAGCGTCAGCTTCACCCTGAAGAGGTTGGACTGTTTCTGCCGCAGCAGTTTTCTGGAATAAAACGAGCAGCAGGCAGGAATCCGTTTTCCTGGCAGCTATAAAAACACAAACTGCCATCTCTCACTTCCGGCCGTCTCTTCCAGCCGCGATGGCGGTTTATTGCAGCATCAATCACAAAACTCTGCTGCATCAAACCACTTTTTCTCCAGTTCAGCACTTCTGTCAGGCTTGATGGATCATAATGACCTCATCAAAGGGTGGGGTCTAACACTGGAGATGCAAATCTAAGGAGAGATGAAAATCCAGCTGAGACCTGCTGCCTGGGAGGTTTGTTGAACTTTTGAAAATCGTTCAACTAGAACTGAAGACGGAGTCAATGGAGACGAAAACGATTAAGTCAACAGAGATTTCCAGATCTTCTGAACCCTAAACCCACAACCGTTGTGTGTTATTTTAGAGTGTGGACCACAACAGTGATAAAGTGCATCACAAAGCCCCACATGAATGACGGCACAGCCTGAAGTCTTTAAGGTCCATCAATGGCTCGCTCAAACAACTGCTTCTAAATGTTTTCCTTTGGTTTGTATTTGTTGTTCGCTTTTTTCATTTGTGTCTTTTGTGAAAAAGTTTGAGGAGTAAAGGTCAAATATTCAATCTTAGTTTTTGGTCTCTTGTGGAAAAAGATGTCTTTTGACGCAACGTCTAAATCCACAAGGTCTCCAACTGTGAAAATGATCCGTTATCCGCTTTGGATTAAAGCACCTTCTGCTTTTCTTACTGTTGATGTGTTATGTGCACACACATTACACGTCTGAGTTTACACTTAACAAATTTAAACATTTCAGACAATAAAAAGGAAGGAAAAATGTTCTCCAGCCTTCAGAACCTGCTTATTGTCATATAAAATTTAACTCATAAAACATTTTGTTTAATTGTGATTATCTGATTGTTTTTTTTTTAATCAATTGACAGCACTATTAAACGATGCTTCATGGTACATTTAGCACACGCTAATAATGGTATGTTCCATTTTTATGACGTCCCTTGAGGTGGGACAGCAATAGACACCTCCTCTGCCTTTAAGACACATCTGCCCCTTTCTACAATCTTCCATGGACCCGGAAGACCTAAAAACTCTGTATGGGTGCATCTGACCAAAGGCCTAAAACTGGATCCCAATCTGCCCAATGCAAACACAGGTGTCATGTGACCCCTGTGCAAATCAGATCGGCGGCCGATCTGATTTCTCTCTCAGTCGGCTTCAGTTTAAAGGTTCTGGCGTTAATCTGATATTTAAACCCTGTTCTACCCTAAGAGAGAACATGGAGTGCTGGGCCTGAACCAAACTATGAAAGCAAAGAAGAGGAAACGGCTCAAGCACAGAGCTCAGAAAAGAAGCAGGAGATAAATCATAAATGTTTTAGAGAACTTCTGCTGGATAAATATCATGTGTTGAGGGAGGAGGTGCAGATAGTTTAGAGGAGAACTGGGACAAGGCTGTTTTCAGGTTTTTCCGGGAGGTTTGGCCCTCCTCAGTCTGTGTATGACAGAAAACCACAGTGTTTTAAAGGCTATATTTATGTATTCATGTATTTCAACACTTGCACTTATGTGTATTTAAAAATGAATTCCAGGAATTCTCATTTGCAGATTGTTTGTAATAATGAACATTGGAGATTACAGAATAATATTAAAAGATTTGATTGCTTCTTTTTATTTGACAATGAAGTGAAACAGTTGGAGCTTACTTAAATGTTTGTAAAAGCCACAGACTTAAAGTGGGGTCTTGTTAGAGTCAGGCACTTTTGTGTTTTTATCCGTTCTATCGTCTCATTTTAAGTCGAGTGAAGCAGAAATGTCCATCAGCATGTAGAAATACTCTGAAGTGCGGCACTGGAAATCAATGACAGCGCAGAGTCATTACTGGTCAGGTTTACGCTCGGCAGTAAATCCTTGCTGAGCAGCTGTCCTGCTGCAAAGACGCTGTTTTCTGCAGAGATTATGGAGGCCGTTTAGCAGCTGCTGCGGCGTTTTCATTAAGTGTAATGAGTCTCCGTGTTCTGAGAAGGATTTGCTGCGGGGCAGATGAGGATGCACAAACAGAGCGGGAGCGTGGAAAGGAGCACATTCCTGACAAACCTGAACAACTGCAGCACATGAGGGAGATTATTCATGAGATCACCTCACAGCTCAGTGATTCATCTGAAGACAGCACATTTGCTTAAGCTAAAAAGATGCAGACGTTCTGAAGATGCTACACTTGGCTGTAAACACAGTGTGGAGTCATTTACATCAACTGTATTTGAGTTTGTTTCGTCTGTCAGGACTGGTTGATCAAAGCCCTCCATCTATTCAGAAAGAACTACAGCCCAAACCACCAGCAATTTTTCCCCATCAAGCACAAATATTTAGAACATCAGTCCAGAGATTGCATCAATCATGACGGGAAGAAAAGACAACTAGAGTCTCTGCCGGAATCCCAAACTCACAGTTGGTTCTTGATGTTCCAGTTTCAGAACAACAAAGTTCTTTCTATTAAAAGAACTTTGTTGGACGGAAAGACGCACAAGAAGTTCAGCCGCTAACAAGAACTAGTCTTGTTGGAGATTCCATTACATTTCAGGAGCGTTCACAATCTTTTTTAAAGCATGACATAAATATATACAGAACTATAAGCTACTTCTTTAGAGTATCCTTTCTTAATTAGTTTACAAACGGCAAACAAAGTTCAACAGAGAGCTCTGAACAAGTGAAGAACTGGTATCATTTCAGCACAATCTCAGGTCACAAAATATTTCACGATCTTCCGATCTTTTAGTTAAATAAAAGAATCTCTCTAAAGACCCAGCATGAGGATAACAGGAAACGGTAGTTAAAAAACAGTGGAACACTGCATTAGATCATTTGATCATTTTGTAGATAATAAATAATTTTTCCTGACTTGGTGCTGTTGAACTAGAGTTGAATATCTCCAAAAATGCTTTTGATGAACTCTTGTTAATCCCTACAGACTTTCAGAGAGTTAAGTTTTCTTTGTGTTTTACATTAAAGTTAAAGTCCCATCAGTTGTCACACACCTAGTTGTGTGACATTTGTTCTCCACGTTTGATCCATCCCCTGGGGAAGCAGTGACCTGCAGTCACAGCCGCTCTTGGGAACCATTTGGTGGTTTGACCCCCTAATGCTGAGTGTCAAGCAGGGAGTTATCAGGACCAGTTTTTAGACTCTTTGGTACTCGGCTTGGATTTGAAGTCACGACCTTCCAGTCGCAGGGCGGACACTACACTACAAGGCCACTGAGCTGGTTACATCTTGAAGACCCAGGTTTTGGTTGGACTTTTAATGGTGTTTGTTTTAAAACTGTGTAAGTCATGTATAGATCTTAAAAATCTTAGTTTTTGAATATCTTAAGCCTCATTTCCATAGAAAGGCACAGTGCGTTCGAGTCCAGTTTTTTCAGCTTTTCCATTGTAGAAAGGACCCATTAAGCCGGACTGAACCATAGCATTTTTGAGTTAGTTCTAGTTCTATAGATTAATGGAATTGACCGGTTAGAGCGGAGCTAGTGTTGATTGATGGAAGATCATTATGACAAACGAAAGCGGCTGTATTTGTTGCAATCTTCTCTCGAGCATTAAAAGCTTTGTAGAAACAAAGTACCAAAAGCCAAGCAGAAAAAAAGAGCTGATGGATGACCTCCATTGCTGTTGTTATCATCACTCCGCATGTGCCATGATGGTCCATCTCTGAGTGGAAGCGCTCACGTGAATTGCCTGGACCATTCTAAACTGGACCGGACCGCTCAGTGGAAACAAGGCTTCAGGTCTTGAACGTCGTCATGCTTCCTTCTGCCTTCAATCCATGTCTTTGTTTTTTTTAATTCATAATTTAGCTAAATGTCATCAGAGCCGTTTGTCCCGTCAGCATTTACACAGAAGCTCATCTCCAGATTAAGACTGGGGGCTGCGAGGCAGCACTGAGCTGTAATCCTGACAGCTTTATGACCACGTCCGTCAAGGGCGCTGGGGTCACTTAAGGCCACTCACTCTGACTTCAGCCAAACGGAGTGGAAACGGCGTCCAACCGAGTGATCGGATGAGCCAGCCGTCAACTCGCTGGATCGATGTGAAAATGTCAGCTTAGATGACATCAGGTGGGGGGACGAGGTGACGTTTGTTCTGGGAGATAAAAGCTTCTGTTTTTCTTTGAAAACCTTGTTTAACCTCAATTTCTTCCCACTTCAGAGCTTCGTCAGGACTAACGGTTTTATTATGATATATGATTGCATGAAGCTTGAAAACAAACAAACAGGAAGGAAAATGAAGACAAACGCTGAGCTTGGTGTAGGAAATCAGCAGAGGAATCTAGATTCAGAAAAAAAACAAAAATAGAGAAGCAAAATGAGAGAAGTAGACATGGATGATGGTTTCAAAAGGTTCAGATTTGTTCTGATCCAGAAATCTGCAAACTATCTGAAAAGAAATCTGCAAACTACTCGATCCTTAAGTCACTATCAAATGGGGAAAAACATTCTATATGTTAATCTGGTTTCCTGTTGATGATGGGTCAAACAGACGTTTGTTCACATAGGCTGTTTGGCTGACATCAACTGTTGTGGTTCTTGGACGGTTCTGTAACTCAGGCATTTTCTTAATCATGCACTGTTCCTTTAAATAGTTTCACACATCTTTGAGGAATATTGTGAGGTTTACTTTTCATTCCCGCTTCTGGGTTTTCACTTATGCAGAGCAAAATGCCAAATGATGTGCACGTGTTGGAGCTCACAGCAAGAAGTCCTTGCGGGAGGCCTGTCTTTTTCCCACCTGGGGATTCTGCATCTCCTCCCACAGGAATGATAGAGCTAATAGGAGCCCTGAACTGGAAAAACAGCCAACACTTCCAATGGTGTTGTGGGAGGAGAAACCCAAACATCCCACACAAAACACACCCGTTGGATTTTGGAACGTGAGAAAAATCCCTGGACTCATACAGACTCCTTTTAAACATTCCACATTCGTTCATGAGCCAAACCATTAATCCGTGCAGTATGACAAAATGGAAAAATTAATTTGAAAAGTTTGAAATCTTCCCTGAACTTTGTGTGGAATAAATCAGTAAAGTTGGGTCCACCTTTAGGGAAGGGAACGCTGGCGCTCTTTATCCATGGTGTGAATGCTCACTGGGCGCGAGACCACCAACGATTGAGATACGTTTGAGATAGCTAAAAGACCACCCATCAACGTAGAAATAATGAAAAAGAATGGAAAAGATCTAGTGGGTGACATGCATGAAAGTCGCAAGACGAACAGGAATATCCAGTTTCCTTCTTTACGCCTTTTGTACATTTGGTCAAAGCTAATTTTGGAAGATATCGCCCCCAAAGGTGCAGCTGATGTAACTGCGGTTCCATGCGGTTTGGTCTATGCAAGCGTAGACAAAAACAAAACTAGAAGCAAGTGTAAACATGTTCATCTATAGTCAAACTAGAGCCAGGAGATTGCCCCGGTGTGAAAGAACCCAAAAGGCTTTGAGAATGGCGCCTAATGGAACCAGTACGGAGTGAAAGCCACTGTGGAGTTTCTTCTTTCTTTAAATTCTATCTGAAGTGTGACAGCAGACTTGTTCTGAGGAGCAGAGAAGCATCCACAGTCCACACAATAACAGTGAATAAACAAATGCAGCAGGGGTGTGTGTGTGTGTGTGTGTGTGTGTGTGTGTGTGTGTGTGTCAGTCCCTCTGTTTTCATTGGAAAAGCCTATAAAATCTCATTCTGTAGTGAAAAGACAAGCCTGAATAAACCAGGTTTCAGTAGAATCAATATAGTAGTGCAGTTTCTCCGCTCTGATGGATTTGGACTTTTTTTTTCTTTATGTAATGTTCATATGCAGTGATTTCAGGAATGAACCTCAGCTATCATTTATTTAAAAACAAGAGTTTGTTTTTAAAGAGACTGACTGAAGCAAAATCAACGTTAAACCAAAAATTGAAGAAAAACTTGGAGTAAAAACAAACATGTGGAGCAAAAGAGAGAAGACACAAACTGCATAAAGAGTAAGTATTGATGAAACCTGTCAGGATCGTTAAGGTGAAGCAGCAGAAACACAGTAACTTTTATGCACAACAGATATACTGAATGTTTCGGTTCAACTACAGGTGTCTGTCTGTACAGGCAACACATTTCAAAATTCTGTACTGATGTATGACTTATTTATTGTCCCAGTTTTCACAGGAGTCTCAAACTCAACTAAAACTAGTCAAACCTTGTCTTACACTCATCTTAAAACTGTCTCAAACTCATTTCAAACTCGACTCAAACTTGTCTTAAACGCATCACAAACTTCTTTAAATTAGATTCAAAGTCAGAAAGAGCATATATAACATTAAACTAAAGTGTGCACAAACCTTTGCATTAACACCCGTCAGGTCTCGGTCACCCAGGTCCACCTCCGACCACCAGAGGGAGCCCGAGTTTTGACTGCTCACCCCCTGCTTCCTCATCTGCCTGCATGCACTGCATCTGCTTCCTTCCTGCCCAGCTGATCCTCATTGCTCGTCATCTACTATGCTATTTAAGCCAGTTCAGCTCTCTTCTGTGCATAGTCTTATATCTTCTCCTGTTACACAGTCTAAGCGGTTATCGCCTTGTCCTCCTGGTTTTGACTGGTTTTCTGTTTCTTCGCCTGCTGTGTTTCTGACCCTGGCCTTTATTTTGACTTCGCCTTTGTCTTTCCCTTTGCTTATTAAAATTGTTGCAAATGGATCCACATGCCTCAGTGTCTACGTTACACCTCTGTGTAATTGTATCAGGTGTAACTGTTAGGTGCAGAACTTGTTAAAATGCACTCCAAAACTGTGGTCATTCTCTGCTTTCCTGAGAGAACAAATGACTTGATCAACATATGCTTTTAAGTCTTTTAAAGAGCTTTTATGACTTTGTTAGTTACATTTCCCACAAACCTTTTACTTTTTCTGTAGGTTCCACATAAAGACAAAACTTTATTCTAAATCTTTTTTATGCTTTTTGTCAAATGTCAAAGAAGTCCAGATATATAGGCTACATTTTGTGCCATCGTTGTGTGTGAACGGATGAATGGGACTGTGACTGTAAAGCGCTTTGAGCCTTTTAATAAGGTAACAAAGTACTATATAAGTATAAGCTGTTTGAAATGTACATGATTGGAATAATGGAAGAAGTTGAAAATGACTTTGTTACATCTGTGTGAACTATAACTGAAGAAAAAGAAACGAGTCCATTAGGAGAAGTGATTTTATACAATTTTCCAGGAAATAGATATGAGATCAAAGGAAATGTGTCTGTTGTTTTTTTTTTATTTATTTAATGTACTTCTTAATTTACTGTGCTCAGCATAAATAAGTATTTTTCAGGAAACCTGAAGTGTCCTTTGAGAATTAACAGTTTCTATGAGAGATTACACTACAATATACTCCCACAAATGTGGGCCATTGACTGCATACAAGGTTTGTTCATTTGCAAACATAAAAGTGATTTTGCCCAACTAATTCTTTCAAGCCCATCATGTAAAGGGCAGGTATTCAACCACAAGTGAGTCTAATGATTCATCTAAGATGTGTCCAGGACACAGAAAAGAGCATTACTTAACTAAAAAAGCCCTTCCCATTTCATGTCAGAAATGGCTCCACGTGGAAGAGAAATGTCACAAAATCTGAGAAAATAAATAATTTCTTCACACAAAAACAATGAGAGCTACAAGAAGATCAGCAAAGCTTTACATATCAGTCAAAATACTGGAGCAAAACGGATCCAAAAATGTAAGAAAGATGGAAGCGCAACCATCTTACAGAGAAGTCCAGGCTGCCCACTGAAGTTAACATGTCGACAGGAGCGTTTTCTGATGAGAAGGTTGAAGAAAATCTACGTGCAAGTTCTCTGCAGTTAACTAAAGCAGCAGAAAGCCAAACTGGAGCGACTGTTTCCCGTGACTCCATACGGCGCACACTGCAGAGGAATGACATGCATGAGGATCGTCCATGAAGAGCGCCTCTCCTAAAGCCCATGCATGAAAAACAGGCCTAGAATATGCTAGGACCCATGCTGAAGAGAGGAAGACTACTGGGACTCTGGAGGGATGAGACCAAGATCACTATTTCATGAAATAATGCTTTTAAAACTGTATGGTGTCACAAAGGTGAGGATTTCAAAGAACAATGAATGATGCCTACAGTGAAACATGGTGGTGGAAGTGTCCTAATGTGGGGCTGCATGAGTGCTAGTGGGGTTGAAGCTGCATTTCATTGATGGTATCATGAACTCAACAATGTACTGCTCTATACTTCAAACTTCAAACTTTATTTATTTGTACAGCGCCTTTCCTTCTTGTGAAAACCCAAGGCGCTTTACATAAAAATAAATAAATAAAATAAAAATATAATAATAAGATAAAAATAATAATAAATATAAAATAATAGAGAAGATGCTGCCATCACTGAGTGCACTTTTCCAACACAACAATGATCCGAAACACACATGGAAAGCTACTGCTGCATTTCTGCAGAAGAACAGGGTGAAGGGGATTGAATGACCAAGTTTGTCTCCTGATCTGAATCCAATCCAACACCTGTGAGGAATTCTGAAGCATCTCTCTGCATCCAGCATCCAGGCCCTAAAAGAGGTTATTCTGGAAGAATGGAAGAAGATAGATGCTGCAATATGCCTTCATTCCATGCCTAGAAGACTCAGTGATTGTCCGTAAAAATCACGCCGCTCGTGCTCACAGATGTGGTAGTTTTTGATGCAGGATGTTCATTTTTGCTTCAACTAATTTGCGTAAAACTGAAGATTTTGTGATCTAAGTTACAACATTCACCTCCATTTCATGTTAAGAAATTAATCAAGTGTTCAATAAAGCTCAGCCTTCTGGAAAGTTTGGAAATTGTCCTTTTGTTCATCAAGCTCCTGAATACATTAGTACTTTTTAAAGAGGGCGTATTCATTTATGCTGAGCACTGTAGATTGTAAATACATGATTTTTCAAAGACTGAAAAAGGAGGTGAGTCTTTGCTCGGATGAAAGTGACTGACGGAATGAAAGACGTTTCCGACTGAAAGAAAAATAATTTGAAGGCAGAATGAAGTAAAGTGAGGTAAACGTCCAGCAGAGAAAACATCCCGCTTTGGGCGGCAAGTTGGAAGGACTACCAGCATAAAAGCGGGGGCTGCTGGTCTGTGGGGCAACGTGCCTGAGGGACCGTCTTCCCAGAGACAGCTGTCAGAGCTGGCGACGCCGCACTGTCGCTCTGCAGAGGACTTCCTGCTCAGATGATGATGAGGGTTGTCAAAGCGTCTGTCAGTCAAAGCGGCAGCACTGAAACCGCCATCCTCTAAGCTCTGAAACGTGCATTTAAAGGGAAAAATTAAAGCTCTGCTTTTGATCCCATCAGGAGCAGAAGGTCTGTTTGAAAAAATACTTCTTTGATTCTCACAAACATGTTTACTCGTGATAAATGCTCCTCCTCTGTGCCGGCGGTCAAACTGCGTCCTTCATCCATCGTTCTGCGCTGTTCGCCTGCATGTGGACTCGTTTGTATTTCACATTTATTTTCTCACAGATGGAGGAGGAATCAAGAAAATGTGCAAGTGACAAAAGAAAAAGGTGGATCGATTTTTATTTATTTATTTATTTTTCTCCATCTAAACATGTCTTTTTGAACTTGAAGTATGAACGTTACAGGACTTCCTGTGAGGTGAAGGTCATGTTTTCCTCCAAACACGCAGAGAAAAAAGGATCTTTTCAATAAAGAAACAAAAGAAGTGGAAAGAATGTAAAACCGTTAGAAAAATGTCACGATGAAGAACCGTCTGAAGTCTTTTATGACCCAAAAAACAATAAAAAGTAACAGAAGAATCTTCCAAATGTTAAAACTGAAGATTTCTTTTTTTTTTTGTTAATCACCGTCTCTCGATAAGGTGTCCCTCAGGGTCAAATACAAGGCTTTGCTGAATGAAAGTTCTTTGATTTCTTCAATCTTTTCTCCTTGAGTCACTCATGAAGATGGGAAACTAGTGTCCAGGTCAGATCATCAGCCTCACTGGAAAAGTCGATGCCAAGAAAGTAAAAGAAAAGAAACCTTGTTTCTAGAAAAGTTGTCTTATTCTCTGCTTTGCAAGAAAAATAATTGTAAATAAACTTAGTTTAAGAAAACATGTCTTAGTGACCAGAATTTTGTTCTTAAAATAAGAATTCTTGTTAAGAACTCTTTTCTTGCTCTCTCTGGCAGATGGTTCTATATTGCTTACTTAAAATGCCAAAATACATTTTAGAATTATTTTTAAAACACTACTGATTCCCCCTTATGGCTGTCAGCGATAAACAACCCCCCCCCACTGTAAATACTGAGGGTCTGTGCAGTTTTATTCTGTCCTTGAGTAGTGCTGGACTGTAAGGACCAGGTTGGATTCAACTATTTTTATTCACAAACAAACCAAAATTTGTACAAACACAGCACCTGGTGAAAATGGATTTTGGACATTCAAAACGACCCCCCCCCGTGATGACATCACAGCCGAAGAAACTGTCAATAAATGATGAATATTTGTACTACTAGTAATATCCTGAAAAACTCTCCAGGTGTTGATGCTGAGGACGGATGGATTTGGGACAATGAACTTGGAGTGGTAATCACGGAGGATATGTGGAAGAATATCTGGCATTACACTCAAAAATGTCAGTCTGTAATCAAACCAGAGCTCTACAAATTCAGATCTTACATAGAACACATTCATCACCAAACCGTCTTTCTACATTTAAGTCTACAGCTTCATCATTAAGCCCTAAATGTAAAGTAATTACTGGTACATTAACACATTGGTATTGGTTCTGCCCTGAAAAACAAAAGTATTGGATCTTGATAGTCTATGAATTCCAGCAAAGGTTGAAAAATAATATTAGGGTAGAGCCAGACACATTAATGAACATATGTATTGTGCCAGAAAAAATATCCTGCTTTACTGGATCTCTGGGAAACCTCCAACAAAATCTGGATGACACAGAATGAAAATGGATCATCTAACATGTATAATACACTCCACAACTGACTTTCTTTAAAATATGGAAGCTTTTACTGGACTGTGTAACTGTTAATCTGTCTGTTATTCTTTATAGTGGTTTTCCCCAGTTTTGATATGATGATGACTTAGTGCTATTGATTCATTATTATTTATGCTCATGGAAAAGTTGTTGATTTCATATTATTTTTTTTTTATTTTGTATATCTTTTCTTTTTTTGTGTATATGTTTTATGTACTTACTGCAGTCCTTATGTTCTGTTTGTTTTATCATAGTCTTGTCTTTTTTCATGTACCTGTCTTGTTTTGTATTAAAATAAATAAATATATATGATAAAAAAAATTTTTTAAAACATTTGAAAAAAGAAAGGAGCCCAAATGGGACTTAAAAAAGAGTTTCAAAATCCACCACTGAAATCCAAGCACAGAGATATTCAAAGACGGTTTTGAAATTATTATGGGAGGACCATCGAATCATCTTGTGGCAAAATGTGTAATTTGTTGATTTTCACTTTTTTCCCACAATATGGAAGAGAGAACCTTTTTTCAAGTGATCTTTGCTAAATTTCACTCACATGCCACCAGGTTAAATCTACAACCACAACCGAAGTTGCAATGACTTTTGACCTCTAAAAGAGGCCGCCATCTTGATTTAAAGGAAAAAAAACATCTTTAGTACAAGTTACAAACTTAAACTCCTAGGATTTCAATCCCTTTCTAACTCTTTGACCATCATTCAGAAGCCATTTTGAAATGAAATGAAAATATTGTGAAAATGTCATACACAAATCAATGACTCAAGCTGAATGAAAAAAATAACATACAATATGAAAATATTACGAATGTGGGCGTGGTTAACAAAAACCTCAATTGCTAAGTAAATCCAGGTTTGCAGGTTACTCTAAAAGTTACGTAGAGCTGTTCATCACCCCCAGTGACCAAAAATAAAATGGTTGCTATGAGATAAAACCAACAGAAAAGCCGCAGTTTTGAAATGTGTGTTGTTTATAAGAACCCATCACATGCAGCTCTGACCAGAGTGGCAGGAGCAGAGTGGCAGGAGCAGAGTGGCAGGAGCAGAGTGGCAGGAGCAGAGTGGAGGGCGCGTAGGAGCTGTTCAGCCATCGAGGGCGGGTCAAAAGCGTGGGTGGGTAACGCCTGAGGGCCGTAAAACGCCTCTCACAGTTTTAACTATTAAATTAAGTTTTCTTGGAAGATGCCTGTTAAAATAATTGAATATAAATGTAGACGTTGGTTTACAGTGTTTTTTTTAAACCCCTTTTCTTTTCATCGTTCTAAAATACTTGGCAGTAATTTCAGAGCATTCATTTACTTGGCAGTAAATGAAAAACATGAATATTTTAGTGAAAACTTCACCAAATACATTTCTTGTAGAGAAGCACAGATGCAAAAGATACTTTGACAGGAAAAGAAAGTCGTACTAAGATCAGACATGGGGTAAAGCAGTGGTAGATGTAAATGGATGGACGGTGCAGTAAATGATCAGGTGGTTTACACAAGAATACTTTGATCCTGTCGATTCCGTTTCATCTTTTGTGAATCAAATGAACCGTTTTTCCTTTCAGATAAACGGGTATGAACAGTAAAACTTTACTTGTTCCTTTAGCTCCTTTAACCATCTTCAGAACTGTCTGCTGTGCTGCACATCAGAAGATTGGAGGAAGCAGCTTTGTGGTCAGACACCAGCGTCTGTGAGCTTTGATGACCTTCAGAGCAGCTCAGGAAAGATCCAGGAGGGATGAGACAGCAGATCTACAGACACGACTGCTGATGGGTGGATGGGCTTAGACGCTGGTGTGGTTCATGGTTGATCTGTAGTGTTCTTCATTACAGACAAACAGTGGAGCTGCTTGATGGAGCAAAAACCTCCACTGCAGAAAGAAGATGTTTCTAAAAATAAAGTAAAGGCAGAAGATGATAGCAGGAACTAAAGTCTGTGAGCATCAGGAAAAGCAGAGAGAGTTTTAGCTCCAATCTTCTGTCAGAAGGCCAAAGGCGCTCCATGTAAGCTCTACGCAGATGAGAAGCTGAAGCCCTGGAGAGACGCCACACAGGGCTGTGGTGCCAGAATGACTGAACTAGTCATGGTCGTGGTCCATGAGTTAGATGAGGAGGTGAACAGTCAGAACTTACACTTGTCCCTGTTGAGGAGCTTCCAAATAGAAAAGTCTCAAGAACATCTGTCATTGTTTGCAGGAGCTTAGAGCATCTGCTGTGTGGATCAGTAAAAGAATGAAGAATAACGAGGAGCAGGATGGGTGTCAACCAGAACCCTGTAAACAACACGCTGCGAAAAACAAAGAAGCTCCACAACAACCAAATCTAAACTGCAACACACATAAAGAGATGAAGTAGCTTAACAACCACGAGCAGAAAGACTAAATCTCTTAACAAAGTCAGTAACTGAAAACCTCAACTGCAGACGTAAAAACATGTGCTCCTCAAACGCGATTCACATGTTGAATTTGGACGGCTCTCTTTTGAAGTGGGTCAAATTTGCTGCACAATGCCGCTCCTCAAATGTGCTTGACGCCAGCGTTCTCCTGCCAATCTCTAGTCGTTAGAAAGGTGTGAATACTGGCTCCAAACTGACCGTAGGTGATTGTTGCATGCACAGGGTGTGCACGTGATACGCACAAACTGATTGTCTCCTTGGCTCATCTCTATCAGACAGGCTGCATGCAAAGAGTGTGCACTTATTACATGAACACTAAAGCGACACCTGCTCAGTATTTGGGGAGATTGAAAAAATGAAAAACGACACGCCTGCATCTCACCTACTCCACCCTTTTTTCAGCCGCGTGTATGGGCGAACACGTAGAAGTGTTCGCTACGACCCGTCGCCCGCAGCATACCCATAGAAAAATGTGCATGAACATTTTCTCTTTATGGGTTCAAGGAGGGTCTACGACCTTGATTGTTCCTGCTGGCCACCTCCGTGCCCCGAACAGGTTTGACCGCCTTTCACCCACGGGCAGCCCGCATCCACCCATGAACACAGTTTGGACTGAGGTAGAAGATTTATTGAAACGCCGTGGGTCAGTGCCTGTAGGTCTGTTTCATTGTGAGGCTCTCAGTTTCTGTTCAAGTCGCACAAAACGAGGCTAAAAAAAACACACAACAAGTAAAAAACACCAACCAAGCAAGTTTATCTCCATCTGTTGAACATTTAATAATGAAAGCTTCCATTTGTTTTCATGGGTTAAAGATTGTTGAGCATTTATTCAATAAATACGGTCACTTTTATCTAGATTAATTATTTTTCTTTTGTTGATTTGGCATCAGTCTTTTTAATAAATACGGCAAATTGCTAAAGTTTTGATTGTGACGTCAATTTGAAGTTTGTACCAAAAAAATCAAAATAGAAGAGAAGTTTTAGAACAGAAGTAAAAAGTGTTGGAAGCAGAGAACTTCCATCAACAGAGGGAAGAAACAATAAACATGTGATCGATTAACCAAACATGCATCATCAAAATCAATAAACAGAAACGACCAGAACAAAACTTGTGAATAAAACCACAGAACTCTCGTTTTACCTAAAATACATCAAATTATTCTGCACAGAAGCTCCTCCTCCTCCTCTGATGAAGACGGTCATCAAACGACATATTTATATCATAAGAATGTGTGTGCAATGTGCAGCTTCTCCTTCAGAAACGTAAAAATTACTGAACAAAAAAGAGTTTCCTGGATTTTAATTATTTTGAAAAACTTAAGTTTATAAAGATTCATTGAATGTTACATTTAAACTCTACCAATCAAATGTGAATAAATAGGAATTCATTTAAAAAAATAATAATAATTTCTACTTTTTAAGACCTTTATTTAAACAACAAATTCTCAACATTTTTATTTCTTGTTACACATCAATAATTTGAATAGAAATAAGATTGTGGAGTTTTGTTGGTCAATAATCTGCAGACTGTCCCTGAAAACTGAACCCAAACGGACCTTTCTGAGTACAGGTGGACCTGCTGGTGAACCACAGGAGGAGCAGGAGGAGGAGCTTGTGGAACCAGAAACACAAGCGTTTGTTTGGTGTTGGGAGGAATTTTGTTCTCTTTCTTAACACAGACGTGAGATGAAGGGATGAAGATGGCATCATCATCAATGAGCATTCAATGTTCTCACAGAACAACAGGAAGTCCCGCCTTTCTTCTTCCTGCAGGTGAGCTTCATCTGATCCCAGAGAAACCGTGGAGGAGGACAAACTCACCGTCAGTAAAACAGAGACTGGGAGTTCATGAAGAGCCTCTGAGGCTGGGGGGACGAGAAGAAGGTGGAGATGGGCGGGAATGGCGAAAGAGGTGGCGGAGGAGGAGTCAGGCAAGAGGGAAAGGCCTGAGAGCCGCAGCTCAGGACGCTGGAGTCCGGCAGGGACAGCGTGGAGGAGGAGGAGCTGCTGGTGGACTTGCAGGAGGTTCTGCTGGGAAAGGGGTCTGGAGAGGATACAAGCCAAGAACAGTCAGGATCAAACCTCCTCCTTCTGTTTAAAAGTACTGGAGAAGCTACATTAAGCAATGCTGCAAATACACAGCACTTTATTTCCTCAATCATACGTTTGTGACCTCATTGGTTCATTCATTTTTCTCTCATTCTGAAAAATATTTTGTTGTGGAAATCAGACGATAGTGACTGTTCCCTTTCAGAGAAATATTTCTGAATTTTCCAAAAGGAAAGCATGAATTTGTTTGGGCAAAAGCAACTTGTATTTGAGATACAGTTGCTGTGCTTAACGTTGTGATCATTACATAATTGTTCTGCTACAGTCTTGTAGACACACAGTGTTGTGTGTCGTGTGTGTATAAAAGCGTGTGTGCCAGCATGTCTTGTATGAGTGTGTGTGTGTATGTATACGTGTGTCTGTGTGTGTACATTAGTGTGTACCCAGGTTCCAGAGGACATTGTGAGCGGCGATCTCCTTGGCGTCCTCCAGCAGCAGACACAGTTTGTCAGGTATGAAGGTCCCCTGCGCAGACGGCATCACGACCTGCACAAACACACAGACTTCATGCTTTTACTCTGAAGTTGTTCCGGTGCGGGGGTCGGGGGGTGTGATCAGGAACGTAGGTGGGGAGGACGGCTCCGTATGTGTGTGTATGTTGCTGAGCAGGAGGCTTTGTGTGACTGTGTGTTTGTGTGTGTGAGGAGGCTCCCCTGACAGCTTCTCCAGAGGAAGCTCTGGGAACAGAAGAGGAAAGATCAAGCAGAGGAGTTCATGAGGAGCATCTGCGCTGACATTTACAGAGACACACAAAGGTTGTTGCGTCCGCGTCGAGCCACAAAGCATCAGAACACAAACGCAATGAGAAATGTCGGCAGAACAGTTGTGGGTTGTGTAACCGATCAGTGTGAACACCTTGTAGAGCAGCAGCAGGTTCCCGTCCTGGTCTGGCGTGGAGTACAGGTGGTACTCGGGCGGGGGCCAGCAGTTCCTGCGGCAGTGGTACTCCAGCAGAGTGACGGCCGATCTGATCTGGCTGGGCTTCACCGACAGCAGGCTGGTGGGGGCCAGGGGGGTGCAAGGGAGCAAGGGCAGCTTGTAGTGCTTTGGTTCTTCTAGAGCCCCACCCACAAAGACGGAGAAGGTAATTAGGTTTAGAGGCATGTTCTCCTAGGCACACAGCGGTTTTGTAGGACTCACGAGATTTTACAGGACATTTCTATGCAGATGACACACCGTTGAACTGTCCTAAGACGCTGTGATGATGAGGGACACGGACACCTGAACTTCTCAAACTTTCTAAAGTTTTAAATAAAAAAGAACTTTTTAACTATGTTCTAAATTGTATCTACTAAAACATGAATCGTGTTTTTCAAAAACTAAAGTGCAGCAAGAAGTGAACAATTTCCAACTCATTACAGAACATTTTCCATAAAATGTAGCTGTGGGAATTACTGACTCTTTGTCATGAAAATTGTTTGTTATTCCAGCAGCAGCAAAGGGTGAACCGATATTTCATGAGAGCCCAGTAAACTGAAGGTTCTTTTTTTGTTTCTTATTTTCTTTTGTTCGAGACGTCTCTAGGAACCAGCTGAGATGAGCAAAAGAGAATTCCTGAGAGTCCTGGGTTGTGTCCAAATTCCTTCACTACTCACTCCTTAGTGCACTATAAAGGGCATTCTGCATTTTGTCTGGGTGTCCAAATCTACAATTCCAAAATCCAGCGCCCTGGAAATTTCCCAGAAGTCTCTGCAAAACACCACTGTGCATAGACGCTCACTACTGATGAATATAGACCACAATGCATTGCTCTACAATGTTTGTCATTTGAAAAAAATGTACATAAATGTATTTTTTTTATACATTTGTATCAGCAGAATACAATACATTTTACGACAGTAGGGATCAAAAGTTTGGCCACCCCAATTAAAATATTATAATATTGTGCATAAAGAACCAAAGCTAAAACTGAAAAATCTTCTATAAGGCATCAGTTTACAGATGAGACATTCTTTTAACATGTCAAAAAAATGAGGCTTTATTTCCATCATTTACCTTTTCAAAATAACAAAACAAAACAAAATAATGGCGTGAGCAAAAGATTGGACACCCTACAGAAATTATACTATGCACCGCCCCCTTTGGAAAAGACTGACAGTCTCATGGATTGTTCACAATCGTGGTTTGCAAAGACCAGGTGATTTCAATGTCACAGATTTTAAATAATCTGAGTCATCTGACGTTGCCCCAACAACCAGCATCAGTACAGTTGTCCAGAACAATGAAACTGAAAATAGTTGCTGCTCACAAAGCAGGAGAAGCTATAGAAAGATAGCAAAGCCTTTTCAGATGCCAATATCCTCTGTTAGGAATGTCATTAAGGAACGACAGTCAACAGGAACAGTAGAAGTTAAAGCAAGAAAAATCTCAGACAGAGAAGCTCACAGGATTGTGAGAAAAGCAAATCCAAACCCACGTTTGACTGCAGCCTCCCTCCAGAAAGACCTGCAGACTCTGGAGTTGTGCTGCACTGTTCTACTGTCAACAGATACTTGATGGAAGATTCATCAGAAGAAAACCTCTTCTACGTCTTCAACACTAAATTCAACCTTTGAAGTTCACAAATGAACATAGAAACAAGCCTGATGCCTTTTGGAAACAAGTTCTGTGGACCGACCCGGTTCAGATGGAACTTTCTGGCTGCAAAGAGCAAAGGTACGTTTGGAGAAGAAAGGGTCCAGTTTCAAGAAAAGAACCTCTGTCCAACTGTTAAGCATGGGGGTGGAGCAATCATGGTTTGGGCTTGTATTGCAGGCAGGGGCACAGGAAAAAGTTGAAGTTGAAGAGAGGATGACTTGTACAAATGGATAATGATTCTAATTAAACACACCTCCAAATCCACTGCGTCTTACATTAAGAGGCAGAAACTGAAGGTTTTGCAGTGAACTTCAATCATCTGACCTCAACATCATTAAAATCTATGGATAGACCTGAAAACAGCAGTGAGGAACAGACATCCCAGAAACCTGGAAGAACTGGAAGACTTTTGGAAAGAAGAACGGATGAAGAAACCTCCAACAAGAACTGAGAGATTCTTGGCTACAAAAAGCCTCTACAAGCTGTAATACTTGCTAAAGGGCGCAGTACAAGCTACTAACTCTGTGGGGTGCCCAAATTTTAGCACATGCTATTATTTTATTTTCTGTTATTTTAAAAGGGTAAATGATAGAAATAAAGCCTTTTTTTAACCATAAAAGGACGCATCATCTGTAAATTGATGCCTTTAGGACCTTTTTCAATCTTTCGACAGGTTCTTTATACAGAATAATAAAACATTCTATCAGGGGTGCCCAAACTTTTGATCCCCGCTGTATGTATTTTAGACATTTTTTATATCTTATGTTATTACATTTGTATTTGTAATTCTAACCTATATGTACTCCTTTAAACACATCTGTGCATCATATTTTTGTTATGCAAAAAGTGAAAATGAGAACATTCTGCTTCAAAGAGCTAAAAACAGGAAAAAAGACCTTTTCAAAGTAAAAGCCTTAATTTTCCAGAACAAACTTTTTAGATTTAAAGTGTGATTTCTGCAGATGGAGTTATTTTCTGTTTAATGAATTTAGATAAAAGTTCAATTGTCTGGAATCCACCCTGATCAATGAATGGTTTGAAAGTCAATAATAACGGTTGCTGCTGCGACCTGTGATGTGAAGTGATGCGTCTCCTGGTTGTTGCCGCTGTTGGACATAATGAACTAACGATGCTCTTCGTTAACCCGCGTGCTGGGTGTCAGACTCCTGATTGAAGCCAGCAGCGCTTTTTCATTAATTAACTGTAGTCTTCACGCCTCACTTCCTCCTCTCTCCGTTTCCCATCACCCCCCTCACAAACACGTCACAGATGAAGCATCGACGGCCCTCGCTGTAATGATCAGAGCCTCATCAGCCTGACATGTTAATCCTGATTACACCTTAATTTATGATGCTGGATGTTTTTCATGGAAATGATTGAAGTTCATGCTGTTGCTGTTTTCATGAATAACAGCATCATTTAAGGATGACGGGACAAACAGATTAAACCTCTCCCTCACAGATTGACAAACACCATGGTAATCTGGGTTAGGATGACGGCCTTTAATCCCAGAAAAGATGCAGCTGGACTATCTTAGTTGGTGTCCAGCACGAATCTGTAATCAATTGTTTCTCTTCAGATTTTAAAAACGATCTGCAGGTTGCTTCATCTCCCAGGGTTCTCCTGTCAAAGCGAGTCTGGATCTGTTGGAGAACTGTTTCATGAGAAAGTTCTGCAGACATCAGATTCTACCCCTACCATTGCTGTGACTACAGCACCTCCCCACCTTGTTGGTAACACATTTAAAAAGCCAGAGGACGGCTACTTTTTCCCCGCGATCATATTTACAATCATAACCTACTTTGTTATCTACTCATAAAAATCCAGACTGACATTCTGACAGCGTGCCTCTCAAAATCGCTTTGACATCAATAAACGCAACCAGAATGAATCCATATTTAAGGCACTCCGGAACAGAAAACATTTTAAGAAATCAATAAGAAAAGAGACAGAAAATCCGCTAAATTAAAAATAATTTGCCAAAAGTGAATATTTTCCTGCAGGTTTGACACCAGACCAGCTCCACTCACCAACCTGCAGATAAGATCAGGAGTTCGGTCTCACCTCCTCCACCTCCAGGACCATAGATGGGGTTTCCCATGCGAGTTTGCAGGGGCAGGTTTTTCAATGAAGAGCGTCTGTCCGTCATCTCTCCGTTGTGCCGAAAAGAAAACATCTCATCTCCTCCTCCTAAGGACCCTTTGCTGCTGCTCCTCCTCCCTCCTACTGGCTCTTTGATCCCAGTGGGTTTGGCCAGCGACACCTCCATGGTGGCGCCGTCAATCTGGGCACCGTTCATTACAGTGAGCGTGGCGAGCGCCTCGCTGCGGCTGCGGAAATGGATGAAGGCGTAATCGTTCAGCTTCTTGACCCGCTCCACGCTGCCAGGCTTGAAGCGCGAGAACTCCTGCCGTAGGGTCTCCTCCGTGGTGTCCGGCATCAGGTTCCGTACCTGCAGACCAACAGCAGTCTCCACTGAAAGAACCAGCAGAACTCGATGCCGAGCTCTGACACACAGCGGCAGGGCCTTCTCCTTTCAAACATCAGAATCTACCAAAACGACATCTTTGATCCTTTTGATCAAAACTGCTTCACGTTCTTCATGTTTCAGTTGATCAGACTCAGTTCTGTCACACTCTGTGGCACTAAAATATCATTTTTTCAAGCTTTTCTAATTTAATTTTGCACTTTAACCACATGCAAAAGATAAAATGTTTTAGTATTTAAAATGTATTGTTTTTAATTGGAATAACATAAAAGTCTGAATAAAATCTGATGTTTTTTCCATCTTTGATCAAACTAAACTTCTTATTTTCATTTTTAAAAAGCCGTATAGATTTTTTACATTTGTATTTTCCATCATTTTTTTTTAGAACTCTTAAGAGGATGAAGATCCAGGAAAAACCTCAGCAACAATGAAAACCTCTGAAAGCTGAACGTGGTTTTTTTAGTTTGGCTCAAAGACGTTTGTCAGACTCTGAAGTGACAAAAACACCTAAAGCTTTAGTCACAGCTGTCTTTACGGATGGATGAAAAATGGGCAAAGCTGTACGGGACACAGGTTTTGCAGGAAATATCAAGGCGGTGAACCGCTCAGTGAATCCGTAGAGAAAATGTTCGGGCACATTTTTCTCTGCATGCTGTGGGCGACAGGTCATAGTGAACACTGATACAACATATAAGGGTGAGTAAGGGGAAGTAATCCTTCACAATAGTTACCTCACACAACGACAAAGGTGGGTTCCATTTTCATGACACCTGTACGAGTCGTACAAGCCTCTAGACACACCTGCACTTCCCTTAAGATGCAGCTACTCCTCTCTATGGTCCTCCACGGACCCGGACAACACCAAAACCGTATGCAGGTCATGTAACTAAGGCTTTAAGTAGGAAGTGTCATAATGTCCTTGAGCAAGACACTGAACCCCAAACTGCCTCTGCTGGAAGGTTGGTGCCAGTGTTCGGCAGCGGAGCCGCCATCAGTGTGTAAATGTGACTGTGAAGCGCTTTGGGCCTTTGAGGAAGGTAGAAAAGCGCTTTACAAATATACACCATTTACATTGAGCAAAGACAAAGAGGTGCGCATGTCTGCAGGAAAATGATCGTCATGAAAGTGAAGAGGACTTTTGATACGGAGATTGATGCTTCAAAGAAAAAAGGTTCACAGCCAGTGCTAATCAGAACAGAATATCATGTTCAACTGGTGTGTCTGGAATGAACCCACTAACCATCACCATTCTGTCTGTGATGGAATAAACGCAGGTCTCCAGGACACGAACAGAAGAGGAAGATTTGTTTTCTATTTAGACATTGATTTTCACTCAGAGAGAACATCTGACCTCCAAGTCAGAAAGAATTCCTTACAAATCTGTAAAGACAAAGAGCTCCCTCCATGTCTGAGTGTTTCTGATAAGCAGCTCGACTCGGACCAGCATGAAACGCTCCTCAGAACCTGCTGCTCCTCCAGTCTATCTCAGGTCCAGCAGGACGGACTCACGTAAAGGGCTCTGACGCGCTGCATCGCCTCCTCCTCCATGTCCTTCTCTGGCTCCGCCCAGTTCACCTGGATGGGATGTCCCCACAGCTGGAAGGTTCCTGCATTCACACACATGAGGCCAGAAGATGCTGAGAGACCAGCAGAGAAAACATCTGCTTCACTCAAACAACAAAACCCCGAAGATGAAGAGGAGAGAAGCTTCCACGTCAGAAACTGACAGAACCACAGAACTGAAGCCTCCTGGAGAAAAGGAACCTGTTTCACTTCAATGGCGTGTTTTAAAATACACATAAAGAAATGACAAATATTTTCACTGATAAAAAAAATCTAACGAGAAGAAAAAGTTAAATATTAAAGATGAATTTTCCAAAAATTAAAACTTTTATTCTGTCTTTGTGACATATCTTAAATGAAAACTTCCCATCAGTTCAGTGTGATAGACAATCAGAACCACTGCAGGCTGTGTTGAATGCTCTACCGCCCTCTGCTGGACACAGACACAATCTGCAAGCAGCTTCAAAAAAGGATGGAAACATCTGACACGCTGCAAAGAAGAGCACCAGACCACTAAAGAATGAGAACGGAGAGACAGATGGAAGACTTCTAAAACCGGAAAAATGAGAACATCTGAAACACCATAAAGTAAGAGAACACCTGGAACTCTCTTTAAAGTAATACACATGGGACACCTGAAAGAATGAGAACATCTGGAACAGCTGCAGGAATCAAAAAGCTGAAACAACTAAAAAAAAATCAGAACATCTGAAAGAAAAAAGACAACACCTGAAACACCTGTAAAAAAATGAGAACATCTGTAAATCCTGAAAGAATAAGAACATTTAGATTGCTTAAGATACAAGAAAATCTGGAGCACCTGCACAGGATGACATTATCTGCTAGACCAAAGAGCATTAGAACACCTGAAAGAATAGGAAGAACAGGAAGAATAAGAACACCTGGAAAACCAAAAAGAAAGAGAACATTTGGACCGCCTGCTCACCTGGAATGAGCTTCCTCCTGGCCATGGCAGCAGCTTTGTGAGATTCATACTCAATGAAGGCGAAGCCGCGGTTTCTGGTTCTGTCTGATGAACTTGGATACATGACCACGTCCACCACGCCATCTGTCACCTAACACACACACACACACACACACATATATATACACACAGATGCACACATACATAAACACATGCACATGCAATAAACAGGAAGTTTTTATTTGTCCTTCTGTGTCTCTTGTGCTGCAGACAGAATCAGCTGCAGATCAGCTGTAAAACATCTCAGAGAGCTGCAGTGCCACCTGCTGTCACAGACACACATCTGCAGGTTCTTCCGGATGTTCCTGCAGTTTTTTTCCATATCAGAAGAGTTTGCTTCTTATCGTCAATCATATTCTGCAGCAGAAAAACTGTTTTCTGTTGAAACAAAGCCATCATTTGGCGGTTTTGGGTGAACTGGACTGAATCTGGGATTTAAACTGGACCAAAGTGGTTCAGGAAAGCCTGCATTCTGTGTTGGTTCAGCTAGTCTGAACAGAGCTGTGCTTTAGGACCGCAGAGCCTCTAAGGAGGTAACCAGCTGAACAGGTTGGATAACAGTTGGATAGCAGGGGAACCTGCTGGACAGACGGTCTCTAGACGGAACAGGAACATTGATATTTGCTTTTATAGAAAAATACAGAACTCTATCCCAAAGTTTTTTAAGTTGTTTTCATTAGTTTGCTGTTCTATGATGGCTTTCAAAGTAAAAGCATCAGTAGCGGTCCTGGTGGAAACATCTCACCTTCTTCATCTCCTCCATGATCTCCTCCTTCCTCCGGTCTTTGGGGATGGAGCCGATGAAGAGGCGGCAGTTGTTCAGACTCGCACACACTCCGATGAACCTTCCGGGTCGGACTTCGTAGCCGTCCAGCATCTGGATGGCCCTAATGGACTCCTCCCTGAAAAAGCACAGGAGTCGCTGCTTTGGGGTTCTGGGCGAGCACCGTCCGGTTCTGAGTGGGTCACCTGTTGGTGTACATGACAAAGGCGTAGCCGCGGTTCTCGCCGCTGAACTCCATCATAAGCCGGAACTCGTAGATCCGGCCGGCGCTCTCGAACAGCGGCACCAGTTCGTCCTCGTACATATCTCTGGGAACCTTCCCCACGAAAACCTCGCAGCCCCGTGGCGGCGGCGGCCCGTCCCACCCTGAACAGCGCAGCATTGGTCAGGGAGGCAGCAAAAAAGACCAACTGGGTTCGAGCCTGTGGGGTGAGTCCTACCGGGCGGCGGGCCACCGTACTTCCTCTGCCCATTCTCCTGCACCATGTTGTAGTCGGTCTTTTCCAGCAGAGCCAGCAGAGCCATCTCCTTTGCGCATGACGCCCTCAGGTCCTCCCTGCCGCTCAGCAGGTCCGAGTCCTCGGAGCCCACTTCTGAGTCGGACGCTCTGCTGTCTGTCCATCAAACATGGCAGCTGAGCGTTAACCCTTTAAGACTGTAGGTGTCACCACAACAACAGAACAACACACCTTTGAACTACCATAAAGGCTGATTTCACTGGTCTGCTTGCGGTGCGTCTGAGTTATGTTAACAGAAAAAATAGAATGTCATTAATCCATCGGAATGTTATGATCGCCTTTGTCATGTCTACGTTCCATGTTCGTCCCTCCGCACCGCACCACAAGCATTACGCAGGAGTTCCAAGTTTCAACTGTTTCAACAGAGCTTCATTCAGAAGATTTCTAAAGTTTGACATGAAAATATGGAGATTTATTTGAAACATTTCATCTTCAGGCGTGTTTGTTAACCCTCAATAATCTCTGAACTCAGTGTGCCAATGACATCGTCTGTTTACAAAGAAGTGGAATGACACCCAACTCCCCTCCATTAATAAAGTTTTCATTTATAATTTAACATGAAGGTTTCAAAAAGTTTTTAGCTCTGAAATGTTTGGTGCAAAACAAACATTAAAAGAGTTATGACATATTTGTAAGTAAATGCTTGGAGCATGGTATAGTTTCGAGATCTGCCTGTTCTTATAGATATTTATCACATTGTTTTGGCTTTGTCTTTGCTTTGTTTTGGTATTTACACATTTTAATTTTGTCTTATATGTTGTAAAAACAGCGTAAAAACGGTTTGATCTTAACGCTGTGATTTTTACTGTCAAAAAAGGACAACATTTACCACTCGTCTTACCACTCTGAAATGAGATTTGGGACTGTTTTAAGATCGTTGTGGAGTTCTTGTGTAATATAATCAAAAACTATATTTGTAAAAAAAAAAAAAAAAAGAAAAGGAGCTGGAGTTGTACTAAGCAGGAGAATCAAGCTTCTCCTTTTAGGTGAATCAAGCATTGCCACAAAAAAGATGAAAAAGATGAACTAATAGAACTTATGTCAGTTTTTCTAAATTCACCTCTGAGTTGTTGCTGGGACAGTTGGCAGAGGGAGAAAGCCAGCATTCATTTCCCATCATCCCTTTGTTTACACCCTCTCAAGCTCGCTTACATCCTCTCACTACCCCAACCTAACATAAACGGTGCAACAAAATGGCGAGCAATATCAAAGCTATCCAGCCGTACAAGTTTGATCCAGATTCCAGCTCAGACGAGGAAAACAAAGACGCTCATGGATCTATTTAACTATAAGTGGATGCATCTGAAAGGGGCGGAGCAGGGAGACTTTGGCCATTCATTTAAGAGTCTACGTCACAAATAAAAGCTTTTTGAACTGCATTTTTCATCTCATCCTGAGTCGCCCCTATTTCAATAAGAAATACGCAGAAATGTAATTGTATTCTTCATTTTTTTTATATTTTTGGTCAGAAAGTGTAGCTGTTTAAAACAGAAACTAATTATTTTAGTAATTGATTGTAAATCTGCTCTCATCTGTTCTTCATTCAGATACACTTACGGTTTTTAAACCAAACAACCTGGTGTCGTTTTGGCAGGGAAAAAAGCTTATTTCTGAAAATCCACAAAAATACAAGTTACCAATAAATATCAATAACAAATAAATGAGACAAATGTGTGATAAATGCTTAAAACTGCAGAGCAAACCATTCTAGCTTGAAATGTGAATTCTGTAGATATTACTAACTAATTATTATAAAATAGCTTATTAAGTGATAATGAATAAAGATTTACATAAACCAAAAGACATTTAATTTTAACTAAATTCGTTTTCAAAATCATTTCTTACCAGTGATCATATAAAAGTATAAACTTGATTTGTGAGGGTTATAAAACAAATTAAGATTTTTGTTTCAATTATTTTAACACTGTCATAGTGTCACGTGATCAAATAAGATAAAGTGGCTCCTTTTACCTCTAAAAGTAAAAACTTTTAAGAGTTTTTAAACCAAACTAACTAGTTTACCTGGTCGTTTTTACACTCCTTTTTTACATTTAAGACTTTAAAAAAAAGCTTTAAGAAACTAGAAATACTTGAAAGATATTTTATTTTACTTTAGAGACGTAAAACAGCGAGGCTGTTAACCTTTAAGCTAGCGGTGCTTTGACGTGAACACGAGCCGCAGGTTTTTTTTTTTTTTTTTTTTCCTTTTCCGGGCGGTTTACCGCGGTTAGCTTAAGTAGCTAGTCCGGCTAACTCTTACCGTCTGTCGGCTTCATCGTTTCTCTTTTAAAAAATCGGCGCGGAATCCCTCCGTGACCGTTCACGCAGAAAAAATCTGTAAAATCGACCCAAACCGAACCGGTAAAAAGACCGAGCCGTTACCGGGCAACAGGATTTCTATTGGCAGGAAACTGAGGAGATTCTGACCAATCAGTGTCCTCGTAGCAGGAAGGAAGGCGGGAACTAACCAACACTAAATAAACCAATTTTTAAAAAAAGAAGAAGAAACAAGATTTTAAAACTCACTTAAAATAATAAAACAGAAAATGGTGTATAGTTTATTAAAGAAAGTATGGAGTAAAACTAATTTAAATGTATGCCATAGCCCCTTTACTGTCTGGTCTGAAGGACATTTACTTATTTTATACATTATATTTAATTTAAAGAAAATCTGACAGTTTTTGTGAACAAATTAAGTCACTTATCAGAACAGAAAAAGAGACAATGTTTTAATATACATCAAAGGATCAATCATGACAACCTTGGCAGATAATGTACTTACAGTTGTAAGATGAGTAGCTTAAAATAAAAATATCTATATTCTGAGATAACTGCTATATCAAAGCAGTGTTTCAGAGTTGTTCTAAGGGAAGTTTTAAAGAGCAGCTCTCCTTTCTTTGGTGACTGTAAGACTGACTTTTCATGTTTTTTCCTGCAGGTGTGAGGTCAGGAGGCCATCCAGATGAGAAACGGCACCAGGACTGCCAGCAGGACACTCCAGGTGTTCAGCATTTTCAGGTACAGCAGGAGACCCGCGCCCAGCACTGCCGTCGTCTTAGCAACGCGCCGACTCAGCAGCAGAGATCTGAGAGTTTTGCAGAACTGATGGACAGACGGCAGGGAAAAAAAAACATCTGTTTTTGTTGCAACCAACCTTTATGTTTGTTTGAGTTTGCATTTTTACGTTGCATTCAAGTTTTTTTTTTTTTTATGTTAACATGGTTCTGTTTTATTCATTAATGATTTTGTTCTTTTTATGTATTTTTCTCCTGTTTTTCACTTCAAATTTAGTATCTTTGAATGTCGTTTTCTCATATTCTGGCAGATTGTTGTTTCTCGTCTCATCTTTTGTGGTCTTTTTTTATGGTAAATCCCATTTCAAAGGTTCTCCTCTTCTAGGACTTTGCAGGTTTTATGAAAACAGAGGATTGTTAGACTTATTCACTGCTTTGTGTCTCATTTGAACCATTTCGTCTTGCGTCTTTTATGTTGCCGGGTTTTTTTTTACACTTTTGTGTTTTGGATCACAATCAAGTCTTAGAAAAACAAGTTGTTTTTTATTTTTTATCTACCATTAAAGACCAATGAAAATGGTGCTTTTGTTGTTTTTAACGTGCTGTTGTCACATTTTTTTGATGATGGAGGACATAGATAAAGAAAAATAAGCCTAAACTATCATTTCTTTATATTCTTTATACTGAGTATTTCTTTATATAATGGTTGTGAATCAGAAGCAGATGAAAAAAAAAAAAACCTTTTGAAAAAGATTGTATTTGCGACATAGAAACTGCGATGTAAGCTAGTGGGAGAGCGTGCAAAAAGAGAGCTCCCAACAACAGGTAGGGGAAAAGGGGAAAGGCTGCTCTATGACACAACTCACAGGTGAATTCTGATAAACTCCTGCTGCTCTGCAGAAACTATGTCCAAGAAAACAACCAGTTTTAAAATTTTGGCTAAAAACAGCATCATCCTAATTGAAAATCAACTGAGAACGCTTTGGAAATAGATCAGAGAATGATTAGAGTCGGACTTTAAACCTTGCTTTTTTTTTGTCTGTTTTTGACCAGTCTGGTGTCCTGCTGAGGTAAAAACATGTTGCATTAATCACATCTTTTCCTCATGAAACAACAGAGTTGATGAAAATCTTTTCAGTCTGTCATCCACAGCTCACTTTGCTTTAATCGGCCTGTTCTGCAGAAACAAAGAAGCTTTCATTGGAGGCCTGCAGCTCTGATCTGGGATCAGCTTTAGGAAACATTTCTTGGAGCTTTGGGAACAAGTTCTGCCTGTTCATGTTCTTCATGTTCTATAACAAGCCTGTAGGAACAGTTTCTCCCTTTAAGCCCTAAAAACAGTTTTAGGGTAAAAGTTCATTTGTTAGTCAATTTTTTTGTAAATTAACCCTTTTGTGTGTCTATCAGGACAACCTTTAATCCGAGTCTACGGTCCGAGTCTATAGCCTGAGTCTATAGCTGGAGTCTATAGCTGGTGTCTACGGTCCGAGTCTATAGCCCAAGTCTATAGCCCGAGTCTATAGCTGGTGTCTACGGTCCGAGTCTTTAGCCCAAGTCTATAGCCCGAGTCTTTAGCCCAAGTCTATAGCTGGTGTCTACGGTCCGAGTCTTTAGCCCAAGTCTATAGTCGGAGTCTATAGCCCGAGTCTATAGCCCAAGTCTTTAGCCCGAGTCTATAGCCAGAGTCTATGGCCCGGAGTCTACTAGCCCAAGTCTATAACCCGGGTCTATGGTCCGAGTCTTTAGCCCGAGTGTATAGCCCGAGTGTATAGCCTGAGTGTATAGCCCGAGTGTATAGCCCGAGTCTACAGCCCGAGTCTATAGCCCGAGTCTATAGCCCGAGTCTACAGCCCAAGTCTTTAGCCCGAGTCAAAAGCCAGAGTCTATGGCCCGGAGTCCACGAGCCCAAGTCTTCAGTCGGTATCTAATGCGGACAGATGCTCATCATTCTTTCTGGCTCTTGCAGAACAAACCTGGAAGGTCTGGAAGCTCATGGCTGTGCCGTATCTGCAGTACATGACGTAGTGCTCGCAGTTGTACCACAGCAGGCTGTAAGGCACTTCCCCCTGCAGCTTTTCCGCCCTCTGGGCCACCTCCTCACCCGGCAGCGCTGCCCGGCTGCACATCTGTAACGCAAGCACAGCTTGTCACAGACAAATCCAGCATCGCACACACATAATCTGTAATCCCCAGGTTCTCTGAGCCAAAGTTAAGCAGGTTTCAGCCCTCGTGGTTCAAGTCCAAAGTTCAGCTTTTTCTGAAGTGGACAGTGACAAACCACGGCACTGTGCCGCTTCAGAAGATCACCTTGTCCATAGGGTTCACCAGAATCTCTGCTCCATAGGCAAAATCCTCCACTGAGTCAACTCTCACGCTGCCACACTGAGAAAAAAAAAAGTTTGAGATCAATTAAATCCCTGCGACAAAAATCTGCCTCCTACTGGCCAAACATGGAACTACAACAGAGAGCAAAGGAGAACGCAGATTATCCTAGATCATTCTGTTGGTTCAGATTCACTGAAAGGTCATTGAGGTTTTTTCTGTTTTAATCTGAAAAAGTTAAACAAAAACCCAAATGGTTATTAAACCAGAACCAACCAGATCAACCAGTTTACCTTTGCCAGAACTCCCAGGATGAGTCTCGTGTTTGTGACCATCTGCTTGATCTGGAAATGGTCGCTGGAGACGACGGGCATGATGTCCGGGATGAAGTGAGCCACTCTGAGGATGAAAGGAGGGATCAGCAGGGAAGATCAAAGGAGATGAAAGCAAAAACATGAAAGACATGAAAGAGAAAAAGAAAAGAAAAGAATACAAGAGTAAAAGACCGGGTGACAAATATTGAAGGGGAAAAAAGAGGAAAATGAAAGAAAATAAGAATAAAGAACAAAAATGACATGAAAATAGCTAATCTAATGTTTCTAAGATGACCAATCAGGAATCAGCATCAGACTCACCTCCCTCCACCCAGGTAGATCCCAAAGTGGGTGAAGAGAGTCCGCGGGACCTCCAGCAGATCTCCTCTCTGGAACCTGGAATCATATTTGCTCTTCTTCCCCTCCTCCTCCTCTTTCTTCTCCTTCTTCCTCTGCTGAGGAGCTGTAGAGGAGATGAAGAGCAGCGCAAGGAGCTGCAGAGGAAACATGACGAGGAGGCGAGGACCAGCCGCCTCCTGCAACTCTTATTGACCAGGAGGTGGGAGGAGCAGAGAGCAGCTCAGAGCGGACCTGAACCAGAACTTCAGTCAGACTGCAGGCCAAGTCCTGGAGGAGAACTGAGAGGATTAAAGCACACGTGCTGCTCCACGACAACACAACCAAACCACAAACCATTTACAAACAACAAAATACAAAAAATGACAAAAGTTACAAGAAAACTCAGACTAAAAATCCTCTCAAATCAATAGAATGATGTAAAACTATCATCATTCAGAAGTGTTTGAAACACAAAAGACGCACAAGAACAACGTCCAGACACAAAACAAACACAAATACTGGATTTAGACTTTGATTACAAAATATTTTATTAACAAAAGCAAATTCCTAATAGTGAAACCTCATAAAGCAGTTTTATAGAATCATATTCAAGATCCCTAACACTGCATTGAGGACAAAAGCACTAAAAATGTTCCCATTTACTAGATTTGTTTAAGATCTGAGTTTAAACCTCCTAACTTCTTTTAACTTCTTTTATTTTGTTTATTTTTTAATAAGAGTTGTCAACCACGCCCAAATTCCTAATACAGTCATATCATATTGTCATTTCAGTTCCTTCACCTGTGACCCCTGTGACAGACTGGCGACCTGTCCAGGGGTGTCCCCTGCTTTCCCCCATGAGTGGCTGGGTTAGGCTCCAGCAGCCCTGTGACCCCAAAAGGGATAAAATGGTTTAGAAATGAATGAGTTTGTTCACCTTGAGCCAATGGTTCATGTATTAAAATTACTCAATATTCTTGTAAAACTGTGTGAACAACAGGGAACCGTCACTTGTGAGAGCTCTCCACGCTAACTTCTAATTCCAATGCTGTTTCCTAATTGCTTCCCAATGATGCTCGAGGAGTTAGGAAGCAATAAATTAAAATTTTTGGGAGTTTGAATTTGTTGCTGGTACAAAAAAACGTTTTTTTCTTTTAAGATGACGGCCTCTTCCTGTGATTAAACGTCAACAAAACTTCCGTTATGGTTGTAGACTTAGCCTAGCGGCGTGTGTACAATGTCCTGAAGATGGGTCGAACTAAAGTCCTTTTTTCTCATAAATGTGGAATCACCAAATTTCCCATTTTGTCACAAAATGGCCATCAAGCTGTAGGTCCTGTGGCCACCAGAGGCGGCTGTGGTGCAGTGGAAAGGGCAGTCAGCCTCTGATTGGACGATTGCAGGTTTGATTCCCGCCTTGCCTACCCATGTGTCAAAGTGTCCTTGGGCAAGACACTGAACCCCACATTGCCTCTGATGGAAGGTTGGCGCCAGTGTTCGGCAGCGGAGCCGCCATCAGTGTGTGAATGGGAACGTGACTGTAAGGCGCTTTGGGCCTTCAGTGAAGGTAGAAAAGCGCTATATACGTATCGACCATTTACCATAATTTCAAAATTTCCTTTGGGTATCCCTGACACATGTGTTTGGATTTCTTTATTAATGCATTTAGAAAGTTTTGGTATTTTTGAGCCCCTATAAGAAATCTTGGCCTCTCATTTATTGGATGGTTTCTCCCGTTGTCATTTCATTATTTTTTTAGGGAGGTGGAGGGTCGTTGGCTACGCCCAAATTTCATCTCACAGTGTGCTAGATGTGTGCGTATGTTGGTGAGTTTTTGAGTCTGTGGCAGTGGGATTATTTGCTCAAAGACGCAGGAAGAATAAAGGAAGAATTGTGAAAATGATCTGGTTCTTCAGTTGAGGACGGCTGCAGGATAGAAGACAAAATGTATTCAGAAAAGTGAAATACAAACCAAATATTTTACACATGACTTTTTGTAACAGGTTAATGAGCCATTTAAAATGTAGGGCTAAAAAATTAAGGGGGGAAGACAAATTTTTTCTAAGTTTCTGTTTTAAGTGAAGAATCAGAATTTTGGTTTGGTCCTGCAGTTTCTACAAATCCTCGATAGAGGGCGACAGAATTTCACTAACTGTAACTCAATGATACCGCTTCAATCCTGCAATCTCCCTGTAGAGGGCGACAAAGAGCACTCAGCTCAGGTTCAGTTGTGAGGCTCCAAACAGAAGAATGTAGGGTTTTGATTGAAAAAAACACCAACACATCACATTTCTGTTTGTTTATTTACATAAAAACAGAACGTAACCATGGAAACCCATTCTGTACACTAAAAACAGGCATCTCCAAACATTCACACCGGAGCTTCACCAGGCAGGAACTCTGAAACAAACTGGAAATCATCTGATGGACATTTCCAGCACAAGGCAGACTCCAGGAACATCCATCAAACTTCAACTGTTCTCCTGCAGGAACATCCATCAAACTTCAACTGTTCTCCTGCAGGAACATCCATCAAACTTCAACTGTTCTCCTGCAGGAACATCCATCAAACTTCAACTGTTCTCCTGCAGGAACATCCATCAAACTTCAACCGTTCTCCTGCATGAACATCCATCGATCTCCTTCAAGTTCACATCTAACCAATAAAGCACATCTTTTCACCCAGACAGGAGCTTCAACTGGAATGCATTTAGAACCTCAGTAGATCATGTAGAACATTGAACACAAACCACTTCCAAATCGATCTTTTTATTCTTCTTCTGTGTCTTATTTTGTAATTCCTCTGGCTCCTTCAAAATAAAACACTTGTCGAACTCCTTAAGCCCCTCCTCCCTGAATCATTCTCTGCTGATTGGTCACTTTCAGGGATCCGGAGAATCCAGAGCAGGAGCAGGGTCACCTTAACAGCTCTGGATTGGACCAAGAATTGTACGTTCTCATGAACTTCAGGGTTGAAGTGATAATGTTCTGTGTTTTCCGGACAGAAAATGTTAAAACTTCTGGATAAAACTCGGAAAAATGTCACTGACTAAAACCAGGCGTGACTAAAAACAAAGACTTCTGATGTGACCCGGATGGACTAGTCAGGAAGTGGGCCTTTGGTTAGCAGTCGCGTTGAAGCTGGTATAAATAATGGAGTGTCAGTCTGTGGAGAAAATAGTTTCTGACACAGAGTTAGTTCTCCGTCAGGAACCTCCGAAGTCCTCATGAGATGCCCAGAACCGGAGAACCTTTGTCCGCTCTTAGCTGGCCATCCACATGGTGAAGGGGATCAGGAGGGTGGGCAGGGCGGTGCTGTAGGACACCCCCAAACACGCCATAGAGAGCAGGCCCAACAGCGCCGTCACCACAATGTTTCTGCGGTCCCGGATCAGAGACTTCAGCCACTCGCAGAACTAAAGAGAGCAGGAGACAGGAGTCAGAGGGTTCTGTTCAGTTCCAGGTCTGACAGGTGTGTCGCTGGTTCACGAAGCCTTGAATGCTTTACAACACATCTGCTGACCCACGAGTCAGGCCTCTCTGCTCGTCTGGAGCCGGTCTTTTGTCACTTCCTAGAGTCCAAACCAAACATAGAAAAGATGCATTCAGCTTCTATGCTCCACAGATCTGGAACGAACTCCCAGAAAGTGTCAGATCAGCTGAAACAGTTTCTTTGAATCCAGACCCGCCCGGTTCAATCTGCTCGCTTATTTTAGGTCTGTTTTCAATGCATTTCATTTGACATTTTATTTTTATTACTCCTTTATTGTTTCTCTTAACCCTAAATGAAGTAACTTTCCTAAAGAATTTATCATTTTAGAATAACTTTAGAGGAACTTTAATGGAAAAAAGTTAAGTAAATAGAAGCTTAATATGATTGAGATTCCTGATGTTTGTAACAATAAACTAACTTAAGAAGTACAGTGTAGTAAAACTACTCTCATAGGTACCATTGAAGTAGTACTTTAGTGAATGTAACTGAGTAACAGTAACGTGGAGTGAGTGGATCTCTGCTTCAGGGGTAAATCCGTCCTCCTGCTTGCTCCTGTTTGCCCTCATTCACCCTTTAATGAGCCTGGGGGGCGCAGACGAGACCCCCACCTAGAAATGAAGAAGCACAAGCCTTCAGCTGCAGGAGGAGAAGGTGTACCACCATCTGCTCCTCATTACTGCTCCACTGAGGAGTTTAACTCTGTGACAGCACATGGGATCACAAGGAAAAACCTCCTGGAATGTTTTCAGATTTCTTTCGTTCTAAATAGTAGAAAGAAAAATGTTTCTAATTAAGGAAAACACCTGTCAACATTATAATTCATGTACTAAAACTACTTCCTGTTAGGCAAAGTAAAAGCTTTGAGGACACAAAAATCCTCTTCTGACATTGCAAAGTCTGATGAATGAAGATAAGTGTGTCATCTACAAAGATGTTGAGTTTTCAGGAGGATTCTCAGAACCAAACATTAAAAAACATCAAAGTAAACATTTTATAATCCGACGTTTGAGCTGGTAGCTGAGATAAACAAACGCAATCTTAGAAAACGTTTGGATGAATTCTGCCAACATTTCAACATCCTGTCCTGAAGGCTTTGATAGCCTGTGCTAACAGGTAAGCTAACCAACCAAAACAGAAGTAAATGTTGATAATTTCACATAAAAAATGCAGTAACAGGAGCAGAAAGAGCAAACATCAATCAAATGTTGAAGCTTTTCACCAGATTTTCTTTCTCGGTAACTGAAGTTTCTCATAATTACTGGTCCAGTTCGTCTTTATCCATGTAGGTGATCATTGGCTGCCCATAAAAACTGGACTGACTGAGTGTGACATCATCCATACAATAAAAACGTTGATTCAGACCGACTCAGATCCATCACTGATGATTGATCTTACTGACGACGACTGGTTCCAAAATGGCAGCATCAATATCCTGGAAAAATGGCAAAGAAATTGACTAATTTTGTTGGATGATGTCACACTCACTCAGTCCAGTTCTCTGATACAGTCAATTGTAACGCCATCTCATACTATTGAAACACAAATGATATAGAAGGAACCATAAAAAGATCCCGGACGAGCCCCCGATTCTGTTGAAACACAGGCTTTCCTACTTAATTTGGAGCTCATTAGAGATGAAAGTCCCTCCTCAGGTCGCGTCTTGAGGGTAGGAGGCGCCATACGGCTAAAACTGTGACTGTAAAGACGTCATGGAAGTGGACCTGAATGCCCCGCCCTGCTGCCTGTGTGTCGGTTTAAATACAAACCCAAAACAAATTTAGGTGCAACTTTGTGGTGTAAAAAAAGCCTGAACTGCCCCGCTCCTTCATCCTCCTCCTTCTCCTCCTCCTCCCTGTGCACTAACTGCTGCTGTCTGCTTCCTGACAGGCGTCTCCTGTCTGAATGCACCTCTTGTTCTCAGCACTTCTCTAAGGAGTGACCCAGATTTTTTGGGGGAAAAAGCAGGCGGTCAGAGAGGAGAACTCAGCACTTTCTGCTTGTCTGGTGTTTGCAGGAACACGAGTGAAGCTTCGACATGCAGAGGAAGGAGAACATTTCTGCTCTTTGAACGGTTTAAGGATCATCCAGAGAACCCAAACATGCTCTGCTTTTCATGACTCAGCAAACCAGCTGCATCCTCATAGGTGTTGGTGAATTTGCAGAGTCATTTCTGATACTTTTTGCTTTGTTTGCGTTTCATCCTTCAGACCTCCAGAATCACATTTTACAAACATCTTCAGAACAACTACGATACGAAGACTCTCTTTATGAAAACGTTTCAGCCTCCTGTCCCCAAAGACAGGGAGGTTTTTGGGGTTCTGGTGAAGCTCGGAGCTCCTGCAGGTTGGACTCTGCTCCTCCCTGCAGGAGGTCACCTCTCCAAACCTGTGGGGTGGAGATCCTCAGGTGGATCTTCTCAGTTTTAGAGATTTTTCGTGGAAATTCTTCAGTAACATTTCACTGATCCTCTCTATTTTAATTATAAAGCTTTCTTCGTGTGTGTTGAGCTTCTCAGTTATCTTCTCGATCTAAGTTTTTAATGAAACTTTAGAATATTTTCAGACATTCTTCTATGAAGCTTCGTGAATCTTCTTTCTAGAGAAGCTTCATGAAGCTTTTCTGAGGATCCGGCTGAGTGGCTGTTTCTGTCCAGCCTCTCATGTTTAGAAAAGTGTCACTGAAGTTCCTCCAAGAGTTAAAGAAGTTCCTTCTTCAGTTTTTGGGTCAGATCTGATCAGATTCGGGTCTTCCAGACGCGCGACCCTCCCGGCAGCACCTGTGCGCGCGCGCCGCTCACCTTTTCGGTCTGCAGGCTCTGCGCGCTCCCGTAGCGGCAGAAGGTGACGTAGTGCTCACAGTTGTTCCACAGCAGGCTGTAGGACACGCCGCCCAGCAGCCGCTCCGCCCGCCGGGCCACCTCCTCTGCGGGCAGCGGGCCGCGGCGCACGGCGCCGTCCATGGCGTTCAGCAGGATCCGCGCGCCGTACGCGAAGTCCTCCACGGAGTCCACGCGCACGCTGGCGCGCTTGGAGAGCACGCCGAGCAGCAGGCGCGTGTTGGTCACCATCTCCTGGATCTGGCGGCTGTCGGCGGTCAGCGCGGGAAGGACGTCCGGGATCAGGTGCGCCACCCGGTTCTCCCCCAGGTAGATGCCGAAGTGGGTGAAGAGGGTCCGCGGGACCTCCAGCAGGTCCCCCCGCTGGAACCTCTGCGCGCCCCCGGGGGGGTCCTCGCGCTCGCAGCGCGCGCTGTCCTCGGCCTGGGGGGGCAGCAGGCTGGAGAGCTTGATGTGCGCGAGGAGGAAGAGCCTCTCCAGGAGGAAGATGAGCGTGTCCAGCATGATGGAGGAGAGAGGAGGTCTGAAGCGCGCGCGCTGCTTCTGCGGGGTTTTGCTCCTGCGTGGGAGGGGGGCACGCCCCCCGTTTATAATCACAAGTCTTCAGGAACGTTTACAAAATAAATAAACATTTAAGAACATTTGTACTGATTCAATATAAACAGCAAAACGCATTCATAGAAAGCTTAAAAGAAACAAAAAAACTTTAAAGGACAAACTATGAACTTGGGAGGAAAACTTAACAATACTTTTAAAATCTATCTTTAAAATTCCTTCATCTCATCGGTTCGTTCACTTTGACTTGAACCAGCTTTTTTAAAATAACAAACTCCTGGATTTCTCTTCCAGTGTTCTGCTTCTTTAAATAATTACACCTTTTTGAGAGATCTTTGTTTTCACGTCCGGCAGGTCTAACCTGCAGGTAAACAAAGTCATGTGACTGTCAAGCATCCAGACTCTGGTTTTCCTAAAGATTCAAACAGGATCCTGTGTCGGACGAGCGACCAACTCAATGAACCTGCTTTCCGCTAACAGTAGCAGGGATAGGCTCCAGCAACCTACTGAAGAGACGAAGCCGATTTTGAAGACGGACGGAGTCAAACAGGAAGTTATATTTCTGTAGAAGTTGTTGCTTCTTTAGTCTGATGAAATGTTCTTGGCGTTTTTAGCATGTAAGTAGCATTTTTCTGATGATGGACATGTTTGACGAAAATGATGTTTGAAAAAAAGTGCATTTGTGACAATAAGCTGGGCAGGCCACAAGCTCCCGCTCTGCTCTCTAAGCAACTGGGAAGGGGGCGGGGCTACTCAACGCCTATGGTCCCGCCCACAACTCTGAGAGGAATTTCTGATGAACTCCTGCTGCTCTGCGGAAACTATGTCCTAGAAGACACATATTTCTTATTTTGGCTGAAAACAGAATAATACTTTTTAAAAAAAAACAAACGCTTTTGAAAATAAATCAGAAGATGATCGGAGTGGGACTGTAAGAAAGCTTAAATCTTTATTTGAAAGCTGTGAATCATGACACATGGAAAGAGCTGGGATTGTTGCTGTGAATCATCACCTTCATGGAGGCTGATCAGCCATTATGTAAAGTACCAAGTTAGAACATGAAATACAGATTTTCCAAATGTGTGAATCTGAAGATATTTTCTCTTTTTTGCCAAAACATTTTCCAAAAAGATGAAAGGAAGAGAGAGTAACGTTGAGAACTTTAAAGCTGTGAAGGATCCAGCTGATGACTCAGTCTCTCTGGTCCTGGATCAGGCTCTACACTCATTTTCCTGTCTGTATTTTGTCATGTCACTTGGTTTCACTGTAAAGGTTGAGTCATTGATCAAGAAAACCTGCGACTTATATTTAAATTTATAATTGAAAAAAGTCCTGCTAGCGTTTTCCAAAATGTTGATGTTCTGCTTGAACTTCAATGTGGCTTTTATTTTGGTAAATATGAGTCAATGTTCCTTTGTCCGAATACCAGGATGAACTACAGTAAAAGCTTTTCTCAAATGAAAAAAGCATCAATAATTCCAATTGAAATGGAAACCTGATGATGTGCTTTGGTTCCAGTTTTTGGTAAAAAGTTTTGGCGTTTTTGGCATCTCAGGCTAAAACCGAGGACTCTTATTTTCAGAGGAAAACTTTTCCTTTGACCTCCCAGAAACCTCACACTCACCGTTACCGGCACAGCAAATGCTGCTCGCACCCATTCATCATCACCACCACCACGGTGGGAGCCGCGCTGAGGTCGGCCTGCTCCCAAACGCCAACAAATGGCCTCGTGTACACACACACGGGCCTGTGTCCAGACGGTGTGGAGTCCACATTCAGCCGTCTGCATGTTTAAGACGCTTTATGACAAATAAAGCAGAAGACAAACGTTCTTCTGTTTCCTGGAGCTCCTTTCTGCTGAAGGAGGTTTTAGAGAAACCGGGGAGTTCGTGAGGAAAATTACAATCATCAGAAAATGGAGCCGAGAAGCTGGTTTTCACTGACGGGGGTAGAAATACACAGTTACATTCTTTAAAGAAAAAACTCAGTTTTCTTCATATTGAAAAATGAGTTTTCTAATAGAAACAAAAATATAAATGACTTTGACTCAGTTTTTTGGCATGGCAAACTTTTGATCCAAAATATGCTAGAAAAAAATTCTTCACCTGCTGCACTCTGTTACCATGGAAACCATTTACTCGTTAGCAGCAAAACTCAAAGAAAAATGGCAAGAAGCAAAAGACTGCAGCTCATGTTCTTTGAACCTCAACATAAAAAATACAAAAAATAGTGTTTCCTGATCTGCATCCAGCTGAACATCTGTGGGAGGAGCTAGGAAGTAACCTTATACTGGAGAGAGAATGGTCCAAAACACCAACGGTTCTAGTCTGTAATTTGCAGGTACATTCTCCAGTCCATACAGAGCATGAAAAACCCCAAACATCACGGCCATTTCACCTTAGCATACAGACAATGTGGTAACAGCCAGGATCCTGATGAAAAAAACAGGGAAAATATTAATGAAGGTAAAGATTCATAATGGTGGCGCCCAAAATAACCCCATTCGTAACATATACCGGAGTTGGTTGGCTAATGGGGTTCTGGTTAACGCTGGTTAGCTCTCAGGCCAGTCATTAAACTCTTGTCAGAAGTTGGACAATCCGGGACAAAGATTTACGAAATGACAAAAAGGGGCGGGACCAGCATGTGGAGTTGAGCATTTGTTAACGGTACGATGTTGGTAACAGATAGTAACCCTTTAACATCGGAGATGTTGTTGGCGGTGCCTACGTAACAGATGTTCTTTGACATACCGTAACTCTTCAACCATTTACTCCATCTACGTAAATCAGCTGATTCTTGAGGAAAGCGGCTTTACTCTGATATCAATCACATTACTATTGCAAACCTTTGCTAGACAGCACTAAGCTGCTTTTCTCTGCTTCAGAATCCACTGGAATTGTGTTCATTGTGTAAGCAGTAGAAGAGTTACAATAGTTGAAAGAATACAAACATTTAAAGGGTTAACGTTGGTGAGGTCACTGGCAACAACAATATAAGATGAATTCTTGAATTACCATTGATCGCTTACACAATTCCAATAGATTCTGGTGTGAAGAAAGCAGCTTTGCACCGTTAAAGTTTTACTAATGTTAATGGCGTAAAGCCCCTTTCCTCTGCCTCAGAATCCGTCTGTTCATGTTGATTACGTAAACGTTTCACTTTACTATAGTGTTGCATCTCAGTATAAAGCTGCTTTTCTCTGCTACAGAATTTGTTGGAATTGCGTTAACTGCGTGAACGGCTGAAGAGTTACAATAACTCACAGAATGTCAAAACAGAAGCTAAAGCTCAGCGGTTAAGAGGTTAATATAAAGACAACATCTCTGTGGTGGAACACTACTATACTTTAATATTCTTGTGTATCAGCCACAACTCTGTCTTTTTTCCAGGAGTCCTTAGGGACAGTTGTTTGTGTTGACCATGCCCCCTTGAATCACAGGTATACACAACAATAAATAAAACTGAAGCTCCTCCCCTAATATTTTAAACCTGCTGTGATTCGTCATGTGCCGTCAAACGTTGACGCGAAGTAACAAAGAAACACAGAGGATAAAAGATCATAAAGAGGCAGTCCCAGGCAGTAACAAAGAAGAAGAAAAATGACCAATGAGACGCCATTTATCTCCTTTTATCAGCGATGACAGCCTGATGGACAGAATTCAAGACAAAAGAGAGCAGTCCTTTCAACACCAAGAGTTTGATTAATTGAATCTTTTATTTCTGTGTTGCTTTGAAACACGTTCTCATCTCAGACTATCAGAAAACAGACAAACCAGCCTGAGTGCCTAAAGACATTTAGAGGTTATTTTTTTAAAGATTTAATTATCAAATAAATGACAAATTGCAACAAATTTTTAAACCTTTTGGTGATTTTTCTTTGTTCCCACAATCGCACAGTTGGTTGTAATCCTCATCTTTCTGCACATGTTAAAGATTAAAGTTTATTCACAGATGTGTTTACTTCAGCGGTCTGACTCGTCTTCTCAAACAGCAAAAATTATATGAATGTGTAATTATGTCTTGCTTTATTTTTCTTCAGTAGACATTCATCTCATGAAACTTTTACCAAAATAAATCGATTTTAGAAGTTAACATAAGCCTGAAACAAATCTGAGAAGCTAAAGTGTCTTTCTTTGCTGAAGAGTCCTCGATTTAAAACTGTTGGCAGTCCCCGGACGAACACAAGCACAAGAACACACACACACGTACAGACGCACACAAAGCAGCTCTGGTCTTCACATGGCATCTTTCAGCTCCATTCATCATTTGCCATCACCACATTCTTTCAGCGGTTCCATCTCTTTCTGCAGGCATTCAGGTCCAGTCTGGTTCCACCAGTGTGGGGTGGGGGGGTCAGTGTGTTTCTGTTATCAAAGTTTTCAAAATCTTGCTCTCCACAGAAAACAGAAGAAATGCAGAGAGAAAAACAAAGCTTTGGCTCAGAGATTGATTAAATTATCCCATCATGCTCGGCGCATGGCACTCTGAACGTAAACTTTTTAGGTCATTTAATCACAAATAAACATTTGAACGCATTTATTTTTCACTTTTAAGGTTATTAGGTGATGTAAAAATCTTACTCAATGATCCATCTATGCATTTTCAGCATATGTTGAAATAATAAAGGATCTCCATGAAATGTATGCAGTGTCACATGTGTACTGTAAAATGTCACATGACCAGAGCCGTTCACTTCCTGTTTGCGCCAAGAGGATGATAGTAAGAAAGGTCTCAACTTTTTTTCAGTAAGAAAAGTTATGAAAGTATGTCAGCATTAAGAAAGGACATGGACTTTTGGTATACAACATCTTTAAGGTGTCTAGTATTTATGTTTGCATTTGAAATTACTCAACTTTGTTGAATGTGATCATGGAACTCTCAAACTATATTATATCTAAGTGTTAATACATGTAGGTTAACTGCTCTGTTACTTTCTGCTGGTACCTACATTTTTACCAAATGTTACACACAAAAACACATGCACACACAACCGCACATACGGTACACAAGAATGCACACACCCACATCTAGGACCACCCCCCACCCCCGACTGTGACTGAACATAAAACACATTTTCACACACATTTCATTGAAAATATTTGAAAATTAGGATCGATTGTGTCTAAGGTATACCAATGACACATGACTTGAATATTCTTATGTCTGGGGAAAAAAAACAGGGAATAATGGGTTCATATTTTCACATAAAATATTTTTATTTTTCCTTCACAAAATTTCCTCAAACAAACATTTTCTTTTTCTCAGTCATGACGGCTATTTCAGAAATGTAGAAATATGATTAAACACATTATGGCAGCAAAGAAACTATTGTTAAATCAAATCTTTATTATAAAACTGTTAAAAAAACATCAGTGAATGTTTTATTTTAAATTCATGTTAAATTGTTTTTTAAATTAATTAGCTAACTAAATGAAGGAAAGGTTGAATGCAATTGTATAAAATGTTAACGTTTGGCTGTTTCTATGACAAATGTTTCATCTTTTCTAATCATTCACAAATGCACTTTTGTTTGCTTTAAAATGTTTTGAAAAACATACAAAAGTATATAATTTTGTCTAATTAACTGAATGGGATTTAGTTAAATCACAAAATAAACACATTGTTTTGTTGCTAGTTTGGATGTTTATTAAAAAGAAAGTTGGGTATAATTAGGTCATTTAATTTTGTCAGGATGTTTTGGTTTGAACTACATAAAATGATTGGTAAATACTTTGACAGAAACATTCCAGATGCTTTCATGTTGAAATCTGTTGCTCCTAAAAGGCCTATAAGTGAAAAGAATTAAAACATAATTGACAATAAAAAACTGGAACTCTTTGATTAGGGTTCAAGTTGCACAATTTCTCTTAAAAAAAGAAAAAAAAAAACTTTTTGGCGAGTATTTGTTAAAGTTAATTCACAAAACGTTTGATTAAATGACAAAAAACATGAGTGGTGTTTCACATGGCTCCAGAAGAGAACCTTCAAATGTTAGCAACTAAAATCTTCCTTTTTTATTTTAATTACTATATATTTGAAGTTTCATCCTTTTTCCTTCATTTCAGCTACAGTTTAATTTAAACGTTTAAATCTCCTTAAATAGTTTTAATTTAAACGTTTTAAATATTCAGTGACTTTTTTTTAAACACATTTAATCATTTCTGCTTTGGAACGATAACAAAGGAATTCCTTAGAGATGACAACACAAAAACCATAAAGGCCAAAACGGAAAACTAATGAGAATGAAATTACCAAAGAAATCAGTGTGAGAACGTTCTTCTGAAATGCTAAACAAGATGCCAGGAAAACATCTGGAATGCTTTTCTGGAGTCAGCATGTTGGACAGATGTGAATCCAGAGCTCATTTTACATCGTTTTTTATGCAAATTTGAAACATTTGAGATCAGTTTGTGGGAACAGGAATTTAAGGCTTTTATTTTGACAATCAGGACTCTGACAGGCGGAAGAACTTTGACGTTCCCCATCCCTATGGTGATTTATTCTCTGCATTCAGTTGGAGTTTGCAGGGAATTTGTCTTCCTGACATTTATTATGGTTTTAATATAAACTCTGGGCTTTGATTTCTGGTTTAGATTGCCGCCGGTCATTTATCTCCTCAGACAGACGCTTGAAAGTAGCTCGCCAAAGGGAAAAGGGAAAAGTTTAACATGCTGAGGTCAGCTTTGATTGTGGGCTGGAACATGAGAGGTCAGGAATGAAGCTCCTGGAAAACAAACATGAAAGAGGAGCCGGAGGAGAACCCGAGACGCTTCAGGAGATTTGGATTTGGGGGATCGCGATGAAAAGGTCGGAAGCTGCAGCGACTCCAGCTTCAGGTCCGGTCTGTTTGCAATTATGACTCAACGGAGTGGGAAGCACAGAGCGGGTTTTCAAGCAGACGCACATTCCTGCAAACATCACCGCGGGTCACCCGCAGTTGAAAGACACAGCGAGTGTCGCCTCCAATATCTAAACAGAGGGCAGATCCTGAGCAGAGGGAAGCCCAAACACCGCTCCACGGTCCTGGGGGGTCAAAGGTTTCCACTCAGGTCTACATGGCCTAAATGTCTGGAGTAGCTTTGATCAGCTCCTGGTGGCGACAGATTTGGTCACTCCACAACCTTTGAAGAAGCTTTTAAGGTTTTCCTGCTTCCCCCCAGGAAGACCAAGAGCCCCCAGTCTCTCTGCAGAGGGCCACCGAGGCACAGCAACAGCTACTTTGTGACGATTCCAAGCAAATCCACTGAATTAGATCTCAAACCAAAATAAAAGCTTCAGAAATCCCTACGACTGTCTGAGACCCCCCAGTACACCGTCTTCAGTTCAAATCTGACCGGCTCAAATGTTGAATTTCATCAGATAAAAGCCTGTCATTGTTTGTGGATGTTTGGCTTCATGTTGGGTTCTCGTTGCTCCATGACTTCAGTCCACCAGGGACTTCAGGTCCGGCAGGCCCCTCAGCTTCAGGTCCAGCAGCATCTGTCCGTAGGCTTTCCCCTGAAACAGACCAAAAGGTGCGTTCGTTCGCCTTGGCTTTGCGCTTTTACGGCTCTGTAAAGTCGGACTCTTTGATGTTTCCCTCAAATCCTCCACTTTAATGGTCGGCTTTCTTCACACCTGGATGTCATTTCGCTGCTCAAACCTTCTCAGCTCCCCCACAGTTTTAAGAGTTCAGGTGGCGGCGGTTTACCTGGGGGTCGCTGCGCAGAGACGCCACCCCTCCCCCGCCCAGCGATCGCTGCAGGACAAAGTTGAGCGCGTGGATTCCAGGCAGTGTGTACCTGAAAACACAACAACCACCAGGCTTGAAAAACCTCCACACTGGAGACCACAAAGCTGAAGAACGGCGCTCAACGAACCTGCTAGCATAGTGCGCTAGCAGGTCTGGGTTTTTTACTGGTTAAATGCGTTTGTGAAGTGTGTACACGTCTATCTTCACAAGTGAGGACCAACAGAGTTAATCCACATTGATGGACATGAAGATGTCCATCAAAATAAAAGAAGCGCCCCCACATGTACAAAGAATAACGTCTCTCTAAACCTGGATCTCAGGTTTGCACAGAGCTGGAAGCTTGTGTGTATCGCCGTCTGGAAGTATTTAAGATTCTGGTGCAGTGTGAGAGCGCAGGCCTTCTGCAGGGTTAACAAGAGGTGGAGGCGCACCGACAAGGTGTCTGAGGCAGCAGGGAGGCCAATCAAGGTGGGAGAGGAGATCCAGGTCGGTGAGCTTTACGAGCTCCAGCTCCTCGTTACGCTGAGCTGTGAGTCAGAGTTCATACGTGCACCACCGCAGACCTCAGCTGCGGCTTCATTTACACAGAACCTCATTGGTCCCACATGTTGCTAACAGCAAACTGAATGTAATCACACGGTGACATCAGTTGCAGAAAAACAATAGTTTAGGGTTATAGGGCCTCTAATGCTACACTCACAGTGGGCTCGGAAACACTATTTAATATGTTCTAAACTTTCATGTTCAGGTGTTGCTACACAAGTTTTTCAGTCTGTATTTGGGCTCTACGAACAAAATGCACGGCAATTAAATGCATGTTGAAGGTTAAACCACCTGAACTTTGACCCCTCAGGGACTCTTTGGCAGTGATGTATGGGCAGCGTCCTGACAAAACACAGAATAGCCAACCATTTGAAAATGGATAACGAAGGAAAATTAATAATTGTGATTTTGACAGTGCTGTTGTTAGCCACTAATGCTATGATGCTTGCTTGTTAGCTGCTAATGTTAAGGTGCTAATTAGCTGTTCTGTGTGTCCTGTGTGATCACGGACCGGTCTTTAAGACACGGCAGATAAATACAACAAGATGAATTCATAGTTCATTCATAAAAACTGTATTTTCTAAATAACAAAATTTAATCCACTGTTTTAGCAGCGTCTGTGTAGCATAACAGAGTCTGTGTTACACTAAAAACTGTGACCTGTCAGATGTTGTGCTCGATCCTCCTTAATTTTAATAATGATATATAATGACAATAACCCCAAAACATTTGACTGTTTGCAGGCGTTTTTTGTTATGATTTGTAATAAAATGTGATCACCTGGAGGCAGAATTAGGAAAAAACTGAATATTTCAAAAAAGTAACATGTCTAAGGTATTTCTGTGTAAAACAGTGTTAATATGTTTAGCCAGTAGATTTTTTTTTATCAACCGGACAATTTGGCCAGTGTTTCAAAAATAAAATTTCAGTCCCTGTGTGGAGGTATTTTAGTGATTTAAAATCTGACAAAAAGGAGAGTAACGTGAACTGTAAATTACGCAGAAGACATGTTTCTTCTAAAACTGGAAATCCCATCAACCTTTTTATCACCTGAAGCAGTTCCACCAAACATGTTCAATCTCAGACTGAAATAAAGCAGAATTCTCCAGAAAAACGTTCAAACGTTCAAAAAAAGTTCAGACTTTCACAGCAGCAACAGTCTAAACTACCAGAAGAAATTCACAGAATTTCATTTTAGCTCCTAGATTATTCACAGGATGTTGATAAAAATGTTTATTAATTTGATGTTTGTTCTGTAAAACTGGAAAACACTAGAATTGATTTGTAGAATTACTGCTTTGCTTTTAAATGGAACTGATCAAACAGTTTAGTTTTCTGTTTTAGTCATGTTTTCTTTTGAATCTTAAAGCTTTTGCTTTAATGTTCAGTTTAGTTTGTAATATTGATGATCGGAGTGGGATTTTAAGAGACTGGTCCCCTGGACTTCTTCCAAAGAGGCTTGGTGATACTTGGCCAAGATAACATCTAGCAACAGATTGAAATGGGTTCTGTTGAAACAACAGTCATTTGACCTTCCCCTTCTTGCATGCGTTTATGTCAATAGAATCTATGAAAGTTTTAGGGTTCTAATGACTCTAAAGTCTATTAGTCCAAAAGACACAATGTGGTGATGGAAGATGCTCAGGAAAATCAGATAGTGATCTACCTCTTGTCTTGTCTGGGGCATGGGGGTGTGCCGGTCTGGCCCCAGCAGTGATCTCTTTATGGCGGCAGTGTTATATTACACAAAAATTACAGTGACCCTGACTTGAACCTCTCAAAGCACAGTCATTTTTACACACTGACTCAAAGAACCTTTTGGATTTTATTTGAAAAGAAAACACTTCTGGATGTAATGAGAACCATGACCAGGAAGATCCCTGCGAGTGCAGTCATGAATGTTATTGATGCATCACCAAAACACCAAAAGTTCTTGTTCTTTGTGTCTGTAATTTGTCCAACCACAGCAGTTACACATTTATTTCACCACAAGAATCTCTGTGTTCAAACCAAATGTGAAATCATAAAACCGTCACATTTTCCCTCCATTCTCACCAGATTTCCTTCAAACACACTGATGTGATTCAACCCTTTATGGTTGGATGTTATTGCATGTAACGCATTGATCGGCTCACCGTGTGACCGCGTCGTGCTGCCCTGCTTCAATGAGATGAGAGAAGTACTCCTGGACAACAGCGGTGGTCAGGTGTTTCTTCAGGTAAGGGAAGAACAGAGGATGACGGGCTACGACCCCTACAGACAGGAACACAGGTTCATCCGTCATGAGGAGCTTGAGAAATCAAGACGATCCTTTTAACCCCCTCAAGACCGGAGACGCGCCCAGCAACAGCAAATAAAACATGGTTTTTAAAAGCAGATCAGTGCAAAGCTTTTACAACGGAGTGTTTTAGCGCAAAGCTGCTTTTCTCAGCCGCAGAATCCACTGGGATTACGTTAATTATGCAAACCGTCAAACATTTATCGCAATTTCAACAACCTCAACGCTGGAGCTACACCAGCTTTGTCCCCCCCGTTGTTAAAGGGTTAAACCATTACCGTGACTAACTAACCCTTTAAAGCTACGTTTACATCGCCCTTGGAAAAGCACGTTCAAGCAACCGCTTCCGATGGAATTCTGTTAACGTGCATTTTGGGCTTCCATATACAAAACTCCGGCATTCACACGGAGCACCACAACTTTTTGCGACTGTTTTTAGGCTTTTTGTACAAAACGTGTGGCCAATGAACGAGCATTGCTGGCTAAACCAGGTCAAACTCTGACCAATCAGGGACTTGTATTCAGCTTTGCGACTTATTAACTTTACGCTTGTAAAGAGCTGCATCATGGCCCAAAGCTGCTTTTCTCTGCATCCGAATCAGCTGATTTATGTCGTGTAAATTGTGGTTGAAGAGTTCCGGTAGAACGTCAACACTGGCGCTAAAGCTCTGGCGTTATAGGGTTAAAAAAAAGCAGATACTCAGCCTGCAGGCAGGCTCCACCAATAATCCTAAAACGGCCCTCAGCTGACAGTAAACGTGTTTAGATCCTTTAATACCATTCCAAAATCCTGATTGAAGAATACAAATATGTCAACTTTTCCTTGTGGTTCAGTAAGTTGAGTTTTGGCTCATCTCCACAGATCTTTAGAATGGTATTTTGAAAAAGCAAATGGAAGTTTGTGAGAACAAAGACTTTAGCAGAAACATCAATATGTCGTAGTTTATTCCTTTTTAATGACTGTTTATGAATCAAACTGTTTGCCTGAAAAAGGCGTTTAAAGGTTTGTGAAATGCCAACAGAGACGTTCACAGTCCACTAGAACTTTCACCAGAACGTCTTCTAGGTCTAAAACCTTTTTCTGGTCCGTTTGCTTCAGCTCGGCCTGGTTCTGATGGAGTTAAGTCTGAATCCGTGCTGCCGGTCTCGTTCTCACCAATGTTAGCAGAGTCTCCTTTGTCGCCGCTTCTGGTGAACGCCAGGTCCTCCAGTCGGTAGTTGTGTGGTCCGCTGGGCAGCTCTGAACAGAAAACAAGAAAAAAGAAGGTATTTGGCTCAACAAAGCCTGTTAAAGTCCTGGTTTCTTTTCTCTGGCCGGTTTTGTTTGAATGCAGGCTTCAGTTCAGGTTTCAGCCCCTCACACGGTTAGTTCAGACCCTCAAAGGAGGTTTGTGTCCCAACAAACTCTGAAAAGACTTTAAAGGCCTTTTAAGGGGTTTGGAAATCCCAGCAAACAACATTTGTTTTCCTTCAGTCCTCAAAGAGTTAAGCGGGGGGTCTTTATAGACTGAAGGTGTGTCAGGGGTCAGGAAATGGGCTCAGTGGTCAATATTCTTGTCAAACACCCACCATGGACAGCGTGTCATGTTCAACCCCTCCTCCTGAACATCTATTGGTAAACAGACCAGGAATAAATCCTCATTAAAAAGATCTTTTATTCCTTTGAGTCTTTTCAGCTCCAGGTTGATCAGACTGACGAATCCAGAGCATCGTCTGGTTAACAGAGTGAAGAAGAAATGTTACAACCAGAGCCGTCTCAATGGGCTTCACACGGTATTTAAGCAAAAAGCCTAAAGTCAGTCATAAGAATAGAAACAACAGCTGGTTGCTAAACTCAAGCTAAACCGAGCTAAACCTGCATCCCTGCACTCAGACCTCTTTCTCTGTGAGGAAAAACTCTTTAAACAGACATGTCTGTGGTTACAGCCATTGTTTTAGACGGAGATCTTCTTTATTGACTTTACACTGAACCATTCTTTTATCTTTGACATCTTTTGAGACCACAGGTTTAAGACCTGGTTACCGCTTTACAGAGTCAACCAGAGTCTAAATGAAACATTAGAACCAATTTCATGACATTTTGTTCTGAATCGACTTCATAAAAGCACCTTTATGTGTGGTAGTTATGGGAACTTCCTGTAGAACCTTACAGACCTCGGCAGTCTGGCTGAGCATCAAACCCTTCATGTGTATTGATAACTCTGACGTGTCATTGATCACCTGTGTCAAGTACGTCGTCTGCTGAGGTGGGAGGGGCTTCCTCTTTCACAGGCGTGTCTGGTTCTGTCTCTGTAAGTGACTCCACCAGCTTTCCATCCAGGTGGATGTCCACCTTAAACACAGCAAGGTCTTTAGTTTGGTCACCTTTAGACTGAATTATTTCCTAAGGAAATCATTTTTGACAAAGTGATTTTAAACAAATGGAAAACACAAACTGAGAGGCGTGCGGGTTTGGGTTTGGCTCAAACTGACCGTCAGCTCAGATTTGGGCTGTAAGAAGAAAAACGGCATGAGAACAGGAGACCTGTTGGGCATAAAACCAGGCATGGAGGTTAATGGAGGACTTTTACAGGCCTTTTTTACGGTTCTGGGTTTGCACTTTGAACTCACACTCTGGGTCGTCCTCCAACAATGCCGGTGAGCCCAGGAGCTAAACAACAGAGCAGAGAAGACAGCTTCAGCTCTGACGCTCTGTAACTGCATGACTCTGCAGGAGTCTCACGGAGTTCAGTAAAAGATGAAGCCGTCTCTAAAAACCAAAGCATAGTTCAGGAGGTCAAAGCCCCAGTTATCTGCTGCCGGTGAGGGGAGACGCCGCTGCAGCATGAATCCAGAGCGGCTAACATCAGAGGAACAGAGTTCATCTTTGTGTGCCTGCTGATCCCCACTGGAGTAAAGAACCAAACTAACACCAAACATAATCCATTCATTCCTCCACTTCAGCTGTAGAAGAAGAACACGGAGGACTTTTGATTCATTCAATCCTGGGGGAATCTTCTGGAACAACCTCCAAACTATTGGCATTGACCCTTCACGGGTCGACTCAGTGACCTTCCCGATGGAGACTTTTACATCCGAGTTCATATTAGCTTCAGATTAGATTCACCAGATTTAAAACTGCTTTGACATTTCACACCAAGACCCCTGACGCCGTGGTGGACCTGCAGTGGTAACGGGTAGTGAGAGTCCAGTGTAAACACCGTATGCTATAAGCGCATCACGGAATGCCCGTTTACTGCCTTCTTGAACGTGCATCACATGCCTGGCGTTGCACAGCATTAGTCACATGCGCCCGTACGGCGAGCTATGGCTTTCTGCGCCGTAAAAAACACAAAATCTCTGCAAGTATTACTGTCTGGTTTAAACATCTTATTACACTGGATGTAGGACTAAACAAAACAGCTAACAACGGATAATGTCAGTTATCCATCCGTAAAAGCAGATACACATGTCATTAGCTTTACGAATACTTCACGACACACGTACCACACACCACACAATGGTACGTTCCATTTTCATCACTTGAGGTTGAGCCTAAAGAGAACTGCAGGAAACTCCTGCGCTCCTCTTAAGATGCGGCTCCTCCTCTCTACCACAATCCCCGGACCCGGGAAACCCAAAAACCTGCAGAACCCGCACGCATCCACCCCCGTACCGTTCATGTGACACAGGCCTTAGGCGAGTTAGTGAACCAGAGACAGGAATATAAACTACAGACGGAACAAACCACAGAATGAGAAGAAAATCATGATGCAACTTCACCAAGACAACCAGGGAAAATGAGCTTCTGAGGAATCATCTGACTGAGGAGAAAACGTCTCTACACAGAATGAAATTCATTTTAGATAAAGATGACCAGTCTTTCAAAACAAAGGTCACACAGAGGTCATCTCCCAGTTTGGACGGTTGTTAACCAACAGACGATGGGGAAATCTACGCTACAGACTTAAAACCACAAAGGCTCATTACTGCTGATCCTCAGCTCATCATAAAGGCGCCTCTGTGCAGAGACGGCTCGTGGCGCTCAGAGCCGACGGCGTGTCATACCCATGCCGGTTCCCGCTGACGCGATTTCTCTGGAGAAGAGTTCCAGAGCTTTCTTCTGCTTGTGGTGGACGGACATCCAGATCACCGCCTCCCTGGATTCCTGCAAGCAGAGGAAACTGCTGGAGATCTGCTTCCATGCGGGGGCTAGAGGGGGCAGAAGTCCCAAAATCCTGCATGTCTGCACAGAGCAGACATAACCGGATCGTTTTCTTCTGTCTGACTCCTATTGTTTAGACTGTTTTATTTTGAAATATCTTCTATAAATAGTCGACAAGAACAATGAACTAAATATATTCTGTTTGTTTTTCATTTCAATACTGAGCTACAAATCCAACAAACTTTGGTTTAATCAACAAAGAACTTTAATCCTAAAACTCTATTTTTCTCAGAAACATCTGTTCACAAACTGAAAGTCAAATTTTTAAAATATGGAAAAGTTGATCTTAAAATGATGAGTGAAGAACTCGTTCCTTGAAAACTGTCATTTTAGTTTAAAACCGATTAATAGAAAAGATGTTTTTGCCTGAAATAAAACTCAATATATTGTTACAAATGAAACCCGATGTATTGATTTGATCAATTGTTTATGTCTATTCTAACTGCAGATAGATTTTTCAAACGAGGATGAACCAAATGAACGTCTGGCTGCGGTCAAACCACAGAAATTCCTGTGGTGGATTTTTACTAAACCTGAGTGGATGGATGCATTTACTACTTTTAAACCATCTATGCACCGCGTTCATGAATCTGTTCTTGAATCTGCTGCAAGAACAAATAAAAACACTGACTCCACGTTGGGTTGATTCCTTCACCGCACAAACAAGTTCGATGATGCAGACCAGCAGATCATAGATCAGACCTGCGTCTGAACGCAGCCTGGAACGCCATAACTGATGGACCGGTGAGTTTAATCTGCACCAAATGAGACAGAACTGTTCTAGAATGAAGAGGCTGTGAAGCAGAACCTGTGAACTAAAACTGCACCAAAACACAGACTTTAGAAACCAGATCGGACTCAGAGATCAGCTGACCAGAGCACATGACATCACAACAAACCCAAAGGTAGAGCAACCAACTGGACACACCTACTGGTGTCGGACAAAAGTCTTCAAATCAATCCACACTGTCACCTTGAAGGCTAAGGTTTCAGATCCAAACTTTTCTGGTATTTTTTAGGCAAAAACATCTTTTTGAATCAGAACTCTGTTGTTTTAAATAAAGTTGTGTTCAAATCACCGGTGCTGTGCTTCCTTCAGTGTGAAGGCGCTGCTGGTTGTGAGGCTGTGACCTGTAGACCTGCAGGGCGTTGGCTGCGGCCCGTCGGCGTGTGCGTTACCTTGTGACGAGCGTTGTGGCCGTACGTGTCCTCCGCTCCCAGGATCTGGATGTTGACGGCGCTGAAGTCGTCCAGACTCAGCTGCTGGAACAGACGTCTCGTCCTGCAGTGGAGAGGTGGACCTTCATGGCTTTGATCCGTTAACCGGGCTCCCACTGCTCATGAAACTGCCGTTCTTCTCACCGTTTGATGAGACTGTCTGCCGTGCGCCTGGCCTTCTCCGCCGCCCTCGGACCTCCGACGGGACAGACCGCTGTGGCCCTGAATCCATCCAGGTAAGTGGCGCACACCTGTTCAACAGGACGGAAACATCAGAGCCGCGTCAAAAGGAGAAGAACCCGAGAAGAAGAGGTTCACCTTGTAGTGGTGTGGTGGAGGGAACCCTCTGGCCCCGCGGACGCCGACGGCTCCTCCTTCTGCCCCTGAACAAACACAGGGATCATCAACCAAACCGAGAAAAGTGGCTCACATGAACATCCACAGACTAAAAACTGCTTTTATTGTCAAAGAACCGGTTGAGGTCAGACTTTAACCGTCCAGAACCTTCTCTCAGCTTTGGACCAAGTCTTCCTCATCCTCTTACAGATGAAAGTTGTAGTTTTATGGGTTACATTTGTGTAAAAATCATCTTAAACTATCAGCCGCGGCCTTTCCAAACATCATTCTCGTTTCTCACTGCAAACCATTTGATTCTTGCAAAGACGTCAGATCTTGTTTTCAGACATTCTAGATAGTTTGGGTTTGAAGGTTTGTAGTTGTTGTAACTTCTCTGTGCTCTACACCTGTCAAAGCTTTTCTCCAAACCAGATTTTTAGTCTCTTTGAAAGCTGGGATCTAGAACTAAGGACAGAGGTTTTCGAAATCCTTTTGCTCCAAACTCTTAATAGAAAAACTTGATTTCAGACCCAAAAAAGCTCAACTTTCATTGTAACTTTTAGCTTAATTTTTAAGGATGTCATGTAGTGTTCAATGACTTTTCACTATTTTAACCTGTTTTTAGGTCTTTTTTCAAGCAGCTTGTGTTCTATGAATGATGAGAAAAAGTGCTCTAGAAATTTGATTGAAATAATTAAAAATTTTAAGAATTAAATGTTTGTTAGAACAAACAGAGCTCCATCATTGATCCCTGAGGAACACCGTGGCTCTTCCTGTTTGGACAACATTTATTTTTACTGAAATCATGAAAATCATTGAGGAATTGAAAAACAGCAACAGAAAAACTTCTGTTTAACTGAATTTTGTACTTAAATTAAATAAAAAGTTACGTTCATTTCAGTTCAGCTCCTAAATCAAAGAAAGGTTTTGTTCTAACTTTGTTTTAGTTTGAGGTAAACAGACTTGAATCTTTCTCTGTTTCCTCCTTCATCCTCTCGACTCTCAGAGCAGAAAAACGATGGAGTGGTTTTGGCCCCGTCCCCTCCTGACACCATCCGTTACCTCGCCGTACGTGCTGCAAACGCCGCGCCGGGCTCCTTCACCTCTGCGTGAACCGGACCCAGAGCTCATGTTTGGCTGGGTTTCCCGTCTGGCTGGGTTCAAAGATAAACTGCTGAGTGCTGAGTCGGGTCGGGCGGCGGTCAGAGCGGACTCCGGAGTTCAACCGGACTCAATTAGAAGAAAATATTTACATTTTTAGCAACAGCTCGCAAAGTTCACATTCACGGGTGTCGTCAGGTTTCTGCGCGTTCATCTCTGGGTAAGAACTCTGTTTCCTGAGTTGGATAAACTGTTTATTGGAGCCTGAAGGTTTTCAGAAGCGTGTCGGTTTACAAGTAAAAACATCTAAAGCCAAGAATTTACCAAAACTGAAAACACCACAAAACAAACAACAACAAACCTTTCCTCACAAACTCACCTGCATTCTACAGGCTGAAACATAAAAACTTGAGTCCATCGGTCCTGCTTTCAGAGCCGAGGTCACTAAAGTAAATGTGTCTGGTGTTGCTCATTGTCTTGAATGAAATGTCTGAAAACATTGTCAGTTCTGGAGGGATCAGATGTGTGTTCACAGGACGACAGCAGAACCAGATGTTGCTGCACATCCATCTGAGAAGGTTTGGAGAAGACGTTTCAACATTTAACTAAAGGAACCTGATTTATTATGACGTTACAGCAAAGGTGAAGCAGAGATGAAGGGCACGCCGGCCCTCCCCTTCAGATGCAGCCGCTCCTCTCTATGACCCTCCACAGACCCGGACAACCCCGGAACCCGCAGAACCCGTCCGGGTCATGTGACTGAGGTTTTAAACGCTTTTTAATTACAGTTAAAAAAAAAACAACAACAACAACAAAGTCACCATGAATAAAGCCAAATGAGGACACTAAGTTAACCTCTGACAACAGCAGTCATCCTTTCTATTCAGTCTTCTTCTAGCAGAACAGTTCTACTGGTCCATTTGGGCCTACATGACAGCTGGTTCTGTGACAAACGTCATTTCACTGGTTTTTACATGACAGAACTGTCTGTGTGTGAACATGTAGGGGTTTTATAAAGGTTTCCCGGCATTTTTCTGTCCTATTTAAAAAAAAAAAAAAAACGGTTCCCTGTGGTTCTGAAATCTGGTGCAGTTTTTGGAAAACAGCTATTAAATGTAATAAGAACATGTTGTTCTGTGTCAAACTGTGTTCTGAAGAGCAACTGAAAGCTCCAGATGAACACAAATGATGAGCTTAACTGGGCTGAGGAGAATAAACTGTTTATTAGGGCCCCTGACCCAGTGGGAACAGAGCAGGAGGTGTCACCGCGCAGATCTGCACCAGAGTCAGCAACAGGTTTGAAGAGTGGTGTGAAATATTTGGGATGTTTCCAGAGTTTATACACAACACAAGTGATTTGTGGTGTTATTTACTCTAACCGCGATGGGAGGACAGAATCTGGAGACTCTGGGAACGTTCCACGTTGTGGATTCATGAATCCAGAAGTGGAATTAATTACCGGTTGGAGCAGAAACGAGGCGTCTTATCAGAGAGGAGCAGTTCAGCGGCGGGTCAGAGGACGCTCTCAGGGGGTTGTATGGAGGTCAGAAGCTCTCGATGGGTTCAGGCCGGGACACATGTTTAGTTTTATGAAGCAGCCAGTAGCAGCTGATGATCAGCTTCATGGAGGTTCAGAGGACGGTGACGGGTTCAGTCCAGGGTCAAAACCCAGCTCCACATGCGTTTGTTTAAGGTAGCACCCTGACAAAGTTATGAAAGCTTCAGATTCACGGCGCTGAGTGTGTGGGACGGTACCGGATACTTCCTGGAGGACCACCTGGCTGAAGTCGCAGGTGACATCAGGCAGCAGGTACCGCCGCGGGTCGCCAATCTCGTACACCAGCTGCTCCGCCACCGTTCCAAAAGAGACCAGGCCGCCGGTTTTTGGAGGTTTGGAGAGAATGAAGGAGCCGTCGGGCGAACACTCAACCACTGGGAAGCCCATCACGTCCCTGAGGGAGGAGCACAGCTCACCTGAGACGTCAGCTAAAGCTCACCTCAGCAAATTCATTCATTCTCAGAAGCTGCTTTGATAAAACTGTGGGAGCAGCATCATGGTATGGGCTACCATTATTACGACAATCCTCAAATTGGGCTTGTGGAGGAGATATTATGGTCTGGGCCAGCTCCCCAGGTTTAAGCCCAACCCCTTTTTCCTGCTGACTCCTCCTCCTTTTAGAGCCTCATTCATTTTACAGAAGGACAGAAACAAAGACTTTCCGTGTGACTAAAACCCACCAGTCAGGAACTTTGTGCCAGTCGGTGAAGATGCCTCCTGTGCTCTGGGCGCCACACTCGATCAGGTGACCTGCCAGACTGAGACAACAGCAACAGCTACAACAACTGCTGTTAGAATCCCATCATCCTCTGAGCTTGAACGGCTTTCTACATGTACACACGTGGTCCAATAGAAAAACATGGTAAAAAATCCTTCATGCAGCAGCTGACAACGAGAAGGAGGCTCAGAAAAATATGAAAATATATATATTTTTTTATTCTATCATTAAAAACATGTTTTTATTGAAATGTCAGTTAGATTTAAAAAATACACAAAGTCAAAGACCTATTTTAGCAGCTAAAGTGTCCAGAAGAAAGCGTAACATACATTAAGAGTCAACATCTGAAATTTGAACATTTCAGAGTTTTAAGAAGTGAGAAAGTTCTTTATCAATAATGTATTCTCATAATTTCAGAACATTAAATAAAGCGATCAAATAAAGCTATTAGCCCTGAAGCCCAACATTATTTTATACAAAAAGAATTTCTTTTTTTATTTTATTCTATGTTTTCTTTAAACTGAAAACACTGAAGAGGGTGTACCACAGGGTTCTGTACTTGTGTCCATACTTTAATGTTAGAATATTTCCTTATATAAAGCACATTTCTAGTAGTTTGTGTTTCTACAAACACTACGGGTCAAACGTTCCAGAACAGTCAGTTGACAGTTGTTTTTGGTCAGGTTGGAGGTTGAACATCCCGTACAGCACTTTGTAAAAAGCGCACAACTGTCAGAATTTATCCAGAATTTACATTCTAGAAATATTAGAATGAAACTAAAAGGTTATTTTCAAGTAAAAAAGAAAGCCGAGTTGGCTGGAAGTTCGTCCGACAAGAACAACCAGAAACAGAAATCCAAGTTCTGCCAGAACAGCCTGAAGACAAAGAACCGGACGGTGAACTTCAACACATGGACTGGTCAGAACAGTCTCCAGACATGAGTCTCACTGATCTGGTTCCGATGAACTGGACCGAAGAGTCAAGAACCAAAGATTTATGGAAACTTCTACAAAATATTTCAGACAAAACTTTGCTTCCTGGGTTTCTTAGGAACTGCAGTTATTTGACCAACAGAAAGAGTTGGTTTTCTTTTTAAAAAAGGGCCATGCAGCTTCTGAACCCACTCATGTCCAACTGTTTGCTGTTCTGCCCCATCCTGACTGAGATGACCGAGCTCTGACGTCAACACGTTTAAGAGGAAGACCTCGGTAAACTGGAGCAACGTGTTTGTACCTTCCTGCTGCCAGAAGATCATAGTCGCTTCTTCTCCACCCAAACTGAAAGAAAAGACAAAAACGTCTCTTAACTTCTCATCTGATGGTCGCTTGTTTCCTGATCCGCTCTGATCCAGGATACAAGCTGAGAAAACTGACAGAAACTCCTTTGTTTATGAAGACCAGATGTTTGCAGCTGCTGCAGGTCTGGACTGCAGTCTGAACGGACCGGCTTCAGCTCAGAGCCAACAGTCCACGACTCGGTAAATTCTGACCGACGTTTCAGAAACTCTTCATGAGAAGAAACAAGGACCGAAAAGGAGAAACCTTGTGATCATCTCTGGACTGTCTCTGAAACTCTGAGGGATTTTTGACCAGAACTACATCCTGGTTCATTTCAGACCTTTGAACACGAAGACAAAACTAAACAAGTGACGCTTAGGAAAGACTAAACAAACATCGCAGGAACAACTCTAGTGGATCAGGTTCTATAGGACACAAACCATCTGTTTTTGTGTTGCAAAACATTCAGGATGTTTACTCTCATTATGAGACATAATTAACGTTTTCCAAAGATCTTGGACATAATCAAACAAACAAACACATAAATACATAAATAGGTTCCAGGGACAGACGAACTGACAGGTTTGAGGTTGTCAGCGGCTGTGCGTTTCATGCATTGTCCTGCAGGAGGCGCTATGGCTTTAATAGCAGGAGGAAGCTGCTCCTCAGTCTGATGCTGCTGGACCTTCTTCCTGACGGCAATGAGATAAAAGTGGATTCTTGTGATATAAACGGAGTCCAGATCCAGATCGTTTGCTAACAAAGAAAAACCTTCCTGGTGACTCATTCTGACCCGGAGTAATAAAACAATAAATACTAAATCCTTCTTAAATTTACCACAATACATGTTGCACACACGGGTACGCAGAAGGGATGCAACCGTTCACTTTCTACACAATTCAGCTCAATCACATAACACACGGTTTGGGTTTATAGTGAGAATTGTGGCGTCCCTAAAAACCACAAAGACTTTCTCTCCGTTTATTAACCCCTTAACGTTTAGAAAGAGGCGCCATCAGCTTTCTCTACCGCCGTATGTCAGACCTGAGAAAGCCTTTCAGACAAGAGGAGGACAGGTTGCCCTGGAAACATAGACTTGGACCAATCGCTGCTTACTCCGACACGCCGGCGTCCGTACTGTGAAAAAATGTGGACTGAGTGAATTTTCTTTAGACGACATCCCTCAGTCCAGTTCTCAGGAACCGTCAATGGTTTTACGATGCACTTATGCGTTTTATCTGTGCTAGCTTGTAGCGATCCGGCTAATAATGGGAAATGCTGAGTAATTCTAAGGATGGACTCCTAAATACCATGACTCAGCAAACTTTTCTGCTCACTTGATCGAAACAAAGACTCGTTTAGACCAAACATTCAGGTTACGGCTGAAGTGAAGGGATGGATCTTCTGGTGACATCCAGGCAAACCTACAGCGTGCATGAGTGGCCCCAGCGCCACGGCGCTGTCCACGCAGCGTCCCGTCACCACCACATCTGCGCCGAGATCCAGGCAGCGGCGGATGGGCTCAGCCCTGCACACAAAAACACGCGTCAGCTGCAGTCTGGGCTGCAGACGGACTCTGCGCTCGGCCGTCTTACCCCAGGTAAGCGTTCATGCTGTGCAGCGTCCGTGGCAACGGCTGCACGCCTTCGCCGTCAGCCATCTTGACTTCAGACATCCTGCCCCTCTGAGGAAGGAGCACATGAAACCACCAGGAACGAACGCATGTCAAAACCTGCACTCAGCAATGAAAGATGATGTCACACCCGCGGCATGAGGTCATCGCCCGTCACCACAGCAACTTTAAGGTCAAGCCCCGCCTTTTTGATGACCTCCTGTATGGCCTCGGCGCAGGCCAGGGGGTTCACCCCCCCTGCGTTACTGACAACACGGATACCTAACAGGGAGAAAAGAGCGCTGTCAACCGTTACCATGGAAACAAGACAAGGGCGACCACTCTGCAGGCACAGGCTCACCTTTCCTGTGGATGTCGTTGATGAACGGTGCCAGAGCGGCGTGGACAAAGTCTGGAGCGTAGCCCAGGTTCTGCAGGAGGACAGTTGACAGACAGGCTTTAGACGCCCTCTGCTGGTAGAGATAAGCTCTGCTGCACAGAGACCTGCGACAGTGCCTCAGGAAACGCTTCCAAAACTAACTATACCACTGGATTACAGTTTATACCACTGGATTGTAGTTATTCCACTAGATTGTAGTTTATTCCACTGGATTATAGTTTATTCTGCTGGATTACAGTTTATCCCACTGGATTACAGTTTATTCCACTAGATTATAGTTTATTCCACTGGATTATAGTTTATTCCGGTGGATTACAGTTTATACCAATGGATTACAGTTTATACCACTGGATTATAGTTGATACCACTGGGTTATAGTTTATTCCACTGGATTACAGTTTATTCCACTAGATTACAGTATATTCCACTGGATTATAGTTTATTCCGCTGGATTACAGTTTATACCACTAGATTACAGTTTATACCACTAGATTACAGTTTATACCACTGGATTATAGTTAATACCACTGGGTTATAGTTTATTCCACTGGATTATAGTTTATTCCACTGGATTACAGTTTATTCCACTAGATTATAGTATATTCCACTGGATTATAGTTTATTCCACTGGATTATAGTTTATTGCGCTGGATTACAGTTTATACCACTGGGTTACAGTTGATACCACTGGGTTATAGTTGATACCACTGGGTTATAGTTGATACCACTGGGTTATAGTTGATACCACTGGGTTATAGTTTATTCCACTGGATTACAGTTTATACCACTGGATTATAGTTTATATCACTGGATTACAGTTTATTCCACTAGATTATAGTTTATTCCACTGGATTACAGTTTATTCCACTAGATTACAGTTTATCCCACTGGATTATAGTTTATTCCACTGGATTACAGTTTATTCCACTAGATTATAGTTTATTCCACTAGATTATAGTTTATTCCGCTGGATTACAGTTTATACCACTGGATTACAGTTTATACCACTGGAATTATAGTTGATACCACTGGGTTATAGTTTTTTCCACTGGGTTATAGTTTATTCCACTAGATTACAGTTTATTCCGCTGGATTACAGTTTATACCACTGGATTACAGTTTATTACACTAGATTATAGTTTATTCCACTGGATTATAGTTTATTGCGCTGGATTACAGTTTATACCATTGGATTACAGTTTATTACACTAGATTATAGTTTATTCCACTGGATTATAGTTTATTCCACTGGATTACAGTTTATACCACTGGATTACAGTTTTTTCCACTAGATTATAGTTTATTCCACTGGATTATAGTTTATACCACTGGATTACAGTTTATATCACTGGATTATAGTTTATACCACTGGATTATAGTTTATACCACTGGATTACAGTTTATATCACTGGATTATAGTTGATACCACTGGATTACAGTTTCTATCACTGGATTATAGTTTATACCACTGGATTATAGTTTATACTTCTGGATTTATAGTTTATACCACTGGATTACATTTTATACCACTGGATTATAGTTTATATCACTGGATTATAGTTTATACCACTGGATTATAGTTTATACCTCTGGGTTATAGTTTATACTTCTGGGTTATAGTTTATACTTCTGGGTTATAGTTTATTCCACTGGATTACAGTTTATACCACTGGATTACAGTTTATACCACTGGATTACAGTTTATACCACTGGGTTATAGTTTATTCCACTGGATTAGAGTTTATATCGCTGGGTTTTACTTTAAATCAGAACTCTGAAGCATAAAAATGCAACAAATATTTAAGAAAAAGACTTCAAGAATTACCAAAGTGAAAGTTTAATTTAAAAATCAGAAGACAAACAGAGTGTGTATTTTCTCCCCATTGAGTGGACTCACAGGCGCCTTGGTTCTGGCGGCAGTGAGTAGAGACATGGTGATCTCACTAAGGTAGTCAAAGACCAGGAAGTCCAGCCTCCCGCCGAAGATCAGCTGAGGCACTGAAACACACACGTGCACACATAGACACACACACACACATGCACATTTAAACACACATACACGTGCACACTCCTGAGCAGTGATGGACTGATCTCCTCTGTTCTGACTGAGCTGCTTTCATTTCAGCAAATCAGGTTTGATTAAATATTGACATACCAAAGCTCTGATGACGTCCGTCTAAACTTTTGAGGATCCGTTTGTGGACAAAAACCCAAAGTTATGTTTATTGTTTGATTATTTCATTTTCGTTTTTTTTTTTTTTTTACTTGTATTTCCATTTTCAACAGTAATTACGAATGATGGTGTTCTACACTTGCCATTCAGTTGTGCTGTTCTTTGCATTTCACTTTTATACCATTATATATTGTATTGTATGTTTCCAATATTTTAAAACAAATTATTTAAGAAATATTCAAATTAGACCAAATATATTAAAGCTGTTCCTCCATAAAAACACAAAACATAAAAAATGTCAAAATATTTTAATAAAAAAACGTTTTTTGTAAATATTTAAAGGTACTGAGAAGTTTCAAACATTTTGTTTTATTTAAAAAGTACTATTTTCTAAAGGAACCTCATACCCAGGCGCGCATGCGCACTGACATACAAACGCTCGTGCCCATATTTTTGTTTTGGTTTTTGGTGTTCTTACGGGTGTTTTTGCGGGTGTTATTACGGGTGTTTTTGCGGGTGTTGTGGCGGGTGTTATTGCGGGTGTCAGAAAATATCAGGAATTAATGTAAAGATTAGATGTTCTGCAGCTGATGGACCTTAACAGGTAAGAAGTGCAAACCGGACCGAACTTCCGGATCCAAAAACCAACGCCGGTACCTGAGGTGGCTGTGTCCCCCCAGAACCCGGAGGCGCAGCCGATCCGGACCGTCCCTGTCCGTGCAGTACCGGAACAGTCTCTGTGTGAGTCCGTCTGAGTGGGCGGAACCGATGCCGAACTCCGGTGTAAAAAGTTCGTTTTCAGGGTCCAAATGAGGCGGTTTCCTGCGCGGACGCCGCGTGACTCCCGCCTGCCTGCGGGGCGCGCGGCCCGCAGCAGCTGCGTGAGGCTAGACATCTTTCATTTAAGGGAGAAAAGATGAAAACTGGGAAAGTTCAAGGTGCGTCTGTGCACCCACAAATACAGTCCGACGGGAAACGTCGCGCGATCGTTCCGGACCCCGACCTCATATTAAAATACTGTAATAAAATAATATGAATCAAATAAAAAGAACCAAAATGTATAATAATATTATTCATTTGAAGTATTATGACCCTCATCTTTTACAAGATAATTATGTTTAAAGATGAAGTGAGACAAACTGTACATTTTTAGCTTTGTGTTTAGGTTAAACTATTGTAGCTGATAATCAGGTAACAAGAATGACTCAGTTTTATTCCTCTAGTGATTCACAAAGACTTAATTTCACTGAGAATCTCTCCAGATGCTCTCCGATTAGTTTCAGGAGGCGCAAAAACTTCTCAAGTGGTTCTTCATTGTTAATTATTTGAATAAAAGTTAAGATAATCAATAAAGACAAATATTTTGCATTTTACCCACAAAAGAAAAAAAATCCTCAGGACAAGTTCTGTTAAAAAAAAAAAATATATATATATATATATATATATATATATATATATATATATATATATATATATATATATATATATATATATATATATACATATATATATATTTTTTTTATATTAAATATATATTTAGATACGTTTGGCTCTCATTGACCCCCAATCAAATTGGATCAAATAAATAATTTTAGAACAAAATACAAATGTATTCCTGCTATAAGTGATGTGTATGAAATAAATACAACTGCTTCTTCAGTTTCTTTTGGAGTCACAGGGTTGCTGGAGCCTATCCAAGCATAGGTTCAGCAAAGAGAGGGCTCAGCTTGGAGAGGTCACCAATCTATCGCAGAATCATGCCCACATCCGCACCTCATCATCAATTAACTGATGAAGCGGATTTTGACCTTTTGACCTTCTAACAGCAAGCCGACAGTGCCAGCCACTGCACCACTACGCTGCTCTGCGTCTTCTTTTGTCATGTAAAACATGTCACAGTAAACGCTGCAAGTGTGTTAGAAGGATTTGACTAAAAAAAATGAAACAGAAAATTTAGTTTCACATTTCTTTTCTTGAAACAGTGTTTTAACAAACAAATAAATTGTTTCTACTTCCTTTGTTACTGAACTAGAACAGCAACCAATTAACTTGTTACATGAACAATGCAGTACATGCAGTAACTCAACCCCTCCCACACGAACAAAACCAAAAACTCAGAGCACTTGTTGGACTACAGATGTAGTTAAGTGAAATGGTTAAACATAATGCGTTTCATTTGCATATGGTTCATAAAAATAATTGCACCTGAACCTTTCAAAACTGCATCCTAGACTGAATATTTGTTGTTTTTTTTGTAATCAGCTTTATAAGTTTGAGTCCATTTGAGCTTTTCTGTTACAGCAAAAGCAAAAGAATCATAAAGGGTGGATTCATGATGAATTCTTTACATAGACATACACCTGTCAAAAAAACACAAGTGAAAACCAACCAAACAATAATAATGGATTTGCATCATGCAAACAGCCTGCCCTGTCTGCCACTTCCAGCCATTTATTGACATTACTCTGAAAGGATGTCCTTAAAGACAAGCCGCTGACCGGCAAAATAAATACAGGTAAGAACAGTTTATTCTGAGACAAAAGGAAATGCTTTAGAATGTAAACAACGGTTTGCCGTGTAAAACAAGGTACTGTATGAAGGGTTATTGTTTAGCGATAACTTTTGGCCAATTGTTTGAAAACTTTGTAGATGTTGAAATGACCACGGGCTCCAAACAAAGTGGACAGAGGGGCTCTCTTCCCCATCTCATCATCACAGGCGTGCCTGAATGATGCTCCGTAGAACCACAGACTATAAGCATGAGTAGTGTCTAAAGGACGAGAAAACATCTGTTTAACCGTTTTTAATTTTAATTAAGCCGAGTTTTATACGACAAACAAAGAAAATTATAAAAAAAGAAATGCTTTTGGAACCTTTACAACTTCTGCCTTGCTTTATGTTGGGGAGAGTTCAGCCGAGATTTTGTGTTTTCTGATTGAAAGAAAAGGGATCCTGAAGCCACTGGGTTGTGAATTAGCATCTGCTGAGCAGCCCACTGACCCATCTTTTGAGGTAGTCCCAGTTTGTTTCCAATCAGACTGAGTTCCCATTCGCTCTGAGGTTTCTCAATATGAATACGATCCGTGTTCAGAGAGAAACAACTAAACACAAACGGTCGTCACCTCATGTAAACAGATTAGGAATGAGGCGAAAAAAAAGTTTCTTACATGCTTTTGTGTGTCTCGTTATGCGGCATGCGCCCGGCACTGCTGTGACGTCATCCTAAAAGCTACTTTGAAGTTCTTTAATAGAATTCTCTTAAAACACTGCCATCCAGAGTTAAAGGGTTAAAATAGTCTTTCAGGAGGCCTAACAACTCTCACGAGGGTTGTTTTGTCCCTTAAGTCAGAGTCAAGTTCATCTGAGTGTCTCACCATCCAACCCTCTTCAGAGCGAAGGCATGATTTTTCAAGTCTTCTGTGTAACATCCTGATGATATGCAGATGATACTTGTTTGTTTCTGTTAGATGGGAAACCACAAGTGAATGTGTTCCTGTGATTTAAAAAAAACAATAAAAGCTTTTGTCTTCTTTTTCAGGCTTGAAACCATAAAAAATGCAGGTCAACTCTTCCTCCCCCTTTTTCCAGACGTCTCCGCCCATTTGTTCATTGAACTCCTCCCTCTATCCTGTGCTTTTTTCATGCTTCAGTGAAAACACCTCCATCATTTTGGTCACCACCCTGACCTTCACCAACCTCCTCCTGAGCTTCCCTGTGTGTCCTGATCTTCTTGTTGGGTGTCAGACAGTGGAGGAACCCCTGCTCAGCTGCAGAACCAACCAGCCACACTGATGTGTTCACTTACTGCATGGCCGCTGTGGACAACAGCTATGCTTTAGGGCTTTTGTCTCAGTACTTTGCTATCCAGATCAGTCATGTGACCATAATGACTTTTGCTTATTACTGTGTCCTGTTTGCGAACTGCGGACAGACGTTGCTTCACTTCCTGACGTGTGTAGAGCGCTACCTGGCTGTAGTTCACCCCATCACCTACATGAGGCTGAGAAAGGCCCAGGGCGTCCGGGTCAGAAACACAGCCATCGCCTGTGTTCCTGTTGTGTTTTGGACTGCTGGGCTTCGGAGCGCTGCTCTACCCCGTCTTTCCCACCACATTGTTGTTGTTTGCATTGGCTTTCATTGTGGTTGTGGTCTGTTAGTGCACGGTGGCCGTTTTCTGCGTGCTCAGACGCCCGGGTTTAGGGAGTGACGAATCAAAGAGGAGGGCCTTCCACACCCTCATGGCCATCACCATAGCGCTGCTGTTAAGGTTTTTTGGCCAGTGCTTTTCCATCTCTCTGTTGGGTTCCGAGGAAAACTATGAATTCATTTACTGCGTGACTTTCTTTACTGGATGCCTGCTGTGCGTGCCGAGCAGTCTGGTTCTACCGGTGCTGTTCCTGCAGAGGAAAGGCGTGCTAAACCTGCCGGGATGCAGCTCCAGCAGGATGGAAAGCTAAAGCAAACTGAAGGAACAGCCTGAAGTGGGAGCTTTTTCTCAGGATGCTCAGTGAGGCGTTTTCATTTACCAGCTTGGAAGGTAATGCTTAAATGAAGCAGAAATCACACGTGTTCCATCATAGTCACATGTTTCCTGTCAGGGTTTTACTCCATCCACTGTGGGTCATCTGTCATCAGTTTTCCTCTGGATTCAGTTGTTTTCCTGCCTTTTGGAGCCTCTGAAGTCCCTCATCTTCATTGCTGAGACTGCCCTCTACTGTTGGGAGAGCCATCCTGCTGTGCTCCTCTCTCATCCACATGTTTTTGTATTTACCTGAGCCATTAAAACCTTATATCTTATAGAGAGTCTCCTGTAACCTCCTGAGGTTTCAGACCAGCTTTGTATTTCTACAATATTCAAGTCTGCTTTCAGTTTGATTCTGAAAGCAGAGATTAAACCTTTTTCATTTATACTGAAAGTTAAAGAGTCAAATTGTTGTAACATTTCTGATGTCAAAGTTTCTATTTTCAACAATCTGCTTGTAATAAAATCAGCCTTCATTGTAAATTGTGAAGCCATGAGGACTTCCCTGTTGGTCTGAAACAAACACTCGATGTTTCCAGTTAAAAAGTCACTAAAGATACAAACTTCATCAAACAGGACGCTAAAGGTATTTTTGTAAATTACAAATCATCTTTTTCTGACTGTTGTCAGACACTGTGACTCTGATAATGAATTACATAGCATGTCATACACCACCCAACCCCTCCACCCAACAGTTGTCCTAAAGTCAAGTCATTTGTTCCTCTTTGCGAATAAAAACTGAGCACGTGTAGGTTCAGCTGCAACAGAATTTGAGATTCCGTTAAAGTCTCAAAAATACTTTAACGTTTCCTTTTGTCATCTGATTTGTTGATGTTACAGAAAAGTGTGGAAACAGTTTCCCTCATTGTCAACGTTTCCCCGTTTATGTACTTTTGACATTTTAGAGTGATTGTCACAAAAGGATCACACAACAGTGTTGTCACAGGTTTGTAACTGCTTAAAATGTAATTTGGCCAACTGCAGTAACGAGCTTTCAAAAAACGCTGGGGGCCACATATCCTTGATTTTATGAAAGGGGCCAGAGGGCCAGTCAAAATGTGGGTGTGGCCCACATTTGGCCCCTGGGCCGGACTTTGGACATGCCGGGTTTAGAGTGAAAGCTTAATTTATTAAACAATATGAACCTAGCGTAGCCAGAAGTGAGGTTTCATCTAAGCTTCTCTTCCTTTTAGGACATATAAAAATATTAAAGGTATATAAGTGGTTTTGCATGATGCAAAGAGGCTGCAGCTTTTTAGTCATTAGGCAAAATTAATGGGCAGAGCGGCAGCTTGTGTGACAGGACCTGTCGGTCACAGAGCAGCTGATCCTGGACAAACAGACTAAAGTCCTGCTCAGTAAGTGGTCTCACTTTTTAAACATTTATGGTTTTGAATGAATATTCAATAATTACCTGGATTATTTTGTGTTAAGTCATTGGGTATCGTTTACTTTTTATGTAAATTAAAAACATCAAACATTTAGAAATATTAACACTTGAATATTAAATGCTGCTTTTCTTTTGGAAGTTCAATTTCATGATTGGATCTTAATGACTGTTGTCTGATCAAATTGATCCAAGTGGTAAATGTTCTTTTAGTCATAAAATTAAACCCCCTACAGTAGATTTGTACTTTCTTCCTACATCTTTTTGTTCCCCAAAACCATTTTTTCTTTAAGCTTCTAAATAATCTTAGACAGAAGAGCACAGAGATTTTTTTGGTGTCTGTAAAGTCGAGAACCATACAAAAAAAATGACAATATGCAGATGATGCTCAGGTTTCTTTGAAAAACTACATACATGCTCCAGAATAACCATTTAGCATGATCTTAAACATGCTAAATGCTTTTGACAGTTGGTGCATTATCATTGGCGAATTACAAAGAGTTCTACCCATACATCACCACCAAATCCAAACCCCTGACGTTTCAGAGCCCGGTGTGAACGCAGAATTAGATGGCAAACTAGCAGTGACAGTGATTTGTTGATGAAAAAACACGTTTTCTCTCATTTTTCAGGCTTTGGTCCGTCAATATGGTTGTCAACGCTTCCCTCGATGCTTTCCCGACATCACCAACATTTTGCACAGACAACTCCTCCCTTTATCCCGTCATTTTTAGATGCTCTGATGAACACAAGATCTCCACGATCCTGATCATGCCTCTCGTGTTCATCAACGTTCTCCTCATCTTTCCTGTGTGTGTCGTGATCTGCTGGATGGGGTTCAGAGAGTGGACAAATACCGGCTCTGTTGCAGAACCAACAACCCACACTGACGTCATCACCTACTGCATGGCAGCTGTGGACATGAGCTGTGTTTTGGGACTAGCTTTGTACTTCCTGGACTTGTACGTCTGTAAATTGACGATAACGTTGTTGGCGTATTACCTTTTGATATATTCTTATTCCGGACAGACAATTTTCCATGTTCTGACGTGTGTAGAGCGCTACCTGGCCGTCGTTCATCCCATCACCTACATGAGGCTGAAAAAGGTGCAGTGGATCCGGATCAGGAATGTGGTCATCGCTTGTGTTTTCCTGTTAAGCTTTGCAATGGTGGGCTTCGGGGTGCAAATGCTTCCCATGTTTCCAGGTGTTGTGATGTTTTGTACCATGGCCTTCGTTGTGGTTGTGGTCTGTTACTGCACGGTGGCCGTTTTCTGCGTGCTCAGACGCCCGGGTTTAGGGAGTGACGAATCAAAGAGGAGGGCCTTCCACACCCTCATGGCCATAACCGTAGTGCTGTTGATAAGGTTTGGAGGGCAATGCTTTGCCGTTATCTTATTAAGCTCCGGGGAAATTGGTGCACTAAACCACTGTGTCAATTTCCTTTCTGGATGCTGGTTGTGTTTGCCGAGTAATCTGGTTCTACCTGTGCTGTTCCTGCAAAAAAGAGGGATCCTGAACCAGTTTAGTTGCATCTCCAAATGGAGAAACCGCTAAAAGAACCACATAAGACTAAAAATATACCGCATATATATATATACCAGCATTTATTTATGCTGGTAACTGGTAAAATAATCCTCTTTGTGTTTGTGAGACAGATTGTGTTACCATTAAAATAAATACTTTAGCCTTTTTGTTATTCAGTCTACGCAGTCTGTGGTAATGAATTTAGTATAAAAGCTTTTGGGTTTTGTGGCAGTTTGTTTGCTTTACTGGAAACAGATTCTTGTGAGAACTGAAACCTTCTTTTTAGCTGTCAGTCTTACGGTTAGAAACGAATATTTAAGGCTTATTAATAAACTGGACGACAGGTAGACAGTGTGGAAATAAACCCAAAACCAAGAAAACACATTTTGTTAATGTCTGTAAGGATGTAAACATTTTTAACCATTAAATGAACCTTCAGAAGTTAAGCACATTTCTTCATATATATATATATATATGAAGAAAAAAAATGTAATAATGAAAAACTTTCTTCTTTTTTGCTGCTTGACTGAATTGTATTTTATTTATGCTTCATTTATTAACCTTTAAATAGAGAAGTCGATTCTTGGACAGTTCTGAGGGACTGCAGATGAAACTGAACTTCTAGAGCTGTAAGCTGGTACAAACCCTGTTTTCCTCTTGTTCCTCTTGTTGTCGATGGATACGGTCCTGTTCAATAAACTATTAACCATGTGTTGCTTGGTAAAAACCCACAGCTACATCTGTGATCCAGAAGATTTAAATGTGTTTGGGGTTCCTGCTGTCCTTTAGCACAGAATTGATCAACTCTACCCAGGCTGGATGTTTGCTTGTGTTTTTATTTGTTTGTTTGTTTATTAAACTTGTTCTGTCCAGCCTCTAGTGGTGGACAGATGTTACTGTTACAATAGCTCCAGACACAGGAGGTGTATATTTGTGTAAACCCCTTTGTATTTAAGGCTACATTTTGTTTATATATTTTGGTGTGTAAGTCCACCATCTTCTAAAGGGGTTTGTTGTTGACCTTTTCACACAAACCTCTCCAAAGTTAGGAGCTGAAGAGGTTCTTCTGGTACTGTCACAGTCAAAAGTCAAAAGGTTTTGATTGAAACACAGAAGAACTGGTTTTTATTGGGTATCGTCCAATAAATCTGAAAGCCCTGCAATTGTTCCGAGTGAGTGGAGAACCTTCTGGCGCATTTCAGGTAAGCATCAAACAGAAAGTACATTTGTTTCTTGCATAAACTGGGTGATTTGGGGTTTTATGTTTGGGATTTCCATCACAAACACGTTCATGTGTACTTAAGTGAGCTCACGTCCGTCAGATCAGATTTAAATATTTGATCATTTGTGGTTTCATAATGCAAAGCTTCTTTTGTCTGTTTATTGCAGACAGCTTTTTGGTATAAATGCAGGCGTCTTGTTAGAGTCTGAGCCTGAACAGGAGAGGGATTCACCTTCATCTGCCTGCTAACAAGGTCTGACTCAATCATTTTCTGTCACGTTTCTCACCTGTTTCTCTTGATGTCGTTTTTGTACCTGCGTGTGATTCAGTCTAACTATTCTACAGAAGGAGACAGAAATATGTTTAAAACATGACGGAAAAAGAGAATCATTTCAGAAGTGCATCTGAGACAAAGCTCTCTTTTATCTCCCATCAGTCCTTCATTAAGACATGTGGTCTTTTTGATTTGATTCAAATCAACTAGAAATCAAGGAACTTTCCAACTTTACTGTAGTTTGGGTTTAATGGAATAATTATTTGCAAGATTTTCCTGTTTCAGACTCAAAATGTAGGAATCTGTCCTCCATGGTAATGTTTTATTCAATTGTCTTCATGATCTCTTCCTCTGCTGCAACAGTCCTACAGGAGTGCACGTCCACGTGCACCACTTTCACCCAAACTGACCTGCAGTCCTGGGGGCGCCACAGCCGAACCCTCCAAGAGGATCCTGGACTGTCAGTGGAACCAACATAAAAATGTCGGATCATTTCCCTCTGGATGTTTGCTGATCCCTGAACGTTTCTGACGACTACAGTCAAACTATTTCAGTGCCAACAAACCCAGTTTAGAAAAAGGACTGGAGATTTTTGTTAGTTTTGAAAAACGCATTGATTGAGAACACAAAGCTCCAAACCCTCTAAACTGGACCCAAACTGGAAGGGGGGTTCTGGTTTATGGTCTCTGTGCTGAAGTTGCTTTGTTTCTGCTTTTGGTAATTTTGGTTTCTTCATCACTGTGACTCCTCTTACTGTCACCAGCAGGAATGTCCATCAACTTCTTCCCGTCCTGTTCCTTTTTTCCGGCCGTCAACGCCTCCGTCACCTATTTTTTCTCCGCATGCCACAGCTCAGTGGGCAGCATCGCCGTCTATACCACCTACACCCTGATCAACGTGGCCCTCCTCCCGCTCTACCTCTTCATCCTCTCCATGGGAGTCTGTCGATGGAGGCGGCAGCTCTCCGCCGCTACACAGGAGACCATGAGCCACTCCGACTTCTTCACCTACAACATGGCTGTCATTGAGATCATCAACGTTTTTGGATCCATCCTGTTCACTTTGAGCAGCTTCAGCAGAAATGAGACATCAGCCTTGGCTGGAGTCTTCCTTTTCACTGTGTGTTTTCCTGCAGCAGCTCAGTTTCACGTGTTGACCTGCGTGGACCGCTACCTGGCTGTAGTCTTCCCCATCAAATACATGCAGCTGAGCAGGAGATACGGGATCTTGATCAGGAACATCTGTAACGCTTTTGTCTGGATGAAATCCTTGTCCTGGGTGGGGTTAATGGAACTGTATTTGGCGAACTTTCCCATCGTCTTGTTTCTATCATCCTTAGGCCTCTCCATATTTGTCATTTTCTTCTGCTGCCTGTCTGCTCTCTGGGCTTTGACTCGGGAAGGGCCGGGGCAGATGGGCAGGAACAAGGGGAAGGTCGACCCGACCAAGCAAAGGGCATTCAACATGATTCTGTCCATTTTGGTGACGCTGATTCTTCGGTTTTTTGGCCTTGTGGTTTCTTTGGGGGTAGATAGTCTGATTTCACTTCATTCTGAATACTCCTGTGTGTTGACCAACTCCTCAATCTGCCTGACGATTCCCAGCAGTCTGGTTCTGCCGCTGCTGGTCCTGCACAGAACCGGAAAACTGTCCATTTGCAGGAAGAACTCTGGATGAGCTTCAATGACCACGTTCAAACATTTTGAAAACCTTGCATAAATTCAATATTGAATTCCAGTTGAATAATCCATGTTAAGGAAAGCTGGAAGACCATCACCACTGAGTCTGATTGGAACCAAATGTGAACTTTAATTTGAAAATCTAAATGTGATAAGTGGGAGGAGTTTTAAAGCCTGAAAATGATACAACATCCACTGTGGGATTAAAACACTAACAGCGGAGGACGTTTGCTTCTGGAAGTCCATTGATTTCTGATAATGGATACTTTAAAAGGCATTATCCTTATCCTTATACCATGCTCTCCTATACGGAAGAATAATAAAATTATTTACAAACATGTTGACTCTGTATTAAGCAATAAGGTAAACAAGTCAGAAAGACAGAAAACAAACTAATTCAAATAAAAGTCAACATTGCTGTTGATGGTGTGATTTGATGTAATCAAAGAGTAATCAGGCTGTGTGACCAGAACTGCTTCTTTAGGTGTCTATTATTGCTTTTTAATGGACTCCCTGCAGCCAATCAGAATCAAACATATAAATTGTTGAAATTGCTTAATCAAATTTTCCAAATCAGAATCCATTTTTAAATTTACTGGATGAACTTGAAGAGAAAACTCAGGCAGGAAAAGCTCATTATTGGTTGGACGTTGTTATGGTTTGTTTCTGTTTTCTTTCCTTGTGGTTGTTTTGTGCTGATTTTGTCCTTTAGTTTTGTTTCTACAGAGCAGTGTGTGGCAGGGGGCGTGGCCATCTCTCATCCTGGGGCTGCCTCCTTGCTCACCTGCTCCTCCTTACACACCTGCTCCTCATCATCATTTCCCCTCTATTTAAGCCTGTTCTTCTCCCTGCTGGATTATTCTTATGATTTTGGTTAGAATAAACCGTTTCTTTTACTCCTCTGACTCTGCTCTGGGATCTGCTTCTGAACCCTGACAGATGTAATTCCAACACAATCCATTTAAGGTTTTATTTCTGCCCTCAGAAAACATCTTTGTTTTCTATCAAACCCTGTCAGTGTGACTGAATGCAGGTGATTGATACATGATGTTTTTCTTTGGTTCTTTTTGGCTCTATCGTGGTTCTGTTTCTCGTCTCTCATGAGGCTGTGTTACAGCTCTTCCTCTCAAATATCTGTGTTGTAACCATGGAAACGGGATACGGACAGATCAGCAGTCAATATTTACCTAAAAGATCAAATATTGATTGATCATAAGGGTCAAAGAACCAGGAGCGATTGTACAGCAGATCCAACAGCTGAAAAGCTGAACCTGTCTACACTGAACCTGTCTACACTGATGGTGATCATCTCCTGCTGACAGTGAAGATCAGCTCCTGTCTGGTCATTTGAGTTTCATCACATTCCTCCCAGCGTAGAGAACACTTTCTCTGTTTAGTGTCTGTGATCGCTGTTACAAACCCGCTGAACACCGTCACACATGTCATCTATTCAAATCAGATGAAACTTTATTTATACAGAACTTTTCATACATATGTAACCAGAAGTCCTTTACATAATAAAAAACATGTCACGCTGAGGAGAAATCATTTCTTCACGTGGCCGTGCTCTGATGCACAGAAGTTTTTTTTAATATGTAAACAATGACTTTTTGTTATAGAATGATCTAAATGTTATAAAACCAATGTCTATTTTCCAAGCGCTGGCAGCTACACGCTAACAAATATGTTAGTTTTTCTAGAACTCAACGTTTGTAGGATTAAATGTAGGTGTTGGGGAAGAGGAGGAATTTGATTTGGTCTAAAAGTGAGTTTAAGAGATAGATAAAAATAATACAAAACATTAAGTACTCATCAAAGTACTACTCTAAAAGTATAAAAAGCATAACATACTGATCAAAGTATTAGCATAAAGGATTAAAAGTGCAAATTTAAAGTACTAGTACAAAAGAATAAAAAGTATGAAAGTACTAATCAAAGTATTAGTATTAAAAGTACAAACTGAAGTAATAGAATGAAAGTTGCAAAGTCTGCCATACTTTGGCATAAAAGTATACAAATTATAGTATTAATTGAAGTAGTATAAAAAATGATCAAAACTGTTTTTTTGAGAAAGTAAACTCTGACAGCTCCACTTGTCCTGCTGCCTTTTTCCTGCCGACAGCTCACTGCTGAAGCTGATTTCTCGTCATTCTTCCTCTGAAACAACAGAAGCTAAAAACGGTTTTGGTTGAAGATCAATCTGATGATCGTTCTAGTTCTGCTGTTCTGCTGCAGTTTCCTGTGTTTTGTCCTTCCTGCACAACGATTGCAGGTTCTGAGGTGGACAGGCACGTTCCCTCAAGCAGCTGCTCTTTGCTGTGATCCACTTCCAACCTTTTTAGTGCTTATTAAATACTTTTCAGCACAGATTCAAATAATTGTTTGTTTTGGGGGGTTGCAACATGCAAAGATCCTCCACTTTGGTTCATTTCTCGGCACACCTTTTTCTCTGCCATGAAACCGATGACAAAATGACAAGACACTGATGCTGCAGTCGGAGGTCAAACAGAAGCGGCCGGCGGTTGGCGGAAGCCGGGAGCTCAGGTGCGATTGGACTCTTTTTCTAGAGTAAACCCGTGAGAGATCAGTGAAGGAAGAAGGTCAGTTTCTTTATTTTTTTGTGGGAATCTGACACTTTTTCTTCAAATCTTTGGGCTTGTTTTCACTTTTGACATGAATCTCTTTAATTCATCATCAGAATATGAAACCAAAATGTACCCTTGAAAACAAGAAACAAAAAAATGTGTTTATTTTGTTTTGACATTAGTAGAAAAAAAAGAAACGATTGAAAAAAAGATCTGATGGCTCATTTGAAACAAAAAAACCATATTTACATCATTTAAACTTGAAAGATTCACATTTTCAGCTTTTTTAATTTAAAAATTATCATTTTTTACATAAATTAAATTAAATAAAGTTTTTCTTTCCAGAGGATTTTTTCAGAAACATCTTTTACTGCAGAACCGTTCTGAGTGAATGATAGTCTGAGTCAGTAGATATAATCAGACAAGTTTCAGCCTCGTTATCAACATTTAGACAACAAGAAATGTGAAGGTTTTGCTTAAAATGAGAAAATGTGTTGGTTTTTAATTTTATTGTGATGTCAATCCTTGCATGTTTTGAAAAGCTTTTTGTCTCAAACGTTTTTATGAAGTTTTCAAAGGTTTACCTGAAAGGTTTATGAAGTGAGATGAAATCCTGATGGAGGCTGCAGGAACTCTACAGATGCCGTTGATTCACGTCGCAGAAAGAACATCTCTAGAACTACAGAAGAACATTAGAACACTGGTACCAATCAACCCCACCGAAGAAGCCCCGCCTCCTCAAACTGATCACAAAGATCAGTCACTGCTGACTGTAAATGTTTTAAAAATCTCCTTTTAGTAGCTTCTCTGAGGTCAAAATAATCCAAAGCATATTTCTGGGTTTGTCTTCTTCAGACCATGTGGGCTGACAACTCTTCCATAACGGGCCTCCTGTTGCTGTGTCAGACGTCTGTGGCCTCCATCGTCATTTACACCGCATACGCCTGTGTCAACGTCCTCCTCCTCCTCCCGCTCTTCATCCTCATCCTCTGCCTGAGCTTCAGGCATTGGAGGCGTCAGCGTCCCGCCGCCGGGATCAGCCACACTGACTTCTTCACATACAACATGATGCTTGTGGAGATCATCGGCGTGTTGGGCTCGGTCGTCTACACTTTGGGGGACATGGAGACTGAGGTGTTGCTGGTGCCAGGAACCATGCTGTCCTCTGTCATGCTGTCCGGACAGACTCTGTTCCATCTCCTCACCTGTGTGGAGCGTTATCTGGCCGTGGTTCATCCCGTCGCGTACATGCAGCATCGTGACACCATTGGCATCAAAGTCAGAAACATCGTCAGTGCCTGCACGTGGGTGGTGTGCGTAGCGTGGATGGGTACTGTCAAATTTGCTGCTTTGCACCTAATTTCCTTTTTCTTTGGCCTGTTCGTCAGCATAAGTATGGTGCTTTTCTGCTGCGTGTGCGTGCTCTCCGCTCTGATTCGTCCAGGCCCGGGGGACGCCCGTGACACGAAAGGGCGAGTTGACCAGTCCAAGAAAAAAGCCTTCCAGATGACTGCCAGCATCACGGCGGCTCTGCTGCTGCACTTCATTGGCGTCATGCTTTGGTTTGGTGTCATACATGCCATGTGGAGTCCACAGACAGCTGACGATGGACACTAAGATCTGGTTGATGGTCCCGGGAAGTCTGGTTCTGCCGGTTTAGTTTCTGCACAGAGCCGGAAAACTGTCATGCAGGAAGCAGGTGGTTCGTCTGCATGATCTGCTGTCCAAAATCTGCTAACAGTGACCTCATTCATCTTCTAAACTCATTTATTCCTGAGGTTGCTGGAGCCTATCCTTGATACTAAAGGGAGGTTCACTCTGGACAGTTAAGGGACAATTTAGAGTCATCAGTGAACCTGTGAAACCCACACAGGAATGACCAGATTGTGTCCACTGAGGTCGCCAAACTCCATACAGAACATCCCCAACCGGGATTTAAACCAGTGACTTCTCACTGTGAGGTCAGAGTGCTAACCACTACGGTGTCAGCCGACACAGTCTGGTCACCGAAGACATTGGCCGACACGGTCTGGTCGTTTGTGGCGTTGATGGACACAGTCTGGTTGTCTGTGGCGTTGATGGACACAGTCTGGTTGTCTGTGGCGTTGATGGACACAGTCTGGTTGTCTGTGGCGTTGATGGACACAGTCTGGTTGTCTGTGGCGTTGATGGACACAGTCTGGTCGTCTGTGGCGTTGATGGACACAGTCTGGTTGTCTGTGGCGTTGATGGACACAGTCTGGTCGTTTGAGGCGTTGATGGACACAGTCTGGTCGTCTGTGGCGTTGATGGACACAGTCTGGTTGTCTGTGGCGTTGATGGACACAGTCTGGTCGTCTGTGGCGTTGATGGACACAGTCTGGTTGTCTATGGCGTTGATGGACACAGTCTGGTCGTTTGTGGCGTTGATGGACACAGTCTGGTCGTTTGAGGCGTTGATGGACACAGTCTGGTCGTTTGTGGCGTTGATGGACACAGTCTGGTCGTTTGTGGCGTTGATGGACACAGTCTGGTCGTTTGTGGCGTTGATGGACACAGTCTGGTCGTTTGAGGCGTTGATGGACACAGTCTGGTCGTTTGTGGCGTTGATGGACACAGTCTGGTCGTTTGAGGCGTTGATGGACACAGTCTGGTCGTTTGTGGCGTTGATGGACACAGTCTGGTCGTTTGTGGCGTTGATGGACACAGTCTGGTCGTTTGTGGCGTTGATGGACACAGTCTGGTCGTTTGTGGCGTTGATGGACACAGTCTGGTCGTTTGTGGCGTTGATGGACACAGTCTGGTCGTTTGAGGCGTTGATGGACACAGTCTGGTCATTTGAGGCGTTGATGGACACAGTCTGGTCGTTTGTGGCATTGATGGACACAGTCTGGTTCTTTTGTGTTTGCACTGTTGTTTGTTTACACATTTGTTTATTTGTTTGCAATTGCTTGCACTAAATAAAAAGATGTTGCCGTCTTCCACTCAGCTTAGTTGAGTCAGTTCTAGACGGGTTTGGTGTTCCAGATTTTTTCCCGGTTTGTTTTCTGTTCTGACCCCAGCGATGACCCTCCGCGAGTTGACCCGCCTCCATTACTGTTCTCAGTTTAGATTGTTCTCGGTTTTGTGGTTCTTCAGGAGCGTTCTGCTCTGAAGGGATCAATGGTTTTGGTGGAGCAGCCGTCGGGTTCCCAGATGTCCAAAACTGGTTCAGAACACACACCTGCTGTTTGTTTTGGACTCCTGTCATTGAAGCAGAACTTCGTGGCATGTTCTGGATGTGTCCTTTCTCCATGTTCCGTTCATCCCTCATATCCGGTTCACCCAAACCTCATTAGTAGAGGAGAGATCCTCCAAAAACGAGATCGGTCCAAATCCGTCACTGATGTGTTTGTCCAGGCTGAGGTGGAGATTTGACTTGATTCAAATGATCTGTGGAGCTCAGATGATAACAATTCAAATCAGGGGAAGCAGAAATCTGCGGCAGAGAGACGGCGGTCTGCTCTGTGTGCACTAAAGCTGACTCAGCAGAAAATCTTTGAACAGAAAGAGAAGTTCCTCTGTGATGGTCAGGAGTCTCATCAGAGGCTGAGAACTTGATTCTTTAAAAAACAATCTGTTGTCAATCATTCTGTTGGTCACATGACATCAGTGGTCAAGTCTTGATTAATCCCATTTCAAGCTGTTTATTCATTAAACTGTTGAACTTTTATTTTCATATTAATGCAAAATCTGCATAAAAACATGAAATGTTAAACACAAAGAACACAAAGTGTCTTCAGACCAGAACCTGAACCAGAACTTTGTCCGTTCAGCTTCAGTTCTTTCAGTTTTTAGTCATTTGTTCTGATCAACATTTAAAATGAAATAAATACAGATTTGATCTTGAAAAGAAAAAGAGAAGAGTTCCTCCAGAACCCGTCTCTCTTGGTTCTGTTGTGGAGAAAAGGAATAAAGTTCAGTCCGTGAATGAACCCCGGTGACCCCGCCCACCTGAACGCTTCACGTGTGTTCAGTTCTGCAGGAACAAACTTCTTCTGAGATGATTCAGATCCGTCTGAAGGAGACCAGCTGCAGGTGAGCCGACCTGAGCGTGGAGACGGGAACCCGAGGAACCAGCAGACAAACGGGAACTGGACCAGACTGGACCTGCGGCTCCAGAAAATCTCCTGGTTTTTGTGATGAGGCGCCATCAAAGACTGTGTTATGAAGAAACAAGTCTTTACAGAGGGTTCTGAATCCAAATAAATGCATGAAATCTGTCTGTGTTCTGTGATCCAAACCGAGTTAACATGAAGTTCTGATCATTTCATTACCTGCAGGAATCATCCCCTCAAAACAGCAGAATTCACTGAAATCCCTGAGTCAGCACTTTACTTACTTTAATTAAGTTACTTTATTTATATTAATATATATTATATTATTACTTTATTTATTTAAGTTACTTTAATAGGTTACTTTAATAAGTTACTTTATAATCTACTTTAATAAGATGATTTAATAAGTTACTTTAATGAGTTACTTTTATAATCTACTTTTATAAGTTGATTTAATAAGTTACTTTAATAAGTTACTTTTATAATCTACTTTTATAAGTTGATTTAATAAGTTACTTTAATAAGTTACTTTTATAATCTACTTTAATAAGTTGATTTAATAAGTTACTTTAATAAGTTACTTTAATAAGTTACTTTATAATCTACTTTAATAAGTTGATTTAATAAGTTACTTTAATAAGTTACTTTTATAATCTACTTTTATAAGTAGATTTAATAAGTTACTTTTATAAGTTACTTTAATAAGCGCTCATTGTGTGGGGGGTCATGGGGTGTATGTGTTAATGGAGGGGAGGGCAGGTTGGGTTTTTATTGCAACACCTGTGTGTGTTTTTGTCTTTGAGTGTGAAGCGCTTCGAGCTGCACCCTGCATGAGAAGCTCTTTTATAAATAAAGTTTGATTTGATGAAAACTGTTCTTCTGAAAGCCGCTCGCTCCCATCAGACGTTTTCCTGTCACATGAAGCTGCAGCTGTTCTTATGGATATCTGCTGGCTAAAAATGGTCAAACCTGAATGGGACACACAGATGACCTGTACAAAATAATAAGGTTGTAAACCTTGATATTTGACACACACTCACCAGCCGCTTGAAACACACTTTGGTAGAACCGGGTTGGACCTCCTTTAGCCTTCAGAACTGCCTTAATCCACCACACCCCAAAGGTATTGGGTTGAGATCTGGTGACTGTGGAGGTCATTAGATTCCAGCTTTATGACACAGAGATTTATCCTGCTGGAAGTATCAGAAGATGGAACACTGTGGTCATGAAGGGATGGACGTGGTCAGCAACAATACTCAGGTAGGCTGTGGTGTTGGAACCATGATCAGTTGGTACTAAGAGACCCAAAGTGTGCCAAACAATATCCCCCACACCATGACACCCCCACCACCTGCCTGAACCATTATAAGACCGGTTGGATTCATGCTTTCATGTTGTTGATGTTAAATTCTGACCCTACAGCAGAAATGGAGACACATCAGACCAGACAACGTTTTTCCATCTTCTATGGTCCAGTTCTGGTGATCCTGTGTGAATTTTAGCCTCAGTTTCCTGTTCTTAGCTGACAGGAATGATTCCCTTTGGTTTCTTCTGCTGCTGTAGTTCATCTGCATCAAAGTTGGATGTGTTGTTTGTTCAGAGATGTTCTCCTGCAGACCTCGCAGTGATTATTTGACTTTCTATCAGCTGGAACCAGTCTGGACGTTCTCCTCTGACCTCTGACATCAACAAGACATTTCTGCCCACAGAACTGCTGCTCTCTGGAGATTTTCTCTTTTTCTCTGTAAACCCTAGTGATGGTTGTGGGTGAAAATCCCAGTAGATCAGCAGTTTCTGAAAGCCTCAGACCAGAACAACCATGTCACGTTCCAAATGTTCACGTTCTGATGCTCGCTTTGCATTGCAGCAGATCATCCTGACCATGTCTACATGTAGAAATGGACCGAGATGCTGCCATGTGATTGGCTGATTAGAGGTTTGTGCAAACGAGCAGTTGGACACGCAGCCAGTGAGTGTATGAAGTTATGTAACAAACAAAACACAAAGTAAATAAAGGATTTTTCAGGAGGAGAATTTGTGTTCAGGGATTGATTTACCGGCATTAGCATAAAACTTTTGATGGCTGGTGTTCCATCATGCAAACTGTCCGCTGTCGTCACCGTCATTAAGCAAATAAAGAGCGGAGAAGCCCGTCTGTCATCAGTCGACTGACAGGACGTGTCCTCAGACGACCTCCCTCTGACCTGTAAGTATGTGTTTTATTTTGAAAGAGCAACAGATGACGTTTTGATTCCTGTCTTTAGTGAAACAACAAGTTTTACAAATCCTTAGAAAACAGAGTTTTTAAACATTTTTGAAGGCTGACAGCAGGAAAACTGGCTTTAAAAAAGGATTGGTGCTGTTTTCACCTCAACCCTTCATCCTTTTATTCTGAATATTTCACTTCAGTGAAGTGCAGTGAAAACTGTCCACAAAGGTGGTGGGATTGATCATTTTCCTGTGGAGCTCTGATGTTGCTTGAATTGTAGATTTTGAAGCTGTTTCATGGAAACAAACTCTGCTTTCTAAACGTAAAAAACGAACACAAACACTCAACAAAAATCAAGTCCATTCTGGGACTTTTCAGGATTTTCTGGGATTTAAAAATTTGCATCTGCTTTTCTAAAAGCGTATTTTAAAAGCTTAGTTTATCAAAGTCCAGTTTAATGTGAATCCATTATGAAAGCATTGACGCATAAAAAAAACGTTTTTGAATAAAACAAATTTTTATTTCATGTTTGTCCAAAGAGTAACGGTTAAAATGGAATCATTTAATAAAATACTGGATCCATGTTCACACCAAAACGACTAACATCATATTAATGCTCAAAAGTAGAACTTGAAGTGGAGAAATAAAGTTGTTACGCTGAGGTTTTATTAGTCTGTTTGAACCAAACATGTGACTTAAGTTCAGTCTAGTTTTGTTTTTGTTTAAGTGAGTTTGCTGGTCACTGCACGGTGATTTTTTTTCTCTCCCATCTCTCAGCATCAGGTTTAAATCCCTAAAATGCTGGTCAACTCCTCCTCAACCTTCCAGACCTCTCCGTTCAGCTGTTCAGGGAACGCCTCCTTTTATCCCACTATTTTCTTATGTTTTAATAAGAAGCTCTCAGTCATCATGATCCTGTCCCTCACATCCACCAACCTGCTGCTCAGCTTTCCTCTGTCCGTCCTCATCTTCTGGCTGGGCTTCAGACGGTGGAGAAAGAAGAGCTCATCACCAGAACCCAGCAGCCACACTGATGTGTTCACTTACTGCATGGCCGTTGTGGAGATCATCTACACTTTGGGCCTCTTGTCCTACTTCTGTAACGTGTATCTCTGCAGTCTGGCCTTGACTACGTTCTCCTACTACTGTGTCTTTCTGACCAACTCCTTGCAGACGTTGTTTCACTTCCTGACGTGTGTAGAGCGCTACCTGGCTGTAGTTCACCCCATCATCTACATGAGGCTGAAGAAGGCTCAGGGCGTCCGGGTCAGAAACACGGCCATCGCCTGTGTGTTCCTGTCGTGTTTTGGACTGCTTGGGGTTGGGGTTCACATGTTCCCCTCCTTCCCCAGTAACTTCTACTTCTTTGCTTTGGGCTTCAATGTCTTGGTGGTCTGGTACTGTACTTTAGCCATCTTCTGCGTGCTCAGACGTCCGGGTTTGGGAAGTGACAAATCCAAGAGGAGGGCCTTCCAAACCGTCATGGCCATAACCGTGGTGCTGCTGGTGAGGTTCTTTGGACAAAGCTACTCCATTTCTCTGCTAGATTCACCAAATAAAAACGACATACAGTACTGTGAGAGCTTCTTCTCTGCCTCCTGGCTGAGTGTGCCAAGCAGTCTGGTTCTTCCTGTGCTCTTTCTGCAACGGAGAGAGATGATGACACGAAGGAAAAAGCGCAGCACCAACTAACCGTAGACATATTTACGCTGGACCGAAATGTCTAACCACAGACATAGAAGAGAAAACACATGAGTCAGCCGTTAGGGGCGGGACAGAATGTTAGGATTGGGATTATGTCCTTGATGTTCCTGTAGAATAAGCCTTTAGAAATAATTCATGAAATGACTTTATTTAAAGTAGTCTTCATTTTGCTAAACATACTTCATGGACACGTTCACCAGCAGAGAACAGCATGAGATTAGAATTCATGCATGGTGACTTTGGTTGTGTGATTCCTGCTACTGTCCTGAGACTTTCTTGCAGTGAATTGTTTGATTCTGAGAAAGTGTTACTTGTTTGTGCTCTATTATCTCATGAGAACGTTACAGTTTCACAGACTTTTATCATTTTACAGGATGGATGTAAATTTCCATAATTTTGTGAGTGGTTTCTATAAATACAAGTGTGGAAAAGAGGATTTTGTAGATGATTTAAGTGTAATCACTTGTATTTCAATAAATCTCATACTGTAGAAAAGACTGTTTATTTCCATTGATGGATGGACCCCTTTGAGGATCACGGGAACGCTGGAGCCAGTTTCCATTGGTTAAAGACGGGGTTCAACAGCTTCCAGTCTGATAAATGACATCAACTGTATAAAAGAATGAACAGATGTCAGTCACAGCACTACTAAAGAGAGGAAACAGCTTTACTTAAAAGGATAAAAACTACATTTGGTCAAAAAAGTTTTATTTAAATGAGTTTAGCATAAAGAAATGAAAGAAATTCCGAGGAGGTTTAATGCAGAGCACCACCAAAGCCTAAAACAATCTGACATGAGGAATATTTGAGCATATCTAAAGGACTAAATGCTTTCTGGGACGTTTTCAGAAAACAAACTTGGTTATGAGCTGCTGGACTGACTGGTGAGCTGTTCAGAGTTTTCCCCTCTTTGGTTCAGCAGGATGTGAGATAGGCTCCAGCATCACCAGGATCCTGACAGGGATTCTGTGGATTTAGAAACTGTGTTTCTGAGTTTTTTGCTTCTTTTATAGAAATGTTCGGATCTTAACTTGTTCTTGTTTTTAGATTCTGGATCTGGAACAGAGATCCAGTGTGAAGGATGCTATAGCTGCTGAATTGGGAAATATTCCATAACATTTGAATGGAAAATCTTCACATTTCTTGAAGCTTTGTTTCATGTCGGCGGTTTTTCTGATGAATGCAAAAGTTCTACCATCTTCCATATGTCTGGAGCTGGAGGTGTTGATCCCAAAATGTAGGAGACCGGGGGCTTGGTCTCAGAACCATAAGCAAATAATAAACTTCAACATGACAGAATCTAGGGAGCAACAAAACAGACCAAAACACAGACACTTACAGACACTGTGAACCATGAACACAAATCAAGACAGCTGTGGATGATTGACAACCCAAACCTGCTGTGACTGACAGGAAGAGAACAGAACATGGCAAAAACCAAAGAAACAAACACACAAATTCAAGTGTACAAACCTCACACCACAGCCAGACTTATCCATAACTGACAAACAGAAGAGGATTAAACTGTTCAACAGGAACACAACAGTTCTCCCTCCTTCCATCAAACATGCAGAGAATGTCATCAATCTGAAGTCAGAACTGTTCAGTTTGCAGTCAGGCTGTCCAGCATTTCATAAAGTGAAGCCGTCCTTTTTTCAAACGTTTCACTGTTGTTCTGAGCAGTTCAGAAAAACAAAGGCGTCCACATTTACATACCTCTGTAAACCTGGTTCACTTCACTTTCATGTAGAACGCCTGAGACCAAAGTTCTCTCCATGTGACGACTTCAGCTCTGTTTGAGGAGGAGACCATCACAGAACAAAGAGAAAGCACCGGATCATGAAAAGGATTGTTCTAGTTTAGTGTGTTTAGTGTGGAAATATTCAGGTTTTGTAAAACTTCAATAAAACAACATTATGTCATGGTTTGCATCATGCAAAGAACCGGCTGATTATCTGTGATTAGGGAGATTCCACAGGCAAAGCAGCAGTCTGCTGTGGTTCCTCTGACGGTACCCCAACGGTACCTGTTCCCCAACGGTACCTGTTCCCCAACGGTACCTGTTCCCCAACGGTACCTGTTCCCCAACGTTACACGTTCCCGACAGGTCCTGTTCCCCAATGGTACCTGTTCCCCAACGGTACCTGCTCCCCAACGGTACCTGTTCCCGACAGGTCCTGTTCCCCAATGGTACCTGTTCCCCAACGGTACCTGCTCCCCAACGGTACCTGTTCCCCAACAGGATCTTACCCATCCTATCCATCCATCCATCCATCAAACTCAGAGAACAGTAACAGATTGCAGTGAGTGACCTCATCTCCCAAAGTATTTCCTTTCAAAGCCACAGCTGATGCATATTTCAGATCAGAAAACAGACCTGATGACTGTATCAGCTCATTTGCACTTCTGTCTTAACGTTTCCCAACTTCACTCAACAACACAAGTGGACAAACACAACTGAAAGCGGGTTGGTCCATTTTTTATTTTCATGTAACTACAGTCAAAAGCTTGAGACTCCTTTAACATAAAGTAGTTTTACTTCTTCACACAGATTTCTTCATACAATTTAAATCAACATTTCTAAAACATTTAGTCAGCAACAATCACAGCATCTTCTATGTCTGTGTGGATCTTCTGGGGCTCATTCACACCAGTGCAGAGAGAGACTGTCAGCTGTAAAAGCCCACCAGAACTCTGTTGCAGAGAAACCAAAGCTCTCCGTTTATTTTCAGCTGAATCTTGATGAGAGACACAACAGAATAGTTAGTGCACCAGCGAGGCAGCTTTTAGAAATGTCATTACCCTCTTTGTGCTTCTACATCTAGTTTAGTTCGTGTGGATTGGTTTCCTGTGAGTGTATAGTGTTTCAGAGTGCATTTAAGGCTAAAATGTTTTAATGAAACTAGTAATGCACAGCAATCCTTAAACTAGCTGTGCTTGTCAGTTTTCTTTATTTTTGTGTCCTGAGCTCTTCTCGTGGAAATGGTGAGTTAAATGAGCCATCATGTGACTGCATGACGTGCCTGGGGGGTTTGATCTGTTCAAATGTCAAACCAAAGAAACCAGCAGTTTGACCTGGACCCATAAGACCGTCCCAGTGTGAACGCGCCCATCCCGACATGTGGATCATCTTAAACACATTGATTAGTCTGAGAAAAACTAAAACAGTTTCACAACACACAAGTTTCAAACCTTAAAATATTGATGTTTCATAACTTCAAAACCACACAGTTTATATTTACAAAGTCAAAAACCCAAAGCCTGAGCTGTAAGTGGAGCTGTGGATGTTCCATCGATGATACTCAGCTGCTTGTATCCACAGTGAAGCCGAACCGTTAGCAAGACTTCAGATGTGTGGACGTCCCAGTGGTCACCACTTTAATGCAGTTTCAGTAGAAGACAGATCTTTGGTTTTTGACCAGTTAAAACACACAAAGCTGACTTATGTAGAGCTGCAGTCTATCTCATCAGTAAATCCTTACAGTTCCACTCTGATCATCTTCTGGTCTGTTTTCAAAGCGTTCCTGGTGGACACCAAATAATGATTCTGCCATTTTTAGCCTAAATCTAAAAATCCGTGTAATTTTCCAGAACATAGTCTCTGCAGAGCAACAGGAGTTCATTAGAAATTAACCTAGAAGTGGTGGGCGGGACCATTGGTGCATCGTACACCAGCCCACACTTCCCATCATCCCTCTGTTCATCACTAGCTTACAGCCCCTCACAGCCCCAACCTTACATTAATGTACAACAAAAGTGGTGATCAATGTCAGAGATGTTCAGCCGTACATTCGGTTCCAGATTCCAGCTCAGACCAGGAAAACAAAGACATCCGTGGATCTGTGTCTGCACCGGAATGGAGCGGAACAGGGAGCTTATGCCCCACCCAACGCTTTTTCAAATACGATCTTTTTCAAACGGCATTTTTTCTGCTCCTGATTCACACCGATTTCAATAAAAATAGACTCAGAAATGTAGAAATGAGAAAAAGCCACACAAACATGTTAAAAACACAATTTTCATCAAAGTGGATCTGTAGCTGTTCAGGCATCAGACTTTGAGGACTTCTGTCCAGGAAGAGTCTAGATCGTCTCACTAAAACTGAAATACTTTCCAGTTTCTACTGTGTATTTCCATTCTATCAACTCTTGAAGCTACCGCATTTCATCGAAACACATCACAACGCCACCCGGGTGCTTTACCATCAAAAAAGGAATCAAGAAAAAAGAAATCAGAAAATTCTAAACAACAGCATACAATGACTAAAGATAATAAAATACGTGTCAAAAAAATAATGACAGAATAAAGTAAACCAAAGAAATTAAGGGGCCACCAGCTATTAAAAGCTTGGTCCTGATCATTGACTGTATCTGAGAACTGGAGTGACTGAGTGTGACGTCACTCATAAAAAATGCTCCAACCAGCTCCAACCAAACGAAGTTAATTCAGCCGCCATTTTTTTTTGCAATAAAGATGCTGCCATGTTGGAACCAGAAAGCGTCAGTAAGCAGTGATCAGTCTGAGTCAGTCTAAGCTGTTTCTATGGTTACCACTCCGACCAACCAGAAGTGAGCTTGTTGGAAATCCACACCCCGACCACTTGTAAGTGGGCTACTTGTAATTCAGTAAATCAAACGTTTTGATTGGTGGACCAGGGAGGGCAGCAGGCTCCACCTACTTTCATGGATTGGTTAAAAAAATGTATCAAAACAAAAATGGTTATTCTGACCAATAGAATGACACGAAAAGCTGTAGAAGTCTGTGGAGGTTTGACTTCGTCTAAACCAGCAGGTACCTCCTGTTTGGAACACCAGAGAGGAGGAGTCACTCAGTCCAGTTCTCTTTTACAGTCAATAATCCTGATTATGAATTCCACATCCTGATGGATTAAAGATGCCCAGTTTAGGTAATCTGCATCAATCCTTCCAGGGAGAGCTGGAAAACAGGGATGTGGTTCTAGAGGACCAGGGCTGGTAAATCCGGCTCTGGAGGAAGTCTAGAGAATGGAAACTACATCTGAAACCCTTCGATGTCATCTGTGGGTCACTTGGACAGCTTACTGGAAAACAGTTTAGACAAGCAGGCCTTAGGAGAATGTTCTGGATTGTTTTGAACTTCCTGTTCAGGAACTTCTGGATTACTATCATAATTCAAGGTCAATTGGACTTTTTTATCTTGTGTAGAGACTCAAGAGTGAGCTCACGCTTTGTAGATGAAACAATTTCTTTATTGAACACATTTATGACTTCTCTCCTGATGTTTGCTTTAGTTACTGCCTAGTATTGCTTTTTCTTATTTTAGATGTTTCCGCTTTTAAAACTTTATGTTAGAAAACATTACAATGGAGAGTCCAAACTTAAGGATGGTCTTAAGGAAATCTGAGTCGGAGAGTGTCGATGGGAAAAACCTCAGAGGCAACAGAAGACTCTGTTACCACAACTGAAAAGGGGGGAGAACAACCGTGGGCTCGATGAAGACCCTTCCTTCACTTCTTACAGCATAACCGTTTCCCTGCACGTTGCAGGAACAGCAGCGGCAGCAGCAACGTGCTGGGCAGAGTCAGCCAGTATGTAAAGGCTGTAGAAAAGCAGATGTCGAGGTCAATCATCACCGTCAACACCTCCATGCTAAAAAACACCAGCATTCCAGCCAAACACAGCCAGATCACCAACATTATCTTCACGATGGTCCGGAACGCTCTCTGCTTGGAAGGGTCCATCCTGTCCTCGGAATTATCCCCAGGACCCGGACGCTTCAGCGTCCAGAGGACGGAGATGCAGCAGAAGGAAACCACGACCAAGTCCACCACGAGGAGGCAGAGACACAGAACCATGGTGACGGTGTTTGAGTACCAATAAGACACAACTCCACACAAAATGCACAACAGCCAAACTACCGCCGCGCTGATGCCCCTGATCCAGACCCCACCTGAGCTCTTCAGCCTCAGGTAGATGACCGGGTGGACCACCGCCAGGTAGAACTCCACACAGGTCAGCAGCAGAAACTGAACCTTCACAGAGGAAATGATGTAAAACAGCCTTGAGAAAAAGTCATCGTTTGTATCACTGTAATAAAGGGCTAAGAAGCACGCGTTAACAAGAACCCCGGACATCTCCATGGCAACCACGTTGAAGGTGAAGGCGTCTGACTGACGGCTGTTTGCTGCTTCAGAGGAGCTCTGACGCTGCTTCCTCCATCGCTGAACAGCCACGGCGAAGACCAGGGTGGACAGAAGAAGCACCAACAGAATGTTGGCGAAAGCAAAACCCTGGAAGAGGCGGCCGTGAGAGTAAAAAATGGTGCATCTCACATAAAAGACCCAGAGGAGATTGTGAATCTCTGACGTATCTGTTGAGGAGTTCCTCAGCAGATTTGTGACGAACATCTGAAAAGAACAGAAAAGATGCATGAAAACATCAGCGTCTGAGTGAAACTCGCTGAGTCAATTTAGTAAAACTCTGAGGAAAGGATACTGTATCTGTGGAGCAGCTTGAACTGAGATTCTGCAGAACAACACTCACTGTTGGTCTGTTCTTTCTGTGGGACACAAGACTCCAGAGGATGCTGGAATGTTCTACCAGCTGACAGATCGATGCCGCCTTTGCACTGAGGACTGAAAGGACGGAGCAGCAGGTTGAGGTCTTTGTTCTCGTGTTTAGCAGCAACCACCACAAACCTACAGCAAAATCAAATGAAAAAGAAAAAATAGTTTTTATTTTAAAGACCCGCTCTTATGAAAAGGGTGTTTTTAACATGTTTTGAGGTATTCTTCTAATGTTGGAGGACAGAAAACCAATTTCTTTTATGAATATTTCTTTATTCATATTGATGGAACATTGTTGGAAACAAATGTATAATTATTAAACTGTACGGCTCGACAGCTCCAGTATTGCTCACTGATTTTGCTGTACCGGTAACCTTTGGTTGTGGGTGGAAAGGGCTGTAAGCCAGCGGGAGAGCATGTAAACAGAGAACTGTCAGTTCTGGGCGATGGGAATGGGGGTGGTGTTCCCGTCTAAAACTCGTAAAGATGTCAAGTTTTGCCGCTCTGCAGAAACTATGTCCCAGAAAATGACACAGGTTTTTAAAAATATGGTTAAAAACAGCAAAAGCAAAACTAAAAGTCCACCGGAAACAATTTAAAAAGAATAACTAAAAGCTCTTTTTTTTTATTTTAACTGTTTTATTTTACCTTCAGTTGTTTTATATTTTTTGAGCTTTGAATGTACGACGTCTTGTTTGACTCCGGTTAGCCACCTTGAAGTGATGACGTTTCGTTTCTGTGATTTGGATAATTAGATTAAAAAAAGTCAAAAAACATGTTCTTTTCATAATCATATTTTGCTTGTAAAAGTGGTAAAATCCATTAATATGTTTCTGCCTGTTGGCTCGTCGCCTCTCCCCCCAACTGGGACACTAAAAACACGGAATGACAGCCCGGAAAACCGCAGAGCCTGGTTTGAGCCTCGGCTTTAGGAACAACAGCATGCAGAGACACAAAGAGACATGAAGACTCCAAACACATGTTCCATGATGCAGGGAAAACAAGGAAAACCTTAAAGAAGTGTCACAGCGCCACCCAGTGGATTTGTTCAGCACTCACTAGTAAACCAAAACACAAAATCCTTTCAGCTCTGACTCACAACCTCATCATTTATTCGGTTTTACAACAAACACAATATTTTTCTGTTGAATTTTTTGTCGTTAAACAGGTTTGTCTTGTTTAAATAAAAACAATTTGACAAAACCGAATAAAGGGACCTTTGGAAAATATTTAAGCAATCACAAAAGTAGTTTTCTAGATTTGGAAAACTGAAGGGATTCTGAACAGGAAACACGGCACGAAAGACATTGATTTACAATGTCTAGACCAGTGAGGATGAAGAACCCAATCTGTTCTACAAAAGTTAGTAAAAAGCATTAAAAACGGGGCTGAAAAAATCCTTAAAACAGTGAGACCGCGAAAGGTTAACCACAATATAGTGAAGGAATACTGCAGCCTTTTCTAAAGGAAAATCTGTTTGATCGGATACTTTTTTCAACTCTCCCCTCATCATCATGTCTCACTGCTCTCCGAGAAAAGAGGAAAAGAGGAGCGACAGCCAGCAGCAGTCCCAGAGCCTCGTTTGAAATGGTCTCCGTGCACAAAAAAACAGAGCATGAAGCACAAGCACATCTGTGTAAAAAGATGCAAGTTAAGAATCAACATAGAACCCAGACTGCACTGAACTGTTCATCTGTTTATATTACTGAGCCCTGATATCGTTTCCTTTCAGTTAGTGCAGAAATATGTATGGAAACATTTTGCACTTGAGAAAAGTCAGAGTTTTTAAATTAAACTTCTAGTTCTGTCTCTGGAAAGAATGTTTTCATGATCCAGAAGACCCTCAGAGGGTCAGTCTGTGTGTCTGACTGCTGTTAAGAAAATCACAAAGCCGCTTTCGCTCAGTAGAAAAGCATGTCTGAGAATCTTTGAAAGTCCAGAGTGAAAGAAGTTGAAGGTTAAACACAGAAAGCATTTTACTCCAGCTTGGATTGGCCGACAGTAAACCCATCAGAACAGACCAGATCACCAGTGAATCGCTGGTAAACACCTACCGATTTTTCCCGAAGTCCGTCTCCTTCCTCTCCAAACGTGTTGACCGTTGGCCTCAAACATCTGCTTTTATAGTATAGGTGGTTGTGGGGATGGTAGCTGATGATGGACATTTTTTAGAAGGATAGATGATCAAGGCGTTTTTGCATGATTGCCTCCAACTGCTCGGGTCAATGCAATCATTTAAAGCCGACAAAGTGGGCTTCAGCGTTTATAAAAAACCTTTTTGGTTTATGTTTCCATTGTGTCTCTTTCAGTGTGAAGCTGCTCCTGTGGTTTTACAGCATAGATGAAGCAGATAATGTGAATGTGACACGAGCTCTGAGGCTGAGAGGAGTCATCAGTTCATGACTGATGTCGGATTTTATTAATCTGCAGCTGTAATTCTTGGATCATTTGAATCTGGATGCACAGTCGCTTTAGTGAGCTGATGAACTACATGTCAGCTGCTGCCCACACAGGAACACCAAGCTGTAAACAAAGCAATTCATCTCTTAGTTAATTCATATCATCATTTGGAAATGTTTTTGGCATTTTAAACTGTAGTTGTTAAAATAGTTTAGACACCAGTAAATTTCAGGTCCACCAGTAAGTTTCGGGTCCACCAGTGAGTTTCAGGTCCACCAGTGAGTTTCAGGTCCACCAGTGAGTTTCAGGTCCACCAGTGAGTTTCAGGTCCACCAGTGAGTTTCAGGTCCACCAGTGAGTTTCAGGTTCACCAGTGAGTTTCAGGTCCGCCAGCGAGTTTCAGGTCCTGTGTCCTCAGAGAAGGGCATGTGGGCGGGATTAAAGAGATCCTCAAAATATTCCTTCCACCTCCCAGCAGCGTCTTCAGCGTTCGGTGTCGACAGAGAACTGCAACCTCAGAAACCAGAGAATTCTTTGGTGTGACGATCCTTCACCATGTTTACCAGTAAAAACCAAGTTAAACTGAAGATAATTATGACCAGCAGTCACTGGATTGTTTTGAACTTCCTGTTCAGGAACTTCTGGATTACTATCATAATTCAAGGTCAATTGGACTGCAAGGACCTGTTGTTCTCACAGATTTCTGCAACTTTGAGCAGAAATGTCACCACTGCCACGTGAGCAAAAAGTCACCAAAATTTGCACACACCTAGAACCCGCCGAAAATGAATTTTGGAAATCGTGAATGACCCCACAACCACCACCACCACCCCGTTATTCAATGACATCACAACAAGTGAAACCGGAAAAAAATCGAATGAGCCGAAAATTGCTAATGGAGCAAAAAAATATGTCAAAATACACAACCAAAACACATATGTCACGGATATCCAAGAGAACCTTTGACATTTTCATGGGATGGCGTCAACATACGGTTTGGCGGTCATTTTGTAGCAACGTGGGAGATTTTTGTGTTTTTCCACAGTGAACAACACTTTAGTTTGTGTAATTTTCAAGAAGTTTCACAAACATGTCGCCAGTAAAAGAAGAATTTCATTGACCTTTGACTTTGGGAAGAGGCCGCCATCTTGAATTTTCCCCCAAAAAAAGCACCTTTAGCACCAGCTCCAAAAATGTTGGAATTAGAAGTTGTACATTTTTAATGGTGTGCGCGTGGCGAGTTAGCAACTGTTGCGATCTTAGCTAGCTCACACATTTTTTTTATCGGAATGTCGTAAAAAGGGTACACACGTATCCTTTAGCTAAAGCTAGCTTTAGCTCACACATTTTAAATGTATTTTTTGTCTTTTGTTTTGGAGCTAAAGCTAAACAGAACAACATAACAGAATAAAACAATGTTAAAATTGGGTTACGGTAAAAGAAAAACCATCAGCGTAATCTGCTGACTCAGCAGCAAAAACCCCCAAAACTTAGAATACAGTAACGAAACTACTAAATGTGTGTCCAGTATAACCACAGGAAGTTTTGAAATTATTACGGGATGGCCACACATCCTATGGCTTGGCGGCTATTTTGTGACAAAATCTGAGATTTGGCCATTTTTAAGTATGGGAAAATGTAACTTTTATTTTAGCAATTTTCACAAAATTTCACACACAAGCCGCCAGCTTGACTTTACAACAACCCCTGGAGTTTTGTCAACATTTGACTTTGGGAAGAGGCCGCCATCTTGAATTTCGATTGCGGGCCATTCAACGCCGCTCGCTGCTTTAATTGATATTTAAAACCCAAATAAACCAAAACATGTTTTTCATGACGCAGCCTGTTCTGCTCTAGGACACAAAAAACACATGACTCATTATGTCCTTTATTATCATGAAGTCACAGCATTTTCAGAGACATAACTGTACACACTTGATCCATCTGATGTTATGTTTAGGATTATTTCAAGTTACTTTTAATATCATGTTTTACAGATAGAAGCAAACAAGAATGAGCAACATTAAAACGATGAAAACATTAATGACAGCAGTCCTGATCAAAAACAAACTTCTGGAATGAAACAGGTTGGAGTAATTTCCCATGAAACTGTTTTCATGCATGTTTGCTCTGAATCTGCATCTGGTTTAATAACAACAACGTTGTTTTCAGGGTCCAGTACATTTTAATCTGAAGGAAATTATGATGTATACTGAAATACAATGTTAGGAATCGAAGTTCAGGAGAATGTACAACTTTTCCTTAACTTTCACCTCTCTAAAGTGCAGATAATGGATTTGTGAGGATTGTCCATTGACTGTACATGAGAACTGGACTAAGTGACCCCTCCCTCCCTGGCTTTCCAAACACCTGAAAGGAAGCAGCTGCTGACACCAAAGCCAAAATCTGCTGACAGAAGCCAAAATCCCATAAACTTCTACAGAGAAATAAACAGCTGCTACTCGGTCTTTCTATTGGTCAGAACCATTCTTAAACGGATTCATTTTTTAACATCTTCTTGATAATCCTCCATTTACTGTAGTCAATCAGATGCCTTCTGCCCCCCCCACATCCAACGTTCAAAACGTTTGACAGATTTTGTGTAGTCTGCTTCTAAGTGGTAGGGGTCTGGCCTTCCAATAACTCATTACTGATTGGCAAAAGTGGTTGCCATAGAAACGATGACTCAGACCGACTCAGATTAGTCACTGGTTACAAGACATTTGGTTCCATAATGGAAAATGGTGACTGAATGGACTTCCTTTTTTTAAGCTAAGTAAACCATTTTCTATGGGTGATGTCACACTCACCTGGTCCAGTTCTCTGATACAGTCAGTGGTCAGAACCACCAGGTAGACCTTAAGGAACTACCCTTTAAGGCACCGACCCAGCTTTGAAGGAGTTAAATAAAAATGTTCCGCAAAAAAAAAGTCCCGCATGGCTCTCCCTCACGCTTTACAGCACGGCAGTTTTCCAGCTCGTTGCAAGAACAACACAGGCAACGTAAAACTACTGGGAAGAGTCAACCAAAACGTTAGGGATGTTGAAATACAGAAAAATCTGTCAATCAGATACTTTGAAGTTTCCACAACATAGAAAACTAACTGTCCAGCCAAACACAGCCAGATCACCAACATTATCTTCACGATGGTCCGGAACGCTCTCTGCTTGGAAGGGTCCATCCTGTCCTTGGAATTTTCTCCAGGACCCGGACGCTTCAGCGTCCAGAGGACGGAGATGCAGCAGAAGGAAACCACGACCAAGTCCAACCCGAGGAGGAAGTGACACAGAACCTTGGTGACGGTGTTTGAGTACCAATAAGACACAACTCCACACAAAACGCACAACAGTCAAACTACCGCCGCGCTGATGCCCCTGATCCAGACCCCACCTGAGCTCTTCAGCCTCAGGTAGATGACCGGGTGGACCACCGCCAGGTAGAACTCCACACAGGTCAGCAGCAGAAACTGAACCTTCATGCACCAGAAGGTGTAGATCAACTTCAGGTATTCGAATTCGTCAGTAAAATAACTAACCAAATATCTGACAACAATCACGTCTACACACATTTCCATAACAACCAAGTGATAGGTGAAGACGTCTGAGTGACCGGCATTCGCTGTGTCTGAGGAGGTGCGGCGGCTCCTCATCCACCGCTGGGCGCCGATGAAAAGGACGAGGATGAGCAGAGGAAGGAGGAGCAGCATGTTGGTGATCAGAAAAGCTTTGAAGAGCATTTGGTTCAGATGAACACTGCTGCACATCTTCATTACCACGGAGGACACGTTAAAAAAAAAAGTGCTGTTAGAGGAGATGATGCCAAACATGGCTGAGTCCTGAGAAGAAGCAGAGACACACTGGATCACTCTCACCTCCTTCAAAAACACATCAGATCACTTTACAGAGAAAGTTTACCTCAAAGAAGGTTTCTCTCCCTATTTGAGCTTTTGTTTTACTACAGGTGATCACCTGCAGTCATAAAGACACGATCTTTACTAAACATCAACTCATCCAACAGCTTAGTAAAGCGTAAATATGAGACATGAATAAATCTGCTCAGGAAGCTTTAACTAAAGCTTTAGCTGCAATAAAGAAAAGGAACTTAAGACTTAAATTAGGAGGTGAAGAAACCATTAGAGTCAATGTTTACCTACATTTTCCTATTTACTAAAAGAGAATGCGAGGACGTGTTCCTCCTACATCATCTTTTGGTCCAACCAGGATGTTTCTATTTTTAAAATGTCATTTTCTAACGTTTTCATTTGGTCAAACCTTCATCCCAAATGTCTTTACGTGTGGATACGGACTGTCTGTGGGCGAAAAATGGTCAAACCGGTACCTGTAGCTGCACAGGAAATATCAAGGTCATAGACCGCTCAGTGAACCCGTATAGCCCGTATATATAACAAAATATATATATATATATATATATATATATATATATATATATATATATATATATATATATATATATATATATATATATATATATATATATATATATATATATATATATATATGCTTTATTGAAAGGTTTAGTAAAGCATCAGTTCAGAGAAAAATGTTACCTCTTATCGTTTGTTTTTAGGCAGAAGATGAAGGAAAAGTTTCTTTTAAAGAAGCCTGTGCAGTGATATAGAACATTTGAGCTATGCGACTGGAACTACTTTTATGGGTGTGCATCAACACCCAGCAGCCAATCAGAATAGAGGATTCACCCGGAGCATCTGAAATGCAGGAACACTGTAAAAATAAAACTGCAGACATGAAAGTTCTGCTTATCTCACTGTTGATGTGTTTGTTTACACAAACACTTTATAAGCGTAAACATTTCTTGACAATAAAAATGAAGGAAACATTTTCTATTCGACCTGTTTTTGTTCAAACGCTGCATTTGATCATATTAAATTGAACTCATAAAACATTGTAATTAATCTTAATCCAAAAATGTGATTAATCTGATTGTTTTTTTGATCAATCGACAGCACTAATCAATACCCAATAAGACCTGTTAAAATGAAGCCATTACAGTCAGCTGTGTGTATCTTTACTCAATCACATTCAGATAAACCAACAAAGCAGCCTCATTAATTCTGCAACACAATGGAAAAGTCATTTATTTTAGTAAACAAATGTTTTGGTTGATCGAACAATAAATCCTTCAAACAGAACCAAACGTAAAAAAGAACAAGACAATCTCCTGTAAGCTGGAGCTGATTCCTGGTCCAACACCCACCTGCTCACGAGCATCTCCTCTGCCTGCAGACGTGTGGACTGTTCTGAATGTTCTTCAACTGTTCTCTGATCTGCTTTAATGCGTTTTGCATGTTTGCGTAACGTCCTACAGAAAAATGACAGCAGGCAAATGTGCTCCAGCACCCGAGCGAGGTCGGACGTCAAGCCGCTCCGGTCTCTGCGGTCTCCTGGCGCCCAGCAGAGCTCTCCTTCATGGTGTTTGCAGTGACAGGAGGTGACTTCAGCAGCTGGCGCTCATGGTGGAGGTCACAGCCGCAGCTCGTATTTGAATCCTGTCAACCATCAGCAGAGTGAAGCAAATGTCTGCTGCAGCTCCCAGAAACCACATATCTGAGTTTTTAGAATTGTTTAATCATCTATCAAGTGTTTGATGTGATTCATGTTGCAGCTCGACAGCTTTAGGCCTAAAGACTCACTGAAGAATGAGCTGTTCTCAACACTCGATGGAAATGGGGTTTTTAACATGTTCTTGTGGCATTTGTCTGATGATGGAGGACATATTTAAGGAAAATTCAAATGGATTTTCTGAATATTTCTTCATTCAATGTGTTGTGAATCAGGAGCAGGAGTTCATATTTATGATGTCCAGGGTCACAAGCTCTGTGCTCCGGCCCATTCTGATGCATTCACTTCCAGACAAACGGATCCATGAACGTCTTTGTTTCCCTTGTCTGAGCTGGAATCTGGATCAGAACTGTACGTCTGGACAGCTCTGAAATTGATCACCATTTTGGTTTCCCCAGTAACGTGAGGTTGGGGGTGTGAGGGGCTGTAAGCTAGCAGGAAAGCACGTAAAGAAAGTGATGATGGGGAATGGGGGTGGACTTTCTCCTCGGCAACAGTCCAACCCACAACTCAGAGGTGAATTTCTAAAGAACTCCTGCTGCTCTGCAGAAACTATGTCCTAGAAAACGACACCGGTTTGGGGTTTAGTCTAAAAACATCATCATCGTCAATAAAAGAACACTGGGAACACTATCAAAAGATGATCAGGACTTTAATAGCAGTGTTTACATTCTTTCTTTTCTTTAACTGTTTACACAACTAAGATCATTTCAACAGATTCAGAATTGTGAATCCATGTGTTATTTAGGTGATGTCTGTGACATGTCCGGTGTTGACGGGTTAAGAAGAACCTGGTCCTTCTCATTCCTGTCTCATTTAGGTGTCCCAGCAGTGTTACAGAGTACTCCAGTTGGGGCAGTTGATAGCCCGCCTCCCCACAGAGGAGCTGAGGAGGTAAAGAGTCTTCTGAAGTAGAACAGATCCACTCAGGACTGCAGACATAAAGTTGTGAATCTTCTGCTCCATCAATGGAGGCCGTCTGCGTTCTGTAGGACTTCAGGAGGACAGTGAAGGGCCGTTTGCAACAGGCGGTCTGCAGTAGAGGCGGCAGTGGCGGCAGTGGCGGCGGCGCAGGGGCTCAGCGTCTGCAGCACAGCAGTTTTGCAGCTCGCTGCAGAAGCAGCAGAGGCAGCACCAGACTGCTGGGCAGAGTGAACCAGAACGCAAACGCCGACATGACGCACAGGTTGTCCTCCAACACCACCGAGGCGTCCAGAACATACAAGATTACCATTCCGACCAGGCACCCCCAAATGGCTGTTATGATCTTCAAGATGGTGCAGAAGGCCCTCCTCTTTGAGGGGTCGGCCCGGTCTCGAACCTTCTGTCCTGGCGCCGGACGCTTAAGCGTCCAGAGAACAGACATGCAGCAGAAGGACACGACGACCAAAACAAAACCAACGAGGCAGAAAAACATGATTAAATTGATGGTGAAACTGCATAAATATGTCAAAGCCGCCCAGAGAGCAAACAGCAGCCAAACCAGAGCCACGCTGAGGCCCCTGATCCGGACCCCCACAGAGGTCTTCAGCCGCAGGTAGGTCACCGGGTGGAGCACAGCCAGGTGCAGGTCCACACAGGTCAGCATGAGAAACAGGATTTTCACACTGGAAGTGATGTAAAACATCTCGGAGCTGTAGATGCAGACCTGCCGATGACCAACGTAAACACCGACGCAGAAACAGGCTCCGGCCAGGACCCCCACCATCTCCATGGCAACCATGTGGTGGGTGAAGACATCGGAGGGATTGGCGTTCGGCGCTTCTGAGGAGGCCCGGCGCTGCTTCATCCACCCACGGCAGCTGACAAGGAAGACGAGGGCCGACAGAGGAAGGAGGAGGAACATGTGGCTGATCAAAAAGGCAGTGAAAATCTGACGGTCCTCCAACTGGTTGTTGCACCGAGACGAGTTCGGAGAGGGAAGAGCCTCCAAAGTGAAGTTCTCTGTTTTCATGGAGGTCTGGAAACATCAAAGGAAGAGCTTTGAACGTTCAGTTAAACCAGGAGGAGCATTTATTCAACACATATATGAAAGAGAAATCCAGGAAAGAGTTTACCGCCATGTTCAGGACTCCTCTAAAGCTTCAAAAAGACGTTTCTTCACATGGATGAGATGTTTCCTTCAGCCGGAACTGTGTTTAGAAAGGTTTTGTTGGAACGTTTAGCGCTGCTAATGCTAACATTTTACGGTGTATTCAGACTGCAATGGTCCATTGGTCCGGACCGAGTTCTGAACTCTGTGTTTGGTCTTGTACGGGGGCCTGACCCGTCCTTTCTATGACCCTGAACCCATACAGGTCAACCCCTGTACTGCCGCCATCACTGAAGCTCTAAACTCTCCGTTTTTCAAAAGTTGGACGTAAACGATCAGAATAAATAACTGAGATCACTTACCTGCCAGTTTCTCCAGACTAGAGTTGACATGTTCAGAGCGCAGATCCCATCTGTGCCGGCGGCCAGAAGGTACAGCTTCATGGGTCGGTTGGGTCTTTTGCATTTTTATGGTTAATTACAACAATTGAATGTGTTTTTTATGGATCATTTAGACTCCGGGCTATTTCATAAAAGGTTTCAAAACTATCATGGAAACACAGAAAACACGGGGCTGATGACAACGATGTGAAACATTTCCAACCCTTTGGAGCGCTAAAGGGGGACAGTACAGCTGTCCTGATGGATTCATCACAGTTAGGGTTACCTGACCCTCTGCAGCTAAAAGCTGCAGGGAAAGTCAATGTTTACTTAAAACGAATCCAACTTTCCTCATTTGTTTCAGAAATCAGCTAAATGTAAATCATGTGAAGAAAACATTAGTACAATCACATTTAGAGTTCTCTTATTTCCTGTTGACTTGGTGTCTTCAGATGCAGAACATGTTCACAGACAGCTGCTGTGATCTTAACCTGTGTTTTCCTCACAGGTTAGAACATTTTTGCATGTTTTTGAATGATGACTTCCTGATTACTGCAGGCAAATGATATCATTGAAGTCAGAAACGCGACCGCCATGCTGGAATTCATCAAGATGTCAACGTGCTGGCAGGTGGCGAGAGGCCCCTCTTGCTTTGACACCTTTTTTAAACTCCTTCTTCATAATCCTCTTTTTCAAATATTTTTTTTTCTGTAGCTCAAGTTAGAACCTGACCAATCAGATGCCTCAATAAAAGTAGGAGGAGCCTTCTGGCCCCAACCGTTCAGAACCTTTGATTTGGGTAGCCTGCTTTCAAGTGGTAGGGGTGTGGCCTTCCGACAAGCTCTCCCATAGAAACGTTAACTCGGACCAATCACTGGTTACTGGTCTGGCCTGGCTCCAGTAATGGCGCCGCCTGTATCAGAAAAAATGGCGACTGGAAGCCGCTGTCTATAGATGCCATCACTTTTGTAGTTTCCACATCAGGGATGGATCATTCCAGGCCTCGAGGGCCGCATCCCTGCATGTTTTTCTCGTACCCTGCTCTGGCATGTTGTAGTTGGCTGAACACACCTGGACCAGGTAATCGGTCCTAGTGGGGTTTGGACATTTGGAAATCATGCAGACGCTCCTGCTCTAGATCGAGGGCTCACAAGGATGGCTCAAAGGCTCTTCTGGCTGTCGGTGTCACGGAAGCTGGTCTCGTCTTCTCCTCTGTTGGTCCAGAAGCTGCTGGGTTCCTGAATTTCTTCTTGTAATTATTTATGAACTTGGATCAGTGTGTAGCTTCAGTTTAGAAGAATTTGGTTCGAGGTTTGTGGTGATTTTTTTGGTTTATGTTCTCCGGTTTGATGTTCTCACCTGTGCAGGTAAATCTGGAAGTTAATCCTCAGGTCAGCTCAGTCAGGTAACCTGCTTTAATCCTTTTTTCCTCCCTTTGCTCGCGTCTGTTTGAGTTTGTGTGTAAAAGTTTGAAGTTTCTGTCGTCCTGCCGGGTCTTCACCAAACAAACTGATGTTTAGAAAGACTTTTCTTCAGCTGTGAGAAAGCTTTCCTGGAGAAAGCTGGAGTCATGTTAGTTTAAGAATGCACACCTTTAAAAGCACTGATGTCAAACAAAAATGTTTTTTCTGTTTGTGCAGCAGCTGGAGTTTGATTCTTCAGCTCATGGATGAACTGAAGGTGCGAAACATTTGTGAGGATTCTGCACAAATGTCCTTTGGATTTTCTTGTGATAAAAGCATTCCCTCGTTTATTATTAAGTCATTTGTGAATAATAATTCTTTAATTTTGACAATAATTCTAGATGTTCTCAGGCTGTACCTCCAGGTTCAGGCTGTCAATCATCTACAGATGTTTCATTACTGGGAATGATCCTCTAGTATCTGGTTTGTCACTTTTTCGGTTTCTCCTGTTCAAGTGACTTTATGAAATGTTGACCTTTCAACCAACAAACGTGGTCTCCTGCACAGTGAGGCCTCCAGGCCCCGACAGCATTGAAACAAATCACAGAGCTGCCATTATGTAAACCAGGAATCCATCATGATGCAGGGCGCCGATACGTTTCTCAGAAAGAATGAGAACATGTTTTCTTTGCTGATGATTCATGAAAGTATTCTCAGTACCTTCATAAGGAGAATCCGTGTTGTGTAACATGTGATATTGTTGCAGCTATATTTAGAGGATGGCACTTTTGATTAATAGAAATTAGAAGGTTTTCATTTTATTTTGCATTTTAATCATAAAACAGAGTTTTTTTTTTTCTCAGTTTACTGCAGTTCAGCAGGTTTTTGATTCAGTTTCTCCAGTTTTTCTTCAGTTCTCCATCATGTTTTGGTTTCAGGGAGATGTTCTCACTTTCTGACACGTTTTAAATAGAGAACATTTGCTGGAACTTTACAGAACTGATGCTTAATATCATAATCATAACATCATAATAAATGTTCTGCATATAAAGACTGAAGGTAAACACGTGGAGAAGGAGAAACAAACACCTGAAAGGATCTCACAAGTTTTACCCACAATTCATTGAGTCCTTCAGTCTGATCTGATCGATTATTCATTATGATTTTTATTGCTGTTCCAAAAAAAAAAAAAAAAAGGATTTATTGATCTTCAACCACCGGGAACCATGAATGAAAACGTGTGTAAAAGTTTAGAGTTGCAGGTTGAAGATACAAGGCTGAGTTTTTTGTCCTTCACAGCTTCCATATTTGAATTATTTATGATGATTCCTGTTGTAATTTTATGATGTTGTTTTTTTCATTTGTGTTATTAATTTGGTGAATTCTAACTTTCCGTTTCATCTCTTTGGCTTCCTGACGGCGTGGCGAAGTGCTGCAGAAGTAAACATTACATAAGGAAGGTGGGGCCTCTGAACTTCTGTCCCCTACCCTATCCCTGGTGAGGGGAACCGGGCCTCGGCAGCGGCAGTGGCGGCGGTGGCGGCAGTGCTCGGCGGCTATCTTTCCACAAAGGAAAATCCAACAGCTGTTCCCCACACTGGGTGGGCCGGGGGATCACGGCGGACGGATCTCCTCCTCTGCTGCTCCGTGGGGGTCTTGGTGTGGGGGTGACGGAGAACTCTCCCTCCTTTTAGATCCCATCAGCCACCTCAGCAGAACAGATGGAATGAAAAGCTTTACATGTGTTGTTTGTATGCATAAGTGTGTGAGCTGTAGTTGTATTGTAGACGTGTTGAAATGTTTGTATGTGAATGTTTGTATGTGAATGCCCCGCCCCTTTGGGCTGGCATTCACCTGAAAGTAATGATGATGATCCTCCAGCACTTTGCTGCTGGTTGCTCTGTCCCTCCACATCCCTGTTTCCTTAACGTCCCTCTGTTTCCTGACGGAAGTCTGTTTGCCGCCAGATGCACAAGTGAGCCTGAAACTCAGATTAGAAAATGTCAACCAATCTTGATTCCAGATCCAAGATGATGGCTTATCCCAGATGTTTCCTGACATAAGAATAATCTGATGTGGAGCAGCACAGAGCGGATGGCGTAACTGGATGAACAGAGGATTCCTCCAGGCTGATGAGGAAGGGCTGGAATTCTCCTGACCAGCAGTGGGCAGCACTTCTCAGTGGAGTAATGATGTCCCAGGCCCAAGCAGAGCAGGAAACAGGCAAGAAACTTCCAAAAGAGACAGGCAGGACTCAGAACTAGAGTCAGAACAAAGGTCATGACCGTGAAGCGCTAGAACCTTCCATTAGAGAGTGCTGGAACGTGAACCGAGTCCATGAACTGGCAGTGCAGAGTGAACCTGAGCCTCTTATTCTGAGGGACACAGCTGGAGGACACTGAGGATCACACAGCACAGGTGAGTGTAACTAGAGTGGAGGAAAAGGGGAAGCGACTGTAAAGGTGCAGGACAGAATCCCAACACACAAAACGAATCGTGATGACACGGACACACTTTTAATTGCAGCTTATCTTATAGTTTTCATGAGCAGATGATGATGGCGTCCTGCTTGTTCGCAGTTCTTGTTTTTATAGTTCTTAAAAAAATTAAAACAAAAATCACAGAAGAAATTTAAATGAAAAACAACCTTTTTTATTTAAATACACAAAAAAACTTGATGACATCATCAGATTGCTCATCTGGACTGAAGCGCACCCTCACGGTCGTCGGGTTTGTTGTACTTGTAACTCAGGTTGTGCTAATTCTGTTCTATGTATTTTTGAGGACAGAAACCATAGATTGTGAAGCGCCGTGTGCCACAGAAACGCAACTGGACATCAGTAAGAACAACCAGAATTTATCCATAAGGCACACCGGATTATAAAGCAGAAAGTTTGAGGACTCTAAATACACCTGGTGGTTTGAAATATACAGTGAGGGTCACTTAGTTCTGATTTACACATGAAAGTAACATAAAACAGATTCTGCTTCTTTTCCACTGCTGACATCACACTAGTCTTACATTTTTTGGTACAGGATCTTTTTTCTTTTTCTTTCAAAGATTTAAAAAAGGGTATTTTACTTGAATTGGCTAAAAAATAGTTTCGTATTTTTCATAATTGTAAGATCAACATGAAAACAAATGAGTTTTTTTTTTTTCTAAAGAGTAAAATGAGACTTTGTTGCTCTTATGTGTTGTTGTCAGTAAGAGATCGGCCCAAATGGTTCTGTAAGTGTTCTGACCTCTGACCTGATCCGTTATAGTCCTGGAGTTTAGCTCAATGCAGACACATTCTCATTATGTTTTTTTCTTATAAAGCTAAACATGACGTAACCTTTTTGTGGAATTAAAAACACATTGCATTGTGGTCTATTTTCTCCAGTCTAGGAAGCATCGATGCACACTGGTTTTTCACAGAGACTTCTGGGTAACTTCCAGGACACCAGAGTTTGGAATTGTAGATTCAGAACCCCGAAAACAAGGCGAAGGCCCGATCCAGTAATCATTTTATAATAATTTAAAGGTCATTCACTTCAAACAAACGAGAATCTCTGAGATAAACACACTTCAGTCTTTGGCACCAGTGAACCGGACCCACCTCCTCCCCAAACTCAGTGTTGGCAGCTCTTTGGCCCGCTGGATGAAGAGCAGAGGCAGCACCAAACCGCTGGGCAGAGTGAACCAGTACATGATCACTGTTGAGACGCACAGATCGCTCACGTTTAAGGAAACATCCAGAACCTGAAAGACCAACAGTGCGATCAGGCACAACCAGATCACAGTCAGTATGGTGGCGATGCTCAGAAACGCCCTCTTCTTTGACGGGTCCACCCTGTCGTTGACCTTCTGTCCTGGAGCCAGGCGTGTGAGGGTCCAGAGAACGGAACAGCAGCTGAACAACACCACGGCTAACACAAATCCAACCAGGAAGAACAACAGATTTTGGATCATAGACAGGGTACAAAAATAACTGATGATTCCACACAAAGCACACAGGAACCAAACCCACGCCACACTGAAGTTCCTGATACTGACCCCAGCCGGGCTCTTCAGACTCCGGTAGAGGATCGGGTGGACAACAGCCAGGTAGAACTCAATACAGGTCAGCATGAGGAACTGAATCTTCACACAGGAAATGATGTAAAACATGATCCAGGAGCCAAAAATTAAGCTGTGCAGGTCCCTGATGTTTGAGCAAATGCACAAACAGGCACCAGCCAGAATTCCCAGGGTTTCCATGGCAACCATGTGGTAGGTAAAGATGTCTGAGGGATGTGTGGTGTCCGAGGATGCATGGCGCCGCCTCCTCCACCGCTGGCAGCCCACGAAGACAACAAGGGAGCACAGAGGGAAGAAGAGCACGGAGTTGGTAAACAGGAAGCCTTCGAAGATGAAGGGGATGAGGAGGGAGCTTCTGCAAGGCTGATGAAGCGAGAAGTTAAAGGAGTCAGGAGCGTCCACGGAGGGGCTGGATCCCACCTGAGAGGAAGAACAGAAACCAAACCAGCAGAGAACTGGAAACATCTGCAGTCAGTGATCAGGTCACACCAAACGCCATGTGACACGATTTACCTCCAAGTCAGAGTCCATGGTTGGAGGGCAGCAGATGGCGCTGTTGAGCCGGTGGAGGGATGGAGGAAAGGTGAGGCCTGATTTTGTTCCCTTCACCACTTTCAGGGATAAACTGACAAAATAAAGTTCCTTTAGTTTGTGAAAGTCTCTATAGAAGTTTTAAAAATAAAAAAATGTTGGTTTCTACCAGTTTACTCTGTAAACTAATCAACCAACTGATGACCTCATCGCTGTGTTAAATACCTCTGTTTTTATCATGAAAAACCTTTCAAAAGTAACCCGTTTGGATCAGAACATGAAACAGAAAACGTTCATTACATTCAGGCTTCAAACGAGCAGATTTTGGACATGGAACCTCATTAGGCTCCACAAAAATAACAAACTGATTCATTAAAAAAGACATTTTTTTCCCCAAGATTTAAAATTTTGATTCATCGTTTGCATTTTTGCAGAATGATTTTAAAACATTCACAACCAAAAAACCTCTTTTATTTTGTTGTTTGTCTTTCCCATTAGTATTATGGTTTTTTTTTTCCTGTTTCACATAAAATGTCATTAGTAACAATTTTAGTTCTCAAAAAAGTGTCTATTCTAAGGAATATTGTTTTTTATATTGTTATTGTTGTTAAACGAACAATAAAGCTTTGTACTGCCTTTTTTAAAAAAAAAATTATTTCAACCTTTAATGTGAAGTTTTACTTAATCTGATGGTTTTCATTTCAAAAAAATCCCAATTTTATTTTGAAAAAATCCTCTAGTAACAAAGCGTCCCTTCAGTCTTCAGTCAGTCGTCAGCAGAGATTCTTCCGTCTGTTTTCTCTCTGGTTGAAGCTTCCTGTCAGATCTGCATGATACTGATGATGACGATGATGATGATGTCCAGGTGGACAAACGCTGAAGGGTTTTTTGGTGTAAATTTTAAAGACAATTTATATTTATAATTACAAATAGTTACGATAATTTTAATTATAATAACGTAATATAATATAATATTCATTAATTTTCTTTACAGTTTAGTTCTTTTTGGGGTCACGGGGTTGCTGGAGCCTATCCCAGGAACTCATGGGCGAAGGCAGGGGACACTCCTGGACAGGTCGCCAGTCTGTTGCAGGGGCCACACACACTCACATCCAAACCTATAGGGACAATTTAGAGTAACCAATGAACCTATGAAGCATGTTTTTGGACGGTGGGAGGAAGCCGGAGTTCCCGGAGAAAACCCACACATGCACGGGGAGAACATGCAAACTCCACACTGAAAGGTCCCCATTGGTTCAAGTCCCCCAGCCGGGAGCGCTAACCACTGCACCACCGAGCAGCCCATAATAATATATTTATTATTTTATTATATAATAATAATATAAATATTGTATTAAAGATAATTATTTTAAAGAGTGTCTTCTCAGTTAGAGCAATACATTACAGCAGGGAGATGATTATAAAAGCAGCTTTGGGTCAAAACGTTTGTTTAAAGTCCAAAAAAAAATCACTTAAGACAAGATTCCTCCATATTGCTGTTGTCAGGGATTAATAGCTGTAATCTGTAAACGGTCTGGAACAGATTTCACTGGACAATGTTTGCCATAATCCTTGAGTAACGATGAAAGGAAACCTACCTTCAACAAGAACGAGCCTCCAGCAGAACCAGACTCAGTAAAACCAGAAACCAAAGCAAAAAAAATGTTGTTTTGGTGATTTTTCAGCACCAAAGTCAGTTGAGTAATACCTGATCCTGACAGAACAGACGATCTTCTGAGGACTTTGAGGAGCTCCTCAGTGAAGCTGGGAAGACTCCTGACGGAGCAGGACGGCCTCAAACCGACACCTCAAATGAATGACAACTCCCAGCCTGAGCAGGGTCAACGCAGGACAAACAACACATGTGAAGGCATCAAGAGAGACCAGAGCGTTTCCGTTGTTTCTTTAGTCTGGTGAAGCTGATGGATGATCATATTCAAACATCTACTTATTAAAACCTATTTTTTTAAATATCTGAATCAATCAACATCAAACTTGAAAAAACTACAGCTTCACATTTGTTTAAATATAAAAGCTCCAAATCCTGCTGTTATGCAACACTTTACATGTGAAATGTGTGAAACAGCTGATGTGAAAAAGCGCTGTCCTCTGTCAGAATCTGAAGCTGCTTCATGCTGATCATGGGAACGGCCAAAGAGTTACGATAAGTCAAAAAGCTTGTTATTTCGACATCGTCTCCGGTATTGAACGGTTAACAAGTTCAATCTCTCGTGCACATTTCCCTTCTCTGACACTTATGTACATAAATTCTAGCCTTTCTGTAAATGATCGTTCCTCACTGCTGTCATGCTCATTTCTGCTGTTTGTTTTGAGCATTAGCATCCCGCATCCATTAGTGTTATTTTATTCTTTTCTACAGTTCTGTTTTTCAAGCATTTAGCTTTGATGTTGTCCTTCTACAAATGGTTATCAAAACTCTGGTTCATTCAACTAGAGTTTTTTTCTTCAGTTTGTAGAAAGTATGACTCATTATTGGAAAGTTAAGGAGTTCCTCTTTCATGTTACCGTTGTTTTATATGACAGTGGACAAAATCTGAAAAGTACTCGTCTTTATTCTTTACAATAGTCGTAGATGTTCTAAGGCTGTCAAACAAAACTCTTTCTACACTTTTCTCAGACACTAACATTTGCACACTTTTCTCTCTACATTAAACTCTCAAAGGTCAAAGCTTTATAGTAAAATACGACCAGTTTTATAGAATGAAGTCAAAGATCTGATTGGGATCTAAGCTTATGTCGATTTGACAAACTGAACACATTCCGGATAGGAATCATGGCAAAGAGGAGATTGATGGACAAGGTCTACACCCAACCCATCATCATTCCCGTCATCACATTGTTGGTTGTTTTGTGACGCACTGGCTCATCCAATTAAATCAAGGCTCCAGAACCTCCAAGCCACAAACCGGTACTGGTTAGGTACCAGACCTCTCTGCAAAACAGTGAGACCGTGAAAGGTCATAGCAGGGACCGCTACACTCTGCTGATTCGTTGTGCGACAAATGTAAGATTGAGCCTGTTTTGTGTCATTGTTTTTTGTTCACAGTTTGTACAGCTAGTTTAGCATATTATTTTTCTTATGAGCATGTTTCACCATCATTGATCCTTTGGGACTGAAGCAGGTGGAGATGTGGAGGCAGACGCAGCAGGGAATTCCAACCTGCTTCCAGCTTACGGCAGCCTGTTCATGCTTGGCCACTTTTCCGACAAGGCAACTTTCCTTTCTTGTGTAAATACAGCAGTGGGAGGACCAGACTGCAGGGAAAGCTGAGCCAAAGCACAGAGTTGTGCAGGATACAGCCGGCGATGGTGCCGTGCAGCACTGTCTGATTGAGAGCTGTGGAAAAGAGGAACCCTAAAAGCCAGAAACACAGCACCCCCATGATGGCCATGATGGTGAAGAACGCCCTTTGCTTTGTTTGGTCCATCCTCCACCTGGTGCTCAGTTCTCCTCCTGGTCCAGAACGCAGCAGAGAATGAAGTACAGACAGGCTGCAGAAGGAAATGATGAGCAGGGACCATCCCAACAAGCAGAAAAAAGGGATTTCTGAGATATCCGGGTAAATTCTCAATAAATCAAAGCTCCACAGAAGACACAGCAGCCAAACACACAGGAGGCTGGTGTTTCTGATCCAGACTCCACGGCCCAGTCGCAGCTGCCGGTAGGAGACTGGGTGAACTACGGCCAGGTAGCGATCCACACAGGTGAGGACATGGAGGGAGGTCTCCCCAGGAGCAATGAAATTGGACAAGAAATAACCACATTTCAATAAACCTGGGAGTTCAAAGAAGAGTCCTAGAATGAAGAAGATGCTTCCTAAACTCCAGACCAGCTGCAGGATGGACTGGTGGTACGTGAAGACATCAGAGTGGCTCGCCGACTTGAAGGAGTGCTTATGCTGCCACTGAAGGAAGCTCATCCGGAGGATGAAGATGGAAACAGCGGGAAACAGGAGAAACCTCAGAACCTGAAACAATATGTTGAACGACAAAGCAGCAATGGATTTGACACAAAAGTGATGAAACAAATCAGATGACAACTGTGACGAGGAGTTAGCCGCCATGCTGGTGTTTGGTCGGTGGATGGAGACCTGCGGACAGAGAAGGAGCTGTTACTCAGACTGTAGTTCTGGTTTGTTTTAGACAACTTTCCTCAAATTTTAAAGGTCAGACTGGAACCATCAACCTGCCAGGTTTGTAAAATGTTGTGGATCAAAAAGTGTCATGGTTGCAGATGGGGTTCCACAGGGCAGTTTACCATCTCCTCTGAACATTCAGCTTCATGCCTCTCCCACAGAGACTGGAGTCATGTGTGATGACCATTTGGACATTTTATGTCTCCATGACGTGACACGAAGACATCACAAAATGATGACATCACAAAATGATGACATCACAGCATGAGAAACTGTCAGTAAAAGACAAATGGGGCCAAACTTTCTCATGGGGCTTATTTTCAAAATACACTCACCAAACCAAGACAGGTGTCGGGAACATCCAAAAGTAGGATTTGGATTTTTATGGGATGGCCACAGGACCTGCTACTTGGTGGCCATTTTGTTGCAAAATGTGAAATTTGATGATTTGCACATTTTTGCACAACGTGAAAAAAAAAACATTTTTTAAGCAATCTTTACAAGATTTCACCGGTGAAGTCTACAAAAATCCCCTTTAGTTCCAGCAACAAATTTAAACTCATTCTTAGGATTTCAATCTATCGCCTCTTAACTCCTCGAGCATCATTTGGAAAAGAAATGCTGGAATTAAAAGTTGTAGATTTTGGACAATGTTTGCGGGGTGAGCCTGTGAAAGTGGCGTTCTCTTGTTGCTCGCACATTTTTTATTGGAATATTGTGAAAATCTAATTCATGAATTCTTGGTTCAAGCTGAATGAAACAAAATGACATACAATCTGAGTATATTAGAAATGTGGGCGTGGTTAACATATAACCTCTGTTGTCTAGGAAATCCAAATGTTTACTTTTGCCAATTCTTCTGAAAATGACATAGACCTGTTGGTCACCTTCAGATGACCAATAAATAAAATGGTTGCTATGGAGATAAAACCAAGGGAAAACCAGCCATTTGGAAAATAGTGTTTTATTTTCCCATTTTGAATGTGCAGCTCTGACCAGGCTGGCAGGGGCAGGGGCAGGGGCAGGGGCAGGAGTTTGTAGCAGGTGATCAGTCAAATAGGGCAGTAGCAGCGGGCTATACAACGGCGCTCGTGGCGTCCTTACACGCCTTCGACTAAGAAAACTTGAAGTATCATCTAAGTTATGTTGACTTTTAATGGAACTGATGTTTTGATGTTTTTTTTCTTGTATTTGTTCATGTATCACAAGTCACATCGTCGTTGCAATATTCATCACATATATCACAGATATGGGTTTTCCTGATATCGTGCAGCCCTAGCTCCAAAGTTGCAGGGTGACATGAGAAGCTCTAACTGCTCTGCTTCTACATCCATCACTTGCATGACGCTATGTTTTCTACATAATGACATCAGTGGTCTTCTAGTCGCGACCTTTAGGTTCTCACATAAACTGACTTTTCATCCGTTTAATACTTTTTAAAAAACCTCGGCAGACTGTATTTATCATGATATCCTCCAAACATGTACATTGTCACGTGTGCTAAGCTCTTGGTGCAGAACTGAAATCATTTAACTGACAAACGTAACAAATACAACTAATTACTGGAAACAAACGTCGGTCTTAACCTTCGTCCAGGACGATGATTGAAAAAAGCAAACGAACAAACACAGGCCTGAAGATCCAGTTGAATTTCATCAACTCCAACAAATCTTTCAAAACTACTGTTTCTTTTTTCAGTCAATGGTCTTCATTTTGTGTGATCACCCACCTGATCTCCTCTAAGCTCAGCGTCTGCAATCTCTGCTCATGTTTACCCACAGGACTCGCTCTTGTGATGGAGGGGCTCTTTGGTCCGTCTGACGGATGCTGACGGTGTGTTTGCATGTTTGACTCTGAATGATTCATCGCAGAAGGTAAATGTCTGTTCTCTGAAGTTTGATGGCGCACAGGAAACCACAGGGAATCGAACTGCGATGAAGCGCTTCCATGTTCAGGTTGAAAACGTCTTCAGACATGAGCTGCACTTTTCTGGGCTCTCAGCATGAAACCATCAGTGAGAGTTGAGCTGTTCATGGACCAAAGGACACAAAGGGTCAGTCAGATGACAATACTCACAAAAATCTAATTAAATCACCATTGGTTTAGTAATCCCAAAGGAGACTCATCAATGACTAACAACTAGAGCGTGGCGTGAGGGCACCACTGGTCAGCATCACCTGTACACAAAGAACGTTCATCTTTCCATATGAATACTTCACAATGCACTTATATTCCATTTTCATGACGACTCTTGAGGTCATACCAGCCTCATGTAATTCTACATCCACACCGGCATCAGCAACCACTTCTAACTAGAGCTATATGTAAACACGTGTATGTGTGTGTTCGGGCCTTCGGCCTTCAAAACACAAACATAAAAACAACAAATAAAGTACAGTGGTCCCTTTCATAACACGTCCATGCTTTGCATCATGCAAACATGACGGCATCCATCATGTTGATGGGACATGTTCGTCAGTGAGTAGATGCACATTTGAGTTGGACGCTGTCTAACAGATGGTCACGGTTTTCAGAGGGAAGAACCAACGGGAGCTGGAACCGACCCGGTGAGAGTTTGTGGTTCCAAACCAAAGCTGTTTTCTGGCTGCTTCAACTGATAATCATGTCTCTTAACCCGACAGCAATCGCTTTACTGAACATGTGGTCTTCAGGGGGATTTAGAAAGTATCTCCAGGTTTGAACTTCAAATCCTGTTGTGATGTTTGTTTGTTTATCTGAACCGTTCCTGTCATCATCTCATCTCTGTTTTCTCCTCAGTCATCAACACAAACCAAGATTCCAACTCCTCCCTCAGCGCTCAAGATGACCTCTGTTCCTCCAAGGAAATGGTTTTCATTTTACTGAGTTTTTTGGTTCTGTGGCTGCTCCTGGCGCCTCTCTTCATCTTCATCCTTGTTTTGGGTTTCCAGCGATGGAGGGAGGAATGCATCCAATCTTCTTCGGCCTCGTGGAGTCACATGGACGTCTTCACCTACAACATAGCTGCTCTGGAGCTTTTATGGCTTCTGGCCTGTTGTTTGCTGTTTATTGCCTTTTGCACCAGTCAGGACTATTTGTTCAATGCTGCATATGTGATATTTCATTTTGCTTTACCCAGAGGGACTCTGTTTCACTTCCTGACCTGCTTTGAGCGGCAGGCGCGCGGCGTCCGCATCAGAAACATCACCGTCGCCTGTGTTTGGCTGATTTGCTTCCTGATGTTGTTTACATTGTGGACTGAGTCTTATGCTGTGGTCAACACGGTGTTGGTGTTCTTCACCTGTGTGACCTTCTGCTTCTGCAGCGTCTCCGTCCTCTGGGTGCTCATTCGTCCAGGACCGGGTAGGGAGGGCAGATTTGGGAGGAGTTTAGATCCATCACAGCAGAGGGCCTTCCACACCATGATGGTGGTAACAGGAGCTCTGTCCGTCAAGTTCCTTTCAACTGTTGTTGCCTTCATAACACAAAGATTTGCAGAGAAAAACGTCTTTTTTTGTTTGTTTGAGTTGTCCTCGCCGTGGTTATCTCTGCCCAGCAGTCTGGTGTTACCGCTGCTGTTCTTAAAGAAAGCAGGAAAGCTACAGTTCTGTTCACCAAAGACAGACAGAGCTGGATGGAGGTGAAGCTTTATTGTCCTAAAGCGATTCAACGAGACTATTTCACTCTTTCAAGGGAATAAATGACCCACCTATGAGTTGTTACCCACTCATAGCCAAAGAGGGTTCCTGTTCCTGGACTGGAACCTGTACTCCAACCCACTCCCACTATTTCTGCCATTTTTCTCCTAAACTTCAACTTTAAAAGTGCTACTGATCAGTGATGTTTTCTAGATTTTTGTGTTTGTTCAAGATAATCAAGTGTAAATAAATATGTGTCCAAACAAACAAGAATGAATGTCAAATCCGTTCACATTTGAGTTTGAAAAAGTTCATTCCACTGTTGTTTTTCCACATCAGAATAATCCAAAGGAACATCATTAGAACGTTCTAGCAACACTGTAAGGTCACATGACTTTGGGTTTTATATGCGTGTGGTAAATGTATTCGTGAGACTAATGGAAGTTTAATGCACTTAAGGCGTACAGGTGAGGCTGTCCAATGGTGTCCTTACGCCACACTCTAGTTGTTAATTATTCATGCATTTTCCTGGGATTAATAAAGTATGGTGATTCGATTCTTATGAGTACTGGCTTCTTTGGGGTGTCCTTCACCCCAGCCCGGGTCCTCTGGTCAGCTGATCAGCTTCTCCTGGAGGTCTAAGAGGAAGCTCAGTCTGTGGAACGCGTCATCACTGAGAATTCTGCAGAAAAAGCAACTTTTCATTTCTAAAAAAGCTTCTTAAAACACATTTTTATCACCAGGCCTTTGGCACAGCATGACACTCTGTTGTTGAATTGTTTAGCTTTGCTTTTATCTGGTGTTTTTACGGCACTTCGATATGCTTTTTATCTTTAATTGGTTTATCATTCTACCAGTTGTTTCTACTGTTTTGAGCGTTTAAAGGACGGCGCCTTGTTTGACTGACGTCATTTTAAGGCCATATAAATTAATAAAAGTTTAACTTGTTTACAGGTAAGTCAGGTGTTTTAAAACCTCCAGCTGCAGGAGACCAGGCTGGACAGCAGGAGCTAAAACTTTATTTAAACCCAAACACGACAAAACCATCACACAAAAGGACAAAAGAAAGCAAACTGAACACCAGACACTAAAACACTTCATGGATCTAATTCAGAACCTGGTGTGACTGACACAAACCTGATGACAGAGCAAAAACCAACAACACAACTGAAACAAAACGCACAAAAGCCCACAATCCTCACAGAATGTATGTGTTACTACACACTAATCACTACAGAACACATTGTTACAAACAGCTTCATCTTTCGCTTCAACTAAAGTTCTAAAGACTTTAAACAGAAAGAGAAAAATGTCAAAAACTTGTAGTTTTAATTCGGCACCACAACCTCCTGCCACACTGACAAACCAGCTGTTTTCTCCAAGATGGATTATTAGCAGTTTGAGATCTTGATGTCATCATCAGATGGTTTTGTCCTGAGCGCGTTCCATCACGCAGATCCAAGCATTTACTGTGCATGACAAGAATGATGACATCACAGTGGGTGAACATGTCAAAACAATGAACAATAAAAACAAATAGAAATAAAAACACAGGGTCATGAAATTTTGGCCACAGGACCTACGACTTGGGAGCCATTTTGTTACAAAGTCTAAACTTTGTCATTTTTCACATTTTCCCACAACACGGTAGAAAAAAAAACCTGTTCAAGCGATCTTTATGAAATTTCACACACACGCCACCAGGTTAAGCTTACAATCATCACCAAAGTTTAACTGACCTTTGACCTCTGGAAGAGGCCACCATTTTGAAATTGTATTTTGTCTTACATTTTATAAAGTTGTACTCTTCCTAAGGATTTCACTTAAATAACAATAATAATAATGGATTGGATTTATCTGCACTTTTCCAGAAGCTCAAAGTGCTTACAATGTTTATCCGTTATTCATTCACACCTCAGTCATACTTGGTGATGATAAGCTACAGATGTAACCACACTGCCCTTGGGCAGACTGACAGAGGCGTGGCTGCCACTGCGCGCCAAACGGCTCCTCTGACCATCACCAGTACATTCACAGGCATTCACACACCAGTGGAACCACACACTGGATGCAAGGAGGCTTAAGTGCCTTGCCAAAGGACACAATGATGGTTGGCTGGAGGGAGCAGGGATCCTTCGATCACTGGCCAACCTGCTTAACCACCTGAGCTACTGCCGCCCTAATTTATCCCCTTGGACCTTACATTGCCTCTGGTGGTTACAGGTTAGCGCCAGTGTTTGTCAGTGGAGCTGCCATCAGTATGTGAATGTGTGTGTGATGGGACTGTGATTGTAAAGCGCTTTGGGCCCACTAGCTAGGTAGAAAACCACTGTATTATTATACGCCATTTACCATTTATTCCCTTGAAAGAGTGAAATAGTCTCGTTGAATCACTTTAGGACAATAAAGCTTCACCTCCATCCAGCTCTGTCTGTCTTTGGTGAACAGAACTGTAGCTTTCCTGCTTTCTTTAAGAACAGCAGCGGTAACACCAGACTGCTGGGCAGAGATAACCACGGCGAGGACAACTCAAACAAACAAAAAAAGACGTTTTTCTCTGCAAATCTTTGTGTTATGAAGGCAACAACAGTTGAAAGGAACTTGACGGACAGAGCTCCTGTTACCACCATCATGGTGTGGAAGGCCCTCTGCTGTGATGGATCTAAACTCCTCCCAAATCTGCCCTCCCTACCCGGTCCTGGACGAATGAGCACCCAGAGGACGGAGACGCTGCAGAAGCAGAAGGTCACACAGGTGAAGAACACCAACACCGTGTTGACCACAGCATAAGACTCAGTCCACAATGTAAACAACATCAGGAAGCAAATCAGCCAAACACAGGCGACGGTGATGTTTCTGATGCGGACGCCGCGCGCCTGCCGCTCAAAGCAGGTCAGGAAGTGAAACAGAGTCCCTCTGGGTAAAGCAAAATGAAATATCACATATGCAGCATTGAACAAATAGTCCTGACTGGTGCAAAAGGCAATAAACAGCAAACAACAGGCCAGAACCCATAAAAGTTCCAGAGCAGCTATGTTGTAGGTGAAGACGTCCATGTGACTCCACGAGGCCGAAGAAGATTGGATGCATTCCTCCCTCCATCGCTGGAAACCCAAAACAAGGATGAAGATGAAGAGAGGCGCCAGGAGCAGCCACAGAACCAAAAAACTCAGTAAAATGAAAACCATTTCCTTGGAGGAACAGAGGTCATCTTGAGCGCTGAGGGAGGAGTTGGAGAACATCTTGGTTTGTGTTGATGACTGAGGAGAAAACAGAGATGAGATGATGACAGGAACGGTTCAGATAAACAAACAAACATCACAACAGGATTTGAAGTTCAAACCTGGAGATACTTTCTAAATCCCCCTGAAGACCACATGTTCAGTAAAGCGATTGCTGTCGGGTTAAGAGACATGATTATCAGTTGAAGCAGCCAGAAAACAGCTTTGGTTTGGAACCACAAACTCTCACCGGGTCGGTTCCAGCTCCCGTTGGTTCTTCCCTCTGAAAACCGTGACCATCTGTTAGACGGCGTCCAACTCAAATGTGCATCTACTCACTGACGAACATGTTCCATCAACATGATGGATGTTGGAAATGTTTTAGGGAGGTTCTGTTCGATATGTCGCGCCTCAAATCATAAGAAATAACAAGTTTAGAAAGGAAATCAGTTGGAACCACGACAAAGTAGAAGTATCTGATACATAATGGAGAAATATGAATCAAAGTTGAAAATGGAATTGACTTTCTAAAGGATTACTTGAAAAAAACCTGAAGGCTGCTTCAAAAAAGGAACCAGATTTTCTGCCTGTAAAACGCATTTGAGTCTCTCATTTTCATCAGTTCATGCATCCATTTGTACATCCACTTTCTAATCCATTTCATTCCTTTTGGGGTCTCAGATGTGCTGGAGCCTATCCCAGCGACTGTTGGAAGAAGGTGGGATTCACTCTGAACAGTTAGGCAGTCCATCACAGAGCCACACAGAGACATTCTGGCAGGAATTGGAGAGTAAGACGACCCAAATCACAGCAGATCCAGGACTGCAGACAGGATTTTATTGAACTAAAAAAACAAGAAACAAAGGAAAACTTGATCAAGAGGGCAGTTTGGGTCCGTCATCTCAGGCCAGTCATCTCAGGAATGTTGACGCAAGAACATCGACTCGGGTAAGTGAGTTCTGGTGCTTTGACTCAGTCAGGCCAACTTAAGCACGTTTTGGAGACACGGATCAAGCTAAGAAGCATGTCTTCATTTGCAGAAGGCTTTACCTGCAAAAGCCACTAAAACTGAGAGGAGTGAAGTCAAATCCATTGAATGTAGTGATCAGTGTTTATCATCTGTACTTTGGAGGGCAGGTGCAAACCGGGACAACCGGGCCGTCGTACGGTGTTCTTACGGCACACTCTCGTTGTGAGAAAGGTGTGAGTAAAAAAAAAAAAGAAGAAACTGTACGACACGCCTGCGTCTCACCTACTCTGTCAACAGCAGTTTCTCTCTACGGGTTCACTGAGGGGCCTGAGATCCTGATATTTCCTGCTTTCCTCATTAGAAAAGCAGCAACAGCTAATCTCAGTGAATAAATCTGGGAAAAGCAGAATGAACGTTTGGGAAAAGGAAGCAGCTGTAGACGTGCTGCGCGAGGCCGATGCCGGAAGAAAAGAATTACAAACATGACTGAACTGAAGGTTTCAAAGATGATCTTCATCCAAATCAACACAACCTCAACAGTGGAGAAAACAACCAAACATCAAACACAAAAACCAGGATGTAAAGGAGCACGAAACCTCATCAAATAACTTTATTACTCATTGGAAATGGAAGCAGTTTAGTAAAACCTTTATTGAACACAGGTTGGTTGTAACAGGTTTTAATAAATAAACGAGATGTATGTTTACAGTTTAGCGAACGTATCATATTTCATGGTTCATAAAGTTTTATTTCATCTTTATTATGTTTGTCTCTACAGCGTCACTCGTACCTGCTTGACTCCTCCATCTCGTTTCAGATGAATTCCTGACTGGATGTGGTCATTCTGACTTTCAGCTCAGTCATCATGAAGGCTTGAGGCTTCTGAGGTTTCGCCGTCAGAGCTTAGTGATGGAGGATGCAAATGGAGCAACTCCAACCCATGAGGAGAAACAGTCGTTTGATTCGCTTCAGATTCTGAGACAAAAATGTGACAACCTGAGGCTCCAGACGGCAGAAAAATGAGTTTTTCTGGTTGTCGGTGGTGTAAGATCTTTGCTGATGTCAGAACCTGCAGTGGAACAGGTTTCTAACAGTCATTTATCAAAGAAATAAACGCTAAAATAACGTTTTCATTCTCAAACTGTAAAAAGCTTACTCAGATGAAGTTAAATCATTTCAAACCTCTGCATCAGGACGGATGAAGCTGTTCTGATCTGATGTAGATCATCTGATCCAAACCAGGAATCTTCTCTAACGCATCATGAAAATGATTTGTTGGCGAAAAAATCACAAAGAGAAACTTTCCATTAAAACGGTGTCTAAATGAATTATGAAAGAAATAATGAGTAAACCTAGACAAGGAGAAGAGATTTTAAGCACAAAACCCCTAAAACTTTACTGGAACTACTTTACTGTTGGAGCATTTGAACAAGAACGTTTCTGTCTTTTAATGGAAGCCGCTGAGTTTTTACTACAATAATCAAACCCTGATCTCTGAACAACGATTTGATCAGACGTCACATCATTTTACGCTTTTGTGGACCCGTCTGTGTTGAGTTTCCAGCCAGGAAGCACTCCGACCCTCTGCAGGAAAAGCAGTGGCATAACCAGGCTGCTGGGCAGAGCAAACCACATGGTCGCCCACGACACCACGCAGTAACGGTGGCTGCGCCGATCCGAGAAGCCTTGAATCAATGAGTTTATCAGGCCGACCAGGAACCTAAACACCAGAGCTCCAGTTATGACCATCATGGTGTGGAAAGCCCTCTGTTTTGATTGGTCGGTGCGGTTGGCGCTTCCGCTACCGAAACCCGGCCCTGAACGAATCAGAACCCACAGGACTGAGGCGGTGCAGAAACAGAAAGACACAGAGGAGACGGACAACAGGAATAAATTGATGATGAAGAGACCAAAATCGAAGATCTTCACCAAAATCATCACTATGAAAGAAACCAGCCAAACGCCAGCCAAGGTGCAGTTCCTGATTCTGACGCCACGCGCCCCTCTCAGGTGCATGTAGGCGATGGGATGGACCGCTGCCAGGTATCGTTCCACACAAGTGAGGCAATGAATCATGGTTTGCCCAGGTGTGATTACCCAGAATACCATTCTCCCCACTTCTAATAGGTCATTTTGCGCCGCAAAGGTACCACAAAAGTACAAGCTGTTCCCAACGACCCCAAGCAGATCCATGAACACCACATTGTAGGTAAGGACATCTGTGTGGTTGGATGCTGTGGAAGCGGCAGTGGAGGCCTGCCTCTTCCAGCGCTGGTAACCCACCACGAGAACCACGACCAGCAGAGGTGTCAGGAAGACGTTCATGATCAGGAGGCTTATCATGATCTGCTTGGTTTCAGGGATGATGCAGTGAAGGGGTTCAGCGTCCCAGGAGGAGTTGAAGGTGACCGACATTTTGTCTGTGATGAAGAAGACACAAGGAGACAAGGTAGAACTGCATTTCTAAGAGTCCTTTTACTGCAGGGTACTTTAACTTCAGTAGATTTATGTTTGACATCCAGTACTCTTAGGGCCAGTTTCTACTTCAGAACCATCTGTAATCGTCTGGGTTGCAAAGCCATCGAAGGGAAACCTCGATTGCTGTGAAATGTGACTCGAGCTGATGACATCATCCGCAGTTAGAATCATACACTCATAGTATGATAACGTGCATCCGGCGCCATGTAACCAAGACCTTTTTTAACGGATTAGAAGACACGACGGCAAAGCAAACTTGATACAGAAAATTGCCGTGTCCACGTTTCAGGATTTCTATTACTGGGTTCTAAATACCAGAGGGGTTAGAACAGGGGTCGGCAGCACGCTGCTCCAGAGCCGCAGGTCCTTCTCCCTTATGGTGCAGCTCTGCGTGGCTTAGGAAAAGAAATTAAAAGTGTCCGACTGAAGTGCATTTTATTTGTTTAAACAACGTGTATTATGTCCTCCTATTTACCCAAAGTTTGAACTTCTTTCTTCAGATCTTGTGTAATTTCAGTGATCAGCGTGTTTTCTTCAGAGATGTTTGACGGCATTCGACGTGTCAGCAGCAGCGACACAGAAACTGCACATCTGAACAAAGTATTTGATTTGTGTTTGTTCCTTTGTTTAATGGTAATTGTAAAATCTTTGTGACCTTGAAATATTAAAATTGAAAATATATATGTATGTATATATACATATAAATGACGCTAACTACTTTGATTATATATATATATATATATATATATATATATATATATATATATATATAAACTACATCTTCATTTTCAATGTCAAAAAGTGTTTGCGATGGCCAGTGTTGTCTTTTTTGTAGAAACTGGGTCATAAAAGCTCTTTGAGTGTTAAACGTTGCTGACCTCTTGGTTAGACGTTCGTTCAGTCTGACTCAGATCCCAAAAAAATAGGAAAAAACACCAACATTTTCACTTTGTATTTACTTATTAATGGAACTATAATTCAGCTATATTCAGTTAGGTTTTATGGAGCTGGTGGGAAATCTTTTTTTTAAGTACTGGTTATTTCAGTTTAAGGATCAAATGCAGATCAAAATGAATCACAATCTCTGCAATTAAATAAAGACTCTAAAGGCATTTACCTTTTCTTACGGCTTTATTCCAACTGCAGCCTCCTCTGCCTCTGAAACCACCCTCTGCTTGGTTGGAGTTGCATTTTGATTTATCGTGACGTGTTTGAATGGTTTGACTCTTTTTGCATACTGTCAGACTCCTGTTTTCATGCATCATAAGTCACTGCAGTCATGAAGGATGTTAGATCTTAGTGTGTTTGAGAGAAAACTCAAACTCTTTCATCTGATCTAAGAATTGTAGCAGGAAGTAGAACTGGTTTCATGATAATGCTTCCGTGGATCTCTGTAGGCAACTCTGGAAGTCTTCTCCTCCCCATTGACTCCTTAATGCTTTTAACATATATTTCTTGCTTTCATGCATCGCTGCACAGGTTTTTAATTCAGTTTTTGGGCTGTAAGTACAAAACATAGAGCCACTGAATGCTCATCAAAAATTAAACCAGTTGAGCTTGGATGGATGGATGGATGGATGGATGGATGGATGGATGGATGGATGGAGTCCCTCCATGCTTGTCCAGTGTGAAGACCATGAGCTAACTGCGTGTTCATAGTCATTTAAAAACACCATCATTGCAGTAATTGCTTTACAATGTCATGAATTGTAAGTGATTGTGGTATCAGCGTGATAATGCCCTTTAAGCTGTGCATTATCAGAAGTGAATGGACGATGCAATGACAAAGGTATTATCTGTGACTTTTCTTCTTGTTCCTAAGACGTGGTTTTGTTTTTTTAACACCATCTTTGAGTTACTGAAACCCGCTCGTAAAATAAAGTGAAGTTTAGTTATTTTGTATCAGTGTCTCCTTTCTCCTCCTGAACCACCTGTGAAAGACGAACCTGGAAGGTCGGCTGTGGTTGGGAACTTTCAAATGCCGACACTGGAGACTTAACCTCCATCTGGGATCTGAGTTTTCTTTTTCCAGAGAATTCCATTAAAGCTACAGAAAAGTGAAAACCAAGAAATTCAGATTCCTGAAAGCGCCGTCAGTAAAAGATTCTGTAGACCTGGTCAGTAAGGCTGGTTGGGGGGTGGAGTCAATGAAACCTCCACAGACGTCAGATTTCCAACAGTAACTTGACTTTATTTACAAATCTTTCAAACTGGCAGATTTGGGTCGTTTTCTTGACCACTGTCCTGATAAAAACCGTCTGGACTAGCCGGCCGCCTGGTGGCTCTTCAGGTGTGTTTTCAGGCAGTGGCTCTGCGTGAAACCTTTCCCGCAGGCGTGGCACTTGTACGGTCTCTCGCCGTTGTGCGTCCTCATGTGGACGGTCAGGTAGGTTTTGCGGGCGCAGGTTTTCCCGCAGATCCCGCAGACGAACGGCTTGGCGCCCGTGTGGACGGCCAGGTGGTTGTCCAGGTGGGTTTTCCTCTTGAAGGACCAGCCGCAGTACGGGCAGCGGTACGGCATTTCCCCCGTGTGGACGCGCATGTGGACCGTCAGCGGCCCCCTGGTGGTGAAGCCCCTCCCACACTCGTCGCAGTGGAAGGGCTTCTCGTTGGTGTGCGTCCTCATGTGGACGAGCAGCTGCTTGCTGGTCAGGAACATCTTGCAGCAGACGTCGCACAGGAACGACCTCTCCCTGTGGGTGTGGATCTTCTCGTGCTGCTTCAGAGTGGTGGGCAGTTTGAAGCCCCTCCCACAGACCTGGCAGGCGTGGGGTCTCTCTGCAGAGTGGGTCTTCTTGTGGCGGGACAGGGAGCGGTTGTTGCTGAGGACTTTGCCGCACACGCCGCACATGTAGGTCTTGCTTTTGGCGTGAGTCCTGCTGTGAGCTTTCAGCTCCTCGTCCAGCTGGAAGAGCTTGTGGCAGAGGAAGCACTCGTGGAGCTTCCGGTGGTCGTCAGCGGAGGCAGAGGTGGGAGGAGTCTCCTCAGAATGTGGCGCTGCGTGCTCACCACGGCTCCCTTCAGACGGGAAGGTCTCCGTGCTGATCTGGACTTTGGTTTGATGTCCATTCTGAGAACCTGCTTGGATCATGCCTCCTGGTTTGATGGAGTCTGTCTTCTGGTCTTTGCCATCATCTTCATCATCTTTGTCTTCATCTGCAACATCTGCTGGTCCTCCAGCTGCCGCCAAAGATGCCGATACGTCACTCTGTCCTCCAGTTTCCATCGTGTCTTCCTGTTGAGATGCTGTCCCACAGGACTCTTCTTCCTCTTCTTCATCTCTGGTGCAGAGAAAAAAAATGGGAATAAAGTCATAAAATGCCACAAACTTCCTGACTTCAGGACCGCCGTGTTCATTTAAATAAAGTTGACTTCAAACATTTGGAAACCAGTGTGACACCCCCCACCCCATCTAATGTATCTGAGAACTGGACTGAGCGAGTGTGACGCCATCAATAGAAAACTGTTTACTTCTGGCTCCAACCAAATAAAGTCATTTCAGTCGCCATTTTTTCACGGTACGGACACCGCCATGTTGGAGCCAGATGTAGCCATGGTAGTGATGACACACAGCTAAACATCTGGACAGAGCGCCGTGTATCTCTCAAAATCGCTTCGACATTAGTAAACAAAACCAGGATTCATTTTAACATGAGATGCTCTGGATTTTATGGTCTCAGAAAGTTCACATTAAAATGCAGAAAATACAGTATTCTGACTAATAAAATGACTGTTTATTTCTCTATAGAGATAGACAGTGAGGGGTCACTCGGTCCAGTTCTCAAATACAGTCAAGGCATTGTCCCATGATACATTTAAGGTCACAGGATCATCTTAACTTATCCTGCTTCTATAACCTCAGAGAACAAAGCTGTGAGGAATTCTTTCACTTTTGTGTCATTACTTCCACAGATCTTTGACCAAAGTCTTTGCCTCCGTTCTGTTTTTTTTTTATAATTTTCAGATCATTCAGATCATCCTCCCGGACTCCTGCAGCTGCTTGATGTTCTGCTCAAACTTGGAGAACATTTCTAAAACTAGAACCTCTTTTCTTCAGGTGAACCTGTGACCTCCTGACTGTGCTTCATCCGCCTGGATGTTCATAACTTTCGGAGGACTGTGAAGGATTCTGGAGTGTTTAAACAGAACATTTCAGGTGGAGAAACACCAAACAGGTCCAGAGAGACACTGATCTGGTAAAGATGGAGAAGCTGAACTACCTGGTTGGCCTTCCAGTCTCCTGGTGACTGACAGAGGGTCTGATTTCAGTCTGAGGAGCCTGGAGGACCTCCTGAGGTTCCTCTTGAGTCTGGAAAAAAACTGAAGTTAAGGTCAGCAGGACAGAGATGAGAAGAAGGTTCTGAAGAAGCTGACCTTCAGTCTGATGAAGAGCGTGGACACTCGCAGGCCCGCACAGCCGAGGACTCGGTGGAGCTCCGCTGGAGTCCTCAGCTTCAGAGGCTTCAGTCTCCGCCTTTTGTCTGACGTTAGGAGGTCAAAAGGTTTGTCAGAAAGCTGAGGAACTGAGGACCTCAGCAGGTTCAGGAAGTCCTTCTCCTGCAGGGCTCGAGGACACTTCAGCGGGACGACCGGACTTTTCTTCATCACTGAAGACAGAAAATGGTCATTTCAAAATAAAGCCTGGAAAATGTCAATCTGTGTTAATTTATCCAACACTTTCCAAACCTGAAGCTTTTATGAGAGAATCCAGATTATTGCTTTGAAAGTCTTTGAAGCTCTCAGCTCATTTTAGTGAATATAGATGACAGATTTCTACATTCAGATTTACTTTGAAGGACGCCTCTTTTCAAAAATCTGCTCTAAATTCCTCAAAACAAAAGATTATTTCTCCTCCACCAACTTTAAAAAATGGGTTTTATTTTCATTTTTGGTAAATTCATGGATCTTTGTGGTGATTCGGATCATTCATGGTTGAGTTTCAGTGTTTTCTGCAGATATTAAATCATTTGAAGGAACAAATCCATCCAAATGTTACATTACCGTTGTTGGAGAGGCGCTGGATGCTGGAGTCCTCCAGGACTCTGACGCTGAGGTCTATGCTGCTCTCGTGTCTGCAGACCCGAGGTCTGCCGGGCCTCCTCTTCCTCACACCTGTACTGCGGTCAGCTGACGAGCTGGAGATTGAATGTGTTAAAACAAAAATCAATCCAACAGATTTGGATTAATTTGTAACAATAAAGTTAAAGTATTAAAAACCTTAAGGAGCCAGAAAAGTCTAGGCTCTTCCCGTGCTGAGAGGTCTCTTCATCCTCACCCTCCTCTTCCTCGGGGGAGCCCTGCTGTTTGCTGCACTGCGCAGCTGCAGAGACATGCCCAACTATCAGAAGATTTTTGACGGCTTTTATTTTTGACATCTTTACCGGAAGTGTAATAATAAACACAAGGTTTAAAAAAAATACTAATAATACTGTTATAAAAGGCTTTTATAGTGAGATTTAATTCAGCCGAACTGAAGAGTGACGTCATATCATTCATGAAACCATATCGATGTTGTAAACTGTTATGCACATTTTTTAATAAACGTAAATAAAAGCTAAAGTGACCGATATTTCAACGGGGTTCGGCTCGTACTTCCGGGACTTTTGCACACATTTCTATGGAGGATCAGACAAACCAGAGAGCTTTGAAGGGAGCTGAAGCTCCAGCAGCTGCTGCTTCTGCCGGCGGAGCTGCTCTCTGAAGCCCGAAGCCTCCTCCTCGTACGCCGCCGTCACCGTGTTCACCACCGCTAAGATCTCCCGGGAGGCGGCGGACAGCCTCTCTGCCACGAAGCCCCGCAGCGCTGCGGCCCTGGAGCCTGTCCCCGGACCCTCAGCGCCGATCCCCGCAGGAGCTGCCGCGACAGACAGCATCCTCTCTGGAACGTCTGCTCTGTTTACAGTCCTAATGAGGTGCATCTTTGAATGTTGCCCGTGTGGAAACATAGACCCCCATCTATGGTTCCTACCAATTCACTTCATCAATGTCAATGTCTTTTTGGAATCTTTGGGAAACAAAATATTTAAAGTCATTTTCCAACACCTTAACAGACATTCTCTCTGAGAGGATAATAACATCACATTACTTTATACTGGTTGTATTAAATAATAATTGTTATTTCTTTCTTGATGACCACAATTACAAAATACTTGTAGAATAATTAAATACAAAAAGAAGAAAAATAAATAAGTAAAAAAATAGAAAGATAGAAAGAAAGAAACAACCAAATAGTGATGTGTTGAAAGGAGATTTGGACACTTTCCCAGAATTGTAGGGTTTTTTATTAGCTATTATTCATTCATTCAGTAAATATCAAAAATGACAATTGCTGAGTAATAAAATATTATTACTAATATTTTAAAAAAAGTAAACATCAAAATGATCCATAAATAATAATATAATAACAAAAAAGGGAGAATGTAAAGTTGAAGATTAATCCAATTTCTAATTTTTCTCCAGAAAATGTTGGAATGTGTTCGTTAAAACAGATGTTCCGAGGTTTCATCATTCAAATAACAAACTATTATTAATAATAACAAAAAATGCAGAGTTCAACGTGAAATTTAAATCTGCTTTGAAGAAATTCACCAACAGGATGAATGTTATTAATTCTTTTGAAATGGGTTTCTTCCACTCTGGGTAAAATAGGTCTTTAATCAACAATGAATGACCCCTGATTATTGGAGATTTACTTTAAATAAATCTGTCAAATGAAGCTTGGTTGTAATTATGATCAATGTTATGTTTGAAAATATGTTTCTGTTAAATCTATGAAACTGCAACCAAAAATCTGTAACACTGACAATTGTTCACTGTCATCAACATTTGAAGACGTTATTATTTCCATGAACATCTCCAGAGATCATCTAACCGGTTTACTCTGATTGAAGTTTTTTTTTTTCCAATGAACTTTACTGAACCCTCTGACTTTTAACGACCCTAAAATGCTTCACCGGAAGTTACGCAATAGACATAAGCGTCGCAGAGTGTTTTTGACAAATGCGGATCAGGTCAACTCTCGTTGATCCGGTCGTGACAGTCCAGTTGAGAATCCTGAACATTTCTCTCTTTTTTTTATTTAAACTTTATTGCACTGACGGACGTGACGTCATATTCACGCATGCGTAAGTCGATAAGAAAGCGCCGGGTGGTCAAGCACGAGGGCTGGAACACGTCCTCGTGGAGAACGAGACTGAATTTCAAACAATGTGGTCCCTCGGTTCTGTTCTCTTCGTTCTGGCAGGTTCTCATGTGTTCGTAACACCAGGTGAGATTAAAAATAAACTGTTTTTCTCTTTTCGGTCAAGTCAAATAGGTCAAACACGCGCATGCGCAATCATTACGTCACTTCCAGGTTTACGTGATATTGCTAGGCATGTTTGAGATCACCCAGGCGACAGCTCTGTGCAGATCGACTGGATTGAGGTGCATGCTGGTTAGTTTTCTGAACCGCACATGTGCGCCGTCACTAAAGTATCCAGACAAAGAGGTGGGAGCAAGGCGCCTGCCTACGTCATCGCCGCCAGAAAACAGCTACTGCTCTGCCTGCAAACCGCCTCGATTCAAATCAATTTTAGTTCTATAGCCCAATATCACAGCCATAGGGAGCACACTCAGCTGATCTCTATAAATGAGTCAGAACAAGGTCCAGGATGTGCTTGTGACAGTGAGTTCATTTACATTTTGTGTGAAACCAACATTATCTAGTAAAGCTGAGAAATCATTTCCTAGACAGTCACTAAGGTCATCAACATGAATATTTAAAATCTCCTACTATTATTATTTTACCAGAATCTAAAACAATAGTTGATAGAAAGTCTGCAAACTCAGTTAAAAATTCAGAGTACGGGCCAGGAGGACGATAAATAATTATGAATGAAACAGATTTTGGAGTTTTCCTGTTTGATTTATAGACAATATGATGTTTTCAAAGGAACTATAAATGTGTTTGTCTTTAGTGTTAGGAAGTAAGCTAGAATGTGATATTACTGCTAACCCACCACCTTTCCCAGAAATCCTGGATTTCTGATAGTTATTATAATTAGGGGGGGTTGCTTCATTCAACCTAACATAGTCATCCTGTTGGAGCCAGGTTTCTGTTAGAGCTAGCAGGCTAAGTTTGTTATCATTCGTTAACTCATTGACTAAAAGGGACTTAGAGGAAATGGATCTAATGTTTAGTAACACACATTTAATGACATCATGATTTTGCTTGTTATTGAGAGTACTAGTAGCTTTTACTTTTAGATTTTTGTGTTTCACTTCTTTCACTTGTTTGTTTTTTAATGAGTTTTTCCTCATTGATAAGGAGGGTGTAAGGTCAGAGATGTTTGTTCAGCTTAGTCAGTTTAACAACCAGCTATTGGTTTGATTTTTGTTGTTGTTTCTTGCAATATTCTAATATCAGTGCAATGAGACGGCTGTGGCTGTGATATTGGGCTATAGAAATAAAATTGAATTGTGTTGGGGTTTGCTCTGACGCTAAAGGGAACTCAGAGGAGAGTTTTAAACTGCTGCTCTGTCCAGAACCTGTCCCTGGGTTGTCAGGTTGTACTGTTCATGCTCGCAGAAATGTTCTTAGAGAGAAGAGCGGCGCCGTCAAAAGTGGGATGGATGCCGTCTCTACGCATGAGACCAGAGAAAATAACAGTGTCCAACATCAACTGAGCAAGTTTACAGATTCAACGTTTAATTGAAGAACTTCTGATTGTCTCCGTCGGGCGTCATTACCGCCTGCGTGAATCACAACTCGGCGGAACCTGGGTTTACTCTGAGCGAACATTCTAATGTTTCCTTCTATGTCACCAACTCTGGCTCCCGGATAACACCTGACTGTAGCCGTCGGGAGTTTCACGCGTCTAACTTAAGAGGAGCCGATAACTAGAGTTGACGGTTCATCTGGCGTGTTGCCGAGGGGAGAAAACTTATTATGTAGCCGGAGCTTCGGCAGCTCTAAGTGTTTACGTTTAGCACTATGCTTCCTTCGCACCGGTACAAACCCATCCTGGGTTTTCCCCGGCTGCTTCCCGGGAGGGGCTTGAGTGCTCGGCAGTTTTGTTCCGGTATTGCGAGCTGCACTGCGGGTAATAATCTGTCAGTTTCTTTCAAACTGCAGTGTTTTCATTAAGGGAATTTATTATCGTAATCCAGTTTGCCCCATTTCATAGTCAATGGAAACGCAGCTGCTGTTCTAAGCATTTTTAGAGGTAATATTTGTGCATGTGCAGAGTGATTCGGTAGCTGTCACGGATCGGGGTGCAACAGGGCGCCATACGTCTATAAGCGGGGGATACTAACTGAATCCTACGGTGGCCCTGAAGATCCAGTCTCACCATTTTTTTATATATAATTCAATATAAAATAGAATAAACAAGTTGTTGTATAAATATGTACAAATATCTTCAAGTACAACAGACGTCAAAATATACAAAAGTTTAACACTAGCGTCTTACCATGTAGCTAACCCAAAATAAAAAATGAACTGAAATAACAAAAACGATCATTACAATTTAAATCACAATTACAAACATTTTAACAATTACAAAAGGAAAACAAATCATAAAAAAGCCAACATATTTTAGAAATATGGTGGAGGCTAAATGTGTTGGAGAACCTTCTAAATGTGCTGGAGAACCTTCTAAATGTGCTGGAGAGCCTTCTAAATGTGCTGGAGAACCTCCTAAATGTGTTGGAGAACCTTCTAAATGTGCTGGAGAACCTCCTAAATGTGTTGGAGAACCTTCTAAATGTGCTGGAGAACCTCCTAAATGTGTTGGAGAACCTTCTAAATGTGCTGGAGAACCTTCTAAATGTGTTGGAGAACCTTCTAAATGTGTTGGAGAACCTTCTAAATGTGCTGGAGAACCTTCTAAATGTGCTGGAGAACCTCCTAAATGTGCTGGAGAACCTCCTAAATGTGCTGGAGAACCTCCTAAATGTGCTGGAGAACCTCCTAAATGTCCTGGAGAACCTTCTAAATGTGCTGGAGAACCTCCTAAATGTGCTGGAGAACCTCCTAAATGTGCTGGAGAACCTCCTAAATGTGCTGGAGAACCTCCTAAATGTGCTGGAGAACCTCCTAAATGTGCTGGAGAACCTTCTAAATGTGCTGGAGAACCTCCTAAATGTGCTGGAGAACCTCCTAAATGTGCTGGAGAACCTCCTAAATGTGCTGGAGAACCTCCTAAATGTGCTGGAGAACCTCCTAAATGTGCTGGAGAACCTCCTAAATGTGTTGGAGAACCTCCTAAATGTGTTGGAGAACCTCTTAAATGTGCTGGAGAACCTCCTAAATGTGCTGGAGAACCTCTTAAATGTGTTGGAGAACCTCTTAAATGTGTTGGAAAACCTCTTAAATGTGTTGGAGAACCTCTTAAATGTGTTGGAGAACCTCCTAAATGTGTTGGAGAACCTTCAGCAAACAGCTTCACTACCCAGAATGCACTGCTGCATTATTGCAGATAATGCAAGTGTTCTAGTTCCTGTCCAGTTGACAGAACAGAGTCCTCTGTAACCTTTGACCTCTGTGTTCTGATGCAGGTCTGAAGATCAAAGCTGAACCTGGAGATGACGTCATTCTGACATGTGAAGATACAAACATCAACAAGCGTTTAGTTTTGGAATGGAGCAGAAATGACCTGCAGGAGGATAAATATGTGTTTTTCTACAGGAATAATGGTCCTTATCTTGATGATCAACATGAATCTTTCAGGAACCGAGTGTTTCTGAAGGACAGTCAGATGAAGGATGGAGATCTGTCTGTGGTTCTGAAGAACGTGACGATGAAAGACACTGGAACATACGAGTGTAGAGTCTTAAAGGGAAGTTTCAAGATATCTGATTCAGATCCTCCTCCCATCTCCATCATCAGTCTGTCTGTGGATCCTCCAGGTGAGCAGTGTGAGTGTTTGTGTGGATCAGAGCTGAAGCAGCTTCCTGCTGCTTGATGTCAGAGTGAAAGGTCTCAGATCAGACGTGTTTTCTGAAGATGTTGTTGATGAGACTCTGCAGGAATGAGGAAGAGGAGACCATTCTGTTCTTCATCATTAACCTCTGCTCTCTTTCACCTGCAGGAGACGAGGATGGAGGCAGTCAAAGTTATCTGGGTCTGATTGCTGTGCCGGTTCTTCTTCTTCCTGCTGTTCTCTGGATCTACAGGAAGAAAAAAGGTTCAAACCAAACTCCCAGAGGTTCCATCAACCAGCAGAATCCTAAACACGATCTTGTTGACACAGATTCCGAAGCACAGACATCAAGAGAGAGCCTTTATTAATCAATCAGCACTTTACAAAAGAAAAATTACACGGACAGGGAATAAGTTCAAGCAGCACAAGAGAAAAACATCTGAACTTAAACATTTTAACAAAATCATCGACTGAATTAGTAAGATTGTAAAAACAGAACTCAACACAACTGAGCTGCCAAACGTCTCTTAAAGAGAAACGGGACCCGGTCCCCTGGATCCGGTTTTTCCGGGACATCCAAACAGTTTAGCTTCAGCAGAAAGGGTACAGGGATCTCCGACAGCCCCTCGGGGAAAACCCGGCGCCAAAAAAAAAACAGTCCACCCCGACACTCTGACGTCGACATGGGAGCGCACGTTTAAAACCTTCACGGATACTAGAAAGAGGGTCTTCCTTCCCATCGTCTCCAAATTCCCCATCCGTGGGGATGTCCAAGATAACAGTCTACTTCCATCCTCCATCCACTCCTCACGGGATGGAGAGACCTGCATTGAAGGGAAGGGAAAATCCATCCCATCCACCCATTGTGAAGATATACCGTCGCAGGTTCTCAGGAAAGGACTCTTCCACCATCCTCTGCAGCGTCCTGACGGAATGGAAACCTGCAGCCGCAGCAAGCTCAGATAGGGATGTCTTTAGGAGATGTCTGAGCTTCACGCAGCCGACTTCCCTCAGTCTGGAGCCCACGGTTCCAGAAGACAATGTTTGTGAAGAGAGAAGCCCACTGCCCAACAGTGGTTCAGTCCAGGGGTTAAAGCAGCACTCCTTTGGCAAAGCAGAAGTCTCCAAGCATCCAGGACGGACTGATAAAAGGGTGGAACTCCCGTCACGTACAAGAGCACGTGTTGGACCAGGAACAGGTGTTTGTCATACCTCAGGTTACCAGCTTTCCGTAGCAGCACACGTTACACGCCAGTAGATGTCAATCAGTCAATCAGATGGAGGACGGCGGCCCAGAAAAAGTCCACCAAGGTCTTCTGAACTGCTGAAAGAAAGTTTGCAGGAGGTGACGATACTGTCAGTCTGTGCCAGAGCATCAATGCAACGAGAGAGAGAGAGAACTTTGAGATTTTTAACGAGAAAAACCTGTGAAAGTGTTCATGTGAGTCTGAGAACAGTCTAGAAATGGATGTTCCTCTGTGCCTTCCAACCAACTCAGTGGCCTTGTGGTTGAATTTCAAAACCTCTAAATGGGACCAAGAATCTACCTGTTTGACTCTCAGCATCAATAGGATGGATCAGGGAGTATAAGCACTAATGATTCCAGCGTTCCTGCTGTGTCTGCAGGCAGACAGACAGCTTTCCTGCATCCATCACCCTCCTTTAGCATCCGCACTGCCAGAGGTCTGGTCCGTCTCCAACAGAACTTTCTTCCTAAATCTAGTCTTCTGATGTGAGGACTTCCTGTGTCAAACTGAAACCTGCCAGCATTAAGAGATGACATTTATCCAGATAAGCTCCGCCCCCAGGGGGCGCTATGGTTAACATTGCACGCATGTCGATTTATAGATGTTACTTAACTTAAAAAGCTCTAAAGTTAATCATGGCGCCTCTGTAGCAAAGTCCCCCCATCACTGTACCAAACTGTATTTGCATTTCTTTGGGAAAGCTGTTTGTTTTGTTTATTTACACATTTATATTTATTTTTACATTAGATTTGTTTCGCGTTATGAAGCACTTTGTCGTTTCTTGTTAAACTTAAGAACAATGTTTGTTTACTGTGATGTTAAGATGTCTGAAGGAGCCATGGACCAGGTGCTTACCTGAAAGCCTCAAATCCAGGCCTGATTCCAGGGTGGAGCTCTGCTGATGCCAACCTGGGTGATGTAAAGAAGTCTTGTGTTTGCTTCTCATTAAGGAGATTCTGAACCGCATCACCCAGGACCCCAAAAGCTCCATAAAGCTTACCACCTGGGATTGTTCAAACCGTTCTACTACGTTCAGGTGGCAGTTTACAGAGGGAGACTCCGCCTCGGAAAAAGAGCCTTTCCCTCTTCAAGGTCCACTCCAATGTAAATTGTGTTTTTAACATGTTCTTAATATGTCCTCATTATCAGAGGACATATTTAAGGTGAATTTCTAATGAACTCCAGCTGCTCTGCTGGAGCTTTGCACTTCATAATGACAGCTAAAATGTTTGTTTGAACCTGTGTGATTGTAAGAAATGTTTGAATGAATGTTTTCATTTAATAAAAGATGTTTTTTCATCGTCAGTTTTAAGTTAAATCACCTTTTTGCTCCGTTATTTTTGGCATACTTGTGTAGCGCTTTTCTACCTTCCATGAAGGCCCAAAGCGCTTTACAGTCTCGTTCACACGCACTGTCAGGTCTGGAGCTTCTGTCTCTGCATCTACACTCCATTTCCCATCAGCCTCTGCCTTCCGTTCCCAGGTCCCACCAGCTGTTCCTCGTTGTAATCACTACACAGTATTTCAGCAGTCTCCGGCCTTCTGCCCGGTGCAGAGTCTTGTTTTGCATTGGCGTACATTCTGAGCGAGTCTGGTGCTGTCTCTGTGTCTGTTTTGACGCCGTCCTGCCTTCCTGAGAGTATTTTGACTCCTGCCTGGTTTTTGACCTCCTAATCGAAAAAAGGAATAAAAATGACAGAATTAAAACAAAGAGAAGTGTTTAGAGTTAAATGAACTCATGCATTGACCCAATGGTCTTTAGTTTTCTCTGTCGCTGATGCAGCTGTGTAGTTTTTTTTATGTACTATTAGTATTACTCTTTCCTCTGGGAGCAGAGCAGGACGGCAGCTCCTCCACATCTAGTTTCTCCCTAAAAACGCACACTGCAGCCAAGAGAAATTGGCGAGTCCTGCTTGAGGGCCGGACAGGAACCTCCATAAAGAAGTGGGTGGCGGGACCTGGACGGAGAAGAAAATGTGATTGTAAGACCCTCATGAAAGTTCACGTTTACAGAATGTATCTGTGTGTGAGGTTCCAGACAAAACCTTAAAAACTTCATGACATCAGCAGTCCTGCGCCATGATGAGATTCAAACAACGCAAGAGCGATGGAGGACAGATGGTCTGACTTGACCACGCCCTCTGAGTTTGATAGGACAGTTTGACAGAAAACGAGATGAAATGATGTGCTCAGAACATGAAATGTTTCTTTAAATCAAGACATAAATACATGTTTATTTAAATCTTTTAAAATGGAATTTTAATGAAAAATGTATACTTTTAATGACACTTTCAATATTTAATGCAAATTAATGACAATTTTATTGAATGATTTTATGGTGTATATATTTATTTAATATTGTCTCTTCTGGACCTCCATGAATGACTGGAGAAGATGATTAGATGAAATCTTTAGGCCTCTTTCTCTGGCAAACACTACTGTTCAAGAGAGGACACGCCCCCTCCATTTAAGAGAGGACACACCCCCTCCATTTAAGAGAGGACACACCCCCTCCATTTAAGAGGGGACACGCCCCCTCCATTTAAGAGAGGACACACCCCCTCCATTTAAGAGAGGACACACCCCCTCCATTTAAGAGGGGACACGCCCCCTCCATTTAAGAGAGGACACACCCCCTCGGTATAGCAGAGGACACGCCCCCTCCATTTAAGAGGGGGGACACCCCCTCGGTATAGCAGAGGACACGCCCCTCTACATCTTGTTCTTTCTACTTTCTTCTGTAAATTCTTCCAGAGGCTGAGCGTTGTGTTCTTCTTGAAAAAAATCCCAGTCAAGTGCAGAAGTTTTTCTATGAACTGGTCTCCATCATGGACCATCCTCTTCTTCATCATCATCTTCTTCCTCTGCATGAGACTGTCGGCGGTCTGAGAGGCTCCTTCAGTCAGAAACTTTAACACCTCGCTGCAGGAAGGAGCGTTTTCACAGATCTTTCTTCCTGTCAGCTATTAGACTCTACAAAGACTCATAGACACAAAGATGATTGTTGTTATCAATATTTTAAGTGTTTTTAGTCTCATTTATTATTAAGTTGCTGTTTTAATAGAACTATAAGGGAATTTACCCTTTGTGGGATCAACAGTAGCTCGATTTTATTCTACTGTTTTTAAATGTTAATGAATAAAGTATCAACAGATTCAGTCGATTTCTATTTAAGTTTATGCATGTCTATGTTGGTGTGTGTATATAAACAATATTAATGAATATTTAAAGAAACCTCATTAAAGAAAGACAAATACCAACATTTAATCTTTAATAAACTGTGAGAAAAACTATGAAACATTTTTGTTCTTGTTAATTTTCTTTAAAGACACAATCCAAATAAATCTGCTGCATTCAGCACAAAGGAAATAAAAGAAATTGTTTAAAAAATGATTGGAATTTATTATAGAAGTAAATAAATAAAAACAAAACACAACAACAACATGAAAAGCAAAATATTTCTAGTTTCTGAAACAAAGAGACTCTCAGTTCAGAATTGATGCTCTGTGGTTCCAGATGTGATGATGTCATCATGGTCATCAGCCAATCCCTGCTCAGCATGTGAGTGCTGGGTCATCACCATGGAGACAGACGGGTCACTTCCTGCAGACAGAACAGTTTAGAAAGAAACTGAAGATGATTGATCAAATGGGATCGATTGATTTCTGTTACCTGAGGCTCTTTGTGGACATAAAGACACCATAAGGAGAGTGGAGATGATGTACGGACTGATCACCACCAGGTGGACCAACACTCTCAACATGAGATGATGAGGACCTGAGGCAGGGGGCGGGGCTTCTGTGGTGGGCGGGGCTTCTGTGGTGGGCGGGGTTCCAGTTGTAGGCGAGTCTGTGGTTGTTGGTTTCTCTGCAGAGAGAATCCCAGCTGGTCAGGTGACTGCATGGAGGAAATCCATGGTGAGATGACAGTGAAGCTCCTCACCTGAGACAGAGATCCAGCTGGATGGAGACTCTCCACCAGCGCTGATGCTACACTTGTAGAGACCTTCATCAGACCTGGAAACATGCTGGAGGGTCATGTGACCTGTAGGCTCAGTCCTGATGAGGGAGCCATCTTTATAGAAAGCAGCTGAGGGGTTGGAGGGAGGGCTCTTTGATTGACAGCTCAGAGTGAGGTCATGACCCTCCATCACAGGGAGGACAGGACTCTGCAGGATCACTGATCCACCTCAACACAGAGACAAAGCATTTCATCCATCTGCACACAGCTGCAGCAACACTAACTCCACAGTCTGATCTTACCAGAGACACTGATGTTAACGCTGATGCTGTTGGCTCCTCCCCCTCTGGACTCACACCAGTAAACGCCACTTTCTTCTTCATAAATGTAGCTGATCTTGCAGGACAATCCATCTGCTGATCCCCATGAAGATCCACACTGAGTCCTGGTTTCTTCTGTGGTGTTTCTCCTCAGAGTCCATCCTGCAGAGCTGTCGTCCTCACAGTTCAGAGTCACTGATTCTCCTCTAAAGAACTGAGATCTGCTGGGACTCACAGTCACACCAACTGCAACAACAAAGTAAAGACACACAGAGTGTTGCTGCTGTCAGACGCTTTCTTGGACACAAACACAGAGAGTGGGACTGACTGAGGAAGTGGACTAACTTTGGTTTGTTGTGCAGCACAGCAGGGAGCTCAGAGCTGCAGAGAAATGACACTCAGCTTAGTTGGAGCTTTGATGAACGCTCTGCTGTGGGAAGCAGCATCTGTCAACGTTTACACACCAACACACATCCAGCAGACGGGACTCACCCAGCAGCATCTGGACACGTGTTCCCTCCATTCTGCAGCTGCAGGACATCAGACCAACAGCAGTTTGACAGACAGAACATGGGATTCTTCTTTGAGGAGGATTGTCTGTGTGACTGTTCACTTTTCTCTGCAGCATCAACCAGGAAACTCTCAGACAGGAAGACACGTCACAAACCACAAACACGGTGGTCACAGCAGAGAATAACTGTCTTCACATGAGAGGTCAGACACCACAAAGAATATGTGTTTGTTAAAATACTGACAGAGACGCTGAAGACAAAGCAGACATGTCCGTCTCCCTTTATACTGAGTGTAAACCAGAATACATCAACTCTTTAGTTTCCCTTCATCAGAAGAGAACTGTAACACAGAGATCATAAGGAAACGTTCTTTACTGAGAAAAATCTTGCTGCTGATGAGACCTTCTATCTACAGCTCTAGAACTTTCTGTGACTAATGGTACCGACCACATGTTCTTCTAGACTATTATCAATGCATGATTGAACATTAATGCTGTCAGGAAGGTGGTAGAGGATTAACACATGAAGGGATCTTCTAGACATTCATGTGTTTGGTAAATGGTGGATTTGATGCAGTATTTGACAGTATTCAGATGCAGAGAAAAGGTCAGAGTTCAGAGGAGAAATCTGCACCAAATCAGTTTGTCTATCATGTGAGGAGAGTGTGCAATTGTGTTATTGCGTGTTTGTGTGTTTGTGTGCTTGCAAACAGCTGGAATCAAACCCTCCTAAAAAAGAACAGTTTGGACAAAACACAAATGATCAACTACAGACTGATATCAAACCTGACATTTTTAGGTAAGATCATTGAAAAGCTGTTTTTCATCAGTTAATTAGAAATAACTGCTATGATGTCTTCCAGTCAGGCTTCAGACAGCAGCACAGCACTGAGACGCTCTGACCAGAGTGACTAATGATATACGTTTGAATACAGACAGTGGAAATATGTCAGTTCTAGTTTTATCGGATCTCAGTGCTGCATTTGATCCAGTCGATCACGCTGTATTACTCAAACGACTGGAAAACTGGGCGGGTCTCACTGGGCCAGAACTAAACTGGTTCAGAACATACTTGGAAAACAGGAAATATTTTGTGTCAGTTGGTAACTTCACATCAGAGCTTCACAGAAATGACATGTGGAGTTCCCCAAGGCTCCATCCTGGGGCCACTTCTGTTTAATATCTACATGCTCCCACTGGCCCAGGTTATAAAGAACAGAAACATTAGTGTTTCCTGGACAATCCGTACGGATAACCTCCATATCGCTGGGAACATGTGAGTATGGCTTTAGTTTTGCAAAGGTGTGATGGCCCCGCAGACTCCAACCTTTGCAGTGGTTGGACAGACACACAACTGTGTGTCGGTGCTGCCATTAGCGTCTGCAGCTTCTGCAGATGAGATCCAGGGAGGAGTTCCAGCTTGAAGACACATGAGATAGTTGGACCTGAGAGTGCTGATGCTGGTGGGTGCTGGACGGGGAGGCAAACGGCAGAGAATTCTGGGTATTTTATATCCAAAACAGTCAGAAACAGGAGGTCTGTCACCAAACCAAAGTAGAGATGTTGGGGCCAAAAAGTTAGACAAAATCTGAATCCAAATTGCTGCCCTACCCCTCTGGCTCCTTCTTATGCTCCAATTGTAGGGACAGTTGAAGCTGTCGTGGTGTCCACAGGTTTTTTGAAAGTAGTCGTAGCGTCTTAGAGTTGTGTATCTGTGTAGAGTGATCCGTGACGCCGAGCAGAAACATGTTTCTTCTTTAAGAGGTTGTGTTCTGAAGCACAAAAGCTTGTTATAACTTAAACCGATGTTGGTTTTGCATTTTCCGAGCTCTGGCATCTACACGCTATGATCGGCGACGGTTGATGACATCATCGAGCAGTAGCAATGGCTGAATTTGAAGATGGTATTTTCCACATCTCTCCACTTGGAGGGATAAATATAAGGATATGGAGAAGCTGAAGAGCAGAAGAAGCTGTTTTATTTGTCTTAGAAAACGTCATTCCAATATTATGTTTTAGGAGCGTCTGGATTCCTCCGGACGGGTTCAGGATGGCCGCTTCGGGAATGTGATGCTTCAAAACCACCTGGAGCTTGTGATCTCCATCCATGTTTGTTTTGGGACGCTGCCATCATCAGAAATATTTTTAAATTCCTCCTGAAGAGTTTTTCCTCAACTTTAGCCTCAAACCTTTACTGTCCATGAACAACATTTCTGACGGTTCTTTTGTCTTCTTTCGTCGGCCGTGGTGCAGTGTTAGGGCGGTTGGCCTCTGATTGGAAACTTGCAGGTTCAATTCCCGCCTTGCCTGCAGAGTTGTAAAGTACTTGAGTAAATGGACTGTTACTCTACTTCAGTATGTTTTTTGGCTACTTTGTACTTGTACTGAGTATTAAAATATCAGCAACGTTTACTCTCTCCTCGACTACATTTTTGATGAAATATTTGAGCTCTTTAATCCACTACATTTAAACGGAGACTCATTATGTTTACTTGAGTAAATTACTTGAGTAAATGTGAGTCTCCATTCAAATGTAGTGGAGTAAAGAGGATGGGACGGCTCATTTTCACCAGGTTCTCATCAGTGAGGATGAACACGACACAGCAGGACTTCACTTTTGTAAAATGCTGCACATCAACACAAAGCTGCTTTCTGCTTCAGCGTGAGCTGCGGTTATGGTAATTATGTCAACGGTTGAAGAGTTTCAGTTTTGATAGAAGATCTATAGAAATGTGGTGGAATAATGATTAAAGTTTACTGCATCCTCTGTTTTTACTTCAAAACCCAGCCATCAGAATTGTACATAAAGCCAGCTTTCTTGATCAAACAATTAATTTGATCAATCCAGACTTTTAAAACTGGATGAACTTGTTGATTTTTGCAGGAATTCTATACATAGTTAGTGGAAAAACATTACCATGAATATCCATAAACAGTTCTTAGAAAACGAAGGAGGCTACAAACTGAGGGGATGTAGGAACTTCAAGATCAAACTGATAAAAACCACAAAAAATAGTTTCTGTGCGTCTGTGTGCGACTTTAAACTTTGGAACGGGTTCAGTAATGAGCTCAAACAATGTTCCAAAATAATAAAGAAACTCTAATCTCACAATATGAAGATAAGAGTTAAAGATCAACTGGTGTTTGAATCATTTCAAACATGTAGACGTGTGAACTGGAATGTGCTGAAATCATTAAAAACATATATATATATATTTTTAAATCACAACCAATGAGTATTAAATTGTGTAACGTGCAACAAAGATCACTGAAACGTTATTAGTGTAATATGTACCAATGATGACTAGACTAATGTAACTGGTGTTCTAATGATAATCAATGTTTATTACATATTGATTACCTAAAGTGTGAATCAATAAAGAAGTTAGACTTCTGTCAGATGATAATCTAATTTTTTGTTTTGTTGTGTATTTCCCATGCGTAGGGACGACTTCTGGATTAATATAAAATTATATTCTAAAGATCATCAATGGTGATTACACAACTGTTACATTAAGTGTGATTCATGTTACTGTTTACTGAAATCATGAATAAATTGTTTTTTTTTAGAATAATTAATAAGTTCTCAGTTTTGTTCCAGAAGATCTGATCTGAACCGGATTATGAAAACAATGCCAGATTATGAAATGAAGTAACTATGTAGGGGTGGGATTATAGAAGTTCACTTCTTCCCACTGATTTTCAAGTAATTAATCAATCACTACTAGACTTCAGTTATTAATCATTTATACTAAACATATGTTACAAATGTGACTTAAGTGCGTTGTTTTTGTTTAGTTTGTTTACTTTCTGCACTAAACCTCATCCCAAACATGTAGCTCTTCTAACTTTAGAGCTCTCATCTTCCTCAGAGATTTCAAACTTAATCTGGTTTCTTTTTGTCTTTACAGATCAGCAGTTTATTGTTCACTGCTGCCCCCTTGTGACCAAACCAGAGAACTTCCATTCATTGAGTTTTCACAGACATTACAATCTGCTCCTGTGTCCAGTTTACGTCACTTCCTTTTGTTGATCTAAAGTTTTCTGTCTAAATGTCAGTGTTTGAATCTCCAGAATCATCACAGAAATGACTTTTTCTCTGTTTTTACTGCTTCCAGAAACATGTCATTGACTTTTCTCTCTGTTCTGCTGATGTTCTCTCTTTCATTCTTGTTTCTTTTTGACTTTGACTTTCTCCTTGTCGCCAAATAAAAAAAACAGTTGTGTTTCTCTTAAAAACAGAATAAAAAAGAACTGACATTGTTTCATTTTTACTGAATTTATTTGTATAAATGGAGCAGAAAAGAAGTATTTATGTCCAACAAACAACCCATAAACACGCACGCACACGCACAGACACATGCCTTCCTGATGACTTCCGGTCAGTTCTGACACTAAAGTCAGCAGCGGGGCGGGACTCCGCTCTGAACGCACCACTAGAGTAAATTCACCTTCCGCTGGTAACAACCCCTGACAGCGCAGTTCCGTTTAAGAATGCAGCAGAAAGAGCGATGGCGGTTTTCGGTTCGGTTCTGTTCGTCGTTCTGGTCGGTTCGTTTGATTCTGTTACTTCAGGTGAGAAAAAAATGAACCAAAAACGAAAATAGAAAAATAGTTTGTAATGTTTCTGTAACGAGAAGAAAAAAAACGTTTGTTTTTGAGTCCAAACCGCGAAAGTGAAAGTAAAACATCTCTGGATGTGTTTTTAAATCTAAAATATAGAGAATAATGAATCTACAGGTCACTTTAAGCTTCTGTACGTTACAGATTACTCTTTGTTTAAAGGCTGATGTTAATAACAGTTCAAAAAGTCATAAAAATACATCTTTGCGGTGAAGAAGATGGTTGAATCTCCCGCAGCTTTTAAATAGTGATGTCATGCCGTTTTTATCCTTTTATTTCCTTGTGATTAATTAATCGTAACCTGTAAATAGTTTATACTTCTATAGCGCTTTTCTACCTTCACTGAAGGCCCAAAGCGCTTTACAGTCACAGACCCGCCCACACACGGATGACGTCACCGCTGCGGACACTGCTGAACACACAGCAACAACAGCAGGAATGTAGAAAAGATATGAGGTTGATCTATAGTTTCCTTTAACCTGTTTGAGTGATTGAGATCATTTTAAAGACCGGAATGAAGCAGAAAAGAAATAGAGAAGAAAAAATGAAACAGTAGAGGAATTGAACCATTTAGACTTTACACTGTTTTTTATATCAACTTTAGCTTCATCTGGACAAAAAACATGGTTTAAACAGTTCACTTTTGTAAAAAATAAATAAAATAGGATTAAAAATATAACAGGACTACATTTCTACTAATTTATTTAATATTTATATTTGAAATGACTATGGTGTGAGCGGGATAATGCTCCTCCAGGTGTGCAGTAACACAGAAGTAACCATCCAACACAAAATGAGATTAATGTGATTAAAAAAACACACTAAAATGTCTGTCATTAATTAATGGCAATTATCACTTGTAATTAGTTGTCGTGCACATTGCAGTGTAAAATCTGCATTTGACTCATCTCCTGCAGGAGCGCATTGAGCTGCAGACACAGCCGCGCTCAGGAACCATTTGGTGAATTAACCCAAACCGTAATCCTTCTCCCGGTTCATGTGGCCAAACAAAAGTTCAGCACTGGCCCTACGTATTTAGAAAATTACTTAAATTTAGAAAAAAAGTCACTGTCTTGTTTAAATGCTGTAAAACTTCCAGCTCTTTTAAAATTCTTCACATTTTCAGTTATTTCAGGAGTTTTGTATCAAACTCTCTTCTCAGGAGGCAGCTGTTTGTTTTTTAAATAAGATTCATGGTTAGTAGAATATGAATTTAAATATGAAACTTTAACATCCATAGGAAATGAACAAGGAAGTGTTTAAAAACGTTCTCTTTCAAGCTTTAACTTCCTCAGACTGCCGGACAGACAAACCATTTAGTGCTGGCAAACCCTGATCCTCAGGATCCTAAACCCTGCTGTTTCCAGCTCTCCCTGACCAGCTTTCTTCTGATTATCTGTTGAGCAATTCCACACCTTGATTGACTGAACACACCTGATGTAGGTAAGTCAGCGTCTAGAGTGCAGAGAGAGCTGGAAAACAGGCAGGGTTGAAGCTCTTGAGGACCAGGGTTGACCAGCCCTGTAACGTGTTCAACAAAGGTTGGATTATTTCAGTTGTAGTCAGATTTTAAACATCTTTTGTGTTTTTTAAACAATAAAAGTTTAGTTTTATGAAAATGTCACACAGTTTAATGGCTTTTAAATGGAAGTCATTGAGCAGAATGTTCAGGAGTCAGACTGATGACATCATCATTTCTTTTCTGTGAGAGAATTCCCTAATTATTCTCTACTTTGTGAACTAAATCAGGAATTTGTCATTTTATCAGGATGTCCCAAACCACAATTCCTAATTCCAGTGCCATAGAAATTTCCCAGAAGTCTCTGAAAAAAAAAACCGGTGTAAATGCTCACTAGATTAGCAAATATAGACCACAATGCATTGTGTTTGAGCAATTTTTCATGTGAAAAAAATTATTTAAATTGTATTTAATAAACCATAAAAAGTAGTGAACATGGTTCTGAATTGATGTTAAAATCCACTAGAAAGTCCAGCATCATAAATAGTTTTGTAGTAGTTAGTGAACTTCATCATCTTCATCTATTTAGACCTTCAGCAAACAGCTTCACTACCCAGAATGCACTGCTGCATTATTGCAGATAATGCAAGTGTTCTAGTTCCTGTCCAGTTGACAGAACAGAGTCCTCTGTAACCTCTGACCTCTGTGTTCTGATGCAGATCTGAAGATCATCAAAGCTGAACCTGGAGATGACGTCATTCTGACATGTGAAGATACAAACAGCAACGGGATTTTCCTTTTAGAATGGAGCAGAAATGACCTGCAGGAGGAAGAAATTGTGTTTTTATACAGGAGTGATGGTGTTCTTATATATCAGCATGAATCTTTCAGGAACCGAGTGTTTCTGAATAACAGTCAGATGAAGGATGGAGATCTGTCTGTGGTTCTGAAGAACGTGACGATGAAAGACACTGGAACATACAAGTGTAGAGTCAGAGAACAAAATGATCCACAGATAGTATGGAAGCTGATCTCCATCATCCGTCTGTCTGTGGATCCTCCAGGTGAGCAGTGTGAGTGTTTGTGTGGATCAGAGCTGAAGCAGCTTCCTGCTGCTTGATGTCAGAGTGAAAGGTCACAGATCAGACGTGTTTTCTGAAGATGTTGTTGATGAGACTTTGCAGGAAGCAGCTGCTCTGAGAGCAGAGATCAGCAGATGATGAGGAAGAGGAGACCATTCTGTTCTTCATCATTAACCTCTGCTCTCTCTCACCTGCAGGAGATGAAGGAGAACAAGGTGGAGAAGAGGAAAAACGAACAAGTGAAGGACTTATAATAGGGATCGTTGTGTCAGTTCTTCTTCTTCTTCCTGCTGTTGGTTTCTTGATCTCCAAGAAGAAAAAAGGTTCAAAACCAAAGTTCCAGAGGTTCCATCAACCAGCAGAACCCTGAATATGATCGTCTGAACTCTGATTCTAAAGCTGAGAAACCAAAACAACCACAGAACCTGCAGTCTGAAGTTCTGTTCTGTTCCTGATCTTCTCTGCAGTTCAAAGTCTACAACATTTCAGAATAAAAGTCCAAAGAAGAAGCAGAAGTTGCTTCATGAGAACCCAGATGTTCAAAGGTTCTTCTCCTTTGAGAACAGATGAAGATGAAGACGAGGATAAAGATGTCCAGAAGGACTTCCTGCAGTCGTTGATCCAGAAGTTCTTGAAGATGATTAGTTTGTTCTGGTTCTGATCCGTTCTGTCTACAAACAAACTGCATGTTGGTGTTTGTCTGCAGATGGTTCTGATCCAAAAGCAGCATCAGAAAACATCCTTCCTGTTTGTGGATGGATTCCAGCTTCTGATGTCACTTCCTGTAGGACAGAACTACCATCACTGAGGAGGAGAAGCAGCAGAACGTCTGGATGTTCCTCTAGATCTTCCAACCTGCTCAGTGGTCTAATGGTAGAGTGTCTGTCCTGATCGGTTTTGGTTCAAATCCACTGTTGAGTCAAACCAAAGACTCTTAATGGAACCACGTTTGTGTTTGACTCCCAGCATTAATAGGACGGATCAGGGAGTTACACCACTAATGATTCCAGAATGCTGCTGTTTTTCACTGTTAAGAACCTCATCTCAGGTTCAGCCTGACGTTCAACAGCAGAATCAGGTAAATTACTTCTACAAAGTAATTGATTACTTTACTTAGTTACTGGATCAAAATTGTAATGAGATTACTTTACTCATTTGAAAAAGTAATTCATTACTCGTTACAAACTAGATCTTCTTGTCTTTCTTTTAACAGAGTTCCTTTGAGAAAGAGATTTTTAATCTCAAGAGGAATTATCTGCTTAATTAATGAAATATTTAAAAATATATTTTTAAAGAAAAAATGAGCTCTGGGTTCCAGGAAGGCCAGACATGTGTTTTCATGAACAATCCCTCCATACAGGAACCATACAGGAAGTCCTGCTAGAATCAAAGCATCTCAGGAGTTCTTCAAGCTCTCAGTTACATTTACAAGTATTTTATTCATTTGTTTTTGTCATTGTTGTGGAAAAAAAGTGAACTCAGAATAAAAACCTGGAATCTGCTGTTTGCTCAGAGGGTCTGTTTATTCCAGAATAAACTGAGAAGATCTTCAGCATCTCACAACCCAATCATCGATAGAAGCCCCCGAATTCTTTTCTCGTCTCTTATAGTTCAAAGGTGTCCCTCCCATTGCAATAGACACAACTGTGATTCTGGCAAATTCTACTGGAGGAGTCACTTAGCCCTGTTATTGGAACTAGTTGTTCCAATAACAGCTTTATCGTTTTTTCCCGGAGTCTTTGTGAAAACACTTCTCAAGTAATCTGGTTACAATCAATTTTTTGAGGACATTCCGCAGACAGTTTTCAAGTAATCTGGACCAAAACCTTGCGACGTTGCCCATCTGACCCCAAGGACAGGAAGGAGCAAAATTATTCCCAACATTTTCGGTTCGGTTCTGTTCGTCGGTCTGGTCGGTTCGTCTGATTCTGTAACTTCAGGTGAGAAAAAAATGAACCAAAAACGAAAATAGAAAAATAGTTTGTAATATTTCTGTAACGAGAAGAAAAAAAAAACGTTTGAGTCCAAACCGCGAAAGTGAACGTAAAACATCTCTGGATGTGTTTTTAAATCTAAAAATATAGAGAATAATGAATCTACAGGTCACTTTAAGCTTCTGTACGTTACAGATTACTCTTTGTTTAAAGGCTGATGTTAATAACAGTTCAAAAAGTCATAAAAATACATCTTTGCGGTCAAGAAGATTGTTGAATCTCCCGCAGCTTTTAAATAGTGATGTCATGCCGTTTTTAATCCTTTTATTTCCTTGTGATTAATTAATCGTGACCTGTAAATAGTTTATACTTCTATAGCGCTTTTCTACCTTCACTGAAGGCCCAAAGCGCTTTACAGTCACAGACCCGCCCACACACGGATGACGTCACCGCTGCGGGACACTGCTGAACACAACAACAACAACAGCAGGAATGTAGAAAAGATATGAGGTTGATCTATAGTTTCCTTTAACCTGTTTGAGTGATTGAGATCATTTTAAAGACCGGAATGAAGCAGAAAAGAAATGGAGAAGAAAAAATGAAACAGTAGAGGAATTGAACCATTTAGACTTTACACTGTTTTTTATATCAACTTTAGCTTCATCATCTGGACAAAAACATGGTTTAAACAGTTCACTTTTGTAAAAAAATAAATAAAATAGGGTTAAAAATATAACAGGAATACATTTCTACTAATTTATTTAATATTTATATTTGAAATGACTATGGTGTGAGCGGGATAATGCTCCTCCAGGTGTGCAGTAACACAGAAGTAACCATCCAACACAAAATGAGATTAATGTGATTAAAAAAACACACTAAAATGTCTGTCATTAATTAATGGCAATTATCACTTGTAATTAGTTGTCGTGCACATTGCAGTGTAAAATCTGCATTTGACTCATCTCCTGCAGGAGCGCATTGAGCTGCAGACACAGCCGTGCTCAGGAACCATTTGGTGAATTAACCCAAACCGTAATCCTTCTCCCGGTTCATGTGGCCAAACAAAAGTTCAGCACTGGCCCTACGTATTTAGAAAATTACTTAAATTTAGAAAAAAAGTCACTGTCTTGTTTAAATGCTGTAAAACTTCCAGCTCTTTTAAAATTCTTCACATTTTCAGTTATTTCAGGAGTTTTGTATCAAACTCTCTTCTCAGGAGGCAGCTGTTTGTTTTTTAAATAAGATTCATGGTTAGTAGAATATGAATTTAAATATGAAACTTTAACATCCATAGGAAATGAACAAGGAAGTGTTTAAAAACGTTCTCTTTCAAGCTTTAACTTCCTCAGACTGCCGGACAGACAAACCATTTAGTGCTGGCAAACCCTGATCCTCAGGATCCTAAACCCTGCTGTTTCCAGCTCTCCCTGACCAGCTTTCTTCTGATTATCTGTTGAGCAATTCCACACCTTGATTGACTGAACACACCTGATGTAGGTAAGTCAGCGTCTAGAGTGCAGAGAGAGCTGGAAACAGGCAGGGTTGAAGCTCTTGAGGACCAGGGTTGACCAGCCCTGTAACGTGTTCAACAAAGGTTGGATTATTTCAGTTGTAGTCAGATTTTAAACATCTTTTGTGTTTTTTAAACAATAAAAGTTTAGTTTTATGAAAATGTCACACAGTTTAATGGCTTTTAAATGGAAGTCATTGAGCAGAATGTTCAGGAGTCAGACTGATGACATCATCATTTCTTTTCTGTGTGAGAATTCCCTAATTATTCTCTACTTAGTGAACTAAATCAGGAATTTGTCATTTTATCAGGATGTCCCAAACCACAATTCCTAATTCCAGTGCCATAGAAATTTCCCAGAAGTCTCTGAAAAAAAAAACCGGTGTAAATGCTCACTAGATTAGCAAATATAGACCACAATGCATTGTGTTTGAGCAATTTTTCATGTGAAAAAAATTATTTAATTGTATTTAATAAACCATAAAAAGTAGTGAACATGGTTCTGAATTGATGTTAAAATCCACTAGAAAGTCCAGCATCATAAATAGTTTTGTAGTAGTTAGTGAACTTCATCATCTTCATCTATTTAGACCTTCAGCAAACAGCTTCACTACCCAGAATGCACTGCTGCATTATTGCAGATAATGCAAGTGTTCTAGTTCCTGTCCAGTTGACAGAACAGAGTCCTCTGTAACCTCTGACCTCTGTGTTCTGATGCAGATCTGAAGGTCACTGCTAAACCTGGAGATGACGTCATTCTGACCTGTGAAGATACAAACATCAACAGGATTTTAGTTTTAGAATGGAGCAGAAATGACCTGCAGGAGGAAGAAACTGTGTTTTTCTACAGGAATAATGGTCCTTATCTTGATGATCAGCATGAATCTTTCAGGAACCGAGTGTTTCTGAAGGACAGTCAGATGAAGGATGGAGATCTGTCTGTGGTTCTGAAGAACATGACGATGAATGACACTGGAACATATGAATGTAGAGTCAGAGAACAAAAAGATCCACAGAGAGGATGGAAGCTGATCTCCATCATCCGTCTGTCTGTGGATCCTCCAGGTGAGCAGTGTGAGTGTTTGTGTGGATCAGAGCTGAAGCAGCTTCCTGCTGCTTGATGTCAGAGTGAAAGGTCTCAGATCAGACGTGTTTTCTGAAGATGTTGTTGATGAGACTCTGCAGGAATGAGGAAGAGGAGACCATTCTGTTCTTCATCATTAACCTCTGCTCTCTTTCACCTGCAGGGAATAAAAAAGGACAGGAAGGAGCAGAAAGATGGAGACCAAGATGGAGGAGGAGAAGAGGAAGGACACAAAGATGAGGAAAGTTTGGGTAGTCATAATCGGAACCTTTTTGAACTTCTTGCTCTTTTTGTTGTTGCTGTTGCTGCTGTTCTTCATGTTATTCTTACTGTTATTCTTACTGTTTATGCTCTCATTAATTTCTACAAGAAGAACAAATAAGTTCAAAGCAAAGTTCCAGGAGTTCCATCAAGCAGCAGGATGTTGAACTTGAACTTATTGAGAAAATCTCTGACTTTAAACGTTTCTTTCCCTGAACATGACCTCAGCGTCTTCAGCTACACGGATAACAGCTGCAGAAGGACAAAGACCCTAACAAACACTGCAGGCATCACACCACAGAGAACTTATAAACTCTGTTCCAACAAGACGGATGTCTGTTAATGTGACTGCAGAAGAAGGAATACTAACCTTGGAGCCACCATGGAATATCTACAGAATATAGACTTTTTATTTAACATTATAAGGATGTCAGTAACTTTTAGATGTATTTATAACTTAAAAATGACTTCAATAAATCTTTTTACAGTTCTCATTGAACTTCCTGTGCTTGTCTGGGATGGCCTGTAGTTCTGTCTTCTCTGCAGGAAGTGTCTGAGGAGGGGGAGGCCTCTGTTGTTGTTCTTCTGTCCTGGACTACATGAATCTTTCTCTCGTCTTCTCGTTTTCTTTCCTGACGTGTTTTGAGCGCTGGCTGTTCAGCAGTTTTCTTTAGAAGCTTCTCTGAGGACAACAGCAGACCAGGAGTCCAAACAAGTCCAGCAAAGCAACAATTTTAGCATATTTTTGTCTTCAGAAAAACAAACATCTGTGGAGGGCAAAGAAGCCCTGTTTTCTTTAGACTGACCTCTGTCGAGGTCACAGATGTTCTGATGGAGTCAAACCTTCAGGAAATCAGAGTCTTCAGCCTCCATCCTCTACAGAACTCAGTCATGTTCATCTACACGTTTCATCTGCAGACTTTGAAAATGGTTTGCTCCTGGTCTCCAGGTCTGTCCTGATAGGAAACAGAAGAAGAGATGGAATCTTCTAGAAGCTGATTCAGCTTCTTCCTCCCAGCTTTGGTCCAGTTGTCCTTAAATGAACTTTATTCTCCGTTTCCCTCTGTGACCCACGAAGAACAGCAGAAGATTGTTCTGGGAATTCATCATCCAAAGCAGCAGAACTGGAGGAAACAGCGCCCTCTGCTGGACATTCCAGGGCCTCCATAAACAGCTGTTTTTACCTCAGTGAACACATGGGGGCAGTGTGGAGCTCATGTGTGTGCAGTTCTTTATGAAGAACCTTCTCCTGATAAACATCACAAACAGAAATGGTCCAAATAAAAAAGGATCTGTTTAGCAGTGAAACATCTCAGACAGAAGTCCAGACTGTTTCCGATGTTTCCAGATGAACGAGAACCTTCACTGAATCACCTGAATACCGGGGATGTGAAGTTTGGTTCTTGTGGCTCAGCTCCTAAAGGTCGTGTCACACAGCTGCTATGTACATTTTGCACTTATTGTACAGTTGAAAATCTGCCATTTGTGAAAATATGCAGAAAAGGTGAGAAAAGTTGTGGCCTTTAAAGTGACATTTTTACAGATGTATCCACTATTATCCATGTTAGAATCCCAGAAGAACAACCACGCAAAGAACAAGTAAACCCGCACTCTATTGAATTTCTTCACTTTGACATTCAGAGCGTGTTAGGAATAGAGCTGATCTGTCTTAACCAAGAGGGCATAGAAAAATATCTGGGTTTATAAACTGAAAGTGAATGTCATGATTAATGTTGTTTTCAACCATTCCTTCCACGATAAGAACATTAAGTAAGAAATCTTCTGCCAGGAACTTTCCTTTGTTATGTTGAGGATAAAGCCTTTCCAACTCAGAGAGCAGGCAGCGACATTACAGGATACAGGGTCATAGGTCATAGTGACCTCTTCCGTTATTAATTACAATGTTGCATACTCTTTCCCGTAAAGGAAGGACCGGCCAAGTTTCAAGAATAAATGTTTGTACCAATGTGTACAGGAATGATAAGAAAAGGAGAATGATGGGCTGTTGGCGTCCCCTTTGAGAATTGCGAAACCCTGAAAGAAATGGTTTGCTACAGGTCATGTTTGCACAGCTAGAAGAAGTTGGGATGAACTGAGATTTGGGGGCTTCTATCGATGATCTGGTCTGAGACACAAAAGATCTTCTGATTTATTCATGAATAAATAGACCCTTGAGCAGAAGTCTGATTCGTGTCTCATTTGTATATCGAGTTTACTTCCAACAAACACTGGGCAGAAATCACATCGCATCAGCACCATGGACAGCACACACACACACACACCCATGGGCCCAAGCAATGCTTTGCTTAATTTTTTACTGAACCTATTTTTTTTTTAATCTTTTGTTCCAAAACATAACAAGCAGACCACAATAACATAAAACATATAGAGCATTATGATCCATGTTTGTCAAGAGGATAAACATATAACAAGTTGAATTGACCAATACCTCTTTGTGTGGGTGGATACAGCAGCATAAAACACATCTAGTTATTACTTAGGTTTATGTAGAGTCCCGTTTTCCAAATATTTGGTACATTTTTTTGATGCAAGTCTTAAAGAAAAGGTCATTTTCTCCATAACATGAATGTTCTTAATGATAGATATTCAGTCCTGTAGTGTTGGGAAATCTTCCAGTAGTGATTGGAAAGGTATCTCCAAAAAGGAACTGATATGTTTCTTTTGATTTAGGAGGGAGGTCCCTCTCGGTGCCCAGCGCCTCCTTCTCCTGTGCGTCATGTCAGTGTGTGCATGGAAAACTACAGACAAACGGTCATTTTTATTCTGGACTTTTTAACGAGGCAAAGTGTCTGTTCTTTCTAGATTAAAAAGTCAGTGGGTGGTGGTTGTTCTTTGTTTGGATCCTTTGAAAGTTGAAGCTGTGATGGTGAGCTAGAGGAGAAGGAGAAATTCTGAAGGGGGCAAATTAATTAATCCAGACTGGCAATAGATACCAGCTTCTCTCGGATGTCTTTCTTTCGTGATTCTCACTAATTATTCACAATAAGGAGCTTCGATGGCAGATTTGGTTGGAAAACATGAAGGACATTGGCTCTGGAGGTCTGGATATGGACAAACCTGTTCTGCAGTCTATGGTTGAGATTGACACTCTGCTTGGTTCAATTCATTAAGAAATAGTGACATCTGCTGGTTGCCTGTTATTATTACATCTGAGTGCACATGGTGTCAAAACCTCATGACTTCAGGAAGATTTAAAGCTCAGTCCATGTTTATTTTTTTATGAAATGTTTGATCATAGATGTGTAATTGTCATTTTACCTGTAAAATGCTTTGCAGGGTGTCTACAGATATAAGGAAGTTAAATTTAAGACATCTCAGACTAAACTTAAATTTAAGACGGCATGTTTAAAGAAAATGAACAAGTCTTATTTAGCAAACATACAGATAAACACTAAATAATGTAGGAACACGGTAAAATGATGAACTAGAGGTTTTATATTACCATAATTATTACATTAGCAGAAAACACTATTGTTGTTGGTTAAATAATGACAATTATTTTTTTACTATTTATTATTTGCTACTTAGCTAATTAAAATTATTTATTAAAGTTATTCACTATTTAATCGCTCATTGTGCACCACGAGTATGAGTTCATTTGAATTATCTTCACTAGCTGAGGTTAAACAGGTTTTTCTTTTGATTTCATGGCTGTCAGTACCGACTCCACCAGGAAACCGGATCCCTGCAAGTGGTTTATTCGTCTGTCCGACTTTGTACATGTGCAGTAAGAATCGGCAGTTGGGTAGGATATCGTTAGAGTTTATTAATGCTACTCCTCTTATTAATACTGCTTGATCCAGTATTCTTATCGGTATTCTTTTCTGTGTGAAGACGAGGAAGGAGAAAACAAATAATAAACTATAGACATTAAAATGTTTTATTTTAGAACAAATGAAAACACCATCTATTAATTTAACATTTTTTGCAACACTACAATAAACGTATCAATAAATACTAACGTGTCAATAACATACCTTTAAAAGTAACAAATTAATTAACCATCATAATTAAAAACCAAAAATGCAAAGTCAATCGAATAGCTTTCTCACTTTAAAGGGCAATAACAGTGGAAATAAAAATGCACAATGTTGTATTTTAATGATTGTACATTGTATGCCGGGTAATATATCACTGATCCCTAATATGAACATTCAGCCTTTTCATATTGTATGATCATTGTTTTTTACAGTGCTGGAAGCTGTATTCATTCCTCCTCCTTTATTGAAATTTCATACACTTATCTTTGATAAACAACCCTTTAGTCACGTGCTCCACATGTTGGAACAATAGTGACGATAGACGGTCAAACACTGCGAAACTTACCACCAGAATCTATGTCCAAATTCCGTCACTACACACTAGTGCGATCATGCTGTCCAAATCTACAATTCCAAAATTTGAGCGCCCAAGAAAATTCCCAGAATGCTCTGTGAAAAACCAGTGTGCATCAATGCTCACTAGTTTGGGGAATATGGACCACAATGCATTGCGTTTGAACAATTTTAGCAGGTATTCAAATGTATTTTTCTAGTAAACCTTCAACTTTTTCATCATCCTAACACAGTGGACTCATAAACAGTCCTGATGAAATGCTTGGATTGATCAAGGTTTTAAAAGTCTAGGGCAGTAGATCACCCTCCACTCTGTTGTTCTTCAATAGTTATGGGGTAGGGAGGGAATTTGGACATAAACCTGGTGTATTTTAGTGCGCTGTTAACTAGCCATGTTTTTGTTACATCTGAGACAGGGCTGTCTGCATCTACTTTGGAAAAATTCAGACAGTTTTTGCTCGCTCTGCCATCCATGTGCCTCTGTGGTTGTTGTGGTTGTTGTGAGCAGCGCCTCGCCTTCACACTGGAGCAGGGAAAGCTGTGAGGAAAGACGGAGAACGCTGTTGCCATAAGTGTGGCACTAAATCAGTCTCCCTAAACGACACTGTTAAGGTTGAAACGGTTCGGTCTGGTAAAAACTGATGACGTGACACCGGTTTCGGTACATCATCCACATTCAGCAGTCATAATTCTTTTTGTTTAATTTTGGGGTTTTTTTTTCTGGAATTTCTCGTGAGTTGATGAAAACAAAAAGAGACCTTTTCACGTGAAAAGTGAGACAACTGAATACTTTTAAGGTCTTATTTCAGTTAAACACAGTTTCAGACTTTTTAAGGGGCCCCGGTCATCCTGTCTTGACAACTATTTGATTTGGGACACATGTTAGATAGTAATGTTGGTACTAAATGTATGCTGGTTTTTTATTTTCATTTTTTTACTAAACCTAAATATACAATTGGCAACAATGGTCATTTCCACCTCTCAATAAACCCACACAGTCTGACAGCAGTGTTTGGACCCTTACAAAATCTGTGTCGTAAAGTACCGCCCCTATTCTGTTCACATTTGGCGCCAAACAGCTCGACCATTGAGCGCTCGTCTTGTCGTGTGACGTAACGAGGCGGGGTTTCAGTGGATCACGTGACTTGCAGCCTACTCCAATCGCTGCAGAGCGAGGACGCGTCATCCCATTTCAAATTTGAAGCACGCCGACTGCTGTCCGTGACCGGCTTCCTGACCGGTCAGCTGCAGCCGGGCCCTCCTGGATGGAACGATGGGGTTCCTCGGTTCGGTTCTGGTCTTAGGTCTGGTCGGTTCCTCCGTTTCTGTGTCAGCAGGTGAGATAAAGTCTGAAAACAAACCAGAAACGCCGGGACATTGCGTGTCGACATGCGGAAGTGAATGCTGCAGCAGAATCCTTCATATTTTCAGTTATTTCATCAAATGCGTGTGATTGTGCAGCGCATTCTCACGGTCATAAATGGACTCGTGGTCAGGGACCCCCTTCGGGTCACATGATGACGCTTCGGGTAACCCCAGATTTCTTTTTTGACGTGCAGCCTGTGTCGGTTTAAAAGGTCGATACCGACCCAAGGCCGTTTGGGACGAGGCCGCAGACAGGAACGAAACACACTTAACTTTGATTGTTGACGCTTTGTTTATTTTCTGATTCTGAAGGAACTTTTACTTTGAAAAACCACCTTATCTGTCCGGGCGCGTCACGTAAACAGAAAAATCGTCATCATGTAGTCTGTTTTTAACCCGGTTCCAAACATCTCACTGAGAATGAAGATTCCATCAAATCAAGTTGCTGACCTGCTGAAGGCGTTTCTGAACTGAAGGAACGTGTAAAAAGAACATTTAAGGATTTTCATCTGCAGAAAAGCTCAATGATGCAGGAATCTGTTCAGAAACTTTAGCACAGAAAAGGTTCCTCTGTGTTAAGAAGAAATGCACATGTTTGAAAAAAGAAAATATGATCCATCTTTGTTCCCTGAAAGATGAGCCTGGATTGGTCGGGGGAGAAGGGTGAGGTGAAGCCAACCAGGAAGTAACCAAACGTTGCAGTACTGCACCTGACCAGAGGGGCTGGTGTTCAGACTGAGCATTTTTCCCAGTGACCTCCCTGTTTATAAGTCATTTCACCCCTTATACAAACCCCTTTAATGCCTGGTGCTTAAACGTTTTATTTCATCAATAGTTGCATGTGTGATTCATGACAACTCTGAGGGGAGTGAATTTTTTAAATAAAAAAAAAATTAACCCCCTTAGATAGGGGGTGTAGTTTTATGATTGACAGATGATGATCGCAGTGGATTCTGGGAACAGAACTCTGGCGTTTCGCTCGTCGGCTCCATTTTAGCTTTAGCATAAAAGCTATATTTTGGTTCGTTACGTTCTGCTGTAAACTGTTCTAGTTTCTGGGAGTTTTCTCTCTAAGATCGACCTAAATGTTTTCTATACTGAGAACTCATTCAGATCCTTCCAGAATGTTTTCTGGAAGTTCGCCGTTATCAGCTGCAGTAATAATATACCTGTGAAACGTCACATCCTTGTTTTTCTAGGTCTGTTTGTACAATTGTAGCACAGCTGTGAACGGGCATCCATTATGGCGTCCAATTTTGAATATGTAACTTGGATCAAAGCTTGAGCTCAGAAGGTTCCAGAACTTTTGCTTAAATTCCACCTTCTTCCACTTCCTGTGAAATGTCCTCCCTCTGACCTCAGCAGCAACAGAACTGCTGCTCTCTGGTCTGACCTAAATTTGTTGGAGAACCTCCTAAATGTGTTGGAGAACCTCTTAAATGTGTGGAGAACCTCCTGGTGGTCAGGTTGAAGAACAAAGCAGCTCCTCTCAGGATTCACTGCAGTTTGCTGATCAGCAGCTGGAGAGTCTGAACAGGAACAAAGATGTTCATTGATGGTTGGAGCTTTCAGCATCTTTGTCTTTTTCTCTTCATGTCTGAATGAACTTCATCATCTTCATCTATTTAGACCTTCAGCAAACAGCTTCACTACCCAGAATGCACTGCTGCATTATTGCAGCTAATTCAAGTGTTCTAGTTCATGTCCAGTTGACAGAACAGAGTCCTCTGTAACCTCTGACCTCTGTGTTCTGATGCAGATCTGAAGATCAAAGCTAAACCAGGAGATGACGTCATTCTGACATGTGAAGATACAAACATCAAGATGTTAACTTTGGAGTGGAACAGAACTGACCTGAAGAAGGAAGTTTATGTGTTTGTATACAGAAATACCCATTTTGATCCAGACAATCAGCATGAATCTTTCAGGAACCGAGTGTTTCTGAAGGACAGTCAGATGAAGGATGGAGATCTGTCTGTGGTTCTGAAGAACGTGACGATGAAAGACACTGGAACATACGAATGTAGAGTTCTACAACAAAATGATCCACAGATGGTATGGAAGCTGATCTCCATCATCCGTCTGTCTGTGGATCCTCCAGGTGAGCAGTGTGAGTGTTTGTGTGGATCAGAGCTGAAGCAGCTTCCTGCTGCTTGATGTCAGAGTGAAAGGTCTCAGATCAGACGTGTTTTCTGAAGATGTTGTTGATGAGACTCTGCAGGAAGCAGCTGCTCTGAGAGCAGAGATCAGCAGATGATGAGGAAGAGGAGACCATTCTGTTCTTCATCATTAGCCTCTGCTCTCTATCACCTGCAGGAGATAAAAACAGAGAGATCAAGGATGTAGAAAGAAAAGAGGGAGAAGACCAGGATGGAGTCAGTCGGAGTCGTCTTGGTCTGATTGCTGTGCTGGTTCTTCTTGTTGTTACTCTTTTTGTTCTTTGGATCTTCAAGAAGAAAAAACCGCTCAAACAGAAGTTCTAGTGGTTCCGACAACCAGCAGAATCCAGAACACAATCTTTTTAAATCTGATTCAGAGAAAGACACGACATGCACAAATTCTGAAGTTTGATGGTTTGAAGTTCTCTTCTGTCCTTGATCTGGATCTTCTCTACAGTTTACACTCTAAAACATTTCAGACTAAAAGTCCAAAGCTTAGAAGAAACAGCCGTTTCTTGAGAACTTCCAGAAACATCTAGAAGAACTCTGACATATGTTCAAAGGTCCTTCAAGAAAAGATGAAGATTAAGAGAGGATGGCGAGGATGAGCTGTTTAGTTTGAACAGTTTTTGATGCCAAAAAGATTGATGTTTGACTGCGAGACGGTTCTGGTCCAAATCTAGCTTTCTATTTTTACAAGAAACAACTGGCAATGCATCCTCCTGGCTGGAGAGGCCTCGGGTCGAATATATATTTATTACACAATCCATTACCCTACAACACTATACACTCCAGCACACACTACACAAGGAAGGTGGGGCCTCTGATCTTCTGTCCCCTACCCATCCCTGGTGGGGGGGACTGGGCCTTCAGCTGTGTCCCTTGGGTGCCGGCTTTCTGTGGCCATCGGTCTTCTCTCCACACATGGAGAGTGATGCCTGAGTTCTCTGGCAAGACCATGAGCCTGGAATCGCATCCCTTCTGAGCCTGGGAGTGTCCAACTCCCTGTGGTGCTGGTTCTCATCCTTGACCTCGAGCACGGGGCCTCCAACATTCCAACACTGGCGAATCCTGGTCAACCCATTTTGTCCGGGACCCCACTTCTCCTGAGCATCCTTGTCTTGGAGGGACGGGTGGTCACTCATTACATGGATCGTGGAGCGGGTCTCCCTTGGGGTGAGGGGATCTTCAGGGCTCCCGGGTTGTGATGGGCCACTCATCTGGGGATGGGGGGGCTCTCTGGAAGATTGGGCCTTGTGTTAACAGGTATGTTTGTGACATTTGAACAGGTCCTGCACTTTAACCAACATCTGGATTTGACAGTAATAATGAGCAACAGCTACCTGATCTGTTCACGCGTGTGCAAATATTACGTCACTTCCTTTATGTGACCAACATTGCAACAGTTAAGCGATTTCATTTAGATTTACTCCTGTAATTCACACATTTCTTTGCGAGTTTGTTATTCCAAGATTGCAAACGTTCTAATAGCTAATAAACAACTACAATAAAAAGACCAGCTTCCAGTAACATTTTCTGAAAGCTCTGCCCTCTTTGACGACTGAGCCGGTTAAACAACGGAGAACTCCGTGATGACAAGAAAACGTGTTATTCTCAACAGCCGAGAGCTTCCCCTAACTTAATTACACAGAAAATGTAAGGAACCTTGCCAAAAACAACACTGGATAATCGCATCTTATTGTCATTACAGACAATAAAAATCTCAATATTCCGTGACAGAGTAACAGCCACACGACTTGGAGTCATTTTCTTCGTTTGATCATTTGTATTTTTCATAGATTGCTATTTGGAAAAGAGAAGTGAGTTTTACTCTGAGTAGATGTGACGTTTACTACAGCCGCTTTAGCCCATAATAAACATTAACAGATTGATAAACATTTTAATTATTGTAAATATTTTAAGAAGTTTTCATTGTTAACATCTGAAAACATACTATGATCGTAATATTCTTTAGTGACATCATTATGACGCATGTCTGAACAGATCAGGTAGCTCTTGCTCAAGGAACATTATCACTGTCAAATCCAGATGTTGGTCAAAGTGCAGGACCTGTTCGCAGACACGCTCAAATGTCACAAACATACCTGTTAGCACAAGGCCCAACCTTTCAGATCTAGTAGCGACAGGAAGCAAAGATCCTGTTGGACTTCCAGATCCAGACGGACAGGATGGTGATGGAACCAACCAGACATTGTAGTGGTGGATAAAGAACAGAGGAAAGCTGTTGTGGAAGAACCAAGAGATGGAAACATCAAGAAGAAGGAACATGAGAAACTAGAGAAATACCAGGAACTCAGAGAAGAACTGGAGAAAGCTTGGAAGGTGAAGGTAACAGTGGTGCTCGTGGTAACTGGCGCACTATGGGCTGTAACCCCCAAACTGGAGGAGTGTCTCCAGCAGATCCCTGGAAAGACCTCAGACATCTCAGTCCAGAAAAGTGCAGTTCTAGGAGCCGCTGTCTGTACAGTATATATATATTTCTGTGTGTGTGTGTGTCTGTGTGTGTTTGTAAGTTTCTGTGTAAATATGTGTGTGTGTGTATGTACCATATGCATATGGGATTATTATGTTTGTATATACTTCCCCTGGCATGCATATATATGTTTGTGTGTGTGTATGTATTTATATATATATAAATATATACACACACATACATTTGAATTTTTCACAGGTATGCAATCAGACACACAGACTTATAAGAAGCTAAATTTAAAGGGAATCGATCAATAATATCGCATTTAGATGAATGTGTAAAATTACAACACAGTAAAAAGTGCTGTTGCTGAATTTGTGACCCATGTCGTCGTAGTTGTCATGTTAATAGCACCGTAATGCACAATGTACTGGCAATAGAAACGTTTCGTGTGTGTTCTGTTCACGGTTCTATTTCAGTGACTGACCTCGGGCCAGCCAAGGAAATTAAGATTCATTTGCAGCGACATCCACGGTTTGGAGTCTGACGCTGAAGACTCACACCTTCAGGAAGTTTAAGAGGACAATAAAACTCCAGATCTGCTCCCGGAATGAGACTCTTAGTTTAGTTTAACACACGCTTGGTGACGTCTGTTCAATTGGCTTTTCTGCTTGTCAATCAAGAGATGTACTTCACAGTAAGGTTGATGATTGGCTGACAATTGTTTTGTCATTTTTGTAATTTGTTTTTGATAGCCGGCGATCTATCCACACTTTGTCCCAATGTACATATTGGAAGGAAGTGTAACAGTACATTGTAACAGTAAAATCTGTCCAACACAAGAAGCTCTCAGCTCTCATCTGTTTGCTCAGCTGTTGGACAGGACAAGTTTTTTAAAAAAAAATGTTTTTGACACTTAGCATTAAGGGGTTGGATTTGGGGGGTGGGGGTTAAATGCTAAATGCTTCCTGACCATGGGTGTGTCTGCAGCTCACAGCTTCTTCAATCCTTGTGCTATTCTACACACATTGGTGTGGGGGTCATCTGGAACCCACAAGACAGCGCGCTGGACTTCTTTTTCAGAATGGAACAACTGGACCAAAATGGCCGCTGGAGCCAGGCGTTATGGGATGTAAACAGAGTGGGTAGCCATAGAGAAAAGTAAGGCAACGATGAGACACATAAGACACAAAGTGGTTGGATGAATGCAGGCTCATAAAAACAACTTTTAATGTTTTCCCAACAGTCTGTATGTCATTAACACTCATCGGCGTAGCTACTTCGCCGTTGTCTCGTCAGTAACTGCCTTACAGCATGCCTCCACCATAGCAAGTACAAAGTCTCGTGCCTCATGTTGATACAGACGTTCAAAATTAGTCGAAATATTAAATTTGGATAAATGAACTATCCTGACGCCCCTGCGACAGACTGGCGACCAGTTCAGGGGTGTCCCCTGCCTTCGCCCATGAGTAGCCGGGTTAGGCTCCAGCAGCCCCGTGACCCCGACTGGGATAAAGCAGTTTGGAAAATGAGTGAATGAACTATCCTGACAGGTATTGCCAAGTGCAGAACTTCCATTATTCTCTCCCTGCTTTCCTCTGCTAAGGCCCGGTCCAGGGCTGCATTGCACCCTAGGCGAAAAATTATTTTTGCGCCAGTCAGCTTCCTTTATTTAACCCTGTCTTCTTCATCCTCTACTCTAACACCAGCTTCCTTCATGACTTCACTGCATCCATAAACCTCCTCTTTGGTCTTCCTCTAGACTCAGCATCCTTCTACCAATATCTTCACCTCTGGACGTGACTGAACCATCTCAGTCTGACCTCTGACTTTACCTCCAGAACCTCTAACATGTGCTGTCCCTCTAATGTATCATTCCTGATCCGATCCATCCTGGTCACTCCTAAAGAGAACCTCATCATCTTCAGCTTCCTCCAGTTCTGTTTCCTGTCTTTTCCTCAGTACCTCTGTCTCTAGGCTGAACAACATGGCTGCTCTCACCACAGTGTTGGGCACCTTTCCTTTCATTTGAGCTGAAACTCTTCTATAACACATCACCAACTGGACTTTGGACTGGCAGCGTCAAAAGCCTTCATCGCATCACTCCAACTGGCAACTCCAGCAATCAGGAGTATTCAGCACTTTTGGGATTTTCCACTATTTGGAAAACTTCATCCTTCCAGTTGGGCAAATAGCCGACATCCCCCAAGAACTCTTGTAGGCGGACAAAAACGTCTAAGTGTGTGGTGCCAATTTGTATTGTATAATGTATTGTTTTATCTTTCTTCAGGGCCTGTCCCTCATGAGAGCCAGGTTACAGGCAGAGGTGTGGTCTTTCTGGTGTGCTGAGCTTCCTGGCTTGGATCCACCCTAACTGTGTGTGGTCATGTGCACGTTCCCAACAGAACGAAATCGCTGGTTCCAAGAAGCCAAAATGTGCCCATAGATTCTATGGGTGCTACGGGCTCACCAAGCGGTCTACTACCGTTTATATTAGACGGCTTTTGGAGTTTTTATTCAGGTTTTTCTGGCAAAATTTGCTTTAAGCAGGTGGACATAATTGGGGTTCGTTTGGGTTCAGTTCAGGAACTTTTAATTCCTTATTGGAATAAGTTTCAACCAGGGACGAGCGGTTAGCGGAAGAGCTAATCGGTGTCTCACCTGTCGTCATGAGATTTATAGCCTACTAATAATAAAATGAATATGTGATCACTTATCTGTTTTGTAAATATCATTTATGTTTGTCTCTAATCCTTTTTATCCTCAGAATCACAGTATTTTGGATATTTCCTGTTCAGTTTCAGCGCAGCCTGCAATGCGCATTCCCATGTGAAGAGTGGTGACTATACCTTTAGTTTACTCAGTAATATGCTGATAATGTGATGCTGTAATTATTTTTTACATTCTTTGCTTTTTTTCCCAACATCCCTCTTTTCTATATGATCGGTCATGGATTTCATGATTGTCGTTTATTTAATGTTCAGATCTGACGAGAAGCTGTGGTGAAAAGACAGAATGAGGAAGGCAGACATTAATATAAAAACAGATCATTTATTTATGAATGCATGCTGGGATCTCCTGAGAAATCTTGTTTCTGCAATTGTAATCTTTGACAGACTTGTGTTGGCAAAGGTATATAGATGTATGTGTGTGTATATATATAGATATATAGATATAGATATAGATTTTTTTTTTTTTTTACTGAGGAACAGACATAAGATCATAATTTGTTCCTACTAGAGAGTGGTTAACATATTAGCTCATATCCAGTAAATGTAATGCTGTTTCCAAGTAAAAATAATGTATACAAATAGATTTAACATTTAAATGTGATTTCATTTTTTTTATATATTTTTAGTACTTTTTAATTTCAATAGTGCACCCTGGTTCCACTCTTAAACTTCAAACTTTATTTATTTGTACAGCGCCTTTCCTTTTAGTGAAAACCCAAGACACTTTACATAAAAATAAATAAATAAAATAAAAATATAAGATAAAATAATATTAAAAATATAATAAGAAGAAAAAATACAATTACAATTACAGTCACCCTTACCTCCGCAGCTCCTCCCTCCATCCACCCAGCCCCCACAATACATGACACCCCCCACAGGAAAACTGAACAAAGATTAAAAACTGCAGCTCTAAGGAAAAACAAAAAAATGTTCTCTCTAAAATAATCAATCAGGACTCCAAAGTTCCCCAAACACCACCGTTTCCTCTCGGTGACCTGGACAGGCGATCAGTGATGAGGAAAGTCACCTTCATCACTAAGGACACCACTCTTCCTGTCCATCACGATTTTTCTCTGCTGCTATCTGGCAGTAAAATATAGAACACCGCTGCCAAACAAATAAAAAATAATAATAATTTGTCCCCAATGCAGTCATTCTGCTTAACTCAATAATACTCATTTAAAGGGTATGTGGATGGTGCATTCTGTGATTTTAAAAAACTTTTTTTAAGGATTTCTATGACTTTTGATTATTAATTTATATTTTATTTATGTATTGTTTCATGTATTAACTTTTAAGTTATTTTAATAATTGTATTAATTGAATTTTAATGTGTTTTGCTGTGTTGAAAGATGAATTTCTATTCATTGAACAGACAATAAAGTTTATCTATAAAAATATTTGCATTCTTGCATTTATAACACCACCAATCATGACATACAATATTCATCTTGATTTAATCTAACGACACAGAGTGGCTAACATGTTTATTTTTAGTTTTGGAAATTCAGTGAGGTTTTCACTGCTATAGAAGTGTATGAACCCCAATGGATGAATTTTTCAGCATAATTTTTCAATATTGCTAATCCTAGAGATATTGCTTAGGTGAAAAAATGCAGTTTACCAAGCCTGTGATATGTGAGCCTTAAATGATAAATCCTGTTCAAGTAAAACCCCTAGGTTTCTATCTGTGGAATTGGAGGCTATATTAATGCCATCCATGGAGATTATCTGATCAGATAGAGCAGGGGTTTCAAACTCATTTTGGTTCAGGGCCACATTTAACCTAAAAACTATTATTTATTTTATTTTTTTTAGCTAATTTTACACATTCACTATGCTGACGGATTTCAAAGCAAATGCATTTTACTAAAAAAAACAAAGAGTTATTTCAATTATATGCAGACTGAATAATTTACATCTGACATTGAAGCAATCCTGATAGTAAACTGAAGAGGAGAGAAAAAACACCCCTTCTTGAATTAAACTGATAATTACTTATTACACACATCTTTAAAAACGTGACATTTGACAAAATTAATTAACTTACTGGTTCAATGTAATTTTAATCTGAATTTTCTTTCTTTGTGACCTCTATCATCAGGAAGATGCTACTAGAACTTTTTAAAAACACACAAAATATATATATATATATATATATATATATATATATATATATATATATATATATATATAATTAGCTCTGAAACTGTTTCACAACATAAAAAAGAAAACCAAAGACTTATATATATATAGTCTTTGGTTTTCTTTTCTAATTTGTGTTTTTGTTATTTTCATGTCTTTCTAAGACTGTTAATGTTAAAGAATGTTATTCCTAAAGAAAGTTTCGTTGAAGGATGTTTGGTTTTAACTTGTCAATGGAGGATGCTGTGGGTCTAGGGGGTAAAGGGGCAGTTCAGGACCGGTTCCTACACTGAGGAGAAGCCGGGTTCTTCAGGGGGGTGTTCTGACAAACTCTGCATCTGAAACTCCGACTATGTGGGTCCTCGGTTCGGTTCTTTTCCTCGTTCTGGCCCGTTTGTCTGTTTCGGGAGCATCAGGTGAGGAAAACGTCTGAAAGTGAACCAAAAAGCGGCGAAGAAAAGTTGGAAGAAGTTTCTCCTTAAGGCGCGGCGACGTCGTTTAGGTCAAATGCGGAAGTAAAAGTGTCTCGTGCCGCTGGCCTGAATGTGATCTTAAAATATCCTCCTGACTGCTAGAAACAATCACGAGTCTTCTGTGGAGAACGACCTTAAAGCCAAACATATCCCAAGCTGGTCTCCCAGACCACAGAATGAACGTGTATTTGTTGGTTACAGAAGTTTTAACTTTAGCTTATCAGTGATACATGACAGGAGGATTCTGGGAAATGTAGTTTAATAGCCATTAAACACCCACTCCAATGATAATGGTGTTTTTTTTGTTTCTAACATGTTCTTGCTGCATTCTTTTCTCGATAAAGAACATATATAAAGTAAATTAACATTAAAACTGTTTCTGATAATATCTTTGTTCAAAGTGTTGTGAATCAGGAGCAAACAAAAAAATGCTGTTGGAAAAAGATCATATTTGTGACGCAGAAAATGGGCAGGTCACAAGCTCCCTGATCTGCTCTATTCTGATACATCCATTTACAGACAAATAGATCTATGAACATCTTAGTTTTCCTTGTCTGAGCTGGATCTGGATCAACACTACTGCTGGATTGCTCTGATATCGCTCACCATTTTAGTGTCACGAGTAATGTTACGTAGGGTTTGTGAGGGGATGTAAACTAGCAAGAGAAAGGGAGGGTCATGTTCCTTTGCCTTCGGGTCTACGGGCAAAATTGGTGTCTCAAGCTCCCCAACGGGAGACTCCATTGTCCTTCAGGGGGAATTCAATGCCCATGTGGGCAAAAACAGCAGCACCTGGAGGGGCGTGATTGGTAGAAACGGTCTCCCTGATCTGAACCCGAGCTGTGTTTTGTGGTTGGACCTCTCATCATAGTTTGTCCATAACAAACACCATTTCTGAGTAAACAAGTGTCCATCAGTACACGTGGAAACAGGACACACTAGACAAGAATCAAGAAGTCTATCTATTTTGACCTTCAGCAAACAGCTTCACTACCCAGAATGCACTGCTGCATTATTGCAGATAATACAAGTGTTCTAGTTCCTGTCCAGTTAACGGAACAGAGTCCTCTGTAACCTCTGACCTCTGTGTTCTGATGCAGATCTGAAGAACATCAAAGCTAAACCTGGAGATGACGTCACTCTGACATGTGAAGATACAAACATCAACAAGCGTTTAGTTTTGGAATGGAACAGAACTGACCTGCAGGAGGATAAATATGTGTTTTTACACAGGAGTAAAGATGTTAATCTAGATGATCAGCATGAATCTTTCAGGAACCGAGTGTTTCTGAAGGACAGTCAGATGAAGGATGGAGATCTGTCTGTGGTTCTGAAGAACGTGACGATGAAAGACACTGGAACATACGAATGTAAAGTCAGACATGAAAATGATCCACCAGGATCTCCTCTGAGTCTGATCTCCATCATCCGTCTGTCTGTGGATCCTCCAGGTGAGCAGTGTGAGCGTTTGTGTGGAGAACCTCCTAAATGTGTTGGAGAACCTCCTAAATGTGTTGGAGAACCTCTTAAATGTGTGGAGAACCTCCTGGTGGTCAGGTTGAAGAACAAAGCAGCTCCTCTCAGGATTCACTGCAGTTTGCTGATCAGCAGCTGGAGAGTCTGAACAGGAACAAAGATGTTCATTGATGGTTGGAGCTTTCAGCATCTTTGTCTTTTTCTCTTCATGTCTGAATGAACTTCATCATCTTCATCTATTTAGACCTTCAGCAAACAGCTTCACTACCCAGAATGCTTTGCTTCATTATTGCAGCTAATACAAGTGTTCTAGTTCATGTCCAGTTGACAGAACAGAGTCCTCTGTAACCTCTGACCTCTGTGTTCTGATGCAGATCTGAAGATCAAAGCTAAACCAGGAGATGACGTCATTCTGACATGTGAAGATACAAACATCAACGGGATTTTCCTTTTAGAATGGAGCAGAACTGACCTGCAGGAGGAAAAAAACTGTGTTTTTATACAGGAGCGATGCCGGTCTTTTGGATCAGCATGAATCTTTCAGGAACCGAGTGTTTCTGAAGGACAGTCAGATGAAGGATGGAGATCTGTCTGTGGTTCTGAAGAACGTGACGATGAAAGACACTGGAACATACGAGTGTAGAGTCAGACATGAAAATGATCCATCAGGATCTCTGAGTCTGATCTCCATCATCCGTCTGTCTGTGGATCCTCCAGGTGAGCAGTGTGAGTGTTTGTGTGGATCAGAGCTGAAGCAGCTTCCTGCTGCTTGATGTCAGAGTGAAAGGTCTCAGATCAGACGTGTTTTCTGAAGATGTTGTTGATGAGACTCTGCAGGAAGCAGCTGCTCTGAGAGCAGAGATCAGCAGATGATGAGGAAGAGGAGACCATTCTGTTCTTCATCATTAACCTCTGCTCTCTTTCACCTGCAGGAGATGAAGGAGGACAGAGAGGAGAAGAGGAAAAACGAACAAGTGAAGGACTTATAATTGGGATCAGTCTGTCAGTTCTTCTTCTTCTTCTTCTTCCTGCTGTTGGTTTCTGGATCTACAAGAAGAAAAAAGGTTCAAAACAAAGTTCCAGAGGTTCCAACAACCAGCAGGATGTTGAACGTGATCTTCTCAACATAAATTCTACCACAGAGAAAAGCACAAGTTCTGCAGTCTGAAGGAAAAATGAATGAATCGAGGAGTTGTAATCAGGATCGTAGTGCCAGTTCTTCTTCTTGTTGCTGTTACTCTTCTTCTTCCCTGTTTGACTCTGAGCATTAAGGGGTTGGGGGTTAAACCACAAAATGAGTCCAGGACACAGCTGGACTCTGCAGCTCACCTCTTCCCCAGGGAATGGGTCATGATTTTTATATGTATTAGATATAAAAAATCAATTATAGGACGTTTGTGCAATGAAATAATATAACTATATTTATTACATGTAATAACACTCTGTTTACTGTGATTAGCCTGTGAGGGAGAGGAGGGAAAACTGGCTCAAAGCAGAGGTTTGTCTGTTTTATTTACATTGAAATGCTTGAAAAGTACTCTCGTTTTTGGATGAGAAGAATTTTAACTGGCAATCTAGTTTTTTTTTTCTATCTTGCACTGTGACTAATATGGCTGTGCAGTGGTTAGAACTCCCATTATGAAGGTTGGTGGTTCAGGCAAGTTGTTTTAAACAATAATCATAAGCGGTTATTATTTAAGTTTGGAGAGTTAAGAAAACTAAATTCTTATTGCAACATATTCCAGGCAGGCAGTTACCTTCTGGACGGTGTCAACTGTGTCAATAGTGTGTCTGTGATAGTTTCATCAACTCAAAAACACAAACATCCATGTGCACTCAGTCAGGGGGCGGAGCTATTGCTTGTTGGGTGGGTCCTCAGCCTCATACACACTGACATCTTAGCTGGTTCCCTGTTTACATAAATATGCACACAGTTGTTTGGGTTCTTGATTGTTTTTGACGTTTTTGTTTAATTGTATGGTTTGTTTTTTGTCCTCCTTCCTTCTGAAAAAGGACCCAAACTCTGCTTTAGGCGGGCCTTTATAGCGCCTGACCCAAACGGGCCTGATTAAAAACGGCCTGGTCTGTGGGAGGGGCCACGCCTTTATGAAAGCCGTCTCATTCTATGAGAAGCAGAGAGAAACGATGTTTGAGATCAGCTGTGAATTTATCTGTGAATATTAAAGCTGTTATTTTTTATTTCCATCTTGGTCTGTGATCTATTCTTTACGTTTCTGGATATTTCTACTTTTTTCCGGTGTTTTCTTTGGTCCTCGGCCCTGGAGATGTGGCTCGACTTTGCATCGATCTTTCAAAGCAGAAGTGTCACTCATGGCATATTGAGCGCGCCCTTCAGATTGCGTTTGATCATGTGACTTTCCAAATGAAGCTTCATTTCATCACTCGCGTCTCGCCGACCAATCGCAGGAGTTTCAAAGTTTTAAATATACTCGTTCCTACAGAGAGAAACCCTCCTGTGTTTGTGTCGCTATTAGAGTAGTGATGAGTTGTGGCGGGTATATCAATATATTTTTTATTCTCTAAACATAAATGTTTCTCTCACAGCATCCGCACAAGAACCAAACACGAGAAGAAGAGAGAGACACAGAAAGGGAGACAGCTGCAACAATAAGAAACAACATCCACACAGAAAGAGAAAGTGAAGAAGACGAGAGTCACCAGGAAAAAAAACTAAATCTGAAACCATTTTACTTTAGAGAATCTGCAAGAAAAGAATGTATTCAAGAACAACCTGAGAACTGAGAGAACCTTAAAACCAGAGCAGATCATTACTGACTGAAGAGACCAGATCAATCCGTCACAGCTTAGACACTTTTTTCTTTAAATGTTAACTTGTATTGTGATTGATTCAAATCTTTTTTTCTTCTTGCTTTGCACATTCTAATTTAGATTTTGTGTTGTGTTTGCAGTGTTTTGTGTTGTTTCACTTTCAATTTGTTTCAAAGGAAAAAGATTTTAAAATGATATCATTGTAAGTTCAGTTGGAGTTTTTTTGTATTCATATTAAACATATATTGAGAAAAAACACGTTTAAAAAATCTATTTTGTGCATAATATTTTAGAGTTGTTTATAATAAAATAAAAGATCAAAACAATCTGAAGAGCTGATTGGGAGCTAAAAGACTCGACTGTTTTAGCGAGCCGAGCCAGATGAACCAGAATTCCCATCATCGCCATAAAGGTGCGTTCACACCAGACGCGGCCGAGGCGTCAAATATGCATCTGCCGCCTGTCTTTTGACGCCCATCACTTTACTGCTCAACACCATGATGCTGCAACTGCTGAAGAACTTCATTCTTTGACCACATTGTAGAAAACATGGATGATGCTGAGCGAGGAGCTTGTGTTTATATGTTTTGGAGAGCTCTACAGAGGCGCCGGCAAGCACGCTGCCGTGTCTGGGTTCCCCAGAACCTTCACCGGCTGTGTTGACTCACGTTTAAGTGGCCACTTTCAATGAAAAGATGCATGTAGACGTCAGACATTCTGCTCTACACACATTTCAACTTCAGAACAGCTTTGGACTAATCCAGCTCTTCCCTCTGTGAAAATCCGTTCTGTTTCCGAAAAGATTCACTTGGAAAGAACAGATGTTTCCACCAAAACACAGTCTCACCTCCATCACCTACACCAGGAGTGGAAGGACTGAGGCCTCTGACTGATTCTACATCACACACACATGAAACAAAACCCACAAAAACAGAAGTAGCTCTGAGGAGTCACTTCTCATGTTCTTCTGTTTTCACAGCAAGGAGCAGAAGCAGCTGGACGTTAAATCATGTCGCTCTTCGGTTCTGCTCTTTTCTTGGTTCTGGTCGGTTCGTCTGTTCCTGTAACTTCAGGTGAGAAACAGTCTGTAAATGAACCAAAACATGAATGTAGTTGGAATTTTCTTGTGAAGCAGCTGGTATGGCGTTTGTAATGCAGAAGTGAAAGCAAAAGCTGGATCTGTTGATAGAATTTGAAATACAGAGTATTCTGACAATAGAGGCTAAAAGAGAAACATGTTATTATGGTTTATAACATGTCATCCTATACACATGTTGATAACAATCTTTATACAAGATTTTGTATGTTACAGTTTACTCTGTTTAAATACTGTCAAACTTTAGTGTCTTCTAAAATTCTTCAACAGTTTTTGTTTCCAAACACTCTTCATTCAGGCTGCTTGTGTAGGGTTTTGGAACCAGGTCGATTTGTTGTTTTCGGTTGTAGTCATTTCCTGTTTTATTTTGTTGTACTTCCTGTGCTCACCGTTCTTCGCAGGTCACTTGTCACTTCCTTCCTTGTGTGTTCCCTCCCTCCTGACACACCTGTGTGTCATTGATTAATCTTCTCTCCCCGTTATATACCCTCGTCTCCCTTGCACGGGTTGTCGGGTGGTTTTGGTTACTACTTGGACTGATTACCTCTCTTCGAGAAATTAAATGAATGACTTTTTCCATTTTCGAGTACCGTCTGTGTTTGTGTCCACACGCCAACCCTGACATTACCACCCGACCTTGACATGGACGCAGCAGACGCGGAAACGGTACGGGCATTGCTTCGCCAACAGGAGGAACAGATGTCCTGCCTACGTCAAGGATTACTGGAAATGTCGAGCCGTCACGAGCGACAATTTGCCGCATTGGGTGAACGTTTTGAGCAACTGACGGAGCGTTTTCAACATCCGCCGTCTTTCCCTTCGTCACGCCCATCGCCTTCCACGCCGATCCAGGGGACCTGAGAGAGTGTTCCGGTCGCTCCTAATGCTCAACTAGCCCGTCCAGAAAGGTTTTCGGGAGATTCTGGGGACTGTCGGGCTTTTATTACCCAGTGTGAGCTCCACTTCCAATTGCAAGCGCCTCACTATCCTTCGGACCAAGCCAAGGTGGCTTTCATCATCTCCCACCTCACTGGCAGAGCAGGTGCATGGGCAACGGCTGAATGGCAGCGTGGAGCACCTACCTGCGCTTCTCTCTCGGCTTTTCTGGAGGCCTTTCAGCAGGTGTTCCAGCACACCAAGCCGGGCCGAGAAGCAGCTCGAGCCCTTATGCAACTTCGGCAACGGGGCAGAAGGGCAGCTGACTACGCCATCGAGTTCCGCACCCTGGCCTCCACTAGTGGTTGGGACACCACTGCGCTCATGGACGCTTTCGTGGAGGGACTGTCCGAGGAATTAAAAGACAGACTAATTGCTCTAGAATTGCCTTCCTCCTTGGAACCCCTCATTGCTATGGTTATCAGGATCGATAACCGGTTACAGGATCACAAACTGGAACATGGCAGATCTACACCCCGCTTCCAACACAGTTCTGTTGGACGCAGGAGCTTAGACTCACCTGACTGTGCTGTTTTTCCCACAGAACCCCCGCCTCCTGTTTTGGGGGAACCTATGCATCTTGGCCGGGGTAGATTAACAGCTTACGGGCGACGGATGGTCTCAGGTGAGTGCCTTTACTGTGGTAAGCGGGGTCATTTCTGCAGGGAGTGCCCAAACTCCTCTGCTCGTCAGTAAGAGTGGGCGCGCTGACGAGCGGTGATTTGGCGCTCACTAGTCCAAAACCTGCTGCCTGTTTGTTAAAGATACAGGTCATGTTCCAGGGAAAGGGGGTTTCTGTTGAGGCTTTGATAGATTCTGGAGCAGAGCAGAACCTCATGGATGCCGAGCTAGCTAAACAGGTCGGACTTGCTTATGAGTCATTACCTCAGCCGTTACAAGTGGTCTCCCTTAACGGTCAGGAGGTAGCCACCATCTCACACATAACCGAACCTGTTCATTTGATTATCTCAGGTAACCATCATGAATCTACCCGTTTTTTCATTTTTTCCTCTGCTCAGAACCCACTGGTTCTGGGTTACCCTTGGCTTTTGGCACACAACCCCGTTATTGATTGGTCCTCCAGTCGTATCTCTGGTTGGAGTGAGAGATGTCACACCTCTTGTTTACGCTCAGCTCGGCCTCCTGGGGAAGACCCCGCTGTCCCGGTTGGGCAGCCGCCCTCACCTGACCTATCCGGAATCCCACCGGAATATCATGATTTAGCGGAAGTATTTTCCAAGTCACGAGCTCTCTCTCTACCCCCTCACCGACCTTATGACTGTGCGATCGATTTACAACCTGGCGCTACTTTACCCAAGAGCAGGTTGTATAGTCTGTCGAAGCCCGAGAGAGAGGTCATGGAGAAATACATCGCTGAGTCTCTGAATTCTGAGATCATCAGACCATCATCTTCATCAGTGGGATCCGGGTTCTTTTTGTGGGTAAGAAGGACGGGTCACTCCGACCGCGCATTGACTATCGAGGGTTAAACGAGATCACGGTCAAAAACAGTTACCCTCTACCATTGATGAACTCCGCTTTTGAGGCTTTGCAGGAAGCCCGGATTTATTCCAAGCTGGATCTTCGCAATGCTTACCATCTCGTGCGGATGAGAGCTGGAGACGAATGGAAGACCGCCTTCACTACCCCTTTGGGACATTTTGAGTATCTGGTCATGCCTTTTGGTCTCTGTAATGCCCCAGCAGTTTTCCAGGCTATGATCAATGATGTGTTAAGGGATTTCATTCATCGTTTTGTGTTTGTTTACTTAGATGACATTTTGATTTTTTCCAGGAATGCCAGCGAACATAGGCGGCATGTTCGTCTGGCACTCCAGCGGTTACTCGAGAACAAACTGTTTGTAAAGGCGGAGAAGTGTGAGTTTCACTCTCCGTCTGTTTCCTTCCTGGGGTTTGTTATTTCTGAGGGTGAGGTGAAACCCGATCCGGTTAAGGTGAAAGCGGTGGTGGAGTGGCCTACCCCTTCTAACAGGAAACAGTTACAACGTTTTCTGGGGTTTGCCAACTTCCTCCATCGTTTCATCCGGGGTTACAGTTCGGTGGCCGCGCCACTCACGGCGCTCACCTCATCCTCCTCCCCTTTTATCTGGACGAAGGAGGCAGAGGCAGCTTTTAATAAGCTCAAACATCTGTTCACCTCTGCCCCTGTTTTGGCCCAACCCGATCAGTCCAGACAATTTATTGTGGAGGTAGATGCCTCTGATACGGGAGTGGGTGCGGTTCTTTCCCAACGGGGGGTTTCTGACAGTAAGATGCGTCCCTGCGCTTACTTCTCCCGTCGGCTTTCTCCGGCCGAGCGTAATTACGATGTGGGGGATAAGGAACTGCTAGCGATAAAGCTAGCTCTTGAGGAGTGGAGGCACTGGTTAGAGGGGTCTGCAATGCCGTTTTTGGTTTGGACAGATCATAAAAATCTGTCCTAGCTACGAACCGCTAAGCGGCTAAATTCCAGACAGGCACGATGGTCTTTGTTTTTCAACCGTTTTAATTTTGTAGTCACTTATCGACCTGGTTCCAAGAATGTGAAGCCGGATGCCCTCTCCCGTCAGCAGGAACCGGCTTCTCAGGACGGCCAACCGGCCTGTATTCTTCCCCCCTCATGTGTGCTAGGTGCCCTCTCCTGGCAGCTGGAGAGAGACATTAGGGCCGCCCAGGCTCAGGAACCAGATCCGGGAGGAGGTCCTCCTAATAAACAGTTTGTCCCAAGCTCTCTCAGATCTCAGGTACTCCAGTGGGCTCATGCCACACGACTCACCTGTCACCCAGGAATCCGCAGGACTGAATCATTTTTGCGTCGCCGGTTCTGGTGGCCCAGCGTGACCAAGGACGTCCGGGATTTTGTTTCAGGTTGTCTGGTGTGTGCTCAGAACAAGGTGAGTACACACCCACCTGCTGGACTATTACATCCACTTTCCATCCCGGGTCAGCCTTGGTCACACATTGCTTTGGACTTTGTGACCGGCCTGCCGTCCTCTGCTGGAAAGACTGTCATCCTGACCATTGTGGATCGTTTCTCTAAGGCCGCTCACTTTGTGGCCTTGTCCAAACTTCCCTCAGCTGCTGAGACGGCAAGACTGGTGATAGAACACATTTTCAGGTTACATGGCATTCCCGCAGACATGGTGTCGGATCGAGGTCTTCAGTTCATCTCACAGGTCTGGAAGGCGTTCTGTGGGGCTTTCGGGGCCACTGCCAGTCTCTCCTCTGGTTTCCACCCACAGTCTAACGGGCAGGCGGAGCGGACCAACCAGGACCTGGAGGCTGCGCTCCGGTGCATCTGCTCCCGACACCAGACCTCCTGGAGTACGCTGTTGCCGTGGGTGGAATATGCGCATAACTCCCTCACCTTATCTGCCTCTGGTATGTCCCCATTCGAGTGTTCTCTGGGGTACCAACCCCCACTGTTCCCCGAGCAGGAGACGGAGGTGGCGGTGCCGTCGGTGCAAACATCTCTATCGCCGCTGTCGGCGTATATGGCGGGAGGCTCGAGCAGCCTTGTTGCGTTCCGGAGAAACCAACAAGAGACTGGCGGATCGCCGGCGCACTCCAGCTCCAGCTTATCGACCGGGCCAGTTCGTCATGCTCTCCACCTCCAACATCAAGCTCCGGACGGAGTCCAAGAAGCTGTCCCCCAGGTTCATCGGACCTTTCGAGATCGTCAAGGTCATCAATCCTGTGGCAGTCAGGCTGCGCCTGCCCAGGTCCTTGCGCATCCATCCGGTTTTCCATGTCTCACAGCTGAAGCCCCACATCACGAGTGCTCTGCAACAGCCATCCTCTCCGCCACCCCCTCCTCGCATCATTGATGGCCAACCGGCCTACACCGTCCGTCGCCTGTTGGACGTTCGGCGACGGGGTCATGGTCTCCAGTACCTGGTGGACTGGCAGGGGTACGGACCTGAGGAGAGATCCTGGGAGCCCGCTTCGCGCATTCTGGATCCTGACCTCATCAGGGACTTCAATCGGCGGCGCCGAGACCAGCCTCCTTCTGCGCCAGGTGGCGCACCTTGAGGGGGGGGTACTGTAGGGTTTTGGAACCAGGTCGATTTGTTGTTTTCGGTTGTAGTCATTTCCTGTTTTATTTTGTTGTACTTCCTGTGCTCACCGTTCTTCGCAGGTCACTTGTCACTTCCTTCCTTATGTGTTCCCTCCCTCCTGACGCACCTGTGTGTCATTGATTAATCCTCTCTCCCCATTATATACCCTCGTCTCCCTTGCACGGGTTGTCGGGTGGTTTTGGTTACTACTTGGACTGATTACCTCTCTTCGAGAAATTAAATGAATGACTTTTTCCATTTTCGAGTACCGTCTGCGTTTGTGTCCACACGCCAACCCTGACAGCTTGTGTTTTTCTTTTTAGATGTTATTCATGGTTTTTAGAAATATGAAGCAACACATTGAGATTTTACATCCAAAGGAAATGAAGAAGGAAAAGTTTAAAAACTTTGTGTTCTTTCAAAGTTTAAACTTCCTCATACTTTCAGCTAGAAAAAAAAACATTTGACCTTTAAAGTGTTCAATAAAAATTGGATTACTTCAGTTGTATTCAGATTTTTAAAATATCTTGTGTTTTTATTAAAGGTCTATATCATGACTTTCTTAAGCCTTTCAGAGTAAACTATATCCATAGATATGATCATAGATTCCCTTTGGTACACGAGATAACAAACTCTTTACGTAATATGAGTTATTTTTGTGAACTGTTTTCCTACCAGGATCAGCAGTGTGTTTCTCAAATGAAAGCAAACGCCAACATTTTTGTGAAGTTGGATGTGTATGTTGCGTATCTGCCATTAGTAACCCTGATGGTTGTTCCACAAATGTGTTCACCAGCGTTTATTCCATCACAGACAGAATGGTGATGGTGTATTGGTTCATTTTAAGGTGAAATTCAGTCACAAAATGCAGACAACAACAACAGATGAACACTTCAGGATTTATTAAAATGATGAGAACATTTTATTCTGTTCTGATCAGCACTGGCTGTGAACATTTCTTTTCTCTTCGAGTCATCAATCTCCATATCAGAAATCCTCTTCACTTTCATGCCGATCATTTTCCTGGAGACATGCGCACCTTTCCGTCTTTACTCGATAATTTATGTTCAAACCATCTTTCCAATGTCATCCATCTGCTGCAACCATTGGTGGAGATTTCTGTCCAGAATGTTCCTCAGCGTATGACACTGCACTGCACAAAGTTGAAATGCCAAATCGAATGAACGTTTCTTGGCCATCGCTACACAACAAACACACAGACATCCAACGTCGGCATGACTGTGCATGTGTGTGTGTGTATGTGTGTATGTGTGTGTGTGTGTGTGTGTGTTTAACGGAGCACAGCCAGTATAAGGACCAGCAGAAACAAACCCTTGATACACCAGGAACTAAAGCGTTTTGTTAAACACCGCTAGAAAGTGTGTGTGTGTGTTAGCCTGGGGGCGGGGCTGGCAGTGCAGACTCCTCCTGGAAGGGGCGGTCCTCAATCTATGACGTCAGCTCGTGAGAACCCGCTGGTTTCCATGGGTTGGGAGGGGCTGCTGCAGAGAGCACAGGTTTTAGGAGGATTCCTCAGAGATGTGTGAACGGATCAAAATACCTCTTTGAGGTTGTTTATAGTGAGGAATGAACAGTCAACAGTATAATACTCTTAAAAGCTTAAAAATGGGTTTTTCATGGTATAAGTCCTTTAAACAAAATGAGTTCCGTTTTATTAAAATGTCATATAATTTAAAGGATTTATAATAAAAGTCAATGAGCGGAAAGACGGGAGCTTTAATGATGACATCATCACTGAGCGAGGATTTTTGTGTCTAAATTTCTTAACTACTTATTGAACTGTATCAGGTGTTATTATTGTTGGTATTATTATTTTATCAGTGTCTGAATCTACAATTCCTACATCTAGTGCTCTAGAAATTCTCTGAAAAAAGTCTCTGAAAAGCCAGAGCACATTGATGCTCACAATAGTGAATTTAGACCACAATGCATTTTGTTTAAACATTTTTTATGTTAAAAAAAGTATTTTAATTTATGTTTTATAAACCATCCAATTTGTTTTCATCTTCAGAACACAGTATATTTATAGTGTTCATAAAATGTTCATATTTATGAGGTTTTATTTTGTGAAATCAGTGGCGTCATTTCTCTGGTAAAATACAAAAGTAGTGAACATGTGTCTGAAATTCTGTTAAAATCCACTAGAAAGTCCTCTACTACACAGTTTTTCAGTTGTTAGGGAATATAAGGAGCTTCATCATCTTCATCTATTTAGACTTTCAACAAACAGCTTCACTACCCAGAATGCACTGCTGCATTATTGCAGCTAATGCAAGTGTTCTAGTTCCTGTCCAGTTGACAGAACAGAGTCCTCTGTAACCTCTGACCTCTGTGTTCTGATGCAGATCTGAAGATCATCAAAGCTGAACCAGGAGATGACGTCACTCTGACATGTGAAGATACAAACATCAACAGGATTTTGCTTTTAGAATGGAGCAGAAATGACCTGCAGGAGGAAGAAACTGTGTTTTTACACAGGAGTGATGCCGGTCTTCTAGATCAGCATGAATCTTTCAGGAACCGAGTGTTTCTGAAGGACAATCAGATGAAGGATGGAGATCTGTCTGTGGTTCTGAAGAACGTGACAATTTATGACACTGGAACATACGAATGTAAAGTCAGACATGAAAATGATCCACTAGGATCTCCTCTGAGTCTGATCTCCATCATCCGTCTGTCTGTGGATCCTCCAGGTGAGCAGTGTGAGTGTTTGTGTGGATCAGAGCTGAAGCAGCTTCCTGCTGCTTGATGTCAGAGTGAAAGGTCTCAGATCAGACGTGTTTTCTGAAGATGTTGTTGATGAGACTCTGCAGGAAGCAGCTGCTCTGAGAGCAGAGATCAGCAGATGATGAGGAAGAGGAGACCATTCTGTTCTTCATCATTAACCTCTGCTCTCTCTCACCTGCAGGAAACAAAAGAGAACGAAGAGGAGGAAAAGATGAAGAGCACAAAGAAAGAAAAAAGGAGGAGGAAAAAAGAACGAGTCAAGGAGTTCTAATTGCTCTGATCTTACTGGGAATCTTTCTTCTTGTTGTTCTTGCTGTTATCAGTCTTAGTCTCTGGATCTACAAGAAGAAAAAAGGTTCAAACCAAAGTGGTTCCAACAACCAGCAGAATCCTGAGCGTGATCCCGTGAATTCAGATTCTAAGACATAACAAACATTTTCCCTGCAGTTTGAAGGTCTGAAGTCTTCTGTTCCTGATCTAGACCTTCACTGCAGGTCAAACTGAACCTCATGAACCCAAAATCTCATTTGGTTTTAATTACTGTTAATGGTTTTTGGTAAGTTTCCCTTTTTAATTAAATTGAGAAACACAAAAACAGATTTAGGACAATATTTTAAATTCTAAATTATGGTAATGAATAATGGATTTTTGCTGATGATGTGATGTTAGTGTTACCTTCGCTGTCAGGCTACCTCTTGCTTGAATCGAGTGATGAGTGACTGACCGTAGAAAACACTGGACATCTCAACCCCTCCCACAGACTTCTTTTGAGAAACAGACAGTTATTACTCCGTCATTGTATTTGTCAGCATAATCCTTCTTCCTCTGATACCTTCTTTTTAACATGTTCATTATAATTCACATTTTTTAAAAGATGTTTTTTCTTAATCACAATATATTCCGTTATAAACTGACCAATCAGATGCCTCAGTCACAGCAAGCGGTGCCTCCTGGCCCCACCGTGAACATTTGATTGACAGATTCTCCCGAGCTCGCTCTCCATGGGAGGGGTGTGGACTTTGAACAAACTCACTTCTGATTGGTGACAGTAGTTCCAATCTGTAGTGACAGTAGTGATTCAGACCAATCGCTGTGGACGGGCTGTAATATAGCGGTAGGCGTATCGGGAAGTAACAGAGAAGGCTCTCGCCTGTTTTCACGAGGGCCGGAGGGAAGGCCTTTCCTATGGGTGACATCATACCATGTCAAGTCCAGTAAATTAATATACAGTCAATAAGGAGTGACGAATCCCACAATCCTTTGCTTTTATACTGTAGTGCAGGCATGTTGCTCTACAAAGAGATAGTGCCAAATTTCTATTTTACAGGACTTATTCACACATATAAGGGATCGCTACCTCTTGACTTTAGGGACCATTTTTCCACAACATAGCCATCTAGGAGTCCCTCAAATGTTAACATTAACAAATACTAATGTGTTTTGTTTGACACAACAATATTTAACCTTTTTTATCTACCTTTATTCAGTTCAGTGCAAATGAAATGAACCATAAGATTTTATTGTTAATTACAAGCCTTCAAAAGCAACACAGATAAAAATGGAAATGTCTTCACTGCAGAGGAGGGAACCATGCATGGCGCCTGCAAGCTCTTTCTCTGCTGCTGCTGAGATCTCACAGGACTGGAGGGAGAATCTTCAGAAAAGTTTCAAACAGGAATAGAAATATCAATATTTGTGGGTTGGTATCGATCCGATCCAAGTTCTTCTGTGGTTTGTTGAGGCAGTTCCTGTTTGTCGTGTGCTTGAGGCAGCAAGCTAGGGAGACCTAAAGATCCCTGCCTGACTTATGAGCGTTCCAGTTTCTGTATGTTGAGTTTTAAGCAATTAAGAAAACGTAAATTCTCAAATTTCTTATTTTAAGTGTGGAAAAATGTACCCTGGAGTCAGGTGCATTACTCGTTTATCTGCACAGTGTTTTTCTTGGTCACTAGAAGCTACTGTTGTACCACATTTGCTAAGGAGTGATTTTTCTATGGATTTAAATCAGATTTGACTATTTTATATGATTTTATTTTGCATGCTATGAGAAGTTTATGTTAGTAATGGCACATGCAATCAGTTTCTCACCAAAATGCTTTGAAAATTTCTCTGGCTTTTGAGGGGTCTTGTTTTCTGTTGATGATTGTATTTTGTCAGACGATCAAATAAACATCAGTTTCCTGCTGCTTTGTGTTTTTGATCCACAAACCTGATGATGACGATCGCTGCTTTGTCAGGCCAATCATTAAAAACATTACATTTTAGAAATTGTTACGGCCCCAGCCGTATTTGGATTTGTTTTCTTTATATTGTGTACTTTTTGTTTCTGTCAGAGTGGGACCTCTTTATTTTTTGTGGATCTTTGTGGGTTTGTGTGTCTCTTCTTTCATTTGTTTCAGGTGTGGTGCTGGAGGGTGTGGCCTCCATTGGACCCACGCTGATGGAGGCAGCCATAAAAGCACTGTGTGGACCTTCGGCTGGCGAGAAGGGAGCCTGGCTGCGGTCAGTCTCCACTGCAGCTTGGTGCTCTTCTCCGCTCATTATGTTTGTGTTGCACTTTATTGTTTAGTGATCAGGTCCACTCTGTCTTTGGTTTTGTTAGTTATGTTGTAAAGTGAAGCTGTAGGGGTGAACTGCCATTTTCTTTAGTGCACATTTTCTCCTGTTTCTGTTAGACTAGGGAGGTTAGTGTTTTGTCATTGTTTTCCCTTTTCTTTCATAAGCAGGTAAGATGTTTTTGTGTTCAGATAGGTTGGGGTTTTGGCCTTGGTTCACCCTGAAGCCTTTTTGCTTCACTTTTTGTAGTTATTGATGTAAATAAATTTGTTATCATTTTATGGAGATGTCTTTTTGGTGTTCTTTTGTTTTAATATTTATTATTTTACCTTTATGTTATGCCCCGCTCCCCCTAGACAGAAAGGGGCGTAGCATAAATTGAGACATTTTTCTGGTTTCTGTAAAAAAACAAGTTTTCAGAAAACTAAAGTAGTTTGCAGAAATCAAAGTGAAATTTTAAAACATGAATCACAAGAAGAACCTGGGAGGGTAGATACTATAGAACATTACTAATTGAATATAGTATGAAGTCCGTCTTCCAGAGGGTTTCTTTTAAGTTTCACTTTAGCTTTATATGCCATAACCACATGTTATACCTGTTTATCTGCCATAAACAAAAACACCAGTCTGATTTATTATCTTTTATTGAATACTTTGTTGATTGTGGAAAGTTTCTCTCGTCTCAATCGGTCCATTGAAGTCGCTGTTGGATCATGTCAACACGTCAGTTCAGCACTGTGTCAAGATAACTGTTTCATGAAGCCCTGTTTTTAACATCTCTCATGAAATCCAGAAACTGGTAGCAAAGGTGTTCAGCGTCGAAAGGTCAGTGTTGTCCAAAGGGTTGATCATTAAGGTTGGGCACCGACGGGGTTTTATTTGGTTCCCATTTTGGTCCTTCAGTAATAAAAATAATGCCTACCTGTTCCCAAATGCAAAGCAGAACAGCAACAACGCAGATCTGCAGAGTCTTGAAGCTTTTCTTTCCCCTTTTTTTCCTATTCTTTTTAAGTCAGTGCTCCATTCCCATTTACCAACACATCAGAGTAAAAATGTTGTGTGCGCTCTCACTCCACGTGGGCAACGTTTGTTTGTGTTGGAACATGGGGCATTCTGCGTCACTTATTCCCAATCAGGAGGCTGTTACTTTCCCAGTAACGTCACAATCACAATAGTCCATCAGCTGATATTTCAGGGGCAGAGTCATGTCAAAACCAAAGTGGGCTCAAAACTACAACATGATAGTGGATGAACTGGTGATTAAAAGCTGTCAGAAATGGTTTTAGAGTCGGAGGGAGTGGAGAGGATTACAGGTGAGTCAGGAGTCCCCACCTGTAATCCAGCTCACCTGTGGAGAGCAACCAGACAGAGTAACAAATATGACCAGCAGAGGGAGACAGAGGGACGTGCTAAACATGACGGAGCAGAAACCTCCAGCAGGAACTCTCCTGCAGAACTGAAGAACATCACAGCAGAACCGGGACAGAACATCACTCTGACGTGTCGACTTTCAAACCAGAACCAGGTTTTAGTTCCAGACTGGAGCAGAACGGACCTGCAGGAGGAAGAATACGTGTTTCTGTACAGAGACGACAAAAGTGACTCAGGTCTCCAGCATGAATCTTTCGTGTGGATTCACCTTCTAGAAAGAAAAGGAATTCTGTTCCTCACAGACTCGATTCTTCTTCTTCTTCTGTCCTCCACTGGTTACCTGTAATGTCACCTGGTAGAACGGGTTATCTGTAGAAAGACACCTGTCCACACCTATAGACAGTCAGACTGTAAACTCTCCATCTCTTCTTTTGTTCACGGTTAAAGGTGTGGGTGTGTGTGCGTCAATCATCACTCCTTATAAAAATAAGATTTTCATGAAGTCCACTCAGCTGCCAATAAAGAGACCCAAACTTTAACCTTGCTGTCATGTTCAGGTCAAACCTGACGGATTTAACAACTTCACACTCTCATAAATCTGGTGTTTTAAATCTGATTGGCTGAAGGCCTGATGATGTCATCCACACCTTAATAAACAAATAAAACTGATTTCTGTCAGAATTCTGAGTTTAATCAGATGGTGTCCTGCTCAAAAAAGACCACCATAGAAAATAAATGGAAATCCAGACTATTATATGTTCATCCATCCCATAATCACCACCTCAACTCCCTCTCTTGCAGTGTTGGGAACTTTACTTTAAAAACGTAATTAATCATAGTTACTAGTTACATTGGCCAAAAGGTATTTGAGTTAGTAACTCACTTACTGGGTTTTTAAAAGTAATTAGTTACTCAGCAAAGTATCTATTCCAGTTACCACTAAAATACAGCAATACATTTAATACGTTTCCTCAGCTGCCCACAAACATAACAAAGTACGAAAATTCAATAATTTAATTTAAATGACTTTTACCATTCTGGTTTAGTTCTACAAAGGAAATTATGTTGTTTGTCAGAATTATCACACAACACTGCAACATACTCCTTATAAATGTTAATAAAATTAACTTCTTCAACTTCTTTTAGTTTCCTTTTTTGTTTAAATAATCAAAATAGTTTCAGTCACAGTAATAGAGGGAAAAATTCAAACGCAAAACCATTAACAAGAATTATTGACAATAATGAAGTAACACTATCTCTCTGCGCTTCATTTTCTATTATATTGCATCATAACCTGAACTTTAAAATTGTCGTTCAGAATTATTAAGCAACAAAACTGCATCAAGAAGAATAGAAATGCAGCCTAAATAATAGGCCTATTACCTTTACATGAGGAGAAAAACAAACTTCACCCACAGATACAGATCCGCAAGAGAATGATTTCCACAACATATTTTACAGTGACGTGCAGTCAGGGAAGCAGGGGAGGCTGCGCCTCACCAGCAAAATATAGCTTAGAAATAGCTTAAAATTAATAATAAATGTTAAAATTACCTAATTTTGCTGTTTCTCATCATCTCTCTGATTACATTGGTGCCAGTTTGTGACTCATTTAGTCTTTTTATCTGCTAAAAATGCACTTTAGAAATACACTAAGTTAAGCTGGAGAGCCCGGAGAATGTGACAGTCCGGCTAAACAGAGAGGGATCCATGTTTTTATGGTGCGGGTTCTGGTCTTTGCCCTCAGGTGCCGGGCCCCTCCTAAATTCCAACATTGGGAGAGCCTGGTCAGGCTATGTTTTCTACACCTTTCGGGGACCCCTCATTGAACTCTCCTGGAAGCAAGGAGTTGAAGAACAGTGTAGGTAGGACCTCCATCCACGAAACGAGGTGCAGGAGGAGAAAAGGGGCAGGTTGGAGCGGAGAGTCTCTCACAGGTTTCAGCTTGCTCACGTGGAACATAGATGGATGCGCAGGGTGCTGGGAAGATCCAACTTGACATCCACAGGGTTGATTATCTTGACGATGGGGTAGGGGCCAATGAGGCATTAACTTCATCTGACCCCCTTTCAGAGGCACATCAGAGGTGGAGAGCCAGACTTTATCTCCCACCCTGTACTCAGGAGCAGCGGTGAATCTTTCCTGTTTTGCAACAACCGTAGATGGAAACCCCTCCAGATGCGCCAGCACCTCCTCACAAAAGCAGCTGCACTGGAGGTGGAAGCTTTCCGTTCTTGGTGCAGAAACAGGGGTGGCTGATAACCGTATGTCGCCTGGAATGGGGAATACCCTGTGGAGTTCAACAGAGAGTTGTGGAAATATTCTACACAGAGGAATTGGGTAGACCAAGTGCTGGGGTTCTTGCCACACATAGCTTGTAATGTGGTCTCTAGGTCCTGGTTAAAGCATCCTACCTGGCCAGTAGTCTGAGGATGGAAACCAGAACTTAGACTGATCTTGATCCCGAGCAGTTTATGAAATTCAGTCCAGAATGCGGATACGAACTGTGGTCCCTGATCCGACATGATGTCTTGGGGAAGACTATGGAGTCAAAAAACATGCAAGGTCACCAGTACAGTGAGTTCCTTAGCCGAAGGTAACTTCCACAGGGGTACTGCATGAACCAGACTAGAGAACCTGTCAACAACAGTTAGAATGACCGTGTTACCTCTAGAACTGGGCAGTCCAGTAATGAAGTCCATGACTATGTGGGACCACGGTCTGGAGGGCACAGGTAGAGGCTGTAGGAGACCTGCAGTAGCAGTTCTGGGAGTCCTAAAAGAAAGCCCTTATGTCTGAGGACATGGTAGGCCACCAAAACCATTGAGCCACCAAGAAACCAGTCCTTGTAATTTCTGGATGGGACGCCAGGCGGGAAGAGTGACCCCACTTTAGAACTGCAGGACGAAGAGTGGTTGATACAAACATGCTGCGGGCAGGACATCCAGCAAGTGTTCCGGCAGCGTCAGGAATCGCGGCCTTAATCCTGCGTTCCAACAACCAGTGAGAAGCTCCCAGTACAAGATGGGAAGGTACAATGTTGGCCACCGTAGCTGAGCCCCGGACCTCTTCCTCTTGTTGGAACTGTCGTGACAGGGCATCGGGTTTGGTGTTCTTACTGCCTGGACAATATGAGAGGGAGAAGTCAAATCTATCAAAGAACAACGCCCACTGAGCCTGGCGAGCGTTAAGACGCTTGGCAGTTTGTATGGACTCCAGATTTTTGTGGTCAGTCCACACCAAAAACGGGAGCTCAGCCCCTTCTGGTCTTTTTGTTGTTTCATAGGATTCTGGTAATATTGTTTTTGTTCCTCCTGGATGGCCTCAGCTGTGGTACTTTTGGTCTGCCTGGACATTTCATTGATTGAAAAATGTTGCAATGGATTGTCTAAAAGACAACAAATTGATTTCATAAGTTTCAAACAACAACAAACAAATAATGCTGAATATCAAACCTACAGTGGATGCAGACGGCTGTGGTGGAGACGGTCCCGGCTGGGCTCATGTGTGTCGGTGAAACTTTGATGACTTAAAATGAAGTCAAGAATAAATGAACATGAATGAATTATCAGTAAATCAGCTGTGAGTAAACTGTAGAATGTTTGTTTACCTGAGTTTATCCTGGACATCATCCTCATGTTTGGACCTGTACGACCTATTATGGTTCAGTACTGAGAAGGTGGATTTGTCCAAATGTGAAAGTTCTGTTGAACAAATGTGCCATTTAACCTGCAGAAAATACCATAAATAGTAAACTAAGAGTCACTTTGAAATGAATCTGAATTCAAATCAAGTGAAACTCTTGAGTGGAACAGAATGAAACAACAAGAACTTTAAAACACCTTATTTTCTGATATGAGATCCAAACAGTTCCACACAGCAGAATCCTTACTTTAACCTTCAGGCCGATACTTGGTGATGATTCTGTTAATAAACCACCAAAGATCACAGATTCTATTAACAGAAGCATCCTGCTGACAGATGTGCTTCCTAAAAAAACTCGTTTTTTTTAGAGAGAAGATCTAGTTCTTCTCTTTGTGAAAACCTGTCCTGTTTCTGAGAGGAACAGATGTTTCCACCAAAACACAGTCTCAACTCCATCACCTTCACCAGGAATGGAAGGACTGATTCCAAATCCGAAGTTCTGTCTTCAGCAGAGCTCAGACTCAGCGCTGAGGGCAGCAGCAAAAAAGAAATAATAACAGGGGTGGTTTTAGAAGAACCGGTTCTACAGGTTTGTGTCTGAAATACTCAAGCTTTTCTTAGTAAACAGCAGAAACAGCTGGACGTTGGACCATGTCACTCATCAGTTCTGCTCTTTTCCTCTGTCTAGTCTCTTGGCTTGTTCCTGTAACTTCAGGTGAGAAAAAGATCTGAAAATGAAACAAAAATAAGAAGACAGTTTGAATTTTCTTGAGAGGAGATTTCTTGAGGTTTCTTAAGATGAGTGATGATGTTTGTAAAGCAAAAGTGAAAGTAAAAGCTGACTGAATCTGTTCATAGAATATTAAATATAGAGAATTATTTCTATAGAGGCTAAAATGAAAATGATTGAGATGTTCATAGTTCCTTTAAATCTCTGCACATTAGTTTACTCTTGGTTTAAAGGGCCTATGCTTTTCTTTTGACTTTCAGAGTCAACTATTTCCATGTGTATGATCACCTGTGGTACACAAAAGAACCAATTATTTATGAAATATTAGTAATTTGCGTAAATTCTTTTCCTACTTGGAAGTAGAACGACTCGATTTATGAGGCACTGAGTTCCACTCCTTGTGGGCGCTGCCCATTTCATGACTTCTATCTGGAGCCGGCCTAAGAGCTGGTCCTCGGAGAGCTGGGTTTTTGAGGAATGTTTAGAGATGTGTGAACGGATCCAGATACTGCTTGGAGGTTGTTTTTTTTGTGGGGAATGAACATAAAGGCTCAAAAAGTTGATTTTGCAGGGCATAGGCCCTTTAATTTCTGTCAATCCTGAAGAGCTTTTTTTCAACTTGTCCTGTCCAACAGCTGAGCAAACAGATCAAAGCTTGTGTTGGACACATTTTACTGTTACAGTAGGGGGTTATGGATCATCTGAGACACAATTGTATATCTGTATAAGTTTGAGGCTAAACTTTATTTCTGTTGATTATGTTTGTATCCTTTTTTTTGTTGGACCGAATGGAAAAGAAGGAGAGGAGACGAGAGAGAGATGAGAGAGAGGGATTAGGGATGGTGAATAGGGGCACCAAAGATGAAGGGAATAAAGGGATAAGCAAGTTGAAGAATGATTATTGAAGTGTGTGTGTGGGAATCATACAGCAACAAGTTTCTGAAGGTTTATTATCATTGCTGTCAGGTGTAAATGTTAGTCTAAAGGGGCGGGGCCTGTCCACACACTCAAATGTTACAAACATAGCTGTTACCCTCCAAAAATCTACACGTTGTTAGGCGGAGAGCAGGAAGGGGAGGATCCAAGCGCAGGACACAATTGAAGTTATGATTTATTAGGGGTAAGGCGATGAATGTAGATGGGGAAAGTCCAGCATGGATTGGTCTGCGTCGGGAGCGGAGTTGGATGAGTGTTAGGTTTAAACAACCAACATTTGTATCACACAATCTGCACAAAGAAGACACAGAGAAATTAGTTGATTATGCTTGCAAGGAGAAAGGGTGGAGACTGCTTTCCAGTTACAATCTCCAAACCCATTCTGAAAGCAGCCTCCATTCTCCGAGCTTTTATTAGTTAGAAATGCCCTAGTTACACAAGGTCTCAACTGTTAAGGGAAAGGGTGCGATTAAATGTTCCAGTTGAAACTATCTGCATGTTCCTTTTTTAATCACCACGACATGTTTATCAAGCTAAGCCTTCTATCCTCGCACGTCACAGCTGGATGAAGTTAACACTTCTGCATTTCTGCTCAGTGAGTTATCAAGTCCTCCTGCAAACACATAAACAGACAAGGCAAAACACAGAAAACTTCATGATCACAAAATATACAGAAGTAGAATAAATTTATGTACAATTTCTCCAACAGTGAGCCCAGGGAGGCAGCAGGGGTGGTGGAGAGAAGGCGGGAGTCACTGGCAAACAAACACACTAGTTAGTAGTCACAATCTATGACACAAGAGTGGAGTCCTAAGACACGTCTTGGGAGCCAGCACGTTACCGTCTTGGGCAAGCTAACAGTCTGGCGCCGGAGCTGGGATCTCCACGATCCTTTATACACCTGCTGGAGACCCAGGTGCAGGCAGTCATGGTGGCCATACCTGGTGGCTGATTGAGCACATGGCGTCTGACAACCCACAACACACGTAGAAACACGTCAAGACACACACAATACAACAACAGTACCACACAAAGACCAACATTTTGTGCGAAGGTGAGCTGACACCTGTGCTCAGGTGAGTGTTAGATCTGATAGGTGTAAGTAGACCCTGAAATGCAATGACTCAGAATGGAGAGAATAAAGCAGTTTATTTTGACAGCCAGGAAGGTCCTCCAAACAGTAGGGGGCGTCCAAGAACATTCTGGGAAAAAGAGTTGGAGTGTAAATTGTTAAGGACAGGTAGTGTGTTACAAAGACGTGCAAACTTTCAGCTCTTTTAAAATTCTTCATACATTCAGTTATTTCAACGGTTTTTGAATGTTCATTCAGGGAAAGCAGCTTGTTTTTTATATATAGTTCTTGTTTTTTAGAATATTAAACAAAATCAAACATTTTAATATCCATGAGGAATCAACAAGGAAATGTTCAGAAACACTGTGCTTTTTTTAAGCTTGAAACATCTTCATACTTTCAGCTATTTAAACCATTCAGCTTTTGAAATGTTCAATAAATATTGGATTATTTCACTCATATTCAGATTTTTCAAATATCTCCTGTTAACAAGATAAATTTAGCCTTTTGAATAGTTAAGTTACTTAATGGTTTTATAAATATCTAATGGAAGTCAATGAGCAGAATGTTCTGAATCTATTGTAATTACATTGTTATTTTTTTTGTTCACTTTTCCCCACATAGTGAACTATATCAGGCATTTGTCTTTTATCAGTGTCCAAAACTGCAATTCCAAAATCCAGTGACTTTGAAATTTCCCAGTAGTGCATTGGTGCTAACTAGATTAGCAAATATAGACCACAATGCATTGTGTTTGGATAATTTTTTTGTGAAAAAAATGTACATACATTTATGTTTATTAACCATCCAAGTTTTGATGTTGAGGGAACAGTGTCATAAATAGTCTTTGTAAAGCAAACAGCTTCACTACCCAGAATGCACTGCTGCATTATTGCAGCTAATGCAAGTGTTCTAGTTCCTGTCCAGTTGACAGAACAGAGTCCTCTGTAACCTCTGACCTCTGTGTTCTGATGCAGATCTGAAGATCAAAGCTAAACCAGGAGATGACGTCATTCTGACCTGTGAAGATACAAACATTAAGATGATAACTTTGGAGTGGAACAGAAATGACCTGCAGGAGGAAGAATATTTACTATCATTCAGGAGTAGCCGTGTTGATCAAGACAATCAGCATGAATCTTTCAGGAACCGAGTGTTTCTGAAGGACAGTCAGATGAAGGATGGAGATCTGTCTGTGGTTCTGAAGAACGTGACGATGAATGACACTGGAACATATGAATGTAGAGTCAGACATGAAAATGATCCACCAGGATCTCCTCTGAGGCTGATCTCCATCATCCGTCTGTCTGTGGATCCTCCAGGTGAGCAGTGTGAGTGTTTGTGTGGATCAGAGCTGAAGCAGCTTCCTGCTGCTTGATGTCAGAGTGAAAGGTCTCAGATCAGACGTGTTTTCTGAAGATGTTGTTGATGAGACTCTGCAGGAAGCAGCTGCTCTGAGAGCAGAGATCAGCAGATGATGAGGAAGAGGAGACCATTCTGTTCTTCATCATTAACCTCTGCTCTCTATCACCTGCAGGAGATAAAGGAGAACTGAAAGGAGACAAAGGAGATAGAGATGGAGGAAAAAAGGTGGAAAAACACAAAGATGGAGGAGGAGAGGAGGAAGCAAATGAGGATAAACTTAGTTGGGTTGGTCTTTTTCTGATTGTTCTGCCTGTTCTTTGTCTTGCTTCTTTTTTCGCTCTTGCTGTTTTTGCTGTTTATTTCTGGCTCTACGTGAAGAAAAATGTTTAAACCAAAGTTCCAGTTGTTCCAACAACCAGCAGAACCCTGAATGTGATTGTCTGTTCTTAGATTCTAATGCTCAAACAAACACTAAATCTTTAAAATTCTGACGTTCTGTTCTGTTCCTGATCTGGATCTTCTCTGCAGTTCAAACTCTAAAACATTTCAGAATAAAAGTCCAAAGAGTCCAAAACTCAGAAGAAGCAAAAGTTTCTTCATAAGAACCTCCAGACACACCAGGAAGAACTCTGACAGATGTTCAAAGGTTATTTTCCTTTGAGAAAAGATGAAGACGAGGATGAAGATGTCCAGAAGGACTTCCTGCAGTCGTTGATCCAGAAGTTCTTGAAGACGATTAGTTTGTTCTGGTTCTGATCCGTTCTGTCTACAAACCAACTGCATGTTGGTGTTTGTCTGCAGATGGTTCTGATCCAAAAGCAGCTTTCTAGTTTCACCTCCATCAGAAAACATCCTTCCTGTTTGTGGATGGATTCCAGCTTCTGATGTCACTTCCTGTAGGACAGAACTACCATCACTGAGGAGGAGAAGCAGCAGAACGTCTGGATGTTCCTCTGTGTCCTTTTGTATAAAGTTGACATAATGCACAGACATCTTCTCCTCTGTGGAACCTGTGAACAGCTGCTTGGTTTGGATTGGATGTAGATCACGTCTCTATTCTCTACAGAGAGAATCTCTGGAACCTGATAACCAGATAAACTCCGCCCCCAGACGGTGCCGTGGTTAACACTGCACACAGACACCTATTCATTTATTTTTGCAGACTTTGAAAACTCTTTGTAAAGTCTGACCCTTTAACACAGGCGCTTTAGGTCCACTGTTGACATCCTCTTGCCTACTGTAACTTAATTCGCTTACATAATTAGTGTAATTCCAATGGATTCCAAAGCTGACAACAGCAGCTTCACACCTTGGTGCAACACTTTAAAAACATGAATTCTATCTAACAACAGAACTGTTGGCGCTTTGTTAAGAAACAAAATGTCAAAACAGTTCATGAGGTGTTCCTCAGGGCTCTGTTCAAGATCTTCTTCTTATTGTGACATTCATGGTGCTTTTTGGGAAACTGATTGGTCAGTTTGATCAGATTTATTCTCAAATCTATGCAGATGATATTCAGCTGTTCTGCTCTTCTAAATCATATGTTCATCAGAATATTAACCAGCAGTTCTTCATCTAATAACGGTTTACCTTTACACATTATGGATCCTCAGGTCAAAACTGTCAGAAATGCCAGAAACCTGCTGGAGAAACTATTTGTCTTTTGTTACATATTTACGTTCATCTTTAATATATCTGTTTACTTAAAAAAAATGTCTGTGGTATTTGATCTCTTTGATATATATTACAGTATAAATCACTTTATCATGTTTTTATTGTTTAAAAGTTCTCACAAGATTATTGATTCTTTTGGTTTGAGTTTGATTATTGTCATGATGTGGGTCAAAAGGTTAAATGAAGACGTAACTTCCTGAGTTCAAAGTAAAACAGGGCCATAATTTGTTCCAAGTATTTTATTTCTGCAACCTTCTCAATTAAGAGAGAGTATTATTTTTATTGACAGTCTTAATTTGACATTATAATTACCACAAAAAATGTATTTTCTCTTGTCTAAGTTTAGAGATTATATGTTGTAATTCCTACATGTCATTTTATTTTATTTATTTCTGAATCAACCACTTTGTTAAATTCTTCAAGTGTATGCGAGTGAATCAATCAGGATGTTTTACTTTATGAAAATAAATATGCTCTGAGATTTGAGACTGGTTTACATTTTTTTCTTCAGGAACATTTATGTTTCAAATGGTTTTTACACTATAACAGACACATTCGCCGATAGTGCTGTAAAATTAGGTTATTTCACGCCGCCATGTTGATGACGCATCGAGAGACGAGGACAGATTGTTTACATCTGAGCCGATGCTATAATTCCTCACCCAGCGGCAGTGCCAAGCGCGAGTTTTTCAAAGCCGAGAGTTGTAGAGATGCTATAGAAGAGACCGATATCTCTGAATCTGAATTATATGAGTTCAAGGCAGTGGAGGGAGATTCGGTGGAGCTTGTCCTGCAGCTTGCCTCTTATATGTTCAAACAACAATGTGAACTCGAGGATGGAGCTTCATTGAGCTCAAATGAAGACAGTTCCAAGGAGGAGGATTTGAGCCGGCTGCACAACACTGAATGGTTGATGAATTGCCTTGTTGTGTGAATAGAGCCTAATAAATGGAAGAATCGGGAGTCGGCTTTCCCTCTCCTCTAGTGTAATTCTATTCTATTATAGTGGAGGTGCGGAATATTAATGTGTGCACCGGCTATCATACTAGAGGCCTAATGCCACTCTTTAACCAAAACAAAACCATTTAGTTTCAAATTTTATTCTAGAACACAATATGAAGAAAGTGACTACGATTATGTTGAATTTAAACAACAGTATGTTTTTCATCCCTAAATATTACTTGAAAGTCACATTCTATGTATCTGAACAGTATTACAATATTTAGAATTCCATAAGGAATTTTTGTCATATTCCCATTTTTCCAGGTGCAGCTGTCATTGCTGTGAAAACTTGCCACTTTTGGAAGAAATGGAAGAAGTTAGCACGTCACGTGATCTACAGCTGGCATTTTATTAGCAAAATGCAGATTTTTTTTCTAAGCTCACTGTTTTATTTAGAGCTATAGACGATGATTTAAGCTAGCACTTGTCAGTAAGTTAATGTGTGTTTTGTTTAGGACTGAAAGGCCTGGACTTTCACTTTTTATTGATTTATTTATTGGGGGGGGGGGGGGGGGGGGGGGGGGTAATTCAAGTATAATTGAATTTTATAAAACAATGTTGCTTTAATCAATCCCTACACCACATTGTAAAAGTAACTAAATATTAATTGTCAGTAACTCTGTTAGGTCACCTGGTTTTGCTCTTCAGCTTCAGAGGGTCTCAGCTGGTAAACGTTGAGTGAAGAAGGTAAGTCCTGATAGTCATGTTAGCGGTGTCATCATTTTTTATCAGATTATTTCCTGTTCTTTTATGGAAGGCTCACCTGAGCATTTCATAGACTTGCTGTTTGCATTATTCCCTGTGTATGGCTCACACACACCTCATTCTGGAATCCACTGGATGTGTTTTAAAAGTCTCTATACTGGTTTACTTTGTTATTTGACTGTTTTTTATTTTAGCTTGAATTGTTTATATTGTTATAAAATGCTTAATACTGCCATAATGTTTGTTTGTTTTTGTATGTCTCAGTAAAATGCTGGTCCAAGCTCGCTATAGCCAACAGCAGGAATATGTAAAGGTGGATGATGTTGATGGACAGTTTGATTTCATGCAGTTCCATGAAAAACGTTTGTTTTTAAAATTTTGATTGAAGAGGAAATACATTTTGTGTAGATGATTTTATCTGAATTAGTTTAATCATTTGTGAAGTGAGAAAAGTGCTGGCGTAAAAGGTGCTCTCAGAAATATCTCCTCTTTTCCCGTCATCCAGAGGTTTTGCCTGCAACCTGATGTAAAAGTAGTATAAAGATGCAACAGGGACAGAAGTTATCAGCTCTAGATGAGGTCCCAAGGAAGAAACCAAGAGTTGAAGCAACAATCAATGCAGTTTCTGCAAAAAAGGTTGCAACAAAGCTCAGTTCCCTTTACCTTTCAACATTTGTTATTTGCTGTTTAATTTGTCTTCCCTAAGTCGATTGAAGCTGAACTTGGAACCAGTTCAGGTGGTGAGGAGGTCCTTGTAGAACATCACACATCGCAGACTTTTACAGATTCTACCAGAAAAAAGCGGCTCAATATAACAGTGGCCCACATGATTGATAAACACGGGTAAAAGTGGTAGGCGTGCAGTTTGTGTACACACAAAAACTGAAACGGTTTAGCTTTTACATGAGTAATTCCCAGACACCTCCCTGCTAAAGCTGTCAGTATGGGATCATGACACTGTTTCTACCCTTAAAGACCCATACTCCAAGAAAGGCCTACGTATGTATAATCATAATTATATTTGTTGAGAAAGTATTTATATTCTGTATTGTTGGGGCCTGGGGGGGCATTTTCATTTCTGCGATTCTTAAAAGTGACAGACAACACATTAAGTGTTAATGTGTTTCCCTTTCAGGAACACTTCTATGATGCTGCAAGCAGCACAGGACACATTTCTTGGTGTCTTAAGTCAATCCAGAGAAAGATTTGACGAGAATCTACCGCTTTAATTAAGGGGGAGGTAAAAAAGTTATCAAAGAAGCCAAGCAGCTCACTTCAACACCAGAGCTTTGTCAGCAGAAGCATTCAGCAGAGTCCACGAGGAAATCATGAAGCAACACGTGAGTTTTGCTCACTAGACTTTACTATTCAATACTTCATTAACAGACTTTTTTGTACTTTGTCTTGTGTAAGTCATTTTTTAAAAAAGAATTCAATGGCCTAAAAGATCAGGAAATATACTGGCGTTAAAGTTTGGTGTGAGTGCCTAAGGTCAGTCGTTTGTGGACAAAAGGTAAAACATACATAGTTAATGTAACCATGGGAACGCTTTCACTTTGAGGAAATCAGATTATCAGGGGCATAAACGTTTCTCAGTTATTGCTTCACCACCAACTTAATTTAGCTGTCATTTACTATTTATTGCAGCACATTTCAACCCTAGACATGCAGAATTTGAAAAGCATACAACTTTTTTGCCCTTTTTAAGTCTTTGCTGTTCATTTCTTCTTTGTCCATAGCTTATGGCACAGAGATGGCCTCGCTTTTGTTGTTGTTATTTCTCCTTCCACCACCACCTGGGGGACCGTAGTCTCCTAAAATCAGAGCCTCTGATGCAGTTGAGAAATTTGTTGTATTTCACGAGGTAATTTTACATTTTTGTTAATTTTGAGCATGTGTTAAACTAGCAAAGAAGTGAATGAAACCATTTGTAGGCAAGTTTACCTCAACATAGAATGTTTGCGTTCACTTCTGTAGTGCTATTTTCTGACTTGAATGTCCAATGTCACTTTTAAATCTGTCTTGCTGCAGTGTGGAAGAGCCTCTTTAGAATCAGCAGAACCCCTGGTCATACCTCCTCGCCGTCGGTTGCCGTAAGAGGAACATCGACAGATTCTGCATCTCCATTGACAAGCGTCTCATCCCTTGCCAGGCAAACCGCTCCGTTGGGACATTTCGGGAACTTTCTAAAGCCCATTTTGTTTTCAGTGTGTCTAATGATGGAGCAGACAACAGTTTACAATATTGATTTGGATAAAATGAAAGTGTCACGAAGAGTTCAAGACATAAGAGCCAAACTCCTCAGCCAGGAGGGGCTTTTCACGACCCAGATTTAAAGCCAAAGTAATCTCTTAAAGGCATTTTGAGCAAAATGCTCATGGGGGTTTTTGTGACACTTTTAGTTGATGACATTTTATTATTGACTCAAAAGTTATTTACCTAGTACTTTAATGAACATTACCATGTCTATAAAGTATGAAGTACAGAAAAAAGTGTTATTAAACAACAGAACTGAAATGTTATTAACCCTTTGATGTTCAAAGCTCAACTGGAGCTACAGACGAACGTTTTTTATTTTTGTTATTCCATCATGTATTATGTTTTCATTGACTGGATGGGAGTAAAATATTAAATGCAAGAATTTTTTAAATGCATTTTAGGGAATTATTTCATTTTCAAATATATCATTCTAACTATTAGTAGTAATTAGTAGTAATTAGTAGTAATTTAGGAGAAGTTCAACCTGGTCTGACACAAAGGTAAGCAGCAGTGTTTGGAGGTTCAGGAGAGACCATATTAATAAATATTTACGTCATTAAATCATTAAAAAGGTGTCGTTAACTATTTAAAATTGGCCTTAAATATTTAAAATTGGAAATCAATAAATAAATGTTTTATTTTTTGTGGCAGGAAAATATTAAAATTGCCATTAAAAAGCACTTTTAAAAATGTAATGACGTATTTATTTATTTCATGGCCAGTGTGGGATGGAAGATAAAATATTAAATAAATATAAACGCCATGAAATCGTTAAATAAAAGTGTCATCAATTATTTAAAATTGGCATTAAAAAATGAAAAGTGTCATTCAACTTAACTTTTTAATGATTTAATGACATTTCTTCATTACATGATTCAATGACACATTTCATTACGTTTCATTACGAGGCATGCGAGAACCGAGCGAGACGTTAGCTCCTCAACACCCAGTTTCTCCCCAAAAGCACAAACAGCAGCTAAGAGAAATTTGCGAGTCCCGCTTCAGGGCTGGAAAAGCGGCAAACCTCCTTAAGGAAGTGAGCGGCAGCATTTTAAAATTTTAAATTCTACTTCTAGTTTTTAAACTCCCAAGTACATTGCTGACCTTTTAACCCCCTTCTCTGAGGTCCTCAAACCAAAATCTATTACAAATTCCAAAAACCCGCCACAAAAGATGCAAACCATGCAAGAGCAATGAAGTACAGAGAGACAGTTTGACAGATAATGTAATGAAAAGGAAATGAAAATCATTTTCAGTGGAATTTTAATGAAAAATGACACTTTAAATTATTGAATTTTTTAAAATTAATGACACTTTTATTTAATGGTGTATATATTTATTTAACATTTAATCTTCCAGCCCACATTGGGTCTATGAAATATATAAATATGTCACTAAAAGTTTAAAAGTGCCTTTTAATGGTAATTTACAATTTTTAATGCCACATATAATCAAACATTTATTTATTGATTTCCAATTGTATTTATTTAATGCCAATTTTGAATAATTAATAACACTTTTATTTCATGATTTATTGGCGGATATTGTCACTCCTGAACTTCCGTAACGTGGGCGGTGACTTCCAGAGGTGAGTTCAGGTAAGGCGGGATGATCGAAGTTCTGTCAAAGAAGGCACTAGAAGACGTTATGGCTGTCCTCGGTTTGGTTCTGTTCTTGGTTCTGGCCGGTTCGTCTGTTTCCGCTACAGCAGGTGAGAAAAAGTCTGAAAATTATTATTATTATTTTTTTTAAAAAACAGCAGGATTTGTCTCTAAGGAGCAGCGACGATTTTTCTTTAAATCTGAATGCGGAAGTTAAGGTGGTTCCCACGTGCAGAATGATTTGTTGGTGAAAATCCTCCGAACTATCATGAGTTTGTCTTCTTAAGAGGACGGGTGTTTCTAAAACCGAATATCTGCTAAGCGGGTCTCCAAAAAACGGAATGAAACTTACTTCATTGATAAGATTGAGTACATGCTGAAAAGGCCGGTTTCAGACTTTGCTAAGTGGAATGGCTAATTCGTTGTCTTGTAAAATTACATTTTCAAGAAGTAACAGGAACGCATGTTCATACGACGCCGATTAATACCTGGATTTAAATGTATAGTTAAGATGCCTTAAATAAAGCAGCAACAGACAGATTCATAAATGTGTTGATTTGGAGACAGCGCTGCTGTTAGCCGCTAATGCTATGATGCTAGCTTGTTAGCCGCTAATGCTATGATGCTAGCTTGTTAGCCGCTAATGCTATGATGCTAACTAGCTGTTCTGTGTGATCACGGACCGGTTTAAAGCCAGTATTTTCACCGACCGGCCTGTAAGACGCGGCGGATAAATACAACAAGATGAATTCATAGTTCATTCATAAAAACTGTATTTTCTAAATAATGACAGAATTGAATCCACTGTTTTAGCAGCGTCTGTGTAGCATAACAGAGTCTGTGTTTCACTGGAAACGGTGACCTGTCAGAAAACTTTTCAAAAAGTAAAATGTCTACGGCATTTCTGTGTAAAATACTGTTAGAATTTGGCTGATAAAATAGGTTTGCTGTTTTTTATTTTTTGTTTTGTTTTTTTTATCAACCGGCCAACTTGTCCAGTGTTTCAAAAATTAAATTTCAGTCCCTGTGTGGAGGTATTTTAGTGATTTAAAATCTGACAAAGGCTGCACGGTGGTGCAGTGGTCGGCGCTCTTGCCTCATAGCAAGAAGGTTCCCGGTTCAAGTCCTGGCTGTCACCAATGGGGGACCTTTCTGTGTGGAGTTTGCATGTTCTGTTTGCATGTTCTCGTCCTGCATATGTGTGTTTTCACCGGGGACTCTGGACTGTCCTCCCAATGTCCAAAAACATGCTTCATGTTACTCTAAATTGTCCCTAGGCGTGGATGTGAGTGGCCCCTGTGACAGACTGGCGACCAATGAGTTGCCTTCGCCCATGAGTAGCTGGGTTAGGCTCCAGCAGCCCCGTGACCCCGAAAGGGATAAAACGGTTTGAAAAATGAATGAATGAATGGAAAAAATCTGACAAAAACAGAGTAACATCAACTGTAAATTATGCAGAAGACATGTTCCTTCTAAAACTGGAAATCCCACCAACCTGTTTATCACCTGAAGCAGTTCCACCAAACATGCTCAATCTAAGACTGAAATAAAGCAGAATTCTCCAGAAAAATTAACAAAGGTTAGACTTTCACAGCAGCAACAGTCTAAACTACCAGAAGAAATTCAGAGAATTTGATTTTACTTCCTAGATTATTGCAGGATTTTGATAAAAATGTTTATTAATTTGATGTTTGTTCTGTAAAACTGGAAAACATTAGAATTGATTTGTAGAATTACTGCTTTGCTTTTAAATGGAACTGATCAAACAGTTTAGTTTTCTGTTTTATTCATGTTCTCTTTTGAAACTTAAAAGCTTTTGCTTTAATGTTCAGTTTTGTTTATAATATTTATGCCTTTTTGGGGGTAAAAACTGTTGCATTCTGTTCCTTCAGTGCATCTGTGATGTTTAAAGCATGATAGAAAATAAAGATTTCAATCTGAACAACCTGCTGATGATACACATTTCTCTGAGCCACAGAACGTTGACATTTGACAGATATAGTTGTTTGGTTTATATCGTGGTGTATATCATTATCGCCTGATGTGAAAGAAAAACTTTTGCCTAATTCTTTTGCTCCACATGTATGTTTTGACACACCGTAAACATTAATTATTTAATAGATGGAATGACCTGGATCATCCGTCTCCGTTTGCGGTCGTTTAGGTTTGCGTCGCGAACTTGTCGTTCAGTGAGAAAACAGTCACAAACGTTCACTTCACTGAACACACACCAGGTATCAACCAATGATCTATGTTACTGGATCCTGTGACAAATTTGCTGCTCGCCCACCTGACCAAAAATGTCTTTCAACTTTGTTTAGTTTTTAATGTTTTCCCCTTTTGTTCATGATGTGCTAAAAGTGATGCTAAAACTTGATTATTTGTAGATTTTTTTATAAACATTCTCTTCCCTTTTCTGATTGTTCTGCTAACGTTCAAAATGAGTCGTTATTTCAGGCTTAATTACTGCTAGTTATGGTGAATGATCACTGATGAACATTTTAGGCATTTTCTTGGTGGGTCTGGTGGTTTTTAGAGGACTTTTGGACTGGAAAACCATGACGATATAACAACTGACAAAATAGAAAAAGACCAACCAGTAAGGCAGGTATTCAATGTTCTATCCTCTCTCCTTTGATCTTTTCCTGAGCCACAAAATCACACATTTAAATTAAATTACCTTAAAACGAGACTTTTCACAGCAAATAGTGAATTTGATTTAAAAATAGATTAATTAATTTCTGGTCAAGATTAATTAATCCTCCAACAACATTCATTGCATGATAGCACCAAACATGACACACAATATGCATCTTGATTTAATTTCACAGCACCGAGTGACTAACATGTTTATTTTGGAAATTCACTGAAAGATTTTGAAGAAGTCATGGAAAAGTTTGGGAAAACCATTCCTAAAAAAGTGTATGAACCCTGATCAACTCTCCATCAAATTCCCGTCCACCGTCTTTGTTTTCAAATGCGTCAAAGTTGCTGCTTTCCATTCGTCCAAAGGCGTTTTAACATGCGTGTGGGAGGAGCTTCTGTGAAAGCTTTTCTCAGCCTCAGATGATGAGAGATCCACTTTATGTATTCTGAAGAGCTCTACGTAAGCATCGATGAGCAGTGCACGTCTCATGTGCGAGTTCATGAGATCATTCAGATTCTCTGTGAGGAGCTTAGACATGTAGATAAAGGTGAGGAGCAGCAGCTGCCTCGCTCTGTGGGAGGGGTTTATTGCAGCCCAATGAATTTAAAGGAATCGATTCTCACCTCCCATGCTTCTCTTACTTTTTTTTTAAATAAAATGTTTGTTTTTTCTTCTAGATGCAATGTCTCATAATACATTTTTGTTTATATGAGCATCCTGAGGATTTTTCTAATAATCAGGAAGATCTTGAGTTCAAAGATGTCATTAATGTTTTGTTTTCATAAATAATTTCTATAATACAAGCTGTACTTTATATATGCTTTAAAATACATGTTTTGAAGCTTAAAAAAATTGTAGGCTTTTATTTTGTTGGGTTTTTTTTCCATTTTAATGATGTGAAAAATGATCCAAACTGTGACTATAAAACCGTGACACAATCTGAACTGTGGATTTTGTGATCCGTTACAAACCTACTTTAAAGAATATTCAACCACTAAGAACAAAACGCTGTAAAAGACTAAAAATGCTGGTTTAAGAATTTTAGAAATAAAAATAACAGTTTCATTTTCATTTATAATGTTAAACACTGACAAATAATACATATTTAGATTGGATCATTTAGGTAAAAAATTGCACTGAATATTGTCGCCACAAAGTTAGTTGAATCTTTTAAATATCGATTTGTGGATCATGTATAGAGATGCACCCTAATTTTAATGCAAGTGTTCTAGTTCCTGTCCAGTTGACAGAACAGAGTCCCCTGTAACCTCTGACCTCTGTGTTCTGATGCAGATTTGAAGAACATCACTGCTAAACCTGGAGATGACGTCATTCTGACCTGCAGTGCTGGAAATATCAGCAAGAATGTAGTTTTTGATTGGAGAAGACCTGACCTGCAGGAGGATGAAAATGTGTTTTTCTACAGGGATAATGGTTCTTATCTTGATGATCAGCATGAATCTTTCAGGAACCGAGTGTTTCTGAATAACAGTCAGATGAAGGATGGAGATCTGTCTGTGGTTCTGAAGAACGTGACGATGAATGACACTGGAACATACGAGTGTAGAGTCTTAAAGGGAAGTTTCAAGATATCTGATTCAGATCCTCCTCCCATCTCCATCATCCGTCTGTCTGTGGATCCTCCAGGTGAGCAGTGTGAGTGTTTGTGTGGATCAGAGCTGAAGCAGCTTCCTGCTGCTTGATGTCAGAGTGAAAGGTCTCAGATCAGACGTGTTTTCTGAAGATGTTGTTGATGAGACTCTGCAGGAAGCAGCTGCTCTGAGAGCAGAGATCAGCAGATGATGAGGAAGAGGAGACCATTCTGTTCTTCATCATTAACCTCTGCTCTCTCTCACCTGCAGGAAACAAAGGAGGACAGAGAGGAGGAGATGGAGAGAAGAAGGATGAAGGAGAAGAGGAGGAAGCAGGAATGAGTAAAGGATATATTGCTGGGATCATTGTGTCAGTTCTTCTTCTTCTTCTTCTTGCTGTTGTTGGTCTCTGGATCTACAAGAAGAAAAAATGTTCAAATCAAAGTTCCAGAGGTTCCATCAACCAGCAGGATGTTGAACTTGATCTTCTCAACATAAATTCTAACACAGAGAAAAGCAGAAGTTCTACAATCTGAAGTTCTGTTCGACTTTTACCCCTTAGGCCTCAGCCCGGTCATCACCAAACGCTGAAACGGTCCTGAAACACATCAAAGCTCGTCTCCCGGCTTCTCCACAAGTCCACATCTCTCCTGGACATCCAACTCCTCTGCTCTGGTTAAAAAGGCTCAGCAGCAGCGGCTGCACTTCCTGAGGGTTCTCCGGAAACAGCATCTCCACCAGAACCTGCTGGTGACCGTCTATGGCTCCACCATCGACCGCATGCTGACCTACGCTGTCAGTTTGGAATTCCAGCTTCTCAGAGGCCGACAGGACTGCAGAGGGCGACCATCACTGCACTAAACATCGTCTGCTGCCCTCTGCTGTCAAAAACCTCCATCTGCAACAGAGCCAGAAACATGAAGAACAATTCTCCCTTCGGTTTCCACTTCTTCAATCTGCTGCCTTCTGTCAGACGTTACAGAACAATCAGACTCAGTTTCTTCTCAAGAGCTCTGACTGTACTGTACTAGAAGTGTCGGGATTACTGCACATCTTTCCTTTGACCCTTGCACATTTGTGGAAGTATTACACTTTTGTATTTTAGCTGCTTTAATAGTTGTTATTTATCTGGGTTGTCTGCCCCCTATTTAAATAGACCTTGAATTTCTCTACACCATTTATGATGATAAAGACATTCTATTCTATTCAGACTGGATTTAAAGATCTGATGTTCTTTTTAACCAAAGCATCAAACCAGATACATCTGTGGGTTTCCTCCTGATGGTCTCATCTATCAGCAGGAATCCAAAAACTCTTTTATCCACCATGAAAAACCTCGTCTCTGATTCAGCCTGATGTCTGACAGAAACACTTTTCTTTAGTGTTTGTCGCTAAAGTTCTTCATCAAAGATCATATTCTGTCCTCCTGATGTTTCCAGGCTTTGGTTCATTTTCTCCACATATCTGCTCCACATTCTCATCAGAGACGGTTCTTTAAAAAGTGTCTCCTGTTGTGGTCATGGCTGCAGATTCTGGTCAGACCTCGTGGTTCTTCTGGTCTGTAGAGCTGCTTTGATTCAGTGGGTCATCACGATCGTCTTTGTTTTGTTGGTTTGTTGAGATCAACCTGAAATCTAACAGAACTGTCAGTGTTAGATTAATGAACAAAACATGGTGTTCCTCAGGGCTCTGTTCTAGATCTTCTCTTAATTATGACATAATGTACATGGTGCCTCTGGGGAAACTTACTGGTCAGTTTGGTCAGGTTTCTTCTCAAATCTATGCAGATGATATTGAGCAGTTCTGCTCTTTAGTACGTTTACCATCAATTCTTCTTCTAGTAACAGTTAAAATGTAAACACTATGAAGACAATCTGTGATTTTTGAGGTCAGAACCTCGTCCAGAAGCCTGCAACACAACGGGGGGTTGTAGCACACATACCCTCACCTTTCCTCATCCCTTCATCTGACTGAGTGAATTACTGAAAAAAAAACCTTAAGAAGTATTAATTTGTGAAAGCTAAGATGTTCTGTTACATATTCATGTTTGTTTTTTATTACATTTTTACTTTGCATTTATTTATGTCTCTTTGTTTTATATGAAAAAGCACTGTTATTTTTCAGAAGTTCTTAAATTATTGTTTATTTATCTAATTTTATTAAACTAAAAAAGCACAATAGATGTTTACCATTGTGTTGAATTTAAGAACATTTGTTTACTGTGGTGCAAAGTAATGAATGTAACGCAATGAATGTAACGTAATGAATGTAACGCAATGAATGTAACGTAATGAATGTAAAGTAATGAATGTAACGTAATGAATGTAACGTAATGAATGTAAAGTAATGAATGTGACGTAATGAATGTGACGCAATGAATGTGACGTAATGAATGTAACGTAATGAATGTGACGTAATGAATGTAAAGTAATGAATGTAAAGCAATGAATGTAACGTAATGAATGTAACGTAATGAATGTAAAGTAATGAATGTAACGTAATGAATGTAACGTAATGAATGTAAAGTAATGAATGTGACGCAATGAATGTGACGTAATGAATGTAACGCAATGAATGTAATGTAATGAATGTGACGCAATGAATGTGACGTAATGAATGTAACGTAATGAATGTAAAGTCATTTTTATAATTTATTTTGTTTTTTTAAAGGTGGGTGTGTCCTGATCATCACACCTTAATAAAAATGTTTTTTTTTCATGAAGTCCACTCAGATGCCAATAAAAAGCCTTGTGCTCCTTTTACACAATGACGGATTTTAAGTTTAATTCCTTGAAAATAACTTTGTTAAATGTTAGGGGACTCTGAGACATTACAGTTACAGTATACAGACCTTTCTAAATAAATATGATGATGCCTTCTTAATTATTGGTGGAGACTTTAATGATGCCCCAGACGATATTATGGACAGGTTCCCAGAAAGAATTCAAAATGCACCATTTAAATTCTTCATTGACAAATTATTGCTTATCGATGTTTGGCGCTTTTTTAATCCTAATAGTAGAGAATTTACCCGGAAAAACTCAAGTAAAACTACTCAATCTAGACTAGATTTATGTTAACATCAGTTTATAACTGATGCTTCCCACTGTTATGCTCCTTTTTCAGATCATAAAATGATATCCCTGCAACTACATGGATCAAAAATACAAAACCATAATAAATTAAGAGGATACTGGAAATTAAATAATAAATTGCTGGAGGATGAGTCTTTTCAAAATGTAGTTAAACAAAATGCAAAACAAATAATTGAAGACCAAAGAATGAGTGCTAAGCAAAGATGGGAATATTTTAAATTCAAAGTTAGAATTATAGCAATTGAACGCAGCAAAGCTGTTTTAAAAAACAAGCGAGCAAAAGAAAATATGATAATGAAGACGCTGAAAGCTTTATTACATATAATTCCTCTTTCTGAGGATGAAAAGATGCAGCTAACCCAACTTCAAAATGATGAAGATCATTTATACATTGATGCTGCAAAAGGTGCCTTCATAAGATCCAGAGCAAAATGGAGAGAAAAATACAAACTATTTTTTTGCATTAGAAAAAAGAAACTACAAAATACATACTATTTCCACATTGAAAATTGACAATTGTGTTAGTACTGATCCAACAGGGATAGCAAAACATGTAAAATCTTTTTATGAAGAACTGTACAAAAATATAATGCAGAATACTGTCAGTCATTTTTCAGAAACCTCAGGGAACACATTCCCTCTATTTCTGATCATTTCAAATCAATTTGTGACCGTCCTTTATCTAAAAATGAGCTGCTAAATGTGCTAAAAAAGATGAAAAATGGAAAATCTCCAGGTAACGATGGGCTGTCCGAAGAATTTTACTGTCACTTCTGGGACATTATTGAGACACATCTTATAGAAATGTATCAGGAATGCATTGAACAAGAGGAAATGATCTCTGCAATGAAACAGGGATTGATTTCTTTAATCCCTAAACCAAACAAAGATTCTGTCATAATCGAAAATTGGAGGCCAATAACACTTCTGAACGTAGACTATGAATTAATAGCCTCTGTTTTTGCCCAACGATTAAAAACTAATTTACCCGAAATTATAAATGAAACACAATCAGGTTTGATGAGGAATCGACATATCAGTAATAACATAAGATTCATTTTTGATTTATTAGACAACTCTGAACATATTCACTCTCAAGCACTTTTATAAAGCATTTGACACAGTTGAACACCCTTTCTCTATAATGCTCTAAAGCTTTTTGGCTTTGGTGAGAAATTAATTTCATTCACTAGAATGCTTTATAAGGATATAAGCAGCTCCATTCTTCTGTGTCCCAACACATCACAAAGATTTCTAATTAATAGATCTGTACACCAAGGTTGTCCAATTTCTCCCTTTTTCTTCTTAATCATTGCAGTAAATACAATTAAATCATTTCAAATGCCTCAGGCTTACAACTTAACCTAGAAACATGTGAAATACTAAGCATCAAAGATATAGATGTTGAAAAATGTCTTAATATCCCTGTCAAAAATGTAGTAACTTATTTAGGTATTAATATAACCAAAGATGCATCTTCTAGACAAAAACTAAACTTCTCTTTTAGAATTTAAAAAATGCAAGAAATAATGAATTTATGAGATCTTTCAATTATAGGAAGGATCCTCTTAACTAAAACCGAAGGAATATCCAGAGTAGTTTATCCTGCGTTATCTTTATCTGTTTCAGACTCAACCTCCAAAGAAATAAATAAACTGCTAGTTAATTTTGTATGGAAGAATAAACGGAACTACGTCCAAAAAGAAGTGCTTTATGCATCGTTTAGCAAGAGAGGATGTGAAAGCATCAATTTCTCCGATCTAAATTTTACATTTACAATTAATTGGATTTATAATGTATTAAATATGCAGATTCAATTTGGTACTTTATTCCCAATAATATTTGTAATAAAATTGGTGGACTTCAATTTCTGTTGAAATGTAACTATGACATCAATAAAATCCCCATTAAACTTTCTAAATTCTATCAACAAGCTTTACTAGCTTGGAAGTTCTGTTATTCTCATAATTTTTCTCCACATAAAACCATGATTTGGAACAACGAAGATATAACCATTAAAAACAAAATCTATATTTAAAGCAAATTGGAAAGAAAAAGAAGTTATTTATGTTTCTGATCTTTTTGATATGAATGGGAACCCTCTAAATTATGAAAGGTTTTTGTAACAAACAGAGAATTGAATAGTGTAATGAAAGCCATCCCCTCAGGTTTACTTCACCTATGACCTCTCACCTGTATTATCACACTATAAGTATAATAGACCCTCCTTTGACAATGAATGGAATTGATATTCTAAATATAAAATACAATAACAAACATATCCGAAACACATTCTGTGAAAAAAGGAACACCAAACCTAGAGGTTAATTTATCGGAATAATATTTTTATAAATATTAAGTGGAATAAAGCTTGGATTCTATCTGAAAAATGTTGCATTAATAATAAAGTCATAAATTTAAAAAATATTACATAATATTTATCCAACAAATATGTACATAGCCACATTTTCAGACATTGATTTCAACTGTAGTTTTTGCAGTAACTCCCCTGAATCAATCCTCCACCTTTTCTATATCTGTGCATTTTCTTTTCATCTTTGGAAACAGTTGGAACGATTCATAAACAATAAATTAAAAATCAATTGTGTCACAGATTTTGATGATATAATTACTAGTTTTTTCTTTGAAAAAAAAAAACCCATAGAAAATACTGTCTATTTACTGCTTTTTCAAACCAAATTTTATTTACACAAATGCAGATTTAGAAAACATTCTCCTCATTTCTTTGGTTGTATGTGTGAATTACACCAATTTTATAATACCGTCAAATAAATCCATAACCCAAAGCGTACCATACAACCAAGCTTTGTTCTTTCCTTCTTAATAACTGATTTTGTTTTCTCTTGTTTAATTTTGCTGATTGATATGTTGCCTGTAATTCTTTGAGTTTTATGTGTTTTACTTACATCTCCCCAGATGGAATTACTTGAATTTCTTATGTTAAAATATTGTTATTAATGTCATTGCTATGTCTGGATGCACTTGTCCATATGTTCTGTAAATATGTTCGGATTCAATAAAAACAAATAAACAAATAAAACTGATGATCATTTCTGAGAGTTTCATCAGTCTTGTTCCACCATTGGTGTCTCGGTCAAAAGAGACCACCGTAGAAAATGAATGGAAATCCAGACTTTTATATATTCATCCATCCCATAATCGCCACCTCAACTCACTGACTGGTTTCTGACCTCGTGGCAGAATCCAAATTCTTCCCCTACCACTAGCCCTGCTCTCTACATTTAGCTCTCCAAACGGAGCGTTATGGAAAAATGTCAAATTCACACGTTTCGAACTCTTGATGATGTCATCAATAGTTGCCAGTAATCTACATTAGCATGTGGCTGCCAGCACTCAGATATACATATTATCAGTTTTATAACTTTCAAAAGTCCTGCTAAAACAAAAAGTTTTTTATGCATTTAAATGTAACTTCTGTGCATCAGAGCACATCTGCGTAAAGAAATCGGTTTCTCCTCCGCGTGGTGCTGTGGCACAGATCATCCTACCGGCGGAGGGATACTCAGCCCTAAATCGCTATGGCTACTCCTAAAAAAAAAAAACAAGCTCGGACCCCACTACAGTTTCAAATGCCCTACAAGAGGAGCTGCAGGGGAAGAATTAGGATGAAGCTTCATGTCTTGTGTGTTCACGTCTCTTTCCAGCGTTTTTGTGTCTGTTCCTCATGTGAACCAACTTCCAGATGAACCCATGCATCAGGTCACAACACAGACTGGACCAGGTGTTAGTTATGTGAACATGTCCCTTTCAACATTTGTGAACCACATCTTTCCAAACCTGAATACTGATTCTTTCTAAAAAATAAAAGAATCTTCAAAAAATGTATTCATTTCCATCATTTTATCAAAAGAATCAAACTTTGACAGAATATAGATTCAGGACCGCTGTTTCACTGACTTCAAGTATTTGTTTATTTTTACATAATTGAGGTTGCAGTTCATTAAAAACACAAAAACAGGATTTCAGGAAGTTAGAAAACTTTGGAGAAATGTGACAACATTTTTCAGGACATGAATGTTTGAACTGAGTTTGTCCAACTAATCATCTACTAAACTCAAAGCTGCTGCACAGGTTTCCCAGATTACATTGAATTGTCTCAGTTGGGTTCAATATGGAGAAGATTCAGAATTCTGAAGCGTTCAGAGTTCCTTTCACTGGAACTAAGGGGCCAAGTCCTGAAAAACAAGCCCCCACCATCATTCCTCCTCCACCAAATTTCAAACTCAGCACAATCCAGTCCAAAACGTAACGTTCTCCTGACAGCTGTTCTCCCCGAGTCTGAGTTTGCCGGACAAAAACCCAACCTCGTCCATCAGATTTCCAGATGGAAAAGCGTGATTCATCGCTTCAGAGAAATACAGGATCCAGAGGGTTGTTGGGAAGATGGGATACGTTGGGCACTATAGACTAGAGAGCAGAGTTGTGTCTAGATTGTGTCTAGATTTAGATTTGGTCTCTAATTCTGATCTTTTTAGACTTGGAAAGCATGTTAATGGTAAATGTGATTTTTGTAATGAAGATGAAACTATACAGCATGCGTGGATGAATTGTGGGGAGTTCTCTGTTCAGACACAGTTGATGAAGGAACGTTTTGAAAGGAAAGAAACAAATGACAGATAATTTAAACAACAACAGCAGTTCTCCGTTTTTCATTTATCTCTTTAGGAACCAGAAAATGACTGAGAAAACGTAAAGGTACTAAAAGTTAAAGTTCTGACCAACACTCCAGACCAGTAGGGGGCGGTAATTCACCTCAACGCCCTGTACCCCCCATGAAAAGACACCAAAGAAGAAGAAAATACTCAACTTGCGCAAACTGCACTGAACCGACTGAAGGCTGAAGTCAGAGCTGCAGGCTGGGTCGGTGAAGCGCTGGAAGCTGGCCCAGCAGCAAGATAGATGTTGCTCCTCGGTTCGGTTCTGTTCGTCGTTCTGGTCGGTTCGTCTGATTCTGTAACTTCAGGTGAGAAAAAAAATGAACCAAAAAGGAAAATAGTTTTTGATGTCTCTGTAACGAGAAGAAAAAAACTTTTGTTTTTGAGTCCAAACCGCGAAAGTGAACGTAAAACATCCCTGGATGTGTTTTTTAAAATATAAAATATAGAGAATAATGAATCTACAGGTCACTTTAAGCTTATGTACGTTACAGATTACTCTTTGTTTAAAGGCTGATGTTAATAACAGTTCAAAAAGTCATAAAAATACATCTTTGCGGTGAAGAAGATGGTTGAATCTCCCGCAGCTTTTAAATAGTGATGTCATGCCGTTTTTATCCTTTTATTTCCTTGTGATTAATTAATCGTGACCTGTAAATGGTTTATACTTCTATAGCGCTTTTCTACCTTCACTGAAGGCCCAAAGCGCTTTACAGTCACAGACCCGCCCACACACGGATGACGTCACCGCTGCGGGACACTGCTGAACACAACAACAACAACAGCAGGACAGTAGAAAAGAAATGAGGTTGATCTATAGTTTCCTTTAACCTGTTTGAGTGATTGAGATCATTTTAAAGACTGGAATGAAGCAGAAAATAAATGGAGAAGAAAAAATGAAACAGTAGAGGAATTGAACCATTTAGACTTTACACTGTTTTTTATATCAACTTTAGTTTCATCATCTGGACAAAAACATGGTTTAAACAGTTCACTTTTGTAAAAGTTTTTTAAACAATAAAAGTTTAGTTTTATGAAAATGTCACACAGTTTAATGGCTTTTAAATGGAAGTCATTGAGCAGAATGTTCAGGAGTCAGACTGATGACATCATCATTTCTTTTCTGTGTGAGAATTCCCTAATTATTCTCTACTTAGTGAACTAAATCAGGAATTTGTCATTTTATCAGGATGTCCCAAACCACAATTCCTGATTCCAGTGCCATAGAAATTTCCCAGAAGTCTCTGAAAGAAAAACTGTAAATGCTCACTAGATTAGCAAATATAGACCACAATGCATTGTGTTTGAGCAATTTTTCATGTGAAAAAAATTATTTAAATTGTATTTAATAAACCATAAAAAGTTGTGAACATGGTTCTGAATTGATGTTAAAATCTACTAGAAAGTCCTGCATCATAAATAGTTTTGTAGTAGTTAGTGAACTTCATCATCTTCATCTATTTAGACCTTCAGCAAACAGCTTCACTACCCAGAATGCACTGCTGCATTATTGCAGCTAATTCAAGTGTTCTAGTTCCTGTCCAGTTGACAGAACAGAGTCCTCTGTAACCTCTGACCTCTGTGTTCTGATGCAGATCTGAAGATCAAAGCTGAACCTGGAGATGACGTCACTCTGACATGTGAAGATACAAACAGCAACGGGATTTTAGTTTTAGGATGGAGCAGAAATGACCTGCAAGAGGAAAAAACTGTGTTTTTATACAGGAGTGATGCTGGTCTTCTAGATCAACATGAATCTTTCAGGAACCGAGTGTTTCTGAAGAACAGTCAGATGAAGGATGGAGATCTGTCTGTGGTTCTGAAGAACGTGACGATGAAAGACACTGGAACATACGAATGTAGAGTTATTCATGAAGATGATCGACAGATAGTATGGAAGCTGATCTCCATCATCCGTCTGTCTGTGGATCCTCCAGGTGAGCAGTGTGAGTGTTTGTGTGGATCAGAGCTGAAGCAGCTTCCTGCTGCTTGATGTCAGAGTGAAAGGCCTCAGATCAGACGTGTTTTCTGAAGATGTTGTTGATGAGACTCTGCAGGAAGCAGCTGCTCTGAGAGCAGAGATCAGCAGATGATGAGGAAGAGGAAACCATTCTGTTCTTCATCATTAACCTCTGCTCTCTCTCACCTGCAGGAGACGAGGATGGAGGAGGAGAGCATAAAGAACACAGGAATGGAGGCAGTCATGGTCTTCTGGGTCTGATCGTTCTTCCGGTTCTGGTTGTTGTTCTGGTTGTTCTTCTCTGGATCTACAGGAAGAAAAAAGGTTCAAACCAAACTCCCAGAGGTTCCATCAACCAGCAGAATCCTAAACACGATCTTGTTGACACAGATTCCGAAGCACAGACATCAAGAGAGAGCCTTTATTAATCAATCAGCACTTTACAAAAATTACACGGACAGGGAATAAGTTCAAGCAGCACAAGAGAAAAACATCTGAACTTAACATTTTAACAAATCATCAACTGAATTAGTAAGACTGTAAAAACAGAACTTTATTCCCAACCGAGCTGCCAAACGTCTCTTAAAGAGAAACGGGACATCATGGGACTCGGCCCCCTGGATCCGTTTTTTCCGGGACATCCAAACAGTTTAGCTTCAGCTGAAAGGAAGTTCAAAAGTTTGTGAACGCTCTTTTTTCAAGTCTCGTATTTAGGACCATAAATGAAGCAAAGTAAAGCGTTCCCCCAACCCCTCAAACAACACCCGTAGAAAAGAAAAGAGACCCGTCAGACGCTGACATTCAGCAAACAGGTGGACCACCGACTCGCTAACTGAACAAAACGGACACCCATCCCGTGTGCCAGGATTGACGTGTGTCAGATATCTGTTGGTGGCTATGATCCCATGCACGACCCTCCACTGGAGGTCACCTGCCCGTTTTTCCACGAGAGCTTTGTACAGGGATCTCCAACAGCCCCTCGGGGAAAACCCGGCGCCAAAAAACCCCAGTTCACCCCGACACTCTGACGTCGACAAGGGAGCGCACATTTAAAACCTTCACGGACACTAGAAAGAGGGTCTTCCTTCCCATCGTCTCCAAATTCCCCATCCGTGGGGATGTCCAAGATAACAGTCTACTTCCATCCTCCATCCACTCCTCACGGGATGGAGAGACCTGCATTGAAGGGAAGGGAAAATCCATCCCATCCACCCATTGTGAAGATATACCGTCGCAGGTTCTCAGGAAAGGACTCTTCCACCATCCTCTGCAGCGTCCTGACGGAATGGAAACCTGCAGCCGCAGCAAGCTCAGATAGGGATGTCTTTAGGAGATGTCTGAGCTTCACGCAGCCGACTTCCCTCAGTCTGGAGCCCACGGTTACAGAAGACAATGTTTGTGAAGAGAGAAGCCCACTGCCCAACAGTGGTTCAGTCCAGGGGTTAAAGCAGCACTCCTTTGGCAAAGCAGAAGTCTCCAAGCATCCTTGTTTAATTTTGCTGATTGATATGTTGCCTGTAATTCTTTGAGTTTTATGTGTTTTACTTACATCTCCCCAGATGGAATTACTTGAATTTCTTATGTTAAAATATTGTTATTAATGTCATTGCTATGTCTGGATGCACTTGTCCATATGTTCTGTAAATATGTTCGGATTCAATAAAAACAAATAAACAAATAAAACTGATGATCATTTCTGAGAGTTTCATCAGTCTTGTTCCACCATTGGTGTCTCGGTCAAAAGAGACCACCGTAGAAAATGAATGGAAATCCAGACTTTTATATATTCATCCATCCCATAATCACCACCTCAACTCACTGACTGGTTTCTGACCTCATGGCAGAATCCAAATTCTTCCCCTACCACTAGCCCTGCTCTCTACATTTAGCTCTCCAAACGGAGCGTTATGGAAAAATGTCAAATTCACACGTTTCGAACTCTTGATGATGTCATCAATAGTTGCCAGTAATCTACATTAGCATGTGGCTGCCAGCACTCAGATATACATATTATCAGTTTTATAACTTTCAAAAGTCCTGCTAAAACAAAAAGTTTTTTATGCATTTAAATGTAACTTCTGTGCATCAGAGCACATCTGCGTAAAGAAATCGGTTTCTCCTCCGCGTGGTGCTGTGGCACAGATCATCCTACCGGCGGAGGGATACTCAGCCCTAAATCGCTATGGCTACTCCTAAAAAAAAAAAACAAGCTCGGACCCCACTACAGTTTCAAATGCCCTACAAGAGGAGCTGCAGGGGAAGAATTAGGATGAAGCTTCATGTCTTGTGTGTTCACGTCTCTTTCCAGCGTTTTTGTGTCTGTTCCTCATGTGAACCAACTTCCAGATGAACCCATGCATCAGGTCACAACACAGACTGGACCAGGTGTTAGTTATGTGAACATGTCCCTTTCAACATTTGTGAACCACATCTTTCCAAACCTGAATACTGATTCTTTCTAAAAAATAAAAGAATCTTCAAAAAATGTATTCATTTCCATCATTTTATCAAAAGAATCAAACTTTGACAGAATATAGATTCAGGACCGCTGTTTCACTGACTTCAAGTATTTGTTTATTTTTACATAATTGAGGTTGCAGTTCATTAAAAACACAAAAACAGGATTTCAGGAAGTTAGAAAACTTTGGAGAAATGTGACAACATTTTTCAGGACATGAATGTTTGAACTGAGTTTGTCCAACTAATCATCTACTAAACTCAAAGCTGCTGCACAGGTTTCCCAGATTACATTGAATTGTCTCAGTTGGGTTCAATATGGAGAAGATTCAGAATTCTGAAGCGTTCAGAGTTCCTTTCACTGGAACTAAGGGGCCAAGTCCTGAAAAACAAGCCCCCACCATCATTCCTCCTCCACCAAATTTCAAACTCAGCACAATCCAGTCCAAAACGTAACGTTCTCCTGACAGCTGTTCTCCCCGAGTCTGAGTTTGCCGGACAAAAACCCAACCTCGTCCATCAGATTTCCAGATGGAAAAGCGTGATTCATCGCTTCAGAGAAATACAGGATCCAGAGGGTTGTTGGGAAGATGGGATACGTTGGGCACTATAGACTAGAGAGCAGAGTTGTGTCTAGATTTAGATTTGGTCTCTAATTCTGATCTTTTTAGACTTGGAAAGCATGTTAATGGTAAATGTGATTTTTGTAATGAAGATGAAACTATACAGCATGTGTGGATGAATTGTGGGGAGTTCTCTGTTCAGACACAGTTGATGAAGGAACGTTTTGAAAGGAAAGAAACAAATGACAGATAATTTAAACAACAACAGCAGTTCTCCGTTTTTCATTTATCTCTTTAGGAACCAGAAAATGACTGAGAAAACGTAAAGGTACTAAAAGTTAAAGTTCTGACCAACACTCCAGACCAGTAGGGGGCGGTAATTCACCTCAACGCCCTGTACCCCCCATGAAAAGACACCAAAGAAGAAGAAAATACTCAACTTGCGCAAACTGCACTGAACCGACTGAAGGCTGAAGTCAGAGCTGCAGGCTGGGTCGGTGAAGCGCTGGAAGCTGGCCCAGCAGCAAGATAGATGTTGCTCCTCGGTTCGGTTCTGTTCGTCGTTCTGGTCGGTTCGTCTGATTCTGTAACTTCAGGTGAGAAAAAATAAATGAACCTCAAACGAAAATAGAAAAATAGTTTGTAATGTTTCTGTAACGAGAAGAAAAAAACTTTTGTTTTTGAGTCCAAACCGCGAAAGTGAACGTAAAACATCTCTGGATGTGGTTTTTAAAATATAAAATATAGAGAATAATAAATCTACAGGTCACTTTAAGCTTCTGTACGTTACAGATTACTCTTTGTTTAAAGGCTGATGTTAATAACAGTTCAAAAAGTCATAAAAATACATCTTTGCGGTGAAGAAGATGGTTGAATCTCCCGCAGCTTTTAAATAGTGATGTCATGCCGTTTTTATCCTTTTATTTCCTTGTGATTAATTAATCGTGACCTGTAAATAGTTTATACTTCTATAGCGCCCAAAGCGCTTTACAGTCACAGACCCGCCCACACACGGATGACGTCACCGCTGCGGGACACTGCTGAACACACAGCAACAACAGCAGGAATGTAGAAAAGAAATGAGGTTGATCTATAGTTTCCTTTAACCTGTTTGAGTGATTGAGATCATTTTAAAGACCGGAATGAAGCAGAAAAGAAATAGAGAAGAAAAAATGAAACAGTAGAGGAATTGAACCATTTAGACTTTACACTGTTTTTTATATCAACTTTAGCTTCATCATCTGGACAAAAACATGGTTTAAACAGTTCACTTTTGTAAAAGTTTTTTAAACAATAAAAGTTTAGTTTTATGAAAATGTCACACAGTTTAATGGCTTTTAAATGGAAGTCATTGAGCAGAATGTTCAGGAGTCAGACTGATGACATCATCATTTCTTTTCTGTGTGAGAATTCCCTAATTATTCTCTACTTAGTGAACTAAATCAGGAATTTGTCATTTTATCAGGATGTCCCAAACCACAATTCCTGATTCCAGTGCCATAGAAATTTCCCAGAAGTCTCTGAAAAAAAAACCGGTGTAAATGCTCACTAGATTAGCAAATATAGACCACAATGCATTGTGTTTGAGCAATTTTTCATGTGAAAAAATTATTTAAATTGTATTTAATAAACCATAAAAAGTAGTGAACATGGTTCTGAATTGATGTTAAAATCCACTAGAAAGTCCAGCATCATAAATAGTTTTGTAGTAGTTAGTGAACTTCATCATCTTCATCTATTTAGACCTTCAGCAAACAGCTTCACTACCCAGAATGCACTGCTGCATTATTGCAGCTAATTCAAGTGTTCTAGTTCCTGTCCAATTGACAGAACAGAGTCCTCTGTAACCTCTGACCTCTGTGTTCTGATGCAGATCTGAAGATCATCAAAGCTGAACCTGGAGATGACGTCACTCTGACATGTGAAGATACAAACATCAACGGGATTTTGCTTTTAGAATGGAGCAGAAATGACCTGCAGGAGGAAAAAACTGTGTTTTTATACAGGAGTGATGGTGTTTTTATAGATCAGCATGAATCTTTCAGAAACCGAGTGTTTCTGAAGGACAGTCAGATGAAGGATGGAGATCTGTCTGTGGTTCTGAAGAACGTGACGATGAAAGACACTGGAACATATGAATGTAGAGTCAGAGAACAAAAAGATCCACAGATGGTATGGAAGCTGATCTCCATCATCCGTCTGTCTGTGGATCCTCCAGGTGAGCAGTGTGAGTGTTTGTGTGGATCAGAGCTGAAGCAGCTTCCTGCTGCTTGATGTCAGAGTGAAAGGTCACAGATCAGACGTGTTTTCTGAAGATGTTGTTGATGAGACTCTGCAGGAAGCAGCTGCTCTGAGAGCAGAGATCAGCAGATGATGAGGAAGAGGAGACCATTCTGTTCTTCATCATTAACCTCTGCTCTCTCTCACCTGCAGGAGATGAAGGAGGACAGAGAGGAGGAGATGTAGAGAAGAAGGATGAAGGAGAAGAGGAAAAACGAACAAGTGAAGGACTTATAATTGGGATCATTCTGTCAGTTCTTCTTCTTCTTCTTCTTCTTCTTCTTCTTCCTGCTGTTGGTGTCTTGATCTCCAAGAAGAAAAAATGTTCAAACCAAAGTTCCAGAGGTTCCATCAACCAGCAGAATCCTGAACATGATCGTCTGAACTCTGATTCTAAAGCTGAGAAAACCAAAACAACCACAGAACCTGCAGTCTGAAGTTCTGTTCTGTTCCTGATCTGGATCTTCTCTGCAGTTCAAAGTCTACAACATTTCAGAATAAAAGTCCAAAGAAGAAGCAGAAGTTGCTTCATGAGAACCCAGATGTTCAAAGGTTCTTCTCCTTTGAGAACAGATGAAGATGAAGACGAGGATGAAGATGTCCAGAAGGACTTCCTGCAGTCGTTGATCCAGAAGTTCTTGAAGACGATTAGTTTGTTCTGGTTCTGATCCGTTCTGTCTACAAACAAACTGCATGTTGGTGTTTGTCTGCAGATGGTTCTGATCCAAAAGCAGCATCAGAAAACATCCTTCCTGTTTGTGGATGGATTCCAGCTTCTGATGTCACTTCCTGTAGGACAGAACTACCATCACTGAGGAGGAGAAGCAGCAGAATGTCTGGATGTTCCTCTAGATCTTCCAACCTGCTCAGTGGTCTAATGGTAGAGTGTCTGTCCTGATCGGTTTTGGTTCAAATCCACTGTTGAGTCAAACCAAAGACTCTTAATGGAACCACGTTTGTGTTTGACTCCCAGCATTAATAGGACGGATCAGGGAGTTACACCACTAATGATTCCAGAATGCTGCTGTTTTTCACTGTTAAGAACCTCATCTCAGGTTCAGCCTGACGTTCAACAGCAGAATCAGGTAAATTACTTCTACAAAGTAATTGATTACTTTACTTAGTTACTGGATCAAAATTGTAATGAGATTACTTTACTCATTTGAAAAAGTAATTCATTACTCGTTACAAACTAGATCTTCTTGTCTTTCTTTTAACAGAGTTCCTTTGAGAAAGAGATTTTTAATCTCAAGAGGAATTATCTGCTTAATTAATGAAATATTTAAAAATATATTTTTAAAGAAAAAATGAGCTCTGGGTTCCAGGAAAGGCAGACATGTGTTTTCATGAACAATCCCTCCATACAGGAACCATACAGGAAGTCCTGCTAGAATCAAAGCATCTCAGGAGTTCTTCAAGCTCTCAGTTACATTTACAAGTATTTTATTCATTTGTTTTTGTAATGTGTGCACATGTATGTAAGAGTTTCATCCTTGTATATTTTGTATTAATTTTATTGTGTTTAAAACCTGCTGCTGCTTCAACTTACCCCTGCTTTCACCCACGAGTGGCCGCGTTAGGCAGCGGCCCCGTGACCCCGAAAGGGACAAAACAGGTTGAGAAATGGATGACAACAACTGACAGAAAACCATCACTTTCAAGGTTAAACTGAAGAGCTTTTTGTTTCTTCACTTACTGATGAGTATCTTTCCATCTTCCTGACAACAGTCTTCTGAGTTGGGTAAAGCTGACAACTGAATGCTGTTAAAAGCTATTTTACATGAATAATAAAAGATAACTGTGCCAACTGTAACAAAAGTTTGTCCAATATTTATTTCATAACTGTCCTACCTGGTTGTAATCGTTTTCCACTTTTAGTTTGTTCACAAATCAAAATACAAATGTCAGTAATCCTGCCTGCAGAATACTGCACAGATGTTTCCCAAATGTATACGGACAATAATAAAGGATTCATGGATCAGTTCTCTCTTACAACCTGCTTAAAGTTAGACAAAGGCTACAAGTACTTCACTGAATGCTATTTGTTTGATTATAATTGTTCTAATTTATGCTAACAAAAGCTTTCCACAATGCAGATGAGGCGTAGAGCTGCAGAAGATCTTTTCTGCCCTGTTCAAAGTTGCTTAAATTTCAATGTTGACAAAATCACAAAAACAGAGCAAAATTAAGACTATTTCTGTATTGTCTGTTGTTGCCCCTTTTGCTTTTGCTCCTAACGGTTTCTCATCTGAGACAAAACAGAAAATAAAGGTAAAAAATTGATTGAACTAATAGGAAACTGTTGCCAGTAATAGGAAAGTGACTGTTCGCAAATAATTTCTAAAATACGTGTAGCCAGTGCTGAACTTCTTTCTTGGCTGCACTTATTTTGAAAGCTGAAAATATGTGGCTTAAATAACCGCACTTCCAACATCTGCTTTGCCAAACCATTCATGTTTTTATGATTATCTCCTAAAATACCTTGTAAATAACAAATATCCTTTAACTGGCCCGTACCATGAAGAACCAACTGTTTGAGCATTTAAGTGAATCATAATGTTCATTCCTCACTCGAAACAACCCAAAAGCGGTATTTTGATCCATTCATGCATTTCTGAGTATTCCTCTAACAACCTGATCTCTGCACCAGCCTCTCCCAATCCACAAAGTCAAGCCGCTTCTCACAAGCTAATGTCCCAAAGTGAGAACATCCTCTTCCAGGAAGAGTCTGCACTGCCAGCACCGCCCCCAGGATAACACACACTTTCTCTGTGAAGATAACGCTGATCGGTTTCATTTTAAACACACAATACTGTAAATCTCCAATTGTGTCTCATCTCCGATATCCACGAGTCTGTCAGATGTTTGTTGCTTTAGACGGCAATAGTGACTGCGATCCTTTAAGACAACCCCACCCCCACGCCATCCACAGTCTTACAGACGTCGGGTGTGTTTGTGTTGTGAAGTGATGACCAAGATTCGGTTTAGCGTTTAAACTTTGTTTGGTGGCCAACACTAAAGAACATTCTGGTGAGGAATTTGCACCACATTGATCAAAGATAGAAAGGTGTGATTGCCTTCAGGAAAATGATTGGCATGAAAGCAAAGAGGATTTCTCTTGGGGAGTCAGTGCTTATCAGAACAGAATACAATGTTTTCATCCTTTCAATGAATCCTGAAATGTTCACCTGCTGTTGTCTGCATTTTGTGACCAACTCTTCACCACGACGGACCAGTGCAGCGACCACATAACGGTGGACACCGCACCAATCCACCTGTTGATCTCACGTTCCGATCTTCCCTCACTTGTGAGCAAGACCCCAAGATACTTGAACTCCGGACGAGAACCATGGACTCAGACTTATTGGTGCTGATCTTCATCCCAGCCGCTTCACACTCGGCTGCAAACTGTTCCAGTGCTGGAGGTTCTGGCTCCATGAAGCCAACAGGACAACATCATCTGCAAAGAGCAGAGAGGAAATCCTGTGGTCCCCAAACCAGACCCCCTCCAGCTTCTGCCTGTACCTAGAAATTCTGTCCATAAAGACTATGAACAGAACCGCTGATAAAGGGCAGCCCTGCCGGAGTCCAACACGCACCAGGAACAGGTCTGACTTACTGCCGGCTGTGTGGACCAAACTCCTGCTCTGGTCATACAGAGACTGTCAGCCCTCAGTAAGGCTCCCTGGACCCCATGCTTCCAGAGCGCCCTCCACAGGACACCTCGGGGCACACGGTCGAACGCTTTCTCCAAATCCACAAAACATGTGGACAGAATGAGCGAACTTCCACAAACCCTCCAGCACCCCAGAGAGGGTGTAGAACTGATCCACAGTTCCACAACCAGGACAGAAACCGCATTGTATCAGACGGTCTCTCCTCTTCAGTATCCTGGCATATATTTTCCCAGGGAGGCTGAGGAGTGTGATTCCCCAGTTTGGAACACACCCTCTGGTCCCCCTCCTTAAAAAGGGGTACCACCACCCCTGTCTGCCAGTCCAGTGGTACAGTTCCCGACTGCCATGCGATGCTGCAAAGACGTGACTTCCTCTGTAACTTCAGCCCAGGTGATGGACAGCCCCACCCCAAAGTCATCAGCCTCTGCTTTCTCAAGAGAAGATGTGTCAGCGGGATTGAGGTCACATGACTTTCTCAAATCAATACACACCAATACAGGGATCTGCTTCATGAGTCTGATGAAAGCGGTGTTTCCAGAAACATCACTAACCAACAAGGGCTTTTGTTTCTGTTCCAAGTGTCTCAGTGTATTGTGGATGCATTAAAGACAGCTGCATTCACATGAATTAGTCATTTTAATTGAACTGATAGGTATTCTGGTGTCATACATCTGCTACATAGCCGTTACAAAACCGAATAAAAAACTCCCCACACCAGTAAGGCAGCAAAAACCGCTGTGAAAACATCACATAGATAAAAAACATAAAAAACTTCACCAAAAAGAAAAACGCTGCAAAACTCAGACCAATCGCATGTAACGCCGATGGACGTGGGCGACAGAAGTTAAAATGACCCAGAAGTGACACAAACAAAAATGATAAACAAACAAAACAGTATGTCCGCTGTCCACTCCACAGGCGGACTAACTAAAGCAGTAAAAAACATTTAAAAAAGGAGAACAGTATAACGGTATGTGACGACTGGAAAGCAGCACAATAAACAAAATAAATCAGTCATCTGTTAACATATACATTTGCTTTAAAATTTCAAAAACAATCAAATACTGCATACCTGTGGTATGGAGCCACACAGTCATCCAGTGGGCTTTCCTCCTGATACCACAGCCTTTTCATGGAAATACATCATTTTAAGAACATTTAAAAGACTGCAGAAAACACACATGATTAAGAAAATCAAATCACATTTACCAAATTGATTCACAGCTGCCACACAAACAGCGTGGGCTCAGCAGTCGTCCTGGCCACCCACAAGAATCTGGCCCTGCTGGGAAGCTCCGCCCCCTTCTTATTTAGAAGGCATTGATGACTGAGCCTCACCCCACAGGTGTCACCATCACATTAATGAAGAGTTAGCAACATTGGGTGTGTTCCTTCAAACAGCCAGAATGTCTGGTGAAGATCTTTGGGTGAGCAGTAACAGAAGTCCAGACACCATGATTCAACGTCCAGATGTTTCCAGATGAAGGAGAATCTTTACCGAATCACCTGAATATCAGTGATAAAAGTTGGGCTCTTGTGGCTCCGCTACTAAAGGAGAACACCAGAACAGCTTTGGACTGATCCAGTTCTTCTCTCTGTGAAAATCTGTCCTGTTTCTGAGAAGATTCTCTCGGAAGGATCAGATGTTTCTTCAGCAGAGCTCAGGCTGAGCACTGATGGAGGCAGCAGAACAAAACAACAAAACAGAAGTAGTTCCGAATCTCCTCTCCTGAACTACTTCTGGTTTTCACAGCAAGGAGCAGAAGCATCTGGATGTTTGATCATGTCGCTCCTCGGTTCTGCTCTTTTCTTCTTTATGGTCTCTTGGCTTCTTTACGTAACTTCAGGTGAGAAAAAGTCTGTCAATGAACCAAAAACAAGAACGTTTACATTTTCTCGTGAAGCAGCAGTAACGTTTTTTTAAGTCGAAATACAAAAGTGAAAGTAAAATCTGAAAAGAGAAATAATGGAGGCGTTCAGGTGACTTTAAGTTTCTGTATGTTGCAGTTGACTCTGTTTCAATGCTGTCAAACTTTCAGCTCTTTTACAATCCTTCATACATTTGATAATTTCAACTATTTTAGATGAAAATGTTCAGCTCATTCAAGAAAAGGCTGCTGGTGTTTGTTAAGGATGTGAGTCATAATTTTTAGAATATTAAGGAAAATATGAGATTTTCAATTCCAAGTGTTTGAACATGTGTTGGATTTAACTTCCTGATTCTTTCATGTCAATGAAATGTTGGGGTGGACATCATCGTTTAAAATTCAGGTTTTTCCATAAACTGCCATATAAGTTTTTTATGGATTTTATTTCATATTTTACACTTTTTTTTGCAGTTAGAACTATAAAAATGCTTCTTTCCATAAATTGATTATTAGGATTTTTGTGCAATTATGACTTTTATTTTGAAAAGCTTAGGCCAGGTTTTTACATCATTTCTGTTTCAGAAACCCACATAGACATTAAAATATTTTAATCATTTTTAGACACAAATGTATTAAATTATTCAAAAACACCTCAAAGTTACCATTAGACACTTGAAAGTGAACTTTTACAGAACCATGTCGAGTTTGTGGTCAAAGCTTGAGCTCAGAAGGTTCCAGTGCTTTTGAATAAATCCCACCTTGTTCCACTTCCTAAAAAGTTTTCACATCCTGTAAGGAAGAGTTACTGAACATCAACTGAACAAGGATGTTCATTTTATGGTTGGAGCTTTCAGCATCTTTGTCTTTTTCTCTTCATGTCTGAATGAACTTCATCTTCATCTATCAAGACCTCCAACAAACAGCTTCATTACCCAGAATGCACTGCTGCATTATTGCAGCTGATGCAAGGGTTCTAGTTCCTGTCCAGTTGACAGAACAGAGTCCTCTGTAACCTTTGACCTCTGTGTTCTGATGCAGATCTGAAGATCAAAGCTGAACCTGGAGATGACGTCATTCTGACATGTGAAGATACAAACATCAACAGGATTTTACTTTTTGAGTGGAGCAGAACTGACCTGCAGGAGGATGAATATGTGTTTTTACACAGGGATAAGCGTCCTTATCTTGATGATCAGCATGAATCTTTCAGGAACCGAGTGTTTCTGAAGGACAGTCAGATGAAGGATGGAGATCTGTCTGTGGTTCTGAAGAACGTGACGATGAAAGACACTGGAACATACGAATGTAAAGTCAGACATGAAAATGATCCACTAGGATCTCCTCTGAGTCTGATCTCCATCATCCGTCTGTCTGTGGATCCTCCAGGTGAGCAGTGTGAGTGTTTGTGTGGATCAGAGCTGAAGCAGCTTCCTGCTGCTTGATGTCAGAGTGAAAGGTCTCAGATCAGACGTGTTTTCTGAAGATGTTGTTGATGAGACTCTGCAGGAAGCAGCTGCTCTGAGAGCAGAGATCAGCAGATGATGAGGAAGAGGAGACCATTCTGTTCTTCATCATTAACCTCTGCTCTCTTTCACCTGCAGGAGACGAGGATGGAGGAGGAGAGCATAAAGAACACAGGAATGGAGGCAGTCAAATTTTTCTGGTTCTGATCGCTGTGCCAGTTGTTGTTCTTGCTGTTGGTCTCTGGATCTACAGGAAGAAAAAAGGTTCAAACCAAAGTTCCAGAGGTTCCAACAACCAGCAGAATCCTGAACATGATCGTCTGAACTCTGATTCTAATGCAGAGAGAAACGTGGAAGCGGCAGGTTAAAGGGCTAACGTTCTCTTCTATTTTTGATCTGGATCTTCTCTGCAGTTCAAACTCTGAAACATTTCAGAATAAAAGTCCAAAGAGTCCAAAGCTCAGAAGAAGCAGACGTTTCTAGAAGAGTTTGGATGTGAGAGAAGAAACACATTTACTGTGACATGAACATCTGTCTGAGTAACAGTCTGTGCTTTTGCCATGTGAGCCACGTTGAGAGTTGTTGTCTCCAGAATCAGGTGGACAGAACTTGTAAACCTGTTTTAAGGACATTTGTTCCTGCAGTGTTCAATAACCAACAGCAAGTTAATGTGACATTTAGACCTTCTGCATATACTTGAATTTATTTATGATTGAATTACTTTTTGGTGCTTTAGTTCGTGCATGTGTCTGTAGTTTGTTGTCAATAGTTAGTCCCAAGAATTTGATTTCTGTAACTCCCCTCAATAGAGACAGTATTTGTTTTGATTGACAGCTCTGCTTTAATATTGTAATTGCCAAAAACATTTCTTTTGTTTTGTCTCCGTTCAGAGATAATTTGTTGTAATCTGTTCATGTTTTTATTTAATTTAGCTCTTCATTCACCTCATTGATAAGTTATTTACAATTGTGTGTTAAATGAAATATATTTGTATCATCAGTAAATAATGAGTTTTAACATTTTGAAACATTGAATGGACCATTTCTGAAAATGTTGAACAGCAGTGGGCCTAGAATTGGTCCTTGTGGGACACCATAACGAATCTTTTTAGCATCTGATCTAAATGATTCAATCTTGATAAATGGTTTAGTATAATAACTTGTGACCCAATTTAGAGCTACGTCTCGACACTCAATCATTTCCGGTGGGTCCAGTAGGATGTCATGATTGAGAATCAAAAGTTCCAGTTTCATTTTTCTTAAAGCTTTTTTGTGATTTCCTTCACAGCCTTAATGATAGCCATTGAAGTTCATCCGTTTTTCTAAAACGGTATTGTCTGTCATTGATAATGTTGTTCACCAATAAATTTGACCAGTTTATCATTGAATATTTTTTCTTATATTATTGAAACGTGTTGACATACAGAAACAGGCTGGTTTGTAAATATGTGTTTGACAAAGCAGTTTTGTCTGTTCCAGCTCTCCTTTAGTCTCAGAGTGTTTCATTCAGGAGCTAAAGGCACTTCATACCTCTTTCCTGGTGCACAGATGATGAAATGGTGGCCAAGGTTCACTTTCTGTTTATAAGGGTTGAACATAAGGAATTAGAGATGGAGCGGGTTGAATTAGATTCATTACTGTTTAGTTTTTAATGATTTGAGGTTTTTTTTTTTCATTTTATGTCTATTTCTGTGTTTGTTTGTTTACAGGAGTTATATTTTCCAAGAAACGTATACCTTTGCTTTTTGTTAAGATGCTTTTCTTCCTACCTGACAATTATTTGTCCATTAAAGACAGAAAATCTGAGAAATGACAACAAATGAAAACTGTAAATGGAAGAAAGTGAAATCCAGTTTTATAGAATAAAACCCAAAGTCATCTTAGTAGGTTGAATGCGTTCATTGTACAGGAGACACGGTACAGAGATTGATTGACATGATCAACAGCCAATCAAAACGCAGAACACAATTTGCTGTAAATAAATACAATTTTAAAAAATTAAAAAAATCCAAAAAATGGAGAATGGTGAACTAGTGAAGCCGGAGCTACTATGGATTACCTTTTAGACCACAGTCGTTTCTTTATCATCAGTCAGTTGATATCAGCTCACCTTCATTCACATCAGACAGAGGATCAGGTTTAGGATGTTTGTGATTGGTGGATTCATTTGTTTGTTGGATTTTCAGCTGTCAAGTCTGGACCAACATTTACAGAATAATTATTGAAGCCTTTTGCTGCTTCATTGATATTAAAGTTTAGACCAGTCTCATTAATACATTAATCTGGGTATGTTTGTTTATTTTTTAATGATTCTGTTTTAAAGTGTATGTGACTCACTGTGATAACTATACGTAAAACAGATGGTTTGCCAGAATGCCTCGCCGATGTGTGGCAGCAGGCTGTTTCAACGTGCCAACAGCAGAGGGAGACAGAGACAGCAAAACATGACAGAGTATAAGGTTCCAGCAGGAACTCTGGGGCCTCTTTGTTGAAGTTCTCACTGCAGGAAGAACCGCCGGCTGACAGGGGGAGGAGCTAAAGTTGGATGTTTTCCTGTCAGGATCCAGAGCTGAGCTGGTGTTTGACACTGATGCTACAGTATCTCTGAGCGGAGCCTCTTCTTCCTCCTGACTGTGTTCCAGTTTTCATCAGTTTGTCTCTAAAGTCTCGGAAGGAGGATCCGTTCATGGTGACACGGGTCTGAGCGGACCCTGCAGATGGCTTTCAGACCCGCTCTGCTGCTGTGGACGATCAGCTTCTCTGTGACGGTCTCAGCAGGTGAGCCTCACCTGTTCACGGTCTCACAGACATGTCAGTGATCCAGCATGAAGGCTGGAGTTCACATCAGTGTCTGCTCCTCTCTGTGTTCCTCTCCTGCAGAACTGAAGAACATCACAGCAGAACCGGGACAGAACATCACTCTGACGTGTCGACTTTCAAACCAGAACCAGGTTTTAGTTCTAGAGTGGAGCAGAACGGACCTGCAGGAGGAAGAATACGTGTTTCTGTACAGAGACGAAAAAAGTGACTCAGATTTTCAGCATGAATCTTTCAGGAACCGAGTGTTTCTGAAGGACAGTCAGATGAAGGATGGAGATCTGTCTGTGGTTCTGAAGAACGTGACGATGAAAGACACTGGAACATACGAGTGTAGAGTCGAACATGGAAGAACCAGGAGATCTATTTTACAAACTCCTCCCATCTCCATCATCCGTCTGTCTGTGGATCCTCCAGGTGAGCAGTGTGAGTGTTTGTGTGGATCAGAGCTGAAGCAGCTTCCTGCTGCTTGATGTCAGAGTGAAAGGTCTCAGATCAGACGTGTTTTCTGAAGATGTTGTTGATGAGACTCTGCAGGAAGCAGCTGCTCTGAGAGCAGAGATCAGCAGATGATGAGGAAGAGGAGACCATTCTGTTCTTCATCATTAACCTCTGCTCTCTATCACCTGCAGGAGATGAGGATGGAGGAGAGGATGGAGGAGGCGAGGCAGAAGGAGGAGAGGATGGAGGAGACAGGAAGCAGGAAGAAAGCAGTCAGGATCCTCCTGGATGGATGTCTTTGTCGGTTCTTCTGGCTGTGATGGTTCCTGTTGCTGTTCTTGTTCTTCTTCTTGCTGTTCTTCTTCTCATCTTGATCTTGAAGAGGAAGTCAGTTTCTTGTTCTGCCGGATCCGGACTTCAGCCAGAATCTGAGCTCCACCCTCTCAGTAAAGATGGAGGCGCAGCGCTGGACTCGTCAGACGCAGAGCTTCTTCCACGCTCTCAGAAGAGCAGCATGGTGTGTGTGTCAGCGGACAGCGTCACACACTTTTGACCTTTTTGTCAGACTCAAAGCTCTGCTCCTCACTGCTCCTCCTCCTCACTGTGGAGTCTTTGATTCTCAGTCATTTTCCAGATCATCGAACTGCTGGATGATCTGAAGGCTTGTTCCTTCACAGACGGTTCCTCATAGAGGTGATGAAGCTTCTGTCAGAATGCTCTGAGTGCAGAAGAACATGCAAATGAAGAGCCACAGCTGCAGGCAGAACTTCCTCCTTTCTTTCCTCGTATGTAAATCAGCTGAAATAAACCTCCACAATGTCTGAAAGGATCTTTCTTCTCTTTTTATATTTAATAAAAACCAATCTAAAGAAAAAATGCTTCAAATTTGAGCAGGAAGCAGCTTCAAACCACTTTACAGTTCAGAGTTTAGACACCTGTTCAGGTAATCAGCTGTGAGAAAAGCAAAAATATCTAGAAAACATGCAGACGCAACAGACTTTGAGGCCTGGGGCTCCTGGGTTAGATGATAACATGCAAAGTGTTTTGGCATGAAAGAGGCATTCACTCCAGGAACTGAGTCTTCTTTATGTCTGTAATGTGACTTTTAATGAAAACAACAACAAGAAGCAGGAAGTTTTTCTCCTTCAAACCAGAAATAACCTGCTGGTCTAAACAGACAAGAGGTCAGAATAAAGTCATGAGCAGTGTTGTTGTCAGGACTCACCTTGGACACTTCCTCCTCCAGGCAACAGAGGGAACACTCACCTGAGTTTTGATCGCCTGTCTGCTTGCACTGCATCCGGTTCATGGTTCACCCAGCTGTTTCCCGTTTTGTCATTAATCACCTTCCATATAAGCTCTGCTATGTCATTCAGCCTGTGCATAGTCTTGTATTCGCATCCCTTCTGTACAGTTTAAGTGTTTGTTTCGTCTTGTCTTCTGTTACCAACCTTCGCCTGTTTACTCGCCTTCTACCTTTCTCCAGTGGTTTGACTAGCACCTGTTTTCCGACCTTGTCTCTGCCTGCTCCTTGTCTTATTAAACCTTGTTGCATATGGATCCACACGCCTCAGCGTCTTCGTCACAGGTGTAGGTCTGCAGGCGCTAAGCGCCCCCTGCCATTGGTTGAGTGCATGCTATTTGCCTCTCGTTTTGACCCTTCTGCCTCTGCCACCCTGGTCAGAGTTACAAGTAACAAATTCATTTAAAAAAACACTTACTTCAAAATGGCGGATTTTCTGTTGGTTTATCTCCATAACAACCATTTCTTTTTAAGGTCACCTGGAGGTGACGAACAGGTCTATGTAATTTTAGAAGAATTGTCAAAAGTAAAATTTTAGATTTCCTTAGTTACAGAGGTTTTTTGTTAACTACAGCTATATTTTTCATGTAGTCATATTGAATATTATATTGTTCTATTCAGCTTCATCCAATGATTCACGCATCAAATTTTCACAATACTTCAGTAAAAAAGCTCACCACGCTAACACCGTTCAAAATGTACTTTAAAACCAGTATTTTTCCCAATGATGCTCGAGAAGTTAGGTTGAAATCCATAGGAAGAGTAGCAATTTATAAAATGTTACTAAAGGGGATTTTATTTTAAAAATCCAAGATTTAAGTGAAGAGCGTACACTTTTCTCTGAGCTCCGTTATCTATCTCTTAACCAAGGCTCTTTGTCTCATCTCCCCGTATCCAGGAATCACTCTCTGTTTTCCCTTACTTTCAAAGAAGGAGGTATCACTGGAAAGAATGGAAACCAACTCGAAGCAAGTTACGGCCCGAGTCAGGGGAAACCTGGAAAAGTGACCCAAGATCAGTCAGTGGATTTTCCGCCACAAGCAGCCTGGACATTCAGCAGCCAGAAGGTGTTTGCCTGCGACTAAACAATCATCTCTAATCAGACACTGCCCAAGCCAAGGACACTCTCCCTTGAGCAAACCAAAACAAATCAGCTGAAAGTGGGATAAGTAGAACCAGTTGTCATGGAAACCTACATTCTTGCCCCTTCCACAACCCTTTCCCTAGATTTGAACGCTTTGGTGACTCTGACCAGTCTGTCTGTGAAATCATTGCTTGTATGTATTTTTGATGAATTTTTGCTTGTACTTCCATTTATGCCGCTCTGCTGCGACACAGATCGAAGATGCTTGATTTTTGACATCATTCCTGTATCCCCCCTATGTGTCTTTTCTGGACGTGTCCATCAAGCGGCAGCTGTCCAACATGTGCTACATTTCCCAGCTTGCGATGACAAAAGTATCTCTAATTCTAATTCTAAGATGGTGGAATCTTCTCGAGGTCAAAGGTCAACATAACCCTAGTGGTGGTTATAGTGTTAAACTGGCAGCAAGTTTGAAATTTTGTGATACCTCAAGCAAAAGTTTTCCTTTTGAATTTCAAAATTACAAAATTTCACAGTTTGCCACAAAATGTCTGCCAAGCCTTAAGTCCTGCAGCCATCCCATAATAATATTAAAAGTTCATTTAGATATCCTGACAAGTAAGTTTTGGTTTTGTTAGTTTTTTTGAGTCCCATAAGAGGTTTTTGCCCCATTCGTTTTTTGTTTGTTTGTTTTTTGACGGTTCCTCCCATTGTGATGTCATCATATTTTTGGCCAGGTACTCAGTGCGGACAAATTTTGGTGAGTTTTTGAGCCTTTGAAATGGGTAAAATGTTTGCTCAAAGGTGCAGAAAAAAAGACAAGTTGTGGAAACAATTTGGTCCTTCAGTCCAGGACGACTGACTGCACGACAGAGCCATGAAAACAGAGACTCTGATCACATCAAAACATCCAGAAGAAAGTATTTTCAAGATGATCTGTCCATCTTTAATCCTTCATTAGTCTGGGCGGGACCAGGTCCTGCTGGAAGTAAAAGCTGCATCTCCATCCAGAACCTCAGAAGAAGAAATCATGAAGTCTTCTAGAATGTTCTGCTGGACTGTTGCAGTGGTTTTGGACTGAAGAAAGCGGAGTTTACCAACACGAGAGCTGGACACTGCAGCTCAAATCATGACTGACTGTAAAGACTTCGCTCTGGACCTCCAGCAGGTTCTGCTTCTCACCAGTCTCCCTCCAAACCCTTGGACTTTGATTCCCAATTGAAAGACACTCTTTACTTTTATCAGAACCAGGACCTTGGACCTCTGGCCAACAGTCCAGTCCTTCTTTTCCTGGGTCCAGTTGAGACGTTTTCTCTGCTGAACCAGGCTCAGAAGTGGTTTGACCCGACAGTGGTAGCCCATCTCCTGAATGTAGAGGTTTATAAAGCTCCTCCCACCTCATTCCACTCTATCTGAATGTCTGCAGACTCTTGAATCTTTTTGATAATCTGCTGAAGTCCACGGTCACCTCTTCTGCTGGTGCATTTTCTCCTGACACATTTAGTCCTTCCATAAGACCTTTTGTTGATCTGCTCGAACTCAGCACTCTGTCAACCGCAGCCTCCTTATCTATGAACTTTAGTGTCTTACCCAGACGATGGAGGGGATCAATGATGGTCTTCTGGAGATGTTCAGTCTAAAATCTTTCCCATATTAAACCCAACTGAAACAACGGAACCCAACTGAAGCAATTCAAAGAGGTCTGGGGAACTAATGCAGGAGTTTTGAGTTTAGAAGATGATTAGTTGGAGAAACTCAGTTTAAAACATTCCTGGAGATTATTTGAAATTCTGTTTTTGTGGGTTAAAGGAGCCAGAACCCCGATTTATATAAGAATAAACAAATCAATGCTTCACATGAATGACACAATGGGCCCTGAATCTGTCAAATCAAATCAAACTATATTTGTAAATATACTTTGTAAAGAAGCTCAAAGGGATTCACATAAAAACAATTTCAAAATTTAAAAAACCAAAGAGCATGAAAAGAAGGAAAAAGTAGAAAACCCATCCTGTGCCCACCCACCTCAGGAGACATAGTGATGTAAAGTTGTGTGTCATCAGCATTTCAAATCTTGATGTACAATGATGTTTTCCTCCACTATCTCTCTGCTCTCCTTCATGTAATTTTCGTGACTTAGATCCTAAGATCCATAAAAGTTGAATTTTTGATGGGATTAAGGAAATTAATTTTACAATTACTTTGTATAAAAATGTATTTTATCTGACATGGGTTTAAATAAGAGACTACAGTGCTGAAAAATAATTTGTAAAATTAAAAAAAAAAAAAATTGTTGATGCTATATTACCAAATAATAATTTAATTTTTTTTCATTTTAAAATTAGATTTTATTGTATTGAACACAAAACACAAAATATTTACATCCAACAAAGATGTTGGCAAATTTAAAACAAAAAATTTAAAAAATGAAAGGCAAAATATGTCAAGTTTCTGAAACAAAGAGACTCAGTTCAGAATTGATGCTCTGTGGTTCCAGATGTGATGATGTCATCATGGTCATCAGCCAATCCCTGCTCAGCATGTGAGTGCTGGGTCATCACCATGGAGACAGACGGGTCACTTCCTGCAGACAGAACAGTTTAGAAAGAAACTGAAGATGATTGATCAAATGGGATTGATTGATTTCTGTTACCTGAGGCTCTTTGTGGACATAAAGACACCATAAGGAGAGTGGAGATGATGTACGGACTGATCACCACCAGGTGGACCAACACTCTCAACATGAGATGATGAGGACCTGAGGCAGGGGGCGGTGCTTCTGTGGTGGGCGGGGCTTCTGTGGTGGGCGGGGGTTCCAGTTGTAGGCGAGTCTGTGGTTGTTGGTTTCTCTGCAGAGAGAATCCCAGCTGGTCAGGTGACTGCATGGAGGAAATCCATGGTGAGATGACAGTGAAGCTCCTCACCTGAGACAGAGATCCAGCTGGATGGAGACTCTCCACCAGCGCTGATGCTACACTTGTAGAGACCGTCATCAGACCTGGAAACATGCTGGAGGGTCATGTGACCTGTAGGCTCAGTCCTGATGAGGGAGCCATCTTTATAGAAAGCAGCTGAGGGGTTGGAGGGAGGGCTCTTTGATTGACAGCTCAGAGTGAGGTCATGACCCTCCATCACAGGGAGGACAGGACTCTGCAGGATCACTGATCCACCTCAACACAGAGACAAAGCATTTCATCCATCTGCACACAGCTGCAGCAACACTAACTCCACAGTCTGATCTTACCAGAGACACTGATGTTAACGCTGATGCTGTTGGCTCCTCCCCCTCTGGACTCACACCAGTAAACGCCGCTGTCTGCTGGAAACAGATAGCTGATGATGCAGAACAATCCATCTGCTGATCCCCATGAAGATCCACACTGAGTCCTGGTTCCTCTGCTGGTGTTTCTCCTCAGAGTCCATCCTGCAGAGCTGTCGTCCTCACAGTTCAGAGTCACTGATTCTCCTTCAAAGAACTGAGATCTGCTGGGATTCACAGTCACACCAACTGCAACAACAAAGTAAAGACACACAGAGTGTTGCTGCTGTCAGAAGCTTTCTTGGACACAAACACAGAGAGTGGGACTGACTGAGGAAGTGGACTAACTTTGGTTTGTTGTGCAGCACAGCAGGGAGCTCAGAGCTGCAGAGAAATGACACTCAGCTTAGTTGGAGCTTTGATGAACGCTCTGCTGTGGGAAGCAGCATCTGTCAACGTTTACACACCAACACACATCCAGCAGACGGGACTCACCCAGCAGCATCTGGACACGTGTTCCCTCCATTCTGCAGCTGCAGGACATCAGAGCAACAGCAGTTTGACAGACAGAACATGGGATTCTTGTTTGAGGATAATTGTCTGTGTGACTGTTCACTTTTCTCTGCAGCATCAACCAGGAAACTCTCAGACAGGAAGACACGTCACAAACCACAAACACAGTGGTCACATGAGATTCATGAAGTGTCAGAACTGTGATGACGCCTCTGAAGTTGGTTGTTGTTGCAACTACTCCTACCAAACCTTGTTTTTCTATTTTATTTTTTGTATATTTTTTTACTTTACTTTATCTGCATTGGTTTTTTTGGAAGATGGTCATCACTCTGTAGAACACTCCCACTGGGTCCACATTGGCAGTGAGAGAGCAAGAGAAATTGATTAATCATTTAATCAATTAATCGTTACTCCACTAGTGAGAAACTATCATGTTAAACCATCCATCTCCTCCTCCGACCACCAGAGGGAGCCCTCTCCTGAGTATTGACTGCCTCAGCTCCTTGCTCACTCTAAATCCCATCATGTTCTGCCGCCTCTCCTGCTGTCACCAGCCGTTTCTCATTCCACTTCATCAGTATAGTGTATATAGGCCTGCTCTCCTCACTCCATGTGAAGTCTTAACTTGCTTTTGCTGCCGGCGGTTTGAGCTGGTTTCCTTGTGTTTGCCTTCCTGTTTACCCGACTCTGGCCTGTTTTCTGACACAATCTTGCCTTTTGTTTTAAACTTATTTGCACGTTTCAAGAAAGAAGACATTAACTTCAGGACATCAACTGGATAAATAAGAACCTTCATCAACACTGATGTTGATGCTTTTGTGCAAAAAAAGACATAAAATTTGATGTATAAAACTACATTTATTTTAAACAAAAGAAGTGAAAATGATCAAACAAATAAAAGAAAATTATTTTTGATTTGATTTTTGACATGGTTTATTTCAAGCAGACAAGTTATATAAGACATGTTTAAGAATGTTGTTATTCATTCTTAGTTGTTGATCCTCGTCGTTCTTTCTTCTATCCATGAGGTCAAGCCGATTATCCTGTTGTTCATTTTGCACTTTTTCTTGTCGGAATTCCTGCACGAGTGCCAGCAGAGGTGTTAGCTTAGCCTCCAATGCCAACAGTGGAATTAGCTTGGCTTGGATATCCGCTTGTTTGGCTTGGATATCTGCCAATACAGCTTTAAGTTCTGCCAGTTCAGCTTTAGGTGCCATGTTCAGCACTCTCTGTAGCAGAATATCTGCTATTTAATATAAAGAATATATTTTAAAAAACGCTCCAAAAAACGTCAGGAATAGAGAGCTGAAGAAAGCCTCATGTGGAGTCGTAAATCGGAACCGGAAAAAATTATAAATTAAGAAACAAAAACGGAAAGTTATACGTTTCTGAAACAAAGAGACTCTCAGTTCAGAATTGATGCTCTGTGGTTCCAGATGTGATGATGTCATCATGGTCATCAGCCAATCCCTGCTCAGCATGTGAGTGCTGGGTCATCACCATGGAGACAGACGGGTCACTTCCTGCAGACAGAACAGTTTAGAAAGAAACTGAAGATGATTGATCAAATGGGATTGATTGATTTCTGTTACCTGAGGCTCTTTGTGGACATAAAGACACCATAAGGAGAGTGGAGATGATGTACGGACTGATCACCACCAGGTGGACCAACACTCTCAACATGAGATGATGAGGACCTGAGGCAGGGGGCGGGGCTTCTGTGGTGGGCGGGGCTTCTGTGGTTGTTGGTTTCTCTGCAGAGAGAATCCCAGCTGGTCAGGTGACTGCATGGAGGAAATCCATGGTGAGATGACAGTGAAGCTCCTCACCTGAGACAGAGATCCAGCTGGATGGAGACTCTCCACCAGCGCTGATGCTACACTTGTAGAGACCGTCATCAGACCTGGAAACATGCTGGACGGTCATGTGACCTGTAGGCTCAGTCCTGATGAGGGAGCCATCTTTATAGAAAGCAGCTGAGGGGTTGGAGGGAGGGCTCTTTGATTGACAGCTCAGAGTGAGGTCATGACCCTCCATCACAGGGAGGACAGGACTCTGCAGGATCACTGATCCACCTCAACACAGAGACAAAGCATTTCATCCATCTGCACACAGCTGCAGCAACACTAACTCCACAGTCTGATCTTACCAGAGACACTGATGTTAACGCTGATGCTGTTGGCTCCTCCCCCTCTGGACTCACACCAGTAAACGCCACTGTGAGCTGTATACAAATAGCTGATCTTGCAGGACAATCCATCTGCTGATCCCCATGAAGATCCACACTGAGTCCTGGTTTCTTCTGTGGAGTTTCTCGTCAGAGTCCATCCTGCAGAGCTGTCGTCCTCACAGTTCAGAGTCACTGATTCTCCTCTAAAGAACTGAGATCTGCTGGGACTCACAGTCACACCAACTGCAACAACAAAGTAAAGACACACAGAGTGTTGCTGCTGTCAGACGCTTTCTTGGACACAAACACAGAGAGTGGGACTGACTGAGGAAGTGGACTAACTTTGGTTTGTTGTGCAGCACAGCAGGGAGCTCAGAGCTGCAGAGAAATGACACTCAGCTTAGTTGGAGCTTTGATGAACGCTCTGCTGTGGGAAGCAGCATCTGTCAACGTTTACACACCAACACACATCCAGCAGACGGGACTCACCCAGCAGCATCTGGACACGTGTTCCCTCCATTCTGCAGCTGCAGGACATCAGACCAACAGCAGTTTGACAGACGGAACATGGGATTCTTGTTTGAGGAGGATTGTCTGTGTGACTGTTCACTTTTCTCTGCAGCATCAACCAGGAAACTCTCAGACAGGAAGACACGTCACAAACCACAAACACAGTGGTCACATGAGATTCATGAAGTGTCAGAACTGTGATGACGCCTCTGAAGTTGGTTGTTGTTGCAACTACTCCAACCAAACCTTGTTTTCTATTTTATTTTTTGTATATTTGTTACTTTTCTTTTTCTGCAGTGTTTTTTTTGGAAGATGGTCATCACTCTGTAGAACACTCCCACTGGGTCCACATTGTACTTAGTTTTCTTCTTTTTTTAACTTGGACTCTGGCATTTGCGAATAAAATGATCCTGAGTCAGGAACAAGCTGAGGATGATCATACTGGCTCCTTTACTGAGTTTTTTGCTCTCATGACTAGTTTTTGCTAAATAAGCTTGATGATGTCAAAGCCATCCTGGAGTTTATTATTTTAATCTTGGAAGTGATGACAGGGAGGATTGATGGACTGAGATCTGGATCAGAATCATTCAAATTCAGATTTCCCACCAATAATTAGGCCATTTATTCGGAACATGTAACTTTTAAATATTCAATTATTTTTTATTCTAATATAATATACATCTCATAAAAATAAACGTAAATGTGATAACAAAATGTAACGAACAAACCTGTTATTGATACACAAGAAGAAACTAATCAGATTACTTTAAGCTCCTTACAAAACCTAGATCATGTTGAACAAACAGAACAACTCAAACTCATGACTAGAACCTGCAGAACAACAACTGAGTTATTCTTGAATAACTACACCATTTGACCCTTTGACTCCTCCCACACGCCGCAGGAACATCAGCTTTTTCAAACAAGCATCAGGCTGTGACTTTGTTCAAATAAAGACGGTGGACGCCTGGATTGCCTGCTGTTTGATTGAAAAATGGATATAAATGAGAGCACAGATTATCTGTGATCAGTTACACCCCCAGTAAAGATGGTTGTTGTCAAGAAACTTATTCTGAAAATGGACTGTAAAGACATGCTGTTAGTTCAATTCCAGGTTTCCAATAAGATTCAATGAGACTTTGAGTCACAAACGTATCTTTTGAAGTTTTATTTGCAAGCGAGAAGCAGACAGACAACAGTTACATTCAATCCGTACGCTGGTGCAGATGCAGAAGGTGCATTTGAAACACAGTCAGTTATTCTGTTCTGGACATACATGCAGGAGTTCAGCCTCTCCTCACAGCTGCATCTCTGTGACCTTCAGTTCCCATGGAGGTGGAGTCAGAGCGGAGTTTGTTTTCAAGCTGCTGGACGTGGATGTCCTCATATGTGATTGTCATTGAATTCAAACAGTTCTATCAGCTAAAAGACTAAATACAACGATGTCAAACTATGTTAATGTGAGTAAAGAAAAGCATCAGGAACAGTCAGCATGTCTACAAACTCTGATTTGATTTGATAACAGGATTCAAACTAACAAACTCAGACTTTGAATAAAGAAATGAATAATATTGAGGATGAAACCACATCTTCCTAGCAGTTGTCTTTACTGAGTTCTGGTTCTGGTGGGGGGTCTTCCTGTTCTTCTTTCAGATGGTTGGTTTCCTCTGCTGCCGTTTGCTTGTTCAGTTCTGGGGTTAAACTGAACATTTAATCTGATGGTCACCTGTAGTTTGTTTGAAAGTCATCTGGATTAGTCATAGGATCTGGACTGAGATGAATGATAATCACAGAACAAACTGAGCTTTTGGTCTCATTTCACTCTTTCAGACAAGTTGATAAAGTCTGAGAGAAACAGAAGATTCCACAGAAAACCTATAGGTATCAACACGTTCTCTCCTGTTCTTCTAGGTGTGTCTGGAGGTTCTCATGAGAAAATTTGGGTTCTTTGAACTTTGGACTCTTTGGACTTTTAGTCTGAAATGTTTTAGGAACAGAAAGGACCTCCAGGCCTTCAAACTACAGAATCTGGGTTTGTTGGGTCATGCTCTGTGTTAGAATTTGTCAAAAAAAGATTCTGCTGGATGTTGGAACGTCTGGATCTTTGGTTAAACTCTTTAATCTTCTTGTAGATGCAGAAACCAACAAGAGCAACAAGAGCAACAGCTGGCAAAGCGAGCAGACCATAAGGATTCCATTTGTCTTCATCTTGGAGCCCTGCAGGTCAAAGAGAGCAGAGGTTGGTGATGAAGAACAGAATGGTCTCCTCTTCCTCATCATCTGCTGATCTCTGCTCTCAAAGCAGCTGCTTCCTGCAGAGTCTCATCAACAACATCTTCAGAAAACACGTCTGATCTGAGACCTTTCACTCTGACATCAAGCAGCAGGAAGCTGCTTCAGCTCTGATCCACACAAACACTCACACTGCTCACCTGGAGGATCCACAGACAGATCAACGCTGGAGATCAGTTCTCTGAGCAGATTACTGTCTTGGAACTTGCTGCAGTCGTATCTTCCAGAGTCTTCAATGGTCACGCTCTTCAGGACCACGGACAGATCTCCGTTCTTCATCTGACTGTCCTTCAGAAACGCTCGGTTCCAGAAAGATTCGTGCTGATCTTCTGGATGCATTTGTCCATCATAGAACTGAAACAGATTCTTTCTATCGTCACCATATTTGCTCCACTCCCAACCTTTGAAACTGTCTGAAAAACATGGCAGAGTCACATCCTGTCCAGATTCAACTGAGATGTTCTTCAGTTCTGCAGGAGAACACAGAGAGCGGAGATGTTACAAAGATGAAGATGAATAAAAGTCTCTGGACAGTAACAGTAATCTGTACTGTCTCAGGGAAACTCCCACCACTCTGGTGGTTTCTGTGTTAGAGTCTGGAGGGGTTTGTGGACCTCACAGCTTCTTTTGAACAGATCCCCAGTCAGAGAGAAGGACACAAAAAAGCAGAAAACTGTGATGCTGACAAAGTAGGAATGCAGGATGATGGATTTAGCTAATGTGTACATTCTGTAGCAACCATCTGTTCACTGTTCAGTCTCAATGCAGAAAATATGCTGAAAAAAAAGAACAACTTCAATCATATCTGGGCTTCAAGATGAAACATCACTGAGTTCTCTCCAAAACCATCACCAAATGTAGGGAATTTCACTCTTAAAGGTCCCGTCGTCTTTATCTTTCCAGACTGACAATTCAGCTCATGTTTGGACAGCCTCAAATTCCCTTTCCTTACTAAAGGACATATCCTGGACTTGGTTTGCTGCTCTGGATTAAACTCCATTAACTCCTTCACTGATGAAGATCATTTTCTTATGTCATTTAACATCTCTCTCACCGGATCAATCGCTAAACCCCTCTGCCATGTTTAGATTTTTAAAACTGTGGTTTGGACGTTTTTTCCTTCATGGAGATCCAGAGAACAGCAATAATAAATACAATAAGAAACAACAGAAGAATTCAAGAAAAACATCTGTAACTGTTACCTTTTATCTCTCCTCCTCCATCTTTGGTCCCTGCAGGTGAAAGAGAGCAGAGGCTAAAGATGAAGAACAGAATGGTCTCCTCTTCCTCATCATCTGCTGATCTCTGCTCTCAGAGCAGCTGCTTCCTGCAGAGTCTCATCAACAACATCTTCAGAAAACACGTCTGATCTGAGACCTTTCACTCTGACATCAAGCAGCAGGAAGCTGCTTCAGCTCTGATCCACACAAACACTCACACTGCTCACCTGGAGGATCCACAGACAGATCAACGCTGGAGATTTGCTCAAAATCAGATCCTTGTGGATCATTTTCTTGTCTGATTTTGCATTCATATGTTCCGTTGTCATTCATCGTCACGTTCTTCAGAACCACAGACAGATCTCCATCCTTCATCTGACTGTCCTTCAGAAACACTCGGTTCCTGAAAGATTCATGCTGATCATCTAGATGAACACCATGACTCCTGTATGAAAACACGTTTTCTTCTACAAGATCTCCTCTGCTCCACTCTAAAGATATTTCCTTGTTTTTTTCAGGAGCTTTGCATCTCAGAGTGACGTCATCTCCAGGTTCAGCTTTGATGATCTTCAGATCTGCATCAGAACACAGAGGTCAGAGGTTACAGAGGACTCTGTTCTGTCAACTGGACAGGAACAGGACTCGGTAATCTGGAACGTTAATGTCACAATCGGGCAGACGGCTGGATCCAAGTTCAGCAGGTTTTATTGGCACAGACAAGAGAACAGGAGTGAACCGCAGTTAAAAGTCCACAAAGCTAAATCAGGGTCAGAGGTCAAACACGAACACTGAAGGTTTCACATTCCAACAGAAGATCACCGAGCAGAACTCTAACAACTCACCTGTGGGTCCAACACTTGCACCAGATGCCATTTTCATGGTTCTCTGCTCTCAGTGGTCAAACAGGTTCTTCAGATCTGCAGGAGAGATGAAGAGGAGCACTGAGACGAAGAGGAACAAGTGTTGATGGAAGCTGGGAGTCAGATAAAGTTTGTTCTCCATCATCTGTGGGAGCGGTGACCCGCAGACTCAACCGTGCCATTTGGTGGTTTGACCCCCCCCAATCCAAACTCTCTGTGCTGAGAATCTTTAGTATGACTCAGCCTGGATTTGAACTCACAACCTTCCAGTCTCAGGACACTCCACCACAAGGCCACTGAGCTGGTGTGATTCCAGCACTTATCTCCGTGTCTTCATGGAACAAACTGCAGCTTCCTGGAGAAAAGATCTGCTCTGTTGTAGTTTCTCAGTAGTTTCCAGTAAAAATTGAAACATAAAAATGTCTTCATGTTTGATCAGAGACTTATGTCACTGAAACGCTGCAGAACTCTGACAGACTGGTATGAATGCTGCATGTTAGGGAGGATCTGCATGACACAAAGAAAAGTTTCTGAACTGGAACGGGTTCAGTAATGAGCTCAGAGTTCAAACATCCAAACCTTCTAGAAAACGTTGAAAGAAACTGGAATTTCACAATATGAAGACAAGAGGAGTTAAAGATCGATCATTTCAAATACATGGATGTGTAAACCTGAAAGTGGTGAATGTGGTGTGCTTGCAAAGACCACTCCTTTAACTAAAGCCAAAGGGAAGCCCTGATCTTCCAGGAAAGGAGGAGTTAATCAAAGGTTTGCACATATATGAAGTCAGTACGAGATTTAGACTGTTGCTCAGCGAGACAAACGCGGGCTCTCCATGAAGTCTGTTTAAAAGAGTTTTCAGCTTTCAGTGACGGCCGGATGCTTCCTGTTAAAGCGAGCTTCCTCCTCTCAGCACAGCTCATGGAATGTGTTATATAAACACAGAACAAGACTTCTTCAAACTCAGTGTTGGGTTCAAACTGAGTTCAAACACAGCATAAAGCATAAAAGCAGTTAGAATGATAAGGAAAAGTGGATTCTATCTTCAACAGAGAACCACTCTGCTGGAACACTGAGAGCTTTGCTTTCCAACCGAGGCCACACCATCACTCACTCACAGACGAGACCCCGACATACCCAAACTCCTTTCTTTATATTTAATAATGGTCAACTTACCAACAAAAACAAAGAAACTGATTGAAAAGAGCAGAGTGGAGCCGACAGAACTTCCTCTGTGACGATGAAACTCTGTGTCAGGGTGTCGACGTGGAAGAAGCAGAGAGAAGGTTCTCCAGGTTTTTCCTTCCGGGTTTTTGGTTGGTCAATCAGCTGCTGGAGTTTCACTGCCCCCAACAGGAATGGAGGAACGGGATGTTTTTAAGCCTTTCTTTACCACCATCAGAACTGCAGAAGTTCCATTCTCTTCTCATCTTCAACACAACCTAAAACTTCTGGATGTTTTGATCTAAAGTGTCCAGAAAAGAAAATAACCTGGACTGAAGTCTTTAATCTACTCTGTTCTTAAACAGACGAAATCAGAACAGAACGTTGGAGCTACGAATGGAGATCTTTGGCGGATCCCAGACTGTTTTTGTCTTCAATCAGATCAAAGATCAAATCCTGTTTGAGGTTTTCATGCTTTGGAACGCGACATAAACTAAATCCAGATGTGAGGGCGGAGAGTCTGCAGGAGTTCATAAGATAAAGAAACAGACTCTGGAACACGGAGAGTAAAGTTCATTTAACAAAAACTAGGAGGGAAAATCCGATTCTGTCATTTCTTCTGCTTCCTGTCAGGACAGACCTGGACACCAGGACCAAAACATTTTCATGTTTGAAAGGTCAAACAAGCGTCTTAAAGATGCTGATTAGTAGCACCTCAAACCTGAGCTGAATTATCTTCTATTACAATAAACTAAATGAGAAAATGTAAAGTTAAAGAGAGAATGAAAAAAGTGGATTAAAAATACTTGATGCTTCTCGTCAGTACATCATTCATTACTGTATTTCTGGAGTAGAAGTTGCAGGAGCCAAAAAAAAGCGTCATGAAGAAGAATAAAACAAATATAAGTCGCTTTGGAGTATAAGTCAAACTGTGAGGAGAAAAAAATCATTTCTAAATAAATCAGACGAGCCAGACGTCATTCACACAGAGCTCTGTTCACGTGTCAAATGTCAAAGATTTTGTGAAATCCATCTTTACACTAACAAGAACTATGGAAAACGGCGGTTATGTGACGTCAAATGAAAAGGATCTACTGAGCGGGACGAGGAAAACGCCAGCACAGATTTTGCTTTGATTATTTTCAGGCTCAAGTGAAAATCATGAAACTGAACATTTAAATGACACATAGATAAAAAAATCCTTTATTTGATGAACTGGTCACTGATGCTCTGTTTGTTTCCAGTTGCAAACACACTTTCACTCTGTGCATCTCAGCTGTTTGTCTGTTTTCAATGAGAACAACACTTCCTCTGAGACAGATTACAGTTCTGGTCCTGGTCTGCTTGATGTTTTTCATACTTTAGATCTGTTACACCAGTTACATGAGACTGAGGGATCAGAGGATTTACTGGATCTCTACTAGAACGATGAAGATCATCTCTGCTTCCTGATCAGAGCAAAGCTCTGGATTTCCTTCATCCAAACACTTTTTACATTGTTGATGCTTTTCTACAACAGAGATGAACTAAATTTAATATGTTAAAAATAAAACATTTTTTCACATTTTTTTAAATAATACAACAAAAGAAAATTCTAAAACAAAAAAAAGAAAAACAGATTATTTCAAGTTTCTGAAACAAAGAGATTCGTAGTTCAGAATTGATGCTCTGTGGTTCCAGATGTGATGATGTCATCATGGTCATCAGCCAATCCCTGCTCAGCATGTGAGTGCTGAGTCATCACCATGGAGACAGACGGGTTACTTCCTGCAGACAGAACAGTTTAGAAAGAAACTGAAGATGATTGATCAAATGGGATTGATTGATTTCTGTTACCTGTTACCTGTCCATAAAAGTTGAATTTTTGATGGGATTAAGGAAATTAATTTTACAATTACTTTGTATAAAAATGTATTTTATCTGACATGGGTTTAAATAAGAGACTACAGTGCTGAAAAATAATTTGTAAAATTAAAAAAAAAAAAAATTGTTGATGCTATATTACCAAATAATAATTTAATTTTTTTTCATTTTAAAATTAGATTTTATTGTATTGAACACAAAACACAAAATATTTACATCCAACAAAGATGTTGGCAAATTTAAAACAAAAAATTTAAAAAATGAAAGGCAAAATATGTCAAGTTTCTGAAACAAAAGACTCAGTTCAGAATTGATGCTCTGTGGTTCCAGATGTGATGATGTCATCATGGTCATCAGCCAATCCCTGCTCAGCATGTGAGTGCTGGGTCATCACCATGGAGACAGACGGGTCACTTCCTGCAGACAGAACAGTTTAGAAAGAAACTGAAGATGATTGATCAAATGGGATTGATTGATTTCTGTTACCTGAGGCTCTTTGTGGACATAAAGACACCATAAGGAGAGTGGAGATGATGTACGGACTGATCACCACCAGGTGGACCAACACTCTCAACATGAGATGATGAGGACCTGAGGCAGGGGGCGGTGCTTCTGTGGTGGGCGGGGCTTCTGTGGTGGGCGGGGTTCCAGTTGTAGGCGAGTCTGTGGTTGTTGGTTTCTCTGCAGAGAGAATCCCAGCTGGTCAGGTGACTGCATGGAGGAAATCCATGGTGAGATGACAGTGAAGCTCCTCACCTGAGACAGAGATCCAGCTGGATGGAGACTCTCCACCAGCGCTGATGCTACACTTGTAGAGACCGTCATCAGACCTGGAAACATGCTGGAGGGTCATGTGACCTGTAGGCTCAGTCCTGATGAGGGAGCCATCTTTATAGAAAGCAGCTGAGGGGTTGGAGGGAGGGCTCTTTGATTGACAGCTCAGAGTGAGGTCATGACCCTCCATCACAGGGAGGACAGGACTCTGCAGGATCACTGATCCACCTCAACACAGAGACAAAGCATTTCATCCATCTGCACACAGCTGCAGCAACACTAACTCCACAGTCTGATCTTACCAGAGACACTGATGTTAACGCTGATGCTGTTGGCTCCTCCCCCTCTGGACTCACACCAGTAAACGCCACTGTCTGTTGGAACCACATAGCTGATCTTGCAGGACAATCCATCTGCTGATCCCCATGAAGATCCACACTGAGTCCTGGTTCCTCTGCTGGTGTTTCTCCTCAGAGTCCATCCTGCAGAGCTGTCGTCCTCACAGTTCAGAGTCACTGATTCTCCTCTAAAGAACTGAGATCTGCTGGGACTCACAGTCACATTAACTGCAACAACAAAGTAAAGACACACAGAGTGTTGCTGCTGTCAGACGCTTTCTTGGACACAAACACAGAGAGTGGGACTGACTGAGGAAGTGGACTAACTTTGGTTTGTTGTGCAGCACAGCAGGGAGCTCAGAGCTGCAGAGAAATGACACTCAGCTTAGTTGGAGCTTTGATGAACGCTCTGCTGTGGGAAGCAGCATCTGTCAACGTTTACACACCAACACACATCCAGCAGACGGGACTCACCCAGCAGCATCTGGACACATGTTCCCTCCATTCTGCAGCTGCAGGACATCAGAGCAACAGCAGTTTGACAGACAGAACATGGGATTCTTGTTTGAGGAGGATTGTCTGTGTGACTGTTCACTTTTCTCTGCAGCATCAACCAGGAAACTCTCAGACAGGAAGACACGTCACAAACCACAAACACTGTGGTCACATGAGATTCATGAAGTGTCAGAACTGTGATGGTCTGTTTCTGGTTGTCAGTCATTAGTCATTTGACAGCAGAAAATGTTGACAGGGACATGTTCCAGCAAATCTCGAGTGATGTCAACATGTTTGATGAAAGCTCATGGGACTTTTGGATAAAACGTTGAATTTATGGTACAGAAAGCAAACATCAAGACATTTACCAACCAGACTCCATGGTTGGACAAAACTATCTGCAACTTCCAAACCAAACCTCCTCTGGCTCCTGGCTTTGCCTTCAAATCAGAGGGAAGTCCAGCGTCTGCTGTCGTCTGGCTCCAAACGACGGTGGAAAATCAGCGACTGAATTATCTTCATTTGGTCGGAGCCAGAGGTAAGGCATCCTTTATGGGAGACGTCACAAACGCTTTGTCCATTTTTATTTCCGGTTTTTGACCAGAAACTGTATTGTATTCTGTATGTGGGCATTTATGTTCATCTGCAGTATTTACTGTCGTCTGCTTTCTGTTGTTTAGTTTTCATTTACTTTGGCTGTACTGTAATGTACTGTTTGTATATTTGTATCAATGTTTTGTGATAAAATACAAAACAGTCATTTAGTGAAGGAAGATGTTCTAAAACTGTCAATTCTTCGCTCATGCTGGAACTGTTCTTGAATGTCATGTTGTGATACACACCTGAGTGTCTGTGAGGATTGCTGAGGGGAGGTGTGAGTGGAAGTGAGTCCAGGAGTGACTGTAGTTGTGCTTCTACACAGTAAACTCCCTCATCCTGGGTTGGAATCGCTGTGTGAGACTCATGATTCAACCTAAACACAACGAAGCAGCAGCGCTGCACTCAGCCAACAGCAAGAGTGCAGCCGGCTCCACTCAAAGCATTTGACTGCTTCCCACACTGTTTCTGTATGTTAAAAAGGAATTTGGTATTTTAGTTGTTAAATATTTTTTAGAAAACTTTGATTTGACATTTCACCAGCATCCTTATTGCTGCAGGTTTTCACTCTTTCTTTTTGCAGATGATCAGAATAGAGAATGTGGTCGTTTTTGTCTCAGATGATGATATTTGGTCTGATCGTCTGGATTTTGGTTGGATCTGGTGCTTTAGAAGGTTTTCTGCTGGCAGTGGTGATCCTGAATCATTGGTGAGTTAATCTGGGATTAGAAGCAGAACCTTCAATCTGTGAGTTTTTCTGTTCCCTGAACCTTTACTGATGTTTAACTGATCCGGGTTTGCTGAGTGAGTAAAAACTCAGTTTGTTGGTGAAAAAAAAACCTTTCAGAAAGCTGGTGGTGGTCAGCACAGTTCCTTTCAAAATCTACCACCAGCTCTTGTGTGTCGTTGGTGTTGGTAAACAGACGTCCCACAGTCAGCATGGAAGAGCTCTGTTCCTGCCAGTAGCTTCAGTTAAGGACATCCAACAGGTCAGCCGTTTCTGTTTAAGCTTTACATGCTGCCCTCAGGAAACAGCATTCATTTCACTGTTTTGCAGATGATACACAGTTGTATCTATCCATTAAACCTGACCAGAATGACCGCTTAGAGAAACTTAGTGCCTGTATTAGTGACATCAAGATTTGGATGGCAGTTAATGACCTCCTAAACCCAGAATAAACTGAGGTCTTTATAATGGGTCCAGAATACCTGAGAGATGCCCTACCTGATCAGATGGTCTCCCTGGATGGTGTAAATATATCCTCCAATCCTACAGTTAGAAACCTGGGGGTTTTATTTGATCAGGATTTATCATTTAAGGCTCACATATCACAGGCTTGCAAAGAGACGAGAGACGAGCGGACTAACCTCACTACGAACAACAGAAGCCCAATGAAGCAGAGCATCAGGAAAACAAAATCTCTATTTTCCCAGAATAAATCGTCTGAAACACGGCTGGGCAAACTCCGGCCCAAGGGCCAGGTCCGGCCCTCCTCCATGTCTGGTTCGGCCCCGAAACAAGAGACGCAGGATTTTTGGTTTTTTCCAATCTGGGAACGCAATCGAGACCTGCATAGAATGTAATATGTTATTCCCTTCATCTGCAGTCTGTGCTCCAATCTGAACCCCCACAATCCCTGTCAGATAGAACAGAATATCGTGTTCTTCTACATCACAGTTCACCTTTCGTGATCTCACTGATTCTTTTAGAGCGATGATGCTGCAGCTTTTTTTCCAGATAACTCTGTTCTGTGTCCTGATTGGCTAAAGACCTTTTCAGTCAATCTCCTCGTTGCCGTGTCTCCTGCACAGACGCTGCGTCTCTCATCGCCATCAGGTCTTTGTTTGCATTCTAAAATCCTGGACATATTTTCTATGAAGGTTTGAACTTTGAGAGTTTAAATAAGAGAGAAAAGTGTGAAAACGTTCATGTCTCTCTGAGAAAAGAGAAGAACGTGTGAAGAAAGGAGTTTCATCTTCACAGGTTATTTTTAGAGGTTAAAGCTGCAATAAAGGAGGGAACATTTTCTGGTAAAATAATGCATGTATCTGCAGCTGCAGCTGAAGGGCCGGTTTAAACCCTGTTTATGCTTCACAGCGATCAGTCATCGCATCAATCGTATCCAAAAGAACGTGTTCTAGTTCGTATTGATGTTGGCTGGTTTTACCTTCGACTCTCTGCGATAACTGTGATGAACGTCTGAGTGATGTTTAAACTTTTCAAGCGATGCGATCGTCTCCAGCGTTTATTTTAGGGGTGAAGAACATCTTTCTATGAACACATGAACACATGAAAGACAGAGGAGGAGGTGATGTGTTCCTCTACTAAACAGATAAACAATGTTCTGTTCTAAAATATAGATATTCATTTTCAATGAAAGTTAAAGCCTGTTTTGGTCCAGATTCCTGTTTCTTTCTTTAATAAGGTGGATTACCAAAACACTCCAGGCTCCTGGTCCGGCCCTTCTATCCGATTCCAGAACCCTTAGTGGCCCACGAGCCGAAGAGTTTGACACCTCTGGTCTATAACAACCAATTCAAACTCATGGATGAAATGGATTTATCGTTTAGCCCTACATTGACTCTTTGAAATGATTTTATAATTGTATAGTTCAATTCAATTTGATTAACAACTTGAATCCAACAAACTGATGAGGTTGAATCTTAGCAAAAGAAATTAATTAATCATTTAAATCAATTCATCGTTACTCCACTAGTGAGAAGGTTTGCTGGATGATCATCTCTACTCACTGCTAAGAAAAAATGTTGGGTTCCCTGTAAACTGTCAGGTTCAACCATCCATCTCTCCTCCGACCACCAGAGGGAGCCCTCTCCTGAGTATTGACTGCCTCAGCTCCTTCCTCACTCTAAATCCCATCATGCTCTGCTGCCTCTTCTGCCGTCACCAGCTGTTTCTCATTCCACTTCATCAGTATAATGTATATAGGCCTGCTCTCCTCACTCCATGTGAAGTCTTAACTTGCTTTTGCTGCCGGCGGTCTGAGCCGGTTTCCTTGTGTTTGCCTTCCTGTTTACCCGACTCTGGCACCTTTTCTGACACAATCTTGCCTTTTGTTTTAAACTTATTTGCACATTTCAAGAAAGAAGAGATTAACTTCAGGACATCAACTGGATAAATAAGAACCTTCATCAACACTGATGTTGATGCTTTTGTGCAAAAAAAGACAAAAAAAAACAAAAATTTGATGTATGAAACTATATTTATTTTAAACAAAAGGAGTGAAAATGTTCAAATTAATCAAAGAAAATTATAAATTAAGAAACAAAAAAGTAAAGTTTAACAAAGAGACTCCCAGTTCAGAATTGATGCTCTGTGGTTCCAGATGTGATGATGTCATCATGGTCATCAGCCAATCCCTGCTCAGCATGTGAGTATTGGGTCATCACCATGGAGACAGACGGGTCACTTCCTGCAGACAGAACAGTTTAGAAAGAAACTGAAGATGATTGATCAAATGGGATTGATTGATTTCTGTTACCTGAGGCTCTTTGTGGACATAAAGACACCATAAGGAGAGTGGAGATGATGTACGGACTGATCACCACCAGGTGGACCAACACTCTCAACATGAGATGATGAGGATCTGAGGCAGGGGGCGGGGCTTCTGTGGTGGGCGGGGTTCCAGTTGTAGGCGAGTCTGTGGTTGTTGGTTTCTCTGCAGAGAGAATCCCAGCTGGTCAGGTGACTGCATGGAGGAAATCCATGGTGAGACGACAGTGAAGCTCCTCACCTGAGACAGAGATCCAGCTGGATGGAGACTCTCCACCAGCGCTGATGCTACACTTGTAGAGACCTTCATCAGACCTGGAAACATGCTGGAGGGTCATGTGACCTGTAGGCTCAGTCCTGATGAGGGAGCCATCTTTATAGAAAGCAGCTGAGGGGTTGGAGGGAGGGCTCTTTGATTGACAGCTCAGAGTGAGGTCATGACCCTCCATCACAGGGAGGACAGGACTCTGCAGGATCACTGATCCACCTCAACACAGAGACAAAGCATTTCATCCATCTGCACACAGCTGCAGCAACACTAACTCCACAGTCTGATCTTACCAGAGACACTGATGTTAACGCTGATGCTGTTGGCTCCTCCCCCTCTGGACTCACACCAGTAAACGCCACTGTCTGTTGGAACCACATAGCTGATCTTGCAGGACAATCCATCTGCTGATCCCCATGAAGATCCACACTGAGTCCTGGTTCCTCTGCTGGTGTTTCTCCTCAGAGTCCATCCTGCAGAGCTGTCGTCCTCACAGTTCAGAGTCACTGATTCTCCTCTAAAGAACTGAGATCTGCTGGGACTCACAGTCACATTAACTGCAACAACAAAGTAAAGACACACAGAGTGTTGCTGCTGTCAGACGCTTTCTTGGACACAAACACAGAGAGTGGGACTGACTGAGGAAGTGGACTAACTTTGGTTTGTTGTGCAGCACAGCAGGGAGCTCAGAGCTGCAGAGAAATGACACTCAGCTTAGTTGGAGCTTTGATGAACGCTCTGCTGTGGGAAGCAGCATCTGTCAACGTTTACACACCAACACACATCCAGCAGACGGGACTCACCCAGCAGCATCTGGACACATGTTCCCTCCATTCTGCAGCTGCAGGACATCAGAGCAACAGCAGTTTGACAGACAGAACATGGGATTCTTGTTTGAGGAGGATTGTCTGTGTGACTGTTCACTTTTCTCTGCAGCATCAACCAGGAAACTCTCAGACAGGAAGACACGTCACAAACCACAAACACTGTGGTCACAGCAGAGAATAACTGTGTTCTGTCCTTTGTTCCTTTCTTTAATGATTTGTAGTGTTGCTACTTTTATACATCACTCACAATGAGTGATGGATATTTTTATGCACATTTTATTCTGATTTTAATGAAACAAATTAACGTTCTTTTGACAGAATTGTCTCAGAAAAACACTATTTTCATTAGTACAATAAATGACATTTATGATGGTTCTTTGTTGTGTCTGAGGTAAAAATGTACAGTGACTGGACCATCTACAATAACCGACACTCATCAATGTACATGACGGTAGACCACGGCATTGTCCAGGTCACGAGGTCTTATACTGCACACGTTCACGGCGTTGTTTTGGTGTCAGTGGAGTCACCTGTAAGGGTCGTCTGTCATTCTACTCAAAGCAGTGGAGTAAAATAATGCTAAACACTCATTTTATTTGCTGTCAGAACACTCAGTGTTCATGTACAAGTAAAACAAATAAAGATGAATTGCTGTCCGTGTGGAGGGATAGCTCCCTCTAGTGGAGAAAATGAAAATCACACAGAATGTTTCAAAATGGTCAAATTTAAGAGTTAAAAAGTGCTATAAAAATAAAGTTTGATTTTGATTTTTGTGCCTTTGTAATTTTTTTAAATAGTATAACAAAATTATTCACAGCTTATCTAGAAATTACACCAGATCAGACAGAAAAAAACTGTAAATACTGAAGTTCAGATATTGGTCCTGATGTTGGTATTTGGTCAAAACCAAATGTCTGAGGATGCTGCCTGTTTAGAGACCATTACTTTCATTTATTTATATAAAAATGTGATAAATTCACTCATAATTAGTCATGAAAGTTCTGTAAATCTGTGGAAAAAAGGAAAACATATGTTGTTAAATAATGTTATAAGGAAAAACCTTATGGGTCAGTAAGGTTTTCAAAGCGTATTCAATAATTTAAACAGATTTACACAATTTCAATAACAAGAAAAAAAAATACATATTCTCACATACAGTAAATAAAAGCATAATAAGTCATTTAAATGAACAAATAAAATACATGAAACAGAATCAAAGAAACAACTGCCTCACTTTTTACACTTCACATTGTTCTGGTTTGTGGGTTTTGTGTTTCACTGAAGTACTGTTCTTAGAGTCTGGACTCTCTCAGGTCAGTTCAGTTCTGAGGATCTAGTTTGTATAAAAACACTGAAGTCCTTCAGGTCTCCTCCTCATCCTGGAGTCTCCTCCTCATCCTGGAGTCTCCTCCTCATCCTGGAGTCTCCTCCTCGCGGGCATTTCTCTTTCTATCTTCACTGGCATGCTGGACTTCCTGGGCTTCTTCTTCGGCAGAGATCCGGCTGACGGTTGACCGCATGCTGGGCTGGTCAGACTGCAGCAGAAATCTTCTGACCCCAAGTGACCATTGCAACCCAAAGAGAAGCAGGACGGAGGAGAGTCCAAAGGAGTGGTTGGAGGGGTCTGCGGTCGATTCAGGATGAAAACACGGTTGGTGTCTTGCATTAAAGCTGAAGGTCGAGTGATGTTGGTTGGAGGGTCACAGTTGGCGCCATTATGGGTGTTGGTGTCGGCCTCCAACTTGTTCCTGATTGGAGCTTTTTTTGTGGTCGGTGCATCAAAACCACAAAACCAGGAGGGTTTCCTGAAGTCTCCTTCTCTGAACAAATGTTCTTCCTGGAAGATGGTGTTTTTGCCGTGGGGAATCGGAGGGTCACGGTGTGCGTCTCGGTGGGTGCCGGTGTGCAGCCGTGGGTTGGGGTTGGAGCTGTGTCGGTTTCGGCTCCGCAGCGAGCTGAAGACCATGGTGCAGCCTGCGACTGTGCAGCGGTGTTTGATCTTCAGGTGGACGGCGTTGTAGTGGATTTTCAGAGTTCCTGTGCAGACGTAGAGAAATGACAGTAAAGTCACGTCTCAGGAGGGTACAGGTGTGTCTGATTCCAGATGTCAGGATTACCGTGTATCTTCCAACGAACACCTGTTAGACCCGGCGTTTATTGGAGACCGGAGTCACTGAGAGAGCGGCGAGAATTAGAAGATATACGTAACCTTTGTCTGCTACATCCCTTACTGCCTCTTACAGATGGAAAACACCTGATTCAGGTAACTTACCGTAGGCGGAGCATGGATGACAGTGGAAACCAGCTGGAATCAAAGGACCGGTTCAACTCATGGATTGTAATGACTTAGATCAGTGAAACGGGAAACTAAAGGCTTTTACATTCATGTAGATCAGCTGACAATTAAATATTGTATATTATCAGATAGTGAAGTAAAAGGACAGAACTTTTGTATTTTGATGCTGGTCAGTCACATCTTTACAGACCAAAAGCAGTTCTGGGTTCTGAGAGTTAAACTCCTGTCGGGTCTAAAGCCTTCTGATGCTGATTTTCATCTACATGGTGACATCTCTCTGAAATTTGTGTCTCCTCTATGACTCATGGAAGGTATCAGTGTCTCTGTGTTGGACCCAACCAGGTTTAGTTGTTGGTAGAAATATTTACAGAGGATTCTGGATGTTTATGTGAGTTTCCGGCTCGGTCACTGGTGGAGTAAAGAGTGTGGTTTGGCTGTGTATTTGTTTCAGGTTCACATTCTGGAGGACCGACTGATGTAGGAGTGGACTTTGCATAAGTTGTCAGAACCTCTCAGAGTGTTCTAAAGTGTTAGCTTTTCATGATGCCTCAAACCTCATGTCGTCAGCAAGCATTTGCTGACTAGTGAATCAGAATCCCATAAAGAGTTTAGGGATGATAAATAAAACATTACAGATGGAAAACATTCTGATGTTTAGACCCATTATTATCTTCAGAGTACAGCTCTGTTGAATGTGACACCGGAAGAAACTGAGCGCAAAATTCCTCAAAAAGTCCGTTCCTAGAAGTCCGGGAAGTAGAATTTGTTTCCAAAGCAGGAAGTTAAAAGAGGATGTTAGAGGGGAAATGTTAGTTCCTCTGGAAACAGGAAGTAAATTTATCTCTGTTACACCAGAGATACCACACGCCCTTTGAACTAACGTGACTCTTTGACCGTTTATGTAAAGAAGGTAATTCCAGAGTCTGATGAGGAGAAAAGCAGCTTTTTATATCATATTTTTGTTATCAATTCACTTCACTTTACTTTACTTCACTTTACTTTACTTTACTTTACTTTACTTTACTTTACTTTACTTTACTTTACTTTACTTCACTTCACTTTACTTTAATCTCCATTTCAGAATCTACTGGATTTGCATTGATTGCGTGAACAGATCATCTCTGCAGCTTCAGCGTTAAAGGATTGAAGACGCTCAGAATTCCTACCTTTATCGTAGAAGCTCTTCCCACAAACACCACAGTGGACCCTCCCCTTCCGACCTCCAGCAGAGAGAGGAGGAGAGAAGGAACAAAGGGACGTCGGGAGAGGTTGCAGTTGGGAGGATAAAAAAGGAACGGGATGTAGGGATGTAGATGTGGAGGAGCTGGACGAAGGGCAGAAGAAGGAGGAGAAGGATGGTAGTGGTTGAAGAGGAGAAGACGGAGACTTCTGCAGCTTCTGACTCATCTGCAGAGGAGAGGAGGAGGACGAGGGGATGGATGGACTGAAGGAAGAGGAGGAAGGAGCAAGTGATGGTATGAAGAGAGACAAAGGAGAGGTGCCGTCATTTCCAGGCGCTCCGCTCTGAAGGTGGAGTTCGTGGTCTTTGTTGGGATGCCACAGCGGTTGGGTTTGTCTCAGACCATCGGGGTCAGTTTTGATTTTTAAAGTGGATCCGTCTTTGCTTTGATGAAACAACAGGTCCTGATGGACTTTGAGTCTTGCCGTTTCCGGCTTGTTCTTCTCAGTGGGTCTTGTTGGGAAGAATTCTGGAATCACCTTCATGAGGTTCCTGAAGGGAACCCGCTCCTGATCACAAACAACAGAAGAAGAAAACAGAATTACTTTGTAAATGTTTGTAACTTTGCAGAACAAGTCAGTGGCCTGTGGAAGAGTGTCCGCCCTGAGACTGGAAGGTCGTGAGTTCAAACCCAGGCTGAGTCATACCAGACTCTAAAAATGGACCCAGTGCCTCTCTGCTTGACACTGCTGACAAATGCGGAGAACAAATTTCACACACCTGGGTGTGAGACAGCTAATGGGACTCTTTATCTTTGGACACATCATGTGGAATCTTACAAATGGATGGATAGAGGGATTGATGAATGGATGGAAGATGATGAATGTTTTAAATCAAGTGCTGGATTAACTGTCTGGATCAACTGTCATGAAAAGCATCAAAGTAGGACTCTGGTTATTTTTTCAGGTTGATGCTCAACACCATGACCGGGGTTTAGGCCGCCAAGGCACTCACCCTCGACTGCCACCCAAACCACATTGCACCGGCCCCTTCTGATCTTTCCTGCAGGTGGTGGGCCCACTGGGGAGTGATCCCACGTCAATCGTTTGGGTTTTACCAGGCGCTTGCCTGCGAGCCCCAAACACAGGCCTGGCTCCAGGGTGAGGCCCCGGTAACGCCAATCTAGGCGACGTAACTTGATCAGTGATGTGCTTTCTCATGAAGGAGTTTGTGAACCTCTCTTTGTCTGGCACTTTGTCGCTCTTTGTCTCCTCAGCCTCCCTGGGAAAGTCTATGCCAGGTTACTGGAGAGGAGAGTCCGGCCGATAGTTGAACCTCAGATTCAAGAACAGCAATGCGGTTTCCGTCCTGGTTGTGGAACTGTGGATCAGCTCTACACCCTGTCTAGGGTACGGGAGGGTTCGTTGGAGTTTGGTCTCTGTATGACCAGAGCAGGAGTTTGGTCCACATAGCTGGCACTAAGTCAGACCTGTTCCCAGTGCATAATGGACTCCGGCAGGGCTGCCCTTTGTCACCGGTTCTGTTCATAGTCTTTATGGACAGAATTTCTAGGTGCAGCCAGGGTCCGGAGGGGGTCTGGTTTGGGAACCACAGGATTTCCTCTCTGCTCTTTGCAGATGATGTTGTCCTGCTGGCTTCATCGAGCCAGGACCTCCAGCATGCATTGGAACAGTTTGCAGTTGAGCGGCAGGGATGAGCGTCAGTACCGCTAAGTCTGAGGCCATGGTTCTGGACAGGAGAAAGGTGGTTTGCCCTCTCTGGGTGGGTGGAGTGCTCCTTCCCCAAGTGGAGGAGTTTAAGTATCTAGGGGTCTTGTTCACGAGTGAGGGAAGATCGGAGCGTGAGATCGACAGACGGATTGGTGCTGCGTCCACCGTCATGCGGTCGCTGTACCGGTCCGTCGTGGTGAAGAGAGAGCTAAGCCAGAAAGCAAAGCTCTCAATTTACTGGACGCTCTACGCCCCAATACTCACCTATGGTCATGAGCTCTGGGTTATGACCGAAAGAATGAGGTCCCGGATCCAAGCGGCTGAAATGAGCTTCCTCCGTAGGGTGGCTGGGCGCTCACTTAGAGATAGGGTGAGAAACTTGGTCACCCGGGAGGAGCTCGGAGTAGAGCTGCTTCTCCTCCACATCAAGAGGAGCCAGTTGAGGTGGCCCGAACATCTGGTTCAGATGCCCCCTGGACGCCCCCTAGGGAGGTGTTCAGGGCATGTCCCACTGGGAGGAGGCACCGGGGAAGACCCAGGACACGCTGGAGAGACTATGTCTCTCGGCTGGCCTGGGAACAACTCGGGGTCCCCCCAGAGGAGCTGGAGGAAGTGGCCGGGGAGCAGGAAGTCTGGGCATCTTTGCTTAGACTGCTACCCCCGCGACCCGGTCCCAGATAAGCGGAAGAAGATAAATGGATGGATGGTTGGATGGATGCTCAACACCGTAAGACTTGTGTAGGAGATAATGGTATTTTTACCCTGAAGGTAAAGAGTCAGATTGAAGTTCTTAGAAACAAATGTTCACCTTGACGGACGGTCCTGAGCTGCATAGCTCTGATCGTTGGGAATGGAAAGGCAGGAGTGACGGCAGTCCTCCTGGAACATTTTCAAAGTAGTTGGAGCTGTCATTGTCCTCCAGCAGACATGAGCGCTCCCGAGTGCTCTTTAGCCTGACCAGCGCTGGCTCGTGGTTCCTCAGGTTGTGCTGGCAGCTCTTTGGAGCACATTTGGCTTCTGGACCAGAGGGGTGTTTGGTAGTGTCCAGACTATGAGGCATCATCAACTCAACGATGGGCCGCGTCTCGCCAAAGCGACGGAACTGTTTGAAGAGAAGCAGCTCTTCTTCAGGGGTCACCATGACCCAACGGTCCAGAACGTTCCCACCGGGACCCTGAGGGAGAAGCAGCCCTTCACTTTCACCGTTATGCTACGGTTAAGAAAGTTCATCAGATGGAGTAAGAAATAGAAACACGAGAAAATCTCAGCCAAACAGCAGAACAAACTGCATAGAGTATGTGGTACCAGAGAGGAACATGGTTTTAGATGTTTGGATGACTTTACCTGCAGCATGTACCCTCTCACATAGTCCCCTAGACTCCAGCCCAGAGAGTGCAGGATGCTGGAGACCTGGAAGAACAAAGAGTCAGTTCTGGGGCATGTACCTGTGGTTCAGAGGCAGCTCACGTACCTGATCAGGAGCCAAGACGCTGAAGAGCCGATCAAGTAATATTTTCAGTCGCACGGGTACGGCCTGAGCCCTGTACAGAACCAGAGCCCCCAGGTCGAACACCAGCCCAGGAAGAACCACCTCCACGGGGCCATAACTGGGCGGAGGAGGGAGCTTCTCCAAAGCTGGAGAGGAACGTGGAGATTCGGTTCAGAAAATGGTCCACGGTTCTTCTTTTAGACACTGAACTCAGTACAGCAGTACGTCAATGACATCATCAGTTTACAATGACATCATCAGTATACGATGACATCATCTGTTTACAATGACATCATCTGTTTACAACGACACCATCTGTTTACAATTACGTCATCTGTTTACGATGACGTCATCTGTTTACGATGACAATGTTTTCAATTACATCATTTATTTACAAAGACATTATCTGTTTACAATTACGTCATCTGTTTACTATGATGTCATCTGTTTACGATGACATCATCTGTTTACGATGACATCATCTGTTTACTGACGTCATCTGTTTACAATGACGTCATCTGTTTACAATGACGTCATCTGTTTACGATGACACCATCTGTTCACAATAACAATGTTTTCAATTACATCATCTGTTTACTATGATGTCATCTGTTTACGATGACATCATCTGTTTACTGACATCATCTGTTTACAATTACGTCATCTGTTTACGATGACATCATCTGTTTACGATGACATCATCTGTTTACTGACGTCATCTGTTTACAATGACGTCATCTGTTTACGATGACACCATCTGTTCACAATAACAATGTTTTCAATTACATCATCTGTTTACTATGACGTCATCTGTTTACAATGACATAGTAATAACAATGACCCCTCCCCCATTAGTTTTTATTTTCATTCGTAATTTCACGTTTCAAAACGTTTTTAGATTTTAAATTCAGGATTTAAAATCAACATAACAAGTGTATGGTTTTGACGCTCCTACTCTCCTCATAAATCCAACAATCCACAAAAATTCCACATTCCAGAAGTAAAGGAAAAAAGAAAAACTTTAATTCTTCTTTGGATGGTAAAAAGAACAAACATCCAAAGTGACGCAAATAACTGACTTTTTAAAATAAAATACAAATTATTGAGAAGAACTGAAGAACGAAAACTGTTGGACTCCATTCCAAATTGAGCCTGACACGAGTCTGCTGCGTCACTATACCTGCACAAACGGAACAAACCTACAGCTCTACCTACTGGTGGTAAAAAATACTAACAAACTGAATGCAAACTGGTCATCTGTGGCATTTAGGCTCCTGCAACAAGTCTGATGACTCATAATTAGAGTATTAGAGTATTTGAGTATTAGAAATCCTTGAGACTTTGTACACAGTTTAGTGAAGCTTCGCCTGTTTTTAAGTTAGTTTTGTTTTTGTGTTTTCTTTTAGATGATCTTTATTATAACAAATAAAAACTGTGGGTTATTCTAAAGACATGGATATCGAGCATTGCCACATAGAACAGTTTTAAAGATAAATCTACAGAGACCATTGTAAAGTAAAAAATAAGGAGCAGAACCACCAAAGGTTAATGTACAGAAACAAAATGTATCAGTTTTAGTTTTGTGCATGAATGAGATTTCTGTGCCGATAACTTTATCTAAAAAAAATCTGTTTCTAATTCTGGTTCTGTCTTCCCACAATAAATGTCATTAAATTTCACTAAGTTTTTTTTAATGCATCTTTACTATGAGTGTTTGACTTTTTTTTTTTTGGTTGTTTGTTTGTAACATGAAACATCCTCCATCTACTTCCTGTGTCCACTCGGACGTCTACTTCCTGTGTCCACTCGGACGTCTACTTCCTGTGTCCACCCGGACGTCTACTTCCTGTGTCCACTCGGACGTCTACTTCCTGTGTTCACCCGGACGTCTACTTCCTGTGTCCACCCGGACGTCTACTTCCTGTGTCCACCCGGACATCTACTTCCTGTGTCCACCCGGACGTCTACTTCCTGTGTCCACTCAGACGTCTACTTCCTGTGTCCACTCGGACGTCTACTTCCTGTGTCTCTTCTGTCATGTTTCATGTTTGGAGTGAAAATGAAGTTTGATAAAAAAATGATAAAAAATTCTGAGACTCAAACTTTCCTCAGATGATGATGAATCTTCAGTCAAACCTGTCGCCCTAATCAGAGACTAAACTCATAAATCAAACGTGTTTTTTACCGTGTGCGACCCATCCGTGACCGCAGAGGTCACATGACCTGACCTGGACACTTCCCGGTGTGAAGGATGGACAGCTGCAGGCGAAGGCAGAGCAGCGAACCGTTGAGCAGAAGAGAGGCCAGCTCCGCCCACACTTCCACACAAGAGATGAAGATTAGCTGTCACTAATCTGTACATTTCAGATTATCAACCACATCTGAGCCTGATGCAGAAACACCGTCAGTACCTGCTCCACGCCCGCCGTCATCCTCATGTCCTGCAGACAGAAGGAGGTTCAATGTTTTCCATCTGCACAAACAATTCTTTGACTTTTTAGGATTCAATTTTCACATTTTAAGTAATTTTATTTTTTTTATCTTTATTTGATCAAAACCTGAACTATTAAGAAAAAAGTTACTTTAATTGAGAAGTCAAATGTTCATTTTTTCAATGATTTATTTAAATGTTACAGTAAATTAAAGCAGATGAACCTGAAGAAATGATCAATTCTGATTTAATACATTTATTTTATTTTCTGATCATTTCTGTTTTAAAAAACAGTTTTTATTCTTTTTTGGTCAAAAATATTTTATTCATCAGCAAAAAATAATCACAATTATAAATGTTATTTAGAATCAAAACATTAAAAACAGATACAAAACATTCACTTTATTGAACTCCTCACAATAGAATTAATTGATCTCTAAATCTATTTGTAAATGTAAATGTTCAGATAAACAAACAATGTGAACAAACACTCACCTGATAATCCTCCAAGAATCAAACTGATCGTTCCTCTTCTGTTTATCTCAATCTCTGTTTTTCATAAACTTTTCTTTTTCAGACGCTCTCGTCTTCCATCTTCATCATTTCTGCAGTGAATCCCTCCCTCCTCTTCTTCAACTCTGGACTCCAAAACTCCTCTTCCTCCCTTTTTAACTGAAAACATGAAAGATCTCTGCATCCTTTGGCTCCTCCCCCTTCCTGCCTGGAGGAGAAAGGATGGAACATCTTCTCTGATTGTATTCGTTTTAGGATTTTTTTTCCCCATTTTAATAATTTTTTTAATGAAAATTTATTTTACAGAATTTCAGGATCGTCTACTTAAAGTAAAAGCATAAAAGACAATTTCCTGTTTGTCACGTTCAGATTTTCAGAGTAAAAGTGCTTTGACTGAACACGAACTCTGCCTGAGCTTCTGTGAAGAAGATTTCAGAATAAATTGTCTTTCATAGATTCTGACTCTAAAATCTGATGTCAAATGTTACAGTAAACCAAAGTGGAGAACTGTGGAACTGTTCTATGATCTCCATGTGTTAAATCTGAATATATGAATGTAATATATCGTTAGAAAATCTAATGTATAAATTAAAAATACTTCAATCAATCAGGTGGATGCCTTCTATCACTTCCCTTCTGAACATGTGACGTTCCAGCCTGAACCTACAGCATTGGAACCTGCAGGTCTGCATCTTTCCATGCGTCCTCAGAGCATCATGCCGGGTTCTGTGTTCTGATGGATGCAGAACCTGCAGCTTCATGCAGACAAAAACCTGGATCTGATCTGAGCATTTGATGAGGAGAGTCTAAACCTCCTGAGCTGCACTTTTCCAGAAAGTGATCATGTGACCACAGCAGCCTGAACATTCATTCAAGAGAGTTTGGTGTGAAATGTCAAAGCGGTGTCAGTCCGGTGAGTCTCACCCCAGACTTTTTCTGTCTCATCTCTGTTTCATCCAGAGACTCATCCTTATGACCCAGGGTCAAAGAGATGCTGGAGCCTATCCCAGCTACTGTTGGGTGAAGGTGGGCTCCTCCCTGAACAGGTCACCTGCCTGTCATTAGGCCACACCCACACGTTCACACCTAGAGGTAATTTAGAATCATTGAACCTCTGAAGCTTGTTTCTGGACTGCAGGAAGAAACTCGTGGATACGTGGGGAGAACGTGCCAAAACCACATGGGAAGAACCCAGCTGGGATTTGAACCGGGACCTTCTAGAGCAAGGAGAACCACTACACCGCCGTGCAGACTGTGACTGAAAAGCATTAGGAGAAAGAGACTTAAAACAGCAGCGTGGAAACCGTCCGTCATTTCATGAGCCGTGACCTCTGGTGGAGGAGGAGGAGGAGGAGGTGGGTTCTGCTCCTTCTCTGGTTCTGAACTTTATTCTTTTGGGATTTTCTGTCTGGATTTTGTTCTAAGCAGAACATTTCTGTCTCAGAGTGTTGCTTTGCTTCATGAACATGGAAACAGCAGAGTCTGGTTCCTCTTTGAGGCTCTCTAACCGGCGGCAGACGCTCCTCACAGGTCGCTGAAGGTCCGAGTTCTTCTGTGGATTTGTTGTTGTTCATTTCTCCACTGCTGGAACTGTTCGGGTTTGCTCCTCGTCTGTGGTTCTGTGTGAGGATCCGGGTTCTCCAGGCTTTATTTTCCATCAGTCCCTGTCCTGCTTCCTCTCTGTTCTGCAGATGGAACCGGATCTTCTGTGGTTTTCTTCTGAAGAACGTTGTTCTTCTTTGGTTTCATCTTTGCTTCCCGCAGCCAGTTTTGCTCTCGAGGGTCCAAACGACCTGGAAAGCCTTTCCTGGCGGCGAGGTGTGGGCGCTCGCTTGGTGAAGGTGGGGCTGTTGGACAGGCTGCGGGTCCGCTGGGACCCGGTGGACCTCTTTCCTGTTTTGATGTGGTACTAATTAGAACAGAGACGGCGGTGTGCGATTGCGCCTGATGCTGACACACTTCCTGAGGAGAACCTCTCACAGGGGTGGTGCTGGAAGCACACAGCGGCTCCGCCTCCTCGCTGTCCTGATGTTTCTGTTCCTGAATTCTTGGCTCGTTCTCCAGGAAACGCTCCTAACCGGGTCGCTGTTTGGTGAGAGAACGGCGACTGAAACTCGAAGATCAGAAACATGGAAGCAGAAACAACCATAGGACTTCAAGAGGCGGAGCTTTTCAGATGGTGATCACACATCCTTCCTCTGCTCCAACGCCGTCTGATCCTCTGGGCTCCCCTCTTTCAGAGGTCAGAGGTCACTCAGACTGTGCATGTGCGTCCTGAATGAGGGGCTCTTCAGATGTGTTGAAGTGTCAGAAACAGACGATGTGGACGTCAAACATCGAATCTTCACATTTTCATCCAAACGCTTTCATGTGGTGTCTTAACAGTAAGGATTTAAACAAGACCTGAGTGTTCGGATCCACCTGAAAACAACCTGAAAACATGAGTCCATCTTTGCTTCATGTGGCTCAGACTCAGAGATGGTTCAAGACTCAAACTCCTGATGAACTGAATTACAGAAAAATGAGCATTTTGACCCAAAACGGCAAATAAAAGTTTGAATAGAACGTTGTCAGGTTGGAGCTCAAAGGTGTGAAATCCTCCTCAGAACCTGAGTCCATACATCCAGCCATTCAGGGAAAATTCCCAAATGGCTTCTTGAGTTTATCGTTACTGAAGTTTCACAAAGAAAAGCAGATTTTTCAGCAAAAGTGTCGGAAATATTTGTATTTGAAATTTTCTTTAAGACAGTTTATATCCTAAAGAAATTCTGGAGAAAGTTCATGAGTGTTTTCCAAACTCTGAAGTTAGAGGAAGAGGAGAAATTCAGACCACCATCATACATACATTCCAGAACCTGTGGAGGTAGTTTCATGATCTGGGATGACATAAAGGTCTTTTATGCTTTACTGTTTTTTATTTATCAATTTTTAATTGAATTCCAGCTGGAAACAAACCAAAATTATTAACTTCTGCTTCATGGTTAATTTTTCAATACTTGCCCAAACCTGTGAATTAAAGCGGACGCCATCCATGCGTCACTACCAAATCTGAGTCCCCAAAGTTAAGCTGGTTTGACTTTTCAACTTGTTTTTTTGTTCTCAAAAACAGTCGTAGAAACATTTGTAGCGACGCGGGAACACCAGAGTTTATGGAAGTCCATGTAAAGAGATGGACTTTCAGTAGTAGTTGTTGAACGTGCGTTTCCGAGACCGATGTGAACATTCTTAATAATCAATAATCCGTTGACCCTGCAGCTGGTGACTCAGCCCCTCCCACAGCGCTGCAAGCTGAGGATGAAGAATTCCCGTCTTGTTTTTCGTACATAGACTGTTGCAGTTTGATCAAAGGATCCCACAAACTGATCTGTTTCTCTGGTTGGTCTCCAGCTCCAGGCGTCCAATGACGAGCCTCAAATGAGCTTCAGTTTCCTGTGTTCATTCAGGCCTTTAGACTGCAAATGATGTCATGAACTGATGATTATTTTACAAGAACATCTTCCTGGAGCTGCTGGTTAGAATCCCTGCCAGGGCCTCATCTCCCCGTCTGTCACTTTTGTCGTTTGTCACCTCAAACGTCGGCTTGAGGAGGCGCCGGACGTGAATTTTACATGACGATAAAGACTCTGTGTTTGGTGGATGGCAGGCTTAACCAGACGCTTTAGGTCTCTTAATTTTCTGTGTCCTCTCTTCCATCCTCCCCCCCAGTCCCTCATCCGCCCCCTTTTTTTCTGTGTCACCGCTCCACCCCAGCCTCCTCCTTTGTAGTGAATCCAACTTGGCTTCGGTGCCGTCACTTCAGGGAAAAGCGTGTAAACGTGCGTTTTTAGCTGTTTGTTGTCACAGGTACAACTAGGACGGCAGGCATCCCAGAATATCCACAGGAGGAGTCTGCAATGGAAACAGGACGCCGGCACCTTCAACTCATTCTTTTTGTACTTCCAGTTTGTTCTTTTATTCATCAAGAAGACTTGAATCCTGAAAGTTTGTGTGACAGAAGAACAGGAAGTGAGAGTTTTTAATCCGGGGATTAGAGTCCATGCAGCTCGCTGCTGATGGCGCGCATGACGGGAAACATGGGATTAAGTAGCATCGTTATGACAGCGGCATAATGACCCTCTTCTGGCCGCTGTGGAGGAATTTATCTGCTGTGGAGAACAGAGAAGATTCCAAATGTTCTGGTTTGTGTTGGCTTTATGTTAGTCACGTCTTTGGCGACGTTCTGGTTCCTTCTGGGTCGTCTTCATCATCAGTCCAGGTTGGAGGGTTGATGCTCTCAGAGCTGCGTTTGTTTGCAGGACATTTGACCTCTGCTCCTGATTCACAGCGATTTGAAGAAAGAAACTCTCAGAAATGAATGTTCTTTCTATGTGTCATCAGAATCATGTTAACAACACGTCTTTCATCAGAGTGGCTCTTTATTATTTAAGGTTCTCAAACTTTAGAAAAATCTTCATATTTCTAAACAACTGGGAAAAAGACGGATGTTTAGGAGACTTCCAATGACACAAAAGTCAGGCGTGATGTGAAAGCGTTTCTGTCCTTTAGTGCTCCATGTAGAAGCGGTTCTCAGTTATCGTCCAGTTCTACCGGCTGACTCCCAGAGTACTGTGGTTAGAACATTTAAGGTGGAAGAATAACCGTCAGGAATCCTGTTCATGGAAACATCTGTTAAATATTCCAGATGGAACGACAGGAAAACTGCCAGCAGGCTCGACAGCGACGGCGTCGACGCCTGTCAGGTTAGCTTTAGAAGCAGCGTCTTCACACAGGAAGTTCTGCTGATGCAGCAGAGCGTTCCTGTTCCTGCAGCGGCGGGTCACTTTGAAATGCTGAGATGCTAACGTCAGCGTTCCCTTTGGGGCCCCGGGGCCTGAATCCTCCCTTTCTTCAGGGATTACCCAGAATTCTTTGCTCTGCTTCAGGCCTGTCACTCGCAGCCCAACTTGGAATCTGGTTTCAATGGGAGAAGCTGCAGGAATTACAGCTAATCTGTGGAAACAGAGCAGGACAACCGCCGACCGGAGCGCCGGACGCCTCCTGATGAAATAAAACTGTCACTCCTGCGTGCTGGGAAGGAAAAAGTTCGCCGTCTGACCGTCATGTGACGCTAAGCTACGACAGGAGGCATTCAGAGCAAAGGAAAGGAGGAGGAAGAAGCTTCAGGAACTTCCATACAAACATCTGAAGAGGTCATGTGACTGGCGCCCAGAGGAACGCGTCCAATAATCTGTTCCATTCATTTTAATCTGATGGGATTTGGGTTCTGAAGCAAATGTCACATGAAGAGCATGCTGGGAAAAAAAAGTTATTTCTGCCTTCCTGTGCAAAGTCCTTTTAATTCAAATCTGCAAAGAATTCTGGGAAATGCAGGCCCTCGTGAGGTCACTCCTTCTGACAGGAGTCAAATGTCAGCTGACCTTCACTCTCAGACGCGTTTTCGTTTGGTTTCAAACAAACTCAAAGAACATGTTTCTTCAAAGATCGATCTTTGGAGACAAGAAGACGTCTGAAAATCTCTCCTGAGACCTTCATCCTACAGAACTGTTTCTTAGCTGCTCGTCTTCATCACAAAAACAGTTTCTCTTCCCCTCAGGAACACCAGGAGAACCCCCGGAGACCTTTGTCAGCTGGTTGGACGCTGTACTGCAGGGACATCAGTGTGATCAGGAGAACAAAAGCAGATTCAGCCTCACATCCAGTTCTGAGAGGAGCAGAGAAAAGGAGGAGCAAAGAGAGGAGGAGGAGGAGGAGGAACGGGACAGGAGCCTGCAGGGAGCACCGCTCAGCTGAAGCCGAACATCTGAGGTCACATGTTTCTGTGTGACTGTCTGCAGCTCCTAGATGAGCGACACACACACACACACACACTCACACACACACACACACACACTCACACAGACTCACACACACACAGACTCACACAGACAGACTCACACACACAGACTCACACACACACAGACTCACACAGACAGACTCACACACACAGACTCACACACACAGACTCACACACTCCTGTCTGCCAGAGGCTGCAAACTCAGCTGACGCAGAGCTTCAGTCCAGGTTTCATGACTTTGTTCTGTTTCTTTTGTTTTCTTCAGACGTTCGGTACCTGAAAGACACTGAAAGTTCTGGTGGTTCTTCAGCAGAACACCAGCTGACCCGGTTAGTTCTCATCAGAAGGTCTCAGAGGAGCTCCAGCTCTGATCAGTGGACTTGTGTCAGCCCTTCAGGGTTTCAGTCTGGTACGGTTTGGTCCAGGTTGTCATGTCCAGCAGATCCCGGACTCTGAAATATGTAGCCACAAATGGGAGGGGCTTATTGACCAGAGATTGCTCCGCCCACGAGCTGCATGGTGGTGTAGGGGTCAGCCATTTGTCCAGGATGAACCCCACCTTCACCCAACACTTATTGGGATAGGCTCCAGCAACCCTCGTTCCTAGAATGGATGGGTGAAGGCTCCACCCACTGAAAATGATTGGGCTTGAGGACGCACTAAAATAAGTCCAGGTTAAAGGTCAAAAGCAAACCAGACGTCTATTGATTCAAAAAGTTTAGCTCTCATTCAATTCAAATTACTTTCAAACCTTTGGCCCCGCCCCCAACAAACACACAAGCCGTTGTCATTAATAACAAACCATAAACTTTTACAAGTTTGAATCCAGCCTGTAGATCCTTCGTTTTCAGTGGAGAATCCCTTTGTACCAGGTGCCTCAGCCGGAATTTCCTCCTTTTTCCGCCTTATAAGTAAATAAAAGTTTTCAGGCTGGGTTGGAGGTTTGGGGTTAGAATCCTAGTTTAGGTTCCACAGGCAAAATGGAGGCTTGTATAAAACCCTGTTTGTGTGCTGCTCAAAGGCACACAGACTGTTTACTGTCATCTTCTAGCCCATTAGTCATCTGTCAAAGGATCCTTCAAAGGATCTGTCCTTCAAAAGAAAAACGTTTGATGATTTTATTCAAGAGGTAAAGGAACTGTTAACATTTGACATTGATCCGTTTTTACATTTTTTTCCATTGAAACATAATAAAGTAAAAGTTTCTGCTGCATAAAAAATAAATAAAATACTTCTAAAATAAAGTAGTGTAGATGTTAAAAAAACGTTTTTCACATTGATTTCCTTCAGGAAGGACATTGTGGAGCAGCTGCAAACATCACCACGACGACAGACACCTGGACTTCATCCAGCTGCCACACACACCGTCACCATGACGACAGACACCTGGACTTCATCCAGCTGCCACACCGTCACCATGACGACAGACACCTGGACTTCATCCAGCTGCCACACCGTCACCATGACGACAGACACCTGGACTTCATCCAGCTGCCACACCGTCACCATGACGACAGACACCTGGACTTAATCCAGCTGCCACACCGTCACCATGACGACAGACACCTGGACTTCATCCAGCTGCCAAACACACCGTCACCATGACGACAGACACCTGGACTTCATCCAGCTGCCTTACCGTCACCATGACGACAGACAAACACCTGCATTTCATTCAGCTTTGATGGAAAACATCTGTTCAGCGTCGTCCAGTCTCTACTGTTCTTTACGTTTACTGTCCAGGATCTTTCATGTGTTTCCAGGACCTTTGTGTCGTCATGGAAACAGCTTGTCTCCTCCTTTTACGTGTCACCTGTCTTGTTTTTTTCTGTGGCATTTTTCTCTCCATCGATTTCATCAAGGTTGGTTTTAAAGAGAGACGAGGAGGGGGCGGAGCTTGTTTTAGATGAGTTTGGGAAATCTGTTGAAGGTTTTTCCACATCAAAGACGGTTGACGTTTCAGGAAAGTCCCCCACCTGAAACACAAAATCTGAATGCTTTTATTTTGGTAAAACTGAAAGGTTTACATGATGATGAGGAAACAAGTGTCTTACAGCGACGAAGGCCAGGTTGTCTCTAAGGCAGGCATCCTGCAGCTCGCCGCGCAGGGCGGTCACATGACTGCGGTGGGCAGAGACTTCCTGCTGCAGCCACTCGATCCTGGAGCTGCAGGTGAGACAGAGCTGGGAGACGGCGGACAGGAAGCTCTGCGGTCGGGAGGAGGAGCGATGGAGACAGTTAAGACACAAAAGAGGAGGAGCAAAACCAGGAAACAGTAGGAGCTCCGCCTAACATCACCTGGAACACGCTCCTCTCAGATGTTCCCATGATGCTCTCTGCTCCACCCAGCTCTGCTTGTTCTTTTTGTATCTTCAAGAGGCGGGGCTTAGCTGTAAGTGAGTGCTGTGATTGGATGAGACTCTCTCTGACCTAAGAACAGACAGCAGCGCGTTCAGACGTTTCCTTGAAAGAAAGTAACGCAATACTGTGTGCAGGTATCTGTGCATGTGTGTAAAAATGTGTGTCAGCATGTGTGTGTGGGCATGTGTATACACAGGTGTGCATGTTTGTGTGCACGTGTGAGTGCACGTGTGTGTCTGCAGATGTGTGTGTTCACCTGCTTGCAGTGCGTCTCTGCCTCCTTCATGCAGTGGATCAAACCGTCCTGTCGTCTGCAACACAAACAGCAGACGTCTGTCTGAGATTAAATCCAGATTACGGTGGTTTTATTGTTTTATTCTCAAAAGAGACTTCATGAAAAACTGTTCCTGGTTTTTTTGGGTCGAAGCAAACTCACCTTCTAGGTATAATATGTGATGTTTGTTTGGGTTATAAAAGACATTTTTATAAAAATAATAACTTTATTTCATCCAAAAAATACAGTTAACTTTTACTAGCGTTAAAACCAGATTTAATAATTATTTTAATAATCCTAATCTTTAATAATGGGAATATAACAACAGAAACTCATTTGGTTGCAATTTGCTCTGAACGAGTTAAAGAGTTTCTCATCCTCTGATTGGTGGACATTTCAGGTCATCTGATCAATAATCTGAGGTGTGGATTAAATCGTAGATTTTGGATCTGCGTTTGTCACAGGAACACATGGACCTTCATCCTCTCAGGTTACCTGCTGGCGTCTCTCAGCTCGTCTTCGGCGCGCCGCAAACGCTCCTCCAGCTGCCTCCTCTCCCTCTGAACCTCAGACAGATGATTACCCAGAATCCTCAGTGAGCGCTCCTTCCGACTCACCTCCCGCCGAGCCTCAGACAGCTCCTGGAGAAAGACGCTGGTTCAGAGGAGGCGAAGGGGCGGGTCCGAGTCCCGAAGACAGTGTCACGCCACGCGTACCTTTGTGCTTTGCTGCACAGCCCTCATCTGATTGGTCTGTTCCTGGATCAGAGTCTGAGCTTCATGTTCTCTGCTGAGAGCCTGACGGAGCTCCGCCCACACGCTGTGGAAGTGCTGCACCGACACCTGAGAGCTCACAAGGAACACACACATAGAACACACACGTAGAACACACACACAAAGAACACACACATGTAGAACACACACATAAAACACACACACGTTGCTGTTTTTAGTTTTGCTGATCTGTGTGTTTTTGTGTCTTGCGTGTGTTTTTGTGTCTGTTTGTGTTTTTGTGTCTGTGTGTGCTTTTGTGTCTTGTGTGTGTTTTTGTGTCTGTTTGTGTTTTTGTGTCTTGTGTGTGTTTTTGTGTCTTGTGTGTGTTTTTGTGTCTTGTGTGTGTTTTTGTGTCTTGTGTGTGTCTTTGTGTCTGTTTGTGTTTTTGTGTCTTGTGTGTGTCTTTGTGTCTGTCTGTGTTTTTGTATCTGTGTGTGTTTTTGTGTCTGTGTGTGTTTTTGTGTCTGTTTGTGTCTTTGTGTCTGTTTGTGTTTTTGTGTCTGTGTGTGTTTTTGTGTCTGTTTGTGTTTTTGTGTCTTGTGTGTGTTTTTGTGTCTTGTGTGTGTCTTTGTGTCTGTCTGTGTTTTTGTGTCTGTGTGTGTTTTTGTGTCTGTGTGTGTTTTTGTGTCTTGTGTGTGTTTTTGTGTCTTGTGTGTGTTTTTGTGTCTTGTTTGTGTCTTTGTGTCTGTGTGTGTTTTTGTGTCTGTGTGTGTTTTTGTGTCTTGTGTGTGTTTTTGTGTCTTGTGTGTGTTTTTGTGTCTTGTTTGTGTCTTTGTGTCTGTGTTTTTGTGTCTGTTTGTGTTTTTGTGTCTGTGTTTTTGTGTCTGTGTGTTTTTGTGTATGTTTGTGTTTTTGTGTCTATGTTTTTGTGTCTGTTTGTGTTTTTGTGTCTATGTTTTTGTGTCTCTTTGTGTTTTTGTGTCTGTGTTTTTGTGTCTGTGTGTTTTTGTGTATGTTTGTGTTTTTTGTTTTCTTGTGTGTGTTTTTGTGTCTCTTTGTGTTTTTGTGTTTGTGTTTTTGTGTCTGTTTGTGTTTTTGTGTCTGTTTGTGTTTTTGTGTCTATGTTTTTGTGTCTCTTTGTGTTTTTGTGTCTGTGTTTTTGTGTATGTTTGTGTTTTTTGTATCTTGTGTGTGTTTTTGTGTCTGTGTTTGTTTTTGTGTCTGTGTTTGTTTTTGTGTCTGTGTGTGTTTTTGTGTCTGTGTTTGTTTTTGTGTCTGTGTGTGTTTTTGTATCTTGTTTGTGTTTTTGTGTATGTTTGTGTTTTTTGTATCTTGTGTGTGTTTTTGTGTCTGTGTTTGTTTTTGTGTCTGTTTGTGTTTTTGTGTCTGTGTTTTTGTGTCTGTGTGTTTTTGTGTATGTTTGTGTTTTTTGTATCTTGTGTGTGTTTTTGTGTCTGTGTTTGTTTTTGTGTGTGTGTGTTTTTGTGTCTGTTTGTGGTTTTGTGTGTCTTCACCGTTTTGCTCGCCGCCTCCGCCTCTCGCCGCAGTCCTCTCTTTAGATTGGACACTTCCACCCGCAGGCTCCGCCTCTCCACCTCAGCCGAGTGCAGCCGTTGGCTGAAGAGCAGGAAGTGCTGCTGCAGGGTCGACACCAGCGCCTGGTGGGGGCGGGGTTTAAACACAAACAGGTGGGTAAAGTGAACGTTCCTCCTCCCCCTTCATGCTCAGGTACCTTCAGGTCCGGCTGCGTCGGCGTCGGCCGCCTCAGACGGTCGCTCAAAGAGTTCTGGTCTGATTCAACCAAAGACAGACCGGAAGAAGCTGATTGGCTGAAGAGATGATCCAGGAGGCGGGACAAACTCGACCGAGCAGCGAGGATTACGATTGGAGGGGAGGAGCCTTTGGGGTCAGACACAGAAACTTGTTTTAAATTTCTTTTATGAAGGATGGTGATCTGCTGGTCTCCACGCAGCGTGTGGTTACCGGAGTGCATCAGCGCCTCCTGCAGGTCAGACATGGACGACAAAACGGCGGATGAAAGCCGTTCGGATTGAAGCCAGCGAGCGCAAACACCGTCTTTGTCTGCAACACAGGAAAAACATGGCGTCTTCTAACACAACAGAACGAAGGGACGGAAGTTCCAGCTGTGACCTGAAGGGGGCAGCGTCATCCATTGTTCCCCATCACTCACCTGTTTGTGGGGAATCTTGACCCTTGGTGGTTGCCGTAGATGAGTCAGCACACACACAGACTGTAGCTCCGCCTCTCTCCAACCGAAACAGCACCTGTGTTCTTCTGGCCAGCAGGCTCCACCTCCTCGCCGCCATCACGAGAAATCCACTCCTCCTCCACCGCCTCAAAGCTCTCCCTGCTCCGCCCTCTGGCTCCTCCTTTTCTCCTCCCAGAGCTTCAGCCAGCCTCCTCACCTCCTCCTCCAGCTCCTCCTTCTCCATCAGCCGCCTGCAGAGGAGTCTCTTCTGCTCGCTCAGCACGCTCAGCCGGCGGTGGGCGTGTTTCAGCGCCCCGGAGAGCAGGGTGCACGCCATGAGGGAGGAGGAGGACTCCTTCTGGCCTCTAGAGAGGAGGCTCTGGAGCTGGGAGAGGTCAGAGGTCAGCGAGGAGCTGCGCTGCTCCAGTGAGGAGGCGTGGTCCCGCAGAGCCTCGCACTGAGAGCGACACAGCTGGACAAAAACAAACATTAGAAACGAACAAGCAGCAGACGACAAACACATGAACACAACATGAAACAGCTGAAGACAAACACAAAACAAAGAACTTTTCCTCCTTTGAGGAAACGGAATGTCTGACTGAAGCCACGCCCCCTGAAAACCTGCAGCTCTCACTGCCTCAGGTGTGTGTGTGTGTGTGTGTGTGGGTGTGTGCGTGCGCGTGTGTTACCTGCAGCTGTCTCTGTGTGTGTGTGTGGCGTCTCCTCCAGGCCTCCTCTCTCCTCCTCAGCCTGTCCTCCAGTTGAGTCAGCGTGGACTCCTGGCTGCGCTGCAGAGCGCGCAGACGCAGGCTCCTCTGCTCACACAGACCCTGCAGCTCCGCCGTCTGCAGGTTCACACAACCATCAGATTTTCAGCATTTTTACAGGAAAACATCAACGTTTTTCTGGAATTTTGGATTTCCGGGATCTCCGGGATCTCCATTTGCTGACGTGAACCAAACAGCTGAAACCGGGTCACTCTGGTTCATGAGATTCTCCTCCTCACACCTGACTGTTGGCCTTCTGCAGGTCAGAGGTCAGCTGCTCCACCTGCTCACTGATGACATCACAAAGCTCCTCCCAGGTGAATTCTCCCAGAATGCTCTGGGGCTGGTGAAGCAGGACGCAGCCTGCCAGCAGACGCTGGTACAGCTGGTGCAGGAAGGACAGCCGGTCCTGAAATGAACAGAGACTCTTTCAGGAACTCGGAGCAGGACTCAGAGAAGCCCAGAGAAGGTCGGATCTTCACCGCTGACTCCTGCTGGTGGCTCTCAACAATCTTCTGCATCTCTGCTCGCCTGTCCTCCTCTTCCTTCTGCAGCTCCTCCTGCAGGCCCTGCAGCTGCATCGACCAATCAGAGCTCTGCTGGCGCAAACGTGTCACTTCCTCCTGCAGCTGCGCACACAGCTGCTGATACTCCTGCAGAACCAGGGAACCGGATTATTCCTAACCTGAAGATTCAACATTTTCACAGTAAAAACTGAACTCATTGAAGGAAGCAGAAATATTTCAGCTGCAGACACTGATATCTGCTGATGGAGTTTCTCAGGTCAAGAGTTTGTTTAACCAACTATTTTAAAGAGGCTTTTATTGTGAAATTCTGACTTTCAGATGCAGATTCCCGTCTGTGCATCAGAACTCTGACAAAGCAGAGCTTCTCTTACATGGAGCTGCTTCTTCTGGTTGGAGGTCAGCAGCTGCAGATCCTGCTTCTCCTGCTGGAGGCGCTCCGAAACCTGCCGATGATCCTGGACCTGCAGCAGACGAAGCATCAGGATCATCTGAGGAAATCCCAGAGACACACCGGAGCTGCAGGATGTACCTGCTTGTGGGCCTCCTCCATGCTGTACTGGAAGGTGCAGAGACTGCTCTCCAGCAGCTGCAGGAGCTCAGCAGGACTCTGTTTCCCATCATCCTCTACGGGTTGTGATGCGGGTTGTGATGCGGGTTGTGATGCGGGTTGTGATGCGGGTTGTGATGCGGGCTCTGCTGCGCTCCTGTGGTGGTGCAGGACGTCTGTGATCTGCTTGGTGAGCTTGGTGAAGGCCTCCTCTGCATCAGCCTGACGCTGAACCGCCTGGACTCAGAAGAAGGAGAACTTTAGGAGCAGAACCTCCAGAGAAAGTTCTGATGTTTCTGAAGGAAACACTGCAGAAGTTTAAATCTCCAGACAGGTGTAGGTCACAGCTTTAGGATGCAGTCAGATCTCAAAGTGAAGACCTGGAGAATCCTCTGCAGCTCAGCAGGAGCAGATCAGGAGGTGCTGCGCTCTGCTCCCTCTGACAGCAGCTTGGATGTTCAGACTAAAAGCCACTATGAGGGTGGAGCAGGTTCAGCCTGAATCTGGAAGGAGGGTTACCTGCTCCAGCAGAGCCTCTGCGTTGGCGAGTTTCCTTTTTTCTGCCTCCAGCTCACTCCTGGTGGCCTTCTCCGTCTCCATGGCAACATTCAGAGCAGCCGTGCTGCGCTGGCATTGGTCCTGTAACCTGGAGACAGCAGACTCGTCATGAGACGCTCTGTTCCTGCTGGGGTTCGAACGCTGCCGCGCTCACCGCTGCAGAGCGCGCTCAGTGCTGCTGCTCCTCTCTGTCTGCAGGCTGCAGGCTCGCTCCGCCTCGGCGAGCTGAGCGCTCAGCAGCTCCACGCTGCGCTGCGCCTCCTGCAGGCCGGACCGCTCCGCCACCAGCGCCGCCTCCAGCTCCCGCAGTCGCAGCTGTGACAGGACAGCAGAGGCTGAGCTGCAACTCTTTGGGACAGACGTTGGGGTTCGTGTGTGATGCTCCTCACCTGGATGACCTCACAGTTGAACTTGGACTCCAGGTGAGCCGCTCGCTCCGCCTCCAGCCCGGACTCCAGAGACTTCACCCTCTGGTCAGACACCTGCAGACACACACGGTGAACCACCTCCACCTCCACCAATGTCAGTCCTGCTGCAGCCTCCTGCACCTCCTTCTCCCACTGGATCCTCTCCTCTCTCCCCATCAGGAACTTCAGCTCCTCGGCTTGTCGTTCATTCACCTCCACCTCCCTCTGCCTCTGTCTCTCCACCTCCGTTATCCTCCTCTCAGACTCCTGCAGCGCCTCCTTCTGGTCCTGAGGACAGAAGATTATCTAAACCAACTCCGAAAGCAGCTGTGAACCTCTTGATGTGAGGAAGTTTATGCTTCAAGGATGAAGAAACCTTTCTCCAGAAGGACGTCTCTGTGACGGTTCTCCCCCATCTAGGTAGAACATAAATAACAGGAACTGGTCTAATTACAGAAGACGTTCCACCTCTTCTCTGCGGTGGAACCAACCAGTTTTTGACCTTCTACTGAGCTGGATCATCATAGGAGAGTCAGGAGAGTAAATGGGAGCTGAGAAACCCTCATGACGGTTGTGAGTGCGGTTCAGAGGAAGCTGCGACTCACCTGCAGCAGGCAGTGCAGCCTCTGGCTCTCAGAGCCCAGGCTTTGGACCAAGCGGTCGCGCTCCTCCAGCTCCAGCTGCAAAGCATGCTGGTCCTCGTCCCTGGCGCGTCGGGTGATGTGCAGAGCCTTCTGCAGCTCCTCGACGGTCTGCTGCAGCCGCTCTGCTCGCTCTGACACGGAAAACACAGAGAATGAAGGAATGGAAGCTGAAGTCAGAGACCCTGTTTGGTTTTCTGTTTGCACGCCTCACGCCAGCGGGGACCCACAAACCCCGGCTGTGACCACGGTTCTAAGTACCTGCGAGCTCCTCTCGATCTCTGCTCAGCTCCGTCGCCCGCTCAACCTCGCTACGGCTCACAGTCAGCTGGTACTGAAGCTCCGCCCTCTGGGCCTCGCCTCGCTCCAGCGAGGAGCGGAGGCGAGCCAGCTCCGCCTGGAGGCTGCACACCTGAGCGAGCACACAGACGAACGCTGAAGCATCCACAGGAGGGCGCTGCAGCCGCCACGGTCTCCTCTCACCTGCTGGTTGTGGCTGGCTGTCACTGTCACTTTCTCCTTCTCCAGATGGTTGATCCTCCACCTCAGCCTCCTCACCTCCTCGCTCCCGTCCCCCCCCTCTGAAGTGGGCCTCCTCCCTCCCCTCTGCCTAGCCCCGCCTCCTCGCTCCTCATCCTTGTGTCTTCTCTCTTTTCTGCCCCGCTCTGCAGTCTGCTCTTCTTTCTGGGGCATCTAGAAACCAGAACAAAGAAGAAAAAGGAGATGGGAGGATTCATGGTGAAAAATAAAAAGATGGACTGAAACCGACAAATAGTCTGTTAGGAGCATCTTTTATTTCCGTTTTTATGTTATTATATTATCTATTTCATTTCCAGACGCCTCCTCTCAGACTGGTTCCCCTCCAGACTCACCTCCGGGTTAAAGCCTCCCTCTTCGGTCAGGTGAGGTTCCACAGTTTCGCGGCTCTGATCGGCGGGTTTACGGCAGCTGAGCGCCTCGTGCCGCGGCGTGCGGATGCTGCTGTTGCCAGGACAACGACGCTTAGCTCCGCCAAAACAAAGGCTGTTTATTTCTTCAGCTAAATCAGAGTCACCGACAAACCAAAGCGCTGAAACATCAGTGACTCAATGTGTTTAAAAAATAAAAGCAGCTCTGTTTACTTCCGGGTTTGTCCTAAAACTGAATTTAAACAAAGTTTTTAAAGTTCGCTGCACTTTGAGAGCTGTAAAAAGGTTACTACTCAGCCAAGTTACAAATAAAATACATCTTACGTTCACATATAATAAATTAATAAGCATATTATGTGTTCAAGCACGATCAGTTGATAAGGCGAAGCGAAATCTATTGAAAGAACTCGAACAAAGCAGACAAAAACAACAAAATGAAGACGCTTTTCACTGGGTTTTCTTCCCTAATAGTGTTTTTAATAAACTTTTTTATTGAATAAACGCCTTAATGAGTCTGAAAATGTTTTATTATATCATAACATCTACTAAAAACAAGAAACATGTTTTTAAAGATGTTAAAAACAACTCACGGGAGAAACTCTCTGGAGATCGTTTGAAACTGACGCCATTTTGGCAGCGGTGCATCATTTCCGGTCGAGCTGGGATTGGCTGGAACCGGCCAATCACAGCCGAGAGGGGGGTCAAGGGGGAAAGCAAGAGAAACAAAATAAAAACGGCAGTATATTCTTTATAGGGTTTACATTCTCAAAAAAAAAGAAAAAAATATATATTCTTGGAAAAAAGTTTGATAACAAACTAAACTAGAAATCACACATTATTTCTAAAATTAAATGTAAAGATAAAAGTAAACAATAAATTACACCAAATGAATGAAGCATTAAAGTTAAAAGTCTTCTTTTATCATGGTGTAAAAATGTTTTCTCTGATTTTTTAACTGAGCTGCAGTTACAGGTTAGCCTAATCATTTTAATTAATCAAATAGCAGAAATTAAAAGTGAAAAAATACAAATTGCTTCTTTGTGAAATTAAATTTAAACATAGGTTCCTGTTCTAATTGAGCACTTTAAAAAATGTTTACATTTCATTAAAACACTTCCGCGTCTGATTTATGGACCATATTTGATTTATTTTAAAAATTTGTAATTGCATGTTTAAAAGGGCGAGGCTTAGCAACAATGCATTTCTGTGCAATAAATCTATGGAACAAATTAAGCAAGGAAATGTACAAAAAAATTAAATTTCCAATTACTGAAAAAAGAAAAAATAACTGATCCCACTGGAAAACTGTGTGTGAAATGAGAAATTATTTGCATAATAAATAAATCATGACAAGAATAATTTTGTATGTTGTTGTAAACTTCCTTTCTACTGTTTTTTATTATTGAAACACATTTTTCATCTTTTGATACAGAATGATTTATATTGTTTTGTATTTTATCTTCTGAATCAAAAGAGTAGTCCCAGATTTTATTTGTAAATTGTGTTGCTTTTTTGATATGCTTTTTTAACTTATTTATTTATTTAGTCAGTCAGTTAGATGTGTTTTAAATACAAATAAAATGTGGGTACTTTTCTTTTTCATTTTATTTTTTTTAACACGTTTTTCTAATGTGAAATTCGTTTTCTGACTGTGATTCTGCTGTGCGTGTTTTGTCCTGCAGAGGGCAGCAGAGACAGCACCCACTGCTCCGCTGCCGTAATTCAGTACAGAAGAAAAACATTTACAAACAAGTATGGCGGCGCCCTTAGAGCACGCTGCGTCCGGGTTAGAGCAGACTGATCCTCCAGATCAAAGTCCAGAAACAAACTCCGAACTGGACCCGTCCCAAGCAGAACCAACAGATTCAGATACGGATGAGCCGACCGGACCGAAGATCCGGGAAACCCCGGAGGACATCCGGCTGGAGGCGATCGCCAACACGGTGGCGCTGCATCCGAGCAGGGACGTGCTGGTGTGCGGGGACGTGGATGGGGACGTGTACGCCTTCTCCTACTCGTGCACGGAGGGAGAGACCAAGGAGCTGTGGTCCTCCGGACACCACCTGAAGTCCTGCCGCCAGGTGCGCTTCTCGGCGGACGGGCTGAAGCTGTACAGCGTGTCCCGGGACAAGGCGGTCCACCAGCTGGACGTGGAGCGGGGCCAGCTGGTGTCGCGGATCCGCGGCGCGCACGCCACTGCGATCAACAGCCTTCTGCTGGTGGACGAGAACATCCTGGCGACTGGAGATGACGGAGGAACCCTGAAGGTCAGGAGCTCCAAGATCCACTCTGAGGTTCTTCTGGTCCAAACAGAAGAAAACACGTTTTACTGCTTTCCGCCTGTCTTCACCTCCTTCCTGTTATCCTCCTCATCTCCTTCCTCCCTGGTCCCCTGCATCCCTCTATCATCAGCTGGTTTTAAAGCCTCATTGTCCTCCTTGAACTTCAAGCTTTCCTCTCCAGAAATCTGCTCTGTTCTCCTCCTGATCAGACTCCGCCCGCGGTGCAGAGTAACCACTGTGGTTGTCATGGAAACCAGACTCATTGTTGGCTTGTTTTGTTGTGGGCAGGTGTGGGACATGAGGAAGGGAGAGGCCTTCATGGACCTGAAGCACCACGAGGATTACATCAGTGACATCGCTGTGGACCAGGCCAAGAGGATCCTTCTCACAGCCAGGTGATCGGAGCAGCAGACGCTGCTGACCGGGTCACATGACCCGCTTTGACTGAGCCTGACTCAGTTCCAATCATTGACTGTATAAGAGAACTGGACTGAATGACTCCCCTGGCGTTCCAAACAGGAAGTACATGCTGCTCCAACTTGGCTCCTCCAAGAAGCCAAATTCCCATAGACTTCTATAGAGAATTGAACAGCTGTTTGTCATTCTATTGGTCAGAATAACCATTCTTGCTATTATGGCTGTTTTTTAAATAACTTGATCATCCTAATTTTTTTCACGATATTTTTTCTGTAGTTCAAGTTATTCACATTATAAACTGATCAACCAAATGTCTCAATAAAAGTAGGTGGTCTTTCATAAATCAGAATAGAACTGACAGGAAAAGCCTGGTGCAGCATTCACCAGATTTCCTCCGCTATGACATTCCGCACCAAGACTCTTCCAACTACATGCGCTAGTATTGGGTAGCAACAGTCCAGTATGAACACCGAATGGCGAAAGCACGTTCAAGAATGCACGTTCTTAGCATCACATGCCCGGCGTGAACGTAGCACAGATTTGTACTTTTTTGTGTTTGTTTCATTGTATTTTTTGCCAAACCAAGCGGGTTATCAGAGGAAACAGCCGGCGGTTTGAATCACAGCTGAATGCGGCAGATCAGTCGATTTGTCTAGAAGGTCTTTCTAGATTAGAAAAGGGAACATGGAACTCTTGCATCTCAACTCAAACCAATGTCTTCACAGCGGGGATGGAACCATGGGCGTCTTCAACATCAAGAGACGGCGGTTCGAGCTGCTCTCTGAATTCCAGAGTGGTGACCTGACCTCGGTGGCGCTGATGAAGCGGGGCAAGAAGGTGGTGTGCGGTTCCAGTGAGGGAACCGTGTACATTTTCAACTGGAACGGCTTTGGGGCCACCAGCGACCGCTTCGCTGTCAAGGCCGAGTCGGTGGACTGCATCGTCCCCATCACGGACAGCATCATGTGCACCGCCTCCATGGACGGGTACATCCGGTGAGTCATGCTGCTCTGCTCTGACTGGATCCACGTTACTGCTGTCTATGGGGTTTGTCAGAACACTCTCCTTTGGGGTTGTAAGATCCACGGCTGAAGTCAAACTTTCCTTTCATGTCTCTGTCTCCGTCTCCCACCAGAGCCGTCAACCTCCTTCCGAACCGGGTCATTGGCTGCATCGGGCAGCATGTTGGTGAACCTATTGAGGAGATCAGCAAGTCATGGGATTCCCGTTTCCTGGTCAGCTGCGCTCACGACCAGCTTATCAAGTTCTGGGAGATTTCCAATCTGCCCAAAACTACAGTCAGCGACTACCGCAAGAGAAAGAAGAAAGACGGACGCATGAAGTCTCTCACCAAAAAGGCCTTTGGAGACAACGACTTCTTCTCAGGACTGGTAGAAGAAACAGAGAAGAAGGAGGAAGAGGAGGAGGAGGAAGATAGTGACAGTGGTAGTGACTGAGACATTGGTATTGAAGTTGTGTTAAGAAGAGGCTTCAAGTCGGTCTGAAAACTGGTGTCCAGAGTGATGGACGGTGTCAGATATCGACTAATATCAACCCTGGTGTCGTTACAGCGGGACTTTGAAAATGGACAACTGGATTCTGTTCGGTTTATGCTCACGTTCTTTCAGTCGTTTTGGTTTTTGTCCTGTTTTCTGGAAAGAGTTGTTTTTATAGAGGTCGACATTTCTGCATAGATAATAAAAGTTCAGTTCACCTTTCGGCACGTCCCTTCAGGGGTCACCACAGCCAATCAGCTTTCACTGATTCACACATTTGGTTCGTCCCTTCCTGACACAACCCTGTATTTTATCCAGGCTGGGGATCGACACAGAGAGACCCAGACTGGAGCCTTCTGCATACTGTAGATAGACAGTAGCTAGAAGGGTTCTGCCTAAGGGCCCATACCCTAAGGACCAAACGAATCCAGGTTGCCCATGTGTCAGCTTAACCAACTGAGCCGCCCAGTTACTAGTAACAATGAAAATACAAAATAAGAAATACTTTGGTATTTGGTGTCAGGTTAACAGAAAATGGGGCACTGGATTTTGTTTTATATAGAATGAAATGTTAAAATATCAAATTCTACATTAAAATGTGTTTCATATCCTGCTTTTCTTAATCCTTTCAGAGTAAACTATATCCATATATATGATCATATACTGCCTTTAGTACATGAAAGAACAAATTATTTATGAAATATGAGTTGTTTTCGTCCATCTCTGAGGCCCCGCCTTTTGCTCCTTGTGGGTGCCGCCCATTTTCATGACATCATCATAGAGCCGGCCTCGGCAGTGTGTCTGCGTTTCGTCCACAAAAACAACATCCAAACTTTTGCAAAGATGGATGTGTGTTTTGTGAATATAAAAATAAAGCATTTTGCCCATCACTGCTAGCTCCATGGAGAAAGTGGGTGTGTTTTATCCTGGGGGTGGAGCTGGCAGTGCAGGCTCTTCCTGGAGGGGACTGTTCTCACTTTGTGACATCAACCTGTAATATTCCGATCAAAACACTATTAATCGAAGGAATACACCTAAAAGCTCAAAAAGTTGATTTTGCATAGAAACTAGAAAGGAATTGTACACTTTAGAAAAGGAAAATCCTTCAAAGGGTGAAGTATCACCGTTTATTTGTTCTGTCTCATTCATTATATCTCTTGTAATAAAATGTTTTAAATATCCTTTCAGTTTAGTTCGTGTGTTCAATGTCTATAGTTTAAAATCTGCTTACATGTTTTTTTTGTTGTCTTGTTTACAAGACATCAAAGACTGAACAGTTCTGAGCTTGAAGCTTTAATAACAAAATCAGAAGTGATGTGTTCTGTCCTGCTGGATTACAGTAACTCACTTTATTTTGGAGCTAACCAGTTGTCCCTCTCGCGTCTCCAGCTGGTTCTGTTTGGACCTGTCTGCGATTCTTCGGCTCTTGAATCTGAATGGTCTTGTATTGCTCAGCCTCTCTGCCACAAATGGTTCCTTCTTTCAGCTGATCGTCTTCTTTTGGAGGTCTGAGGTCAAAGAAGAGGGGAACCAGCTTTTCTATCTGCACTTAAGCTGTGGGACACGTTACAAATGAGCGTTCTGCACACATCCTCACTATCCTTAAAAAAAAAAAAACTCTTGTTTTGTTTATTGTCTATTTGTTTTGAATTTCTTCCTTTTTTTTTTTGTTTTAACTTAGTTTTTAGAACAATTCAAAAATCACAACAAAAATCTAGCGTAATAAAAGCACAGTGTAAGAGCAGAATTCACCTTTAAGATGTGTTTAGGACAGGATAATTCACAACTACTGTTGAAAATAAAAAGTAAAATCTATTTTAAAAATTAACATTAAAAATAACACAAAGACAAAAAACATACAAACAAAAAGAAAAAAAAACTGATCATTGATTTATATGAGTAATTTTAAAGATTTGCAGATGTTAATCTTTTTTTTTTTTTTGAGTATTTTCAAAAAGAGATTGTTTTAAGTATTACTGAAGTTCCATCTTCAGGAAGAAAAGAAGGCTTTCTGATTGGCAGATGATTCGACCACTAGTAAACCCAACAAAGCTTTAAGTTTTTTACTCGTCCAACCTGATGGAGGTGTTTAAAAGGTCACTGTAGTGGGCGGGGCAAAGTTCAGTCAAAACGCCCAATCCAATGGGTGACGTCAGAGCTGCTGTTTTAAGTTATAGATCAACATTTATATTTTACATGACAATATTAACCCTAATATTGCCGATTAAATGGGCAAATAACTTACTCATGAAGTTTTTTTTTTTTTATCAAATGGTCTATCTGAATCTGTGTAACCCCCATCTGGTTGGTACAATCCAGGTCTAAGCGGGAAAACGTAAACGTGACGTCATCGTGGAGCAGTGGTTAAACATGGCGACTAGCAGGCGGGAGTAGCTCTTTAAATGAAAGACTTTTCTCGATCTTCTTCAACAATAGAGGTCCGACTTTCTCTCCACAGGTACGTACGCGTTCAGAGCGCGGGAGGCAGGCCGCACACGAAGCTCACGTCTGCGGCCTCCCAGCCCGGCTTCGGCCCGGTTAGCCTCGGAGCTAGCATGCTTGTATTTGTAAACAATGAGCTTTTGGATCCGAAACCGCTGAATTGATGTGAAACATGTCAACTGACGAGAATCCAGCCGGTTTCACTCCAAGAAATCTGTCTGAGAACGTCCTGAAGTACTAACACATGAAAGTCACAAGATAGAAACTCATGGATCCGGCTTAAACAAAACAGCAAATTACTGTGCTAACTCTTGTAATAACGAACGTTTGTAATTCAGTACTTAGATTTTCTTCTTTCAGATCAGCTTTCTTTGAAGAGTTGATTTTAGTCAGAAACAAACTAACCAAATGATTACTTTTGTGTCAAATAAATGTTTTATTTTGCCACAATTTACAGATGGCAGAAAAAAGTAATAATTGTTTGCAATTCACATAGGGAAACAATAAAATTATACAAAGTTCAGCAGCACCTTTGAAAGGTTTCTTTCAGTTCAATCTCCATATCTCATCTGGTTTGTTGTGTTTGTTCATTCCTGATTTCAAATTTCAACAGGTTTTTTTGTGTTGTTGAGAATAAATGTTAAAACAATTGTGTAAAAGTTTTGTTTGCTTATGTGAAACAGTGAAATTATTTAAATATTTTACCAGGGATAATTAATGCTGAATTATAATAAATAAGAATTAAATGTCTAACAATTCTCAGTACTGTTTACTTTAAAGTCCCATTAATTTGTTGTAATTTGTGTTTTTTTTTACATGTTCTTTTTTTAATAGAGGACATTTATAAAAGACAGTTAAAATTTACATTATACATTTACATTATAGCGTTTTTTTAAATGTTTTTTTTTATTCAAACCATTGTGGACCAGGAGGAGACAAATATATGAAGCTTTCAAAAAATATATTGTATCTGTGATGTAGAAACTCTGACGGGCGGGGCCACATACTCCTTGCTTTGATCCATGGATCAAAACTGGACAGCTGAATTGCTCTGATATTGCTCACCATTTTGGGTTGGGTTGCGAGGGGCTGTAAGCTGGCAGGAGAGAGTGTAAACAGAGAACTCTCAGTTATGGCTGGCAGGGGTGCTGCCTGCAAACATTCCTGCCCCACAATTCAGAGGTGAATTTCTAATTGACTCCTTACACTCTGCGTAAACTATTTCCTAAAAAAAACATTCCAGTTTTAACATGTTGCCTAAAAATAAACCAAAAAAATTACATCGATTAAAAAAAATACAGCGGATCAAAAAATGATCAATGTGGGACTTTAAACTAAATGTGTCTGTGTTTTGTTTTCCTGTCAGGTAATTACAAAAACCAGGCATTTCTTGTGTGAACCTGAGGAAGAAGAACTGTTTTTGTTTTTGTTTATAGGTTCCATTTTTGAAGGAACAGGATGCCCGGGAAAAACGGTGACCAGTTCAAAGTCGGAGACCTGGTGTTCGCCAAGATGAAGGGCTTTCCGCATTGGCCTGCCAGGGTATCAACATACTTACATAGAGGACACATTCCTGCTGCAGGCTGTTCCGGTAACCCTCCTGTGCGTTTGCAGGTCTGTAAGGTGGAGGGCGGCTATAAGAAGAGAATACCAGTGTATTTCTTTGGGACCCATCAGATGTACGTACAGCTGCGTTTCTGTGTGACACCATAACATCACAAACAGCATTTTTATTTATAGATATTTTTTTTTGGATAATAAAAAAATAATTTTTAGACATAACAAATGGTCTCATCGTAGGTGTGTGTTCTTTAAAATACGTTTGCTAGCTTAAAGCTCTTCATACATTACTAGTTGTTATAGTGGCTAACCTATAAATTTGATCAAGTTATCGGGTGTTCATCGTATTGATTGGATGTAGCTCATTGGTTTGTTGTCAAATCTTAGACTTGAGTCAATGAGTAACTTATACATCCAACTCCACTTTACTCTGAACTATACTAAGTTGTTTTGGATGAAAGTTTGTAAGATGTAATGTGTATTTGCGGTGAACAATATTTCACATATATATCAAATATATCCTTAATACCAAATACATGATTAAGTTCCTAATTTAGACAATAAGATTTTTACAGTGGACTTAATGCTCAGCAAGCAACATTGTATGAACACTTTTTTTTTACCCTTTTTAAGTCTACAGCTGATTATTTGCATTTTGTTTTAGAAATATACACACTTTTGGTTACAAATATTGATATTTGTAGACAGCTTCTAAAACATAAGTTTTCCTGTGATTGCTCTCACTCCAGAGGAAGCATCCCACCAGAGAACATTGTTCCTTATTTAGGCAATAAGACGAAGTATGGCAGTGGTGTTCGCATCCGAGGCTTCATGGAGGGCATGTGGGAGATCCAGAACACACCTGGAATCGGAACTAAGCTCAAAGTTTGTTCTTCCTCAGTTTGATCTCATTAAAACAATACAATCTGTACTTACAACAACCAGCAGGATGATACATGCACATTCTCTGAGCTTGTTATGAAATGTCTTATTAATAGCTAAAAGCTTGTTAAGGTGTTGACATGTGTTAAGTCACATGTTCTATTGTCCTTCCAGGTTCCAGGAAGAAACAACAATGCAAATCCCACCAAACCATCTGCAGCTGCGAAAGCTGCACATCCCAAAAAATCTGTAACATCCAAGGCAGCCATGACAAAAACAAATGCTGCTGCTAAAGCTGCACCTGCAAGAACATCTGCTGCTGCTAGGGCTGCATCTGTAAAATCTTCTGCAGCTGCTAAAACCGCATTAGCCAAAACATCTGTAACATCTAAGTCTGCACCTGCAGAAACATCTGCTCCGTCTGAGGCTACATCTGCAGAAACATGTGTAGCACCTGAGGCTGCACCTGCAGAAACATCTGCATCTCAAAAACCACAAAAATCTGAGGGTAAACCTGCTGAAGCTCAAACTACTACTGCCTCCACGCCATCTGCAGCGGAAGATGAAAAGCTTAAGACGAAGACTGACAGCAGAACATCTTCTGGTAGAAGTACTCCAAACAAAGCGACGCAGGAACTTGACAGCATTGTTCGGGCTGCTACGAGAACTTCATCTAGATTAACAGCAGATAAGATGAGCGACTCTAAACTTCCAGAACCTTCAGCAACAACGGGAAACGCAAGAGCGTTAACCAGAGCAGAATCTGCAGAAGAAAGTGAAAGACAAATGTCCGCAAACAAAAAAGAGGTAAGATTCCAAAGATCCAAAACACAATCAGAAATACTGAGTTCAAATCCGACTGTATACAGATGACTCTGTGGTTTATTTGTAAGCTACAAACCAGACTTTTTTACAAGATGTCAAATAATCATTATTAACAATCTGGTTCTTTTCAGTTTCCTCAGACCAGATCGAGTAGATCATCAGAACATAAAACTGAAACCACAGTCACAGCTGAAAAAGACACTAAAAACAGAAGACAAGCCAAAATAGAGACGACTGCATCTGCTGGCTGCGCAGACAGGGAGGAGTCAGCTGCTGCTGGTCCAGCAGCTAAGAAGAGAAGAAGAGCAATGCCCTCAGAGGTAACTATGACGACTGCAGAGCAAATAACTGACAGCAGAGGGACCCAGAGAGCAGCTCACAACCTGAGCTCTGATATTTCAGAATCTTAAATGAATTCCTGAAGTATGAGTCACAAAAATCTTTTAATTCTGTCTCACAGCAGTCCTGGTCTACAAGGACCAGATTGTTTTTGCAATTCTTTCTACTTTTGAGCAGAAACTTCAGCCCCACCACATACCCATAAACTCACCAAAGTTTGCAGACACCTTGTACCCTGTTAAAATAAAATCTAGCTACGTTGGGGCTAAAAATAAATGGCAAAATTTACAACAAATCTAAAACACAGGTGTTGGGACATCCAAAGGAAGTTCTAAAATTATTATGGGATGGCCACAGGACCTACAGCTCGGCAGCAATTTTGTAGCAAAATGTGAAATTTAGCAGTTTTCTAATTTTCCAGAAATATGGGAATAGAAAACTTTTGTTTGAGCATTCTTTATGAAATTTCCCACAAATGTCTCCAGCTTAAATCTACAGCCACAACTGAAGTGGAAAAAAAAAACATCTTTAGTGCCCCAAACGAATGTAAATTCCTGCTCTGGATTTCAGTCTTCTGACTCATTGGGAAGCTACTTGGGACAAAAATGGTTTAAAGTTTGTAGATTTTGAACTGCGCTAGCTTAGCGGTCTGGAAAATGTTCAGTTTACTTCCATATTTTGTACGAGAAAATTGAGAAAATTAATGACATGAATCGTTAGCTCGAACTGATTGAAATAAAATGACGTGATATCAACATATTAGGAATGTGGGCGTGGTTTTACAAAAGAAACCTAATTTGCCAAAGAAATTAAAAATATACGTTTACGATTATTCTAAAAATAACAAAAATCTGTTTGTCACCCTAAGGTGAACGAGATGTAAAATGGTTGCCGCCTTTTTGAAGGAAAAAAAAGTTTTTTGTTTTTTTTTTGTTTATGGAGTTTGTTTGACCAGGCAGGCGGAGGCAGAGAGGAGAGTCAGGGGTGTGTAGCCGCCGCTCAGCCAGTGAGGGCTGTGGTTGAGACAAGGACAGGTAGTCATTCAGGCCATACAACACTGTTAATTCACCTCAATATCACCTGCTGGGTAAATAGTTTAGGAATAGGAATTTAAGGGAGAAAGAAAATGAAGTGAGTGATTAAAAGTGATTAAAGACAACTGCTGTCTGATGAAGGAATGTTTCGTTTCTTTTGCTCTTTGTCAGATTGATCAGGAACAGGAAGTGAAGAGGAGCACACCTTCTGTTCCTGCTGTGAAGAAGAGGAGGGGCGAAGAGGAAAACCAAGAGAAGCAGAAAGAAGAGAAGAAACGTCAGGATGAAGGAAAAGAAAAAGAGACAGAGGAAAAAACACTAGAGAGGAGGGGGTCAAAAAGAAAGAAAGAGGAGGAGACGGGTGAGGAGGAGAAGGAGGGAGTGAAGGCAAAAAAAGCTGAGACAAAAGAACAGAAGCAGGAGGTGAAGATGAAAGACAGCAGAGAAGGAGAAAAGACGGAGAGGGTGAGAAGAGAGAAAAACATGGAGGTGGAAGGAAAAGGTAAGACTAGAGAGAAGGAGGTAGAAAGAAGGAGGGAGCTGAGGAGCAAGAAGAACCAGGGAGCCAGTGAGGAGGAAGAGAAGGAGGTGAAGCAGGATGCAGGTATGAATGAGAAGAAAAAAAAGGAGGAAGAGAAGCGGGAAGAACGAGAGAAGCAGACAACCACAAAGGAGGAGGACGAGGTAATCCTGTTATTTTTGTTTTTTTTTTCTTCTGTGACGCCTCGGTGGGCGGAGCCTCAGTGACAAACAGGTTTTGACATAAGTGAAACAAAACATATTGAGCTTTTCTGAACTAAGAAGACCTGTAGGCTCCGCCCCTTTTTCTAGTTGAAAACATTTCTGGAAAAGACAGGAATCCTCCAGATGAAGTGAAATACTGCCGTCTGACCCCACAAACACATCAGATATCAGGCTTAATTCACAGCCGAATTATAGTCACTGTAGCGCCCCCTGCAGGTCTAGAAAACAAAGTGATTCATTGATCTCTGTTTTGAGCAGCGACGGCGAGACATCACCGACAGGAGGGAGAGCCTGATCAAGTCGCTGAGAGGTCTGCTGAAGAACGGGAAGGAGGTGAAAAGGAGGAGGGAGGCGTTGAAGAGCAGCCAGTAAGAGAACCGCCTCGGTTTTTACCGGGAAAATAACAGCAGGTTAGAGGTTTAAAGCGAGGCGTTTGTGTGTTTCTTCAGGAAAACCATCGACTTGAAGAAGATGAAGGAACGTTCAAAGGAGGAGGGGAAAAAGAAGAAGAAGAAGAAGGAGGAGGAGGAGAAAACCAGGGAGAAAAACAGACAAGGGAATGAGGAGAAAGAGAAACCAGCAGGAGATGTGGCAAAGAAAGAGGAGAAGAAAAGAGGAAACCGCCGAAAAGAGGATGAGAAAGAGTTGAGTCCAAAGTCAGAACAGAGAAGAGAAGTGAAAGACGAAAAGAAGTCGGAGAAAGACGAGAAAACAAAGCAAAACAGGGAAAGAAAGGAGAGTCGAAACGGAGAAACAGAGGAGAAAACAACAAGCAGGAAGACAGCAGAGAAGAAGAAAGATGAAGAGAAAACAGAGAAAGGAAAAACGGCAGAGACGGAACAGAAAGAGAAAACTTCCACCACAGCAGAAACCAGGAGGGACAAGAATAAACCAGACGAAGGGTCAATGAACCCACGAGGAGCCAAGCAGGAGACGGAGGTCCAGGAAAGAACTGACAGACCGAAGGAGAAGAAAGACGACGAGAAGAGCGAAGAAGCTGTGCAGCAAAAAGAAGAAGAGAAGAAGGATGAGAAAAGGATCATTGGAAAGATCGTGAAAGCTTCCCAAGGGACGAAGATCCAGGTGAAGACCATGATGGGGGGAACGCCGCCTGGAGTGGAGGAGGACAAGAAGAAGAAGGAGGAGCACAGAGACAAAAACGCAGAGGAGACCAAACAGATTTCATCTGAGGTCAAGGAGAAAAAGGAAGAAGTGAAGGAGAAGAAAAGTTCTGTTCCTGAGAGGAAATCTGAAAGACTGAGCTCTGACCAAAAAGAAGGAGATGTGAGAAAGGAGGAGCCTCACAGGAGGAGAGGAGCAGCCGAGGTCACAGTGAGAAAAGAGCAGAAGAAGGAGGAGGTGGAGGAGAAGAGGACACGAGAGCACAAGAAGAAAGACGAGAGAACTAATGAGTCTAAGGGAAAGAGTGAAGAAACGAAAGAGAAACAGACCGACCGACCCACCAGAACAGAGAGCGAAAGAGGACAGACGGAGAAGAGGAGTCTGGAGGGGACCAGGGAGGCGGAGCCGAAGAGCCACGGCATGACGTTGACCGACTCGACTCTGCACAGGATCCACGGAGACATCCGGATCTCCCTGAAGAACGACAATCCTGTAAGACACACTTCTGGGGAACGAATGAAGAGCAGATGGAGTTGCTCCTGCGGGAGGAGGTTCAGGTATAAGAGAGCCCTGAACCTCCTCTGCTAAAGAGAAGGTTGTCCAACAGGAAACGTTTACACAAATGTTGGAGAAAACACTGAAGCTGAAAGTCAGGGGGGGTTTATTTAGCTGCACTCTTTACAGCATAAACTCCAGAACCGTTTTGGTTCTAGAGGAGTTCATGAGGGGTTCTGATCATAAATCACCGCCACTCTGTTTCTCCTCAGCTGTTGAAAAAGGGAAACTCATTTTCTAACTCAGCGGAGGTTTATTTAGCTACAGCCCCCATGGCCTTGAACGCTGAAGGAGTAAAAAACAGCATTCCAGTTTTCAGCATTTCCGTTGTTACTGAAGATAATGAGGACGTTTAAACTCAGAGTTCTGCGGAAAATGTTTAGATTTAAGTCAACAAAACATCCCGATTGATAACTGAGGTTTGAATCTACAGCAGGGAGGTTACATGTCTATTAACATGATGTTTTTCTAAGAAAGTAAATGTGCTCGCTCATTTATCACAGCATCTGGACAAAAGAAAAAGGTGATAAAACTGCGGCCATTCCACAGAGGATCACTGAAGGTGTCATGACAACCACTGTGTGCTGATGAGCTGTTTTAGGCTAAGATTTGACAGAAGCTTCTTCCTCCTTCAGGACATCAGCAAGTGCCTGGCCGCGCTGGACCAGCTCAGCATGCTTTATGTGACGTCGCAGCACGTTCAGAGACACAGCGAGCTGGTGGCCACGCTCAGAAAGGTCTGCCGCTTCACCAGCAGCACGTTTTGAAGCATCTCAGCTGTAGTGTTTCTGTTTTTATGTTAGGCCTGAACAGAGACATGGCTGAAAACTCACTCCAACATCTGAGTCTTTAAAGGAGAACGTAACCTCCTCTAACCTCCTCTAACCTCCTCTGACCTTCTCCGTGCTGCACAGATGAGATACTATCGGGCCAACCAGGCCATCATGGACAAAGCCTCGATGTTGTACAACCGCTTCAAGAACGCCTACCTGGTGGGGGAAGGAGAGGAAGTGGTGAGTGCCACCTTTCTGCGGTCGCTGCTGGAGGAGAAAGAGCAGGAGGAGGCGCAGCGGGCGGAGCGCTGGAAGGAGAAGGTGCTGGAGGAGGACAACAGAACTGAAGGTAGGAACCTTAAAAATCCAGGTTCTCCTTTGAGACCTTTAATGAACGTCCACTGTACGCTTAAGACTGAGGACTTCCTGAAGGCTTCATGCACTCCTGAAGGTGGTCCATGGTCCAAATGTGTCATGTGGTGCATGCTCGTACTCTTAAATGTCATGTGACACATGGTCCTGAAGGTATCGTGCGGTTCATGATCCTGAAGGTATCATGTGACACATGATACCTGCGGTTCAGGTTCATGAACCGCACGATACCTTCATGATCCTGAAAGTATCATGCGCACATTCCTTGTCATCAGCGGTGTTCTTTTTGTTTCAGGTTCAGATGAACCCGTCAGCGCGTCACTCTGTGACTCTGTGAAGGTGTGAGAAGCAAACAGGAGGATCTGATGGGAGCGGATCTTCTTCTCATGAGCACACCGGATCCCTTTGACAGAATAGTTTTTTTTCGTCATGACGCTACAGTTGCAGGTTGGGACTCTGCTGAAGCTCCGCCCTGCCGCTTCACTGAGAAACATTTGAAAAGTTGTCAGAACCACATGAGCATTAACATGAACTGTTGCATCACTTGAACTTTATTTTGAAACCTGTTTTTTTTTTAAACTTCCTAAACCTAATTTTAAGCATTGAACCCCAACAAGATTCTGTTCTGCCTTGCTCAAAGGCACTGAACGAGCTGCTGTGTTCTTGTAAAGTTTGTATAGAAATATTTTATTGTGTCCTGGTGGGATTTGATTGGTTTTGATGTTTTTATTCTGTGTAGGATTATTTCAGATCTGTTTTCTGTAAGAACTCCTTTTACTTTGAAACACTTTTTTTTTTTTTTTTTATGAAACCAAACTGTTGTTTGTTTGTTTTATGCATTACTTTGTTGATCCTGGAAGTCATAAAACACTTTTGAACCTCCCTGAACGAGTTGAACTGAGTTGATCAGCAGGTCTTGGGTCTGAATCCTCCAGGTGGTGTCAAAGCTGAAGATTTTCTGGACCGGAAGCTGAGCTTCTCACTGCATGAAGATGTTTCTGAAGGATCTGTCAGAAAGGAAGCGTCTCAATCTGGGAGACGTAGGGAGCTGATGGGGTCACCTCCAGCCAATCAGCTGTCACCCAGAAAGTCTTGATTGACATTTGTCCTTATTATCAAGCAGAAGAAAGTCTCACCCTAATGCGTGTTCAGTCAGAAGTGAGTCTTCTTTATCTTTTCATTCAAGAACTTCCTGGATCAAGAGAAAATCTGCTGTTTTTTTTTTTTTTGTTTTTTTACTACGAGAAACAAAAAAATACATTCCTTTTTTCCTAAAACAGATGGGAACAAACTCAGAACAGGAAGCCTTTAATCATGAGGATGAAATCATCCTCTAAATCTTTATTATATTTTACAAAAAGCTGAAAAAACAAAAAGTTTTCAAAAGGTTAAAAACTAAACTTTTTACAGAGGAAATGAAACATTTGAATAAACGACGCAAGAAAAAGTCAAATGATTTTAAACTCATTCATCTGTTTTTAGTCCATCCTCTAATTTGACTCCTGTGTTTGTGTTCCTGTATTTAAACTTTGGATTTGATGTCTTCAAACGAGTTCTGTAACGAGGATCCCGTAAAGTTCTGCTGGTTCTGAGTTTGTCTGAACTGGATCCAGTCGTTCAGGGTATGGGGGTGAGTGGATGAGTTCAAGACGAGACGTGAAAACGAGCAGAACAGTTTTTGCTGCTGAAGTTTGACTCCTTCAGAAACAAAGTTCTCGTCACAAGAGAGAATAACTTTCTATAAGACACAATGAAGTTAACAATAAATGTAAGGAATTTCAAGATTCAATTCCTTAAAATGATCAGATGTTTGGTATTTTTGAAAAGCAGATGATTCTGAAAAAGTTGGCTGTTTAATAGTTTATGTGTAGTTTTTATTTACATCATAAAGAACAAGAGCAGAGTCAAGTTCTGAGACATTTTCCTCTAAAAAAAAAAAAGAAGCTTGTAAAAGTCCTGCATTCTGGGTTCTTTCAATGTTATTGCTTTACATTCACATAGTATTAATACCCATAAACTGCAGTAAAATCCACCTAAAGTTTATCACGAGGATTCTGGGTTTATTTACAATATCAGAGAAGCAGAAGTTGATCAAGACATCAGTTTTAGGTCAAATATTTAATTAACTGTACATTTATAAATTACAATACAACTGAGTTAATGGATATAAACTGATGATAATTTATTTAGGAATAGTATTGGTGATGAAGAGGGTTTGTGATACATTTAAATTATGTTTAATTGATTCATTAATAAGCGGCGTTGATAAATCATCATTTTAATGGTCAAAAGATTTAAAACAAGATAAGATTTCCGCAGGTTTTTATTTTGTTTTTTGAAGTCAAATGTGTCTTTTTTAAAAAAAAAACATGTTTTTGATTTGATGTTCAGTTGATGTTTGTTGTTTCTGAGTAAACAAACGTGTTCAGTTTTCGGTCGTTCCCGGTTCTGCCTCTGGGTGGCAGCAGAGAGTTTATATGTAGATGCAGGCGGAGATAAGCTACGTCACAGAGGGGCGTGTCGCAGAGTACGTTCCTGGAGGTGTGTTTGCTCTGCGCTCCACAGACGTCGACGGGTTTTTATATATTTTTTTTAGTTCTGAAAGTTGACGGAGGAGAGCGGACCGGAACCTCCACGTCCGACCCAGCGGCCCACGGAGCGGTACCGAGCGCCAGCGGCGGGAAGCGGCATCGCGGGGGCATGGAACCGGAGCTGCTGTGAAGAACCGCCGAGCAGCAGCCGCGGAGCCCGGCCGGCCGCGGGGATGGCCCACGTAGGCAACGGCGCGACCGCGGAGGAGGAGGAGGAGGTGAGAGCCCGCCGGCCGGAGCTGCGCGGGATTGGTACCGGTACCGACCCGCCTCACTCTGTAACCGTGACAGAACCGCTCCGGTGAACGTGAAGGTGCGCGCGCCCATGAAGCCAAAATGCGGCTGTGACGTCACACCCTACCTGTGTGGTTAATGAGCATCATCGTAGAACGGAACCAAAGCGGATCAGAGGAGTCCGGTTCGAGGTGTCCACTTTAGTCTTGAAAACGGTCTCAGCACGTGAGTGCCCGGTGTGACGTCACAGTAGTTTGTCATTAACGCGGAGTCACTAAAAAGTGAAGGACAGCAGATGGACAAACAGAAACCGGATCCTCATGGAGCTGAAACGCAGTCATTCAGATTCAGCTGGTTTGATTTCAATCTGGATCCACTTTGGTTCCACGAAAACTCTGAAATTCCGTTTTAAATCTGGAATAAAATCAGGACAAACGGAACTGATCCGGTCCGTTTACTGAAACCAGGCACAACCTCCTGAAATGGTTTCAAAGTGAATCCAGACTGGATCCCAAATGAGAAGTGAAGCAGATGTTTGCATCCAGACAGAATCGGGAGTAAAGGTTGGTCAGGGTTCTTCTCAGACTGGATGAGAACGTGTCCTCTTTCTGATGTGAAAACCTCATTTTGATAGTGTTCTTGTGACGATCATGATGACTGTTCCCGATGATGCTCTACCACGGCGCCATGACAACCGCCTGTCTGTCAGAGAGGCGTCTGTAAATCTCTCCGATTGACGCGTCAGGAAGGAAGCTGTTCTGAAGCAGAACCTCCTGACAGAATTCTGGTGAAGAACTGATCCTGAACGAGTAGTTCTCCTCATAACCAGACATGCAGATGCTCTTGTGGTTGTTCAAACACGTCTTCTGGTTCTGCTTCTGGTGTGGACCTTTGAGTCTTACTGTCCAAATGTTGGACAATAATCAGATTAATCAGAGAACTGGGTCTCCATGAGGCTGCGGGTCTCAGGGAAACCTTGTGACTGGAATCTGGAGCAGATTAAAAGGTTCTGCAGGGACAGCCTTTGGGTGGGTCGGATTTCACTGCAGAGGAGTTCAGATGCAGGAAACCGGGACTGCAGATGTGCATGCAGACAGATGTGATTCTGCACAAAGCAGACAGGAAACTGGGTCTGCAGATGTGCAGACACGCATGCAGACAGATGTGATTCTGCGCAGAGCAGACAGGAAACTGGGTCTGCAGCTGTGCAGACACACATGCAGGCAGATGTGATTCTGTGCAGAGCAGACAGAGGAACCAAGTCTGCTTGTGTTTCCTAGAAATTCCCAGGCTCGGATTACTTTTTGATCACATTACAGCAAAGAAAAGTGACATTTTGGTGTCACATTTCAAAACAAGGGGTTTTCTTCCAAAACTTGTTATTTAAATGCTTTAGCTGAAAAAACCCAAAATAATGAACCGGGTCCGCCTGTTGGTATGTCGCTCCTCATTCACTGTGTTCCAGCTGAAAGTCTGGCTGCTGCAGCTCGTAGACGTTAGCTGTTGCTTCCTGTTAAAGGCAGACTTCCTGTTGGGAAGCTCCACCTGCTGGTTTGGATGCAGGATTGAGCTGCAGAAAGTCGTTCGCAGACGCAGAGATGAGCTGCTGCGTCAGAGACGAACCCTCGGGGCGCCGGGTTCTTCCCCAGATGTTCCCAGTGCTTCAGTGGCATGTTCAGACTGGGAAGTTGCAGCTGCTGCTGCTCCTGTCATAATTGCAGTGCTACAGTCTTCAGAATGAAAGAGTCTCTCTGCTGGTGTCTGTGGTTATCCATCTGCAGGGTGTAATCAGCTTTGACTGAGGTGACACCGGCGTGTGGCGGCTTATGCAAATGTCAGGTGTGGTTCAGCCGCTCCTCCTCTGCTCAGATGAAGGTAAAACGTCTGCTTCCACAAACGGAGCTTCAGACTGAAGATGTTCAAAGTTTGTCCTTCAGAGCAAGAGCATTTGGGCTTCAGCCTCAAGTCTTCCTGTAAATACAGTTTTTAACCTGGTGTTCTTGCAGGAAGTGCCTGGAGCAGCACTGAAGGACCTCTTTGTCTGACGGCTCAGTTTTAAGAGCGAAACCATCTGAAGCTCCTCCCCCTTTTCAGAGCCGCACAATGTCGAGCTTTTTACCGAGAAAACATTCACAGTTCAGGTAAACTTCACGGGAAAGTGGAGAAAAGTCATCCTGGTCGCCTCACATACATGTGTGAAGTTTGTGTCCAACATCTGGCCCCTCCCCCAAGGAGCGCTGCACCCCCCTGTAGTGTAAGAACTGTAGAACCGTTCTGAAAACCTGTGAGGGTCCAGCAGCCCAAAGGACCGATTCCATCAGCCTGAAATCAAGCTGGAATCACATTAAAATCATCCTAAAATCACGATGAACTTGTGCTTGAATCAAACTGAAATCATACAAAATATTGGTGGAATCATACTGAGCTCATGGTATAAGGATGATAAAATCAGGCTGGAGTCATACTTAGATCATGTTATAAGGATGATAAAATCAGGCTGGAATCATACTAAGATCATGGTATAAGGATGATAAAATCAGGCTGGAGTCATACTTAGATCATGTTATAAGGATGATAAAATCAGGCTGGAATCATACTAAGATCATGTTATAAGGATGATAAAATCAGGCTGGAATCAGACTGAGATCATGTTAAAAGGATGATAAAATCAGGATGGAATCAGACTGAGATCATGTTAAAAGGATTATAAAATCAGGATGGAATCATACTAAGATCATGTTATAAGGATGATAAAATCAGGATGGAATCATACTGAGATCATCCATCATGTTTTATCCGAACGGTGAATCTGATGAATCTTCTGAGTCTTCAGATGTTCTGACTGATGGTTTTAGATGGTGTTCAGAGGAAGACCTGCAGCACAGCCTCAGGGTTTTAGTTAGAAGCTCTTTTTGAGATAAATGAGATTCATTCTTTGAATCTCCAGGATTCTGTTGGGTTTGTCTACACACAGAGTTTAACTTTTTTCATTTTCTTCGTTTTGAAATCATCTCAACTGTAAAACATCTAAGTTTTCCCAACAGATCTGTGGTTCAGCAACAGAAAACACTCTTTGCTGTGATTCCAGCTAAAATCTTTGAATAATTTTCATGATTTCTTACAAAATGTTCATGTTTAAGATGAATGGATTCCAACTTTTCTTGGTTACATCTGATAGATTTGAAAAACAAACCGCCTTCAGTCAGTTATGAATTTCACCACTGAAACAGAGAAAGTAAATCTGTAAAAACCAGTTACATTAAAGTAGGATTACTTTGATTTACCAGAGTAATCTTTAAACAAACACCTTCAGTTTGAGTTGTCGGACGATTTTCTGCCTGTAAGGAGTTAAAGAGTTTTGGTCTGACGCTTCACTCTGGTCCATCTGAGAAGCTTTGTCTTCCACCTTCCTCAGCTGGAGTTATGGAACTGCTATGGTATCCCATCATGCCTCATCCATGTCTTTGTCTCGGCTCACAGACGCTCCTCTTCACGTCCAATCATCTCATTTCAGAGGAGCTCAGCTGACCTCAGTTTGGACAGACTGTTTATTTACCAGAACCCAGACGGGACGTGATGACCAACGGCACAAACTTGCAGATGGAATTCTCCTCATCTGGAGTTTGTCTGTGACCTTAACCCTTCATGATTCCTGAGCCAGAACCCAGGACCAAAGAACATCTTATTGAGGGCTGAAGGGAAAGTCAGAAAAACTCCCAGAAATGATGAAAAGAAAGGTGAAGGTTATCTGCAGACGAATGGAAGAGTTTTCTAAGGGAGAACCCAGGTTTGACCCTTTAACACCCACAACCAGAAGGAAAACAAGCTCTTTGAAATACCATAACTCTATGACCATTTACGCAATTAACATAATTCAAGCGGATTCTGGCGTGGGGGAAAAAAAAAGCGACTTTACGCCAATAACTGTTCTTCTAGTAAGCCATGTGTGACTACGGCCTTCAGAGACTTTCAGCTTTGCTCCTCTTAAGGCAGAACAAGCTCAGCTAATGATGTTCTCCTAAACCTCATCTCTGTTAGCAGGAAAACATCCTGCAGACTCGGAAAGACTTTTCTATGGACCTACAACCGATGGGTCCCCCAAGAGGTACTGTTCGGTACTGTTTAATGGGTCCATTTTACAGCGGAAATGCTCAAAATACCAGAGTGCTCAGTGGAAACGAGCCTCAAGTGTTTCACACTTGACTCAATCGATGCCTTCAGGACTTTCTAACAGTCAAACGTTGGACCTTGTGTCACCACCAGTTTTTCTTTCCTGGGGGGTCATCTGTGCCTCTTCTCTCAGTCTGTGGGAGTTGAGCGGTTCAGTAATGGGACACAGTGAAGAAGCTGATGATTAATTGATAGGAACAGTCCTGACGTTACTGGAGAGTGTCCTCGTAGACCCGAGTCATGTTACGTTTCTCTCTGGAGTCCTCAGCTGTTTACTGCTATGATAATGTGTACGAAGTGAAAAAAAAAAGAAGCTTTTCAAAGTTCAGCATTTGTTTAGCCCCGCCCATCATCTGGCATCTTCACGTTGCTTTTCTGGACCTTTATTGGGTTTTAGTCCAGAATATTTCAGGAAAAAAAAGACAACTCTGTTGTTCAGTTCAGCCAGAAAGAATGTTTTACTTTAGTATTTTAAATAAGGTGAAAGTTTCACTTTGATAAAAGTCAACAGAAGTTCACTGTCTAAAGTTCCACTCTGATCATCTTCTGATCTGTTTTCAAAACAGCAGTTTTTTAAATTATGATGTTGATTTTAGACAAAATCAAACGACCTGTCATTTTTAGGACATAGTTCCTGCAGAGTGGCAGAAGTTGAGGGCAGGACTGTTGGCATGGAGTGAGCAAAGCCCCACTCACTGGAGCAGGGAGCGTGTGGCCCCGCCCTGAGCATTTTCTACGTCACAAATACAATCTTTTTCCAAACTAATTTTTTTAATCTGCTTCTGAGTCACATCCATTTGAATAAGGAAATACAATTTTAAGCTTAACTTTCTTTATAAATATCCTGCACCATCAGAAACATTCATGTCTAAAGATGGAATTTTATCAGCAGTTGTTGATGTTCTTCAGGGTTCTATGTGACTCTGAAACTTTAGATCAAGTGTAGCCTCTCTCTCAAACAAACTCTGAACGAAAGTGTCTTCATTCATGAATGTAAGGTTCATTTCACTTTAGATTTACAATCAGAGAGTTTTGGTCTGAAGTGAAACTTCTTCATGAACCTGACGCTCCTTCAAACTCCTTTTCCTGGCTTTCACTAAAGTCCTGCAGGGAGAACCGCAGCGCCACGTTTTTATGGGTCTTCTCTGTGTTGGTTCTGAAAAGACAAATGAGAACCCCCCCTCCCCTCAGTGGTCTGGTTGTGGTCAACTCTGCCCTCACTGGTGTGGTTCTACCATTTCCTGTTGTAGTTTGGGATGTTTACCCAGCAGGAGGTGAAGCTTCAGACGTCTCGACCTGGTTTAAGAGCAGCCACGTCAGTAGAAACCCGGGCTGGCAGGATGTTGTTGTTGTTGTGCACCTCTGACGGGTTCCTCACGAGGCGTTCACGTTTAACCAGTTTTCACGAGGAATGCTGCGAATACAGCAAACACAGACAGTGTTTCTGCTGCTCCAGCCGGCTCTCGTTGTGATGACGCTCCATGTGCTTTACATAAATGCAAAGAACGGCGGCAGAACGTTAGAGCTGAGGACTGCGATGGCAGGAAGAGATCAGAAAGTTCTTGCAGCCGCAGACGGAAGGACGAATTCTTTCCCACAGACGGGGGAGGTTTGAAACCAGCAGGGATCCACCCACTGGTTTCTGTTTCATGTTCAGTCATCTGGAGCTGGACTCCTCTGCTGGTCCTCCTGGTTCTGCAGGTGTGAAAACTCACCTGAACACTGGTACTCCTGCAGGTGAGCTCTGATCCACAGCAGCATAGACTGTCAGGAGGATGGAGAGGACAGATCTGGTCTTCTGTTTTTCTCCTGGTTGGAGGTCTGATCTCTGAGGAACACATTCATGGACTCTTTTCTCTGAGTCGCTCTGAGACAGGATGTTAGAAACAGAACCACAGCGTTTGGTGATCAGACTGAGACTGAGATCTCAGTAAAACGGAATAAGGTCACATCTTTTTATGTCCCACACTCCTGGGCGGTTCTGCAGACATTGCTGCTCCACATGCAGCTGAGCTCTGGACCACAGAAGCTCCACGGCTGCAGCCTGCGGTCAGATCTGCCCTCCAGAGCGACTGCAGCTGGATGCTGTTATGTAAGGAGTCACTCAGCTGCTATTATTAGCCGTTACTGAGGCTGTAGGAACACAAACGTACACACAGTCCTGGACTCTGCAGAGAAGATGCTCAGACCTTCCAGATCCATGTCTGGAACAGAAAGATTTTAGTAGAAAATGTTCTAGAAATCGGAGCTTCTGCCCCGTCGAGTCCTCTTACACATCAGCGCTGCTGGTTTCACTTCTAAAGATCAGTTTGAAAGGAACCAGGATGTTCCTGCAGATCAGCCTGTGTGATGCCAAAATAAAAGCCCTTAAAATGAGGTTTTTTAGAACTTGTTGGTGCATTACTGCTTCAGCAGGACTGATGTCATTCTCTCAGGAGAGAACCAAAACACCTGGAAAGATCGCGCTCCTCCACAGCTTCTCAGAGGGGGGCGCTTTTCTGTACAGCGAGCTTTGACCAGGAAGAAGCGAATGATCTGGTTCCTGCGTCTCCTCGTTTCACTGCAGTTACACTGCAGACATTTTTAACGGGTTGACCGGGGTTCACTCGATCCACAGCAGAGTTACGGTGACCTTAGCTTTAGCTCCAGCATTGACTTTATTCCGTCTATTGTAACTCTTCCACCGTTTACGCATTTAAAGTCATTCTAATGGTTGTGCGGCAGAAAAAAGCAGCTGATGTGCAGCATTTTAGTATTGTTTTGCATAACAGCGCAAAGCCGAAATGAAAAGTTGCTTTTCAGAATCAGAAGTTGTAACCGATTGAAGAGTTACGATACGTCAAAGAGTGTGTTAGTTAGGCGTCCCCGGCCACATCTCCAGTGTTAAAGGGTCATGGTGAGCTTCTACATCTGTCAACCCAAGCAGTGTCCATGGCAACAAACTCTGGTGGAGATTTCACCAGAACCAAAGGTGATGGTGTGATGACACCTTCATCTAAGTATGAGAGCGATGCCAAGAGACTTCTTATCTTCATGTTTGATTATCTTTGCTTTCACCTTTGAGTAAATCTAGAAATGACATGCAGTTGCATCAGCTGCTCATTTGGGGGCAGTGTTCCTTGCAAAAAGCACTAACTTGGAGCGATTTATCGTGTTATTCCTCCGGATATCCTTTACAAAGGAGATGCTGCTACACCACGATTCCTGACATCCTGAAAACACTCGTGTTGGTGATTAAATAAACATGAATTGAAGACTTCTTTTTTTTTGCTATTTAAGTTGCTCTGCATTTTAGTCTGATATTCAACCAACCTGTGTGAATGGAATCTCTTATAAAGTCACTTAAAATTAAAAAAAAATGTGCAGAAGCTGAGAAAAGTTTGGTAAAATGATAAATATGATGTGAAGATCTGTCAATACAGAACAGTATTCATTGCTCCTAAATGATTATAAACCTTTTAAAAATCCAGCATTTCTTCTAAAGTAGCTGTATGTCATTAATGCTAGTTTTTTGTTGAACTTAAGCATCTCTGTTTGTGTTTCAGGATTGCTTCGAGGACGCCTTTGATCGCACGCCTTCGTGAGTACATCCTTCCACTCTCACTGTTTTGTTCTGAGAGTTGATGTCTGCAGAGAGAACCATTTCCTGTCAGCTTCTCGCTGCTACTTATCTCCTCTTTTCTCACATCCTGGCTTAACTGGAGACGTTCTTTTCTGATGCCTGATGAAGAGTTATTGAGACTGAAGTGCGTTTCCAGATGGAGTTTTGTCTCCGTTAGGTTTTTGTCAGAGGTTAGGTCATGTGTTTGGAGCTATCACAGTGACCAGAGTTTATTGCATAACAGTGGAACTAGCAGTGTGAGTGTTTGATGGTGAACCTCAGTCCGTGATGCGTCTGGGTGATGAGTGCATGCTCGTGATTTCCTCTCAGCCAGTTTGTGTGTCTTTCTCCTCCATAATGTCTCATTTTTTCTCTACGTGTGTGAGTGTACTCGTTTTTGAAACTAACGGGCACACTCTAAAACTACTGACCTTTTTGGGTCTGTTAACCAAATGGGGACTAAAGATAAAAAAAAATACTTTAGACTTTAGATTGGGTCAGAGCATTTATATTGTTATAATTGTTCATTTCAAGAGAAATGCATATTAAATCAGCTGTAGTAAATCAGCTGATTCAAAGCAGCTTTGTTCTAATTGGCCCTCAGACTGCTCCTCCTTTTTATGACAAGGCCATTAAAAATTAACAATTTACTTATTTGTTTGTTTGGCTACTGGGTGATCTGTGATAGTTATTGTTCCTATTTCTCTTTTGAGCTGCCATGATGGGTGAATTTCTCCTCTGTGAGACCAGTGGAGTTCAGTTAAATTTGATACTATTTCTGTAAATATATCAGTATGTAAACAGAGAGCTCTTTTATTTGTTACCACCTTCAGACATGAAAAAACACCATAAAATCAACTAAACCTTCAACAAAAGTAAAGAGCACTCTTTTAGATGGGAATGTAGATATATGGTAATAATAAAATGACATTTAAAAAAATTTTTTTACACTGATAGGTTTCATGTGACCATGTAGTTAACCCTTTAACACCAGAGCTTTAGCTTCAGTGTTGACATTCCTTTAACTACTCTTCAACCATTTCCGCAATTAACAAAACGGATTCTGAAGATGAGAAAAGCAGCTTTGGGTTGAATCCGCTGATTCTGACACAGAAAAGCAGCATCAGAATCTGTTGGAAATACTTCGGTTGCTTTAATGGTTTATGCGTTGCGGTAGTACAAAGAGTCTGTGTTGTTTTGCTGTCAGCGATGACAGCTTCAGTGTTAAAGGGTTAACCGTATGTGATGTAGGATGACATTATGGAGGGCATAATATTATGACATCTTGTTCTGCAATAGTTTAAAACTAAGGGTTAAATTAACTCCACTGATGAACTTTTTTAAGATGTTAGTTGTTTGAACGACTGTAGTCTGTTCTTATCATAAGACACGTTTGTATCCTGTTAGGATTTAGGTTAAACATGAACTGGTTAGTAGTGCGACTGGTTCATGGTTTGGGTTAACGTTTGTACTTTTGGACTGCAGTTTACATATTTCTTTAGTAGATTGTAGGAGTTAATTTGCGCTAGCCAGAGCGATCGGGGGATGCTAATGTTACCTTCCACAGATGTGTTAGTGTTCCCTCGCTATATCACGCCGTCCTGCTGTTTCACAGATGTTTTTAGAGAATTTTTGTGTGTGTTCTGCATCCTGATTGGCTGTAGACTTTGTCAATCAATGTCCCCCTTACCGTGGGTCCTGTACAGAATGTCTTCAGTTCAGATTCTGTCTGTCACAGGTTGTTTTTAGAACACTGTAGAGCTCATTTAAATCTGAGCTTAAGAACCTCATACATCTCAGCTGCTTCTCTGTCTGTGTGAAAGAAGTTTGTAGATTATTACCACAATAAAAGACAGAGACACTCATAAATATTCAGGCTAAACATTTAACTGAAATGGCCTTTAAATCGTAACCTGACTGTTTTGTTTGGAGCTTTTAGACAGGACATTTGAGCAGTTCATATTAAAGTTGTGTCTTGTATCATTTTCCACAGCAGATGTGTTGCAGATCATGCTGTCATATGCTGTGTCATGTGATAAACAACAAACTTGAATGTAGAATGTAAAACAAGAAGTTAGTTGATTTAAATTACCTTTTTTTTCCTTAAAAAACAAAAACAAAACAGTGACAATGGTGCTACAGGGCTTTTCCTTTTTGCACAAACTTAAAGGGGCACAAACGTGATTCATCTCACCATTACAACGCTCAAAACCTGCAGAGTAGCATAGAGGCTAGGACACAAACATTTGTTCCACCGTTTGAGTGGAAGGTGATTTGCAAATAAAGCTGTTCTGTCTTGCCTGCATTCAGGGAAATTAAGTCGTTAAAGCCAGTTTAACAAAGGAGGTAACTGCTACAGCAGGGAGGGGCCGCAGTGCAAGTCTATGGTTCTGATTTACAGTTTAAACAAGGAGGGGATTTGGGAGGGGCCTGCAGAAGCACCTGAGCAATGGGATTTTCATGTCTTCATAGGAGTAAAAAAAGATGATAGTTTGACATTACAGATGTCCTTTGCTGATAAATGTGTATTTTGGTTACAGGACTTTCAGATGAGCAATGTTTTAAACTGCGACTGCATCATAAGCAGATCAGTGGGTTTGTCCTGGTCAGTCGACTCAACAGTGAGAGGCTCAAGTGTTTGATGTCTTAGTGTTGGAAGGTGTCGAACACTGCGCTTTATGTAAGACGAGAGATATAGGTCACGATAGAGATCTAGTACCTACTGGTTTCACGGCAGTTTGTCGAACCAGATTTTCCCAAAATCCACAAACATACAAGACAAATAGACCTGATGGTAGTTGACATATTTGTTCAAAATAACCCAAAGATTTGTTGATGACCTCTTAACCTAAAGGCCACACCATTTTATGATTCATGGTGTCATCAAATTACAAAATAAAACAAGTTTTTTTAAAAACGGACTCTCAGTGGAAGTCCCTTGAAGATTAACCCTCTATGACCTTTGACACCAGTGTTGATGTTCTTTGAATTACCATAACTTTTCAACAGTTAACGCCATTAACGTAATTCTAACAAATTCTGTTGCAGAGAAAAGCATCTTAGTGCTGATATGCAACACTTTAAGGTAGTGAAGTATTTACGCATTAAAGTATATCAGCCAATTTACATATTTAAAGTGTAGCATATTGACACAAAGCAGCTTTTCTCTACTTCAGGATCCATAAAATTACGTTAATCGCGTAAACGGTCAAAGAGTTAATGTAGTTCATAGATTAGAACTAAAAAGATGAAAAAGAATGTTACAACCAGGGTGTATGTTTAAATGACATTGGATTGAATGGTAAATGGTTTGTTGGTGTAACAAATCTAGAGAACACAGCAGGTTCATTATTTTAGGTTTTTTTAAAGCCTTAAATGGAAGTTGAAATGCTGCTTGTTGGTTTTACTCCTGAAAAATGGCAAACTCTATTTTTGTGTTTCTAGGACATGTCGGATGGATCTGCAGACGGCCATCCAGGAGACCCAGTGTGCTCTGAACCTGGTCCTCAACAACAAGTTCTCTCAGGCCTTGGACCTGCTCAAGCCATGGTAACAGCTGTAATGGTGACTTCTGAGTTCGTTTAACGCCGTAGTGTACCTGCCCACTAAATGGGCAGCTATCTCCTTTTTCTGGTCATTTGAACATAAAAATGTTTGTATAGCTTTTATTTGCGGCTTTATGACTGCAATAATCATATCTCTGTTTGACGTGTGAGGCAGGGCTGTCCATCCCTGGTCTGCCATCATGCTTGTTCCAATCACTGCCGGTGACCTGCTTCAGGTGTGTTCAGTCTGAACCTGGAATTACTATATCCAGGTAATCAGGAACATCAAGAGTCAAGTTACCTGGAAAACAAGCAAGATGGTGGATCTGTGCGACCAGGGTTGGGCAGCTGTGTTAACAGTATGGCTGTTATCACATCACTTCACCACACGTGTACTCCTGTTATTATCCTGCAGGTGGAAGCACAGCATGTACCACGCTCTGGGTTACAGCAGCATCCTGGTGATGCAGGCAACCATGACCTTCGAACAGAGAGACATCCAGACGGCCATGACCACCATAAAGGAGGCCTTACAGACCTGCCAGAGGTGGGAGGACCACAGACTATAGTACAGATGGGCAAACCCTGTGGTCATGTAACTCAGGGGTGTGTCTCAGGTTTGGGAGGTCGCCATCGTGGACTGATGTGATGTAATCAAACACTTACCCATCAGGTTTTAAACCCCATAAAGGCAGTTCTAACACCCTAGCAGTCAACGGCAACAGCCAAATAACACACACTATGAATTATCGTAGCTCTTCAACCATTTATGCAATTAGCATTATTCCATTGGATTCTGACATGGATATGTGCCTATATTCCCTTTACTTTAGTGAAGCATAACAGCACAGTTTGGTGCGACACTGGAGCTAAAACTCGGGTGTTACGTAACATTCACACCAGCTTCGGTAACATCAGTTCAAGCGACCACTTCCAATGAAAGGTCTTGGTAAAAACGTGTATATGGATATCGGGCTTTACGTTTAAAACTCTTGTGCGTCGCTATGCAGGTTTTTGGGTCAGTTTTTGGGCTCTACGTACAAAATGCGTTTTCACTGAACACGCTTTGAAACTTAAACCAGTTGAACTTTGATCTTGTTGGAAAGCAGGACCCCTACCATTTGAAAGTGGGCTACTTTACATCTGTCAATCAAACGTTTTGAACCTTGGACATGGAGGTCAGCAGGCTCCACCTACTTTTGTTGAGGCATCTGATTGATCAGTTTATAACATTAACTTGAACTACAGAAAAAATATAATTAAAAATGAGGATTATCAAGAAATTCTTCAAGAAAAAAATATATCGGAGCAAGAATGGTTATTCTGACCAATGGAATACCTGAGTAACAGCTGTTTTTTTTATTTTTTCTATGGGATATTGGCTTCTTGGCTTCATAATTTACTTTACATTTTATAATTTTAATCTATTTTAAATGTTTTTAAATTTGCAAACATCGACCTGTCATCTTCATCTCTCTGGAATCTTGGCTGAGTCTCTGCATCTCGTAAAATTGGACAAATGATTTTTTCTGCCTCCTGAATTTAAACGGAAAATAACGGAAAACAGACTAATATTTTTAAGTCAGAACTTTGTGTAACTGCCGTTCTATTCAGGTAACTTGGGGAGCAGGAAGTTTCTTGATTCGTACTTCAAGAAAAAAGGGATCGTTGTTCTTCCTTTTTACGTCATTTATATTATTTCACTTTGTTGAGCAATGAAAGATACAAAGTGTAAACCACAAAAATAAATAAATACATTTCAAGGAGATAAACACATCACAAAAACAATAACATGATCTAAGATTAATATGCTGCTGTGCTTCCCAATTTCCTAATCCAATTAAATCCAGTAAAGAGACACGGCAGGTCCCAAAATGCATCTTAACCAATAGGGGCCAGAACAGCTATATGACCAAAGAACGACCAAAGAACGACCAAAGAACGACCAAAGAACGACCAAAGAACGACCAAAGAACGACCAAAGAACGACCAAAGAAGACAGGCGCAAGGATGCACGAAATGCAATTAATCTAATTTCAGCCAAATGCTTTGATTAAGAAAAATAAAAACCTCAAGCTTTGTACTGGTTCTGAGGATGCTTCTTACCCAGTTCAGAAAGAAATTCAGAAGATGTTTTTGTCTCTCAGTTGCTTGACTCTATAAAAAGTTTTATGTGATTTAAATCTAAGTGGAGAAGCTGACACAGGGCAGTAGAGAGTATTTGTTTGTTTTCTCCACATTCAAAGATTAAAACTGTCTGCAGGTTCAGGAAGAAGAACTCTGTGGTGGGATCTCTGTCTAGTCTCATCAGCAAACAGGCCAACCTGCAGGAAGGTAGGTGTTCCTGCACGCTGACAGTGGGAGGAGCTTCACATCAGGAGAGTCATTCTGCTGTTGTTGCTGTGCTTTCAGAGGAGATGCATGCAGAGCTCTGCTACGCCGAGTGTCTCCTGCAGAAGGCCACGCTGACCTTTGTGCAGGTCAGAGCAGTTCCTTTCATGACCTCTAGATGCAGCTCATGTTGATCTGTCACCTTAAAATTTTACTAGGTTTGTGTTCACTTAAGCCCTCTAGATTATTCCAAAATAAAGTTCTGGAATAAATGTGCATAAACTGATGAAGAACAGAAAAGGTCCTGACAGCTCCACAGTCAAACATTCCATGTTGAAGGGAGTAGCTATATTTACAAAAAAGCTTTATACACGTAGACGTGCTTCATTATATATATATACATTATATAGTTTGTTTCGCATTGACGTTCTTTGAGTTTCCGTAGCTCTTCAGCCCTTTATGCCGTTACACTCATTTTATTGGATTCTGAAGTTGAGAGAAGCAGCTTTACGCTGATATGCGACACTTTACAGTAGTGTTTATGCCACAGTGTCAAACTCAAGGCCTCGAGGGCCGGTGTCCTACACGTTTTCCAACCAACCTGCTATTGAAGCTCCTTGTTGGCTAAACACCTGATCCAGGTAATCAGCAGCAGACACGGCATGGTTTCTGGAAAACCAGCAGGAGGCTGGCCCTCGAGGTCTGGAGTTTGACACCCCTCCGATAAACGTAACTATCTGATTCTGATATTTGCGCAAAGCTGTTTTTCTCCACGTCAGAATCGGTTGGAATAACATTCATTTGGTAAACTGTTGAAGAGTTTTGGTATCGCAAAGCTTGTGTGTTTTTTAGACGTCGCCAGTGACATCTCTGGTGTTAAAAGGTTAAGCTTAACGAATTAAATCGAAACGACATTTGTCTTTGTGTTCCGGTTCTCCAGGATGAGAACATGATTAGCTTCATCAAAGGAGGCATCAAGATCCGAACCAGCTACCAGATCTACAAGTGAGTGGCGTCATCGGGATGAACCGGACAACATTTCATTACGTTTGAAGGACAAACGAACAAATCCCCTCGTTTCTTCCACAGGGATTGTCAAAATGTGCTGTCCGTCACTCAGGGAGAACAATCGGATTTGTTCAGACAGTTTGAGGGCGGAGTCAAGCTGGGAATCGGGTCCTTCAACCTGGTGGGTCGCGCAGATGTCGTTTTGGCTTTGGTTCGAAGTCATTTATGCTAACCTGTCGCTCTCTGCTCTGATTCCAGATGCTGTCACTCCTCCCTCAGCGGATTCTAAGGTTGCTGGAGTTTATCGGGTTCTCAGGAAACCGGGTCAGAACCTCTTCTCCTGCGGCTGATTTTCTAAAGTTGGAGATGAAGGAGGATTTTGATGATGGTTTTGTTTCTGCAGAGGTTTGGTCTTTCTCAGCTGAGAGAGGGCGCCTCCAACCACAGCCTGCGCTCCATCCTCTGCACCTTCACCTTACTCTTCTACAACACTTATGTGTCCCTCATCCTGGGTAGGACACTCCGCTTTTCCTCGTCCTCATGCCGGTGTTCTCCTTGTTTCAGTGACGGTTTACTCCTGCTCTGGCTTTCTTTCTTCATTAGGAACTGGGGAGGGGAACCTGGCTGAGGCTGAAGCTCTGCTGCAGCCATACCAAGAAAAATACCCAAAAGTACGTCCTACAGGAAAGGAACTTTGTTTACTAAAAATGTGTTTCTGGTATTGAGGGATAAAATCTCTGTCTGTGTTGCTCTGACAGCTTTCACTCCAAACTTTCAGATTTGATCTTGTGAACTTTTACAGAATGTTCTGACTCACAGAAGGGTTTCAAACCTATTGTACATTCAGATGAGCGGAGAGATTTCTGTTAAACGGTTTCTGACCATTCTCCTCCAGAACTTTATATTCTTCTTATTTTAACTGAAACAATAATAAAAACATCGCCTAAATGTATTCTTATTTTTCCCTCCTCGGACTAACGCGGGACAGCAAGTCATCAAACTGGCTCACAGAGACACAGAAGTACAGCTGAAAGCGCCGTCATTCAGATGCAGTTCCTGCAGTAGATGGTGAAGCTCACTGTACCTGGAGAGTCTCTGAATGATCTCATGAACCCAAACATGGAGGCAGGATTACCAATGTCTTTGTAGAGCTCTTCGAATAATAAAATCATATCACTCTACATCATCTGTGTCTTACATGTAGCAATGAGGCTAAAAACTCTTTACATTAGCCACTCCCACAGGAGGCGAGACCATCAAGTACATGAACACATTTTTGGATGAGTGTTCAGCAGTAAATTCGCCGTGCGTCAGTAGAGACGGTGGAGACAAATTTAATGTGTGCATTGCGTTTGGTGTGAACGTAATGTTATGTAGTGTTATGCTTCAGAGTTTGTTTCCTGTTGAAACTTCTCATAAATTAGGATTAAAACACTCTTGATCGTCATCTGCTGCACAGAAACTTTGTCTAAACACTTTCATTTGTCAGTAAATGTGATCACTTTAATGAAGGAGGTCAGCTTTAGGAAAGGTTTAATTTGTGTAAACGATTAAAGACTTATGGTAACTCAAAGAACGTTAACACTTGAGCAAAAGCTCTGGTGTTAAAGGGTTAAAAGTGTCTAAAAAGCAGAGATTTTGATGTCAGACTGGAAGTGAGCTCGTTCAGCTTGGCTCTCATCCTTTAATGATTTTCTGGTTTTATTTCCTCAGGGATCCATTATTCTCTTCTACTCGGCTCGTATTACTACACTAAGGGGAAATCTGGAAAAGGTTGGTACATTTATACACCCTTAATGCCCACATTCATATCTTCCCGGCTCTTTAAATAAGTCATTCTAAAGTGAAATAAAACCTTTCTTTGATATTCATTAATCTAAACAATACAAAATCTTTAAACAGTTTAGTTTAAAATAAAAACAAGAGATTTACTGATGTAAAAGCTGTTGGAACCTTCATAAAGTTTGTAAAGAACACAGTTTTTACTGAACATCCCATAATAGTCAGATCTTTCTGGAGTCAGACATGTCAGTTTGTTAGTTTTTCTGCACATTTCAGTTTTTGTTTGGTCGCTCCTCTTCCCCGTCCTCTGTTGACGCTGAGACGTGCCGCCGTGTCTTCCAGGCGCGAGCGCGGTACGAGGAGTGCATCAGCAGCCAGCAGGAGTGGAAGCAGATCCACCACCTCTGTTACTGGGAGCTCATGTGGAACCACTCCTTCCAGCAGGAGTGGCAGCAGGCGTATGGCTACGCCGACCTGCTGTGCAGGGAGAGCCGCTGGTCCAAGGCGAGTTTCTCGGGGACTCCACCCAGGAAATGTTAACTTTGGCGCAGAATTAATGGTCAGTGAGAAACGCACAGCAGTGTAACGACATCAACTCTGCAGGCCATCTACATGTACCAGAAGGCGGCCATCCTGAGCATGATGTCAGCGGAGGAGGCGGAGAGGACTGGCGAGGATCTCGGGGCGCTCTTCAGGTCAGTCAGTCTCCAAGACTCATTTACCCAAACTAACCTGTTTGTGGTCATGGAGCGGTTTGATGGCAGACAATGTTTTCACGGACCGGCCCGCAGGAGGCTGAAGCTGGCGTTCGCTTCCGGTTTCCCTCAACTATTAAGGGCAAAGTTGAGGGAAATTCTATTTTTTACATTAAAATAATCCCACAAGAAATCTAGTGTATAAAGAAGAAGAGTTTGAAAATATAAACATTTAGAAAATATTTTACAGATATAAAGCAAAGTTCTTGATTTTTTTTTTTTTTAATCTTACCTTGGTCAAAGGTCAAATTAAAGGATTTTTTAATGGAATATCACTTTAGCACTCAGACTGTTGTATTCAGGTTCAGATGATCCTTCAGGACAGAAAGATTCTTGATAGTTTTTCAAATAGTTTAAACAGCCAGATTTTTTTTAAATTAAATTTTAATTTTTGATTAAATCTATTTTTTATTTTGAGTTTTGATTTTTTTAACACATTAATTTTTCTGCTAAAGTCTTTTAATAATAACATTACTGTAGGAAAATTCTGAAATGTTGATTTGACACGTTTTCTCTGATCAGAAACTTTACTTTTTTGAATCTTTGTCTTTTGTAAAATATTTATAAGGGTCTAAACTTTCTTACACTAGATTTATCGAAATATTTAATAAAATGTTATTTTGATTGAACCTTAACATTATCCTTACTGCTAAAGTGGAGAAGCTGAACAGTGGTGGATTAAGACAATAAAATAAAATAATGAAACCATCACAAAACTGCTATTTTATGACTATATTAATAATGAATCCACCATGTTTGTAGCTTTTTTAGCAGTGTTGTTGTAACACCAAATAGTGGGAAAAACTAAAGCAAAAAACCCATATTTCCTAAAAAAGATTACTGGTTTAGTTTGTTATTTTATTTTGAAGGCCAAGCGTCTTGTTCTGCTTCCTGTCTGACTCCCTTCTGCCCAGAGCAACTTTTCAAATGTTTTTTATTAACATTATTAGTTTTGGGGTTTTAGTTTAGCAATCAGAGCTGTCGATTTGAGAAAGTAGAAAATCTATTTAAGACACAAGAGCGAGAAGAACGACTTTAGATGCGTCAAGAAAGAGACCTCTGGAAGTTTTTACAAAAGAAAACTTCCTTCAAATGATAAAACCGAAATAGTGGAGGTTATGGATTTTATTCTCTCCAGCCCAGTACCATTTGACCCATAGACCGGTACCGATTTGAGGTGTGGGCTTGGGAACCACTGACTTAAAGTGTGGAGACAATGAAAGATCAGAATCCTGAGAAATCTTGTGCAGAACCAAACTAGAAACACAGAATCGTTCCTGAGACGTGGGTCACATCTGAACTCAGGGTTCTAGGAAGAACCGCTCTGAGGTCCAGGTTCTTTACAGGCAGGTGGAGGGGCTGAAACAGCGCCTGGCAGGGAAGTCCATCCCCATGGAGAAGTTTGCAGTGAGGAAGTCCAGGCGCTACAAAGCCTCCAAGCCCGTCCCCCTGGTCATCCCCGCGCTGGTAAAAGGCTGCTCCGCAGAGGTTCTCCGGTGAAGCCAGCCGGCTGCTCTAAATGATTCCTGTCTGGTGTTTGGGGGGATGTAGGAGATGATGTACGTTTGGAACGGCTTCAGCATCGTTGGGAAGAGGGCCGACCTCACCGAATCTCTGCTGGTCACCATAGAAAAGGTGGAGGAGCAGCTGCAGAAAGACTCCAGTAAGTTTGTAAGAACGTTTCATCTGTTCAGATTGAAGTCTACACAGTTGAATTCAATCACTGTTGAGGTTAACGTTAGCATTAGCATGCTACATCAGCTTCAGCTACAGCAAAGAGGAACTTCCTGTGGCCTCCGTTTGTGTTTCCTACAGAAGCTAAAACGTCTAACTGTGGGAGGAGTCCTTTTAATAGGAAAAGAAACAAAAGATCTGGAATGAATCTATCCGTGGTTGTGTGTAAAAAGCAGACAAAACCAAAAATGTTTCTGGTTCCTGAACCAGATCTACATCCAGAACATTACAGTAACTCGTGGTAAAACGGAGAACCATCTGCTAGCTAACTCGTGTGTGCTGGCCGTCCTTCAGACCCGTCAGAGTACCATCCTGATGACAGCTGCCTGGTCCAGATGTTGAAGGGGATCTGCCTGAAATACCTGGGCCGGTTCCTGCAGGCTGAGCTGTGCTTCACACAGGTGCTGTCCAGGTAAACCTGCTCACACTCCTGCCGCGTCCGCCTTGACCGAGTGAGGCTTTCATCCTGACTTTTGTGCTCACTTGTAGTGAGAGTCGGATCCGATACGATCACTACTTGGTTCCCTTTACGCTCTACGAGTTGGGTCAGCTGCATAAACAGCAGGGAGACTTCATCAAAGCCACAACATACATCGAGAAAGCCAAGTAAGCCCCGCCCCTTTGAGCTTCCTGCAACACTTTGTTCGACTTTAACATTATGTCACTCTTCAACAAAATAACTGCTGAACGTTGAAATTCACTGAGTGATTCTTTGGTTTTAATCAAACATCTCCACTTGTAGGATTAACCCTTTAACCGCAAAGCTTCAGCTCGAGCTGCCGTTCTTTCAGTGATCAAAACTCTTTGACTGTTTACACAATTAACAAAACTTCAAAGGATTCTGCAGCCAGAAAAGAAGCTTTGGACTGAAATGCAAAGCTGCTCTTTACATTAGTAAAGTGCCAATCTACAACACTACAACACATCAGTGCTTTACACTAGGAAAGGCTTACATGTCTGTAGTTGACGGTAAAGTTTCGCTGCTTTGTGTCAGTAAGTGTGGTGTATCTGCACTTGACATCAGTCGTGTTGCATGTAAGCACGTTAGTAAAATGTTGCATCTCTTTGCTTCAGAATACTTTGGAATTATGTTAGTCGCGTAAACAGCAGTTCAATGATTGTATACTATCAGTGACGGCTCTGCTACTCAGAAGCTTAAGAATATGAATGAATCAGAACATGAACGCCTTAACGGGCTTAGTCCACCTCTTTTCCCTTTTCTATTTTTGAGGTTTGATTGTGTGATGGATGGAAACTTTAAAACAGTTTTACATCTTCTGAAGTGAATTATGAGTTTGGACTGAAAAGAGACTCAGGTCCACAGCAGAAGTTGAAGACGCTGGAAGACTTCTTGATAACATGTAAAAACATGGAGGCAAATCCTGACAAAACATTCTTTAAAACGGCAGTAAATATAGTCATGTACCTACAACATGTGTTTTTGATAGCTGTTTTTGTGACATCAGAAGAGTTTCAGCAGAAACTGTTTCTCCAGAACAACTTCAGGGTTGATTCCAACTCAGATTTGGTGTTTCCCATCAGGATGAACTACAAGGACTACTCCATGGAGTCCAGACTGCACTTCAGGATCCACGCCGCCCTCAACAGCCTCAAAGGCTCTCCTGTCAGCACCCCATAATAACCACAGCGTCGGATGAGGAGTTTTCAGGGTTTGGACTGCATCACAAGGGATTTTTTATCCATTTTAAGCTCTGCGTTAAACGGTTTATTTTCTCTGTAGTTTTGAAAAATGAGATTACGAAACTCACTTCTTCCAACGACACCAGCTCGCTGTTAGCAGCGGTCAGCTAAGCTAAAGCTTAGCGAGGTTCGCTGCGTTCTCTGCGCACGTCATTAACCTTTTCATGAACCTCATTTGATCAGTGAGAAGGACGAGTTTTTCACACACAGACACTCTTTCAGAATAAAAGCACAAAGAATTGACGACCATTCCTCCCCAAACCTGATAAAAGATTAAAAGTAAACTGAAGTGGAGTTTGAGTTTAGTTTGAACCGAGCCTAAAATCCAAACTTTTTGGTTTAAAAAGCTTTTTTTTTTTTTTTTTTTTTTAAGAATTAATGGCCTTAAGTAATGTTTAAGCTTCTGCTTTTCATTGAGTCTGCTGGCTCTGTACTGACAGTGTCAGCCTGAAGCTCACATCTTCAACATAATCCTGACTACTGTCCTGCTGCTCAGCTTCTTCTGCTCAGCTGTTACTGTTTTTAAATACGGTTATGAAGCTCACACATTTGTCTTTATTCAAATGTATGGGATTCTGAGCTCAGACATAAGCTAAGAAGTGGGACATCAGCTGTAAAGATGGAGTCCACCATGTCCGGCATCATTGGGTCTATTTCCAGATCTTCATGCATTCATGTAAATGTGAGTAAACATGAGGAATCACATGTGATTAAAAGCTGGCATAAGAATTTCCGATGCTGTGACAGTCTGCGCAGATGTAGCATGCTACATAAATCTATAGCTACACACAAAAAAAACGGATCTGACGAGGATTCAGGCTACAGGACCCAATTTAAAATGTTAACAGAGACAAAAGTTCTCTTAGCAATGGCTTAGAACCATAAATTCAGGTTTAGCAGACAGAGATTTGAACTTTAAGCTGCATTTATAGATATTGTAAATGGCGATGAAAAGCTTATTTTTGTTAGAATATTTGGGCAGGAGTTCTGTCTTCTTTTTTTTCTTCAGGGTCAGGGTTTAACGCTTCTTATGCCTTTGGGTTTTTCTTTGTAGTTCTTTCTTTGCGCGCGGTACAGCCTTCTCACCGAACGTGGCTTATAGGAACACAGTGCAATACCCTCATTCCAGACTCCTACAAACTATATGCACATGTGACAGAGATTACACATGAGCTGTGATTGCACATTCTATTAGCAGCAATAGAAACAATTCTGCCGCGTTTCCGGATCTTTCCCGTCTGTTTGTAGGCGTCGATGTCCAACGGGAGGTTTGGGTTTTCCTCAAAATACAAAACAGCTTTTTCCAGAGATACTTTTGCTCTTCTCTGCATAAGTTCACAATGAAGTGTGTATATTAATTATTTATATTTTTACCAAAGTTACTCACTTAATTAAAACGAATCGTCCTCACTATCTCGAAAACCCCAAATGCTGTATTCTCATCTGGATCAAAACTTTTCCAAAGAGAAAAGCTTTCTTCTGTTTCCTTACATGTTGTTTTCTGTCTCCTAAAGTGAATTATTTCGATCAAAAACATAAAAGAACTTTAGGCTTTTGTTTTGAAATGAAGCACAAATGTTATCTAAAAGTTGAAACGAAAATGTTTGTTTACTTTAAGCGGATGAGTTTGTCAACAAAGAGCAGTCGAGTAAACCTAACTCCATCTTTGCTTCCATGGTGAACATCGAGGAGAAAGACCGACGTTTCTGTTCTACTTGAATAATTCAGGAGTCATCAAACGCTCTTTCATGTACTGAATGTGTGCACCTTAAGACCAAACTGTTGTTGTGCTGAATGACTTTTGTGTTTTTGTGCCTGTAAACCTTTGGATCTGTCCTTTTTTTCTGATGGCAAACTTCAGCTTTGAACAACTGAAAGCTCTAAAAGCAAAGCAGACGGAGAAACCATCATTTGCTCAAGGGTTGTGGCAATGAAAACCAAGCAGCGGGCCGTCAAAACCTCTACCTGGTTTTAGCTCGCACTGCTAAAGTGAAAGAAATTTTTTAAAATGAAAATAAAGATTTCCTGTCAGATGAAGGAAAAAACTGCAGCTTTTGTCGTACATGCTAACGCTAACTGCATTAGCGTAGCACTAAAGCACTGCCTTTTTATTTAGCATCACGTCGACAAAGTAAAGAGGTCTAAATTCTGCTTTTAAGTTTTTTATGCGCATAGATACTGTTAATGTTCAGATTAGTACAAAGGACAAATACTGCCTGCTGCGTTAGCATTGTAATACCGGTTCATTCTCACATTAGCCGATGCTAATTTAGCATGCTACTGCTGCTGTTGTTTGTGTTTGTTCAACTAAAATAAACAGAGAACCCAACAGTTTTACCGCTTTAACGTCTATATCCCGAGATAACCACCAACAATAAAGGCCGCTCTCTTCCTCTCGTAATTACGGTTCATCCGACTATTATCAAAAACACTATCATTTTCATACAGGTACCGTCCTGCATAAGGTAAATGATAAATATTCTATAATAAGATAAAGTTGATTCTGTTGCGTTAAGGTTTTTTTTTAATGTGGACATTAAATCTTTATTGATTAGAGTAAAGGGTAAATGGTATTGAACGCACATCTACATGTAGTGCATCGTGTACTTAAATATATGCGGTTTATGGACATCCCAGCTTTAAGGATTAAAATGGTTTGTAACGTTTCAGAGAATGCTGTAGGATCACATTATTCTGTTCAAAGTCTTTATTGGCAATAAACCTGTATTTTTAAGCGTTTTCTATTTTACCATTGGTTTGGTTTTAAGGTTATTTTGAAAACGGACGTTAATAAAAATCCTTTTCAGGCTCATCTGGAGTCTTCACTACCTCAATCACCTTCAGTCTCTGTACTTTTCTGCTCAAGCTAAATCTTGTACTTTTATATTTGCTTTATTTCTGCCCCACAAGCAAAATACAAGACTTGTTTTTTTGTTGAATCCATGTGTTACAGCAATTCTAGAAAAATAAAGAAAGAACTCAGTTATTTTGCTAAAGAACACAAGAAATTCAGAACCCAACCTGTTATGACATCATTTAAATGATTGTTGCATTGATAAAAACAGAGATTAAGGAGTTGTTTGATCCAGAAACAGGGAAACTGCAGCTGACAGGAGTTTGTGTCTGTGTTGTGTGTCGGTGCCTCTGTCCCTGTTTGTGCTTTATGACTGCATGTTGTTGAGTTTGGAACACGAAAGAGTTTTCTGCATGGTTTCTGTTTGAACAATATGACACATTACAAAAGCTTCATGGTGAGGATTCGGTGCAATAAAAGTCAAACATGAACGTCCTTCACTTTTTGTTCTGGTCTGTTTGAGTCCAGCAGAAGGAACCGTCATCGTTCCATCATCTGCACATTCTTTAGGACATTGAATAACGTCTCTGCATGGGTTTTCTTTGCTCTTTATGATGTATGAAGCCCTGAAAAAGTTTTTAAGCTATGAACCATAAATCCCTGCTAACTTGTGTCTCTTCTGGCTAAAAAAGCAGAGACTCCTGCCGGACAGATTCTGGTACCCCTCCCTGATAATGACACAGAACAGAACGAATCATTAGTGACCAAACTGTTCACACAGGTTACCATGGTTACAAAAATAAATGAAACCTACAGCTGCTTCTGATAGAAATATAAACTAATGTTGGGAATAAAATGTCAATTTTCTGAGGAAAAAATGACATTTATTTTCAAACTACAAAAGGTAGTTGCAAGTTCCATCAGATGTCAGGATGGTTTCATGTCTTTAAATCTTATAAATATAAATATTCATTTTTTCTTCATGTCTGATCTGTACAATGTCTGACCAGTACGAGGGCTGACCTATACGATGTCTGACCTGTACGGAGGCTGACCTGTACGGGGGCTGAGCTGGATGATGTCTGACATCTACAGGGGATGACCTGTACGATGTCTGACCTATACGGAGGCTGACCTGTACGGGGGCTGACCTGTACGATGTCTGACCTATACGGAGGCTGACCAGTACGAGGGCTGACCTGTACGATGTCTGACCTATACGGAGGCTGACCTGTACGGGGGCTGAGCTGGATGATGTCTGACATCTACAGGGGATGACCTGTACGATGTCTGACCTATACGGAGGCTGACCTGTACGATATCTGACCTATACGGAGGCTGACCAGTACGAGGGCTGACCAGTACGAGGGCTGACCTGTACAATGTGTGACCAGTACGAGGGCTGACCTGTACGATGTCTGACCTGTACGATGTCTGACCTGTACGGGGGCTGACATGTACGATGTCTGACCTATACGGAGGCTGACCAGTACGAGGGCTGACCAGTACGAGGGCTGACCTGTACAATGTGTGACCAGTATGAGGGCTGACCTGTACGATGTCTGACCTGTACGATGTCTGACCAGTACGAGGGCTGACCTGTACGATGTCTGACCAGTACGAGGGCTGACCTGTACGATGTCTGACCTGTACGATGTCTTACCTGTACGATGTGTGACCAGTACGAGGGCTGACCTGTACGATGTCTGACCTGTATGGGGGCTGAGCTGGACGCTGATCTGTACGAGGATAAATAGAATAGCATTATCCAGCAAAAAAAATTAAATAGCAAAAATAGCATTTTTATCCAGTACCAGGAGTACCTCATTTTCACTTAGCGGCCCGGTTCAGTCCAGTCTGGTATTTTGAGCGTTTCCTTTATAAAAAGGACCCATTAAGCCAAAACAAACTGTAACAATTTTTGTATTTGAAGATTTGTGGACCAACTTGGCACAGAGTTTTAGACGTAATCATTAGTCGCTCCTGTCTTCATTCCATGATGACATCACACTATGACATCACACTGACACATCAGACTATGACATCACGGAAAATAACATAATTTGATGTCATCAAAGGATGCTGACATTTCATTTAATAATATACATGTCAACAAGTTTGATGACCTCAAATGAAATCATCTGTAATCAGCAGCATAGTTGTCTTATACACCTGAAGGATTCTGCAGTTCAAACCAACGCTTGCTTACAGTTGGAAAGACTTCTTGGAAGACGCCGCAGCAACCCTTGGAAGCAACCCTTGCCTCACCTTCTATCAAGAACCCAATTTCTACACATTAATCTCAGACGTTTCTCCTTAAACGTATTTGTATCTGAACATAATCTCAACGATGGAAGATACATGGGAAACACCCTTTTTAAAGCTGATCGCCAAGCTTACATCTGCGCTGGAAGAAATCCCTTCCAAGCCATCAACCAACTCTGGACAGAGGGACTGTCAGACCTCTGGCACTGAAAAGGAACCGGGCCAAACTCTTCAAAGTTGCCACCCAGACGCTCTTCTCACAAGTGTGTTTGAAGAAGTGTCCGCCGTCCAGGAAATAATCAAGGATTTCCTGCAGGAGAAAAAGACCTTTGAGGCTGAGAAAGCCGCCTTTCTCAAGGAAAACAAGTCATCACTGGCTGAAGGTCCAAAAGAGGAGAATCGTTTGACCAGTTCAACGCTCCCAGACAACAAAAAGCACAAAAGATTTTTCTTTTCCTTCCAAGGCAACCAAAGCTCTTCTGATAAGCTGGAAAAGCAAAAGAAGAAAGAGCTGAAAAAGTCTGTGAAGGAAAAGATTGAGATTCTGAAGAATGAAGAAAAATCTTTGGACAAAGAAGCAGAAAAACTGCAAAAAACTAGGCTAAGAAACGCAAACGAACTGGACAGTCTGAGGATGGAATATGCAAAATTCCAGTTGGAGAAGAAAGAGATGTCCTTGATGAGAAAGGCGTATTTAAAGGACAAATCTTCCATCCAGAAAATGAGAGCAGCTCTGGAAGAGGAAGAAAAGGCCATAGAGTTGGAAAGACAAAACCAGCGTGCTGAAAAAGCAGCTCTGTCTGAAGAAAGGGTCGCCTTACAGGCAGAAAAGCAAGAAAATGCAGCCTTACTGACAGGAGTTCAGGAGGAGACGCAGAAGTTGGAAGTGGAAATGGCTTTATTAGACACACAGCTTCTAGTTCTGCAGGAAAAACAAAGAGAGATTGTAAAAAACCGCCAAAGGATGACGAGAGAAGCAGAGATCTTGGTCATCATGAGCGAAGATTTAGAGATGAAAAGAAGGGAATATTTTGAAGAAGAAGTCTGTCTACAGAAGAAGAAAGAGGCTCTGCAGGAGGAAAAGACTCAAGATCCGGACAACTATGGTCTTTTTCCTTTTTTATTTCAGAGGAAACCTGAGAAGAAAGCAGAGAACCTGAAGAAAAAGAAGGGAAAGAAATGTGGTCTTTTCTCCTGTTTCTTCAAGAGAAGATCTTTGAGGAGAACTGAGAAGGTGGAGGAGGATGATAATGAGATCCAAGCAGTGAACTATGATATGGACACCAATGAGAGGAAGAAGGCCTACACTCGAGCAAAGAACGAGATGCAGGCCTTCAAAGAGGCTTTCCAGATGGAGAGAAAGTACTGCTGTTTGGAAAGAAAAGCTCTAACTGAAGACAGAAAAGCCCTGAAGCTCATGAATCAGGAAACTCTGCAGCTGAGGAAGGCTGTGCAGGAAGAGAGGAAGAACATACAAAAGGAGATTAGAGGCTTAGATGAAGATGTGACGACACTGCAGGACAAGAGGACCAACATGGCAGAAGAGGTTGTTCAGATGTTGAGAGAAAGAGAGCATCTCCGAGCCAAAAGGCAAGAGATGGAAGTCCTGAGGACAGTCTATGTGGAGGACTTGGTCTCTGTTGAGAAGATCAAGAAGGATCTGGAGACGGCAGAGGAGACGCTTCAGAAAAATACTGTGTCCAAACCAAAATGGACAAGCATCTTTGGTTTTACCAAGGAGGAGACCAGGAGCTGTACTCTGTTTAACAAAAGAATGGCAGAGCAGCAAGAAACTGGGAAGGACAGAAAAACTGCAGACTGAGAACTGTAGAAATAGAGAAAGTAGAACTGTTGAACTCTAGAACTGTAGAAATGTAGAAATGTAGAACTGTAGAACTGTTGAATTGTTGAACTGTGTTTAGAACTGTGTTTTTTGATGGATTTCTTTTTCTTTTACTACTTTCACTCACAAATTGTACTCTGGTTTCCTCCCATCATTGAAAAATTTTTTTGTAGATAAAAAAAACTAAATTAGATGAAAAAAAAAAATACTTTCCTAGGACTTCTAAGAAAAAGTTTGAATGTATTTTCTATGAAAGGTTTGCATTTCCATAAAAAAGGGAATAAAAGTTTAAAAAGAAAATAAATGTAAAAAACAAGTTAGATGTTAAAGAATTTGTTTAAAAAATTGAAGAAAACTGAAATAAAAATTAAAAAGAAAATATTTTAAAGAAAAAACTGTAATGTAACTGAAATGTATATATTATATGTAAAGTAAACATAAAATTGTTTTTAAAAATGTTGTAAAATAATGTATATTAAACATTTGCATTTAACAAACAAAAAAAAAAAACTTTCCTAGGACTTCTAAGAAAAGGTTTGTATGTCTTTTCTGTGAAAGGTTTGCATGTCCATAAAAAAGGGAATAAAAAATGTTTTTAAAAAATAAACGTAAAAAACAAGTTAGATGTTAAAAAATTAGATTTAAAAAATTGAAGAAAACTGAAAAAAAAAATTAAAACTGTAATGTAACTGAAATGTATGTATTATATGTAAAGTAAACATAAAATTGTTTTTAAAAATGTTGTAAAATAATGTATATTAAACATTTGCATTTAACAAACAAAAAAAAAAAAAAAAAAAAAAACTAACTCCGCCAAAGTGTCTCCTAACGAGCACTTTTGCCGGTCCCAAGCCCGGAAAAAGGAGGAGGGGTCCAAATTTGTACAGTAGAAATATCCTAAAACCATTAAAACAGTAAAAATGAATGGATGGTTTTCAGATTTTCTGGATGTCGTCAGAAACAGTTAGATGGTTTATGAAGGAACCAGGTCTTGAAGTTGAGCCATGGCATCTGGACTTGTCTTGCCCAAGCACACTTTAACACATGGGCAGGCAAGGCGGGAGGCCAGCCTGCGATCATCCAATCAGACGTTAACCGCATTACATCTGCACCACAGCCACCCTGAGGTGCAGAAAGGAAGCGTGAAAACCTGTCTGCCAGTCCAGTAGTACGATCCCCGATGGCCACACGATGCTGCAGAGACGTGTCAACCAAGACAGTTTCACAACATCTAAAGCAGAGATGTCAAACTCCAGGCCTCGAGGGCCGGCCTCTTGCTGGTTTGATCTGCTGCTGATTGCCTGAATCAGGGGTTTTATTATTTACATTTAAGACACCAGCTCTCGAGGGCTGAGGTTTGACACCACAGAGGCAGAGAGGTAAGTTAATTGGGGTGGAATTCATTCACTCCTGGTGCTTTAACACTGAGGAGCTCATCCACTTGATGACTTCAGGTTGTGTGATGACCAGCCCCACCTCAAAGTCCTTAGCCTCTTCTACCTCAAGAGAAGGTGTGTCAGAGGGAGGGACCTCAAGGGCACCACCTCAGTGGCCTTGTGGTAGAGCCCGAGTGATCTCAGGACCAAATCTGTCTGGGGCTTTAGCCACTGGTAGAGTCTCCCATGGCAGACAGGTCCTGGGTGACGAGCCAGACCAAGAGCGGTTCAGAACCCCTTTATGAGAAGCACAGGGGAGCAACAGGAGACTGGGGCTCCTCCCAGTTGTGTGAAGATTCGAGATAGTGGAAGATTCTAGGTGCCACGATTTTCTTGAAGTTGTATGGCTGTTCTTTTACTCCATTTGTTTGTTCAGACGTCCATTATCTAGCATTTCCCAAAATGTCACATTATTACAGATAGAAATATTAGAGAAATAAGTATGAACATTTAAATAAAAAAAAAAACTTGAAATGCATTGCATGGTCAAAAAGAAAAACTTTCAGTAGAAGAAAATTAAGGGAATAATAATAATGCAGAATGTTTTAACACTGAGTAAAGTAATTGAGAAATCAAATGAACAAATACCTCGTGGGTTCAATGGGAGCACCTCTGATTATAGTCGAACTGTCCCATTGCAAATCAGGAGCAGATGAAAACATGCAGTTTGAAAAAGCTTGTAGTTCTTACATGGAAAAGAAACCTAGTTCAGGTCAGCCCCTGTACCGATATAACCTAGTTCAGGTCAGCCCCCGTACCGATATAACCTAGTTCAGGTCAGCCCCCGTACCGATATAACCTAGTTCAGGTCAGCCCCTGTACAGGTATAACCTAGATTAGGTCAGCCCCCGTAGGGGTATAACCTCGTTCAGGTCAGCCCCCATACGGGTATAACCTCGTTCAGGTCAGCCCCCATACGGGTGAAACCTCGTTCAGGTCAGACTCCATACGGGTGAAACCTAGATTAGGTCAGCCCCCGTACGGGTGAAACCTCGTACAGGTCAGACTCCATACGGGTGAAACCTAGTTCAGGTCAGCCCCCGTACGGGTGAAACCTCGTACAGGTCAGACTCCATACGGGTGAAACCTAGTTCAGGTCAGCCCCCGTACGGGTGAAACCTCGTACAGGTCAGCCCCCGTACGGGTAAAACCTCGTTCAGGTCAGCCCCCGTACGGGTAAAACCTCGTTCAGGTCAGCCCCCGTACGGGTGAAACCTCGTTCAGGTCAGCCCCCGTACGGGTAAAACCTCGTTCAGGTCAGCCCCCGTACGGGTGAAACCTCATACAGGTCAGCCCCCGTACAGGTAAAACCTCGTTCAGGTCAGCCCCTTTACACCCCCTGTGTACACATAAAAAGATGTCCTTGACAAATAGAAAATACTTTTGTTTTTAACGTTTTCATAAAGAAGGGTAGGATTTAGAAAAGTTTAAATATCAGTCAATCATTGAACTGTGTGGTTTAGATTGTTGGACATGTTTGTAGTTTGTCTGCAAACAAAGATGATTTTCACCTTTTGTAGTTAGAAACTAAACGTCCTTTTTCCTTCAGAAAATAGATTATTTATTCCCAACTTTAGTTTATTTTTTCCATCAGGAGCGGCTGTGGAAGGTTTTCACTTATTTCACTTATTATTAAGCTTTTCACTTATTTTTGTCACTACGGCAACCTGTGAAAGCAGTTTTGCCTTTTGTGACTGAGGCTCCATCCATTCTTATAGTCTCATCCATTCTTATATGAGTCCCGCCCACAAATACTGGACAGGTAGATTGATTAGATAGAATTGTCAAGCAAAACTGAATAAAAAGAAAGTGACTGACGTCCAATTCAAAGCGCCAAAAAAAGCATTTTTATCCAGTACCAGGAGTACCTCATTTTCACTTAGCGGCCCGGTTCGGTCCACTCTGGTATTTTGAGCGTTTCCGTTATAAAAAGGACCCATTAAGCCAAAACAATCTGTAACCATTTTTGTATTTGAAGATTTGTGGACCAACTTGGCACAGAGTTTTAGACGTAATCATTAGTCGCTCCTGTCTTCATTCCATGATGACATCACACTATGACATCACACTGACACATCAGACTATGACATCACGGAAAATAACATAATTTGATGTCATCAAAGGATGCTGACATTTCATTTAATAATATACATGTCAACAAGTTTGATGACCTCAAATGAAATCATCTGTAATCAGCAGCATAGTTGTCTTATACACCTGAAGGATTCTGCAGTTCAAACCAACGCTTGCTTACAGTTGGAAAGACTTCTTGGAAGACGCCGCAGCAACCCTTGGAAGCAACCCTTGCCTCACCTTCTATCAAGAACCCAATTTCTACACATTAATCTCAGACGTTTCTCCTTAAACGTATTTGTATCTGAACATAATCTCAACGATGGAAGATACATGGGAAACACCCTTTTTAAAGCTGATCGCCAAGCTTACATCTGCGCTGGAAGAAATCCCTTCCAAGCCATCAACCAACTCTGGACAGAGGGACTGTCAGACCTCTGGCACTGAAAAGGAACCGGGCCAAACTCTTCAAAGTTGCCACCCAGACGCTCTTCTCACAAGTGTGTTTGAAGAAGTGTCCGCCGTCCAGGAAATAATCAAGGATTTCCTGCAGGAGAAAAAGACCTTTGAGGCTGAGAAAGCCGCCTTTCTCAAGGAAAACAAGTCATCACTGGCTGAAGGTCCAAAAGAGGAGAATCGTTTGACCAGTTCAACACTCCCAGACAACAAAAAGCACAAAAGATTTTTCTTTTCCTTCCAAGGCAACCAAAGCTCTTCTGATAAGCTGGAAAAGCAAAAGAAGAAAGAGCTGAAAAAGTCTGTGAAGGAAAAGATTGAGATTCTGAAGAATGAAGAAAAATCTTTGGACAAAGAAGCAGAAAAACTGCAAAAAACTAGGCTAAGAAACGCAAACGAACTGGACAGTCTGAGGATGGAATATGAAAAATTCCAGTTGGAGAAGAAAGAGATGTCCTTGATGAGAAAGGCCTATTTAAAGGACAAATCTTCCATCCAGAAAATGAGAGCAGCTCTGGAAGAGGAAGAAAAGGCCATAGAGTTGGAAAGACAAAACCAGCGTGCTGAAAAAGCAGCTCTGTCTGAAGAAAGGGTCGCCTTACAGGCAGAAAAGCAAGAAAATGCAGCCTTACTGACAGGAGTTCAGGAGGAGACGCAGAAGTTGGAAGTGGAAATGGCTTTATTAGACGCACAGCTTCTAGTTCTGCAGGAAAAACAAAGAGAGATTGTAAAAAACCGCCAAAGGATGACGAGAGAAGCAGAGATCTTGGTCATCATGAGCGAAGATTTAGAGATGAAAAGAAGGGAATATTTTGAAGAAGAAGTCTGTCTACAGAAGAAGAAAGAGGCTCTGCAGAAGGAAAAGACTCAAGATCCGGACAACTATGGTCTTTTTCCTTTTTTATTTCAGAGAAAACCTGAGAAGAAAGCAGAGAACCTGAAGAAAAAGAAGGGAAAGAAATGTGGTCTTTTCTCCTGTTTCTTCAAGAGAAGATCTTTGAGGAGAACTGAGAAGGTGGAGGAGGATGATAATGAGATCCAAGCAGTGAACTATGATATGGACACCAATGAGAGGAAGAAGGCCTACACTCGAGCAAAGAACGAGATGCAGGCCTTCAAAGAGGCTTTCCAGATGGAGAGAAAGTACTGCTGTTTGGAAAGAAAAGCTCTAACTGAAGACAGAAAAGCCCTGAAGCTCATGAATCAGGAAACTCTGCAGCTGAGGAAGGCTGTGCAGGAAGAGAGGAAGACCATACAAAAGGAGATTAGAGGCTTAGATGAAGATGTGACGACACTGCAGGACAAGAGGACCAACATGGCAGAAGAGGTTGTTCAGATGTTGAGAGAAAGAGAGCATCTCCGAGCCAAAAGGCAAGAGATGGAAGTCCTGAGGACAGTCTATGTGGAGGACTTGGTCTCTGTTGAGAAGATCAAGAAGGATCTGGAGACGACAGAGGAGACGCTTCAGAAAAAGACTGTGTCCAAACCAAAATGGACAAGCATCTTTGGTTTTACCAAGGAGGAGACCAGGAGCTGTACTCTGTTTAACAAAAGAATGGCAGAGCAGCAAGAAACTGGGAAGGACAGAAAAACTGCAGACTGAGAACTGTAGAAATAGAGAAAGTAGAACTGTTGAACTCTAGAACTCTAGAACTCTAGAACTGTAGAACTGCTGAATTGTTGAACTGTGTTTAGAACTGTGTTTTTTGATGGATTTCTTTTTCTTTTACTACTTTCACTCACAAATTGTACTCTGGTTTCCTCCCATCATCGACATTTTTTTTTGTAGATAAAAAAAACTAAATTAGATGAAAAAAAAAATACTTTCCTAGGACTTCTAAGAAAAAGTTTGAATGTATTTTCTATGAAAGGTTTGCATTTCCAGAAAAAAGGGAATAAAAGTTTAAAAAGTAAATAAATGTAAAAAACAAGTTAGATGTTAAAGAATTTGTTTAAAAAATTGAAGAAAACTGAAAAAAAAAATTAAAAAGAAAATATTTTAAAGAAAAAACTGTAATGTAACTGAAATGTATATATTATATGTAAAGTAAACATAAAATTGTTTTTAAAAATGTTGTAAAATAATGTATATTAAACATTTGCATTTAACAAACAAACAAAAAAACTTTCCTAGGACTTCTAAGAAAAGGTTTGTATGTCTTTTCTGTGAAAGGTTTGCATGTCCATAAAAAAGGGAATAAAAAATGTTTTTAAAAAATAAACGTAAAAAACAAGTTAGATGTTAAAAAATTAGATTTAAAAAATTGAAGAAAACTGAAAAAAAAAATGAAAACTGTAATGTAACTGAAATGTATGTATTATATATAAAGTAAATATAAAATTGTTTTTAAAAATGTTGTAAAATAATGTATATTAAACATTTGCATTTGCAAAAAAAAAAAAAAAAAAAAAAAAAAAAAACTAACTCCGCCAAAGTGTCTCCTAACGAGCACTTTTGCCGGTCCCAAGCCCGGAAAAAGGAGGAGGGGTCCAAATTTGTACAGTAGAGATACCCTAAAACCATTAAAACAGTAAAAATGAATGGATGGTTTTCAGATTTTCTGGATGTCGTCAGAAACAGTTAGATGGTTTATGAAGGAACCAGGTCTTGAAGTTGAGCCATGGCATCTGGACTTGTCTTGCCCAAGCACACTTTAACACATGGCCAGGCAAGGCGGGAGGCCAGCCTGCGATCATCCAATCAGACGTTAACCGCATTACATCTGCACCACAGCCACCCTGAGGTGCAGAAAGGAAGCGTGAAAACCCCTGTCTGCCAGTCCAGTAGTACGATCCCCGATGGCCACACGATGCTGCAGAGACGTGTCAACCAAGACAGTTTCACAACATCTAAAGCAGAGATGTCAAACTCCAGGCCTCGAGGGCCGGCCTCTTGCTGGTTTGATCTGCTGCTGATTGCCTGAATCAGGGGTTTTATTATTTACATTTAAGACACCAGCTCTCGAGGGCTGAGGTTTGACACCACAGAGCAGAGAGGTAAGTTAATTGGGGTGGAATTCATTCACTCCTGGTGCTTTAACACTGAGGAGCTCATCCACTTGATGACTTCAGGTTGTGTGATGGCCAGCCCCACCTCAAAGTCCTTAGCCTCTTCTACCTCAAGAGAAGGTGTGTCAGAGGGAGGGACCTCAAGGGCACCACCTCAGTGGCCTTGTGGTAGAGTTTCTCCCCTATCTGAACCGGCACCGGCATCTTAATATGGTGGAGCGGTTTGAGAGCTCGAGTGATCTCAGGACCAAATCTGTCTGGGGCTTCAGCCCCTGGTAGAGTCTCCCATGGCAGACAGGTCCTGGGTGACGAGCCAGACCAAGAGCAGTTCAGAACCCCTTTATGAGAAGCACAAGCAAAGGTTCCACATCGTCGCCTGGACTGTCGTCACTGGGGCCCCACCATGGAGGCCTCGGGTTGGTGCTCACAGGCCAGCAACTGGAGCCTGGGGCTCCTCCCAGTTGTGTCCGGCCTTAAGAAATTAAGTGGGATAACTCCCAGTGGGCCCACCACCCACAGGGGAGCTCAGAAAGGGCCAGCGCAATGTGGTTTGGGTGACAGTGGAAGTGCTTTTGCGGCCTAAACCCCGGCCTCAAGAACTTTCCTTTTGGGACATGGAACATCACCTCTCTGGGAGGGGAGAAGCCTGATCTTGTGCGGGGGGTTGAGAGGTTTCAGCTAGTTATAGTTGGATTTACCTCCACACATAGTCTGAGCTCTGAAACTCAGTCTCTCTAGAGGGGTTGGACTCTCTACCGTTCTAGAGTTGCACATGGTGAGAGGCGGCGAGCTTATTTGTGAGCCTCCAGCTCAGCCGCCAAGAGTTGGACTTGATCCCAGTGGATGAGAGAGTCTTGTCCCTTTGACCTGTCAGGGACAGGTCTCTGAAAGTGGCTTTGGCTTATGGGCCGAACAGCAGTTCAGAATACCTGACCTTCTTGGTGTCTCACTAAGGGTTACTGGAAAGCGCCCCAACGGGGGACTCCATTGTCCTCCTGGGGGACTTCAATGCCCACACGGGCAACAACGGCGGCACCTGGAGGGGTGTGATCGGTAGAAACGGCTTCTCTGATCTGAACCCGAGCCGTGTTTTCTTCTTGGACTTCTGTGCTCGTCATAGTTTGTCCAGAACAAACACCATGTTTGAGCACAAAGATTTCCATCAACACATGTGGAATCAGGACACTCTCAGCAGGAGATCGATGATCGACTGCAGTCATTTCAGACGACATTCAGCCGTGTGTCTTGGACACTCGAGTAAAGAGAGGGGCAGAGCTTTCCACTGATCACTACCTGGTGGTGAGCTGGATTTACTGGCGGGGAAGGAGGCCGGAAAGACTTGGCAGTCCCAAACGTACTGTGAGGGTCTGCTGGGAACGTCTATCAGGGAAGTGTTTACCTCCCACATCGGGGAGAGCTTCAAACAGGTACAGATGGATGCTGATGACAGCTTAATCTGTTTAGTTTAGTTCAGCAACCAGCTATTGTTAATATTTTCTTACTGACTTGATGTTCTTCTTTACCTTACTGAGGGCTGTAGACGTGTACTTTTAGTCTCGCCATAGGACTACAACTGTTGTAGTTCTATAAAACAAAACAAAAAATAGAGCAAAAAAGCATCATATTAAAATACAAAAGAATTCTTGAAAAACTGGATTAATTGTATTAAAAAGTTTGAAAATAAAAAATCTGGAATATTAAAAAATTATGCAAAAAATCATTTTCTAAATAACTTGAGGAGCAGACTGCATCCCACAACGTTGACCACACCCAGAATGTGAGCGTCCAGCAGGTCACCATCGGACTACGGGACTACTTTGTGTCCAGTTAAGATTGACTCACAAATGAAAAGAAACAGTTGATACTTTTCAAAATGTCATATTTCTCCCACATTTTGCTCTGAAATGTTTGTGGATAAAGTAAGCAGGAAGAACAAAACAGATGGCGATATTGTGACGAACACAAACAAAACGGAGACAGATCATGTCTATGATACAGATACATCGTGGCTTTTCAACTTTGAACTTTGAACTTTTGCTTTTGGATAGTTGTTAAAAAAAGAACAAAAATCATGGCAAAGACGGAAGCAAAGATCAGCCTTTGTGTTGTAGCATGCTTCCATAGTGACAGTCTGGTTTTTACAAACACAAACCTGCAGAATTCATTCTAATAATATTGATTTGGTTTAGCAGCTCTCTCTTTAGGATGACAGCTGGGGTTTTTATCCCTATAAAAGATTATGAATTGTGTTCATAAAAAAATGTTTTTCATTATTTTGAATTCTTAATGCTTGTTCTTGGTTAAAGCTAAACGAATCAAAAAGTGTTTCAGAATCCTCAAATACCGTTTTTTATGTCTTCTGCCCAATTGCAAAAGTCTGGGTTTTTTGCCCCCCACACAAACAGACAAACTTTTCACTCTTAGAGTGGGAGGATGTGGTCACTGGGACGGATCAATGTTGGTCAGAAACTCCGGCCTCTCGTGTTCCCTTGATTACATAAGCTATCGATTGTTGATGGGATCTGCAGGTTAGAAAGGTTTGACGGTAGAGTGAAGCAGCTCTTCTGATCTGTGAGGAGCTTTCAGGGTCTTAGTTTGTCCTGAGATCAGGTCTTTGTGCAGAACAGGCAAAGAGGAAACCAATGTCAGCCAGGATGACGTCATCTTCTCTTTTTCTGATGTTTCTTCTCATCCGTTTCTCTGGAGCGGTGAGTCTTCTGAGACCTGAGACGTATCCTCAGGTGTTGGAACCAGGATTACCTTTTCCATGTAGAACAGTTTCATGTTCCAAAATGCTTTCTACATTTTGTCCTGCAGAGTGAAACTGGTCACAAAAGTTCAGGCAAGTTATAAAACAAACAAAAACACCTGAGTAACTCCTACTGTAGGCAAAAGATGACTTTTTCATGCAGATTTAATTCCAAACAGATTTAATGTTCTTTATGATTCCTTTTTGAAGTGTAAGAAACACAACCATGTAGCTATGATTGATCACAGCTGACTTTAAAACATGTTATAAAATAACCATTATCCAGATCACTGGCGGTTTGATTTAAGTGAATCATGTGTTCCTTCAAACCCACATCTTTAGATGACCTACATCACTTACTGGTAAAAAACTGAAGGATTATTTACTTTAGTTCTGCAAACACAGAAGGTCATGTTTATCCAGGTTAACCCAGACCTTATTCCTCTTTCTACTTTGCTCTGCTGGTAGATAATAACTCACATTCAGTTCTTCTTATTTGTCTGCTTCTAGTGGGTTTTTTTATCTCTACAGTTGCTCAATCAGCTGAGCAAACAGATCAGAGCTGAAGGCTTCTTGTTTTGGACAGATTTTACAGGTTGCGTTTACATGGACACAAGTAATCGGAATAAAAATCTGATCAGAATAAAAATGCGTCATGTAAACAAACCATTCGATCAAGCTCATTCAGATCAAAATTTCCTTCCGAATGAGATGGATGGGTTAGGATTGTTGATCTGATAGTAGTGAATGTAAACTATTACTCTGATTGTGAGTCATGACTGTGCTGGTTTTTACATCACGTGTAGACGGTGTGGCACTCCGGAGCCCACCTCAAGGCACGAACAGGACTGGACGGCTGCTTCATGCGAGCAAGCTGCCTCGCCACGGAGAACCACATCTCCGAGCAGAGCAGCAGCTTCAGGACGGCAACTTCTGAATGCAGAAATGCCGCTCTGAGCAGTCCTGTGAAACCGTACAAACAATCATGTGAATTTGTGCTTGCAATCGTGTCAAAAAAAGGCTGATGTTATTTGCATGTATTTACGTGCGGTCAAGGCTAAACGTTGCTTATGGTACGTATTAACCTAACCATAACCCTTGCTCCAGATCCGTGAAGATCCGCCAAGAATAAAGTTCAGCACTGGTCACAATTATTTTCAAAATGATGTACAGTCACTTAAAAAAAGAAATAAATAATAGCATCTCGCCATATGCTAACAGCAGCCATGTTTGTTTACAATAGAACTCCACTATTTCATTTACTGGCATTTTTCACAGTACTGCACACGTAAAATGGTTTTTGCAGGGCCATGTACACGGTTCAATGCTAATCTGATCAGATTAAAGACATTTTGCACATGTACACACAGCTCATGTTACAATAGGGGATTTTGAATCTTCTGACAAAAAAGACATGCTTGTATAAACCTTTTTTGTTTTAAGGCTAAACTTTGGCCAAAACCTAATTCTTCCCCTACGGCTTCTCCCTACTGGGAGGGGTGTTCAAAATATTGTTTTAAGGGGTAACCAATGGCCAATGTTGGATAAGTTACTTCTAAAAAGTAATTGATTACTTTATTTAGTTATTGGATCAAAATTGTAATTACAGTAAATTACTTTACTCATTACCCATTTGAAAAAGTAACTCATGTAATACATAGATTTACACATAAATGTTAGTCATGGCTTTTTTTAATTTGAAAAACGTAGAAAATTTAAAAACAGCTACAAGTTAACAATTCCATTTCCAGGTCCTTCACAACAGCATCAAACATTAAATATGGTGCTCAATTTTTCAGAATTAAAAAAAACATTTGCGCAGCATTTTGTTAAAAACACTGAAAAACACACTTATTAGCATGTAGGACAGTATAACACTTGATTCATGACAGGATGGACAACAAGATCAGAAACAATAAACGTTGCCTTGGAAAAACCAAAATAATTTCAATTGTAAAGAAAATAATCAACGGTGCAACTGAATTTACTGACATAAAACTGTGCATCATCTGCATATCAAGGTAACAATAAGATTCCGTCCACATTCATGCTTGTGTAATTCTTTCTTTAGTCCAAACCTGCTGACGTAGAGCAGCCATCATCCATTGAAGCCCAGAGGAAGCAGAACCCTCAGGAACCCCATCAGCCAAAAACAAGTCCCTCCCCAGTGATCACTACACCCGTCCCTACTACACCTGCACCACCTCAGACGGATGAATTTCTGGGCCCAGTAGAGTGTCTGCACAAAAAGTTTGAGCTTTTTCTCATGCTTTTATATTTTACTTCCAAATGCACTAGTTCTCATGTAAACCAGTGGAATTCTGGGTGTTTTGGGGTTTTATGTGTTTGTCTTTGATAAACCTCTGCAGCAGGAGGTCTGAGGTCCTGATGAGCCACTCAGATTCAGTGGTTTTCTCGGTCACTTGTGTTCCTCAGGTTGACCCGTGCTTCGTGTGGGCTGGTCTTTTGCCCCCCATGGCAGCGTTGTATTGAAGGCAAGTGTTCCTGCAAACCCCCCTACATGTGTCCCAGAGACGGCGTGAAAGCAGTTTGTGTGAGGAACCACAAGAGGTACCTGTCCTACTGCCAGGTAAAAAGCCGTCTGTCACACGGGTTCTGGTTTCACTCCAACATTGTTGACCGGTTCTTGGTCTGTGTGACCAGGCGATGGCGCTGTCATGCCTAAACAAGAGCCCCGTCCTGTCCCACTTTGGGGAGCTCTGCAAAGGTTCGTTAGCACCAACAGACTTATTCTTCAGACACTTTGTGCTGTAAGTCAGAGTAAATGTTTCTCCTTTTATTGCAGAAGACGTAAAAAAGTTCAGTAGCTCAATAGACAAACAAACTGGCATAGTGAAGATTTTCCTTCCTGACGGCGGTGAAGGGGAGGAGCTACTGGTGTGCCACAATCTGTGGGACATGGCGGCGGCGAATGTGGCCTGCAGGGAGGAGCATAACCACCCAAGGCTGGAAAGCAGGTAAGGTCACCGGCGTCAGTCCCCCTCATGAATCCAAACGCTTACAAGTAAAATCAAAACAGTTTTTGTTCTAGACATGAAAATGTTTCAGCTCTGGAAAACACCACTGGAGGCAGGTTTCTCCTCGTGTTAAAACATCAGTCTTAATAGAAACAATAAACAGAGTAATATGAATGAAAATTACCTCAAATAAAAACGAACTCAAATCTGTGCACTGGGCTGGTGACCTGTCCAGTGTGTACCCTGGATTTCCCCAACTTTTGTTAGGATAGGCTTGTATCCTTTTTTAAAGGAGAGAAAAGTTGCTTCACCTCAGAAACAGGTTCAATGCTCTGTGTGGTTCGATTGATTCATGAGTTGGAGGTTTAGAATTTAGTCTTGTTTCCATATGACATCATCTTTGTACTAAAGATGATCATGAAGGACGAGTAAACTGAACTTCAGTTCTTCCTGCAGGGGTGCAGCATCTGCCTTTGCTGTGAACTACTCCCAGATCCGCGGCGAAGTCGAGCATCTCCCGCGCCGCTGCGTCAGCGTCCGCTGCCAGGGCTTTGAGTTTTCTTTGGCTGAGTGTGAGATCTACAACAAGGTGGACATCGGTGACGGGACGGTTGCTGCAGCGCGCTGTTACGACTCACAACCTGAGGGTCAGTGCAGGAGAACCGTGCAACACTCAGTCCAGCGGCTGCAGCAAACAGAATTTACTGATTGGGTTTCTTCCTAAACCGTATGCAGCAGTTTTGTGCGGCTGGCTTCGGTGGAGAGGACCAAAGCTGTCCCAACCGTTCCGTTCTGACCTGAGGAAACAGCAGAACTGGAAGGAGAAATGGTTTAAAAGGTTTATCAGATGATTGGAAAGAATAAGAGGACCAACACTCAGAAGTAGTGTTTTTAGCTAGAAACTTACAAAGGGGACAAATTCTGCAGCTACAAGTAGACCTTTAGCCTGAACCACATCAACCTGTAGTTATGCAGGTTTTTGAGTTTTCCGGGTCTGTGGAAAGGAGCAGTGCAGGTGTGTCTTACAGTTTTGTTGAGGCTCAGGCGACCACCTCATGGCGCGTCAGGATACAGGAATGTACCATTGTCATACATGTGGTAAGTTTATAGTGAAGTCATGGTAAGGATAATGGAAGTAACACACACTTATGACATACGAGTGACGCTGACATACGTGTCCTTATGCCACACTCCAGTCGTGGTAAGGTGCGATTCCTCTTGTGTTTGCTGTGACCCATCACCCACAGACAGCACGTATCCACCCGTAGGACAGTCGGGACGAAGGCTTCACATTCATGAGTCCCACAGACTTTATGTCCCTTTCACTGAGATGAAGGAAAGATTTTGATTATCAGGATTCCCTCATGATCTCACCTGCAATCCTATCTGATCTGAAGAACTTTCATTTCAACAGAGGAAACTGTAGGAGTTCCTTCATGAACGGCTGTGAAAAAACAAGCATGAGTTGGTTTGATAAATGGAAGAAACCACTGAGAAACGTTCTCGTTCGTCTCCTCTGACGTTCTCTCAGCTGATGACCTCCTGATGTTCCTCCTGCAGACTGTGGCTTCACCTGTGCGAACGACAAATGTGTGTCTCTGAACCAGACCTGCGACGGCGTGGACGACTGCGGCGACCGCAGCGATGAAATGTGCTGCAAAAGTAACAAAGACACAGAAGGAAAGAACGAATGAGGTTTGGAAAGTAGCATCTTTGAGCGCTTCATGTCTGTCAGAATGCAGGAATGGAGCGCTTCGCTGCAACACGGGGGTGTGCGTGCATGCAGACGCCATCGGAGACAACCAGCTGGACTGTCTGGATGGTGAAGACGAGATGCCCAAACACTTGAACTCCTTCGGTAAACCTGTTCTGTTCTTTCTTCTCAGTTTTGACTGCTTTCAGTGTTTCCTGTCCGTTACTCTAAAGTCCTCGAGTCAAAACCTGATTCTGTTCTTTCTGCTGCAGCTCTCAGAACCACCAAACAACAAGCAGAACCTTCAGGTAAAAGACTATCAGAACTTTACAGCTGCTGCGAGCAGAACCTTTACCATGGTTTCTGTTCTTTGTTTTTCAGAATACATCTCTCGCAGAAACGGTGAGTTTTTTAAGCTACAGCTGCTAAAGCTCCGCCCACTCTCTCTAATTGACTAATTCATTAACTGGTGATGTTTAAACTATTAGAATACATAGATATTCTGAACACAAATTCAAGCCTTTTAGAGCAAAGGTGTCAAAGTCAAGGCCAGCCGGCTGCATCCGGTTAGCCCGTAAGACAACAGCTTCAATAGGTCCTAATGATGGCCCGGGTCAGCCCTCAGTAATGTTGGGTTTTAAGGATTGTGAGTCATCATCTTCTCTCTCACGCACAGTACAGAAAGAAATAAACATAACAGGATAAAATAACAAAGAGCAAAACAGAGTAAAACACTCAGATAACAGAACACATGGACAAAAACCCACATTTAAACCCCAATATTGTAATCAAGATAAAGACAATTTGTATTCAAAAGAGACATGTTAAACATAAAACTAAAGGCTGTATTCATATTTTTCTGCAAATTTGTATTTATGAATATGTTTCTTGTTAACAGATATCTGACCTCAAATCACTTTTTATGATCTCTACATTCTAAACATTTTATTACTTTTTTTTTCCATAAAATTGGTGGATTTTTTATATTTATGTTTTAAAAATCACGTTTTAAAGTTTTCAAAACGTATTTTGTTCAATAAATGTTTGTCCTTTTCAGACAGAGACCTCAGGTGGGTTTTCATTTTGGCCCCCTGTGTGATTGAGTTTGACAGCCCTGTTTAAAAAAACTTGAAAACAATATTTATCATCATTCATGTGTGGAAGTGAAAACATTCTCCTTTTTTAAAGACATTCAGGTTTATAGAAACGCACCTTCCTACTTTTGGATTTTAAAAGATTTAATTAACTTTATGGATAAAAATGATCAAAATGTCTCCAAAGCTTAAATTATTGTCATTCGTGTAATTTGAAAGATTTTAAAGATTCAAATTTGTTTAATGAAATCATGACCTAAACCTGAATTTTGGCTTTTTTTCCAAACATATTTTGGCTCAATAACTAACTTTTGTCAGGAAGTTGGAGGTATTGTGTCAGAGAACTGGACTGAGTGAGTGTGATGTCATCAATTGAAAAGGTTCTACTTTCGGCTCCAATTAAAATGAAGTCGATTCAGTCGCCCTTTTTTCATGATGCAGACATCGCCATGTTGGAGCCAGACGTGGTCAGTAAGCACTGATTGGTCCAAGTCAGTCTGAGTCAACGTCTCTATGGCAACCAACCTGGAGTGAGCTTGTCGGAAGGCCACACCCCCTACCACTTGGAAGCAGGCTACACAAAATCTGTCTATCAATTGTTTTGAACGTTGGACCTGGGGGCCAGCAGGCTCCACCTACTTTAATTGAGGCATCTGATTGGTCAGTTTATAACTTGAATAACTGGAACTACAGAAAAAATGAGGATTATCAAGATGATGTTAAAAAAAAGTATGAGAGTAAGAATGGTTATTCTGACCAACAGAATGACTGAGTAGCAGCTGTTTATTTCTCCATAGAAGCCAGCAGGTACTTCCTGTTTGGAACACCAGGGGGTGGCAGGGTCACTCAGTCCAGTTCTCATATACAGTCATGTATTTGACAGTGACCCAGTTTGATCCACATTGATGGTAAATGGATCGCTCACATGAAAAAATCACAATCTTCTGTGTTTAAAGATGAACTAGAACTCAAAGTTGTTTTTGCTTCAGAGACTAAAACCACCAGACATCTGCTGGAGTCCAAAATGGTCTGTGGGGTTCCCAACATGGACCTGGTGTATGACACTGAAGAGGAAACGCGTGGAAGGACCAGCAGAAACAAAAGAGTGGTGGGAGGAACTCCAGCCAAGCCTGTGAGTTAAAGAACATCTGGAGCTGGTCTGGTTTCTGTGAAGCAGAATGATGCTGCCGTGTTCATGTCTTTGAAGCAGAAACATCCTCATTGGTTTCATCTCTCTGAACTGTTGAGAGAAGTTTTCATTTCCTGTAACTGAGCATCAAGAGGTGATGGTGGTCTGGTTAAGTGATTTCCTCCTGTGGGCCTGCAGACTCAGATCCAGTGGCAGGTTGCTCTGCAGGAATACGACAGGATCGACTGTGGAGGAGCTTATGTGGGCGGGTGCTGGGTCATCACTGCAGCTCACTGCGTCAGGTAGGACCTGTGACAGCATCAGAATGTTTTTATTGCTGTCATTATTACAAAACACATTATCCGTGTTGGTGTATGTTGGAAAAACAAGGATGTGACTTTTCACAGTAAATTATTACTGACAGCCAATAAAGAAGAAGTTGTAGAAAACATTTTAGGAAGATCTGAGTGAGTTTACTCAGAACAGTGAACGTTTAGGCTTGTAGCCCATTTAAAGTTAATGGTAGTTTAAGAATTCACGTCCAGTCTACGGCCCCTCCAGACCAGCTCGATTGAACCGAGTTCAGTTTGTGTGAATCTTAGTCTGTGTGTAGATTTGAATAAAATGATGACCATTCATTGCGTTTCTTATATAATGACGTATTCATTTATAGAAAAGTTTGAAATGTTGTTCATCTGTTGCACTTAGTACAAAATGCCACTGCCTGGGACTTGTATTTTTGATGATCAGAGTTTTTTTCTTTTTAACATCAGTCTAAAATGATGTATTTTAGGGTTTTTCTGTATCTGCTGAGCCGCGTCTCATTGTTTTCATTCAAATCCAATATCGTCGCTCTTTATAAATCTTGGACGATGTTAGAAGGCTAGCTAGCACGCCATCTCTAGCAGTGTATACCTCAGTGGTTGTGGCTTTGCTAACTCTGCTAACATTAGCTACATTAGAGTGTTCACAATACTTGGCACTACCAATCTTGTTTGCAACACATAAAAAAACAAACTGATACCACTGCAAAAAAGATTACTGTGAATAAGCTAACTCTGCTAACGTTCACCGCGTTAGCATGTTCACTATAACACCAAGCGATTCTTTCTAAAGTAGCTTGGGTTTTAGCACTGTGTCACTACTTCAAGGAAACAAAAGGCAGAGAAATAAAGAAAAACTTCCAGACACGTAGAAGTCATACGTAGAAGGTTTGTTGAAATTCAGTTTTTTGATTTACTCAGTCTTTACGTTCAACACTTTTCTGGCCTTGTATTTTCTAAATACAGACTAAATAAAGACAGAAAAGAGCCGCTTCTCATAATTCTAATGTTTTATCATCATTGTTTTTACCAGGCCAAATCCAAAAGCCTTCAGAGTCAAGTTCTCTTTGTGGAAAAAGTATTCACCTCAAGGAACCACCGACATCGTTCCTGTCGAGCAAATTATCATTCATCCACAGTAAGACAATCCTTTTGGGTTTCAACAGTTAAACCTCCATGTTAGCAGAAAGTTGAAGGTAAAGTGCGTCTGTGCAGCTACAACGCCGCCACCTACCAAAACGACATCGCTCTGGTCAAACTGGAGAAAGTTCCCCTCAGAGACTACTGCGTGGAGGAGAACCCGGCCATCAAATCCGTCTGTGTGCCGTGGTCCACGGAGCTCTTCCAGCCCAACTTTACCTGCAGCATCTCAGGGTGGGGTCGGACCAAAGGTGAGGCCGCCAACATGGAAACTGGTCTTTTCAGTTTTAACCCGTTGACACCAGAGCTTTAGCTCCAATGCTGATGTTCTTTGAACTACCGTAACCCTTCAACCGTTTAACCAATTAAAGTAATTCCAACAAATTCTAAAAGCTGAGAAAATTGTATTGATGTGTTTACATAATGTTCATATAATCAATGTAAGTCAGCAGATTCTGATGCTAAAAAGTTCCTATTTCCACATCAGAATTATGTTGCATGTGTAAATGGTTGAAGACATGGTAGTTGACAGAAACTCAACAGTGGTGTTAAAGGGGTAGGATCGACTTTGTCTTAACCTTTAAACCCCGGAGCTGCTGAGTGTTGACGCTCTTTGATCTATTGTATCGCTTTAACCATTTATGCTATTAATTTAATTTGAACAGATTCTAAGAGCTGAGAGAAGCAGCTTTGTGCTGATATGCAACACTGCACAGTAGGGAAGTGTTTCAACGTAATCAACATAAACCAGCTGGTTCTGAAGCGGAGAAAGTTGCTTTTTGCATGCCAGAATCAGCCAATTTGTGGTATGGTAGTTCAAAGTTCACCGGCGACCTTTCCGGTGTTAAAGGGTTAATGACAGATCCTAACTTGACACATGGGCAAAACGTCTTGGTTCAGGAATGGTTTGGTGTATTTGCGTCCATAAATGGTGGTCACACCCTCCGTGGCTCATAGAAGAAGCAAAATTGGCTGCGAGGTTTCACTTGTTTCAAAATGACTGCCTCCATAATGGTGACGCCCCCATCTGAACTGCGTGGGTCATTTAGTTGTTTCAGTGATCTTCTGTGAGAACGCCATGAGGGAACATCCTATCACGTTTGGGATAACTTTGAGTCGGCAGCATATTTCAGAAGTTCAATGGCAGGAAAAACACCCTGCTTTTGGGTCAATCCGCTGACCTCAGCTATGTGTGGTTGCTATGGCAACACTAGAGCACAGTCCCTTTAAAGGATTTCTGTTCTGCTCTGTTCCGTTCCGTTCCGTTCTGTTCCTCAGAAGCTCTTTTGAATGTTGGACAAATCTTTCTCTGATAGAGTTCAGTAAATGTCTGTGGTTTTGAACCAAAGACGTTTCTGTTTTTGGTAAATATTGGACAAAAGAACGGAGGGTTGAGGTTCTCATTGGAATAGAAAGCAAAGCACGTGTGGGTAATCAAAAAGAGGAGGAGCTAAAAAGACTGGACCTCTTTGAGGTCGACGTGTTGTGTTTGAGTCATTTGTTCAGTTGGTCGCTGTTGACCTCAAACAAAGACTCTGTCCACAGCGGGGAAGTCCTCTGAGGTGCTGCAATGGGCCAACGTGTCGCTCATCGAGGGCTGCCAGTCGTCCTACAAGAACCGCTTCAAACCCGGCATGATGTGTGCAGGTGAGGACGCATGCTGGCCAACCCCCATGTTTCCTGTCAGGCTGCTGCAGAGAGAACAGCTGTAACTGTGTTTGTGTTCAGGTGATCTGAATGGCAAAGTGGACTCGTGTCAGGGGGACAGCGGGGGTCCTCTGGTCTGCCAGGATCAGCTGGGAGTGTCCTACCTGTGGGGCATCGTCAGCTGGGGGGAGAGGTGTGGACAGCCTGGGTTCCCTGGAGTTTACACTCAGGTAAAGAAAACTGATGGAGGAAATGTTCTGGAGTAAAGCGGGAGACGAGCAGAACTTCAGGTTAGAACAGAGGTGTCCATCGGGGGCCGAATATTTTCCAAATATATGCTGTTGGACTCATGTTCTGGTTGGCTGGACATCTGATCCAGGTAATCAGACATGAGTAGGGCACAGATATCTGGAAAACTGGTCAAGATGCTGAACCCCTCATTGCTCCCGGTGGTTACAGATCGGCACCAGTGTGAGTGAATGGGGCTGTGACTGTTTAAAGGTACACATCCTTTACCATTAATCACCAACAGTTGTGTCATGGGGACCAGAGGTCAGTGTGGGACCCGCATCAGGAGGAAGCTCTGAGAGCTCCACGTTTTCAGCTGAATGATAAAACCGGTGATAGCTGTGGGCTCACAGGCCTTAACCCTTCAACAGCCAGAGCTTTAGCTCCATTGCTGACATTCTTTGAATAACCGTAACTCTTCAGCCGTTTACGCAACTAACACAGTTCCAACAGATTCTCAACCAGAGAAAAGCAGCTTTGCACTGATATGCAAAACTTTACAGTAGTAACGTACATCAATTGCATGAACAGTCAAAGAGTTGTTCAGAGAGCGTGTTTCCTTTTGTCACCGGTGATGTCTCCGGTATTAAAGGGTTAACTCCGCTCTACCATCATGTCTCTGGCAGGTTGCCCATTACTTTGAATGGATCCGGAGTCACACCGGTTGGCCTGCAGTCACTAAATACAATTCATGAGAAGAAGCTCCCCCGTCTCCACCAGTCCAGTCTGGGCTTAAGGCCGTTTAGACCAAACGGTTCTCGTGGTTTCGCTGAGTTTGCAGACGCCATCATGACCATCGTCATTCCAGCAAGTCTGCTCTTGCTTTCATGGAGAACGTTTTCCTTCAAACACAGAATGCAATGTTGGTTTCCTAAATGTTACAACACATACACACAGAAGTAATTCCATTTATGGATTTTAATTTTAATATAAAGCTTTAGAGTGAAGAAGATTTTATTTCCCACTTCCAGCAGTGAAAACGCATCAAAGTTAGACATAATTAAATACTTTAGTTTTCTTAAATTTCTCCTTTATTTTGAGAAAACATGATTCCTGCTTAAAAACAAGCAGAAATGTATTAAATAAAATTGATTTTAACCAAATAAAGATTTTTATTGGAGTTGTAAAGTACTTAGTGTGTTCATTTAGATGTTTTATAAATCCGAGCTGAGAGCGGAACCTCTCAGCTCCTGTCATGCTGGATCTGATCCACCGGCAGCTGCAGCGTGATGGCGCTCCGGAGCCTCCTGAGATCCGCCTCCACCTGAACACACCATCACACACATAGGGGCCTTTCAAGTCCTTATTCTACTTCTGAAGATCTAGTTCAGCAAATGTCTTTTTCTGGAGGGTTTACTGAGGCTTCAGCGTCCGTTTGAGGAAATCACCTTTGCCAGCTCGTCCTTCAACTTGTTGTACTTCTGAACATCAAACCTCTGGAGTGAAGCTTTCTTGTGGAAGTAGAGCAGGAAGTGGCGGTCGCTCATGTCTGGAAAGATAATGTCCTGTAATAAGACAAAACCGGAGTTACTTTAACCTGTGAACATCCTCGTCTTTTATCGAGTCATTTTCTTCAACCTGGTCAATAACATAAGAAAACTGAAGCCAGGAGCAGCGTTGACTGGCCCACAGGTGCTAGCCGCACCAGCAGTCAATACCACATAGTGGCGCCATTGTGGTGTTGATAAAGCAAGTCCACCAGTCAATAGCTGTCCACACCCTGACATACATTTATGAGGCATGTCACCCAGACCGTCACATGCGCCTCTGCCTCTTCCAGCCGAGTCGCATAAAAAAAAAAAAAAACATTTTTTTTCAAATGGCGGCTTTTCTGTTTTATCTCCATAGCAACCATTTTTTTTTTTGTTCAGCTGGGGGTGACAAAAAGGTCTATGTGATTTGTAGAAGAATTGGCAAAAGTACATTTTGGAATCTGCTTGACAACTGAGTTTTTTGTTAACCACATCCACATTTCTGATATGTCCATATCGTGTGTCATATTATTTTGTACAGTCAGATCCAGGGATTTATCTATTACATTTTCACAATTATCTGGTAAAAACTGCAAACAATCACTTTTGCTAGCTCACCATGCTAATGCTAAATCTAAAATCTACAACTTCTAAATCCAACATTTTTTCCGAATAGCTTCCCAAAGATGCCAGAGGAGAAGGGAGGCAATAGATCAAAATCCCTAGGAGTGTAAATTTGTAGCTGGTAAAAGGTGTAAAATTTTGTGAATATTGTTCAAACAATATTTTTCTTTTACCGTACTGTGAGAAATGGTGAAAATTGCCAAATTTCACACTTTGTCACAAAATAGTCACGAAGCTACAAAATTCCAAAAGCTTCCATCAGATAATCAAACGTGTGTTTTGGTCTCATTAGAGGATTTTCACTATATTTGAGCCGTTTAAGAGATTTCTTGCCCAAGTAATTTTTGTGACAGTTCTGCCCTGATTGGGTCACCAGTTTGTCACAGGGCAACACTCACACCGATGAACCATGTGTTCGGACTGTGGGAGGAAACCCACACATGAATGAGGACATACAGAGCTGCCAGCTTTGATTTGAACCAGGGCCTTCTCACTGGGAGGTGAGCGTGCTAACCACTGATGAACCTTTGTAGTGGAAATGTATCACAACCTAAGATAGACTTGCATACCTACGACCATTAAAACGAATCTAATTTCCCTGGGATTTGAACCCTAACCCACTGATCAGCTTACAGGCTGTTCAACCCCTTTGATCTCCAGCCAAATCACTTTTACTTAAATCTAACCCCAAACCAAACCTTTCAGTCTGCACCACAGGATCTGTAAAAGCAGACTCCTGCATCCAGGTGTGAAAGGTCAGCGTGGCTCCTCCCTCACAGACTGTGGTCTCACCTGCTTGGTGAGGATGTAGTACCCAAAGAAGATCATGCTGGTCATGCAGGAAATGAAAAAGGTGACGGGTTCCATCACATCCCAGGCAAACACATACCTGAAAGCCAAAAACATCAGGCTTCCAGAACACAGGCGTTTACGGGTCCATCTGCACGTGGGCTGGTCCTTACCATGTGAGGTACCCCAGGAACCCCCCCTGCAGGGACAGGTAGGCCAGTCCCATCCACCCCAACAAGGAGGCTCGCGCCTCTGCCTTCTTTGCCATCTGGACTCTTACCTGCGTTCAGAAGGTGTTTCGGTGTGACTGAAACCATACAGAGTCGCTTTCAAAGTAGACGTGGTCCTCTGACCTTCTCCAGAGGTCGCAGCTGCTGCCGGAGCTGTTCCTGTTTGACCAGCAGCTGTGAGTGTTGGATGTGCAGCTGCTGAGGAAGAGTCAGGGCCGAGTGAAGAAGGTGGACCAGATACTTCATGTCACCCAGACCCAGCATTTCATCGTGAGACACGCCTGAAGGGAAGAAAAGTTGAGGAGAACGTTGGGATCTCCGTGAGCTTCACCTTCCCTTTAGCTATTTTGGGAAGTTACAGCCAATCATGCAGCTCTTGATAATCAAAGCCCCCCCAGACGGAGACTGAGTACCTCGTCCAAGTGAGCGGATCTTGTAGGTGGTGTCATTGAGGACGAGCTGGAAGTCCTTTTTGAGAACCGTTTCCATGGAGGTGCAGAGTGAGATTCTCTGACCATCTGAACCAAAGAGCAAAGACTTCAGAGCTGGACATCCACATGACCTCTTTGTCTAACACTACCTTCACACCGGACTCGTAAACACGCTTTCAAGCGCCTACTTCCAATGAAAAGTCTGTGTAAACATGCGAGGAATGAGAGGTCCTCATTCCTGTGTCACTATGCAGGTTTTCAGGCTCTATGCACAAAGCAAGCGGCCATGGAACGGCCATGGAGAGGTCGCTGAAAGACAAACCGGATTGCATTTTGACCAATCAGAGACTCAGATTTGGTAGTGATGTATGAATGACCTCTTCTTTGACTCATAAGTACCAGCTGTTTGAAAATTGATCATGAAGGAGAAATTAGTGATTGCGGTTTGTGTCTGTGTTCTAGGACACTAAGGCTTTCATATCACAGAATAGAGCTGTGAAGGGTAAAGCCTGGAGTGAGATTTACCAGATTTACACCGCTACCACATTCCACACCAAACCTCCTCCACCTGTAGGTGGCGGACATGCGCTAGGATCGGGTAGCAACAGCCCAATGTCAACACCATCTGCTAAAGGTGTGTTGGACCTGCGTCACATGCCCTTTGTTAACGTAGCCTTAGTGTCATGCAGTTTGGAACAGCTGTTCTGACTCTACAAAATAAAAGCATGTCTGAGCTTCCTCCCAGTCTCTCGCTGAAAGTTTAAACATAAAAAAAAAGAATAAAAGCGTGGGTCTTTAGGTGAGACCATTCACGCTGCTGCCGATCTGGGTCTCCGTGTGCTTGGAAAATAATGGGGTTGTGTCAGGAAGGGCATCCGGTGCAAAACTCTCTGCCAAAGCACCAGTGAGAAGCAATGAAAGCTCATTTGCTGTGGTGACAAGAGAAGCCTAAAGGTGAACAAAGATGCAGCATGAGTCTACGTGAAAATCAGTCCTGTTTTCTGAGATTGTGGCAATTCCCTCCCTGCGCTCCCCCAAGATGCAGCCACTCCTCTCTATCATCCTTCACGGATCCAGCAATCCAAAAAACCCCATATGGATGCATGTGATCAAGACTTTTCTAAGGTACAAGGCGGGGTTCCAATGTGTTCATGCAGGGAAAAGAAATGGATCAAAGCTGCTTCAGTCCAGCAGGAACGTTGGTTTGGTGTTTGTGTTTTGTTTCAGAGCGTCTTTGTATGAGCGCCAGTGCGTACCGTCACTGAGCAGAGAGGCGGTCTGAACCCCAGGGTCTTTGGCGCGGATGTCCCTGAACAGGTCGTCCACTGTGGTCAGCATTGGTGTCAGAGTGAAGCGGCCCTCGAGACCGCCAGGCAGCTGCAGAGAGAGGACGGGCCGCCCAAAGCTGTGGCGAACAACCCCATCTGATGAAGAAAACGGCGTGAAATGGAGATCAAGGTCACAGGTGAACAGCGGAGGAAGCTCTTAGTTTTCAGAAGACTGTAGTGACTGAAGGAAGAACCCAAAGAAAGACCACAGGAGAACATGAAGACGATCCAGAACCGTAAGCATCTCAAAGACATGGAGATGGAGCTTCTGTCTCCAGATGCTAAAGAAGTTTAAAGAACATAAAAGAATTTGATCCAAAGGGCCTATACCATGAAAAAACAACTTTTGAGCTTTTAAGTGTCTTATACTGTTCATTCCTCACTATAAACAACCTTAAAGCCGTATTTTGATCCATTCACACATTTCTGAATAATCCTCTAAAAACCTATGTTCTCTGCAGCAGCCCCTCCTCTACACATGTAAATGAGCAGGTTCTCACGAGCTGACGTCATAGATTAAGGACCGCCCCTTTCAGGAAGAGTCTGCCCTGCCAGCTCCGCCCCCAGGCTAACACACACAAACACACACTTTCTCTGCAGAGCTAGCAGTGATCTGTAAAACACTTTCATTTTATAAATATGCACATCCATATGTGCAAAAAGTTCAGATGTTGTTTGTTTTGCCTGCGCAGACACGCGCGGACATGCGCAGACAAGCTGAGGCCGATTCTAGGATGACGTCGTGAAAAGGGCGGGACCGACGAGTGAAAGGCGGAGCCTCAGAGATCGAGTCGTTTTACTTCCAGGTATGAAAAGAGTTCACAAAAAGAACTCATGTTTCATAAATCATTTGTTCTTTATTGTTTCAAAGGTAAAATATGATAGCATACATGGATATAGTTTACCCTGGAAAGCATAAGAACATCATGGTATGGGCCCTTTAATGAAATTATTTAGACTAAAATAGACTGATTCCCAGTTCTACCCCTTATCTTCCCCTGCCCTCTCATTATCCTGACCTTTTGGTTTAAAGGAGAATTCATTTAATCTTAGGGGTCACAGGATAGAAATAGGATTTATCTCAGGACACAGTTCCACAACATTTCATCAATTCTAAAGAACTGAAAATGCTTATTTGTTGAATGTGCTGCATTAGGAGGTCATATTTACTGAAATCTAAAGTTATTCCAATCAAACACATCTTCATAGATCCAGTTCTATTTGAATCAGGTGTTGGTCGCTGTAGTTGGAGACAAAGCAGGAGGACCAGACAGGACGTCTCTGGAAGACAAGAGCGTCGCATTCACCTGAAACGGTGGCGTTTACATCGGCGGTCCTACTACCTGTCAGTCAACCCACCAGTCTGACACACACACACACACACACACACACACACACACACACACACACACACCCCGGAGCAACAAACCCCAGACCAGCAGAACTGAAACACCACTAAAGGAAACTTCATGAGAACCCCAGGAGTCTGGCCGAACCAGGTTCCCTCCAAACCTCAGGAATGTCCCCATTCTACCCAAACCAGGGCGAGAGCCCTCATTATGATGCAAACACGCCATGCTGCTGTCAAGATCGTCCGACGTTTTCACAAAACAGCAGCCGCTTGAGGTTTTAACCTTCAAAAACCATCAGAACTTCGAGTTTACTGCATGAAAGACGGATTTAAATGCATACAGGTCTGCGCACAACAAAGAATTTACTTCAATGAATTTATGAAGAACAAAATAAAAAGATAAAAAAACATTTTCAAAACAAATATTCAAAGGAGATTAAAAGTTGAAATTTAATTACATGAATGAAAACAATGTTAAAAATTAAAAACTCCTGTTTGACTATGGAAAATTAAATGAATGTAAAAAATGTGTTTAGCTCAAATGAAGTTTTATTCTTCAGGTTTCAGGCTCCACTCTGTGGGTTGAAGTGCCCCTCCCCCACAGGTAACACACATGCACACGCATGTTAACACATGTACACACGGACACGCCCACTGATCCAGAGGAACGCACCCAGGAAGGCCTCAGACACAGAAAATCTGCTGCTTTCAGCCGATCTGAGACGACACCGCAGATGTTTGAGTGAAGGTTCAAACGCTTCCCTTTGGAGAAGCTCACAGAGCGCCACCTACAGGATCTCCCGCTCCTCCTCATAACTCACCACACAAAGCTTGAACCTCCGGCTGTGGTTCACGGCTGACCTGCAGAAGCGTCCGGAGGAGAACATGACCTGGAGCTCAGAGGACTGTTACTCCCTCAGACAGAAATTCCTTCATGCATTTAAACGGAGATGCTCCCAAACAGGTTCCAGCCTGAGCGCCGCGAGGCCGGCGGCTGCAGAGCAGGTTAACTCTTCACTGACAGACTGAAGTTTCCATCCTCTTCCTGTTCAGATTCTCAAAGGGTTCTGGAGTTCATCTCAGCTTCTTCATCTCAGTAAAGGAGGATGTAACTCTGGTCACCCGGGCTTAGAGTCACCTGAAGGTCAAAGTGTAGATTGTTTGATGCTGAAGGAAAAGAAAGTCAGTGAGGGTTAAAACGGTGACAGAACTCCTTTAGAACCCCCTTAAACTCCGGTCTTCCTCCTTCCTTCCATCACTGCTGTCTGCTGGCTCTGCACTGAGGACCATCCGGCATGTTCTGCAGATGCCTCCTGAGAACAAGAAACCTTTGAAAAAGCCCTCTGTACTCTGACAGAATATGATGGAGCGCCTAAAGAAAGGGGAGGGGCTTTAGATAAACACAGATTTATGGCTTAAACAAGTCCTTTATCCTTTCTAAGCTCTGAACAGTTTCTGTTTCCTCTTTCATGGAGGAAATGATGCTGTTCTGAGCATGTGCAGCTAGGAGGACAGGAAACAAAACTGATGTTTCAAAGTAAAACTAATGTGAGGTCAGACAAAGTCATCGTCACCTCTCATACTCAGATGTCTAAAAAAGCTTTACAGAAACAGAGGAGAAAACCTCCAGCAGCATCAGAGTGTAATGACCAGTCACGACTCAGCTTCTCTTAATTTAAACACAAAACTTCTGCAGTTTTCGGTTTGACTCAAATGGGAAAAAATGTTTTATTTTTAACTGTAATCCGAGGCTGAATGTCAAAGATTTCTAACTTTTGGAGTTTGGTTCTTACAGAAATCCCCTCCTCGGTTCCTTTACTCGAAAACTTCTCTGTTGCTGTTACACTGAAGGAAGTTGAATCTGCTCTGAGCAGCAGCCGTCTGATGGTGGTTTGGTGGCTGAGTTGCATAAAGCAGAGTGTCATCTGCATAGCTGTGAAGCTATGAACACATCTTGCATTTGACCTGTGTTCAAAAATGTGCTAAGCAAGCATATAGCACATGGTGTTCACACTTGATAAACAGGGAGGGGCTTCTTTTTCCGCTGTTCACTAGCACATGTCCGCTACCAACAGTTGGAAGAGGTTTGGTGTGAAATGTCAAAGCGGTGTAAGTCTGGTGAATCTTGGTCAAGACTTTTTCTTGCACAGTTCTATTCTGATTTATCAAAGACTTGGTGTCATAGAAATTCAACCGGACACAAACCACAATTATTCATTTCTGTGACACTTTATAACAACTACCCAAACAAATCATTACTAAACTTTTAGTTATTGAGTTATGAATGACTTGTTAAATAACAGTTAACAGTTTGTTAAGGATTTATAAATGTAGAGTTAGGGTTAGATTTAGGGTTAGTTGGAAATATTCCTTATTTACAAAAAGTTATTTAATAAGGAATAGATACAACTTTAAAATAACGTTCCAGTAACATGCATAAAATATTAACAGATTCTTGACAAGTCATAATAAGTAATTTAGTAACAGCTTCTTCGTGATATATTTTTTATTGAATAAGGTGCAGTTAGAAATCATTAATATACAGGTAACAGGTCATTAAGATCTCGCTGACTAAAAGCTTGTTAGTTATCTACTGTCTTTCTATAAGGTACATTAATAAATCCTGAACAAACTGTTAACTGTCAATTAACAAGTCATTCATAACTCAATAACTAACAGTTTAACAATGACTTGTTGACTTGCTATTACGGGTAGTTATTATAAAGTGTTGCCTTAAGTTCTCCTTCCTGATCAATTTTCAAACGGTTGATACTTTTGTGAATTGAAAAGGTCGGCATCCAAACGTTACCACCTAATCTGAGTCCGTGATTGGTCAGAGTTCAACTGGCTTAACTTTCAATGTGTGTTTAATGGCTGCGTGTTTTGGTATGTAGAGCCCAATAACGGTCTTATAAATGTGCTTGGCTAAGTATCAACATGAGAGTTTTAAACGTGGAATTCCAAAATACTTAGACATTTAATCGGAAGTAGTGGCTTGAACACATGTTTCTGAGCCTGGTGTGCACGTAGTTTGTGGTGAAAGATCAGTGTTGTGATCTGACCCACAGGGGTGTGCTGAGTACAGGTATATTCTCTGTCCAGGTAGTGCAGTTGCATGACTTGAAGTTCAGTTTTTCCTCATTTTTTATGGGAGTTACTTTCTAAAAATAACCCAGGATATGTGAAATCTGGGGACTAGGATTACAGATGTTTTAGGGCTGTTAAACTCCTTAAACAGACTTCATAAAATTTTTTTCAGACTTACATGAACATTTTCACCCTTTTCTCTAATGTTTGAATTCTCAAATTTCAAACCTTCATAGAAAACAAGTCCAGGATTATGGAATGAAAACAAAGATCTGATCAAAGATTTATGTAGATTTAGCAAACCGAATGCACTCCTAACAGGAAACACGGCACAGCGGAGATTGATTAAAATTGTCTACAACCAATCAGCATGCAAGACACAATGCAGTGTAAAAAAATTAAAAGGATGCAAAACTGCACAAAAAAATCCACAAAACAGCGAGACGGAGAAAAGTAAACCGCAGTAAAGTAAAGGAACGCTGCATCTTTCTGCTAATGGAAGCTGACTTTTAAGTCAGTCAGGAAGTCCTACTATTCACCACTAAATCAGAGCACCACCCATAAAGGGCAGCTGTGGGGCAGTGGTAGACAGTTGACCCTGGTCAGAAGGTTGAAGGTTCATACTAATACTGTTGAATAATATTACCAGACTATACAAATTATACTTAATAAAATTAGCAATATGGTTAGCAGAAGTAGTATTTGTTCCTCTAGCAGTGAATAGTACTAAAACTAATTGAATTTAATTTTAGAAGCACTTCAGTGCTTACTGAACAGAACCCACATAATTTTCTCCAAATCCTGATGAATTTGAGTTTCCAAAAGTGCAGTTGCTGTCCGCTGGGCCTGGAGATTCTCCCTGTAAAAAGAAACTCTGACAGACTGTTTCATGGCGTTTCAGAAACTCTATTCTCAGCCAAAAAAAAATCAATAACCACAGAAAACTAGAGACTTCCGAACATGTATGAAACCAAAAAACACCACAGATCAAACCCTCAAAGATGATCTCAACTCAGAAGAAAATACTTCTTTTATTGGAACAGATAAAAAATCCAGCAAATTTACTAAATAAAAGTTGTGATTTTTGTTGGTGTTATAAAATTTTATTTTTTTTTTAGTTCTTCTCTTTCTCTGGTGTTTTGTGAAAAAAAAACTTAAATTTTTCATTCTCTGTTTTTCTGATTTTATCATGTAATTACTTTCCTGAACGATGTGAACAGATAGAGAGGTCTCATGGATGCTTTTCCCCAAAATCTCCAGTTAGGTTAGTTATCTTTTGATTTCAAAATATAGAAGAATCTATCTCATGGTTCTGGAAGCCAAAGGTCCATGCTCATGTTTCCCATGTTTGGAAAGGCTTACAGAAGGGGAAGGGGGGGGTTCTCTGGTTATTCAGACAGGTGATGTGATGTGAGATCTAAAGAGAAAACATGGTTGGACACTGGTTTGAGAAAAACTGGCTGACTTCAGACTTGGGAGGCTCCCCGTTTCATCTAAACCTTCAAAACCTGCAGACAGTCGGGGAACGGAAGTGCAGCATTAAGTTTGGGCTCTGCAGCAGACAGCAGGTCACCACCACCTCCCCATGTTTCACAGACCTAGCTGCACCAGGTGGGAGGAGTTCAGATCTAGAGCTGATGTGGAGTGAAGAACGGAAACCAGAGCAGGAAGCTGAACATCTTGATCATCCTTCACATGAAAGCAGAATCTGCCTGAAGCCTCCAGCGTCGCACTTTCAGGTCAGTCAACCTCAAACGGAAAACTTCAGAGCAGCTGAAATGAACAGCAGTAAGATTCATCATCTGCACACTCGTCACTCAGAGCAGATCCTGACAGAAAATAAGAGCATTTCATCCTTTCTGGGATTTTGATGGTGGAAACTGACTGATGTGTTTATTTTAATCTAAATAGTTTGCCTCAGAAGGATAGAAGAAACAGCAAAAACTGCTTAACTTGATCCATGTTTAGAGACTGGCATTAAACTGATCACATTAGTGTGGGATTGGTTCATCTTCACAATGAGCATGGGGGGCATCACCATCAGGACACAAATTAATTTTTAAACCTTTAACAGTGTCAAATGTCACACTTTCAACTCTCAAGTCGTTGTTACAAAACGTATCAACATTTTACAATGAATACCTGCTCATATTATCTTATTTGCATCATGTTAATTTATTGTTGATGATTCTAACAACAAACTAAAGTCTGCCTGTGATGCTGTAGTTCCATTTAAAACAAGAACTTTAAATAACTAAAGCTACAGCTCCGTGGAGAAATAAAAGAATCAAAGCAACAAAAAGAGAATACAGAACAGCAGAGAGAACGTGGAGAAAAATAAAATCGATTTTTTTTCATTCAGAAACTTTAACACCAGAAATGTCTCTTTGGCATACTGTAACTCTTTCACAGTTTATGAAATCAACATAAATCAACTGATTCTAATGCTTAGAAAAGCAGATTAGTAGTAGGAAGAATCACAATCAGCTGATACTTCACATAATTCTTCACTACTGTAATGCTAGATACACACGTGGACAAAATTGTTGGTACCCCTCAGTTAAAGAAGGAAAAACCCACAATTCTCACTGAAATCACTTGAAACTTACAAAAGTAACAATAAATAAAAAATTATTGAAAATTAAATAATCAAAATCAGCCATCACTTTTGAATTGCTGATTAACATAATTATTAAAAAAAACAAACTAATGAAACAGGCCTGGACAATGTCAAATGTCAAAGAAATTTGCTTCAGGCTTTTTCTTTCACAGCTCTATTCCGAAATATGAAAGACTTGGTTTCATAGAATCCCAGCCAGGCACAAACCAGAATTATTAATGTCTTCTTCATGATCAATTTTCAAATGGTTGGTACTTCTGTGTTTTGAAAAGGATGCTATCCAAACGTCACTATTAGATCTGAGTTCATGGTTGGTCAAAGTTCAACTTTTAACACATGTTCAGTGGACGTGTGTTTAGTAAAGCCCAAAAACAGACAGAAAAACTTGCGTAACAATGTGTGAACATGAGTTTTAAATGTGGAAGCCCAAAATGTGCATTTACGCACGTTTACATAAACTTAGTATACGTAGCATAAGGTGTTGCATAGCTGTGCAAGGCTGCTTTCTTTGCTTCAGAATCTGCTGGAATTACATTAATTGTGTAAATGATTGAAAAGTTACGGTAGTATGATTTCAATTAATGGGAAAGACTTTTCTAAATTCTTCTCTCAAAACTTTCATTTGTTTAGAAAAAAGTACAAAAAGCAAAAAAATGCAGCTTGTCAGATTAAAGCGGAACACACGCACACATACCCCACCCCCACCCGAGCCCAGCAGACAGCATAGGAACCTTCAGGGGACTTTAACATGTGGAGAGTTTTCGTCTCTGCGGTGTTGATGAGTAAAACTGTGAAGTTTTGGTTTCATTTCTCTACTGAAGTTTAGTTGACGTGACTAAGCTGGAAAACAACGCTACCCTGACAACTTCATGGACCCAGTAGAGGCACAAATGTTTCTGAATGAAAACACTTCAGCAGCAAAACATGATCAGAAACTGATAGTTGATCTGATGGAGATGGTTTGGACATGTTGAGGAGAGGAACTGTGATGATGTTGGCAAAAGGATGCTGAGGTTGGAGGTACCAGAAAAGAGGAGGTTCGTGGATGCAAAGGAGGAGGACATGAGGGTAAAGGATGTGAACAGGGAGAATGCAGAAGATGGAGTTGAACAAACTGTGGGGCTCTTGAACACAGCAGCTAAAAGTAAAAAAAAAAAACATTTTAGCAAGAATGTAAGTGTGTTAATGCTGAACAGACTGTTCTCCGTCAACAGAACGTCTGCTTGGTCTCTCTGTCAGTGAAGGAACATGAATCTAGTTTCGGTAAGCTTTCTGTTGGTTCTTTTTGAGACCATTTCTATCAAAAGAAAAAAAAAACAAATCAGCAAACATTAGACCAGTACAAAGCAGTTTAAAGTAGTGTGAAGCAGTACAAGAGTAGAATTGAATTTCACTAACAGACCAGCTGATTGATTTTATTCACATCTTTAACAAATAATGTTTCAAATTTAAGGTAAACCACACAGGTGTTTGTACATGCAACAAATAACAGAAAAGTCCACTTTTCTCTTCTCTGTATGTGACTGCAGATGAGGCTGAATCTGCTGTCTGTGGGAGGGGCTGAGTGACTGGCTGCAGCATTCAATTGAAAACAGTATAAATAACAGGTGTGTTACGTCAGTCTCTATTATTTGAGTTGTGCTGCTAATCATTGTTTGAAAAAGGACTCATGGCAGTTGTTAGGTCCAACAGTTTTTTTAAACTTAGCGACAAAATCACTCAGTTCACAAAAAATCTGGATCAAAAAGTGAAAAATGAAAAAGGAAAAGTTGGCTGGTGGAGCAGAAGAAGGCCAGCGATTTAGCTCCAAAAGTTAAAGTGTGGCACCACATGAGGAGCAGCTCGTAAGCATGTGAATTCATAAATGGTCGGTAAAAGCTACAGTGTGTGGTCAAAATCAGGAAAAGCCGATTCTCACAGATTATTTGAACTTCAATAATCTACAAATAAAACAGAAGTCAGAGATTTGACTTTAAAGAACACTTACACTGTAGAAACAACACACACAATCATAGTCTGAACAAGTTTTGACAACAAAATATCTACAAACTTCCATCTGAAATCATTGTGTCAAACCATCCGACCACAAAACAAAACTCTAACATAAAACTACATTTAGTTACCCTGAAATGAACCTGATCCAGAATCTATGGAACTGATAATTCATTTGTTTCCTCTCAGATTTCTCCAGGTTTCCCAGCACCATAGTGAGAACCTCCACTGTCCAGAAAGCATGTTACCATTTCTGCCGGAAACCTGTCAGTCCGACGAATGATTGAAATCTGCAGATGTGGTAACGGCAGGTTTTCAGCCAACAGGAAGTCTGTGAGGTTTCAGCATTTACTGTGCAAACGGCTTCTTTGGGCTTCCTGTGAACTGTACTGCAACTTCCTGCCCCCCGTCTGCAAGGCGCCATTACCTCTGAGGTTACAGAGTTTGAACCGACCAGAAGCACCAGACCAGACCACAGCTAGAACTGCTGACACAACAGAACAACACAGTCAGACTGAGAAGGAAACACAAAAATCTGATGAACATGAACAGATGGACTGCTAGCTAAAATTTCCCATCAGCCCCTTGTTTAGCAGTGTCTGCTGAATGTCTCTGAGGAGGAACAAGGACTGCATTCAAACCTCTGAAACTTCAGCAGGAAACCCAAACTGAATCAGAGTTCCTCCTCTGTGTCATTATTGGTCTTTGAGCGTATTTTTAGTCATGTGAAGAAGTCGCTCTTAAACTGCATGTCTGACTGTTAGCAGAAAGGTAAGAGCTGCATCTCCAGGATCAGGGGTGTAGAAGGAGCTCCTCATCCTGCTGAAGGACCACGTTCAGGTTCAGAGCCACAGTTTCCATGAAACAGTTCAGTTTGATCCAACAACGCTTTTCTGATAACTAATGAAGTTGACCAATCAGAAAACAGACTCAGGAAACTGAGAATGACTTCAGGAGAGGCAGACTGGACTCCTTTCAGCCCTTGATTGAGTAAAGGTGGAGGTGGTGTCCCTTCATCGAGATGCTCAGTGTAGCAGACAACATCATTTCTGACTGCATGAAGCGCAGAGCTCCAAAGAGGTGGAGAAGACGAAGATCCTGAGAGTTTTTAGCAGCTCAGAACGTCTCTCCAGACTCCTGAGCCTTTGAGTCTAACCTCAGGTGTTAACGTGAAAAACAAAAGCATATGGGAGTTCTTTTTGAACCTTAAAGCAGAACTTCCAGATAAACTCTCTGAGGTCAGTTTTCTTTTTGCTGCTTCTGCAGATTTCTGCTAAAAACAGATAAAACCAAAAAGAAAATTTAAAGAACGTTTGTGACAGAGGGTCTTTTAGAAGTGAATGTGCAGCTGTCCATAAGTTCATGTGAACATTATGTGATGTGGTTCTACCTTGCTTCATCTGCAGGGGTAAGAACTACAGCTGGAAGACAGCGTCACCCTGAGGAATATTTGTGTAACTGCAGTAAACAGAGGACTGTTACCTTTGACTACGAGATGAGAAAGATCTAACAGTTACCAGTTCATGTAATGATGTGTTTGTTGGTGTTTGAGGTTAGAAGCTGAACCACAAAATGAACATTTTCATTTTTAAAGTGTGTGATTTAATCTATCTTAAATCATATTTGAAACAGAAAGCCCTGCAACAGAATAACGATCTGTCCAGGAGGTTTGCCCACAAGTGGCCGGGTTAGGTTCCGGCACGCCTGTGACCCCAAAAAGGACAAAGCAGGTTTAGAAAATCGATGGATGGATGGATGGACGGACGGATGGAGAAATTCTAGCTCACCAGCAGGTGGTGATCAGTGGACAGCTGTGCCCCTAAGGTCCCCTGAAACTGACCTCCTGCCTAGACTGTCCTCTGTCCTGGTTCCACGTACAAACACTCTTGGGTTTGAACATGGTGTTCGTTATGGACAAACTGTAACGAGCTCAAAAGTCCAGCAACAGAACCCCACTGAGGGTTCAGATCGTTCCCTCTTATCTTGCCCCTCCAGGTGCTACTGTTGTTGCCCCTGTGGAGGCAATCAAATCCCCACATTGTCACTCTGGACCAGGGCCCACGGAAAGACCTCTGGGTACCAGGTCACCAGGCGCTCACCTGCAGCCCCCAACCTCAGGCCTGAATCCGGAGCGGGGCCCCAGTGAAGCCAATTTAGGCAGTGTGACTGTATCCAGCGGGTTTTTTTCTGGCCTGCTTTTCACCTGGAAAGACCCCCATCAGGGGCGTTGGCCCCGAACAGCTCGGCTCTCAGGATCAGCCAAGCTCTCAGACCCTTCCTCCGTGGTAAGGGTGAAGGTCATAGGTCATTTCCATTGCATTACAAATGTCCAACATTAAACTTCACAGGTACCTGATTCTGAAGTCTCTGAAACACCTGAGGGGACGGCAGTGCCCCCTGCTGACAGACATGTTTCACTACAGGACCGAAGTTCTTTATTAAATGTAACATTTACGAACTGCAAACCACTTTAATAAATGTGGTTTGGGTGTCTTTAAACCTTTGAAATGTTTCTAAAGTCAAGTTAATTTGAATGATTTTTTTTTCTTTGTTAACTAAATAAAGAAAAAAAACTTGAAAGACAGAAACATGAAAGCAAAAACAAAATGACCTTTTTTTCAGAGCTGGAAATAAATTCAGACATGAATGGGTTAAAGGCTGTTTGAAAGTTTCACTTTTGAGAAATGATCAGAAACCAATCTGCTTTGACCAGGTACCAACATCTCGGATCAGAACCAATCTGCTTTGACCAGGTACCAACATCTCAAATCAGAACCAATCTGCTTTGACCAGGTACCAGCATCTCAGATCGGAACCTTTTCCTGTTGATCCTTCAGGCTTCATGGATGTGACTCCTGCGCTCCTCCTCCTCCTCCTCCTCCTCTCTGTATCGGTGTGAAGGTATCGGTGCTCCCGCAGCTCCGTGCGCGGGCGCGTGCTCGCAGAGAGCTCATAAAGGCCGCGCGCTCTCCCGCGCGCCTCACCTGTCCGCGCGGCAGCGACCAGAGCGCAGCGTCCGCAGCTTCTGTTTCCAGGTGAGTCTCTCCGCTTGTTCTCCTTCAGGAGGTTCTGTTCTCACACCTGCAGCGGTTCGGCTCCTTTCCTCTGGCTGGGTCGGCCTCTCAGCCTGCAGGCAGGTGGGGGTCTGATGTGGTTCCTGATCTGCAGGATTTGGGTTTGGAGCGGATGTCAACCAAAAACTGCAGATCTTCACTAAATCAGGGAGTGAAGACGCAACAGCTTGTTTGGAATGATGTTCTGAGATGTTTGATCTGCTCCAGATTCAGAATCTGATTCCCCAAGTCCTGCAACGCTCCCTTCAGGGTCTCCACTGACCCCCATAGTACCGTCCAGGTGGGTCAGCGTGTTCTGATCAGAGTGGGCCAGAGAAAGCTGCAGGTCATTTAAAGTTCAGCTCCAACCTGCAGGTTCCACCTTTCCTCCACATCATGGAGGCTTTGATGTTGAGCGTGGGGCTCGTGGTCGTGGCGTGTTCCCGGCAAGTGGAGCCACACGTCCGGCTCAACTCCATCAGAACCGTGGTCCTTCAGGAAGGTCCAGCGATGCCGGCCAACAGGAGCTCATGGGAGCCCAGCATGGACCTGAAGGTGAGAGTTCCACGTCTACATTCCAACACTCAGCTTCAGGTCCAAAAGACTCATCAGAACCAGAACAAAGACAGAATGTTCCAACATTCAGCCGGAAATTCATGTCAGAGTCTGAGAGAATAGAAAACATTGCATTTAAAAACATTCCCATTACAGAGGAGTCTGTTTTCAGGTCAGAGATTTACCCAAATGTTGGAACAAAACCATCCGATTCTATGAGAGAAAAGAACCATTATGAGATTAAATACAATTAAAGATTATAATCTAGTGAAAAATGTGATGGTTTCTGAAGGAATAAACTTCCTCTCCTGATCACTAATACTTTCTGAATCATGATACTTTTCCAGTCAACAGGATGTTCAAAACTTCCGGTAGAAAAATATGTTTTAGAACGGACTGTCCAGAATTCCACAGAGACGTCAAAATGTTTGAAATGTTACTGTCATTTTAATCATCTCCCTTTGGTTGTGTCAAAATTCCCTCACTACTCAGTGCACTATATCTGAGTCTCTCAATCTACAATCTCAACATTCATCACCCTGGAAATTTCCCAGAAGTCTCAGCAAAACACCTGTGGATGCTCACTACATTGGAGAATATAGACCACAATGCATTGCGTTTGAACGATTTGTCATTTGAAAAACTGCATTTAAATGTATTTTATAAGCCATTCAAGTTTTCCTCCTCAGAACACAGAGGGTTCATTAAAATGTTCAGATTGTTTTGCTTTTTACTTTATTTGTCATTGATAAAAACCTAGTAGTGTTCAGGTGTTTGAGTTGTATTAACCCGAAAGTTTTAGAGTTTTAGCTCCAGTGTTTAATTTATTTAACTAACCTGTTGGAATAATTCCAACGGATGCTGAAGCCAAGGAAAGCCGTTGTGCAAGGCTTTAAGTTAAAAATGTGCAAGGCGGTTCACCGCGTCAGAATCAGCTGATTATGTTGTCATGTGGTCAAAGAGTGTGCGTTTTTTTTTTTTTCCAGCAACAGCTCTGGTGTTAAAGGGTTAAAATCCAGGGTATTGGATAGTCTTGCTCTATATAGCATATTTTCTGCATTATAAGGCCCTTAAAAGCCTTAATTATTTTCAAAAACACAACAGTGCACCTCATAATCTGACGTGCCTTTTATATGGATTAATTCTGGTTGAGTTTGCTGATGTTGAACCCATTTTGAGACGTACACAGCCCTCCATCAGAATGTTTGCTTGGGTTTTTCAGTCATTGTGACTCTGACTGCTTAGTTTCAGTTAATGGGCCCTAAACTTTGTGTTTTGCGGAAAATACAGATTTCTTTAGGGGTTGGAGTCATGAGGAAATTCTACAACAACCTCTACATGTTGGGATGTTTTGTGGTTCACGTTCTGAAATCGTTTTTTCCCTGCAGCTCCACCAATGCATGAGCGACCTGGAGTGTTCCGAGGGAAGCTACTGCCACATTCCCGCCAAAGGCCCCGCCCACTCCCGCTGCAGGACCTGCCGCAGGAGCAGCAAGCGTTGCCTAAGAGATGGCATGTGTTGCCATGACAACCACTGTCTCAACAGTAAGGCTATGTTTCCAAGAAACCTTTTTTTGACAATAGAGTCTTTTATTGTGACGACGGCGCCCTGATTTCCTGTTTTTGCTATTTTTTATCGTCTTTTTGTCAGATGTTTGCGTTCCCGATGCGGACGCATCTGTCGCTCGGAGCATTCCAAACACTGATGGAGACACTGAGCCAAAGAAGAAAGGTTGGAGAAAGAGGATGAACATCAAAGGAGCTTCTAGCAAAGGTGGAACGTTTTCAAATTTCTGTAAAGTTTAGGTTAAAAAAATGAACTTTCTGAAGATCAGGAAACCACAGAGAAGCCAGTGTGTGATCTGAAAAGTAGCAAGTACACTTACGCAACAACAAACTATCCATAATCTCCCTAATTTGGGATTATTTATGAGTAAACTGTTGGATTCTTGGGATAAGGAACCACCGTCTGACATAGATCGGTCAGGCTCTGACGTGATTGGTCAGGCTCTGACGTGATTGGTCAGGCTCTGACGCAGATCGCACTGCAGCATCTGGATGTGAAGAAGCTGTGTTGTGTGTCTGCAGGTCAGGTGGGTGACCCGTGCCTGCGATCCTCGGACTGCTCCGGGGGGCTGTGCTGCGCTCGCCATTTCTGGACCCGCATCTGCAAACCGCTGCTGCAGGAGGGGCAGGTGTGCACGCGTCAGCGCCGGAAGGGGCACGCCGGCCTGGAGCTGTTCCAGCGCTGCTCCTGCGGCGCTGGACTCAGCTGCCGGGTGATGCAGGACTCCCAGCTGCAGCCTCCGCCCTCATCTCTGCTGCTCGCCGAGGCGGCTCACTCCAAGTTCACGGCGCCCTCCTCCTCCTTTAGGTCAAAGCCAGCAAACATGAGGCTCCATATGTGCCAGATCTGAGGGACAGGGACTATGACAAGAACAGTTCTAGGTTTCTCCATCCATGATCCGGTCCAGAGGAGCCAAAACAGCAGAAAGCAGGAACCTTTCAGAAGAGGTCAACCCCCCACGCCCCACAGAGGCCCAGTTTCTGGATGCTAATGAGCTTCCTGTCGGGCAGCTCTGATACACAAACGGAGCTGGAAGTCTCTGAGGTTCAGGTTGGTTTCCTCCTGGGCGTCTAGACAAACAGAAACTGCTTTCAGATCCAGTTTGACTCCATTTCCAAGCTTTTGTCCAGAACGGTCTGAAACTCATGCAGAACATTTGAAAAAACCTGAATCGATGTTTCTGTTGGTAAACAGATTGAAATGAATTGTTTTATTTTACTTTATATGAAGGTAATTGAAATTTCAAAATAATGTGCATAAAACTGAAACAATCCAGAAAGTTCTGTCTGGTCGTCTTCCTCTGCTCTGTTCTTCTATAGAAAAATATTTGTATCTTTTGTTGCTGAAAGTTCCTTTGAAAATTCATTTATCTGTAAATATGGTTTTTCCACTTTTCTCTTTAATCGTGTATTTATGTGGAATCACTGATATTTTACCACGAAACACATTTTAAACTGTTCTGTAAGCACAAATGTATACTTTAATAAACTTTATTTAAAACCTTGAGAAGTTACAGAATTGGATGGATACACTTGCTAAAGTGAATTGGCTCAACTTTTGAAGGTTTTGTTTTTGGAGAAAGTTTAGGCTCATGATGCTTTTATCTGTTTTAATGTTTTAATGTCTCAGAAATGCTGAACAGTCGCAGAACTGAGAACATGAAATGATGGAGCAACGTAACAGAGAACCAAGATATTCCAGCAAGTTTTGGAAAACAGTGTTGACTGTAAATGAGAACTGGACTGAGTGACTCCGCTCCCCCTGCATTCCAAACAATAAGTAGAGTTCCTGCACTGATACATTTTTAACACATTCTTGATTTTCCTCTTTATTTATGATGTTTTTTCTGTAGTTCAAAGTATGTAAGTAATAAGCTGACCAATCAGATGCCTCAAAGAAGCCGGCAGAGCCTGCTGGCCCCCATGTCTAACGTTCAAAACATTTGCTAGACATGTTGATGGTAGAGGTGTGTCCTTCCAACAAGCTCACTCCTGATTGGGGAGAGTGGTTTCCATAGAAACAACAATTCAAACCAGACTCAGATCAATCACTGCTTGCTGACATCATCACTCCAACATGGCAGCGTCCAAATCGCTCACTCCAGTTCCCAGATACAGTGATAGAGACATCAATATCTATCTATCCATCCATCCAGATATAGATATCTATATATGTATTGTTCGGTTCGTATAGTTCGTCCAAACTTTATCCATCAGGAATGTCCACTTCCTAAAGTCCCAGTTCCACTGAACCTGGAATGAAGATACTGAGCAGATGTGTGGTTCCATTGGAGCAGTTCTGCTTCAGATGTGAAAATAACCAGAAGAAACTAGAAAAGAGCTACTTCTATGGATTCTGTAGCTTGTATAACCTGTTCATGTCAGATGCTTTAATCTTTTACAACAAGCTCAGATGAATCCTTCAGTCCTTCAGCAGTATCAAATATTCACTAAAGGTTCCAGAGACTCAGAAAGCAGGACAGACAGAAAACAGTCAGAAAATTCAAATTCAAGTTTACTTTATACAGATCTTTTCCTGCTGAAAAGCATCACAAAACACTTTGCATAATAGCATCAATAATACGAATAAACAAAAAAGGTTAAAATAGCAATCCTGATAATAAAAAAATATTTTAAAACAAATAAAAACCCAACAGACATACACATTCCACAAATAAAATCCAAATAAATCAGTTGATCTTGAGAAGTGGATCTTCAGGACTGTTCAGTCCTGCACGGGTTTTACATGGATGGAGGCAGGAGCTGCTCATGATCCTTCAGGGCTTCCATACATCACTGTCTCCTCCTGCTGGCAAACAGTTTTCCTTAATCCGGACCCGGCCTTCATCAGATACAGATCTTTGTGAAGGATCACTGACAGCAGCTCCTTCCTGGTTTGTGGTTGACAGAAGTCGGGTCAAACCGTCCCCGCATCTGTAACAGATGGACCATCTATGACATTTATAGAGGCGGGTCATTTCCGATGACCTTCAGTCATGTTTCCCAGCTTCCTGTTCTGTGTGGGTCACCTATCTGCTTTGTTGCCGCCGCTCCGCGTGCGTTTCCCTGTTCCTTAATGTCATGCCTGTGTTTTCCAGGCCTGATTGCATCTGTGGTCACAAGCAACTCCTCCTTCTAGAGCGTTATCAGGTCTGACTTGTCATCAGGTCACAGGTTCACCTGAACCGTCAGACACGTGAAGTGATGACGGCTGGTGGTTTTTATCTCTGAAGCAGCTGGTCAGACGTGTGGAGCTTAAAGATCCACTCTGATTTTAAAAAATTGGGGTTTTGGTGTCTTAGCATGTCATTGTGCCATTTTTCTGATGATGGAAGACCCACATATTCAGAGAATGAGGCTTAAAATGGCATTTTTGAGTTTTTCTTTATTCAAGTTGTTGTGAATCAGGAGCAGACGCTACAATGCAGTTTGAAAAAGATCGTGGAAAATGTTGTCCCACTCAAGTGAACTACTGAACCCCCAGCGCTCTACAGAAACTATGTCCTACAAAAAACCCACAGGTTTTCTAGGATACAGTATTCTGGGATGTCTGGGAACCAGTCTCCAATAGGGGGCCACGGTGGAAGTTCACATGATCCCACACAACGACAATTGACTGTGTCCAGTGAGGTCCAGCAAAAGCTCTCTCATGTTCAGGAATGAGACGGAGAGAATCCAAGAAAATCAGGAGCTTCTCATTATTTATGGGCCAAGAGTGGGGAGGTGGGGGGCCATCTCCATAATCGTCCCACACACATATTATCCCCACGCTGGCCTGGGTCATCAACTGTGGCCCGCTAGCTGATGGTGTGTGACTCAGTCATTCAAAGAATTGTTCAAAGTCCTCAAAGAAATTCCTCACTTTTCTCCTTCCAGGTGTTTTTTTCAGGTCATTTCCAACATTTTAGTTTGTCATACCAGTAAACAGGGATGCAGTGGATCCGGTTGTAAACAACAAAGCCTGATCCGCTCCTCCTGTATGAGGAAAGACACAAATAAATAAAGACAAAGTTGTGCACAAAGTATTAATTTGTGCACAACTTTTTCAGAAAATCATGAACACAACATTTAGTTTTACGTTTGACATGTCTGTTTTGAATCCAATTTGTCTTTGTTTTGAATATGACGCTTGCTTGTCTTGAATACGAATTTCTCCTGTTAACAAACTGTCTAGAATACTTCACAGGGTCACAGGCATAAACACTGAGTCCTGGAACATTGAACTGAGTGCCCGAGCTCATTCTGATGTATTTATCAAACTATGAGAGAAATAAACTTTTTAGAATGTTATTGATCCCATGTCAGGAAAATGATCTTGATACTGTAACTCTGCAGAAAACGAAAATATTTAAGCGTTTTTTTTTTTTTGGTTTTGGCCAGGCGACAACAGCGGAGCGTCTAAAACAGGGATCAGCAACTCCAGGCCTCGAGGGCTGCAGTGTCTGCATGATTTCCAGATATCCAAGCCCTACTCATGACTGATTATCTGCTTCAGGTGTGTCCAGACACTTAGAACATGCCAGCACATGGAATTTTGGAAAACATGCAGGAATGTGGGACTCAAGGCCTAGAGTTGCCTATCCCTGGTCTAAACAATTCAATGGACCCAGAAGTGGTAGCAAAAAAAAAGAGAGATGTTGTTAAGAGAATGATGAAAGAAAATAAAAACGCCTGAGTAGTGCCGGTGTTGTGCCAAAGTACATTTCCCCTGCCAGACTTTGCTTCCCCAGTCTTAGACATCATTCTGGCAGGGGGAATGTACCTCGGCACAACACCGGCCAGCTGCAGCATTTTAGCGTGTGGAATCCCTGCTTAGCCGGGCAGTTTATTCCTGGGACAGGGGAGGTGGGTTCACCTGCTGCAGCTCCTGTACCTGTCCAGATGGACCTTTGCCTTAGCCCATCAGTACCCGGGACAAGCCCCGGCAGCACCGTGACCCCGAAAGGGATAGCGGGTTAAGAAAATGCATGGAACTAACAACAGCTAAGCTAACTCGGAGCTAAAGTAGACTAACTGGCATCCGACCGTAGTGATAGTTAAAAAGGAAGAAAGAAAAATCAGAAACAGAAAGAAAGTTGAATATTCTGATCTTACTGTCTCCTTCATTTTTTTTAATGTTTTGTTTTGTTTTTCTTTTTACTGCCACAACAGTCGGCTGCCAGTTAGCCTACTAGCTTAGCTGTGTTTGTTTTGTTATCAAATCAACTACTTTTGACAGACATGTTTTACTTTTTTTTTTAACATCTAATGAGTGGGGTGGCATGTCTGCTACTTCCTTTATAGCTGTTTTCACCACTTTTAAATCTAAAACCATCCGCTGCAGCACTGTTTACAATCGGCTGTTGTAGCCTGACAACCACAAAATGTGGTCGGACATCGCTGTATTTTGATCTGTTTTGTTAAATTTCAACAGAGCTATGGTTATCAAGACAATTTTTCCATAATGAGATCAAAAACATTCTTCGAATTTGTTTTTATATTAGTTTAATAGAACTTAATAGAAAATAGAAAACGTAGTTGAACAACACGCATGCGCATTTTGAAGAATCGATGTTCCACGACTCGATGTATGAGACATGTAAATGCGCCTGTTTGTTAACAGGAGAAATTCATATTCAAGACAAAGAAAAGTCGTATTCAAAAGAGAATTGTTAAACAAAGTTTAAATTTGTGCACAACTTTATATTTATGAATACGACTTTGTCTTCTGAATATGTTTCTTATTGACAGCTATCTTACCTCATACTCCGGCCTTTGTTTAACCTGTGAGTTTATGACTGAGTGAAAGTCCGTTGACTGCAGCTGTCGTTGTGTTCTGACAAACACCCTGCTGAGGAAACCAAGTCTGTTCTGTGTTTACGGTTCTGATGGGAACAAGCGGGTTCTGCATGCGGACAGTAAAAGAACATATCAGTGAGGCTTCGACTCGGATAAAGATTTTGAACCTCCTCCAGCACCATCCAAGGTCTCCTTCACCTCCACTCCAACTGCTGCCAACAGTCAGCTAAACGCTGAAATGGATTTTATGATGTCATCCATCAGAAACAACTAACTGCAGGATGATTGTGTTTTATAACCCAATAAAACTGTGGAGCAACGACTGAGTCAGACTGGTTACACTTTAACCAGTAGATCCTCCTTTACCGACATGCAGGATTCCACATCGATCCAGGAACTGTGAGTGTTCACTGCAGCTGTGGAGGTAAGAGACGCTTTGATTAAAAGCCTTTAGTGTTTGTCAGAAACTTAAAATGTTAATCTGTTTGTTTACAATCATTTACACTTTGGTTTTGTTTTTTTTGTTTCAAAATATAAAACTGCAGAACTTTTGACATTTTTTTAATGAGTTGCTCTTTTCAAGGACTTCTGAACCAACTTCTTCTATTTCACATTATGTACTTTCTGTGTTTACTCGAATATCTTAATGACAGTCCAGTAAAAACCGTTGATCAGCTGTAAAAAGGCAACTTTCTCAGAGTAGTTGTGTGTTTGCTCAGATGGATCCTTGTGTCGAAGGCGGTCTCCATGCCAACAGCCTCACAAACATCCTGAGGCGGCTGGGTTCTGGCGAAGCAGATAGATCCCAGCCTGCACTTGTCCTTAACGTACTGTTGCTAGGTGACAAGCAGAGTGGGAGGAGCTCTGTGGGGAACGCTCTGATTGGTCAGTTCTCCTTCATGGACTCTAACTCTGAGAGATACTGTTGTTTGGGAGTCGATGAAGGATTCCCTCTCTCTTCCTGCAGGTGGAAATGAATTCCAAACAGGCTTGAGCATTTCCGACGTTCCCATGACGACAGAGTCCCAGCTTCTAAGTCGGAATTTTCCCAAGTTTTTTAGGAGACAGGGAACAGAAACTGACCTAATGCTGAGAGTAATGGACACACCCCCTCTGAAGGCCTGCCCACTGAGTTTGCAGAAGTTCTGTCGTGAAGGTTTTCATGTGCTGGTGATTGTAGTGAGAGTGGACCGCCCGTGTAGCACACACTTGCAGAAGCTAGCCGAGGTAAGTACGAAACTTTCCACGGTTATCCTGTGGAGATGGTTCCACTCCTGACTTGGTTCCTGTTTTTTGTGTTCTTTCATGACTTTCAGAACCTCTTTGGTCCAGATTGGCGTCAACACACTCTAATCGTGTTCACGCATGCCGACTATCTGAGAGAGGCGGGGCTTAACCAGTCAGACTACCTCTGTCAGGCTGCTGACTGGATGAGAGCCTTGACAAAGGAGGTTAAGGGCGGAGTCTGTTTCCTGGACAACAGATGTGATTGGCCGTTAATCAGAGGTCAACCTCTCAGAGACCAACTCCTAAGGCTCTCAGCCGCCAACCATCACCAAGCTCTGAGGGTCAGGACAGACGCTGAGGGAAACCTTTAACAAGCTAAACTTCACAGAAACACACCATCTTTACGCTTTTCTCTCATTTCACATGTTACACTCCTCGTGCTACTCTCCTTTAATGTTCTATCAGCAACTTCCAGCCTGTTTGGACAAAACAATCAAACAAAAGTCTTTTTTGTAAACGATGGCCACCGTTATCGTCAGAAACAAAGAACTGATGTCTTTAGCATCTAAACCTCCTGAAGACCTTCAGGACATAAAGATGCAACTTCACTTTTTTAACTAAAACCGGGATGATCCGAGACTTCCAAGCACAGCTATCATGAAACCTGTCACATGAGCTATTAAAGCAAGAACATCGTCCTCATCAGCTGCTATAGAAATCTGAAAATTACTATGATGTATAGATATAACAATTGTAGAACATTCAGTGTTGTCAGATGCAAAAAATCAGTTTAGTAGAGATAGATTCATCGCTATTATAAATACTATGTTTGAACTGAAGCATTGTATAGGTCACAGTGCATGACTTGTAGAGTAATTCAAAGGGAATAGTTTCCAGTTCATAGCTCAAAAGGCCATAACTTGCATGTAACATATGAAGAGTAATTCGCGATCTACAGTATCACTTAAGCCGTGTAACTTGTGCTGCTTAACTTTCCATTCTTAACTTGCACCGCACGTAACTTGCAACCTGTCTCATGGTACCTAACTCACACTAGCTTGTGCTCATCTCATGGAGCGTAAATTCCAGTTTGTAACCCTCAGGATAACTTTTGGTGTGTAATTCCCGCCTCGTAGTTGTGATGCATAGCTCACTGCATTTAACTTGCTGTGCAAATAGGACATTTGTCCATTCCATTTGAAATGTTTAGCAACCGGGGGATTCTCCAAGTTAAATATTAAAAGAGTTTTTGAACGTAGTTTTCTGATTTTTTAAAGTTTTAAAGTTGAAGTTAAAGCTTAAACTATAATTGATAAACTGAAATGTTGATTGCTTTGGAGAAGAAGAAATTCCTATTTAAACTGTGTATTCATCAGGTGGAATTCTGTAAATTATTGTAAAGTACAATTTCATTTGCTCTAAGAAATAAAAATTTTATGTTACATCTAAAAAATGACTCTTTTGTGAATGTCTTTGACAGAATCGTTTGGTATTCCAGCCATTTTTATCAGTATCTTGTTGGTGCGAGTTCGACCTTAAACATTTAGAAACATTTGACACAAACTGGGTGCTGAATAAAGGTTTGTTCAGTCGTCTTTACACAACAAAAATAATTTAGGACTTTATGAAATGTTTTTCTGGTTTTCAGCAGTTTTTTATTCTCCAAGTTTGGCAGGATTTCAGCACCAGAACCACTTCAGCGGGATCTATCTGATAGCGCAGCTGGTAAGGGAGGGGGCCCTGCACAGCCCCTTCCCCTTCACCTCGAACGCGCAGCCTTTGTAGTTAGCCACGCCCCGGCAGTCCACCCGCAGGTCAGGCTTCAGCAGCTCCCAGACCCGCTGTTTTGACTGGAGCTCCCGGTCCGGGTCACCTGAACCCACAGGGACGGGAAAATAGAAGGGGGAGGAGTCTCAGCTCAAGTCTGTGCAAACTACAGCAATAATGTTGCCATGGTTACCAGGATAGCTGAGGAAAGTGACTCTGTCGCCTGGGATGGAGCCTGCGGGGGGAACCAGCATCTCCACAAAGTCATCGGAGGCGGAGCAACACAGCAGGCGTGCCTGGGAGACCACACCCTTCAACTTGGAGGCTTTGACGTTACACAAAACCACCACCAGGGAACCCTGGAGAAGTTCAGAGTATTTCACTTTTCTAATTTTAATTTGAACAAAAAACGCAGCGAACTTGAAAAAATGTAATTTAAGCAAAATGAAAAATAAAGAAATAAATTCAAATTATAACAATGCTGTTTGACTAAAAATGCTCCTATTAATCTTTTATTGTCTTTTTTTAAAGTTAAAACATAAATATATTTACAAAATAAAATATAACTTTTCGTTGACATAATTTCTCAATAATAAGATGAAGATGAGAAAAACTGTATTTTAATTTCAGCTAAATAAAAAATGCTTACATTTAAAAATGTAACATTTAAAAGAAAACTGTGTTGCGCTTTTAGATCAGGTGTTTCTCAGGTGAGGAGGCATGGTCACCTCATCCAGGTGCATATCCCCCCCTAGCTTGCTGATGACCGTTCGGGGGCCATTTTCTCCCACATCCACCTCCTGGACGCTCAGGCCATCACCCAGCAGGTGGGGCCGCACGCTGAGGACTCGTCCCACCCGCAGGTCCAGACGTGAGGCGTCCATGCGGGACTCCACCCCCAGACAGAAAGGGTCAGAGGTGGTAGGGGCTGAAAGAGAGCCATGAAGATTAGCAGCTGATCATCAGCTGAACTTGATGGTTCTTTCATCCTCCTTCCTCACCTCTTCGTTCTCCTCTTCTTCTCCTCCCCCGCTTGTCCCTCCCCTCATGAGAAGATGATGAGGGAGGAAGAGGATTGAGAGTTTGGGCAGTTGTGGCTCCAGAAAGCTGGTTGGTTAGCAGGGCTGGGGCGGGGCCATGGCTGTTTGGGGGCAGGGCTTGTGATAGCAAAGCTTTGCCTGAAAATACAGAAATAAAACATACACAACATGAACAAATTCACTTTAAAAAAATAAAAAAGAAACGAGTAATGAAAATGTCGTGAACAGATATTGCGAGCATACCGGAACGCCGCTTCTTCTCCTGCTTATCCTGCAGCTGAGTTCGCAGCTGTTCAATGTCGCTTTTCAATTTGGCGTTTTCCACCAACAGCTTCTTCTGCTCTCTGATCGACGCCTGCAGCACTGAAAACATGCAGTTTGATTTTTCAGCTACAAGGGGGCACACGGCAGCTTGTTTTGGTTAAATTTGTGTTTGTGGAGCTCATCAAAAGCTTTTTATTTTCAACTAAACTTGCTGAGGTTTTCTTTGTATGTTGTGCGTTTGTGATGCGTAGCTGGCTAGCGTCACGTTCTCTGTGGTCGTGTGAGTTGTGTTTTTTCTTACAAGCTTTTTCTCGGCTCAGCAGTGCGTGGGCTTTAAAGTACTCCATGATTTGCTTGCCATCCTCTGGATCTAGTTTCATGATGGTTTTCTCCAGACTGCAGACAAACAGGAAACGGAGAACAGAAATCTATGATGAGTCAGCAAACCAAGAATGTGGAATCAGCTGAGTGACAGCCAACTGATGCACTGAAGATGCTACTGAGAGGGCGAGTCTGCTTCATTTTATTACTCTTATGAAATTGAAAAATTTCACCAGACGTTAAATCCACACAAAATCAAGTCTATTTTAAATGAAAAAAAAAAAAAACAGGAAGTAAGAACAGGAAGTGACCATGTGCTTATGGAGGCAGAGCTTCTTTCCGAAGAGCTTTAAACAGATTTCAGAAGTGGGAGGTCTTTGAAAATGGTTTGATTACATTGGAAAACCTGTTAGTTATGAACCAGAACCACGTTGAATACAGATTCACGTGTAAAAGAATGCAAATAAATTCCACATATTACGGTCTGTTTTAATTTTTTAACATATTCCAAGACAAACTCATTCATTCATTCATTCATTCATTTTCTGAACCGCTTTATCCCTTTCGGGGTCACAGGGCTGCCAGAGCCAAACCTGGCTACTCATGGGCGAGGGCAGGTGACACCCTTGGACTGGTCACCAGTCTGTCGCAGGGGCTCCAAGACAAACTGCAGGGACAATATTTAAGCCAAAAAACTATCTTTTTTTTAAATTAATTTTTTTACTGAGTCAATAACAAATCTTTGTTTGTTCAACCATAAATACAAATATTAAAATAACTCATTCTTCATCCTCATGCCTTGTCCTCACACTATGCCTCAATGGCTCATAACTCATCATGAATGACCACCAAAGGAATAAGAAACATTTACACGCCTCGTTCTGAGATTTTCTTAGCACACAGTTGGTTTGATTACACTTTTACTTTTTATATTTTCCCCCAAAATCTAGTTTTTGTCCTTTATTCAATAATTTTTCAATGTGAGTCTGAGAACGATTTATGTTCTTTGGTTATATTGTAAATATTGTTCTTTGAATCAATATTTTCTTAATGTTGTTTCCATTTTCTTCTTAATCCAGAATTTCTAATTATGTTATTTAAAATAGAAGTAATTGAAAGGTCAGTAAACAGCTGAGAATGTGAAGATTTTAAAAGAACCTTAGTTTTATTTGAGTGTAAAATAGTTTCTGAAAGTTGGCTTCTTTTAGTTGAGCATCCCATGTGAATTTTGTGATTTCAATAATGAAAAATGTCAAAGTAATAAGTAATAACCTCTCAGACATAAATTGTGGACACACTGTCCCGACTCTTTAGAAAGTTTCACGTAGTCCCCACATTACCTGATAAACACACACATGTGTGCAACAGTCGTTGAGTTGTTGACGTGCACAGACACACAACAGCTGCAGTCCTTGCTGCTAAAAATAAGATGCCGTGCTACAACTTTCATGTTCCCAAAACACATTTTTTCAGTCTGACTTTTACATAAATGAGAAGAAAATGTAAAAGTTTTAGCAAAGTTGTTCAGAAAAGCTTCACTGAAGGAAAAATGAAAAAAGATTTTTGTTTTTTTATAGAACTGAACCATGAAAAAACTGACAATATTATGTTTTTAACAGATTCAACACATAAACTTTCTTAGACATTGTCTGTTTAAGTTCATCCAACTTAGAAGGTAAAAATAAAAATTAGATTTAACCTTTGACCTGGTGCTAAACCTTTGTCTGGATGTCGTCCATGACCTCCAAGCTTCCAAAGGAGGAAGAACATCTACACAATATCAAGGCGCAGAAGCTTTACCTGGGGTGAAACAGATTGTCCGTGTTGTTGTCCATGTTGTCGGTCAGTCGCACATAAGAAGGTCACTGAGCGCGCCCGGCTCAGGTCCTCGTTCTGTCAGCTGTCTGCATCCATCTCCCTCCGCCTGGAGCTGCAGGTCAAAGGTCACAATGCTCCTCCTTAGACCACAGAAGAAGAACAAAACTGAAGAAGTTTCTTCAAATGTTTTTCTGGCTTCAGCATGACAACATATATTTTAAAAAGGAACAACGGTTTAGTTTGTGTACATTTTATTCTGTCCCTGACTGATAATAATTTTGACAAATAACGAAACTTGAACAAAATACTAACAAAAAACTGAAACCAAAGTGGAGATGTTTGGATGAAAAACTTTTACAACATTGACAAGCACGGTGGTGGAGCACTGTTGATGTGGGACATAGGATGTGGATCTCATGAGATCATTCAGAGGAGCGTGAACTCATCTGAAGACCACAACATTCTGCAGCGGAAGAATGACATCCTCACTTCAGCCAGCAGGGACGACAGAAAGCCACAAAGCTCAGTGAACAGAGGAGGGAACTTTGTTGTTTGTTGAAACTGTTGGATTCTAGAGGTGTTAAAAATGACATTCAAGCCTCCTTTTTCTGTTTTTTAAGTTAAGAAATGAATTGTAAAAAAAGAAAAATATTATTAAATTCTTGAAACAAAAGATAATTTTATTGTTAAAATATGTTCCACAATCTTCTCCATATGCTTGTATATACCTTTAACCTCTGAAACATGAACGACCTAAGAGGAACTCTTGTTATTGGTCTAATTCTGATTCAGCACTGATTTGGATCAGTGATTTGGATCAGTGATTCACATCAGTGATTCACATCAGTGAAGTGAGATTTTATGTACATATAGCGCCCTCTGGTGCTTCATAGCAGTATTACATCCTTACCCAAATATTCTAGGACAGGGGTCTGCAACCAGCGGACTTTGGTAGTCACATTCCTCCAACAATCAATCATCCTTCACATTTTATCTAAGTTGTACCAGAACACTGGCAGATGTTTTACCGCTGTTTACAACAGAAAATCAATTTAAGATCAGGAAGCACAACCAGAGCTCAAACTTAAGGAGGATCAGATTCTGAGGCAAATTTTCAATTGTTAAACAAATTCAAGAATTTTGGGTGCACCTCATGGTTCAAAAATATGTTAGTATTATATGTCAGTTCCCGCCTGAAAGTGTGGACGTCATCCATCTGGCCTTCCCAATCCCGGAACAAACCCGGAAGCGGCATCCCCATATTTGGGTTGTAAAGAAAGCTGCGGAAAGGGGGCGTGGCCGCAGAAGTTGGGCTCGTTCACAGAGAAGACCTCCGTCTGCGGCGAAGAGGAGTCCGAGGGAGCAAGAGGAGAAGCGGAGGGTTGGAAAAGTCAACATTCCGCGTCCAAACGGTAAGTTTTCGTCGTTGGTTTGGGTTTTCGCGGGTTTCTGCCGGTCTGGTCGGTTTTTCAGGGTAAAACGGCAGAAAACCGATGACCACCGTCACACAGGTGAGTTTCCTGCTCATTTCCTCGGAGACAAAATGAAGGACGTGAAGGAAACGAAATGAACGAACGAAAGAGTCGCGAAAGACGCAAACGATCGAAGTGGTGAAAGTAAAGTTGGATTCTCGGCTTCCTTCAGTAGATTCTATTGATTCAGATCAGATGATCTTCTGTTTGGCGTCAACAGTTCTAAGGACGATTATTGAACGTGTTTCATTTTTAGGTTTTGAGGGGATTCTGTTACTTGTGTTTATAAAAAGCCTCTTTATGGAATGATTTTGTTTGGTTTTCCCTTAAACTTCCATAAAGTTGACCCTTTTAGGGTGAAAGTTGATGGTTAACCGTACATACTGATGTTTATCAGTGAAACTCTTCAGTTCGTCAGTCTGTAAAAAACCTTTTACTACCTTTGAGGCATCAGGATAAACTGCAGTTTTTACAGGTCCTAGAAAGCTGTGGTTCAGGTAACTGTCAGCGTTTACAGACCAGCAGCGAGAAACCGTCGGAACAGCAGCTCTGGATGGAGCCCTGTGTCCATGAATCAGTGGTAATTTGGGAAATTGAATTCTCATGCTCCTTAATCCGATTGGGCTTCATTTCTGCTGCTCCTCCGTAAACAGGAAGCTCGCTCTGCTGTGGAGGATGAGCAGGAAAGTCAGGCTGCCGTAAAGGCTCCATGAAGGAATTAAACATCTTTGTGAACCGTTTTAAACAACCAGGCGGTTGCGCTCCTGTGTTTGGGAAATGCAGCCTCCTTCACTCTCCAGAAGACTGAATGTTCTCTCAGCTCTGAGGAAGTCCACACGCTTCTGCTGAAGCCGACCGTCATCCCTGAACTGTAGGCGGGTTGATAGTGGTGGACCGCCACCGTGGTGTGCGTCGATCTGGCTTTTTACTTGCACATGTGCACATCTGAGTGAAAGCACAGGCCAGAAAGGGATCTAACAGTGGACAAGGGCGGAAGTGTCTGCAGGAGTCTAGAAAACACTCAAGTCCTAACAAAGTCCAATAGTAAACAAACAAACCTTGTGTTTCATGGAAGTGAAAACAGACCAGAGCCGCTTTTACTCAGAAGTATAGCAATGAATTAGTGATAAAAAACTAAAGATCTCTTTACTTTTTGTCAAACCTCACGACGAAAGCCTTTTCTAGAATCAAAGCTGAAAAAAAGTGTCCTCTGGATTATTTCAAATTAGAAAACAATCCATCACAGGAAGACAAATAGTCTCCCATCTCCACCAATAGACATCAGACACCCGTAACCAGTGCCAGTCATTGTGACCAGTAAACATCAGCGCTTACTTCTAACATCTTTGAACGTGTCAGCTGGTGTTTAACCCGATAACACTGGAGCTTTAGCTTCAGCGTTTAAATTCTTTGAATTATTGTAACTCTTTAACTGTTCGTGCAGTTAATGTGTGCAGATATGCAACTCTATACAGTTGTGGACTGTTTATGTATTTAGCATAAATCAACTGAAACCTAAAACATCTTTGCATCATTATGCAACCTAACTAATGTTAAGGATTGAATGTTGGTGCAACGCCTCTTTTCTATCCATCAGAGTTTGTATTTACGTTAGTTGTGTAAAGGGTCAAAGAGTTAAGATAGTTCAAAGAACATCAACGCAGAAGGTAAAGCGTTTGTTGGGGACATCTCTAGCGTTGAAGGTTACATTTAGAGGGTTATTTTATACACAAGAGGAAATGACTAAAGGTTAATGGGCTTGTTCCTTCTATGCTCTGTTGGTTAAAGTTCGTAAATACTTCAAACGGATGACAAACACCTCGTCGTAAATATGACTTCTGACTGTTGTAGAGGATTGTCTGGAGTTCAAATAGTAATCACTGCTGCTCGCTGGATTTCTTCGTGTTTTCTGGAGGACTGGACGCACTCCTTTGGTCAGAGGGTTCCAGAGATCTGGACCATCGACGGCGATAGAAGCTGGCGGTTTCCTGTGCCAGCGTGGCCGTACTGTTAGAGAGGAGGACTGTCCCACATTCTGTCGCTCCTCACAGTGAAACTGCGTCTGGAGCTGATAAGTCAAGTTACAGTGTTAACATGGCTTGTTTAAACACTGGTTGATACGGGAACAATAGTGTACTCAATAAGAGAAATTCCAGGGATTTCTTGACTTTACTGTGAGACCCTCAGGAGGTCTGGTCTGCTTTGAGGTCTGTTTAGTCCTGAGCAGACGGCAGAGAACAACGGCTCCTGTACACAGAGGAGCATCTGCACATGAACGTCTACAGGGCGGTTCTTCTTTTTCTGATGCCATGAAAGTAGGAGGAGCTTCCGTTTTCATTGTTTGACTCAAGTTTCCATTGGAGAGTTTGGTCTTCTCGTTCAAATCCATCCAGTTTAGTTACATGTTTGAAGCTTCTTAGGAACGAGATTCTTGTGTGAGTTTGTGTGTGTGTGTGTGTGTGTGTGTGTGTGTGTGTGTGTGTGTGTGTGTGTGTGTGTGTGTGTGTGTTGGCCAATACCACACATGACAAGCATTGGAAGCGCCTCAGCAAACATGCATGTGTGAATATTTGACTGTAGAAATTGTTGTGGAACTCGTTTGTCTCCTGGATCTTGTCTCTCTATCACAGTGTCAGCTTAGAGGCGGAGCTCCTTCAGGTTCTTTAAAGTCAAACAGTTTACGGCAGACCTCCTGCTGTGATTGTGTTAGTGCGGATGATTGTAGGTGAATCCTGTCAGCTCTGAAAAGAAATCTAGTTTCTGAGCTCTGAAGGTTAACATTTGTTTCTTTTTTCGGTTTCTCTGAACCTTTGTCTTAAATTCCTGCAGGAGTTTCTGTAAATGTTTTCAGAGTTGAAGCTTCATCCGATTTTCTTTAAGACAACTGCACTAAACTAAAAAAAACCACAAAAACAAGACTAAATTCTATTTTCAATGTCCTCTTTTAAGTGGTTTCTGTTCAATTTTAAACTGAATTCTTATGAAATTCTGATAATCAGGAATAAGTTAAAAGAAAAAGTTTATTTCAGGCTGATTGCCTGAGAAATCAGGCGTCTTTTTTTATCAGGAAAATGATTCCAATGTGTTTTTCTGTTGATTTTCTTAGAGATTTTAATCAATTTCAGCAGTGAGTTCTCAGATTGGATTGTTTTTAGCTCCTCCTGTTGCGTCACATGACTGACCTGTTCAGGGGGCCTTATTTCCTCTGAGTTTAATGTTTGGTGACATGTCTCTTCAGCAGAAGCCCTCCTGTGACCTCGCCCATCTTTAGTCAGACCGCACTCCTTCCCCGTAGAGGCCCTGATCTTCCATCAGTTGGACCACGGAGGCGGGATACAGGAACAGCCCATTGGTCCACTGAATCTTTACTCAGACTGCGATTGGCTGGTGGGGCTTCCATGGCAGCGTCAGAACGGATCCAGAACGATGGCGACATCGTCATTGCCGCGGAAACCAACACAACCTCATCTGGCTCCCCTGGCACGACCCCTCCTGAGAGGGTCGCCAACGGCAGCCCGAGCTGCTACAGCCCGCCCCCCACAGATGACCACAACAGCAAAAGCAGGGGCAGCAGCCGACTGAGCGGCCTGCTGAAGCAGAACCCGCTGGTGCAGTCACTGAACCGGCTGCAGCGCCGCTGCGACTACACCAAGATCTCCATGCCCGAGGAGCGTGCCAACCGCCTCCCAAACGAGTGGTGGAAAACGGGCGTGGCTTTCCTCTACGCCATCTTCAACCTCATCTTCACCTCCGTGGTCATTACAATCGTCCACGAGAGAGTCCCGGACAAGTCCGTGAGCCCGCCACTGCCTGACAAGTTCTTTGACTACGTGGACCGGGTTCCCTGGGCGTTCACCGTCACCGAGACAAACGGCCTGATCCTGGTGGGGTTCTGGCTGGTTCAGTGGTTGCTCCTCAAACACAAGTATGCACTTCTGTTAAGAATGTTTGAACTGTTGACTGAAAAAGCTCTAAGGAAAAAAGTACAGTTGAATGAAGTGAATTTTTGTGTTTCTGTTGACGTGTTGTTGTTTAATTAGAGCCATTGTGGGCCGGCGCTGCTTCTTCCTCATCGGAACGCTCTACATGTACCGCTGCGTCACCATGTACATCACCACGCTGCCGGTGCCAGGGAAGCACATGGTCTGCGCTCCCAAGGTAGCGTTCTTCTCTGGTTGCTCCCCGTGTCCCGCCGTACTCTTGGTAAACAAATGTTTGTTTGCAGCTTTATAACGACTCTGTGGGGAAAATCTGGAGGATTCTGCGGCTGCTGTCCGGAGGAGGTAACTGACCGGGCCTCTGATTGGCTAAGCACTCGTATCAAAGTTACAGACTTTTTTAGAATAGAAAATAAGCAGAAATCAAGTTTAAATGCTTTTATTATGAAAATCTTTGACAGTTTCCTGTCCTTTTATTTTGTTCAGGTTTGTCGATCACAAGTTCTCACCTGATGTGTGGAGACTTCCTGTACAGCGGTCACACGGTCATGCTGTCACTGGCTTATCTGTTTATTAAGGAGTGTGAGTAAACACACACACAAACAACGCACAAATCCACAAAAATACAACACTTGTGTGAGCACACTGGCACTACACACTTAAACACACAGGTACGTCACAAATGTGCAAACGCACAACACATTAGATGAACAAGCACAAATAAAAATGCAACACATGTGCAAACACACAGATGTACAAACACACAACATATGTACAAACACACATGTGCAAATGTACAAACACAACATATGTGCAAACACGCAACACACGTGCAAACACACAGATGTACAAACACACAACACATGTACAAATGTACAAACACAACATATGTGCAAACACGCAACACACGTGCAAACACACAGATGTACAAACACACAACCCATGTACAAATGTACAAACACAACATATGTGCAAACACGCAACACACGTGCAAACACACAGATGTACAAACACACAACACATGTACAAATGTACAAACACAACATATGTGCAAACACGCAACACATGTGCAAACACAGATGTACAAACACACAACCCATGTACAAATGTACAAACACAACACATGTGCAAACATGCAAAATGCATATCAACACATGAACAAATCCAACAAATGCACAAAAATGTTAAACATGCACAAAAGACATGCCCATGTCTGCACATTTGTACATGTTTTCAAACACATAATTCATGTACACAAACGTGGACAAAGGAACATGTACACATCCAAGTGTTTCCAAACACGTGTTCTTCCACAGACTCCCCTCGCTGGATGTGGTGGTACCACTGGTTCTGCTGGCTGCTCTGTGCCTCTGGGATTGTCTGCATTCTGGTTGCTCATGAGCACTACAGCATCGATGTGCTGATCGCATACTTTGCCACCACGAGGATCTTCTGGTGGTACCACACCATGGCCAACACTCACGTAAGCTAACAGGAGTTTCAGTCTGCGTACGACAAACACTTCAATCTCAAAGCTCCGTAACCGTTTTACGTTTACTGGTTTGTTTTTAACCTTAAACGTCCTTGAAGTTCCAGGGATCAAATATCCGATTTGTAAAAGTTTCTGTCTTTGGTCAGGAGCTCCGCGGCGCTCCAAACAACTACCTGTCCAGAACATGGTGGAACCCAGTGTTTAACTTCCTGGAAGGAAACGTCCAGACGACGGTTCCCCTGGTTTTTCTGTCACCGCTGGCGCTCTTGTCGTCCTGCAGACAGAGGTACAGAATGGTAGAGGGCTCCCGGGATGAGTGAGGACGGCGTTCTGTCTTACAGGAGGACCCTCAGACTGTTTATTTATTAGAAGCAGCTTCTGCTGAAGAAAAGTGATGCAGCAAAGAAGAGGAGATGCTGTAAAGATGTTTACATACACGACCACATCCAAACCAAGCTGTGGACTCCTTCAGGCTTCTGTCTTTGTTGCTGGTTTTAAAGCCAGAATGAGGAGGTGAGCGTGGACTCTCCATGTCAATGTGAAGCCGACCACCTCGTGGTGCCAACACCTAGCTAAGAAACATGCTAACAATACAGAACAATTAACCTCTTTGACAACAAACCCTAAAACTGCCCTCGTCATGTTTTTATGCTAGCAGCTCAGATTTTTGTGGCTATCCATCGTCGGGGTAAGCTCACAGGTTTTCTGTAAATAGTTTATTGTTTTGTTGTTTGAAAGTGCCAAAACACAAACTGCAGCAGACTTGAAGTTCCTGGAACAGTTGTGATAATAAAAGACTAAAGTGTCACTATGGGATGTTCAAGATGAGCCTTTATTTCTGTTTCATCATTTAAAGATGGCGACCACTCGTCTTTGTTCGGTTCTCGTTTCCTGTGATCTATAGACTTCAGTCCAATAATAGCTGAATTCTAAAATAGGAATGAGCTTCATTAGTAGACAAAACTCCTGATTTTGACTAAAGTTTAACCGACTTCAGGTTTAAAGCTTCAAATTCTTGAATATTCTTCATAGATGGTTTATTCCACAAAGAAACACAAGTTTTTTGCACTTTTGTCACAAACGTCTGAAGCTTTAGTCCGTTACTGGTGGATACAGGCTGTCTGTGAGGAAAAACTGGTCAAACCTGTACGGGACACGCAGGTGACCTGTAGCAAACACTAGTACAACATGTAAGGGTGAAGTAGGCAAGACGCTGACGTGATGTGAGGAGCCCGTTAGCGCTGTTCACATGATAAGTGCGTGCAGCCTGACTGTGTAGCTACGTTCACACCTGGTTCCACAACGCGCGTTCAAGTGACCACTTCAAATGAAAAGTCTGTAAACGCAGCATATGTGCGTTACGGGCTTGTGTGTTCAAAATTCAAATGTTTGTAAATTAATAATTGCAGTTTGTCCGGTTGGAATTCTATGACATCAAATCTTTCTTATATCAGAATAGAGCTGTGAAAGAAAAAACCTGGAGCAAAGTTCACCAGACTTACACCACTGTGACATTTCACACCAAGCCTCCTCCACCTGTAGCTACATGTGCTGATATCACTTAGCAACAGTCCAGCGTGAACACCGAATGCTAAAAACTCAGGCAAGAACCCACGTTTAGCGTGTTCTTGAAATGAGGAAATTAGACAGTGTCGTTTGAATGCATCCCACAGGCGCTCTACGGGCACTTATGTATCACGTGCACACCTTGTGGGTGGCGCATTTGTTCAAATCTTGCTCCAGGCTTTTTTTTTTCACTCCATTCCGATATCTGAAAGACTTAGTGTCATAATTCCTGCCAGGCTGATTGGTCAAAGTTCAACAGGTTTAACGTTCGACGCGCGTTCAGTGGCAGAACATTTTATACTTAGAGCCTGAAAAGTAACCTAAAAACTTGTGTAGCGATGTGTAAACGCGACAGTTTCGGCTCAAACGCACATTTGCACGCTTTTACATAGACTTCATTGAAAGTAGTCGCTTGAATGTGTGTTTTTGAGCTCAGAGTGAACGTAGCGTTACACACTTGCACTTAAGATGTGGCCACTCCTCTGTACGACCACTGTGCCAGAGCAGCTGCCTGACGACCGCTGGCTCCGCCTCCTCTTCCTCTTACCCTGCAAAGACAGCAGCTGTCAAAGTGTTGGCTTTGCTCCCGCCGTGCGGGGCGTTGGTGGTTACTTACGTAGTTGTCCCTGGCGGACCATCCAGGATAGAGCTGCATGTGCAGCAGCCTCTCCTTCTGGGCCAGCTCGTAGTACTTGGACTGCTCCGAGCGAGGCAGCGTGTGCCACTGAGGAAGAGGAGGAGATCTGAGCGGGATCCTGAGATCAGGATGGGTATGGCCTGAGTCATGAGACGGGGGGCTCACCCTGCGTCCCAGGATCCGGTTGATGGCGGCGCTCTCCCTGCTGCCTCCTTCCTGCTGCACCTTCTGCCTCATCTCCTTCATGTAGAGCATGAAGGCGTTCAGAGGCTTCTTCACTGGCTGCTTGCAGCTGGAGGCGCGGGGACGCACGGAGAGACCGGTTACAATGTCACACATGAGAACAACACCAGACACGGACTTGGAAAGTCACCTGGAGACACTGTTTGGTTGTGACCCAAAGGCGGGTTGAGCCCGGTGGGAGGCAGACGCACCGATTGGTTGGTTGGAGGGCGGGAAGTGTCTGTCGCTGTAGAGGAGGAGGGGCACCAGAGGATGGAGTGAGGACTGAAACAAAGAAGAGTTTACTTTTGAAATATTGCTCACCAAAAGCGTTTCAACTTTAGAATTGTTCTTTCAATTATGTAAAGATGTTTTAAGGCTGTAAAACTCCTCAATTCAAACTTTATCCACTTTTCTCAGACAGACAAACAGTTTCACACCTTTAATACACTGTTAAAAATTAGATCATTAAAAAAAAAGAGCGAACTGGTTAACCCTGATGCGGCTGATGTTGATGAATCTGAAAATATCACACTGAGGCCACTAGAGGGCAGTCACAGGCCAGGTTACAAATAAAAAATGACTTTATAAGAATTATTGAACATATTGAACATCTATTTTAATATTTATTAGCTCTTGGTTGAAAAAGCTCTGAGGATTTGTTAGAGTTCATCTAAATTTATAATGAACATCTGCAAAGTTCTGCTCTGTTTCAAAGGAAACAAATGAAAAACTTTTGAATTGACTTTGAATTTAAATCTTCACAGCTGTGAACTGATGCTGAATATCAAAGCTCAGGATCCAGAACATTTCATTTCAAGAGTTCTCTCCTGGTAGGAATTATCTTAAAAAGTGAAAGCAGTAAAAGTGACGGACAGAACATGAAAGTAACAGGTCTATGTTTTCTCTATGCCTGATGTTATTATTTTAGCAATAGGCGGCTTAACAGTTCACACACACACACACAGACACAGGAAGTGAGAGCGGCTCGTAGCCTTCAGAGTTCTCCACAGCGGCAGTACAGTGAGCACATCGGACACACGCCTGCAGCCTGAAGCCAGAGCAGTTTGATCTGAGCTTCTTAACACTGATTGTGTTGGAAAGGAAACATATTTGCTGGAAGCGACAATCACACTCTAACAAAAAAAAACCTCAGTTTGCTGCCTTCAGCCGGATCCTGATTAAAGCTGCCGTGCGGCTGGACGCAATTTCAGATCTAAATATTTGGTTTTCCATCTGTAAGGGTTTGAACCCACATCCCCACAAAGGTGCACAGGTAGACACTCACAGCAGCAGCACAGGTACGCTGCCCCCCGCTGGACAGACTGGGACGCTGCAGATGTGAAGACCAGTCAAACATTTGCTGTTTACCTAAAATGTGATGAGAAAATTAAAACATTTTAAGAAAATATTCACTCTAAGAACTTTAACATATTTTTATACACACCGGAGTGAAGTTCTGAAAGGTTCTGACTCGGTCCACTTGTCATTCCCATCTCCTTAAGTGGGAGAGGATTAAAAAAAAAACTATTATAGAAAAAAAACAATTCATTAAAAATGTTCAGGTTTAAAACCTAATTCTGATTAACTAAAACATTAACAAAATATTAAACTCAAACAAAGCAGTGACATTTAAATCTGTTAATTTTATATATGTTTTATCAGCAAAATGTGACTTCAGACCTGATCGTCTCATAAATACAACCCTGATTCATAAAGTGACTGGATCAGTTAAAAACAACATTTCATTCGTGAAAAGTTTAGTTTAAAAACTGAAACTACATTTAAAAAGATGTTTTGGTTTTTTGTATTCATAGTAACAGAAAAAAATACTCACAGTATCAGCCGATATTTGCTCCATCATGAGAAAAACTAGATCTCAGTGCAGAAAGAGAGAAGCGGCAGCAGAACTCTGATGTCACACTGATGAAGAGTCGTCTTCCTCCTCCTCACTGAGCTGCTGCTGACGGTCTCTCAGCTGTGGGGCGTTTCCAGACGGTCTACGGTGACATCAGTGGTCTGAGGCCAGAACTGTGGTGTGAATGTGGAGACCAGTTCCTCACAGTGATCCTGCCCTTCCTCATCCTCATCCTCATCCCTTCACACAGACTGGATGTCATGAAGCACACCGATACATTTCTCACCAGAACGTCTGCTTTAATTTTGACAGTAAAACTCCAAAACAAATCTGTTTCGTGTAATCCTTCTTCCTAATGTCACAGCTGCACTGTAAAAAATGAACTGATTTGACATTTGATACAAACTCAGATGGAATAAATTCAATACATTTGTAATAAAGTGTTGAAATGTAAGAAAAACTCTGAAAGCTTTAAGTGGAATCCAATTTTGAAGAAATGCTAAAATACACTTAAAAACTCAGAATGTTACCTGACGCCAAAGAAAGGTGATCACGGCTGAACTAAACAGAATGGAACTAAGATGATCTAAACACAGTGAAACCAGGAAAGTTTCCTCCTGAAGTATCTGCTCCAACAAAAGCGCCTTCGTCTCCCTTTTTCACACTGACTGATCTTCCATGACCCCCTCCTGGCGTCCCTCCTCCCCCACTGTGGTGCTGGGGTCGGGGGTGACGCTCCCCCAGGACCTGTCACAGCGTCTTACTACAAACTTCTCATGAGAAACAGCATTGTTCTGTCATTAGAACTGAGAAGAAAACATTCTGGAAGCTTCTGGTGTTCGTGTTGTCACCAATTCTCCACATTTCAGGGTTTGTTGGTTCAATTCTTTGATTTGATTGATTCTATTAAAACAACAGAGATGAAGCTGAAGCAGCTTAACTTCAAAACAGCAAACCAACAGCAGTTCTGACAGTAAAACAGAGAAACGTTCCATCTTCTAAACCCTCTGAATCCTTTTAGTGGTCATGGGGATGCTGGAGCCTATCCTAGCAGGTCAAAGGCGGGGACAAGTCAAAACTGGCAACACGAAAAAGATTAAATACATTGAAAAACTCACCTGAAGATCAGGAAGTCTCCACTCGATTCTTCTGCTTTTAAAAACAAAACAGCTTAACGACCACAAAGAAGAAATGTCTCCACCTGCTGGTCCAGAAATGTGACAAACGTCTACGAAGAGGATTTTAGAGGTTCTATTGCAGAGAACGTTGAGAACGTTTAGCAGAGGTGAAACGTCTTCAATGTAAAAACTTACATCCAGATGAGGTTTTGGTCTTCCTGAAAGATGTGCTTCATGTTTTACTTTGAAAACCAATATTTTGTTTATACAGAAAAGCAAAAATCTTAAAATAAGAGCTTTTAAATGAAAAAATATCACAAACTTTTACTTTTCGCCAAAGAAATGAACCCAAACCAAAGTTTTTAGGATTAAAGTTCATGTTTAAAAACCCAAACAAAAACCCTTGATTTGCTTTAGGATCCTTTAGTTTTCCATGAAAAAGACAATCTACAAAAACAGATGAACTAATAGTTTTTTAAATCGCATTTTGTTTCCGTTCTTTGCTGAATCACAATGATACAATAATAAAATAATAAAAGACTAAAATATGAAACAAAAGACAACGGTTATAAACACACACGAAGCAGAACAAGGACATTTCAGAATAAAAGCAGAGTTAAAAACAGCTTATTGTTGGTTCTACAAAGTAAAAGCTTCAGCCTCTTTTCTTCCAGGTGACCGTTTTGTGTTTGAACTAAAATAGTTTGCATCGTTTGACGATTTCTTTTTAACTCAAATATGAAGATCTGACTTTAACATAAACAAGCCTCCAGCCAATCAGAGAGCTTCATTTGTACAAACGATGTACTTGAGCTTTTTCTGGTTTGATGCTTCACTTCATACTTCTGGAGGTCAGTCTGGTGGCGGGAGCATCATGATCTGGGGCTCCCAGCAGAACAACGTCTGAGGACAAAGAGGGCGCTAGAGAGCGCGGACAGACGGTAAACTGGTGCTAGAAATCAAAGTTGAACCGTAGCTTAAAGTTCAAACGGCGTTCTGGTGGACCGCCATCTGCTCCAGAGTCCAGCCGCTGGGTTCAGATGTGGTTTTAAGGCGTTCAGACCGGTGCTGGACAGGTCTCGACTGTGTTGAAGAAGCAGAGCGTCTCCTCTGAGAGAGGAGGGCGCTGTGAGGTGTTTGAACCCTTCAGGTGGCGTCCTCGCCGGCGTGGTGGCTCTTCATGTGGCTCTTCAGGCAGTGGCTCTGCGTGAAGGCTTTGTCGCAGTCCGAACACTTGTAGGGTCTCTCCCCGTTGTGGGTCCTCATGTGGACCGTCAGGTGCTCCTGCCGCGAGCACGCCTTTCCGCACACGCCGCAGGTGAAGCGCTTGATCCCCAGGTGGCTCCGGATGTGGCTGTTCAGGGTGCTCTTGAGCTTGAAGAAGCGGCCGCAGTGCTTGCAGTCGTATGGCGCCTCGCCGGTGTGGACTCTCAGGTGCTTCTTGAGCGCCTCGTTGGTCAGGAAGCCCCTGCTGCACACCGTGCAGACAAACGGCCTCTCGTCGCTGTGCGTCTTCATGTGAGCCACCAGGCTGCAGCTGGACAGGAAGGTCTTGCAGCACATGTGGCAGAGGAACGGCCGGTCCCGGACTGTGTGGATCTTCTCGTGGGACTTTAAGGTCCCGGGGAGTTTGAAGCGTTTCCCACAGACCTGGCAGCTGAAGCGGCGCTCTCCGGAGTGAGTCATCTTGTGTCGAGTCAGCGACCTGCGGTCGTAGACGAGCTTGTTGCAGATGTTGCAGTGGTACTGGTCCTTGCTGGCGTGCGCCTTCTTGTGCGCCGTGAGCTGCGCCTTCAGTCCAAACGACTTGGGGCAGACGTCGCACTTGTAGGGCTTGTCCGCCACGTGGATCCAGCGGTGAATGCTGAGGGAGGACAGGCTGACGAAGGCTTTGCTGCAGTCGCTGCACCTGAAGGGCCGGTTGCCGGTGTGCAGGGAGGTGTGGTTGTTGAGGGCGGTGAGGGTCAGGAAGGACTTCCCGCAGTGCGAGCAGCTGTGGGTCTTCTGGTGCGTCTTCAGGTGACCTTTCAGCTCCTCCGGAGTTTGACACTCTTTTCCACAGACGCCACAGACGCCCTGCGGTTCGTCCGCGTGACTCCAGGCGTGTTTGATCAAGCTGCCCAGGATGCGGTACCAAACCCCACACACCTTACAGGGGGTTCTGCTGCGGCCCGTCCTCTTTGAGCTAGACAGTGGACCCCGACTGACGAGTTCAGGTCCGGGCTTCCAGTCCAGGTCTGGGTCCATGTCTTCACGGAATTCTTCATCCATGTGTGGAGTGGAGCTGGTGCTCGGAGAATGTGCGCTGGTCCCAGCTCCGCCTGAGGGGGCGCTGCAGAGCAGCAGAATATTACGGGTTAACGCCGATACACCGAAGCTGGCGCCGACAGGAAAAAACACGTGCTCTAGCATGCCATAACTCTTCAACCATTTGTGCGAGTTACGTAATTCCAACAGATTCGGAAAAATATCTTTGTGCCAATATCTGTGCAAAGCTACTGTTATTCACGCGAGAATCCGTAGTTTTACGGCACTTGAGTAAATCCTTCGGTATGTTAGGAATTGCATATCTGTGCAAAGCTACTTTTCTCAGCTGTCAGTAGCCGTCAGAATAACGTAAATTCTGTTTTGTCTAGTTTAAAATAATGGGCCAGAACAAAAGTCATAAAAGTGACCTTGGGTTGACCCCTCCTTCTGAACCTTCCAGGCGGGCCCGCCGCGGGCAGCTATGGGTCCTGACAGTGGGAGGTTTGAGGTAAAAGACCCACATCCACATCATTTCTGTGTCATGAATTTTATTACTTTGACAATCTTTTTGCATCAAATTTAGGGAGAAAAAAAAGTTTTTTGTTAAAACTTTACGCACCTGAATTCTTTAGCATTAAAAAAACTTTATTAACCCAGGTTCTGTTTGCGCTCAAACATTCTGCTGTTCTTTGGATCAGAAACCGTTTGCTTCCTGAAGGTTCGGCCTCCAGTGATGATGCGTTCAGGGTCAACGTGGCAGAACTGGATCTGCTGGTCCAGATATTTTAACCTCTCTGGTTCAGAACCGAACCAGCTGATGAAACCTCCTAAACTCACCTTGAACTGAGGCCGGCGGCGGGCTGATTTTGCTCGCCGTCGCTGCAGAGAGGCTCATCTATGGTCTCCTCTTCGCTCTCCTCTTCATCACTTGTCTGCAAGTTTAGAGTTTAAAGAGGAAACTGATCAGAGTTGAACTCAAAAGCACCGACTGACAGCAGAACCGTCAGGTTTCCACACACCGGACCGCAGGAGTCCACCAAACATCACTGCTCCAAACTGACTGAACATAAGAACCCACTAAAGCCATCATACAACAGGCCACGCCCACTGGCTTAGACCGCTGAGGTAGTCTCTTCTGTTCCAGCAGAAACATCTGGATGTTTGTTCCTTTTCTTATGGGATTCTGATCTGCAGAACCTTGAAGGTCTGAGCGGGAATGTGTGTGTCACCAGAACCCGGCGATCCGGCGCTCACCTTCATCTTGATGTAGAGGAGCGTCTTCTTGATGCCGGTGGACTTCATACTCCTGTAGATCTCCTCGGGCGTCAGGGTACTGACCCGGAGCCTCTGCAGCCTCTTGCTGCGGTCGGACTTGAAGACGCACAGCTTTCTGTGGTCCTGCTTCAGCCGGGGGAAGGAGGAGCGCAGGAGGTCCAGAAACTCGGGTTCCTGGAGTCCACGAGGACACTTCAGCTCCTGGACCGGCGACCTGAGCAACACTGGACCCACAAGACTCCACGTGAATGCCAGCGGACTCCGTGGTCCGCCTGGTCGAGCGACCCAGTCCTCATCTGAGCTCACCAGAACCCGGAGACTCGTCCGGCTGCGGGTCGTCCAGCACGCAGATCCTCAGGACGTGGTGAGTGGGCTCTTCACCAATGCGTGGTCTGCCCCGCCTCCTCCTCCCAGGTGAAACTGACAGCAACCTGCGGGGATGAAGAAGAGCGATGAAGAACCCCGGAGGTCTGGCTCAGAACACTCAGCTGTTCTGGTACCTCGATGTGGGTTGGGACTCCAGCTCCTGGTTCTGTGAGGGAGAACCGTCGCTCTGATCCGGTACTGAGGACTGGAAGAGATTCTGAATCAGAAACGCGGTGGCGGCGGAACCAGCAGATCCTCCGAGCTCGCAGCCTCACCAACCTTCAGCCGGATGTAGAACGTCGAGTTCCCACTGGACCGGATGGTTCTGTGGATCTGTTCTGGAGTCAGAGCCGGCACTTGGAGCGCCCGCAGCCTCCGGCTTTTATCTGTCACAAAGAGGTCAAACGGGGCGCCGGAGGCCAGCTGAGGGAGTTTGGACCTGAGCAGGTCCAGGAAGGAGGCCTCCTGAAGACCTCGAGGACACCTCAGGTCCTGGACCGGGAATTTCCTGAACACTGAAGCGGAAACATCTGAGGTGAGACGAACGTTCACCTGAAAGGTTGGATTTCCTCCAATAACATGAAAGATCTGATCTGTGTTTGTGTGTCAATCTGTGTCTCAAAGCGTGTTTTCAGATCAGTGTGTGTCTGTGTGTGTCAGTGTGTGTCTGTGTGTGTGTGTTTTCAGGTGTGTGTGTGTGTTTTCAGTTGTGTGTGTGTGAGTTTTCAGGTGTGTGTGTGTGTTTTTAGGTGTGTGTGTGTGTTTTTAGGTGTGTTTGTGTGTGTGTGTCAGTGTGTGTAGAGCGTTGCGGTTCATCTGAGTGGAGGTTTGATCCCTGAGGCGGGAAGCCGTCTCCCGCTGCGTCCGTACCTCTGTTGGACAGAACCTCGGTCCCACTGTCCTCCAGCAGCCGGAACTTCAGATCCAGATGTTGCTGCTGGTCGCTGAGTGGAGGTCTGCCGCGCCTCCTTTTAGGAGTCTGAAGTCGGGGAGGAATCAACCTGAAAACGACAAACAGAAGAGGAGCTCCGATTGGCTGAAACCCAAAAGAGCCGTCAATCAAAGTCCTTTCCGGAGCAAACAGAACCTGGATGGTACTTCATAATCCGGGTCCTTCAGGTGTTCCCGCTTCATTCTGGTGCTGGTTGTGGGTTGGACCAGCACCTGCTCGTCTTCATCGTCTTCGTAAGCATCGTTTTCAATGTACCAAATGTCCAGACTCCCAGTGTCCTCCACGTCTGCAAACATGAAGGTCTGAGACCCAAACCTGTGGAGCAGCCTCACCTCAAACAGCTCCGTACCTGCCTGCTGCGTCAGCGCCGGCTCCTCCCCCACCAGAACCACCTCAGAACCGCACAGATCCGGCTCCGGAGCAGCCCCTAACGCCGTGAGAACAAACATCGTGACCTCCTGCCCCCGTGACCTCACGAGAGGGGCGTGGACTTCCTCAGCGTTCTAACCACGCCCCTTTGTGTGAAAACGGATCAAACAGAGACGAAAGACACCCCCCACCCCCTTGACTGACCGCGTCTGCGCAGTTTGACCTCTGGCTGCAGGAGCTCCAGCTGCCGCCTCTGCCTGTCGATCTGCCGCCGGAAGCCCGCCGCCTCCTCCTCGTAGTCGGCCACCGTCCTCTCCACCACCGCCAGGATGTCGCGGGCCGCCGTGCTCAGCTTCTCGGAGATGATTCCTCTCAGGATGTCGCTCTTCGACATGTTCCCGAGGCCGTGGAGCTGCTCCGAGCCGCCGCCTTTCCAGTAAAACATTCCGCGGTTTGGCTGAAGCTCCAAACGGCAGCAGACACACCGCTGTCTGTGTGCAGCGCGGAATAATGTCCGTGTAGAAACCGAGAGCGGTCCTTCCGCAAACGTTCCCGTCCCTTTTTTTTTTTTGGTAAAGTCTGTAACCCAGATTTTGCTGATTAAAGTCGATTCAGGAGAGACTTCACTAATAGTGTTTTTGTTTTCTATCATGATGTTTTTAGACCTTCTTTGAGGGCAGTTTTAAAAATCCCCGCTGATGGAGACCCCACTAACCGCCAACCATTGACTGTATATAGAGAACTGGACAGTGGCCCCGCCCCCCTGCTGCTGGCTCCAAGAAACCACAAATAAACAGCTGTTACTCAGTCGTTCTAATGGTCAGAATAACCATTCTTGCTCTGGTACATTTTTTATTTTGTTTTTAAATAAAAAAAAATTCTTAACAGTTTCTTTCTAATCCAAATATTTTTTCATATTTTTTTCTTTATGATAAGTTATTCCAGTTATAAACTAACCAATCACACGCCTCAAAAAAAGCATGTGGAGCCCACAAGTCTTTGGACGTATGAAAAACATTTAGAATTAGATCTAAATAGACTTGGACACCCGTATTGAACCGCAGTAGGGTTTGGACCGGTCTGGTTCTGATGGTCCACAACATAAACTGGACTTGCACCGGGTTCAGATTTCAGGGCTGTGTTCTGTGTTTTTTATTGATTTTTTTTGAGAACCAACAAAATAACGTCTCATTTTCTGTATTTTTTATTTTCTATTCCATTTGACAGATTTATTTCATTGACCAGCAAAAGGTTTTCCTTCTAAAAAGACGTTCTTAAAAGTTTCTCCTCCAGGTTCTTAGAAATGACAACAAAACCCTGATAAAAAAAATACAGACACAACCCACTGCTGTGTGGGTCAAACACGTCCCTTCATCATCTGCTTTGCTGCACTAATGTTTCACTCGATTCCTAAGGTGATTCAGTCGGTTCTTCTGGCGTTTGAGTCGGTTCTTCTGGCGTTTGAGTCGGTTCTTCTGGCGTTTGAGTCGGTTCTCCTGGCGTCTGATCCCGTTCTTCTGGCGTTTGAGTCGGTTCTTCTGGCGTTTGAGTCGGTTCTTCTGGCGTTTGAGTCGGTTCTTCTGGCGTTAGAGTCGGTTCTTCTGGCGTTTGAGCCGGTTCTTCTGGCGTTTGAGTCGGTTCTTCTGGCGTTTGAGTCGGTTCTTCTGGCGTTTGACCCGGTTCTTCTGGCGTTTGAGTCGGTTCTTCTGGCGTTTGAGTCGGTTCTTCTGGCGTTTGACCCAGTTCTTCTGGCGTTTGAGTCGGTTCTTCTGGCGTTTGAGTCGGTTCTTCTGGCGTTTGAGTCTGTTCTTCTGGCGTTTGAGTCGGTTCTCCTGGCGTTTGAGTCGGTTCTCCTGGCGTCTGACCCCGTTCTTCTGGCGTTTGAGTCGGTTCTTCTGGCGTTTGAGTCGGTTCTTCTGGCGTTTGAGTCGGTTCTCCTGGCGTCTGATCCCGTTCTTCTGGCGTTTGAGTCGGTTCTTCTGGCGTTTGAGTCGGTCCTTTTGACATTTGTGTGGATTCTTCCAGGGTCTGAGTCGGTTCTTCTGCAGAGGTTATGGTCTCATCTGTCAGAGCCTGGGCTGGTTCTGGGCCCGGTTCCTGCGTCTGCTCTGTCTGGTGCAGCAAAAACAGCAGCTGTGAGAAGACGAGCTGCAGGCAGAGAACGGCCTGAACACATGAACTGGAGTCTCAGATGTTCTTGTTGAGAAGCAGTATTTTCTCTGCTGCCTTTGGACTGAGCCGGTTCCATTTCCGGCTGAAAACTTGTCCGGCTTTGGAGAAGACGCGCTCGAAGGGCACAGAGGAGGCTGGGATGCACAGGTGCTTCTTGGCCAGGGAGAACAGGTGCGGGTAAATGTTTTTGTGCTCGTTCCAGTACACCAGAGGATCCTCTGAGCGCTCCAAGGGAGGATCCGTCATGTAGCGCTGGACCTCCAACGTGGCGTCTGCTGTGGCGTTGCTGTGGGTTCTCACCATGGTGGCCTGGTCATCCAGACTCTTCCAGAGGTTGAACGCTGGAGGACAGAAGAAGGTGGAGACCTCAGAAGAGTGAAGATCTAAGCCTGATGGGTTTTAGGGTTTAAAGTCGAGCTGAAACATGTCTGTGGCAAAACCGTCTCAATCAAACATCCGACCGTGTTTGTTTCATCCTCTAATCATTTGATGTGGAGACGATGGATTCTGTTCTGTTAAATGAAGTGACCTTCCTGTCCTTACCTGGGGAGCTCGGTCGAGCTGGACGCTCAGCAGGTCTTTTTGGCGCAGGCCTCACTAGCGCCGCACACTCCACCGTCAGGGTTTGCACGGCATGCTGGGCCTTCTCTTGGCAGCGGAAGCCGATGGTTTTGAACCGGGGGTCGAGCAGCGTGGCCAGTGACAGGACGGAGTTGTCCTCCAGGCTGTCAAACTCCCTCCTGAGGCCCACGGATAAGTTCTGCCCCAGCAGCTCCGCCGTCACGTTGTCTGAGTCTTCCGCCACCTCCTCCGTGGTGAGGAGCAGCATCTTAATCAGCGGGATTCCCATGGACCCCAGAACCCGCTTCTGCTCCGACATCTCCACGGTCGCCGTGTAAAACGGCTTGAGCACCTGCAGACAAGCCGCTGCCGTTTCGTTCTCGTCGCAGGACAGAGGCTCCACTTTGGCACCGAGCGCGGTCAGGGCGCCGCCCACGGCCCGCCGTGCGTCCAGCAGGCTCTGCAGCATCAGGAAGGTGCTGGTCCAGCGCGAGCTCTCCTCTCGCACCAGCTTGGTGACGGGGAGAGCCAGCTTCTGCTGCTTGCTCCTCAGCTTCTCCTTTGCTGCGGCGCTGGACCTGAAGAGCGCCACCACCTCGCCCGCCCGCCTGCGCAGACCTTTCAGACCCGCAGTTTTATCCAGAGCCCTCTGGACCACGCCATTCAGGGCGTGGGCGATGCACTCAACGTGCGGTATGGCCAAGTCGTCCGCAGCGGCCACCATGCTCGGCGTGGCGTCGCTAATGAGGCACTTCACCTTCCCTTCGAGGCCCCACTCCGCCATCAAGGTCCTCTGAGCGTCCGCCACGTCCGCGGGACTGTGGTTCTGGGGGAACGGCAGAACACCCAGCAGCACCGTGGCCAGCTTAGAGTTATCCAGAACATAGTGACAGGCCACCGCCAGCCGCGTGTCCCCGGACATCCACAGGTCCACCGTCAGACTGACGCCCTCCGCCTCCCGCAGCTGCGCCTGAGCTTCAGCCTTCTCCTCCTGATAGCGGTTGTCCACCATCTTCTTCAAAGCCTGTTTGCTCGGCAGCGTGTAGGACGGGTCCAGCTTCTTCACAAAGTCCCTGAAACCCCGATCCTCCACGATGGAGCACGGCTGGGAGTCCTTCACCACCAAGTTCACCAGAGCCTGGTCCAGCTCCTGCTTCTTGTCTGCTAACACAGAAGAGATCCTTAAGGTGGAATGAAAACACTTTTCCCTTAAAAAGGAATCAGCAAGCAGCTTATTCACAACTTTTCTGTGACCTTTTTGGAGAAAAACCTAAAAAGAAAAGTCTTTTAAAGCTTCAACGTCCACTGTTTTCTCTTCCAGATGTTTGTTTTAATCCATTTTAAAGGCAGACCATTAACAAAACGAAATGAGCAGAACGAGAACAGATTAGTTTCACAGCTACAAACACAATGTTGTTGATGATTTTCAAAGTGAAAGTACTTTAACATATTTTTGAAAAATATAAAACCTCTTTTATAAGCTATTGAATGAGTTAAAAAAAAGCATTTGGTATCACAAAAGTATGTAAAAGCTGCAAATTGTTATAAAATGTTAAAGACAGAAAAACAAACAGTTGCATCACAAAGGTCACATTAAAATCCAGGAGACTGGATAGTCCTGCGTTATAAAATCTATCAGGGGTTATGCATTAGTGGAGGATTCAGAACATTAAGCAGATGGAAGCATTCAAAGAAAGGACCAGAGGACGTCGGGGTTCAGGAGGCTCTGGGTGTTCGGTGAGACTCACCGTAATCTGTTTCTAGAATGCCGTCATGTTTGGCTTTGAAGTGCCTCATCATGGACGACGTGTTGTTGTTGTAAGACAACTGCTGAGGACACAGCAGACACTGCAGCTGCGTGAAGAAGAGCAGCCCACAGGTTAGTTCCTCATCCTCACCGTACCTTCATCAGCTCTGTACGGCGGGCCGGAGAAGAAACACAAACCCTGTTTGGACCAATCAGCTCAAAGTGCTCCCACATCTGAGAACGAGGCCTCTTTCTGGCTGGAGGGGCGAGAAAAAAAAACAATGACAGTCATCAGAGAAACACCTTCTTTCATCAGAAAGTCCAAAAACTCAACATTCTAACATTCATGTCAGACAGGAAAGGAAAGTCTGTATATTTATCTACATCTATGTGGACGGACGGATGTCATGTATATATAAATACATAACATATATCATGTTACAATTAAGTATATTTATATATTTGTGTGTTTACATTTCACTACATGGTAAGTATGTATTACAATAAGTGTATTCACCATACATACTACACAAGAATGCATAAACCGGTAAATACAGTTCCTATTTATATGTATTTTTTATTTACCTTAAACACTAAAATAAAAGCTAAATGTTACAAGAGAACGTCAAAAAGATCAACAGAAATGCTAACTTTAAAAACTTGCTTTATTTTATCCTTTACATCAAACTGTGACGTACGTTATCCAAGTGTCATAAACAAATGATGCATGAATTCATCTTTAATAATCGTTTTAGTTGATTGACACAAATGTATTTGATGTTTTGGCGGGTCATGGGTCACGGGCTCCCGCTTGAAACCAGCCTCTAGTGGTCGCTTCAGGAAGTGTAAAATGTAGTACTTCCGGGTCGCTTTCATCAGCACAGAAAGCTGTATTTAATTGAAGCTTCTAAGTGGAGGCTGACTGCAGTGGAATGATGGGTAAACGCGGGAAGCTACAGCTTTTCTGCATCACAGCGCCAACATGGCGGCTGGAAACCGCCGCTTCTCTGCGCCTCCTCCGCCAAAAACCATCCAAGTTTAAAGGGAAATAACTCCGAACTTTAACCAGAACCGGACCGTCCGAACCCACAGTGGTCCGAGGAGCTCTCGGGGTGCAGGTACTCCAGCTGCCTCCTCTGCTCCTCGATCTCCTGCTTCAGCTCGGAAGTCTTCTCCTCGTAGTCCGCCATGGTCCTCTCCATCTCCTCTATGATGTCCCGAGCGGCCAGGTTCAGCTCCTCCGCGATGAAATCCCGCAGAATGTGGCTTTTGTCGAAGTGCGTGAGTCCGCGGGGAGAGCCCGGCTCCATCTCATGAGCGGAGCGGAGAGGAGGAGCAGCGGGGCCGCGGAGGTGTCAGGGAGGCCTCGGAGCCCTCCGGCAAACCCTCCTGAAGCGGAGGGATTCGAAACAGGAGCCGGACCCGTTTCTGTTTCACCACGAACGCCGCCGACGACAGCCGAAGCTTCCAGCGTCATCGCTGCTTCACTGCTTCATTGGTTCGAAGCGTTTAGAAGCGCTTCTTTGGTTGGATGATTCAGTGCGCTGGAATGCTTCGAAGCTTTTCATTGGTTCAGAGCGGCTCCTTTGTTTATTGGTGGTAAAAACCCGAATGCGGGGCTGGGGGGTGACGTCACTGCTGCTGAGCATATAATACACGCGAAAAAATGCGTGTTTGACGAAAATAAAAATCCCCCCATTCACACCTGAACCCTGCTGAGGCACACCTGGAACAGGTGTTTCAGTCCCGTGATGTCATCTAGTTACGGGAAGTGAGGACAGCTTAGTTATAACAGTCATGACGGTATCCTGTCCTCTCAAAACGATCACACAAAGCTATTCAATTATATTCAGCACTTTAGTGAATTTCAGTATTTTTCCCCTAAAACTGCACTAAATACATCAGTGACAGGACTGATGTGTTTTAGTTTAAAAAAGGAAAACTTTTCCAGCAGATTCAAACCCATTAACCTCAATATCTGCTTAACAAACGACACAAAAGAACCTTTCATGATCCAAAGCGTTAACATGATAACTGCACGGCTTAGAGGAACACACAACTCTCATCAGGTATTTCAGCATTTGGGACGTTGTCTCACACGTTCTACACCTTCATTATTCTGTCTTAGTAACAGCATGGAAGTCATTGATAAAGCTGAGGGAGTTTGGATTTACTGCAGTCACAATTCTCTAAATATTGATCATCTTTATCACTCAGAGGTTTTACACAAGTTACTGGTGTCTATCGGATCATCAGTTTGCACATTTGTGAGTGTAAGTCAGTCTATGACACCTGCTGAAATCTTGGCGTTGAAGATGGACTCTGGAACCAGCATCTGTGGTCCTGATCCCAAACCCCGCTCACAGAAACCTGCTTTCAGAAGGGGCCACACGCAAAAAAATCCATTATATTTCTGAATTATTGTTACTAAAAACCTTTATAAAAAGTCTGCTAGAAAAAAGCTTTCCATGTTAGCATTTAATTGATTACAGAAATAGAAAGAACAAAAAATATATTCCAACAACATAAACTGTTCAAAACTTTATTTAAACTGTGTAAACTTTACAAACATATTTGCATGTAGCCCACAGGCCAAGAACTGACAAATAAAATCACTACTGTAAGTAAATTAAAATTCACATCAGAAATGTTTATCTTCTCTAGTAAAAACCTCAGTAAATTAAAGTCCAAAAATGCAAAGATTATGGAAAGAACGACTGAAAAAAACCAAAGTTTCTGATCCAGTGAACTGCTGGAGGTGAAGTAAAGTTGCACAATAACAATTCAACAGTTCTGACACATCAATAACAATGAAAGTCACTGAACTGAAAACCTTTAATTCTATTTTTGTTTGTTAAGACAAAAAAAGGAAGTTCTTTAAAATTATTACAAAGTAAAGGAACAGCTGGAAAGCTGTGACTTTAAATTCATATCAAACCAAAGAGGATCATTGTAACATACATTTTAAAAGAGATGCTACGTTTATGCTCGTCCTGTGCTGTCCCAGGATTATTCCACGTATATTTGAATGCATCATTTTCTGGTTATTATTCAGTTTGCTACATGTTTTATAAATAGAATCCCTGGTGAAAGATCACATTTGCTGAGACTTTCTGGTTTGATCGGATCAGGAGCAGCATCCGGGGACCGCCTTACAGCCCAAACTTTCCCGCCTTGTGGGTCAGCAGGTGTTTCTTCATACTGACTCTGTAGTGGAACCTGGCTCCACAGACGTCACACGTGTACGGTTCCACCCCAGTGTGGACCGTCATGTGCTTCTCCAGCTGAATTTTGGACCAGAACATTCGGTTGCATTTGCTGCACTTGAGCTGATTTATCTTCGTCTGCTTTTGAGACTTTTGGCGTTTTCCACTGGTCGTGCAGCTGGACTTCCTGCTTTGTCTCTGGAGTCTCTGATCTTTGCGGTCATTTGGTTGAACGGTCACACCAGGCTGTGAAACAGAGGCCTGGCCTTTGGAACCGCCCTGCAGAGACTCTTTTTTCTGGTGGAGCTTCATGTGGTTCGTCAGCATCAGCTTTGTTCTCAAGTCTCTATGGCAGGTTCCAGAGCAGTGCATTCTGGGAGCTGAATGTTGCATCATGTGGGTTTTGAACCCAGAGGCTGTGATGAAAAACTCGCCACAGACAGTGCAGGTGTGCGATTTCTCGTGGCTGAGGAAATGGGTCTTCAGCTCTTCGGTGGAGGCGGTGTGCTCCCCACACACTCCACAGGTGCCGACGTCTTCGTAAGTGTGTCCCCAGGCGTGTTTAATGAGCGTGCACATGGACTGATGGCTCCGCCTGCAGACCTTACAGGACAGCTGAAAACACCTGGACAGATCCGCCCCACTTTCTGCTTCCCCGCTTATGTCATCCTTCCAGCTCATGTCTGTGAACTTTGAGGAGTGTAAAGAACAAACACACGCTGGATCTTCACCGTTTCCTTCATCTTTGGCAGAACTTTGTCTGCTGGTCCAAACATCAGCCGAGTTTCTGTGGGAACACAACATATTACGTTACGCTCAACAAAGTTTCAATTATACATCAGAAGAACTCAGAAGGAAACAGCAGCCATCACTCCGAATGAATCCGGTCTATCCGCTCACGCTTAGCGCCCCCAGCTGGTCTTGAGGAGGTGGCTTCATGACAACATTTCAAACTCAATTCTCACCACAAAAGCAGACTTTGTGCTGCGTTTATGACAGAAGGCTCTTATCTGATCACGCTCTTTGAACTACCGTAACCTTCAACCGTTCATGCAATTAACATAATTCCAACTGATTTTGACGGGGGACAAAACGGCTTTGCACCCATTTTCAACACTTCAGCATAAAACAACGGATTGAGACACCGCTCAACCCTTTAATGTAGGAGCTTTAGCTCCAGTGTTTACGTTCTGTCAACTATAACAAACCTTCAATTGTTTAGGCCGTGAATGTAATCCCAGCCGATTCCGGATGACACCTCCAGTGTTAAAGGGTTAAAGTGCTTCATGTTGACACAAAGCTGTCTTTTTCAGCTAGAATCCCTTTAGCTGCATTAACGGTTGAAGAGTTACGACAATTCAGAGAGCGTGTTATTTTACCGTCACCTTCTCAGAATCCACTGGAATTACATTCATTGTACAAACAATTGAAGAGTTAAACACCGGAGCTAAAGCTCCAGTTTCAGGTTGTCCTCACAGCTTACCTGTGTGCGGTTACTCCTAGATCTTCATCTTCATCATATTCACTTTTGATCTCTTTGTCTTGGATCTTCATTGGATCCTAAGAGAGTAAAGATGGACTCTTCTTCCTTCTAAAACAGTCAAAACTTAACATCTTCATCATTTTTTGGGGGCAGGCGGCCGTGGTGCGGTAGGGCGGTCGACCTCTGATCGGCAGATTGTAAGTTCAATTCCTATGTGTCTGTGTCCCTGAGCCCATGTGTTAAAGTGTCCTTGGGAAAGACACTAAACCCCCTTTGCCTCTGGTGGAAGGTTGGCGCCGGCGTTCGGAGCCGCCATCAGTGTGTGAATGTATGAAAAGATCTGTGACTGCAAAGCATTTTGGGTCTTTAAATGGTATACACCATTTACCCCAGTATACACCATTTACCCCAGTATACACCATTTACCCCAGTATACACCATTTACCCCAGTATACACCATGTACCCCAGTTTACACCATTTACCGCAGTATACACCATTTACCGCAGTATACACCATTTACCGCAGTATACACCATTTACCATAGTATACACCATTTACCACAGTATACACCATTTACCACAGTATACACCATTTACCCCAGTATACACCATTTACCCCAGTATACACCATGTACCCCAGTTTACACCATTTACCGCAGTATACACCATTTACCGCAGTATACACCATTTACCGCAGTATACACCATTTACCATAGTATACACCATTTACCATAGTATACACCATTTACCACAGTATACACCATTTACCCCAGTATACACCATTTACCCCAGTATACACCATTTACCCCAGTATACACCATGTACCCCAGTTTACACCATTTACCGCAGTATACACCATTTACCGCAGTATACACCATTTACCCCAGTATACACCATTTACCCCAGTATACACCATTTACCCCAGTATACACCATTTACCGCAGTATACACCATTTACCGCAATATACACCATTTACCGCAATATACACCATTTAACATAGTATTCACTATTTACCATAGTATACACCATTTACAATAGTATACACCATTTACCATAGTATACACCATTTACCGCAGTATACACCATTTACCGCAGTATACACCATTTACCGCAGTATACACCATTTACCGCAGTATACACCATTTACCGCAGTATACACCATTTACCGCAGTATACACCATTTAACGCAGTATACACCATTTACCGCAGTATACACCATTTACCGCAACATACACCATTTACCGCAATATACACCATTTACCCCAGTATACACCATTTACCCCAGTATACACAATTTACCCCAGTATACACCATTTACCGCAGTATACACCATTTACCGCAATATACACCATTTAACATAGTATACACCATTTACCATAGTATACACCATTTACCACAGTATACACCATTTACCACAGTATACACCATTTACCACAGTATACACCTACCACAGTATACACCATACACAGTATACACCATTTACCACAGTATACACCATTTACCACAGTATACACCATTTACCACAGTATACACCATTTAACGCAGTATACACCATTTACCGCAGTATACACCATTTACCGCAATATACACCATTTACCACAGTATACACCATTTACCATAGTATTTACCATTTACCGCAGTATACACCATTTACCATAGTATACACCATTTACCACAGTATACACCATTTACCATAGTATTTACCATTTACCGCAGTACACACCATTTTTCAGCTCCGGTTTGTGAATGGCGACTTATGTCCTGAGGGGAAAATGCAGCTCACCTGCAGACGAATGCAGATGGTCGCCGCCCCGGTGAGCCTGCAGACCTCCTCCGGCGTCAGAGTCTGGACTTGGAGGGGCTGCAGCGTCTTGTCATTGCTGATTTTATAGACCTTAAAAGGCGTGTCTGGAGCCAACTGAGGAAAGGTGGATCTGAGGAACTTTAGGAAGTCCTCCTCCGGGAGGAAGCGGGAACACTGCAGCGCATAGGTGGGATGGCTGAGTAACGCTGAGAACATAAGAACCAAAACCACATCAGAACCTTCTGCTGACAGACACAAACTGCAGAGAACAGGAGAACCCAGAAGGTCCAGTCCAGCCAGGAGGTCTGCTGCACAAAGGCTCCTCTGAACCTTTGGATTAACACTTACTCTCTTCTGAAAATCCAAGAGCTTCCTGGTCCTCCAGGATGCAGATCTTCAGCTCCACCTGGTTGTCCTCAGACGGATCCACCGCAAGAGAATCTCTGAAACATCAACACTTATTACCTCACCGGTGACACGAGAAATTCTGGTTCAGGGACAGCGTGAGAACAGAGGGTTTGTCTGCTCAATCCCAGCAGCTCCTCGGATCTCTGACTCTCACCTCAGCGGCTGCTCTGTCGGATGTTCCGCTCCGCTCTGGTCTCCGTTTCCATCCTGGAAGAGTTTTCATCCAAATGACAAGCTGCTTGCATTCATGAAGACCCTCATGTAAGGAGGCAGAGGCAGACCTGGACTCGGACGTAGAGGACAGAGTCCTCAGAGGACACGATGTTCTGAGAGATGTCCCTCACAGTTTGATGCTGCATCTTGATGGGCAGCAGTTGGTCTCCGTTCCTCACTAGGAGCTCCACCGTCTGGTTGTCGAGCTGAGGGAAGCTAGACCTCAGCAGGTCCAGGAACAGGGCCTCCTGCAGGTCTCCAGGACAGTCCAGCTGATGGATCACCCGAGACTCTTGAGAGAGACAGAAGAATCCAGTTAAATTAGTTTCTTCAAGCTTCTCAGGGAAAGTTCTAATTAAATAGTCAATCAGTCGATCTTCTGCTTGGCTGGGAGCTGACGGTCAGACAGGAGCCTTCAGCTGACCTCCAGGTCAGGGTTTTATGACACACCTGGGACACACCTCCACGACTGAAAGTTTGTGATTCCTCAGACCCATGAAGGGACTAAAACTACGAACGTTCTGCAGTTTCTGAAGTTCATCTGAGCATCAGAAACTCTAGATTATATTTAGATGCATTGTGGGTAATGGAGTTTTACGCTGATGTCAACTCATTGTTGTTTACATCAAATCCTCTTTTCTAACATTCCTGTGTGAGCAGAGTGGTGAGCTTCCACCCACCCTGAGGAGTTTCCAGGTGGGAGCGCGGCTCCTCCAGGACGCAGATCTTCAGGTGGACGGCGTTCTCGGTCTTCACTTGGGTTTGGGTGTAGACTCTGCAGACAGAAGCAGCTGAAGCTGAGAGGCTGCAGGAGAAGAGAGGCTAAAACTGCAGCTTCACACTCACTCAGTGTTCTGCCGGTCTTCATTTGTCTTCTGCACGGACTTCTCCTCATCCTGGACTTTGAGAGGACTCTGGAAAAACAGGACAGACTCTTCACTCTTTGACTGTGAATTGTTTGGTTGTGGTTATGGCAGCAGGAGACACACCATCAGGCGGATGCATAGGGGGGTGTTTTGGAAGAGTCTGCAGATCGCCTGCGGTGTCAAAGACTTCAGCTTGATGGGCCGCAGCTTCCTGGCGCTGTTCCTCCACACTTTGATGGGCCTGTCCGGAGCCAGCTGAGGAAAGGTGGATCTAAGGAGGCTCAGAAACTCCTCCTCCTGCAGGGAGCGGGAACACTGCAGCACCTGGACGGGGAACCTTTTAAAAACTGAAACCAACAAAAGCAGCGGAAGAATCCAAACCTCATTAGAACTTCTCATCCTTTTCTGACTGATGTGATCTTTAGATGATGTCAGCGCAGGAAGGTTTCAGGAACTCTGCGCTTTCATTCTCCCTCACCATTTTTTGACAAGAACCGAATTGTTGGGTCCTCTAGAATGCGGATCCTGATGTTCACCTGGTTCTCATCTTGAGGCTGAGCTTCTTCTGGTCCACCGTCAGATGAATCCTCCACAGAAGCAACCCTGAAACATTCGGAGCAGACGCTCAGTCCTGCTGCAGACCATGTGTTTACATGTGTAAGTGTGGGATTGGATGTGTGCGCATATATACTGTGTATTTTTGCATGTACATGTGTATGCACGTGTGTGCGCACGTGCTTGCAGGTGCAGGTCTGTACTCATGTGCATGTGAGTGTACGCGCACGTGTCTGCGTTTACCTTGTTGACGGGTCTTCCGTGATCTGTTTTTTCTTTTTTTGCTGAAAGTGATTTCAAAATAAAAGCTCATTTGTTGGTACAAAATTTTTACATTTTTCTAAAAAGTGACATTAAACTTAAACGATAAAACACATTAGGAAGAGAATAGCAGAAGATCCTGCAGACCTTTGGGCGGAGGCAGATGAAGTCCTTCCAAAAAGTCCTGAAGGCGTCCTTCGGACTCAGAGTCTTCAGTGAGTAGGACAACATCTTTGGCCTTTTCTTCGCTCTGACCACATCAAAGGGGGTGTCAGAAGCTAAATGAGCAAATTTGGACTTAATGAAGTTCAAGAACTCCTCCCCCTGCAGGGAGCGGGAACACCGCAGCGTGTGGACCGGGTATCGTTCAAGAACTGAAAAGAACAGAAAAATCCAAACGTTCTGGTCATTTGCTGATCTTTAGATGATCTCAGAGCAGGAAGCTCTGGGAAGAAAGGTGGGAAAAAAGGGAGAAAAAGGTGCAGAGGGTGAAGATGGGAGGAGAAGGGCAGAAAGATCTGAAGGTATCAGACGTGAAAATGTTAGAACTGTCTTTGGGAGCGGTCTCAACAGGCAAGATCTGGAAGAAAAACAGCAGGAGGAACAAGATCAGAAAATGAGAACGTCTGGAGGAACGGGATGAGGAACACCGTCAGAGGGAGGGATGGAGAACACTGGAGATCGGGGTCTGAAACGAGAAGATCGAGAGGACGGGATGGAGAACGTTCAGGTGCAGCTCAGTTTTGGAGATAAACCTGAGAAGTCGGATGGAGATCATTGGAACATGTCGATATTTTAGAAAACAAAGTAAAGGATCCAGTTGAAGAGAAGATGAGGAGAAGACTATCTGAGGAGCACCTGAAGGAGCAGCAGGTTCAGAAGATCACAGACACTTACTATGCTTAGCAATAGTTTTCAGTCTTGCGTGCTTCAGGATGCGGATCTGAAGGTCAACGTGCTCCTCAGAATGAAGACTTTCTGCATGTCTGCAGTCGGACTGCCCCCCCGGAGGAATGAACCTGAAACACAAAGGTCAGGAGGTCAGCTGGAAACCTGCTGGTTCTCCACGAGCTTCACAGCAGAGATGCTGATCTGCATCAGGAGGTGTTATGACGACATCTCAATGCGGTTACATCACTGAGGAGCAGGTTACCACAGAAGAACTGAAGCTCAAGCAAACACCAGAGGAGAGTCGTACGAAACATTTCCTCACCTCAGAGATTCTTCAGAGTGACACTCAATGACCTCATCCTGTTCTTCCTCCTCCAAATGTTTGTCTCTTTCCTTCTCCTCTTCTGTGAAGGTGGGCGTGCTCATGCTCCAACTGTCCACCACCCCTAAACACACAAACCATCCTCAGAAACTGCTTTAATGACTCCATCACCACCATCACCACCAAGAAAGAAAAGTTCAAAATAAAATACGAAGAGGAGTAGAAAGAATTTTTAAAAAATCATTTGTAAGCTGTGGTGTACCACCAGGGTATACTCCGGGGACCATGAAAATTCTACTCAACTTATAAATTGAGGCCATACTTAAACTGTTCTGGTGCTCCTCCTCTGCCGAGGCTCCGCCTCCATCAGCCCCACCAACAGGCTCCTCCTCTGCAAACACTGAGAAATATCAATCAGGAATAAAGAAAAACATTAAGTTTAGGGCCCCTCCTGATGACATCCTGTTTTTGTTTTCTCCCACCTCCCTGTACTTCTGTTCTCAGTGTCCCAGTTTTTAATCTAACCTTTTCCTCTAAATTCACTCCTGAACGTCTTCGTTTCACCACCAAATCTGCTGCTCTGACATTGAGACCTTCTAGGTGTCTGAAACCCACCGGTCACTGGTTTATGAGGTGAACAGGACAGGAGAGGGCAGTGCCCTGTGGGGCTTCCACACCCTACAGGCCACTGCCCAACTGGACAGCGGGCTGTTTTACAGCTAATCAGTGATTTAGGAAACTAAAGACCCAACAGCCGCAACTTCTCTGGATGGGGTTGAAGATAGAGGAGAAATCAAAGAATGTGACTCTCCAGTGTCTCTACCAGTGACCTATGGATGGTGTCCCCTTCAATTTGAAGACGTGCCAACCGTTTGAAAACTGATTATAAAGGGGAAATTAATGAGCGCAGTTTGTGTTTGGCTGGAATTCTATGACACCAAGTCTTTCTTTTAACAAAATGGAGCCGTGAAGGAAAAAGCCTGGAGTGAAATTCACCAGATCTGCACCCCTTTAAACTCTCTACGCCACTGTGAACTGAAGATATATGAAAGAGAAGCCCCTCCCTGCATGTCCAGTGTGAACACCATGGGCTACATATGTGTTCTTGGTCGCGTGTTTGACGCCCAGTGTGAACCTAGCTTAAGGACAGCTGGCCGGATCCGGTGCTCAGAATCTGACGTTTCTATGGCAACTACGGCCGCCAATCAGGAGTGCGCTTGTTGGAACTCCACCCCTTCTGAAAGCAGCTCAGGAGAATGTCAAATGTTGGAGGTGGGGGCTTTTACGGAGGCATCTGATAATAACTTAGCTAAAGAAAAAATATGTAAAAAGAGGATAATCAAGAAGATGAAAAACAGTACCAGCACGACTGGTTATTCTGACCAATAGAATGACTGAGTGAATAATGGCTGTTTTTAAATCTGTGGGATTTTGGAAAGCCAGGGGGCGTGGCCAATCGACACACTAAATGTCTGAAGTCCAACTTTAAACTTTTTTCTTTTTCCAGCATTAGCGCTTAAATCACTTGTGATCGATTTAAATCCCAGTTTGGATTGAAATTAGAGCTGGTGCGAAATCCTCCTTTCAGATCCACTTAGATCAGGGTTAATCTCACCTAACCCAACAGCTAAATCACCATCTCGATCCACTAGGATCCCGCTTTGTACCGTATCCTAGATCGACATCGGTCTGGTTTGAAGCTCACCTTCCGGGTCCACGGCGCCGGTCTCGGGGTCCGGTTTCATCCATATCCGTCGTTCGAGTTCCCTTTTATAGGTGCAAACTTCATTTTCGTACTCGGCCACGGTCTTGACCAGCTCTGCAAAGATCTCCCGCGCAGCCGCCGTCAGCTTATCCGAGATAAGGTCACTTATAAAGTCGATTTTAGACGAACCGATCGTGATTTTCAACGCGCGGGTCTCCATTGTTCTGTCCGGGAGCGCTTGGTGTGGCTCGCAGTCCGTCCATAAATGACTTCCGACAAGAAACACGTTTGCAAACATGTTCAAAGTACAATAACTTCAGTTATTTAAAACTAACTTCAGATTTTAAAAGTTAGCTTGAATACAATTTATTTCATTTTTAAACATGATAAATCATTTAACTGTGAAGTTATAAAAAGTATCATTGATATAGATGTGGTAAGTAAACAAATAAAATTGAGCTGCTTCGAATATCATCAATTAATATTTTACTCAATCTTTTTTACACAGGTCTAACATTTCCAGAACAATGTTTTGTAACGACTCAAGTTTTTGCAGGTCTGTTTCCTCTCGGACCACAATAAACGTTACACCGTCACCAGCCAGAGACAACCGCGAAAGCTCGTGACGGAAATCTAAAGAAAACAACATGTTTTTCTGCTCAAGCAGCGACGGAGACCTGGCGACCTTCTCCAAAGCCGACATCCTCCGAGGGATCATCACCGAGAAGCTCAGCATCGCCACCCGCGACATCCTGGCGGTGGTGGAGAGGACGGTGGCCGACTACGAGGAGGAGGCGTCGGGCTTCAGGCGGAGGATTGCGCGGCAGGAGCGGCAGCTGGAGCTCCTGCAGCCCCGGGTCCACCTGCACAGGCTGCGTAAGTTCTCTGCAGCGGACTTTAGCGGGTTTGATTGTAGGTCAAACTCTGTCTTAATCCCTGAAGAAGAACCAGAACCGCGAGGCTCGGAGGAGCGGGTCATGTCGGAACCGCCGAAGAAGGAGCTTCCCTCCCCGCCTCCTGGTGAGTCGGAGTCGGTCACTGGTTAGGGGCACGTGCACAGATGAAGATGGAGCACGTGCACAGATGAAGATGGAGCACGTGTTCAAACGCGTTTAGATCCCGCGAGGGTTTGTGTGATTTAAGTAAGATCACCAAAAGAAAACGTTCAAGAAGATATTCTGGATATTCTAACCTGCTTTTCACTGATCCTCCTCCATTTACCCACTGAACCTCCTGTTCTGCTCCTCTGATTCTTATCTGCTTATCTTCTCCTGACCCCCCCCCCCCCCCCCCCCCCCCCCCATCCTCCTCTGTTTCTGTCTATGATCCACCTCTGATCTTCATCTTTCTCCTCAGCTCCTTTCCCAATCGTCCTCCATTCCTGCTGATCCTCCTCTCTTCCTCATCTGTTTCTGTTCATCATGTGGTTCTCCTTTTATCTTTGTCTGGTTCTCCTCCTGTTTCCTTCTTTTCTTCATTTGTTCCTTTTCTGTTTCTCTTCTTTTTCCTCTTTGATTCTCCTCTGATCTGTGTTTATTCCTCCTCATATTCTTGTATCAGTTTTTCCTCTTGATTTTCTTCTGATCCTCCTTTGTTTCTCCTCTGTTGCTCATTTGATCTTTGTCTGATCCGTCTATGATCCTTGTTTGATCCTCAGATTATTTTCATCTGTTCTTTTCGTGATCTCTTTCTCCTCTTATCCTCTTCTGTTCCTCCTCTTTCTTCCTTTAAACCTGCTTTGATCTCTGTCTGATACTCATCTGATCCTCTTGATCCTCTGTGGGACTCATCTGATCTTCCCCAGTTTTGAAGCTTTTTATGTAAATATTTGTCTCCGACAAAAGCACAAAGATGAATCTGTTATTTTCAGGCATCAAAGACTCTGTGAGGCTCAACTTTCTTCAAGAGAACGAAGAAGATGATGATGGTGGTGGTTTTGATGAAGAACAGGTCCAGTCTTCAGCAGGTTCCAGGGAAAGGTCCACGGATCCGGATTTTGAAATCCCATCGAGGTGAAAAACCTTCTGCTGTTTCAACGTTTAGAAGAAGTCTTTAAGAGGATGAAATTAAACATTAAAGCGTCATTAATCAAATCAAATATACTTTATTGTCCGAAAGGAAATTGTTCTTGGCCTGTCAGTGCCAGTGGCTACATACAAATATACAAATAAAGCAGCACATAAGCATGTGCTGTGCTGGAGTTAATCACCTCTTTATCAGAGGTTTAAAACCATTAAAGAAATTTAAAATAGTCATTTTGGTATAGGTTCATCAGAAAATGACAAGCAAATTATCTAAATTAGAATAAAAGTCAGAACTCAAAGGATCAAGTCAAAAGAAGAAACAAGAGCACGATATAAAACAACCTGAAAGAAAACAGATGATAAGTAGGTCAAAAGATACAGCAGTCAGGAATTTAATTACATAGACTCCAGTGTACTTAACCAGACTTGTTTAGTAATGCAACAGATGTAGGAGCTCATTAGAAATACAATTCTTGGTTGTGGGTGGGACTGTTGGCTCTGAGCAACCCACTCCCCTCCCATTCACGTTAGCATTAGCGGCGCAAAAATAATGTATTTTTCTTTTGGCTTTTCCCTTCAGGGGTCACCACAGCCAATCAGCTTTCTCCATCTAACCCTGCATCCTCTACTCTTAACACCAGCTACCTGCATGTCTTCATTCACTGCATCCATAAACATGCAGAATTAAATGTTTGATTAACATCATCCATGTCTTTCATGCATACTAAATGAGACAAACACAGACATAGCTCAGTGTAGCTAACGGCTAAAAACATTAGCTGCTAGCTCAGTTTAGCTAACAGCTAAAAACATTAGCTGCTTGCTCAGTGTAGCTAAGGGCTAAAAACATTAGCTGCTAGCTCAGTGTAGCTAACGGCTAAAAACATTAGCTGCTAGCTCAGTTTAGCTAACAGCTAAAAACATTAGCTGCTTGCTCAGTGTAGCTAAGGGCTAAAAACATTAGCTGCTAGCTCAGTGTAGCTAAGGGCTAAAAACATTAGCTGCTAGCTCAGTTTAGCTAACGGCTAAAAACATTAGCTGCTAGCTCCATGTAGCAATTCTGGGGTGAATCCTAAACCGTGGAGAGGCTGCAGAAAGACAGAAAAGAAGCAAACTGGTTTCCTGGTAATCAGAGAAAGCAGCAACAAATTAGAAGAACTGGTTTGAACATGAATTACTGAGCAAAGGGAAAGGTGCTCGTCTGCAGGAAAATGATCGGCATGAAAGCGAAGAGGATTTTATAATACAAGATTGATGACTCAAAGAGAAAAGACATGTTCACAGCCATCAGTACCTCTGTTTCTCGGCTGAACAACCTGACTGCTCTCACTTCTTTACTTCTTTCCACTCTCTCCATTAATCTAGACACTTTAAATCCTCCTTCTTTCTCTCTTCTCCCTGTAACCTCACCCTTCTACTTGGGTTCCTCTCATTCACACACATGAACTCCGTCTTTCTGCAGTTAATCTGCATTCCTCTCCTTTCCAGATCAAACCTCCACCTCTCTAGCTTCTCCTCCATCTATTACCTGCTCTCACTATAAATCACAATATCGTCTGCAAACATCATAGTCCATGGAGATTCCTGTCTAACCTAATCTGTAACCTTCGTGTCTCACTTCTTCTTAGCCTGCTTCCCACTCCGTATACACTCCGACACCTCCTCATTCCACCACCAAGTCTCCTCATCAACTTTTTTTCCTGATGACGTATCAAGCACACTCCTTCCTACCTGTCTCCCTGATCACATGAGCAATAGTATCAAATCATCTGGAAGTTCCTCCTGACCAACCACAGCCTGTTTCAACTGTTTCTTTAAAGTAATGCAACATTCTTTTTCAGCTTCCACCAGTTTGTCCTCTTCTCTGCCTATGCCCTTCTTTCTTCATCTTCTTCATCACCAGAGTTATCCTACACACCACCATCCTATGCTGTCTGTAAACACTCTCACCAACCACTACTTTGCAGTCACTGATCTCCTTCAGATTACACCATCTACACAAGCTGTAGTCTATCTGTGTGCTTCCACCTCCACTTTTAGAGGTCATCCTATGTTCCTGCCTCTTCTCAAAGAATGTCTTCACTATATACATTTCTATCTTTTTTGAAAAATAAACCACCATCTGTCTTTCTACGTTCCTCTCCTGGATACCAAACCTCCTCATCACCTCTGTTTCCTGCACCAACATGTCCATTGAAATCTGCACCAATGACAACTCTTTCACTTCTAAGAATGCTCATCATCACTTCATCAACATCCAACCAGAATCTCTCCTTCTCCTCCAGCTTACATCCTACCTGTGGGGCACTAACCCACTAACAACATTAAACATCACACTTTCCATTTCTATCTTCAGACTCATCACTCTGTCTGATACTCTTTTTACCTCCACAACACTCCTAACAAACTCATCCTTTAAGATAACTCCTACCTCTCAGTCCGACACTCATGACTTTCCTTTTCTCTCTCCCCCTACGAACAGGTCTTCCTCCTCTTCTTCTTCGACCAACAGCAGTCCAGTTTCCACCAGCACCCTGTCTGTGATCAGAGTAACTGAGAGTAGGGACTTTGAATGTTGGAGCTGTGACAGGAAAGGGTAGAGAGTTAGTTGACATGATGCAAAGGAGGAAGGTAGACACACTGTGTGTCCAGGAGACCAGGTGGAAAGGTAGCAAGACTAGAAGTTTAGGAGCAGCTTCAAGTTGTTCTATCATGGTGGAGATGGGAAGATAAATGAAGGAGAAGTTTGTTTCAAGTTTCTGGGATTTGTTGAAGGTACTAAGCTAAAAACTCTGAAATATAACTTCCAGATTTTTTGTTGTCAATTGAAGCCTTTAAGGTGTTGTAGTTTGATTCTCACATCTGCTCCTTTAGAGGGAGAACTGTCCTCTTTTGGGTTGAATGGACTTAACGATGTGCTTTGTTCTTTAGGTCCATGTCCCACAGACCTCCGCGGCGCACAGTCCGGCGCAGCAGAGCCTGGATCAGCAGCAGGCCGACTCACTTGGACCTCAGGATTCGGTTAATAAAGGACCCGAACATGGACATACTGCAGCGCTCTAGTAAGTTTTCTTTGTCTTCAGCCCTAAAAAATAATCTCGTAATCTGGTATTTTCAGAACCGCGATACTCAGAAAATCATGATCTCATTAAATCCATTAACAGATTCATTTTGGAGAACGCACGCAAACATGCAGGTTTCAACCTTCACTTTGAAACCTGCTAATAGTTGGAGCGTTAGCTTTGCTAATGCAGTAACAATACCTCTGCTGCTGTTCTCTGGTTGCCATGGATATGCCTGGGCAAACTGAAAGTTAGCTTATTTCAGCTTTATAGAGAAATCTGATCTGAATTTATAGAGGAATCTGAATGGGCTTCAGCCAGGATCCAAACAGACCAACTTATCACATAAGCAGCTCCGCTCTAAACCGTTTGAGGATCTTCTCAGTGAACTTGGTTTCTCTCCTAGATATGAAGAAGACTATTGTCCGGGACCTCAGCTTTCCTCGAAGTCTTCAAGAGTCAGAATTTGTGGATCTGCTCAGGTCCTCCTTCCCGCCGCTGGCTGGGAGACACAAAGCCTTTGAGTTCTACACACTAAACCGAAGCAAGAAGCTGCAGAAGCTGCCGCTGAAGAGTATGACACCCAGTGAGATCATCAAGAGCATCAAGTCCAACGCGCCGCGGGCCACCGTCCTCTTCATCAAGCAGAAGGTAAGGTATTGCTTGAGCGAGACGTGAGGGAAAAGCAGGAACAGAAAACACAACACTGTTCGCTGCACACATTTAGAACCAGATGCCCTAATGGTTTTGCAGCAAGTCTTACTATTTTTAGCTGAACAGCTTGTTAACGGTTGCATAAAAGCTTGTAAATGCGCTTTTTAAAATGTTCAACATTTGCAGAGCCCAGAAGATGACAAAAAGTCAAAGGAAACGTCTGAGGAGAAACTTGGAGGAGCTTCTGAGGAGATCAAGGAGAAATCTGAGGAGGGGAAAGAGGAGGATTTGGAGGACAATGAGGAGGAGCATCTGGAGGAGGACAATGAGGAGGAGCATCTGGAGGAGGACAATGAGAAGATGGAAGATTCCCATGTGTCAACAGTAAAGGACAAACATTCATCCTGTGATGCTGAAGCAGAAGAAGAGGACGACGCTGGACCGAGTTCAAGGTAATTTAAAACCCAGTTTTCCGGTTCTGCTTCATAAACGTTCAAATACGGCCAGCATCCAGACACCAGCTTTGTTTTCACACTGAATCTAAAATCAACATAAAGTTCCTCGATTCCGTTTTGATAAAGATGTAGATGAGACATCTACCAGAGAGGATGTTCTGTCCACCTGCCCAGAGCTGCATGACAACAAGAGAGACTCAGAACCGGACTCTGGGCAGATCCTTCTAATTGAGCAGCAGAAAAGATTCTGTAAGGTGTGCAGATTGTCATGGACGAGCCTGTCAACCTGATCAAACATTTCTGGAATCATGGGGACGAACTGCAGAAGATCTGTGGAGAGAACTTCACTCCAGGAAACACTTGAAAAGCCACCAAGAACTTCAAACATGCTCAGACTGTGGAAACTCTCACTTACTGGAAGAACCCAACTCTGTCTTTCAGATCTTTGGTCTGAAAGTTCACAGGAAAATCCAAAGTACCCAAGGCCAGTACCTTTTGAGGTCTTCAGCAAGTGATTTTTGAGCAGAGCCACCTGGGGGTCCAGATACCCATCACACCAGCAGGAAACTGTACGGAAACTGCAATTACAGTCACAAGAATGGTAACCGAAAACCGTTATCCTAACACATGAAGCTCCGCTAGAGCGTCAGAGGCCTTACAGGTGTTACAGGTCTGTGTGAACGTCTTCTTCCATACAGAAAACTCACAGTGGACCCTAAAGACGTGTGCCACGCACCAAAGCCTTCACGTTGGACCGCTACTCGTCCAACCACTTGAACAACTTCCACATTGAAGGAAACCTCAGTCAAGACCCGTCCTGGTTCTAAAGGACATTCTTGTTCGGCTGGTACCGTTTCCTGTTTGTCAGTGTATTCATGTACATAGACCATATTTCTGTTTTATACATTCCACTTTAAAGCCTTCAATTTTTTCAAAACACAACAGTGCACCTTATAATCCAGAGCCCCTTATATATGGATTAATTCTGCTGAGAACAGGGTTGCTTGTTTTTGTGACTACGATAATGAAGCTAACATGTAGTTGTGTTTTTTATTCATACTTACCAACACGGTTGTGAGTTAGCGTAGTCACAGTTACGTTTGTTTTAGCAGTATCAGTCCGTTTTTTTTACGAGCAGCAAACAAGGCTAGGAGTTACGTATTGTGAATGTGATAACATGGGTAACGGTTCCAACATGGCTAACATGTAGCTTGTCGACAAGTTCTAGAGTTACTGTAAATGCAGTTAATAATCTGACTGACTGACTGTCTTATCTCTGACTCTTTTTCTTGCTTAATGCGTCTTATAGTTCGGTGCACCTTATATACAGATTAATAAATAGACCCTTCATTGACCGGTTCCCTTATAATTGAGTGTGCCCTATTGTGCGGGAAAACCAAATGGCTCTTGACCTTGTGGCTCTATTGGTGGGACTACCTTAACTGGTTTCAATGGATTCTTATGGAAGCGCCACGCCCATGAGTCAGTGTCACCATGTGAGTACAAACGTGTTTGATAAGACGAGCTGCTACAGTCTGAAGAGCAAACTGCGCTTGAACAAACATTTAGCTAAACCGTAAAGCTGAATGAACATCTTTGTAGTCTGATTCCAAAACCTTTTCTCATCTCTGTGGTTGGAGTTAGTATCCATGGCAACAGTGTACATTTTTATGGCCCTCAATATCTCAATTTACTTGTGATGTTAAATGCCGGGCAAGTAAGATCCTTTGATTTATTGGATGTTAGGAAATCGTCTGCTGTGTAAACAGTCGTCAGCTCGCTCCTCGTTTTGTCTCATGGATTCATTACATGATCTCAAACAACCGTCACAAAACCATCTGAATCCCAACTCCCTTACTTCCTCTTGTCCTTTCAAGTCTCTGGAAGAAACAAACGTTTGATTTACCAGAAGAAAGTACAAATGTTCCGGCATCAGAATCCCTTTTACTGTAGATCAGCTCGTGTTCACAAAGTAATATAAGACTTTTCTCCTCTGCAGCTCGGGTCCACATGGTTTCAGGGAGGAAGCTGGGTTCAGAGACTCACCAGAACACCATAAAGACTCTGAGGTGGACAATGTGGACCAAGATGATGCCTCGGCTGAGGATCTAGAATGGAAACTGGAGTCTAAGCAGCAAAAAGTGGTTAAGATAGCAGCAGATAAAAGTCCAGGAAAATGGCAGATGAAAAGGGCCTGTAAAGTTTGTGGATGCTGGTACAAATCCAAGGGCAGTTTGATCAAACATATGTGGACTCACGCAAATGAACCGCAAAGACTTTGCGGCGTCTGTGGAGATGCATTTGAATCCTCTGAAGAGCTGAAGGAACATCTGAGAAGCCATGACGAAGTCTACAAGTGTGAGGAATGTGGGAAAATTTTTGTTAGCATCCGGGTTTTCAAAAGACATTTAGCCATGCACTCTGAAATTGTGGACATCCGGTGTGATGTTTGTGGGAAAAAGTTTGGAAGCAAATACACACTGAGCTTGCACAGATGGAGCCACGCAGAGGAACGGCCGTACAAGTGTGATCTCTGTGAAAAGGCCTTTGGTCTGAAAAGTCTTCTGAAAGCTCACAGAAGGAACCACGATGAGAACCAGTGCCACCTCTGCAGTAAGAGCTTCTCCAGCAGCCGAGCTTTGGCTTGGCACATAATGAGTCACTCAGAAAACCGCAACTTTGCCTGTGAAGTTTGTGGGAAGCGTTTTAAAAACCCCAATACTCTGAACAGCCACAAAAAGGTTCACATGAACAGAGAACGGTCGTTCCTCTGCCATATCTGCTGCAAAACCTTCTACTGCAATGCAACACTGAAATCTCACATGAAGACCCACAGCAGTGAGAGGCCGTTCGTCTGCCAGGACTGTGGCAAAGGATTTGTGGCAAAAGCAGAGTTGAAGAAGCACCAACGAGTTCACACCGGAGAGAGACCGTACGTCTGCTCTCACTGTGGACGCTGCTTCAAGCAAAAGATGGCTCTGGACAGCCACGTCAGGGGCCACTTGGGTATCAAACGTTTTACCTGCTCAGTGTGCGGCAAGACCGCTTCACGGCAGGAACACCTGAAAGTCCACATGAGGACCCACAATGGAGACAGACCCTACAAGTGCTCGCTTTGTGACAAGGCCTTCACCCAGAGCCACTGTCTGAAAACACACATGATGAAGCACCATGCTGGCGAGAACCAGTACCCAACCGGACCCTAAAGGACCCTAATCAGAACAAACCAAACAACAGACTTCTGCTTGTTTGCATCAATCATTGAGCTCTCACTGTCCATTTGTTAATGACGATTGTGTAACCCAGACTTGTGATGACACAAATCAGTGACATATGCACCACCTGGCTGTGCCTTGATTGTGAAAAAGCAATATCTCCTTTAAAATAACCGGGCAACCAGAGCGTTACAATTGCATGACCCAACGTTTTTAGATATTGTTTTAAGTCATCTGTGAGTTCTGAATATTGTCTCCCATCTTTGTTTGTCTAAACACTTCATTCTGATTGAAATGATTCAAATTCCTTTTTAAAGACTCAAATCTTTTGGTTTATCTTCAGACAACTTGTTGGCCTCTTTTGCTTGAAGGGTTTTGTAAACATGCTTGATGGGTTTACGGTCTTAAAGTTGAGTCGTGGAAACTGGACTTGTTCTTTAGGTCTTTCTTGAAATGTTTCAAGTCGGATGAGCTGGGGAAACATTTCAAGAAAAACTTGAGGTCCAGTTGCCATGACTCAACTGGAAGACAATGTTACTTGGACAAATAAGAATCTTCTCCAATCTAAGTAGACAGTGTGCACATTTCTTCTCATGAAACCGTCCAGTCCTGTTATTCTTGGATGGTTCCATCTTTGCATCGTCCTCTCAGTGGAACACATGATTAATGGGGTCAGTTGTGTGGTGTCGGCTCTCATAACTCTTGGTATGTTTTAGGTCACATGCATGCATAAATGTGGTCAAACATTGGTGTGTTCAACACCTCATCTGCATTCCATTCAGGAGCCTCTGTATTTAAAGCTTTCTGAACTAAGCTCCCAGGAGGACTTTACCTAACTTTTCAAATTAAAGCTGGAACAAAACATTAAAAAGTTGTACCTAAAGTTCACAAGAAAATCCACAACAGCTAAGACCAGTATCACTGTAGATTCTGCAGCAACATTACCAACTCTTATGATTTAGTAATGTCTCAAGACCCACACAGTCAAGCGAGTAGGTGTACCACACTTGTAGGAGGTGCTTCCTGAGCAGAAACCAGCTGGAGGTCCAGACTCATCATCACACCAGAGAAGAGATGTTCAGAAGCTCCAAGTATGGCCTCAAGAATGCTAACCAAACGTATCAAACATGCTAACCGACAACACAAATGCTAAACAAACGTCACAAGTCTGCTGTAAACCAGTGATTCTTAACCAGCGGCCCAATCTTGGTCCATGAGCACCTTCTAGCGGGCCGTGAAAACAAATCTGTTCTGAACCTGAGGGCCGCGAGGGCCACAACACCTGAATGCAGCTTCCTACCACTTGGTGGCAGTGAGGCGGCAGTAACGTGTCGTGGCATGCACCAATAGAGCCGCATGCGGTTCTTGGCCAATAAGTATGTGGTCTCTCATCATATTTTCTTTACACTGTGGCTCTTTGCCTCATCTCATGTTTAGTTTGTTTTTGTTTGTTTTTTTACCTCTTAAACCATACTCAAATCCATCCGAGAGCATTAAAAACAAAATAATAATAATATTTTTCCATTTACCTGACGCAGGACGGTCAGTCCAGCATAGAGCTGTATCTGACCCATACAATGCCCACACAGGATGATGATATTTGCTCGTTGTGCCACCCTGTAAGACTTACACATACAAAACATGATACACGGACTCCATTAAATATTCAAATGGAGTTTGATTATTTGCTTGAAAGGGAGTGGGATATGACAACTTTCTATAATTCCACCCCTACTGTGTTTTACTGGATGTCACTGATGTGTCATTACAAGTGACAAACTTGGGCCGACGGTGGGAAAATGCATCTCCAGGGAGAAGATCCAACCTCTTATTTTGATCTAACCTTCTTTTTGCATTTTGTGTATAAAACTGGGTCAAAGGGATAAAGGGTGTCTCTATTCTTCGTGCACGGAGAAGAGCGTCCGTTAGATGCTTTCCTAGGGACAGCTGGAGACCCTAAATTCATGTATTAGATATTTTGGTGTCAGGAATAAATCTTTTGGTGGAAAACCTCAAAATCGTTCCAGACCTCGATTTTTGAACACGCACTTAGGCATAATCGGCGAATTATAGCCTACAGTAACTCACACAATACATTTTGTGCGTAACTGTGTGTATTTGCAGTTGTGTGGTCACATGTACGCGCCGAAGTCACTGATGTGTCATTGGAAGTCACAAACGTATTGATTTACCAGATCAAAATACAAATGTTCCGACGTCAGAATCCCCTTTACTGTAGATCAGCTTTTGTTCACCAAGTAATGTGAGATTTTTGCTCCTCTGCAGCTCGGGTCCACATGGTTTCAGGGAGGAAGCTGGGTTCAGAGACTCACCAGAACACTGTAAAAACTCTGAGGTGGACGATGTGGACCAAGATGATGCCTCGGCTGAGCATCCAGAAGGGAAACTGGAGTCTAAGCAGCAAAAAAAAGAAAGAACAACAGATAAAAGTCCAGGACAACGGCAGAAAAAAAGGACCTGTAAAGTTTGTGGGTGCTGGTACAAATCCCTGGGGGGTTTGATCAAACACATGTGGACTCACATGATTGAACATCAGAGAGTTTGTGGCGTCTGTGGAAACGCTTTTGAATCCTCTGAAGAGCTGAAGGAACATCTGACAACCTACAGTAAAGTCTACAAGTGTGAGGAATGTGGGAAAGTTTTTGTTACATTCCAACTTTTCAAAAAGCATTTAGCTGTGCATTCTGGAAACATGGATATCCAGTGTGACGTTTGTGGGAAAAAGTTCGAAAGCAGATACTCACTGAGCTTGCACAGCTGGAGCCACGCAGAGGAACGGCCGTTCAAGTGTGATCTCTGTGAAAAGGCCTTTGGTCTGAAAAGTCTTCTGAAAGCTCACAGAAGGAACCACGATGAGAACCAGTGCCACCTCTGCAGTAAGAGCTTCTCCAGCAGCCGAGCTTTGGCTTGGCACATAATGAGTCACTCTGAAAACCGCAACTTTGCCTGTGAAGTTTGTGGAAAGCGCTTTAAAATCCAGCACACTCTGAACATTCACAAAAAGGTTCACATGGACAGAGAGCGGTCGTTCCTCTGCCATATCTGCTGTAAAGCCTTCTACTGTAACGGAACGCTCAAATTGCACATGAAGACCCACAGCAGTGAGAGGCCGTTCGTCTGCCAGGACTGTGGCAAAGGATTTCTGAGCAAAGCAGTCCTGAAGACTCACCAACGAGTTCACACCGGAGAGAGACCGTACGTCTGCTCCCACTGTGGACGCCGCTTCAAGATGAAGTGGACCCTCGAAAACCATGTCAGGAGCCACTTGGGTATCAAACCCTTTACCTGCTCGGTGTGCGGGAAGACCGCTTCACGGCAGGAACACCTGAAGGTCCACATGAGGACCCACAATGGAGACAGACCCTACAAGTGCTCGCTTTGTGACAAGGCCTTCACCCAGAGCCACTGTCTGAAAACACACATGATGAAGCACCATGCTGGAGAGAACCAGAACCAGAACCCGACCGGACCCTAAATAAGAACCAAACAGACTTCTGAACTTGATGCTGGATTGAAACAAAAGCTCCAGAGAAAAGGAGTCCAGCATAGAAAGTAGAGATGTTTCTGTTTCCATCCATCATAAACACCACATCACCTGAACAGCAAAAGAAGCTTGACTTTGATATTTCTTGGTTTTTCATCAGTTTTGTTGTAGATAATGGACATTCTGAAGTTTTTCAACATCACAGCTGAACAGATGATGTTTAGCTACAAACATTGCTGGACGTATACAGAAACGGACTTCAACAGTCCAGAAAACTGAAGATGATGAAGGTTCCATTCACCATTAGAACGTCTACTGGAGCTTTAGATCAAATCATTTTGTACTATTTTCTTTAAATTATGTTTTTCAAGTCTAGCTTCATATAAAGTTCATTAAACATACAATTCAACATTTGTTTCCTGTTTTCATTTAATCAGAAACTTTAAAACTGCATGAAAACAAAATCAAATAGAATTTCACTAAAATTATTTCAACTCTTAACATAGAAGAACTAAAACCAAGACTTTCACTGAAACAGTTAAACCCATTTTTAACTACTTTTATCAAAACTAGTAAATTAGTGCTTTACGTTGCTTTAAAGTATTACACATGAAAGGATCTGTTGTTTTTACTTACTGTTACTCTAATGTATGTACACACCAGACATGTGATGCACATTCAAGAATGCGCTAAACGTGGGTTCTTGAACGCATGTTTAGTCCATGGTGTTCACGCTGGATTGTGATATGCACACGTACCTACAGTTGGAAGAGCAACATGTCAAAGTGGTGCAAATCTGGTGAATCTTGCTCCAGGCTTTTCTCTTTCACAGCTCCATTCCGATATATGAAATACTTAAGTCGAATCCAAATTGTTTCCCTACCCCTCTGCTTCCTCTCCATTGCTCCAATTGTAGGGATGTCAAAGTTATTTGAAAACTCAAGATAAAAAAGGCAGAGATCAAAGTCATGTATGTTTTTTCACAAGCAGAGCGGTGACAGAAAGCAGTGACAGTCAGTCTACTCCACTCCAAAGCGCTTCTGACTGCTCACCTCCTTCAATTCAGGTGAGGGGGGTTCCCAGTAACACAAGGCTCTGTTCAGTCTAAGGATTGTATAATCAGTCAAGAGTGCACATTCTTTTGACGCTTTGGGCCATTGTTTAATCTTCTGACTGCAGCATCAGGCAGGATTCATGCAGGATTTCTGTTTCAACAGTTTTGTCTTTAATCATCATCAGTGGCTCCCAGATGGTTTCTGGTGGTAATGTTTTGCACAGAATGCAGAACTCCTTCATAAGTCAAGTAAATTAAATTTAGGACAGTTTTAAAGAGGTTAGAATGATAATTACTATGAGTGTATACATATCTTCGACATTTCCCTCCTTTTTATCATTCTAACATCTGCATTTTACACCATAACTAGACATCTTCAAGACTGATTTTCTATTCATCACTTTTTCAGTCTTGTTTAATTTTACATTCAAAAGGATTTGATGATTTAAGCGTCGTGTCTGGAGTGGTTGCGGGCAGTGAGCAGGTGTTCCAGCTGTTGTGTTTCTCCTCGTCTTCACCGTCTTTCACGGCAGCGAGCAGTAGGGCTGTTTTGAGGCTGTCCCAGTGTGCGTATGACCATTTGAATGATCCGCAGTAGGACTCCACAAATACAAGTAATGCACCAACATCCACACAGGCTGACCAAGGCTGCAGAGACCGCCACAGACTGGAGAATAGATGACACCAGAATCTTGTCCCTGACAAACACCGTCATCCTCTGGTCCCACGTTGCCGTTTCCACTCCTGAGGGAGCTTTTATCTTTTCGCTCATTATCCTCAGGCCACAATATGAAGATAAGACGTGTTAAAGATCACCTGGTGTTTGAATAATTCCAAATACATGGATGTCTGAACTTGAAAGTGAAAGTTCTTTTAATCACAACCGAGTATCATACTGTGTTATGTTGCCTGTAATGATTATTGAAATGTTTAATTACAATCAAACTACTGATTTTCTTTACTTGGTCTGAAATATGCAGCAGTGATTACTGGATTAATGTAATTGTGTTTTCTAATGAAAATCAATGATTATTACATATTGTTTACTTAAAATGTGAATCATTAATGTTAACTAAAAACTATGTTAGAATTCTTTCAGAGGATAATCAATAAACACTGTTTTTACTTGAAGAATTGATCTACAATGTGTATGGATGATTTCTGGATTAATATGAAATTGTATTTTGATGATCAACATGTATAACATATCTGTTATAAGATGTCTGTTTCCTGAAATCATTAAATTATGTTTTCTAAGATTTATCAATAATCAATATGCACTCAATTTTGCTACTTAAAAAATGTGCACTTGATCTGATCAGAACCGGATTATAAAAATTATGCAAAAATCTAAAGAAGTATGTAGGGGTGAGATTATATAAGTTTGCTTCTTCCCACACCTATTCAAGCAATTAATCAATCAAGGTCTACTTTAGTTAATAATTTATTATATTTAATTAATCAAATGTTACTTTAGTAAGTCCCTGTTCTTGATTTATTTTTTTCTTTATCTTTCAATCAGTGCATTTCATTGTTTCAGTAACGGGTTTGATAAATCTGTGTGATTTTTTTGGGTCCATTTTATGTTTGTACCATTATACTCTTATTCACTGTGCCTCAAAAAGAATTTGAACAATTCAACATAGTTTACAAATAGTAGCATAAACATAAAAATTTAAGATATAAATTCGGTGGTGGAGAGGACGGTGGCCGACTACGAGGAGGAGGCGTCGGGCTTCAGGCGGAGGATTGCGCGGCAGGAGCGGCAGCTGGAGCTCCTGCAGCCCCGGGTCCACCTGCACAGGCTGCGCAAGTTCTCTGCAGCGGACTTTAGCGGGTTTGATTGTGGAGATAAATCAGACTCAATGGATGCGTGTGTGATTCTTGATTTGTAACTGAAGAAATGAAGTCTAAATAAACAAATACTTATGTGTGTGTCATAATAATTCAGTATTAACCAGTATGAAAATTTAGTGTTTAAACTTGTGATTGTGTGAATGAATGATAGGATAGTTTCTCATTGCATACAAGGTTAGTTCATATAGGGAGTATGCTGCTTTGAAACAAATGTCTGCAGGCGGGAGTGAACGGAGAGCTGATAAGGAGTTAACGAGGAACAGAGACACCTGCGATAGGATAGGAAAAGGCAGACGGTGGGAAAATGCATCTCCAGGGAGAAGATCCAACCTCTTATTTTGATCCAACCTTCTTTTTGCATATTGTGTATAAAACTCTGGGTCAAAGGGAAATAGGATGTCTTCATTCTTCGTGCACGGAGAAGAGCATCCGCTAGATCCTAGGGACAGTGCCACCTCTGCAGTAAGAGCCTTTCTACCAGCCGAGCTTTGGCTCGGCACATAATGAGTCACTCTGAAAACCGCAACTTTGCCTGTGAAGTTTGCGGGAAGCGTTTTAAAACTCCAAACTGTCTGAACATTCACAAGAAGGTTCACATGAACAGAGAGCGGTCGTTCCTCTGCCATATCTGCTGCAAAACAGCAGTGAGAGGCCGTTCGTCTGCCAGGACTGTGATAAAGGATTTGCAAGCAAAGCTATCATGCCAAGGTGGGAGTCTGCGTGGGTCTTGAGGCCTCGGTGGGCTTTGTGTCATCTGCTGCATCATCTTAGCCATTTTATCTGTCATATTCTAGTTGTGAGACCTTGGGCCCTCTGGCTGCTGCCTGAAGAAGTCAGCCTGATCCAGGCCCAAATCGTTCAGGGCCAGCACCCCTACCCATTGTTGAAAAACCTGCACAGGAACCGGGTATGAAACTGATTATACCTACCCTACCACTTTTGAACATGACTATACTCTTGTCTTAACAGGTACTGAGATACCGCCTTTTTGAATTTTTTATGTCTGTTATGAATTATTTACCTCTATAATCTGCAAAAGAATGGAGCAGAATTAATAAACAAAGACCAAATAGGATTTATTTAAGGATGCCAAACACATGATAGCATTAGACGAATACTACATATTATAGATCAGGAAAATACATAACAACCTATTCTCTACAAAATACTTGAACGTTTTGGATTTCACAAAAAAATGATTAGATATATACAAGGTATACAAGCACTGTACAGTATTACAATAGGCAATACTGAATAAAAAAAAAAAAAGAGGACTTTTTACCGATGGTACAATTACTTACTTACATGACATGAAAATGCTATCCACTCCTAAATTTTTGGGCTTTGAAAAACGTGAGGAATATTCTGAGACAGTGTAATTAAAATAATACAAGGTACACTAGACTACATAGTACCCAAAGACCCACACATTTTTATACTGGGACTGCGACCCAAATGTTTGATTAAGAAAGAGGACAGATACGTTTTCAAAATACTTTCGATTGCTTTTAAAACAGTCATTAAAAAGGAACTGGCATAAACCTGCCCCCCCTTCATATGTCCAGTGGCTTCAAATCATGGACAAAATTCATCAGATGTAAAAACTCACCTTTACAACTTCAAAGACATTCATCTTCAAGATGCTGGACAAAGTTCTTTTAAACTAAGATAAGCATGATTGTTTCTTTTTTTATACAAAATGTGAGACTATCTAAATCTAATAGATACCCCATGTTTAGTTTGGTTTCTATCGTTTGTTCTGTGAGACGTGTCTTGAATGCATGTGTATGATCAATGTTCGTTACAAAATGGAAACAAAAAGTATTAAACGTTATTTTTCTACTTGAATAATTCAAATATTTGTTTAAAAAAAAAAACACAAATTATAGAATGAAATCTGTTAATCACAGTTTCTCAGCATTTCAGTCATTTTAAAATATTTACTTTTTACTCTTATTCAAGTTTTTAATTGGATGATTACTTTTTACCTCTGCTTTAGTGACATTACATGAAACTTGTAAGTGAGATAAAGTTTTTGCACCCCTTACCTGCCTCTGATCATGAATTGATTCTGTCCCGCAGCAGTCCTGATTGTTTTCACAATTCTCTTTGTCTTGCTATGGAAACGGAAAAAAGGGAAAACCATAATGCCACATTTAAAGATGAATTATTTGGGTTTTACAGTTTCAACAGCTCTCACAAAAAACTATTTTATTTTATAAATCTATTCATAATACTGGCTAAACTTTACCATCACACATGCATATCGTCCTCCAAAATACCCCTAATCAGTCTTTTTTTAAGTGAAATGAAAAACTATATAGAGTATGTGAAACTCTCTTCAGACCCTAGACCTGTCAAGACTTCAACTACTTTAGAGTTTTTCGGGACTGTAGATTAATAATATGTAAATAAGTCCAAGTCGGGTGGCAAAGCTCACCTGAGTTGACTGCCCACATTTAAACCGTACCGCTCAGCGGAAGTGCAACGCCCAGTCCTTCCACGAATGCCTTCCGACATGAAACATTATTGCTACATAATTATTATTGTTGAAGTAGCATAACTATTTCAAAGAAAAAAATAAAAGAGCTGTCTATAAAATCTCAATAATTACTTGTTTTGTACGCAGACATTGTATTTCAAATCAGTGTTTGGTTTGTTATCATTCATAAATGTGAAAGATCTGTTTCTACCCGGACAACAATAAAGGTTACACCGTCACAAGCCAGACACGACCGCGAAAGTTCGTGAGCGCATAAAAAAAGATCAAGAAAATGATTTTCTGCACAACCGACAGCGGGACCTTCTCCAAAGCCGACATCCTCCGAGGGATCATCACCGAGAAGCTCAGCATCGCCACCCGCGACATCCTGGCGGTGGTGGAGAGGACGGTGGCCGACTACGAGGAGGAGGCGTCGGGCTTCAGGCGGAGGATTGCGCGGCAGGAGCGGCAGCTGGAGCTCCTGCAGCCCCGGGTCCACCTGCACAGGCTGCGTAAGTTCTCTGCAGCGGACTTTAGCGGGTTTGATTGTAGGTCAAACTCTGTCTTTATCCCTGAAGAAGAACCAGAACCGCGAGGCTCGGAGGAGCGGGTCATGTCGGAACCGCCGAAGAAGGAGCTTCCCTCCCCGCCTCCTGGTGAGTCGGAGTCGGTCACTGGTTAGGGGCACGTGTTCAAACGCGTTTAGCTCCCGCGAGGGTTTGTGTGATTTAAGTAAGATCACCAAAAGAAAACGTTCAAGAAGATATTCTGGATATTCTAACCTGCTTTTCACTGATCCTCCTCCATTTACCCACTGAACCTCCTGTTTCTCCCTCTTTTCTTCATCTGTTCCTTTTCTGTTTCTCTTCTTTTTCCTCTTTGATCCTCCTCTGATCGATGTTTATTCTTCCTGGTTTCCCTCATTTTCTCAGATGATTCTCATCACATCTTTATCTGTTTCCCCCCCATTCCTCCTCATATTCTTGGATTAGCCTCATCAGTTTTTCCTCTTGAGTTTCTTCTGATCCTCCTTTGATCTTTGTCTGATTCTGATCCTCCTTTGTTTCTCTTCTGATCCTCCTTTGTTCTTTTTGTTTGGTTTGAATTCTCTGGACAATCAGAGGAGGACCAAGTCTTGATGGTCTTTTTTGAAGCTTTATTTGTAAATATTTGTCTCAGAAGAAAACACAAAGATGAACCTGTTGGTTTTTTAGGCATCAAAGACTCTGTGAGGCTCAACTTTCCTCGAGAGAACAACGAAGATGACGATGATGATGATGATGGTGGTGATTTTGATGAAGAACAGGTCCAGTCTTCAGCAAGTTCCAGGGAACGGTCCAACGATCCGGATTTTGAAATCCCATCGAGGTGAAAAACCTTCTGCTGTTTAACCGTTTAGAAGTCTTTAAAAGAGGATGAAGTTAAAATAAAAGCGTCTTTAGTGATTTAACAGGTTGGTTGGTGTTTATAAAAACACAGCACGTTTCAAATTATGATGCAAATTGTATTTAAGTGTTAAAAAGATCAAATTCATTGTTTCTCAAAGAAACTCATGGACGATGTTGTTTCTCTTTGGATCACTGACATCAATCTCAGCTGTGATCCTGTGATCATTAGTTTTCCAGGTGAGTTCAGGTAAAGGAAAAACTATTAAAGAAGGACGTTCCATATTAATAAACAGACAATATTTTCCAGCAATATGTGAAAGAGAAAGGATCTCTGCTGCCGAAAAGCCTGAAATAATTGAATGACTCGGACAAGGAATGAAATCCTTGGATATTTCAGACAAATGTAAGTGTGATCATCGTACTGTTCAGAGATTAGTGTCGGATTCAGAGCACTCTAACAGTGTTGTGTGTGGAGCTGAAAAACCGACCAGTCACTCTTGGGGACGTGACATTGGCCGGACGTTGTGGGAGAATCACTCTAATAATGTGCAAATACAATTTCACTTCTGCTAAAGCATTTTACGGTCAGTGTATGTCTTCAGATGTTAACAACATTAACCTCTTAAAATGTTTATCATGGAAACGTTTACGTTAATGTTTAAAAAAAACAAATATTAAGGATCAGGACCAGACGATGCTGCTGGTTTACAAACGGGCTACAAATGTTTTCTTCTTCTTCTGCTTCATTTGACGGCAGTTTACCCCCCAAGACTATAATTGGGCTCACATTCTAACACTTGATGGCCACTTTTGTGGAGTTTCCCCTGATTCTCACATGTGCTCCTTTGGAGGTGATGGAGGAGAACCATCTTTTTTTGGGTTGAATTGACTTGAAGTGCTTTGTCCTTCAGGTCCATGTCCCACAGACCTCCGCGGCACAAAGTCCAGCCCAGGACAGCCTGGAGCAGCAGCAGTCCGACCCATCTGAACCTGCGGTTTCGGTTTATGAAGAACCCAAACGTGGACGTATTCCGACCTTCTTGTAAGTCCTCTGTCTTTTCAGCTTCATCCCTGAACCTGTTTAAAGCTCCAAAAACCCATAACTGTTGGTATTCTTATCTGGGTACTTATCTGGGATAAGTTTGAAAGTAGACCATTCAAAGATCTTGCACTTTATAATCAGGTTCACCCTATGATGCAGAAAATACAATATTACATCTGCTGCAATCTCCTGTTGGAGACAGGTGGCAGAAAATGTAGTTGACATGGATATGCCTCACCACCCTGGTGAATTTCAGCTTTAGAGAGAAAATATTAAATAGTACAATTTTCTGTTTATTGGATAACCGACATTGGATTGTTGGGTTTCCATGGTCTCTGATAACTGGAACTTTAGATGCTGATCAGAATCTGGCCTGGATGTTAACAGGCTTCTACCAGGATCTAAACAGACCAACAGCAGCTCCGCTCTGAACCGTTTGAGGATCTTCTCAGTGAACTTTCCTTCTCTCCTAGGTATGAAGAACACTCTTGTCCAGGACCTCCACTTTCCACGAAGTCTTCAAGAGTCAGAATTTGTGGATCTGCTCAGGTCCTCCTTCCCGCCGCTAGCTGGGAGACACAAAGCCTTTGAGTTCTACACAGTTAACCGAGACAGGAAGCTGCAGAAGCTGCCGCTGAAGAGTATGACACCCAGGGAGATCATCAGGAGCATCAAGTCCAACGCGCCGCGGGCCACCGTCCTCTTCATCAAGCTGAAGGTTGGTACAGGTTGAGCGAGACGTGAGGGAACGCAGAAAAAATGGTAACTGGCGTAAGCTTGTATATCACTTTAACATCTCCTTTGAAGGTCCAAACGCTTCACAATTAGAATCCAGTTTGCCCAAAACTCACATTCACACACTGATGGCGGCTCCACTGCCAAACACTGGCACCCTACTATGACCACCAGGAGCAATCAGGGGTTTGGCGTCTTACTCAAGGGCACTTCGACACAGGCGGGAACCAAACCTGCAGTCTTCTAATTAGTGGACGGCCGCTCTACCTCTGCACCACGGTCGCCCCACAAACAAAAAAAAAAAAAGAGAAGTTCTTATGAAGCTGAACTGAGAACTCCAGAGAAAATCCATCCACCGATGCAGAAGAAGACCTGACTGTGTCAGCATCATCACCTAACAGTCACAAACTATCAACAGTTCTCTGAAAACTTTTAGAATCAAATGTACATGTGGGCGTGGCCTAACTGCTTTGCAGCTACTCTGTGCCATTTTTAGCAGAACAGCTTGTTAACGGCTGCATAAAAGTTTGTAAATGTTTTACATTTGCAGAGCCCAGAAGCAGAGGAGAAGTCAGAGGAAACGCCTGAGGAGAAACCCAAAGGAGCGTCTGAGGAGATCAAGGAGAACACCGAGGAGGAGCATCAGGAGGAGAATATTGAGGAGAACACTGAAGAGGAGCATCTGGAGGACAACACCGAGGAGGAGCATCTGGAGGACAACACAGAGGAGGAGCATCTGGAGGACAACACAGAGGAGGAGCATCTGGAGGGGAACACTGAAGACCTGGAAGACTCCCATGTGTCAACAGGAAAGGACAAACCTTCATCCTGTGATGCTGAAGCAGACGAAGTGGACGATGCTGGACCAAGTTCAAGGTAATAGAAAAAATTAATGATGAAGATCAATCCCAGGTTTCTGGTTCTGCTTCATAAACGTTCAAACCCGGCCAGCATCCAGACACCAGCTTTGTTTCTACACTGAATCCAAAATCAATATTACAGCTTGAAGCAGAGTTGTATGGCCTGCAGGAGGTACCTCCCCCATCCTCGCCACCCAACTTTGACCCCCGTCCTAAAGGCCTACATAGAAATCTAACTGCTCCATCTCCTCTGTCCATGTCAAGCCGGTCAGAGCTGCTTATGACAAATTGATGTAAAAATATTTTATTTTAAAATGGATCCTTTGTTTGATAGTTTCCAGTGCTTCAGGTATGGACATTTGGCTGTATCTCTTAGGCACTTACTTTTTCATTGGGCCTCTGTCATATGTCCTTCCGAGCTTGCTTGATCTTAACCTTGAACCGTTGGTGGGCATTGTTTGCTCCCATGGTTGCTCTTGTAGCCCAACATCTCAAGGATCACTGCTGCTGAAGTATAAACCAGTTCATTGGTCTCTGTGATTGTTGTGGTAGGATTTGCCCTCAATGCTTCATTCACAGTTTTCAGGAGGTACTTATCAGGTGGTACTTCGTTCAACTGTTGTAGTTGGTGTCTGGGTTGCCTGTTGTACATTCTAGAACGTGATCTTGTCTTCCAGGTCAGCTGCAGCCTCATTCAGTGTGACGATGGTTATTAGGGTTGTGTTCCCAAGTACTGTTTGGGTGTGTGGTATGGCCTCCTCTCTCATCTGATGCTGTGGCTCTCCCATGGTGTCCTATTTGTGTTGTATCTCTTCAATTTCAAGTTGCCGTTTGTGGCAATCACTTGGCAGTTAGCCTTGATTGTGGGTTTCGATGCATCCATTCACTTGTTGAATCAATTAATTAGCAGCATTCCAACAGAACCTTGTTCTCACATCTAGTCTAATTCTGTCTTGTTCCATTAGCCCACTTTCCATCACGGTGCTCTGGTTCCCCAGCACCTGACACAGACCAATTTAGCCAGGCAACATCTTTGCCGGGATAACATGTGTTTTAGTATCTGTCGTTGGTTTTGAGGTCGCCAGTTGCGCATAGGGTTTTGTCTAATGACCCACAATTGATTGTGTTGTTTGTTCATTGCTTCCCCTTGGAATCCCACCCCTTTTGTTTTACTGGGGTCACTGATGGGTCATTGGAAGTGAGGACAAACGTTAAGGCGTCAGAATCCCCCTTACTGTAGATCAGCTCGTGTTCATCAAGTAATATAAGACTTTTCTCCTCTGCAGCTCTGGTCCACATGGTTTCAGGGAGGAAGCTGGCTTCCGAGACTCACTGGATTACAATAAGGACTCTGAGGTGGACGATGTCAAACAAGATGATGCTTCTGTTGAAGATCCAAAACGAAAACTAGTATCTAAGCAACAAAAAGTGTTGAAGAAAGCAACGTATAAAAGTCCAGGAAAACGGTGGGAAACGAGGGCGTGTAAAGTTTGTGGGTGGTTGTACAAATCCTTTGGGGGTTTGATCAAACACGCATGGACTCACACAGATAACCCGCAAAGAGTTTGTGGCATCTGTGGAAACGCTTTTGAATCCTCTGAGGAGCTGAAGGAGCATCTGACAACCTACGATAAGGTCCACAAGTGTGAGGAATGTGAAAAAACTTTTGTTAGCAACCAGGTTTTTAAAAAACATTTAGCCATGCACTCCGCAAACATGGATATCCAGTGTGATGTTTGTGGAAAAAAGTTTGGAAGCAAGAGCGGACTGAGCTTGCACAGCTGGAGCCACGCAGAGGAACGGCCGTTCAAGTGTGATCTCTGTGAAAAGGCCTTTGGTCTGAAAAGTCTCCTGAAAGCTCACAGAAAGAACCACGAGAACCAGTGCCACCTCTGCAGTAAGAGCTTCTCCAGCAGACGAAGTCTGGCTCGGCACAAGATGAGTCACTCTGAAAACCGCAACTTTGCCTGTGAAGTTTGTGGGAAGCATTTTAAAATCCTTCACTATCTAAACAGCCACAAAAAGGTTCACATGAACAGAGAGCGGCTGTTCCTCTGCCATATCTGTTGCAAAACCTTCTACTGCAACGGAACGCTCAAAGTTCACATGAAGACCCACAGCAGTGAGAGGCCGTTCGTCTGCCAGGACTGTGGTAAAGGATTTGTGGCAAAAGCAGAGCTGAAGAAGCACCAACGAGTTCACACCGGAGAGAGACCGTACGTCTGCTCTCAGTGTGGATACCGCTTTAAGCTGAAGTCAACCCTTGATAAACACGTCAGGAGCCACTTGGGTATCAAACGCTGTACCTGCTCGGTGTGCGGCAAGGCCTCTTCAAATCCGGAACACCTGAAGGTCCACATGAGGACCCACACTGGAGACAGACCCTACAAGTGCTCGCTTTGTGACAAGGCCTTCACCCAGAGCCACTGTCTGAAAACACACATGATGAAGCACCATGCTGGAGAGAACCAGAACCCAACCGGACCCTAAATAAGAACCAAACAGACTTCTGAACTTGATGCTGGATTGAAACAGAAGCTCCAGAGAAAAGGAGTCCAGCATAGAAAGTAGAGATGTTTCTGTTTCCATCCATCATAAACACCACATCACCTGAACAGAACTACTGGGGGTTTGAATTTTGCACATTTAGGTTTTTAATTTTTAGATTTTCATTTAAACACAAACAGATGATTAACAGAGATGTGAACTCTTTTTGGTGCATTAACATTGGTCACTAGAGGCCCATTTCCAGCAACTATCCCTCCAGTGTTCTAATTGTACAATGTGATTGTTGATTGTGTCAGAAGACTCAGTGTATTAGAAAACCCGGGACTGGGACTGTGAAAGTAAAGCGCTTTGGATCTTTAAGAAAGGTAGAAAAGCCCTTTTACAAGTATACACCATTTACTATCTGTGCAATCATGTTAGGACAGCGGAAAACAGTTTAACTGGTTAGAAAAGCTATAAAACGTACCTTCCTTTGAGTCGGTTGAGTAGGTGGAGAATCACGTTTGTGGTGTGGATTTAAATACTCAAAATGGCCAGAAAAGGAGAACTTTCATGTGAAACTCGACAGTCCGTTGTTCTTAGTAATTAAGGCTATTACAAGAAACAGGAGAAACAGAAGAATTCCTTCAACAGTGTGTAGTAGTCTCTTTAGAGAATAGCGCTAACCAGAGTAGAAAAAGGAAGTGGGAGGCCCCTCTGCACAACTGAGCAAGAAGATAAACACATTAGTCTCCAGTTTGAGAAATTGATGCCTCACAGGTCCTCTACAGATCTGAGATCAACTAATAAAAGAACTAGATGAGTATGGGCAAATGAACAGACAATTGGACAGAGGAAGATTGGAAAAAAGTTTTATGGATGGAAGAATCAAAGATGTGTTTGGATCACACAGAAGAGTATTTCCAAGTTCTGGTCATGAGCAGATGCGTGTCTTCAGCCCTCCTGATCTTCGTCATCTCTAAACGACTTTAGTCTTGAATTAGCACATACTCACTGCAAAAAAGTAGTAATTCTACAATATAGAGAGCTGAACTTGGCACCGAAGAAAAATCAAGAAACATCTGACCTTGCAGAGCATAGAATTCCACTTGCTGAGATCACAGTTAAGCTAACTCCACTGATGGAGCTAGATGCTAAGCTAAAACCTTTGATGGAACTTGTGGAAGAATTCCGATGAGGGAGCAAGAAATGAACAACAAGATAAATGCCTTAACTTCCTAGATAGAAGAACGAACAACATGGATCAGCAAGTAAGAATGAATATCATTATTACAGGATTTCAACTCAAACCCCAGGCTAGGCCTGGTGCAGCTAATGTTAGCATAGCATCAAGCGGAACTGCTATTGCTTCAGCCGAGAGTGTGCAGAGTCAAGTTGGATCACTTCTCACTTCTAAAGGGATTTTCCTGAATTTGAATAATATGAGATATGCCACCCGCTTCTCAGGAGAAAGGGGTCAGATAAACCAGCGATCCTTATCAGGTTTGTGAACCAAAAGCACAAGAAAGCTCTGATGAAGCAAAGAAAAAGCTTGAAAGGGACGGTTGTTAATCTTAATAACCATCTTTTAAAAGAAATGATGCTGAACTGGCAAAACACACCAGATTCCAGAAGTACATTCAGACACAAAGAGCTCCACACCATTAATTTAATGCATAAAGGGCTTCATTTGATTTGTTAATTCAAAGTAAAAAGAGAGAGTTTTGCATGTATGCAATTGGAGACTGCTTATCGCCACTTATGTCTCCTTTTTCGGTTTGCATACCGCACTGGGCTGATATCGCAATGACAATAAATTTGCGATTTAATGTGCAGGCCTAATCTGCACTTTTAAAAATGTTTATACCTGATTTACGAAAGTAATACTCGCATTTTTTTTTTCTTACTGATCTATGTAAATTACTTTTTCAGATGTTGGAAGCTTGCTCTATATTGCTGATTTTTTCTCATGAGAAAGAATATGCATTAGTGAATTTTTTAAACTTATTTAAATCACTTATTCTTTTTTTCTGCATAAGCTATGAACAAGTTTTAAATAGTGTTATATCTACATACATAGCCGTGTTATTCATAGTTACTTAAGGATGCTTAATGACCTGAATCAGTGTTGGTACGGTATAAATATCAAATCATAATTTACAAACTGGACATTTAAAATTCATGTAAAGCAAATGGTATAGTCGAGTCCTTATTTAAGTTTGCTTCCTCCCACTCCCTTTCAAGCAATCTATCATGTGTTGTCTAGTCATCCTATGTTTGACATGTTTTTATGGATGTAAACCTCTATTGATTGTGTCACATATGTGTTATTCTTGCCTGATTGCTTGAAATTAACTTTTTCAAATCAAAATCTTTTGTGAGACACAGAACAACTGAAAATGTGCTGGAACAATGCCTGACGCCTCTGTCAAACATGGTGGGGGTAATGTGATGGTCTAGTGTTGCTTTGGTGCTGGTAAGGTGGGAGATTTGTTCAGGGCAAAAGGGACTTTTTGAATGTACCCTGTCGACAGCGCTTGATTGGAGCCAATTTCATCCTCCAACAAGACGATGACCAAAGCACACCTCCAACCTGTGCAAGAACTATTTAGAGAAGAAGCAGCAGCTGCTGTTCTGTCTGGGAGTACATTGACCGTATGTTTCAAGGTTAAAGAAGTGCCCATCCAGCCAATCGAACTTGTGGAATGAACTCAAACACATTAACAGCCTAGTATGCTGAAGCAAAGTTTGTAAAATGATCAATTTTCAAACGGTTGGTACTTCTGTGATGCCTCATTTGCCCTCAATGCTTCATTCACAGTTTCCAGGAGACTTTCAGATGGTACTTCACTCAACCGTGGTGTCAGGGTTGCCTGGTGTTCATCCTAGACATGATCTTGTCTTTCAAGTTAGTTGCTGCGTCACTCAGCATAATAATGGTTATGCTATGGTTATGGTTGTGCTCCCAGGTTCTGGTTAGGTGTGTGGTATGGCCTCCTCTCTGGCCTGGTGTTGTGGCTCTCCCGTGGTGTCCCATTTGTGTTGTATCGCTTCAATCTCAAGTTGTGATAGCAGTTGCTGTTTGTGGATGTAGGAACATTGAGCTACTAGTCACTTGGGACTTAGCCTTGATTGTGGGTTTTGATGCATCCATTCACTTGTCGAATCAATTGAGTTGCAGCATTCCAACAGAACCTTGTTCTCACATCTTGTGCATTTCCATCTTGTTCCACTTTCCATCACGGGGCTCTGGTTCCCCAGCAAATGACGCAGACCTTGTTTGGCTGAGCGATGTCTGAGCCGGCATAACGTGTGTTTCAGTATCTCTCATCGTTGTTGTTTGTTCGAAGGTAGTGGGAGAAAGTTTATTCCAACCCCTATTATGTTTTACTGTACTGGTACCCAACCACCGAGTTGCGGACCGAAACCAGTCCGTAGATCAATTGCCATCAGGCCTCAGAAGAAATAATAAATTATTTTGTTTTGAATCCCAAAAATGTTTTATCTTAAAAAAAATCTTTAATTAAAAAAAAACACAAAAAAACCCAGATTCTCTTAACAACACTTTCGATCACTTGTGCTGTAAAGTTTGGTCGGGGCAAAACGATGATCTTTTATCCTGAAAAATCTTTTTATTTTGAAAATTGATCGGATTCTCTTGATTACGTTTCAGCCACTTGAGCGCTAAAAGCAGTCCAGGGGCGTGTAACAAGAAAACTTGTGTGTGGAACCTTTCTTTGCAAATGGGATCAGTGTAGGAACAGACAGAAGAACAGGATACAACCTCAAGACAAAACATTAAACTACCAGGAGTCCTAATTAAAATATGGATTTATTGCAACAGGTTATTCACACATACCATGCCTCTTTGCATAGAGATGAGACTGTCATGAACGAATGTCATCTTTTGATTGGCTCATCAAGGTATACAATAGGAATCTACTTTATTTTGTTCTTTTGTCCTCTCTCCCCTGACTTTTATATGTTCACATAAAAGCTCAAACAAGCTCATCCATTCAGATGCACATTACACATAAGTTGTGAACACCCAAATCATGCAATAACCTCCACGAAAACAGGAAGAGGAGCAGCGTTGCAGCGAACGGAAGTGGGGTTGTAAGGGGAGCTGCACGTGGAGGGGAAGGGGTGCGTTCACCCTTGTTTTTCACTTTTAGTCATGAGTTTGAGTTGTTCTGAAAGGCTTATGTGTTGTAATGTTTCACAAGAAGCTTTTGCATGGAGCTTCAAAGTAATTTGATTAGTTTTTTATTGAGTACAAATGATAGATTGATTTGTCTGATTTACCAGATCAAAATACAAATGTTCCGACCTTAGATTCACCTTTACTGTAGATCAGTATGTGTTCACCAAGTAATGTGAGATTTTTGCTCCTCTGCAGCTCGGGTCCACATGGTTTCAGGGAGGAAGCTGAGTTCAGAGATTCACCAAAACACCATAAGGACGTTGAGGTGGATGATGTGGACCAAGATGATGCCTCAGTTAAGGATCCAGAATGGAAACTGGAGTCTAAGAAGCAAAAAGAAGTGAAGAAAGCAGCAGATAAAAGTCCAGAACGGCGGAAAAAAAGGGCCTGTAAAGTTTGTGGGTGCTGGTACAAATCCCTTGGGAGTTTGATCAAACACGTGTGGACTCACACAAATGAACCGCAAAGACTTTGCGGCGTCTGTGGAGACGCTTTTGAATCCTCTGAGGAGCTGAAGGAACATCTGAGAACCTACGATAAAGTCTACAAGTGTGAGGAATGTGGGGAAACGTTTGTTAGCAACCAGGTTTTCAAAAGACATTTAGCCATGCACTCCGGAAACATGGACATCCAGTGTGATGTTTGTGGGAAAAAGTTCAGAACCAAGAGCGCACTGAGCTTGCACAGCTGGAGCCACACAGAGGAACGGCCGTTCAAGTGTGATCTCTGTGAAAAGGCCTTTGGTCTGAAAAGTCTCCTGAAAGCTCACAGAAGGAACCACGTTGAGAACCAGTGCCACCTCTGCAGTAAGAGCCTTTCTAGCAGCCGAAGTCTGGCTCGGCACCTGATGAGTCACTCTGAAAACCGCAACTTTGCCTGTGAAGTTTGTGGAAAGCGCTTTAAAATCCTTCACTATCTGAGCAGCCACAAAAAGGTTCACATGAACAGAGAACGGTCGTTCCTCTGCCATATCTGCTGCAAAACCTTCTACTGCAACGGAACGCTCACAGCTCACATGAAGACCCACAGCAGTGAAAAGCCATTCGTCTGCCAGGACTGTGGTAAAGGATTTGGAAGTAAAGGAAATCTGAAGAATCACCAACGAGTTCACACCGGAGAGAGACCGTACATTTGCTCCCACTGTGGTTACCGCTTCAAGCTGAAGTCGGCCCTCAACAGCCACGTGAGGAGCCACTTGGGTATCAAACGCTATACCTGCTCGGTGTGCGGGAAGGCTGTTTCAAATCCGGAACACCTGAAGGTCCACATGAGGACCCACACTGGAGACAGACCCTACAAGTGCTCGCTTTGTGACAAGGCCTTCACCCAGAGCCACTGTCTGAAAACACACATGATGAAGCACCATGCTGGAGAGAACCCGAACAAGAACCCGACCGGACCCTAAATAAGAACCAAACAGACTTCTGAACTTGATGCTGGATTGAAACAGAAACTCCGGATAGAAGGAGTCCATCATGAAAAGTTTAGGTGGTTCTGTTTCCATCCATCCCATAAACACTAGATTATCTGAACAACACATGAAAAAAAACATGTACATTTTTTACATTTATTGTTTGTTAGGATTTTTAGGAAACTTTAGATTATAATGTTACAATGCACAAATGGAATGAAAAGAGAAGAAAAGTAACTAAGACCTTCGTTACAATAATTGGTCAATAATTGGTCTATGTAAAATGTACATGTTAACAGATACTTCAAAAGAAAGAAAATAAATCGAATGCAAGAGAATAAAACGTAAAAGAAGACTGTTGTTTAGAACCGGGTCTGACTCCTTGTATCTATCATGACAATGGCCTTCCCTGATCTCTATTCACAATCCACTTTGTATTTATACAGTACAGTACAGTTTATTTGTATTTATACTATACAGTACAAACATTCAGGCATCTCACATCAGTTATACCCAGTAAGATCTCGATTGGATAATGTATTGTAGCCTTTCCAAACAGAATTAAATTTATCAAGTTCCAACCGGCGTAAAGATGTTAGTTTTTTTTTATATTATAGATGCTGAGCATTATCTCAACCCATTCTAGGCGCCAAACCACTTCGCCATCTTCTGGTAATCACCTATTTACTAGCCAACAACAAAGATTTTAATTTCGTCATCTCTTTTCAACTTCACTATTCCAATCTTCCATAGGTACATAACCTCATAGGTGAGGGACTTTAATTTCAGTCCAGTATTGATTTATCAGTGGACATCCTCAGAATATGTGGAAGTGATCTGCTTTTATTACTCCACAAAGTCTCCAACTATTTGTAATTCCATGTTTTCTTTGTTCAGGGGTGGCAAAATATCTTAGAATATTCTTCCACCCATACTCTCTCTAAAACCTTGAGTTTGCAGTTTTCCATTGATGTTTGTTTATTTCTTCCCATTCCTCTGTTGAGATTTCAATGTTGGCCTCCTTTTGCCATTTCTTTTTGGTGTACTATGTGGTGTCATTTTTCAAATTCTCCAGAACTTTGTATAATCCAGAAATGACTTTCTGGGCTACCTGTGATTTATATGCTTCAATCATAGTTTTACTCAATTCTGGCCAGGATGTATTCAAATCCATTCTTTTGATTTCTTGTTCGATGTAGTTTGGCAGTTGGAGGTATCTTTGGAAATCCTGAAAGTTCAGCCCACATAAGTCCTTTAGTTCTAGAAAACTCAGCACCCCTTTATTTTTAATAATCTCACGATGCATCTTTGACCCATTTTTCCACAGTTTAAATTTATTATCTAATTTGTTTGACATAAAGTCAACATCGTATGAAATCCATCTGAAAATTCTACACTGTCCTGTTAACTTATGTTTTTATTATGTTGTTTCAGATCTTAAGAGACACTTCAGTCACCTCGACTGGAAGATTCTGAAATAAGTATAGCAGCCGGGGGAGTATATTCATCTTAATTATGCTAAACTCAAGAATGGAATTAAACTCAATTACCCCAAATCAGATTTTATCTTAGATATTATTTGTTCATAATTTGACGTTTTTATTTTTCCAACTCTTTTTAATACCTAGGTACTTCATTGGTTTCTCATCCCACTTACTGTTATAGTTTTGTTTTATGAGTTGGTGTCTGTAGCTTTCATGCTGTGAGCCAGTGCAGCATCTCTCATTCCATTTTGTTTAAACGTTGTGGGGTGAAATATGCCAAAAAACATTCTCGTGAGGAATCTGCACCACATTTTGTGGTGAATCCTAAACATATCCTAGAACGGCACCAGCAAATGGTTAAAAGGGTGGAGACGGCTGCAGGAAGAAAAAGGAGCAACCTGTTTTCCTGGTGAACAGAGAAAGTAGCAACAAATTAGATGAACTGTTTTGAACATGGATTACTGAGCAAAAGGGAAAGGTGTGCCTGTCTCCAGGAAAATGATTAGCATGAAGAAGCAGATTTCTGATATGGAGATTGATGATTCTTCAAAGAGAAAAAAAAGCACTGACATTCAGTGCTAATCAGAACAGAATATAATGTTCTCATCGTTTCAATAAATCCTGAAATAATCATCTGCTGTTGTTGTCTTCATTTGTGACTAAATTTCACTAAAATGAACCCATTAACCATCATCATTCTGTCTGCGATGGAAGAAAAACTGGTCTCCCATAGATGCCCGTCTCTGATAAATGCCTGGTCGGCTGACAGTTTTTTTTTTTTTAAATAAATGCTCGGTCTACTATTGGAAGATATACGATAAGTACAAAAATTATAAAATTTAAAAAATACACAATACGGTGTACAACAGCTTGAAACCAACTACACACAAATCTTTAAAAAAGGAGCATAAATCGCTTGCTATGCACACACAAAACTGCATTTACGCACTAATCTCATGTGAGACTCTTTTCACATCTACCAGAAAGAAAATATTAGTACATAAGTGATGCTGCACGGTGGGCAGTGGTTAGCACTCTTGCCTCACAGCAAGAAGGTTCCCGGTTCAAGTCCTGGCTGGGGGACATGAAAACAATATATCACCAATGGGGACCTTTCTGTGGTTGCAGGTCCCCCCCCCCTGTGCATGTGTGGGTTCCTCCCACTGTCCAAAAACATGCTTCATAGGTTAATTGGTCATTCTAAATTGTCCCTAGGTATGGGTGTGTGATTGTGGCCCCTGCGACAGATTGTCGACCATTGCCTTTGCCCATGAGTAGCCGGGTTAGGCTCCGGCAGCCCCGTGACCCCGAAAGGGATAAAGCGGTTCAGAAAATGAATGAATTATGAAAGTGATGCATTTAAATACTACGAGAATGCAGGGTCATCAGTTTTTCAGCTCTTGGAACTTAGAGTGGGAATATTAGAAACATGACATTTTCTCACTTCCTTAAACAGATATATCACGTCAATATCTCACATAAGATTTGTGCGTAAATGCAATATTGTGTATGCGTAACAAGCAATTTGTGCATAATTTTTTAAGAGATGTGTGCATGTAGTTAGTTTCAAGCTGTTGACATTTTTAGTTGTATGTGTGTAAATTGCATTTTGTATTTTTTTAATTTTGTAAGTTTTGTACTTATGCACAAAATGTATTGTATGAGTTACAAACCAAGAATTACACACGCACAAATCCAAAAAATTATACACACACACACGCACACAAATCGGAGTGATGCTATTTTCTCTCCATAATTGTTCTAGTATTGGTAGTTTTTGTATCTAAAAGAAAAAAAACATTTAAAAGTAAATACATAAAAAAGCGGTGTATAAAATTGAATCAGTTGTTACTTATTTTGCACGCAAATCAGTGTTTGGTTTGTTATCATTCATAAATGTGAAAGATCTGTTTCTACCCGGACAACAATAAAGGTTACACCGTCACAAGCCAGACACGACCGCGAAAGTTCGTGAGCGCATAAAAAAAAAGATCAAGAAAATGATTTTCTGCACAACCGACAGCGGGACCTTCTTCAAAGCCAACATCCTCCGAGGGATCATCACCGAGAAGCTCAGCATCGCCACCCGCGACATCCTGGCGGTGGTGGAGAGGACGGTGGCCGACTACGAGGAGGAGGCGTCGGGCTTCAGGCGGAGGATTGCGCGGCAGGAGCGGCAGCTGGAGCTCCTGCAGCCCCGGGTCCACCTGCACAGGCTGCGTAAGTTCTCTGCAGCGGACTTTAGCGGGTTTGATTGTAGGTCAAACTCTGTCTTTATCCCTGAAGAAGAACCAGAACCGCGAGGCTCGGAGGAGCGGGTCATGTCGGAACCGCCGAAGAAGGAGCTTCCCTCCCCGCCTCCTGGTGAGTCGGAGTCGGTCACTGGTTAGGGGCACGTGCACAGATGAAGATGGAGCACGTGCACAGATGAAGATGGAGCACGTGTTCAAACGCGTTTAGATCCCGCGAGGGTTTGTGTGATTTAAGTAAGATCACCAAAAGAAAACGTTCAAGAAGATATTCTGGATATTCTAACCTGCTTTTTACTGATCCTCCTCCATTTACCCACTGAACCTCCTGTTTCTTCTCCCTCTTTTCTTCATCTGTTCCTTTTCTGTTTCTCTTCTTTTTCCTCTTTGATCCTCCTCTGATCGATGTTTATTCTTCCTGGTTTCCCTCATTTTCTCAGATGATTCTCATCACATCTTTATCTGTTTCCCCCCCATTCCTCCTCATATTCTTGGATTAGCCTCATCAGTTTTTCCTCTTGAGTTTCTTCTGATCCTCCTTTGATCTTTGTCTGATCCTCCTTTGTTTCTCTTCTGTTTCTCCTTTGATCTTTGTCTGATCCTCCTTTGTTTCTCTTCTGATCCTCCTTTGTTCTTTGTCTGATCCTCCTTTGTTTCTCTTCTGATCCTCCTTTGATCTTTGTCTGATCCTCCTTTGTTTCTCTTCTGATCCTCCTTTGATCTTTGTCTGATCCTCCTTTGTTCTTTTTGTTTGGTTTGAATTCTCTGGACAATCAGAGGAGGACCAAGTCTTGATGGTCTTTTTTGAAGCTTTATTTGTAAATATTTGTCTCAGAAGAAAACACAAAGATGAATCTGTTGGTTTTTTAGGCATCAAAGACTCTGTGAGGCTCAACTTTCCTCGAGAGAACAACGAAGATGACGATGATGATGGTGGTGATTTTGATGAAGAACAGGTCCAGTCTTCAGCAAGTTCCAGGGAACGGTCCAACGATCCGGATTTTGAAATCCCATCGAGGTGAAAAACCTTCTGCTGTTTAACCGTTTAGAAGTCTTTAAAAGAGGATGAAGTTAAAATAAAAGCGTCTTTAGTGATTTAACAGGTTGGTTGGTGTTTATAAAAACACAGCACGTTTCAAATTATGATGCAAATTGTATTTAAGTGTTCAAAAGATCAAATTCATTGTTTCTCAAAGAAACTCATGGACGATATTGTTTCTCTTTGGATCACTGACATCAATCTCAGCTGTGATCCTGTGATCATTAGTTTTCCAGGTGAGTTCAGGTAAAGGAAAAACTACTAAAGAAGGACGTTCCATATTAATAAACAGACCAACATTTTCCAGCAATATGTGAAAGAGAAAGGATCTCTGCTGCCGAAAAGCCTGAAATAATTGAATGACTCGGACAAGGAATGAAAACTTTAGATATATAATGTTTTCTTCTTCTGCTTCATTTGACGGCAGTTTACTCCCCAAGTTAGGAGGATTCAGCTCCACTTACTGACACTTTATTAACTCCGTTAACACAGACACGTTATTAACAGCTAAAGTCCGTCACATCAGAGGAAAACTCTCTTCTCCTCTTTTCCCATCGCCAGCATATAAAAAATCAAAGCGATCATACAGAGAGAACAGATTCAAACCGCGTCTGTCATTCCATCACGTGTTGTTGAGATTTTCATTCAGTATTGTGTGTAACCTGTACTGCTGTGGCAAAAACGCTGCATTCATTTTCTCTGTGACCAAAAAATCACTCTCACCAAGGATTCTCTGACTCCACTTTCAACCACAGACACAGCTGAGAGCGGTTGCTAAGACACACCCACATCGAATTCATCACATCTGGACTAAACAAACAAGAACAGGAAATCACAAGAACTTATTTCAAAAACAATACATAAAAGAAACTCGTATAAAGAAGACTATAATTGGGCTCACATTCTAACACTTGATGGCCACTTTTGTGGAGTTTCCCCTGATTCTCACATGTGCTCCTTTGGAGGTGATGGAGGAGAACCATCTTTTTTTGGGTTGAATTGACTTGAAGTGCTTTGTCCTTCAGGTCCATGTCCCACAGACCTCCACGGCACAAAGTCCAGCCCAGGACAGCCTGGAGCAGCAGCAGTCCGACCCATCTGAACCTGCGGTTTCGGTTTATGAAGAACCCAAACGTGGACGTATTCCGACCTTCTTGTAAGTCCTCTGTTTCTTCAGCTTCATCCCTGAACCTGTTTAAAGCTCCAAAAACCCATAACTGTTGGTATTCTTATCTGGGTACTTATCTGGGATAAGTTTGAAAGTAGACCATTCAAAAATCTTGCACTTTATAATCAGGTCCACCCTATGATGCAGAAAATACAATATTACATCTGCTGCAATCTCCTGTTGGAGACAGGTGGCAGAAAATGTAGTTGACATGGATATGCCTCACCACCCTGGTGAATTTCAGCTTTAGAGAGAAAATATTAAATAGTACAATTTTCTGTTTATTGGATAACCGACATTGGATTGTTGGGTTTCCATGGTCTCTGATAACTGGAACTTTAGATGCTGATCGGAATCTGGCCTGGATGTTAACAGGCTTCTACCAGGATCTAAACAGACCAACAGCAGCTCCGCTCTGAACCGTTTGAGGATCTTCTCAGTGAACTTTCCTTCTCTCCTAGGTATGAAGAACACTCTTGTCCAGGACCTCCACTTTCCACGAAGTCTTCAAGAGTCAGAATTTGTGGATCTGCTCAGGTCCTCCTTCCCGCCGCTGGCTGGGAGACACAAAGCCTTTGAGTTCTACACAGTTAACCGAGACAGGAAGCTGCAGAAGCTGCCGCTGAAGAGTATGACACCCAGGGAGATCATCAGGAGCATCAAGTCCAACGCGCCGCGGGCCACCGTCCTCTTCATCAAGCTGAAGGTTGGTACAGGTTGAGCGAGACGTGAGGGAACGCAGAAAAAATGGTAACTGGCGTAAGCTTGTATATCACTTTAACATCTCCTTTGAAGGTCCAAACGCTTCACAATTAGAATCCAGTTTGCCCAAAACTCACATTCACACACTGATGGCCGCTCCACTGCCAAACACTGGCACCCTACTATGACCACCAGGAGCAATCAGGGGTTTGGCGTCTTACTCAAGGGCACTTCGACACAGGCGGGAACAAACCTGCAGTCTTCTAATTAGTGGACGGCCGCTCTACCCTCTGCACCACGGTCGCCCCACAAACAAAAAAAAAAAAAAGAGAAGTTCTTATGAAGCTGAACTGAGAACTCCAGAGAAAATCCATCCACCGATGCAGAAGAAGACCTGACTGTGTCAGCATCATCACCTAACAGTCACAAACTATCAACAGTTCTCTGAAAACTTTTAGAATCAAATGTACATGTGGGCGTGGCCTAACTGCTTTGCAGCTACTCTGTGCCATTTTTAGCAGAACAGCTTGTTAACGGCTGCATAAAAGTTTGTAAATGTTTCACATTTGCAGAGCCCAGAAGCAGAGAAGTCAGAGGAAACGCCTGAGGAGAAACCCAAAGGAGCGTCTGAGGAGATCAAGGAGAACACCGAGGAGGAGCATCAGGAGGAGAATATTGAGGAGAACACTGAAGAGGAGCATCTGGAGGACAACACCGAGGAGGAGCATCTGGAGGACAACACCGAGGAGGAGCATCTGGAGGACAACACTGAAGAGGAGCATCTCGAGGAGAACACTGAAGACCTGGAAGACTCCCATGTGTCAACAGGAAAGGACAAACCTTCATCCTGTGATGCTGAAGCAGACGAAGTGGACGATGCTGGACCAAGTTCAAGGTAATAGAAAACATTGATGATAAAGATCAATCCCAGGTTTCTGGTTCTGCTTCATAAACGTTCAAACCCGGCCAGCATCCAGACACCAGCTTTGTTTCTACACTGAATCCAAAATCAATATTACAGCTTGAAGCAGAGTTGTATGGCCTGCAGGAGGTACCTCCCCCATCCTCGCCACCCAACTTTGACCCCCGTCCTAAAGGCCTACATAGAAATCTAACTGCTCCCTCTCCTCTGTCCATGTCAAGCCGGTCAGAGCTGCTTATTTAACCCAATCTCACTCCCAAGTCGTCACATTTTGACACATGGTTAGGGACCTGGAGGGACCCCTCCTTATCAAAAATTGTCCTCAACTTGACGTTTTTTGAGACATTGGTTCATCCATTTAAATCAAGGCTCCCCAACCTCCAGACCTCCCCGGTACCCTAACCACAACCCAGTACCGGACACGGATCCGTACCGGGTCTGTACACGACACTAGATGCAGTACGGGCTAGGTTTGGGGTAACAGTACCGACTGCGTCCCAGGGTTCGGTCAGCGTCCGACAAAATGATCGGGCCCCCGGTAACTAACACATAAAAAAAACGATGAGTTGCAGACACCCAAAACGTCAAAAAGTGACGCATAGGGGTCATTAACCATGCGTCAATATGTGACGACTTAGGAGTGAGAATGTGTTGGTTTATGACAAAATGATGTAAAAATGCTTTTTTGAAAATAGCGGCTTTTATGTTTGTTTTATCTCTTTTACCACAATTTTATGTTTTGTTCACCTGAGGATGCAGAACAGATTTATGCAAGTTTCAGAAGAATCGGCAGAAGTAAACTGTTGGATTTCCTTATTTTCTAACTATGCCCACATCCTTAATGTAGTCATATCCTGTGTTAACGTCATTTTGTTCAAGTCTAGCCATGAATACATACAAGACATTTTCACAATAATCCATTAAAAATGTGGGAGTAACAGGAGAACGCCTCATTTATGAGCTTGCACATGCACACTGTCAAAAATCTAAAACTTCTAATTCCAACATTTTTCCCCAATTGCTTCACAATGATGCTCGAGAAGACAGAAGGCAATTGATGAAAATCCCTTCGAGGAGTTTTACTATGTAGCTGGTATTGTTTTTTTCTCAGAAATTTCAAGATGATGGCCTCCGCCCGAGGACACGAGTTAATGAACTCAAGGGTGGTTGTAACTGTGATAGTTACTGGATTCTATTCAGGGAGGTTGCTGTGCTCTTTTCTCAGAGAGACCAGCCATTGAGCATTGCTGTTTTGTGCTGTCTTTTTGTGTCCCATTTCCAGTACTGTTCAGTTTCCAGTGCTTCAGGTATGAACATCTGGCTGTATTTCTTAGGCACTTACTTTTTCATAGCACCTCTTTGGGCCTCTGTCATCTGTCCCTCACAGCTGTAGCCAAGCATCTCAAGGATCACTGCCGCTGAAGTTGAATCAGTTCATTTGGTTTCTGTGATTGTTGTGGTCGGAATTGCCTTTAATGCTTCATTCACAGTTTCCAGGAGACTTTCAGGTAGTACTTTACTCAAGCGTTGTAGTTGTTGACAGGGTTGCCTGGTGTTCATTCTAGACATGGTCTTGTCTTTCAAGTCAGTTACTGCCTTGCTCAGCGTAACGGTAGGTATTGGGGCTGTGTTCCCAAGTTCTCAGCCTCCTCTCTGATCTGATGTTGTACCACTTCAATCTCAAGTTGTGAAAGCAGTTGCTGTTTGTGGATGTTGGAACATTGAGCAACAACAGCATCTTGTTCTCACATGTAGTTTATGTCCGTGTGTTTCCAGTAGCGCACTTTCCATCAGGATGATCTAGTTTCCTCAGCACCTAACGCAGACCTTGTTTGTTTGAGTAACGTCTGAGCCAGCATACCATGTTTCAGTATCTCTCATTGGTTATGAGGCAGGCAGTAGCGTGAAGAATCTTGTCTAAGGACCTACGCTGGATGGTGTTATTTGTTCATTGCTTCCCCTTTGATAATTACACAAACAACGCATGACACAATGAATCCATTAAATCTAAAATGGTCAAATAGTTTCTTTTTTTTTTGCTTGAAAGGTAGTGGGAGAAAGTAAATTTATTTATGTCAACCCCTATTATGTTTTAATGGATGTCTCTGGTGTGTCATTAGAAATGATAAACGTTTTGATTTACCAGAAGAAAGTACAAATGTTCTGGCATCAGAATTCCCTTTACTGTAGATCAGCTCATGTTCATTAAGTAATATAAGACTTTTCTCCTCTGCAGCTCGGGTCCACATGGTTTCAGAGAGGAGTCTGGCTTCAGAGATTCACCAGAACATCATAAGGAATCTGAGGTGAACGATGTAGATCAAAAAGATGCCTCAGCTAAAGATCCAGAATGGAAACTGGAGTCCAAGCAGCAAAAAGCGGTGAAGAAAGCAGCAGATAAAAGTCCAGGACCACGGCGGAAAAAAAGGGCCTGTAAAGTTTGTGGGTGCTGGTACAAATCCTTAGGGGGTTTGATCAAACACGTGTGGACTCACACAAATGAACCGCAAAGAGTTTGCGGCGTCTGTGGAGACGCTTTTGAATCCTCTGAAGAGCTGAAGGAACATCTGAGAAGCCATGACGAAGTCTACAAGTGTGAGGAATGTGGGAAAATTTTTGTTAAAATCCAACTTTTCAAAAGACATTTAGCCATGCACTCCTTAATCATGGATATCCAGTGTGAGGTTTGTGGGAAAAAGTTTGGAAGCAAATACACACTGAGCTTGCACAGATGGAGCCACGCAGAGGAACTGCCGTACAAGTGTGATCTCTGTGAAAAGGCCTTTGGTCTGAAAAGTCTCCTGAAAGCTCACAGAAAGAACCACGATGAGAACCAGTGCCACCTCTGCAGTAAGAGCCTTTCTACCAGCCGAGCTTTGGCTCGGCACCTGATGAGTCACTCTGAAAACCGCAACTTTGCCTGTGAAGTTTGCGGGAAGCGTTTTAAAACTCCAAACTGTCTGAACATTCACAAGAAGGTTCACATGAACAGAGAACGGTCGTTCCTCTGCCATATCTGCTGCAAAGCCTTTTATTGCAATGGAACGCTCAAAGTTCACATGAAGACCCACAGCAGCGAGAAGCCGTTCGTCTGCCAGGACTGTGGCAAAAGATTTTTGAATAAAGGAAACCTGAACATCCACCAAAGACTTCACACAGGAGAGAGACCGTACGTTTGCTCCCACTGTGGATGCCGCTTTAAGCTGAAGTCAACCCTCAGTAGACACGTCAGGAGCCACTTGGGTATAAAAAGCTTTACTTGCTCAGTCTGCGGGAAAACCGGTTCACGGCAGGAACACCTGAAGGTCCACATGAGGACCCACAATGGAGACAGACCCTACAAGTGCTTGATTTGTGACAAGGCCTTCACCCAGAGCCACTGTCTGAAAACACACATGATGAAGCACCATGCTGGAGAGCACCAGAACAGGTTTGGACCCTAAAGGACCGTTATCAGAGCAAAACAGGCTTTTGAACATGATGCTGGATTGAAACAGAAGCTACACTCACCATCAGAATGTCTGCTGGAGCTTTTGATCAGATATTTTTGTACTAATTTCCGTAAAATGCGTTTTTCAAGTCTACATTTTTATATAATTAGTTAAAGATAAAAAGTTAACATTTGTTTCCTGTTTTCATTTAATAAGAAACTTTAAAACTGTATGAAAATAAAACTGAATAGAACTTCACTAAAATAATTTCTACTCTTTACAGAGTAGAGAAAAGCCAATACTACGCCTCCTTTTAATGAAACTGTTAAACTCATTTCTATTTATCTTTATTAGGCCTGCACAATGAACTGCAAATTCATCCTCATGGAGGTGTTAGGCCGGTGCGATATGCATACCGCAAAAGGAGACATAAATGGCGACAAGTGGTCTCCGGTTGCACACGTTAAACTATATCTTTGTAGTTTGAAGTAACAAAAAAAATAATAAAACTCTTTATGCATTAAATTAATGGTATGGAGCTCTTTGTGTCAATTCTTCCATCCATCCATCCACCTTATTTTAAAGATGCAGCGCCCAGTGATGCACTTGTGTTTACTATATATCTTTTCCAATAGTAGCCGGGGTGTTTATTTAAAAAAAATGTTGGCCGGCCCAGCGTTTATTCCATCACAGACAGAATGGTTATGGCTAATGGGTTCATTTTGCGTAAAAGTCGATCACAAAAAGCATAAAATAACAGATGAACATTTCAGGATTTATTGAAATGATGAGAATATTTGATTCTGTTCTGATTCACACTGGCTGTACACGGCAATCAAAAATCTGTTTCACTTTCATGCCGATCATTTTCCTGGAGACACGAGCACATTTTCCTTTGCTCAGTAATTCATGTTCAAACCAGTTCTTCTAATTTGTTGCTGCTTTTTCTGCTCACCAGGAAACCAGGTTTGTTCTTATTCTTTCTGCAGCCTCTCTGCTGTTTAGGATTCACCCAAGAATTGATACACAGAGCTAGCCGCTAATGTTTTTAGCCTTTTTGCTACACAGAGCTAGCAGCTAATATTTTTAGCATGTTAGCTACATGGAACTAGCAACATTTTTTTAGTCTGTTAGCTACACAGAGCTAGCAGCTAATGTTTTTAGTCTGTTAGATACATGGAGCTAGCAGCTAATGTTTTTAGTCTGTTAGATACATGGAGCTAGCAGCTAATGTTTTTAGTCTGTGAGATACATGGAGCTAGCAGCTAATGTTTTTAGCCTTTTAGCTACACGGAGCTAGCAGCTAATGTTTTTAGTCTGTTAGATACATGGAGCTAGCAGCTAATGTTTTTAGTCTGTTAGATACATGGAGCTAGCAGCTAATGTTTTTAGCCTTTTAGCTACACGGAGCTAGCAGCTAATGTTTTTAGCATGTTTGCTACATGGAGCTAGCAGCTAGTGTTTTTAGCATGTTTGCTACACGGAGCTAGCAGCTAATATTTTTAGCATGTTTGCTACATGGAGCTAGCAGCATTTTTTTTAGTCTGTTAGCTACACAGAGCTAGCAGCTAATGTTTTTAGCCAGTTAGCTACATGGAACTAAGCGATCTCTGTGTTTACTATGCATGAAAGACATTGATGATGTTAAGAGATCAGGTTGATTTATTGATTTATATAAACATCAGTGATCATGCCTCAATGTTTGGGTTCCTAAAAACATTTAGAATCTCCTACAAGCTACCGAGAGTTTCTCTCCACTGTGTCTGAAGGGCTGCTTCCCGGTGTTTCCTCTCTCTCTTACGAAGTTTGACGTCCCGCATAAACCCGAAGAATAAAATGAAGATACCTTTTGATGAAACTAAAGTTCAGGAGGCCGAGCAGACTGCTTTCCCCTCCCGCGCCGGCTCTCTGTCTGGCTGCCAGCTCCTCTCCGTGGCCGCATAGCGAGCTCCAGCTCTAAAGTGTACCGACTTAGTCCAACAGCAGCAGACTGGACGGTTCCAGGAATCTTGCTGCCCCAATGGGGCAAAAAAATGTAGAAAGTTCAGGAGAATCCAGGGATTAATCCACTATAAACACCAGGAAATGGGTTTGCTCCGTTTTGTTTCTAAAGCGGTCTTTGCTCCTTCATCCATCTGCTTGCAACATTCTCTGACATGTTTAGGATTCATCCCAAAATGTGGTTCAGATTCCTCACCAGAATGTTCTTTGGAATATTCCAAAAGTTTAAACAAAATGGACTGATCAAAAATGTAGTGATCTATGCTACACTGGCTGAACGCTACAGACACCCATCCCCCACCCTCTGCCTGCTCAGTACGAGGCACGCGGGCAGGGGGTGGGGGCGGGCAGGGGGTGGAGGGTCTTAAAGGAGCCGCCCACCATTATAACTAACACCAGTTAGACCGGCTTTTATTGGAAGATCAACGGTATATGAACATTTTTAGTATTTTTTATATAGGAATTTCATGAGATCAAACATTTTATTATGTTTTGTTTTTATAAATAAGCCTCAATGAGCACGTTTTTATGTATTAACTTACAAATCTATTAACTATCTTTGTCAACATTTTACTGAGTTTTTTGCAGCACTATCTAAAGTGTTACCCTCACACCACTAACCACTACAGTGTAACGTAAAGACACCGTACGACATCATCACCTGTACGTTATAAGTGCGCGTAACGTCCGTTATCCTTACTTCACCAAACACTTACCACACACATGACTACGTTCCATTGTCATGATGTACCTCGGGGTGATCAGACGAGTCTTAAGTGAACTGTGCGACACATCTGCACTCCCCTTAAGATGCAGCCACTCCTCTAAAGCCCTTCACTGACCCAGTCAACCCAAAAACCTGCGGGTCAACTCTGTACCGGGTCATGTGATTAAGGCTTTGACTCATTTTGTACACTAGTGATGACCACGGAACGGCCGTGGTGCAGCGGAAAGGGCAGTCGGCCTCTGATCGAAGGATTGCAGGTTCGATTTCCGCCTTGCCTGCCCATGTGTCGAAGTGTCCCTGGGCAAGACACTGAACCCTACATTGCCTCTGATGTTGATGCCAGTGTGGAGCCACCATCAGTGTGTGAATGGGTGAATGCGACCGGGACTGTAAAGGGCTTTAGGCCTTCAATGAAGATAGAAAAGCGCTATATAAATATATGTCATTTTAGCTACTTAGCGCATCAGCTAAGTAGCTAAAGTTTTAGACACAGTTTTAAAATGGCAGCCATTAAAATGTCTCTGCGTTGTTACGACCATCTTAAATATTGAAAAAAGTGATTTCTGCTGGCCTTTAGTTTGATTACATTAAACCACATTTCGGTTTTCCGTTTAAAATAACATCTGCGGTAACCTCTGAGCAACAAATAAAAAAAGTTTCATGTGACATTAGCGCAGGTCGCTCATGCTTCTGTTCTTCACTCCAGTTCTCCAATCTGAACCGTTTATGGGTATAAAAAAATCCCTGAAAGTTCAGCCATCTTACAGTTTTCTCAGTTTCATCAATGTCCTTGTTTACCAAACTTGTAATAGTTGATCTCTCAAAGCTACACATATAATCGTGTTTCTTGGTGGAAGCGCGATTACTCAGTCGCTACTAAAATAATTTTACTTCTGACCAGAATCTATTTAAACAAAAAAGTTTTTTTAATGTTTACAGATCTTCAGGATGAACATTTGGTTCTTCTGGAAGTTGACATGAAAAACTTTAAAAGACCAGATGGTGATGAGATCTCCGGTTTCTGGTCTGTAGAAAGGTTTGATCTGGTTTTCGTTTATATCAGAATGATTCTCCAACGCTCAAAACAAAAGTCTGAGTCCAGAACAACAGGAAGGAAACTGTCGCCCTGCAGGCTGTTCTTTAGAGTCTCCACCTCTCGGGTAGAGTTTTCAGGGCAGCTCCAGCATGCCGTGCTCCTCCAGGATTTGCTGCGTTCGAGTGTGCACCTGCGTCAGGGCGTTGATGATGATGCGTAGGACAGGCGTGGCCTCCTCCTGTTTCTGCACGCACACCAGCTGAAGGAAGTACTGCCTGTCCGGGAGGGCGAGGAAGACGACTTCTGCAGCCTGACGAAGCAGCCATGGGTGGTGGGGGGCTAAGGCCACCATGTAGGCGTCCCTGACAAACAGGCTGCAGAATTAGAAGCGTTCTCCCTCAGATGTGTCCGCCGTCATACCTGCTCATACCTGCTCAGTTCTCCGGGGGTCTTGTATTGTCCATCGGCGTCCGGACCCTCGGACAAACCCTCCAACATCAGCTTCAGCCACAGCAGTGATCGATGCAGCCTCAGCAGCGTCCGGCACCCCGAATCCGTGCGATGATAGAAGTTAACCACACCTGCTTTTAGCTCGGCCTTCACCATGGACTGAACAGATTGATACGCCTGAAGAAGAGAAACATGAAGCTTTGATCAGCAGTTCCTCCTGGTTGAAGGGTTCAGGCCTTTGCCTTACACCATCTTTTAGCCCAAACGCAGGTGGAGTTGGGCCGTTGGAAGTCTTCCCCTGAACCTCCAAGCTGTGCCGGAGCGACAGCTCCCTAATCAAAGACGTTTTCTCTCGGACCTTCTGAGAGAAGAAACTGACCATCGTCCCCAGAGAGTCCATGAACCTGAGCAGGAGAGAGGAGAGGCATTTACGAGGTGACGACCGGTTTCTGGGGTTTTCGGGTGCGTCGTCTGAAGTGTCTTCATGATCGCCAAACGATGTTGACACCTGATGACCCCGAGCATGAACCTGGAATCTTTTGAATTCTGCAGGATAAATTCGATCAGATCCCTGGAACATTTTAGTGGTCCCTGACAGAGTCTGCGTACTCGAGGAGCTGGTCCCAGCCCCGCAGGTATGACTCCAGCAGGATGTCGCCATCGTCCGCCATGCTGGACTTCAGGTACTTGAGAAGACGCCAGGCCTGGAACGATTGGCCTGGACACTCCTTAATGAGGGTGGAGCCTCCTCCTGGTTCCAGCCATGCCTCCGGCAGCGGGGATTTAGACTGAAAGACAAGAACAGACTCTGGTGAAGTGGGTCTGTTCTGGGACAGAAGCTTGCAGTTGGTCCTGGAACCAGTTTGAAGCTGGATGTTGGCTCCTTGGTTGTCAAAAACTTCCCCAGATGAACCCTGAAAAACATGGCTGATAGAGCTTCTGCGGGAACGCCTCGTTCATTCATTTCTACACAAGCTAGAGATTAAACAGATAAGATGTGGTTGATGAACGGCTTTAGTGGTGACCTGGAGAACTGACCTGGTTCCACCAGGACCCCTCATTTTTATGTACCTCAGCAGTCCTGGACTGAAGGACCAGAAAATAAAATCTAAACCCACAAACGAAACCAAAACACGTGTTGGGACATCCAATGGGGGTTTTGAAGTTATTATGGGATGGCCACAGGACCTGTGGCTTGGTGGCCATTTTACCCACAATATAGGAAAAGAAAACTTTAGTTCATTCGACCTTCGTAGAATTTTTCACACGCTGCCAGATTAAGTCTACAACAACAGCCTGAATGTATGTGTGTTTGCTAATGTTTTGTTGACCTTTGACCTCAGGTTGAGGCAGTCATGTTTAATAAATAAAAACTCCTAGAAATTTTGATCTATTGCCTCCTAACTCCTCGAGCGTCATTGGGAAACTACCTGGGAATGTTGGAATCAGAAAATGTAGATTTTGAACAGCGTTAGTGCTGCGAGCTCAGAAAAGTGGTGATTCCCCGTTGACCATTTTTCAATGGAATAGTGTAATGCATGAATCATTGACTCAAGCTAAATGAAAGGATATGACAAACAATATAACTATATTAGGAATGTGGGGATGGTTAACTATAACCTCAGTTGCCAACTAAATCCACAAATTTACTTTACAGATTCTTCTAAAACCTACCTGTTACCCCCAGGCAACAAAAGCACAAAATGGTTGCTATGGAGATATAACCAACAGAAAAGCCGCCTTTCTGAAAAGTTTTACCATCTGTTGTTATGAATTTGTCACATGCAGCTCTGACCAGGCTGGCAGAGGCAGAAGGGAGTCAGGGGCGTGTACCAGCTGATCAGTCAGTAAGGGTGGGTCAGGGAGGGCAGTAGAAGGTAGCGCCCGTGGGGCATAGATGCTGCCTGCAGTTCCAACTACTCTTAAAAACTCATTAGGACCTAATCATTGAAGATCAGCTGGTCCTGGAACTCCTTTAGATGCCCTGAAACCAGCCAGTCAAACTCCTGACGTTTTTCAGTTCGGGCTGCGACCAAAAGCGTGAAAATCCTAGTCTGGATTGTATCCTCAGAGGCTGGAATCAGTAAGAGTCTCTCTTGCTTCTGTTTTTACCGTTTGGCTGTGAAAGGTGGAGCATGGCCTCCAGGCAGAGCCGCAGTCTGGAAGTTCTCCCTGAGCTGTAGACAAACAGAACTTTTTTAAGTTCCTTCATGAAGGTTCCACTCGTTCACAGACATTCAGATGAAGCTCAAGTCAAACAGATGTGGGTCAGATTGGGTCGCCTCGCTAATGTCAGACCAGTGAAAACATGAGGCTTCAGGAACTCCAGCTCTTCATCCACACAGAACCTGAGCAGCGAGCAATGTTCAGACTCAACACGAGGAATGTTCTGGAACCTTTGGTAAAATCTCCTCAGAGTTCCTCTACAGAACCACATTGTAACAGGAGAACATTAAAGATGATGTTCTTCATGTAATGATTTTATGTTACTGTTGTGTCGTTGGAGGGATGCAGGAACTTCTGCAAATTGCTGTGACGGACACAGCGAAGGTCCTCACAGAGGACCACTATAGGAGTCAACATCAGACTTGCATCAGACACCAGAAACTCCAGCAGACATGAAGCAGGGCGGAAAAAACAACACTTCCACACAGAAAAGTCATCAGGACTGACGGAGGAAAAGATCAGCTTTCAAACTACATTTAAGTGGAGACTCACATTTATTATCTCATTATGTTTACTTGAGTAATTTACTTGAGTAAATGTAAGTCTCCATTCAAATATCGTGGAGTAAAGAGCACAAATATTCAATTAAAACATGTAGTTGAGGAGAGAGTAAAAGTTGCTTATATTTTTGTTACTCAGTTCAAGTACAAAGTGGCCAAAAAACATCCTTGCAGACATCCTTGCGATGACTGCATGGATCAGGATGTGATTTTTCTGTTAGAATCATTCTGTTTATCATAACATCTAAAAAACACCTTTAATATACACATATATTATAATAAAAAACCTCACGTTAACCCCAATTCTTCAGTAGTTTTCCCATATGTTTTACTGTCTTACTCTTATTCAAGTATTTACTAGGACTACTCTTTACTTTTACCTTGGTAAAAGTAGAGTAAAATGTTATTTTAAAGTATAGTTTTTGCACCCTCCACCTGCCTCTGGTCATGAATTTATTAGACTTTCTTGATATAGTTCACAAAAAAAAAAACCGTTCATGAAAAAACGTTTTTTCTCGATTCTAACTGGCTTAGCGCCTTTGCATCAATGACAGCAGAAGACATCTACATTTCCCTCAGGAAGTTCTCAAATGTTTGAAGAACCGCAAAAACAGGAGAGAGGTCACAGCGACTTAAAAATGGACGAAATTACTGGCACCTTGTAATTGTAAATTTTTGTTCAAATTAAAACCTTTTTCTGGGGGGGTCCAATTATTTATGCTAATGCTAACTGCAGTGGTTCAACTGAAGGGGTTTTATTTGAGTAATTTTTAAGGGTAAAAAATGTAAACTGTAAATTCTGAAGGTTAACAGTGAAAAGGTCAGTTTTTCTGAGGCACAGTGAACGCATCATGAAATGAGGTAACATGTAGAAACCTCCGGTCCATTTGCTGAAGTCAAAGGCTTCCTGACCCAAATGGCTCCAAACCAAACTTGGACGCACAAACGTTCTATGAAGCCTGAAGGAATGACACACACACACACACACACACACACACACACACACACACACACACACACACACGGTTTGAGGAGTCCTGGGTCAGACCCGGCCTGGTTGAGAAAACTTACGGAGCCAGAAGGAGCTGATGAAGACCAGCAGGGCCAGGACGAAGCACAGCAGCAGGTACCGAGGCAGCAGCTTGTGTCTGAGGAGAACCATGGCGGCTCCAGCTCCCCCGGCCTCCCCCACACACCTCTGCATTTGACCTTCGCCCTCAGTTTTATCTGTTAGTCCTCCTTGGTGGAATGCGGACGCTCTGGTTTCCCACGGAGCTCAAACGAAGCAGAACGGGTCAGCTCAGATCAGCTGGGTTCTGGAGGGTCTCCACAGACCCGCTCCTGAGATCTGCTCAGATTCCAAACCCTGAAAGAAACCAGAGGCACCAGGCGGAGTGTCCTCTGCTTCGGCTGTTCGATTTCTTTAAACAAATACATTCAGATTTGACCTCCAGGGACACAGGAACAGAACCCTTCAGCAGAACATGTTTCACCGATGAACGGATCCAGATCAGCTGGACTTCCTTCATGCATGAAGAACCAGATGGAGACCAGCAGCTCCAGGGATCATAAATGAAACACAGTCATGAGTCTTGACTGACATATCAGCCTGTTGGGTACCGTCAACATAAACCAGAAAGTCACAAAGTTCTCCAAGTTCCCGCTGTGGATCCTGGAGCTCAGGAACTAACGTTCTCCTTAGAACCTCACTGAGCTTTGAGGAACTTCTTCTTCCCAACTGTTAATCTTCAAATTCTTGTTTTCCATTTGTTCTCATTTTCCAAAAATTACTAAATGTTCAAGAACTTTTCAAAATATGTTTCATACTTTTGCATTTTAACAAAAAAGTTTTGAATTTTCTGAAATTTTTAAACTGTTTACTTTTTTTTAAGAGTATTTCTGTTTTTTTATACTTTTCTTTGATTCCCTCAAACTTTCCTGTAGGAAATATGAAAACACATCAGAGTTAAAATGATTTTTCTTTGACAAACATCTACAGCAGTTCACAGAGTACTATGTTCTTGCATGCAACAGCGCCCCCATCTGCTCAGATCTGAAACAAATAAAGAAAAGAGTCTACAAGAACGAAAAGGAGGTGATTTATTGACGGTAAAATGAACAAGAATCATCTAAAGATCAGTAGAAAGGTCAGAGTTTACATCAACACAACATCCTTGGTGCCTATTAACCCCCCCCAAAAAAAATCCCAGTGCAAAAACCTGTGGTGCTATCAGTGTTTGGGGGTAGATTCTTAGGAAGAACCCTCACTTTTTTTAAAAGAGAGGTTTGATCCTCTCTGTATGGAATGTGTGGGTCTGGGGCGTCTCGGGGGTTTGTCCGGGATACACAGGAACTCAGTGCAGGGGGAGTTTTATCAAAAGTTCAGAGGATTAGTGCTAACACGTTTGTGTGAAAACAAAACCAAAACTGGGTTCAAAGGTCACTACATCACTATTTCAGAGCCATGTTTTTAGAGACTCCTTCACCCTCAAAAACTGGTTTATTTAAAGCGGCCTTACGGTGGATACAGGGGTCTGCAGTAGAAGCAGTCAGACCTGTACGGGGCACACAGGTGACCCACAGGAAACATCAAGGTGGTAGACCACTCAGTGAACCCGTAGAGAGAAAACGTTTGTGTTTTTCTAAGTGTATGCTGCAGGAAAACATCTCTACAACACGTAAGAGGAAGTAAGGTGAGACACAGGCGTGTCGAACAGATTTTTCTGCAACCTGACTTAGAAATGAAGAAGTTATTCAATCAGTACAGTTTGTTTGGACATCCTACGGGCTCTGCGTATCACGTGCACACCCCGTGCGTGCAGCATTTGTGTGAGGTCAGTAAGGAGTCAGTACTCACACCTTACTAACGACTAGAGTGTGACGTAAGGACACCGTACGACATCATCATCCGTACAATGTAAGTGTCTGTAACTTCCTTTATCCTTCCCAATTCTTCCTGATACACCAACCACACACACAACAATGGTACGTTCCATTTTCATGACATTCCTTGAGGTGGCCGTGCGAGCCTCAATGAAACTGTAAGACACACCTGTGCTCCTCTTACGATGCAGACGCTGCTTTCTATGACTCTCCACAGACCTGGACGACCCAAAAACCTGCAGCACCCAAACAGGTCACTGCCCCCTTATGGGTGTAAGTAACTATGGCTTAAGGGAGGGACTTTGACTTCATGGTCATGGTCATGGGTCATGGGTCATGGTCATGGTCATGGTCATGGGTCATGGGTCATGGGTCATGGGTCATGGGTCATGGGTCATGGGTCATGGGTCATGGTCATGGTCATGGTCATGGTCATGGGTCATGGGTCATGGTCATGGGTCATGGGTCATGCCCATCTGGTTCTCCACACTGTGAAGCAGCTTTCACGCCTGAAACATTTTTCCTTCTGATTTACTTGATTTTTTCTTCAATAAAGTAAATAAAAATGTAGAAAAAAGCGTTAAAATCAAAGACTCAAACCTTTTTTTTTTGCGCTAGAACTTCGTAGAACAGAATTGTGCTTCGTGTGATTTCTCTGGAACGCTGTGCTGTCACACATACACACTGAGCATCCACTTTTTGAGGTCAGGAATGAGAAAAGTTGATGGAGATCCTGATTTAGAGGAACAGTAGAAGAGAATGTGGAGGTCAGCAAGATCCTTGAACTTTGACCTGCAGAACGTCGCTGAGACCTGGACAAGTCTGGAGAACCTGAGGAATCACAGAAGAACATCATGAAACAGCAGGAACATTTACTTCTGCTTTCACAGTTTACCCAAAGAGAATTTATTTCAAGTTCTTTTTATTTCACTTTCTTCTGATATTGATGGAGTTCTTTTGGAACGTACCATCTGTACTAACAGGGACTGTTCTGAATGGTTTGTCCCAAACTGTCCTGACTCACCTTCAGTGTGCTGAGAATTTCTCCAAACAGATGTTTAGCTTCCTGAGTGTCTGGCTCCTCAAAGTAGTCTGCAGCTGAGACCTCCACGACGATGGAGCGGATGTTCCTGCACACACCTGCAGAGGTTGAGGGAGGGGCTTTTATTGGTGACCTTAGGTTGACCTGAGCATCACCGGCTTTAGAGTTTGTGAGTCTCACTGTGAAAGTGCAGGATGGCCTGACCACTGACGGGCGTGTGCGTCAGGATCAGTGTCTGCAGGCTCCCCAGGCCTGCTTTGCAAAGCTCAGTCGCCGCCTGCAGGCTGAGGTCAGTAATGCGCTCCAGCTCCAGAACCTGCAGCTGAGAGCAGCTTTGAGCTGTAGAAACACACACAGGTTCCTCACAAGAGATGAAACACATTTTCTTCTATTACGTTACAGCACTTTTTTTGTTTTTTAAATTGGGGAATAAATTGAAAGAAGAAAAAGAATGTTAATTTATCAGAATCTACATGGTTTATCAGAATCTACAACGTTCATCACTCACCTACAGCAGCCAATCCCTGAGTGCCACAGCTGGCCCCGCCCACACTGAGAATGCGGAGGTGTGGCCAGCATCTCCCGATTGTCTGCAGGCAGCGGTTACCAAAACGAGTCGGCTGTTGGCTTAAAAACAAGAACAACTTTTTGTTAAATGTATTTTTCTGTTTGCCTTTTCACCAAACCAAAGATCAAACACCAGCAGCTCCATCAAGAGTTCAGTGTGAGAAACACACCATGGATGAACCGGCGCCACCTGCAGGCTGCTGATGTTCCTGCAACCTGCTCCCAGAGCCCAGAGAACCTCCTGACCAGGAGGATCTGAAGAACTCCTGCGGAGAGAGAAAGATCTGAGCCCAGCAGTGGAACAGGCCGGTACTTGTACAGGTGAGCATTCAGCCTCACCTGTACACCAGCACCTGCAGCTTCCGGTTGTAGCAGCTGGTGAGCCACAGAGTCCTGTCTGTGAGAATGTGCGGGCACTGGACGATGGACAGGTGGAGCAGACTGCCCTCTGCTGACCTTAGCAGCGCCTCCAACCCTGGCTCCAATGCTCCCCTACGAGACACGCAATTGAACTACAACACCCACAATCCATCACAGCTGTTCCGACCAATGAGACAAAATTAAAATTCTGTCTTTCAGACGAAACAACAAACACTCGAGTTTGAAATGTGTCACGGGTTTGAGTGTTACATGTTTATGTGTTACGTTGTTGTGTTACATTTTTGTGTGTTACATAGTTTTGTGTTATATGTGTGTGTGGGTTGTCCTCCTGAATTCCTAACAGTTTGTGTTTTACAAGTTTGTGTGTTATATGTTTGTATTTGTGAATTTATGTGTTACGTGGAAGTGTGTTACGTATATAAAACAAATGAAATAGTCAATTCAAACAGAGTTGGAACATTTTTTAAAATGGTTTGACTCAAATAAATGATCAATTAACTGTGAAAAAACACATTTCATGATATTTAGCAATCACAATATAAATACCACTATTTCATTTGAAATCGCCGGCATTCAAATCAAACAAGTGAAGGAAATCAAGTTTTTAGCAGAAATTATAGATGAAAAATTACACTGGAAATTATGTAGAACCAGGCTTTGTATTTGTGTGTAATATGTTTGTGTGTTATGTATGTAATAGGGCTGTCAAAGTTAACACACGTGATTAATTTTAAAAAATTAACGCAATAAATAAATATCTGCTGAATAAATACACTCTGCAAAGCAACCGTCTTTCGCCGGTTCAGGCTTCCGCGGCGTGCCTCAGTTTCTGACATACACGCTTCGTCTGGAACTATCCCGCTCATAACATGTCACTTACAAAAGCAAGAAATATTCAGTCCATTTTTAGTACTTTATTCTTGTTCATTTTAGGTTCAGATTTTCACAAAAAGTGGATTATTGGATACATAATGCAGCCCGTTGTCATGGTTACGCAACGCCTCGACTGCAGCGGCAAAGCAAAATGATGTGTAAAAATATATGTATAATTTAAAATGTTCTCTCTGGCCTATTTTTGTTGAAAAGCTGCATTTTGTCGTATAAAACGTAACTTGCGATTAATCAGATTAATCACAGCGCACAAATGTGATTCATTTTTTAAATTGATTGACAGCACTAGTTCTGTCATGTGGACGTGTGATTAGTGGAAACGTGTTACGTGTGTTTTATGTATTGGTGTGTTACATGTTTACGTAATACTTATTTGTATGATGTGTTCCATATTTGTGTATTTGATTACGTCTTTGTGTTTTAACTGTTACCCCTTGTTTGAAAAATGTCTTTAACTGTTATTGTGTGTTAGTGTGTTACATGTCTGTGTGTTAACATGCACTGTGAACTTGGGCATTTTTGTGAGTTACCTTGCGTTTGTGTATTTAGTGTTTGTGTGTTACATCTTTGTCTTATATTTGTTTTATGTGTTACGTGCTTGTGTGTTAGTTGTTTGTGTGTTCTCTGGTGTGTTACCGCGTGTGTTTGTGGTGATCTTCTCGGGTCTCGTCTGCTCGGCGGCTCCGAGGCTTCAGGTTCTTCAGAACGATGCTGTGAGTTTGGGTGCACCACTGAGACAAAGTGGTCAGAAACTTCACACAAAACAGACAGACAAAACTGAGTTCTGATGGAAAGACAGCAACGTCTTTAAAAAGTTAGAATTTAAAAGACTAGCTAAAAAGTGGATTTAGCTAGCTCCTGCTAACGCTTGTTAGCAATGCTAATATATGGAAAAAAGATTTCCTTTTCCCTTTTTTTTAGCTGTAATAACCTTATTTTTATCAGAGTTAAATAAAATACAAAGCATGAATATAAGCAGGTCTTAGAGACACCGACGCGGCCTTACATCAGCCGACACTCTGCCGTCTTCCAGTCGGACTCGTGTCCAAACCGCCGGATGTCTGGCAACGAAGCGCCAATCAGAGGACACTTCAGCCGCACGCAGCAATGAGCGCACGTCCAAATAAGGGAAGACGCAGAAAAGCCCCGCCCTCATCCTCAGAGAGCCAGCCCCCAGATGCCTGTCTCCATAACAACGGGAGGGGGTGGAGAGGAGAGAGGAGGGGCTATCTAAATGGTAGAGAGGAGAGAAGCTCTTATTAGGGAGCGGAAAGTGGATCGACACTGCCGTCCTAAAACAACCAAAGAGACAGCGAAGGTTTCACCTGATCCAGGTGTGTAAGTCCTCCTACAGGCTAATCGTCTCATCTCATTACTGCTCCACACTTCCTCATCTTCCTCCTCCTCCTCTTCCTCAGTACTGTGATGACGAAGGTTACTTTTGCTCCACGTTCTTCCCCATCCTTCCTCCTCCACCCTGAAATCACATGACATGAAAACCGGTTATGGACCTTTTCCTGGATGTTGGAGGCGGAGCCATCAGTAAATGTTTTTAGTTACTTGAGTTTCCTTTTGGCGGTTTTATGGAACATGCAGAAAACTTTTTAAAAAGGGATCATCTGGTCTTTGTTTGCTTTGTATTCAACATACTTTACTAAGACCAGATTGAAGCCACAAGTTTAGTATGGGCCGCTGAAGGCGCAACCTGCCACCGCCCTCGAACCACCCTCACTTTCTCCCTCTGCCATCCTGGTCAGAAATGCATGTGACAATTTCATGGAAAAAAAAAAACTCTTTTCAAAATGGCCACTTTTCCATTGGGTTTATTTCCATAGCAACCATTTAATTTTTTGGTCCCCTGGGGGCGTTGAACAGATCTATGTCATTTTTAGAAGAATCTGCAAAAGTAAACTTTTAGATTTTCTTGACAACGGAGGCTTTTTGTTAACCCCGCCCACATTCCTGATATGTTCATAAAGTGTTTTAATTATTTTGTTCAGCTTGAGCCAACAGGTCATGTATTACATTTTTACAATACTAAAAAATGAACAAGCAACAGAGAAATGCCAATTTTCCGATCTCGCCTCGCTAACGCCGTTCAAAATTTACAAACTTTGGAAACAATATTTCTTTCCAGGTAGCTTCTTGAAGATGCTAAAAGAGTTAGAAAGTGATAGTAAGAAATCCTTAGGAGGAGTTTACGTTTGTACGAAAGGTGGGGTTATTCAAACTCCAGATGATGACCTCTTCCAGAGGTCAAAGGTCAACAAAATGTCAGTCTAGACTTAAGCTGGCGACGTGTGTGAAATTCGTGAAAATCGCTTTTACAAAAGTTTTCTTTTTATATTGTGTAAAAATGTGAAAATCACCAAATTTCACAGTTTGCCTAAAATTAACCACCAAGCTGCAGGTCCTGTGGCCGTCAATCATTTCAAAACTTCCTTTGGATATCACAGACACCGGTGTTTTGGTTTTAGATTTTAAAAATACTCTGTCTTACCCTGTGAGAAAGTTTGGCTTTATTTCGTTTTTTTATGGTTTCTCCAGCTGTCATGTCATCGTTCATTTGTTTTCACCGGTGAATATATTTAGCGCTGTGAACATTTCTCTCAAAGGTGCAGTAAGACAGAAGATTTCTAGAAACAATCTTCAGTGCAGGACGGCTGCTCCTGCAGTACAGAATGATCTCGTAAAGATGGACTCCGTCACGCACCAGAACCTGTCCCTCCGCCCATCTTCTCCTCTGTCCCTCTGAGTCCAGGGTGGAGCGCAGTGAGCCGGGTGGAGCAGGTTTGAGAGTCCCTCACAGTCCCAGCCCCCTGAACCCAGAGACAAGGTCCTCATCTGTCTGGTCAGGCTGCTAGAAGGAGAGCAGGTGAGAGAAGGCGTCAGGAACCGGAGGGTTGGGTGGGTGCAAACATCTTCTGGTACCTGCTGTGGTGCTGGCCGTACCGCTGCTCCTCCAGCCTGTAGGAGCCCGACACGCTGTAGCTCCTCTGGAGGAGAAAAACCGGTCAGAACTGCAGCTTCATCCAACCAAACAAAGACACTCCGGGTTCTCACCCGGTTCCCGACGGCTTCCTGCAACCTGCCGGAAAGTACGCTGTCCTTGCTTCCCTCCACACTGCACCCACCTCGCCCGGGTTCTGCTGAATACACCTTCAGAGGAGCGTAGTAGGCGTGGTTAGAGCCGAACAGCAACAAATGTCTTTCTGCACGGTCGGCTCGTTCCAGCAGCTTCTCAATGAAGACCTGTAAGAACACAGAACAGTCAGACTGAGAACTGGTGGAGACTTTTGAATCAACTACACCCAAAACCAGGTGAAGCACAGACAAAATCGTCACTGAGAAAAGAGAATAGGAATTCCTTCATTCATGCGTGGAACGTTAGAATAAAAGGGTTTGTTTAGGAGGTTCTAGATGTTTGAGGACAAAAAAGCGTTCTCCCTGCATCAGTATCAGATCTGGCTTCAACAACCTCCACACAAACAGACATGCACACTGCAGTCTTATAAACTCCATTCCTCCACCCTGATGGAGAACGTTCCCTGTAAACACGAGACAAACAGCTTTGACTGCATCTGGAGATCATCAGAAAACATAAAAAGCAGAAAGCACCTGCAGTCTGCTTTTGGCTTCAGCCTCCTTCTCCGCCATCGCCCTCAGGAAGTCCTCGATGTTCTCCACCTCCCTGAAAAACACAGCAGAGAAGTCTCAGTGTGGGAGCGAGCTGCAGGACAGAAGCTGCAGCTTTCAGGGGCCGAGACCCCCCAGCCTGAATTTAACACCACGGATCTTCAGTCACTGAAATTGTTGGTGGTGAGTAAGCCTCCACTGATATCCCATCATTCCTTTGTTTACACTTTCTCCTGCTAGCTTACAGCCTCTCACACTTCCAAGCTAACATTAGCAGTGCATCAAAAATGGCGAGAAATATCAGAGCTATCCAGCGCTACAGTTCTGACCCAGATTCCAGCTCAGACGAGATAAACCAAGACGTTCATGGATCTGTTTGACTGGAAGTGGATGCATCAGAATGGAGCAGAGCAGAGTGTTCAAAAGGCTCAGAGAATAATGTTAGAAATAAGTTTCCTTTAGGTTTCGATTCTGTTTCAAGTTTGACGCATGCTCATTACTATATTGATGATGTCATCGCGTTGCTGCACGGCATTGTGCCTGTGTGCTTTGCGTGTGAGTGAGCGGCGTTGCCAGTTAAAGGAGAACGTTTTCCTCTGGATGTTTAGTGTGTGTTGATGAACCAAGTAAGTTTCTGTTAATTTATGTTTTTCTTTGAACCGTTTTGTTGTGTTTAGTTAGTATTGTGCAGCTAAATGAGCATTAATGAGCACACCCACGTGCACTCCGGTGGGGGAATCTGTCCACAGAACAACCATCAGTCGTGCACTGCACACATCTGGACTTTATGGAAGAGTGGTAAGAAGAAAACCACAAGAATTCCTGTTTGCAGTTTGACATAAACCATGTGAATGACCCAGCAAACGTGTGGAAGAAGGAGCTCTGGTCAGATGAGACCAAAATTGAACTTTTTCATCACTCTGAACACACCATATCCACTGTCAAACATGGTGGTGGCAGTATCATGCTCTGGGGCTGCTTCTCTTCAGCAGGAACAGGGAATCTGGTTAGAGTTGATGGGAAGATGGATGGAGCCAAATCCAGAGAAATATTGGAGGAAAACCTGTTGAAGTCTGAACAACACTTGAGACTGGAGCAGAGATTCACCTTCCAACAGAACAACCACCCTAAACATGAAGCCAAAGCTACAATGGAATGATAAAAATGAAACGGATTCATGTGTTGGAATGATCCAGACCTAAATCTAATCCAGAATCTGAAAACTGTTGTTCACAAACGTTCTTCATCTAATCTGACTCAGATTGAATTGTTTTGCAGGAAAAATGGACAAAGATTTCAGTCTGTAGATGTGTAAAGCTGGTAGAGACAAACCCCAAAAGACTTGCAGCTGGAATTACAGCAAAAGGGGGTTCCACAAAGTATTAACGGGGGTGAATACTTTTACACACTGAACTTTTCAGTTTAAAAAAAAATGGAACTCTTGTATAGTTTTCTTTCCACTTCACAAGTGCGTGTCATTTTGTGTTGGTCTTTCACATAAAATTCCAATAAAATATCTTTATGTTTGTGGTCATAATGTGAGAAAATGTGGAGAAGTTCAAGGGGTGTGAATACTTTTGGAAGACACTGTATTTAAACTTATCAAAAATATGAATCATAAACTTTGACAAAGTTAGATGGAGGGAAAGAAGCCTTGGGGATACTGACTGTTGTCGCTCTCTCAGCTCTTTGTCTTTTCTCCTCAGGTCTTTCTTCAGTCGCTCCATCATCTCCACAGCAGCAGATATCTGTGAAAAAACCATGAAGCTCCTGAAGGTCAAACAAACACTTTTAACAGAGACACTGATAATCAAAGCTCATCCCACCTGTCTGGAGAGGAACGCCGCCCTCTCCTCCACCTCCTTCTTCTCCCTATTCAGTCGTTCTCTTTCTCGTCTCTCCCACTCAAGCTCCGCCTCTCTTTTGTTTAGCTCCGCCTTTAATCGACCCACACGTGCGTTCACCCTCTCTTCCACCTCTGCGAACGTTCGAGCGATTTTGTGATCCAGGCCCAGACCCAGCCGCTCTTCCAGCCCAATGCGCACCGATGGCAGTAGGTCCAGTCCCAGACAGACCTCCACCTGCCTCCGTTTCTGAGCTGGAAACTGGTCCACAGACCCAGAAGGGACCAGAGCAGAGGAGGGTTCCTCTGAACCCCCCACAGAGGGCAGCAGGACCGGGTCTGAGGGGCTGAACATCTGCCTGAGCAGCTGAAGGGAGGCAGACGATGAGGCAAGGTCCAGGCAGGCCAGGGGTGGAGGAAGGCTGGAAGACTCCGAGGTGGAGCTGGAACTCTGGGTCACAGCCGGACCGGGGAGGGGGAGGAGCCTGGCAGGTCCTGAACTTCTAACCCGAGCCTAAAAGCAAACAGCCATATATTCTCTATGTTAATGTGAATCCCTAAAACAGCTGAGGTTCCCTTTGGGCTGATCCACACCCGTGTCTTTAATGCCCACTTTGAGCCCAGATGGACCCACATTTGGTTCTGATTGGGACCAAACCACAGAGAGTCCAGCAAAAACGTCTCATAACTGCACTTTCATCTGTTTTCCTGAAAGTTCTAAATAAAACGTCTCAAAACCCAGCTCCGTGGAACCAGAGTCTCCTTGACTTTAACGACTTCCTGTCTATTTCCAACCTCCCGTCTCAAACAGGAAGTGATGTAAAAGTCAGACGTTTGGAAACAGACCAGGGATGATAATGTAACATAGAGTCAGAGTTCTAGACCGGTAATTCACGGCCCTCGGGCCACAGACAGCTGGTACCAGAACAGAAAAAATACACGACCTATATATTCCTGTTTTATTTCTATTCTGATTCTGAAGGAAGTTTTATTTTGGAAATCCAGCAGTGTCTCTCCGCCACATCCAGCTCGCTCAAATGTCAAATTAGCTTTGAGGGCTGCATGGTGGTGCAGTGGTCAGCGCTCTTGCCTGCAGCAACAAGGTTCCTTGTTCAAGTCCCAGCTGACACAGACTCACCAAAGGGGGACCTTCCTGTGCATGCGTGGGTTTTCTCCAGGGACTCCGCTGGCAAGAAAGCTAGCAAAGTTAACAAAGAACAGATGTATTTGGAAATTGATGAATTTGATGTAAATTACCTTTGATGTTTGAGAAAGTCTCACAAACATAAATAATTACGGTCATCTTCTTAATTTATCCAGTTTTTTAATTTGGAAAGCATGTTATTCTTTTTATTTTTAGGTATGAGAAGCGCTTTTTAAAGAATAACGTTTGATTTGATTTGATCAATTTACTGAGGAAGCTGAACCTCTGAATCATCTCTCGAACAGTCCGTGTGGGAAGCAGCTTCAAAGGCTTCAGAAGCAGCAAATGCTTCATATTACATGTGTTAGCAAAGATGCTAAAGGCTCCAGCCATCATCTGCGTCTCTCTTGGCTTCATCAGACCAGATTTTCAGCCTCATTTCTTTAGGTTTCGTCCTCGGAGAACTTTGGATCTTCTTGGTTCAGATGTTTGTAAATTTGTTCCAGCAGAGACTCTAGGATGGATTTCTACGACAGACCATCTCACCCTCTGAGGTTCCTGTTCAGGAGCAGAGCTCTGCTCCGCCTTAAACACAAAGAGGAGGTACCTGTGAAAGCAGCAGCAGGGTCTCATAGGTGTGCCGGCTGACCAGGTGCGCCCGCAGCTCCGGCACAGACGAGAAGCGGGAGCGGTCTCCACAGCGAGGACAAAAGTAGGGCATCTCCATGGAGGAAGACATGACTGTGGGGGAAGCAGGAGACAAAGCAGAGGCTGATGGACAGCACGAACACCACCCCGAAGGCCAAATCTAGGTCAGGGAGCCGGAGCTTCTGCATCAGAGGAGCTCCATCCTTCCTGCAGCGGCGAGCTTCTGAGGTCACAGCGAGGAGAGCGAGCTCATCCCTCCCGCCTCAGCGAAGCCCCGTCCTCCACGCCAGAGGAATTTCAGCACGCATGGATGAGCAGGAAGAAAGCAGCGGCTCTCCACCCCCTCCACGCTACAGCGCTGCCTCCACCCTCCTGTTTACCTCCTCCACCCTCACCTGAGGGACACAACCACACCTCCTTCACCTCCAGCTGCTGAAGGAGAAGCTCCTGCATGAAGCTCAGATCGGTGAAGAAACACGAGGCTTAAAATTCAGACGATTTTCATCTGTAAACCTCTGACCTTTGAAAATCTGACCATCCTTCAAGCCCGACTTCTGCAACGTTCACTTTAAAGAGCAAAGATGCGACTTCAGAGGCTCTAGGAGATCCAAAAACCTTCAAAAGTTCAAAGGTTTTAACAAAAACTGTTGAAATATTTTTATATGACCTTAAATTGACAATTCAGCTCATTTGTAATGACGATGACAGTTGTTTTTAGCACAAACACTAGAACAGTCCACAGAAAAAGAAAATAAAACATATTAGAACTGAATCTTCAATAGATTTCATCTTTTTTTTTGTATTTTATATTCTTTATTTTTTTGTATTTATTGATAATCAATAAACTGGTTTCTGATTTGGTTTATGCCATTAAACTGTAAACAATCCCATCAAAGTCGTCTCACATTTCCACCACTTCCCATCAACAGAAACCCAGACGGGTTCCAGACGGGTTCCAGACGGGTTCCAGACGGCTCTGAAACTATTTCCTGATCAACTAAGAGCATGAAGCTGAACTGAATAAAGATCCAACCAAACGTAGTGAATGTGAATCTGCAAAACAGTGAAGTGTCCACAGAGTTCAAACACATCTTTGTGTTGTTGTGTCGTCACTAAGGCCACACAAACTTCACACACTTTTACTCTGAAGGGCTTGTTAACAGAGCAACTCTGCTGGAGACAACTTTAAAACAGGTTTCATGTTGAGATTTTCAGAGTAAAGGCAGCTCTGGAAGTCATTTCCAGCTAAAAATCTCTGCGATGGTTTCAAAACAAAAAGCTCTGTTGTTATTAGCTAACATTGTAGCTACTTTAAACAGTTTAAAATGACATCTTTTGGGTTTTTAAAGTCTAGACTTAAACATTTTCACTCAACAATAAAATATCAATTACATAAGGAGACAGGTTTGACCTGAGAAATCTTTCAAAATAAAACGGCATAAATCATCCATATTGATGTGGTCAAAGTTCAAAACAAACTATTTTACATTTGCTGTACGACTTTGCTGAAAGGAGGAAATGATATATTTTTTATAAACAGTAAATCCACTTTAGCCTGCTTTTAAACGTGTTCGCTCAGTTAGATTGACACAAAATCACTGCACCACATGCTAACTTTGGATTCTACATCAATATTTTACGTTTATATTGGATGGTAAACGGAGAACAATCCTGTCTGCTTGACTTTCTTCCATTTGAAATTGGAATCAACCTGCAGCTGCAGCAGCACGTTTGGGTTTGACACTGCATGAGTGTTTTATTTTGAAAGGAATTTGGAAGTGCTGCTGTCAAAAGTTACAAAAATGTTATTTGTTTATTTGTTTACCACAAAACATGTCAAAAGCAGCGCTATAATTCAGTTTCTGTAAATGTTTAAAATAAAGGTTTTTAGCGCATGTTTCTTCACAGTGAAGGCGGGACTGTGCAGGTCTCGCGGGGTTCTGGTTCTGGACAGTCAGAATCTGGACCGAATCCTCTATCAGCGTTCGGACTGCTGGTATCGGGGGACGTCATTGGTTCCGAGCGGAGCAGGTCTTCCGGCTCGAACTTCCGCCTTCAGATGCTCGGATCTGATCATGGTAACAGCGGTGATCGATTACCTGTCAGCGGCCGCGCCTCGCGCCTCGCGCCTCGCGCCTCGCGCCAGGCTCCAAGCCCGCCCTGACGCGCGGTTACGTCACTCGTCCCGAATCAGCGCCGAACCGCCGTTGTCATGGCGACACCCCCCAGCAGCCCGAGCCCAAAACGGAGCTAAGGGTCTGCTCAGTTCGGCGCCTCGAGCCGGTCCGGTCGAGGTGTTCGGATGTTGAAGCAGCCGCGTGCTCCTGCTGACGTCAGAGCCTCGTGACCTGTCAGTTCGGATAGTTTTTAAAGCAAAATTTCAATCGAGTTATAGATGTAGCTCGAAGTTTAGATTGTTTTATATATTATTTCACTTTTTATGTCTTTGTCGTCATTCTGCAGAAGATTTATGAAAACATTTTAAAATTAATTCAAAACAAACAAATCTGTTGTGTTTTTGGATTTTTTCCTCGTTCTGCTTCTGTTTTTTTTTTTTTAGAGTTTTGGGGGACGTTTTTTTACGATATAAATATTTATTTTTGTTGTTTTTTTTTTTAATTTTTGAGATTTTCATTTTATGCTGTTTTTTGGTAACATTCTGCAATTGCTTTAAACAATATTTGGAACGAGCGTTGGGGGTGCACTCAGTCCAGTTCTTGATATACAGTCAGCGTCTGGGATGTTTTGATGTGATTTATTTTCTGCACCTCAACAATCCTGGACACAAACACACTGAGGCTTCTGGTCAGTTCATGAATAAAATGATCTTGAAAAACACCTGATTTTTTTTTGTTCTGAATGTGACACGTTTACATCGTAGTCTTTATTTCAGGCTTTTTTTAGGCTACAGTTTCCAAACAATTTTCTCAACCTAAATCCTTCTGTTGAGATGAAACCTTTTCATTTTAACTTGCTCTATATTTATGTTTGATAATGGACAGCTCTGACAGCTGCAGTTTTTACAAATGAGACAGCTATGGCTGTGATTTTGGGCTTTATACATAAAATTGAATTGAATTGAATTGAAAGTTTAACATGAAGATTGAAAAGCCTAAGGGTTTATGCAGAAAAACCCGTAAGCAGTGTTTGAATAGTGTTAAAATAAAGCTTCTAACAAGTAAGGAGTTTTCCTGATTGATAACATGACAATCGTTCCTTTACGTTTGTTCTGTTGCTTCAGTCCTACCCTGTTTACATCACATGACTACTGGCTACGGTGGCTGTTTTGGTCCAGTTACACCGCTGCGGAAGAGAATTGTATTTAGACTGAGGAACTTCAGAGGGAACTGAAGTTCTGTTTGATTGGAAATGAACCGAGACCACTTCAAAAGATGGGTCTGAGCGCGGTTCTTGGTCCCACACCAGAGTCCAGTTGGGTGTATTCAGACTGAACATCTGTTCCTGGTTATCATGGGAAAGAACTCTGGTTTACTTTAAGCAAACCAGATGTGTCCAGTATAAGTCAACCATAAGTTGACTTAGAAGGTTTTTCGCCACCTGGAGACAAAACGTGGCGCTGCTTAGCCTTGAGAACTTACATGTTTTTGGACTTTATCTCTCTTCACACATAAGGATTGTAAAAATAAACACCAGTTTCCTCTGCAGCAGACATTCAGCAGAGATTATCCAGAGTTTGTTTTTTAATGTTTAGAAAATAATATTTGTACGTCTCCAGATGAAGTCTGGAGGTTTGTTTTTAGGATTTTGTGACTTCTGATGTTTTAAATGCTTTCTCAGCTTCATCTATCCACCTGAAATGTTGGGACAGGTTACTTGACCCGGCTGTGACCCTTGACCTTCATCACCAGCTTCATTGATTCACTGATGACGGTCAACTCAGGAGCAGCAGTTCTGACGTGACGCCACCAGAGGGCGTCATCTTCCTGTGCAGCAGTTGGACCTGGTGGATCATTGAGAAACAAACCATAGAACTCAGAGCAAAACTGTTTGACTTCATTTTAAACTCGTTCATGTGAAATTGTTCTCTTTTATCTGGAATCAAACCTCATTTCATCGACTGAGACGAAAGAACTGAACGTCCACAGAGACGCTCCTTCAGTTCAGGTAAGTGACGTCCAACAAGTCTGAGAAGATTACAGAGGAACACACAGCCGCAGCGCCGTGGGTGAAGCTACTGTTACCATGGCAGCGCAGCCCTGACAACTGAAGGCAGGCCGTTGCCAGGCAACAGCAGCCTGTGGACTGACAGACAGACGGAGCTGGAAGGAATCTGATGATGATGAAGGTAACACAGACCCCGGTCTTCACGATGATGAAGGTGAGGGTTGTTTGGAAACAACATTCATGTCAAAGTTCATCCGTTCACGCTTTGGTGCAATCTGGACCATAAACCAGAAGCAGCTCTTCAGCAGGTTTGACCCACATTTCAGAACACAGCCGGGTCATGTTCCTTCAGGTAAAGGGAACTGCTGGACACACCTGTGATCTGCACCTGTAGGGGCGTTGACCCGTATGAGTTCTGTAGGTTTTTGGGTTGTCCGGGTCCATGAGGGTCGTAGAGAGGAGCGCAGGTGTGTTTAGGTTTCCCTTGAGGCTCGTTTGGACACCTTAAGATTTTGAGATGTAAATGGAACGTACCATTGTCATGCGTGTGGTACGTGTATCAGGAAGTCTTCTAAAGGTTGATGGAAGTTTGACATACAGATGATGTCCAGTGCCCTGACCCGCGCTCTGGTCATTAAGCTGTGAGTACTGGTTCCTTACTGACCGCACACAAATGCTGCGTGCACCGTGTGCACGTGATACATAAGTGCCTGTAAGATGCTGTAGGATGTCCACACAGACTACACTCTGATTGAATAATTTCCTCTTTTCTAACAGTCAAGCTGCAGCTGGAAGCGCGCACGAATCACGTGAACAACATTAACGGGATCTGTGTACAGTCCACCGGGTTCAGTGAGGGTGAGACAAATGAAACATCTGTACGACACGCCTGCGTCTCACCTACTTCCCCCTTACGTGTTGCATTAGTGTTCACTGTGACCTGTCGCCCTGGAAAAACGTGAACATTTTCTGTCTGTGGGTTCACTGAGCGTCTACACACTGTGAGGGTCACTGTGTGCCCCGTTCAGGTTTGACCGTTTTTCAGCCCATATCCACTCATGAGGTCAGACGGGGCTAATGCTACATTTACACCGACCATGTGACGCACATTTAAGAACACACTAAAGGTGCGGTCTTGAAAGCACGTGGAGAGCAGTGTTTACACTGGGAGGGGTTTCTTCTTCTATTGCTTAAGTCTACCAGCGCATGCCTGCCACCTACAGGTGGAAGAGGTTTGGTGTGAAACGTCAAGCGCTGTAAATTTGGTGAATCTGCTCCAAATTCATAGCTCTACTCTGATACATGAAAGACTTGGTGTCACAAAATTCCAGCTGGAACCATTTCGTTTAAGTAATTTCTCCTTCCCAGACGTCACTACCAATTCCAAGTCTCTGATTGGTCAAAGTGTGACTTTGTTCATCTTTTATTGCCTGTTCAACTAATGTTTGTACGTAGTGGCCGAAAACTGTTGTAGAACTTATAGCTATGCGTGAATGTGAGGGTTTGGAAGCAGAAGCCTGAAATGCACATATGCATAGATTATTCTGTGCACATATGCATAGATTATTCTGTGCACATATGCATCGATTATTCGGCGCACATATGCATAGATTATTCGGCGCACATATGCATAGATTATTCTGTGCACATATGCATAGATTATTCGGCGCACATATGCATAGATTATTCGGCGCACATATGCATAGATTATTCGGTGCACATATGCATAGATTATTCTGTGCACATATGCATAGATTATTCTATGCACATATGCATCGATTATTCTGTGCACATTATGCATAGATTATTCGGCGCACATATGCACCGATTATTCTGTGCACATATGCATAGATCATGCGGTGCACATATGCATAGATTATTTGGCGCACATACGCATAGATTATTCGGCGCACATATGCATTGATTATTCGGCGCACATATGCATAGATTATTCTGCGCACATATGCATAGATTATTCGGCGCACATATGCATCGATTATTCGGCGCAAATATGCATCGATTATTCGGCGCACATATGCATAGATTATTCTGTGCACATATGCATAGATCATGCGGTGCACATATGCATCGATTATTCTGTGCACATATGCATCGATTATTCTGTGCACATATGCATAGATTATTCTATGCATATGTGCATAGATTATTCTGTGCACATATACATAGATCATGCGGTGCACATATGCATCGAATATTCGGCGCACATTTGCATAGATTATTCTGTGCACATATGCATCGATTATTCTGTGCACATATGCATCGATTATTCTGTGCACATATGCATCGATTATTCTGTGCACATATGCATCGATTATTCTGTGCACATATGCATCGATTATTCTGTGCACATATGCATCGATTATTCTGTGCACATATGCATCGATTATTCTGTGCACATATGCATCGATTATTCTGTGCACATACGCATCGATTATTCGGTGCACATATGCATAGATTAGTCAAGGACGATTTTAACGTACCTTAGGACTGACAGCAAAGTGATGCAGCCATGTTCTGCGTTTCTTACAGATGTATCTATGAATGAAGGAACAGTCTCTAACTGACTGGCTGTTTCCTCCGACGGTTTTCATGACGTTTGATGATGAATGTAAGTGAAGGTGCGATAAAAACAGTCACATCCTGTTGTTGTTGTTTATTGACAGCAATAGCAGCCTCCATGCAGAACAGGGAAACAGTAAACTTGCACAGCCATGTGTGCTACTCAGAGCTCAGCTCCCACTGAGCTGGTGTTTGTTTTCACACCACAGACACCAGGACACAAGCCCACAATGCATTGGTGCAGATCACACCTGCACCCACGTGTCAGAATGAAAATTATATAATAAAGTTCATTCAGTGTGTTTACAATCATTTCATAGAAAAGTGACATTGTTTCACGTCCAGAACAACCCAGCTTCGGTTCCGAAAGGTTCACAATCAGGTCGTAAAACAGCGACATGAGGAGGTAGACGAGCGACTAGAAAAATAGAGATATGGTACAAACATGGAGGTCAAATATAAAGCTGTGTACAGAAAAAGATCACGACATTCTGACAGTCACTGTTTCTTCACGACGTCATGCACAAACGTCAATATGTTACATGAAGTCTTCCTTCAGCTGGGCGGACTGCTCTTTAGGCTCCGCCCACAGCAGGTGAGGGCGGTCCAGAGCACCGCAGAGGCCGCACCTGAGCCTCCCAGGCAGGTGTGACACGCATGCACCTGTGGCGTCAGGCTGAAACGTCCTCTCTGACGTCATCAAATTGACGGTTCAAATTCCGAAAGCTCCAACCTCGCGCACAGCGCGCGCCTTTAGACCCCGGTGGAGTTCAGAGCCAGGGAGTAGGCGGCCATCATCTGCGCGCGCAGCTGCTGCTTCACGTGCACGCGCCCGTGCCTCTTCCTCTCGTCGCTGCGCGCGAACCTCTTCCCGCACACGTCGCACGAGAACGGCTTCTCCCCAGTGTGCGTGCGCGTGTGCGTAGTCAGGTGGTCGCTGCGGCTGAAGCTGCGCGCGCAGATCGTGCACTGGAAAGGCTTCTGGCCGGTGTGGATGCGCACGTGCCTGTTGAGCTCGTCGGAGCGCGAGAAGCGGCGCTCGCAGCCCTGCACGGAGCACGGGAACGGCTTCACCTTCAGCCCGTTCCGGGCGGGGGGCCTCCTGCCCCCGCGGGCCGGCTTTGGGGCTCCCCCTGCGTGCACGCTGCTGATGTTGACCATCGGGAACGCGCCCTGCAGGAGGGACGACAGCACGTGCGCATCCAAGGTGGATGGGGCGCAGAGGAGGTCGCCCCCGCCCGGCACGAGCTCCGTCTTGACTGCCGGCCGGCTGCTGATGACGTAGGCGGCGGGATCCCCCCCGGCCACAGCCGGCGCGGCCCCCAGGCTCCGCAGCCACTCCTCCAACCCCAGCGGCTCCTGCTTCACCTCGCAGGCGGGCCTGGGCTCGCCGTGTCCGTCCTCTGAGCTCAGCAGAGAGTCGATGAGGTCCGCCACGTCCACCGGCGGCAGCAGGGAGTCCGCGGGGCCCCCCAGGAACGGGGCGGAGGGGCCCCCCAGGAACGGAGCGGAGGGGCCGCCGCTGCTGCAGCTGGACGCCGCAGACTCGCTCTTAACGGTCGCAGGCAGGCAGGCGGGGGCGGGGGGCCCCTGAGGGTCCGAGTCCGGGGGGGGCAGGTTAACGGCGGGGGCAAAAAGCGGGGGCGCGGCGGCGGAGGGGGGCGGCCTTCTGCTGCTGCTCCATCTCGGTGCAGATCCCCACGATCTCCGTGATCATGTTGAGGATGGCGTCCGCGGTGCTGCTCAGGCCCGCCGCCGGGACCGGAACCGGTTCCGGTTCGGTGAAGAAGCTGCCGGTGTAGCCGAAGGACGGGGACAGCGTGTCCGAGGAGCACTCGCTGAAGTCGGAGAAGAAGTCTGAGTCAGAGGCGTCGGTTCCCGGAGAAACGACTGAGGAGGGGGGGAGGGGGAGAGGGGGTGTTATTGTCATTGCGTAACACGCGCTCGCAGCCCACGCGGGCACAATCAATAAAAGATGCATCTGCAGCGCGCGCGCCTGCGTGACAGCCGCCTGCAGCTGATGTCCAAACTCACCTTGGCTGAACGGAGACCCCACGTCCGAGTCCGCGCCGTCGCTGGGGCTCGAACCCACGCTGTCCACCCAGGCGCTGCAGGCGTCCTCAAACTCTGACATGAAGCTGTCGTCGCGCTCCAGAAGCATGTTTTTGTGTCGGTGTGAGTGTGCACAACAGAACCGGGCTTCCCCGCACTGATGAGTATCTCCAAAAGTCGGTTCTGATCCGGAGCGACCGCCGGTTCCGTTAGTCCAAGCGGTGATGCTGAGGATGCTGAGCTCCCTCTGAACACGGCGCCTTTTATACTCTCCGTCTCCAAGGTAACTCCCGGCCTGCCCTCATTGGTCGACGGCGGAGCGAGGGATTCCCCCCGCCGCGAGCTTCGTAGCTGCCCAAACATGGGCTGCATCCGGCCGTGACGGCGGGAACCCCCCCATGCCTTAAAAGGACAGGCGGCAGAGCGACGTCGGCGCCAGGAGAGCGGGGTTTCCTTCACTGCGGCAACGGACAGGCAGAGGGAGGTTACACAACCGAGAGGAAGGGGGTGAGAGGAAGGATGAAAGGATGGATGGAGGATGGATGCTGCAGGACCTCTGGAAGACTTTCTTTTTGACGCATTTCACTTCGTGTTTCCCTGAATTCAGTCTTACAGGCACGCAACAGCTCCTTTGGTGAAGCGGGCTGACCCCTCCATCTGTGACATTCTGGTCTGAACATGAGAGCAGCAGGACATGAAGAGGAACCTCCAGACCCGCTTCAGCACCACGGACAGCTCCGCAGTGCTGCAGAGAGGATGGAGAGACACCGGGGAAACACGGAGAGAGAGAGATCCCACGTGTGACATTCCTGCACTGCAACATGCAGCTGCTGTGATGTTGTCGCCATGGAGACGGAGGAGATCCAGGCCAGGGGTTACGTAAACGCAGCGATCCCCCCACCTCCGAACGAACCGGAGCACCAAGCATCGCGCATGAAAAGCCCGAACAAAGTGTGGCTACTGAGCATAGCGTCCAGTCGCCTGTCTGTGGTCCAGGGGCTCAAACACACAGGAAGTGTCATGATGTTCCTGCAGATGATGGTAAATGGCGTATACTTGCATAACGCTTTTCTACCTTCCTAGAAGTCCCAAAGCGCTTTACAGTCACAGTCCCGTTCACACATTTACACAAACATTCCCATGGCTCCGCTAATGAACACTGGCGCCAACATTCCATCTGAGGCAACGTGGGAATCAAACCTGCAATATTCCAATCAGAGGTGGACCGCACTACCACTGCCCCACAGCCGCCCCAACTGGTGGTGATCCAGGTTCCTCCTGCAGGAAAGTTTCTTTTCCAGATTTTGGCTCTGAACTTTTTGCAGGAAGAAAGTTGGAAGTTGCTGCTGTCATGACTAACACTGCTGTCGGCAGCAGGTCAGAACTTCCATCTCTGAGACCCAAAGATCTTTGTCAGAATAAACCGGATTAGATCAACAAAGAGCGATGGTTGCTCCCCCAAATGTCTTTTACGGGAAGGGTTTTGGTTCTTAACAACCTTGTTGCTTCCCTGCTTTGGCACCGGCTGATGTGTTTGGACCCCCCGTTCCAGGTTACTATCTCAGTTCCAGTCCAAGCTTGTTAACTTCTTTTGAAGGAGTCTTGGAATGTTCAGTTTCCATTCACGTGTTGTTCTACTGAACCGCCTGTAGGAGGCAGAGTGGAGGCGTTTCATCACAGCTTAGAGGCTTCAGGTCAAAGGTCAGTGTTGGTTCCAGACTTCATGTTCTAACAGATGCAGAACATGACTGTATTCTGGTTCAGTTCTCTCTTCAATAGAAGATATTTAGCACACAGGAACATTGTTATAGTCCTAACAGAACATTCTCATAGTTTAACGTTCCGTCTCTGGATTGGGTTCAAAAGGTCGTTCTCAGTGTAACTCAACATCCAGGTGAGTAAACTGACAGGTGATGGTATTTACAGTCAGTGTACAGTCAGCTGCAGGTAAACAGGCAATCAAACTTGGTTCTGTTCCTCCTGCTGGACCTGAACCAGAGGAGGGCAGCACCAGCCAACCGCAAGGTCTCAACAGCTTCACTCAGAAATCTCAGGTCATTATTTTTGGTTCTGATTCTGTCACCTTCATGGTCCTTTTGGACCACTGAGAAGATCCACCAAACTTTCCTTCTCACTCTGAGCTTTCATGAGATGCCCCACCCCCATCAGATAATGTCACCATGGTAACAAGGCAAACTTCAGACGAATCCAAATCAGAAGTAATCGTACCCAGAAATGATGTTTCCCCAAATACGAGAGCCCTCGGGTGAGCAGAGCGCCACCCTCAGTGAGAATCTAACATCGCAGTGAGCTTTTCCTTCAAAACTCCAACTGATACATCCACAGACGGGAAGGGTGGAGTCGCTGACATACTGGTGGAGCTGCAAACATGGACGTTTTTACAGGCGGAGAACAGAAATCCTCAGAACTTTGTTCATCACAAAAACAAAAAAACAGTGCAGTTGCTATGGTTACCTCTGTGGAAGCCAACCCTTTTGACTTTCTCTGTATTTTGTTCATAAATCCTTGTTGGGTTCCCAGAATCTAAAACCAAACATGTTCTGGTTTCATGACACGACCTCTACCATGCTTCAGCTGATACTCTTAAGGTCATTATTATTTGTATTCTCCTTAAAAATGGATCAAAGCTCCTTTTGAAGCAGATTTTTAAGGGTTTCTAGTTTCTCTCTGTTGTTGTTTCCCCCCTAAAGCTTCAGTTTGGATTCCTGCAGCTCCTCATGGTCACCTGAACACCTTCACTGAGTTGCAGAGATGTTTGGCTCTTTTTGCAGCTTTTCTGCACTTTGAAGACATTCTGTTTTACTGTGAAAAGGTTCATTGATGTTTATTCATGTTTTGCTCTCAAAATGTGCTCCTGACTCGCGCCTGATCTCAGTCCCTGGCCTCAGTGAAGGAGTGGCACCAGACAGTAGCTTGGGGTTACTATAGCAACTGCAAAATTTTGGCAAAGTAACCCCAGATGTACAAAAGCCTGAAGCTGCATTCACACCAAACGCGATTTGGGCATCAAACTCGCGTCAGATGTCCCTCCTTCGCTGGTCGACGCCTGTCCAAATAATGCGTTCATAAGCTTGACGCCCCGGCCGGATGTGGGAGGAGCTACCATCTAATGTGCTCTACACAGAGCGGTGTCTGTGTTTATCTCATTTAAAATGCATGAAAGACACGGAGGATGCTGAGAGATCAGGTTGATTTCAAAAAGCTCTAGAAAAACCACATCTCCATGTCTGGGGGTGTCAGGCCTCAGTCATCAGGCTCCACCTCCGACCACCAGAGGGAGCTCTCTCCTGAATTCTAATCCCCCTTGTCTCCACCAGCTGTCTCTCATCCATTCATCAGCCTCACCGTATTTATATGCCCTGTCATGCCTTTGTTTGTTGTGAAGTATTGTTTTGCCCTGCGTCCAATCCTGAGCATTTCCATGTCCTCCGTCTTTCCTGGTTTTGACCCTTACCTGTTACCTCCCCGCCTTGACTTGCTACACGTCTCTGACACCTGCCTGGCTTCGGACTTGATCCCGTCTTTACCCTGGTCTGTTTTTGTGGTTAATAAAACTCCTCCCTGCAAATAGATCCAAATGGGTGCAATCGCTTCACCCCATGAGCCCTGCTACAGGCTGGCGTCCTGTCCAGGGCAGATCCCGCCTCCGCCCAACGGTAGGCGGTACCGGCTCCAGCGGCCCCAGTCGGTTAAGAAAGTGGAGGGAAGTCCAGAACCAGAGCGCTCGCATTGATCAGCCATACTGGATTTGTATTCTGTTCTCTGATTGAGTCACTAAAAATGTCACATGCCCAAAGCTGAGTCCCTGATTGGTTGTTGCTATGCGTAAACCTGGCACAAGACAATAAATGTAAATCTGGTTTTAATTAGCATCATATGCATATGTGTTCCTGTTACTTTACCTCCTGGAATGTAGTTTTGCATAAAAACAAATTAGCAACTCCTTACAGTCACTTAGCAACCTCTGAGCTACTGCAGAGAAAACATCCTGGATCAGCCCCTGACCTCAGTCCCTGACCTCAGTCCCTGACCTCAGCCCCTGACCTCAGCCCCTGACCTCAGTCCCTGACTTCAGCCCCTGACCTCAGCCCCTGACCTCAGTCCCTGACCTCGGCCCCTGACCTCGGCCCCTGACCTCAGCCTCTGACCTCAGCCCCTGACCTCAGTCCCTGACCTCAGTCCCTGACCTCGGCCCCTGACCTCGGCCCCTGACCTCAGCCTCTGACCTCAGTCCCTGACCTCAGTCCCTGACCTCAGCCCCTGACCTCAGCCCCTGACCTCAGTCCCTGACCTCAGTCTGTGACCCTCCTGCAGATATCTTCATGATGATGTGATGTTCTTCATTTAGTTTAAACTGATCTGAGTTTCTAACAGAAAAGTTTCATAAAGTTTGTGGTTGAAATACCTTTTTTATTTTCCGAGACCCAACAGAAAATGCCTCGTCAAAGTCGTTTGTTGTTTGTTTGTGCAGGCTGTTGATGCTGCAGGGAGTCTGCAGCTTTTCCTCTGAAACAACAGCTGCTCCCTCAACTCCCACCTCCCCCGCTGCTTCCACTCCTGAACTGACGATGAAATGACCAACAAGCTGGCGGTGGCGGCGGAAGCACACGGCCAACTGGGCTGCGATGAGAACAACGACGCCAAAGCAAGAACTGCTGCTCTAATGGACGTGTGACGAGACTAAATCCAGACAGAGGATGGAGGAATGTGTGAGGGGGAGTCAGGGAGACGGTTGCCATGGCACTGTGCCACATCCTGCACCCTCCACCTGTTACAAACAACGGCGATGGTAAAGCGCTCCTGGCAAAAGCGCTTGGCCTTCAGATCCAATCATCCACAGCCGCTGACTCACACCTCGCACAGCTGACGGCGCCATTCTCTGAGCCGCTATCAGGAGGCTTCCAGAACTCTGTGTTAGAACCAGACCGAACGTCCAACCAGCGTCCCACTGGACCGCCTTCCGACACACCAGCAGCCCACCAAACAGCATCACAGCGGACAGTCCAGACCATAAAGATCATGAACCCAGGAAGACAGACCAAACAGAAACCTGATTCTAAACCAGAGTCTGAAGAAAAGTCAGCAGAACAGAAGCAAACAGTCCAGAACACGACTGACGCCAAACTCAAAATGAACCCAAACTTTTCATTTAAAAAATCATCACAAAAATCTAAAAACCCACAGAAACTTCAGAATCCAGAGAAGTCCAAACTGAAAATCAGAAACAGGAAACAAAGGTCACGAAGAACCAAAGATCACAGGGTTAACCCTTAAGGATCCAAAGGAGAGTCTAGAACCTTCAAAAAGAGAACAGTTCACAACCATCCTCCCAAAAGAGATGAAATCCTGGTTCTGAAAACACGACGTCATGCCCTCATGAACCCAACAGAACCGTGAGCAGACGATGACCAAACCTGCAGAGTTTTATCTCCTGAAGTTCAGTTTTTGTTTCCACAGAAAGACCAGAACCAACAGACGATCCTCTAAAGGAGAAATCAACTTCAAACGACTTAAAGATGGACTTTCTGTGAATTCCTACAAACCACGTTTGAGAACAGAATTAAACTGACAGAAGGAGAAACAGGAGCTCCTCCTGCTCCTCCTTTTCCACTAAAGTCTTTCCTAACTTAAACATTTCTGCTTTGTTCTCTGTTGTCTGGATGTCCAGAAGATGCTGCTTGAATGAACCAGAACCATCAGAACTCTTTGTCGGTGTTGCATCACAGTCTGCAGGTTTGGATGAAAACTGGCTGCAGCTGCGTCTGCTGACAGGTCGCCGTGGAAACCGGCCTGATAACATCAAGGTTCTCTGTCTGAGCAGATAAACACGTTCACGGTCTCCGACCTCTCCAAGGTCTCAGCCCTCCACATTTAAGGCGGGATTCCTCATCGCCTCCTCTTTCTCCTCCGTCTCTCTGCAGCCATGCTCTCCTTCCTGCTCTCCTCTTTCTCCACCGTTTCTCCACCGGCCCTCCTCGTCTTCATCTTCCTTGTGATCCTGCTCTTCTTACTGAGCCATGACAGACTCCGTGGTGAACATCTGTCCTCTCCTCCGCCGGCCCGGAGCGCCATCCCCTGCCTTCCTCGGCTCCCCATCCTGGGCAGCCTCCCCTGGCTGGGAGGAGGTCTCCCGCCACACCTCCTCTTCACCAAGCTGGCCCACAGGTGAGGAAGAGTTCAGCAGGGTTCTGAGTCTGGAACCCAGAGGAGGTAAAACGAGGAGCTGAGGTCAGATCTGGTGCTCCTCTGCGAGGGCTATAGAGGTTGTAAAAGCTGACTTCAGTCCTGACCCGGAGCGCTCAGGTTTGACCCAGAACTTCTGTTTGAACTGAAACAGTTCAGTTTCTCCTGAAGGTTAAATGAACTTCAACAGGAAGTCGAGAACGGTCCTGTTTTAGACCTCCAGCCTCTTTAGGGAGCAGAACAAACTCATGGTTTTACACAACGACCCGTCTCGATCGGGTTTTCGGAGCGAGTCAAGAACCTGAGTCACGAAGCATCAGAAGATCATGAACACCTCCTTCATGTGAGGAGGTTCCTGCAGATGATCCAAAACCTTCAGGCTGATGCTTGTAGAGCGGCCGGGTCTGGACTAATTCTTGGTTTAGAGAGATTTTACAATAAAAACAGAGTTTTTGTTTGAAGAACAGACTGACCTGACAAGAGGCTTTAGAACAATCTAGAACGTCTCTGTGTTTGGAAATACCAGTAAAATACATTTACTAGATATAATATGCACTGATACTATTTGATACACAAATATCTCTAAGACCTCAATAAAAACTTTGGTTTTTGTGTTTGGAAAAACAAGTTCATGCTAATAGAAACCAGCTTAAGTTTAATTAATAACACATTAAAAATTAAATAATAATGAATGAGTTTAATTTAAAATTAATGTGTCTCATTACTGAGACTCAAAAAGTGAAATACTAAGAGTTGATGAAAAGATGATAAAACCGGCTGTACTGAGGAGGAGGTCATTTAACTTTAAAAAAGGAAGCATCTATTTACACGTAGTTTTCTAAATATGTGCAGCCAGTGCTGGACTTTTTTCTAAGCCGCATGGACCCAGAGGAAGAGTAAAGGTTAGTATTACGGTTACGGTTAGGTTCCTGAAAGCAGCTGTTTGTGCAGCTCACCGCTCCTCCAGGGGACGGATCAGAAGAACACATTTCACACACCTAGAAGCAGGACAGCTGATGGGATTCTAACTTTAAAGTTGAACTTGTGCGGCCAACAACAGAGTCCAACCTCGGACGCACTTAGAACACGTGCAGGCAAAGCAGCAATGCAGCAAAGTGCATGTTGGCCGCATGTATTACATAAACTCCCATCACTTTTTGTGCTGGTCGTACGTAAATACATGTGAATAACATCGGCTTAAAAAAAAAAACATGTTTTTTTTAATCACTTTTACAAAGTGATTTTTGAAAAGTTGTTTTTTTTTAAATCACTTTTTAAAAGTGATTTTTTAAAAGTTGTTTTTTTTTATCACTTTTTAAAAGTGATTTTAAAAAGTTGTTTTTTTTTATCACTTTTTAAAAGTGATTTTAAAAAGTTGTTTTTTTTAAATCACTTTTTAAAAGTGATTTTAAAAAGTGTTTTTTTTTTAATCACTTTTTAAAAGTGATTTTTAAAAAGTTGTTTTTTTTAAATCACTTTTACAAAGTGATTTTAAAAAGTTGTTTTTTTTTAAATCACTTTTACAAAGTGATTTTTGAAAAGTTGTTTTTTTTAATCACTTTTTAAAAGTGATTTTAAAAAGTTGTTTTTTTTAAATCACTTTTACAAAGTGATTTTTGAAAAGTTGTTTTTTTTAATCACTTTTTAAAAGTGATTTTAAAAAGTGTTTTTTTTTTAAATCACTTTTACAAAGTGATTTTTGAAAAGTTGTTTTTTTTAATCACTTTTTAAAAGTGATTTTTGAAAAGTTGTTTTTTTTTAAATCACTTTTTAAAAGTGATTTTTAAAAAGTTGTTTTTTTTAAATCACTTTTACAAAGTGATTTTTGAAAAGTTGTTTTTTTTAATCACTTTTTAAAAGTGATTTTAAAAAGTGTTTTTTTTTAAAATCACTTTTACAAAGTGATTTTTGAAAAGTTGTTTTTTTTAATCACTTTTTAAAAGTGATTTTTAAAAAGTTGTTTTTTTTAAATCACTTTTACAAAGTGATTTTTTAAAGGTTGTTTTTTTTAATCACTTTTTAAAAGTGATTTTAAAAAGTTGTTTTTTTTAAATCACTTTTTAAAAGTGATTTTAAAAAGTTGTTTTTTTTTAAATCACTTTTACAAAGTGATTTTTGAAAAGTTGTTTTTTTTTAAATCATTTTTTAAAAGTGACCACCAGATGGCTCTTTACACAAGCCTGTCATTCCGTTGTGGTTCCACACTGCGGGAGTCTAGCAGCTGTCAGGACCTGTACAGACATGAGTTCACCAGTTGAACGTTTGACCTTCTCTGGTGAAGTTTTGGGAAAGGTTGAGACCATCATCTAAAGCAGGGGTGTCGAACCCTAAATACACCTGATCCAGGTAATCAGCAAGAGATTAAAGCAGCAGGAGGCCGGCCCTCGAGGCCTGGAGATCCAAAGGAACCAAAGTCATGTTTCACTTTCATCAACATCATCATCAACAGCAACAAACGACTTCTTCATCCTGAGCGCTGCAGGTACGGACCTCTGTTCGGGCTGTTCCTGGGCCCCCACTACACTCTGGTGGTGAACAGCCATCAACATGCAAGAGAGGTCCTGCTGCAGAGGGGGCGGGACTTCGCTGGACGGCCGAGCATGGTGAGACATGTAGACAAAGAGAGCGAGACTGAACAAATGTACACATACAAATAAAACCTTTCGACTGATTTTGATCAAAATTTTCACTTGTGTTGATATGGTTATTAACATCAGAATCTTCTAAACTGAAGTATAACCGTGTTTTTATGTTTCTTTAGTTATTTTGTGTTTTGTTGATTATTTTGGGAATAATAAAGGAAAGGAAAACGTCAAAACATTTTAATGTTTGAAAACAAGGAAAATTTAAAAATTCAGACCTGAAAAACCTAAGAATATCACATTTTTTATGTGTTACCCTTTCCTGCACATGTAGATCTGAAAGTACAAGAAGCTAATTTATAAAATAAGTTGTAGCTGCGACCCTAACATGACATGAACTATACTGTAACTGATGTGTTTCCTCTTTGGTTGGTGTTTCTGTTTAGCTTCAAAATCCTATTATTATTTCAGACTTCACAAATAAATCTTAAAACTTAAGCAAAAATAAGCTAAAAAAGGGCTAACATACTCTTGTATGAGTCCAATATCTAAGCTAGCTTAGACTAACAATAATGTCGCGTTTTCCCGCCTATTTTCCCACTCAGGTAACGACGAACCTGCTAACCAGAGGAGGCAAAGACATCGCGTTTTCAGACTACTCTCCTCTCTGGAAGCTTCACCGCCGTCTGGTCCACAACTCCTTCACTCTGTTTGGGGAAGGAACCAGCCGACTGCAGGACGTCGGTACTCCATCTGACCATGCTAACGTTCACATGTAGAAACAATGCGGTTCACACAGTTTTCTCAACCTGATCCTCTGTTGCAGTTCCTAAAAAGAGAATTCAGATTTAGCAAATCCTTTCGCCACAACACCTGTAAATGAACAAGCTAGCAAGACATTTTCGCTAACATAGATATTCAAATAAGTTTCAACTAAAGCAACACATCTCAAAGTTATACAAATCCCACCTGGAAGACATGACGACAATTCTAATGAAGAACTATGTTTACAAAAGCTAGCAAACAGGCTAGCAAGCAAGCTTACAATTTTAGTTTATTAGCTTCTGTTACTGTTATTTTAGCCACTTGAGAGCGTCATTTCTGATTAAAATTTAAATAAAGCAGAAGTGCAGACTATTCTGGTTTAAACGCCGTACAGTTCTACAGGTTTAAATGATTTATGATGGCATTTCAATGGCCAATTAGAAGGTAAATTCAAAAGTATGATGTCATTTAGGCGCGCACAGAAGATGCATAAAGGAATATGTAATTTATAAAGTCCTCAGCCAGCTTTTTTATTTAAACAGTTTTCTGTGTGCTTTATGTAAGAAGTTTTCAGGAATTTTAATCATTTAAAAAAATCTCTAATAGACGTTTAAAATCTCCAGTAAACAGTAAAAGCTCCACTGATACAACAAATCATCCTGCTGTTAGTTTGATTGTTTCTGGACAAAAATTAATCAGTAATTTAATGAAAACAAATTTCATCTTGCAGTATTTTCAGCCGTTGACAGTTTATGCTCCGAGCTGATGTCCAACGGCTCCCGAGGCTTTGACCCATCTGCTGCGGTCATCAGGGCCGTGACCAATGTGGTGTGCACGCTGGTGTTCAGCAGCACCTACTGTCACGGCGACGCAGAGCTACAGGAAGTGATCAGCTACAACAACGGCATCGTGGAGACCATCGCCACAGGAGGACTGGTGGACATCTACCCCTGGATGAAGGTAACAGGAGCAGCAGGAGCTTGGATCCAACAGGATGACTTAGTCCTGAAGTCACGAGTCCCTGTGGGGAGGGTCATGAGTGGGAGGGGGCAGTAATTGTTCTACAGTAATGGTAAAACGAGTCCTAAATCGCTAAAGGAAACCTGGGTTTTAGTCTGATGAGACCACTGAGCGGCACTCCTCCTGAATCGGGATCGTCCAGAGTTCCAAACTCTGTTCTCGCCAAAGCCGAACATGAACTCAGAACAGCCTTTGTGCCAAACATCTTTGGCTATTTGGTTTCTGAAAAGAAAAACTTTGGAAGTATTCTTTCAATTTCTTAGAATCTGATGAACATGATTTATTCTCTCCACAACTTTCCACTCAGGCCCCACCCTCGCCACCCTCCTTTTGGCCCGCCCTCACTGGCTGAGCGGCTGCTACAAGCGCCTTACTCTCTCCTACTGGCCCAGACACCCTGAAAAAACCCCCACAAACTTTACAAACTTTAAAACCAACATTTTTTCCAAGAAACTTCCAATGATGCTCGAGGAGTTAGAAGGAGATGGATCAAAATCACTGGGAGGAGTTTGAATCTGGAGCTGGTCCTTTAAAGAGATGTTTTAGGAAAATTCAAGATGGCTGCCTCTTCTTGAGGTCAAAGGTCAACACAACGTTGGTTGTGGATGTAGGCTTAACCTGGTAGTATTTATGTGGAAGATTTCATGATGATCGCTTGAACTAAAGTTATCTTTTACCGTATTGTAGGGAAATTGTCAAATTTCAAATTTTTCCACAAAATTGCTGCCATATTAGCTATTAGCCAAATTAGCCATCCCACAGTAATTTCAAAACTTCCTTTGGATGTCCCCGACACATGTTTTTGATGTTCTTCTCAGAGAAGCTCCTTCATGAAGGTGTTTCCGTCCCTCAGGTCTTTCCTAACTCCTCCCTCCGTAAACTGAAGGAGTGCATCGCCATCAGAGACCGGCTGCTGGCCCGGAAACTGGAGGAACACAAGGTAACCCAGAGAACAACTCATGGAGGCCTGCCAGGAGAGGACAGCAGCTCCCCCTGTGGGTCAAAGTCTTCATTACAGCTCACTGGTGAAACTTGATCCTGCTGGGATCTGAACTTAGGCACAAAATAACATCATCAGGACTTTCCAGAAGTCTGGAGTTTGGGACGTTGGTCTTTCCCTGTGGTGCGTTTCAGGCCTCACTGGGTGAAGGTGACCCTTCCGACCTCCTGGATGCCTTGCTAAAGGGACAGAAAGATGGACATGGTTCGGAAGGGGAGGGGATAACGGATGACCACGTCCTGATGACGGCGGCCGAGGCTTTTGGAGCCGGAGTGGAAACAACGTCCACCACGCTGCTGTGGATCCTGGCCTACCTGCTGCATCACCCAGAGGTAAACACAGACACCTGCTCTCCTGCTGGTCCTCAGGTTCTATCCAGTCCTTTCGGTATGGGTTGAGGTGAGTTCTTGGCCTGCTTCAGGTTCAGCAGCGTGTGCAGAAGGAGCTGGACGAGCACGTGGGCTCTGGCCGCGCCGCAAACCTGTCAGACCGAGGTCACCTGCCGTACCTGGACTGTGTGATCAACGAGGGTATGAGGATCCGGCCGGTCAGCCCCGTGCTGATCCCCCACACCGCCATGGCGGACAGCAGGTAGACCTGAGCACACCTGACCCGCTGATGGAACCAGAGGAATCCAGAATCATGTAATCCTCACTCTAGATCCGTTTGATCCAATTGCTGACCTTTGAGAAACACTCTGGGATTGTTTTCTTAGACGAATGAACCAAATCCCAGCAGCAACATGTCAGAGGAGGTTCAACCTTCCAGGAAACCGTTGTAGGACAGATTCTGTAGAAGATCTTCACGTATTTCTGACTAAAACGTTTTTGTTTACATTTATTTCAACATTGATGACTAGTTTTCAATGTTTGTAAATCTAAAAAAGAGAAATAAAGACAGTAAACATGATGATGAGAATTTAACAAGTAGCTTCATAACAAATCTAATAAAAAGGAATTCTTCAATACTAAAAGCGTTTTTATTCTTACAGAGAAAACGTCAATTTCTAACGCTGACAAATGAGAGCATGTCTTTGACCCGAGTAAAGAACCGGCACAGTTTTCTGACTGGCCCTCACGTTTGCTAGTACCATCCATTAACCGTTAAGAACTGGACTGAGTGACTCCGCCATCCAAACAGGAAGTACCTGCTGGTTCCAAGAAGCCAAAATCCCACAGACTTCAATAGAGAAACAAACAGCTGTTACTGTCATCTTATTGGTCAGAATAACCATTCTTGCTTTGATACTTTTTTAAAACATCTTCTTGATAATCCTCTTTTTTTTCAGGATATTTTTTCTGTACTTCAAGTTAAAAACTGACCAATCAGATGCCTCGATTAATGCCGTCTGGTTCCAACATGGCGGCGTCTGTTTCAGTCATTGTGACTGGGTTGACGTCACAGACACGTCTGAGGATTTTATCCCAACCTTCTCCTGCAGTATTGGAGGTCACCCGGTCCGGCGTGGGACTCGAGTGTTGGTGAACATGTGGTCAATCCACCATGACCCCCAAAACTGGGACAAACCGGACCTGTTCCAACCAGGTAAACTGCTGTTTAAGTACACAGTGGTGGGCGTGTAAGTCCCATGGATCAATGCTTTGCTTTAGTGTCAGTGAAGTAGGACAGATTGTTAGAAATCCGGCAAACATTTTAAATATGGAGACATTTTTAACCATCAAGCAATGCGGGCTGGTGTTTGGAGACGATACAAAAACATTTAAACATTCCTATTTAAAAACCAAAGCTGACCTCATTCTATTGCAGCGGGCATTTCTGATAATAGCAAATAAGCTAATTATTATTTTTTAATGTCATTATAAAACCATTGAGTTGTTAAAATACTAGATATTTATGTTTCCATCAATTGAACTTCTAACACTCTTGAAGTACTGATCACATCTGCGTGTTTTCAGTTACATCCTTTTGTCAAATTATTGCATTAGTGTTTTTCAGATGACCCCAGGTAACCTCACCCGTCATGTATTCTTCCTCTTCCAGAACGTTTCCTTGACGACCAGGGTCATCGCGTCACACCGTCTTGCTTTATGCCGTTTGGGGCGGGACCTCGTGTCTGCGTCGGCGAATCTTTGGCCAGACTGGAGCTCTTCCTTTTCCTGTCATCTCTGCTTCAGCGAATGAGCTTCAGGCTCCCCAACGGGGCTCCGCCCCCTAATCTGCAGGGCCGTTTGGGTGTGGTCTTGCAGCCAATGCCTTATGAGGTTGTGGTCATTCCGAGGGCGGGGCTAAATGAATGAAGAGGAGGGGCTAAAGGTGTTACTGGAAGAGCGAGCAATGCTGCTACCCATAGCAGAACAGAAAGTCTTTACCTGATAATGAAAGTTTAAAGAAACTTTGATAAACTCACGTCTGTCTGTGAGTAGCAGCCTTTAAAGCTGGTTTGTTAGTTATTGAAATGTTCTAATGTTGTCATTTTATCAGTGGGATTCTAATAAACACGGTTGTGCTGGACAAAAACAGCCAAGTTTCAGACGCAACAGTTTTATTTATTATAATTGTACACACTTTTAGAACAGGCTGGTTTAGTTAGGTCACACGCACACGTCCACACACATAAACTAACCATTATTCAGTAACACTAATAATTATCCTTGTTGTGAACGTCTCTTCTGCTCTCCGTCCGCTGAGGACAGCAGAAGAGCAGCGTCCTGAGACAGAAGAAAGACTACTACCATAGAAAGAACATGTGGACGTTTGAGGAACTCCTGTCAAACACCAACAGTTCCTGGAGCCTCAAGGAACAGGAAAAACTTTGTTAAAGACTGTTTTATTCTTGATTGGAGTCACATTTCAGGATGGATTTGATCTGAGAAAGTATCAGGATCTGAACATTTGAACTGTTGTACTGATTTCAGGGCATTAATCCTTTAACACCAGAGCTCTGTTGATGTTCTTTGGACTCTTCAACTGTTTTCCGCAGTTACCGTAATTCCAGCGGATTCCGATGTGGAGAAAAGCAGCTTTGCGCCGATATGCAGCACTTTTATAGCAGTGAAGTGTTTACGTGAACAAAAACTCGCTGATTCTCCATATCAGAATCTCTTCAAACTGCATAAGTTCTTATACAGTCAAGAGTTACGGTAGTTCACAGAGCGTGTTATTTTGCCGAGGTCAGCGATGACTTCGGTGTTAAAGGATTAAAGCCCAGTGGATTTGTGACAGAACTAAGTCTCTTCTCCAGCTGGCGCCCAACGTTCGCCATTAAAGGAAAAAAGAAATGATGACTTGAGAGAGACTTGGGACAGCCTTTTTATCACACGAGGTTTATAAAGTTTACGCAGTTTTTCCTAAAGCAGTCTAGAATCCCTGCAGTGTCTCCAAACTGATTCCCGATTACTCCCCTTTAGTCGTCACGAATCAGGAAGTTTCGTAAAGAACTCAGAAGTTTGGAACTGTAGAGCTGAAGTGCGAGCGTCATGAAACATGCATGTGAGCAACTTTAATCCAACTGGTTCTCATAATTAGGACGTGAAACTATTTCAATTTGTCTCCAAAACCTTTCAACCTTTGAACCTGACAGGCTGACTTCATCTGCTGTTCCTCCAGAATTCCTGTTTTTTGGTCACTTTCCCAAACATGACCTACTATCCAGTTACAGTTTTTTACTGTCAAAGCTTGACTGTTTCTACAGAGAACCTGAACCTGTAAATGTGACTCCAGTCAATGCAGAACTCTTCAGATAGATATGTGTGGTTAAATGTTGTGACGTTTGACAGAAAGTAAAACCCTTTAAACAAATGAGACAGAAAGACCAGACTTCACAAAGTCACACAGGTCTGAAACCTTTACAGAACATTCTCGAAGCACCCTGTCTGCAAGGGTCTTTGTGTTGGAGAGCTTTTCCAAACTGATGTCATGGTAACAATCCCATCACGCTGTTCTTTCACAGATGCTAGAACTTTCCCGGTTCTTCAGGAGACCCGAGGCAGATCTTTCTCCCCTGAAGGGTTTTAGTTCTGTGTCACATTTGGAAACCTGGTCAACACAGATTTAGAGAACATTCCACCCATCATGAAGCTCAAAGCCTACACTCACACAGAAAGGCTCAAACTAATGCTAAGTAGTAACAGTTGTCAAGTAGAAATGGCACTCAGAAACCATGAAGATATATAACCCTATTAGTTCAGGTAAACAAAAAACACCACCGACCACAACATCAACTACAACAATAACAGCTCGTCGTCACCCTAAAGTTTCCCGGAGAGGTTTCTTCTGAGAACTTGGTCCTCAGTCCACTTCCATTTTCAGTGGAACCACCAAACAAATGTGCTTGAACTCGCAGAAGTCAAAGACAGATGTACGTTTTTCATCCAAGCATGAATTCATTCCAGGACGTCTGAGGAGGAAACAGTCTCTTCCAACATGTCCTCTATGTAGAAGGTCTTGATAAAGCCTCAAACTGGTTCATGTCTCGGGTTCCTTCGTGAAAAGGGTTCAACGTGAACTTGTGACATATGCAGCATGGTCACAGGGTTTAAGAATCAGCCAGACTCCGATGATGCTGTCAGATAACCAGTCGAGGCCTTGCAGAACCGCGGCTCGAGTCTTTACTCCCAGAGGTTCTCTCCAAACCTCCATCAGACGTGTGAAGCTTTCCAGTCCACCAATGAAATAAAAGGCCGAACAACGAGGAGTGTTTTGTGCACTCGAGACTTTTTCCTCTTTCAGTTTCTGAGCCAGTAAACCACTTAAAGGCGTCACGATTCCAGACACTTCCAAAGAGTTGCAAATGTCTGACGGCGTATCCGATGTAAAAAACGGTAATTAAGACAACTTTCAATCCAGCTTGTTTTGTGCACATCTGAGATGAACCAGCAGGCAGAAAGAAGCATCCTAAGCTGTTGTTCAAAAGATCGTTAGCTGCCCGTAGCAACACTAGCCTGTATGTAGCTAGGCTAAGCTCAGCTTTAGCTTAAGAGGAACACATGTATGTCACATCAGCAACATTTCAGAAATGGCTGCAAATGAGTCACAGTTGTGCTTTGATTTTTTTTTCGGCTCCGGTTCCACCAGGAGCGTTCTCAAAACTGTAAGTGGAACCGGTCCTGGTGAGACCTAAAGCCTGTTCCCGTGTTCCGCAGAACATTTCCCAATAAAACCCAGGATCTACAGGAAGGAGACCTCTGGAAAGCAGACTGTAAACACTGATTGAACTTAATTACCGAGTCTTACAAGTGATAATCCGTTCTAACCCTCTACGCCAAACTGCTGGTTAGGTTCTGAAACCTAAACTGCTTTAGATTTGACTAAACTGAACAAAACGAAAAACTGTAAAGTTCTGGTCACTTTTTCTGTAGGTTTATGCAACAAATGTTCCTCTTTAGAAGTCATTCCAGACTCCATGGTAATTGTGTAACAGGATATCGACTCTAAATCAATGATAAAATGAATTTTCATGACAGTGTGTCAAAAAATATCCACTTATAAGCGATACGACCAAAACATCAGGCGCCACCTTAGCAGGAATTAAGACATTCTTTGGGGCTTTTGTAGTTCAGATGTAATCGTCAGTTCTACTTAGGTCTGAAATCTAAATCGAGGCCACTTGTAAGGACAAATGTACGAAATGAAAACCAAAGGGCCATTGTTCAGACAAAGGCCCTGGTGTCTGCCATACATTGTGTTATTTGACCTCTATTCACCTCCACACCAAAGATAGGATGGTGACGTGTTGCGCCTCAACTGTTTGGAGCTTTGTGTTGGTCTAAAAGCTCCTATTGTTGCGTTTATCTGTAGGAGTTTGTCTGTCGAGAGGCCGGCGCATCACAATCAAGCCGAGGAGGACACGTCTGTGGATGAGCGGCCTAATTCTGCTCTGCTGACAGACATGTTCGTCAAAACCGACTGAATCAGTCTGTCAGTCAGCCAGTGTGAATCACCCGCCCACAGCTTTCCAGAAACAGTCGGCAGGACACAGGAAAACTTCCAAACCTCCGTCATCAACCAACCTCTTCAACTAAACGCTATTTACGGACGGCAACATGTCAGCAGACGACAGAAAGCGTCATATCGCCAATTTTAAAGCTTCAAGCTACTTTTACTTCATGGAGCAATGAGGCGAATGACTGAGGAAACCCGACAGCGAGACGGTTCACATCAGGGGATGAAACCATCAGCGTGGTTTACTGGAACAGATGTTGGATCTGATTTCACAAAGTAGCATAGAGTCGAGGTCAGTCCTACTTTCTGATCTTCAGTTCATGATCCCTGGTTGTATGTAGTTGACTCCAGTCACGGTGGACCCGGCACAGCGACCCACCGACCATCCGAGCTGGTGATTCCAGATGAATTGACAGTCTGTGCAGAACCACATCCTACTGAAGTTTGTCAAAAACTCTTTCAGTCTGAAGGACCAGAGGCCAGATTCAGTCGTTCCCGTTGATCACGCGGTCTCCATGACAACGACGACTTTCCCGCCATCAGTGGTTGTTGATGTGGGGGTGGCGGCCGTACACAGTGTTAACGCTTCCGCTGGGCTCATCTGACCTCTGGCAGGACAGTCCACGCTGTCGTGGACATTGGTGCTTCCACCTTCTCCTCTCCGACCCTCTTCCTTCTTATCCCCCTCTTCTTCATCTTCCTCTTCTCCATCCTCTTCCTCCACTCGGCATCGGCACACCTCAATCCCAGAATCCCCGGTGAGTCTCCGATGTCTGTACTGGCTCTCGTCAGCTCCCATGTCCTCATCTTCGTCCTCGTTGTTTCCTCTCTCGCCGTGCTCCTCTTCATCGTTATCGAAGCGGGGGGGTCCGGGTTCAAAGACATCCACGCAGGGGGAGAAAACTGTCTGCTTAGGGGGGGACTGAGTAGCACGTGGTGAAGGCGAGAGGGAGGACGCGTGGCCAGAGGATCCGCCCCTGTCGGACTGGTTCAGGGAGGTCAGGGGGTCCAAGAGTAAAGTCGGAGCTGGGAGGGAGGCAGGAGATCGAGGAGAAGACGGAGACAGAACTGCCAGAGGCGACTGATACGTTCCGAACGAGGCCTCAGACTCAATGGTTATGGCCGGACAGGAAGAGGACAGAGACGAAGGTTCTGGACAGGCTGGAATTGGGACGGACACAAGACTTGATCTCAGTGTTGGTCCTGATCCAGAACAAGATCTTAAACCAGCTTCTGAAGGCAATGGTGGGACTAGAGCCATCTCTGGTGACTCCGCTGGGACCACAGACAGTCCTGAACGGTCCAAAACTACAGACGAGTCTTTTTGAGATCCAGAACCTGCACCTGGGCCTGGGAGTTGATACAAGCCTGGGCTTGAACAAACCAAACCAGACCCAGACGACAGTTCTGGGCTCTGGCTGTCGGTGGTTGGTGATATGTTTGCTGGTTCTAAACCAGGAGTGATTCGCAAATGTGTTGGTTTGGAAATAAGAATGGGTTTAATAATAGAAACTGGGATAGGTTGTGGGTTTGAGTCCTGACCAAGGTTTGTTGGTTCTGGATCTAAAGGGTGAGGCAATGGTGGTTCTTGAACATGGGAGAGTTTTGTAGGAGTAGTTACCATCAAAGAGCCAGGGTCTTGGTCTGGACTTGCTAGGCTGGCGCTGAGCGTGTTAAGGGTCAAAGTTCTTTCAACGTCATTTGTTGAAACCGAGGTTGGACTACAAGCAGGACTGGGTGGTTGGAAAGTTCTGGTTAAAGTGAGGTTCTCCAGTGCTCGGCTGTCTCTGCTGCCGTCACACGGGTTTTCTGTTGGGGCGACGCCGTCAGCGCTGATGACCTGGATGGATGGGAGCAGTGCTTCTGCGACACCAGAACATGACAACGTATTTGCGCTTCCAGCAATGACCGGGGACCTCAGTGCGATGTTGAGCTGTTGCATCATGGGAGATGTAGTTCCAATTGGAAGGGCTAACTCAGGACCAGGTGAAGGCAAAAGCTGAGGGGAGGCTGCCCTCGTGACAACCGCCACAGTAACAGTCTTGAAAGGAGGCGGAGACTTCTTGGCTTGTGGTTCCTCTGCGCCTGCGGCCTCCGGGTCTCTGAGGTCTGCGGTTGCAGCCGCCCCTGAGGCGGCATAGGGAACCTCGTTTTCCCCCAAACAACTCACGGCTGCCGTAATGGTCTCCATGGTGACATCAAGGGTGATGGGCATGGCCTCGCTGGGCGTGGAGGCGTGGCTTGTGTCTGTCTCATAGGTGACAGGTGCTGACAGAGAAGAGCTGCATGGAGAGGAGGGGCAACAGGAGTCGCAGGAACAGCTGGAGCTGCAAGAAGGATGAACAGAACGGGATTAAGGTTGGTTGAAGGTAACCACGGCAGTAACCAATAACCACGAGGACGGCATCACAGACGGTCCTCTGACTCCTGCGGTTTTACAACCCAGAAAGTAACTGGCTCCACCCCCGTGGTGCCATTGGTCACCGGTTACCTGTTGTCAGAGCTGAGGGAGGAGGGGCCGTCGCTCAGCGGCCGGTGCAGCAGCGGGTCGTGCTGCGTCAGCAGATGGGGTTCGGCAGCCCGCGGCGGTTGAGGGTACCGTGGGGTGGTAAACACAGAGCTGTAGGGAGGAGGAGGAGTTGAAGGCTGAGCCGCCACCTCCTCATAGGACGGCAGCTTCAGAGACGCCAGGAAGCCTGAAAGTAGGAGCAGAGGTTCAGCGTCTCGTGATGAAGGTCTGAGACTTTCAACTGCAGGCCGGAGGAAGAGAATGCTGGCTTCTCCTTCCTGAGAAAAGAAGCGTTTCATTTTAGAATTCATCCTTCATCACATGTTAAAAAAATGTTAAAAGTGTAACGATGAATGTTGAGAATGGAGACATGAAGAAAAATCCTATTTAGAATCATGAAGTAATTATTTGTTTATTTTTAATTTGAAACTTGTAATGCATTTGGGCCATTTCATTATTTAATTTAAATCTTTTACATTTTCATCACTTCTTTGATTTGTTTTCATTTTATTTTATTGATCATTGGAACGATCTTTGCCTTTTTTACTCTGAAGGTTCAAACGCAGCGTTTCCTGTTTTAATTTGTAGGGTCATGTCTTTTGGATTTTTTCCACCGACAAAAATCACAAACTGATTTGCTGTTTGAGTAAGGGCTCTTTAGGTCCCCCCAGTGTTAGTGGGGTCATTCTGACCCAGTGGACAGAGTCTGTGGGGTTAAGGAGCTCCAGGGTCAAGTTAACAGAAGATGTTAAACCTCTCAGGGTCAAAGCAAAAAAACAGTCGGCTTCGTTCAGCTCAGAGTCCCTCACAGTCCGGGCTTTTTAAAGCCAGAATGCAGTAAAGTATTTGCACATATTTGTCCGCTTCCTTCGACCAACACGCGTGTAAACAAAATGAGGATTGTCATGTGACTCACTGAGGTCCAGCATGGAGGACGGGAAGGAGTTGGCTCCATGGTAGGCCAGCAAGCTGATCTCCCTCTGTCGCTGCTGCTGCTGGACCCGCAGTTTGGCCCTGCGGTGTCGATACGCGCAGCAGCAGCTAAACAGGATCAGGACGGTCCAAAGCAGCCAGAACCCTGAACACAAACGTGCCAAAAGTCACCAGGAGATCGGCCTTAACCCTTTAACACCCGAAAATCCAAATCCAAAGAAAAGGCAGATATAAGATGTTAACCATTAGCAGTAGGCTAACTGTTGAGCTTTTCACAGACATTTATTTTGACATAAAAACTATTTACACAAAAAAATTGAAAATATCTAAATGTTTTCCTTAAACAAATATAACTGAACCAACAAAAAATGTTACACTTCTGATGAACTGTTGCTGATTTTGGTTACTGGGTTTAAATTTCACATCATGACATGTTTTTTTGAATAAACACTAATTAGCACTAAAAATGAATTGTCTGTTAAAGTCAAGAAGAAAAATAAAAATCAAGCTGATAAAGAAAACAAACAATAAAAAGACAAACATATCTGACGTTTCTATATTTAAAAAAAAAGACTGTTTAATCACTTTAAAGGAAAAAAAACCTCCAGAATAATCTCACGGATCATTCTTTGATCACTTTAAAACTCTTTGATCCAGTGGATTGCTCTTTGAAGGAAAGAAACTAGAAAGTAATCCAGTGAGTTACTCTGTAATTTCTTTCAAAGAGTAACTCACTGGATTGGTCTTTGATCAACTTGAAATAAAAGCAACAAAGTAATAAAGTAGATGAATCTGGTAATCCGGTGGATTACTCTTTGATAGAAAGAAAATACAAAGTAAACCAGTGGATCACGCTTTGATCACTTTAAAAACTACAAAGTAATCCAGTGAATTACTCTTAAAAATAAACTACAAAGTAATCCAGTGGATTACTCTTTGATCACCTTGAAGGAAAAGCAACAATGTAATAATGTAGATGAATCTGGTAATCCAGTGGATTACTCTTTGAAAGATAGAAAATACAAAGTAAACCAGTGGATCACTCTTCCATCACTTTAAAACTACAAAGTAATCCTGTGGATTCCTCTGGTAATCCAGTTGACTACTCTTTGAAAAAAATTAACTACAGAGTATTTCTGTATATTATTTCAGTAATAAAGTTGATTACTTTTTGATCACTTTGAAGGGCAAAACCTACATCCACTGGATTACTCCTTTGCTAGATTTCTGGGATAATGCATTCTCCTGAATCAATTATTTTTTCATAGTAGCAATCCAGTGGATTACCCAACTGGAGTAACCCATTACTTTGAAAGACAAAAAGTGGTAAAATTTCTACCTCTGAGGTTTTTCAACCAGGAGTCTGTAAACTTACACCACAGTTCGTAGTAGTACGTGCAGCAGCCAGTCTCTCCACAGCAGTGTCCCGTCTCACACAGGTATTCTCCGTTAGCGTTGGTCCCAGGGCAGTACCGCGGTCTCCCCAGCAGGGGCAGGCTACCACCAGAGTGGTACTCCATTGCACCCCTGCTCCACTCACAGTCAACGCCAAGCCACTGTTGTCAGCTAACCCCGAGCTGCTAGCAAGCAGTTAGCTGCTGAACGTGCAGTCCAGATCGCTGTCCCGCTACATCTTCACGTTTCTTTTGAGCACGGTGTTCAGCTCCAAAGAATTGTGTTGATCCACTATCACTTACACGCCAACAACGAGCAGTTATGAAGAAAAAAACAGGTTAGCTACATTTTCAGGTGAAAAAGCAGCAGTTAGCCGGCAGTGCTCTGATCCCTTTTACAGGCAAGTCTGACTGTTCCCACCGGAGGGGACTCGAACTGTCGGACAGGTCTGAGCAAATGAAGCTGAGCAGTGACTGGTGGGGGGGGAGTAGATGAGGGTCAGAAGGAGGTCCTGGAGAGACACAGTGAAAGAGAACAATAGTTGATTGAGGAGCAACAAGGCAGCGTGTGACACACAAACAACTACGGCGGCAGGCCTGTTTAATATTCATCACTGCAGCAAGTCCAGAGCAACAAAAACTACAATGCAGCCTCTCTGTCCACCACTCACACACACATACACGCTTAGAGGCACATACGGGGACCACCCATACACTACCACATGCTCCAGATCAGGAGGACCTCAGAGGAGACCAGGAAGACCTCAGAGGAGACCAGCAAGACCTCTGAGGAAACCAAGAAGACCTCAGAGGAGTCCAAGAAGACCTCAGAGGAGACCAGCAAGACCTCTGAGGAAACCAAGAAGACCTCAGAGGAGACCAAGAAGACCTCAGAGGAACCAAGATCTCAGAGGAGACCAAGAAGACCTCAGAGGAGACCAAGAAGACCTCAGAGGAGACCAAGAAGACCTCAGAGGAGACCAAGAAGACCTCAGAGGAGACCAAGAAGACCTCAGAGGAGACCAAGAAGACCTCAGAGGAGACCAAGAAGACCTCAGAGTAGTCCAAGAAGACCTCAGAGGAGACCAAGAAGACCTCAGAGGAGACCAAGAAGACCTCAGAGGAGACCAAGAAGACCTCAGAGGAGACCAAGAAGACCTCAGAGGAGACCAAGTCCCATCCTTCACATCTGCTGAAACTTGAAGGCAGCAAAGACCTTTCTTTTTCACACAATACTTTTACGGAAACCTTAAAACCGGGGTGTTCTGCCTGAAAATACAATGTGGGAGTTGTATAAAGCCAATGTTTTATAAGCACTGTGTTTTTCTACTGATCCTTCAGTAAGTCAAATAGAGAAGTGGATTAAAGTTGTCAGCAGTAACTCAGGAGGACAGGAATCCCTGTAGATCCCATGTAGAACATCTACAAGGTCATGGAAGCTGATTTTAGAACTTTTACAGGAGAACATCTGATTTATTCTAAAGCTCTTCAGACTGTAATCGTAAGAATCAACATCCACTTTCCAGCCATCATCCAGACGCAAGATAAAACAAGATAAAACAGTGAAGCTGTGAGATACTGACGTGTTTACAAGCATGTGTGTGGAATCCAACACGTTAAGATTGAAAAAAACTGTGATCCTCAGACTAACTGACACAAACACTTCCTGTAATCATCCAACCTCAATGTGCAGTAATGGCTTCTAAAGACACGTCAGAAAAGTTGAGAGAAATCTGAAATTTTGGAGCTTCGTTCAGACATTCACACAGGACCGTTGTGAGGATCAAACCTGGATTGGTTGGTTTCACAGCTCCAGAGGCAGGCGTTTGTTTGATACCAACTCTGACAAAACTGAATAAAGCACAAAAAAGAAGAGAGTCTAGTCCTCACTGCACCGTCTTTACCCAGAATGCATTTCCAAATTTCTTCATGGTTCCTGCTTCTTCAGATTCACACTGTGGTTGTTTGTTTCTCCTCCAAACACAGAGTTTCCAGCATCTCCTCCCTTTGTTTCTCCTCCACTCTTTGGTTTGTAAAAACTCTGTCTGTGTTCACAATAAAATGAACCGTACCAGAGTTCATCCATGTTCACACTGAAGTAAACCGTACCGGAGTTCATCTAGAGTTCATCCATGTTCACGCTGAAGTAAACCGTACCAGAGTTCATCCATGTTCACACTGAAGTAAACCGTACCAGAGTTCATCCACATTCACATTGAAGTAAACTGTACCAGAGTTCATCCACATTCACATTGAAGTAAACTGTACCAGAGTTCATCCATGTTCACATTGAAGTAAACCGTACCAGAGTTCATCCACATTCACATTGAAGTAAACTGTACCAGAGTTCATCCACGTTCACACTGAAGTAAACCGTACCAGAGTTCATCCATGTTCACACTGAAGTAAACCGTACCAGAGTTCATCCACGTTCACATTGAAGTAAATTGTACCAGAGTTCATCCACGTTCACACTGAAGTAAACCGTACCAGAGTTCATCCATGTTCACACTGAAGTAAACCGTACCAGAGTTCATCCGCGTTCACACTGAAGTAAACCGTACCGGAGTTCATCCACGTTCACACTGAAGTAAACCGTACCGGAGTTCATCCACGTTCACACTGAAGTAAACCGTACCGGAGTTCATCCGTGTTCACACTGAAGTAAACCGTACCGGAGTTCATCCGCGTTCACACTGAAGTAAACCGTACCGGAGTTCATCCGTGTTCACACTGAAGTAAACCGTACCGGAGTTCATCCGTGTTCACACTGAAGTAAACCGTACCAGAGTTCATCCATGTTCACACTGAAGTAAACCGTACCGGAGTTCATCCGTGTTCACACTGAAGTAAACCGTACCGGAGTTCATGTGCAGGAGAACATAAACCCTCTTTTACAAGAGGACCAGAGTTCTCTTTGGTCCAAACCAGAGTTCAGACAAGCTTTCACACCTGCAGAACCAAGAAGACCATCAGAATTGATCCAGATCAGGATCAGATCAAAACCAGACTTGGATCAGATCCAATCTGGAGTCTGTTTCTGCTGAAGCTGCACATAAACTGAATCTGACTTTGTTCTGTTTGTCAGACTTAAGTTTTTTGTCAGTGAAGTCAAATCCTGGAGGCAGGAGCACGAGCCCGCGGGCGCCCAATGTTGCTACATAAACCGATGCATGTACGCACGCGCGCGCGCTCACACCGCTGCAGAGTTCAGGAACCGGTGTTGATCTGAAAGAGTTTCGGACTGCTGCAATGCTGCACGCGCACACGCACACCAGCAGCCTGGCTGGCGGTCCGTGAAGGTGGCACACGCACGTCCACTGAGACACATCGTAAACGGGGGTGTTCCAAACACGCGCATTAACAGGTTCCTTCAGTTCCAGTAGCGCGCGTGCGCATACGCAGCCGCTCAGAGCCCTCGGGCCCGCAGACAGAGCCGCCTCTCCGCCAACAAACAAAGCCGACGTACCGCTCCGGGACCCGCCGGTCCTCCGCCAGCCCCACCGCCGCGGGAGTCGCTGTGGTCACGGCTGCAGTCCAGCGGCGTCCGCTTCGCGCCCGGCCCCCGCCTCCTTGCGCTCCTTCATCGGTGCGACCCTCCTACAGCCCCGCCGCCATCAGCGACAGCGGCACGTAAAGCCCACGCGGCGTCAGACAGCACACTTCCGGCTCCGTCTGTCTGAGGTCTTCAAAATAAAAGTCTAAAATGAAAACAAGTCGACAGAAAGTTACCTATGAGTTAGTGTTTAGTTCAACAAACTCAAAGCCAGAAGTTACGTGGTATATGAGAGGAGCTCTATGCTTTTAGGTAGAAAACTGGAAGTCAAAGTGTGGTTTGCTGTTCTGTCCAAAGAGAGATCAACATTCAAACCTGTCAAGACCCAGAAAGATGTCAGAAAGCTGTGCAGCGGCTTCAAGTATTAAACTCTGGTAGCTTTCAACATCTGGAGGTGTTTATGGCAAATATAAAAACAGAAAAATAACATTTTATGTGAGTTTCTTAGCTGTCTAGTTATTAATAAAAATCAAATGTCTTTTTGTTTTATATTCTTTTGTTCTTTATGAAAGTGTACGTTTTTAACTTTAACATTATTTAACAAGAAAGATATTCATAAGAGCCTTCAAGGGACTGAAAAGACTGTTTAGGGTGTACCCCGCCTTTTGCCCCAGAGTGATTAGGATAGTCTCCAGCAACTCTGTGACTCCAAAAGAGATTGAATGGGTTTGGAAATAGATGGATGGACTCTATTGAGCAATTTTTTTCAACATAACATTGAATTTTGATACAATGCAAATCAGCACCACCAGAGATAATTCTGCATAACTTATCCAGAATTAAAAATATGTACTACATAAAGCACCAGGTAAGAATATTAAACAAATTAGAAGAATAATCAGTCTTCCCACCCCACAAAAATAAGAAGACATTAAGACATAAAGTTGTTCCAAGTATTTTCTTTTTGCGTGATTATGTTTCTTTATGAGTTTTGTATTAATTACTTTAAATCAACACTGGCTTTTTGGGCCTATGGTAAAGTTTGGCGTACATCCTTCAAAAATTCTGTCAGAGTATCGATTCATAATGAAGGAATTATTACCATTGTGCAATTTAGATTGACTCAAATGGTTTTCCATCTTGCTGGTTTAAAATTAAAGACAGTAAAAAACAAAAATGAAGTTAAAGAGCTAAGATTTCATCTATTTTCTCATAACTGTGCATTTTGGGTCTGCCACCAGCTTTTATTTTGTAAAGAGAACTGTGTCTGTGTTAAAGCGGAAATGCCGTGTGTTTTTGTTTCCCACAGCTCGACAGCCCGCCATGACAGCAGCTTTCTGTGGTCTGGAGATCCGCTGGTGAAAAATAGACGCAGAACTCTATACTGGAACCTGATATTTCATTCTGACAATCACGCCACATGTTCGATTCCGCCATGAAGCGCGGCGGACGCCACCTTTCCTCCATGTCCGCTCACAGGAAAATGTGGCGCGGAGGAAAAAAAACGTCTGAAGCAAAATGAAAGAATATGGGTTCTCATGACGAACGCACTGACATCTGATTGGTCTGAGAGGGAGGCTGACGGACCAATCAGAGAGCCCGCTGAAGAGTCTGCCGCTCCTAGCAACAAGAGCAAACTTCTGACACAAGTTTGAAACGTCAGGAAGCTTCAGCAACACGCGGACTCAAATCCCTTCATTTGGACTTTAAAAGTCCTTCTAAAAACTCCTTTTATGTTTTGAGGTGAAGATTCTGAAGAACTACAGCTTTAGAGGAAGAAAGCTCCTGAAACCTTTGTGTGGACGTTCTCCTGCATTAGTGGGTGTTCTCCAGCTTCCTCCCACCCTTCAAAAACATGGACGTGTCCCTGTTCCCTCATTAGTCCCCAAACCGTAAAAGACTATAAAGTCCAGGACTATCCGGTCCCCTCATTTCAAACACAACCGGAGAAGCTCCCGATCCCTACATGACAGCCTCCAAAAGGATGCTACTGTGTGTCCGGTTTCCTTCATTACGGTGTACTGCGTTCATCATTCTGGAGTCATGTCCGAATCTACGATTCTAAAATCCAGTCCCTGGACATTTCCCAGAATTCCCTGCGAAAAAGCAGTGTGCATTGATACTCACTAGACTGGGGAATGTAGACCACAATTCTTACAGAATTACACAATCTTATTAAGTATTTAAATGTCGTTTTTTTTAATAAACCATCCATGTTCTCATTATCAGAACACAGTGGATTCCTGACAGTTGTCATAAAATGCTCGTACTGATTCAGTTTTCACTTTATGAAATTTGTGACGTCATATTCGCTGTTTAAAAAATAGTAGTGAGCACAGTGTCCGAATTGCTTTTAAAATCCAGGGCACTAACAGTCCTGCACTGTTTAGCTTTTTCATAGTTTGGGAGGGTGAGAATTTGGACATGGTGAGAAAAATGTGGAATGATAGGAGCTGTGCAGATATACCTTTTTCATTTAACTGAGGGAAACTAAATACGAGAGGAAGAGTTGAAACCTCTGAGGTTTACATAGATATAGACATAGATATGGTAAAAATCACCATTCCATCAGAATCAATGAGTGTTTTGAAATCACTTGTTGTGTTTTTGTGTATTTCTTCTTACTCTTATTTCAAATCATCGTTTTCTCAGTTGTGACAAATGGAACAAAAGACAAACATCCTAATGTTTTTGTCACCAAACGCTTTTGTGTATGTGTGTAAAGTACACATAGGAGTTAGAGGTATTCCTTAAACAAGCCTCTAGTGGACATCAGAGGAACTGCACCAGCGGTGCCCCCCTGTGAAAAACTGTGAAAAAACTGTGAAAAAAGTGCAGCTTCCGGCCTCCAGGTGGCGTTCCACCTTCCGTGTAGTTTAACACGTTACCCAGACTTACTCCTTTCAGCCTAAAAGCTTTGTGTCATCTTCAGAAAATGTCAAAACTAACATCAAAAATGCGATAATACATGGTTGCGATGAATCAACTTCCTTTAGAAGGAAAGTCTGAGCTTCGTCCGTCCAGGTGGGTCAGCTGATGCCCTGGGGGGGGGGCACCTCGGGGGTCCCAACCCCCCCCGGAGTGACGGCGGCTGGGAGCGCGCAGCTGCGGGAGCTGCCGCGTGCTGCTCCGTCGCGTGGATCCATTGGTCTGGAGTGTTGCGCGTGCTTGCAGAGAGTAGCGCGCGCGCTGCTGTGGTCTGAGGATGACTGCTGGGATGAAGGTCGCGGTGTTTCTCAGCTGCTGCTTTCGGCTCTTCGGCTGCAGGATGGTTCCACCTCAGCAGGCAGGTGAGCTTCTTTACAAACACCGTTCAGGTAAACGCACGCGGACACGTCTGCCGTCCCGTTATGTTCAGACCGGAAGTTGCTAACAATGTTTACTTCTTCCGACGATTCACCATTATATGTCAACATTTTACAGCCGAATTAACAAGTAGATGTAATAAGATGACATGGCCTCACACCGCGTGTCAAATAAACTGCTAAACACGCTAATCACCGATTTTAAATCGATGTATTTCATCAGAATAATGGTAGAAGTGGGATCATGCCTGACCGGGTCTCCGTTAGAAGACGACGTGGAGCCTTTAGAGTTCACGCTCCCGTCATTCATTGATTTCTGATCATGGAAACCTCGTGGAGACTCCGTTACACAGAGTTTTCCCTTTGATTCAAAGGAGTCACTTGGATACCTCTGCGTTTTACCAGCAGGTGGCGCTGACTCACCTGTTCAGGTGTTTGCTGTTGTGGGCAGAGACGTGGTTCTGCGCTGTGACGTCACTGGACTGCGCGGCTCGGTGCGCGTCAGAACGTGGGAGTGGTTGAGGGAAGACGGACGCCACCTGAAGCCGGCTCTCACCGTGCGTGGAGTCATGGAGCTGAAGAAGGAGAAGGACGTGGATTACGTCAATAGGACCGCCCCCTTGGTGGAGAGATCTATGGAGCTGCGCGGCGTCCGCCTGACGGACGCTGCGGTTTACGTGTGAGTGGAGGTGCAGTCCGGCTCATGTTCACCTCCGGTCGTTGGGTTTTAGTCTACATGACGGGTTTCTTCTTCTGTTCTTTGCACTGGTTTGCTGCTCAGCTGTAAACTATCTCTGGAAGATCGCAGAACTTTGGACACACGGGTTTCTCTCATTGTTGGTAAGAAAACAACAACTTTGTTTGACTTTAAACCTTTAACACTCGAGATGTCACCGGCGACGCCTGAATGAATCAAACTATTTGATCTTTGATCATGTTTGCGATCAGCGTGAATCAGCTGATTCGTACTCAGATGAGCAGCTTGTATTGATATGCAACATAACAGTTGTGCAAAGTTACGTGAAGTGTTGCATAACGGTTCAACGCCACCGTCCTCCTTGACAGAATCAGCTGATCTACGTTGATGGCGTAAAGACTTCAGACTGTGTTGCATATTAACGCAAGGCTGCCTTTCTCTGTCGCAGAATCCGCTGGAATTGCATATGTTATGTCAACAGTTGAAGAGTCACAGTAGTTGAAAAGTGTAAACTCTGGAGCTACGGCTCAGGCGCTAAAGGGTTAACTACACCACCAAACACTAGAGGGCACCTTTTTCGTAGCCATTGAAATAGCATGCTACTTCAAACAGGGCGTGGCCAGAATCCAGACGCTCATCTCTAGGCTGTAATCGTTTTTCCACCGTAAAAATGAATTGAAATTACACATTAAAAGCGCGTTACGTGGCGTGGCAGTGACGAGGGGGCGGGGTCTGTGTGCAGGGGAGGTGTCAGAGCTCAGCGTCATCATCAGTCACAGTGAAGACAGCGGGCTGGTTGTACTGTGTGAGGTTCACGTCCAGAGCCTGGAGCTGACCCTGGCGATGCTGGACGATCGCGGGAACACCCTCCACGCTCAAACGCAAACATCGGTCGGACTAGATGACCCCCGCCTCGTGAGGGTGCAGAAGAGGGTGGAGCCAACTGGAGGTAGGTCAGCACAGTCTGAGGCTGCCGGAACCTGTTCAGACCAGTGAGTTGCAATGCCGTTGTCATGGCAACCGCACACCCACCAGGTGGTTACACCGGGAGTGACATCGCTTCTTTCACTTGTGTGTAAATCTGGTGGGGGCGCTCATTCCATGACACGTTCTTCAAGAACCAGAGTGTTCCCCCACCGCCTCAGCAACCTTTACCTCCAACATGAGGCCTGAGATTTGACCTTTGCAGCAGCCTCCAACAAGGTCACATGACCTGTGACCTACAGCGACGGCGGAGGGCCTGCTGGAAAGAAAGAATAGAAAAGGTTTTTTTCATGCTTCTGTCACAGACGAGTTCTGATCCGAATCTTTTGCTGTGGTCCACACCGTCCAGTCAGGATGTACAGTTAGGACGCCTTTGGACGCCTGTCAGAGTTTAAAAGAAAACTCTAAACTAATGAACGGAAAGGCCAGATGGAAAAGAATATTTTGCAAAGGAAGTCGAGGAACAATAGTGGACCGAGTCCAGAACCCTGTGGAACCCCCAGCTGTTCGTAGAAAGGACTTGTTGTTGCTGTAAAAATCAGCTGCTTTTCTCTGAAGACTTTGCTTCTTCTCTCTGTTTCTGTTTCACCAAAACCCCCAGAAAATGTGACGCTGATCTGCAGGTGGAACGTATCTGAAGAGACGGAGGAGAAGAAAGTCAGCGTCCGTGGTGAAGCTGATGCTGTTCTTCTATCGTCGTGATGTTCCCGGGTTTTCTTCAGGAGTCTCTCTTCACTCTCTGCTGCTTTGGTTTTCAGACAGCTCCACATCTCCTGGCTGCTCCTGCGTTCTGGTGATTATCTCTGTTCTGTTGACCTTCTGCGTTGGGTTCTGGTTCGCTGTCAAACAGAGAAAGCTCCTTTCAGGTGGGACCTTCATGGTTTCCTTAAGCTCACGGTGAAGCTGTGAGCCGACACATTCTGGGTTTCATGTCTTTGCAGAGCTGTGGAGAAGGCTGGCCGCGCTGACATCCAGGTCACAGAGAGGTGAGACAGAGAATCTGCTTTAACCACGGAGGAGAGTTCAGTTCTGCACAGCGCGTTCTGGTAAACATCAGAACTTCAAGATTCGGAATTCACCTTTTAATAAAATACAAACTTGTGTTTATTCAGTTCCTGCTGAAGAAAAGGATGAGCATTTCACAGGTGAGCTTTCTTTGTTGCTTTCAAATGAAATGTTTCCAATGTTTTTTCATGTTCTGGTCATTTTTCTGACAGAATACAGAAACCTGGATGAGATGACGACAACGGGAGTCTCCAAGGCAACAGCTCTGGCCAACAAGTTAACCCGGGAAGGTTAGTTCTACTCTTCTGGTTCTCCAGACATGCGCCGCAACATTCAGAACTGACATGAGGAGGCGGCGGCCCGCATGAAATAGCAGGTTGTGGACTTAACGCCCATGAGGTAACCTCCACAAGCCACAGACCTGCATCCTCGTGGGCAGAAGTTCGTGAACGGAAGAATTAGACGAGTTCTCCTTAAGTCGACTGCTTTAATGTGAGGTTCTTGTAATTTACAGGAAATCCAGTTTTTGGTGTGGAAGGATCTGAAATGTTGGCAAAAAACGATCTCAAGGAAATGTCCAAATATCGGAACCAAATCATGAATGTCGGACGAAAGTAAGTTCTGCGCCTCTCAGCTTTACGGCTACGTTCACAAAGCCCTCTGCAGCGCGCGGTCAAGCATCCGCTTCAATGACAAGTCCGTGTAAACGCAGACTCGCTGGATGTGAGGACCACTGGATTTAAACCTCAAATACGTTTGTGCGGAGCTGTGTGTACTTCACATGTACACTCAAATATCAAAAGTGAACAAACACAAAAGTACACACGCACAACTTGAAATAACTGAATTCCAAACGGCTTACGCGTACACATCTTTACACGGTACTCACCAACGGCTGGTACCAGATTGACGCAGCGATTCGCATCAAGACTCTTCCAACTGTAGGTGGCGTACATGCGCTGGAGAACAGTAGAAGCCCCTCCCCGCTTGGTCATCAAGGGTTAAGCAGGCGTAGAAGAAGCCGTGTTTAGCGTTTCCTTGACGTGCTAAGCGTGGCCGTGCCGCACGTCAAACGCCAGCTGTGAACGTAGCTTAAAGGTTTAGCGGCGTCTCCTCCGTCTGACTGAACTGGGTTCTGCAGGCTCCACCTCCACCCGGCTCTGATCGCCGCCATGATCTCCAAACAGTCGAACGCTGGACAGCAGCTTCGTCCGGATGGTCGTGGAAAGCATGACGACAACTGTTACGGTCTGATGCAGGTGTGTGTGGTGACGGTCAGCTGCTCGCCGTCGTTCTCTCCTTTTGACGCTCTGTCGTGTCGCGCAGATCAACAGGAACTTCCACGCCATGAAGGGCGAGCCGTTCAGCGAGGACCACATCGATGAGGGAGCCACGTACCTGATCCACCTCATCAAGACGGTGTCCAGCTGGAAGCAGGACTGGAGCAGAGAGCAGCACCTGAAAGGTCAGTGCGGAGGAATCAAACCCGAAACCTTCTGTTCTCAGCGGAGGTCCAGACGTGACCCGGCTGAAGGTCATGAAGCTGAGGGCTCTTCTCTGCTCAGGAGCGCTGGTCTGCTACATGGTCGGCTTGGAGAAGGAGATACTGAACTATCAGGGGGAACTGGACCAACAGACGCCTACGCGGGACTTCGCCAACGACGTGATCGCGCGGGCGCAGTTCTACGCCAAAAACAAATTCAGAGTTTAGTTTCCGCTGCTGACGGGAGAAGAAACCGAGATTTCAGCCAAACTCTATGCTTTCAGGAAGTTTGTGTGTGTATCAGCTTGAGCTTCAGCAGACCTTCGTTTAGTTTAGAGGAATTTCTGTCAAACTTTGGGTCGTTCACAGAGTTTGTTTTTTTAGCTAACGCAGAGTTCGTAAAGTTTGAAAGAAACAAACTGCAAAACCTGAAACCAGTTTGGTGCAGCAGGCAGTGCAGATATAAAGACACTGTAGGAGAGTCTTCTGTTCAGCACTTTCACAAGCTAATGCTAACAAACATGCTTTTGCTCTACGTTCGACCCTTTAACCCCGGAGATGTCACTGGCGATACTTACATAACACGCTCTCAGAGCTAGCATAACTCTTCAATTGTTTATGCAACTAACGTAGATCCAACACATTCGGACACGCAGAAAGCAGCTTTGTGACGACCTTGATGCAAAGCCAGTTTTCTTTGTCAATGTTTCTGTTAATTGCATAAACACGACTGTAAAGTGTTGCTGCAAAGCAGCTTTTCTCAGTGTTCGGGATCTGCTGGAATTTGGTTATTTACACTTGAAGAGTTATTGAAAAACGTGAACACTGGAGCTGCTGCTCGGATGCTGATGGTTTGTTTTTTTTCCTTGTTTGTTGTTTTCTCATCATTTCTCAGATAAACTCAGTCAAGTTTCAGATAAATGTCACATTTTTCTGATATTTTTTAGATTTATAAAAATATTTTGCCTGTATGATAAAAAGAAGAACACACATGAAGGATGCAGCGACACCTACAGGTACACCTGTGCATTACAGCTGCACGTTTATTCAGAGGTCATGTCTTTTACGTTGTTTCTGCCTAAATGACTATAAGAATGTGAAATTATTATGTCGTAAACAGTATATTTATATCCAGACGTTGAGCTTTTGTACAATGTGATATTTTGACATTTACTGTATAGATTCGTTTGGAACGTTTTATCAAATGCTGAAGAAGTTTGACGTCAGTGAAAGTGCAGTAATTTCTCTGAAAAACCCAGTTCTCTGCAGATTCATCAAAACTAAAGATTTGCTGTAAATATGCTGGAATATGTTGTCATAACATCTTAGTTTTACCTCTCAGAATGTGAAGGTTTCCATTTCTACATGGTTTTACCCAAGTCTGGCTTTACGGGAAACTGGAATTAGCTGCTGTTTTATTCTGGAAGGTCAGTGTCAGAAAGGATGTAATTCTACCAAATAAAAAACTGAGTTTGACACTGAGGCTCATGTTTCACTACAACTCTACTGCTCTGATCCAGACTGAAACCAAAGGAAACAACCAGTCAGAACCATCCCATCTGCAAGCAGAAACAGAGGCGTAACCGTAGCACCTGGAGATTTCAACAGTCATGACATCACTTTATTTGCAGTGAAAAGATTCACTGTTAACTCGCTAAACAAAACCACAAAAAACTCTGAATGATACGTGAAATTCTGATCAAATCTGAAAAGGATGAAGCTGCTCCTGAATCAAATATAAAAGAATGAACAAAACAATTAACATTAACAAAGTTACTTTTAAATATTCCAACATTTGCTTTTTTGAGGTTCTTTGCATATTTACAACAGAGAAATAAAAAACAGTTTATAAAAACTCACAACCAATCACAGCAAAGCCCGAGTAGAAGCCCCACCCCTCAAACCGTTCAGACAGGATGGGGCTTCGGTTTGGGCGTGGCGTTTGGTGCGATGGGCTTGTGCTTCTCTGATGACTCGTCCTGGTTTCCATGGTGATTAGGAGGGGCCTCGGCTGCCGGACCATCAAAGAAGAATCGATAAGAATAAAAAACAAGAAAATGTTCTAAGTCAAAGCATCAAGTGCAGAACCAAACAGGGTCATACACTTCATTTTACTCATATATTTGATTGTGTTTTCCTTTTGATCATTGAATCTTTTTCTGGAAGCATTTGGTTTTGCTGCACATGAAGCTGACGTTCTCTGTGTTTGTGGGCCTTACTCTGCATCCTGGACAGCGCCAGCTCCAGCCCCCTCATGGCCTTGGCCTGGTTACTTTTAAACCTGGCTAGACCGAACTCCTTCAAAAGAAAGATATTCGTTTTTAGAAATAAAAAACTGAAAAATAAAGCAGTTTTTAAATTCTAAATATTACTTCATAGGTTCATTCTCTGCATGTGCAAAAATCAGAGAATGAACACAAGTTGTATGAAACTGTGGTCTTTGGAGAACATGGTGACGGTGTGTGGGTTCCTCATGTTTCCACGGTTCTTGATTTCTGTCTTTGATCCGTCGTTTGACCTTTTTTCTGTTCCTTCTGTTTCATCAGAATTTATGGTTCATGGTCAGACTCTGACAGGCCACGCCCCTAACGCTCAGCTGAAGGGGACGCATCGTCATGGTTTCCGTGCAGGTCTTCTCCAGAGCGGTGATGTTTTGGGTCTTTCAACTCCCTCCACAGATTCTCTATGGGATTAAGGTCCAGAGACCGGATGGAACTCCAGAACCTTGAAATGACTTTTACATAGCCAGTCCTTGGTTGCCATGGCGATGTGTTTGGGATTATTGTCCTGCTGGAAGATCCAGAACCGTTTCATCTTTAATGTTCTCGCTGATGGGAAGAGGTTTTTGTCCAGAATCTCTCCATACATGGATCCGTTAATCCTTTCTGTCATTATGATCAGTCGTCCACAGCCTCCAAACCATGATGTTTCCACCCCCATGCTTCACACCAGGAGTTCTAGGAATGCATCTCACCATTCTTCCTCCTCAAAAAACAGCGAGTGGCGTTCCTACCATAGAGTTGCCTTTTCTTTAATCTGATCACATGACCTTCTCCCAGCTCACTCTGGATCATCCAGATGGTCTCTGGAGGACTTTAAACGGGTCTGGACATGTACTGGTAAAAGCAGAGGGACCTTTGGAGTTCTGTAGGATCTGAATCCGTGATGGAGCTGTGTGTTACCATAGTAACCCTTGTTGTCATGGTCCCTGCTCTCTTTAGGTCATTGATCAGTTCCTCTGTGTAGTTCTGGACTGTTTCCAGATCTTTCATGGAGCTCCAGGTGGAGGGAGATGGTCAAGTATCTTCCTTCATTTTCTGATAATTGATCAAACAGTTGATCTCTTCTCTCCAAGCTGCTTGTTCATTATAGATTGGTTCATCCCAGTCTGGTTCAGGTCTACAGGCGTGTCCCTGGTGTCCTTCGACAGCTCTTTGGTGGAGAGGTTACATTCTGACTGTTTCAGGGCATGGACAGGTGTCTTTGATTCAGATAACCAGTTCAAACGGGTGACATTGATACAGGTAACCAGGGGAGGATAGAAGAACTTCCTAAAGAAGAAACAGGTCTGTGAGGAACAGAATTCCTGCTGTTTGTTGAAGATGAACCCCTATTCTCTGCTCCATTTTACTAATAAATTCTTTCAAATCATTGGACTTTGTGCATGTCTCTGTGTTGTGTAAAGGACAGAACCGGGTCAGGGTTTTGACCTTGAGCTCACCTGAATGGGTCGGCCCAGGCCGTAAACAGATGAAGAGATCCAGGCTTCCCTCTTTAGTTTAGTCCAAGATGGCCGACTGTGATCCTGCTCGAACAGACATCTCTCCACCACTACCTGTGAGGCCGGTTGAAACCTTTATTGTTCCAACCTTAGCGAACGCCTGAGTCTGGCTGAACGCCTGGAGGTTAGAACATGTGAGCGAGAGCGACTCACCATCAGCTTGTTGTGGTTCAGGTTCCAGGTTTTGGTGATGAGCGTGTTGGTTTGAGGGTCCACGACAGAGTCCTCGAGCACGTAGACCGAGCGCGCCACGTGGGTGGGGAAGACCCGCTCGGCCCAGCCCGGCAGCCGGTTGGTTTTGGTCAGCAGTCGCCGTGACAACAGGTGGTTGTTGGGGGTGAGCTCACGGTACAGGACGTCCTCCGTCAGAACGTGCGTGCTGAAACACACAAACGCAGTGAATCATGGGGGATTTTTGATGCTTCGGGTTCTAACTGTTATATCTATTGTTTTAACTTCATATAAAAGCCACTAACGTGTCAACAACAACATCCGTGGTTTTTCTCCACCTGAGCGGTCAGAGCAGACTTTCCATGAGGTCAGATGCTGTTCTCCGCCGCTCCCCCTCATGTCTAAACCCAACACTCCTGTCAGCTCTCTCTCTGAACCTCCACTTCATCTTTTCTCACTCATCATTATGGTTTTGAGTTCGGCTAGCTAGACTTCAAACAAAATTGACCATTTTTTCCTTCTCTAAGCAAAGGAACAGAAGAGCAGAACCTTCCATCAGGTGCGTTTGACGGACGTGTCACATGCATCTGATGAGTCCACTGCAGCTGTCCACAGAAGACGGATGCTGAAATGGTTGCGTTCTCTGTGATACTTTGATTTCTACGGATTGCAGTGGATTCACTTTGTGTTTGAGCCCATTTCCAATGAGACGTTAAAATAACATTCTTTCTGTGAAACATATTCTGTCATTTATCATGTTTGCTCCAGAAGGGAAAATGTATTTTCAGTTTAATTGAATTTGGTTGATTTAATTTAGTACAGAAACACATCTGAGATTTTATTTTTTCACTAAGACCTACTTGGAGGAAACTGAAAATCGATTTACCAGGAAATGTAGCTGATTGGACTGTAAAAACAGGCGGGAAGGAGTGTGTTCTGACTGTTCACTTCTGGAATCCAGGACAACTTGATTCTGGTGAGAAAACTCTTCCGCACAGCGAGATAAAAGACTGGTTACCAAGGAGACCGCGCCTTGGTGTTCCCCGTCCCCGTTCCCGCCCACCCTGGCTGGCTGATGGAGCTGCTCCTAAGTCAGTCGGTGGACAATGATCCCCCTCCACCAGCCGTTCCTGTACCCACTGTACCTGTAATCTCTGTTTGTGTTAAAACTGTGTGTTTTTCTTGTGTCTATTGATTGTACACATATGGAGATGTGACTTCTTTTTGCCGCCACAACCTTACCCTCCTGTTGAAACCCATCTACAGTCCATTTATCTGAGGTTGACCTTGAACTGTGTGTGTGATTCTGTTGTTCAGGTTGTACTGAAGCATCATTTCATGAGCCAGTCAGACTTTGACAAATACATGAAATTCAAATCCCGGTTTGATTCCGTCAAATTAAAAGGTAAAAAATAACAGTCAGCTGTACTCAGTTTATCTTTCATTATAGAAGAATAATTAAATTGTTTCTAAAAAATGTGTTTACAAGAATATTTTAATGTCACAGATTACTTTAAAAAATCATTGAGAAGTAATCGGATTACAGCTAGGAGGTAAGAAGCTGGTTACCTGTACGGATTCGGATATCGCTGCCAGAAGGCAGCGACCACCTGATCCCAAGGACTGTGAATGTGGACTTCACTGTGAAAGTACCGGCCCATCCCTGCTGTCGGTCCCAGACTCCTTCAGCAGCTGCAGGGATGAAGACGACGGTTAGAGGAAGATAACCTGCTCTAAAGTCAATGTCTTTCATTAAGACACAAGGTCTTTATTAGTCCCAGAGGGCCACAACAGCAAGGCTTATGCAGAAATACATGGAAAGGAACAAAATATCCATAAAAAGTGTAGAAATTATAAAATAGATCCAAAAATCAGTGAATCGTCAGAATATAAAATACCAAAGAAAAAATAACAAAAACACAGGAAAATGTATGCTTCTGAAGTCCAAAAGAGTCATCGGAAAAAATATCTACGTTTGAAAAAAATAAAACTAAATTTAAAAATTAAAAAGCAACTGCGTTGGCCGGGAATCGAACCCGGGTCAACTGCTTGGAAGGCAGCTATGCTCACCACTATACCACCAACGCCTCACATCTCGATGTGTCAAAAAAATGAGACAGATTGACGTGAATGAGACTTTCAGACCAGAGAGCTCGAGATTTCAGAATAAAGTCCGTTTTTATTTAGGCGCAGGTCCAAGAAGTAAAAAGTCCATTTAAGATATCAGTTCCCACATTCCTGAGACCTGACACAGTCTCATGCGCGTCACCGGTTGAGTGAGAACAAAGCGCGCACTCGCGATAACACGCACAGATGAAGCTGTTTACCTTGTGTCACGTGTTTTCAATCGCAGTAAAACAGGAAGCGCCACTTTAATTCAGCTAAAAGTAAAAACTGCGTTGGCCGGGAATCGAACCCGGGTCAACTGCTTGGAAGGCAGCTATGCTCACCACTATACCACCAACGCGAGACAGATTTAAATGTGAGAACATTCTGAGGCAATTCTGAGGATTCTGAGTCCGTGTCTTCATCGAAAACATCTGCGTTCACCGGGACTCGAACCTGAACGGTCACTTTAACTCAGAACAAGCTGCACACTCTTAAGGTTTCCCATTCATTCTCTATGGCAGTTCTTAACACTGCAGATGTAATATACTTTTCAACCACTTTTCTTATCGGTTTATATTTCAATTTATATTTACTGTAATAAAAGAAAAGGCATCTCTGACATCTTCAACAAAAGCTTCTGCGTTGGCCGGGAATCGAACCCGGGTCAACTGCTTGGAAGGCAGCTATGCTAACCACTATACCACCAACGCCACTGAGGTCCACCGTTTTTGTGTGTCTGCTTCATTCGTCTGATCCGTGAACTCCCGGTCCGAACATCTTCGGTTTGGGTCCCGTGACGCGGCGGGAAACCGGTTAACCTTTGAACCGTAATTAGTTGCACTGACACCCCGCTGTCAGACGCGCGCGCGCAGCTCCGCGTGCTAACGGTGCTAACGCAGCCCGGCGGCTGCAGCTAACAGCCGACAGGAGCTGACGTACCTGCGGGCGGACGTTCCAGCTCGGCGTCGGCGGCATTAGCGGGACTGCAGCGGTTCTGTTTGCAGTCCTCCAACGCTGGAGTCCGGGGAGAGCCGGATCAGAACCGCCTGCGAGTCCCACTTTTAACCACTAGAGGGCGAGCCTTCACCGCTTTACTGACGGCCTTAACTTAGCGTGGAAAAAGTCACGTGACTGTATCAAACAGCAGAAATGACTTAAATAAAAACGTTTAATGTATTCGTTAGTTTGAGTAAATTACTAAAACGTTTAATAAAATAAAATAATAAATCTACATCTCAAATACACGATTCCTGAAGTCAAAACATGTGAAACGTTTCATGGTCCGAGGGAATACTGGATTCTGATTGGCTGCAGGGCGTCAATTAAAGAGTGATGATGGACACCTATAAACGAAGTTCCGGCCACACAACCTGAATGTTCTGCATTATTACACTGGTCTAAACACCAGTAGATAACCTGATAATCTTAATTTGTTTCAAGATATTTTTCTGTTGTTCGCTCAAGTTAGTTACTGATGTCCAAAAATTAAAGCGTTTGATTGACAGATTTTGTGTAGCCTGCTTTTAAATGAAAGGGGTGTGGCCTTCCAACAAGCCCACTCCTGATTGACCAAAGTGGTTGCCATAAATGTAGACAGTCTGACTGGACATTGCTGACAATGTTATGGCTCAAACATGGTGACGTCAGTACCACAAAAAACGGCGACTGAATTGACTTAATTTGGTTGAAGCCAGAAGTAAACCGTTTTCCTTAGATGACGTCACACTCATGTTACGTTCACACCAGCCCCCTAAGTGGGTTGTTGAATCTAGAAGCCTATGGTTTTCACACTGGACTAGCAGGGAGGGGCGTCTTCTTCTTGTTCTTTTGCTGATGTTTACTAGCGCATGTCCACCACCATGAGACATATGGCTAGAGATGGCATGCTAGCCTTTTACCATTGTCCAAGTTGCGTAAAGAGCAACGCCATATTGGATATGTCAGTAAAAAATGAGATGCGGCTCAGCAGATACAGTATGACCATAAACTGCCTACTGGTCTGATGCTAAAAAGAAAAAGACTCTGATCGTCACAAATATAAGACTCAAGTCATGGTATTCATGTTTTGTACAAAGTGGCGCTGGGTTTTTCCCTCTTCACCACAGAGGAAATCCTGGGTAGTTTCTTTTTCTCTGCTTAGTAAATTCAGCGGGTCATCTGATCTGATCTGATCTGAGCTTGAACACTCTTACAAGCATGGTCATCCTCCATAAAACTAAAAACATTGATGTTCCTGCCAGAAAAAGTGGAAATAATGTGAATTCTTAAACTACCATTGACTTTGAATAGACTACAAGATCAGCCTTTATTTATACAAGATCAGCCTTTATTTATACAGGATCAGCCTTTATTTATACTGGATCGGCCTTTATTTATACAGGATCAGCCTTTATTTATACTGGATCAGTCTTTATTTATACTGGATCAGCCTTTATTTATACTGAATCGGCCTTTATTTATACTGGATCGGCCTTTATTTATACAGGATCAGCCTTTATTTACACAGGATCAACCTTTATTTATACAGGATCAGCCTTTATTTATACAGGATCAGCCTTTATTTATACAGGATCAGCCTTTATTTAAACAGGATCAGCCTTTATTTATACAGGATCAACCTTTATTTACACAGGATCAGCCTTTATTTATACAGGATCAGTCTTTATTTATACAGGATCAGCCTTTATTTATACAGGATCAACCTTTATTTATACAGGATCAGCCTTTTATTTATACAGGATCAGCCTTTATTTATACAGGATCAGCCTTTATTTATACAAGATCAGCCTTTATTTATACAGGATCAACCTTTATTTATACAGGATCAGCCTTTATTTATACTGAATCAGCCTTTATTTATACTGGATCGGCCTTTATTTATACAGGATCAGCCTTTATTTACACAGGATCAACCTTTATTTATACAGGATCAGCCTTTATTTATACAGGATCAGCCTTTATTTAAACAGGATCAGCCTTTATTTATACAGGATCAACCTTTATTTATACAGGATCAGCCTTTATTTATACAGGATCAGTCTTTATTTATACAGGATCAGCCTTTATTTATACAGGATCAACCTTTATTTATACAGGACCAGCCTTTATTTATACAGGATCAACCTGTATTTATACAGGACCAGACTTTATTTATACAGGATCAACCTGTATTTATACAGGATCAGCCTTTATTTATACAGGATCAGTCTTTATTTATACAGGATCAGCCTTTATTTATACAGGATCAACCTTTATTTATACAGGACCAGCCTTTATTTATACAGGATCAACCTGTATTTATACAGGACCAGACTTTATTTATACAGGATCAACCTTTATTTATAGAGGATCAGCCTTTATTTAAACTGGATCAACCTTTTTTATACAGGATCAGCCTTTATTTATACAGGATCAGCCTTTATTTATACAGGATCAACCTTTTTTTATACAGGATCAGCCTTTATTTATACAGGATCAACCTTTATTTATAGAGGATCAGCCTTTATTTAAACTGGATCAACCTTTTTTATACAGGATCAGCCTTTATTTATACAGGATCAGCCTTTATTTATACAGGATCAACCTTTTTTTATACAGGATCAACCTTTATTTATACAGGATCAGCCTTTATTTATACAGGATCAGCCTTTATTTAAACAGGACCAGCCTTTATTTATACAGGATCAACCTTTATTTATACAGGATCAGCCTTTATTTATACTGAATCAGCCTTTATTTATACAGGATCAACCTTTATTTATACAGGATCAGCCTTTATTTATACTGAATCAGCCTTTATTTATACTGGATCGGCCTTTATTTATACAGGATCAGCCTTTATTTACACAGGATCAACCTTTATTTATACAGGATCAGCCTTTATTTATACAGGATCAGCCTTTATTTAAACAGAATCAGCCTTTATTTATACAGGATCAACCTTTATTTATACAGGATCAGCCTTTATTTATACAGGATCAGTCTTTATTTATACAGGATCAGCCTTTATTTATACAGGATCAACCTTTATTTATACAGGACCAGCCTTTATTTATACAGGATCAACCTGTATTTATACAGGACCAGACTTTATTTATACAGGATCAACCTGTATTTATACAGGATCAGCCTTTATTTATACAGGATCAGTCTTTATTTATACAGGATCAGCCTTTATTTATACAGGATCAACCTTTATTTATACAGGACCAGCCTTTATTTATACAGGATCAACCTGTATTTATACAGGACCAGACTTTATTTATACAGGATCAACCTTTATTTATAGAGGATCAGCCTTTATTTAAACTGGATCAACCTTTTTTATACAGGATCAGCCTTTATTTATACAGGATCAGCCTTTATTTATACAGGATCAACCTTTTTTTATACAGGATCAGCCTTTATTTATACAGGATCAACCTTTATTTATAGAGGATCAGCCTTTATTTAAACTGGATCAACCTTTTTTATACAGGATCAGCCTTTATTTATACAGGATCAGCCTTTATTTATACAGGATCAACCTTTTTTTATACAGGATCAACCTTTATTTATACAGGATCAGCCTTTATTTATACAGGATCAGCCTTTATTTAAACAGGACCAACCTTTATTTATACAGGATCAACCTTTATTTATACAGGATCAGCCTTTATTTATACAGGATCAGTCTTTATTTATACAGGATCAGCCTTTATTTATACAGGATCAACCTTTATTTATACAGGACCAGCCTTTATTTATACAGGATCAACCTGTATTTATACAGGACCAGACTTTATTTATACAGGATCAACCTTTATTTATAGAGGATCAGCCTTTATTTAAACTGGATCAACCTTTATTTATACAGGATCAGCCTTTATTTATACAGGATCAGCCTTTATTTATACAGGATCAACCTTTTTTTATACAGGATCAGCCTTTATTTATACAGGATCAACCTTTATTTATAGAGGATCAGCCTTTATTTAAACTGGATCAACCTTTTTTATACAGGATCAGCCTTTATTTATACAGGATCAGCCTTTATTTATACAGGATCAACCTTTATTTATACAGGATCAACCTTTTTTTATACAGGATCAGCCTTTATTTATACAGGACCAGACTTTATTTATACAGGATCAACCTTTATTTATACAGGATCAGCCTTTATTTATACAGGATCAACCTTTAATTTATACAGGATAAGCCTTTATTGAAATACATTCTCTGGGGAACCTGAAAGATAAAAAAAACACGTTAGAAGCATGTATCTATGGATTGTGATGTGTCCTGTGTATGGAGACACTCTGTAGACTGACTTCAAAACTGCTGCTATTGTGGGTTTTCTGTCATGTAAAAGCCCAGCAGAGCTATAGAACCTTGGATCAGAACCAAACAGTGTGAAGTTGTTTCAGCTGCTCTGCTCCTCATGGAAGCAGCTTTGATGAACTCAGATGTTCTTTATCCACATTTAGCCCCAAACCTGAAATGTTCCTCCTGCCTGGTCCTGGACTCACTATACAGATATTTGGGTTGGATTTCTGCACACTTTGCTGGGAGGTTCTGCTGAAATTCTTCTAAATCTCACTTAAAGTTCTTGGAAGGAGGGGGGAGGACCCCCCCCCCCTGCTGAGAGGAGAGCCTGAAGGCCCGGACAGGTGATCAATGAGCATGTCTGCAGGGAGCTGTGCTGGACGGACGCTGCAGCATGGAGCTAATGCGCTCTTATTGGAGACACGAGAGGCCGACCGCCAGCTCACCCAGAGTAATTACAGCCTCCTGCAGACATGCATTATGTTCCATTAATCTGACAACAGCGGAGCGTGTCAGCGTTCATCTGGATGAGCGACCAGCCGCTCATCAGCCCAGAGAGGAACCTGCACTGAGATGCAAAACAAACAGCGTCAGCACAGAGACCGCTGCAGATGTGAGGCCTCGTCCATCCGGCCTTCAGTCTAAACTCAAACTGGTGCATTGTTGTTGTTGGAAGTGTAAATACAGAATCACTTTGCTTTTGCAAAACCAGGTTGTCGTGTAAACAGACCTGTAAACCGTTTCTGCTCTTTTAGAAACGCTTTTCTGTCTTTACAAAGGTTTTTAGGTCCTGGCAGCAAACGCATCAGACACAGCAGCCAATCAGAGAGCCGCCTCTCCAAGATCCAACAACAACTGTTGCTCTGATGAATGAAGTTCAAAGATCATGAAGATCTGCAGACGTTTGGAAAAACCTCAGAAACAAAGTTTATTCTCAGCATTTCAGTTTTTAACAATTTAAGCCCCATCCTGATCTTCCTCTGGTGTTTTCAAAGGATCAGAGCTGTCCAGCTGTCCAGTTCTGACCCAGATTCCAGCTCAGACCAGGAAAACAAAGACGTTCATGGATCTGTTTGTCTGGAAGTGGATGCATCAGAATGGAGGGGAGCAGAGAGCTTGTAGCCCGTCCATTTCAGTTTCTATGTCAGAAACACTAACTCTTTCAAACGACATTTTTTCATCTGCTCCTTGAATAAAGAAATACTCAGGAGCTCAGTTTTAATTAGTGCTGTCAATCAATTCATAAAAATATCGGATCAATCACAATGTTTTGTAGGTAATTTGTTTACGACAATATCACATTTTTTAAGACAGAGACGGTTTCGCTCGTATATGTCAAAGTTGCACCGATATGAGAAGGAACATCCAAAGAGTTTCTTTCAGAATAAAGTCATGCTGTGTTTGGTGCAGAAAACAACTGTTTTACAGAGAAACGTCGTTGGTGTTTTTTAGCGTCTTAAATCGTACAGGAGATCTAATTTTCTGGGTTTGGGTGGTTCTGATTCTTCTGGGCTCCTCTTGAGTTTCTGTATTGAGTTGAAGGACTGAAACAGCTGTTGGACTTTAGTTATGATCAGTAAAACAAGTCCAGTGAACTTCTTTTATATCAAACCTTATCAAATATAATTGTTTTATGAAATACTGGGATGAAACCATGAAAACATTATTGATTTAAATCCATCAAATGTGTTTTCATGAAACCAAACAGAAGCTTCATTCATTCTCCAGCTCTCTCGTTCTCTCTCTCTCCAAATGTCTTCCTTATGTCTCTCTGCCGCTCGCGCTTTTATCGGCAGGCAGCCAATCATCTTCGCGCCCTCGCGCCTCCTCACCTCGTTTCCGCGCCAATCAGACGGTTCACGCAGCGCGCGCGGCACGTCGCCGCGAGCGCCGCCGTCAGCACAGCGTCCATCGCGAGACGCGGCGGAGGGCGCGAGCCTGCATGCGCGCGCGCACACACGTCCTCTCTGTGTTTGCGAGCATCTGCGGGCTCCTCTAAGCGGCGCGTGCTCCTCTCAGCGCCGCACGTATCCGTTCATAACCTCCGCCATTATTCATCACCCCGGCGCCCCTCCCCCCCGCCCCCGCAGGCTCCGCACAGCTTCTTCCTCGCGCCTCGACCGGGCTAATTTAACGCCTCCCCCCTCCCTCTCTCTCCCCGCCTCGCGCTCGCTTGTGCCAAGCCCAGGTGATTATCCCTCTGCCCCCCCCTCTCCCCCCCTCCTCCGCCTCCTCCTCCTCCTCCTCTTCCTCTCCTTGGTACCAACAGACCGACAAATCCCTCCCGGTGCTCCCGTCTCCCCCTCCTCCTCCTCTCTCCTCTTTCTGTCTCCTTCCAGCCATGATCCGTGGCGGGATAATTCCCAGACGGTCTTCTTCCTTCTCTCCTCCTTCCTCCTCCTCTCCTCCTCCTCCTCCTCCTCCTCCTCCTCCTCGCGGGGCCGGTAAGTAGCAGCGGCACGCGCCGTCCTCCTCGTGCATGCTGCGTTCACAGATTTATCGCCTCGTTATCGGCTCTGCCTTTTTGTGACTGACCCCATCCTCCTCCTCCTCCTCCTCCTCCATGCTCCCTCCCTCCTCGTTGACTCCCTGTGCCTGACGGTGGGGGGGCAGAGGGGAGGTGTTAATGTGTCGCGTGGGAGAGCAGTTCCCCCCTCGCGGCCGGTGGCCACCGTGACCTTCTGTCGGAGCCCGCGCGGCCCGCTCGACCAGACAGGGTAATTAGTTACGCCTCGGGGGAGGGGGGCTCACGCGCCTGAGCGCGCGCGCGCACAGCTTTTCCCGCTGCTGCGCAGCACACACACACACATGCGCGCGCGGAGGGATGCTCTACTGGAGGCTGCGCACACCTCACACCTGCCCGTGCGCACAGCTGTACGCGCGCGCTGGCGGGTCAAAGGTCAGCGTGCACGCACACCTTCCTGTGGAGGAGTCTCTGCAGAGACAAAGATCCGGCTCAGCTGCAGACTTGTTGCTGGAGAAGCTGTTCTGAGGTTCTGAGTCCAGACTGACGTTCTCCTGCAGCGTTCCACCTCTACAGAACTCCAAACACTTGGTGTTCTCCTGGTGGGTGGTGGGTTCTATTCCACCATCCTTCCTCACACGGAGCAGACGTTCCTCAATGTTCTTCCTCAGAATGTTTTGGCAGGAAAGACGAGAACTTTCTGCCAAAAGTATCAAATAGTTCAAATCAAAAGAATACAAGTGTTCTGCTGCAGGTTCTACTCCACTCTGACGTCACAGTGGGACTTCTTTAGGGATCTCTCCGGGTCGGTGGGCTCTGGGATGGTTCAGATCTGCAAAACGCGCCAGGATGCGATCCTCCGAAGCTACGAAAACGCATCAACAACGTACAGCAAACAGCAGATCACACTGACAATAGGACACGGTCAGTTCCAGAGCGTGGATGAGAAACCGATTGGAACGGGAATACTGCCACCTGCTGTACGGAGGTGGAACAGGATCCTTTTTTCTTCAGTTTGTAAACAAACAGAGATTTCTAGAACAATTTCATCTTCAGTCACGTCTATGTGGAACTCCATGAATGTTGGAGCCGAGATTCTCCACCTGTCAAAGGAAATCTCTTTCTGTTCATGACGCGACTGATTTCTGATTTCTCTGGATTCTGTCAAAATCAAAATTTCATTTTAAAATCATTTTTTAAACGAACAAAGCTGATGATGAAACCTGAAGAAATGAGCAACTTTCAGGAGGAAAATCTGGAATTTTTTCATCAAAACAAACTGAAAGTCTGTTGTTTTGTTTTGATGAAAGTAGATGTTTCCTTCTTAATGAAGATCAAATCAAACCAGCTCCTGTTGTGACAGACTTGACCTACAGATGAAGGTCACCAGGACACACGGGGTTTTAGTGCTTTGTTTAAAGGCACAGCCAGAAAGCCTTCAGGACTTCTTCAGAGTCCCGCTCTGCCTCCTGAGCTTCCTCTTCTTGAAGGTGTTGTTGCTCCTCAGTACGGCGCCCCCTGGAGGCTGAAGAGACTGCGTCTCTGGTGACCACCAAAATAGCCAGATACGCTAACAAAAAAGTGAAACGCTAAAACTCGGACTTTAGTGAACTGGTTTGATGTCCTGCAGCGACCTTCATGTTTAGAAAAGTATTTTTGACTTTCTGAAGGAGAACCTGACTCCATGCATGAACCAGAAGGAGGCGCAGCGATCAGATGTTGATTGACAGGGACGGTCTCCTTGACCTTCATCTTTCTTTTGGTCCACAGAGCGAAGCGACCTCCGACAGCCATACGTTTGCTGAGTCAAGGCGTGTGCGCGTGTGCACGTGTGTGAGGTCATGTCGGGCATGACAAGCGGCGTGTGTGTGGAGAGCGACCTCACCTCCATGCTCCAGAGAAGCTCCGCCCCCTCGCACCATCACCCTAACCACCACGGTTACGGCGGACAGGGGCAGGTGAGTCGTTCAGTCCAGCAGAAGAGCCAAACCAGAACCTGAGGGGATCAGGCCCGGTGTTTCCACAGAACTCCTGACTCCTCAGACAGTTTCAGCTCTGAAACATCCGCCCGTCAGGCAGACTCCGGGCCTGCGGAGCAGCGTGAGGATTCCTGGTGCTCTCCTGGAGGATTTGGTGTCCCGTCATCCTTCTGCTGCTCGTCTTAGCCCGGAATGTTTTCTCTGGATAACTGAGTCAGCGTGCGCCGGCAGTGATACCCGGCGGACCCTGGCGGATTAGTGCAGATGACAGAATTTACACAGCTGCAGAAACCGCGAGCTGCCTTTTAGAGAGCAGCTGGTGAGCACTTGGGAACGTTTAGCAGCTTTACTGAGCCAATCGTCAAGTCTAATGTTCTCACATTCTCTGCTACTGTATTAGCGGCTGCCCCTGAGGGCGGTTCACACCAGGGCAGACGTCTCCGACTCTCCAAAGCTGGATTTATGTTTCTGCATTGCGCCTCGTGAAGCCAGAATACATAAGAACAGCACAGAAGTTAATACAGGGATTTGATTCCGATTCTACGTTCACACCAGCCTCAGAAACACGCGTTCAAATAACCACCTTCAATGACAAGTCTTTGTAAACGCGTCGCTAAGCAAGTTTTAAGTTCATTTTTGGGTTCTAAGTACAACGTCATTAACGTGGATTGAAAGTTAAACCAGTTGAACTTTGACCAATCAGGGATTCGGATTTGGTAGCAGCGTATAGACGGCGTTCTTTTCAAAACAAGGACGTGCCAACCGAGAATAGTTCAGTTACTGTTTTTGTGACGTTAGCGTTAGCGGGTTGGGACGAAAACAAACCAGGCTAATAGTGCGGTTAGTGTGCTAATCTAAGCCCATTGTGATGTCGGCTCCTTTTTAACCCTTGAACAGCAGAGACATTGCTGGCAACACCTGAATAGCACACGCTCTGTGACCACTTCTCTGACCGTTTACATGAATCCGCTGATTCTGACAGAAAGTGTCGCATTTTCCCGCTTTAGAATCTGCAACAGAATCATCTGGTTTACTCCGGTTGCATAAATGCTTTACTTTCGTAAAGTGTTGCATATTAACATAAAGCTGCGTCAGAATCAGCTGGAATTATGCTAATTGGGTTAACGATTGAAGGTAGTTCAAACACGTCAACACTAGTGCTAAAACTCCGGTGATAAAGGGCCATAAATGTTTGGGCTCAATACAATACAACAAAAAGTGCTTCAGACGAGACTGAGTTGGTTAATTTTTAGTTATGTCGTGCATGAGACACATAAAAGTAGCCAGAAACCTGTAACGGAAGATAAAAAATGCTACCAAACAGGCGACCAAGAATTCTAGCTGTTCTTGTTTCCCAAACTTCTAGTTTGGTACATCTAACGACACTCACTGTTCCTGATAGTTTTGTACGTTTCTGTGGAAACGCGAACCCATCATCCATTTCACTCCTGCAGGTCTCCAGCCTGGCGCCGATGCTGGATTACACAACAGAGATGGACCGGTACCGCTCCTCCATTGCTAGCTTCTACAAGACCAACGTCAACATGAACGTTGCTAACTTCCCCCAGTCTGCTAAACTGGCGGCCCGTTTGGCGGCGGCTACTCCCATTTTCCCCCCTACGGCTGCCCGCTTGGGCACCATGGCGACGGGGCCTTGGGGTTGTCATGAGAACATGAACATGAACCACCCGGCGGCCATGTTTTGGGGTCGCCCAAAACCTGTGGCGACTGCGCCCTCGCATCACCACCACCATCACCATCCCTCGGCAGCGCCGGGTCACATGACCTCCACGCATCCACACAGTTCCAGCATACACCAGGGCAGCAGTGGTGGGTCTGGGGGAGGGGGAAGTGGAGGGGGCAGTGAGGGGGGAGGAGCTGAAAAACCCGGACACACCCCCTCACTTCCTGTGACGCAGGGAGCCGCTCATCATCACCCCATGGCTGCCAGCAACGGGAACTTCCTCCCCGCCTACAGCAGTGGCGCGGATTGCGGCGTCATGAACAAACAGGGACACGCCGACATGATCGGCCTATCGGAGGGAGGCAGCTGCAATGGAGGCGGGGTCATGGGTGGGGGCTTCTTGGGGGGGCTTGGATTACCTCCAGGTGTCATTGTCATGGCAATGGGTTCAGCAGGAGGCGGGATTTCAGACGCCAGTAGCGCCTTCCAGATGACCAGTGGTCAGCGGGCCTTAACAGACTGCCAGCAGCACACCAACTCCTCCCCCTGCCCCTCCTCTTCCTCACCTTCATCATCAGGGGTGACAACAGGAGGCGTGTCATTGTCATCATCATCGTCGTCCTCATCGGGGACTGTGGCCAAGAGGAAGAGGAAGCGGTGCGGCGTGTGTGGGCCGTGCAGGCGGCTGATCAACTGCGGCGTCTGCTCTTCGTGCCGCAACAGGAAGACGGGTCACCAGATCTGCAAGTTTAGGAAGTGCGAGGAGCTGAAGAAAAAACCAGGAGGAGGCGGCGTGCTGGAGGTGAGGCAGCACAAGTACAAACGTCACGCACAAGTGTCCACGCACAAATGTCCAAGCACAAATGTCCAAGCACAAACGTCCACGCACAAACGTCACGCAAAAACGTCACTCGCAAACGTCACTCGCAAACGTCCACGCGCAGACGTCACACAAATATGTCACGCAAAAATGTTTAGACACAAACGTCACGCACAAACGTCCACGCACAAACGTCCACGCACAAACGTCACTCGCAAACGTCCACGCGCAGACGTCACACAAATATGTCACTCAAAAATGTTTAGGCACAAACGTCACTTACAAACGTCCACGTCCAAATGTCACGCAAAAATGTTTACGCGCAAACGTCTACGCGCAAACGTCTATGCGTAAACGTCTATGCGTAAACGTCTACGCGCAAACGTCTGGGCACAAAGGTCTATGCATAAACGTCCACGCATACACGTCTACACACAAACGTCACTTGCAAACGTCCAAATGTCACGCAAAAATGTTTATGCACAAACGTCACGCAAAAATGTTTCGCAATAATGTCACGCAAAAATGGTTACACACAAAGGTCCACGCACAAACGTCTACGCGCAAACGTCACACAAATATGTCACGCAAAAATGTTTATGCACAAACGTCACGCAAAAATGTTTCGCAAAAATGTTTAGGCACAAACGTCACTCGCAAACGTCTACGCACAAATGTCACGCAAAAATGGTTACACACAAACATCCACGCACAAACGTCCACGCGCAAACGTCACACAAATATGTCACGCAAAAATGTTTAGGCACAAACGTCACTCACAAATGTCCACGTCCAAATGTCAAGCAAAAATGTTTACGCACAAACGTCTACGCGCAAATGTCTATGCGTAAACGTCTATGCGTAAACGTCTACGCGCAAACGTCTGGGCACAAACGTCTATGCATAAACGTCCAAGCATAAACGTCCACGCATACACGTCTACACACAAACGTCACTTGCAAACGTCCAAATGTCACGCAAAAATGTTTATGCACAAACGTCACGCAAAAATGTTTCGCAAAAATGTCACGCAAAAATGGTTACACACAAAGGTCCACGCACAAAGGTCCACGCACAAACGTCCACGCGCAAACGTCACACAAATATGTCACGCAAAAATGTTTATGCACAAACGTCACGCAAAAATGTTTTGCAAAAATGTTTAGGCACAAACATCACTCGCAAACGTCTACGCACATATGTCACGCAACAATGGTTACACACAAACATCCACGCACAAACGTCCACGCGTTAACGTCACACAAATATGTCACGCAAAAATGTTTAGGCACAAACGTCACTCACAAATGTCCACGTCCAAATGTCAAGCAAAAATGTTTACGCACAAACGTCTACGCGCAAATGTCTATGCGTAAACGTCTATGCGTAAACGTCTACGCGCAAACGTCTGGGCACAAACGTCTATGCATAAACGTCCATGGATAAACGTCCACGCATACACGTCTACGCACAAACGTCACTCGCAAACGTCCAAATGTCACGCAAAAATGTTTATGCACAAACGTCACGCAAAAATGTTTCGCAAAAATGTCACGCAAAAATGTTTAGACACAAACGTCACTCGCAAACGTCCACGCACAAACGTCCACGCGCAAACGTCCACATGCAAACGTCACTCGCAAACATGTACGCACAAACTTCACGCAAAAATATTTATGCACAAACGTCTACGCACAAACGTCACTCAAAAATGTCACGCAAAAATGTTTACGCACAAACGTCCAACTGTTTCTGAAGAGAAAAAATGCAAACAGTGGTAAAGCATAGGCACCAATACCTGCACAGGTAAAGGTGAAAGTCCCAGAAAATGCCCCAAGAAAAACTCTTTAAAACCCGAACAAATGCAGATTTGATTGTGAACGGAATATTTTTTGTTTTATTTTTAACAACACCTGCAATTCCATTTTACGTCATGTTTTCTACTGTAAATACTCTGTTTATTATGAGTCGTCTTTATTTCATGTGTTCAACGCCTACATGAATGAAGCTGCCATTAAACTAATTACTGTAATTAGTTTATTTAAATAGACCGTTATTCAGATACAGGCACAATAGTTTCTCTTTGTTTAAAAAAAAAAGACGCAAAAAGGCAAAAACAATATGAAAGAAACGTGTTAAAAACACTTCAATTTTTGTCCTGAGTTGATCTTTATTTGTGATTTTTTTGTAGCGTTCAAGATGATCTCAATTGTGATTTAGGATTTGATGAAAACTACTGTAACTCTTTGACAGTTTAGGAAAATCATGTAATCATGTCCAATGGATTCTAAAAGCAGAAAAAAAAATAGCTCTGCGCCAAGATGAAACACTTGAAAGTAGCAAAGTGTTCACGTATTTTATGAAATTCCACGGATTCTGAAAACGGAGAAAAGCTGGTAAGTGTTGATATGCAACACTTAAAAATAAGGAGTTGTTTAGGAAATTAACAAAATTCCAACGGATTCTGCAGCAGAAAACAAGCAGTTTTGCACTGATATGCAACACTTTAGGTTCGTAACATGTTTATGTGAATAAAGTACTTCCAGATTCTAAAAGTGGAAAAAAGCAGACAAAGCTGCGTTTTTCCACGTCAGAATCCGTTGGAATTACTTTAATTGCGTAACCAGTCGCAGAGTTACGGTAATTCAAGTTCTGTGTGTTATTTCCTGTCTCTGTTGACAGCTGTAATGTTAAAGGGTTACCAAAAGAGGCACCCATGTTATCATGCTATGTCAGCTCCAGCTACAACAAAAGGAGCAGTGCTGCCATCTAGAGTGTGCTTGTGTTGGCTAACTGATCCAGACAACCAGTCAGACGAGTATAAATGCCAACGCTGTTAAAATTCCGGTGAATTTGGTCGTTCTTTGGGCTCAAACTATGACTGTGATGAGAGTTTAGCTGCTAAATTGACTTGTACTCGAGCAGAGCCGACCTCACTCTGTTGATTAAAAATTGTTCTCTCCATGAAGTACCAGAACACACAAACACACGGTTAGCATTTAATGGATTCTGCTGTTTCATCGTTTCCTCCTCCGGTGAAAGTGTATGTGGATTTATTTTCACGTGCGCATGTGTGCACGTGTGTGTGTGCGCGTGCTGGCTCACTTAACCCAGATCGCTGCCTGCGAGGCATGAGCTGGAAGACATCGCTCACCCTGCTGAGTGTGTGTGTGTGAGCGCTGTGCAGATGGTGGGTGGTGAAAAGCGAGAGCTCGCCGCCCGCCGAGGTCTGGCAGGAAGCCACACACACACACACACTCGTGCACACACATGCGCGCATGCACACACATTCCACTTGTTCACAGTGACAGAGAGCCCACAGAGCGAGGAAGGAGGAATATTTATGTTATCTACTCTCCTGTGTGTGTGTTTGTGTGTGCCGTAAGAATTAGTGGCGATCAATAATTCATTGACACCGCCTTTCGACCTCACTGATGACTCCATATATCTCTCTCTGACACACACACTTCCTGTGGGAAACTCTGCAGACCAACTCTAATTATTCCCTCGCCTGCACACGTGCGCTCCGAGGACACACTGAGACATGGAGTGTGCGCGTTGGAGAGACATTGAATTAGCAGCCATAATCTTCCTCAATTACATGCTAATTGGACCTGTGGAGGCTAAGGTCGAGTGACGGCGCCGTGTGTGTGTGTTGGGTGTCGGGTTTGAGCGTTGGCGGGGGGTTTCACGCTCTTGCCTCATCCCTTTTTCTGCTCTCTTTGAAGTCGACCTGACAGACTTTCATCCGCTCCTGAAGTTTACTTTGTAATGAACATTAGTGCCTCATTCTGCTGCTGGAAATGAGTCCTACAGGATCCAGAGGCGCTGCCTCCACGCTGAAAGCAGCTTCAAACGCTTTCCTGCTCAGGAAGGTTTGTCCCTCACACTGTTCTTTGAACACTTCATGTCTCCTGGGGTCAAAAAACTCCAAGGAGCTTCAGCCTGACAGACGTTGCCCACTGAGAACTCCCCAGAGTCCCTGTAGCCCGCCAAAGATTACATAACATCCAGATGAAGTTTTCTTTAACTTACCTTCCTACTGGGGGCAAAAGAGTGACCAAGGACACTCCACTTGAGTCTTGGGAGTTGAACTCCAAACCCATAAAAGGCAGATGGCTGCTGAACCCACTGAGCAGGTCAGCGCAGGAACGTGGACGGGAAATCAAAGTCCCGTCTCGCCACTACGATGGACCAACACAGAGAAGGCTTCACAGAGAGCGGCTTGATGTCAGTGAAGATTCCTGACGCCCGACCCATTCCTCTGCATCAGAGCCCCTCAGAGGAGCAAAGGGCACAATTCCTCCAGAGAAATATTTTAGAACAACTCTCCGTTTCTAGGAGACGCTACTTTAAAGTTGCAAAATTAAAAAAGATAAATACCTACTTTCTGTGTCAGCTGACTCACAGGTTTGATAACATCAAATCTGACGCTGCGCCAGAAAGGTTTCCGAGGTCTTTTCCTGATAAATGTTACTTTTCTTGTCCTGCAAACTTTGTCCTTTGAAATGAACAAATATTTTCATTCACACACTTTCCTGTTTTTGTTTCTCGTAGAGACCACCCTCCGTCCCAACTGGCGAGGCGTTTCGTTGGTTCTTTTAATCTTTCCTCCACATTTGGAGTAAAGCGTTTGAGGATCATCGAGAGGACTCTCACTAAAACGGACCTGAATGAAATTCAGCTAAAACCGCCACCGCTTCAGGATCTGGACCTGAGGCTTCCCAACAGGATTTGATTCTGTACAGAGGACAAAAACGCCCAAAAATCCAACCTCAGCCGGACCAGGGAGCCTGCTGGAGGGAGGAGGACGACGAGGAGGCAGTTTGATCAGAAATGTACCTCAAGATTGACGTATCCTATCAATCAGGCAGGAAATAAACTCATAAGGGCTGCATCAGTAAATCCACACTGTTAAACTCATGAACAAAGTTGGCGTTGCATCAGGAAGTCCACATCGTAGACTAACTTCTTTACCTCGGTAGAACTGGATCATAGACAGTAAGATTTGTTGACTTGCTAATCTCTCTAAAATGAAGAATGGGCATTCCCATCCAGCGTTTTTCAGTTTCAAAGCAAAAGCTAAGAACGTCTGAAGGCTTGTTCCGAATTCCCTCACTACTTAGTGCACTATATCAACTTTTTTTGGAGTGTCCCAGAATCCAGTGTCCTGGAAATCTCCCAGAGGTCTCTGCAAAAAACCAGCGTGCATCAATGCTCTCTAGACTGGTGAATGTTGACCACAATGCATTGCGTTTGAACGATTGGTTCTTAAAAAAATCTTTTTCAATGTTTTGTTTCTAACTTAGCTTTAATCATCAGAACACAGTGGATTCATAAAATGTTCACGTTTATTAGACTGGTGACGTCATGTTCGACGCTTTTAAAAAAGAAAACAAACGCAGTGAGGATGTGTGGGATAGACTGGACAGCTTTTTCCGGGTTAGGGACCGGTAAGGGAATTCGGACACGTCCAGTTTTGCTTATCTCATTAATGTTAGCATGTTATTTATAACTAGCTGGCACATGCATGCTAAGTTAACACCAAGTTAGCCCCTTTCCCACTAATTTGTCTGTTCGTTCAATAAAAAGCAACTTCCAGACCAACACGCACACACACATTCATACAGCGTAACCGAGATCCTCACCCGGGCCGACACCCCACCACACCAGTGCTTCTCCAGTCAGAACGGGCTTCATCTAAAGGCATTTGCCGCCAGTGATAAACCTGCCTTCCTCCTCCTCTTCCTCCTCCCAGCCAACCACAAAGTCCACTGTAGCTAAACCAGGAAGAATCAGGACTCAACCACAGACGGTTTCTGTTTGACCAGAACCGCAAACCTCAACGAGGTTTACAAACTGACCTCAACAGGAAGTGATCCCAGACTGTTAACGTGGACCGCAACTTCCCCACATCCGGACTACAACTACCACGTCACTGTTATCCGTCTCTTCTGTCTACCTCCTCCTCCAGAACTTTGAAGGCACCTTGACTGACGTTTTGGGCCGTGTTCACGATGGTCTGACCCAGGCTGCTTCTGAACCCTCTGGATCTGATCTCATTCGTGTGGAATCTGGTTTCTGCTGTTGGTAAACTTCACTGAAGACTTTGATTTCTCTGGATTTCCATGGAAAGTTCTCAGGGCTCAGTCACACCTCTGATTTGAAATCATGTCAATTTGGCTTCAGTGTGTTTTTGAGGTTTTTGTTGTTGAGAACATGGTACTCATCCCGTCCCAAACATCCAGACCTGCTCAGTTTGGACATGTGACTCCCTGATCAGCACCTCACAGAGAGTTCAGAAGCAGCTCCCTGTTCTTGTATCAGTGCATGTTCCACCACACGCTGACCAACAGGAGCCTCCAGGTGCAGGAACCCACAGGGAACCTTTGGATCCGCTGAGCTGAACTCTGGGGAAAAAGGAACCAAACTAAATCCGAGAACATTCCACATTTCAATCTTTTCCAACATGTCTGCCGGTCAACTTGAACAAAAAATAAACGTTCTTTTCATTCAGCCGCTGTTACTGCGGTTACAAACACTACTTTGCCTTTAATGCTTCTAAAAACTCCAGTTTGTGTGTTTTCCAGCGAGCCGTCACTCAACCAAGAATCATTTAGAAGATCCGGTTCCAGTAAAGACGGCCTTCATTTCTTTAATAAATCAGGAACCTGAGAGGTTTCTGAGTAAATCTAAGCATTCATAGTGTCTGCAGTCCATCTCATCCACGCTGTGCCTGAATATCTGGACCCTGAAGCTCCGTCTGTGTGGCTGCAGGAGGCCACTGTGTTCTGGGCTCAGACGGGAACAGGGTGGTTCTGGGGTAGAGGGTGGATGAGGGCCCGGCCCAGTGGTGCAGAACATGGAGTGACTACTGAGAACACGGATTCACCAAAGCCGTGACCTCAAGAGTTGAACTGAAACGATTCAAATGAACTTCCATTCAAAAACATCAACAAAACTGCAAACAATTTAAAGATTTACAGACAAACTGAAGTCGTAAACAAACATTCATTTTTCTTTAGCTCCATAAGTAGTTTTCTAACACGGTTAAAAATGGACAGTTTGATCAAACGCTCAGAGTGTTCCTGATGGTCATTTGATTCCCATAGATCTTGGAATGCAGATGATGGAAGGCCTCCAGGTCCTCTGACCTCACTGTAGCGCCGTCAGATGATTGAATTACTGGAAGTCCAAACAGGTAGAAGTCCAAGTTTCCTGCAGACATGTTGGAAATCTGGTTTCTGTTGACCGATGTTTCTTTTTTGAGCGTCACAAGGAAGATGTTCTCCCGCTTCCTTTCAGGAGCTGAAAAGCCCAACGCCTCCTTCCTCTGAGGGCGAGGAGGAGCAGGAGGAGGAAGGGGACGTTTGGGTCGTGTGTCTGTCCGCCTCCTCGTGTAATCTGTCTCTGTGACCTCTTCATGTGCTGAATTATAATAAAGCATTTCAAAGGCGAGCTGCCGGTGTAACACACACACACAGACACACAGCGGAGGATGTCAGGTGATTGCATCATGCGGCGTTGTGAGTAATGATGTGTGTGAGACGAGGGAGCGGGCATGAAAATGAACAATCTGTTTTCTCCAGTTTGTGTGAACATTTTCTGCTACAAGATGGAAGCTGTGTGTGTTTCGTGTTTGTGTGTGTGTTGTGTGTGCGTGGGCTTGTCATCTCCATAATGGTGTTGCTATCAGACACAGAGAGAAAGACGGAGAGGCTGGTTGTCCCTGACGACGGTGTGCCGTGTTGCCTGGCAACTGCGCTAACAATGGCCCACCACCAGTGTTCTAGAATGTGGGCGTGGCCTGGGCAGCAGTGGGGGGAGGAGAGCCCGACACTTCTGACACAAACAAGTGTGAGGCGGGTGAGCGGCGTGCGCGACGCTTTGGGTTGAAATGTTTCCAAACTGATAAGGGCCCCCTCCCCCTCCTGCAGAAAATGACTGCCATGGAAGCGGCGTTTGATGACAGTTTCCTGCTCAGTTCCATCCGGAGCTCCTCCTCCAGATCTCCAGATCTCCAGATCTCCAGATCCAGCTGCAGCTCTGGGTTTAAACAAAGCTGGAGCTCCCCTGAATCTCTGGTGTCGACTCACCAACAAAAGAGCCAACATGTCGCCATGACATCACAGATGTGTGGCTGCACGTCTACAGCAGCAGAGGAGCCTCCTGAACAAGGAAGGAGGAGGTCCTGCTCCCTGAGGAGCAGACGGGAAGAACCAGACAAGTCCTGAATGTTTCCTGTCACTTCCTACGAGATGAAGCAGCTGTGGGACTCTGGTCCAGTCCGGTCAGCTCATCTGTGATGGCTTCACTAAAGCTTCATGACGGCTTATCTCCTGTTCTCCTCATGCGTCTGCAGCTGCACTGAAGAACGGGCCGTGAAGACCCTGTAGGAAGTCCAAACATCTGTTCTGGTGGTTGTAGAGCTCCTCAAAGTCACTATAGAACCTGATTCCGTTCAGAAAGAACAAACCATGGATGAAACCCTCAGGTATCTGTGTTTGGTCCACAGCTGCATTATCTGACAGAGATTCTGGTTCTGTAGCTGAACTGTAGTTCAAGATCATTAGTGGGACAGTTGGTATCGGGCCACAGAGAATAAAAACACGACCTACATTTATTAATTGTATTTCCAATCTGATTCTGAAGGAAGTTTTATTTTGAAAACCTACTGGCTTCTCTCCACCACATCCCACTCATTCATTTGAGGCATGACGGGTCGCTCTGTCACGTGTCACAAACCCATCCGCTACTTCCTTAAAGCGGCTGCACTGAACGCTAAACTGAAACCCCCAAGCTAGCAAAGTTACCAAAATAACACATGTTTTTGGAAAGTTTCTTTAAGCAGAAAAGAGGAAACAGAAGAAGAGCTTTCTGCTTCAAAATAAAAGAAGTCTGTGTTTAACAAAACCCAGCAGTCTTTGCTCCAACAATAGATTTCTTGTGACAGTTGTTCCCACAGACCATAATAATAATGCAGAATATGCATTGATCGTCTGTCTAATGTTATGAAGATGCTGCTAATAAAGTTGTTTCAGCGTCAGATTCAGGTTTGATTTTGGTATTTATCTGTCGCACCTCAAAAGTCAGGCGAGTCTGAAGCTGACGTCAGGTTTTTAGCTTCCACTTTGACAGTTGTGAGTTAAAGGAAAATCTGAATGGTTCCCACATGAAATCTAGAGTCTAAATAAAGTTTAAAGCAGCTGCAGATTTTTTACTAAGGATGAAGATGAACTTTGACCCTCAAACGTTAAGGAAACTGGAAGATAAAAAACAAACAAATCAGACGCTGACGTCACGCTGAGATCGGCCTGTGATAGTGCTGACGTTAAACCGGTCCGTAACTAAAGAACAAGGGTCTCTGTTCTCCTGCAGGTGAACTCTGGTACGGTTCCATTCAGTGTGAACCCAGAACTGTTAGGTGAACCACAAAGCAGAAGAGAACTTCTCCATGAGCATTTTCAGTACAGAACAATCCAACTGGTTCTTTAGAACCAATCTGTTGGAAATAGTCAGTTAGAATGAGGAGGTTCTTCTCAGTGGCATAGATAACGTGAAGGAAATCTGGTTTACTTCTCTGTGCTTCTTTTCTCTTCTTGAGATGTTCTTTCAAACGTCAGTTCTTGTAACTACAGGATGTTTCCTGAACCACGGAGAACATTCCAGGTCTTCACCAAACATCGGAACCAGTTCTGCTGGAGCATGTGAGTCTGAAAGCACAAACGACAATGTGAGTTTCTAACCTGCTGATGGTCGCTGCGGAGCTGACAGAACCATGAGGAACCTGAGCAGCTTCTGGTAGAACCACAGCATTTGGATCTTCTCAAAAAGCAGAAGGAAAGTGACGAACGGGAACTCAGAGGAACCAAATGTAGTCTAGAAGACATGCTGGGGTCTCCTGATCAATCAGAGGATTTTCTGTGTTTGTGCAAGAACGTTCAGAATGAGACCAGACGTTCTCGTTCTCCATGTTCTCATAATCTCCTGCCTGTGTTCCATACAGACTCATCTGTAACTAATGCAGATCTTTAAAAAAACATAAAAGATGAGATTCTGCAGAACATCTGCTCCTCAGAGGAACCTCCTCTCAGTTCCAGACAGAAACCTCTGCTTCTCGGAGGAACCTCCTCTCAGTTCCAGACAGAAACCTCTGCTCCTCTGAAACCTGCTCTTAGGATAAACACAATAGAAATATAGATCCTTTAATAATCCTAACAATGTTCCTGGTTTAGTGGGATCATTTAGTTCTGCTCCCATGAGGAGCGCCTTGGTTCCTCCTCCGTCCTCCTGGGACTGGAGTCAGGACTTGGCTCGGTTTCATCTCACAGCACGACGTGTTTAACAGGCATTTAATCGCACCCCGATAGGCTTAATTAGTGCCGCAGAGCCCGTCTCCATCGCCGCTGCTCCCTGGAGCCTCATTACCTCTCAGTTTTCTGCCAGGAGAGGAGGTGGAGGGACAGGAGCAGGAGAAACGGAGATCTCCATCTGGTGGTAAGAACAGAAACTGCACCAGATTCCTTCCGTTTGTTTTCACATAAATTAAGGATTTCTTTGAGAGGAAATGTTTGGTTTAGATCAGTTCTGAAGAGACAGACGGGTTCTCATGAAGCCATCTGCTAAACACGGCGGTGGGAGAATGATAATTGGGCAAGTTCTGCTGAGGCGTCAAAGGAACATTGACGTTGAGTCAGGACATCTGAACTTCTGACTCACCTTAACACACATCATCGGCATATCAACTCAGCGGCCCAGTGGAGAGCGTCCATCCTGAAACTAGTACGTCAGGGGCTCAAATCCAAAGAGGACTGGTTCCAAATATTCTAAAAATGGAGCCCAATGCCTCCCTGCTTGACCCTCAACAGTAAGGGCTAGTGGGGGCTTAAACCACCAAAGGCTCCAAAGCACCCCCGCCCCAGAAGAGGACTCGAATGAAAAGAACAAGTTATACTGAGACGTGACAAACAATGAAACAAGAATACAATGAGACCACTAGCTTAGATGCTACATGAGCTGAGAATAGCAGGTCAACAGAACGATAGCAGCGGAACATTAAAATGTCTCCGTCAAACAGGAAATACATGAATAAAATGTAAGGATTTCAGCTGCTTCTGCTTAAAGAAACCTTTAACACCAGGCATTTTCAAACTAGTGCTAAATGATGAACTAAAGGTCAGAATCATGGAACCTTTGAAACAAAAAACTGAAATAAACTTTATTGTTCCTGGCAGAAGACCGCATCACTGGAGCTAAGCTTAAAAAGACGTAAACGGCAGCAGGAACGTAAAAATGGACGCTGAAGCCCTGGAGAGAAACGAGATGAAAACAATGAAGGTGAACTGATAAAGACCCGCTGAGTCAGCAAAACCACAGGCGAACGCAGACGAAGAACCGACAATCATAGAACAGCAGACAAGCTGAACAATCAAACATCCTAAGTAACAAATAAACAGCTGAGGAACTGAAGCAAACGGTTTGTGACTTTAATTCTGTCATGAAACAGAAATGCTGAAAAAAACCAAAACAAAAACAGGAAAAATGCTCTAGTGTAACAGAACTGAAGAACACGGAAACCTTTCTGAACCAGAACCCAAAACTCAGGTTCTGTGGTACAAATGCTAACTACAAAGCTGTGGTGTGAGGACGCCAGAGGGTTCTAACGCCGTTAGGAACCATCAAACCCGAGCAGACGAGCTGCAGAGACGGAACCGAGCGGTGGAATAAAGAACCCGGACTCAGGTGTTGGTAGCGTTTATTTACAGCCCTGAGAGGAACGGACCTCCACCACAGACGGACAGAAAAACAGCAGATGGGAGCTCTGGTTCTGCTCGGTTCTCAGAGCACAGCTGCTGGTTCTGGTTGCGGCTGAGTGGCTTTGGTCCCAGGTTTCCGATGTTCGTCGGTTCCTGCATCTTTGATGGAGACATTAGATGCAAACAGTAGAAAAATATTAATATTTCAGAGAACTCTGGAAAAGTCTCAGAAACAAACTGGTTCTGGTTCTGGTCAGCTGAGTTCAGACTGTCTGAGGGGATCTGGGAGTCTGTGGGGGGGCGAGGCGTCGGCCTCAGACCTGAACTTCCTGGAAGGTGGGTGGGGGTCGGAGGTGGGGGGCATTAAGGCGGCGTGGTTTAGGAGGCGGTCCAAACGGAACTCGGCGGGGGCCTGAGGGCCGTGGCGGTCCGGCGGTCGATCTGCGTCACAGGTGGGAGTGGGGGCGTCAGATGGAGGCCGGGGGCTCTCGGGGTGGGGGTCGGGGGGATTCAGGACAGAGCGGAGTCTGCTCAGCATCTCAGATAGCTCCTCCCCCTTTGGGGCTGGCAGAGAGTTGGTGGGCGGGGCTAAAAGAGGCCTGCAGTTCACTCTTGAGTGAAAGTCTCCGCCCACTGCAACCGCAGCAGCACAGCTGGGGGGGTGGAGGCCAGTGGAGGTAGAGTCTCTGTGGGGGGGGACCGGAGGGGGAGGTGTAAACAGGAAGTGGCGGGTCGGATGAGCTGCAGGAGGGGAGGGGCCTGGCGGGGGGGTCTTTCATGAACAGAGCGTCCAGGGGGGGTCTCTTCAGTGTCATAAAGGGGGGGATGGTTGGGCCCTCCCAGAGCGGGGTCTCAGAGGGGCGGGGCTCTCTGGGAGACAGGGGGGGCCACTGGGGACAGCCAGCGTCTTTGTGTTTCAGGGGGTGCGGGGTGTTCCTGCTGTACGGCGGAACTGGACCGGTCCATTTCAGAACTGGGGGGAGCTCCCCGCTCTGACCGGCTCCCTGTGCAGGGGGGGGTGGTGTGGCTGAGGTGAGGGGGACCTGTGGGGGGGATGGAACCCCGACGTGGTTCTCCCCACTCCCCCCATGCCCGGCGCCTTCGGGTTTTTCTATGGGGTGCAGGCCCGGCTTGTGTCAGACTCGTGCCCGTCAGAACCGGCCGCTGCGATTGGTCCGTCCCTGCCACCGCCGTCCTCCAGCTTCTCCACGTCCACGTCGCTCTCGCTCTGGATGTCAATGCGACTCTGGGACCGACCCGCCGGCTCCGGGTCGGACCCGTCAGAACCCGGATCCAGAATGTTGTTGGGAAGCTCCCCGACGTCCATGGCCCTGCCCACGCCGGCCGAGTGCGCCAGAGAGAGGGGGGGGAGGTCGGAGAAGTCGACGGTCTGCTGGCTGCTGAGCGGGCTGCTGCTGGCGCTGTTGTGGGCGTGGCCAGGGCTGCTGTCACTGTCCAGAGTGATGATGACCGGGGGGCTGCGGGGAGACGGAGCGTCAGAACCAGAACTTCAATGTCAAATGCGGACCTGGACCGCAGTCGCCCCCTGCTGGTCATCTCCACCGTCCTGCTGCTCCTCACCTGGATCAGGTGAGCAGCAGAGGGGGCGGGGCAGCAGGAGGACACAGGCGGCTGGAGGAGCAGGTTGGAGGTTCCTCACCTGCTGTGCTGCGTCCTGCGCTGGCGTTTCCTGTGGCGTTTGTGAGGGGGCTGCGAGACCACGCCTTCGTAGATGATCTCCACGCTGGGACTGCGCTCCTCCCTGGACCTCCTGCTGCACAAAGCACAGGTGGAGCCGTGTGAGGAACAGCAGGAGAACAGAGGAGAACTTTCTCCTGCTGAAAACAGGAGTAAAACCTTCGGACAGAATCTGCAGAACTTTGCTCAAAGGTTTGTGGCAGACAAAGCCCTCACCTCTGGACGCTGTCGCTCGCCTGCTGAGACTCCTCCCTCGGTCTCCTCCTCTTCTTCTTCCTCCCATCTCCGCCCCCCCTCCTCTTGTCGTGGTCCATCGGCCTCCATGACGGGTCTTTGGCGTCGGCGTCCAGGTGCCGGCTCTTGTATTTCCTCTTCCCGCCTGGCTTCTCTGCGTGGTGAGCGCGCTCACCGGGGGACAGCGCGGGGGTGGGCGGTGTCAGCGGAGGGGGGGAGGAGTAGAGTGGGGATGAAGACGAGGAGCGGGAGGGAGAGGAGATGAGGGAGGAGAGCGGGGAAACCTGAGCGCGCAGCTCCCAGGTGAGGTCGGGGGAGGAGTCAGAGCTGGAGACAGGGGAGCGGCGGCGCAGCATGGGGGGGTAAATGGAGCGGTTGGGGTTGCAGAGCGTGCCGCTCTTCCTCCCATGGCCTCCCCTCTTCTTTTTGGTCCTCCTGTCTCTGCCTGCAGACTTCCCCTCCCTCGAGGGGCCGCTGGGCCCTCGCCGTGGGGGCGTGGCCGGGCTGAGCGAGCGCAGAGAACAGCAGCTGCCCTCCGAGCTGCACGACCACGAGCGACCGCAACAGGCCGGCCCCCCCTCAGAGATCCTCTGAGCTTCCTGCTCCTCTCTGCAGATGCTGGATGTGGACGGAGGGGCGGGGGGAGTACAGTTGATGGGAGGAGCAGCTTTCTCCTCAGGCTCCGCCTCCTTCTGCTGCCCCTCCTCCTCAGAGTCGGACGACAGCTGCACGAGCTCGGGGGTGCGCTCCGCGATCGGCTTTTTGTACCCAACGATCTCACACTCCTCCTCCTCCGTCCTCCTCTCTGCCGGCTCTTCATTGGTTGGCTCCTGGTGGGCGGGGCTGAATGAGGTGTGCAGAGGTGATGACTCAGCAGTGGAGTAGGAGGGGCCTGGAGTCTCGTCGTCCCAGCCTGATTGGCTGAGGCAGCTCCCCGTCTGGATGACATCATCGTCAGCACCGCCTAGGCCGTCCTCGAAAGGCCCTCGCCGCTCCTCCTCCTCCTCTGAGATGGCGATGACGGAGCTGCCGTTGGAGGAGCTGCTCAGGCCGTCCAGCTGCAGGGCGCCGGGCGGAGGGTCGTACTCTGCCTGCAGGTCGTAGCTGTCCATGCTGAGCGGCGAGCGGGCGAAGCTGAGCAACTCGTGCAGGAAGTGCTCGGTACGGCCCAGCAGGAACGGCCGCAGCTCCTCCTCAATGGTGGCGGTGTCGTCCAGGCCGTGGCGTGCCAGGCGCTCCATGACGATGCGCTGGACAATGTCCACCAACGTGGCGTGTGCGCCGTAGAGCACCTTCAGCTCCCTGCGAACCCAGCGCCGCAGTCTGTTCAGGTGAGCGGGGTTCTGGCGGAAGCCCTCTGCTGTGATGTCACGCTGGCCTTCCAGGCCGGTTACCCCGGCGACGCCGCGGACGCGGATTCCATGGCGGTAGAGTGAGCGGCGGAAGGCCAGCCTCTCCCTCTGCAGCCGCTGTCTCGCTGCCAGGATGTTTACGTGGCGCCGGCGAGCGCGCTCGCTGGTGGTGCTAACATTCAGTAGTGCAGCGGGGGGAGGAGAAGGAGTGACGGGAAGATGGCGAGAGCCAAGGTACCACTCCCACAACCCCGCCCTGTCTTCCACCACATCGCCCCGGGCTGCCCGCTCCCTCCTCCGCCTCCTGGTGGTGGTCTCTCTGCCATCCTCCGCCTGGTGCCTCCTCAGCATCAGCCGCATGTGGTGGTCGCTCCTCGCTGCCATGGCCGCCACCATGGCGACGGTGGCAGCCACGCTGCTGTGGGGGGCGCCGGCTGCGGCGTGTACTCCTTGAAGTCGTCCTCGGCGCGGACGGAGTGCAGGATGGAGGAGAAGGGCTGCTTGCAGAGCGGACACTCCGCCTTGTTGTGCGACCACTCCTGGATGCAGGGGAAGCAGAAGCGGTGCAGGCAGCGGTCCAGGTACGCCAGGTTGTTGAAGCGGTCCAGGCAGATGGGGCACTTGGAGTCTGGCGACGTCTCCTCCACCGCCATGGCCGCCCGCACGGAGGCTGAGGCGGCGGCTTTGTTTTTCCTCCTGCTGCTGGTCCTGGTACCCCCTCGGGTCTCTGCTCCCGGGGCATCTCCTCCTCCTGATGGACCGGCAGCGGCGTTGTCCCGGCGACGCAGCTTCATCCTTGTGGGCGCCATCACCTGAACATGACAATCGAAATGTTTTGTCAACTGCAACACTCATCCTTTTGCAAGGTCCAGCCACGGTCCGAATACCAGACCACTGACAGGTCATTACACTTAGAACCGGATGCAGTTCCGGTCTTTCAGCTCCGACAGTAAAAACAGATCCCGGCTTCACACCTGAGAAACGGTAGAGGTTCGGTTCTGTCACGATGATGCAGCTCTGAGGATGCTAGCAGCCGGAAGCTAACAGTGCTACCCCCACTAACGCACATAAACGTCAAGCCAGAACTTCTCACAATGTTTGTTTTGGAGTTGTTTACTCGTAAACAAAGTCGCGTGAATATATACACATTAACAAACAGAAAATAGTTTTGATAAATTTGAAGGAGACGGAACTGAAATGGAACCGGAATGCTTCCTCACTAGCCTGCTAGCTAGCTCCTAGCTTACAGCTAACCGGTAAAAACAGCGTCTTAACCATTTAAACCGGTTTCGTTTCTGGTTAGTAACATGTAAACAGTGAAGCCGGACTCTGAATGCTGCTGTCCTGCAGCATCTACAAACATGATGTGTCAGCATGAAGCTAGTGGCCGGACCTGCTCTGAGGTCTCCGCGGGCTCCGGCTGCTCCTCCGCCGCCTTCCTCCTCCTCTTCCTCCGGGAAGAGCCCCGCGCCGTGAGCGGCATCCACGAGCGCAGCTCCGCTCCTCCAGGCTCCCAAATTCAGGTTTCAATCAGAACCTGGACCCCGTGCTGAACCGAAGCGCGCGATCCCGTCCGAACCGAGTCGCTATCGACATGGGAGAAGGAACACAGGCGCGGTGCATGACGGGTAGCGGGAAGAACAGCCTGAGCGCCTGTTGTCATCTCAAAGATTGTGAAGGTAACACACGTCTTACTCGAATCAGAAATAGAAAACATCATCCTTAACCGGTTGGGTTTAAATAAATAAACAAATAAATAAATTTAAGATCTGTAATGAGGTTGAAATCTGATGCAAAACAGTAGTAAACGTTGTAATAATGAATTTATAATGCAGATATTCTATAAACTTATCAAATGCTTTTTTAACCACTCCAATCTGAATGATGTTTAGAGACTTTAGTGGATTATAGCTTTCATAGCTTGGTTATTTGTCACAATGTTGATATAATTTTGGAAAAAAATATTATAAGAAAAATAAATAAACATTTCCCCATACATGTGTTTTCTATTTTTTTACTTCTATGTTCAGGAAATTATATTTTTGCTTTAAAGTCCAGGACACAAGAGTTTTGCAATACAAAAGTTTACAATTTCGAAATTAAATTTAATAATATTGAATTAAATCATTCTCTCTCTGTTAACTAAGTTCACAATTGAATCGATTACAGGCTTTGTGTTTTTTAAACAAAGTTTTCCTGTGCTAAACGGCTCCAAAAAAACATTTAAAATAAATAAAATGTGTTTTCAGTTCACAAACTTTGACAAAGTAACTTTATATAACAGAATGTTTGTGTTTTTTTTCAAACTAAAGTTTTTTTTTTTTTTTTTCATTTTTCTCCCCTAGTGTTTAATTTCTCTCGATGTGAAGCTCTGTCTTTAGAGAAGCATCTTTGTCAGGAGCTGCTGCCTAAATATCGCGTCACATAAAAAGACGGGAAAAAAAAGCTGAGCTCCGCTGCTGCAGCAGAGAACTTTAAATGAAACAAAGTGAGACTCTGTCCTCCGTTCTGCTTTGTGATTACGGTCTCCATGCTGCCCTCTAGCGGCTGCCTGCAGAACAACAGCGGCTCCCGGGAGAACGTCCGTTTAAAGACCAGATTTTATGCTTTGGCGTTAAAATCACCGCAAAAACATGTTTTATTGGAAAAAACATCCACAGAAATGTAAAAAATAAAAACAGAGAAATCCCACAGAAGGTTTTGATTCGCTGTTCACCTGTCCGAACGCCAGGGGTGATATCGAGCCTCAGTCATCAGGATACGGAGCAGAGCGAGAAGAGCAGAAGAAGAAGAAGAGGACGAAGAAGAAGAAGAAGAACCGTAAACAAACCCAGCGGAGCGTCGGCTTCACCGTCGGTCCACGGCGGCTAGAAGGAGATGCATACGCTCAGCAGACGGACTTTGGACAGGATGCAGGCCGCGGTAAAGTCACCTGAGCTCAGTTACCTGGTTAGCCGGATTAGCATTTAGCTCATTTGGCAGTGTAGACCCACAAACCACAGATATTTCTACAAATGTGCAGACATTAGTTTCATTTTTGATCCACTGAGGAAACTTGAAACGGTTGAAATGTTCAAACGCGTCTAAAATGTCTTAAAAAAGCTGTAAGATAAATGGAATTTGCTTTGTAATTTAAGAGCTGGAACCACAGGATGTGACGTAAAACTGTTTCCTGGTCCTGCGTCCCGCAGGTTCTGCTGGCTGTGGTGGTTCTGTCCTGGGCTTATGTGATCTACGCCGGCAGGGTGGCGGCGCTGTGGATGCTGGAGAAAAGGGCCGGGGTGTAGCACCGACGAGAGGCCGGATCCTCCTGAGCAGGATGTCCAGAACCTGCTGGAGGTCCAGAACCTGCTGGAGGTCCAGAACCTGCTGGAGGTCCAGAAGCTTCTGGTGATCAATAACCGTCAGGATGTCCAGAACCTGCTGGAGGTCCAGAACCGTTAGAAGGTCCAGAACCTTTTGATGTGCAAACAGCAAAGGATTTTCGACCTGCAGTTTCCGTCCAGCAGGGGGCGCTGTTGACGCTTTGTTTCATGAGAGAAACGTTCAAACATTCCTCTCCTTCCTGTTATTCCCGTGACCGTTTTTCCGCACATTTTGCCTAAAATTGTCTGTGCGCCAAATAATCTGGAAAATGTTGTGACGTTGGTAAGCACTTCACTTGATGGACCGTCAGACCATTTCCTGACACAGTGATGAACCTTACGCACGCCAACAGCGATACGTCATTCAGAGAACATTAGGCCACGCCTCCAGGAGCTTTATTACCGGTACGCTGAGAACATTTGTTTATCTCAGGGCCCCTGAAAATGGCGCCCGTGAAGAGACAAGCTTACGAGGCTCAGTTCAAACTACAGGCCATCAGTTACGCCGTTTTAAACGGGAATAGAGCAGCTGCCAAAGAATTCAACATCAACGAATCGATGGTTCGGAAATGGAGGAAGCAGGAGAACGAACTGCGCCAAGCCAAGGAGACGAAACAGAGTTTCCGTGGGAACAAAGCGAGGTGGCCTCAGTTAGAGGACCAGCTGGAAGAATGGATCACTGAAGAAAGAGCGGCCGGGAGGAGCGTCTCCACCGTCGCCATTCGGCTGAAGGCCACAGCGATCGCTCAGGACATGAAGATCCATCACTTTCAAGGAGGTCCGTCTTGGTGCTTTCGTTTCATGAAAAGACGCCATCTCTCCATCCGCCAAAGGACCGCCGTGGCACAGCAACTGCCAGAGGATTACGACCAGAAGCTGTCCGTCTTCCGCTCGTACTGCTGTCACAAGATTACAGACAAAAAGATCCCGCCCAACCGCATCACCAACATGGACGAGGTCTCCCTAACATTTGACATCCCCGTCAACCATACGGTGAAGACCAGCATGGTGTCAATACGCACCACGGAGCATGAGACCTTTACTGTTGTTCTGGGTTGCCATGGTAACGGAGAGAAACTACCACCTATGGTGATTTTTAAGAGGAAGAGGTTACCGAAAGACAAGTTTCCAGCCGGGCTCATGGTTAGGGCCAATCAGAAGGGCCGGATGGACAAGGCGGACATGCGAGCGTGGCTGAGGGAGGTGTATGTACAGAGACCGGATGGTCATTTCCACGCGTCGCCGTCCCTGTTGATCTGTGACTCCACACTCGCCCATTTCGCTGTAGAAAACCAGGCGGAGCTAATGAACACGGAGCTGGTCTTTATTCCAGCAGGATTAACGAAAGAACTCCAACCGCTGCATATGGGTGTACACAGGGCCTTCAAAGTCAAGCTGCGAGCGGCGTGGGAGCGATGGATGACAGGCGGCGAACGCGCTTTTACTGGTAGGCAGCGGCAGGCGAGTTATGCTGCCATCTGTGAACGGATTGTGGACGCCTGGGCTCAGGTTTCGGATTTCACCGTTGTCCGAGCTTTCACCAAAGCCGGCTTCATCGCTGAACAGCCGCCTGTCAACCAGACCGACTTCGACAGCGATGAGAGGAAACCCGACGTTTTTGACGGCGAAATGTTCCAGCAGTTCAGTTCAGACACAGAAGAGGAAGACTTTGATGGATTTGTGGAAGAAGATTAAAAATCACGTGAGTGTCAGGTTTGTTTTAGCGCGTGATGTCTGTTCTGGATAAAACCTTTCTCTGTTTTAAATGTGACTTTTCTGTTTTGAATCTGAACTTTTCCTCCTGAAGTTACTGTTATAAATGCCTCAACAGGGTCACAGACATTTAAGTTACAAACCGCCGACTGAAGAAAGTTCTAAAGCGTACGAACTACCACCAGAGAGAACAGCAGGAATTAAAGACGCCTCTGCAGTGGAGAACAGTCGAGCTCTGATGAACAGTTGACTTGTTTTTATAAGCAAATTAACATCTTTTTTAACATGACATTATTAATTTTTTGTGTATTAGCAACAACAAATCGTCGCTGGCTTTTGATGTCGTAGCAGTGATGTCATAAACAAGAGACAATCTAGTTTAATGGGCAATAATACAATGGCTCCACTTTAAGGGCTGACTGTAGATAAAGTGAAATAGAACAATCTTTCCATATGTCAGGAAAACAATACAGAAAAATAAGAAAAGTTTGGTATTTTGATCTTTTGAGCGGTAGGCTGCCAGGTACTTGGCTAGCTTACCTGTTTTTGTTTCATTGTTCTCGTCATGGCGACCTCTTCTGACAGACATGGACCGCTGTTCACCTGATCAGCGTAGACACGTCTGTTACGTCTGTGTCTGTTTTCTGGACACATTTCCACCACTTCTGGGTCTGAAAGAGTCTGCGGTCGCATTGTTTACACCATCAGCTGTTGTTGCTCGGCAACAACAAAATGCAGCTGGAAAAGTGACAGAACAAAAACGCTGTTTTTATTTTGCAAAAGAGTTCAGGTTAATTTCCCTGCTGTGGCATCAATAAAGTTTGGTTCTATTCTCGTTTAATAAATGAGCATCAATTCACGTGCGCACTGCTGACTCGGCATAAACGCCTGTAACCCAGTGATGTGTTTTAGACAGTAATTTAACAGGAAATGCTCTATTGAAGACAAAGAAAAGTCATATTCAAAGCAAAGACATCATGTTCACAACAGACATGTTAAACACAAAACAAAATGTAGTTTTATTTGTTTTTTCAAAGTTGTGCACAAAGTCTTAATTTGTGAGCATACGTTTCATTCTGACACTTATCTGAGCCCACAGACTGGTAACTGGTAGAATAAAGTTCATCTAAGGTTTGCTTCCGTTAGTTACTTTATTTTGTGGGCTTTGCGTGTGCTTTCTAATCCGGTGCACTTTATGGTGCAGAAGATACGGTAGACGTCATTAATGGGGTAAAAAGTCTTCCTGGTTCTGCGGCTCTTTCGTCCTGATACTGAGGATGATTCAATAGAGATTCAAAGGGTTTACTGTCCTCTGCACAGGAGGGAAACGGGTTTCCCCGTACAATGACATTCATCTGTTCACTCTGAATGCCGTAAAACGTTTAAGGTTAAAAAAATAGATGATGAGAACCAGGAAGAGCCCCCGCCAGAACGACCTGACAGAACCTCACAGACTGTAACCCCCCCACAGAGGAACCGGCTCTCAGGAGATTCCTCTCCAGAGGAGCAGAGTAGTGACGTAACGGCGTCCGTGACCAGCAGAGGGAAGCAAAAGATTTGTATAATTCCTGAAGGTGATTAAAAAAACGTTTCAGTTTCTACTTTTAAATGTAAAAATGTAAAAGTCTTGGTGGTTTTGTGTTCATACTAAGGTTTTTTTCTGACTTTAGTTCATCATTTTTTTAATTAATTCTACAACTTTTTGTCAAGTGTTTTTTTTCCATTTGTGTCATTTTGTTTGCATCAAAATATTAGTAAATAATAAAGCTAACAATGTTCCATAATGAATCAGTTGAAACAAATTATTTTTAATAAAATATATAAATAAAAAAAGATCATTCAAAAGCGGGTTAGCTTGTCATCTTTCATGTTTTGTTCTTGTGTTTTTAATTTTTGTCTGTGAGGATTTTAAATGTAAATAAATCTCAGCGTTTCAGTAAATTCTCCTGCTTATATGTTTGTATTTTATTGCTCTCGGCTCTATGACGTCCTCTGTGTTGTAAATGTTTACATGTATGAATAAAGTTCGTTGGTGAACTTTAGAGGAAAACCGGATTATTTTGAATCCTAACCCTGCAGTAGATGTTCCTGCTTGCTGGAGTTCTGCTCCTCTGATGTATTCAGTAACTAAAAGCCCCCCCCCATGTCATTGTTGCAGCTTCTCCTTCATGATCCTCAGATGTGGAAATGTGGGCGAGCGAGCATGAGGTTCAGCAACAGAGAGAGCCAGCTCTCATTTATCTGAAAGCTCTTCAAAGGCTGGAGTGAGTCGTGTCATCTGTGATTAAAATCCAGCTCTTTTGTTTCAGACGCGTTGTGTGCAGACGCCTGAACCTCTCTGCAGATGGTTCTGGTCGGTTCTGCTCATGAACATGGATCCAGAAGATCATTAAGATGCGCTGCAGTTTTCATGCAGACTAACAGGAGAAATGAAGCTGCTGAGCTGCTTCTGCTTCAAACTGCTTCACGTTCTGATAAATAATGAAATAAACGTCTTTCTTAAGATGACAAAAGTCTCGTGGAAGAAAAGGATTCAGAAAAAAGAAGAAAAGAAATCAGGAACATTCTTAAAACAAACTTACGATCAGAGAATCAGGCTGCAGAAAAACCAATAACTGTCAAAAACATTTAGTCTGACGGTTTTCCTGTTTTTCAAAGAAAATCTACACATTTCTGAAACATTTAACATACAACATACCATGCCATCTACATACCCTTCACCTTACTGAGATGATTGCAGGTCATAACTTTGGCCTCTAGACGTCACTTTATTTATGTGATGAGAAATTGTCAAACCAACAAAACAAAATCCATTTTTAACCTTTTAACACTGGAGATGTCCCCGACGACAGCAGGACACACGCTTTATGAACTGCTGCGACTCTCCAATGGAATTAATGTCATTCCAAAAGCGTCTGATGCGGAAAAGCACCAGTACAGTTGACGTTAACCTAGTAAACTTAACGTTAGTATAGTCTGGTTTGTCAATGTTAATTAAGTTTAAGTTTATTAGCAAACTTTGCGTTTGTAAAGTGAAGTTGTTAAAAGTGTTGCAAAGCAGCTTTTCTCAGCCTCAGTATTCGCTGGAGTTTCGTTATTTGCATAAACAGTTAAAGAGTTACGCTTGTTCAAAGAACGGTAACACTGGCGCCAAAGCTGCTCTTAAAGGGTTAATCCAGTTTATTAATAGAAAAAGTCAAAAGAGTTCAAAAAGAAAGAGATTTCTTAAATAGAATAAAAATCATTTCAATTTCAAAGTTTAAAGCCCAGATTTTAGGCAACATGAGGACTAAAAATGAACCTTAAAGCCCAGTACGTTACGTCTGCTAGATCCATTCTCCTGTTCTCCATTTCTCCTCCTGTTTTCCTCCATTTCTCCTCCTGTTTTCCTCCTGTTCTCCTCCATTTCTCCTCCTGTTTTCCTTCTGTTCTCCTCCTGTTTTCCTCCATTTCTCCTCCTGTTCTCCTCCAGTTTTCCTCCAGTTTTCCTCCATTTCTCCTCCAGTTTTCCTCCTTTTCTCCTCCTGTTTTCCTCCATTTCTCCTCCTAATTTCCTCCATTTCTCCTCCTAATTTCCTCCATTTCTCCTCCTGTTTTCCCTCCATTTCTCCTCCTGTTCTCAATTTCTCCTCCTGTTCTCAATTTCTCCTCCATTTCTCCTCCTGTTTTCCTCCTGTTTTCCTCCATTTCTCCTCCTGTTTTCCTCCTGTTCTCCTCCATTTCTCCTCCTGTTTTCCTCCATTTCTCCTCCTGTTTTCCTCCTGTCTGACTTTGATTCTCTTTAAAGGAGAAGTTGAATCTGAATCATCTGCATTTGCTGTGAAACTCTTTCTACAAAGATGATGGTTTGAGGTGCTTTCCCTGCTGGGCGCCGGGGTCACGGTTTGTTTTGGGGGGGCAGCCTCCTTTGTGGAGGTGGGGGGCTGTCTCCTGCAGCTGCGCAGGTCTGCAAAGATCTCATGCAGATGAGGAGAACGTATAAAGCAGACTTCAGCTGCTCCTCACACATTTTGAGTTGAAGGAAAGATTTGTGTTTGTATGAAACAAGTATAGAGATTTACTGTCACACTACACAGTTTAAAACGTTTAAAGCGTCTGAGCACAAACGAAACCTTTTTTATGTCATATATATTATTGTATGGAATGGACCAAGCTGAAGGTTCATGAATATTTTCAGGTAATTCTGGTTCTTTTTTCAGGCACAGAAAGAGATTCAAACACTATCAGGTTGTTCTTATTTGACTGACATTAAAATGACACAAAAGGTTAAAGTTTGGATGAACTTAAAACACAAAATAACAAAATCACATCGCTAAGCATTAAAGTACATTTGAATGGTTCATGATTTGAGCTCAAACTGACAGAAAACATCTAAAACAACAACATCAAACAGCTTGTTTTTCATATTTCTGCCATCATTAAAACACGTGCTTTTATTTTATTAAACTAAAAAGATAGAAGAATAAACCTGAAACCTCTGATTGATCTCTTTTCTCTCATTTGATGGACTGGAACCTGCAGAAATTGGAGGAGAATCCTCAAATGAAGGCAAATCAATCTCCACTGCTGTTGCCATGGAAACCCGCCTGTTAAAAAGCATCGCAGACAGGAAGGGGAGGAGCCTGAGTCTTCATGACGTCATTTTAAGTGTGAAAGTGTTTTTGAAAAAGATTTGTTCCTCAGGTCATGTGTTAAAAGTTAAAGGACAGAGATGGAAAAGTGTTGACCGGTTCTACAAGCTCGATGGAAGGAGAACTTTGAGGAACTAAAGGTTAACAGTCCAGAGGGGAGAGGCGTTCCCGGTGTGATGTGTGACCAAACGTGTAGAAGACTGTGGTGAGTTCAGCCATGATGTCGGACGCAGAGCTGAAGATGCTGAGGTTCTCTGAACCAGGATGGATCAGGAATGAATCCATCAGAGGAACAGATCCCGGAGGATGTTCTGGAATCTGTCAAAGCTGGTTGGAGACCAAACGTCTGGAAATCTTTCCGTTGGAATCACATTGTTGTTCTACAAACAAGCTGTGTAAACATGTGTTTGTGTCACAAACCTGATGCTACGTTTAGGAGGAACAAGAACAAAACAAAATCAACCAAAACATCCGAATGTTCTGCTAAATAAAGAGAAAAACAGTTTGAGTTTACAAAGGTCAACACCTGAGTAAAAATCCATTCTTATCCTACGTTTGTTCTGTGAAGGAACTCCGGTTCCTCAGACGCTGAAGCTTCAGGAACTGAACAAGTAAAAGCAGCAAAATGAGCTGAACCACACAAACACACACACAAACACAGACTGAACAAACTGTCTTCGTCTTCAGACGGGATCCATGAGGAGATCGTCGTTCAGGAACCCAGGAATGGACGAGTACGGTTCCCTCTCCACCTCGGTTTCCATGGTAACGTCTTTGGAGGCCTTGGGTTCAGACTCCTTCACATCCCTGGTAACCAGAGTGGTCTTCTTCCCCTGCAGCCAGTAGGTCACCATGTCTCCTTTGCCCTGCACGAACCCGGACAGCGGTTACTGGCCGTCCGTCTGCGGTGAAGGCACGCCGCGGCTCACCTTGACCTGCAGAACTCCTCTACACTCCAGGATGTAGCCTCCGATCTCCTCCAGCAGGTAGAAGGCGCTGGAGCTGCACTGGATCTTCAGGGCTGCAGAGACAGAGCACGTTGCTTCATGACACACGTCCAGCTTCAGCTGAGACCACCGTGGTGTCAGACAGGATCACCCAGGCTGGTGGACTCCATCCTGGACGCCGTGTTCACCGTGTCTCCAAACAGGCAGTAACGCGGCATCTTGGTGCCCACGACCCCGGCCACCACCGGCCCTGAGGAGCACAGGAGAAGCTCTCAGACTGACTCCACCACAGGGTTCTGTCGGTCTGCTGTGTGTCTGCGGCCGACCGGTACCAGAGTGGATTCCTGCTCGAATCTGCAGCTGCATGCCGGGTTTGTGGGGGATCCTGAAGGTCCGGCAGACGCCCACCAGGTCCAGAGCCATGCTGGCGATCTCTGAGGCGTGGAGGATCCCGTTCTCCTGAGGAACCCCGGACACCACCATGTCTACACCAGAGGAGGAACTCAAGGGTCTCAGAGGTTTAAAGCTTTTCAAAATAAGAGCACGCTCAGCTGAACAAAACCTCTGAGTTTTATGTGAAACCGCCCTCCAGATAAAGACCAAAAACCCAGAGATTTACATCAGAAAAAACAGTTCAGCAGGAGAGTTCCATCTGGAGTTGTGGGTTTGAATCCGCAGTGCTCGGTACTAGTCATGCACTTCTAGGAGGTGATGCGGATGTCTCTCTATTGACAGAAAACTATAGACTCAAACATCTGCAGCAATCAGACCAAACGTTGTCAAGGATGAAGGAAAACCCACATTTAAAAACAGAAAAAGATTCATGGATAAAAACTGAACGAAACAAATGTCAAACGTGACCAGAAAAAGAAAAATGTGGAAGAAAACTGAAACTGTGGTCTTCCATACGCTGAAGGGTCTGACTGATCCAAAGCAGCTCAGAACATTCCTGGTGTCACATGACCTGAACAAAAACAAGCATCTGCACCAAACCCAGGAAGCCGTGGGTCCCTGTTCCTCCCAAACCTGCTTCCATCACTTCCTGTTGAACACATGCGTCTCGACACCAGAGTATAGACTCACACTAAATCCAAGCCTACGTAAAAACTCCAGTTTATTCAACTCCATGAGGCTGTTTGAGTGTCAGTATTTCACAAAAACATCTTTAAAGTTCTGATGAAATGTCGGTCAAACGTTTGTGTCCAAACACAACAAATCTGAGGCTTTTAAAAAAAGCTCCGACATCCTTTATGTAAAAAAGAACAAAAAAAGACAAGACGACCTGGCTGCACACAACCACACGGCGCCAGAGCATCATTAGCCGGAAGTCCTCCCCCAAAGTTCACGCTCTTCAACTAGAAAAAGACCAGAACGGGTTCCGGTTCCGGTTAAGAATCTCCTAGTATAGAAACACAAATTCAGCTTCCGGCTGCAGTTTCTGTTTCCAGCTAATAAGGAGTTTACTGATGTGTTTGGGCGCCATCATGGCTGCAACCACACCGCCCTGAATAAAGAAGACCTTTTGATGATCTGCTCCCTTAAAGAAATCTCACCAATGAGAGCCTCCTCACGTAGAGAACGGCGTTCCAGCTACACATGCGCGGTCAGTGAGGAGCCAGTACTCGCTCCTTACTCACGACTAGAGTCTGGCGTACTTTTGACGTCTTCACAGATGAAGAAATGTGAAAAGCGAGTCCCAAACACAGCGAGCGGCTGACACAAAGCACACGTGTGATCCTCACAGGCGTCTCCGATGGTCTCCACTTTGTACACGTCGTAGTTGTCAATGATGTCGTCAAAAGTTGTGTAGAGCTTGTTGAGGAAGTCCACCACCTGGTAAGGCGTGCTGCTGCTGGACAGCTGAGTGAAGCCCACGATGTCACTGCACGACCACACAGGACAGCATCAGAGGGAAGTTCAAACGGAAACCAAATGATGGAAGCTTGATGAAATGAGAGTTTGACCAGATAGATCAGAAACTACACGGACCGGAAGATTTATGGATCCAGAAAATATACTTGATATGAGAAACCATGAAATTCTACAAAAACTGGAATGTATTAGAGGCATTAGAGGTAGAGCATTACAATGGACAGAGAGCTACATAAACAGTTTGTACGGCAAGAAGATTATTGTTCTGAAAGGGAAAATGTCTCATGTGGCGTCCCACAAGGCTCAGGGTTAGGACCCAAACTATTTATATTTTATTTTAAGATTTCATTCAAGTCTCTAACGTACTGAAGGCTGTTTGCTTTGCTCTCACACAGAAACTTATCAGAGAAGCAAGAATCAGAAGCAAATGAAATGGTTTATTCCTAATAAGTTAACAAAGGTCAGTGGATTGATTTGATTTATTTAAATCAATTTTAGCCAAAATAAAAAAAAATAAAGGACATGATTCAAGAAAAATATTTTTTGGAAACTCAACAGGTGATGCTCAAAGCAACGGTGTCCATACAGAGTTCTCCACAGAACAACGCCTGACTTGGATTCTTTATGACTCTATGTTTCTTCCAAATGTTCTCTCTGAACTGAAGAGCTTTGAAATGAATAGAAGTAAAACACTTTGTTAGATATATGACTCTTTACGGTGTTAAAATCATTGAATTTCTCCGTTTATTTATTTAAATTTGATATTTTACTGTGAAATAGAGTCCTTTAATGATAGCCTGGAGTATTGAGATTTGTATAAAGCTTTGTGTGCTGGCATGTACTGTATGTGAACGGCGTCTCCTTGTAACGCGCTTTTCTACCTTCATTGAAGCACAAAGCGCTTTACAGTCACGTTCACACATTCATACACTGATGGCGGCTCCGCTGCCGAACACTGGCGCCAACCGTCCATCAGAGACAACGTGGGGTTCAGTGTCCTGCCCAAGGATATGGGCGGACAAGGCGGGAATCAAACCTGCTATCTTCAGATCAGAGGTTGACTGCCCTACCGCTGCACCACAGCCGCAAAGCATTTTAATAAATGATATATGACCTGTAAAGAGGTGTGGTTAGATAAGTCCCGCCCCCTCTTAAACAGAAGGTTGGAACCATTAGAACCTTTTCCATCTTGCTTGAATACTTTTTAAAGGTCTTTTAATGTCTTTCAGGTCCGTCTGAATAAACTAAAAAAGATAAAGTGACATGACCGTGACTATTCTGACCTGAAGAAGACGGTGGCGCTGACGTAGCTCTGAGCCTGCGACGGTTTCCCCTGACGCAGGTCGTCGGCTACCTGCTTTGGGAGCATACCTGCAGCACAGCAGCAGAAACAAAAACTGTAGCGACCGTTCAGTAAGTGACCGGAGGTTTGTGTGCAGTTTGTCACACCGTTGGTGTGAATGTGAGTCTGTTGAAGAGCAGTTGTGAATGAATGTTTGTACTTTAGCAGCTGATGTTTACAGGAAGACATGAATGTAGGTTTTGATCTAAGATCTGATACGACAGTATCATCTGCATAGAAGTGTCCAGATCAGCTGTAGAGGAACAACAACGATGCGTCTCACTGTAAAGCAGCCGGTCGGTTTTCTGTTTCTCGTGGGTCAGATCCTGCGTGCGCTCAGCCACCAGAACTTCCAGATGTTTGCTGTACTTCTCCATCTGAAAGGTGCAGATGAATAAAGAACGGAGAAGACGACTGGAGCGGGACATGAAGCAGTCAAAGAGGATTTTAGAATCACTGTCATGATGTAGGAGTTAAAACATGTCATGAAATCAGGAGACTTTTAATGTTTTACGATGAAGGTTGAAGATCAGCGTGTGGATGTTTTACCAGGTTCATCATCATGTCCACTGGGCTGACTTTAATGGGGTTGATCCGGTGGACAAACTTTTTAATTTGCTCAAAGGTGGGCCGGTGGGCGGGGTTATTAGAGCGGCACCGACGAATCAGCTACAGGAAGACACGTGGGTGAAAAACAGGAAGAGACGGAGGTGAGAAGAGCAGATGAGAGAACATCTGGAACAGTGTCCTTCTCACATCAACGTAGTCAGCCGGACAGGGGCAGGTGTTGTCCGTTTTACTGGAGATCAGCTCCGGCAGAGGAGGACACCAAGCACACTCCAGACTGGACTCTTCTGCCTGAAAAGTCAGGATGGTTTTCTTCTCATTTAGAATCAGTGAAGTGGACAGATTGAGATCATCCCTAGTTGTGTTTAAACTCAGGATTAGATGCAGTGAAACTGAATTACAGAGTTCCTTCGAGTTGTCTTTGCTGCTCTCATCCTCTTTGTTTCATACGTTATGTTTTGCATCCTGATTGGTTGTAGAGCATGTCAATCAACCTCCTCTGTTCTGTGTTTTCTGAGCAGTTGAGTTTGACTAAATCTACATGAATCTTTGATTGGCACCAGCTCTTTGTTTTCCTTCTATAATGATGGACTTATTCTTTACTTACTCTCTTATTTATTCTTTTGAAGGTTTGAACTTTGAGAGTTTAAGCAGAAGAGAATCTTGTGAAAATGTTCACATCTGTCTGTGAAAGCTGAGAGCTGTACTGCCCTAAAACATCTACGATAATTGTAAAGAAATCAAAGTTGACTTCTTTGCAGACTTGGCCTATCACGGGCTTTATTAGAACGTAAATCCTCTGACAAACAAAAGAACAATTCTATTCTGTTGAGTCTATTCTGAACAATAATCACATATAGAACAAATGAAGTGATCATTTTACACTTCTAGATGACAAACGTCTCTGATAGAGAAGAAATTCTTTATTTTTATCATTGTTTAAATGTGTTTTCAAATGTTACATCAAACTATAGTTTATAGATGACCTTTTTTACCTTTCTACAAAATCTAGTGAGGAATTGGCGTGTAACCTCATGTGGTTCCATGAAGCAACAAAAAGAGGGAATGACCTTCAGAAAAGTCACACCAGAGAAGCATGTTTGGTGCTAAAGAAAGAAGATGATGAGTCAGTTGTGACCAAACCCAGAGCCCTGCAGCTCCTGCAGCTCCTGCTGCTCCCTGATGAGGGGCAAAGACAAGAGGGGGGCAGAATCCAGCTGATTTCTCCCCACCTCCTTATCAGGAGCCAACTGCTCCTCAAATGACTGGTCATTACCCATCACTGACCGATTGAAACAAACCAGAAAAAGAAACAATGACATTAAGAGGAAAAGGGTCAAAACTGGAATAGAGCAAAGCTATGGGGGGGGGACTATGATGACATAGTCATGACTGCTATGAAAGCAGACTGGACAACAGGAAATTGAAATCCTATGAATGATGACCGTCCTCCTCTTCTACCCAACAGTCCTGACTTGATCCAAAGACTCACGCTTTTGGGACAAAGAATCAGAGAAGCCTTTCCAGTCAGACCTGATTATGGAAAAACTGGACAAACAAAGCAAAAAGATGGAGAGTTAGTGTCTGACTTTAGAGTCTGATTTGGAGAAGTGTTTCAAGCTAATCGTGGACTCAGAGATGATGATAATGATGATGGTCCCTACAGACAGCAGCTGAAACAAGCCTTACTGCAAGCTACGAGAGCAGAGATTGCAGACTGGATCCAGAAACATGACAGAGATCTGCTACAGGATCCAAATCAGAATCAGCTGAGTCCTGTTCATTGCATGAACCACCGAGTATTTATGACACGTCAGGAGAAAGAGAAGAAAACATCTCCAGTGTTAAAGGGTTAAACTGTTACTTTTACAACTTGTCTAATCTTGCAGTCATTTTGTTCCTCTTTTTTAAAGAGTTGTGTGTTTTGTCAAGAAGCAAATTCGCCTTTCAGGCAGTTAGACTTGGACTTACTGGGACGGGGTCATTCCGAGTGGCTATTTCCAGGAGAATTATGGAATAACTGGGAAAACACAAGTTCAGAGGTCACCAGCAAAGCTTTTGTCTTTAGTTTAAACACGATGCTTTCAGGTACATTGTTGTGTTCGTTAATTTCAGTTTAGGGCAAGTTTCCAATGATTGGATGAGTTTAAAAGTCATTTATTTTATCACCTGAACACATCTCCTGCCAGTGTTGGTTCCATGTTGGAGCTCTGAAACTCGGGTGGCATGTACACCTCCATGAGCCTCTGCTGGTAAGTAGACAGCGGTTCGGTCCCATCATCTCTGCGATACATCCTCAGTCCATAATCTGACAGCGAAGACCACATCTATCAAAAACCACTTCATTTGACGGTAAAAGCCAACTTTCAGCTCTCTTGTTGCAGTGGGTTTATGTCTGTGACCTGAAAGGGAAACTTTTACACAGTATCAAGAAATGAGCGAAGAGCTCAGTACTCTTGGTGAAAGAGATGAGCCTACTTATGTTTGTCGTAGATCATTAACTTAGATTGATATGTTTTCAACTACATTTTGAAAGCAACATTTAAAAAATCTGTTCTCTGTCTCCATTTCATCTTGCTCAATGCAAATTTAACTTTGAAATAAACGGGGGCTTGTCCGGGATCAAAACAGGATTTAGCTAATGTGGTTTATAGCAATAATCTCAAGGCTGCTTAACATTTTCCAAATGTGTGTTTGCTAAAAGGTTTTCCTGAAGATTAAGCCTCTTTAAGTCATTCTGATCACACCAGTTGAGAAACGACCACAAAACATCCTGCTATACATTTATTTTCATCTATCAGAATCCCTGTTAAACGTATTCATTTTCATGTTTTCCTAAATCAGATTTTTAAATGTTATGTATAGTGATCCATCTGTTATGAAATGTTGGACCGTTAGAGAAGATTATCAAGCAGTAATCAGCATTTATATTTCTAATGACATCAAAAAAAGTATTTAATGCATTTTACACTTTGAGTAAAATGTTGAAAACATGTAATCACGTTTTTTAAATGTATCTGAGACTTCAAACACCTGTTATTTTGCAGACCCAGCGGTCATCCAACACACAGTTCAGAGACTTCAGTCGCCCGTGACAGATCTTGTGCTGGTGGAGATACGACATTCCTCTTGCGATGTCCGCAGCAAAGGAGAACCTGGCAGACAGTCATGGTGATATCAATATAATGACTTACATTTATCCAAACACGCATTATTTATTATAGCAGCTGTGTCTGCAGATGAGAGGGAATGTTCACCTGAAGCCCCAATTGAGAGGGATCTCCTCGTTAAGAAGGACGTCGTTAAGGCTTCCCTTTGGGCAATACTCTGTTATTATGGCGATGTTTGGTACCTCAATACAGCCTCCAATAAACTTGCAGAGGTTGGGGTGATCCAGTTCCCTGGTTCCAGAGAAACCAGAGGAGTCAAAGGAGATGGTTTGATGTATGGGAACTCTTGGTGATTATCTGCTACCTGACTTGTTTGACTTCTTGTCTGATGGTTTTGGACAGTGAGAACGTCTTCGTCTGGATTCTCTTGATGGCTACGGTCCTGCCATCACTGTTGGAGAAAGAGGTTGTGAATGTGACACCACCGAGGCCAGGCTGCCCAGCTGCAATAAAACATCAAGAACAGTACTGGATCCCGGTGCAGATGAACTGGGTCTTCCGGGTTCCAGGCTGTCCTGTACAGGAATTGAGCCCAGTGAGACAGCTGGTGTTGCTGTCACCGTTCCCCACTGGAACGCTCATTATACTGCCCATGGTCATTCTCGCTTCCTGATCTGTACAGATAAGAGCACTGTGTGAGGAAGAGTCACATCTGTAACCTCTTTATAACCTGTGTCTGTGTGTTACTCCCTCCATCTATTTTCTACTCATGCAAGTAATACTTACATACTCAGACCTAAACCAAGCCAACACTTTTCTCATCTAATTTGGTTGCAAACCAGGAAGTACAAAATGTTGCAGTTCCTCCAAAGACCACTGGAGGCAGGCAGCAGAAGGAAGCAAGTTGACTCCCATATTAAAAAGTCAGATTGTGTCACAAACTTTTTATGTTTAAATCATTGTTTTCCATTCGTGCCAGCTTAGGTTGGAAGATTTTTTTAAATTATTTTGAATCTGCTGTTGGTTTTAAATGTGTTTAAATGTGAACATTTGTACGGGGTGTTTTTTGATTGGCAGGTGGGTGGAGCCAGTTGGGGGTCATTTCTACTTTGTCTTGTTGAATTGCCATTTGTGTAACATTGAGTCAGGGAGTACGCTCAGGTCAACGTCTGGATTTTGGAGAACCTTGTTTGATCTTTGAGAAGTCGATGATCCAGCTCTCGTCCCACAGCAGCTTCTCCTTCTGGTACCTCAGCCACTACAAAGACAAAATCCCTCAAGCGTTCAAACTATTGTTGTTTGCCGTTCTTTCAGTTGTGTAGTGCGAGTCTCACCACCGCAGTGAGGATGAAGGTCAGGCAGAACAGGCTGAGCGGCAGGCTGATGGCCATTTTGGTGGTCAGGCTCATGGGGCAATCGCCACAGTCGGCTGGACAGGTGAAGCAAAGCTCCCCGTCCTCACAAACATCGTTACCACAGACTGAGAGAAAACGTGAAGAAAGGGTCACTTCTTTGGTCTGATTGACTTCAGAAAAATACAGTTTAGGAACATTTTAAACTGTAAATGATGACCTACACCTGAACATGCTGTCCTTCCTTTTGACAAACTCTCAACCCAAGTGAGGACTTCTTCTCTGACACGGTTTGTCCCTTCAGAATAAATTATAAAATGTCGGATTTGAGACTTTTTAATCTAGAGATGCCAGAATGAGAAGTGCTCCAGGCAAGCTCCTGTCAAAGCTGACTCATCAACTTTAGGGACTGAATAAAGACAGTTTTCATTTTAAAAAACGGCTTTGCAATTTTCAGGACTAAATACAGATGTTTCATGAACAACACCCTTCCTGATGGTCAACATGCATGAAAGCATAAAAGATCGTACCCACAGCCGGCAGCACAGTACTTTTGGCCTCCAGGGCAGCCTGCATGATTCCAACTCGAATGTGAGCAATGAGGGAGGTCAGGCCTGCATGGAGCAGAACCACCTGCAACATTTGGGCGGAGCTTGAGAATAGTTTGGATGGTTCATCAAAGACAAACTAAGTACAACAGATCAAAGATGATCAAACTGTCTGCAGTAGTAGCTACACATTGATGTTTGAGGGATCTCGTTGTTTTGATCGTCTTCCAAAAATCCTGAACATAAAACAGCAGCTTGTCATCTGCATAAAATGATACACTTGAGTATTTAACGTGTGTGACTGATGAAGAACTCAAAGACGCCCATAAAACGACATTTTCTGTACTGTTGAGGGTCCACATCAGGGGTGGGAAAGTCCCAGAATCTGACACCATCTGTGGCTCTTCTGTGTCACCTTGGCGGTCCAGTTGGTCTGGGTCATCTTGCCGGAGGTGGAGATGGTGTGGGTGAAGATTTTTCCATCGTCAGGAATCCAGGGGCCACAGATGCTCTCTGTTGTCTGTCAAGAGGAACGATCTGAGCGTCAGGTGTGTGTTTTACTGTCAGACCACCACACATTCATCAGAACTGTTTCATTCATTCAGCATCTGATTTCACTACAGTTTGTTCCGATGTCTCTCTCTGTGCTTTAATGTCATTTGTATTTTCTTTCTACCGTCTGCTGATTAAAATGATCAAATCCTTCACCATGTATCCCAGTGGACAGGAGTGGATGTTAGCGTGATGAATGCAGCAGTTCTCTCCGTTGGCGTCTTTCCAGTTTGCGGGACACTCCTGATGTTCGCAGAACCAGCGAGCTGAAGCTGCGTCTGTAATGTAACTGAACACAGCATAGAAACCACAGCAGCCCTTCAGATCAGGCCAACAGTCTGGACGACTCACCTATACCAGCACAAAGAAGCTGGCCGCTCAGACCTTTACAGTAAAAAGAATGACCTTTGAGTGAAGATGTGGTTTTTGACGGCCCAGTCGTAGAAGGAGTCTCGGGCCGTGACAGAATATGTGACGCTGAAGACCTCTCCACTCTTCACCAGCTCTGGAGGGCGGACGACCCACGCCATCTCCAGACCTGAACGAGACAAACGTCCTCCGAGAAACTCAGAAACACGGATTTTATACCAACAACGTGATCATGAAGCTGAGAGCATCGCTCACCAATGTGACTGAAAAACCCTGTTGAGACTTTGGAATCTCAACATCTCATTTCTACAGTAACCATGAAAATTCATGTAATTTATTTTAGTCTTTAGGAATTATTGTTTAATGAGAACATTTATGACCAAGTTTATAGTTAAAGAATTCAGAAAGTTGTTTTAAAACATCAAAACACAGCAGTGTGTGGTTGTGACGATTACATTGATGATTTATGACGCTTCCACAGCAGATTATAACCTTAATCTGGACTACATATGAGATTACCTTCACTTTAACAACACGCTGGACGGATTTTCTGTCTAAACTCACTAAAAACACAACGATGTCACTAAAATAATCCGTCAGAACCAAATGTCAGTTTTAAATTATTAATATTATTCATAAATAAAAAAAATTCTGTTTCTTTTGCTTCAACAATTCAAACGAAATAAAGAAAAACCTAAAAATGTTTGAAAATCGCTTAACTTCAAATTAGGAGCCGACCTCACACAGAACCGAACAGAACAGAACCGTCCTCACACAGAACAGAACCGTCCTCACACAGAACCGAACCGTCCTCACACAGAACCGAACAGAACCGTCCTCACACAGAACCGAACAGAACAGAACCGTCCTCACACAGAACCGAACCGTCCTCACACAGAACAGAACCGTCCTCACACAGAACAGAACAGAACAGAACCGTCCTCACACAGAACAGAACCGTCCTCACACAGAACCGAACAGAACCGTCCTCACACAGAACCGAACAGAACAGAACCGTCCTCACACAGAACAGAACAGAACCGTCCTCACACAGAACCGAACAGAACCGTCCTCACACCGAACCGAACAGAACCATCCTCACACAGAACCGAACAGAACCGTCCTCACACAGAACCGAACAGAACAGAACCGTCCTCACACAGAACAGAACAGAACCGTCCTCACACAGAACAGAACAGAACAGAACCGTCCTCACACAGAACCGAACAGAACAGAACCGTCCTCACACAGAACAGAACAGAACCGTCCTCACACAGAACAGAACAGAACAGAACCGTCCTCACACAGAACAGAACAGAACAGAACCGTCCTCACACAGAACAGAACAGAAACCGTCCTCACACAGAACAGAACAGAACAGAACCGTCCTCACACAGAACCGAACAGAACAGAACCGTCCTCACACAGAACAGAACAGAACCGTCCTCACACAGAACAGAACAGAACAGAACCGTCCTCACACAGAACAGAACCGTCCTCACACAGAACCGAACAGAACAGAACCGTCCTCACACAGAACCGAACAGAACAGAACCGTCCTCACACAGAACAGAACAGAACCGTCCTCACACAGAACAGAACAGAACCGTCCTCACACAGAACAGAACAGAACAGAACCGTCCTCACACAGAACCGAACCGTCCTCACACAGAACAGAACCGTCCTCACACAGAACCGAACAGAACAGAACCGTCCTCACACAGAACCGAACAGAACCGTCCTCACACAGAACCGAACAGAACAGAACCGTCCTCACACAGAACAGAACAGAACCGTCCTCACACAGAACAGAACAGAACCGTCCTCACTCAGAACAGAACAGAACAGAACCGTCCTCACACAGAACAGAACCGTCCTCACACAGAACAGAACAGAACCGTCCTCACTCAGAACAGAACCACTTTCCCGGGTTGGACTCACCTCCACAGTCAATCATGTTGAACTCGTTGGGTCGCTGCAGAGGCCAGCAGTCGTACTCGCTGTTGTCCAAGTCGTGCCAACAACACACAGGACCAACACAACAAACACACACCTGGTGCACAACAAACACAATAAAATGAAACAGTAAACAAACACAAAACTCTTCTTTTCTATTTCTTGGTTAGAATAAAATGTAAACCACAGATTCTTCCTGAAACGTCTGGATCATCAGACTCTTCTTCAACAGCTGAAATGTAAACTCAGTAACTGAAGCTGAACATCTGATCTGCAGTTTTATGAAGCCTCACCAAAACCAGAAAGTGGATCAGTTCCTTCATGCTGTCGGTCAGACGGACACAGACGAACAGACGGACGGTGGAGAACATCTGAATAAGTGACAAGAGCTGGAAGAGCAGAATCCTGGACTGAGATGGGTGACCCAGTGATGCCCCCTGGTGGACAAACTGATGCCTGAACATTTTTTTCTGCTCCCCAACAAATACGCAGTAAAGAAAATGTTCTTTAAAAAACTCCTGAACACATGTGGGTCTTTGAATCCTTTGATTGGACCTGTACACTGATAAAAACTTATGTTTGAGAATAATCTAATTTCAAACGTTCAGATTTCTTCTGATAAACTGATGACAGATTCAGTTTTCTTTCAGGACAAACGTATGAAATTACAGAAATCTAGAGTTCAAACCCATGACCTCTGACGACTGCTGGTGACCTTTGACCTTCCTGAAGAACCACGTCTACAAATGTTTTTGTCAGAGTTCAGCATTAATCAGACGAGCAAATGATGTAGTTTGACGTTTGAGTTTAAGTTGAGTTTGTTCAAATGCGTCTTCAGTGTCTGCATACAGATAAAAGTGTTCCGATCAGTACAGAGCGTACGAAGAATCGCTTCAGGACAAAGAACTTTCAGGTGAAATGATGGACAACGTCATCATCCAATCAGTGATGTCCAATAGTTTACTGTTTCCTTTTGTGTTTCATGTGTTTGATGTCTGGAAATCACTTTGTGTTTTGGTTTCTGTCTTGATTTCTAAATGTAAAGTCGTTTTTTTAATTATTATTTGTTCTGCTTCTTAATTACCTTTGTAATGTTTAGTGTGTTTTTATGTTAAGTGATTTGTCGATGTGATTTGACCTTCAGGGCCACCGTACAATACCGAACAATAAATGAATACTGACATGAAGGAAGGATCAACAACAGTCATTCCTCTGCTTACCTCAACATCATAATAATGATTAGGACCCAAAAGTCTGACCACGAGGGGGCACTCTCCCGTGATTTTTGGTTCCATCCAGTCCTGGAAACGTCAAAGGGTCGAGTTATGAAGGGGGTTCACCAAAACCAGATCAGAACCAGGTCAGTTAACAAGTCACAACCAGAACTTCTATAAGGGACTGGTCCGACCCGTACAGAGAAACGGCGAAAGACGAAGAAGATTCCTGACAGAAACGCTCCTGATGGACGTTTTTAACGACACATAAACGTTCAGTAAAACATCTTATTGAACTGCTGAGTCCAAACTTCACCTTTTTGGTTCAAATCCATGAAACTCGGTCAAACATTTCCCGCTCTTTGCTCTTAACAGACACGCGACGGCAGTAATGTGGAAGCCAATCAGAGAGCGCGCGCGGACAAACTTCCAGTCGTCCCTCACGTGCGCGCGCGCGCGCCGCGGAGCCGCTGCTGCTGCTGCTGGAGCGCGTGGAAGAAGTTGAGTGACAAACAGGATCTGAAACGGAGCTGTGGTCGTCCGGAAAGGGTTTCTGAGTGTCTCTGCTCTGACCGGAAGCGGAGGATCAAAGGAGCTTTGATGACGACAGTCTGATGATTTCACGCCTCAGACGGACTTTCTGGGTCTCTAATCCGTTCCTTAAACCCGGACTCGGACCCGCGGCGCCAGAAAGAGGATGCTGGCCCTTGTTTTGCTGTATCTGACCCAAACCCTGACCCGGAGCCAGCGTCTGGACCACGACAGGTGCGGACCTTACCTTTCTGTACGCGCGCGTTGGAGCTGAGAGGTTCACAGGTGTTCTCTAAAGAAACAATACTGTTTTCTCTGAGTTTTCCTGAACGCATCTGTGCTTCTGTAGAGTCAAAGTTTTGATTGAAAAACGTTTTTCTGCAGTTTAAGGATCTGTAGCTGAACAACTGGACCTGCATGCCCCCCCAACACACTCATGTTGGTGCACTGTTTTTGAATTTGTTCCCCCCCCCTCAGAGAACCTTCATGACTGTTCCTGCATGTTCTCCCTTTAGAGAACACATTCATGACTGTTCCTGCATGTTCTCCCTTAAAGATAACGTTGATGTTGGATTGTTCCTGCATGTTCTCCCTTAAAGATAACGTTGATGTTGGATTGTTCCTGCATGTTTCCCTCTAAAGAACACATTAAGTTGGACTGTTCCTGCATGTTCTCCTCTCTCCTCCTGGACGTTCTTGAAGGTCTGGTGGATGTAAAGACTCCACAGGAGGACAGGAGGTGAGGACTTCTGCTTGTGCCGGCTGAAGTTCTCAGACAGGAGGTGTTTGGTGGAGGTGCCGGCGGAGGAGCACCTCCCTCCGGGTTCTCTTCCCGGTGCCGTTCATGTCGGGACAGGCTCCGGGAAACTGGAGACGTCTGGAATGTGTGGACGCTCTGCTCCTCGCCCGTCTGGACTGGCAAAGGCTTCTGGGAGCTCCTGCTGTTCTGACACCAGATCTCAACCCGCAGCTGTTTCTGCCCCCACCCCCCACCCCCACAGGAAGTTAATCTAATCCTCCTGGTTGTTTGTGTTTTGCTCTTCCAGCAGCAGGACCCCCTCCCTTTCAGAGCAAAATACAAACAAACTTTTTCTCAGTTTGTCTCTGTGTTTTCCAGCTGGGAGGACCAGGCGGCGCCGTCCGACGGTCTGTGTCGCTATGGCAACAGCGTGGAGTGCTGCTGGGGCTGGAGGCAGGCGGATGGGGGCCGATGTCAACGTGAGGACGCTGTTGAAACCAACCTTCACGCCAGTTTGGCTCATGTCTTCCTCGCTCTTCTGTCTCTTTAACATCTTTTTTCAGATGGAGAAAAATTCAAAATTTCAAGAACTTTATTGTCACAAACAGAAGCAACAGAAGCATGGAAATTCCCCCGAAGCTAGACAACAAAAACAAACAAAGAATACTTAAGTTTTGTTCAGGTGTGCCATGAGCTGATGTGCAAACATGGAGGTATGATGGTGACGCTGGAGAACATTGTCAGTGGATCAGCAGCCGGATAGAAGTCTAGAACCTCCTCATGAACCGACGGTTTCATGGATCCATGTGTACTCAAAGTCCTGCTGTCCAGAACCGGGTTCTCTCAGAGGAGAGATGATTGTTTACTTGTGTTTGTGTGTTGTCCAAACAAACAAACAAACAGAATCTGTTCTGAAAGGTTCACTGTGTAGTTTCTGGTTTTCAGTTCAGACTGAGAACAAAAACGTAAAAACACTGAACCTTGTGTTTTAAGAAAGTTCAGGAAGAACCTCCAGCTTTTGTTGGTTCTGCATGACTCCTGCAGGAACCCTGCAGATGGCTGTGCATCAGCGACATGCCGGTGCTCGGTGCAAAACCCCCTTTCTGCCTCATTTGCAGAGCCTCATCCGTCAGCGCGGCTCAAGGTGACGGCAGCCGGGAGGGTCTTCAGGAATCTGTTAATGGACTGAAACGGGTTAAAGTCTGGCAGCTTTGTTTGTGCTGAGGGATGTGCTGAGTCATGGTAACGTGTCCGAACTCGAAGGATGACCCTGTGTGTGTGTGTGTGTGTGTGTGTGTGTGTGTGTGTGTGTGTGCGTGCGTGTGTGCGCAGCTCACTGTCAGCACGCCTGCAAACACGGAGACTGCGTCGTACCCGACAGATGCAAATGTCACCCGGGATTCAGCGGCAAAGCCTGTAACCAAGGTAACCGCCCGGCACGCCCACATTCTTTTGATTTCCCATCATGCTCCTGTCAGAAGCATTCCTGTCATGTTCGTTTGACCTGTGAGGGCGTGTCCCACCTGCAGACCCTCCAAACAAACACTGGAGCTCGCCCCGCCTCTGCAGGTTCAGATTAGAGGCTGCGCACTGACTCACATCCTGCACGGAAACCGCTCTGTCATAAAGCTGCTGCGGCGCACGCAGACACATTTACGCTCTCAGACGCCGCTGAGGTCAAAGGTTAATCCTGCAGGCTGTGTGTTTCAGACCTGAACGAGTGCGGCCTGCGCCCGCGGCCCTGCAAGCACCGCTGCATGAACACGCCGGGCAGCTACAAGTGCTACTGCCTGGACGGGTACGAGCTGCAGCCGGACGGCAGCTGCAGGGGTGAGTCCAGACGGCGCCGCCTGGAGGTGGTGCAGGTCAGAGCCTGTGCTGTTGGACCTTCATGGTTCTGGTTTGATGTTCCTCTGATTCAAAACCTCGATGCTACACAGCTCTACGCTTCAGAGGAAACCGAAGAAACTAATATCCCATTCTTAAAATGAAAGCAATAAAAACAGGAACTGTTATAAACTTGTAAAATGGTAACGGCGTTTTGTTGAGCTGAACTAGACGTTCAAAGATGTATCCAAAACAACAATCAAGTTTTCTTCGTGTATTCAGCTGTTTTTATCTGAAAAGTAGTTTTTTAAATAATCTCAATAGAAACTAACTCTTTTGTGTTACCATGGTAACGTCAACAAACAATCACACCAGCAGACTAATGGTGCGTTCACACCGGACGCGGCTGGCGCGGTCAGGGCATCAAGGACATTTAGTGCAGGCGTCGAGCAGTGATTTTGACGCACGTCAAAAGAGCCGCGCCCGATGTGAAGGCAGCGTTAGTTTCCGTGTTACGATATTCTTTAGTCTTTGTGGCTTTAGGTAAAATGTCCACTTTTTGATTGGCTCCATGTTGTTGCTGTTACCATGACAACATAAGCTAGGGGGAGGTCTTGATGTGATGACGTAACCTCCTCTCAGATCAGAGGGTTACGGCAGATCTGGTGAGTTTGAGAGCAGCTTCAGTGGTGATTCAGCAGATTTTGGTTCTGAGTTGATGCAGAAACTCTTTTTTTGTGGTTTTGTAAAACCCGTGTCTGTCATGGCTTCCAGTCAGGACCTGTTACCACGCCAACTGCCAGTATGGCTGTGAGGTCACCAAAGGCCAGGTGCGGTGCACGTGTCCATCTCCGGGGTTACGCCTGGGTCCGGACAGGCGCACCTGTGTGGGTCAGTCTACGTCTGTTTGCAGCGGCTGAAAGTTTTGGCTCCGCCTTCATTCTCTCATCTCTGCAGACATTGACGAGTGTGTGTCCAGCGGCGGCGTGTGTCCTCGCCGCAGGAAGTGCGTAAACACGTTCGGGAGCTTCATCTGCAAATGCCACCTGGGTTTCAGGCTGACGTACGTAAACGGACGCTACACCTGCCTGGGTGAGTCTGCCTGCCCGCTGCTGCCGTCTTTGGATATTTGAGGTGAAACAGAGACAGAACGGCGTTTCCCCCTCCCCCTCCAGATAAAGACCCGCGGCCGTTCTGCTCGCTGAATCCGTCCTCCCCAAAGTGCAGGTGTAAAGACGGCTGCAGAGGTAACGTCTCACCTGAACTCCTGAAGAGCTCAGGTCAAACGCTCAAGTCCAGAAAGACCTTACTGAGCATGCTCCAACACGGTCAGGCTAATCCGTCTTTACCAGCTGCTCACGATGGAGACAAAGGGATTTGGGCAACATTCATACCATCATTCATACCATCATTCACACCATCATTCACACCATCATTCACACCATCATTCACACCATCATTCACACCATCATTCACACCATCATTCACACCATCTCTGCATGAGCACGGTTTGAACCCATAGTCCTTACGGTGGATCCGAGCTGTCTGTCAGAGTGTAGTTTGCGTGGACACCCTACAGGCGTCCTACAGGCACTTACGGATCACGTGCACACCCCACGCTAGCAGCATTTTTACACAATCAGTAGGGAGCTAGTACACACCTTACTAACGACTAGAGTGTGGCGTAAGGACACCGTACGACAGCATCACCTGTACGTCATAAGAGTGTGTAACTCCTGTTGTCCTTAAGGATACTTCCCAATACATTTACCCCACACACGACAATGGTACGTTCCATTGTCATGACGTCCCTTAAGGTGGCCGTACGAGCCTGAAGGGTCAACGTACGGGAGAATGAGACTAAGGACATAGATGTTCCTTCCCCAAATCTTTTTATTTTATTATAAGAACTCTTTATCATCACAGGCGCTCTTGTGTGTTTGTTTGTTTACATTTCCAGTCGTCTCCAAAGTGACTGTGGAGCCACCCAAACCCAGGACCACGCCCCCTCTCACCACCACAGCTACAACTGCCGCTCCTGTGACCGCAGCTCCTCCCACAGCTGCAGCTACTGCTGCTCCAACCCTAGCAACCACTGTTACCATGGTAACCACTGACATGGAAACCACCCGCCTACCTCTGACTGATGCGTCAACAACCACAGTTCCAACGACAACAACTCTGCCTACAACAACAGAAATGGACACAACTACTCCTACCACTACTACAACTACGGCTACTACAGCTGCAGCTACAACAACTGCAGCTACAACAACTGCAGCTACAACAACTACAGCTACAACAACTACAGCTACTACAACTGCAGCTACAACAACTACAGCTACAACTACAGCTACTACAACTACAGCTACAACTACAGCTACAACAACTGCAGCTACAACTGCAGCTACAACAACTACAGCTACTACAACTACAGCTACTACAACTACAGCTACAACTACAGCTACAACAACTGCAGCTACTACAACTACTATAACCGCCACTACTATTACAACAACTACTCCAGCTACTACAGTTACTACAGCTAGTACCGTGCCTGTTGTTACCATGGTACCTACGGTTTCCTTGACAACCACGATGTTTCCAACCACCTCCCTGAAAACAACTACAATAAGCAACAGGATCAACAAAGACGTGACACAAAGACAGAGAGGAGACGTGCACAGTAAGAACACACTCACATGCACTAACACACACACACACTTTATCAACAAATGAAAGATGGCCCTGGAAACATGAGCGTCTTTCTAGTTTGATTTGATGTATTAAACAGGAAGAGATTCAAACCAATCTATCCTGACTCCGTTTAAAAGCTGGTTCCTGCTCTGCAGTATAAACACTCAGACTCACAACACAAAACATGATAAGACAGAGACAGAAAAACAAATAGAAAAATGTTAATAAAAATTGTACAATCCTAACGGTATAAAGGTAGCAGTTTAAGGGGACTTGGAATGTCGGCTGAACCGACATTGTTGACTTCAGTCTCTTCTTCTGAGCGTCTTTTGAACAGAATAAATGATGTTATCGATTTGATGACTTGTGTTTGTTCATTCCAAGCTTTAATGAACCCATACAGAATGATCTCTGTCCATACTGTTCTCCTGTAAACACAGTACTTTCAAACATGTTTTCCTTTTTGATTCTTTTTCATTTTATCTGTTGCCTCTTTGGTTTTCACTTCCTACAGTTCCTTGAGTTGTGCTTTAGCATTTCGGATGATTCTGATCCGGTTCAGCTGGTATTGCAGTGTTATGGTGTTTCTGCAGCGTTTTAACATCATGACACTTTCAATGATTCATTTAGCTCCTGACCTTTGTTCAGCTAACACCAGGTTTGTGATTGTTTAGCTTTCTTCAGCTCATTGAGCTGTTTTCATCTTAAGTCAACTCATGTAGTTTTCTTCAGGTTCTATAAACTCTCAGATTTGACATTTCTGTCAGCGTTTACACAGGAGATGTTATCGCTCTACTTAGTTTGTAACTGACCTTTCAATGTGTGTGTCTGCTCTGCTATGTGTGTGTGTGTTTGTGTGTGTGTGTGCGTTTGTGTGTGTCAGTTCCTCGACTACCCGGTAACAACGAGGACTGGGATTTTGACATCGAGCTGGGAAACACAGCAGAGGACGCCCGTGATGACCCCGGTACGTCTCTGCAGACAAACTGAAATGTTCTCGTAAAGTCAGAAGAAGACGCAGACGTGTCGGATACTCAGAGGGTTTTTATCAAACTACCATATTTTTGGACCATTAGTGGCATTTCAAATCCTCCATTGTTCTCAGAAAGCAGCAGTCTGTCTTCCATATAAATTCTGGTTCTGCTGGAACCGGTTTTCCTGTTAACATTCTAAATGTTCTTTCATGACTTTGGTGAACTATGAAACATAAGCGCTTGATGGAGCATTATGGGAACTGTAGTCAGGACTCTGGCTTGTGTGCTTTTACATAATGAGATGATAAAGTGAGATTATAGTTTAGTACTTTATGTTACAACTGAACAATGCTGGGACTCATTGTCAATAAAGTTTGATCTTTTGTTGTGTTGCTCTCTCAATCCAAAGGCTGATTTTTGCCGATAAAGAATGAAGAACAACACAGTTCATCAGAAAAACTTCCCATCAATCCCTCTGACCAGCCACTTGTGTCTGGGCTCCTTTGAGCATTATGGGTAGTGTAGTCTGACCTCATTATATAGTTTCCGATAATGCGCCTCATAATCCGGTGTCTCGTATGGTCCAATAAATCCTGTTTAGAGATGTTTTTGGTTTGCTAGCTTGGGCCTCAGCAGCAGAACTTTCTGCAGTTGTTCTGTTGGGTTCACTGTGAAGTTTGTGTGTTGAAGAGCCCGGCGCCTCTGAACGTTCTGTTGGAGGAAGATCCAGATGGATCTGCAGGAACTCTCTGATCTTCCTGTTTGTGCTGCAGAGGTGGCGGGACTGCACTGCACCTTCGACCGCGGCGTTTGTTCCTGGATGTCGGACCGTGACGGAGATCTTCCCTGGCAGACCGAGCGGAGTCCTGCAGGTCTCACATAAACTTCAGGCTCTGGTGGAGCTCTGAACGTTCCCCATCACTTCACTTCTACTTTAGACGCCTTTGATAGCTAATTTTTTGCATGTTTTGGTGATTTTTTTTAATGGGAAAGAGATGTGGGAGCTCGCTGAAGTCAGAGGAGCATTTGTGAACACTAAGATGGTTTCACGCAGAGCATGAGAACCAGAGATGTTCACTTTGAGGATGTTCAGGAGAAGATCAGAGAAGGAGCCGCATCGTGTCTTTAGATCTGGAGAAAGTCTGCGACAGCATCCAGAGAGAGGAGCTGTGGGTTGGATCAGGATGTCTGGAGTGACAGAGAAGAACGTTGGAGATGTTCAGGACCTGAATGAGAACTGGAAGATGTTCTGTAGGTGTGATAGAGGAGGTCAGGATGGAGTCTGCCCAGAACCAAGAACAAGAACCAGAACAAGATTGCACAGGGACTAGCAGTAGGGCAGGCTGTAGTGGAACATCTCGAGGTGGAGGAACGTTTAGAGAGGTGGAAGTTTGTTCTTTTCGATGTTAATATTTCAAATGATGATCACAAAGCTTCTCTCAGGTCATCTTCAGGAACTTGAATCTTTATTGTGAATCTTTTCAAACATACCTGCTTCTCTGCTGGATTTGTTCCACCTGTGAGATGATTGGGGATGTTGGGTCTCAGGTCAGCAGTACCTGTCTGTTCCTGAGCTGAAGGCGGGACAAAGAAGCATCCGAGGAGCCCGATTGGCCCTCCAGGTGCCCCCTTCCTGGCGCCATGGCGACCTGTGCTTCTCCTTCTCCCATTGGCTGACGGGGCATCATGTGGGGGTTCTGCAGCTGTTCATCAAGAAGAAGGGTCGCAGTGAAAGGTGGCAGATCTCCACTCCTCTCGTCAGACTTCTGCTGAAGTCAGCTAAAACGCTGCTGCTGATTGGCTGTTGCAGGTATGGCCCCGCCCTCTGGAGCAGGACAGGAGGACACGGCTGGAGACGCACGCAGGTTACCATGACAACGCGATCTGTGGACAGAGTGAGGCCCACACCGATGATGAAGATGATGTAGTGTGGATGAAGATGATGAGGATGGTGATGATGTGTTTCAGGTTTTGATGAAGGCTGAGCGAAGGAAAGGACGGCGAGGACAAATAGCGATTGATGATGTCACACTGAGACGGGCGGCGTGTCGATGACATCATCATTAGGGGCCACATAAACTTCTGGGTCATTTAACTGAAGAACTGCTCTGCTGTTGGAGCTGCAAGCAGCAGACTCCGCCCCCGATGGATGACTCTGCCTCCTGCCTGACCAGGGGTCATCAGGTCACTCAGTGAAGCTGCAGAAAGCAAACATTTACCCCAGGCTGAAGCTCCAGTCAGCCGAGACCCGATGAAGACCTCTGACCTTCAGTGTTTGGCTCCGCCCCCGAGTCGGTCCTGCTGCATGGATGAAGCCCCTCCCTTTTCAACTTTTTTAAACCACATTTGCACAAAAACTTATTACTGCATTAAATACAGACAGAGTTATGAAAGCATACGTTCTAACGGTGTTGAGCTGTGATACAAATGCAGGATCTTCTCACCTGTTGGTTCTGATCATTCATGATAAACAGCAGTTTGTAAACGGAGACGAGCTGCAGGACTTCAGTCTGGATTGATCTTTATGGTAACGTGTCATCAGCATAGAAACAAACGTCCGCCTGCTGAACATCTGAAGAAGACTTAGCAGCTCTGATTCAGGTGTAAACGCCACCTCTGCTGGCCGCATGGGGGGGGGACAGGAGCGGCTGCATTGCTGCTGGTTTGTGTAGAACATCTGCTTCAGAGGACACACACACACACACACATACACACACACACACACACACACACACACACACACACACACACACACACACACACATGGGTGGAGCAGCTGCTGAGATGATTGGTGCTTTACAGCAAATGTTCAGATTCCTGCGTTTATAGAGAGAGAAGCTGAAAGCTGTGATTTTCTCCTGTGTGTGTGTGTGTGCGTGCGTGCGTGCGTGCGTGTGAGGGAGGGGGCGCTCCTTGTTAACCTGTCATTACTACAATCAGCGCTGCACTCTCTCCTCACAGCACTTTGAAGACCAACGCCGCTCCTCCTCCTCCAGAGGAGACAGCTGCTCCTGCTTGCTGGAGCTCCTGCCTTCATGCTGGATTTGATGACGTGTTTGGATCAACAGCAGAACTGCAGACTGTTAGAAAACAAACGTTCTGTGTTCACGCTCTCGGTTCTGTTTCTGTTTCTTCGTGGTAGAACAAATGTCTGATGACTCAGGAGGAAGATCAGGTCAGGGTCTTCGGTTTGCCTCCATCTCTCATCCTTTGATGTTGGTTTGGTCCAAACAAAGTTGGGTTGCAGCTCTTCCAGATGTTTGTTTCAGAGTCCCATGTGTTCTTTGTTTAACATCTTCTGTCTCTTTATTGAATTCACTTTGGTTGGTGTTTGCTGCCCCCAGCTGGACGTGAGCTGCAACTACACGTCTTCAAAAACAACCAAATAAACTAGCAAATCCACAGAATCCAGAAGTTTGTTCTTTATTTGCCCAGAAACTCACTTATTACGTTTATCTGACCACCAATGACATCTTTCTTCTGGACTTTATCACGTGCTGTTTACATAATAGAAACCTTTTAAAAAGTTCTGCACAGAAGAACCTCTTCTGTGGACAGAAATGATCCATCCCGGATCTTCCTGGGATTAGACAGGATTTTGTTCGTGTGTTCATGAGGTTTCCAGAGGCAGCTGAAGGAGCTGCTGCAGATCTTACCTGTAAACAGAAATGGTGACCTCCACGGCTTCCTGTTGCCGAACAGGTCCATCCTCCAGAACCTCACCAACAGCTGGAGTTAACTGAGACAAAAACTGGATTCTTCATCAAAGCCTTTTGGTTTGTTCTTCATCCGCTTTGATGTTCCTCCATCTGTCGGCTCATTCTCTGTTCCCATGAAGGAATCAACCGGACGAGATCTCAGCTGAGGGTCGATGTGACTTCAGTGACCTCATGAGATCACGTCAGACTGTTCCAGCAGAGGGCAGCAGCCCTACAGACGATGCACGAACTCCAGAGATGTTCTGGACTGCATCGTGATTATTAGAATTTAAACATCTTCCAGATACATTTAAAGAACTTCCAACATTCTCACAAGTCCACAAAAAATCACTTTGAGCCACGAAACGAAAACAAACAGAAAAAGAGAAAAGTTCTGGACTCAAATCAGTTCTGAACACAGATCAGTTCTAAATCTACTCTCATCGCCGTTTCCTGCTTCACCTCACTGACCAGCCTTAGCACAAAGTATTCTGTTTACGTACTACAAGTATACTAAAAGTGAGGCAGTAGTTACATTATATACTTGAAGTTTACTTTTTATATATTATCTAAATATTTGAAACTTAAAATGTTCCAGTTTAGTCTGAGGTTTCTGTTAGTATACGTCCTACACTACACAAATATGATCTGTAGTATTCTTGCTGTACTTATACTCAAGTACACTTCATCAAAACTTGGAGTGGAGCACTTTTTGTCACGGGAGAAACTTTAGATTTGCTGTAATTGCAAAATCACAGGCGGAAGAAGAAATGAGGTCAAAGCGGCACAAGAATCGCTGCACAAAACCACAACCTGTAACAAACTGCAAACAACTTTGTTCTGTAAAGACAAAGCACAGAACATGCATCTCTTCAGGCCCTGAAGGCTGGGCGTTACATTTCTGCCAGTCCACATCACTTCATCTGTCATTTACTGATACAATGCCACCTCCTGGAGGAGGAAACATCCACAGGATCGATGTGAAGCTGAACATGGACAAGCTGGACCAGCAGCACCGGTCCGTGAACTCCAGAACAGTTTGGTTCTGCAGTTAGAGTGAAGCTCTTTGTGATGTCATCTGTTGGTTCTTCCTTCCAAAGCAGATCAGAGATTCTGAGAACCTTCAGGTGTGAGTCTGTTTACACATTACTGGAATGGAGGAGGATCTGCAGAGGGTCTGATGACCTCCAGCTGACCAACAACAGCTCCAGGCGTCCATCAACTCCATCAACCGGTTCATGATCGGTCTGGTTGTCGCCATGGAGACGAGCGGGCTCTGCAGCAACAGATGTGGCGTCTTCAGTCTGGCACTTTAACTTCAGTTTGGATTCATTTTATGAAGGTTTGAGGAAAATAAACCAAAGGTCGATCAGGTCAAGGTGTAGAAGGTCTAAGAAGATTCTCAGGCTTTGGATTTTTTCCCTAAAAGTTCCTCAATCTTTTCCATGAACCTGTTCCTGCATGAAGCTCATTGACAGAGGCTGACGGCATCAAATGTGGTGAAAATCCTTCAGACAGTGACTTCCTCTGACTGTGATCACGTCTGCAGGTTTAGATCTGAATGTAATGAGGTCATGGAGAACGTCCACAGAACACTCCAAACCCCACGAGGTTCTGCAGCTCACAGCACAGACGGTCACAGGTCTGAGCTCTGATCTTCATCTAAACCACCAGGTGACCCGTTCAAGGTCAGTAAAGAACCCGGGAGCTGAGAGGAACCAAACCCCAACGATGGTGCTGACCGGATCAGACGGGCGGAGTGGGGCTCTTCCTCAGTGCAGAGTAGATGATCTCTGGATCTGATGAAGACCCTAAAGAAACAGAGAAAAGCTGAAGACCTGGAGAACTTTACAACCTGAACATGACACGGACTGGAACGGAGACGGAGCGGGGAACGTTCAGAATCATGTGGTTTGAATCATTTTCACACTGTGCTTTTGAGAGCAGAGCAGAGCAGAGCGCCACCTGCTGCTTGTTTGAGGACTAAACTCAGACCTCCACCAGGAAAACACCACAGTCACCGGTCAGTCCAGAGAAACAAACGTTTATGCTGATCTGATGAAGGAATACGACACATTTATCTCTTTGGATGTTCTTGATCAGGGAAGGTTCTGTGTTTGAAGGAACGTTAGAACCGATGTTTTCTCTTCTTCTGCTGTTGATCAGACAGGAAGCTTAAGGGCAGAGCTGTGAGATTCTAATCAGGACCACCACATCCTGCAGACACTCATCTCTGCTTCTCATAAAGAACGTCTCTGTGGTCAAGTACCACAAACATCTGTCAGTTTCCATGACAACGGCTGATCCTCACCATCACCAAATCAAGTCTGAAACAAATTCGGAAATTCTGGTTCCTTCTGCTGAGGTTGAACAAACCCGTGTGACTTCAACCAGGAAGAAGAACCGGAACATCGATCTAATTAAACGGTGGCTGCATGTGGGCGGAGCTTCTGCCGTGGTAAGAAAAGCATGTGAGCCGGGATGAAGTCCTTCAGGGAGTTTCAGGTCAACCCCTGTACAGGTGCATGAGACTGAGGCTTTAGGTTGTCACGGAAACGGGTTTTTATCAAATTCCACCTCCCTGTGATCTACAGGCTCCACCATGAGGACTCTGTCCATCCTCCAGCTGGAAACAAACCTGACAAACAAACGCATGAATGTTTACCTCCACTGGCTCTGATTGGCTGCTGCTGCTGTAAGATGGTGATGTCACAGTAAGTGATGTCATCTGGTCTCCTGTTCCTTCTTTTAGCTAAAAGAGTTGAATGTTTGGTTTCATTCCTTTATGTTCAACCTGACAGAAACAAATCAAACATTTTGTTATAAATTCTGGGACTTGTGTCTCACTTTCAGACTTCCTGTGAATATGGATGATCAGGAGAACCAGGAGAACCAGGAACCCGAGAAGAACCACAACACTCATGCAAACAGCAGGTAACCAGACGGGAAGAGGAGAGGAGGTGGGAGGAGAAGATGATGGAGGAGCAGAGGAGGTTGAAGGAGGAGATGTGGTCGTGAGTTTCTCTGAAACAGACCAAAGATAACAATTATGATGATGATGAAGAACAGAGGAACCTCCAGAACCTGATCAGTCCCTGAAGGATCTCCTCACCTGAGACAGAGATCCAGCTGGATGGAGACTCTCCACCAGCGCTGATGCTACACTTGTAGAGACCTTCATCAGACCTGGAAACATGCTGGAGGGTCATGTGACCTGTAGGCTCAGTCCTGATGAGGGAGCCATCTTTATAGAAAGCAGCTGAGGGGTTGGAGGGAGGGCTCTTTGATTGACAGCTCAGAGTGAGGTCATGACCCTCCATCACAGGGAGGACAGGACTCTGCAGGATCACTGATCCACCTCAACACAGAGACAAAGCATTTCATCCATCTGCACACAGCTGCAGCAACACTAACTCCACAGTCTGATCTTACCAGAGACACTGATGTTAACGCTGATGCTGTTGGCTCCTCCCCCTCTGGACTCACACCAGTAAACGCCGCTGTCTCCTTCGTAGATGTAGCTGATGGTGCAGGAGGAGCCAGAAAGTTCTCCCCACGCCTCACACTGAGTCCTGGTTTCTCTGCTGGTGTTTCTCCTCAGAGTCCATCCTGCAGAGCTGTCGTCCTCACAGTTCAGAGTCACTGATTCTCCTCTAAAGAACTGAGATCTGCTGGGACTCACAGTCACATTAACTGTAAGGGCTGGAGATCAAAACATCTGTCAGTGCAGAAGGAACCTCATTGTTTTATCATTAAGGCGTGACTCACTTTGGTTTGTTGTCCAGCAGAGCAGGAACATCAGACCTGAAGAGAAACAACAGAGGAGGACCTGAGAGCGTCTCCATCAGAGAGTTTGTCTTCAGCGTTTCTGAACCTCCTGCATCATTTCTCCTCCTTCTATGTAACATAAACAGTCATTCTATTGGTCAGAAGAACCATTCTTGTTCTGATACTTTTCTTTAACATGTTCTTGATAATTCAAGTTATTCCGGTCATGAACTGACCAATCAGATGTCTCAGTAAAAGTGGGTGGAGCCTGCAGGCCCCCATGTTCAATGTTTGAAGAGTTTGATTGACAGATTCCCCCTTAGCCTGTTTTCACGTGGTAGGGGCGTGGCCTTCCAACAGGCTCACTCCTGATTGGATACAGTGGTTCCAAAGAAACGATGGACATCGATCAACTCGGACCAATCACTGCTTATTGATGCCGTCTGTATCATGAAAAATAAACTGATTATAAATTCTAAATCATGTGAATTAACTTCATTTGGTTGGAGCTGGAATAAACCATTTTTTATGGGTGACGTCACAGTCCAGTTCTCTGATATACAGTCAGCGGTCCAAACCAGAGCTACTTTCCAGGAAGTTTCTGATCCGTGTGTGTGTAACAGATGTGTCACTACACATTTTCAGTCTTTGTGTTACTGTGTTTCCTGATTCTGACAAATATTCAGACAGAAAAACCTTCAGCTGTTGGTTCATTTTCATCAAGAAACTCCAGAAAAGCTGACCTTTGTTTCCTTCCTCTCCTCAGCCTGACCTCCTTCTCATTTCATCTCCTCCATCATCAACATGAACAGAGCAGACAGTCAAAGCAGACAAACAGCTTCTGTACTTACAGAGCAGACATGTTTCCTTCATCCTTCCTCTCTGATCTGATCTCTTTCTCTGCTTTCTCGCTCACACCACACACAGGCTCCGCCCCCTTCCTCACGTCACTCTTTCTTCAACCAGCAGCAGCAGCAGCAGCAGCGTCTGATGGGAACATTTGAAGCTGATTCACTAATGAAAACCAAACAGAAACACCAACGACTTCCAGACCTTCATCCAGGAGCTTCCAGCTGAAAACCATCTTCTCCTCAAACTTTATAGGAACCAAACACACCTGCTGTAACCATGGAAACACACTCTGGGAGTCAGAAGAAGCAGCTGATGCTCCTCAGATTAGATCCTCACAGTTCCTGAAGTGGATGATGGTGATTCTGACTGTTCTAAGACCTGATGGTTCTCCTCTGAACTCATGTGACCTTCAGAGCTCCTCTATCTTCATCAATCACCATCCAAACTCCTGATTATTCTGACCATGTGAACCAACAAAACCTAACAGAAGGAAGGAACTCAGAAAACAGGTGGTGACTTTACCACCTTCATCCTATGGAAGGCCAAGAGGGACAATATTGTGAAGAACCTCTGTGTTCTGAGCGTGTTCTTCGCATGTTGTTGTCGTGTACTTTGTGAAATCAGAGCGCATTCGCTTCGTTTACGTCTTAAACCTTTTTCCACCAACTCTAAACAACTTCACCATATCAGATCAGTGTGAAGGTTTGTGGGTGACATTACCAGATGGGATACTTTCAGTGAGACGTGAAATGACTCTGTGGAAACCAGGAGTTTTTATTTTATGGATATGTCAACATAGTAGTGGTTGGACATGAATGCATGATTTAAAGAAGGTGAAAAAACGTAACACACACACAAATTCACAGGGTTTACCTTATTATATAAGATGTATTACATTTAAGTTTTAGTGAAAAGAGACGATTACATAAAGGAAAGAAATCCCATATATATACAGTATATACGTGACAGCCGTTCAGAGACAGCGTGCTGGCTGGACACCAGTCAGAAGAGGCTCTGCCTGCAAAGATATGTTGTTCATTTCTTCATGTCTTGTCTTTTCCTTTGCTCCCCCTAGTGGTGGAATGGCACATTTGGGTTATTTCTTTAAAGAACCAAAACTCCAGTGAGTGCAGTGAACACTTCAGTCCTTGGATCCGGTGTGGCGAGGTCCAGGTGAGGGTCACTGTAAAGCATGCAGCAATCGAGGCTTATCAAGCCGGTCACGACGCACCCACCGTGGGACAAACGCACCCAGGGGGGGACAAACGCACCCACCGTGGGACAAACGCACCCAGCGGGGGACAAACGCACCCACCGTGGGACAAACGCACCCACCGTGGGACAAACGCACCCACCGGGGGACAAACGCACCCACCGTGGGACAAACGCACCCACCGGGGGACAAACGCACCCACTGTGGGACAAACGCACCCACAGGGGGACAAACGCACCCAGCGGGGGCAGCAATGCTGTGTGTGTGTGTGTGGGGGGGGGTCCCCTTCTACAAGTGGATCTCACCCAGCCTCTATCAGAAGGACTCAGGCACCAGCACAACACCAGACGGGCAGGTTCCTGTACATTACATGTCTCCGTTTACCCGCCGGATGGGGATTTGGTTCTGGGCTTTTCCCTCTTGCTACTGAGGAAATCCTGCTTAGTTTCTTTTCCTTCACTTAGTAATCTGCTTAAATTCAGCGGATCATCTGATCTGAGGTCGAACAGTCATAAAAATACCATCATGATCATCCTCTATAAAACAAAACCATTGGTGGTCCTGCCAGAAAACATGGAAATAATGTCAAGTTTAAAGCTACCATTGACTGTGAATAAACTACAAGATCCGTCTAAACGTTCTGTTCTGATTAAACTCACTCAGATCTTCCAGAAATGTTTTCTACAAGTTCTCCTTTATTGACTGACAGCAATAATTTACTGTGAAACGTCACAGCCTTGTTAGAAAGTTGTTTGGAATTCCTGAAATATAACAAGACAAGAGCGGGGTCAAAGGTCAAACCTTCAAGCCTTAACGCATAAGGCGAGAGCGGGGTCAAAGGTCAGACCTTCAAGCCTTAATGCAGAAGACGAGAGCGGGGTCAAAGGTCAAACCTTCAAGCCTTAATGCAGAAGACGAGAGCGGGGTCAAAGGTCAAACCTTCAAACCTTAACGCAGAAGACGAGAGCGGGGTCAAAGGTCAAACCGTCAGGCCTTAATGCAGAAGACGAGAGCGGGGTCAAAGGTCAAACCTTCAAACCTTAACGCAGAAGACGAGAGCGGGGTCAAAGGTCAAACCGTCAGGCCTTAATGCAGAAGACGAGAGCAGGGTCAAAGGTCAAACCTTCAAGCCTTAACGCAGAAGACGAGAGCGGGGTCAAAGGTCAAACCGTCAGGCCTTAATGCAGAAGACGAGAGCGGGGTCAAAGGTCAAACCGTCAAGCCTTAACGCAGAACACAGCAGATGTTCCTGCATGTTGTCCTGCTTTCATTCCAATAAAGAACCTCTTCTTCTGTCTGAGTTCTCATCAAACGTTCTGCAGCTTCATCAGATCCTCTCAGTCTGTCTCAGAGCTGCTGATGTTCTCCTGGATGATCCAGTTTTCTTCATCAGATCATGGAGGTTGAAGTGATGAAGAGCAGCTGCTCGGTTCCTGCAGGTCTGAGCCGGTCCTGCAGATGTGTCCTCTCTGCTGATTGGTCGACTCAGACATGTGACTCAGACAGGTTTCTGTCTCAGCGTACGTTGTTTTGTAATTCTTTTATCTAAAATCCTAAATTCTTTTGTTTTCTTCAAACTTTGGTGTAATTCAAATTATGACCACTAGAGGTCAGCCTCCAGCCGTCATATCTGATGGGTGGAGCTTCAGTCTTTATGTGAGTGTGAGTGTGTGGGGGGGGATTTCCTGAGTTCACTTCCTGTTTTCTCAGAACCAGGAGCGGTCATGGATTCCTGAGGAAGAGCATGGTTTCTATTCTCGCCGTTCTGAGCGCGGCTCTGCTCAGTCTGCAGGTTTCTGCAGGTGAGGAGAACTCTGACAGCCTGAATACACGGATTTCCTTTGAAAATCTCAGAGAGTTTTTGTTTAAATCAGCTTTAAAATTCAGTTTCAGTTTAACAGTCTCTGTTCGTTGAAGCTAAAGAGACAAACCTGTCAAATCTTTCAGTTTTTTCTGGCTTTTGCTCTCAGTCTGAATGGATGAACTTCTGTGTTTCAGGTTCTCATCCGCTTGTTTAGTTTTACTCTGGAACAGATCAGGCTCATCCTGGTGCGTTCACTGAAACCGTCTGCATTGTGGCGTTCTTTATGAATCAATCATTCCTCAGATAACTCAGAACCCCCCCGAGCGCTCCTTTGCTGCTGCACGCTTGTGATTCGTCCTCCACGACCACAGACAGCAAACGCAGGTGAGAGACGGTCTGGTGGTCCGTCCAACACCGTAGAAGGTTGCTGTTTGAACGCTCCAGCGCTCATAGAGGACACAACGGTCCTCTGCAGGTCTAGCAGTGATCCAGGTTCAAATCCCGCAGTTCCGTTGTTTTATCAAATGCAGTTACACTTCATTAGGTAAAGAAAACGAGTTTTTATTCATACGAACAACTATAAAAACAACAACTATGAAACCGAGGGCTCCAGTAGTGGCAGCAGTTTACCTTCAAGGCGGAGGGTATTTGGGGGAGGAGTCTTTCCAGCTCATCTACAAATGAAACTAAGCAACCAGTTTCTCCGGAATCGTCACCTGAACCTCCTCTGTTCACTTCCTGGATCAGGTTTCTGGTCTGTGGACCCGCTGGTGACCGTCTGATCCTGAAGTGTAGAGCGGTGATCCGGTGACACTAAAACGTTGGTGTTGATGGTTGACAGAGACCTGTCGTGTCCTTCATACAGAGAAGGATGTAAGAGCAGAGATGTTTGTTCAGCTTCGTCTGTTAAATACCAGCTGACTTTATGTTCTTTGTAAAAACTGCTGTAAACCCAATGAGACGCTGTGGCCGGGATATTGAGCTGTAGAAATAACATTGAATTGAATTGTGTCCCACAGTTCTGTTGCTATGGTTACCAACCGGCGTTTAGTCCAGTGCCAGAAAACAGAACATTCCGGCTTTGTGACCAGAAATACTTTTAGTTGAACATCATCACATGGAGCCCCTGCAGCCAATCAGAATCCAGGATTCACCTGGACCATGGTACAAACCTGCAAACCTGTGTGGGACGGTAACGTCTGACCCTCTCGGTGTGGGGTTAGATACCCGTATTGTATGTGTTGATGCCGCAGTAACCAGGTTTAAAGGTGTGTTACTGACACATGAACATGAGCTCCGGGATCCAACACTTTTGGCTTCCTCGTGTTTCCGTCTCCACAGACTCTGGTAAAAATGTTCTACTGCAGATGACTGAGAGGGTTAGAGTCAGAACGTTCTTCAAGGACAGCAGGAGAACATTGGAAACGTGAACGCTGGTTCTCAGCTCCTCTGCCTTGTTTCTGTCCTGCAGAGATTCCAGAGATCAGAGCTGGATCTGGACAGGACGTCACTCTGCCATGTCGAGCTCCGAGCGCCGACCCCATCATCGTCATAGACTGGTTCAAACCTGGCGAGGAAGAGACTCATTTGCTTTTGTACCGGGCGGGGCTGGTTCTCCCTGATGGCCAGCATCCATCCTATCGGAACCGCGTGGCGTTCCAGAAGGAAAAGGTGAAGGACGGAGACGCGTCTCTGACTTTGAGGGCAGTAACAGTTGAGGACTCGGGAACGTACAGCTGTGTGGTCGGTCAGAGAAAGAAAACCTCCAAAACCGGATCCGGGACGGTGATGTTTCCCACGACCTTCATCCGCTTGAAGGTTGATCCCGCCCCTTCCTGTGAGTTGCTGCTGTTGACTCGGTTTTCCTCCGTTTTCCACCTGCTAACGTCACACTTTGGTTTTTCAGCGTCAGCTTGCAGAGGAGGCGGGGCTCTCGGGCTGGTCGCTCTCCAGCTGGTTCTGGCTCTGATGGTCCGGTCAGTCTGAGTGGGATGGACTCCAGGAAGAGTTCGGACCTTCATGTTTGGATCAGCGGAGCAGCAGAACCCTCTGAGACGCCGGCTGGAGGCCATGGAGGGCCCAGTGACATCAGAGGGAGGAGCTTCCACCTCCATCGTACAAACTGTAGCAAAGAAACAGACGTTTCACCTGTTAGCCTGACGGAGTTATCTGTGGTTAACTCCGTCACGTTTATAGAAAATCCGTCACGTTTCGGGCTTCTGTAATCAAATTGGATTTATCCAAAGTGTGAATTTGGTGATTTTCACACCAGTACTGCCTCCTAACTCCTGGAGCAGCATTGGGACGCTATGTTGGTTTTAAAGTTTGCAGAGTTTAAAGGTGTTAGCGTGGCGAGCTCGTTTCCCTGTTGTTCACATGTTCACCACTGAAATCTTTTGAAAAGTGAACACATGAATTGTTGGCTCCAGATGAACTAAATGGTACGGCCTACGAGATGACCATATTAGGAATGTGGGCGTGGTTAAGTTACCAAAGAAATCCAAAACTGTACTTTTGTTGATTCTTCTAGAAATGACACAGACCTGTCCAGCACACCCGGACGGCCAAAAATAAATGGTTGCTATGGCGATAGAGACCATTTTGAAAAAAGTGTTTGTTTGAAATCCATGCAGCTCTGACCGGGGGGCAGCAGGGGTCAGGGCGGGTAACACCAGAGGTTATACCACGGCTTTCATTGTCCCAGTTGTGGCAGCCATGTTTGTTTTCAGTCTCACTGGTTTTGAACCGGCCCCCCGGCCCCCCGGCCCTCCTGCTGTGGGTCTCCTCTCTTCTTCCACACTCTTCTGGATGTAAAGATCTTCTCTGCTTTTCTCTTTTCCAACTCTGTCATTTCCAGATAATCTTCCCTCTTTTCTGGTTCAGTTAGCGGCAGATGCGTCTCTTTGTGACTGAACGATCTCATCTCGTGTTTCAGGGACTTTATGGAAATGAAATCTGGATGCTGATGGACCCCCCCCAGCCTCAAACCCCTTCAGCGTCTGAGTCACAGATCGGCCTCACAGTGACATCACTGTCTCTCTGAGGGACGATCTCGATCCTCGTGTGAGGATCGTGTTCTTCAGTTTGGTTTGTTTCAGCTCAGCTGGGTTCTCAGCTGTTCAAGTTTCTCTGAAGCATTTCAAAAGCTTCAGAACCCCTCAAGGTGATTTCTGATTTCACAGATTTCTGGTGAACCGTCAAAAACAGACAAGAACATGTCTAGAACCGCCTGTCAGCACGTTAAGAAAGGAACCTTTCCTCCTTCTGCCGTATCTGACTGCAGTCTGGCAGCAGATCAGGAAATGAATCCTAACTGCAGCAGAACGCTGATGTCAGCTTGGTTCTGATTGGCTGAGGTTTCACATTTCTTCTGTTCACCAGTGGCGTTCTGCAGTTCAGCTTCAATGCAGGTGAATTCCACAAAGAGGAAAGGGGGCGGGGCTGAACCTGTTCCTGCAGGCCGTCAGAGGGACGCCTTCAGCGGCGGTGGAGGTTCGATGCTGGTATCTTCTCCTGAAGCCGCAGATGAAGCTGAGGAGCTGCGACCAGCAGGAGTTCTGTGGGTTCAGGGACGTCACCTGACAAATCATCTGACCGCATTCTGCTGAGTTATGATGAAGGTCAGAGGAACGTCTCCTCAGTCAGCAGACAAACAGGCTGCATGTCTGCGTGAAGAGAACGGCTGCAGACACGATGCTGTGCAGACGGCGTCTGCATGAGGGGAGGGGCTGCTGGTTACAGGAAACAGCTGCACATCTACTGCACATGTGCAGCAGAGGCTCCTCCTCCTTTAGGGGACTGACTAACAGGTCTTCCTGTAACAAGTGTTCAGATCACATCCACACACAAACACAACTACATACACACACACTAACAGACACACACACAAAAACATGCAGACACAAACGCACACACAGACTCACACAGATCAAAGTAATTTTGAAAATGTTTAAACTTCATTTGTTCCTTCAGAATAAAGGTATTTATTCAAATCTTTTATTCTCTTAAACTGAAGTCTGGGAGTTCTTTTGAGCCAAACAAACACATTTCACTTAAAAAAATATGTTAAAAAGTCAACAAAGATTTATTTTATAAAAATGTTCACGTTATTTGTTTTGACACAATTTACTTTGTTGTTGTTTGGTTTAAGAATAAACATGTAATCAGCCTTCATTATAAATGATTTCTAGTATTAAATCCTGTTGTTTGTAAACAGAACTGTTGTTGTTTTGATCATCTGGATGACCCAGAACAAAACTACATGAAAAACCTGGTTCAGAACTTACCTAATGTTGAAGCAGGTTCTGGTTCAGGAATGTATTCCTGTGGTTCTGCAGTAAGTTCTATTCTGTCTTCATCTTCACTTACGTTAACCTTCACGACAGTCATGGAGGTTTCAGTCAATTTCACCAACAAATCAAATTAGTTTGATGTTTTTACTCTAAATGGTTGATCTGTGACGTTCTTCACCTGCAGAGATCTTTGACAGAAGGAACCTTTGAGGTTTTGAATACGGTTCCTGACAGAGAACATGTGGTTCCTGACAGAGTAACACTTGGTTCCCGACAGAGGAACATGTGGTTCCTGACAGAGGAACATGTGGTTCCTGACAGAGGAACAGGTGGTTCCTGACAGAGTAACACTTGGTTCCCGACAGAGGAACAGGTGGTTCCTGACAGAGGAACATGTGGTTCCTGACAGAGGAACATGTGGTTCCCGACAGAGTAACATGTGGTTCCCGACAGAGTAACATGTGGTTCCCGACAGAGGAACATGTGGTTCCCGACAGAGTAACATGGTTCCCGACAGAGGAACAGGTGGTTCCCGACAGAGGAACATGTGGTTCCTGACAGAGTAACACTTGGTTCCCGACAGAGGAACAGGTGGTTCCTGACAGAGGAACATGTGGTTCCTGACAGAGGAACATGTGGTTCCCGACAGAGTAACATGTGGTTCCCGACAGAGTAACATGTGGTTCCCGACAGAGGAACATGTGGTTCCCGACAGAGTAACATGGTTCCCGACAGAGGAACAGGTGGTTCCCGACAGAGGAACAGGTGGTTCCTGACAGAGGAACATTTGGTTCCTGACAGAGGAACATGTGGTTCCCGACAGAGTAACAGGTGGTTCCTGACAGAGTAACACTTGGTTCCCGACAGAGGAACAGGTGGTTCCTGACAGAGGAACAGGTGGTTCCTGACAGAGGAACATGTGGTTCCCGACAGAGTAACAGGTGGTTCCTGACAGAGTAACACTTGGTTCCCGACAGAGGAACATTTGGTTCCTGACAGAGGAACAGGTGGTTCCTGACAGAGGAACATTTGGTTCCTGACAGAGGAACTGGTGGTTCCTGACATAGGAACATTTGGTTCCTGACAGAGGAACATTTGGTTCCTGACAGAGGAACATGTGGTTCCCGACAGAGTAACGTGGTTCCCGACAGAGGGACAGGTGGTTCCCGACAGAGGGACAGGTGGTTCCCGACAGAGGAACATTTGGTTCCTGACAGAGGAACATTTGGTTCCTGACAGAGGAACAGGTGGTTCCCGACAGAGGAACATTTGGTTCCTGACAGAGGAACATTTGGTTCCTGACAGAGGAACATGTGGTTCCCGACAGAGGAACATGTGGTTCCCGACAGAGTAACGTGGTTCCCGACAGAGGGACAGGTGGTTCCCGACAGAGGGACAGGTGGTTCCCGACAGAGGGACAGGTGGTTCCCGACAGAGGAACATTTGGTTCCTGACAGAGGAACATTTGGTTCCTGACAGAGGAACAGGTGGTTCCCGACAGAGTAACGTGGTTCCCGACAGAGGGACAGGTGGTTCCCGACAGAGGAACATTTGGTTCCTGACAGAGGAACATTTGGTTCCTGACAGAGGAACAGGTGGTTCCTGACAGAGGAACATGTGGTTCCCGACAGAGGAACATTTGGTGGACCTGCTGCAGGAAACCAGACTGGACCAGAGCACACGAGTGTCTGTGGAACCTCCAGAGGGTTTTCCTCCAGACCTTCTGGAACCAGAACTCACAGAAGTTTCAGACCTGAAGGTCCACAGTATCTGTTTTCATGTCAGGAATCAGAGGTCCTGCAGACGGGCTGAAAGATGACTGCTTTCACATGCTGGCTGCACCAAAACCTTTGCATTTACCTTCCAGAATGAACACTGTCAGACTGTTTGCCTGAAATTTCAAAATAAAAGCTTTGTTTTTCTTTTTTCAGACACAGACAGGTTCAGTCAAGGGTTTCACGTTCCAAGAGAAAATCTCAGAGTCCAGAACCGCACCAACTCACCTGTGGGACCAACGCTCTCATTAAACGTCATTTTCTGGGTTCCTCTGTTCTCACTGCTCAAACAGATTCTTCAGATCTGCAAGAGAGGAAGAGGAGCAAAGGCTGATGGGAGCTGCTGCAGCTTCAGGTCTGACTTTGAGGACTAACTTTTCTCTGATGAAGATCTGCTCTGAAACCGTCACAGATGGACGGCCTTTGCGGAGAGTTCCCCTCTACAGGTCAGTCTGAAGTGAAAAACGCTCCGTCTTACGTTCTCATAAATACTCCTGGAGCTTCTTTTGTGTGGATCAGCTTTTTTGTCTCTGGGATGTTTTCCATGTCAGACACAAACATGTCGCTCTGCAGGTTGACAGCTCGTCGCCATGGAGACACCATAGACTTCTTAATGTTAGAACAACAGCAGAATCACTGCAGCTCTAGTTCTTTTGTTCAGATCATAATCTCAGTTTCGTCCAGGTTTGGTTTTCACGCCTTCATCCTGACCTCTTACATCAGTGGGTTTTGTTTTGCCGGCGTGACTCAGCTCATCTAAACTACAGGATTAGGACAAAAACAGTCAACAGGGTCAGGAGAGAATCAAACCCAACAGTAGAATTGTATAAGAGTTGGTCATCAGGAGTTCACAGCTGACAGAGGAAATGTGTAGTTCTATGATGGACCAGTAGAGGGAGACATTCCACCCAAACAGGGATCTGTCACAGGACGCGCTGATGAGGGATTCAAACCTGGAGAACACTAACGTCTCGTCACTCTTGATGTCTCACCTGATCAAAGGTCTGCTTTAGGAAGGTAAAACTGATCCTGGTTCCATTGTCAGCAGGTTTTATCCAGCCTGCAGCACAGATTTCTGCTCTGTGGACCAGCACGTCCCTGTGACTGATTAGTCACATTATGTCTTGAGACTCGTACAGGATGTCATGAAAATGGAACGTACCATTGTCGTGTCTGCTGTAAATGTATCATGAAATAATGGAAGTTCCACGCATTTATGACGTGCGGCTGATGCTGTCGTACGGCGACCTTACGACCTTAAGGTGTGAGTACTGGCTCCTTATTGACCGCACACAAATGCTGCACGCACAGTGTGTGCACAAACCCGGTGTGTGGTTCCGAGCAATGATGGCAGACGGTATTTAGCAACACAATGTGCTGCTGCTGTCCCAGCAAACGCCACTGTCATGGTCATGCAGCACGTGACAGACCAGTCAACACGCTTTGGTAATGCAACCCTGTGGCAAATGCCAGGTCCAAAAGCATATGCTTCTGTAACGGACTTCCTGGTTCTTTTATTTGGAGTTGTGTAGTCCTCTGGGGTTACCGTAGAGACAGGAGAGGCGTTGCAGTTCAGCTAGAGTTCTGTTATTGAAATGGAGAGTGAAGAATAAAAAGAACAGTGAGCAAACTTACCAAATGTGGACTCCTTGTCCTGTGTTTTTATACTTGGAAGTGACAGATAAACGAACCTCCCCGACCGCTCAGTTCCAGCTCTATGAACTGTTTAGCTGGTGCAGCGTTTTTAAGATTGGGTGTTCTGTCACATCTACCCTCCAGGACAGCGGGGAACGCTGGATTGATTGTGAGCAGTTTGAAATCATTTTAACATCATTTGAGCATTTTATATTTGTCATTATCAACTGTTGTGTTTGTTTTTTAGAAGCTCGTGTGGTGATGAAGCCTCATCTGTCTAGAACAGTTCTGGGAGTGAGGTGGCGTTGAGGACTGTGAATGCTCGCACTTGAACCCTGTTTTCTCCCTCATTGTTGATCTACTTTTTTCACATGTGATCTGTTTCCAGGATGAGTTGGTTGTGTTTTTAATCTGCCAGTGTTTTTATATCACTACATTTTACTCAAACTTTGTTGTATTTTATTGTGCTACAAATGTATTAACCAGTTTTAAATCCTGAGTCTTTTTAGAGCCAACAATTCAGAACTGTAGTTGTCTGCGTCATTTCTAAAGCTGTTTTGAAGTTTTTCAGTGTTGCCCCTTTTGGATTTTGGTGATTTGCTTTATCTGGTTGTATTTTAAGTGCTGTGTTTTACAGCTGAGATTTTAACTGAAACTGTGGGTTGTGTGCCTCATGTCTGGCCAAATAAACGTTTAAACCTGCTACTGCCTCCTCAGGTTGATTCTGGACTCCTGCTGTCTCACAGCCTCATTGTTTGTTTGTTTATGTTGTTTATGTTTGTATCTTTCTTTTGTTGGACTAAACGGAGGAGAAGGTGAGCTGATTCCTGCTCGGGTTGATGCTCTATGGATGATGGAATGTAAAAAGAGGGAGAGCCCCCGTTCACCCCAACACCAAGACCCCCACCAAGCAGCAGCGGCAGCCACCCAGACCACAGCCAGGACTGCCATGAGCCCCAACACCAGACAGCAGGGAGGCACCGGAGCGCGGCGATACAAGCTTCAGCCCAGCCAGAAGTATATCAGGGAGTGCCCCCCCAAACCATGTGCACCCCCCCACCCCAGGCTCGAGCCAATGACCCACATTGTCATATAAGAACCCTAAACAGATAAACTCATTGATGTCATTAACATTCTTCACACATTATAAAGACATGTAAAACGTTTCTTTGAAATAGTTTCACATTTATTAGTAATAAAAACCAGAGAAATCACACGTACAGAAGTATTTACACCCTTTGCTCAATACTTTGCTGAAGCTGTGTTGGCAGGAACTCCAACCTCAGTATGTATTTGAGAACCTCTACAGCTCATCTGTTTGGGAAACAACAACACAGACACGTTTCTAGATCTTTCCAGAGATGGATTCAGATGAGATTCAGAAGGTCCAGAAGTCAAAACCACAGTCAGCTCTGACGCTGTTCATCTGCATGAACTCCAGCACCAGATCCGCTGAGCTGAAGGCTTTTAAGAAACCCAGCAGTCCAGGTCTGGCTCCAGGGTCAAGGCCCTAGTGACCCCAGTCTCTGTGCTGAGGTTCATTCTTTCTGGAGTTTAAGACATTTGTGCAGCTTTTCTGCACAACGTCACGTCTGCAAACATCTGAAACTCTCTAACCTCCAAACAACAGTTCCTGTGTTTCTAATCAGGTCTTCTGTTGTCAGAATCATTTCACACTCTGACACTCATGCACCAACTGCCCTCATTCTTTCCAACCACAGACCAGTGGACTTTTCTGTAAAGGTGTTGTTATTCATCTGCAAGTGAAACTCACAGCAGCGTGTGGGTAATAATTCTCACTGTGAAGCTTCCTGACCAGAAGAACCAGCTCAGATCACGCAGCACACAAACTCTTTAATACAAACGTTATTCATTTGAAGACAAACATTTACAACAGAATCATTAATGAGAACATAACGTCTGTGTCAATAAAGCTTTTACAGTTCAAAAAGAAACATCCTTTCATGAAAAACAGCTCTGGTTTCAGGTTCTGAGAGGATCCGTTTGAGTCCAGAAGCTTCTCAGAAGAGAAGACTATCTCAGTGTAGAGTAGACGACACATGGATCTGATGGAGGATCTGAAAACACACACAAAACAGAGAGAGACACACAGAAAGAGTTTTAAAGATGATTGAGCAGAACTACAACAGAATCTGATGAACTTTCATCTTTTTCTCTGACTGGATAAAGAGACTTGGAGTCACAGAAAGGCAGCAGATCCAGCAGATCCAGCAGATCCAGCAGATCCAGCTCAGACTCTCTTCCTCACTGACAGACTGAACTACAGGAAATCAGAAAGGAATCTGGTTCTCCTACTGGTTTAAACAGAACTTTTATTGTGGATCTGTTTCTGCCGCTCTGACTGCTCAGTCACATGATCACATGGTCTGACGTGTTCAGATGAAGCCTCTTTGAACAGTCGGGTGATTGATCGTTTCTGAAAGATTAACCTGGGACTTCTGCTGCAGTGGAAATACAACAATAAACCTGATGCTTTTATTCTGGAGGGTCAGTTGAGTTCAGGTTTAAGACCATAAATCTGCTGATCTGTGGGTCACTTCCTGTTCTTCATTGAAATGATTCCAGACATCATGAAATCCAGACTGCTGTTAAAGCTTTCATTCATGTGGAGAGCCCAGGATGATGGAGCTGAGCTCCACCTTCTACATGGTTTCAACGGTGGGGTAAACAGAGCAGACACACGTCTGAACACACGTCATCCTGACCAACTACAGTCAGGAACCAGCAGGAGGAAACATCTGGCATCCTTCACTGAGAACCAAAACTGACCAATGATTGGATGTTCAACCAAAGCCATGAGGAGCTTCTGACTCCAGAACACAGTTTGGTCCAAAAACCATGAATTCAAACATGTCTTTTCCTTTAGATCTGGAATTCTATCAGTGAGAGAAGCTGACGGTTCTGCAGAACTTCAGTTTCAGACCCAGAACTTGACCCTCAAAGAGGAAACATGAAAACTTACCTCTGCTGGATGGTTGAGCAGAACCGTGTGATCTAATGTTGACGGCGCTGTAAGTGATGTCATCAGGAGGCGGAGGTTCTTCTGCAACAGAAAGAACCAAAAGTAAAAGAACCTGAAAGGAGTCTGTAAGTCTGTTCTTCAGTCTGTGGTCTCAGAGATCGAACAGCTGAGAGGAACCAGAACAGGAGCTCACTGGTCCATTCATCAATGAACCTTCATCTGTTCAGGTGTCTGGATGATGATGATGATGATGATGATGAAAGCCTCAGATGGAGGTCTAGAGCTTCTTCTACTAGAATCTAGAACAGTTCTGCTGCTGAACCAGAACCAGCATTTAAGCTCCTCCCCCAAGCCTGGCTCTAAATAGAGGTTCTGGTAAATCCAGTTCTTTAACAGAAACCATCAAACTTAGGAATCTGTTTCAGTTTGATGTTCTCACAGATGAAAAAGATTCAAAGTGAAGATAAGAAAAAAATCACATCATTTCTTACCTTCAGATCTATACTGCAGACATTTCCACAGAATTAGAACCACAGAAAGCAGGAGAACCGCAGAACCAACACACACAGCAGGAAACCACACATGGAAAGGAGGACCAGGAAGACCAGGAGAACCAGGAGGACCAGGAGGACCAGGAGCAGAGGAGGTTGAAGGAGGAGATGTGGTCGTGAGTTTCTCTAAAACAGACCAAAGATGATGATGATGAAGGACAGAGGAACCTCCAGAACCTGATCAGTCCCTGAAGGATCTCCTCACCTGAGACAGAGATCCAGCTGGATGGAGACTCTCCACCAGCGCTGATGCTACACTTGTAGAGACCTTCATCAGACCTGGAAACATGCTGGAGGGTCATGTGACCTGTAGGCTCAGTCCTGATGAGGGAGCCATCTTTATAGAAAGCAGCTGAGGGGTTGGAGGGAGGGCTCTTTGATTGACAGCTCAGAGTGAGGTCATGACCCTCCATCACAGGGAGGACAGGACTCTGCAGGATCACTGATCCACCTCAACACAGAGACAAAGCATTTCATCCATCTGCACACAGCTGACACGCCCACCAAGTGTGGAAGCAATCATTCTGATCGACAGTTTTGGCATCTACATTCCAGCCCCTGATTTTCCTATAAAGAATAATCACAACATTATATCACATGTATGAAGACAAACTAAAGTTATCACACACACAAGAAAACAACAAAATAAAGGGAGTCCAAATCCAACTTCACCAGGGAACTGGATCTTCTCACACTGTCTCCTCTCTGCAAACTGGTGATTTCATCTGCAAATCTCACCTTTGACAATATGAAAGTATTGTAATCTCAGCTTTGTTCAACTCATCAACAGAAAGAAAACTGAACTGGAATCTGAACAACCTTCATATTGTCCTGCAGCGTTTCATAAACCTGTTTCTGTTTCAGGTCTGCATGATCTTCCTTTGACCAACTTCTCTTGTTTAAGATCACAGAGTAAACCTTTGGATCTTAGAAAACACCCAAACATCCTTTTGAATTTTATCCATGAAGAGGAACGATGCATGAAAGTGTTCAACGGGATTCATCTGCTGACCTGTTTGGACTAAGTTCACAGCGAGTTTCCTTTTGACTTCAGGATCTTCCATGGAAACCTCAGAAAGAACAACAGTCTTTGGAAGCCATTTCATTTCTGGCTCTACCTGAAACGTAGGACATCACATTTCATCAGAGCTTCAACCGATGCCCCCCGAGAGGTTAAGTCTGCTGGGTTACGTGAGGTCTTCATGTCTCCATTGAGAGACATCAGACTGACAGGATTTCTGTCACTCTGTTGGCCACAAAAGTCTTGAATCTTCTTGTTTCATTTTGAATATCTCTCAATACAGATGTATTATCCATCCAAAAAAGTGACTCCTTAAGTGGCATTCGCAATACCTTTCTCCAAATTCTTCTTGCCATTCCAGCGGCAGCCAGTTCCATATGTGGAATAGTGATGGACTTCCCTGGAGCTCCACAAGCTTTTCCATCACAAAAGCACAGTGTATCTGTCCGTCACTGCTGAGCAGAGACAACTTCTCCAAAAACGGATAGCTTTCAAACATCTATCAGTTCTAAACTCCTGTGTTTTATAAAGATCTTCTAACCAAGATTTCCATTTCTGTGCAGCAACAGCAGGGAATGAATCATTCCATCCTATTTAGTCTTTACACAGATTCTGGAGAATCAATTTTGCTGACGGAACAACTGGTGTTAAAAATCCCAGAGGATCATAGATGGAACTAATGTTGGATAAGATTCCTGTCCTCATGACGGATCCATCCTTTGAGGTCATCTTAAATTGAAATGTGTCAGATTCCACACACCAATGTAAACCAAGCCCTCTTTCTACCTGCAGAGCGTCATTTCCCAAACCAAACTTCTAAACTTCTTTGCTTCAAAGGAATAACTGATAGAACACTGCGTCTGTTGCTAATCCATTTTGTAAGATGAAAACCTCCTTTAGTACAAAAATCACAAAGTTCTTGATACAAAGTTATGGCTTCTTCTTCAGAACCCACTGACACCAAACAGTCATCACCATAAAAGTTGTGTCAAACTGCCTTTGCACTGAACTGATTTTGTGATCTTCAGCACATTTCTTCAAAGCAAAGCATGCACAGCTTGGTGAGGACGTGGCACCAAACGGGTGTGTCACCATTCTGTGTTCATCCAGATCCTGATTTATGTTTCCATCACAGAAATCTTATGAGGTCATAGTCAGGACTTGGTATTCTGACTTGATGGAACATGGTCTCAATTTCTGCCATTAGAACCACATGGTCTTCTCTGAATCGAGTCAGAACTCCAATCAGGGAAGTAGTACAAACGGAGAGATGTTCATTCAACGAGGTTCCTTGAAATTCAGAACCACAATCAAAAACGACTCTGATGTTCTTCTTTTGTGGATGTATTCCCCACTATGAGGTATATTCCATATCCTTCCATCTCAAGTTCTTCTACTGGAACCTTTTCCGCATAACAACAGTCAATGATCTGATTCCTGAAATCTGTGTACTCCATATGAAACTGTCTTTTTTTTAAGAGTTTTCCTATTTCCTATTCAATGCACGTTGTTCTGCAACTACTCTGTTATTTGGCATTCTTACAGTACTTTGTTTCAAAGCAAACCTGATGCTGTAATATCCATCAACACGCTTCGCTGAATGTGTAACTGAGTCCATAAAAAGACAATCTTCTCTGGAAATGCTTCATTGCTCCTCTGTAGCATGTTCAGGGAATTCCATCTTCCTCTGTTGCTTCCAAATATTATTAAGATTTGTGACTGAAATGCTGTTAGCTGTAAAATGTGGTTGTTCACGGGCAGTGTAGCGTCTGTAAACATATACAGCACAGTGGGATACTTAAGAAGACACATTTTTCAAGAAAGATGCTTTCTGCCATCTTTACTTTTGTGCCCAAAGCACAAACAACCAAAACGTGATCCATGTTTCTTTATGAAGGCAGTTTTGTTACTGTGAGGCCTTTTCTGCAATAGAAAACACCGATCTACAGTGTGTGACGCTCCACAAAACAAATAAAGATTTATTACAGAAGAAGTCCTCGTTTCCTGTTTAGCATCATTCATGGACTCAACATTAGTTGCAAAATGACTTCTAAGTTGAAGAGAAGAATTCCCTTTTGAGTTCTTCAGATGTTTTCCATGAACTGACACAAACACTGGATCACTGATAAATCTAACTTCCTTTTCCAGGAACTCCACAACATCAACAAAGGAAGCTCTCCTGTTACATCTTTCTCCATTTGTCTCTCAGTTTATAAGTCAAATTCATAACAATCATCTGCATGTTTGAAGGGATTTCCAACTCATGCATTGAGCCAACTTCCTGCATCATATTGTAACAACTTCAAAGCAAAAAACCAAAAGACGGTAAAGTCTTCAAATCCTCAGATTTGATCAAAGGCCATGAAACAACCTTCTGCAGATAAGCTGCTGTGATTTTATTTGTTGCCAAAATGCTCTTGGAGCAAAGACTTTGCTTTGGCATAGCCAGTGTCATAAGACATGTTTTGTCAGCTACAAACAAGCTCTATGAAAGTTTTTGCGTCAGCATTAAGCATCTTTTTCTGTTCTCGTTCAAGATAAGATTTCATACCATCTGAGCTAGTAGCACTAGAAGCTCTTGAACTTCTAGAAGTTCTTAACACTTGAACCTTTGCCATGGAAGCCTCCAACTTCATTTCCAAGTTGACTTGTGTCTTCTTTTTCTCAACAATTCTTCATGTTCTTCCGGAACATGCCATTCTTTCACGAGCCTTTGTCGCACAAAGCAGTGAAGCCACATCAGCTTTAAGACGTGTAGAATAAGTGGAGGAAACTATGGATCCTTTTCCTGACCTTTTACTGTTAATGCTAATTGCTACATTAGACACCCTGTCATTAGGATGAATGTCTTCATGCGAACATGCATCATGCATAGAGTGTAAGAGAGGCACACGGCTGCAGGCTTGTAATGGCGGATGGATCCGTCATGGCGGATGGACATCCACTGAATGCCGGGAGCGGAAATAGTTCTTCATGTATTTTGTTTTATGAAAGACGTCCGACCCTTATGTCTATGGTACGACATCGGCTCAAAGAGAAGATGTTAAAGTAAGTTATAAAGCTTGTTAATAATTGTCTAAATAACAACTGTTATTTTCTCGCTGAAACATTCTATGAAGATGGTCACTTAAACCAACAAATGCCTCATAAATGTCTGTATTTTCTAAAGTAACTAAGTTCTTCTCTCTGAATGATTCAAACCTTCATGTTAGCGTTAGGTTAGCTTAGCTAAAGAATGAGCCCATATTATCTCTTTATTGCTATTATTGTTTTTACAGTCAATGTTTTCACTGAGCGAACTTCTCAACTTTTGGTTTTTCATTTTAATTTTACACAATATAGGCCTATTTGTGAATTACCTAATGACAGAGTAGGCAATGGCCTAAAATAGTTTACTGTTCAACAGAAAACAGATCATCAAAACAGGACACAATTCAGTGTATTTATATTATTGATATCAACATATTTGAGAATAATAAACGGTATGTGCATTAAGGAACACAATTAATAATTAACAAATGGATATTTATTATTATCTTCAAGTTGTTTGTCACATAACTTGCATGTGATTTTAGTGCATTAATATACAAATAAATTAGCATACAATATAACATATTTTTATTTAGAAATATAGATAACATAAAACAATACATTCTGTTGTACCAATAATTTACATCATATTTTTAAACAAATTGTAAGATTTTTATAACTCATTCATTATTTCAGTGAAGAACTCTCACAGAGAATGAGCCCCCCCACAATTATCTATCAAGTTTAATGTCAGTTTCATCTGCAGCTGGACGCTTCTCGTCTTTGTGAGATTTTTTTTCTCCTTCAAAGCAATAATAACAGTCGATAACGTTTTATTCAATGTGTAATTCATATTGAGATAAATCCACTGTCAGCTCGGGATATTAGTTTCAAGTTTGAAAGTTTTTGTTTTCATGAATAGAAATATTAAGAGTCGGCTGAACAAACATGTAAATGTTTGATCTAGTGTAAACACAGCAACCATTCATTTCTCTGGATTATACACGATTACTAACACTACAAATGAAAGCGAATGTGAAGAAAAACCCGTTTGGAGAATTGAGTTGTCATTTATTTTCACCTGTTGCAGCTTTATTGTGAAAATGAAAAAGCATTTCCGCTATTGACCTTTATTTTGAAATATGAGTGACGTTCGCTTTCATAACCACAGTCCTACTGCTTATCCAGCAACACCTTAGAATAATAATAATACATTTTACATTAAAACATTTCTTATAAAATTAAAACAAAACTAAAATTAACAATAAAAAAATCAAATTCTGTTTTGAGATCACAAACTCCCACCATTAAGAACAAAAAAATTAAAGACCTTCCGTTTGGGATATGATGACAACTTCCATTTGACATCCATCCGTCCGTCTGCCATGTTTACCTGCAGCGGGATACTGTTGGAGTGTAAAGAGGAAGTTTCCATCTCAATATGTGATGCATCTGATTCAAACATTTGTAAAGGTCGTTACTTCATCCACGCTTTGGGTTATTCTCTGATCAAATCTTTTATCTGCAGATGAAGTCCATAGTACGATTATAAATATCTGAAAACCACAACTTCTGTCTTTCTCGTTCTTCATCAGTCAGCAACACCACTTCTTGATGGAGCTGATTGACATGTGGGTCATTAAATCTTCCATCTTATCTGTTGTAAGCTTTGTGAGAATCTTGTAGCCTTTGCCTGTTGCTCAGACTGTAGTCTTTCAATTTTATTTGCCAATGCTTTAACAGTAAGTTTTGTTTGTCTTTTGTGTTCATTTTTACTGTGTACATCCTCCATTTAATTCCATGTTAGTTCTAGTCTGTTTCAACAAGTACAGGTTTCATCTTTCTATGTTCAGAAAAACTCATTATTACAAACAATACACGCATATTTCCCCCTAAACTGCCTAATCTAGACTAACTAAGACTCACCCAAACCACAAAAAGGATCAGCTGGATAAGCTGTGGCCACTCTTTGCTGCTTAAACACTCTTACAAAAGCAGCTGCGAGCTGATGCTGCTTAAACTGTGAACCAGACCGCACTCTGTCTCATCATTTTACAGTTTCCGAAAGCTACATCTTCCATTGAATTTTTTTCCATCGAAATGTCGAGTCTCAAAATTAAAAACACAGAAATAAAAAAATTCAGAAAGAAAGTTCAAAGGTTTAAAAATTCAGAATCTGATGGAACAGAAAAACTTCAATAAACATATTCACACAATCACCGCCTGTCAATCAAGTGACACACCCACCAAGTGTGGAAACAATCCTTCTAACTGACAGTTTTGGCATCTACTAACTCCACAGTCTGATCTTACCAGAGACACTGATGTTAACGCTGATGCTGTTGGCTCCTCCCCCTCTGGACTCACACCAGTAAACGCCGCTGTCTGATGGAAACAGATAGCTGATCTTGCAGGACAATCCATCTGCTGATCCCCATGAAGATCCACACTGAGTCCTGGTTCCTCTGCTGGTGTTTCTCCTCAGAGTCCATCCTGCAGAGCTGTCGTCCTCACAGTTCAGAGTCACTGATTCTCCTTTAAAGAACTGAGATCTGCTGGGACTCACAGTCACACCAACTGCAAACACATGAAAACAGATAGATTCAATTTGATTCATGCTAAAGTCCGTCTCTGCAAATCTCGTGTCTCTTATTTAAGTTGTCATTCATTGATGATCAAACTGTGACTCACTTTGGTTTGATTTGCAGCCAAACAGAAACATCAGACCTGAAGAGAAACAACATGACTGGATTAAAACAGACTCCAGAACAAACCAATAAAGAAAGTAGATCATTTTTTAATAAACAGATCACGTGTGAGCCTGTTTCCTGTTCTCTACAGAAAGTTTTTAATTGATTTTTTTAGAGATCGTAGTTTTTAGAAGTCTTCAGTAGTCGAGTGTTTCATTTATTGACTAGAATAATTTGACAATTTCATAAGCATCATATCGTTTTTCTCAGTCATTGTGGGGAGCATCAAATCCAATTATTTCTTTTTAATAATTTTTTATGTTTTTATTTATAAACAGAAACATTAAAAATCATATCTAGTCAGCTGAAGCTAAAGCCCAGGTCTTGGATCATTGACTCCACGTTTACCTGCTCAGAGGAAAACCTGAAGACAGGAAAAGGACATCAACATCTTTTATTCATGTCTCTCATTTCATTTAAGTTTTTGGAAGTTTGTGTTGAAAGCTCAAAATCATCTGATCTGTCTTTCCTGCTCTGATATTCTGATGTCTGAACATCAAGACTCTGCTCTGCTGTTCTTGATCAGTTTGATGGGATCTCTGACCTGCTCACAGGCAACCATCAGGTTTGTCTGATGACTCTGTTCTTAGTTGATCATTATTTGTAGTTATTTGTTGTTATAATCAGCACTGTTGAGTAACTTTCCAAGCTCAAAGTTTGTAGCACAAATGTAGACTGTTGTAGATCCTGTAGTAGTCCATCTCCAACCTCATATTTATCAGACGTCTAGAGCAAGTGGTTCTCTCATTGTTAATGCTGTACATTTATTTAGCATTTTTTCCTGCCTCAGTTGCATGGTTCATGCTGGATCTTCATGTGAAGTACAGTTGCTCTTTGTATCTGTGGCGTCCTGCTGGAAGTGATAGGGGTATAGTGGTTAGCACTCTCGCCTCTCCGTTAGAAGGTTCTAGGTTGAATCTTTCTGTGAGTTTTTCACCAACTTAACTCTCAAAATCCAAAAACAAGCTTCATAGGTTTATGGTTTACTCTAAATGAGAAGTAAGTGTGAGTGTGTGTGCGGTTGTGTGCTCTGCAAAAGACTGACAACCTGTTCAGAAGGAACCCCGCCATCACCAAACTGACCCCCCCACACACACTCACACTCATCTCCATCATCAACATGAACAGAGCAGACAGTCAAAGCAGACAAACAGCTTCTGTACTTACAGAGCAGACATGTTTCCTTCATCCTTCCTCTCTGATCTGATCTCTTTCTCTGCTTTCTCGCTCACACCACACACAGGCCCCGCCCCCTTTTCTGGTTGTTTGCATTAAAAAAAAACACTGGTGATCCAATCCACTAATCTTTAAAGGCCAAATTCAAATGAAAATAGTGTTTCTAACATGTTCTTGTGGCATTTTTCTGAAGATGGAAGAAATGTATAAAGAACATTTTCATTTAATTGGATTTCTTTGTATTTCTTTTTTCAAATCGTTGTGAATCAGTTGCAAATGAAAAAAAATACTGTTTGAAAAAACATGTCGCTGTTACGTACAAACTACAATCCACAGGCTCCATGCTTTGCTTCATTTTGATGCATCGACCTGCACGTTGTTCGTGGATTTGTTTGTTTTCCTCGTCTGAACTGGAATCTGGATCAGAACTGTATGGCTGAATAGTTCTTATGTTGCTCATCGTTTTAGTTGCACCAGTACTGGTGCAAATGTATTGTTATAATGTTGTAGCATGACATGATTTCAATGGCTATCAGTGATGCTGTTGAGGAAATCACAAATGTTCTGGACAAAAAGAATCTGCAGCTGGAATTTTCATTGATTTAAAAAAAGCATTTGACTCTCAATCATGACATCCTACTGGATAAACTGGAAGGGTTTGGGATAAGAGGACTAGCGCTAAGTTGGGTCAAAAGTTATTTAACAGTAAGAAAACAATTTGTCAAGATTCATGAATTTACATCAGAGACCAAGGAGATAAGTTGTGGTGTTCCACAAGGATCAATTCTAGGCCCTCTGCTATTCAATATTTACATAAATGATTTATTCAATGTTTCAAAACTTTTAAAACTAATTCTATTTGCTGATGACACAAATATATTTTACTCAACAGACAATCAAAGGGAACTTATCCATGTGGTGAACACAGAGTTGAACAAAATAAAATCATGGCTGGATTACAATAAACTATCTTTGAACCTTGAAAAACCAAAGTGATGTTTTTTGGTAATTATAAGGCCAATCCAGAGCTCTCAGTTACAATAAATAAAGTTTTAATAGAAAACGTCACAGAAATCAAATTCTTGGGGATTGTAATCGATGTGTCTGAAGCTACACATCAGACACATACAAACTAAAGTTTCAGAAAGTATTTCAACCATAAATAAATCTAAATACATGTTTTTAAATCACAACCAATGAGTATTAAATTGTGTAATGTGCAACAAAGATCACTGAAACGTTATTAGTGTAATATGTACCAATGATTACTAGATCAATGTAATTAGAGTTCTAATGATAATCAATGTTTATTACATATTGATTACCTAAAGTGTGAATCAATAAAGAAGTTAGACTTCTGTCAGATGATAATCTAATTTTTTGTTTTGTTGTGTATTTCCCATGCGTAGGGATGACTTCTGGATTAATATAAAATTATATTCTAAAGATCATCAATGAGGATTACACAACTGTTACATTAAGTGTGATTCATGTTACTGTTTACTGAAATCATGAATAAATTGTTTTTTTTAGAATAATCAATGAGTTCTCAGTTTTGTTCCAGAAAAATCTGCAATAGATCTGATCTGAACCGGATTATGAAAACAATGCCAGATTATGAAATGAAGTAACTATGTAGGGGTGGGATTATAGAAGTTCACTTCTTCCCACTGATTTTCAAGTAATTAATCAATCACTACTAGACTTCAGTTATTAATCATTTATACTAAACATATGTTACAAATGTGACTTAAGTGCGTTGTTTTTGTTGTTTGTTTGTTTTTCATTGTTTTTTTTCCTTTTCTTTCTTTCCTCTGAATCAATGTATTTTATTGTCTTGTCTAGTGATTAGTTTGATAATTTTGTGCGATTATTTTCCTGTATTGTCCAATTTATGCTTGAAATCAATCAATAAATCAATGATGTGGATCCACCTCTTACAGCTTCAACTCTTCTGGAAATCTGTCCACAAGGTTGAAAAGTGTGTTTACAGGAATGTTTGACCATTCTTCCTGAAGCGCATTGGTGAGGTCACACTCTGATGTTGGTGTGAGTCGCCGCTCTAATTCATCCTAAAGGTGTTCTATGGGGTTCAGGTCAGGACTCTATGCAGAACAGTCCAGTTCCTCCACACCAGACTCTGTCCTCCATGTCTTTGTGGACTTCGCTTTGTGTTCTGGTGCAGTCATGTTGGAGGAGGAAGGAGCCGCTCCAAACTGTTCCCAAAGGTTAGGAGCATGGAATCTTCCAGAATGTTCTGGTATCCTGAAGCATTCAGAGTTCCTTTCTCTGGAACTAAGGGGCCAAGCCCAAGTCCTGAACAACAAGCCCACACCATCATTCCTCCTCCACCTCCAAACTTCACTCTCGGCACAATATAGTCTGAAATGTAGTGTTTTTCTGCAACCTTCAAACCCAGACTGGTCCGTCAGATTGCCAGATGAAAAATTATTTATTTTATTAACATTTATTTAACCAGGAAGTCCCATTGAGATTAAAAAAACTTTTTTTTTTTTCACAAGGGAGTCCTGACCAAGAGGGAACAAAAAGATAGTTATTAACTACAGTTAAAAAATAAAACACCAGTTCATTTAAACTGCATAAGCATGGCCTTGTAGATAAAAGTGCACCAGTGAGTCTGCCTCCTGGTGGACAAAGAAGGCCATCCCACCCAGAATGCAGAAGGGCAGAAGTGTGTGCTGTATCATATCAAATGCTTTCTGCAGAGATTCTACAGCAGCTGCAGGTGAGGAGCCAAAGCAGTAAATGATGGTATCATCAGCATAAAGACGCATATTAGCATCAGACACATTTTGTCCTAAATCATTGATATGCATTATGAATGGGAGGCGTTAGGGTTAATCAAGGCCTCTTAAATTAGTGTGGTGTCAGGAGTGGTTAAAAATGAGTTTTACAATTTATAAGATCATCTCATAAAATAAAATAAAAAATAAAAAAACTGAAATACAGTCACAAAATTGTTGCATTGCTATAAAGCCCAGAGTATCCCGCTGCAGGTAAACATGGCAGACGGACGGATGGATGTCAAATGGAAGTTGTCATCATATCCCAAACGGAAGGTCTTTAATTTTTTTGTTCTTAATGGTGGGAGTTTGTGATCTCAAAACAGAATTTGATTTTTTTATTGTTAATTTTAGTTTTGTTTTAATTTTATAAGAAATGTTTTAATGTAAAATGTATTATTATTATTCTAAGGTGTTGCTGGATAAGCAGTAGGACTGTGGTTATGAAAGCGAACGTCACTCATATTTCAAAATAAAGGTCAATAGCGGAAATGCTTTTTCATTTTCACAATAAAGCTGCAACAGGTAAAAATAAATGACAACTCAATTCTCCAAACGGGTTTTTCTTCACATTCGCTTTCATTTGTAGTGTTAGTAATCGTGTATAATCCAGAGAAATGAAAGGTTGCTGTGTTTACACTAGATCAAACATTTACATGTTTGTTCAGCCGATTCTTAATATTTCTATTCATGAAAACAAAAACTTTCAAACTTGAAACTAATATCCCGAGCTGACAGTGGATTTATCTCAATATGAATTACACATTGAATAAAACGTTATCGACTGTTATTATTGCTTTGAAGGAGAAAAAAAATCCCACAAAGACGAGAGGCGTCCAGCTGCAGATGAAACTGACATTAAACACGTGTTCATCTTGATTCATTGTCAAACAATGCTGCACTTGAAGATATCCTGGACAGAACTCAAAGCTTAAGGAGGTAATTCCAGACGTTTGCCATCTCCTTCTGGAACACGTTGTTAAATGTTCATAAATATTAAATTCATGAAGTAAAACTCCAGAACCATCCTGCTGTAACACTGATATCAGCCAACCTTTTTAGACCAAGTTTTCTTCACGATTCCATCATATATACAACATTAAGAACTTGAAAAGAGCACGAGGATTAAATAACCTTTATTTTGTAAACCAAATAAAACAAAATAAAGCTACAACTCCTGTAAAAAAATAAACATCAACAATAAACTTAAAAAAAGAATAAAACTAAAGATGAAAAAGAATTGAAAAATGCTGCTCTGGTCCAGGAGAATTTCTGCCTGCAGCCCCGTCTTCCTCTTTGCATCCATCCTTCTTTATAGTTGATACATGAATCTAAAGATAAAAGTCAACAGATCACTCACTAAAAAAGGATTGGGGAAAAAGCTTTGTTACACAATGCAAATGTACAGCCTAAAGACAATGTTTATATGTATCTACAGGTCAATTATAGGATGAAAAACCGCTCTCCTCTGTGTCAATAAAACTTTATTTTGAATACTATCTCTATCTGTGCTTTTTGTAAAACACGTTTGACATTCACAAACTCCACATAAAGCCATCACATTTTCATAGGCAAATAATGCATGGCTGAACTATTATATCAAAACATTATTAACATTATATCTCAAAAAGTGTTAAAAACAACAAGAAAATTAAGTAAAAAAAGAGCGTTTTCTCTGAAAATTGGTGCATTTGTATCAAACTCAGTCAGTCAGTTAAACGTGATAGATAATTGTACTGACAAAATGTACTGTTCTATGTATTTTTTTTATTTTAATAAAATGTATTATATTGTATGGTAATTTATTGTGTATTTAATGCACTAAAATCACATGTGAGTTATGTGACATACAATCTAAAGAACACTCATTCATGAATGACTTAATGTGTTCCTTAATGCACATACCGTTTATTATTCTCAAATATGTTGATATCAATAATAAAAATACACTGAATTGTGTCCTGTTTTGATGATCTGTTTTCTGTTGAACAGTAAACTATTTTAGGCCATTGCCTACTCTGTCATTAGGTAATTCACAAATAGGCCTATATTGTGTAATGCATTAGTAAAATTAAAAACTAAAAACTGAGAAGTTCGCGCAGTGAAAACATTGACTGTAAAAACGGTAATAACTACAAAGTGAAAATATGTCTATGGGTATAAAACAGAATCCTTCTTTAACTAAGCTAACGCTAACATGGACTTTTGAATTATTCAGATAGAAGACCTTTGAGGAAAAAAGATTTAGAAATTTATCATACAGAACAATACGGGGCGCCGTTTGTAAACCGGTGTAGTAAAATTTTAACAGCAATATTTTTGAATATTTAGCCTCTTTTATGAGAAAAAACATAGGTTTGGTTTTTCAAATGTGTTTTTACACCTTTTAATTCATGTACTTATAAATGTTACATTTACTTGCTAAATATTTAGTTAGCAAGCTAAATATTTCATTTTTAAGTTAAATATTTATTTTATAATTAGATATTTAGTTTACAAACTAAATATTTAGATCTGACCTAAATATTGGGTTTCCAAAATTTATATATTTAAGTTTTGTAACTAAATCTTTGTGTGATTGATAAATATTAAAGTCTAATTTAAATATTTAGATTAGAGCTAAATATTCAGAATATTACCCAAATATTTAGTTTGGAGCTAAATATTTAGAATTTTTACCTAAATATTTAGTTTGAAACTAAATGTTTAGTTTGGAGCTAAATGTTTAGTTTATATGCAAATTAACTTGCCGATAAGCGGAAGTGTTCTACCAAAATAAAAGCTGCATTTTGTTCGATCTGTTAACTGATTTGTGCCCATGTTTTAGACTGATTCAAGGCATGTCCCACTTTATGGCTAAAAACATTGGATGAGATGTTCTCATGACTATCCAGACATTTGAGATTGGATCATCAGCAACAGCAACAGCAACAGCCTTCGCCACAGATCAGAGGTAAGTTTATGGTCCCTAGCTTAACCCGCTAAGCTGAACATTGCTAGCTAGGCTATTGCAGATGTAGTAGAATGCTAATGTTTGATTGTTAGTAGTGTAATGGGCAGCCTTATAACTAGAAGTTTTATTAATTCATTCACGGGGCTGCCAAAGCCTAACCCGGCTACTCATGGGTGAAGGCAGGGGACACCCCTGGACTGGTCGCCAGTCTGTTGCAGGGGCCACGGTCACACACTCACATCCACACCTAGGGGTAATTTAGAGTGACCAATTAACCTATGAAGCATGTTTTTGGATGGTGGGAGGAAGCCGGAGTCCCCGGTGAAAACCCATGCATGCACGGGGAGAACATGCAAACTCCACACAGAAAGGTCCCCCATTGGTGACACTGTTTCAAATCCCCCAGCCAGGACTTAGACCGGGAACCTTCTTGCTGTGAGGCAAGAGCGCTAACCACTGCGCCACAGTGCAGCCCTAGAAGTTTTATATTTCTTGTAAATAAGCTTCTCAGTGCTCTACTACACTTTGAAAACCCGTTGGTACAGTCCGTATACTGTCGATGGTACAGTCCGTTTACTGTCAATGGTACAGTCCGCATACTGTCGATGGTACAGTCCGTATACTGTCGATGGTACAGTCCGTATACTGTCGATGGTACAGTCTATCTGCTGGAACAACGAGCTGCTCGGACATTAGCGCCCCCCCCTCCCCTCCACACCTCAAACGTTTCTTTTTCTTTATTTTTATTTGTTTGACACCAGACGTGGACTGGAGATCTGTTTACTTTTGTAGAGTCTACAACCGTCCCGTTTGGGTCCACAGCCTTCTGTCTGCTTCATTAATCACAATAGTTGACCACACATTCTAAAGTTAGGATGTTCCATTCAACAGCAGGGGGCGCTAATCGAGTGATGCCATCTGCTTTACTTGGAGTAAAACTGAACCATAAAACAAATCATTTTCCTTTACTAGTTATGAAATTCTCATTTTGAAAGTATTTCCACCTTTTACTTATGAGAAATTACCTTGATTTAATACATTTTAACCCACATTCCTGCAACAAGTACTTTTTTGATCTTCTGGTATTTTATACTCCAAGCCAGAACTGAGCTCATTCCCAGCTTCTAAAATTGAAATCAAAATTGCGTTATATTTACAATTTCTTTACTTACAAGAAATATACAACTTCTAGTTATAAGGCCGCCCATTACACTACTAACAATCAAACATTAGCATTCTACTTTACATTAGCTTGGCAAGGACGTCATTTCCGGGTGAGCGTAAACCAGTGTTTGGTCTTTGTCGTTGCTACTCGTGTCATTGAGAATCCGTTCTGTTAATATCTAACTTAGTGTTATCTTGTTTGGTGTTCAAACATTACGAGTGTCTTATTTTTAGCATTCTAGTGAGTAACCACTGTGTTAACCACTGCTGTCTAAGCAGTTTGCGACATAGTTTCTTCCCCTTAGCCAAACACCGCTAGCCTTTTCTAAGTGCTAGCATGGCCTTCACCTCGTCTGCTTTAACTTCTCTGTCGTGCTCCATGTGCCAAATGTTCAGTGATGATCCTGCCTCCTTTAGTGAGGATAGTGGTAGATGTGTTAAGTGTAGCCTTATTTTAGACTTGGAGGCCAGGTTAGAGCAGTTAGAAGCACGGCTACGCACATCGGTTGCTAAACCTGTTAGCCAAACTGTTAGCCAGATTATTACCCGCAGTGCAGCTTGCAATACCGGAACGAAACTGCCGAACACTCAAGCCCCTCCCGGGCAGCAGCCGGGGAAAACCCAGGATGGGTTTGTACCGGTGGGAAGGAAGCATAGTGCCAAACGTAAACACATAGAGCTGCCGAAGCTCCGGTTACATAATAAGTTTTCTCCCCACGGCAACACGCCAGATGAACCGTCAACTCTAGTCATCGGCTCCTCTAAAGTTAGACGCGTGAAACTCCCGACGGCCACAGTCAGGTGTTATCCGGGAGCCAGAGTTGGTGACATAGAAGGAAACCTTAGAATGTTCGCTCAGAGTAAACCCAGGTTCCGTCGAGTTGTGATTCACGCAGGCGGTAATGACGCCCGACGGAGACAATCAGAAGTTCTTAAATTAAACGTTGAATCTGTAAACTTGCTCAGTCGATGTCGGACACTGTTATTTTCTCTGGTCCACTCCCAAATCTAGTCAGTGATGAAATGTACAGCCGCTTTTCATCATTTAACCGCTGGTTAGCAAAATGGTGCCCACAAAACGGCGTTAGCTTTATTGACAATTGGAGCGCGTTTTGGGGAAAGCCCGGTCTCATGTGTAGAGATGGCATCCATCCCACTTTTGACGGTGCCGCTCTTCTCTCTAAGAACATTTCTGCGAGCATTAACAGTACAACCTGACAACCCAGGGACAGGTTCTGGGCACAGAACAGCAGTTTAAAACTCTCCTCTGAGTTCCCTTTAGCGTCAGAGCAAACCCCAGAACAACACAGAGTCGAGCAGCTGCTAGCTTTAGCTTATGCACTGAAAGGCGAGTGAAAGGAGTGAAATACAGAAACCTAAAAGTAAAAGCTATTAATACCCTCAATAACAACAAGCAAAATCATGATGTCATTAAATGTGGCTTACTAAACATTAGATCCATTTCCTCTAAGTCCCTTTTAGTCAATGAGTTAACGAATGATAAACTTAGCCTGCTAGCTCTAACAGAAACCTGGCTCCAACAGGATGACTATGTTAGGTTAAATGAAGCAACCCCCTCTAATTATAATAACTATCATAAATCCAGAATTTCTGGGAAAGGAGGTGGGTTAGCAGTAATATCACAGTCTAGCTTACTTCCTAACACTAAAGCCAAACACATTTATAGTTCCTTTGAAAACATAATTTTGTCTATAAATCACTCAAACAGGAAAAACTCCAAAATCTGTTTCATTCGTAATTATTTATCGTCCTCCTGGCCCGTACTCTGAATTTCTAACAGAGTTTGCAGACTTTCTATCAACTATTGTTTTAGATTCTGATAACATAATAATAGTAGGGGATTTTAATATTCATGTTGATGATCCTAGTGACTGTCTAGAAAATGCTTTCTCAACTTTACTAGATAATGTTGGTTTCACACAAAATGTAAATGAACCCACTCACTGTCATAAGCACATCCTGGACCTTGTTTTAACTCATGGTATAGAGATCAGCTGAGTGTGCTCCCTCATAACCCCACACTCTCAGATCACTTTCTAATCACCTTTCAGTTTGTTCTAGAGAATTCCACCACTCCAATAAATAAAGAACAGCTCAGAAGAACATTGACTGACCGTTCTGTATCTGAATTTAAACTTACAGTCCAACCAATATTTAGTAACATGCTGAGCAAACACTCTGAGAGCAGCTCCCACAGTTTCAGTCCCAGAAAAAATGATCAGTTTGTTGATGACTCCATGGAGGCCCTCAGGAGAACACTTGATGTTGTTGCTCCTTTGAAACCAAAACTATTTAGACAAAACCGAGTATCACCGTGGTTTAACACTGAAACACGCTCTCTTAAACAAGCAACCCGTAAGTTAGAAAGAGAATGGCGCAGATCCGGCTCACAGCAGTCCCTGAATAACTGAAAATATAGCCTTTTAAATTATAAAAAATCTCTGCGTAAAGCCAGAACCCAAAATACTATTCAGCTTTAATAGCACAGAATGGAAATAATCTGAGATTTCTTTTTAGTACTATAGCCGTACTGACTAGCAGTCACAGCTCAGTGGAACCACATATTCCTGCTACTCTCAGCTCTGAGGAATTTCTTTCATTCTTCAATTGTAAAATCCTAAATATTAGACAAAAGCTGAAAAAAGTTCTCCCTACTATCAGCCCAGAGCAGGCTAAAACAGTAGAAACAAAGGCATCTATAGAAACCTCTGTAACATTAGACTGATTCACTGCTGTAGATCTAACAGAATTAACATCACTTATTACTTCCTCCAAAAGCTCAACTTGTCTTTTAGACCCAATCCTCACTAAGCTTTTTAAAGAAACCTTCCCCTTAATTAATGAATCCATTTTAACTATTTTAAATACTTCCATAGAAATAGGTTATGGGCCACAGTCTTTAAAATATGCAGTTGTTAAACCTCTTCTGAAAAAGCCCAGTTTAGATCCTGGCATTCTGGCCAACTATAGACCAATATCAAATCTCCCCTTTATCTCAAAGATATTAGAAAGAGTTGTAGTTAAACAGCTATACTGCCACCTACAGGACAATAGCCTCTTTGAAGACTTCCAGTCAGGGTTCAGACCTCACCATAGCACTGAAACTGCACTAGTTAGAGTCACTAATGACTTGTTACTGGCCACAGAAAAGGGATTAATCTCTATTCTGGTCCTGTTAGATCTTAGCGCAGCCTTTGACACTATAGACCACAGCATCTTACTCCAGAGATTAGAGCATGACATAGGGATCAGAGGATCTGCCCTTCAATGGTTTAAATCCTATTTATCTGATAGGTACCAGTTTGTTCATGTAAATGGACATTCCTCCCATTATAGTCGGGTTAGCTACGGAGTCCCACAGGGCTCAGTCCTAGGACCCATCCTGTTTATGCTTTACATGCTGCCTCTAGGGAAAGTAATCAGGAAACACTGGATTAATTTTCACTGTTATGCAGATGATACACAGTTGTATCTATCCATTAAACCTGACCAGAATGACCGCTTAGAGAAACTTAGTGCCTGCATTAGTGACATCAAGATTTGGATGGCAGTTAATGACCTCCTCCTAAACCCAGAAAAAACTGAGGTCATTATACTAGGTCCAAAATACCTCAGAGATGCCCTACCTGTTCAGATGGTCTCCCTGGATGGTGTAAATATAGCCTCCAATCCCACAGTTAGAAACCTGGGAGTTTTATTTGACCAGAATTGATCATTTAAGGCTCACATATCACAGGCTTGTAAAACTGCATTTTTTCATCTACGCAATATCTCCAGGATCAGAAACATATTATCTAGAAGCGATGCTGAAAAACTCATCCATGTATTTGTTACGTCTAGGCTGGATTACTGTTACTCTTTGCTAGCAGCTTGTCCTAAAAGTTCTTTAACGTCTTCAGCTTGTTCAAAATGCAGCAGCTAGATTGTTAACAGGAACCAACAGAAGAGAACACATTACTCCTGTATTAGCGTCACTTCACTGGCTCCCAGTTGAATCTAGAATCAAGTTCAAAATCCTTCTGCTAACCTATAAGGCCTTGAATGTTTTGGCCCCATCCTATATTAAAGATCTCATAGAGCCTTACCAACCAAACAGAACACTTCGTTCACTAAATGCAGGACTGCTTGTGGTTCTTAGAATTTCTAAAACCACAGTTGGAGGTAGAGCGTTCAGCCACCAAGCTCCTGTTTTATGGAATAAACTCCCAGCTCATGTAAGAGAGGCTGACACAGTTTCTACATTCAAAGTTAGGCTTAAAACATTCCTCTTTGGACAGGTTTATTGCCAGGCTAGCTAGCAATTAGAGAATATTTAACTTACTGCTCCTCTGCCTCACCTGCTGTGATGGGGTTTTCCACACTGACTCTACTCGCTCCCACTCACTCTTCGTCTGCCTCCTACACCCTCCCCCCTTCCTCTCTCCCCTACCCTAACCCGGGTCTGTATCCCCCCCCACCCCACCCCCTACCCTAGCCCGGGTCTGCATCCTTCTCCCACCCCCAATCCCTCCTTCCTCTCCCCCCTACCCGAACCAGGGTCTGCATCCTTCTCCCACCCCCCCTCTCTCCCCTACCCTAACCAGGGTCTGTATCCTTCTCCCACCCCCACTCCACCAACCTGCAATCCTCATCGCATCACTTGCCATCTGCCATTGCTTTATTTTATTTGGTTTATCATGCCTCTGTTTGGTGCAGTGCGATTCACATGCTATCCCTCTTTCCCACCCCCCTACGGGGGAGCTGGAGAGATTTCTGATTCCAGGTGGATCGTCTGTGCTCCTGTCTTTGGCCGTGACCTCGCCTTTGGCTCTTCCTGCTCCTGTCTTTGACCGTGACCTCGCCTGTACTCCTGTCTTTGGCCGTGACCTCGCCTCGCCTGTGCTCCTGTCTTTGGCCGTGACCTCGCCTGTGCTCCTGTCTTTGGCCGTGACCTCGCCTCGCCTGTGCTCCTGTCTTTGGCCGTGACCTCGCCTCTGGCTCATTCAGCAAACCCAGCTGTTTCCACAACTCCTACTGGATGAAGCCCATCTGCTACACTGCTCAAACATGTCGTTGTTTATTTAAATATGTAGCTGTTATCTTGACTTGTAGCCGTTTATCTTGACATATTTGTTTATTAGTCATATACTTGTTATTCAACCATGCAGTTATAGAATTAATTAAGTTCACTTTTCTTTAATAGTTCTAGCACATCACCTGTCCGTCCGGGGTTGAGGATCTCTCCTTCATGTGGGCAACCCTGAGGTTTCTTAGTTTTTTTTTTTTCCCCACCAAAAAAAAAAAAAAAAAAAAATAATTTTTTTTTTTGTGAGTTTTTCCTCACCGCGAAGGAGGGTGTAAGGACAGAGATGTTTGTTCAGCTTAGTCTGTTTAACAACCAGCTATTGTTTACTTTTACGTGATTGATTTTTTGGTTGTTTCTTACAATATCCTGATATCAGTCCAATGAGATGGCTGTGGCTGTGATATTGGGCTATATAAATAAAATTGAATTAAATTGAATACTACATCTGCATTAGCCTAGCTAGCAATGTACAGCTTAGCGGGCTAGATAAGGACCTTAAACTTACCGCTGATTGTGGCTCTGTGGCGAAGGCTGTTGCTGATGATCCAATCTCCAATGTCTGGATAGTCATGAGAACATCTCATGCAATGTTTTTGGCCAGAAAGGACATACCTTGAACCAGTATAAAAACAAGGGCGACAACTCTGGAACAAATCAGTTCACAGATTGAACAAAATCCAGCTTTTATTTTGGTATAAGACTTCAGCTTATCGGCAAGTTAATTTGCATATAAACTAAACATTTAGCTCCAAACTAAATATTTAGCTCCAAACTGAACATTTAGGTAAAATTCTAAATATTTAGCTCTAATCTAAACATTTAAATTAGACTTTAATATTTATTAATCAAACAAACATTTAGTTACAAAACTTAAATATAATATATATATATATATATATATATATATATATATATATATATATATATATATATATATATATAATTATAAAATAAATATTTAACTTAAAAATGAAATATTTAGCTTGCTAACTAAATATTTAGCAAGTAAATGTAGACATAAAAAGAGGCTAAATAATCAAAAATATTGCCAAATAAAATTTTACTACACTGGTTTTTAACGGCGCCCCATACCGAACAAAGTGTTTGAAATTTATAAAGAAAAAAATTATTATGCATCTGCTCCTTCAAATAGCCATCGTCAAAGAATTTTTCAGCCAGAAAACACAGTTGGTTTATAGAGAATTATTAACACAATGTTGAACTTACGTTGTCATATCTTCTCGCGCCGAAGTCGAATAGTTTGAGAAAGAAGTGTCGGATGTCTTTCCTAAAACGAAACTACACACAAAGAACGATTTCCGCTCCCGGCATCCAGTGGATGTCCATCCGCCATGACGGATCCATCTGCCATTACGTGCCTGCAGCCGGGTTCCTCTCCAGAAAATAGATACTGCACTGACTGCAAGCCGCTAGGAGACTACAAAACAATGCATTGTGGGCAACTCTCCTGACAGTTCTTGTAGTTATGGATGAACAGAAATGATTAGCTCTAAATGAAGGAAATCTGTGTATTTTGTGACTCTTTCTACAAATAATGAATCACTGATGAAAAAGATTTAAAAAGATTCTTATTTAATTATGGTTGTAGTTCCTGAAATCAACATCACTCAGATAACTTTATCATTAAAACACATTTTAATTAAAACATTTCATCTGTGTATTTTTGTACTGATAATCATTTTGGTTTTAATGCTAAACATCAGACATTTGCACTTATGAAATAAAAGGAAGTCAGAAGTTCAGGAATCACAAATCATCTGTGGTTTTGTGTTTATTATTGTATTTAAAAGTTCACTTCTATTTCTATTGTATTTATTTATCTGGACAGAACACATTCAATGATCCCAGCAGCTGTTTTTCATCTGTTTTCCTGAACAGATGTTATAATAGTCTAAATACAAAGATAATATTCTAAAATAAAAACACAAATGTCAGACGATCAATTGAAATATCTATTGATGTAAAGAATAAAATTATAAAAGCAACACAAAATACATAATAGTATAGATCACACTAAGTGATATTAAATGAAACAGAGTTAAGAACAACCCTGAACTTCCTGTTCTCGATCATTCTCGCTGCAGATCACCTTCATCTCAGCCGCCTTTCCCGCCGTTGATCCAGTAGAGGCGCTGTCATCTCAAACACGCATTCTGTCTCTGATAAACAACGCAGTTAAGTCTCCAACCATGTGGATCCTCGGTTCGGTTCTGTTCTTAGTTCTGGTCGGTTCTTCTGTTTCCGGAACATCAGGTGAGATAAAAATGAAGCAGAAACGTCGTTAAATCTTTAGAATGTTGCGGATAAACAGCAACGATGACGTTTGTTTAAGAGTCTGAACGCGGAAGTGAAAGCTCGAGCTGATTCTGTTCAGGAAACCGAAACGTAGAAAGAAATCCACAGATGGAGAAACGAGGAACCATCAGAACCATGAATGTTACTGTAACGGTCCAGATTACTGATGTCTGTACCAGAACAGAGTCCTCTGTAACCTCTGACCTCTGTGTTCTGATGCAGATCTGAAGATCAAAGCTAAACCTGGAGATGACGTCATTCTGACATGTGAAGATACAAACATCAACGGGATTTTAGTTTTTGAGTGGAGCAGAACTGACCTGCAGGAGGATAAATATGTGTTTTTACACAGGGATAAGCGTCCTTATCTTGATGATCAGCATGAATCTTTCTGGAACCGAGTGTTTCTGAAGGACAGTCAGATGAAGGATGGAGATCTGTCTGTGGTTCTGAAGAACGTGACGATGAATGACACTGGAACATACGAATGTAAAGTCAGACATGACAATGATCCATCAGGATCTCCTCTGAGTCTGATCTCCATCATCCGTCTGTCTGTGGATCCTCCAGGTGAGCAGTGTGAGTGTTTGTGTGGATCAGAGCTGAAGCAGCTTCCTGCTGCTTGATGTCAGAGTGAAAGGTCTCAGATCAGACGTGTTTTCTGAAGATGTTGTTGATGAGACTCTGCAGGAAGCAGCTGCTCTGAGAGCAGAGATCAGCAGATGATGAGGAAGAGGAGACCATTCTGTTCTTCATCATTAACCTCTGCTCTCTTTCACCTGCAGGAGACGAGGATGGAGGAGGAGAGCATAAAGAACACAGGAATGGAGGCAGTCATGGTCTTCTGGGTCTGATCGTTCTTCCGGTTCTGGTTGTTGTTCTGATTGTTCTTCTCTGGATCTACAGGAAGAAAAAAGGTTCAAACCAAACTCCCAGAGGTTCCATCAACCAGCAGAATCCTAAACACGATCTTGTTGACACAGATTCTGAAGCACAGACATCAAGAGAGAGCCTTTATTAATCAATCAGCACTTTACAAAAGAAAAATTACACGGACAGGGAATAAGTTCAAGCAGCACAAGAGAAAAACATCTGAACTTTGAACATTTTGAACATTTTAACAAATCATCAACTGAATTAGTAAGATTGTAAAAACAGAACTCAACACAACCGAGCTGCCAAACGTCTCTTAAAGAGAAACGGGACATCATGGGACCCGGTCCCCTGGATCCGGTTTTTCCGGGACATCCAAACAGTTTAGCTTCAGCAGAAAGGGTACAGGGATCTCCAACAGCCCCTCGGGGAAAACCCAGCGCCAAAAAACCCCAGTTCACCCCGACACTCTGACGTCGACATGGGAGCGCACGTTTAAAACCTTCACGGACACTAGAAAGAGGGTCTTCCTTCCCATCGTCTCCAAATTCCCCATCCGTGGGGATGTCCAAGATAACAGTCTACTTCCATCCTCCACCCACTCCTCACGGGATGGAGAGACCTGCATTGAAGGGAAGGGAAAATCCATCCCATCCACCCATTGTGAAGATATACCGTCGCAGGTTCTCAGGAAAGGACTCTTCCACCATCCTCTGCAGCGTCCTGACGGAATGGAAACCTGCAGCCGCAGCAAGCTCAGATAGGGATGTCTTTAGGAGATGTCTGAGCTTCATGCAGCCGACTTCCCTCAGTCTGGAGCCCACGGTTCCAGAAGACAATGTTTGTGAAGAGAGAAGCCCACTGCCCAACAGTGGTTCAGTCCAGGGGTTAAAGCAGCACTCCTTTGGCAAAGCAGAAGTCTCCAAGCATCCAGGACGGACTGATAAAAGGGTGGAACTCCTGTCACGTACAAGAGCACGTGTTGGACCAGGAACAGGTGTTTGTCATACCTCAGGTTACCAGCTTTCCGCAGCAGCACACGTTACACGCCAGTAGATGTCAATCAGGTCAATCAGATGGAGGACGGCGGCCCAGAAAAAGTCCACCAAGGTCTTCTGAACTGCTGAAAGAAAGTTTGCAGGAGGTGACGATACTGTCAGTCTGTGCCAGAGCATCAATGCAACGAGAGAGAGAGAGAACTTTGAGATTTTTAACGAGAAAAAACCTGTGAAAGTGTTCATGTGAGTCTGAGAACAGTCTAGAAATGGATGTTCCTCTGTGCCTTCCAACCAACTCAGTGGCCTTGTGGTTTGTGAGGGATCGAGCGGCCAAAGAGGACAACAGAAGAGATATCAAAAAATGAAAGTTTTAATTTTTCTCCAAAAATATGGTATTTACAAATTAGGACCATAAAAGAGGTCAAAATAACAGAATTAACTGAGGTGACAAACTGAACTTTAACTTAACCAACTGAACAGACCAAGTAACAGAAAGAAACTGACCAAACCAAAGACACAACAGGGGAACATATATAGTGGGTGATCAGACCACTAGAAAAACATAAGGGGGGGAACTAACAACATTTAACAAAAGACTACAGACAAAAACTAAACACAAAACTTGGTTTTCTTCAGTGGAAAGAGAACAAAACAGAAGTACCAAGTTAGAACAAATAAATAGCAATAAACTGAAAGAAAGTTAAACAACATTAAAGAAGTCCATGATTTCTCCCCCTTGGAGGCTTCTGAGATGGCGCCTGCCCAATTCCCTGGCTCAAGCATTTAAGAGCTGTGGTGGCTTCATTTCCCCCTTTGGCCAGGTCTCACATCACAGCTCCAGGAGCAGAACCTCAACCACACCTGTAGCAGCCAGCACACCCTCTGCACTGGAAACTCAAAACAGGTGAAATTAACAAACCAAGATAAATAAACCAAACAAAATAGATGTTACAAATAAGCAAAAAATAAATGTATATTTTAACTCAAACCAATGTGTGCTCATTTATGAGTGTAACTGCAAGTGTAAAATATGTGGGGAAAAATAAATATAAAATGTGTTGTGCAGAGGGGTTACCACCATTTTGTTGTGGGTGTGGCAGGGTATGCTGCCATCACATGGTTGAATTTCAAAACCTCTAAATGGGACCAAGAATCTACCTGTTTGACTCTCAGCATCAATAGGATGGATCAGGGAGTATAAGCACTAATGATTCCAGCGTGCTGCTGTGTCTGCAGGCAGACAGACAGCTTTCCTGCATCCATCACCCTCCTTTAGCATCCGCACTGCCAGAGGTCTGGTCCGTCTCTGTCTGTCTGTCTGTCACCAAACCAAAGTAGAGATGTTGGGGCCAAATCCTCTGACAGAAGTTAGACAAAATGAATCCAAATTGCTGCCCTACCCCTCTGGCTCCTTCTTATGCTCCAATTGGAGGGACAGTTGAAGCTGTCGTGGTGTCCACAGGTTTTTTGAAAGGAGTCGTAGCGTCTTAGAGTTGTGTATCTGTGTAGAGTGATCTGTGACGCCGAGCAGAACCATGTTTCTTCTTTACGAGGTTGTGTTCTGAAGCACAAAAGCTTGTTATAACTTAAACCGATGTTGGTTTTGCATTTTCCGAGCTCTGGCATCTACACGCTATGACCGGCGACGGTTGATGACATCATCGAGCAGTAGCAATGGCTGAATTTGAAGATGGTATTTTCCACATCTCTCCACTTGGAGGGATAAATATAAGGATATGGAGAAGCTGAAGAGCAGAGAAGCTGTTTTATTTGTCTTAGAAAACGTCATTCCAATATTATGTTTTAGGAGCGTCTGGATTCCTCCGGACGGGTTCAGGATGGCCGCTTCGGGAATGTGATGCTTCAAAACCACCTGGAGCTTGTGATCTCCATCCATGTTTGTTTTGGGACGCTGCCATCATCAGAAATATTTTTAAATTCCTCCTGAAGAGTTTTTCCTCAACTTTAGCCTCAAACCTTTACTGTCCATGAACAACATTTCTGACGGTTCTTTTGTCTTCTTTCGTCGGCCGTGGTGCAGTGTTAGGGCGGTTGGCCTCTGATTGGAAACTTGCAGGTTCAATTCCCGCCTTGCCTGCAGAGTTGTAAAGTACTTGAGTAAATGGACTGTTACTCTACTTCAGTATGTTTTTTGGCTACTTTGTACTTGTACTGAGTATTAAAATATCAGCAACGTTTACTCTCTCCTCGACTACATTTTTGATGAAATATTTGAGCTCTTTACTCCACTACATTTAAACGGACACTCATTATGTTTACTTGAGTAAATTACTTGAGTAAATGTGAGTCTCCATTCAAATGTAGTGGAGTAAAGAGGATGGGACGGCTCATTTTCACCAGGTTCTCATCAGTGAGGATGAACACGACACAGCAGGACTTCACTTTTGTAAAATGCTGCACATCAACACAAAGCTGCTTTCTGCTTCAGCGTGAGCTGCGGTTATGGTAATTATGTCAACGGTTGAAGAGTTTCAGTTTTGATAGAAGATCTATAGAAATGTGGTGGAATAATGATTAAAGTTTACTGCATCCTCTGTTTTTACTTCAAAACCCAGCCATCAGAATTGTACATAAAGCCGGCTTTCTTGATCAAACAATTTATTTGATCAATCCAGACTTTTAAAACTGGATGAACTTGTTGATTTTTGCACAAATTCTATACATAGTTAGTGGAAAAACATTACCATGAATATCCAAAAACAGTTCTTAGAAAACGAAGGAGGCTACAAACTGAGGGGATGTAGGAACTTCAAGATCAAACTGATAAGAACCACAAAAAATAGTTTCTGTGCGTCTGTGTGCGACTTTAAACTTTGGAACGGGTTCAGTAATGAGCTCAAACAATGTTCAAAAATAATAAAGAAACTCTAATCTCACAATATGAAGATAAGAGTTAAAGATCAACTGGTGTTTGAATCATTTCAAACATGTAGACGTGTGAACTGGAATGTGCTGAAATCATTAAAAACATATATATATATATTTTTAAATCACAACCAATGAGTATTAAATTGTGTAATGTGCAACAAAGATCACTGAAACGTTATTAGTGTAATATGTACCAATGATGACTAGATCAATGTAATTAGAGTTCTAATGATAATCAATGTTTATTACATATTGATTACCTAAAGTGTGAATCAATAAAGAAGTTAGACTTCTGTCAGATGATAATCTAATTTTTTGTTTTGTTGTGTATTTCCCATGTGTAGGGATGACTTCTGGATTAATATAAAATTATATTCTAAAGATCATCAATGGTGATTACATAACTGTTACATTAAGTTTGATTCATGTTACTGTTTACTGAAATCATGAATAAATTGTTTTTTTTTTAGAATAATCAATGAGTTCTCAGTTTTGTTCCAGAAAAATCTGCAATAGATCTGATCAGAACCGGATTATGAAAACAATGCCAGATTATGAAATGAAGTAACTATGTAGGGGTGGGATTATAGAAGTTCACTTCTTCCCACTGATTTTCAAGTAATTAATCAATCACTACTAGACTTCAGTTATTAATCATTTATACTAAACATATGTTACAAATGTGACTTAAGTGCGTTGTTTTTGTTTAGTTTGTTTACTTTCTGCACTAAACCTCATCCCAAACATGTAGCTCCTCTAACTTTAGAGCTCTCATCTTCCTCAGAGATTTCAAACTTAATCTGGTTTCTTTTTGTCTTTACAGATCAGCAGTTTATTGTTCACTGCTGCCCCCTTGTGACCAAACCAGAGAACTTCCATTCATTGAGTTTTCACAGACATTACAATCTGCTCCTGTGTCCAGTTTACGTCACTTCCTTTTGTTGATCTAAAGTTTTCTGTCTAAATGTCAGTGTTTGAATCTCCAGAATCATCACAGAAATGACTTTTTCTCTGTTTTTACTGCTTCCAGAAACATGTCATTGACTTTTCTCTCTGTTCTGCTGATGTTCTCTCTTTCATTCTTGTTTCCTTTGGACTACAGATCTGTGACGTGATTTGTGTGTCATCACAATGAAGTTGTGTGTTTGTACTAACTTCTTTTTCAGAGTTTCAATGTTTTCTTTCTCATTGTGGCCAACATTTTTTAAGTGTATTTCTCTTAAAAACAGAATAAAAAGGAACTGACATTGTTTCATTTTTACTGAATTTATTTGTATAAATGGAGCAGAAAAGAAGTATTTATGTCCAACAAACAACCCATAAAAACGCACGCTCACACGCACAGACACATGCCTTCCTGATGAGTTCATTCTTTAATATTCTATTCATGTTACATTTTCTTTCAGTAAACAGTTCTTTTTTTATTCCTTCATGTTGGACTCAGACTTTCTTCACAGCTCTGACTGTTGAATGTTCCACAATGTTAAAGATTGTTGAGAAATTCTGATGGAAATGGATTTTTGGATTCATTTGAGGCGCTTCAAACAGACCGGTTAAGTCTGACACTAAAGTCAGCAGCAGCGGGGCGGGACCTCCACAGGTGAACTTTACAGGTGAACTCAGGTGCGTTCAGGTGGGCGGGGCTCCGACAAAGGAACGCAGCAGAAGGAGCGATGGCGGTCCTCGGTTCGGTTCTGTTCGTCGTTCTGGTCGGTTCGTCTGTTTCTGTAACTTCAGGTGAGAAAAAAAAGTGAACGAAAATAGTTTGTAATGTTTCTGTAACGAGAAGAAAAAAAACTTTATTTTTGAGTCCAAACGCGGAAGTGAAAGTAAAACTTCTCTGAATGTGTTTTTTAAATATAAAATATAGAGAATAATGAATCTAGAGTTTACTTTAAGCTTCTGTAAATGGTAAATAGTTTATACTTCTATAGCGCTTTTCTACCTTCACTGAAGGCCCAAAGCGCTTTACAGTCACACACGGATGACGTCACCGCTGCGGGACACTGCTGAACACGCAGCCAACCTCCCGTCAGAACAATGCGGGGTTCAGTGTCTTGCCCAAGGACACATGGGCGGGCAAGGCGGGAATCGAACCTGCCAATATCCGATTAGAGGTTCCACTGCACCACGGTCGCTCCATAACTAATTAATCTATTTCTATTGCAATGATGTTAACCTAATAATTGCTGTAAAAAGCCTAATTTGGAGGTATTTTATTTAAATTTGTGACATTGTTGCGCAGAAAAAGATCAAAATACAACTGAAAAGGAGGCTTTATGAAGGTTTTTATTTTAAAAGACTTCCAACTTTTACTTTGACGCCGTCGAGTATAAGTTTTTCAAATCTTAAGAAATAAAAAATCAGGTCCAGAGTGCTCAACAAAGGAAGGAACATTTTTCTGAGCAAACCAACAAATAATGAACACAAACGTCCTATTAATACCATCATTCACATGTTGATAGACCTTATTCTACAGTTTATCACAACAGCAAGACAGTAGAAAAGATATGAGGTTGATCTATAGTTTCCTTTAACCTGTTTGAGTGATTGAGATCATTTTAAAGACCGGAATGAAGCAGAAAAGAAATGGAGAAGAAAAAATAAAACAGTAGAGGAATTGAACCATTTAGACTTTACACTGTTTTTTATATCAACTTTAGTTTCATCATCTGGACAAAAACATGGTTTAAACAGTTCACTTTTGTAAAAGTTTTTTAAACAATAAAAGTTTAGTTTTATGAAAATGTCACACAGTTTAATGGCTTTTAAATGGAAGTCATTGAGCAGAATGTTCAGGAGTCAGACTGATGACATCATCATTTCTTTTCTGTGTGAGAATTCACTAATTATTCTCTACTTAGTGAACTAAATCAGGAATTTGTCATTTATCAGGATGTCCCAAACCACAATTCCTAATTCCAGTGCCATAGAAATTTCCCAGAAGTCTCTGAAAGAAAAACGGTGTAAATGCTCACTAGATTAGCAAATATAGACCACAATGCATTGTGTTTGAGCAATTTTTCATGTGAAAAAATTATTTAAATTGTATTTAATAAACCATAAAAAGTAGTGAACATGGTTCTGAATTGATGTTAAAATCCACTAGAAAGTCCTGCATCATAAATAGTTTTGTAGTAGTTAGTGAACTTCATCATCTTCATCTATTTAGACCTTCAACAAACAGCTTCATTACCCAGAATGCACTGCTGCATTATTGCAGCTAATTCAAGTGTTCTAGTTCCTGTCCAGTTGACAGAACAGAGTCCTCTGTAACCTCTGACCTCTGTGTTCTGATGCAGATCTGAAGATCAAAGCTAAACCTGGAGATGACGTCATTCTGACATGTGAAGATACAAACATCAACGGGATTTTAGTTTTTGAGTGGAGCAGAACTGACCTGCAGGAGGATAAATATGTGTTTTTACACAGGGATAAGCGTCCTTATCTTGATGATCAGCATGAATCTTTCTGGAACCGAGTGTTTCTGAAGGACAGTCAGATGAAGGATGGAGATCTGTCTGTGGTTCTGAAGAACGTGACGATGAATGACACTGGAACATACGAATGTAAAGTCAGACATGACAATGATCCATCAGGATCTCCTCTGAGTCTGATCTCCATCATCCGTCTGTCTGTGGATCCTCCAGGTGAGCAGTGTGAGTGTTTGTGTGGATCAGAGCTGAAGCAGCTTCCTGCTGCTTGATGTCAGAGTGAAAGGTCTCAGATCAGACGTGTTTTCTGAAGATGTTGTTGATGAGACTCTGCAGGAAGCAGCTGCTCTGAGAGCAGAGATCAGCAGATGATGAGGAAGAGGAGACCATTCTGTTCTTCATCATTAACCTCTGCTCTCTCTCACCTGCAGGAGATGAAGGAGGACAGAGAGGAGGAGAAAAACGAACAAGAGAAGGACTTATAATTGGGATCATTCTGTCAGTTCTTCTTCTTCTTGCTGCTGTTGGTCTCTGGATCTACAGGAAGAAAAAAGGTTCAAACCAAAGTTCCAAAGGTTCCATCAACCAGCAGAATCCTGAACGTGATCGTCTGAACTCTGATTCTAAGGCATAAACAATAACATGTAACCTGTGGGTCTGAAGTAGGTGGAAGTTGGATCTTCATCTGATGGTTTGTTCTTGCATGGATGCTGCTTCTCATTTCTGAAACTTCATTCTTCCATCACTTCTGTTATCGTTTACATCTGAGTAACATGTAGTGATCCTGAAATGATTTAAAGATGGCCACCTTATTTACTGCTATGCTAATCAGCTGTTACGAATGTGGCTAGCTCACTAAAGCGTCGTCATTAACCTTAAAGTCGCTTACTGTTACGGCCCCAGCCATATTTGGTTTTCTTTTCTTTATGTCTTGTGTTTTCTGTAATTTAGTTTGTGTCAAAGTGGGACCTCTGTTTGTCTTGTGGATCTTTGTCTGTCTATCTGATCAGTTTCAGGTGTGGTGCTGAAGGCGGGCACCTACTGGACCTAAGCTGGTGAGGCAGCCTTTAAATGCCTGTCTGGACCTCCAGCCTGCGAGAAGGGAGCTCTGATGCAGTACGGCTAAAGGTCGTCTTAGCTCTCTTCTCATTATTCTGATTCTGATTCTGATTCTGAGCAGTGATTAGATACTGTGCCTTGTTGTAGTTTTGTGTTGGGTTTTGTGCAGTGGTTCACCTTGTGTTTTTGTGTATTTGTTTTGCTAAGTGAAATGAAGTGAAGCTGTAGGGGTGAACTGCCATTTTATTTCACGTCTTTTCTCCTGTTTCTGTTAGCTGAGGGAGGTTAGCGTTTGTAATTGTTTTTCCTTCTTTTTTTTAGCAGGTAAGATTTCTTTGATTAAATAGTTGGGGGTTTTGTTTGTTATTCTGGCCTTTGGTTCACCATGAAGCCTTTTGCTTCACCTTTTAGTTATTTGTTGATGTTTGGTTATATTCTTGTAAATAAATTTGTAATCTTTTGTTGGAGACTAGTCTCTTGGCGTTTTGTTTATTTTGTTTATTTTTGTTTACCTGTATGTTACGCTCCACTCCCCCCTAGACAGACCGGGTCGTAACACTTACTGTCAGAACATTTAAACAGACGGAACTTTAAGGCGTGACAGATAAATATGACAAGACGATGAAATGCATTAATTAAAAGAAAAAGAAAAGAGAACAAACAAAACAACACAATTAAGTAATTCGTTAAATAAAGTGAATTATCCTTTGAAGGAGTGGTAGAAGTGTTTCCTTGGAACTTCCTGTTATTGACTGATCTACTTCTGCTTCTCTGTGTGAACTCATGTCAATGTTTGGCTGTAAAATGAGGGTTTCTCTTCATCCTCTGATGGTGGAGAAACGTCTGCAGAAAAAGTTCTCCAGAGTTCCTCAGTGTTCCTCACAGGGGTCACACAAACACTAACAGAAGAACATCCTGGAGACGGAAAACCTCTGGAATTCACCCTGGATTTCTGGGAGAAACTGAAGGTCAGATCTGAGGCGCCGCCTGCAGGAGGAGGAGCTTCCTGGAAGAGCAGCTGCTTCCTGTAAACAGTCTCTACTGAGCATGCGCAGAACCTCTTTCTGACTAAAAGGAATCTAAAAAAACAGATTCAGTTTCAGGAAAACATCTCCCTCTGCTGGTCATTCTGGTGAACTGCAGCCAGACTGCAGATGTTTATTACCATTTATTTATTTATTATTTACAAAGGCAGACGGCTTTTAATGAAGGCCTGTTACTGGTGACGTCACAGCGCGCCGCCATCTTGGATGGGTCTACGAGCTCCTGCAGTTCTACTGTTTGTAATCAGGCAGGTGTATTTAAAAAACATATTTTATTATACTTTCTAACATCATCTGAGATATGATGCGATCTGTCAATAAGTTAAACAAGTTTGTTCTCTTCCATTATTGTTAAATGTTCTCTCTTCCTGAGGGGCTGAGAAGCAAAAAAAAAAAAACGAAAGAAATTCTAACCAAATCTGACGTGTGTTATGTCATCTTAATACGAAGAAGGAATGAATATATTTTAATTTTACAATGTATATAACTTTACAAAACATTAGAATGCTGCTGTGGTGCAGCAGTAGGGTGGTTGTCCTCTGATCAGTAGATTGCAGGTTCGATTCCCGCCTTGCCCACCCATGTGTAATAGTGTCCTTGAGCAAGACACTGAACCCTACATTGCCTCTGGTGGAAGGTTGGTGCCAGTGTTCAGCACCAGTCGCCATCAGTGTAGGAATGGGACTGTGGCGTGTTTTGGGTCTTCAATGAAGGCAGAAAAGCGCTGTTCAAGTATACACCATTAACCATTTTAGAATGACCTCAGCTTTTTCTGGGTTTAGAAGAACGTATTTTCATTCTGTCGGAAGAGATCAGGAAAGACTTACTGAAATATTTAAAGTTTAATAACAAAAACGTCATTTGACATGAGAAGAAATCACAAAGAAACACTTGAAAACCAGCAAGAAACACACTGTCCTCAGTTCAGGTATCAGTAACAGAACAGAGCTGCTGTACTGAGGACTGAAACAGAGTCCGGAGCTGGAGTCCAGAGGATCAGCTGGAATCCAGAGGATCAGCTGGAGTCCAGAGGATCAGCTGGAGTCCAGAGGATCAGATGGAGTCCAGAGGATCAGATGGAGTCCAGAGGATCAGATGGAGTACAGAGGATCAGCTGGAATCCAGAGGATCAGATGGAGTCCAGAGGATCAGCTGGAATCCAGAGGATCAGCTGGAATCCAGAGGATCAGCTGGAGTCCAGAGGATCAGCTGGAGTCCAGAGGATCAGCTGGAATCCAGAGGATCAGATGGAGTCCAGACGATCAGCTGGAGTCCAGACGATCAGATGGAGTCCAGAGGATCAGATGGAGTCCAGAGGATCAGCTGGAATCCAGAGGATCAGATGGAGTCCAGACGATCAGCTGGAGTCCAGAGGATCAGCTGGAATCCAGAGGATCAGATGGAGTCCAGAGGATCAGATGGAGTCCAGAGGATCAGCTGGAGTCCAGAGGATCAGGTGGAGTCCAGAGGATCAGGTGGAGTCCAGCAGCTGCTTGTCGTCTGGCTGTACTTCACTACAGAGTAGACGGCGGTCGGATCTGTCAAACATGAAGACGATTGTTTGAGACAGCAGGAAGCAGGACGGACGCTGAGCTGCAGTCTGCTCTCAGCAAAACCACAAACCGCAGACAAACAGTCCAGCAGCAGAAACACAAACACCTTCAGACCAACTGCTGATAAACTGCAACACTTTTGCTGCAAGTGTGGTTTTTCTGAGGAAACCATCTGAACAGCTGATGAACAGCAGCTCAGATGGAGGGAGGTGTTAACCAGCATGGAGGATCTGCAGTCATCACTGCTGAGGGACATTGATGATGACGTTTTCTTACCTTCAGACTTCCACTGAAGACATTTCTGCACGATTAGAACCAAAGACAGCAGGAGAACCGCAGAACCAACACACACAGCAGGAAACCACACATGGAGAGGAGGACCAGGAGGACCAGGAGAACCAGGAGCAGAGGAGGTTGAAGGAGGAGATGTGGTCGTGAGTTTCTCTGAAACAGACCAATGATGATGATGATGATGAAGAACAGAGGAACCTCCAGAACCTGATCAGTCCCTGAAGGATCTCCTCACCTGAGACAGAGATCCAGCTGGATGGAGACTCTCCACCAGCGCTGATGCTACACTTGTAGAGACCTTCATCAGAACTGGAAACATGCTGGAGGGTCATGTGACCTGTAGGCTCAGTCCTGATGAGGGAGCCATCTTTATAGAAAGCAGCTGAGGGGTTGGAGGGAGGGCTCTTTGATTGACAGCTCAGAGTGAGGTCATGACCCTCCATCACAGGGAGGACAGGACTCTGCAGGATCACTGATCCACCTCAACACAGAGACAAAGCATTTCATCCATCTGCACACAGCTGCAGCAACACTAACTCCACAGTCTGATCTTACCAGAGACACTGATGTTAACGCTGATGCTGTTGGCTCCTCCCCCTCTGGACTCACACCAATAAACGCCGCTGTCTGATGGAAGCAGATAATCAATCTCACAGGAAGAATCAGCTGGTAATCTTTGTCCAGATCCACACTGAGTCCTGGTTCCTCTGCTGGTGTTTCTCCTCAGAGTCCATCCTGCAGAGCTGTCGTCCTCACAGTTCAGAGTCACTGATTCTCCTCTAAAGAACTGAGATCTGCTGGGACTCACAGTCACACCAACTGCAAACACATGAAAACAGATAGATAACCTTTGATTCATGCTAAAGTCCGTCTCTGCAAATCTCTTGTCTCTTATTTAAGTTGTCATTCATTGATGATCAAACTGTGACTCACTTTGGTTTGATTTGCAGCCAAACAGAAACATCAGACCTGAAGAGAAACAACATGACTGGATTAAAAACACAGACGACACAGAAACTACAGGAGTGTTTGTTTGTTTGTTTGTTTGGTTAAGACAGTGACAACATGATATAACATTAAAAATGCAAACATATACACACGTGGACAAACTTGTTGGTACCCCTCAGTTAAAGAAGGAAAAACCCACAATTCTCACTGAAATCACTTGAAACTTACAAAAGTAACAATAAATAAAAATGTATTGAAAATTAAATCATCAAAATCAGCCATCACTTTTGAATTGCTGATTAACATAATTATTTAAAAAAACTAACTTAAACACAAACAGGAAACACACGAACAGGAAACACACGAACAGGAAACACAAAAACAGGAAACACACAAACAGGAAACACACAAACAGGAAACACACGAACAGGAAACACAAAAACAGGAAACACACAAACAGGAAACACAAACGGGAAACACACAAACGGGAAACACAAACAGGAAACACACAAACAGGACACACACAAACAGGAAACACACAAACAGGAAACACAAACAGGAAACACAAACAGGAAACACAAACAGGAAACACACAAACAGGAAACACACAAACAGGAAACACACAAACAGGAAACACAAACAGGAAACACAAACAGGAAACACACAAACAGGAAACACAAACAGGAAACACACAAACAGGAAACACACAAACAGGAAACACAAACAGGAAACACACAAACAGGAAACACAAACGGGAAACACACAAACGGGAAACACAAACAGGAAACACACAAACAGGAAACACACAAACAGGAAACACAAACAGGAAACACACAAACGGGAAACACACAAACGGGAAACACAAATAGGAAACACAAACAGGAAACACACAAACAGGAAACACACAAACAGGAAACACACAAACAGGAAACACACAAACAGGAAACACAAACAGGAAACACAAACAGGAAACACAAACAGGAAACACAAACAGGAAACACAAACAGGAAACACAAACAGGAAACACACAAACAGGAAACACAAACAGGAAACACAAACAGGAAACACAAACAGGAAACACACAAACAGGAAACACAAACAGGAAACACAAACAGGAAACACAAACAGGAAACACAAACAGGAAACACACAAACAGGAAACACACAAACAGGAAACACAAACAGGAAACACAAACAGGAAACACAAACAGGAAACACACAAACGGGAAACACAAACAGGAAACACACAAACAGGAAACACACAAACAGGAAAAACACAACAGTGAATCCGTTCAATAGAGAAGCAACAACAAAGAAAAAGTAACAAAGAAGATGTCTGAGCCTCATCAACTGGTTCCTCTGGATGTGGAGGATCGGCTTTCTCTCTCTGAGGGAGCGTCCAGCCATCCTCCAGAGGAAGCTCATTCCAGCCGCTTGTATCGGCTTAAGTCACGACCCAGAGCTGATGGACAGATAGATGACAACTGGAATAAAGATCGACCAGTAAATGCAGAGCTTCGCTGTCCGGCTCAGCTCTCTGTTCACCACAACAGAGCGGTACAGCGACCACATGACGGCGGACGCCGCACCAACCCGCCTCTCAATCTTCCCTCACTGAACAACAGCATCACTGTTGAGATGTTCAGAGCAATATTTAGACTGAACGGATGTTTTCAGTTTCACTCCAGAAACATTCTGTTTTCAGAGCATTTCCTTCAGAACAGAACCAGGTTTTGGTCTGAAAAACCTGGAAGCAGATTACATGTTTGATGTGTTCTACTACATGTATTTTCAGAGGTTCACATTCCTAACGTTAAGAAACAAATGTTCATCAGTAATAAAAAAGCTTCAGCAGAATCTTATTATTTGATAAATGATCCAAATGTTTCTGGAAAGTCAGAAGATCTCCATCTATGAACCATAAATGTGTCTCTATTTTTAGAGACCAAACTAAGGCTTCTGATTCTGTCGACCATCTGATTCTAGAGAAAAGGTTAGAAAGAATCGGCCTATCAGAGCAAGCGGTTGGCTGGATCTCCAGTGATCTCTGAAAGAACCCAGATAGAAGAACCAGTTCTCTGATGTTCTATCATTTACTCGTGGCGTGCCACAAGGGTCTGTTCTGGGTCCTCTCCTTTTTACAATATATAAACATAACATAACTGACGCACGTTCTACTGTTTATGCTGATGATATGATTGTATGTTCCTTTGCAGCTTCATTCACTGAAGTCCTAAACACATTACTGTTAACATTTACAGATGTTTATCACAGCTGTTCTGAAATGTCTTTCTTTAAACACAAATCAAACTAAAGTCATGTTATTTTCTACAAAACAAACTGAAATATACCTGCTATACTTGCTCCAGATGGCTCAGCTATGGTACTTTTAAATACTTTTAAGTATTTGGGAATTTTAATTGATAACTGTTACCTCTGGACCAGGGCTTGTGATCAGTGGATCTGAATGGGATCTTTTCCTGATTGAATAAATAAGTTGTTTTGTTCCCAGGAGCTTTACATGTGCTGTCCTTTAGCTTGTAATAAATGTCTGTTTCCTCCTGTGAGTTATTAGACATATAGACACATTTTTCAGTGGATTTCTGTTTGTTTTTATTCAAATTGCTGCATCTTTGTGCTCTTTTAGACCTAACTCCCCCCTGAGGTTAGCAGGTGGGATCAATATAGGGATCACCTTTAGCAGGTAAAGCGAGGTGTGTGATCTATCTAATAACCTCTAGGATGTAAAATGTGTCATTGTTTATCGTATTTAACTTCTGTTGTTTTGTCCTGCTGCAGTTCTCATGGTGTGAAACCAAATGAAGAGCTGCAGCTACAATCCCATCACATTTATGCCTAAAGACCAGATCAATACATGTTTGGGTTCTATTAGTTATTCTGGCGGCACATTTCAAAGGTCGCCATTGTGAGCTCTGTTTTGACCAGTAACTGTCTCAGAAATCCAGTGTCACCGATGACGACCATATTTTCATAACACCAGGAAGCCTCTGACATCATCAGGTCAGGTGTTCAGGAAAATGAACATGAAGCAGTTGTGATGAGAACCATTCACTGTTCCAAATTCAATACTACTATGCCGTAGAAAATAATGGCGTGTTGTCTTTAGCGGTTTCCTGAATCGGACAAATGCTCAACTGTGTTTCAGGAAGTCTGAATCTGCGTTCACACCGACCACGATCCGTGCAGCAGATGTTAAGTCAACAGTACAGATGTGATCTGAGGTCTCAGAGCGTGATTTGAGTGCCGGGCGTGGCGCTTCAGTCTGACAGCAGCGTGATTATAGCGAGTTCACATGTCTGCAGTTCGGCAGGTCGCCACGTTGCATCTACCAATCAGCTTTGGCCTCCAGACATTTTCAGTGACGGGATCAGCGGGTAGAATACTGATCCAATCATGGGAGCGTTTTTGTCCTGAACTTCCATCCAGCTCCCACCACGAGGCTGCGGTGTTGCCAGAGTCTGTGTGTCTGTTAGTGTGTGTCTTTCCATCCTAACTTCATCATTCGTCTCTCAACAGCATTTTCCTTAGAATCCTTCTTAAGGTCAAAGGTCATGTATTACAGATGTGTTCTCAGTTGTGCAGCAGCTGGAAGTGTAACTCTGTTCTAACGTTAGTGTGCGTCAGTCTTCCTGCAGACTCTTCCTGATCCAGAAGGTCCAGCTTTGTTTCTTCTAACTACAGAGTCCTGTTTGGATCCAGAAAAGCTGACCTTTGTTTCCTTCCTCTCCTCAGCCTGACCTCCTTCTCATTTCATCTCCTCCATCATCAACATGAACAGAGCAGACAGTCAAAGCAGACAAACAGCTTCTGTACTTACAGAGCAGACATGTTTCCTTCATCCTTCCTCTCTGATCTGATCTCTCTCTCTGCTTTCTCGCTCACACCACACACAGGCTCCGCCCCCTTCCTCACGCCGCTCTGGTCTTTCTTTAGTTTACAGTAACTGGGTAGAAATTATATAAATATTTATCCAATCAAAGTCTATCAAATACTGTCTGCTCCCAAACTGTAAATGATAACAACATGAGACCATTCTCTTCTTTAATTGGATGTTTCTGTGGAGGTGGGCGGGTCCAGGAGTGGCGAGAGGAGGGACTTCCTGGAGAACATTTCCTCAAATGAATCTTTCCTTAAAAAGTGGCTGCATGGTGATGATCCAGGAAACGTTTCTGGAAGATGAGCTGCTTCCATCAGAGGAGTTTGAACGTATCTCAGCACCAGTTCTGAGCGAGGACAGTAAAGAACAGGAAGTGTCGGGTCAGAACCAACAGGATCAGAACCAAAGTCGGGTACCAGAGTTTAAATGCTCAGCTTTGTGGGGCGCTCAGCTGAAACTGTTCTGGAGGAAACTGTAACTTCCAAGGTTCCTGATGGGTTGGATGATCCACAGAGAACTGAGAGAGTTTCTAAACGAGGATTTAGAATAAAATCTGGTTTGAAAGTAAAGAGTTTGTTTGTTAAACAGAGAAACGAGCAGCTACAGCAGGAAAGATGAAGAATCAGGATTTATCTGTAAACAGAAATGATTTCCTGACAGAAACATCTCCCTCTGCTGGTCAGATTGGGGCACTGCAGTAGAACAGTGTGTTCCTGTTATTCAGTTCTGATGATCAGACTGAGACTCTTTCTTCTCCAGTGAAGTTCAAACCAGACGGTTGCTGCACATTTATGGAGAAGAAGAAGAACCGATCCTGTAGAGGAAGATAGAAAAACTCAATCCATCATCTGCCTCATCTAAGCTCCTCCTCTTTCCTGGTAGCCCTCCTTTTCCCATCATCATCCCTGTTCTTCCTCTCATCGCATCCAGAACGTATCCGTTTCCAGAACATCCACCATGATCTGTTCCTCTGATGGATTCATTCCTGATCCGTTCTGGTCTCTCCCACAGAGAATCTCAGCATCTTCATCTCTGCCTCCTGCAGCTTCAACCCAGGAAGTCTGTTTCAAACTTTAGATCTTATTCTGGAAATCTGTTAGACGAGGATCTCTAGAAAGTTCTGTTTGTGTCTTCAGTAGAGCATCAAGAAGCAGAGTCTCATTCCCTGAAGCTCCGCCCTCTTGTCTCTGCCGTCAGCTTGCTTCATCCTTCAACCACAGTCTTGTGAGACGCTGCCCCCCCCACAGTAACTTCCATGTTCCGTCTCTTTGCTGACAGGATGTGAAAGCAGCTCTGGTTTCTTTCATGCAGACGCTCTGGATGGAGAACGCTCTTATTGTGAAGGTCCTTCCTGTTTACAGTTCAGACTGAAACCAGTCTTTGGTTTTCACAGATGAAGACGTCTTTGATCGTTCTGATCTTTGACTGAACTCAGTTGGAGAACCTGTTCTCCATCTGGAGAATCTGTTCACCTGTAAGCTCCGCCCCCTGCATGGACACACCTGATTCCTCCTTCACATTCACAGTGATGACAGACAGCAGAAGGCATGTGGTTCTGCTGGTTCTTCTGCTTTCCTCAAACTGTTCCGTGTTTCACACCAAAACTTTGAATCTGGTTCCTCTCCATTCTAACCAGCATGAACCCTGGAGAACCGCAGACTTCTGCTCGGTTCCATCATCAGACTGTCTGTCAAAGCTCAGACTCTGAGTTTTCTTCTCCTCTCAGTTCCAGACTTTTCTCTAAACATCCTCGTCTTTCTTAAGGTTTGCATGATCAGATTTGGTTTGTAAATCAGCTCCATCAAAGTCCAGCTTAGTTCCCAAACATCAGCTTCCACTGGAACAGGAAGTGATGTCAGAGCGGTCACTGAGCTGCAAACGACAGGAAAAGATGAAGTTTCTGATCCAGAGAAAGAGAAACAAACAGAGGAGGAGAACACAGGAGTGAGACCAGAGTCTGGAGGCAGAAGAACCAGCAGAACCTCATGGTGTCTGTCATCACTGTAGAATGTGAAGGAGGAATCAGGTGTGTCCATGCAGGGGGCGGAGCCTACAGGTGAGTTCAGTCAAAGATGAGGACGATCAAACTGACGTCTGCTGTGTCGGCATGAAAGAAACCAGAGCTGCTTTCACATCCTGTCAACTCAGAGACGGAACATGGAAGTTCTCACAAGACTGTGGCTGAAGGATGATGACGGTCCAGAAAAGAGGGCGGAGCTTCAGTCTGAACTCACTTCATTTGACTGCTGACAGCTTCAGGTAACGAAACTCTGTTTGTTTCTCTGAGATTTCTGTCGATTTATCAGAAAAATGATCATTTTAGAGACATGAAAGTGCAGGAGTTTGATTTTAATTGTTTGATTTGGTTTTGTTTGAGTTTGATTTCCTTCATTTAATCTAAAAGATTTTCAGAATAAAATGTAAAGTTTGGAGACAAACTTCCTGTGATGAAGCTGACAGAAACCTGAGCGACTGTGGATGTTTTTACTCTATAATTACACTTCAGTGGTTGAATAATATTTTCTAAATGATGACGTTTGTGATGTTTCCAGACGTTTGTGTGGAGGTGACTGAACGGCGGTTCTGTTCCATCAGAACATTCCATTTTACCATCCAGGTTATCCATTTGTCCTGAACCCTGCAGGAACAGACGGTGAGTTCTCCTTCATGTTCTTAAATAGATCATCAGATCGTCTTTAGACAGCAGGAGGATCAACCCTTTGATCAGCCGCTAAATCAATCACTTTTTCTGTTGTTTGGGTTCAAATAAAGTCATATTTCTGCGTCATGGATTGAGTCAGACGTAAACGTCTAAAGATCAGCTGACTGTCAGTGAAAAACAAACCAGCAGGTTTTTCCAGGTGTTTGGATTGTGGGCGGAGCTTAAGTATGTTCCTCCATCACACAGTGGTGAGTTTTGATTCTTGTAATGAAAGCCTCCATGGAGCAGACTAGAGCTGCAGAGACGTTCATGTTCCTCCTGAACACAGATGCAGAGATTCCAGCAGCTGGTTTTTCATTTCTTCTTCAGTCTGGTGTTTGGACCAAACCTTTTCTACTTTAAAAACATCCAGAAAAGATGGAACATTTACAAACTTCAGTCTATTTACTGTTGTTTTGCACAGCAGTCACAGATCTGAACATTATAGAGGAACGTTTGAGCTTTATTTTGAAAGGTCGTTTCATAAACTGGTTCTAAACAGGAACCTGCATGAAGGATAACGCGTACATCTGTGAGTTTATGTTGTTTTGGTTCTGTTCTGTCCTCTCAGTCATGAGTTTTCATCACAGATGCTAAAAGTGAGTCAGATGTTGATGTTCCTGAAGGTCAAAGGTCATTTTTAGATTTCTCTCTGCTGCTCTACGTCCAGACGAGCCTCAAAGTCCGTGATTTCAAAGACTAAACTGGATCTGAGATTTAAGATGATTTATGGACGACTGCATTAAACTCTGATCTTCTATTACAGGTAAGTCCTTTTTTATATTTACAGTTCCTCCTTTCTAAGGATTTTTACTTCAGTTCTAGAAACTAGATTAGAGTTTGTTTCTGTTTGGTTTAATATGAAGCTGCTTAGAACGTCACAGAATGATGATGTCATCACTGTGAGACTGAGGTGTAGGTTAAGGTGACAAACATGAAATCTTCTGCTGTCTTCAAACAGAAAAGATTCAAACAAAACCTCATGATAACCTTCATTCAAATGTTTGACTTTTTGTTTATTTTAGTTCAGGAAGCAGCGAATCACAGCTTAGAGACGCTGAACTGTCAGAGCAGCTGAACTAAGCTAGCTAGAACAAACCCTCTACCATCGAAGATGTTACCGGTGACGTTTAAATAACACTCTTTAACACAACGTAACTATTTCAACTGTTAACACAATCATTCCAGCAGATTGTGAGGCAGAGAAACGCAGCATTTAATTCCTTTAAGTCAAAGAACATAAATGCGGGAGCTAACGCTCTGGTGTTAACGAAGAATGTTCTTCAGATCATGTTTCTGTGGTTCTGTTGATGTAAAAGCTGTGTGTTCTTCAAAAACATCGCATCAGTCTGACAGCAAACAGGAAGATCAGGAGGTCAGGAGGACCTGACCAGCCGTCTGATCCAGAAATGAGGTCATGTGACAAACGGGGATCAGTTTGAAGGTAAGTCTGAGTCCTTTGTGTCCTAACGGGGAAAACGGGCGTCTGAGGGTGAAATACGGTCACAACTGTCCGGGATACACAGGAAACAAGAAGATCATAGACCGCTCAGTGAACCTGTACAGAGAAAATGTTTTCTATGGGTATGCTGCGGGCGACAGGTCATAGTGAACACGAATATAATACATAAGGGGAAGTCGTACAAACTTTTCATTTCTTCGACACACAGATTGTTAGCATTACACTGTGGAGACGTTTTTAACTTCGATTTACCGAATCTTTTTGCTGTTTTTATCTCAGACGGTTCCCCTGAAGCGAGCAGGAAGGAGCATTATTTAGCAGGAAGTCTTACAGCTAGCGCCTTTGGCCAAAAGATCAAAGTATTATATTGTTTTTATGTTTCATCTAAAACACGTCAAAGTTTAATATATTTTACTCGTATTCTTTGACCTTGCTGTAGTCTGTATGAGTATAGATCTGCAAACGGTAGAATCTGTCTTCTGTTCCGTGATGTCCCGGCTGCTGTGATTTAACCGTGATATTTATAAAAGTACACTCCTTTATGATTCAATCCTTCCATCCGATGTTCCTGGATAAGCAGAACTTTCTGGTGGTTCTTTGGACAGAACTTTAGGATCCCTGATCCATGTGTGGTTTTCTATGTCAGACACTTTCATTCCTCTGAAGGAACACCAGCTTTGAACCGACGTTCCTTCATTGGATATTTGTGCTTGGAGATTGTGTTGGTCACTAACATGTGACATTGAACATCTTCATTACAAATGTTCCTCAGACGTTCCGTCAGTCCAAACCACAGCCTCAGTCTTTACCTGTTAGCATAGCATCCATGGATTGCTGATGACTTTCAAAGGTTCCACTCTGGCTTTGCCAAACACAAAGACATCGCAGACGTCTGGAGTGTGTTAGACTAATGCAGGACACTACACCACAGCCATCCAGGCTTCCATACATAGTGATGTAACTACAGAGGACGTCCAAAACCTTTCTCCTGTTATGACCCACATCATCAGTTCATCTCTGTCATAAAGAGAGCAGTCATCTGCATAGAACTTTGTGTTGGAAAGTTGTTCTTTTTACTGCAGAACCGGTACAGCTAGGAGACGACACGACTCCAGATCCATGAACAGAAATCTGTCTTTCTCCCAGAAAGCTCAGAGGGTCATACTGAGGTGTTGGACAGTTGGTTGATGAGAACAGGAGCAAACAATGATCCTGTAATAAAGGACTGGATCAGTGGGTGGAGACTCCATCAGTCAAACACAGATCCCCGAGGTCCTGGTTCCGTAACACACAAAGGAGCTTCTGGTTACAGAACTGGACACCAGTTCAGTGGTCATCCTTTCAGCGTCTGACCGGTCTCTGTTCCTGCTGGAGCTGCAGCTGCTGGAACCTTCCAGTAAAGCTCTCAGCAGTAGAAATCCATCCTGCTGTCTCTGCCACGAGGCAGATCCGGTTCTTCTGGTGCCGTTTCTCAGCCTCTCTGTTTAGAACGATTATATGTTCCACAAGAACCCGAACAACTGAGTCAATGTTTCCTTCATGTTCAAAAACAGATTTGATTCCTTCAGTCTCAATCAGGTTCTGAGAGTTTCTAGATGAAATCTGGTCTGTACGTCTCTGGGACCGCCCCCTCGGTCTCTGGGACCGCCCCCTCGGTCTCTGGTACCGCCCCCTCGGTCTCTGGTACCGCCCCCTCGGTTTCTTCTTCATCTTAAATCTCTCCATCGTGCCAAAGCTTTTTCCCCTCGTGATTCTTTCATTTTGAAATGAAACTTTGATCAAATCATTTTCACATTTGTTAACACCTTCAGCTCCTCCCTGTTTTTCAGTTCATCTTGTGTAAACACAAAGGTGTCGGCCTGCAGAGGATCTTCTGATCTGATTGACAGACATGCTGAAGCCTTTATTAACACGTTTCCAAACTGTATACCTATAAGATCCGCTGCAGTTTATTGCATTTTCTGCACTAAAAGGCTCATGTCAATAGTCTATTATACGTTAGTGCATTAGTGATTTCACAGTAACTCTCAAACTCGTTTACAACACATTAAAAACAGACGGATGCGGCTAAAACAATAACAAATGAAACGAAACCACAGCCCCGTACCGCTACACGTTAGCTGCATTAGCATATTCACCATAACACCCAACCTTTAGTGCAACTCGTATAAAACAGACTAACATGTTGTGAGAGCGCCATGAACGTCTCTAAATCGTTTCAACATCAGCAAACACAACACAAAAAAATTCATCCTTAAATAAGGCGCTCTGGTTATAAAACACTGCTATTATTTGAAAAGGGGCGGAGCTAGAACATTTTAGATACGAGCAGAAGACTTTAAGAGGACGGTAAAAGAGAACAGTAGCGTGAAAGGCCGTTTCCAGTGAGAGGCTCATGTATACGTATTTCAAACAGTTTTATCATCATTAATTATGTTAAAATGAAACAGCAGCTCTTTTAGCTGTGGAATTGTTTCTGATGCTTAAAGAAGCTTGTAGTGATGCTTTCTTAATATTTGTCAATAATGGTATCGATATTGACTGAATAATTGGGGTGGTAGTTGTGCAGCAGCAGTTTTTCATTTAACCTGTTCAGGATGTGAATACTGTCTGCTGAAAGGAGATGAATGTTAGATCAGATCTATGAACACAACTTCAGAGGATTCTGACGTTTATCAGTGGAAATTAAAAGTCTTTTTGTTCTTTTTGTAGTTTTGTCCATCTGATGAATCCTCTGTGATGTCTTCTCAAGTTCTTGATCTCTGGGATCAAGAATCTTCTGCTTTTTCTTTTCAAAATAAGAGCTCATGCCGTCTGACCACAGACTTTTCATCCACTGGCTGGAAAACAGAAAGTTTAGCTGCTGACCTCCTTCTTCAGCTGCAGTTCTTGTTCTTGTTCCTGTTCTTCATGGCGTTCGCTGTGTTCTAGCAGCAGAACAGTTCCTTGCTCGTAGAATAAACCTCATTAAACAGATTTATTCTGCAACATTAAAGCAGTTAAGAGACACAACACTTTCTATTCTTCCTCCTCTTTCTATAGAAAGAAACAGAAAGCAGAGCATAGAAGTAAAACTAAAATATGATCAATAAATGAAACAAATCAACAGGTCTGTTGTGTGGAACTTGCTGTTATTATCTCTCAGTAAATACTATGGCTCTGATGAGCCACTGTAGCAGGTAAATGACTGGTGTCATCTTTTGGGTTTTCAAGTGGGCGCCCTCCTTCTTCCATGTTTTGCTGATGGGCCCACGACACCTCCAGAGGTTTCAGCAGTGAAACTCAGTGTTCCAGGTTCACCCCATCAGACATCAGTCATTTGGAAGTCCTTCCTCTTGATCCACAACCCCTGACTCCCTTTCGCAGCAGGCGGTCTTTAACTGCCTTTCCGTCCCATCTCCCTGAGTAGCCTGGATGTTGAGGTACCACAAACCCCCTGCAGCCTCTTCCACTGGACGTACCGTCACATTCCAGCCTCGCTCTTTGGTGTCTGCTGTGAGTTCGGCGTACCTCAGCACCATAGCCTCCTCTACTGCCCCCTCCCAGGGTACCGAGAGCTCCATGATGTATGCAAGCTTGTGTGAGGATGACCACAGTACAAGGTCTGGTCGCAGATTGGTGGAAAGCAGATCACAAACACACTTTTAAAGAAAATCCGCCAACAAACAAAAAAGTCTTTTTCTCTAGAGTTTCAGAGACACAAAAGCATGGAGACATAATGACAGGAAACATTGACTCTCCAACTTCCTACAGACCAGAGGGAGAAATGCTTCCTCTCACCAGTGTTAGGGAAGTTACTTCTAAAAAGTAATAGTTACTGCATCATAATTGTAATAAATTACTTTACTCATTACCTATTTGAAAAAGTAATTCACTACTCGTTACTGAGCTTTTCTTCCACTCATCCAAATTCTCAAAGGAAGAACAGCTTCACACAAACAAGATCTTCTTGTCTTTATTTAACAGATCTCCTTTGAGAAAGAGATTTAGAATCTTAATAAGACCTCTGAGGTTAAATAAAGGTAAATAATTAAATAAACTAAATAATAAAAACTATATTTCTAAAGCAATAACCTTGTTTGAGGTATGAACATGATTTAATACATAACCGGATTCATTAGAATTCAGACATCAGTGTGAAAAATGACACAAAAATAAAGACAACATCATCTCTATATTCATCTCTATATTCATCTCTATTGATGTATTCCATTACAATCAGTTACACCAGTCTCTCTCTCTCTCTCTACATCTGCCTCATGTGCTGTGAGTCTACCAAACTATGCCCCCGCGGAGCTCAAACTCATGATGACCACTAGCTTAGAGAAAAATAAGACATAATGAATGAATAAATATATTTTAAAAGGTCTCAGAGTCCCAGGAACGAGCGGACTCTTGTCTGTCACTCCAAAGAGCGTCTTTAGAGTGGTTTCATTCCTAACAGACACATCAGTTCACTGGGAGGATCTCTGCTCTGCTGATCACCTGCTGCTCTGTGGAGATGACAGGACTCCTTTCAGGACAGTGTCTGTTTTTGTCTCATCTTTGATCCAGTTTGGAAAGCAGCTTGACAGCAACAATGAGGACATGTCTGTACTTTGACTGATCCCAGAGTCTGCGCGCACATTCGTGCACGTATGCACCAGTTACTCCATTTAGTTTTAAATGAATCTGCGTTTTTGTTTCATCTAACAGAGAAAATGTCAGAGCAAAAAAAACCTAAGTAATGAAGTAACGAGGGTTTCTATAGTCCAGTAACTGTAATTCATCACTGAAATTTGAACTGTAACTTGTTACATTACTCTGTTACTGATAAAAGTAATGGCTCCACCTGACTCATGGAATGTGGCTTTTGGGACTTGGTTTGTCGCCTGTCTGTGCAGCAGGTTGAGAAGTATTGATAGATGTAGTTCTGTTCAGCTTCACAGACAGATCTGGGCTCTGAAAGTTCTGAAAGGGATTAGGTGACAAATTGCACCAGATCTGTCTAAAGGTGGAGTTTTAAGATTCTCCACTTTAGGTTTTAAATGACCAGTTAGAGCATGAATGGGATCATGATCATTTATATTTTCTTTTTGATGTGTTCCTGTTATTGAGGTTAATTTGTTCAAAATGTCTGTGAGTTTTATGAATGGGAGTTCATTACTAAAATGAATGGAGTAGCTCATGGTGAGAGGCGGCAGGCCGCTGGGGCCTGAACTGTGATCCCCAGCTCAGCCGCCACATGTTGGGAGAGTGAACGACCGGCCAGACTGACAAATTGTTCTAGAATAAATACATCTGAGCGTTCCAAAGACAGTTTACCTTGTAGGTAGAACCCACCTGTCAGCAGGTGAATAACCGCCTTCTACAGCAGGTAACTAACTATCTCTACAGGATGTGTTGATTTTCTTTTAGAATGATGGACTTTAATCGTGTCTGGAAGTTGTTCTTATAGAGGTCAAACTGTTTGTCCGGTCAGCTGAGAGCTCCTCTCCCCCCTCTGGATGAGAGGAGGTGGTTCTGCTCCAGAACATGTTCAGACTTTCCAGACGTTCTGTTCTCTCGGTTCCTTCATTCAGATCATGAATCTACCATCAGGTCTGTCATGATGACACTCTTTGAGGAAACACATTAATGAGAGGATGAGAGTTGAGGGTTCAATACCTGAAGAGCTGTTCAGTCACTCATCCACAGCTCCCTCCTAAAGCAGCATCAAAGCTTCCATCTCTGCTTCACAGACGTTTCCATGGCAACTCATGACTTCAGCCGTCATGTTTTCTGTGCTTTAACTCTGAGTTACTGGGAGGATGCTGGTTCAACTCTCCTGCTCTGGTTTGGAACAGTGAGCAGGACAGGGATCGATCCAGAGGTCAGAGTTCACCACACTTTAACTAAACGTATAATAGAACTCAGAAAAATGAAGGAATGTTTAGACCAAAGACACAACAGAGAAAGATTTAAAGAAATTTTAATGTTTAATGTAGGAATAACCAAAGTTTAATAATTTAAAATGATAAAAACTACATGAGTTTAGACTCCACACTGCCCCCTAGAGCTCATGATTGTAAAAACATCACCAGTCTGGCTGCAGTTCACCAGAATGACCAGCAGAGGGAGATGTTTTCCTGAAACTGAATCTGTTTTTTTAGATTCATTTCAGTCAGGAAGAGTTTCTGCGCATGCTCAGTAGAGACTGTTTACAGGAAGCAGCTGCTCTTCCAGGAAGCTCCTCCTCCTGCAGGCGGCACCTCAGATCTGACCTTCAGTTTCTCCCAGAAATCCAGACAGAATTACAGAGGTTTTCCTTCTCCAGGATGTTCTTGTGTTAGTGTTTGTGTGACCCCTGTGAGGAACAATGAGGAACTCTGGAGAACTTTTTATTTAGATGTAACAGAAACACTTTAGAGACATTTAACAGAACAGAATGAAATGATTGACACATGAAGACTCCACCTTCAGATCCAGAACCCACTAGAACCCACTAGAACCCCAGCAGGAAGAAGGTTCTGAGTCAGCAGGGAAACGTTCTGGTTGATGTTTTCAGAAATGAGAGGCAGCATTCATGCAAGAACAAACCATCAGAAGAAGATCCAACTTCCACCTTCACTGCAGAACACAACAGAACACCAACAGGTTCTGAAAGCTTTCCTCCAGAACTCCATCTGCAGGTTCTCTTCACAAGTTCAGCTTCTCTGCAGTCGGTTCCCCACCTTCCTTCATGTTCCTGAAGCTCCATCTGTTCTCAAAGGAGAAGAACCTTTGAACATCTGTCAGAGTTCTTCCTGATCAGTCTGGAGGTTCTCATGGAGAAACTTCTGCTTCTTCTTTGGACTTTTATTCTGAAATGATTTAGACTTTGAACTGCAGAGAAGATCCAGATCAGGAACAGAACAGAACTTCAGACTGCAGGTTCTGTGGTTGTTTTGGTTTTCTCAGCTTTAGAATCAGAGTTCAGACGATCGTGTTCAGGATTCTGCTGGTTGATGGAACCTCTGGAACTTTGGTTTGAACCTTTTTTCTTCCTGTAGATCCAGAAACCAACAGCAGCAAGAAGAAGAAGAAGAAGAACTGACACAACGATCCCAGCAATATATCCTTTACTCATTCCTGCTTCATCCTTCTTCTCTCCATCTTCTCCACCTTCAAGTCCTCCTTTTTCTCCTCTCTGTCCTCCTTCATCTCCTGCAGGTGAGAGAGAGCAGAGGTTAATGATGAAGAACAGAATGGTCTCCTCTTCCTCATCATCTGCTGATCTCTGCTCTCAGAGCAGCTGCTTCCTGCAGAGTCTCATCAACAACATCTTCAGAAAACACGTCTGATCTGAGACCTTTCACTCTGACATCAAGCAGCAGGAAGCTGCTTCAGCTCTGATCCACACAAACACTCACACTGCTCACCTGGAGGATCCACAGACAGACGGATGATGGAGATCAGCCTCAGAGGAGATCCTGATGGATCATTTTCATGTCTGACTCTACATTCGTATGTTCCAGTTTCATTCATCGTCACGTTCTTCAGAACCACAGACAGATCTCCATCCTTCATCTGATTGTCCTTCAGAAACACTCGGTTCCTGAAAGATTCATGCTGATCATCAAGATAAGGACGCTTATCCCTGTGTAAAAACACATATTCATCCTCCTGCAGGTCATTTCTGCTCCATTCTAAAAGCAAAATCCTGTTGATGTTTGTATCTTCACATGTCAGAATGACGTCATCTCCAGGTTTAGCTTTGATGTTCTTCAGATCTGCATCAGAACACAGAGGTCAGAGGTTACAGAGGACTCTGTTCTGGTACAGCCATCAGTAATCTGGACCTTTACAGTAACATTCATGGTTCTGATGGTTCCTCGTTTCTCCATCTGTGGATTTCTTAATATCCTGTTGAACAGACATAATATACATAGACGCCTCATTCTGGGCTCTGGAGTGAACCTGCAGCGCCGCCATATTGGAGAGGTCTACTTTATCTAGGCTACATCCACATCCAGCTGTAATCAATGGAGAGTAGCAGCCATGCAGTTAGTCTGTGCAGCCTTCAGATGCAACAACTGACAGCAGATCATGTGGAATTACCTTTCACAGGTAAGGTCTATTATTTTAGCTATCAGAGCGTGTCCTTTGGAACGGCTTCCTTCTGGACACTCTGTCATACAGGCCTGAATGGTTGACTGCTGGAGAGACGGTTCTCCTGCTGTAAGGTTCTCCTCTTTTGACAGAGGAAGGCTGGAGCTCTGACCGGGTGACCATCGGGTTATTAGTCATCTCCCTGACCAAAGCCCTCGTCTCCCACCACTCAGCTTTGATGGCTGGACAGGTAGGTAGAATCCTGGCGGCACAAAACTTCTTCCACTTAAGGACGGTGGAGGCCACAGCACTCGTAGGAAAAGCAGCCAAATTTGTATGTAACCTTCACCAGCCTTGTGCTTTCAGACCATCCTGTTCTGGAGGTCTACGGACAATTCCTCTGATTTCATGCTTGTTTTTTGCACTGACCTTCACTATCAACTCAGGAACCTCGTGTAGACACTTTCCAAATCCTGTCCAATCAAACTGACCTGGACTCAGATGCTGAAACATTTCATGATGATCAGTGGAAACAGAGCGTGTTTACGGTCATTTTAGAGTCTCTGAATGCTTATGTACTTGTGATTTTCTCAGGTTTCTTTCTTTTTATATTTTCAAAAAATAGGAAAATATTTCTTTCACACGTCATCCACGGGAAATGCCTTACCTCCGGCCCCCTAGAGCCTTCTCTGTTACTTCCTGTTAGTCTTCCGCCATACAGCCACTGGTCCACAGTGATTGGTCCCAGTCGGTCTGAGACACGTTTAGGAGGAACTACTGTAACCAATCACGAGTCAGTTTGTTCAAACTACAAGCCCCTCCCACTGAGAGGAGCTCAGGAGGATCTGTCAATCAAACGTTTGAGGGGCCAGCGGGGACCACATGCTGTTACTGAGGCATCTGATTGGTCAATTTATAACTTGAATAACTTATAATAAAGAAAAATGATCTTTCAAAATAAAATGAGGATTATAAAGAACGTGTTAAAATTAATGTATCAGAGCAAGAATGTTTATTCTGACAAAAACAGCGACTGAGTCATAACTGTCTGTTTCTCTATAGGAGTCTATGGGATTTTGGTCTTCCTGCAGCCAGCAGGTACTTCCTGTTTGGAACATGAAAGGGGAGGAGTCACTCAGTCCAGTTCTCAGATACAGTCAGTGGTTGTTCAGTCAAATCTTTTCCAGAAATTCCCAGAATCCTCACATTTGTCATCACTGAAAAGCCTCAAATGTCCTCCGTTGATCTAAAAATGAGTTAGTTCTATAGAAAGCAGTAGCCGGGAGATGTTCACGTTCAGAACTGTCCTCTACAGAGAACACAGTAGTACTGCTGGTTTCTTTGTTTTTAATGAACAGAATCAGGGCGTGAAGCTCGAGCTTCACTTCCGCGTTCAGACTCTCAAACAAACGTCATCACTGCTGGTCAACCGCGACATTCAAACCATTTCCCAACATTTTTATCTCACCTGATGTTCCGGAAACAGAAGAACCGACCAGAACGAAGAACAGAACCGAAACGAGGATCCACATCGCAGAAGATTTTACTGCGCAGTTTTTGGGGAAACGCACAGCCGCCATGTTATGGGCGTGGTCTTTTGATTGACAGCTGAACGAACCAACCCACTTTACGATGTCCCTTTATTTTATTTTATTTATTGAATACGAACACATTTACAGAACATACAGACAAATACATCCAAACCAAAGTAATGACAATAAAAACAGAGATGTAAGTAAAAGACAAACAAATCAAGGAATGACATGTCCATCAGAAAAATGAAACAAGAGAAAACAAAATCAGTTATCAAGTAGGAAAGAACAAAGTTCAGCTGTGTGGTTCACTTTGGGGTTATGGATGTTATAAAATAGATATAATTCACACATACAACCAAAGAAATGAGGAGAATGTTTTCTAAATCTGCATTTGTGTAAATAAAATTTGGTTTGAAAAAGCAGTAAATTGACAGTATTTTCTATGGGTTTTTTTTTTTTCAAAGGAAAAACTAGTAATTATATCATCAAAATCTGTGACACAATTGATTTTTAATTTATTGTTTATGAATCGTTCCAACTGTTTCCAAAGATGAAAAGAAAATGTACAGATATAGAAAAGGTGGAGGATTGATTCAGGGGAGTTACTGCAAAAACTACAGTTGAAATCAATGTCTGAAAATGTGGCTATGTACATATTTGTGGGATAAATATTATGTAATATTTTTTTAATTTATGACTTTATTATTAATGCAACATTTTTCAGATAGAATCCAAACTTTATTCCACTTAATATTTATAAAAATATTATTCCGATAAATAACACCTCTAGGTTTGGTGTTCCTTTTTTCACAGAATGTGTTACGGATATGTTTATTATTGTATTTTATATTTAGAATATCAATTCCATTCATTGTCAAAGGAGGGTCTATTATACTTATAGTGTGATAATACAGGTGAGAGGTCATAGGTGAAGTAAACCTGAGGGGATGGCTTTCCACTTTACAATATCCCGCCTAATATCTGTTATTTTTTTCCCCCCAAAAAACTATTTACAAAACATTAAAGATTAAACATTACATGGGGCTGCCATGGGGCAGCGGCAGGGCACTGATTCCCACCTTGATTTTTCCCATAGATTTTCCTCACTGGAGTGTCAGCTACACTCAATAGAAGAAGAACCTGAATATCATCCATGCAGTTCTGATAGAGAGAGCAAATGTGTCTGAGAACAGCATCAACCATGACAGTATTGTTTTGGAGAAACTGTAAGATTATATGTGTTAAATTCCTCTTATCTTAGCAGGACTCCATCCCTGGTGAAGAGCTGATCTACAGATAGACTGTTGTTGTCAAAGTCCTTTGGAAGAAAAGAGACTTATTTTAATAAAGAACACGGGAAACACTTTAGAAATAACTTTTGTTCCATCCATCCATCCTGAGCAAAGATGTCCTGACTTCCCTCTCCCCGGCCACTTCCTCCAGCTCCTCTGGGGGGGACCCAGAGAAGTTCCCAGTTGGTTGTCTCCAACCAGTGGGACAAGCCCATAACTCCTCCCTAGGGAGGCGTCCAGGAGGGCATCTGAACCAGATGCCAGAGCAACCTCAACTAGCTCCTCTCGATGTGGAGGAGCAGTGGCTCTACTCCGACCTCCTCCCGGGTGGCCGAGCTTCTCCTCCTATCTCTAAGTGAGCGTCCAGCCACCCTATGGAGGAAGCTCATTTCAGCCGCTTGGATCCATGACCTTTCGGTCATGACCCAGAGCTCATGACCATAGGTGATTATTGGGGCGTAGAGCGTCCAGTAAATTGAGAGCTTTGCTTTCTGGCTTAGCTCTCTTCACCACGACGAACCGGTACAGCAACCGCATGACGGTGGACGCAGCACCAATCCGCCTGTTGATCTCACACTCCGATCTTCCCTCACTCGTGAACAAGACCTCAAGTTACTTAAACTCCTCCACTTGGGGAAGGAGCCCTCCACCCACCCAGAGAGGACAAACCACCTTTCTCCGGTCGAGAACCATGGCCTCAGACTTAGCGGTGCTGACCCTCATCCCAGCCGCTTCACATTCGGCTGTAAACCGTTCCAATGCTGGAGGTCCTGGGTCGATGAAGTCAACAGGACAACATTGTCTGCAAAGAGCAGAGAGGAAATCTTGTGGTTCCCAAACCAGACCCCCTCCGGACCCAGGCTGCACCTAGAAATTCTGTCCATAAAGACAATGAACAGAACCGGTGACAAAGGGCAGCCCTGCCAAATTTTGTTGTAACAATTGGGGTTATAAATCATTGGACACACAAGGTGAATATTCATATAAACCCATTTTGTAATTTAAACTAAACTTTATATTTTCTTTGTGTTCTTTTTGTTGGACCAGACGGAAAAAGAAAGGGGGGAAGAAGAGAGAGAGATATCGGGGGGCACAAAAGACAGGAGAAGAGGGTGGGTTACAGACGTTAGAGGATCACTACAGGGGAGGGAGAGTAGAATCATAAAACAACAGGCAACAAGATGCTGGAAGTTTATAATCATTACAGTCCAGTGTGAATGTTAGTCCAAAGTGGGCAGGGCCTGTCCACACACTCAGATGTTATAAACATACCTGCTGGCTCCAAGAGTCTTCATGCTTTTTTTTGTGCTTTCTAAACATTGTTTTCCCCAATTGACGCCAGAGTAAACTTGTTCACTGAACTCTGCAGGAAGAAGATTTCTACATTTATCATAAAAAAGAAAAACAAAACTTATAGCTCACTTAGTGGTGAGAAACACAACACTATTGAAGCATTATTATTAAGCAAGTTATTCAAACCAAGCACATCTATGGAGCATTTTTCAAAGGGCTGAGTATGTGAGGAGGGAAATTCTTCATTTGAGGCTAAAATCATCTCTTCAGAGTAAAGGGAAATTCAACCAGAAAAGTAGATCAATGCCTGTTGACATTATGCACATGAAAACATTTCCTAACAGAACATGGTCACAGTATCTCTGCAGCATCACTGAGATTCTTCCTTGCATTTCATGCTTCAGTTGTTCCTCTAGTTTTCCTCAAACTTCCTATGGAGGAAACTTTGAAGACCTACTCTATTGAAAATTGTGTTATTGGTGTTTTTAATATGTTCTTGTGGGATTTTTTCATAATGGAGGACGTTTATAAAAGAAATTAAGATTAAAACTTCATTTCTGAGTATTTCTTTCTTCAAATCCTATTGGATCAGGAGCGAATAAAAACAGGATGTTTGAAAAAGCTCGGATTTGTAACACAGCTACTACTGCCATGGCCAGGTCCAAATCTGACTTTCTATGCTCCAATTCTAAATCATCCACCTGCAGACAAATAGATCCATGTATGTTTTCAGTTTCCTCGTCTGAGCTGGAATCTGAATCCAATCTGTACGGTTGAAAAGCTCTGATTTTGCCCGCTTTTTTTTTTTGCTGCACTAATGTTAGCTTGGGCTTGAGAGGCGTTTGTAACAGGAGAGAGTGTAAACAAGCACATGCTGATGAACTAAATAGGTGAACTTCTGCACTAACTCAACTCAACTTTATTTATATAGCACTTTCAACCGGCAGGAAGCTAAAACAAGAAAACACAAGAAAAAAACAAGATAAAAAGACAATAAAAAACAAATAAAATAATAAGAGCAATAAAATATCAGTAAAAACAGCTGGAGTCTCATGTTGTGTTAAAAGCAAGGGCATAAAAGTGAGTCTTTAAACGAGTTTTAAAAGTGGACAGTGATGATTCTTCTCTAATATACAACGGCAAAGAATTCCAGAGCCTTGGACCAGCAACGGCAAAGGCTCTGTCCCCCCTGAGCTTCCGCCTGGACCTCGGTGTTTCCAGAAGGAGCTGATCAGCTGATCTGAGGCACCGGGCCGGCGAATGAGGAGAAAGCAGTTCAGAGACGTACAGTGGGGCAAGACCATGTAAAGATTTAAAAACAAATAAAGGAATCTTAAAGTTAACCCTAAAATGCACAGTCAGCCAGTGGAGCGATGCTAAAATCAGTGTAATGTGGTCTCGCTTACGTCCTCCAACCAGGAGACGGGTTGCTGCATTTTGAACACGTTGGAGACGCGAGAAATGTCTGTCTTAGTTCAAGGTACAGAGAGTTGCAGTAATCCAGCCGAGAAGTTATGAAGGCCTGGATTACTGTCTCAAAATGTGCAGGTGATAAAAATGGTTTCACCTTTGAAAGTTGCCGAAGATTATAGAAGCTGAGCTTCACCACTGATCTGACCTGGTGATCAAGTTTAAAATGACTGTCCAATTTAAAACCCAAGTTAGAAACAGCTGACTTTAAAAACCCTGTCAAAAAACCCAGATCAGCTGGGGACGGTCCTCCATGATCATTTGGTCCAAACACCAGTACTTCAGTTTTGTTTTTGTTAAAACTCAGGAAACTCATGGCCAACCAATCCTTAATATCATGCAAACATGATACAAGCGGGTTAGTAGAGAAACCATTCTTCCTTTTCAGCGGCAGATAGATCTGGCTGTCATCAGCATATAAGGGAAAGGAAACACCATGCCTTCTTAGAATGGACCCCAGTGGAAGCAGATATAAGGAAAACAGAAGTGGCCCTAGAACTGAACCTTGTGGAACTCCAAAAGACACCTGAGCTGTTCTAGATTTAAAGCCATCAATATTAACACACATAGTCCGTCCTGCTAAGTACGATCTAAACCAATCTAGTGCAGTACCATGAATCCCCACCAAGTTCTGGAGCCTAGAAATTAAAATACTGTGGTCGACTGTGTCGAATGCTGCTGATAGATCCAGCAGAACCAGAACTACATGATCTCCTGCATCAGTTGCCAATAGGATGTCGTCGCTCACCCTCAGTAAAGCCGACTCTGTGCTGTGCTGGGCTCTAATACCAGACTGGAAGACTTCATAGATTTTATGAGTGCTCAAAAATTCCTCCAGCTGTAAGTAGACCACTTTTTCTAAAGGTTTTGATATGAAAGGCATCTTGGAGATGGGTCGAAAATTAGCCAACACAGAACTGTCTAGACTGGATTTTTTAAGCAGGGGTTGAACAAGTGCATGTTTAAAAGTTGCCAGACTGCTGTTGATAATGGCGAGAACGGTCTGAGATACAGCAGGGAAGACCTCTTTGAATAGCTTAGGAGGGATGGGATCTAACAAAGAACCAGACGTCTTACTTTATTTAACCAACTTTTCTAGAAATGATAATGACACCAGCTCAAATGTCTCAAAAGTGGCCGAGCAGAAAACAGAGGTTGAGGGGTCAGCGGAGGGAAAAGTAATGGCAGCCCTTATGTTTATAACCTTGTCAATAAAGAAATTCAGAAAATTGTCACACAAAACAGAGGAAGCTTCTAAAGTTTGCACCTGTGGAGCATTAAGGACAGTCTATAGTTTTAAACAGTACTCGTGGGTTGTGCTGATTAGAAACAATGATGTTTGACAGATACTCTTGTCTTGCTCTATTAACAGTAGTCTGATAAGATTCCAGCAGTCCTTTAGAATTTGTAGTGAGACTTGTAGTTTATCCTTCTTCCACTTGCGTTCAGCTTTCCTGGAAGTTCTCCGAGCTGCCCTGGTTCCATCGTTCAGCCAGGGCTCACGTTTAGATCTAGGCTTTACTGTTTTCACAGGAGCCACAGACTCCATGATGTTGGTACACGTTGACTGAAACCAGGAGCTAAGCTCCTCAACATCAGCAGTCGGGAAGGGGGTAATGAACTGGTTAAATGCAGATGAGAACTGACTGGCGGAAGAAGGGTTGAAAATTCTGCAACTTCGAGGAGGCGCACTAGATTTATCTGCAGCCCGCTTAAGATCAGTTTCGAAGATTACAGGCATGTGATCTGATACAGCAATATCATGAATTTCTAAATTAAACACAGGTAATCCATAAGACAGCACGAGATCAAGTATATTTCCTTTTTCATGGGTGGCCCCAGAAACCCACTGAACAAAGTTAAAAGTTAATGATATCTAAAAAATCCTTCACTAGCGGCTCATCAGGACAACTCAAATGTTTATTAAAATCCCCAACAATAAGGACATGGTCATAATGAGGCATGATTTCAGCCAAAAAGTCAGAGAAATCATTCAAAAAGTCCTTGTTGTATTTGGGAGTCCTGTAAACAGTCCAGCCCACAATCCAAAGGTGAAGTTCTGATGAGCTCCTGCTGCTCTGCAGAAAATATGGCTAAAAGATGACACAGGCTTTTTGGTTTTAACTAAAAACTGCATAATCATAATTAATGCTACGGTCACATATTTAACTGCTATCGCGTGATAGGGAGGCATGGCTAAATCTTCAAAATTACCGTCGCAATTTCACCAGATTTTTTTGAAGCTCTTTGGCGACAAAAAACAAACAGGAAAGTTTGAGGAAGAAAAACTATAAAACTGACGACCAAAACAAAGTGAAGAATAAAAAATAAAAATAAAAATAAAAAAAATAAAATATCTTGAAAGTCGTCATAAATGTAGACGGCGGCTGTCAGGCAGTCATCAGTCAGGTAGAGATGACGACATTACAAAATTGCTGGGCGGCCACAGGGCGGTGGCATCGGGATTACTGACTGGCAGCAGCTCTGATTGGATGATGTCTAAATGTCTCCAGATGGAGGCCGTCTATCTCAAATGTCACTGGCCGCCCTGGTTGCAAAAAGCGGTCCTTTCTGCAGCACTGGTCATTTGAAACTCAGATTTTGAGCACACATTTTAATCTCGTCAGTTTACTAATGTTTTGACAACATGCCTCCCAAAACCACCAATGTTCTGTCTTCTTTGTGATCTTCTCAGCATCAATCACACTTTGTTAATATAGAGGTCTCAGAGTCACTGTGGTGCTATCAACGCCATGATGAGTTTTGTGCAGCATCAATGCAGTCTTTCCATTTGGACCCACAGTGGCCGGGATCGCCAGATTGTTGTCTGGTTATTGCCAGGCCCCTGGCCAATCTCAACAGCACTTGTCTAGTGACTGTGCTGGTACCGAATGACTTCTAACAATCGGATGGTGGCAAGAGGTTTGTTGGAGGGTGGCAGTCTGAAATCAGACGATTTTGTGGACATTGGAGACCCTCCTATCAGTCAATTATCACGCTACTGCCTTCCTGCCACCTGCCTGGCACTGGACTGCCACCGCAAGACCTCCAAATGTACCTGGGCAGCCACTGACCGATGTCAACAAATTGTCCAGCCACTGTAAAATTTTAACTTTTTCTTAAAATCTCTGCCACTGCGCGTCGCGTACAAATGCGACTGCTGCCCTCGATTACACATGCTGCCACAGACACCTGCCAATTTTGCTGAAACACTTGCATTTTGGTCAGTAGCAGTTTGGGATATGTGACCGTAGTCTGAGAACCCACTGGGAATGATTTTACAATAGAAAACAACACTTGGAGTGGGACTTGAACCAGTAGAAGAACTAGCCATTCACAGTGCCCAGTAGACCCCTTCTACATGATGTCACATCACTGTGTGAAAGAACTTTCTGCCATAGTGGTATTCACATAGTGGGAATCAAACATCAGTCAAACAACAGATCAGGCACATTCAGGCTCTGCAGAAAGCTGTGATGCTGTTTCCTCACATTTTCATATATCTGTTATTCAGTCACTGTTAGAAACAAAAACAGTGCTCAGGATTCATCCACCTTTCAGCAACGATTTTCCAAAACTTTTCCATGATTTTTTATAACCTTTTACTGAGTTCCCCAAACAAAAAATAAACACATTTCAATCAGATTATTGAAGCCTCTAAATCAAACCAAGACACATATTGATGCTGGTGCTGTCATGTGAATATTCTTTATTTATCATGACCTGTAAATAATCTAATTATTCTATTCTTAACAGAACCTGCTGTTAGTTGTGAACAATTTCATTTTAAGGTATTTTCCTCTAAATGTGTGATATTGTAGCACATGAAAAGATCAAAATACAACAAAAAAGTGGCTTTATAATCTTTTCTAATATAAAAGACTTCCAATCTTTTCTTTTATTGCTAATTCAGAAAAAAATATAGCAGAATTCAGAATTTTTTATTTATTGAAGTTGACACAGTTGACCACACCCACAATGCGAGCACCCATCAGGTCACCCGCAGACTTTGCTGCTTTGTGTCCAATATTGTTGTTGGGATTGACTCACAAACAAAATAAACTGTTCATTCTGGTCAATAGAACTACATCAAATGGTTTACTCTGTAAAGTTTGTGGTTAAAGTATAAAGAACCAAACAGACCAGTGAAATCATGATGAGCACAAAAGGATGCATCTATGACACGGACGCCACTACATCACGGCCGCATGGTGACTCTTAACTGCAGCTCATCTTGAAGTTTTCATGAGCAGATGATGTCAGAGCTCAGTCTGTTTGGTGTTCTTTAACACATTAGAACAAAAATCACTTGTTTTTTATTTTATTAAATGCAATGCTCTTCCATAGTAACGCCATCATTAGCTGTTTTTAAAGTTCTCTGACCGACTGGCTGCTGCAGCGTTCAGCAGCCGACGCCGTTTCTTCTCTTTCGTGTGGCTCTCCAGCTTCTCCCATGCTGCTCACATGGAAGGACTTGGATAAAGTCTGCATTTTCACCTTTCTGGTCCGGGTCTTTCAGTACCCACAGCTGATGCTTCTCCTTGAAAAGCTACTCGTTGTTAAAGCTACATTTCCCAGCATTTTGGAGCATTTCACAATTCATGTCTGATAGAAAGCCCCTGCGACAGACTGGCGACCAGTCCAGGGGTGTCCCCTGCCTTCACACATGAGTAGCCGGGTTAGGTTCCGGCAGCCCCGTGACCCCGAAAGGGATAAAGCGGTTCAGAAAATGAATTAATGAATGAATGTCTGATAGAAAGTTGAAAGCTTCATGTGCTGAACTGACGACAACTTAATCTGCTTTACAGCAACGTAAACTCCAATCACCGATAGAACTTCTGCCACAATTTAAATTTAAATCTGATGTTAAACAGGTTTTTTTTAATGTATTTTACATCCAAAATATTAAAATTTTACGAATTTTCATTTTTCACAAACTTTTCAGACCTACAAATTGCATTTTCAATTTCCAGAACTTTTCCAGGTTTGTCATGAATGTAGAAACCCTGAGTACAGATTCAAGCACCGTTTAAGTACCAGAACCCTTTCAAAAAGAACAAATTGGCTTCGACACCAAATAAAACTTAAACTGTTCTATGCCTAAATCTGTCACATTCAGGACAAAGTAAAACCAAAGGCCTGACACAAAATGTTCACTACAGTCTGCTGGCATCTGTAGACTGCAGCGCTTCCTGGTTGACTCCATCTGTCTTCATCATTTGATTAAATGAAACACTTAAATCTGGAGTTTTTCTGCTGTGATAAACAACAGACACATCACAGACACACATGCGCACTATGATGAGATCTGGTGGCTCTTTCTCAACACCAAAGTTGATGATTTTAACCATAGGATGCATCAGAATGTTTGTCAACCCAAACTGGCAGGCAATGGCAGTGGGGGGCACAAAGGCTGGATCATTTCCTCTCAGAAAAACTCTTGTGGTGTAAAAGCAACATCTCCATCCATCAGATGGAAGCTCCAGGTGCAAATCCTGGCAAGAGAATTCTGATGTTTAGTGAATGGACATTTATTCTGTTCTGCAGCACCACAAACTCACCAAAATCTGCACACACCTACCCGCTGAACATTTGGGCACTGAGTGAACTCTCCAAATAAATGATGACATCACAGCCAGAGAAATCGTCAAAAAATGAACGGGATGAAAATCTCTTATGAAGCTAAAAAATTCACAATCTGCTAATGAAACAAAAACATTAATTTTTTAAATGATCATCTTCAGGACCACTGTTACCAAGTGCAAGGTCCTGAATTACCACGGGATCTACGGCTTGGTGGCAATTTTGTGGCAAAATATGAAATTTGGGGATTTTTACATTTTTCCACAAAATGGGAAAAGAAAACTTAATTTGAGGGATTTCATAAAATTCCACACAATCATCCAGGTTAATTCTACAACTACAAGCTAAGATTTGTTGACCAATGGAAGAGGCCGCCATCTTGAATAAAAAAAATGAAACACTCTCGTACAAATATAAACTTCTATCACTTAGCATCATTGGGAAGCTACTTGAGAAAAAAAGGTGAATTTTAAACGTTTGGGCATTTTAAACAGCATTTGCAAGGGGAGATCACAAAGGCGGCGTGTGCCTGATGTTCACCTTTTTTCCTGAATATTGTGAAAATTCAATACATGAATATGAATGAAAATAAAATGAACATATTATGAATGTGGGCGGGGTGCATGAAAAACCTCAGTTATCACGGAAATCCAAAAGTTTGCCACCGCAGATTATTCTGAAAACATACATAAACCTGTTTGTTACCCCAAGGCGATGGCAAAACGAACATAAAAGGGTTGCTATGGAGGTGAAACCAACAGAAAAGCCAATATTTTGAAAAAAGTGTTTTTTAAGAAATTTGTTGCTTCCCAGGGTGGCAGAGACAGAAGGAGAAAGTGATGAGCGTGTAGCCAATGAGCACAGACCAAAGGGGCTTCAGGGCATACAATGCTGCTTGTGCATTTAATTCACGTTTTTTTGTTAACTTTCTGAACTTGCATCATCTTATCTTTTGTCAAAAATCCAAAAGATTTGGATTCTGTGTTCCTAATTTGAAATAAAATGCTCCAAATGTTCTTTTAAACAGCAGCTTTTGCTGAACTGTGGGGTTTTGGACCCAGGACGATAGTTGTTTTACTTTATTGTGCCTTTCCTGTTTTATTTTGTTGTTTGTTCCTGCTTGCTTCTCACATGTCTTCTCCTTTCAGGTCTCTTGATTCTCCCCTCCTGTTGTGTTCTCTCTCTTCCTAATGTGTCTCACCTTTTGATCCTTGTCTCATCCTCTCCTTCTGGTTATAAGTCCTCGTCTCCCCTGCACTGGTTGTTGGGTGGTTTTGGTAGCAGCATGAGTTCATGTTCTGCTTTCCTGATCTGACTGAAATAAATCAGAGACTTTGCAGTTACGAGTGCCGTTTGCATTTGTGTCCTCATGTCAACCCTAACATTACCACCCGACCAGTTAACATGGACACAGCAGATGCGGAAATGTTATGGGTGCTGCTCACCACACAGGAGCGAGTACTCCGCCAGCAAGAGGAGCAGATGTCCTGCCTTCGTCTAGGTTTGCTACAGACGTCAAATCATCATGAGCGACAACTGGCCCGACCGGAGAGGTTTTCTGGGGACTCCGGGGACTGCCGAGCTTTTATCACCCAGTGTGAGCTTCACTTCCAGCTACATGCCCCTCACTACCCCACGGAGCAAACCAAGGTCGCCTTCATGATCTCCCACTTCACCGACAGAGTCGGAGCCTGGGCCACCGCCGAGTGGCAGCGTGGAGCCCCCACCTGCGCTTCTCTCTCAGCGTTCCGGGAGGTGTTCCAGCAGGTTTTTCACCATACTAAACCAGGCAGAGAGGCGGCCCGAGCACTTATGAGATTAAGACAGCGGGACCGACGGGTGGCTGATTACGCCATCGAGTTCCGGACCCTGGCTTCTACGAGGGGGTGGGACACAACCGCGCTTACGGATGCCTTCGTGGAGGGACTTTCCGAGGAGCTAAAGGACAGACTCATTCCTGTGGAGCTGCCGTCTTCCTTGGAACCCCTCATCGCCCTGGTCATCAGGATGGATGATAGCCTACAGGAGCATGGCAGGGCGGTACCCCGTCCCAGACGCGGTCCTGCCGATTACAGGATCACAAACTCACCTGACTGTGGTGCTTTTTCCGCAGAACCCCCTCACTAGTCTCGGAGGCACCCATGCAGCTCGGCCTGGGCAGACTGTCAGTTTCTGAGCGACGTCAGTGGGTGGCGGCAGGTGAGTGCCTCTACTGTGGCAGGGATTGCCCCAACTCGACAGTAATGGTGGGCGCAATTGTGAGCTGTGGTCCGGCTCTCACTATCCCGAAACCTGCTTCCTGTTTATTGGATGTTCGGGTTATGTTCCAGGGAGGGGGGGATTTCTGTTAAAGCATTGGTGGATTCAGGAGCAGAGCAGAACCTGATGGATGCCGGGCTTGCCAAACAGGTCGGTCTTAAGACTGAGTCACTGCCCCGTCCTATGGTGGTCAAGAAGTAGCCGCTGTTTCAAGTGTAACTGAGCCAGTTCATTTAATTGTCTCAGGCAATCACCATGAGTACACCCGTTTTTTCCTCCGCCCAGAACCCACTGGTACTGAGTTACCCTTGGCTTAGGGTTATGGTTGGTTCACAACCCAGTCATCGACTGGCCTTCCAGCCGGGTTTCTGGCTGGAGTGAGAAATGTCACACCACCCGATTGCGTTCAGTTCGGCCTCCTGGGGAATACCTTGCCATCCCAGTAGGGCGGCCGCCCTCACCTGACCTATCCAGGGTTCCGCCTGAACACCATGACCTAGCTGAGGTGAGCCCTCTCCTTGCCTCCTCACAGGCTTTATGACTGCACCATTGACCTCCAACCTGGTACCACTCTGCCTAAGAGCAGGCTCTATAGTCTGTTCAAACCCGAGAGGGAGGTTATGGAGCGCTATATCGCAGAGTCTAAGTCCTGGACTTCTCAGACCGTCTTCGTCGCCAGTGGGGTCTGTTTTTTTTTTTGGTAAAAAAGACGAGTCTCTCCGACCGTGCATCAACTATCGTGGGCTTAACGAGATCACTGTCAGGAACAGTTACCCTCTACCACTTATGAACTCACCGTTTGAGGCACTGCAGGAGGCCAGGATCTACACCAAACTGGACCTGCGTAACGCATACCATCTCGTGCGCATCAGAGCCGGTGATGAGTGGAAAACCGCTTTCACCACTCCTTTAGGTCACTTCGAGTACCTGGTTATGCCGTTTGGCCTCTCAAATGCTCCTGCTGTGTTCCAGGCCATGATAAATGATGTTTTACGAGACTTTCTACATCGCTTTGTTTTTGTGTACTTGGACGACATTCTGATTTTTTTTTCCAGGAACGCCAGCGAACATCGGCGGCATGTTCGTCTGGTGCTCCAGCGGTTGTTGGCGAATAAGCTTTTTGAGAAGGCGGAAGAAGTGTGAGTTCCACTCTTCGTCTGTCTCGTTTTTTGGGTTTGTTGTTGCAGAGGGGAAGGTGAGACCCGATCCGGCTAAGGTGAGCATGGTGGTGGAGTGGCCTACACCTGCTAACTGGAAGCAACTGTAGCGGTTTCTGGGGTTTGCCAATTTCCTCTGTCGCTTCATCCATGGCTACAGCTTGGTGGCCACGCCCCTCACCTCTACCTCTTCACCGTTCCACTGGACGGAGGCGGCTGAGGCCGCCTTTAACAGGCTTAAGCGTCTTTTCACCTCTGCACCTATCCTGGCCCAACCTGACCCTTCCAGGCAGTTTATTGTTGAGGTGGATGCCTCTGATACGGGGGTGGGAGCGGTGTTGTCTCAGGGAGGGGTAGCTGATGGTAAGCTGCGTCCTTGCGCTTATGATGTAGGGGATAAGGAACTGCTAGCCATTAAGCTAGCTCTCGAGGAGTGGAGTCAGCAACACCGTTAGTCCGGACAGATCATAAAAATCTGTCATATATTCGTACTCCAGACAGGCCCGGGGGTCTCCGTTTTTCAATCAGTTTAACTTTGTGGTATCAAATCGTCCTGGGTCAAGGAATGTGAAACCGGATGCCCTTTCCCAACAGCAGGAACCAGCTGTGCAAGACAGCCAACCAGCCACCATTCTTCCTTCCTCCTGGGTGCTGGAGAGGGATGTTAATGCTGCCCAGGTTCAGGAGTTGGACCCGGCAGGGGTTCCTCCTAAGAAACTTTTCATTCCCAGCTCACTCAGGTCCCAGGTTCTCCAGTGGGCTCATGCTACACGACTGACCTGCCACCCAGGAAACCGCAGGACTGGCTCTTTTCTGCGTTGCCGTTTCTGGTGGCCCAGTTTGACTAAGGACGTCGGCGACTATGTTTCAGGTTGTCTGGTTTGTGCCCAGAACAAGGTCAGTACACACCCGCCTAGGACTAAACAGATATTCTTTCATCTGACTGAGTTATGGGGATTTGGGCTCCAATTGATGACCGGTTTCTGAAAATGAAGATCTTCTGAATTTATCCTTGAATAAACAGACCCTTTAAGCAGGCAGCAGATTCCAGTTTTTTCTTGATTCAGAGTTCACTATTTTCCTCAACAATAATTGCTTTTTTGGAACGTGATCTTTTTGTTGCTCCTAAAATCATGTTTTGAGTATTTAAAGAATATCAGCTTCTTCTTATCCATCAGCGATTCTTCTTTTACTTAGTAGAGAGCAACAGAAAAGGGGGCGGAGCCTGTGTGTGGTGTGAGCGAGAAAGCAGAGAAAGAGATCAGATCAGAGAGGAAGGATGAAGGAAACATGTCTGCTCTGTAAGTACAGAAGCTGTTTGTCTGCTTTGACTGTCTGCTCTGTTCATGTTGATGATGGAGGAGATGAAATGAGAAGGAGGTCAGGCTGAGGAGAGGAAGGAAACAAAGGTCAGCTTTTCTGGATCCAAACAGGACTCTGTAGTTAGAAGAAACAAAGCTGGACCTTCTGGATCAGGAAGAGTCTGCAGGAAGACTGACGCACACTAACGTTAGAACAGAGTTACATTTCCAGCTGCTGCACAACTGAGAACACATCTGTAAGACATGACCTTTGACCTTAAGAAGGATTCTAAGGAAAATGCAGCTGAGAGACGAATGATGAAGTTAGGATGGAAAGACACACACTAACAGACACACACACACATACTAACGTTAGAACAGAGTTACACTTCCAGCTGCTGCACAACTGAATGCCCTTTGTCAGTCATAAAGTGAACTTCAGCACAAACCTTGAACCTGTGATGTTAGAAAAACAATGTAAGCTGTTTCAGAGTGAAGCAAGCTGAGCGTGGAGGGGGAGAGCATGGATGAGAGGAGAAGACTTTGAAAAAAGGTCCTAGACGCAGGGTCAACCTAAATGCAGTGTATAAAAAAAGCCAAAACAGACTAGATTTGTAATTCCTTTGAAGAAATTGCATCTGATTTTTGAAAGCAATCAAGATTTTAAGCATTTTGCAGCTGTTGCTATTTAAAGCTAAAAACACAAAAATATTCAGTTTTTTTATGGATGCACATTTAGGTTTCATACACTGTGTTTAGTGAAATAGTTGTTCAAATGCTCTCTTTAATTATCACTAGGTGGCACTAAACATTTTAAAACTTTGTATCATCTATAGTACCATTTATTTGACCAAGATGTCAAAGTTTAGTCTTTCTTCTATGGTAGTTTTACAAGTCTAAGCTTAAATTCATGACAGCTCCCACCTGTGACCAGATTGGAGTACAGAGCTTTAACTCCTGACAGAGCCCCCCCACATCTCCTGCATTTGTTATTGCATTTTTCTGGATGTGATTTTGACTTTTTTTTAGTTTACTATAATGCAATCTGTGGAAAACTTTAAATTGTATTAACTAGAGTCTGAAACAACTAGATGAAAAAAATCAATGGCCCCTATAGCTCTCTCCCAGGAATTCTGGTCTGTAGTTCTGACTCCCACACCGTTTTAATTTTTATGTAAAACGGATTAGCTGTTTGGAGTTCATGTACTATAGAAGTAAGGGATTTGGCCCCTTGACAGGGTCTTAACCTTTATTACCAGGTCAACTCCATTTAGGGGTCTGCATTTGTGGGAAAGAGGCTGTGTGCAAAAGGAAGTAATTAAAAGTTGCAAAAAGAAATCTGATATGTTGAGATTAGATTTAGAGATTAACTCTTTGAAGCTAGCAAAAATATTTTGAAAATACAAGTCTTCCCTGAGAGCAAATTCCCTTATTTGCTCGGGTTAGAGTCATGGGTCGATCCTTGTTTGGGAGAACACATGGTTATTAAATATCGGTGTTGCTAAAGGAAGACATCCAAAATACTGTTTTATCTGTCTTGAAATTTTTAGCATTCCTACAACTACTATTGAGTTAGGGAAGTAGTTGATGGGGATGTTTGAAGTGCACTACGTGCTAGTGCACGTAACGATGAGAAACAAGAGGATGCTTTATTTGGGCACCAATTGGTTTGAGTGTACATAAACCAAAATAATATTCTATACATATTAGATGCCAAGTAATACCCCATACATATAAACCTTATGGTGGCTTTGTTGAACCAGGGTCGGTCAGGTTCACCCCCAGCGTGCAGGAGAGGTCATGCATTAGGCTTAAGAAGCTATAGACTGAATTTAGTTACCTGTCTATAGGCTGTTGTGTCGCACAGTCCTGTCTTCCCCATGTAGCGAGATATATGTCCATATAGTAGTTCCCTCTGTGATAGTTCCTGACCTGCTGGAGCAGTTACATGGTTGACCAGGTGATGCACACTTTTCGGCTGAGTAAAGTTTGGGAGAAGGCAGAATTTGGGGCTCGCCAGTCAACTGACCCTTACAGTGTGTGGCGGCAGACCTTTTAGAGCTTCCGGTGACCTCTCGGGCCAACAGGTATGTTTTGCTGGTGAAGGATTATTTCACAAAATTTGGGAAACTTTATGCTCTGCCCAACCAGACTGCGCAGACTGTGGCTTGCTGTTTGTTTGTACTCGAGGTTCTTCACAGTGACCAAGGGTGACAATTTGAGGTTGAAGTGGTTCAGTTCCAGTGTCAGTGGAAGGGAATAAGCAAGACCCGCAAAATCTGACGGCATGGTTGAACATCATAACACGGCGCTAATGAATTAGTTGGCTAAAATGTTGCTGTCCCATTAGAGGTGAGCGGGATGAACTTTTGAAAATGGTGAGTTTTGCTTACAACACCAACAAACACTTCAGTACTCGTTTTAGTTCCTTTTACCTGATGCATAGTTGGGAGGCCTGCGTTCCAGCTGATGTGTTGGTCCCAAGCAGTTTGTTGGACGTGCAAAGTGCTGAATCCGTCCCAGTATCTGTAACTTCATGACTTCATGCAGCTGAGACACACAAGAAACAAAAAATCTATCATAACGAGGATGTCCATCACCATCCTTTCATGATGAGTGCTTTAGTGTGGCTCAGCAATCCAGTTGCAAGCTGCACCAAGCTGGCTCCCCATTGAAAAGGCCCTTACTGAGTGTAACATGTGTTGACTTCAGGTGGGAAGGCTACTCTGACTTACCGTATCTTGAATCCCTATGACCGGCTAGAAAAGGCCCTGGTGGTTATTCAAGATAGACTAAAGTCTTACACCTTCCCAATGTCTGTTACGTCTCATGGAACCACTCATTCACCCTCAACCGTTCACAGGAATCATGGAGGTTCTCTTCAACCAAGGGAAGGAGGACTGAATGTCAGACAGGAGGACAGTTCTGTGGTTGTCTCCGGGTTCTCCTGCCGTTGGCAGCAGGTGTAACCGCCTTCATTGTAACCTGGTTTCAGGATTTTGTTCTGTTGTAATGTGCTATTGCTCATGTGTTTGTTTCATTTCTGCACTTAAAAAAAATTAAAAAGTGATGTTTGGCCCAGGGGTGATCACAGGAAATGATAATGATGATGATAGTAATCTCTCATTGTGTTTTTTTCTTGTTTTTGTGGTATGTTACTCTGTTTTCTTGTTTTTGGTTTGAAAAGGGACATTTCTTTTGGAGGAGGTGATTTGTGTAACGGACAGTAAATTGTTCTGTGTTTGTTATGGGTTGTGCATTTACCGTTGCAATTACGGTAGTGGGACTGTAGGGAGCCTGTGTTCAACAGTGCGACAGATCTATAATAAAGAGACCTTATAAGTGAACAAACATTGTCTTCAAGCTCCACTATTTCACTCAAGCATTTCGACACCACCCTAACACCGAACCGTGGGAGGCCGGCTACACTAGCTTAGCCTTAGCGATGTCGGTCTGGAACAATTGTGTCACCATTTAACTACAGTCATTAGATTGCGACCGCAATACTCACCAATGAGTTGGTTAAAGGTTGTTCAAAGAAAGTTGGCCGGCACTGTTTCACTGGTGGTGCAGCTGGGTTTGTAATACAAATTCAAATGCTCACCATAGCAGAAACAGCCCGAAGCAGGAAGTGTACCAAACAAACTTAGTGGTGGGGCCTGCCACAATAAAAGCATGTGCCAGATGTTTTTGCCCAACTTGATGAGAGGCACCCAACTGTTGGCTTGTAATGGCGGATGGATCCGTCATGGCGGATGGACATCCACTGAATGCCAGAAGCAGAAATAGTTCTTCATGTATTTTGTTTCATGAAAGACGTCCGACCCTTATGTCTATGGTACGACATCGGCTCAAAGAGAAGATGTTACAGGAAGTTATAAAGCTTGTTAATAATTGTCTATATAACAACTGTTATTTTCTCGCTGAAACATTCTATGAAGATGGTCACTTAAACCAACAAATGCCTCATAAATGTTTGTATTTTCTAAAGTAACTAAGTTCTTCTCTCTGAATGATTCAAACCTTCATGTTAGCGTTAGGTTAGCTTAGCTAAAGAATGAGCCCATATTATCTCTTTATTGCTATTATTGTTTTTACAGTGAATGTTTTCACCTCGTAAACTTCTCAACTTTTGGTTTTTCATTTTAATTTTACACATTTTAGGCTTATTTGGGAATTACCTAAAGACAGAGTAGGCAATGGCCTAAAACAGTTTACTGTCCAGCAATTTTCAGATTTTTATGGCTCTAATTATTTCAGTCAAGAACTCTCACAGAGAATGAGCATCCCCACAATTATCTATCATGTTTATATAAACTGAGTTTGATACGACCATCAATTTTCAGGGTAAACGCTCTTTTTTTTACTTAATGTTCTTGTTTTTAACACGTTTTCAGATATAATTTCAATAATGTTTTGATATATTAGTTCAGTCATGCATCATTCGTCAATGAAAATGTGACGGCTTTATGTGGAGTTTGTGAATGTCAAACCTGTTTTGCAAAAGGCACAGAGAACATTCAAAATAGAGGAAAAAAAAAAAAATTTTTTTAAAGTTACACTGACACAGAGGAGAGCGTTTTTTTGTTCTTCAATGGTTCCTTTTGAACATGGTTTCTCTTGTCTACTTCTTACTGCTGGACACTTAGCAGAGATCCAAAGTCTCACCGGTCATTTTAGAGTTGCCAGTGACCCACTTCTAAATTTTTAAAGTAGAATTCAAACTGTGGTCAGTACAAGAACGGCTGTATTGAGGACGCTGAGGCGTGTGGATCCATATGCAACTGACTATAACAGCATGGAGAGGACAAGGCAGAGACGTAGTCAGTGAACAAACCAGGGTCAAAACACAGGGACAAGGCGGGAGTCGATTAGGCAGGCAAAGGTCAGAGGAAAACCAGGCAGCAACGCAAGGGACTGCTCAGCATGCCTGTAAGAGGAACTCAGTTCAAGACTGCTCATGGAGCATGGACTGAAGCAGGCTTATAAGCAGAGTAGTAATGAGGAGATGCAGAACAGCTGGTGAGGGCAGGAGCTGATGAACACATGCATGCTGGGAGATGGAGTAATGGAGGCTGACAGGGCAACTAATACTCAGGCGAGGGCTCCCTCTGGTGGTCGCAGGAGGATGAGACTGACTGGGCCCTGACAACGGCGCTGTTCATTGGAGATTGGAACAAGCGTCACAGAAACCTAAGATAAAAAACAAAAGTAAGGCAGTCATCAATGTGGTCTACCCCATCATTTTGAGCATGCGCAAATATTACCTGTTATTTTCTGTCTGTTTGTTGTATCAAGATTGTAAACTTTTTAATTCATTTAAAAAAAAAAAGATATTTGAAATATCATCTCACTGTAGCACTTCCCGACAGTTCTGCAGTCAAGCCAGCCGTCATTTGAATTTGCGTGATATTGTCAGGCGTTCCGAAATTTTTGGTGTATTCTTGTTCTCAGTGTTACGAGACCTGAGCAAGCACATTTTCTGCTTTCAAAATAAATTTAAAAAATTTGACTGAAAGAAAGAAGACATTCTTGTCTTAATCAATTAAAAAAGTATGATGAAAGATGGCTGAGAGAAGATCGTGATTAAGTAAACTCTTTATCCTATCTTACCCCATCTAGATTGGTAATTGTAATTTTATTTTAATATTTCCACAACATGCACATATTATAAGATGCCCTAATATTTGATTTTTTAAGAAACATAAAAAAAAATCATAATGAAAATAAGCAGTGCTGATATATGCACACTTGACTTGATTGAAGAAGGCCTTTACTGTTTTGTGTTTCTGTAACTGTTAAATAAACTTTTAAATGTCATTTCCTCATAAGATGTGATGGTAACTACTACATTTTACTTCTGGGCTTTGTTGATTGATCAATGACTCAATTAAAAAAAATATTAACCGCTAAAAACTGATAAAATCCAAAAGTGAAACCCCAAACCCATTTGACCTTTTAACATAAAAATTGCCTTATTTCTGTCAGATGTCCTGTCTTTGAGAGACAGTAGAAGTAGTGTTTTCCTTAATCCATATTTTTTCAATTCAATTTTATTTATATAGCCAAATATCACAACCATAGCCTTTTCTGGATACTCTACCAGAGGGGAGTAGGAAACCGGGACCACTAATGAATCCCACTACACCAAACAGAGGCAGGAATAACTAAATTAAAAATAGTATTGGGTAAATGATAAAGAAAAGAGGAGAGAAGTTATGGAGGACGGAACCCCAGTGCACCATACTTTCATAGTGGTAACCTCTGCATTTAGCTTGAAGACTATGCTGCCTACATATACACTCAATTTTAAAACACTTTTACTGTAGAAAAATTGAACTATCCATGTTTGAAAACGCAAATATTTTACGTTTTAACATCAACGGATGGCCTTTCTCTGACTGAAGTACTATGTGTTATGTGATGAAACAACTTAGCAGACCCAAACTCAAAAATTGGAAAAGGCGAGTACAGTCCAAACCAAGAAATATTAAATTAGAATAATAATACATTTTATTTATATAGCACCTTTCCAGATAACAAACATCTATCCATCCATCCATCCATCCATCTTCTTCCGCTTATCCGGGACCGGGTTGCAGCAGTCTAAGCAAAGATGCCCAGACTTCCCGCTCCCCGGCCACTTCCTCCAGCTCCTCTGGGGGGACCCCGAGTCGTTCCCAGGCCAGCCGAGAGACATAGTTTCTCCAGCGTGTACTGGGTCTTCACCGGGGCCTCTTCCAAGTGGGACATGCCCGGAACACCTCCCTAGGGAGGCGTCCAGGGGGCATCCAAACCAAATGCCCGAGCCACCTCAACTGGCTCCTCTCGATGTGGAGGAGAAGCGGCTCTACTCCGAGCTCCTCCCGGGTGACCGAGCTTGTCACCCTATCTCTAAGTGAGCGTCCAGCCACCCTACGGAGGAAGCTCATTTCAGCCGCTTGGATCCGGGACCTTGTTCTTTCGGTCATAACCCAGAGCTCATAACCCAGAGACCATAGGTGAGTATTGGGGCGTAGATCGACAAATTGAGAGTCTTGCTTTCTGACTTAGCTCTCTCTTCACCACGACGGACCGGTACAGCGACCGCATGACGGTGGACGCAGCACCAATCCGCCTGTCGATCTCACGCTCCGATCTTCCCTCACTCGTGAACAAGACCTCAAGATACTTTAACTCTTCCACTTGGGGTAGGAGCACTCCACCCACCCAGAGAGGGCAAACCACCTTTCTCCGGTCGACAACCATGGCCTCTGACTTAGCGGTGCTGACCCTCATCCCAGCCGCTTCACACTTGGCTGCAAACCGTTTCAATGCATGCTGGAGGTCCTGGCTTGATGAAGCCAACAGGACAACATCATCTGCAAAGAGCAGAGAGGAAATCCTGTGGTTCCCAAACCAGACCCCCTCCGGACTCTGGCTGCACCTAGAAATTCTGTCCATAAAGACTATGAACAGAACCGGTGACAAAGGGCAGCCCTGCCGGAGTCCAACATGCACCGGGAACAGGTCTGACTTAGTGCCAGCTATGCGGACCAAACTCCTGCTCTGGTCATACAGAGACCGGACAGCCCTGAGTAAGGCTCCCCGGACCCCATACTCCCAAAGTACCCTCCACAGGACACCTCGGGGCACACGGTCGAACGCCTTCTCCAAATCCACAAAACACATATGGACAGGATGAGCGAACTCCCACGAACCCTCCAGTACCCTAGACAGGGTGTAGAGCTGATCCACAGTTCCACAGCCAGGACGGAAACCGCATTGCTGTTCTTGAATCTGAGGTTCGACTATTGGCTGGACTCTCCTCTCCAGTACCCTGGTATAGACTTTCCCAGGGAGGCTGAGGAGTGTGATTCCCCGGTAATTGGAACACACCCTCCGGTCCCCCTTCTTGAAAAGGGGGACCGCCACCTCTGTCTGCCAGTCCAATGGTACTGTTCCCGACTGCCACGCAATGCTGCAGAGACGTGTCAGCCAAGACACTCCCACAGCATCCAGAGACTTGAGATACTCAGGGCGGACCTTGTCCGCTCCTGGTGCCTTGCCACCGAGGAGCTTGTTGACTACCTCGGTGACTTCAGCTTGGGTAATGGACAGCCCCACCCCAAAGTTCTCAGCCTCTGCTTTCTCAACAGAAGGCGTGTCAGCAGGATGGAGGAGATCCTTGAAGTATTCCTTCCACCGCCCGACAATGTCCCCAGTTGAAGTCAGCAGCTCCCCACCTGCACTGAAAATGGTGCCTGCAGAAAACTGCTTCCCCCTCCTGAGGTGCCGGACGGTTTGCCAGAACCTCTTCGAGGCCAACCGATAGTTCTTCTCCATGACCTCACCGAACTCCTCCCAGGACCGAGTTTTTGCCTCTACTACAGCCTGAGCCGCAGCTCGCTTAGACTGCCGATACCCGTCAGCTGCCTCTGGAGTCCCACAAGCCAGCCAGACCTGATAGGACTTCTTCTTCAGCTTGACGGCATCCCTTACTTCCGGTGTCCACCAACGGGTTCGGGGGTTACTGCCACGACAGGCACCAGAGACCTTGCGACCACAGCTCCGAACAGCAGCAGAGACAATGGAGGTGGAGAACATGGTCCATTCAGACTCAATGTTACCAGCCTTCCTCGGTACCTGTTTGAAGCTCTCCTGGATGTGGGAGTTAAAGACTTCCCTGACGGAGGGCTCAGCCAAACATTCCCAGCAGACCCTCACAGTACGTTTGGGTCTACCAAATCTTTCCTGCCTCCTTCCCCGCCAACGAATCCAACTCACCACCAGGTAGTGATCAGTGGACAGCTCTGCCCCTCTCTTTACCCGAGTGTCCAAAACACACGGCCGAAGGTCGCCTGAAACAACTACAAAGTCGATCATTGATCTCCTGCCGAGGGTGTCCTGATGCCACGTGTATTGATGGACATCCTTGTGCTGGAACATGGTGTTTGGTATGGATAAACTATGACTAGCACAGAAGTCCAACAACAAAACACCGCTCTGGTTCAGATCAGGGAAGCCGTTCCTACCAATCACGCCCCTCCAGGTGCTACTGTCATTGCCCACGTGAGCATTGAAGTCGCCCAGGAGGACAATGGAGTCCCCCCGTCGGGGCGCTTTCCAGTACCCCTCCGAGAGACACCAAGAATGCTGGGTACTCCGAACTGCTGTTCGGCCCGTAAGCTGAAACCACAGTCAGAGACCTGGCCCCCACTCGAAGGCGGAGGGACGCAACTCTCTCGTCCACCGGGGTGAACTCCAACACTTGCCGGCTAAGCTGGGGGCTCATGAGTAAGCCCACCCCAGCCCGCCGCCTCTCACCACGTGCAACTCCAGAATGGTAGAGAGTCCAACCCCTCTCGAGTGACTGAGTTTCAGAGCCCAGACTGTGCGTAGAGGTGAGCCCAACTATGTCTAGCCGGTACCTCTCAACCTCTTGCACAAGTTCAGGCTTCTTCCCTCCCAGAGAGGTGACGTTCCATGTCCCAAAAGCCAAATTCCATGACCGGGGTTTAGGCCGCCAAGGCACTCGCCCTCAACTGCCACCCAAACCACATTGCACCGGCCCCTTCTGAGCTCTCCTGCAGGTGGTGGGCCCACTGGGGAGGCCCGGCCACCAGGCGCTCGCCTGCGAGCCCCAACCCCAGGCCTGGCTCCAGGGTGAGGCCCCGGTAACGCCAATCCAGGCGACGTAACTGGATCTGTGATGTGCTTTCTCATGAAGGAGATAACAAACAGATCACGGTAAAAACACAAAATAAGGTGAGAGGGTGCTTAAACATCACTGTCAGCAATCAGAAGATGTCCTGTCAGTGCTCGACAATTTTAACTCCACCCTTTATTGCACACACCCTTTATGCCTCTACAAAATACACACACACACACACACACACACAGACACCAGGGGGGGGGATGATGGATTATAGAAGTTAGAGAAGGACTACTGGGAAGGGAAGGTAGAGTTGTAAATCTGCAGCCAACAAAATGCTGGATCGAATACCCATTGCAATAGTGAGTGTTGGTCTAAAATGGGCAGGGCCTGTCCACACACTCAGCTGTTACATACCTGCCAACTCCAAGAGTGTTCACAAACTTGTCCACATCCAGTTCCCACGCACACTTGTGCATACCAACCAACACATGCAAAGCATTACATTCTATCACGCACACTGTTTGAGGGTGCAAAGGTGAGCCGACGCCTGTGCTCAGGTGAATGTTATGTTAAGATGAAGTGGAGGGAGAACCTCCATCCATCCCCACACCAAAACCCCCGCCGAGGCGGCAGCGCCGACCAGGGCCCACACCCGCACCCATACGGTGGGGTCAACAGAGGAGATCCACCCGCCCGGCAGCCCAGCCAAGCACCCAGACCAGGGCCCGCAGGACAGCCACACGGGCCCCCAACACCCGAGCGCAGTGAGATACGGAAGCGCAGAGCGCAAGGCCCAGCCCTGCCAGGAGAGCAGCCCTCCCACCACACCAGGTGGCCCAGCGCGGGGCGCCACCCCTGAGAGCCCCCCCACCCTAGACAAGCCGCCCACCACCACCCAGGAGCTCCGAGCATCCCCCCACCCCAGCCCCGGGAACGAGCCGGGGCCCCCCACGGGAGACCCGCTCAAAGCCCCAGGCAGCTGCGGAGATCCACAAGAGAGCACGATGGGTGTACAAAAGACTCAGAGAATGTTAGAAATAAGTTTCCTTTAAGTTTCGATTTTGTTTGGAGCTGGACGCATGCTCATTAAGGGAGTGATGACGTCATCGTGTTGCTGCACGGCATTCTGTCTGTGTGCTTTGCTCTGTGTGTGTGAGGGTGTCGCTACACTGGAGAAAGGAGAAAGTTTATGCTGGTTGTTAAGTGTGCGTTGATGAACCAAGTAAGTGTCTGTTAATGTATGGTTATATTCTCTGTTTAGTTAGTAGTAATGTGCAGCTAAAATGATCGCTAATGAGATGATGATGAGCACGAAGCGCACGTGAGAGCGCACTTGGGCGCGCACAAGTTCTGTTATATTTTCCATGTAGTTTGAGTTACAATTGAGTTTGTATTTGTTTTTATTTACCAGGGACCACACACAAACACACACCCACGCATAAACACCCAGAAGCAACTAAACCTGTACAAGAGCAAGAAATGTAAGCTGAAGTGTGGATTACAGTATTGCATCCAACCTCCTGCCTCTGTCCCTTATTTCCATCATCCAACACCAACTAACTCCAGAAACCTCATCCAGGCCTTGAAGTAGTGCTCTGGCCGGCACTCCTGGGTTGAGAGTGGTGGCAACCCCGAACAGCTTAGTAAAACCTAAACCTCACCCACAATGGGGGTCAGCTACCCCCATCTAGAGGAGGGATGATCAAGAGAAGTGGGGGTCCCCGAAGGTGTACATTGCCTGACCAGGCTCTCCTAAAGTTGTGACCCAGAAGGGACCCGGCACCCGAGGGTAAGGACCAGAACCCGCACCACAAGGACACAGACACCCTCCAGGGGCAGATGGAATATGATCCCCCGGTCATGGACTTGCCAGAGGACTAAGGAATCCCTCTCCCTGCGTGGGGAGGGGGCCGCCGGGCCCAGGAGGCCGACACCCAAGAGACAGGGCTGCCGCTGCTGAAGGCCCTGTTCCCTCCACCGGGAATGGGGTAGGTGACAGAAGATCAGTAGTCCCACCTTCCTTGTGTAATGTATTTGTGTGTGTGTTGAGGTGTGTTTCTTGTGGTTGAAGGGTGTGTGTAATAAAGGGTGCAGTTAAAATTGGCGAGTAGGGCACTGAGGACATCTCCTGCTTGCTGGCAGTGATGTCCTAGCACCCCCCACCAAGGATCCTACGTGTCTAAGGTGCGTTTAAAACCAAGAGAGGGGGGGCGAAACTGTGCGTAGACCATGGGAATACCCCCGAGGTATTCCGCAGGCACGCCCCCCCCCCCAACCTAAAAAGTGGTCGTATGAGGAAAGAGGGAAGGTCGGGGACAGCTACCAAACTGACCCCCGATGATGAAACAACCGTCCCCCCGCCAGCCCCCAGGGCAGGCCCCAGCCCCCCCCCAAGCACCGCCCCTGGTCAGGTAGCAGTAGACCCGAGGAAGCCCCTATGGTCCCACGCACCGGTAGTAGCCCCCCCCAGCTCACAGATTACCCCTCCCCTGGCCCGCTCCCCCCAGACCCCGCCATGGTAAGCTTTTCTTGGAGCAAACGCAGGTCCCAAGAGGGTTGCCCCACCCCGCCCCAGGGCCGGAGAAGGAGTGACCCCAGCCCCCAGGTGCAGCCGGGCCGCCCATCCAGTGCAGGCAGACCCCTCTGGGCCAGGGCCCCATTACCATATTTTTAATTATCTCATTGTATTCACACAGGAGCCACGCCAAAGGGGTAGCTAGGGGTTGCTATAGAAACCCCAAAACTTGGCAAAACAACCCCTTTGCAACGCCAAACATATTAAGGCCTAAATATTTTATTTAAAATGTCATCCTCCACAATTTATTGCATGTCATCTAATATGTATTGTTTTTTTATATTTTTTAAAGTTTATTTTGTGTTAAAATGTGCCATAAAACCGCACTAAAAAGACAGTAGGTGAGGCATGCAGTAGCAATGTCTGAACAGAGAGGGTGCCCGTAAGTTTGCATTTGTTCTCTATTGTTACTAATAAAGTTTATTCAATAATAACACGTTTTTTACATAGAAATATATTGTTAGACCCCTGATGGACTGTTGCCGCCTAATGGAGGTGACGTCTCAATGCGCCGCCATCTTGAAGGGATCTGAGTCCGTTCCCAGTGCTATTGTTTCTAATGAGGAAGGAGTATATAACCTAAAAAAAACTGTTTTATTATGCTTTAAACATAAACTGATATACATATTGACATGTTAAGAAAATCAAAAAATATTTAACAAGTAAATTCAGTTTACTTGTCATTAGCTAGCAGCTAATGTTTTTATCCTGTTAGCTACATGGAGCTAGCAGCTAATGTTATTAGCCTGTTAGCTACATGGAACTAGCGATCTCTGTGTTTATCTCATTTACTATGCATGAAAGACATGGATGATATTAAGAGATCAGGTTGATTTATTTCTAAAAGTTATACTAAAACATCAGCGATCATGCCTCAATGTTTGTGTTCATAAAAAGATTTAGAATATCCTACAAGCTACCGAGAGCTTCTCTCCACTGTGTCTGAACGGCTGCTTCCCGTAAGTCACAAATCAATAGATTACACAGAAAGAAATCCAAAGTTACACACAAATCAAAAATTACTCAAAAAAAAGGTATGCACAAATGAATAAATACGCACGCACAAATCAAAAAGTTACACAAAGATCAAGAATTACGCACGAACAAATCGAAAGTTAAACACAAATCAAAAATTGTGCACACATGAATCCAAAGTTGCACACAAATCAAGAATTGCACACACACAAATCCAAAGTTATACGCAAAGCAAAAGTAACGCATGCACAAATACAAAGTGATGCACAAATCAAGAATTATGCACACACAAATTGGAGTGATACTTATTTCTCTCCATATTAGTGAAACTTCATCTCTCATTAGCTGTCATGCACCTAGGTGTGTGAAATGTGTTCTCTGCAGTTAACCTGGAGAGACATCCACACTCGACACTTGGTCTATCCTGCAAAAAAAAGTGTGTTCAGCACTGGCTGTAGGTTTTTATAAAATGACATGTGCATAGTGACTTTTTATGATGTTGATACTTCTGCTGCAAATGTGTGTTTACATTGTATTTTCATAGTTAATTTTACTGTTAAGACTAAAGACAAACTGCCACCTGTCCAGAGACAACAAATGAAAAACAGTCTTAAAACACTTCTTAATGTTATAGTTCTACCTGATGCTCTGACAGAGCTGAAGAAAAGCTCCAAACGGTTGAAGCGCTGTGTGCAGATAGAATGATGAACTTCCTCAGGAATCATTGCCAATAATGTGTCCACATTGACCCTAAAGCAGATGACTGACAGGAAAAAGAAAATGTTTTATTAACATGATGATCAAGATGACTCAAAGCAGCAAGTATTTTTTACTTACTTAAAGATTATTAAGCATGTCTTATTATTTCAAAATATATTATAATACACAGAAACAGGCAGAAATTAAAAAGTTTACTCTCAATAACATCTTTTGGATAAAATATACTTTTACAGACCCACTCCAATGAAAATCATGTTTTGAAGGTTTTGAACATACTTTTGTAGCATTTTAAATATCTTGATGGAGGACATGGATAAAAGAATTTCAGATTGAAAACAGAAGAATACACTAACCCTTTGGAGATGTGATGTAAAGATGAAAACAGACGAGATTCCTTCCTCTCTCAGCCAGACAGTCTGCCTCGTCCTGTAGAGGTCCTCTGGTTGAAGAGCTCCTGCAGATCCTGGAGAACTACATCCTCTCTTCTTACAGCTTCACATCACCTCTGTAATTCTGTGTCACTGAAACCTCAGAAATGTGACCATGGAAAAAAGATCAACAATATAACAAAAGATCATACGAGGGAGAAACAGTTTCTGCCGTTAGCATTTCTTTGTTAGTTGTTTGTTTGTTTGTTGCTTACAATTATACAAATGTAAAAATGCTATAAATACTGTAATAGCTAAAATAATGTCAGACCTTACTTGTGAAAGGTAATTCCACATGATCTGCTTTCAACAGATTGCAGGTTGTTGCATCTGAAGGCCGCACAAACAAAATACATGGCTGAGATTCTCCATTGATTACAGCTGAGTGTGAATGTAGCCTAGCTAAAGTGGGCCTTTCCAACATGGTGGCGCCGCAGGTTCACTCCGGAGCCCAGAATGAGGCGTCTATCAATATATGTCCATGGGGTTTTATGTTTTGCTTTGACTGACTGCAAACATGGCAGATGTAATCTCATTAAAAATTATTCAAAATTTGACATTTATTAAAAACATGAAGTAATAATAATGAATGACTGATGCTAAACAACACGTTTATTGAGAAATCTAAAACTAAAAGAAGAAAAGGAGACTTTTAAAACTCTTAAAGTCACAGAGATGTTTATCCACAAGGAGAGACACTGGACTTTATCTAGCCTACAGGTAAAAGTTGACCAGCGGGTGTGTGGCTGTGTGTATGCAGTGATGGGTAAGTAACTTCTAAAAAGTAATCGATTACTTTACTTAGTTACTGGATCAAAATTGTAATGAAATTACTTTACTCATTACTCATTTGAAAAAGTAATTCACTAGTTTACTTTTTTCCACTTATATCCAAATTCTCAAAGGAAAAACAGCTTCACACAAACAAGACCCTCCTGTCTTTCATTTAACAGAGCTCGTCTGAAAAAGAGATTTTTAATCTCAAAAGGACTTATCGGGTTTAAAAAAAGTAAATAAATAAAATAAAAACATTTTAAAGCTATAACCTTGTTTAAGGTATGAACATGGTTTAAGACATAACCTGCTTAATTTAAATTCAGACAACAGTGTGAAAAATGACACAAAAATAAGTTACTGTTTCAACATATGTCTGCTTGCGAGCCCCAACCCCAGGCCGGGCTCCTGGGCGGGGCCTCGATAACACCAATCTGGGCAACGTATCTACAGTAGATGAATGATGGTTCTTCTCATAAAGGGGTTCTGAACCGCTCTTATCTGGCCTGTCACCCAGGACCTGTCTGCCATGGGAGACTCTACCAGGGGCTGAAGTCCCAGACACTTTAGCTCCTGAGATCACTCCAGCACTGATACCCCTCCACCACGTTAAGGTGGCGGTTCATGGAGGGGGCTCTCAAAAAACTGAATATATTAAAAAAAACAAGTGCTGGAAAGCTAAAACTGCACGGACGTTGTCTCTTAAAAGTTTAGGAGCAACATGTTTCATTAGCTGCAGCTGTGAGAGGACCATCTGGTTGACTTCATCAAACTTGAAGAATTCTTTGAGTAATAAAGTTTATTTTATTCATCTTTAGCAGTGTTTATTCGTGTGGTATTTTGATCATGAACAGTTCTACAATTTATGGTTTTGTAGTTTAATGAATGACATCCTAAAACTAACCTCATTCTGTCATTTATTAGATTGCCATGTGTTTCATGACACAGTGTAGTGTAGACATTTCTGGTAAATGATGTATACTTATACAGAGACATATATACTTATACAGCACTTTTCACCTTCACTGAAGGCCCAAAGCGCTTTACAGTCACAGTTCTATTCACACACTGATGGAGGCTCCGCTGGCAAACACAGGCGCCAACCTTCCATCAGAGGGAATGTGGGGTTCAGTGTCTTGCCCAAGGACTCTTTGACACATGGGCAGGCAATGTGGGAATCGAACCTGCAATCCTTCAATCAGAGGCCGACTGCCCTTTCCACTGCACCACTACCGCTGCTGTGTGATTATGGCACAGAAATGAACTGTGGTGTTCTAGTCAATCCAGTCATGAGTTAAAACACTGTTGAATTTGCAAAGTTAATTTCTCTTGATGTCAAACCAAAGATTTCTCATGTAGAAAAATAAGCATTTGTTCTCCTTTTAAAAAAATTAATCTTTTGCTGTCTTTACTGGTGTGTTTGGGTGTTTCTGTTTTTAATCCAGTCACGTTGTTTCTCTTCAGGTCTGATGTTTCTGTTTGGCTCCAAATCAAACCAAAGTGAGTCACAGTTTGATCATCAATCATCACAGAAACTCTGAAATATAAAGTACCTTTAAGTTTACAATGACAGAGACAATATTTTTAATGTTTTTCAACAAGTATTTCATTTGAATCTTTTTCAGTTGGTGTGACTGTGAGTCCCAGCAGATCTCAGTTCTTTAGAGGAGAATCAGTGACTCTGAACTGTGAGGACGACAGCTCTGCAGGATGGACTCTGAGGAGAAACACCAGCAGAGGAACCAGGACTCAGTGTGGATCTTCATGGGGATCAGCAGATGGATTGTCCTGCAAGATCAGCTATTTGTATCCATCAGACAGCGGCGTTTACTGGTGTGAGTCCAGAGGGGGAGGAGCCAACAGCATCAGCGTTAACATCAGTGTCTCTGGTAAGATCAGACTGTGGAGTTAGTGTTGCTGCAGCTGTGTGCAGATGGATGAAATGCTTTGTCTCTGTGTTGAGGTGGATCAGTGATCCTGCAGAGTCCTGTCCTCCCTGTGATGGAGGGTCATGACCTCACTCTGAGCTGTCAATCAAAGAGCCCTCCCTCCAACCCCTCAGCTGCTTTCTATAAAGATGGCTCCCTCATCAGGACTGAGCCTACAGGTCACATGACCCTCCAGCATGTTTCCAGGTCTGATGAAGGTCTCTACAAGTGTAGCATCAGCGCTGGTGGAGAGTCTCCATCCAGCTGGATCTCTGTCTCAGGTGAGGAGATCCTTCAGGGACTGATCAGGTTCTGGAGGTTCCTCTGTTCTTCATCATCATCATCTTTGGTCTGTTTCAGAGAAACCCACGACAACATCTGCTCCTTTATCTCCTCCTCCTGGTCCTCCTCTCCATGTGTGGTTTCCTGCTGTGTGTGTTGGTTCTGCGGTTCTCCTGCTTTCTGTGGTTCTAATCGTGTGGAAATGTCTGCGGTGCAGATCTGAAGGTAAGAAATGATGTGATTTTTTTCTTATCTTCACTTTGAATCTTTTTCATCTGTGAGAACATCTCAAACTGAAACAGATTCCTAAGTTTGATGGTTTCTGTTAAAGAACTGGATTTACCAGAACCTCTATTTAGAGCCAGGCTTGGGGGAGGAGCTTAAATGCTGGTTCTGGTTCAGCAGCAGAACTGTTCTAGATTCTAGTAGAAGAAGCTCTAGACCTCCATGTGAGGCTTTCATCATCATCATCATCATCCAGACACCTGAACAGATGAAGGTTCATTGATGAATGGACCAGTGAGCTCCTGTTCTGGTTCCTCTCAGCTGTTCGATCTCTGAGACCACAGACTGAAGAACAGACTTACAGACTCCTTTCAGGTTCTTTTACTTTTGGTTCTTTCTGTTGCAGAAGAACCTCCGCCTCCTGATGACATCACTTACAGCGCCGTCAACATTAGATCACACGGTTCTGCTCAACCATCCAGCAGAGGTAAGTTTTCATGTTTCCTCTTTGAGGGTCAAGTTCTGGGTCTGAAACTGAAGTGGTCTTAAACCTGAATGCAGCTGACCCTTCAGAATAAAAGCATCAGGTTTGTTGTTTCCACTGCAGCAGAAGTCCCACATTGATCTTTCAGAAATGATCACATTGATGTTTCTGGAGTTTCTTTCCAAGTTTCTCTGCAGTGGATTTCTGATGCTGATGCTGTTGTCCATCACAGGCTGGACTGTTTGTGGTTTTTCTGAGAGTAAACTGCAGATCTGTGCTTGATCTGCTTCCTGATGCTTTAAAGAGGCTTCATCACAGGTCAGACCATGTGTCTGCCAAAGAAAGGAGCAGTCAGAGCTGAACAGACTGATGAGAGTTTGGAATCATGTCTGGAAACAAATCTGGAAAAAGTTCTGTTTGAACCAGCAGGAGAACCAGATTCCTTCCTGATGTTCATTCCTTCTGTAGTTCAGTCTGTCTGAGTTTGATCTGCTGCTGTTCTGTGGCCCCAAATATCTTCATCCAATTAGATAAAACATGGGGGGGTCTTAAATTTCTGCCAAGAGAGCCAATCATTTAACCTTTTAACTATTTTAATAACAGTAAACGTAAATGAACTATTTAATGTTCCACTCAGATCATCTTCTGATCTGTTTCCAAAGTGTTCCCACTGGTCTTTGGATGATGATGATGCAGTTTTTGGATAAAATCTAAAAACTTGTGTCATTTTCTAGACCATAGTTTCTGCAGAGCAGCAAGAATTCATCAGAAGTTCACCTCTGATGCACCAAAGTAAGCCTCCACTGATATCCCATCATCCCTTTGTTTACACTCTCTTGCTAGCTTACAGTCCCCCACAGCCCAACCTAACATTAGCGGTACAACAAAAATGGCGAGCAATATCAGAGCTGTCCAGCCGTCCGGTTCTGATCCAGATTCCAGCTCAGACCAGGAAAACAAAGACGTTCGTGGATCTGTTTGTCTGGAAGTGGACGCATCAGAAGACCAACTTGGACCCACTTGACTCAGAACCGGACAAAAAAATGCAATTTGAAAAAGATCACATTTGTGATGTAGAAACAGAAATGGGTGGAGCCACGAGCTCCCTGCTCCGCCCCATTCTGATGCAAACAGATGGATGATGTGAAAGGGCTGCGGGCCTACTCTGCACTAACAGTACCACTCACACCTCAGAGGTTCTAATGAACTCCTGCCGCTCTGCAGAAACTATGTTATAGAAAACGACACAGGTTTGGGATTTTATTCTAAAAACGACATCATCATCCAAAGACCAGTGGGAACACTTTGGAAACAGATCAGAAGATGATCAGAGTGGGACTTTAATGAAGATTTTATGGCGATATCCATACTTTTCATGTCGTCACATAGAACACAGACACATCTAGATGTGTTTTTAGCCAACATTGCTGTGAATTTAACCGTTTTTTTGTTAGCTTGTGGTTAGCATGTCTCTTCTAGTCGTGCTTCTTTTAAAGACATATGATGCAAACACAGTAGAGTCACATTTCACTGAAAGGTTCTACCATTTCCCTCAGTCCTGGAAGTGGTGGCCCTCACCGTCAGCTTTCCTTTTTTATTTACAGTTCACATCTCAGATCCTCCTTCAGATCCATGTGTCGTCTACTCTGCACTGAGATAATCATTTCAAACGGATCCTCTCAGAACCTGAAACCAGAGCTGTTCTACATGTAAGGATGTTTCTATTTGAACTGTTAAAGCTTTATTGACACAGATATCTTGTTGTAAATGTTTGTCCTGAGATGAATAAAGTTTGTTTTCGGAGTTTCTCTGCTGTGTGATCTGATCTGCAGTCTGGAGCTGGTTGTTCTGATCAGGAAGCTTCACAGTTTGAAGTGTTGCCCACACGTCTCTGCGGGCAACACTTCTGCTAAACCAGATGCACGTTAACATCAACACCTCTGCTAGGCGCTAAAAAACAGATATACACAACCACAAACAACAAAGTCCACTGGTCTGCGGTTGGAAAGCATGCATACAGTTGGTGCACGAGTCTGAGAGTGTTTGTGCAGTCACTGTGGTCTGAACCCCCAACTGATGAGAACTAACTACTGTTAATAAGAAGTTTGAAGGAGCTTGAGATGTTTGCAAAAGTGAAGTTGTGTAGAAGAAGCTCCACAGGAAACACTCAGGAAGTCAGAGGTCAACAGAGAAACCGACCAGAGCGGAAAAAAGAAGAAGTTCTGTCTGCTGAGCATCTCTGGATGTGTAGCTGATGCTGCAGGTCTGAAGGAGGTGGAGACATGCAGGAACCTGACAGCTCAGCTTTCCTTCCTCTGAAGATCACAGATTCCTGACAGATTCCTGACAGATTCCTGACAGATTCCTGACAGATTCCTGTCCTGTTGAAGAGAAAGAAACGTGTTCATGGCGTCCATGGCGTCCATGGACGCCATGGACGCCATGACCGCCATGACCGCCATGAACGCCATGAACGCCATGAACGCCATGGACGCCATGGACGCCATGAACGCCATGAACGCCAAGAACTTCATGAACGCCATGAACGCCATGAACGTCATGAACGCCATGAATGTCATGAACGCCATGGACGCCATGACCGCCATGGACGCTATGGACGCCATGACCCCCATGAACGCCATGAACACCATGAACGTCATGAACGCCATGAACGCCATGAACGCCATGACCCCCATGAACGCCATGAACACCATGAACGCCATGAACGCCATGAACGCCATGATGATCATCTTTCAGTTTCTAGTCTTCTTACTGAACGGTTCAGAAACTTCTTCCTAAACCAGATCAGGTAAAACAATCATGTGATATATTCTAAGCTTTTAGGGTCTTTTTGACCCAAACCTCTACAAACGTCTTAAACGTTGTTGGACATTCTCAGAAGGAGGTCAAACTGATCATTCTAGAGTTGATCCATCATGAGAACCTCACAGGAGACTGAATCCTGATCCTCCTCACACTTCCAGGGCTGTTTGGTGATCCATAATCCTAAAACCAGAATCCTAGAAACTGGTCAGAGTCCTGAACGCCAATGCGTGCGACTCTACTTCCTGTTTCCTGTAGGTCAGAGCAGACGTCAAACCTGTGTTTGCTTCATAAACTCTGTTTAAACCTACGTTACTGATGATGATCTCCTTTAGTTTATTCCTTCCAGCGTTCAGAGTGAGTTCTATCTAGTTTCTTTATGTCTCTGTCCTTTCAGCTTCTGAGCTTCTGCCTTCATGGAGCAGAACACTGAACCCCCCCACCACACAAACACACACACACACACACACACACAAACACACACACAAACACACACACACACACACACACACACACACACACACACACACACAAACACACACAAACAAACACACACAAACACACACACACAAACACACACACACACACACACACACACACAACACACACACACACACACAACACACACAACAAACACACACACACACACAAACACACCACACACACACACACAGCACCCCCCCCCCCCCGCGCCCCCCACTCCAGGATTCACACATTTGTTTTCACCTCTTTGTGAACCGTCACCTTAAACGTGTGGAGGGGGCGGGGCATGTGGTGGTCTCTGCAGCAAAGCTGTTTGAGGTTTCTCTTAAACTCAAAGACAGAAACGTTCTGAAACAACAGTCCAACAGAAAGAACATGAGGTCAGAGGTCAGAACCTCCTTATGAACATGGGTTAGTACCGCTGTCCGGATTGGTGTTACCAGAGCCCCCCCCTGCAGTCAGGTCTGGGGTTTGCAGGAGAGTGCTGGGGGGGGCAGGTTCTTCTCATCAGCTGCAGAAGGGCCGACCCAAAAGCAGGACATTGGATCAGAACTTTCTGAGTCCTCCACCTGCAGGACGTGTGCATGTGGTTCTGATCTGCTGTTATGGAATCTGGTTTTGAGGATATGAAACCATGACCCTCTGGCAGGGAGGGGTTTGGGTAAGAGGTCAGGGACGAACACAGACTCTCTCTCCTCCACATGGGTCGGGTTCTCCTGTTCTGGAGTTCTCACCGTGAGTTTTCGTGCTGGTGGAACAGTCTCGGTACCTTTGGGTGGTGCATACGTGGGGTCGCTCAGAGGGTCACTGTCCTCCTGACAGAGTTCATTGTGGTGGTGGAACCTGGAATGACCTCTGATCTAAAGCTCCAGGTGGTTCTGTTGGACTTCTGTTCTTGTAGAATCAACATGTTTCAGCTCAAACATGTCATCAGTGACACCAGGACGCTCTGGACAGGAAACGTTCAGGTTACCTTTGACCTTCTAGCTTTGGTAAAGGAGCCAGAGGACCTGGTTTCAGACAACAAGGCCCGAGATCATCATTAGCTGGAAGTTCTCGACCGGAACCAGAATTTCCCACACACAGCAGAGTGTTTTTGTCAGGATTTGTTCCTGGTTCTCCACTTCCTTCCCCCACTCGCCTGTTCTCTGAGTGGTTTCTGCTGCGCTCCTGTGGTGGAGTGTTCATTCATTCCCTGTCAGGTCTGACTCAAACCATCCTCGCCGCTCACACACAGATTCTGGATCAGCCATCATCTCCACGTCGCTCCACTGAGCATCGGCTCAGCAGAGAACCCCTGAACTTTATAAACGTTCTCCTCAGCCTGTGCGCCTTCACTCTGACCGTCACTCATCAGTTTGGCTTTCAGTCATCTGAGCTGGACGAGCTGAGTAGCGCACCGTCACACACGCTCCATTTCAAAGACTCTTGCTTTTATATTGTGTCTAATGTTTTTATGGGGAGAGTTAGCCCGCAGGAATCTTAGTTCCCCCTTTTTTAAGTGGGTTTTATGCATGCAGTTTGCGGTGCCCCAGTCAGGGGGGTGTTTTATTGTTTGCTGTGAAGTCTGTTGTCACTGTTGGTTTTATGGAACTTGATTTATTCTGCAGGTCCACTGTTCCACTGTTTTATGAGCCATTGTTTTATTGTGTTTAATAAAACCTGGTCTATTTCAAGAAGAGTCTCTTTGATCCCTGGATCCTGACTGACAGGATTAATCCTGGTCTTGGAACTCCTGCAACAAACATTACACAACTACAAGTTAAGATAACAGCTAAATATTTAAATGAACAACATGTTTGAATAGTGTAGCAGATGGGCTTCATTCAGATGGAGTTGTGGAAACAGCTGGAGGAACCAGAGGCGAGGTCACAGCCAAAGACACTGTTGTGTTTGGGAATTCTATACTGTCAGTCACATGTACTTTAAGCTGCAGGTTCTGGTGGAGTCATTGACTTGTTGGACCCTCCAGAACCGCTGGTCTGTCCAGTTGATAATGATTGACAGGTCCCATCATGGAGATGTTTCTCTGGGTTTGGTCGTGTAAAGTAGGCCTACAGACGTCCTGATGGAGCCTGACAGACACGACTGAGGGTTGAATCTCGTGTTGCTCATGAGCTGTGATGAAGGTCTGTCAGGTTGTTGGTTCTGCTCTGTGAACAGGAAACATGTTTGACGTTGAGATGATGGTATCTGGACTCCAAGTCTTCTTCCTTTGAAACAGTTCACCTTTCATCCAAATGGTTTCATGAAGATTCTGCTCATTCAGAAGAACATCCATCAATTCTACAGTAAATGTCTCCCCCTGCTGGCCACTATAGAGAACTACATTCATCAGTTTAACAGTGACCTCCATCATCTCTCAGGTCATGATCCAGTTTAATGTTATTTTCTCTGACCGGTCTGTACAACCCTAACCCTAACCAGAAAATCTATTTTCACATAAAAAAGTTAAAAAAGGAAATGAATTTCCCCCTGATATAAAGTATTCTGACGAAAAAGGTTCTACTTGAATTCTAGAGTAAAAAGACAGTTTGGAAATGTCTGTCTCATTGTTTTTATCTTTAACACAGGAGGATTTATTAGTCTGTTTGTGTTTTTTACTCAGTTGTTTGTTTAGATTCTCTTTGTTGTAGGAAAACATGTTTCTGTCACCAGTTTTCATAAATCAGGAACTTCATTTTGTTTGAATCTTCATCCTCTGTAGACGATCTTTCTGTCTTCACTAGATTCACTGAAGGATCCACTAAAATCTCATGTTATTTTTCCTTAACTTTACCCTTAACTGTTAAAGCTGAAGCTAAAACTTCACTATGAATGACTCGGTGTGGGCGCTGGATACCACAGGTATGCAGTTTTTATTGTTTCTGATATTTTAAAGCAAATGTGTATTTTAACAGATTTTTTAAAAATAAAATTGTGTTTGTTCCCATGTATCTGCTGTCCTTTATATCATTTTAAAGCTCCAGTTGGTCCATCTTTGGAGTAAACAGCAGAATAACTGTTTGTCATATTTTGTTTGTTTGTCATATTTTGTTCAGGTCATTCTCATCTCTGTCGTTCATGTCTATCTGCGTACATCTGATTGTTCTGATCATGCGAGGAGTTTTGCAGTGCTTTATTGTGAAGTTTCTATGTTTTTATCTATGTGAAGTGTTTTCAGTGGTTTCAGTGGTTTCAGTGGTTTCTGTCGCCTCTCTGGCGTGGGGAGTTTTCTATTCGGTTTTTAAACAGCTAGCTGGCAGATGTATGAGACTGGAATACCTGTCTGTTCAATAAATGACCAATGTATACATCCGTAATACACTGAGACACTTGCAACAAGATGATGAGAACCTCCATGTTCTAACAGATGTTCCTGTGTTTCTGTTTTCATTCAGAAGCTTCCAGCAGCAAAGATCAACACAGCAGCAGCAGGAGACAAATACAGGTTAACTCATAAAGTACTTCAGGTTCTGATGAAAAAACTAGATCCAGGAGTCCTGATGGAGCTCAACTTCAATACAAATGATTTGAACATTTTAAAAGAATGAAATGTTAAAAACATAAACTCATCTTGTGTTTGCTGTGGGGAAGAACGTCATGTAGTTAAACTTTGTCTCCACTAGAGGGCAGCAGATCTCCAAACATTTTCTATGAAGGATTTTCTCAAAACAGAAGAAGATGAATTAGATCTCTTTCACTCATTCATTCATTTTCTGAACCGCTTTATCCCTTTCAGGGTCACAGGGCTGCTGGAGCCTAACCCGGCTACTCATGGGCGAAGGCAGGGAACACCCCTGGACTGGTCGCCAGTCTGTCGCAGGGGCCACAGTTACACACCCATGAACACTCACATCCACACCTAGGGACAATTTAGAGTAACCAATTAACCTATGAAGCATGTTTTTGGACGGTGGGAGGAAGCCGGAGTCCCCGGAGAAAAGATCTGTTTCATTGGATGACAAATAGAGTTTTCAAAGATAAATATCCTCAAAAGCAAAATGTGTAAAAACATTGATCAATGAATCTTCAACTTTGTATGTACAGTAAAACAAAGAACTCTGGATACACATGAACAGGACGGTTTAAACCGTCTCTCCTTCTCTTTACAAAACACTTTCAAACTGAATTGGATCCGACATTTCCAGAACTCTCCTACATCTAAAAGGAATGTAATCCCATATGATATTATTCTTAAACTGATGATCTAAACTTTATTTTACTTTGTATTATGATATAAAGAAACTCCAGTTAAATGATCAGCTTTTCACCGCCAGGCGTTCCTCTCGTGGTCATTCATCTACAAACAACTTCTCTCCTCACACTTCTATCATCCAGAACAACAAAGAGATTCTCTAGAAACATAAATCTAATGTTTGATTCCTGGTATGTTGGTTGATCAACTCTTTAACACAAATGGGAATCTGTTCTGTTATACAGAATTCCTTCATGAATAGAACATCCCAGTTACTCCTGGAGAATATGTAATGTTTTTGTTGTAATGTCTTCTGGGATTTGTATGTTATTTAACTAAAAAAGACCAAGACTTGATCCTTTTCCTTTCAGTCTTTCTCTTTCACCGTTCACTGTTGATGAAATCTGTTTTACTCTCCGTTCCAGGAAAAATCATCGAGTCAATAGAGTCTTTTTTCAGAAAGAGATTGTCACTTTGCCGCGTGTCATTTATGATTGGAAACATTATGATTGGAAACTATTTGGAAGCATGTATGGTTTGGTTTCCACCAGCAGTGCAGAATTCACCAGAAGTGCAAATTTTCTAACAAATTTCCAAAGTTTCTTTATTCCTGGTGGAGGTCAAATTATATATTATATATTAAATTAAATCTATTTTTTCCTCCAAAAACCTAAAGGCTGTGAAATATCCTGACATTTGTTTTCAATATAACATTTTTATGTTTTTTTTGGTTGTTTCTACCTCTGGCACACTATGTTATTTTATCTTCTATTTCATTTTATTTATATTGTTTATATTATTTGTATAGGTGTAAAATGTATATTAATGGCTCCTTTGCACATTTTTGTACTGAAATTGACATTTATGTTAAAGGTTTTTTTTTTTAAAGATAAATATCTCTCGGATTTTTGTTCTTGATCATGAAGGGACCGTGAGCAGCAGGCAGATGCAGTACAGACAGACCACCAGCAGGTGGAGCACCACACTACCAGCTGTAGGCTTCATGCAGACGATGAGAGGAAAGGGCGGGGCTGACACGGGGGCGGGGCTGACGTAAAAAACATTTTTAATAAATCAGATCTGAAGAAGAACTTTTCCTGTTCTTTCAGGAGCAGGCAGCACTCTGGTGTAGTGGTCAGCACTCTCACCTCACAGTAGAAAGTCACACTGAATTTTTCCCTCCAGGACACCGTACAGGATGTGATGCTTGGAGGTTCATGTATGTGTTGATAAACAGACGTGTTTACGTCTCTGCTGCTGTGATCCTCTACTGAGATTCATAAGAACTCTACACCTGAATGATGCTGACTCAGCTGAACAGAAAAGGAGTTTTATTCAAAGATACTTCAGAAGTACATGAAGTACTTTTGAAGTATATGTATGAAGTATATGTATGAAGTACTTTTGAAGTATATGTATGAAGTATATGTATGAAGTACTTTTGAAGTATATGTATGAAGTATTCAGTTTCCGTCCAAACACTAGAAAGGATGAAACAGTTTTAATATTTCCACCTGTGATCGGCTCTGCTGGATGATGACTCTCAGGTTACCATGGAAACCGTCTTCCTTAAACCATGACTCAGCCGTTTGAGGACATGAAACTCTAGACGGAGAGGTTTGAGGGAACGCCGCAGACGGAAATGTTCCGGGTTTTTCCCTCACAGATGGCAACATTTTTCTGTCTTTTCTGGTTCCGCTGGATTCCTTCACAGGTTTGAATAGAACCCAGACGTTCCGCAGCAGAACCACAGCCTTACACCGAGAGTCTGATCCCTGATGGACAGGAAGATCCCCAACAACAGCAGGAATTTCACAATAAAAGACACAGCGAGGCCGGAAAAAATACATAATGAAATACCATGTTACAGAGAAACAATTGCACACAAACACACACACACACACAAACACACACACAGACAGACACACACACAAACACCCAAACAGACACACAGACACACACATCCTTCAGCTCCTTCCTAGATGTCTTCCTAGACGTCCTCGCTGCATCACAGCGTGTCAGACGTCTGTGTCGTTGGAACAAGTCCGTGCTCGTTCTCCAAACTGTCATCAGACGAGGAGGAGAAACCCGGAACATTTCCTCCTCATCCGTTTGTCTGAAGCAGAGAAAGTTCTGGTTTCTTCCTGGAGCTCGGAGCCTCTGCAGACGCCAGGATGACCTTCAGACCTGCTCTGGTCGTCTGTCTCTGCGGCGTCTTCACATCAGCAGGTGAGCAGAAGCTGCAGCTCAGCCGTCTGCCAGGAGGAGGAGCGGGTTCTGGTTCTGGTGGAGAACTCCTGTCTTTAGATGTTTCTGATCCGTGTTGATGTGAAGGTTTTCAGGATCATCTTCAGATCCTCCGTCTGCGCTCATCACACATCAGGTTTCCTTCAGAGGAACCCTCTCTGCAGGTTCATGTGTTGGAGAACAGATCTGAAGCTGCAGAACACGAGTGTGTTCCTCAGACAGAATGTTCTCTGGATGCTGCAGAACTCCACCAGGATCCATTCAGGAGGAACTCGGATTCTTCTGGACTGTTGGAGCGGAGAACCTCCTGATGATCCTTCAGGAAGTGAATGCAGGTTCTACAGACGGATCCAGAACCTTCAGCATTTGTAGATGAGATTTTCTGGGCCGGTTCTTCTCTGGAACGATGACCTCCTGTTCCTGTGGAACCTCCTCTGGTTTAATAGAAGTCTGGAAGCTTGAATCGATCTGAAGTAAAGCGTGACCATGCAGCCGGTCCGTGTGGGTTTGATTCTGCAGAAACAGAAGATCAGATCTTCATCATCCTCTTCTGTTTGTCACAAACACTTTTCAGATTTAAAATGAGCAGGAACGTTCTTCATGGTCCACAGACTGGATCTCCTGCAGCTTCACTCAGATCCTGTGTGTTCCTTCAGTTCTGCTGAACAGAACCGTCTGTAACGTTTGTTTCCTCCTGCAGTTGGTGTGACTGTGAGTCCCAGCAGATCTCAGTTCTTTAGAGGAGAATCAGTGACTCTGAACTGTGAGGACGACAGCTCTGCAGGATGGACTCTGAGGAGAAACACCAGCAGAGGAACCAGGACTCAGTGTGGAGAAAAATGGGGGAAAAGATCTGCGTTTGTCTGTACCATCACGTTCCTGATGAGGTGGGACAGCGGCGTTTACTGGTGTGAGTCCAGAGGGGGAGGAGCCAATAGCGTGAACATCAGTGTCTCTGGTAAGATCAGACTCCTTCATCTTTGGTTTCTTCCGTTTCCTTCATAGATCAGACGGTCAGTCTGTTTTCATCTCAAACAGAACCTTTAGGTTCTCGTGTTCTCAGACTGACTGAAGGTTCTGTGTTGGTACTGATGGAAGGTTCTCCCTCAAACTTCCGGCTTCATGTCGCAGCTGTTTGTTTCTTTATAGAAGTCTATGGGAGTTTGGTTTCTCAGAGTCAGCAGGTACTTCCTGTTTGGAAAGCCAGGGGGCGGGGCCAGTCAGTCTAGTTCTCTTTATACAGTCAATTGTTGCAAAAAAAGTTGATGTTTTTGTAAAGATTCTAATGTGGCTAACGTGTAGCGGTGTTGGACTACTATTTGTTGGACGAGTTACTAACTAGGTTGGTAGTTAAAGGTATTGTGAAAATGCTAACGTAACTAATGTGGCTAATGTGGCTAATGTGGCTAACATGGCTAACGTGGCTAACATGGCTAACATGGCTAATGTGACTAACGTGGCTAACATGGCTAACGTGGCTAATGTGGCAAACATGGCTAATGTGACTAATGTGACTAACGTGGCTAACGTGGCTAATGTGGCTAACATGGCTAACGTGACTAATGTGACTAACGTGGCTAACGTGGTTAATGTGGCTAATGTGGCTAACATGGCTAACGTGGCTAATGTGGCTAACATGCTAACGTGACTAACGTGACTAACGTGGCTAACGTGACTAATGTGGCTAACGTGGCTAACATGGCTAACATGGCTAACGTGACTAATGTGACTAACGTGGCTAACGTGGCTAATGTGGCTAACGTGACTAACGTGGCTAACGTGGCTAATGTGGCTAACGTGGCTAACGTGACTAATGTGACTAACGTGGCTAACGTGGCTAATGTGGCTAATGTGACTAACGTGGCTAACGTGGCTAATGTGGCTAACGTGGCTAATGTGGCTAACATGGCTAACATGGCTAACGTGACTAACGTGACTAATGTGACTAACGTGGCTAACGTGACTAATGTGGCTAACATGGCTAACGTGACTAATGTGGCTAACATGGCTAACGTGACTAATGTGACTAACGTGGCTAACGTGGCTAATGTGGCTAACATGGCTAACGTGGCTAACGTGACTAACATGGCTAACATGTAGCGTGTTCCAAACAGTTGTAGAAATACTGTGAACACAGTTAAAGTCTGACTGACTCTATAGTCTGACTCACCTTACAGTATAAGGTTCCACAGTATAGAAACGATGTGCACAAACGTGCACACGTATGTATTTGCTGGTGTGTTTGATGTGATATCAGGTGAGCTGGATTTTCTTGTCACTCGCTGGTTGTTTGTGCTGCTATGATGGTTGAACTTCTCCCTGTGACAGAAAATAAAGTTCAATTCAAAGTCTGGCGTGTTTTCTGTTTCATTTAAGTTGGAGAACAGACCATTCATTTATAATACGGTTCATCCTCTAGTGGAGAAAAGAAAAACACAGAGAAAAAACGGTTTTATTTTATCTGTTCTTGTTGCAGGTCAACCAAGATCAACCTCACCGTCTACACTGGCTCCTCCCCCTTTCTCGACACTGCCATCTACACTAGCTCCGCCCTCTGCTCCAACTACAAACAACAAGGGTAGGTGAAGCTTCTGTCTGTTTAGTGGAAGGACTCCGACTTTCAAGAACTTCTGAAGCAGAAATAACTTCTGTGATCGTGAACAGCAGACGGAGAGTCACCTCTGTAAGGAAATACAAACATAATCAATGTAAATAAAGTTTAAACTACAAAAGGGGTTTATTTAAATAAACTCCTCATGTGTCAGAAGATCCACAACCCGAAGACGTAGCAGAGCGTAAGAACATGAACAAAGTCTGCAGAAAACCAACAGCTTTCAGACAGTTTGACAAAGTTCAGGCTTCAATCCAGGTGAGCACAGGTGAAGGGAACGGTGGTCATTTCTGCACAGCTGGAGAAGGAGGCGGAGCCAAATCCAGCATAAAAAAAGACCTGGTTACTAATAAGTAAAACTTTCCTGCAGAACGTCTTCCTGTATTTATAACAGAGTTGATAGAGTTCTGCAGAACCCAGATCAAAGCCAGATCAAAGCCAGATCAAAGCCAGATCAAAGCCAGATCAGGAGATCAAACTGTTGACATTTCCAACAACAGAAGAAGAAAGACATCAGCAGATCATCTCCTCCATCAGTCTGTTAGATTTTCCAGTTTATCAGAATCTGCATACGGATGATGGAGATCAGTTTGAGTATCAAAGGTTTTTCTGATGTTTCAAAGGTTCTCCTGCTGGTTCTCCTGCTGGTTCTCCTGCTGGTTTCTCCATCAGAGTTTCCTTCTCTAACAGGAAACCACAGACATGTGAGGATCCACAGAAAACAGAAATGAACGTCTCTGCAGTTGTTTTTGCTCCAGATTATCATCTTCATGGACTTTCCCACCAAACTGTCTGAGCGTTCAGATCCTCCAGGTTCTGATGAAGCAGAATTCTAGATTCCACAGCAGGTTCTGCTGAAGCAGCAGGACTCTGGACTCCAGGAACCTCTTCCTCCAGAGACGCTCTGCTCAGATGATCAAACAAACTGAATCCTGACGGCGTCAAACTCCAACAGATTCCTTCAGATTATCATCAGATCAGGCTCATAATTCAGATTATAATCTCATCCAGAATGTTCTCTGAGCAGAATCTGTAACATCAGAAGATCCTGAAGGTCTTCAGCCTTTCACAGCTTTAGACTGAATCAAGTCCTTCATGTTTTAGCAGAAGAGACTCGTTTCAGTCCTTTGAACCATTTAGAAATGTTTGTTTGTTTGTTTGTTTGTTGGTTTGTTCTGGATGATAAAACTGCTGCAGAACTTCAGGTACAGAACATGTTCTCCTGAGAAGCTGCTCCTTCATCTCTGCAGACTTGGATGGAGTCCTGAAGTTGTTCTGCTTTCCACAGGACCAGCCTCACCGCTGCTCTCAGGCTCCGCCCTGCTGGCGCTCAGCGTCTCTGTGGAAGTTCTGCCGGTTCTCCTGACTTCACTTCACCTCCATTCTCTGAGGCTTTGAGCAGACGAGGAGGCCCTGCCGGCTCCAACGGAACCAGAGGTCATAAAAGGGGGGGGGCTCTGTGATCCATCTTTCTTCAGATCATTAAAATATATTTTTGTATTTGAACGTCTCATTTCTGATTTTCTCCTGTAAATAATTGTTTGTTGTTTTATTTATTCACGAGAACAAATGTTTGTAAATCTGTTCATGAAACAGTTTGGAGGAATTTACAGGTTTTCTGTAAAAATGTTCAGCCAAATGTTTTTTTTCCTTCTTTGTTGCTGCAGCTTTTCAAAATAAAGCTTCTCTGGTTTCATCCAAACTCAGAAGCTTCACAGTTTTTACTAAAGTCTAGTTCAGGTTCAGGTTCTTGTGGACTTTATCAGACTCCAGGATCAGGTCTCGGTCTCCTGTGAAGAGACCACAGCGCCCCCTGGTGTTCACCATGGAGAACACATTTTCATGTTTGCTTCTTTTCTCAGACAGTTTTTCAAAGTAAAAGTTCTGTCTCCTTGCAGTGTTTTTGCTCCTCAGCTCCTCCATATCAAACAGTTTTTTCTATCTTGGATGTGGGCGGGGTTTAATGATCCATCTGTTTATCTTCAGCACATCCTTTAATCATTCAGCGGTTTCTGCAGGAGTCCAGGTCTTCAGAATCCTGGACCAGATCTCTCTTTGAAATGTTCTCATCAGTCACTTTTAACATGTTTAAAAATCTATTTTTGAAATACAATTCAGGCATATTTTAATGTCTAATTGTCTGTTTGTTACTTTCAAAATAAGTGTACCGGATTTTTCAAAGCAGCAAAGTCAGACTTTCACCTTTAAGAAACATAAAAAACTTTAACAGTCTAAAGGAATTTTCCAGAATCTTCTGCAAATTTGAATCTGGTAAAAAAAAAAAAAGTTCTGCTGTTTTTGAACAGTTTTCTATTGGAAACAGAAGGTGATGTCTATCAAATTACCCATAGTTCCCTTGTTGCTGTTCCTCTGATCCAGACAGATCTGCTGATCATGATCAGCTTTCCTCTCTTCATTTCCTGCTCTCATGTTCAGACTTCTTTTCTGGTGAACATTGTTGCTTTATGTTTGATCATTTCAGGTTTCTACACAGTTCAGGACATTTTAATGATCCTTATTTTATTTGATTGATTCATGCTTTTGTTCTGAATGAAATGGAAGGACTCTCTGAACTCTGTTTTCAGTAACTTCAGTGTTTTCTTCTTTAATTGTAACTTTAATGGATGAAAGTCTTTTATTTTGATAGAGTTCTTTCTTTGTGATTCATGTTTTCTGCTTTTGCTGCATTTTCTTTGCTTTTTTCATGTTGATCTTTGAAGTATAGATGGATGTCGTGATGTTCCCGTTCATATGAAGAGGATCCAAAAATCACGAAACAGGAAAATCCTTTGAACTTCAACAGGAAAACCAGAGCTGAAGCTGCAGATCTTCAGTCTGTCTAATACTTAAACCTGAAGGTGAACCTGTGACTCTGCTGTAGGGTTCTGCAGGTGAGCAGCTTTCTGAGGAAACACCTGAACAACCGTCTCATTCCTGAGAGGACTGACATGAATCCGTCCAGCAGAGGAGATCCAGCAGCAGGTCTGTGCAGAGACAGGATCCGACACAAACCCTGAGCGTCTCCTGCAGCTGCTGTCAGACTGAAACAGAAAACCTGAATCCAGACGTCCTGATAGCAGAGCATCACTGCTGTAACCTCCTGAAGACAAACTCAGATGTTCTGCTGGATAACAACCAGCAGGAGGCGCTGTCTTTGATGTCCTACAGTCATTGTAACTCCAGACTCCTCCATGTCAGCGTCTGCTTGATCTCCTTCAGTCAGAAGTTTGTTTCCATCAGTGAAGTTTGTGAAAGAGTCTGATGGATCTGAACACCTTTGTCTTCACTGCTGAACCTCAGAGGAACTGAAAGGCTTCACTGAAGAGGTTCTGCTGAACGGTGTCCTGATCAGATCTGAACCAGCAGCTCCTGTAGCTGCAGAGGAACTGATCCAAACCAGAAAAACTGGTTCTGATTGTTTGCATCAGTTAACGTCTAAAACTTTCCAACCACAAATGGAAAAAACAGAAACTCTTTCAGCTCTGAGGAGGGGGGTGGGGGGTGAAACCACTAAACCTGAGCATAAGAGTTCTACATGGCTTCAGCTTCTCAGCTCAGCGTCTTATCTCTGTTGTCTCGTCATTCTCTCAGCAGCATAACACGCTGCACAATTTCAGAGCGAGAAACATTATTCTAACTCAATAAAAGTAGAGAAAGGACTGGAAACCCAAATGTAAGCCTTTTCTTTTGCCTGCGAAATAACCAGAAATCAATGTTTTTCTTTTTTTACAGAGATGTTGAGCTCTGTTGAGCTCGACATGGATCTACATTTCTCAGGCTAAGTCACCGGTGGTTGTCTAAGTCCAGACATGTTTGTTTCCATCTGGCTGACACGAACACTGCAGAAACAAAGTGATGTCGTTCTGGAGTCAGATTCATTTACTGACTTTAGGAAACTCCAGAAACGTTGAGTAAAAACATTTTCATGCAAACATCTCTGTTCTGCTCTAGACTCTATACAATGAGTTCTGACATCCAATGTAGAAGTAATGCATCTGTACAGCCAATCACAGGACAGCAATAACGTTCAGGAGTCTGTGATGTCGTCCTCACCACTAATAAACAAAACACACAACACATTCAGTCATTCATTCATGCATTTACACAAACAATAACCTGTATAAGTACATTAAATGTATCTTTATTCATTAACATATTTACTGAGGATTATTGTGTTTTTGCTTAAAATGGTTTATATTGTTGCTCAATCACAGCTCATCTGTTCCATAACTGAACTCCACAGATTGTTACACAAATTGTGCGTTTATCTGACTGTATAGAAACTTGGTGATAGAAGCTCTTCTGTAAATGCAATTTCCCCCTGAGACAAATAAAGAATTCTGATTGTAATGATTACTTTTAATACACTTTCATTTACTCTCCAAATCCTCCTTGATGCAGAATGATGGATCATAAAACTGCTTTCACACCAAACCCTCCCATCTGTCATTCCTGTTCTTATTGACTCAGAATGAAACACCGAGAACAGCAGACACACTGACAGACTCTAAGTCATTGAACAACCTCGTATGCATGAAGAACAGCAATGACATTGAAAACTTGGAACGTCTTTGGTCACATGACACCAGTGTTTTGATATGAACTCCAACAAAACAGCTCAAATATTTCCATTTCAGGAGAAGTTCTGAAGCCTCATGAACCCATCATTGGGTTTGTTTCCTGCAGGATGGTGAGGATGTTCAGACTGAAGCTGCTGCAGAGAACTGACATGAGCAGAAGGATGATGGTTCAAACATCCATCCTGCAGATGAGCATCAGCTCTGCAAACACAAACGCGCTCACAGAAGAAAAAAAAGAATCTCTGTTATCAACATCTGAACGTCAGAACTGAACAACTGCAGACTTTTGCTCAGATTCACATGATCAGATTTGGTTTGTAAATCAGCTCTATCAAAGTCCAGCTTTGTTCTCAAAGAGAAACAGGAAGTGATGTCAGAGACGCTGAGCGTGTGCTGCAAACGGACTGAGAGGTTTGGTGTAGAAACCTGAAGATCTGCTGTTGATCATGTCTGACTGTGGGAGGTTCAGAGAGAACAGAGGAGAACACAAAAACATGTGAAAGAACTTTGTAAACATAATTTAAAAAAAAAAGACAAAAGTGAACAGAACCAGATTATTTTATTGATAAAAAAAAGGTCAGAACTATAATATTAAAGTGCAGCAAACAGCTTCAAATTATTTTAAATTATTTTAAATGTGGGTCCAGAGCTGGAAACTAACATTCATATGTTATGACCCCAACATGGCTCAGGTTTAGGGGTACACAAGATGGGGTCGCAACATAAAGAAATTAATGGACACAAGAATTAAAACAAACACAGTTTATTAAATAAACAAAACTCTGTGTCCTGGAAAGATAAAAAGCAAAATAATTCAAGTGCTGGTTTAAAACAAATTGACGAACCAAAGGGAACTGGAACCTTGGCCAAACATAACAAAAGGTCAGGGAGACAGCCGACCCAGCCATGTTGGCCGTCGGAGTCAGCAGCTCCCTGCTAAGGGCTGCCTAAGCAAAACTACCTAAAAAGAAACAGAAACAAAGCCTCCAAACTAAGAGTACCAAGGTCCCAAACCCAAATTCAAATAACAAAACCCAACAGTATAGGACTGTTGAGGAACCAAAAGAGACACAAACCAGCACAAACCAAGCCTTCTGCCTTCTGCCTTCTGGGTCTTAAATACCCGGCAGATGCTGATTAGGACGATTGGCTTCACCTGCCGGGTGAGGCAGCATGACAGGATGTGGAGGCAGCAGCAGGAGGAAGTAACAATTCTAAAGATCAAAACCAACAAAGAAAATAATCCATCCATCACAAAGATCCCAAACTCAGTCCTTCTCTCATCGTCATGTTGAAGAAACCAGTCTGAGGTGATTCCAGCTTTATGACACAGAGATTTATCCTGCTGGAAGCATCAGAAGATGGAACACTGTGGTCATGAAGGGATGGACGTGGTCAGCAACAATACTCAGGTAGGCTGTGGTGTTGGAACCATGATCAGTTGGTACTAAGGGGCCAAAGTGTACTAAAAAAATCTCTCCCACACCATGACGACACCACCACCAGCCTGAACCATTGATACAAGGCAGGATGGATCCATGTTTTCATGATGTTGATGTTAAATTCTGACCCTACAGCAGAAATGGAGACTCATCAGACCAGACGACGTTTTTCCATCTTCTGTTGACATTTCTGCCCACAGAACTGCTGCTCTCTGGAGATTTTCTCTTTTTCTCTGTAAACTCGAGAGTCGGTTGTGGGTGAAAATCCCAGTAGATCAGCAGTTTCTGAAGTCCTCAGACCAGAACAACCATGTCACGTTCAAAGTCACTTTCCATTCTGATGGTCAGTTTGAACTGCAGCAGGTCGTCTGGACGACGTCTCCAAGCATAAATGCATAGAGTTGCTGCCATGTGATTGGCTGTTTCAAAATGTGTGTTAACGAGCAGGTAGACCAGTGTGTTGGTGAGTGTTGCTATGACAGTGTTGAAAAAGGTGATAAATATTATCTCTAAGCCTTTCACATATTCTACATATGTAACTGATTACAAACTGGGAGATTCCAAAAGAAAGTTGCTAAAGTAATCTCAGTATATAAAAGCGAAGACAAACACCTGTTTACAAACTACAGACTTGTTTCTCTTTTTCCACAATTTCAACAAGTCTAGAAAAATATTCAGAGATTAATTATTTACATTTATTGAAAACAGATCAACCTCAATGGCTGTCATTGATGCTGTGGAGGAGATCACAAACATTCTGGACAGAATGAAATATGCAGCTGGAAGTTCCATTGACAAAAAACATTTGACTCAATCATACAGTAACATCCTGGACACACTGGAAGTAAATGGAATACAAGGACTTCCAGCTCGGTTCAAAAGCAATAGACAGGAAAAACCAGTTTGTTAAGCTAGAAGAACTTCCATCAGTTGCTTCATACCTTCAGGCCGTCCATTAAATTCTGATAACGAACTCTTCAAAGGATATTATTCTGCTTAAACCACGGTGGTCATGAAAGAAACAGACATTCAATTATATATTAGTACTTTAAGCTTGTTATTTCTAATGTTGAAATTGTTCTTTATAAGTAGTGGAGTTAGTGGGAATCGTTGTCATGGTAACAGCTACAAAACCTGCAGCTGGTGTATGAGGACTAACCAGCAGGGTTCATCATGTTCAATGATCACATTTCAGAGGAAACATTGACCTCTCTGCACTTGTTTTTGTCCACTGTCCACTCATTGTCCTTCACTGGGAGATCATGTCTGGAGATATTCTTCTTTGGTGAACATTGATGTCTTCAGTCTGCTGATGCTTCAGGGTTTCTGTTCAGAGATCTGAGTGGAATTTGCTGCTCGTTTTGTTCAGGAGAATCACGATGTTGATTCGTTCTCTTCTTGTAGATCCGGAAAACAACAAAAGCAAGAAGAAGAAGAAGAAGAAGAAGAAGAACTCCCACAACGATCCCAGCAATATCTTCTTTACTCATTCCTGCTTCCTCCTCTCCTCCTCCATCTTTGTGTTTTTCCACCTTTTTTCCTCCATCTCTATCTCCTTTGTCTCCTTTCAGTTCTCCTTCATCTCCTGCAGGTGATAGAGAGCAGAGGTTAATGATGAAGAACAGAATGGTCTCCTCTTCCTCATCATCTGCTGATCTCTGTTCTCAGAGCAGCTGCTTCCTGCAGAGTCTCATCAACAACATCTTCAGAAAACACGTCTGATCTGAGACCTTTCACTCTGACATCAAGCAGCAGGAAGCTGCTTCAGCTCTGATCCACACAAACACTCACACTGCTCACCTGGAGGAACCACAGACAGATCAACGCTGGAGATCAGCCTCAGAGGAGATCCTGGTGGATCATTTTCTTGTCTGATTTTGCATTCATATGTTCCGTTGTCATTCATCGTCACGTTCTTCAGAACCACAGACAGATCTCCATCCTTCATCTGACTGTTATTCAGAAACACTCGGTTCCTGAAAGATTCATGCTGATTATCCAGAATGCATCTATCTTTTCTGCAAAAACACACATTTTTTCCCTGCAGGTCAGTTCTGTTCCATACTAAAAGTATAACTTTGTTGTTTTGAGGATCTTCACATGGAAGGGTGACGTTCTGTCCAGGTTCAGCAGTGATGTTCTCCAGACCTTCAGGAAAAGAACACAGAGATGAGTTTGAGATGAGTTTGGCTTTTTCAGGATCTCAGCTGATTCTGGTCTTCAAAGAGAACCAGGAGAGATCCAGAAGGTTCTCAATCATCAGAACCTCCAGTTTTTCTTTGCAATTGTTTTGTTGGTTCAGAATTCTTTCAGAACCTCTAAAATATCGGAACACAGAAATAAAAACGTGATCCAGAAAAAAAAAAAGATTTTATTGGCTTTTTTTTTCTTCCTTGAGGCAGCTGAGGTGCAGCGAAAGGGTGGTTGACCTCTGATCGCAAGATTGCAGGTTCAATTCCTGTCTTGTCTGCCCATGTGTCGAAGTGTTCATGCGCAAGACACTGAACCCCAAATTGCCTCTGATGGAGGATTGGCGCCAGTGTTCTGCAGCAGCACCATCAATCAGTGTGTGAATGTGACTATAAAGTACTTCAGGACATCAAGGAAGGTAGAAAAGTACTTTATAAGTATACACCATTTACACTTCAGGAGGAAAAAGTTTCTAAAAACAGTGACGATCTGTGAGAAACAAACAGGTTCTAATGTTCTGGATGAGTTGCTGCAGAACTCAGACATGAGGTTCTTGATGTGATGGATCTGTATTGTGTTTGTGCTGAAGAACTTCTGACGTATTTGAGCTTTTCTTTATGATCTTCAGAGCAAATTCCTCACTGAAAGGCCATAAAACCCAGAAGCTGTTTCTCTGTGAGGAGCATCAGTCTGTTCTAGTTACAAGTTTCAGACTCTGAACCTCAGCAGGACCACTAATCATCTGCATGTTCCTCAAAAGCAGCTAGAAGTTCAGTTTGGAGTCTGATGGACTGAAACAGCTTTGTGGAACAGATCCTGATCCTCTTCCACAACAAGGAGACCTCCTGACATGACTGAGCTCCCAGGAATCTCCATTTGGATGACCTTCAATGACTATGTGACCTCCACCTGACGTTAGAAGAAGTCCTCCAGGAACAACACCCCTCACTAAAACTACAGCACACTCCTGTGTCCTGGTCTTCCTGCAGTCTACCATTGCATCATCAAATCCTCTTTAACCTTTAGAACTACAGTAGATCAACATTCAAAGAGCAGTTCAGCTTTGATAAAAGTGAAAGCATCTCCATGTTAGTTTCTGCTGTTAGAGTTTGTCTGGATGTAAATCAGAAGAACGTACCTTCAGAAGATCCACAGACATGAAGAACCACAAAGAAAAGGACAAACAGAACCTCAGACATTGTTCTGCTGATGAAATCACTTTGTTTCTGTAGATCCTGAACTCACTTTAGCGTCTGAACGTCTCTGTAACTGACAGTTGAATGAGAATCCAACACCTGAACCAAAAGTTAACCTGTTAGGCCACGCCTTCTTCCTCATCAACTGTTGCCAAAGTCACTATCAAAGAACACTTTCACTTGTGTTATAAACTGTATAAATACATTCCAGCTCATTCATTGACATAAACAACAGAAACACCAGGAATAGGATTCTAAACGGATCCAAAGTTTGGATTTATAGACAGAACTTTATAACGGAGGTGAAGAAAACATCAGCATTGTCAGCAGGAAAAACAGGATCAATTCCTGTAAATTTTGACTTCCTCGTCACAGCAGAACTTGTTTCTACTGTTGTTTCTGTACTTGCAGAAGCAGCTCTACAGCGCCCCCATGTGTCAGCTCTGAGCTTCTTATAAAACTCTTGTGGTTTTTGTTCCTCTTTTGGTCCCATTTGTTTGCTTGACATGATGGCAGAACTGTTTCTTTAAGAATGGAGTCAATCCAGAAATCTACAAGGACATTCTATAGCTCCATTGTTTAGCTGTGTGAAGTTGCTGGTTGAATCCCCAGCAGGACTTACACCTGCCCATGTTAAGGTGCACGATTCACACAGCAGAGGAAGCCAGTTTCAATGTAAAGTCAATGGTTTACATTGAATATTGAATATACCTCGAGGGGCCGAGCCACTTGGCAGTGGTTCCCCCTCCCATGGTTTTCGCACAGTTCCGCCCCCTTCTCTTGGGTTTAAATGCACCTTAGACACATAGGACCCTTGGTGGGGGGTGCTAGGACATCACTGCCAGCAAGCAGGATGTCCTCAGTGCCCTGCTCGCCAATTTTAACTGCACCCTGTCTGGGATATATAAGTGATATACAAGCCTGTGATATGTGAGCCTTAAATTATAAATTCTGGTCAAATAAAACTCCCAGGTTTCTAACTGTGGGATTGGAGGCTATATTTACACCATCCAGGGAGACCATCTGAACAGGTAGGGCATCTCTGAGGTATTTTGGACCTAGTATAATGACCTCAGTTTTTTCTGGGTTTAGGAGGAGGTCATTAACTGCCATCCAAATCTTGATGTCACTAATGCAGGCACTAAGTTTTTCTAAGGGGTCATTCTGGTCGGGTTTAATGGATAGATACAACTGTGTATCATCTGCATAACAGTGAACATTAATCCCGTGTTTCCTGATTACTTTCCCTAGAGGCAGCATGTAAAGCATAAACAGGATGGGTCCTAGGACTGAGCCCTGTGGGACTCCGTAGCTAAGTCGACTATAATGGGAGGAATGTCCATTTACATGAACAAACTGGTACCTATCAGATAAATAGGATTTAAACCATTGAAGGGCAGATCCTCTGATCCCTATGTCATGCTCTAGTCTCTGGAGTAAGATGCTGTGGACTCGGTTTTGTCTAAATATTTTTGGTTTCAAAGGAGCAACAACATCAAGTGTTCTCCTGAGGGCCTCCATGGAGTCATCAACAAATTGATCATTTTTGATCTGAGCTGCTCTCAGTGTTTGCTCAGCATGTTACTAAATATTGGTTGGACTGTAAGTTTAAATTCAGATACAGTGGCTGGTCGGTGCTGCTGCCTCGGCGGGGGTCTTGGTGTGGGGATGGCTGGGAGTTCTCTCTCCTTTTTTATGCATTCCATCATCCAGTTCAGCTTAACATAACCCCCCCACCACCACCTTCCATCTGGTCCAACAAAAAGAACACAAACAAAAATTAATATTAATAAAGTTTCATTTAAATTACAAAAGGGGCTTATACCAACATACTTTTTGTATTCGGTATGATTTATAACCCCCGATTGTAAGAGTAAAATCTGTCAAACACAAGAGACTCTCAGCTCATATCTGTTTGATCAGCTGTTGGACATGACAAGTTAAGAAAATGAAAGTCAATGGTTTAGATGCAAATTGAGGTTCTGCTATGTAAAGTGAGAGGTGGCGCAGTGAGCCAGAGTAAAAAAAATCTAAACTCCGGGGAGGTTGCCATGTCTGCCCTGACAGGGGTAGCATACACATCCAACATGGTGGATCAGATCTCCAGAACTTCCATTCGTTTTCTTAACCTGATGTAATCATTTTGGGACCGCAGGGTTTCCTGAACCCTTCCCACTACTATTTGGCGTCAGTCTGTATCAGGGCCCTTGGAGCTGCAGCGATCACGCTCGCTATGCCGACTACTGGGAGACAAGCTGCTGACCAGATAGAGATCCCTGCTGGATGGAGAGTGTAAAATATATTTGTTCTTTATACCTATGTGTTTGTGTGCTTAAAACATGACTGACCCAAAAGGGTGTCTTTTTTCACTTTTTACGTATATACCTTGTGACGTATGACTGCCAAATCTGCCTAGCAACAGCGTGCTCAATAAAAGGGTCCGATCGAGGAGGGGCAGAGAGAGAGAGTAATTCATCCGAGGGCAGAAATCTCCAAGTCTCCAGTCTCATTTTTCTCCGTTGTTCTTAGGTTTTAAGATAACAAGTACTTTAGATCTAACAAGAGACAGCCTGCTCGGCATCTTGAACTTCATGATGTTTTTTCTTATTTTCATCGAGACAGTTCTATAAAAAAGGTCCCCTAATTTTACTCATTTTTTTGTTGCTCTTTGGTTAATGTGGGACAAGAAGCTTGAAACACAGTCAGAGAGAGACGGAAACACAGCTGAGGCGTCCGACATCCAGACACAGCGGGACTGAAGCTCATTATACCAGAGAACCTCTAAATCAGGGGTCATCATTCAAGCTACTTAAAACTCATTAAATAATGTGAGGTTTTCGTTTTAAGTGTTCAAACATACAACCAACATGCTGTCACAACAGAAACACACGATTCCTGTTTAAAAACCATGAAAAAAAAAAAATCAATGGATGAACAAACGGTTGAGCCCTTCACTCTGCATTTTGTGGATAGCTGTCTTTATTAAGTTACAAAGCTTACAGTGGGTCATTTTTTCTCGTGCCAACTAAGGTTAGTCCCCATGCTTAATAATTTTGTTGCCGAAAGAACCCCAGGTTCGAACCCAGCTTTCATCATTCATTGAATCTATTTTCCGCTAAATTACTGAACTCACATGACTATAAACATTAATTAAAAACATCAGGATAATTCTTTGGATTTGAAACGTCCTTGGAATGTGTATTTTACAGCCATGAGTTTTTAAGTGATACAAAGTTAACACAAATGAATGTAGTCTATGAAACCTTTAGTTTAAAATTACTTGTTTTTTAAAAAGATGTTCATAGGAATTTATTTTAAAAAATGAATTATAGTATGTAAAAAGTAAAACAAAACAAGGAGATTTGTTAATTTATTTCTGATGGCCCGCAATCTCCATGGAGACGTGATCACTGATTTTTTTTTTTTTAGAGTTTTTAAAAAAAGAAAAAAGCTGATCTCTAAACATCATCTCTGTCTTCCATGCATTGTAAATGATATACAGACACCACTTTATTTAGTGATCAAAAACATTAGCTGCTAGCTCCTCACACACTCAAATGGGGTGTCAAGTTTAAGGAACACATTTTTGGCCACGCAGCGAGCAGCAAAGTCTCCACGCTGAGAAGGAGGGGTGGCAAAGTGAATTTGCCACACAAATCACCTTTGGTGTGAATGCACCTTTAGGCTAAAGGGTTAATCATCCATCAGAGCCTGTTTTCTTCTGCGATAAGTTGCAGATTTGTGCAGTGGACAAAAAGAAAAACTTTTGTTGTAGACTAAATGTATTTTTCAGAGAAATCAAAACCTTTATTATCTGGTTAAATGCAAAACAGTTAAATTAGAGTAAAAGGAAACCAACGTTTTTCCACACCGTTGTCACCATTAGATATTTTTCTTTGCATGTTGTTTCCAATAAGTGTCACAGTGGAGCTCAGGAACGAAGTGGAGACTCAACCCCCTCCATCTAATCCTTTGAGATGTGAGAGATGTGTGGAAACCTAGATATAAGTGGATACTCCACCACTAAGCTACTGAGATGGTTGTCAAAAGAAAGACAATAAAAGAAAAACACTTCAACTGGTAAAGAAGAAAAACTTCTAAATAGAAGTTAAGAACCAGTAACTATGTAAATAAAAAAGCTTAATAAAACACAGGAGGCTTGTGATAATATAAATTCACTTCCTGATTGATAGATATGATAAAATTCACTTCCTGATTGATAGATATGATAAATAATAAAGCAAAATACAATTTCAAAAACTTGCAAAGGCAACTGAGACCATGATTTGAAACAGAGTTCTAAACTGTGAACAGCTCAACTTATTCTGTTGCAGCCATGACAGCTTACAAAAAGACATGTGATGAAATGGACTGCACATATTACAACATAGAGAACTTTAAAAACTCTTTGAATCCAAAATGAAAACTGTCAATTATTTGGGCATTAGAAGAATGTCGGCTCTGTGCTCGAAAAATTGTGTTCTACAACAAAACACTACTCAGGTTCATATTAGGGTGGCCATTCCTCCCGATCACGCCCTTCCAGGTGACACTGTTGTTGCCTACTCAGGCATTGAAGCCCCCCAGTAGGAAAATTGACCCCACACCTATATTAATGCCTCAGTAAGGAGATTTTACAACTGGGTGGAGGCCTCTGGGAAAACCTGGACTGGTCTGGGAAGGCTATGGAATCCCTTCAGAGAAGCTGGAGGAAGTGGTCAGGATAGGACAGTAAATATCTTGGCTTAAAATGCTGGCTTAATGATCCAGTTCCAGATGAGCAGAAGAAAACTGATTGAATGGATGGACAGATGGATGAATGGAAAATGCGTGCCAACTTTGGTGCCATCATGAACCATCTACACAGTAGAGGATGACACAAGTAGATTTTCACTCCTGTCCCATCCCGCTCCCAGTAATCTTACTCCCACTCCCGTCACACTCCAGTTCAAAATAATCCCGCTCCTATGAAGTTTTGTCTTTTTTTTGTCATTATGTAAAACATTCTATGTAATTGTCATTTTAATGTGACGTTTGTGTTTGAATTTGTAAGGAAAATTACATTGTAATTTTTAATAACAAGCTGCATATGACGTTGCATCACACTCAGCTCTCGTACATTTTTTTATTCCGTCTGACTTTCCTACCAGCTTTCTGAATTTATCAGAAGAGTCTTTCATCTTTACTCTTCTCTGGATGTCATTTTTCTGTCATCAAATTCTCTTCATCGCTGCCATCGATATTCGACTGCTGCACTTTAGATTTAAGCAGGAAATCGTGACTAGAAACACTGGTGGCTTCTGGGTAATGTTATATTTTCAAATGAGTTACATTGTACACATAATGTACACAAAATGACTCAGCTTTTACTTTTTGTTCTCGTTCTCATTGGTTGTAATGATGGGGATTCTGGTTCTTCTTAGAGAACCGGCTCTTTGGGATCGGCTCACTAAAAAGAGCCGGCTCTTTCGGCTTCCAAACAGCTCTTTAGGTTTCTTTGTTGCTTTTTTTTTTTTACATTTATCATCAACAACCATATAAAATTATGCACAAAATGAATAACTAATGCGAAAAAATGTGTTTTTTATTCATATAAGTGTATAATATATATCTATCTGCTGTTATTTACCATTTCCTGATATGTACAAAATAAAAGATAAACAAAAACAAGTGTTTACAATTAAACTCTACACATTTTTAGCTTTGTCCTTTTAAACAAATTTGAAGCAAAACAACAGAAAACACTACAATCACAACACAAAATCCTAATTAAAATGTGCAAAATCAGAAAGAAAGACTTTCATTCACAATAAAGGTTTGCATGTAGAAATCCAGTTTTGAAGAAGGTTCTCTCAGTTCTCAGGTGTTTGTACAGGTTGGTTGTGAAACCTGTTTTAGATTAAATGACTTTCCTGCAGACTCTACACTCTTCCTTCGTGTTATCAATAAAATGAAATGCTTCTTGATTTGGATTCTTTTCCTGAGGTCACTCATTTCTTTACGTTTCAGTGTGGCACCTCGATCATCCTCGTTCATGTGCATGTAAGTCACCCTCCGCCGCTTCCAATCAGCGCATAGACTGTATATATTACTGGATGTAACATAGTGTGACATCACCCACAGGAAATGCCCTACTTCCAGCCCTCGCAAAGAGGAAAGAGCCTTCTCTGTTACTTCCTGATAGTCTATTGCGGTGACGTGCAGTCAGCTGAAGCTGTGCATCACCTGCAAATTATATCTTAAAAAAAAAAAAAAAAAAAAAACACATAAATGAAATAAAATTAGTATTAATTTTTTTTTTTTTTTATTAAAAAGAAAAAAGTATTTTTTAGACATGTCTTTTCTTCAATTAGCTTTTTCTGTGTGGGTTTTTAACATTTCTTCTTTATGTTACGGAGCATAACATAAAGGTAAACTACTTAAAATAAAAAAATAAAATAAAAAAAAAATAAAAACACCAAAAGGATATCTAAATAAAATAAATGTATTTACATCAATAATAACTTGAAAGTGATGCAAAAGGCTTCAGGGTGAACCAAGGCCAAAACAACAAACCCCCCACCTATCTGAACACAAAGACATCTTACCCGTTTATGAAAAAAAAAGGGAAAACAATGACAAAACACTAACCTCCCTAGTCTAACATAAACAGGAGAAAATGTGCACTAAAGAAAATGGCAGTTCACCCCTACAGCTTCACTTTACAACATAACTAACGAAACCAAAGACAGAGTGGACCTGATCACTAAACAATAAAGTGCAACACAAACATACTGAATGGAGAAGAGCACCAAGCTGCAGTGGAGACTGACTGCAGCAAGGCTCCCTTCTCACCAGCCAAAGGTCCACACAGTGCTTTTATGGCTGCCTCCATCAGCGTGGGTCCAATGGAGGCCACACCCTCCAGCACCACACCTGAAACAAATTAAAGAAGAGACACACAAACCCACAAAGATCCACAAAAACATAGAGATCCCACTCTGACAGAAATAAAATACACAATATTAAGAAAAAACAAATCTAAATACGGTTGGGGCCGTAACATCTACTCTGGAGGTTCACGTTTTTAAATCTGACTGATGACGTCAGAGCCTCACCAGCTGTGAACCTCACCGCAGGTCATATTTTGCCATATTTTATGTTTTTCACTCCTCCCATACTCCTGAGCTGGAGTACCCAGTCCTAGTGCGCAGTTTTATGGTGCATGTTTGCTGTGTCTGCATGCACTAGGTTTGCTAGGATAAGCCTTGCATGGGATGTACCACTGAACCATAACTGAAGTGGTTGATATCCAGATGTTCTACCAATGGCTGGAAAAGGCTGCCCTACAGGACAGCACAGAAGAGCTCATCCTGGCAGCTCAGGAACAAGCCCTGATCACTAGGGTGATAGAGGCTCAGATCTACCACACCAGACAAGACCAAAGGTGTAGGCTGTGCAAAGAGGCGCCTGAAACAATCTAACACATAACTGCAGGATGTAAGATGCTGGCTGGGAACGCCACAACCAAGTGGCTGGAATAGTGTACAGGAACATGTGTACCAAATATGGACTAGAAATCCCAAAAGTCAAAATGGGAAACACCTCTGAAAGTGGTAGAGAATGAGAGAACAAAGATCCTGTGGGACTTCCAGATCCAGACGGACAGGATGGTAATGGAACCAACCAGACATTGTAATGGTGGATAAAGAACAGAGGAAAGCTGTTGTGATGGATGTAGAAGTACCAAGAGATGAAAACATCAAGAAGAAGGAACATGAGAAACTGGAGAAACACCAGAAACTCAGAGAGGAACTGGAGAAAGCTTGGAAGGTGAAGGTGACAGTGGTGCTTGTGGTAATTGGAGCACTGGGGGCTGAAACCCCCAAACTGGAGGAGTGACTACAGCAGATCCCTGGAAAGACCTCAGACATCTCAGTCCAGAAAAGTGCAGTTCTAGAAACAGCTGAGATACTGCAGGACCCTCAAGCTCCCAGGACTCTGGTAGAGGACCCCAGCTTGGAGTGAGGAAACACCTGGAGAGTGAAAAGGGGAATTTGATATAATCAACAACTTTTGGTTTTTCCCTTCACTGAAACAGAACATCACTTTTCACCTATTGTTTTCATAAGAGAATATTAATCAAGTAAAATATTATGACTAAAGGGAATCACTGTTTTGCTTTCAAACTGTAGGCTATAATTTACCAATTATGCCTAAATGAGTGTTCAAAAATCGAGGTTTGGATCTATTTTGAGGTTTTCCAACAAAATATTTATTCCTGACACCAAAACGTCTAATACAAAATGTTTTGGGTCTTCAACTGGCCCTAGGAATTACATCTAAGCGGATGCTTCTTCTGCAGGCACACAGAAATGAAGACACCTTCTCACCCTTTGACCCAGACTTGTATACAATATGTAAAATAGAAGGTTGGATCAAAATAAGAGGCTGGATCTTCTCCCTGGAGTAGTATTTTCCCACCGTTGGCTTTTTCCCACTCTGTCGCAGGTGCATCAGCACCTGGTTAACTCCTTATCAGCTCTCCATTCACTCCTACCAAAATAATCCCGCTCCTATGAAGTTTTGTCTTTTTTTGTCATATATGCACACATATTTGCACACATATTTGTTTCAAACCAGCATAATCACTATGTGATCTAATCTTGTATGCTGTGAGAAACTATCCTATCATTCAATCACACAATCAGAAAAATGTCTGCAAAGTTTAAACTATGACAAACCACCTTGTTTAAGAATACAATGTCTGCAAAACTTATCGCTTTTAACCCTTGATTTTCATAGTGGTTAATTCTGATTCATCATGACACAAGAATCTTTATTTGCTAAGACTGAATTTCTTGAAAATACATGACTTAAATAACTTTTCCAACAGAAATGTTTGGCTGCTGTATTTTCACGACCATATGGTGCACCATATTAAAAATAAAAATAAAAATGATAAATTCTCAATTATGAGTGATATTGCTGTATATAACACACATTAGACTCACCGACTTATTGGGCGCATGCGTGGTAAAACATAAAAAGGCAGCGGGAGCAAAATTGAGTTTGGTTGTACTTTATTGAAGTTTTTAGCAATGAACTCACATTTTTTTCAATCAATCCTCATCCACAAGTCCATCAAAGTCCTCATCTTCTGTATCCGACATAAACAGCTGGGCTAGCTCTTCAACTAGTTTGCCATATTCCCTCTCGTCAATGTCCAAGTCAGTCTCATTGTCGTGCGGCTCTTCAGATATGATGCCAGCTTTTGCAAAGCTTGAACAACAGTACAAGCTGACACGCTAGCCCAAGCATCTGCAATCTCGTCACAAATTGTAGCATAACTCGCTCTGCGCTGCCTTCCAGTCTTTGTAAAACTGGGCTCGCCATCTGTTATCCATCGCTCCCACGCCGTTTACAACTTTATCTTGAAAGCCCTGTTTACACTCATGTCCAGCGGTTACAGTTCCTTAATCAAGCCTCCCGGAATAATCGCAAGATTAGAGTTCATTTGCCACACTTGGTTTTTCACAGTGGCTGTGAGATGGACACACATGGAGCCACAGATCAACGACGGTGACACACGGAAAACGCCTGGTCTCTTTACATACTCTTTACATGGGTTCAGGTTTCGGTTCACAACATAGAGGACGTGTCTTTTTCGACTCTCCGATTCCTGACATTTATTTGAGCGATTTTGATGCTAAACAGCAGTAAATCTGCAATAGAGAGAGCTGAACATGACACCGAAGGCTGAACTGGCAGAACTTAAAGTTGCATTAGCCGACATCCAAGCCAAACTGAGCCCACTCATGGCATTGGAGGCTAAGCTAACTCCATTGTTGGCTTTGGGGGCTAAGCTAACACCTCTGCTGGAACTTGTGCAGGAATTCCGACAAGAAAGAGTACTAAATGAACAACGGGAAAATCGGCTTCACCTCCTGGACAGAAGAACGAACGACGTGGATCAACAAGTAAGAATGAATAAAATCATTCTCACAGGATTTCCACTCAAACCAAGAGCTAGGTCTGGCACAGCTAATCTTAGTATGGAGGCTAGCGGGGCTGCAGTGCCTACAGAGGGTCAAATTGGATCATTCCTCACTTCTAAAGGGATTTCCTTGAATCTGAACACCATCGAGATCTGCCATCCACTTCCCAGGAGAAAGGAGTCAGATAAACCAGCGATTCCCATCAGCTTTGTGAATCAAAAACACAAAATAGCTCTGATGAAACAAAGAAAACTGCTAAAAGGGACCGCGGTTTATTTTAATGTTCATTTAATGAAACTTGAAGCTGCATTGGCTAAACATGAAAGGCTCCTAAAGCGGAAAAAGCAGATCCAGAGCACATGGGTGCTAAATTCCAGGATCTACGTTAAACCACTTGGTCCCCCAGACCTGACCAAGGCAAAGGTAATCACCAACACTTTGAGAAATGTGTGGTCACTGGCGTCTGAACCCTTAATAGATATAAAATAAGAGTCAAATATGATTTTAAGAAAAAATGGCACCTGGGATCTACCACTGTCACTTAGGTCAACTTTGACCCTGATTTTCAGCAGCGATTTCTGACCTGCAGACAACTCGAGCTCAACTACTTGCTGTGATATCTGAAGGACAATGGACCTGACAAACAAGTCTGCAGACATAACAATGAGGAGCACTTTATAAACTCTGTTCAAACCAGAAGGACGGTTGTTAATCAGGCAGCAGAACGTAGGAATACCGTCTTGGCCAAAGGCTTTAATCAAATCATTTGACATTGTTCCCTAAAGTGTGATTCATGACAAAGGATCTTCTAATGAAAATAACCTGCACTTATTGATTCTTAATATCTGATTTAAGTAAATGGTCTTTCAGACATAAATGATTTATTGTTGCTTCTTTTTATGCTTGATCTGAAGAAATGACTTTTCTGATAAAAATAATCAGCATTTATTTGATTTTTAAACTGATTTTTTTTGGTTTGTTTTTTTAGATTTATTCACATCACTTATTCTTTTGATGAAACTATTCTGCAAAAAAAAAGATCTCTATACTGACTTATTCACATCACTGATTATTTTTTCTTGCATATGCTACAATCAAGTCTAAAATAGTGTTCTACTTACATGCAAAGCAGTATGACTCATTGTTATTTAAGGATGTTTAATGACCTGAATTACTGTCAGTACAGTATAAATATCTGATTATTATTTACGAACCGGTTGATATCTAATGTAAAGTAAAAGGTGTGGTTGAGTCGGGGTGAGATTATATAAGTTTGTTTCCTCCCACTCCCTTTCAAGCAGTCTATCTTTTGATGCCTAGTTATCCTTTGTTTGGCATGATTACTGAAGCTAATCTTTGTCGTTGTTGATTGATTGCATTACACATGTCTTATTTTTTTTGTCTCCTTGAAATAAACCATTTCCAATCCAATCCATATACACCTCACTCAGCTGAAGGGGAATATATTGTTATCCGCGGAACAATTTGAAAAGCTCAAAAAGAGAAGAAAAATTATCCACTCACTGGCGAATAAAAATTGGTAGCTTGAAAACCAAGCACAACATCTTGAAAAAACAATGCGGAGGGTCTTTCCTACCTCTCCTCATCGGAGTGGTACCTTACGTCATTCTGTTACTTTTAGGACTGAAGAAAGCAACTGGGAAGTGATATTGGGATAGTGAAAAATGCTCAGAAAATGTACTTGGTTTCACCTCGGCAGCTCCACAACGCAACTCATTTCGAATCCTCCATCAGGTTAGATGCCACAGATGAATTGGATGAGAACATGAGAACTGTGCTAAACGATCATAGCAGGACCTCTTGTGAAAAAACTAAGAAGTACGTGGAATTACTGCAACGCTATCTGTCAGCAACCTGTCAAGTTTGACAAAAGGGTATCCGAGGGGAGGAAAGAGGAGGTTCTTGACAGAGAGAATGGTCAAAATGCCAAAGCCTTGTTCACAGTCATCGTGTCTATCCAGTTGCGACAGCTATGGAAGAGCTCTGTAATTTCAGGCTCCGTCTCCTGCATCTTTTTCTTCCTGAAGGTGAATGGGACCTCCATGACTGGTCGGCACACCCCGCAGCTGGAGTCAAAACTCTCCAAAACAAAAAATGCCTCGCCCTCACCATCCTTGGGCCGCTAAAAAAACAATGAGTGCTGGTAGAAGACTTTGTTGGGCAGATCGCGCTGAATTTCTTTAGGCTCAGAGGGGGCCCCTTCTTCCTCCTCCTCATCCATTTTTGTCTGCTTTGCAGTCGGAGGGGTGATTTCCTCATCTTGATTTTCAAGGGTTGATTCCTCCCTATCCAGCATTGTCAGTCTGAGCACAGACTAGTCATTGGCCGTTAAGGAGGCCGCTAGTAGCAAGCATCCTGATAGATTCATACCGTTCCTTTAATACATCCATAGCTCCCCCGTCTTGTACATGAAGACAAAGCCAAAAAATCCTGACCATCCAGCCTTATCAAAAAACCACTCTCTTTGAAGATTTCCTTTGGGTGGGGCTTGAACACGACGAAGATACTTTATCTGCTTTTTGGGGGGCCGAAGGGCCGATCTTTTTCTTCCTCAACAATCTTGATGACGGAGACAGGGGTTCTCCAATTGACGGGTGACTCCTCTCGGGTTTCAAAAACCCAAGGTTTCGTCTGAAACGCATCCATGGTAAGTATTTTTTTTAAAAAGGAAAAGACAGTTGTTCTTTCACGTTAGCTCTGTTGTACTTCGTTTGGACAGCAGTCTAAGTAAAGATGCCCAGACTTCCCTCTCTCCGGCCACTTCCTCCAGCTCCTCTGGGGGGACCCGAGTCGTCCCCAGGCCAGCTGAGAGACATAGTCTCTCCAGCATGTCATGGGTCTTCCCAGGGGCCTCCACCCAGTGGAACATGGCCAAATCACCTCCCTAAGGGGGTATCCAGGGGGCATTCGAACCAGATGCTCGAGCCACCTCAACTGGCTCCTGTCAATGTGGAGGAGCAGCGGCTCTACTTCAAGCTCCTCCCGGGTGGCCGAACTTCTCACCCTATCTCTAAGTGAATCGTCCAGCCACCCTACGGAGGAAACTCATTTCAGCCGCTTGGATCCGGGACCTCGTTCTTTTGGTCAAGACCCAGAGCTCATGATCATAGGTGAGTATTGGGGCATAGATCGACCAGTAAATTGAGACCTTTGCTTTGTGGCTTAGCTCTCTCTTCACCACAACAGACCGGTACAGCGACTGCATAACGGTGGATGCTGCACCAATCCACCTGTCAATCTCACACTCCGATCTTTCATGAACAAGACCCAAAGATACTTTAACTCCTCCACCTGGCGCAGGAGCACTCAACCCACCCAGAGAGGACAAACCACCTTTCTCCGGTTGAGAACCATGGCCTCTGACTTAGCGGTGCTGACCCTCATCCCAGCCGCTTCACACTTGGCTGCAAACCGTTCCAATGCATGCTGGAGGTCCTGGCTCGATGAAGCCAACAGGACAACATCATCTGCAAAGAGCAGAGAGTAAATCCTGTGGTTCCCAAACCACACACCCTCCAGCCCTTAGCTGCGCCTAGAAATTCTGTCCATAAAGAATATGAACAGATCCGGTGACAAAGAGCAGCCCTGCCAGAGTCCGACATGCACCAGGGACAGGTCAGACTTACTGCTGGCTATGCAGACCAAGCTCCTGCTCTGGTCATACAGAGACCGTACAGCCCTGTGTTAGGCTACACAGACCCCATACTCCCAAAGTACCCTCCACAGATCACCATGGAGGACGCGGTCGAATGCCTTTTTGCAAATACACAAAACACATGTGGACAGGAGGAGCAAACTCCCACCAACCCTCCAGCACCCTAGACTGGGTGTAGAGCTGATCCACATTTTCATGACCAGGACGGAAACTGCATTGTTGTTCTTCGATCTGAGGTTCAACTATTGGCCGGACTCTCCTCTCCAGTACCCTGGCATAGACTTTCCCAGGGAGACTGAGGAGTGTGATTCCCTGGTAGTTGGAACACAGCTTCCAGTCCCCCTTCTTGAAAAGGGGAACCACCACCCCTATCTGCCAGTCCAGTGGTACAGTTCCCAACTGCCACGCGATGCTGCAGAGACGTGTTAACCAAGACACTCCCACAGCATCCAGAGACTTGAGGTACTCAGGGCGGACCTCATCCACTCCCTGTGCCTTGTCACAGAGGAGCTTGTTGACTACTTTGGTGACTTCAGCTTGGGTAATGGACATCCCCACCCCAAGGCTTTCAGCCTCTGCTTCCTCAAGAGAAGGCATGTCAGCAGGATTGAGGAGATCCTTGAAATATTCCTTCCTTCGCCTGACAATGACCCCTGATTGAAGGATCAGCCAGCAGACCCTCACAGTACGTTTGGGTCTGCCAAGTCTTTCCAGTCTCCTTCCCCGCCAATGAATCCAGCTCAACAACAGGTAGTGATCAGCGGACAGCTCTGCCCCTCTCTTTATCTAAGTGTCCAAGACACACGGCCGAAGGTTGCCTGAAACGACTACAGAGTCTATCATAGATCTCCTGCTAAGGGTGTCCTGATGCCACTTGTATTGATGGACACCCTTGTGCTCAAACATGGTGTTTGTTATGGACAAACTATGACGAGCACAGAAGTCCAACAACAAAACACAGCTCGGGTTCAAATCAAGGAAACCGTTCCTAGCAATCACGCCCCTCCAGGTGCTACTGTCATTGCCCACGTGGGCATTGAAGTCCCCCAGGAGGACGATGGAGTCCCCCATTGGGGCACGTTCCAATACCCCTTTGAGAGACACCATGAAAGCCGGGTCCTCCAAGATGCTGTATGGCCCAAATGTCAAGGTTGACGTGCGGACACAGAAGCAGACAGAACTCAAGAGTACAAAGTCTCTCATTTATTGAAACACTCACTCGAAATATCTTCCACAAGTCCAAGAAGCAACAAAAACCACCCGACAACTAGTGCAGGGGAGACGAAGACTTATAACTAGGAGGAAGGGATGAGGTAAGTGGAAACAGGTGTGCCAATCAAGGAAGGAGAGAACACACACTAAGGAGAGCACACAGGAAGTACAACCAACAACAAAATAAAACAGGAAGTGGAAACCAAAACACAACTCCAACAATTAAGCAAAGTCCAAAACCCCACACCATAAGCCGAAACCACAGTCAGAGACCTGTCCCCAACCCGAAGGCGAAAGGAGGCAAGTCTCTCGTCCACTGGGATAAACTCCAACACTTGGCGGCTAAGCTGGGGGCTCACAAGTAAGCCCCCCCCAGCCCGCCGCCTCTCACCACTCCAGAATGGTAGAAAGTCCAACCCCTCTCCAAAGACTGAGTTCCAGAGCCCAGAGTGTGCGTAGAGGTGAGCCCAACTATATCTAGCCGGTACCTCTCACACAAGCTCAGGCTTCCTTACCTCCAAGATAGGTGACGTTCCATGTCCCAAAAGCCAAGTTCCATGACCGGGGTTTAGGCCACCGAGGCACTCGCCTTCAACTGCCACCCAAACCACATTGCACCGGCCCCTTCTGAGCTCTCTTGCAGGTGGTGGGCCCTCTGGGGAGTGATCCCGCATCGATACTTTGGGTTTTACCCAACCGAGCTCATGGGAGGAGCCCCGGCCACCACGCCTGCAAGCTCCAGGGTGAGGCCCCGGTAACGCCAATCCGGGCGACGTAACTGGATCTCATGAAGGGGTAGAGGGCAGCTCTACAAGGGAATAAAAAGCATAGCATACAGACAAATCACTATGTCGGATTTCACTGATTTATCATTAATTCATTAATTAATTATTCATTCATTCATTATTTGACTCTAATCTCTACATTTTTTTAAAAATTGCAGGTCATTTGGAACAGTCTTTTTTTTTTATCTGCTGCGTAAGCCCGATTGGTTTTTTAGGATGTCTTAGGGAATGGAAGAGGAGCCGTGATTCCTGCCTAAAATGTCAGGCTGATGAGCTGGAAAACAACATCCAAAAGAACTATATCATATTGGACTTGCTTTTTTTAGGAGTTGGTGTTTACTGGCTCCATGTTTACCATTTAATGTTTAAAGATTTATTAACACAGTTGATGTTGATGTAGCTCAGACCACAAAAAGTTAATACAAAGCAGTGCCTTTTCCAATTGTCACAAGCATGCCCACAACTCCAGCCTCCGATCGCCAGAGGAAGCTCTCGCCGGAGTTCTGATCCAGGTTCTTCACTACAGCTCCCATTAGCTACCTCTTCCAGCCACTTCCTGCCTAGCTGATTGTCATCACTGTCATCAGCTATGTACATATAAACTCCTTCATGCCCTCACTCCAGTGCGAGGTCTTGTTGGTTTTCCCACAGTCTGAGCAGTCTTCTATGTTTCTCCTTCTTAGTGTTTTGACCTTTGCCTGTTTTCCTCATTCGTCGGCCCAGCCAGTGTACTTCGACCCTTGCCCGTTTTTGGACTATGATACATCTTGTTCCTGCCGACAAACATTAAAACGTTTGCAAATGGATTCACATGCCTCAGCCTCTTCGTTACACCAATAAGTGTTGTTGATGGTGCTATAACGTTTCAGCCAATCAGAGTGTTGACACTGGTGTTTTGCTTCTCTTAGCTAATGAGAGTTCAGGAAGAAGCACTGTGAGCAGTTTGAAAGAAAAAAAAAAACAAGAGCAAACAATAGTTAAACGCGGGAGACCCGTAGCTCAAGCTGTTGCAGTGAGAGCAAACGCAGATTCAACACCACACGCTGTAAAATAATGTTAAACCCTTGAATTGGCCAGTTTTTTTTTTTTTGAGGGAATGAAGTTGAGTTCATCCATGGCGAGCCAAACCCAGAAAAGACACCTAAGTCCCAGCACCTGTGAATGGATCAGTCCTGAGTTCTGAACAGCTACTCACATCCTGCCATTCCACAGTGATAGAATAAGAACACCACAACCTGAACAGCCAACAATTCTCCATAAAGTGAACTCGCACCACTTGCACCAATCTCTCTATTTGACCTTACTTTTATATATTTTATTTGACTGACTCAGAAGAGACAAATTTTTTTCTCTTCAAATTTACATGTTGTGCCTGTGGAAGAATGGATATTTTTCGCCCTGAGTGAATTATGGTTGTTTTTTGGACCTCTGCTCTTCTTGTAAAATTAGTGAGCAACACTAACAGTTCCAAGATATGTAAGAAACTGGATAAATACTTGGTTGGCTGTTTTGTCACTGTCATAGATTTACCTATGGATCCAAGTTTTGAATTTGAAAAGACGAGTGCACTCTAGGGAAGTCTTCCTAATTATTCAGAAAATAGTAGGGGTAATAAGAAATTGTACTTTTATTTTAAAGGGAGAATATATTGTTTAATTTATTTTTATCCATTTCTGTACACATTGAAGTGATGGACACTTTGAGTTCAATGTTATATATTTTTTTGTTTTGTTTTGATACAAGGTACCTGTTAAAAAGTCTCTCTGTCTGAGTCTAGTTATCTTCTGATTAAGACCTAAATGGCAAATTGTCTTAACAATTACCCATTAAAACAAATTTATTGTTCTAACATCTAGCACTGGATAAGAAACAAGTGCTACATTTACATTTTCAAAGCTGTTTAGAAGTGTCTCTTCTTGCTGGTAAAACTGAATTCTGACATGAGTGTTATAATGGATATAAAAATAAAAAACATGTTTTCATGGCAGAGCAGTATATTTATTACAAACTTAACATGAATAGGTTTTTCAACAACAGAAACAAAGAGACAGTTAGGAGTTTTATTTTGTGGCTTCTTTATGGAGACCGGCGTTTATTCCATCCCAGACAGAATGGTGATGGTTACTGGGTTCAGGGGCGGCAGGCGGTAGGGGTAGGGGAGGGGGATCTTAAAGGAGCCCAGCCACTACTAGAGACCGGCTTATATTGCAAGATAAACAGTACATAAATGCAGATACGGTAAACCTCCCGGTACTACATTGTGTATCCTACATAAAATGTTAGAATCTGAAGAAATGGCTCTGGATACTTCTTGGATTTTCTCTGCTACAGCTGTTATGAAAAAATAGTTTATCCTGCAAGAATTTATATCCATATTTCTGACAGTACTTATTAATTGTCTGTTGTCAAATGATTCCACAGCAACAGTTTCTTATATATTTCACGTTTCTTCTCCTAAATTAATCAAACAAAGCTCTGTTTGTGTCACTGATCCCTGGAACTACACTGGTGTCTGATGCTAGCTCTAGCTAGCTAGCAGCACATTCCACACTTTGGAGACGCTGCAGCTACATTAACCTGTGTGGTTCAAAAAAGATGAGACACAACTGATTATTGCATTTTATTGTATTTACAGCCCATATTTTTTCATATATAATTACATAAGGGGTTTCATAAACTCCAGAAATAGCTACATGTAAAATCGGACGTTTAAATTCTCCTCATGATGAAGTTGATGAACATGCAACTTTAATGCCTCCTTGTTTCCTGGAGGCCCTTTACAATTGTCTAGTTCGACTGTAGGAAGAAACTGTCCTGAGGCTGGCTCGGAGCTTCTTCTGGTACGTTATTACCAAAAACAGGATCGGCTAATTGTGTTACAACAGTTTTTCCTTTTGTGCATCCCCGAGTTTCAGTTGACAACAGTTACTTGTCAAAGCAAAACTTCTAACAAAGTAACATCGTCAGAGACATGTGACGGAAAAAAAAAGTTCATTAAACGGATTCTTACCTGGAAAGTGACTGAAGTATTTTCGGTGATCATATCCTTGGGTCTCTGGGTTTCCTTTTACGGACGCAAAACAACAATATCAGATCTTTTCCCTTTGTTGAAAGACAACTGATAGCACGAGCAGTGGATTAACTTTCAAAAAAAAACTCCACACGAACTACTTCTGGTTGACCCAGAATTTTCAGACAAAATCGCAAAAAACAAAACTGAACGCTCGTTATCTGTTTGCTCCATTTTTGATTTAGTAAACAAATCAGAAAACAAAAAAAAAAAACGATTTGCTTTTTTCATTCTTGATTTAATATTGAAAAACGAATGAACGAACGATTCACAGACTTACATGGGTTAGGGTAATTCAATCATTTCTAACTATGAGTAAGGCACTACACTCAAGCAGCTGCAGATTAAAGATATCTGATTAAAAATCAAAAGACAGTGTTTTGGACCAAATGGTTGAATTCTAAAAAACTCTTGTTTGCCGCAACAGAAACCAGAAGAGTCTTTTGTTCCGGAAAGTTTCAGCTTCTTGTTTCTGTTTCTGGAATCAAACATCAGCACAGCTTCACCTCAGTTTCCAACCACAGTTTGGTGGTTGAACCGACACAGATCTGCTGGACTGAAGTCATCAGTCAGTCAGAGACCAACACTTGCTAGACTGGAGATTTACTGCTTTGTCTTCATGAAGGATCCAGACTTTCAATGCAGTTTTCTGCTCTTTTCTCTCCAAACTTTGGTTTCTGTTTGATCTCTGCTCCACGTTCATCAACCCAGTTCAGAAAATACAGATATACTTGGTGGTTAGGAGTGAACAGGAAACCCCAGCTCAGCAGAGGCCGTGTTTCTGGTCATGTGGGTGGAGACTGTCTGTGAGTTTCTCATCATTTCACTGTAAGATGGAAGCAGCTTCTGTGTTTCTCCTCGTCTGTAAGTTTCTTCTGTTTTTATGAAGTCTAAGATCATGAAATGTGTTTTTCTCTGGACGTCAGGACAGGGATTCTTCTGCAGACAAAATCTTTCTGTTTCTGAAGTGTGAACTGTAATCAGAGTACTGATGAAATGTTTCTCCACAGCGATGATCTCTCTGCTGTGTGGATCCTCCCATCCAGGTTAGTGAACTTTTTATCTAGATGTTGTTGTTGCATTTACATTAGGAATAAAGCATGGATGTACAGTATTAAAAGATAAATTGGTCACTCTGAAATCTACAACAATCAATGGAGAACCACAGATGTTTGTTTTGAGGATGTTTCTGCAGAAGAACAGAAATGGTCAGTAGGATCTGATTGTGTCTGTAGATCTAGAGCGGAGAGTCAGACTTCAGGCCTCAAGGGCCGGCCCCCAGCTGGTTTTCCAGAAATCCTTATTTATCTGCTGCTGATTACCTGGATCAGGTGTGTTTAGGCAAAGAGCTACAATGGCTGGGTGGTTGAAAAACATGTAGGACACCGGCCCTCCGTGCTTGGATTCTGACACCCCTGATCTAGAGAAAGTCTATGAGAGGATCCAGAGAGAGGAGCTGTGGTTGTTAAGTAAAAAAATGTCACAGTTTTTTACTGTTTTTCTCTATCAGTTGGTGTGACTGTGAGTCCCAGCAGATCTCAGTTCTTTGAAGGAGAATCAGTGACTCTGAACTGTGAGGACGACAGCTCTGCAGGATGGACTCTGAGGAGAAAACACCAGCAGAGGAACCAGGACTCAGTGTGATGAATGGGGAGAATCAACTGATTCCTCCTGTAATGTTGTTTACCTGATGACATGGGACAGCGGCATTTACTGGTGTGAGTCCAGAGGGGGAGGAGCCAACAGCATCAGTGTTAACATCAGTGTCTCTGGTAAGATCAGACTGTGGAGTTAGTGTTGCTGCAGCTGTGTGCAGATGGATGAAATGCTTTGTCTCTGTGTTGAGGTGGATCAGTGATCCTGCAGAGTCCTGTCCTCCCTGTGATGGAGGGTCATGACCTCACTCTGAGCTGTCAATCAAAGAGCCCTCCCTCCAACCCCTCAGCTGCTTTCTATAAAGATGGCTCCCTCATCAGGACTGAGCCTACAGGTCACATGACCCTCCAGCATGTTTCCAGGTCTGATGAAGGTCTCTACAAGTGTAGCATCAGCGCTGGTGGAGAGTCTCCATCCAGCTGGATCTCTGTCTCAGGTGAGGAGCATTGAGCTTCTTGTGTTTCATAGGTGTGACTGCTGTCATAAACAACTTTCAGAATCAGGACCATCACTTTTTTTTCTGCAGTTGTCTTTCTTCTGGTTAAGTTAAAGTTCTAGATTGGAAATGTTTCTGACATTGTAAAAAGGCTCAGAGCATTGTAACTTCATGTCCATAAACTAAGACTTAACCCTTTGACACTGGAGATGTCACCGGTGACACCTAAATAACAAACAATCTTTGACCCACTGTAATTCTTTACATGATGTACATCATCATTAAAGTGTTAAACTGTTACGACCTGCAAATTGAATGAACATCATCATCTACAAATTTGGAAATTGACAAACATTGAAAGTAATTTCTCGACCGGAGAAAGGTGGTTTGCCCTCTCTGGGTGGGTGGAGTGCTCCTTCCCCAAGTGGAGGAGTTTAAGTATCTTGAGGTCTTGTTCACAAGTGAGGGAAGATCAGAGTGTGAGATCGACAGGCGGATTGGTGCTGCGTCCCCCGTCATGCGGTCGCTGTACTGGTCTGTTGCGGTGAAGAGAGAGCTAAGCAAGAAAGTAAAGCTCTCAATTTGTCCATCTACGCTCTAAGACTCACCTATGGTCATGAGCTCTGGGTCATGACCGAAAGAACAAGGTCCCGGATCCAAGCGGCTGAAATGAGCTTCCTCCGTAGGGTGGCTGGACGCTCACTTAGAGATAGGAGGAGGAGCTTGGAGTAGAGCCTCTTCTCCTCCACATCGAGAGGAGCCAGTTGAGTTGGCTCGGGCATCTGGTTCAGATGCCCCCTGGACGCCTCCCTAGGGAGGTGTTCCGGGCATGTCCCACTGGGAGGAGGCCCCGGGGAAGACCCAGGACACGCTGGAGAGACTATGTCTCTCGGCTGGCCTGGGAATGCCTGGGGTCCCCCCAGAGGAGTTGGAGGAAGTGGCCAAAGAGCGGGAAGTCTCTACTTAGACTGCTGCCCCCGCGACCCGATCTCAGATAAGTGGAAGAAAATGGATGGATGATCATCAAGTCATTATCAGTTTCTTCCCATTTTTACATCCACAGTCAGTCATCATTGATCTGCATAGGGGTGGGGTGGGATCAATGCAAACTCATTAGGTTCACAGGAAGCATTGTCTTTGACCTTTAAACCTGAGTTTGATCCACCTTCTTTGTCAGAACAGCACCTGAAAGCGCAACTGAGATCTGCTTAAGGTAGAACTACTGTATATGTGTAGAACGAACATATGTTTCTTTATAGAACATTTATCCTTATCTATCATCTATCCTGGTCAAATCCAAGTGCCATCTTGCCGTGGCAATAACTGTTCCCTGTTTTGACTGAGATAAATAATTGTCAGGAAAAGAGGGGACAAAATTTGGGAAGTGTGTTGGGCGAAAAGCCCCAGTCACATGTACCTGTCAGTGGTTGAGCCATACCGGTGCTGCAGGTTTTTGGGTTGTCTGGGTCTGTGGAGGGTTGTTGAGAGGAATGGCAGCTGCATCTGTAGGGTAGAGCGGGTGTGACTGCAGTAGCCTTGAGACTTGTTGAAAATGGAATGTACCATTGTCATGCGTGTGGTAAGTGTATCGTGGTTAAGTATTGGTTAGGACAATAAAATTAACACACACTTATGACGTACAGGTGATGCTGTTGTATGGCGTCCTTATGCAACACTCTAGTCTTTAGTAAGGTGAGTGTTGGTATGTGATCTGCATGTGATACGCCCGTACGATGTCCACACAAACTACACTCTGATTGTCAGGCTGCAGCAAAGAGCGTACACGTATCTCGTGAACAGCAATAACAAGATCCTTGTACAGTCTGCAGAACTTGGGGGGTTGAAAAAATGAAAAATCTGTACGACACGCATCTCACCTACTTCACCCTTACTTACCCTTACGTGTTGTAGGAGTGTTCACTAGGACCTGTCACCCGCAGCATGCATGTAGAAAACATGAACATTTTCTCTGTACGAGTTCACTGTGCAGTCCATGAAATTGATGTTTGGTGTGGGTCACCTGTGTGCCCCTTTCAGGTTTGACCATTGTTCATCCACAGCCCGTATCCAGCCGTAAAGACACTTAAGGTGAAGACTAACACAAGTAGATCCATCCAGTGAAGCTCCTGCCTTACATTACCTTTTCATAGACACATAAACGCGGATATTTGACGTTGTCCACACAGCAGTAGTAATTGCTAAAAGCCATTAAAAAATACTGCTCATTTTTTTTCTCTATGTATTGATACAAGCCAGTTCCAACTCTATAGCAGGTCCTCATTTAGGTCTATGCCGTGTGGACAACTTGCACATAAACATCCTGTCTTGGATAAAGAAAACAGTTGCTTCTCTTGCAGCAAATATACCCATAAAGGCTAACTTGTATGTTTTTCTCATATTCCTCAATTTTTTTCTCCCTGTCCCACTTGCTAAATTAATCATTAAATTGAAGTGAGTTCATTTCCCAAAACTTCTATGCTGGAATTTTCTTTGCTTGGAATTCCTTCGAGTTTTGCCAAGTGACAAAGCTGAAATATCTCTGTTAAAGCAGAAATGATTCCCCAAGAAATCTAAAATATGTTAAAACTATATAGTAACAAGCTGAAATAATGTTTGTTATCAAGAACTTTGGGTACTATTAATGTTTCAACAAAATCAACAACAATCCAAAGCAAATATTCACCTCTTGTAGATCTTTTTTTCACAGAAGACGTACATGTAACTAATCTTCATTGACAGCTTCTTTCCCCCCTTTTGCTTCTTCTTTTCTTTTTACATGCGCATTATAATGAATCCAGTAAGAAAGTCAATGTCCAATGTAAACAATCCCATAGATGTGCTCGTACCGGCCTTAGTCCATTAATTTAAACAAAACAATCACCATAAATAAACTGGTATACCAGTAAAAATAAAGATTATATATGTATTTGGGTACACAGGAAAAAAACAAAGTTCAATCTCACCAGCTTGTCATGGCTTTCAGTTTGTTTGGAATGCATTCACTCTCAGTGTTGTGCCAAAGTCATTTTGATGAATCACATCTGTTATCCTACATTAGCTAAACAAAAGTCTGTTTTTTTGTTTTTACACACAAAAAGCTGCAGTTGTCTCACACTGGAGAGACTACATCTCTCAGCTGGCCTGAAAATGTCTCTGGTCCCCCCAGAGGAGCAGAAGGAAGTGGCTGGGGAGAAGGAAGACTGGGGATCTTCGCTTAGACTGCTGCATCCACGACCCGGTCCTGGATGAGCGGAAAAAGATGGATGGATGTTTTATGTAGAATATGTGGGGGAAAGAAATTCAAACATGACAATAAAATCCCAAAGGCCGCAAAATAAAATTTTTTAATAAACGCTTTTTGGGACAAAATATGTGTTACAAAAGAAATCAATGATGCCTGAGAGCAGGAAACAGATTCTGGCAGGGGGAATGCACCTTGGCACAATGATGGGAGCACACACATCACTCAACATGGAAAACTTGACAAAACTCCTGCTTTCCCTAACTCAACTGGATGTCACTATGAGCAGTTATTTTTGGTTTTGGTTAGTTACAAGGAATTAGGATTTGTTGAGGAGTCTGTCATTGGAGGAGAAGATCACTGTAGCAGCTGTCGATGCGTCTTCTTTCTTCCTCCACCTTTCCCTCTTTGCGCACTGTACCAATCCCATTTAATAATTTCAGGTAAGCAGTCCACAACATAAACAAACACATGAAAACCGTAAAAAAGCAAATCCTGCACTTTCAGTGGTTAACATGTATTCATCACATACAAAAACACATGGTAATCCCCTCCACACATGCTACAGGGAGGACGTTTTTTTTTCTACAGTCATTAATGTGACCCTGTTGCTATCACAATATTAGAAAAGCTGCTTCTTCTTCCTCCTCCCTCTTTTCTTTCAACACCAGGTGCTAAATGGTCAGGTATACAGCCTGAAGAATTACAAATTAGATATAGAAACTACTGTCCTACCACAAAATGTCTTAAGCAGGATTTACTACCTGTCCATTAAATATAATGTCACTAACATTAAACTTTCTTCTGCCTTCAACAGTCACTTACAAAAATGTAACAATATTTTTTTATTTTTCTCTCTGCAGTGACCTCCACCAGCAATCAGCCCTCTCTGCCTCCCGGCTCAACTTTCAACCAGCCGCTGTTCAGCATTATGCGCCGCCTGGTGGTGATCTGTCCGTACTGCATCGCTACTTTCCTGATGGTGTCTTTTTATCGACAAAATGCTTCAAGTGACTGATCAGATTTCTGACCTGTCAATCAATCAAAGTGATGATGATTGACAGCTGTCAGCCTTCTGCTTGACTGCAGGAAACACAAGCTGAGCATGGTCCAAATGATGAATGTGATGAAAGCAAAGCTGTCACCACCTCTTATAATAGGAACCCCCCCGAATCCCGACTGATAAAGTTCTTCTGCTTCCAATTCCTCTGCAGCCAAACTGCTTTCTGATCTTCTTCAGACTGAAGGTTTGACTTTGCTTAAATAAAGTTTAACGTTTTAATCAGCGAGTGTGTCTTTGTGTTTTCTGTCCTTAAATGAATAAAAACTATGAACCCACCAATCCCATGTCTCTGTGTAACAGTAACCCTGACCAGAAGGTTCACTGTCTTCTTTGTTGTTCCTCTTATGCATTTTTTCTCCATAATTATAAATAATATTTTACTGAGAGGAAGTTTCTCATAGTTTATGTTTTTTTAGGTGTGTTAGTTTTCTGAAAAAAGCAGCTTTAAAGTGTTGCATTTGTGTTGGCCATGGGAACAAGAATTTTATGTTTTTGACAATTTATACAGAAAATGTCATAAACTGCATCAGAAACCAGCTGAAATCTTTTAAAAGTCAGTTTTAAAATGATTATCTACATTAAAAAATGTTAAAGAAAGCTTAGACTGTAGATGAAGAGAATAAAAGAAGAGTTCTATAGGAGTCAAATAAAACTGACTGTTGTTCTAAAAGAGGAAAAGGCAACAAAACAAAGATCACAAATATTCGATGGGAGGGTCCTCCATCTCCTGCAGGGGCTGGACTCCACCTTTAGGTATCGTGTAAGCTGCCAGTTTCTTCTGGAGTGCTCATGGGTTACGGTGCTTTAAAAGGGAAATTAGTTTCTCAACTAAAGTGTTGCATATCAGTGCAAATTAAATCCTATGAATTCTCTCTATCCTTTGAATTTAAGTCGATCGCACAAATGGTTGAATAGCTGTTTTTCAAGATAAGGATTTTCACTTTAATATTTTCATAATTCATTATATTTTTTTTCTACAACAGTTGTAGTCCTAAAGCGAGAATATTAAAGACACATCTACAACTTGCATTACCAGAACACACTAGTTCACTCTAAGAAACAATAAGGAATAATGATATTAGGGATTTCTGTGAAGTTTGTTTTTTAACAGTAATGAAGGGATTATTTATGGTGAGAAACTGCTGTTGTTTGTCTGAGGTGCTTTTGTGTACTTTATTGATGGTCCCTGCCTGCCTCTGCAGCTTCATTTGCATAAACATCAAGGCAAACCTCAGAGTTCAGAACAGGGGCATCATATTATTGAAAAATTTTGGCTGTGACTCATTTCTGCATCACTAGAAACAAAAATAAAGTTCATTGCACATAAACTAAACCAACAAAGATATCGTCTGTGGCATGAACAAATTGTGGCTTTTTATTAAACACAAAAAATTAGGACGAAGATCACTTCAATATTGGTTTTTGATTCAATATGCTTCCAATGGTAACTTTGTCTGTATTGTACACTTTTTGGACAGACCTTCTCATTCAGTGCAGTTTTTTATATTCATGACTATTTGAATGACTATTAACATTGTAGATTCTCACTAAAGCATAAAGACCAGCTCAGAGCCTTGTGGTACAGTGTCCACCCTGAGACTGGAAGGTCGTGAGTTCAAATCCAGGCAGAGTCATATCAAAGACTACAAAAATGGAACCCAATGGCTCTGCCACTGGGGGGTTGGATTGGGAGGTTAAACCACCAAATGGTTCCCTAGTGCAGCTGTGACTACAGCTCATCGCTCCACCAGGAGATGGGTCAAATGTGGAGAACAAATTTTACACACCTAGGTGTGTAACAACAGATGGAATTTTAACTTTTTAAACTATGAATGAACACGTGGAGTTATGCAACCAAACCGAAAAAGATGGAATAACTTAAGTCATCTTTGTTTGTAGTGTCTTCAAAATAGCCACCCTTTGCTATGAATACTGCTTTGCAAACTCTAGGTATTCTCTTGATGAGCATCAACAGGTTTTCCAACAATCTTGAAGAAGTTCCCAGAGGTGTTTAGCACTTGTGGGCCCCTTTGCCTTCACTCTGCAGTCCAGTTCACCCTAAAACATTTCAATGGGGTTCAGATCCAGCTTACTGCCACAGAACTCCATTACTGTCCTTCTTGGTCAACTATCCCTTACACAGTTTTCAGTGAGAAGCTACACTGTAAATAAAGAAACCCATTGAATGTGAAGGTGTGTCCAAATGTTTGGCCTGTTCTGTGTCTGATGTCAAAATCTGACCTTCATTTCAGGGCAGAACCAGGCAGCAGACCATGTTTCCATGAAGGTAAGGGATTTGACAATATAGTTTAGACTTTTTTTTTTTTATCTTAAACACATCATCTGGTGAAGTCCAGAGGCTAAATATTGTCAATTTAAGAGGAGAGAAAGACTGACCTTCATTTTCAGAAATGTAAAGAGGTTGGCTGAAGAAAGTTGAAGTTAGAGGCTGAATAAAGTGAGGACGTTGTCAGACACATGGAGACCATCAGCTGTGTAGTTGCATGGACTGAGGCAGGAGTAACATATTAGGTCCAGGATGTGACCTTTAGTGCATTTGGAAAAATCAATACATTTTTGGAATCCAGAACTTTCCAGACATGAAGAGAAGTCTCCAATAAGGTAAAGAGACCTTTGGTCCGTGTGGATGTTGAAATCTTCCAGGAGTTTTAAATTGGGTAAATAATGAGTGAGTGGACTTCCAAAGTCCTTTAGAACGTTACTGTGTAGTTTGGGGGGACCAAACACTGAAGTAACAAAGGTGGGAGTGAATCCAGACACTTTCACTGCAAAACACCGAAATGAGCTGAACAGAAGGGAGAGACCAGCGGGACTTTCCACTTTTTGTGATGGAGAAGACCAGGACGTCTGTGTAAGTGAAAAAACTCTGGGAGAGTCTTTGAGTTGGGAAGTTGTTCTCTGCTGTTGCAGGAGAACAGAAAAACGGAATCTAATGGACAGTGAAGAGATCTTGGATGAGATGATCTATGCCTGTTAGAGAGCAAACTCTCAGCAGACCAAACTTGATGGCGGTGTCCTCCACTTAACAGTCACCGTGACAACGTCACCTACAGATTTCAGATCAACAGTCCAGCAGAGATTTTTGTGGACCTAAAGGATTTAATTGGTTTGGATTTGTCAGACTGGACATTTCTGCAGGATCCACTGTAGATTTATCTCCAAAGGAGTGGGGGAGTTATTTCCGGGGGAGAGTAAAGATGTTGCTGAGACAGTTGTTATCACAACAAAGTGGAAGTCAGAGCAGCATCGGTGTCTCCAGCTGCTGCAGACACTGATGCTGCTGCTGTATATTCAGACACAGCTGCCATTTGTACAGGAAAACCGCAGTATTGCTGCTGAGACAGCTGCTGACAGTCTCAGAGGAAAGAGGAGGTCAGAGCAGCTGTAAAATCTCTAAAGAACTTCAGCTACTGATGATGATGGAAGCGTGTCTTCTAAATCTGCTTTGTGAGTTCAATTTGTGAGTCTCTACCTACATGCTCTAGATGCTTTAGAACAGAAACAGAACCAAACAATTACTGCAGAGATGTAGAAGTTTGGGTCACGGTTATGGTGTTGGGATTAACTGCTCTTTTCTCCTGTAGTTCTGCCCACACTGCTGTGCAGCTCAACAAAGCAAGGTAAGTCTGTTCATGATCACACGCTTCTGGTGACAAAAAACAGACAGAATAATAAAAAACAAAGATGAAGTTTAAGGCTGGAAGAGGTCAACTTAAACATCTGTTCTGGAAATTAATATTACAATAATTAGAGTTTATTAATTTAATACGTTTATTTTAGTGTTTTGTACCTGCTGTTTTTAACAGAGCTGTAATTACAAGATGAATGTAACAAGATGATGCCTTTTGTGGAATCAACAAAGTTTTATCTTATTCTAAAATAATAGCAAAGAAACAATTTACCTTAAGTTTTTATGCAAAGATTTTCTTTCAAAAAATGACTATAAAAACAAAATATATATATATTTCTGAATTTGTTTAAAACAACAGTAAGGAGCGGATGGAAGATCAAGAAACCACTTCCTGTACTAGTGCTACTGCATGTTCAAAAAGTACATACACACGCATGCACACAGGAAACCTACAGCCACTGCTGTAATGTAGGTTACAAGAAAAACAACTTTATTCAAATTATCTTCTCCTTCTACAAATGTGAAATGCTGAATATATCTATAGTTATGCGTGATTAATCCAACCTGATAAGTATGAATACATTTAAAATTGAAACTCTTTGATCTTACCTGTAGTTATGTCAAAAGAAACCACAGCCGATCCTGGTTTCAAAGTTTTATGAATCAAAAAGTGAATGACCTTTTTCCGTGTCCACATTTATCTACCTCTGTGCTCTTGAGCAAGGTCTTTGCCTCTCAGCAGTGGAGTAATTTTTTTTAAACTGTCTTTATTTATTTTTTTATATTTATGTGTATTCTTGTGGAACTACAGAGGCAGCTAACAGGTATCATCAGTCTAAGCGAGCTGCGGCTCAGGCTGTAGTAGAGGCAAAAACTCGGTCCTGGGAGGAGTTCGGTGAGGTCATGGAGAAGGATTATCGGTTGGCCTCGAAGAGGTTCTAGCAAACCGTCCGGCGCCTCAGGAGGGGGAAGCAGTTTTCTGGAGGCACCGTTTTCAGTGCAGGTGGGGAGCTGCTGACTTCAACTGGGGACATTGTCGGGCGGTGGAAGGAATACTTCGAGGATCTCCTCAATCCTGCTGACACATCTTCTGTTGAGGAAGCAGAGGCTGAGAACTTTGGGTTGGGGCTGTCCATTACCCAAGCTGAAGTCACCGAGGTAGTCAACAAGCTCCTCGGTGGCAAGGCACCGGGGGTGGACGAGGTCCGCCCTGAGTACCTCAAGTCTCTGGATGCTGTGGGAGTGTCTTGGCTGACACGTCTCTGCAGCATTGCGTGGCAGTCGGGAACTGTACCACTGGACTGGCAGACAGGGGTGGCGGTCCCCCTTTTCAAGAAGGGGGACCGGAGGGTGTGTTCCAATTACCGGGGAATCACACTCCTCAGCCTCCCTGGGAAAGTCTATACCAGGGTACTGGAGAGGAGAGTCCAGCCAATAGTCGAACCTCAGATTCAAGAACAGCAATGCGGTTTCCGTCCTGGCCGTGGAACTGTGGATCAGCTCTACACCTTGTCTAGGGTACTGGAGGGTTCGTGGGAGTTCGCTCATCCTGTCCATATGTGTTTTGTGGATTTGGAGAAGGACCGTGTGCCCCGAGGTGTCCTGTGGAGGGTACTTTGGGAGTATGGGGTTCGGGGAGCCTTACTCAGGGCTGTCCGGTCTCTGTATGACCAGAGCAGGAGTTTGGTCCGCATAGCTGGCACTAAGTCAGACCTGTTCCTGGTGCATGTTAGACTCCGACAGGGCTGCCCTTTGTCACCGGTTCTGTTCATTGTCTTTATGGACAGAATTTCTAGGTGCAGCCAGGGTCCGGAGGGGGTCTGGTTTGGGAACCACAGGATTTCCTCTCTGCTCTTTGCAGATGATGTTGTCCTGTTGGCTTCATCAAGCCAGGACCTACAGCACTGGAACGGTTTGCAGCCAAGTGTGAAGCGGCTGGGATGAGGGTCAGCCCCTCTAAGTCTGAGGCCATGGTTCTCGACTGGAGAAAGGTGGTTTGCCCTCTCTGGGTGGGTGGAGTGCTCCTTCCCCAGGTGGAGGAGTTCAAGTATCTTGGGGTCTTGTTCACGAGTGAGGGAAGATTGGAGCGTGAGATCGACAGGCGGATTGGTGCTGCGTCTACCGTCATGCGGTCGCTGTACCGGTCCGTCGTGGTGAAGAGAGAGTTAAGCCAGAAAGCAAAGCTCTCAATTTACTGGACGCTCTACGCCCCAATACTCACCTATGGTCATGAGCTCTGGGTCATGACCGAAAGAACGAGGTCCCGGATCCAAGCGGCTGAAATGAGTTTCCTCCGTAGGGTGGCTGGACGATTCACTTAGAGATAGGAGGAGGAGCTCGGTCACCCGGGAGGAGCTTGGAGTAGAGCCGCTTCTCCTCCACATCGAGAGGAGCCAGTTGAGGTGGCTCGGGCATTTGGTTCAGATGCCCCCTGGACGCCTCCCTAGGGAGGTGTTCCGGGCATGTCCCACTTGGAGGAGGCCCCGGGGAAGACCCAGGACACGCTGGAGAGACTATGTCTCTCGGCTGGCCTGGGAACGACTCGGGGTCCTCCCAGAGGAGCTGGAGGAAGTGGTCGGGGAGAAGGAAGACTGGGTGTCTTTGCTTAGACTGCTGCCCCCACGACCCGGTCCTGGATAAGCGGAAGAAGATGGATGGATGGTCTATATTTACATTAAATGAGTTTGCAGACACTTTAAGCCACATGCTAAATCACACCAGACTGAAAAACGCATTCAAGCCACCACTTCCAATGAAAAGTCTATGTAAATACATTTAAATTTATTTTTCAGCCTTCTATGATAAAAACTCTTGTGTTCTTGCATCTCTCTGCAAGTTTTTAAGTCGATGTACAAAGCACGTGGCAAATGAACGCTTGTTAAATGTTCAACCAATTGAACTTTGACCAAACACAAACTCAGATTTGGTATTGACATACGGATAGTGTCCTTTTCAAAACACAGAAGTGCCAACCATCTGAATAATGATGGAAGGAATAATGAAGGAGAAATTAATAATTACGGTTTGTGCCCGGCTGGAATTCTATGACACTAAGTCTTTTATAAATCAGAACAGAGCTTCAAAATATTCCAATGAATTCTGATGTGGAGAAAAGCACCTTTTCATTCACTTTACCTTTAACCTCCCCTTTTCTTCTTTGACTTCTCCACGGCTTCCCCAAACTCCTCCCAGGTATGAGTTTTGCCTTCACAACAGCCTGGGTACCTGTCAGCTTCCTCTGGAGTCCTACAAGCCAACCAGGTTTGTAGGACTCGTTCAGTTTGACGGCATCCCTTACTTCCAACATCAACCACCGGGTTTGGGTATTACCATTGTGACAGGCACCCAAAGCCTCGTGACCACAGTTCTGCATAGTGGCAGAGACAATGTAGGTGGAGAACATGGGCTGCCGATTGTGGGAATTAAAGACCTACCTGACAGAGGGCTCAGCCAGACATTCTCTTCAGACCCTCCCAGTACGTTTAGGTCTGCCAAGTCTTTCATGCCTTCTCCTCTCCATCAGCTGAAGGTCACCTGAAACGACTACAAAGTCAATCGTGGATCTCCTGCCGAGGGTGTTCTGATGCCACGTGTACCACTTACTAATACCGGGTTTGACCCCATTTTGCCTTCAGAACCACCTTAAACCTAGGTGGCATTGATTAAACAAGGTTCTGGAAAAATTCCTCAGAGAGTTTGGCCCATACTGACATGACAGCATCACACAGTTGCTGCAGATTTGTCGGCTGAACATCTATGATGCTGATGTCCCATTCCACCACATCCCAAAGGTGATCGAGTAGTCACTAGAGATCTGGTGACTGTGGAGGTCATTAGAGTCCAGTGAACTTATTGTTATGTTGAAGAAACCAGTCAGAGATGATTCCAGCTTGATAACATGGAGCCGTATCCTGTTGGAAGCATCAGAAGATGTTACTCTGTGGTCATAAAGGATGGACGTGGTCAGCAACAATACTCAGGTAAGCTGAGGGGTTGGAACCATGATCAACTGGTAATCAGGAGTACAAAGTGTGCAAAGAAAACCTCTCCCACATCAAAACACCACCTCCATCAACCTAAACCATTGATACAGGAGGGATTCATGCTTTCATGTTGTTGACGCCAAACTCTGACTCTATCATCTGAATGTTGCAGCAGAAATGGATACTCATCAGACCAGACAATGTTTTTTTCCAATCTTAAACTGTCCAGTTTTGGTGTTGCCTCAGTTTTCCTGTTCTCCTCCTTCCCTGCCTCCCTGAGCAGTAACGTTTCAAGCCTCAACAGCCACATGTCTAATAAAGTCTACTCCATTCATTACGCTCTGTTCACTCCAGACACCCTGGATTCCCTCATCCATCCTCATTCTTCTCCTCTTCTCACTCACATCCTACCTCGGGTTCATAACCACTGACAACATTCACCTTCAGACTCATACTCTTCTCTGACCCTCTGTTCACCTCCAGAACATTCTTATCAAATTCCTTCAAGATCTCTCCTTCTCTGTTTCTCCTTTCATCAACTCTATGATCAACATCTTCAATCTGCTTCCAATCTCTTAGCCCTGCTCTCTTTCCATCTGGTCTTCTGAAGAGTTCCTACATACAAAGTTCTCCTATAAGTCCTTCACTCCTGTCATTTTATTTTTTCTTCTGAAGAACACGCCTTCGTCCTTTCCTTCTTCCGCCAACAGTTTCCAGTTTCCACCCTAAAGTGCTAACAGCACTGGTGGTGATCGTTATAAATCTGGCCCACAACCATCCCGGTTTGAAAGTTCTGTTGGTGATTCAGATAATAGACTTGACTTTGATTTTTATGTTGGATGTACTTTCTTAGGGCTCCAATCCTCCAATTTCTTTAACCCCCTTTTCCCCTTGTCTTTTATGCCATCTCTAATCCCTCTCTTTTCTTCCCCCTTCTTCTCTTCTGGTCCAACAAAAAAAAGACACAAACATAATCAGTATAAGAAAGTTTAGTTAGTACAAAATTTTGCTTGGTTTTATACGAATATACACCTTCTGTTTCCGATGATTTATAACCCTGATTGTAACAGTAAAATCTGTTCAACACAAGGGGCTCTCAACCCATATCTGTTTGCTCAGATAAAAAAAACACAATTCTGGTTCAAATCAGTGCTGGGCTCTTTCTGTGAGGAGTTTGTATGTTCTCCTGGTTCATGTGTGGGTTTTCTCTGGTTTCCTCCCACTATTCAAAAACGTGATTCAAAGGTCCGTTGGTGATTCCAGATTTTCCCTTAGTGTGTGTGGTCCTGTATCAGTCTGGTGACCTCTTCAGCCTGAATCTCGCCTTTGCCCAACAGTTGCTTGGATAGGCTCCAGCAACCCATAACCCCGGGGGGGTTAAGCGGGTTTGACAGATGGAAGGATTCTGACACAACCCTCTACCCCTTTCTAGATACTGTCTGGACTTTGAGTCAGAACAAGAAAGGACTGGATTGTGCCCCCTTGTAGTTCCATTTGAATTTCTGTCTGTTACTGTTTGTTTATATATATATTTTTAACTTTTATCTACTTAGAAAAGGAAATAGTTTTAGTAGATTCTAAAAGTTTGAATGTAGTTTGCTTTTCATTCTCTGGCATGAAAGAATTCCACTATTGAGTCTTTTTTTTTGTTATCTGGAACTAATATTGACTGATCTTCTTCACAGTTAATGTGACTGTGAGTCCCAGCAGATCTCAGTTCTTTGAAGGAGAATCAGTGACTCTGAACTGTGAGGACGACAGCTCTGCAGGATGGACTCTGACGAGAAACTCCAGCAGAAGAACCAGGACTCAGTGTGATGAATGGGGAGAATCAACTGATTCCTCCTGTAATGTTGTTTACCTGATGACATGGGACAGTGGCGTTTACTGGTGTGAGTCCAGAGGGGGAGGAGCCAACAGCATCAGCGTTAACATCAGTGTCTCTGGTAAGATCAGACTGTGGAGTTAGTGTTGCTGCAGCTGTGTGCAGATGGATGAAATGCTTTGTCTCTGTGTTGAGGTGGATCAGTGATCCTGCAGAGTCCTGTCCTCCCTGTGATGGAGGGTCATGACCTCACTCTGAGCTGTCAATCAAAGAGCCCTCCCTCCAACCCCTCAGCTGCTTTCTATAAAGATGGCTCCCTCATCAGGACTGAGCCTACAGGTCACATGACCCTCCAGCATGTTTCCAGGTCTGATGAAGGTCTCTACAAGTGTAGCATCAGCGCTGGTGGAGAGTCTCCATCCAGCTGGATCTCTGTCTCAGGTGAGGAGATCCTTCAGGGACTGATCAGGTTCTGGAGGTTCCTCTCTTCTTCATCATCATCATCATCATCATCATCATCATCATTGGTCTGTTTCAGAGAAACCCACGACAACATCTGCTCCTTCATCTCCTCCTCCTGGTCCTCCTCTCCATGTGTGGTTACCTGCTGTATGTGTTGGTTCTATGGTTCTCCTGCTGTCTTGGGTTCTAATCGTGTGGAAATGTCTGCGGTGCAGATCTGAAGGTAAGAAAAAATAATAATTCAACATTCAAACCTTTTTATTATCTTCTGTTCCTGAAAACTTTTGAAGGTCTCAAAGCAGTTTAAGTGTCTGAATGATTCCAGATTTTTCCATGGTTGGATCCACTGAGGATCTGTGAGAACATCTCAAACTGAAACAGATTCAGAACCACCTTCTTCATCCTCCTCCCCTCCTCTTCATCAGTGGTTGACTGGGGCGTGTTTTGGTATTTTGGTTCTGTTGATGTTACTGAATGTCCTGTAAAGATGCTACACTCATAGTCTGAGTCACAAACTATTGGATTTTATTCTGTTATTTACCATCTATTGACAGGAAATCCATATCTGTCGTTTTTTTTTCTATTTACTTAAACTTTAGCTTCATTTGTTCTTCCAGATCTTGACCCAGAAGAGTAAATATAATGTATATTACTACAGATACAGCTCTGCAGATTTAATTGCTTTTGCTGGTTTATCTCTTTATATTTTTATCATCTCTGTCTCAGAACGCACAAATAAAAATCCTTCAGCAGTTAGAACTGAAGATGGTATGAATAAAAACATCTTGTAGATCAACTTTGTTCAACTTCTATTGTTTGTGCAGATGAGTCACACAAACGCGGCATAATGTGACTTTATGTCACGTTTTTACAATACGACAGAAGAGTAAATGTTCAAATATACGGAGTAAGATAACTATCAATAAGAAACATGATGATTGACAAAGTTTTCAATAGTCTTTCAAAAGAAAGAAAAAATATGAAAACAAATCTTAGTTTTACGTTTGACAAGTCTGTCCTGAATACCAATTTCTCCAGTTAACTTACTGCCAAAAGAATGTCAGAGGGCAGGGTGTGCAAGTTATGTTTCATGACTCAATAGAAATGCCTGTGACCCCATGACGCATGTTTGACAGTCATCAAACAAGACAAAAAAAAAGTCATATTCAAACATCTCTTAAAGCTAAAGGTCCCATTCACACACTGATGGAGGCTCTGCTGCCGAACACCGGCACCAACCTTCCATCAGAGGCAAGGTGGTGTTCAGTGTCTTGCTCAAGGACACTTTAACATTGGGCGGGAGAGGTGGGAATTGAACCTGCAATCTACTAATCAGAGGCTGATTGGCCTTTCCACTGCACCATGGCCACCCAAATGGAAAAATGGCATTACCTGTAAAGTAAGAGATAGAAGAAAGCCCCCCCAGCCTCTGCAGCGATCTGTTTCGTTAGGTTCATATTTTTCCTGGACTCTGGAGTGGGCCGGAGAACTTTACTGTTCAGTTGGGGCAAATGAAAGAACCAAAACAGGGAATTATACCAGCGAATATGAAGTGCATCTGGTACACTTTTCAAAATAAAAGCTATTTGCCACACAACACCGTCAAATATGTACATTTAAGCCTTTAATAAGACAACATTTAATACAAGTTCTGTGTTAACCCAATGTGTGAAGACGACACACAGAAAAAGACGTGTTGTGAAAATAATTCCAAATCACAGCGGAATGAGGGTTTGTTTACTAGTACTTCCTATTCAAATGGCGGGTTCTCGCGTGAACCTACCTGAGTTCAGAAGTCTACGAGGTTGGCAGCACAGCCTGTCTGCAGCAGGACCACAAGCCTTCCATAGCCAGTGTGAGTTAACATGCTGCAGTTAGACCGCTCTGCAGCCGCGCTGGACCACATGCAGCGTGAGCCTGGAGTCAGAGTGTCTGGACTCCAGATCATGAAACAATACAATGCAAAGACCCCCCCCTCTCTGTCAACACTTAAAGGTGTCATTGCAAAGCTTGCAGGAGTAAAATACTTCAGCGTGTTAGAAACGAGACTGAACTACAGGTCCATTAAACTGAGCCAGGAATCTTCTTTGTTAACATCTTTGAATACTGACCTTTGGTAGAAACCAATTTGAAACGCTTCCAGGAAGGCCTGGAAGGCGTTACCACCATTGTGGATGATGACGATGATGATGATGATGATGAGCCCAATCTCAGTCATGTTACAATCCATAATGGAGAGAGATGTTAAGATGAACTCAGAAAAGGTTATGGCTCCTGGTTGATACCCTTAAAAGTGTCCTTGGTGTTAAGGTTTGCTCCCTGTGCTTGTTTTATTTCATATTTGGTTCTCTGCAGGTTAGCTTTGATGGCTTCCCCGCCTCCTGGGTTTTCTCTACTTTAGTTTATCCATTTGTATTCAAGTATTTAAGTAGTAGCTTGTTCAGCATTGCTTTGTCTCCTGTCGTGCTGTCCTACTTGTGTTTAAGCGTCTCAGTTACTTGGCTTCAAGTATTTTTCTGCCTGTGCTTGTGGTGACTTTTGTTATTAAACCATTCTTTGAGCTTCAGACCCTTTTTGTTTGCATCTTTTTTGCTCTTTGGTTTCCTTGTTGCTTGAAACTCATAGCATTACATAGCGATCATGTCAAACCCAGCAGGCAGTTTAAACACTAGAGATTCACCACCGCGTATGAAGACTCAACTGTTCATGATGACTTTACAGACTTGGCCTAATGCAGTAGATGAACTGCTGCAGAAGCCAGTCGGTCAGAGAGTTTTTGTCAGTCAGTTTATTTATAAAACACCTTTCATCAATGTGCTGTAGAACACAAAGTGCTTTACATAAAAGACATTTAAACGTTAGTTGTGGTAAATTCTTGGAAAGTGCTTTTCTACCTTCATTGAAGGTCCAAAGCGCTTAACAGTCACGTTCACACACTGATGGCGGCGCCGCTGCTGAACACTGATCACAACCTTCCATCAGAGGCAATGTGGGGTTCCTCAGGACACTTCGACACATGCGTGCAAGTAATTAAAAGTAATTAAATTACAGTAATTTGTTACTTTGCTATCAGTAACTCTCAACACTGCTGTAACCTCCTGAGGACAAACTCAGATGTTCTGCTGGATAACAACCAGCAGGAGGCGCTGTCTTTGGTGTCCTACAGTCATTGTAACTCCAGACTCCTCCATGTCAGCGTCTGCTTGATCTCCTTCAGTCAGAAGTTTGTTTCCATCAGTGAAGTTTGTAAAAGAGTCTGATGGATCTGAACACCTTTGTCTTCACTGCTGAACCTCAGAGGAACTGAAACGCTTCACTGAAGAGGTTCTGCTGAACGGTAGCTGCAGAGGAACTGATCCAAACCAGAAAAACTGGTTCTGATTGTTTGCATCAGTTAACGTCTAAAACTTTCCAACCACAAATGGAAAAAACAGAAACTCTTTCAGCTCTGAGGAGGGGGGTGGGGGGTGAAACCACTAAACCTGAGCATAAGAGTTCTACATGGCTTCAGCTTCTCAGCTCAGCATCTTATCTCTGTTGTCTCGTCATTCTCACAGCAGCCGGTCTCTCAGCAGCATAACACGCTGCACAATTTCAGAGCGAGAAACATTATTCTAATACAATAAAAGTAGAGAAAGGACTGGAAACCCAACTGTAAGCCTTTTCTTTTGCCTGCTAAGCATTTCTTCATCGCGTGAGCTAGTGTAGCTAGTGGAGCTAGTGGAGCTAGTGGAGCTAGTGGAGCTATCAATCAATCAATCAAACTTTATTTCTATAGCACTTTTCCTATGTGGCATAACACAAAGTGCTTTACATTAAAATAAAACTGATTAAAAAATAAGCACAATCATAAAAATGTAGGACCCCCCACCCCCCCAGCTAGTGGAGCTAGTGTAGCTAGTGTAGTTAGTGCAGCTAGTGTAGCTAGTACTTTGAGAAAGCTGCTAGCAAAGCGTTTAAAAGCACAGCATTGGTTCAAGTATGAACACATTCACAGAAGCTGATTGTAGGTCCTGCAAATGGATGACAAGAGTTTAGATCAAGTACCGTTATCTCAAACAGACAGTTTCTCTTCCTGTTTTACTGTCTTATGATGTTCCTGTGATGTAAACAAAAAAACGTCCAATCACAGGCTCGCCGAGTCAGGTCAGTTCCACCTGGCTGAAGGTGGACCACAGTGAGGGTTGTTTGATAACTCAACATATGATACGACTTTTCCAACAGCTCTGCAAACAAAACCTGAAGAAATGAACATAAAATACTTTTATTTAACCACAAAGAACAAAACCAACCCCAAATGTCAGGTTTTTATGTTGGAAGCTGTTATGAGTTTTCCACACTGATGAAAGTCATTTTCATTGATAGATTTTAATGAATCATAAATATCTAGATAATTTCTATTTAGATAAAAGAAGTGGATGGTTTCATATCACAGCAAAGTTCAAATCTTTCTGTGTCCATTCAAGGACCATATATGGAATCATGTGACACGGACAGAACTAATGAACATATTGTTTACGTTTGTGTAGTGGTGGGTAAGTGAATCTTCATGAAGCACTGAAGCTTTCCTAACAGTTGTGTTGAAAAAGCATCAAGACTTTAATGATGGTGATGCTGGTGGACAGCTAAAGCCATAACAACCTCTGAAGAGCCTGACTGTTTCAATGGTTCTGTTCAGTGGGAATATGTGACGTTTTTCCAGTTAAACTGCAGTTACTTCCTGCTGTGAGGAACTGCAGACGTCTGTTTACTCAAAACAGAGACCAGTCTGTGTATTAGCTGATTTTTTCATTGTTTGTTCATTTGTTTAAATGATGACATCATAAAGACAGTTTGCTTTCATACACCAGAAGACAACTCATCAAGCTACCATTGCTGTGACCCTGAATGCTCAGCATTTGTTACAGGAACCTCCTTCCGTTTCCACACGTTCCTAAAAGATGGTGACTTATGGTAGAGATGAGTCATTAATGTTCAGCGAGATCATTTTCATTTTATTCCTGATGACGTGATCAGTAAATCCTGATGGATTCAGATGTTTAAAGTTCAACTCGGATCCTATTTTGATCTGTTTTCAAAGCATTTCCAGTGTTCTTTTCAGGATGATTCTGACACTTTTTAGCAGAATATCTGAACTCTGGTGTCAGTTTTTTCATTTGTTGTCATGTCCAGCACATGAACACCAAACTCACAGGTGACAGCTTAGTGCCTTTTGTGATGTTTTGCTTTTGCAGATCAGGGTTTTTGTTACTGTTTGAGTGTGTTCCCTTCTGGAATAGAAGCTAAAGTTCACACTATTAGATATCAACGTGAAAACAAAGAAAATATTCAAAGAACCAGTCCACAAAAGGTTAAGAAATGAAAAAACAATGACCTTCCTTCATCATGACTTATCCAGACAGAACTGGAACTCTGTACAGAGAGAAAGATGTGGACACCGCTTAGGAATGTTTTTTACAAATATTTAGCTCACTCTATAACAAAAACTGTCCAATTCATCAATTCAAGAACAAATTTACCAAATGTCCTTGGTTAACTACTGGTTAACTATAAAAGCTACATAAAATTCCAAAAACAAAAGTCAAGAGAAAGTGAACAGAGATATAAGTCTACAAAGTTTACAAAAATAAACTGAAATAACACAACACAGTAAAGCAGGTGTACTGTAATAATTAAACTGAAAAATAGAAACAGCAGAAGTGAGTATGAGGCGTTTAGGAAGAAGGGTCAAAACGAGACTATGAATGTAGCAGCAAACAGCCTCAACAATGATTTAGTAAATGTGGGTCCAGAGTTAGCAGCAACAACAATGATGAAAATTAAAGCGGCGAGCCGCGTTGGATGGCCCGCCTTCACAACCTGCACTTACTCTCACAGCTTCCTGGCCACGCCCTCGCCATCCACCTCTACGCACCACCGCCGCCCACCCCCTTCTCTTTCTGTAAGGCTGGTCTGAGCTGCATGTGACAAATTGATGTCAAAAGCACCTTTTTTTTCAAATGGCGGCTTTTCTGGGTTTTATCTCCATAGCAACTATTTAGCGTTTTGGTCGTCTATCGATATGAGTTTTGAAGGAATCAGCAAAAGTAAACATTTAGATTTCCTAAGCATTAAAGCTTTCTTTTTTAGCCACGCCCACATTCGTTTTATGTTCATATCTTGTGCTTCATCATTTTGCTCAGCTCTAGTCAGCGATTAACATATTACATTTTCACAATATTCCAATAAAAAATGGGAAAGTAAAAGGAGAACGCCACTTTTGTGAGCTCGCCACGCGCACTCATCTGCAACTTCTAATTCCAACATTTTTTGCACAGTAGGTTCACATTTATGGTCGAGAAGTTACAAATTTGACAGTCAGATGAAGGATGGAGATCTGTCTGTGGTTCTGAAGAACGTGACGATGAAAGACACTGGAACATACGAGTGTAGAGTCAGACATGAAAATGATCCATCAGGATCTCCTCTGAAGCTGATCTCCATCATCGATCTGTGGATGGAAAACTATTTGTCCAGATTCATGAATTTACATCAGAGACCAAGGAGATAAGTTATGGTGTCCCACAAGGATCAATTATAGGCCCTCTGCTATTCAATATTTACATAAATGATAGATTTAATGTTTCAAAACATTTCAAACTCATTTTATTTGCTGACGACACAAATATATTTGATTCTACAGACAATCAAAGGGAACTTATCCATGTGATGAACACAGAGTTAAACAATATTAAATCATGGATGGATTACAATAATAATAATCTTTGAACCTTGAAAAAACCAAAGTGATGTTTTTGGTCATTCCAATGCAAATACAGATCTCTCTATTAAAGTTAATGTCTAAACAATAACTGCTGTAGAACCTCTAGCTGGTGTATGAGGACTAACCGGGAGGAACGGGGTTTATATGCTAAAGGTCATGTTCAATGATCCAAAGCATCATTTCAGAGGGACAGTTCACCTCTTCCTGCTGGGTTTTGTCCAGATGACAAAACTACAGTTTGTTTCAGAGAAACAAACTGTAGTTTCCAGGATTGCTTTGATTGAATATTAACTCTGCTGGCTGCTTTTGTCTCTGCTTTTCTGCTCCTTTTCAATCCATCAAAAACATTAAAGAACTATACACATCATTTAACCATTTAAAAAGGTCATCATCCAGGCGTAGTTCCTGCAGTTAATGGTGAAACTCACCGCACTGGCAGAATCTCTGAAGGATCTGTTTAACCCAGACACAGTGATGTGCTCGCTGGAGCCTCTGTAGAATTCTCCAAAACATAAAAACACAATCTCCTCGCTCAGCATCATCCATGGTTTCATGATGTGGTCAGTGGATGAAGTTTGTTGGCCAAGAGGTTGAGCAGTAAATTCGATGCGCAGCAGATGGAAATTTGACGTCTTGGTGTGAAAGCAGCCTAAGACTCAAAGCTCCTCATTCTAATGTGTCGACATGGTTCTCCTGTTTGGTTCTGCTGGAATGATTTGAGCGGGTCGTGGCAGGAACTAACTAACACATCTGATCTAGACCTGACCTGGAGATGATGATTCATGCTTTTATTTCTTTACATTTGGATTATTGTAATTCACTTTTTACCTGTTTTAGCAAAAGCTCGTCTGCAGCTCGTTCAAATCTCTGCGGCGAGGCTTTTAACAGGAGCCAAGAAACGAGCACACATAACTCCATTATTCTCCTCTTTACACTGCTCTCAGTTCCATTTAGAATTGAATTTAAAATTCTACTTCTAGTTTTTAGAGCCTTGCATGGACAAATGCCCAAGTACATTGCTGACCTTTTAACCTCCTACTCTTCTGTCCGGTCTTTGAGGTCCTCCGACCAAAATCTATTACAAATTCCTAAAACCAGCTACAAAACCAGAGGAGACCTCGCCTTTCAAGCTGTTGCTCCTCGTCTTTGGAACGACCTTCCTTTGTCACTAGGACAGATTGACTCCTTTGCAGGTTTTAAAGTCAGCTCAAGACGTTTTTATTCAGAAAAGCTTTTTTTTTTTTAGGTCATCTATTTTTGCTTTTTAATGTTTTGTCTTCCTTTTACTTCCCTCTATTTTGTTTGTATGCAATTTGTGTTTTACCGGCTGTAGTTTATATTTCTTTTCATTTTTGTGAAGCACTTTGTGGTTTTCTCTGGGAAAGGTGCTATAGAAAGAAATATTTACTTACTTAAAGGAAGAAGACGACAGATTGAGAGAAGCTTCAGATGGAAAAATAGCAGAGAAGGAACAGAAGGTTCAGTCTTTACAGGAGCTGCACTGACCATACATGGAGGATGGAGAACATACATGATGGAGAACCCTGTAGAACATCTCAACAAACTACAGACACAAACCTTAACTCTTATCAATTTCTATGAAGAAACTGTCATTTGATCTTTCATGTTTTCATTAAATTTGTTTGAAAGAATCTTCAGTTTCTGGAAAACATCTACAGATGATTGAAACTCTTTAACACTCGAAGTTTCAGTCAAAGTGAAAGTAAAATCAGACTCCAACTTCCTCCTCGTTTCTGTTTATCTGGATGTAAATCAGAAGAACGTACCTTCAGAAGATCCACAGACATGAAGAACCACAAAGAAAAGGACAAACAGAACCGCAGACATTGTTCTGCTGATGAAATCACTTTGTTTCTGTAGAACCTGAACCCGCTTTCACGTCTGAATGTCTAACTGACACCTGAATGACGGTAACCTGCACCTTGAGGCCACGCCTACTTCCTCATCAGACCGTCCTTTGTCCCGTGACTAAACTGCAGTCAGATAAAAGTCAGTTGTAGTTTCTATCCATGAGGTCAAACCGATTATCCTGTTGCTCATTTTGCACTTTTTATTGTTGGAATTCCTGCAGGAGTGCCAGCAGAGGTGTTAGCTTAGCCTCCAAAGCCAACAGTGGAGTTAGCTTGGCTTGGATGTCAGCTAATGCAAGTTTAAGTTCAGACAGTTCAGCCTTTGGTGCCATGTTCAGCTCTCTCTATTGCAGAATCGCTGCTGTTTAACATAAAAAACACTCAAAGAAACGTCAGGAATCGAGAGCTGAAAAAGACACGTCCGCTCTGTCGTTACAGTTCTACACATCCATCATTTCTGCACATAATGTTTCAGTCACGTCTCAACTGAAAGGAGAACATGAAAGACTCTCTCAGCTTCATGACTCTCTTCCCCTTCGCTCATGAAGTGACCGTTTTGGAGTTCTTTCAGTGTTTCCTTTTGTTGTTCTTCCATCTCTAAAACATCATCCATCCATCTTCTTCCACTCATCCAGGCCTGGGTTGCAGGGGCAGCAGTCTAATCAAAGATGCTTAGACTTTTCTCTCCTCGTCCACTTCCTCCAGCTCCTCTGGGGGGATCGTAAGATGTTCCCAGGCCAGGTTGAGAAACATAGTCTCTTCGTCTTCCTGTGTATAAAAAAAGGTAATTCTTAAAGTAGATACTGGAGATGGCTCAAAACAGTGAGAGTCTACAAATATTGTTAGCTATCCCACTGTTGGTTTTCATCTTACCTTCCCCTACAGAGGGAATAGAATGAAAATGAAAACAGATAAATTCAACTAAAAAAGATCTTGACATCCCACTTTTTACATTTTTGTAATAAATGCATTTGTCAGGAGGTTGCCCTTTGTCTCCCCCACAGTCCACCTACATTGGACACCCGAAGCCACTGAGGCCTTCGAAAAGCTTAAAGCTTGCTTCTCCCAGGCTCCCATTCTCTGTCACCCAGATCCTTTGGATCAGTTTATCGTGGAGGTTGATGCTTCCAGCACTGGTGTCGGGGCTGTGCTGTCAACGCCATGGTCAGCCTAGCAAGACCCATCCTTGTACCTTTTACTCCCTCAAGTTGAGTGCTTCTGAACGCAATTATGACGTGGGAGACCGGGAGCTACTGGCCATTAAGGCGGCGTTTGGTGAGTGGAGGCATTGGTTAGAGGGTGCTGCAGAACCTTTCATTGTGTTGACTGACCACCGTAACTTGGAGTACATCCGAACTGCCAAGCGGCTCAGACATTCTTCTCTGAAACCTGTTTGCACTCCTGCCTGTCCTTGACCTACGCCTGTTCTGCCTCTGACATTCCCCTGCCGGCTCTGACCTTCGCCTGCCCGACCACCATCAGCCTGACCCTCCTTTTCTCCTTGTTTCATAATAAACACTGCATATGGATCCCAGCGCCTCCAACTCCTCCTAACAACATTGCTGTAAATCTTCCAATAGTGGCCGTTCTCTAATAGCTGCCTGTTTCTAATAATCACCGGGCCAACTGCCACACTTTAGGAGTAAACACTGGGGCTACTATTAAAAGATATGTAGTATTATTTTACATTTGCAGGGGCATCCAAGGTAATCTAACAGAGAATAAAAGCATGCAGGGAAAATGATGTATGTATGTGTTCAACAACTCTACCTTCAATAGCATCTGATGAGATGGATCTTTTTCTTCTTCTGCATCCTGAAATTTGCAAACGAATCAACAACAGCCTTCAAAGAAGTTATTAAACACTTGCCGAATTAACTAAATGAGCTCCTCTGACCTGTAGTTTCCGCTCTTCCAATGAACTTGGTGATTCAGTGACATGAACATTCACTAATAAAACTTTCATGAACGTCAATCCGCAGGGTTTCAAGTAAAACATGTAGGTAAAATAAGTTTTTCAGAAGTGTGATGATATAAAGAGCATTTACTGCATTCGAAGGTTTGTTATCAGAAGAAGACACCACCATCTACTGAGCTGCTGCATGATTTCCTTTGCAGAAATAAATACACAACAGGTCAGTTTGTGCCAGCACTCTTGTTTTCACTAGACAAACTGATCACAATTTACACACACCTCCCTGAAATCACATTTAGCTCCCATATATATATAATATATGCTGCTGGTTGAAGAAAGAGTGACGTGAGGAAGGGGGCGGAGCCTGTGTGTGGTGTGAGCGAGAAAGCAGAGAGAGAGATCAGATCAGAGAGGAAGTATGAAGGAAACATGTCTGCTCTGTAAGTACAGAAGCTGTTTGTCTGCTTTGACTGTCTGCTCTGTTCATGTTGATGATGGAGGAGATGAAATGAGAAGGAGGTCAGGCTGAGGAGAGGAACTGGATCTTTGAAAGGCGAAAAAAACTAGGGCCTAGAACCCTTTTTTTATAGCAACGTCACAATTCTTGCATCCATTGAACTTGTGAGCTTTTGTAGAGTTTCTGCTTGAATTTCTTTCCAGGATGTCATAATAGTCTCCAGAGCTGCTGCTTGGATGTGAACTTCCTCCACCCTCACAGATATTTTGCTTGAGGACGTTCCAAAGGTTTCTTAATAGAATTGAGGTCAGAGGAGAATGGGCTTCACACCATCAGTTTATCACCTTTGATGCCCATAGCAGCCAGTGATGCAGAGATATTCCTGCAGCATGAGATGGTGCATTGTCAGAAAAGAACGAAAGAACCGAAAGAACGGTTCTTCTTTTTGTGGTCAATCAGAAACTTCACCTACTTTTCAGAGGTCGTTTTCACACCTCAGGGACCCTAAAGAGGTCAACCAGCTCTCTCTCCATGATACCAACCCAAAGCATGGCTCCACCACCTCCTTGCTGACATTGTTAGGGTATGGTGGCCACCCACCATCCACCCACTACTCCATCCACCTGGACTCAGCTTGTGAGTGTTGTTTAGGGGGAAGGGGGGCAATATCAGGTTTACGTAGAACTGCAGCCTCTGGAGGATCCTACACCTCGATGTTGGTGAGACTCCAGAAACATCAGCATCTTCAAACGTGTGCTGCTGCTTTCTAATGGTATTACAGAAGCTGCTCTCTGAATCAGATGCATTCATCTGATAGAAACCTTCCTCATTCTGCCTTTATCTGCACACCATATGTGTGCTCCGAATCAGACACTAATCTCTTAATAGTACCACAATCACGCTTACATTTTTCTGAAATATCCAAGGTTTTCATTCCTCATCCGAGACATTCATTTAGTTCAGGCTTTTCGGCAGTTGTTATAATATAATTATGACAAATTATTTTTTTTGACATGGTAGCTTCTTTTGTAACATTGCTTCTAGCTAATTGCCACAGCAATTGTAAATGCTAATTCACTCTGAGTCAAAATTTGGCCTCCATCACATACCAGAAAAGTCACCAAAATTTGCACACACACACACAACTAGGACGATGACAGCGCGGCAAGCGAAACCATTTAAAAAAATTATTGGACCAAAAATCATTTGTGGAGCCAAAAATATTATTAAAAAATGCACAAAAAAACCCAAACACAAGTGTTAGAAATATCCAGGAGAAGTTCTTAAATTATTATGGGATGGCTTGGCTGGCATTTTGTGGCAAAATGTCTGATTTGGTGATTTCCAGGCTTTTTCACAATATGGGAAAACAAAACTTTGTTCTCCCGATTTTCATGAAACTTCACAAACATGCTGCCAGCCAGAGTCTACAACCACCACAGAAGTTTCATTGACTTTTGACCTTGGGAAGAGGCCACCATCTTGAATTCTAAAAAAGAAGCATCTTTAATGTAAGCTACAAACGAAAACTTGTCTTATGGATTTTCATCAATCATAACTTCTTGAGCATCATTGGTAAGGCCCTGTGGAAAAAAATGTTAAATTAAAAGTTGTAGATTTTGAATGGATTTTACGTGGCGAGTTAGCAACTGTTGTGATCTTAGATAGCTTGCACATGCTTTATCGAAATGTTATAAAAAGGGTATCCACGAGTTTGGTGGCTACAGTTGAACGGGACAATGTAACATACGATATGATAATGTTAAAATTGTGGGCGCGCTAAATGAAAAAAAAACGTTGCTAAAAAATCTGCTGACACAGAAAGAAAAATTGGAATCCACTAACAAAACCACAATAGATGTGTCTAAAGGAATTTCCAATTCGTGTCAAATTCTGAGATTTGGTGATTTTCAAATGTTTGAAAATGAACCTTTTGTCTTGGCGATTTTAATGAAATTTCACACACATGCTTATAGCATAAGTCTACAATGACCCCTGGAGTTTCGTTGATCTTTGACCTTGGGAAGAGGCCACCATCTTGAATTCTCAAAAAAAAAAACAGTTTGTACCAATTGCAAACTCATCCTAGCGATTTTCATCGATCATCTTGTTACTTCTTGGGAATCCTTGTCAAGTAATTGAGAAAAAAATGTTGGAATTAGAAGTTGTAGATTTTGAACGGCATGCGGCATATTGTGAAAATGTATTATATTGGGCCCTGACTAGTGCTGGACATTATATTATAAGACAGTATAAAAAACATATTAGGAATGTGGGCGTTGCCAGCAAATAACCTTGGTTGCTACGGATATTCAAAAGCTTACTTTTGCAGATTCTTCTGAATCTTTAGTCGATCTTATGGCGCTACATCTCTGCCATTAATTGAACATGACTGCATGGTGCAGTTGTAAGATACGCGCCGTTCAATCAATGGCAGAGATGTAACGCCATAAGATCTGTTCGGTTTCACCAGGCGACCAAAACATAAAATGGTTGCCATAAAGATAAGACCAACACAAAAAGCCGCCATTTTGAAAAAAGTGCTTTTTAAATCAATTTCTCACATACAGGTCAGACCAGCCTTACAGAAACTGAAAGAGGGGAAGTCAGGGGTGCGTAGTGGTTGCATAACAAGTGAGGTCAGGTCAAAGGTAGACTTGGTTGCAGGGCAGTCCAGCGGGTCCTAGGTCTGGGTGCTTGGCTGGGCTGCCGGGCGGATGGATCTCCTCCGTTGACCCCACCGTATGGGTGCGGGTGTGGACCCTGGTCGGCGGTTGGGTTCTTTAGTTCTTAAAGTGGATCACATATGAAGCACTACCATTAGTTTGGTTGCTCACTTTTGGGGAACCTGCTTTTCTGGAAAGTTTATCATTCATTTTGTTGGACATGACTAAGGTCCATTGTAAAGCACAAAGACTAAACATGAAGATGGACTAAGTGACCTGTTGAGCCAAAGGCTGGTGGTTTATTCTTTATTTCTTCCTTTTTTAACCCTTGTTTCTTTACTTGGGTGTGTTTTTGTCTCTAAAACTCAGAAAACTTTCCTGTGTTGTCGTCTGTGTTTTTAATCCAGTCATGTTGTTTCTCTTCAGGTCTGATGTTTCTGTTTGGCTGCAAATCAAACCAAAGTGAGTCACAGTTTGATCATCAATGAATGACAACTTAAATAAGAGACAAGAGATTTGCAGAGACGGACTTTAGCATGAATCAAAGTTAATCTGTTTTCATGTGTTTGCAGTTGGTGTGACTGTGAGTCCCAGCAGATCTCAGTTCTTTAGAGGAGAATCAGTGACTCTGAACTGTGAGGACGACAGCTCTGCAGGATGGACTCTGAGGAGAAACACCAGCAGAGAAACCAGGACTCAGTGTGGATCTTCATGGGGAAAACCAGATAGTTTGCCCTGTAAGATCAGGTATGTTTACAAAGAAGACAGTGGCGTTTACTGGTGTGAGTCCAGAGGGGGAGGAGCCAACAGCATCAGCGTTAACATCAGTGTCTCTGGTAAGATCAGACTGTGGAGTTAGTGTTGCTGCAGCTGTGTGCAGATGGATGAAATGCTTTGTCTCTGTGTTGAGGTGGATCAGTGATCCTGCAGAGTCCTGTCCTCCCTGTGATGGAGGGTCATGACCTCACTCTGAGCTGTCAATCAAAGAGCCCTCCCTCCAACCCCTCAGCTGCTTTCTATAAAGATGGCTCCCTCATCAGGACTGAGCCTACAGGTCACATGACCCTCCAGCATGTTTCCAGGTCTGATGAAGGTCTCTACAAGTGTAGCATCAGCGCTGGTGGAGAGTCTCCATCCAGCTGGATCTCTGTCTCAGGTGAGGAGATCCTTCAGGGACTGATCAGGTTCTGGAGGTTCCTCTCTTCTTCATCATCATCATCATCTTTGGTCTGTTTCAGAGAAACCCACGACCACATCTCCTCCTTCAACCTCCTCTGCTCCTTCATCTCCTCCTCCTGGTCCTCCTCTCCGTGATTGGTTACCTGCTGTGTGTGTTGGTGTTCTGGTTCTGCTGTTTCTGGTTCTTCTGGTTGGACGACGTGTTCTCAGGAAGTCTGAAGGTGACACACACACATCAAATCAGTTCAGTTTTATTTCTATAGCCCAATATCACAGCCACAGCCGTCTCATTGGACTGACATCCAAATATTGCAAGAAACAAACGAAAAAAATCAATCATGTAAAAGTAAACAATAGCTGGTTATAAAACAGACTAAGCTGAAAAAACATCTCTGTCCTTACACCCTCCTTTGCCGTGAGGAAAAAAAAAAAAAAAAAAACCCTATCTAAGAAACCTCAGGGTTTCCCACATGAAGGAGAGATCCTCAACCCCGGACGGACAGGTGATGTACTAGAACAATTAAAGAAAAGTGAGCTTAATTCATTCTGTAACTACATGGTTGAATAACAAGTATATGTCTAATAAACAAACACGTCTAGATAAACAGCTACAATAAACAAAGACATGTTTGAATAGTGTAGCAGATGGGCTTCATCTAGGTGGAGTTGTGGAAACAGCAGGGGTTGCTGGAAGAGCCAAAGGCGAGGTCACGGCCAAAGACAGGAGCACAGACGATCCACCTAGAATCAGAAATCTCTTCCCTTCGCCAGTAGGGGGGTGGGAAAGAGGGACAACATGTGAATCGCACTGTACCAAACAGAAGCATGGTAAACCAAATAAAATAAAGCAATGGCAGATAGCAAGTAATGTAATGAAGATTGCAGGTGGAGGGAGGGAGGGTGGGAGATTTTTAAAAGTACCATGGAGTTTTAGAGTCAGTTTACAAATTTTTTCATTTATGACTTTAAAGCCATAAAATGTAAAATAAAAAAGTTGTCTCTTATAAATTACAAGAATAAAGTTGTAAACTTACAACTTCAAAACAAATAAATTTATTAGAAAAAAGACATATTTAATAATAATGGATTGGATTTCTCTGCGCTTTTCCAGACGCTCAAAGTTCATACTTGGTGATGATAAAATACAGATGTAGCCACAGCAGCGCTGGGTCAGACTGACAGATGCGTGGGCACCAGTTGTTAGGTTTAAAACACAGTCTTTGAGCTAAATAAAGTTCATGTGAACCAAGATCTGCACAAAATGAAGAGACACAAGATTGAAGCTTCTTTTCCAGCTATAGCAGGGAGAGATACGAACAGTGCTGTTCTTAGCGATCTCTGAACGACCTCTGTCTGCTGCTGCATTTATTCAACACAAGGTCAAGGTGGTTCACACACTTTACAACTGTCTGTTGGCATGCAGAACAGAGATAACTGGTAGCAAACCTTCTCCAGGTGCTGGGGAGACACAGTGAGCACAAAGAGTCTTCTGTTTTTAACACACACACACACACACACACACACACACACACACACACACGCACTCACAGCAGTTCTTGATTTATATACTTCAAGACTTATGCTTATCTTACACCAGTACGCGCCAAACTTCCCCTCTGACCATCACCGGGACATTCATACACATTCACACTCCAGTGGAGCCACACTGGAGACAAGAAGGGTTAAGTGCCTTGCCCAAGGACACAATGGTGCTGCTCAATCTGCTCAATCCACTATCGCCCATTTACAAAAAAAATGTAATAATTTTACAAGAAAAAAGACAAAATATCAAGAAAAAAACACAGAAATGGAGATCAAAGATGAAAAACATGAAGCATTTCATGAAGCTTTATTTCTGGATAGATTAAAAAAACAAAGAAATGCCGAAACCTTTGGTGACTCAAAATCCAAATATTATTAGTATAAGAACATTGAAATTGCCTCTTCAGACAGAAGCATCACAGACTTGGAGGAGATCTCGTCTTTTATGGAGGAAGAAAGGATTGGAAATGGAAAGCTGCAGGGATATCGATGGCTTCATCAACTGGCACTGCAGATATCCTGCAAGCCACCCATCAATGAACGAAACATTAATAAACTGTAATTCAGACAAAGGAGTTTCCCAACACTTGTAACCTTATAAACATTCAGCTTACCTGTTCAAATCCCAGATGCTTTGACAGTTTAGTCAGTCTGCTGCTTCACACGCCGTTCGCTCGCTGGACTGTTGGCTCTCTTCCACTTTAATCTCAAAATAATACTTTTTTGAGATTTAGTTTGGAAATTCACAAAGAATTGGTATATTTTCATAAGTTTTTTCTAGTAAATTTATGACTTCTTCTTCATAATACTTCTTTTTTTGGTCGCCTTAATATTATGTCATATAAAAGCAAAAGATAGGAAAAAGGAAAGAAAAAATAAATATTTGATGTTTTGTTTTTCATCAGCTGATGGACCAACAGAGGTTACCTACGGCGACATCAACATCTTACTCCGCCCGCAGCAACCAATCAGACGCAGCACAGGTAGACTTTTGTCTTGTTGAAGATTTGAATGACCACTCTATAAAAATATTATTTCTGTGCATCAAATGTAAAATTCTAAAACAAACATTGACTCCTTTAACATGTAAAATCCTTCATGGATCTCAATGATCTTTGAGAAAATTCAGACCTTCAGATGACCTTGTTTAAGATCATCAGCTGCTGATAATATTTTTCTACATCATCATCACCTTTCCTCATCTCAAACCATGTCCATCTGGTTCCTCATGAACTCCAGAACATCTCTTAGGATCTGTTCCTTTGATGGATTTACTCCTGATGTATCCTGGTCACTCCCAAAGAGAACCTTAATTTAGTTCAAATCCATCCATGAGATCTTCATGTGTTCTGAGATGATCCAACAGAACAACAGCTGACTGTAGAACATCATGGACTGCTGTGATCTGAATGAAGTGGTAGATTAGAGGTCATGTGTTCCTCGTGTTTTCCAGATGGAGAACCAGCTCCAGCGGGTTCATCAGCGAGAACAACAGATGTTAAGTTTGGACAGACGACCATCAGAGAACAATCCAACAGGAAACACCTGACAGGTACACTTCCTGTTCCTCTGCCTTCTAGTCCCTGCAGAGTCGGCTTTAATGTATTTGAAGGAACAGTGTGTCAGATGTTTGTCGGTGGTTGCCATGGTTACTGTGTTCCAGTGGATTCCCTCCTATCAAAGCTCAGAGGTTTTTGCCAAACGTCCAGCAGAGGCTGGCACTGCAAACAGCTTTGACCTACTTCCAAAGCTCATCTGATTCACGTCTCATAGGTCGTGGTTCAAGTTTCATCGGTCGCGATAAAGTTTGTGGGTCGCAACTCTTGAGATTTGGGTTGCAACCCACAGCTATGAGCTGTGACTCATAAACCGGCTTACCGAAGCTTTGCAGCGAAGCAGTTTGCTTTTTATTTAAAAAAAAACTATTTTTTATTATAAAATAAAAATTATAGTGCTAATATTGGATTAAATATTTATTTCCTTGTTTCCTTGTTGAGTGAACACTAAGTGGGTCAAATCCTTTGATGCGTTTATTATCAGAGATGAACGGACTTCCCAGAAATCAACTCTGACGCCATCAGATGATGTCATTTTAGGAACACAAATGAAAGACCAGCTACAGCTTCAGAAAACATGTTATGGTCCTCTTTGCTGGACACTTGAAACTAAAACCCTCTGTGTGGCAGAAACCTTCTTACGAGAACGGGACAGTCCTATGACTACAAGTTTAAAGAAAGAAAAAATGTTTTCCTCGTGGTTGTGTATGGGAGACTTGATGAGGAAATAATAATAAAATCTTATGACTCTAAGTTGAAACTTCCCAGGCTCGCCTCGCTCTTGGAGACGGAACCCCGCAGTCACAGCTGGTCAGCTGTGACCCTAAGTCCAGCTTCCAGCAGAAGTCAACGTTCAGCCACATATCTGCTCTTTTTATCAATAAAACTCTTCTGAGAGCTACGGGATCATATTGTGGGACAAAAGGAATCCACCATGTCAAGAGGCGCTCGATGTTCAATTTCACTGCAGAAAATGACATTGAAGCTTCAGTGAGCCGGCTGTTGGACGCAGCTCACGGCTGTGGGTCGCTTCAAATCTCGACCCACAAGACTTGACTTGTGACCAACGAGATCTGAGTCAGGTGATCCACTGGAAGTAGGTCGGAGTTCTTTCCAGCGCCTGCTGTCTCTCTAAACCTCATGTCCCAGTTTGATGGACAGCATGGTGAATTAGTTGGTCCAGGTTTCTGGAGAGGAAAACTTGATGTCTGGTTTAGGAGGAACAGTGAATCAGTTCTACACCTTAACCCCCGGTCACACAGCGCTTTACGGCTTAGTCACGGCCAAAACCGTCAAAAAGTGTTCTCCCATGAAGCAGGCGATGTTGTTTGTGGTGATGTCAAGTTTACGACGAGCTACAGTTGATTTATAGACGTGACAGGACGCAGGGGAAAATGGGAACGGCATTGGACGCGGCAAAAAGTTTTGAACTGCTCAAAACTTCAGGCCGCAGACAACCACAGGCGGTACACTTGGTAAAGACGTGCAACACACAGGAACACACTTAATAATCTGTGTTCTGTAATCAAGACTTGGGGAGACACGGAAAGATGCGACAGTTTAGAGGTCTGTTACGGGCAGAGCACGGTCATCAGACGCGTGTTAACACGTCTCAAACAAGTTTTAGGTATAAGTGATCACTGCCTGATCACTTCTGAATCACTTCTGATTTGCGGCATTTAAATACTGTAATTTTCTGGGACCTCAGCACTTTCAGTCTAGATGAACCCTCAACACCATGATGTCCTCATCTTCATGCAGAAGAAGAAGAAGAAGAGGAGGACGGGGAGGAGAGGTGGGACAGAACATCTGGGTGTGTGACTGGATTGTGAGGAGACTGACACTTAGACTGACACGTGGCTTGACGTGGTTGGCAGAGCTTAAGCAGAGCTTCAGCAGTGGAACAGCCGCAGACGGCAACACCCCATACAAAGCATGGCCAAGCCAAAATTGACCAAAAATTACCAGACGACCACGTCCACCAGATTTTCAGAACTTTTTGGCCGTGGTTAAGCCATAAAGCACTGTGTGACCAGGACTTTAAACAGAGTTCCTGAGGGTTTGTGGGAGTTTGACCATCCAAATGGATGGATGCATAGATGGATGGATGCATAGATGGATGGATGGAGTGATGGATGGATGGATGGATGGATGGATGGATGGATGGATGGATGGATGGATGGATGAATGGATGGATGCATAGATGGATGCATAGATGGATGGATGCATAGATGGATGGATGCATAGATGGATGGATGCATAGATGGATGGATGCATAGATGGATGGATGCATAGATGGATGGATGGATGGATGGATGGATGGATGGATGGATGCATAGATGGATGGATGGATGGATGGATGGATGGATGGATGGATGGATGCATAGATGGATGCATAGATGGATGGACGGTGTGTCTGCCGGCCTGAGGCCTGCAGAGTCTGAGAGTCCAGGTCCTGGGATGACCCTCAGATCTCCTCCATCACGTTCTTCTGTCTTATGTTCTCAGAGGTTCCAGGTCCAGCTGTCATTTACTCCACCCTGAGGTAGTCCAGCAGCAGCAGAGCTTCAGCTGCAGGAGCTGTGAGGACTGCGACCACAGAAGACCAACAGGAAGTGCCGTCTGCTCCCTGCTGTGGTTTCTATGTCGCGTATAAAGATCAGGTGTGAAAATCTTCTGCAGTGAAGTTCTGTGGGTTCTTCTCTCTCAGGCTCAGAAATGACTCATGTTTCTGTCTTTAGTGCTGTTGAGCAAACAAGCACAGACCACAGAAACAGTGTGGTTGGAAACTGCAGAGAGTAGTGTGTTTATTCTTAGTGTGTTCTATCTGACCACATTTTAGTGGTGACAAGTTCTTGCTTTTTTTTTGGTTTGTTAATATTTTTTTTAACAAAAACACAAACATGAACTGAAATTCAAACATGAACATTGTCATTACAAACTGGTGAGTATTTGTGCTCAACAGTGTGTATTTGTTACACAGAGACACAATGAAGGTCAGGTTTGTTTAACTGATGACGCCTGTTTGTATATAAGAAGTGATGGAGGAAGAACAGCTTTTAAATACAACAAGATTTAGAACATGGATGGATAGACGTTTATTCTGGTCTGCACTCTGTTAAAAATGTTGTGAGTTCCTGGTTCTGTGTTACATCTCCTGTGGTCTTCTTTGGACCTCTGGGTTCCTCACATGAAGATGTGGAGAACAGTTATAGAGGAAGCTGGTTCTGCAGTAGATGGAACCAGAATCTTCTTGCAGGATTATTCTTTCATCAAGTAGAAGTTTTAAGTGGAAGTTCTGAATGTGCAGTTCAGCTTCTTTAGTGTTAAACCCCCTTTCAGGTGAGAAGTATCCAACCTCACAACATCCATCTGGAATACAGCCATCCTGTCAACATCCATACTGACCACATCCAACCAACAAAATCTATTTTGTCAACATCCATGCTGACAAAATTCGACAGGACAACATCGCTCCTGCATTCATCCAACCATCACCTATGAAATCTTTTATAGAAAGCCTTTTTAATTTTTACTCGATATCAGCTGTTTTAAGCCAGACTAGTAATGTCACAAGTACAACTAGTTAACTAACGCATTTTGAGCTCTACGTGTGAACTTGTAAGACAAAAAAAAAGCATACTCGATAACATGTCACAGTAAAAACTAGTAATGTTTAAAAGTGTGCATTATTTCAGTAGTGGACATTTATGGAAAGCCTTTTTACCATTTATTAGATATGCTTGATATCAGATGTTTTAAACCTAACTAGTAATGCCAAACTAGGTAACTAGTAACAGCAAAAAATGTGATTTAGTTAGCCAGTAACCATCAAGAGTGTGCACTAGCTCACTAGTGCACACTATTTGTGCCAATATAGTGTTAATCTAAAAAAGCCCCTTGTTAACTACTTACTTGCAAAATTTCTACTAGTTTACTAGTAAAGGTCCTGTAAAACTCACTAGTTAACTAGTGTCACCAAAATATTGTACTAGTTCACTAGTGACATGCAGAATGTAAACTAATTAACTAGTGATTCATATTTAAGTCTTACTAGTTAACTAGTGCACTGGTTCACTAGTTGTCACAATTTCTTCTCACTAGTTAAGTAGTTCATCCTTGTAAGAGTCACTAGCTAACTAGTGAAAAACTACATGTTAGCTAGTTAACTAGTGTTTCAGTATGCTAATGTGGAGGAGTGCTGGAATTCAGAGAAAGTCCACCCCAGGATTAACCCTTTCAGTCCCAGTGTACTTTTACTGTTGATAACTGAAGACATGTGGTTTTTATTGTTCTTTCAGACCACAGAGAAATATGTGAACATTGCATTTTCAATGTAACAAAATGAAACATAACTGTCAATATAATTTTACATTATTTAGGGACCTTTGTGGGTTTTTATGTCATAAATAGAAAGGTACTAACAATATTCTACACATGCTTTAATAGATGATTTATTGAGTCAATATTGTGATGCATTCTGGTGGTTAAATCATGATACACTGACCTCGCCTGTCCATCATGTGAGAGGATCTTTCCTTCATGTGGACATCACTGAGGTTTCTTCTTTTTTTTCTTTCCCCAAAATAATTTTTTTTGTTTTCCTTACCAAGAAGGTGGGTCTGATGGCAGGTATGCCCAGCTTAATTTAGTCTGTTTAGTTTAGTTTAACAATCAGCCACTGTTTAAATTTTATAACTGTCTTGAGGTCTTTCTGTATAAATATCTATATGAAGCTCAATTAGAAAATTATGTTGTATTATTGGTCAATATAAATTAAAGTGAACTTAATTGAAATTCATTTAAAATTATATTTGTGTGTCTGTTTTGCAATAGCAGTCAGATGGTTATTGGTAATAAAAAAACAAAATCTCATAAAATTAGGCTACTGCAGTGATTGGACAAACTGTGACACATTTTTGACTGATATAGGATTGTAGTCTCGCCCTCTTAATGAAAATGTTCACTTTGCAGTATCAATGACAAAATAAAATGAATTTTCAGTTTTTAAAAAATGTGTCCTGCATGTGGATGAAGAGGTAAAGATGAGGAATTCTTTACAGAAATTCCAGAGTCTGCAAAGGGATGTTGGATCATTCTGAAAATATAACTAATTATTTCTTTACCCATTTGGTGAAAATGTGTCCATAACTTCCAGTGACAAGTTGCCAACAAACAAACAGATTCTGGTGAAAACAAAATCTTCTTGAAATAGGTAATGAAAAAAAAACCTGTACTCACTCTGTTCTGGTACATCTAGTGACCATTTTAGGTATTACAACTATGTACTATATCTCAATCAAGTTAAGGAAATAATGTCTATCATTGCTAAAAGATGTTATGTAAAAAGAGAAACATTCTATTTTTAAAATATTTTGAAAACTAACCATATCTGCATTTTTAATTGTGAATCCTGGTTAATATCTCATGAATATTTGAAATTGACAGACTTTATCATACGCCTTGTTCCTTTCTGTCATTTCTCTTTTGTCCTTCATCTGAGCCGCTTTACTCTCTGAAAATAAAATTCATATATAATAAATAACATCTTTGTCTCAAGTTCTGTTAATTCCCTGAGCAAAATCAGCAAAATGCCTGGTGAAGTGATGAAAACAGACTGCTCTTCTGTGGAAACAAAAACAAAAGGAGCACTGCCCCTTTAAAAGCCTCAAATGCAGTGCTTTGGAACAGACCAATCAGGATTCCTGTCCCGCCCCTTCATTTGCATACAAAGTGTCACTAGCTTACTAGTTGACACCAATGCTCGCACTAGTTAACTAGTCACTTAAAAAAATGTGTACTAGTTTACTAGTGAACGCATTTTGAGCTCTACATGTGATCATGTAAAGCCAAAAAAGCGTTTTAGATAACATGTCACAAGCAGAAAATGTGAACTAGTTAACTAGTAAAGCTTAAAATTGTGAACTAGTGCGCACTTTTACACATAACTAGTATACTAGCAGCAGGATGGTTCTTGAGTTTTATCAGATGACAAGTTATGGAACTTGTGGCAAGAAGTGTGCTACTTTGCTGCTCTTCCAATCTCAGGGCAAATTATACTGAGATTGGACGAGTAAAGCAGAAAGAGGGGGAAACGTCTGAAGAGTGACAAAGGTGATTAAAGTAAACACGGATTGCAGGAAGATCCTGATCCTAATCTTTGAAGCATGACTTTGGAGGAATGAATAGAAATAGTAACACAGGTAGAAGCTAGAAAGTTAGAAGCTGCAACCTATGCGGGAAATAAGAAGCAGAGTTTAAGAACCAGAGTTGGCATGTGTCAGAGATTGATAGAAAGAGCAGAGCAGCACAGAAAAGGTATTCTGAATGGCAAAAGAGAAAGTACAGAAAAAAGAAAGGGAAAAAACAGCAGCTGCCCGAGCATTCCTGCTAGCACAGGGAGCGCACAGACAGCGAGTGTTTGTGTCTACCAGAGGACGAGATAGAGAGACTCCAACAAGAATCCACATCCAAACTTTTACTTCCAGGATGTTTTGGTTTCCTCCCCTGATAATGAAAACCTCTGATAAAGACGTTGGCTTTGTTGAGATATTTGGCAGAAAGTTAGTAGAATGAAACTATAGTTGTGGCAGAAAGATGTTGTTTGAGACGTAATCGTTTCTGCAAAGAGAAAACTGTTTGAGATCAAAGGAAAGCTGCAGTTTTAGAGGCTCCTTAATCCCTACTAGGAAGCAAATGATGTTATTTCTGACTAATTACTGCAGCGCATGGACACCAAACTATGCAGAAGTGCAAATTCTGCACTTTTCTAAACAAAGATAGAGTTTCTCAAGGGAACACATTTGTAGACAAGACAGCTAAGGACCTCTGTCTGTTATCAGAACTTACTTCTGTCAGCTTTGAGAGTTTGATTACTGTGTTATATAAAAACAAAAGGGAACAAACAGACAAACAAAAAGTTATTCCGAATATTAGAGTATTTTTCCACAGATTACAGTCAAACAAAAACCTTCCATGAGACAGTGGAAGAAAAAAAGCCCTCAAACTATGGCTAAAAATGTTTATGATTGGCATTACTCTTCAGATATTTCTATACACAGATGGCTATCACAAAAACAGATGTATAAAACAAATGGATGGAAAAGTAAACTTAAACAAGTTAAAGTGATGGAAACAATGGCTGCCTCTCTATATTTATGACAATGGAGATTTTTGATCAATAGTGGAGGGGATTTAAGTTTTACTTAAATAGTGCAAGTTGTTAGTATGTAGAAGATGTTGAGACAATCCAGCACTTTTTCTTTTTTCCAGTTTTTATTGTAGTTTATTTGTTTTTTTATGTTACTGTTAAGAATCAATGAAGTCTAGGTTGTTTAATGATTTCTTTGTCTTATTTGTGTTTTGATATTTGATTTGTGATTAAGAAAAAAAAAAGAAAAAAGGCAACAGACTAAGACTTTGACTTAACATTGATTGATTGGTTTATTTCAAGCATAAATTGGACAATACAGGAAAATAATCCCACAAAATTATCAAACTCATTACTGAGACAATAAAATACATCGATTGAGAGGAAAGAAAGAAAAGGAAAAAAAACAATGAAAAACAAACAAACAACAAAAACAACGCACTTAAGTCACATTTGTAACATATGTTAAGTATAAATGATTAATAACTGAAGTCTAGTAGTGATTGATTAATTGCTTGAAAATCAGTGGGAAGAAGTGAACTTCTATAATCCCACCCCTACATAGTTACTTCATTTCATAATCTGGCATTGTTTTCATAATCCGGTTCTGATCAGATCTATTGCAGATTTTTCTGGAACAAAACTGAGAACTCATTGATTATTCTAAAAAAAACAATTTATTCATGATTTCAGTAAACAGTAACATGAATCACACTTAATGTAACAGTTGTGTAATCACCATTGATGATCTTTAGAATATAATTTATATTAATCCAGAAGTCGTCCCTACGCATGGGAAATACACAACAAAACAAAAAATTAGATTATCATCTGACAGAAGTCTAACTTCTTTATTGATTCACACTTAAGGTAATCAATATGTAATAAACATTGATAATCATTAGAACTCTAATTACATTGATCTAGTAATCATTGACACATATTTCTGATCAAGTAAAGAAAATCAATAGTTCATCCATTAGTAAAGGTAATTACATTTCAAGTAACGTTTCAGTGATCTTTGTTGCACATTACACAATTTAATACTCATTGGTTGTGATTTAAAAAAAAAAATATATATATATATTTTTAATGATTTCAGCACATTCCAGTTCACACGTCTACATGTTTGAAATGATTCAAACACCAGTTGATCTTTAACTCTTATCTTCATATTGTGAGATTAGAGTTTCTTTATTATTTTTGAACATTGTTTGAGCTCATTACTGAACCCGTTCCAAAGTTTAAAGTCGCACACAGACGCACAGAAGCTATTTTTTGTGGTTCTTATCAGTTTGATCTTGAAGTTCCTACATCCCCTCAGTTTGTAGCCTCCTTCGTTTTCTAAGAACTGTTTTTGGATATTCAATGGTAATGTTTTTCCACTAACTATGTATAGAATTTGTGCAAAAATCAACAAGTTCATCCAGTTTTAAAAGTCTGGATTGATCAAATTAATTGTTTGTATGATCAAGAAAGCCGGCTTTATGTACAATTCTGATGAAAGAGAGAATGTAGTGAACTTTTATAATTATTACCCCAAACTTCTATACAATAGGTGAAATATGGTCATATTAAGGAGCAGTATTATAGGTTTCTACAGTTGTATTCTAACATGTATTTAGATTTATTTATGATTAAAATACTTTTTGAAACTTTAGTTTGTGTCTGATGTGTTGCTTCCAACTTCATTTGTCATCAATTACAATCCCCAAGAATTTGATTTCTGTGACGTTTTCTATTAAGACGTTATTTATTGTAACTGAGAGCTCTGGATTGGCCTTATAATTACCAAAAAACATCACTTTGGTTTTTTCAAGGTTCAAAGATAGTTTATTGTAATCCATCCATGATTTTATTTTGTTCAACTCTGTGTTCACCACATGATAAGTTCCCTTTGATTGTCTGTTGTGTAAAATATATTTGTGTCATCAGCAAATAGAATTAGTTTTAAACGTTTTGAAACATTGAATAAATCATTTATGTAAATATTGAATAGCAGAGGGCCTAGAATTGATCCTTGGGGGACACCACAACTTATCTTCTTGGTCTTTGATGTGAATTCATTCATCTTGACAAATTGTTTTCTTACTGTTAAATAACTTTTGACCCAACTTAGCGCTAGTCCTCTTATCCCAAACCCTTCCAGTTTATCCAGTAGGATGTCATGATTGAGAGTCAAATGCTTTTTTTAAATCAATGAAAATTCCAGCTGCAGATTCTTTTTGACCAGAACATTTGTGATTTCCTCAACAGTATCAATGATAGTCATTGAGGTTGATCTGTTTTCTCTAAAACCATATTGGTTTTCATTTATAACGTTATGTTTATCTATAAATTTAGCTAATTTATCATTGAATATCTTTTCTAAAATGTATGGAGAATTGTGGAAGGAGAGAAACACGTCTAAAGTTTGTAAACAGATGTTTGTCTGTGCTCTTATAAACAGGAATCAAACCCCGGTCATATGCGCATGCAGTGACCGCCGTTGAATCAAGATTCTGATATGGTTCTGATGTTAAAGGAACATCCCAGATTCTGTAGATGATCCTTGATGTCTCCAAAGTTAGTGTACATAAGAGAGTAATAAAATACACCTTTCGTCAAACTCATTTTGACAGGTGAACTTTGACCCATAGTCATTAATCATAATTTTTGACTGACACATTAAGCATAATCGAATACATATAAATTTGATATTAAAATAATATATTAATAAATGACAGTTTATATACCCCCCTCCTCATCTTCTAGTTGAGGAAAACTGTTTTGGATGAAAGAAATAAAGTAAATAATTTAAAGCCCCTAAACGTCAAAAAGATGTTTAGCTAGTCTTTCACAGACTTTCATAAGTGCCCTGACATGAAAAGCGTACGAGCGCGCTGCCCATTCACCTTACGGCGAAAAAAATGTTAAAGCGGTGACGGTAAAGAGGGATTTTGTATTTCAGCCCGTCACACGTCAAACCGCCAGCCTCGCGGGCTAGCCACCAACACACCGCCTCCTCCTCATCAGCCATCGGACAGACTTTTCGTCAAACTGACGGCTCCCCCCAAACACCCCCCTAAACCCACCACAGACCCACCCTATGGGCGGAGTGAAGTTAAGATTGTGTTTAAAAGGATAACACGATCGGACATGATAGTAGTAGGACGGGGCTGTTGTTAAAGAACGACTCGTTTTTTCTTTTTTAAAAAAGACTTACCATGGATAAGTTTCAGGTGAAACCATCTTTTTTTGAACCGCGAGAGGGGTCAACGGTCGTTTTGAAAACCCCAATCTCCGTCGTCAAGATTGTCCATGAAGAAACGACGACTCCGTCGGCTCCCAAGAAGCAGATAAAGTATCTCTGCCGCTTTCAGGCCCCGCCCAAAAGAGATCTTCAGAGAGAGTGGTTTTTCCAAGAGGCCGGACGAATGGGATTTTTTGGCTACGTCTTCATTTATGAGACGGGTGAACTATGGATGTATCAAAGAGACGGTGAGAATCCCTCCGGTTGCCTGTTGTTAGCCGCCGCGTTAACAGCCAATGACTGGTCAGTGGTCAAACACATGATGTTGAAACATGACGATTCCGACGATGAAAGTGAAGATGAGGCGTTCAGCCCTCCGGCTTCAAAGCAGACAAAAATGGATGACGACGAGGAGGAGGAGAGGGCGGAAGTGAATGAGGCGGCTTTGGAGGAGGGGGTCGAGACAGCCCCCGTCGAGCCTAAAGAAATTCCAAAGTCCGGAACAACTTTTAGCGCAATTTGGCAATCAAAGTCTTCTACGAACGACAGCTGTTTTTTTAAAATCAGCAAGCAGTGGTCCGAGGAGGAGGGCGAGGGTGAGGCCTTTTTCGTTTTGGAAAGCTTCAACTCCAGCTGCGGGGTGTACCAACCCATCATGGAGATCCCGTTCAACTTTTGGGTGGAAAAGATGCGGGAGGCGGAGCCTGAAATCACGAAACTCTACCATCGTTGTCGTGACTGGGTTGAAACGTTAATTGTGAAGAGGTCTCTGGAATTTTAACCCAACCCATCCCCATCCAGCGACCGACCCCAATCCCCACCTCTTAGAATAGACACACCCCTTAGAGTAAGCCCTACCCACTTTGTGTTTAAAAAGCGAGTGACACGGCGGGAGATTGAAACGCACGCCAGCACACCGCCGACCAACAAAGCCTAAAAAGACGGACATGCCTCGGGGTCAGAGACGCCTTACAACCGTGTGGACGCCGCCAACACCTCCGCCCTCACCGATCGACCCTGACATGTTGTCTTCTTCTGGAACACCTCCGGGTCACGAGGGGTTTGAACCGTCTCAGAACCTCTCTGCCGTGGTGCCGGAGTCGGACCAAGAAGCGGCGACGGATGAGTGGTAACCCACCCAGAACTTCTACAAAGATGAAGAAGAGGTTGAAACTTCTCAGGACGCTGAGAATTCACCATCGCTGCTGCAGGACCACATTCCACACAACCGACGGTTAGAACCTTTTGACGACGTTATAGAAGCGGACCACCACCCATCCGAGCATCCTAGCGGGGTTGTAAAGGAGGATGAATCTGTAGAGGATGCCGGGTCCCCCCGAACGGATGGAGAGAAGGCCGATCCTGAAGAGGATGAAATTGACGGGGTGGTCGTATCTCGTTTCGTCAAAACCGTGAAGTCAGCCATACTCTGTTTCCTCACAAGCTGCTTGAATGATCTACGTAAAGAAGAGTGCTTCGGATGCCAAGTGGACCATCTGAGCCAGACAAATCATCCCTGCTTGTTCCCGATGGAAGACGGCTTTATTTCAAACAACTATTTAGCTCTGATGAAGAAGCTGCAAACTCCCGGATACATGCCCGCCGTCAGGACCCTCCTGTCTGGGCAAAATCTTAGGACTGATGATTTGAGAATCCAAGGAGCGACTGACGCTCTGCTCCTCGAACTGAGAAACGGGGCCCGTGGTGCTGAAGGAAATATATTTGAGACCTTGTACGATCGGATGATTGACAACAACGAGGTTGATTGTGAAGAGATAGAGGATGCGGTGAAAATATAGAAAGGTGAAATTCCCCAAAGAGACTCTCTGGTTTTTTTCACCCGATTGTAGACCGTCAGAAAAGCTCAAGGTTCGGTTCTGTTTTGTTTTTTTAAAAGTGTGTGATCTGACTAGAATGAAGCGTTCTGCTTTTATATCCGCTTTTTGATTTTTAAAATGTAACCCTCTTTGTTTTTAAGTGTGTGACCTGACTAGAATGAAGTTTTATGCTTTTGATTTTTAATCAGAAAAAAAGTGTAACAGTTTTTTATATAGTAATCACCTCTGTATGTTAGCGACGCCTGCATGTAATAAATAGCTTCTCATCAGAGTCGAAGGCCTCAGTCTCTATTTTTTCTGAGAGGTTGTAGCAACATCAAGGTGGAAAAACAAGTTCTGCAAAAAGCTTATTACGACCCCGCCCATCCTGGAGGTCTCGGAGGTTCAGAGAGATTACGCAGAGCCTTGCAGGAAGAAACGGGGAAAAACGTCTCGTCGACGGACGTGAAAGACTTTTTCTTGGAGCAGGACGCTTACACTCTGCATAAACCAGCCAGAATGCGTTTCCCTAGGAACAGAGTGTTTGTCGCGAGACCCTTAAACCAATTTCAAGCCGATCTGTGCGACATGCAAGCTTTAGCGGGCGACAACGACGGAAATAATTATTTACTGACGGTCATAGATGTTTTTTCAAAAAAGGCCTACGCCCGTGTTCTGAGGAAAAAAAAACGGCTAACGAGGTAACAAAAGCTTTTGAATCCATTTTCAAAGAAAGTCGAATTCCTGAAAAAATTCAAACGGACTCCGGCAAGGAATTTTTTAACAAGAGATTTAAAACGTTGATGAAAAAGCACGGAATTGTGCATTTTGCAACAGCCAGCGATTTAAAAGCGTCGGTGATCGAGAGATTTAATCGAACGTTAAATACTAGAATGTGGAGATTCTTTATAGCCAACAACACCAAGCGTTACGTCGACGTCCTGCAGGATTTGTTGAAGGGATACAATCAAAGTTTTCACAAAACCATAAAAATGGCCCCGGACGATGTGACGTCCGAAAATGTGCCTCAGGTGTTTAGAAACCTCTACGGTTCTTTTCCAGAACGTCATAAAAAACAGAAAATGAAGTTCAAAAAGGGAGACTTTGTAAGAATCTCAAAACTGAGAGGAAAATGTGATAAAAAGTACGAGCAGAGTTTTACAGACGAGGTGTTTACCGTGGCTGAGGTTTTACACCGCACACCGCCCGTTTACAAACTTCAAGATTTTGACCACGAGCCCATAGAAGGCTCATTTTACGAGGCCGAGATGCAGAAGGTCAAGCTGAGCAGAGACCGGACGTATCACGTTGAAAAAATTATAGGCAGGCGCACCATAAATGGGAAAAAGATGATCCTGGTTCGTTGGAAAAACTGGCCTGAGAAATTCAACAGCTGGATCAAGGCCTCTGAATTAAAAAAACTTTTAATAACAACTCCCCCCTGATCCGTTTCTATTTCTCACCATGAGGGTTTTAGGTAAAGACGGTTTTTACATCACGCTGCCTTCTAACGCTAGTTTAGACGTTTTTAAGGAAAACAAGAGCTCGAGCTTCCGTGTGGACTTACCCAGCCACCTGGATTTTGATCAAGAATGGGAGGTGGCTCTGACGGAAATAAGTTATCCGCACACTTTTTACAACGTACCGCACGAGGACGCCTATTTCGAATGGCGTCAGAAACCTGAACCTTCGTTGAAGATCACAGAGTTTCTGCGTGAAGGGTCACACACCGTCCCCGTTTACGGCATGAAGTCTGAGGACGCAGAATCACCCGTGCACGTTCAGCGGATCAGAGAGGGCTGCTATCGTACCGTCGGCATGATCAGGAAGGAGCTGAATGGATTTTTTAGAAAAATTAAATCCGATATCTTTTTGGGTTACAACGACATTCAGATGCGTTTTGATTTTGAAACCTCAGGAAGGACTCACTTACGTTTTCACTCATCTTTAGCGCGCATGATGGGGATGAAACCGGGGGAGTGGTTTCAATTTGAGAAAAAAACAGCTCCTTTTCCGGCAGATGTGAGAGGGGGATTTTATCATTTATTCTGCTACATCGATATTGTAGCGCCTCAGATGGTCGGAGACGTGTATGCGCCCCTGTTAAGAACCGTCGACGTTCAAGGGGAATACGGGGATATCATCACGCAGCGTTTTAACCCCGCGTACTATTTACCTCTGGCTAAAAGACACAATGAAAACGTTAAGGTTGAAATAAAATATGATCAGAACCAAACGGTGGATTTTACTTATGGAAAGTGCGTGTTGACGCTTCACTCCAGACCCAGAGCATAAAACGAGACGTTTTGGATAACCTCACTCAGTAGCAGCGAGCCTACAGACTTGTCTGCAGGGGGGCGACAGAGGCTCAGGGAAAAAAAACAATGACTCTAATCAGAGACCCCCGCCGCTTTGTGCATTATTATGACAGTCAAGTGGGCGGAGGAGTAGGGGGAATATCAGGTTTTCACGGGGCGCAAGTGATGTACGGTAGAGGGCTAGGGTCGATTTTTAGCAGACTTTTCTGTTTTGCTAAACCGCTTCTGAATTACGGCGTTTCAGTCTTTAAACCGCACCTTAAAGCTGCGGCGGGTGATCTAGCCACGGGGCTGTTTTAAAAAACCGTGTCAAAAATCAATTCGGATAGACAGGAAGGGGTCAGGAGGGCTCACGGTGCTGTCACGTAGACCCAAAAACCGTCCGCCGGGGGAGCGCTCCGTCTCAACCCTAGGCCATAAAAGAGGGGGTCGCAAAAAGAAGAAATCAGTAGCCAACGTTAAGAGGAGAAGGAAGCACAGCCGCTCCGCCGACATCTTTTAGAACGATTGAGTGAGAGAGATGGCTCTGTTGCACCAAAAATCCGTCGAGTGTACGTTGGGTGAATTGGATCTTTTCTCAGCACCCATGACGCAGCTGTCCCTGGAAGATAAAACCTACTCCGAAGTGGCTCCGGTGACCGCCATCACCGAAACTGGACCCTTGGAATTCTTCATTCCCGGAGACGGTGACCGTTACCTGGATTTGAACGATACGCTGCTTTATCTGAGGTTAAAAGTGTGTAACGCGGACGGTTCCGATTTACAGAACGACGCGCAGGTCGCGCTCATTAATTACCCTTTAAACACAATCTTCAGCCAGTGCGATGTGATTTTAGGAGATCGTTTGATTTTACAATCCAGCGCTACTCATCCCTACAGAGCCATGATCGAAACGCTGCTAAACTATTCAGAGGACACCCTCAAGAGTCAGTTTAGCGCCGGTCTGTTTTACAAAGACACCCCGGGGGGCATGAACTCCATCGTCACGGTTAACGGGCCTAACAAGGGGCTAAATACCAGGGCAGAGTTCACCAATAATTCTAGAGAAGTTCAGCTGATGGGTCCTTTACACGCTGACCTGTTTTTTTGTGAGAGACTTTTGTTAAACTCTGTAGATCTAAGAATAAAGCTGACCAGGGCTTCAGACGCTTTCTGCCTTATGGGGGCAGCAAACTCCACGTTTAAACTGAGTGTGTTGGGAGCCTCTCTGTTTGTGAAAAAAATGGCCGTATCCCCAGCGGTACGCTTAGGGCACGAGGCCGCGTTATTAAAGGGCAACGCTCTTTACCCTCTGACCCGCGTGAGCGTAAAAACATACTCCATTCCTGAGAACTCAAGAATCTACAACCAAGAAAATCTCTTTCTGGGTACATTACCTAAAACCATTGTGTTAGCGATGGTTCACCACTCTGCCTTCACCGGTGAGCGAGATTTAAATCCCTTCGACTTTACACACAACAATGTGGAATATTTAGCTCTCTCTCAGGACGGTTGTCAGATCCCCGCTAAAGCTTTCCAGCCTCAATTTAACGTCGGGCAGTCCATCAGAGAGTTTTACAACCTCTTTAGCGCCACAGGAAGACACCTGAAGGATTTACCGCTGTGTATTGACCGTCGAGCCTTTGCCGCAGGTTATACCCTTTTTGCGTTTAATCTGGCCCCGGCTGAAGACTGCGATGCCCTGTAGGCCGTCTCATCTGGATCTCTACGGTTAGAAATGCGCTTTCGTGAACCCCTCCCACACACGTCCACCCTTATAGTGTACGCCTGTTTCGATTCTGTGCTGGAAATCAGCTCCAAAAGACAGGTTCTCGTGGATTATTATTAAAAAAAAAATGGATTCTCATCAGCTGGAAAACATTTTGCGCCATCTGCTGGGCGATGACGTTTTTTGCGGAGTGTGGGCCAGCGATCAGCTCCCGCTTTTGACTCGCTCTTTTGATCTCCCTGCTTTTTTTGTCGTCAACACAGACCCCGCTAATCGGCCCGGTCAGCATTGGTTGGGTTTGACCTTGATGAAGGGAGGGGTCGCCACGTTTTTTGATTCTTACGGATGCTCACCGGAGTTTTACCCTAAACCCATTCTCAAGTTTTTGGAGAAGCGCTCAAACAAAATTTTGTACCATAGGCGTCAGCTTCAACACGTCCTATCGGCCGTTTGCGGGCATCACTGCGTTTTTTATCTTCATCAGCGCGGGTGCGGGTTGAGTTTTAATCAAGTCTTAAATCAATACGTAGGCGATGATGTGATAAAACATGATTTTATGGTGTTTGACTATGTGAAAAAATATAAACATTGTCATAGAAATAGAATGTGTTCCGCTCTTAAACAGGGGTGTTGTAGACTGGAATATTAAACGTTTTTATCCGTCATTAAGACGGATTGTGTGTTAAAGAAGAGACTGTACGCATAAAATAGTTGAATAAACGATTTATTGATGCAAAAAAAGACAGACTCTTGAGCATTTTTCATTCACATATGGAGCCAGCGCGGGGACATAATGATTTTTTTTTTAAGACGTTTGGCTTTTGGTCTCAGTTGTTCCATACCCCGATCCGATGAGCTCGGCTTGGGATGGGAAGTTATCCTCTCCTCCCGTTTTCACTCGGTTGTAATGAGCTCGAACGTGAGGGTTGGTCACCATAGAGGCTGGGATGTTCAGTTCAGAGAGCGTGCTTAAAAATTCACGCCAACCCGTAGGCGGAGAGGATGACGATTTTTTGTAAGGTCGGGATAGATATTTCAATAAATCTATCATATGCGATCCATTCACGGTTTTACCTCCGTAAACAAACTCGCCTTTTGAATTCCAACCATCACCACCCGGTGAAATTTTACTCAAAATGTACGATCGCGTGGGGGTAGACTGATTAAAATTTGTTCAACCTCCGAACTGTCCTTTTGCCATTTATCATCAAAGGGTGAAGCCGAGGGAGTGTCACCCCCCACATCACCCCTCCTTTCCTGATCCTGTTGTTGATCCTGCTGCAGCCGCATCTGCTCCAGCTGACCCACGTGTGACCTTACAGGCACAGGCCTCTCCTTTTCCTCTTGTTTCACCAGAGACAGATAGCATCGCAGTAATTCCGCATACTTTTTAATTTTCTCATATGAGGTCAGGCTACGATCGTTTAGCACGGTTCTCATGTTTCTGTCTAAATCATCCGCAGTTTCTAATCTGATGGAGGGTTCAAAATGAGTCACGCTGCGGAGCTGCTGAGGAGAAACCAAGTACATTTTCTGCGTGTTTCTCATTTTCCAACCGTTTACCTAAAGATTACTTCCGAAAGGACTTTCCCAACCCTAAAAGTAACTCAATGGCGGAAGGGATGACTCCGAGCAGGAGGGGCAGGAAAGATCCCCCGCTCTGTTTTATTAAGAGGTTGTGTTTGGTTTTTAAACTGTTCTTTTTATCGGCCAACGAGCGGATACATTTCCTCCTCTTTTTGAGCTTTTTAAATTGTCCCAAAGATAACGGTATATTCCCCTTCAGCAGATTAAGAGCAATCTCGCACAGAGCTTGGAAGAAATCCTTAAAGCAGTGCTGGAAAATGTCTTTCCGTTTCTTCGGCGCAGCGTGATACAAAGCCTGGAGTAAAGGTACGTTTCTTTTTATCCGCGCTGACATGAGAGGTCTCGGTCTTTAAATAACCGTGAGGCTCTAGAGTGGCGTTTTCAAAGGCTTCTAAAAAGAAGGCCTTCTGCGTCGGAAAAGCCTGATGCGCCAAAATATTAATTTGTAATTTATCTCTGGGGTTTTTGAACAAAACCAAATAATTACTGTTTAAACCGATGGTTCGGCTGTATTTTCCCTTGTGAAATATGTTCTGAGTCAGCATAAAAACGCTCATGTTTCTGTGATGTCTGTACTGCGTAAATATTTTCACTACGTCTTGGTGATCCGCCGCTTGAAACATCACATCGTCCAAAACGACCAGGTGCTTTTGATGAGGCGGGAACAGCTCGGGGTCTTCAAAAGAATCGGGTAGTCCTTCGACAAATTTAATGTTTTTATTCATTTTCATCAGATCAGAATACAGAGGTTGATGTTGATTATAAATCCACACAAGATTCTCCGGTACAAAATCCAAAACATATTCACACGTTTCCAAAACACTCTTTACAAAATATGTCTTTCCGCACCCGCTGGGTCCTACAATCAGACATGAAAATGGACCCTTTATTCTGCAATCATAATCGACCTCCATTTCAAGGGTGTGACTTTTTTTCTAGTCGCAGTCAATAACCAAAAGGTAAAGTGGTCCCGTCTTCAAAGAGACATCTTTTATCAAACACCACCTGAAACCATTTGGAAAATACAGAGTTTTTCAGAAGAAACCCCTTTTTATCTCTTCTGATGATTCGCTGGGGCGTCTGCAGCGTCTGACCTCTTGAACCCTGCAAAAACCCCTCCACCAACCCCTTGACGCTGTCAAAATGAACGTGTTCGCTGCATTCTCACGTCTGAGTGATGCCTTTGACATGGAGGACCGTTTTTTTACGGTTCCTCGTCTGATAAGCGTAACTCTTTGGGCCGGCTGCAGCAAATTCCTGAATGACGTCCCCGTTCAGCTCATCCGTCAGATCTCCCAAGTAGGGGCCTAGTTCAAGGATGGGCTGACCCTCTTTTGCGGAATAAATCAGACTGTCCGTATCCATGTACAAAACCCTATCTTGCAAACATTCGAGATAACCGTAGAGCTTAAGACGGGCGTACGCCGTCGTGAAAGAAGGCGCGTACACGTTGTTTGAATTTCCTGGTGGGGTGAGGCATTTTTTGTTGCATTTACACTGAACGAGGGCTGTTGCGTCGTTCAGAAACGCAAAATATTCCACCTCACACATCCCTGAAAACATCAAATGAAAAAATTCCTCTGGGTCGTTCACCAAGGCGGTCTGCAGAAGATTTATTCTTTGTCCGAATTTGCCCAACAAACTGTTCAGACATAATTTTGAAACCTGTCGGCGAGCGGGGTTAAACCTGATATTTTCAGCATCCAGCTTAATACCCTGCTTCAGTTCATAGTCGCAAATGTATTTTTCACGACTCTCCTGGTCTGCGGCGTTCGGAGGATATCCTGACGCTTCCTGCTTACCTTTGAGAAAGGTGTTCATGTACGCTGTAAAGACTGAATCGCTTTTATTTTGAAAATGCCACACTTCAAAAATTCTGCAAAGCACGTACCCCTTCTCCAAAGCTTTGTTGAGTTCGACCGTTACCCACACCCCCGTCAACGCTCTGGCCTCGTCGTCGTGACAACACTCACCGTCCTGATTGTTCATTTCAGCGCACGTCCTGCAGAGGGTGAAAATTAGCTTTTTCCCCAAAGTTCTGCACGGCAGAACAGGATGCAGGAGCCCTCTCGGGGGAAAGACCTTGGCTTTAATTAAGCCAAAGTAATTTTGAGGAGCGTCAAAATTTTCGTAAATGATGGTGGGGTGACCCAGAGGGTAAGCCGAGGTGGCGTTCACGTAAGAGTACAGAGAAGTCACGTAAACGTATTGAACGGCTTCGTTTTCAGCGGCTGTGTAACGCAGCTTGATGGGACACGTTCTGCCGCCGTACAAAGAGTCGCGTGGTTTCAGAGGCTCTGGCGCTTCAAACGCTTCCAGAAAATGTTTCACCTCCGCGTTATTGTTTTTCATTTCGTCCCATTCGTGCTCCCATATGACCACGGTGCTAACGCCATAAACGCTGCGCAGCTTTGGAGTTTCTCCTGAGCGTCGGCGTGCAGCTGCTCAAACGTCACGTCTCTTAGCGGGCATTTATCTTGAGGCCTGTAACATGTGGGACAACCGTGAAAAAAACAACCTAAAAATTCAAAGGCAAATTTTTCTCCATCGCGCTCCAGATAGCCGTCTGCGAAATAAGGCCCGATTTGATGCTCCCCCTGGTTTAGCACGTGTTGAATGAAGACCTTCCGTCTGCTTGCTTCAAACTCCAGCCACTGAATAGAAGCGTGTGAGAAGCTTTTGCTCACGCCTCTGTAGTCGTCTGCGGATGGTATAGCCAGAGATTTAGGTTTTAAAAAATTGGTTCTGAAAACTTTCATGCACGCGGAGGCTATAGTAACGCAGCTGAACGGGTCCACGTTACAATCTTTCAGGAATTGGCTTCTGAACCTCACGCAGGCCTCAGCCAGAATTTCCACATCATTTCTGCAGTAAAGCAAAGCCTCATTCTTAAAATGGAAGACTTTTTTGCTCGCCTCGTTGTACCATTTGAGAAAATCGTCTCGCTGACCATCTGTCATGTTGTCATAGCCGTAGTCTGAAGGGGGGTGGGTGGGGTCCGACGTAATTTAATCGCTCCTCCGAGCTAAAACCGTGAGGGAAATAACCCTTGCATCTGTTTTGAAAACCCAGCGCGTTCGTTATGTCACATAATTTCATGGTCAGAAACGACAGAGAATCGACGAACGTCAAATCACAATCCTCATCTTTCAGACATAAAATTTTACCTCCGGTCATGAGGATTTTGGGTGTTTAACCCAGCTCCGTCATAGCCTTGAGGAGCAGATAGCTGTTGAATCCTTTCGAATTGTGCGCCATCAACACAGACCCCCGGAATTTGGCTTTTCTGAAATGGAGAACAAATTCTTTGGCGCAGTCGACACCGTAGAACCACCAGGGCTCACCTTGCAAAGCTTTGGTGCAGACGAGAAAGGGCACGTGCTCGTTGTTTTTGTTAGGAAACGTCTCAAAATCGTAAAAGATGAGCTTCTCGTTATGTTTCTGCGCAGGGGGTAAAGGCTGGATGTAACACAAGTGCTCTTTAAAACTCCACTCTATTTTCTCTTTGCATATTTTGCATTTTAAAGGGGCGCATTCGTGACTCCTGGCAGCACCGCTCAGGGGGATGTAATGTGTTTTTTTACACCGTTTGCACTTTTTGTACGAGTCGCAGATGCTGGGAGAATTTGGGCCGGCTCTAGGCTGTTTATGCCTCTCAAAGCATCTCTGCGAGCGACAGCTTTTATGACAATCCGTACACTCGATAAAGGCTTAATTTACAGTCAAACACAGAGGGTCATTACAGGTTGAGCCGCGCAGCAATGGTTTGTAGCAAAAGTTGCAAACGTAGGACCAACCCATTAAACCTTTCAGATTTTTTACACCGTAGTAATGATTTTTGATCAGAAATAAAAACAACGGAGCGGATCTGTCCGGAAACGCCGTCTCAAAGTGAGAAATTGGCTTCTGCCCCGGGTTTTTGTAGAAGATCACGATTTTGCGTTTTAAAAAGCTCTCAAATTTGTGCACGTCACTAAAAGTGACGGGCGTCTGCTCATTCAAACCGGCTAAACGTTGCAACTCACGAGCTTTGACCTCGACCTGAGCATCCGTGCATTGAGGATGCAACAGGTGCGCTAAGCCGATGGCAAAACACAATTTATTGTTTCTAACGCCCGGGTCATAATGATGCCTTTTCTTCTTAGCCAATATCTCAACGTCCAAAGATTCTTCAATTTTACGTTTAGCCCCCCCTCTCGGGTTGTGAACAATTTGTACAATCAATTCCAATTCTGCGTCTGAGGCTATGCTGGCGTTGGACTGAATGGCTCTCTCCAGCAGCTCCTCAAAGGCCTGCTGTATGGCTTGCGTGTCTACAGATTCAGCTATTCTCAAGCTGGTGTGAGAACGAACATCTTGGCCTATGAGTTCCAACTGAACAGTATCCCCCCTCTTAACGTCTGTTCCGACCGTCTCTGCTAACTCGGCTAGAACGCCGACAACATCCGTGTAAAACTGGGCTAAGTCGGGCGTGCCGTAGGAGCGGGCACGTTAAAAACCCTCCTTTTTTCAACGTTGTTTAAGCGATCGCGTGGCACGCTCCGCACCTGACCTGAGGATGTGTCCCCCGCTGATGAGGCGTTCCCCGCAGCTCGAGACCTCGCAGGGGGCGTGGCGGGATCCTCCAAAGCGTGTGACGTTGACGCTGCGTGTGACGTTGACGCAGCCGACGTCACCACTGTCGTCGCTCTCCTCCTCCTCCTCCCCCTCTCCGACGTCGGTCGCGTCAGCTGGAGGTTCTTCCGGTATTCCTCGACCGTCTTGCGGTTCTGTGGGTGGTGAAACAGGCGGCGTTCGAAACGGCTTCTCCAGCCGATCGAGAGCCCTTCTTAAGGGGGTGAAAACACTTTCTGTCCGAGCGGGTTGTGTTTCACCACTATCCGCTGACGTTTGCGGTGAGCGCTGCGGCGTCGAACAACCGCTGTGTGGGGGTTCTAAACCCTTGCAACAATCCTGCAGCATTTCCAAAAGATCTGACGGGATTGAGTGCATGGAGGAATCTGGAGAATTTGGATCCTCTTCCTGCAGCCGTCGTAAAGCATTTTCTATAGGTGTCAGAGCAAATTCCGGTTCCTCATTTTCTGTCGGAACCGTCTGGGCGGGGGGGGGGACATTTCGGGACAAATTTCAAAGTTCACAGGGGAGGGCGTTTGTAAAGACCGCCGCTCACCGCCTTTCTGAAATAGCGTCTTCTAAATCAGGGAAAAAATTCAACCCATCGAGAGATTCTTGGTCTGACTCAAACATCACATCTTCTAAAACATCACCAGGAGCTGATGAATGTACATCTTCATTCAGATCAGAACTTATTAATTCATTCAGAATCCTCAAGCTTTGTTCACTCGTTGAATCACACATTTTCAAAAGTCACACCCTGAACGTTTTAAAGGAATAAAAAACTGGTCTGTGTGTTTTTTCCAACCATATTTATGAAATCAGCACAAATTCAAAACAGTCACACTTTTTCCAGAAAGGACTCTTGTGAGCTGGATCAGTCGACAGATGAGGTAGAAACGTCTTCCTTCTGGCTCAATGTCCCTCGGATCCTGAAAATCTAACAGAGAGGGAGAAAAATGACGGTCAAATTCAAAACGGCATCGCCTCGTAACCGCGTGTTAGCTGAAAGCTAAACTCTGACTCCTGATCCTCGTCCGCGTCTTTCTCTCGGGGCTGTGATGGGGGTTGGGCGACTTCTTGGCACGCGCCGGTAATGCACGCTGCGGCCCATTCCCCGACGTTGAAAGACGCTCCTCCGCGTCGGTTCGGTGGGCCTAACCGTTTGCGGGTTGATTCAGTTCGGTGGTGAATTTGACGGGCTGAAAATCCAGTGTCGGCCGGCCGGACTGTGTGAAAATGTATGCCGGGCAGTCTGGGAAGATGCTTCGACACACGGTCCTGTCGGAACTGGCTCGGGTTGCTCCAATCCTGAAGCCTCTGAACGTGATGCGTTCGTAGAGCCGTCAATCACAACCTGATTGTTCTCGGTTTGAGCCTCACCTTCCAGTAATTCTGTATGTGTGAGAAGAGCGTACGAATGGTATATTAAAAATGTCAAATCAATGAAAAAAGTTTTCTATAGATTACGTGTATTAAATGGGGGAGAAACTCACCCAATTCAGGCTGAATCGGACCGAAAAAATCTGTAATAGCCGGTAGCCGGCCGCAAATAAACATTTTTTATAAACGTTGCATTCTTTTATTTTACTTTATACCTACAACGTCATTCATCATTTTAATATCAAATTCACATGAATTAAATTATGCTTCATTTATCCATCAAAATTATGATTTATTGTTATGGGTCATTTTACATATCATTTATGAATATATTATTTTAATATCAAATTTATATTTATTCGATTATGCTTAATGTGTCAGTCAAAAATTATGATTTATGACTAGGGGTCAAAGGTCACCTGTCAAAATGAGTTTGACGAAAGGTGTATTTTATTACTCTCTTACATGCTTCTGCTGTTAAAGTGGATGATTGACAGTCTTCCTTCAGGGTTAACAGAGTTTTTAAAGTCATCTATGCTGTAATATTTGCAGTCCAGATTAACAGAGGAAAAGAACTGATCAGGGTGGATGTCATCCTGCAGGTTCTGATCATTATCACTGCATATGTTAAGGTCAGGTTGCTCACAGTTCAGATCTTTCTGAAAGTTGTGGTGACAGTTGACTGTTGAAGAAAATGTGCTGTTTTTAGAAGTCATGTTTGTAGAGTTTGACTCCTCACCTGGAGAGTCCAGCATCTTCACGTATCTCTTGTTTAGACTGTAGTGGGTAGAAACTTGTCCAGCTCCTCCAGGCTCCTGATAACGATGACCTTGGCTTGCTCAGGAGAAGCGTTAAGTTTAACGTCGATTCTGCAATCCCTTACCCAGGTGCTTTGAATCTTTCCTTTCAGAAAGCGTGCTCTTCGGGCGATGTCAGCATTATGTTTAATGAGATTCTCATTCATGGAAACATTGGTTCCCTTCAGATGTCTTACTTGCTTCAATAAAGATGTTTTGTGTTTCCGATTCACAAACCTCATGAGGACGGCAGGTCTGTCAGACTCTCTTCTCCTTGGAAGCGGGCGGCAGATCTCCATGTTGTTTGTGTCCAGAGAAATTCCTTTGGATTTTAGGAAATCTTCCAGCTGTTTCTCCACAGAGCTGGTCTCCTGCTCGTCAGAGTCATCAGCGTTCCCTGCGGTCACTGCATGCGCATATGACCGGGGTTTGATCTTCAATCTGGTGATTATCACATCATTAATCCTGGAATTCTGCTCCTGGTCATCCATTCGTTTTTCCATGTTATCCATTCGGTTGACAGTCTGTTCATGGTGAGCTTTGAGCTGTCTCCCGTCCTCCAGTCGTTCAGGATCTGCTCTTGCTGGATCTTCATGGATCTTATTTCTTCCAGCAGAAAATCAAGCAACTTCTTGATATCCTCTGAGTCGTCCGTCACTGGGGGGTTTTCGGGGGCGTGATCAGGAATTGTTTTTTTACATTTACTTTTAATTCTCAGTAAATAGATTTTCAAAGTGCAGCTGCTCTATCCCGCCATGGCGTCGTGGCGTCTTCCCGGAAGACCTGCAGTGCAACATTCATTAAAAGACTTAGACTTTTTCTTTTGCTAACAGCTTAAACTATAACTAATGATGGAAAAAAACAGAAAAAGTTCAATAAAATCTTCCAGAAATCTTCAACTGTCTGGAATCAGCACCAAAGTTTTGTGTTCAGGAAAAACAACATTGTTTTGAAGCCACTTTTGCTTTTTACGTCCCTGAAATGATTCAGGAAACTGAACGGCTTCTACATTTTCTTTGGGAGTTGTTTCTTTGAGAAAGCAAAACTCACAGAGAAATTTAAGACCTGATCAGTGTCTTTAACAAATACATATGGATTTCATAGAGCTTGAAATTTGTTTATGAAGCAGAAGTTGATGCTTTCTAAGTGGATAGAATTGTTCCCATGGGAACATCCTGATGCTCTGATGCATTTTGTGACGATATAATCCCTGGATACGGAATACCAGAGATATGGAATGAATCAATGGGAAACATCTGATATCCTCTGAGAATGTTTGGCTGATTATAAGAGAAACTGTTAGATATCTAATAAGCTTCATAAGATAAGATATCTGCTTCACTTTCACAGAGAAGAACACGCTTCACGCATAACACAATGAAGGAATGCTTTACGCACAAATGAAAAGACTTAAACTTGGATTTCTAGTTCTTTTATATATGGTTAAATAATCTGGCTCGCTCTGAGATACTGCAGTGTCACACATTGTATAAAGGTCATCTCAGCTGAAGGGTCTGAAGTTACAGGAGAGTAAACCAAACCGTAGAACAAAGTGTTGGTTCTAGACGTGCAGAGTCTGGACTGATGGAAGCAGTGGTGACGGCGTGTCCTCTTAGGGAGCAAACTCCAGCTGGGATGAGCCCCTCATAGGTGAGACGCTGCTTTAGTTTTTATTTTCATGTTGCTGTATTTAGTTGCTCTGTGTCTAATCTTGTGGTTTGTACCGGTAAGAGCAACTGAAACCAAAAACATCAACGGTCTGAATGTAACTGAACAACCTGCTGTGCTTCACAGTAAATGAAGGAGCTGTGATGGTGAATGATGCCAGCAGAGAACCAACGGGCATCACAGATGAGTATGAACTTGTGGATCAGCGTGCAGCTGGGTTTGAGTCTTCACTGTATTGGTGGTGTGTCATTAACAGAAATGTGGACAGGATCTATTCCGACCATTCCAGTCATGTTCTCAGTCATGTTTTGGGGCTGCTTTGCTGCATCTGGCACAGGGTGTCTTGAATGTGTGCAAGGTACAATGAAATGTGTAGACTATCAAGGCATTCTGGAGAGAAATGTGCTGCCTTGTGTCAGAAAGCTTGGTCTCAGTCGCAGGTCATGGGTCTTCCAACAGGACAACGATCCAAAACACACAGCCAAAAACACCCAAGAATGGCTGAGAGAAAAGCGTTGGACTATTCTAAAGTGGCCTTCCATGAGCCCAGATCTGAATCCCATTGAACATCTGTGGAAGGAGCTGAAACATGCCATTTGGAGAAGACACCCATCAAACCTGAGACAACTGGAGCAGTTTGCTCATGAGGAGTGGGCCAAAATACCTGTTGACAGCTGCAGAACGCTCATTGACAAATACAGAAATCGCTTCATTGCAGTGATTGCCTCAAAAGGTTGTGCAACAAAATATTAAGTTATGGGTACCATCATTTTTGTCCAGGCCTGTTTCATTAGTTTGTTTTTTTAAAATAATTATGTTAATCAGCAATTCAAAAGTGATGGCTGATTTTGATGATTTAATTTTCAATAATTTTTTATTTATTGTTACTTTTCTATGTTTCAAGTGATTTCAGTGAGAATTGTGGGTTTTTCCTTCTTTAACTGAGGGGTACCAACAATTTTGTCCACGTGTGTACAATCAGCGCCTGAATGTGTGTTAATGCATAAACCCATGCTGTGCCTTTTGCAGTGAAGTAAACGCTTTGCTAGCAGCTTCGCAAAGAGGAAGGCTTTGCACGCAAAAGAAAAGGTTTACTCTTGGATTTCTAGTCCTTTTTCTACTATTATTATGTTAGTGTATTAGAATGATGTGGCTCACTCTATGCTATGTTACTTATCCTGAAGGACGTCTGCTGGGAGAATGACGAGACACAACAGAGATAACATGCTGAGCAGAGAAGCTGAAACTACGTATAACGCTCGTCCTCTGGTGCAGCTGTGTTTTTTCTTTCATTTACCCTCCTTCAGAGCTGCATCTGATTGTAACTTCCAGATTTTAATAAATAGTAAGGGTCCAGAAGGGGGGGGCAGAAATGGTTGGGGCACCTCTTCTCTGTTTCTCCTCGTAAGTAAATGAAAATTACTCTGTCTGTCTTTTCTTCTGTAGTTACTATGTTTTGGAGGCGTGCACATAACAGCTTTTTCAGTGTTAAACCCTTTTTAGCTAAGAAACAACCATCCTGATAGCTCAGCTTTAGAGTAGGAAGCGAGGAACAATGAAGGTGTGACCTTCATGAAGTCCTAAAGCAGGGGTGTCAGAATCCAGGCCTCCAGGGCCGGTGTCCTTCATGTTTTCCAACCAACCTGCCATTGAAGCTCCTGATTTGCTAAACACACCTGATCCAGGTAATCACCAGCAAATTGAGCAGGATTTCTGGAAAACCAGCAGGAGGCCGGCCCTTGAGGACTGGAGTTTGACATCCCTGTCCTAAAGACTCTGGATCATAAGTGAGTTATTTTTCAAAATAAAAGCAGCTTCTTGTCAGCATTAACTCAAAGTAAAAAAACAAAATGAATTTTTGTGAGGATGTAACATCAGAAAATGTAAACAACAATAATAACAAAAGAGAAACAAAAAAAAATATTGGTTTGTTTATTCTGCAATTGACATATTGCTTTGACTACTTTGTCTCTGAACATTTCAGGCTGGGACATAGAGATACTGCAACCTGCTGGACAGATATGGTACTGCAAGACCACAGAGAAACGTTCAAGTCCTTCATCTTCATAAAGGATCTCTGAACATTCAAAAAAACAATGACATAATACAATAATTCAATACATTCAAAACAATATTTAAAAACAGAAAATTAGACAAGTACAACCATAGAGATCAATAAGAACAAATACAAATAATCAACAGACTAAAATGGGTTATGGAGGGACAGGAGAGAGCACTTATTACGATGTGATGCTTTATTGTTGTTTTATGTTTGTGTTGTAGGAACAGATGAATAGGAATTCATTTCCTCCACTGTTCCAATTCTTCAGAGCATGAAAAAAGGTTAATGCTGTTGTACATAGTTTTTGTTTTTTGTTTTGTTTTTTATCTAGCATAAACAATAAACAAAAACATCAGAACTGTGAAGAAAAATGCTTTTTAAATGTTGTTGTGTTCAGGTAGATCCCAGCAGGTCTGCTTTACCTGTTGGGATCTACTGAGATCTAAAAGGATTCAAGGATCTTTCCTCTCTTGGGTTCAGAACTACAGTCTGCTTTAATAAAACCTCTGATCTGATGTTATGTCTGGTGCTGGTGTTCTTCCTCTCCTGTTATTCTGCTCATCCAGCAGGTGTGACTATTGTCCTTGATTGACACCTGCTGGCTATTTAAGCAGAGGAGGCCCTCAACCAAAGGAAGCAGCAGGCAGCGTTTGCTGTGCTGCTTTGTTTCTTTGGTTTAGTTTCCTTATTTTTCTTCTTTTGTCCTCAGCAGTCATATACTGCTGGGTTTTGTTGTTTTAGTTTGGAGATTGGACTTTGGTAGTCCTGATATGCTGCCTTTCTTTTGTTTATTTCATTAGATTTTGGTCGGCAACCTTTAGCAGGGAGCTGCTGACTCAGACGGTCCCCTGGGCTGGGTGTCAGCATCCGGTTCCCTCTCCGACCACCAGAGGGAGCCATCGGCAAAATACTAACTGCCTCTGTTCCTCTGAACGCTCAATCTCCCAGCATGCATCGGACCTGGTTGAGGAAAAAAGTGAGGGTCTGTTTATTCAAGAATAAATTCAGATCTTCATTTCAGAACCGATCATCAATCGGAGCCCAAACACAGTTAACAGTCAGATGAAAGAAGCCCCCGAACCTCTGTTCTCATCATCAGTTCTCATAGGTTCGTGTACGTAAGATGTCACACATCCCAGAAACCATTTCTCTGTCTGACAATTCCCAGAGGGGAGGCTATCAGCCCATCCGTTCCTTTACCCAAACAGCTATTCTTCAACTTTGGCTGATCCTCTGTTTTTATGGGAATTGTAGTCAATTATAGTTATTAATTACGGCAGGCTTTGACACCGTATGTTTAGATGTCCCTGCCTGCTCTATGTTGGGAAGACTTTATTCCTAACAGAACCAAGAGAGATTCTTGGCAGACTCTTTGTCGATTCCTTTCAGGATATCAACCCAGATGTTTTTCCAAAGAAAGAGCAGTTCTATTCCTAACAACCTCAGCCATCTTGTCTGCACCAGCTGCTTCTCATCACCACCACTGCATTTATGCCTGCTCACCTCTCTGTTCCATGTGTAGTCTTGAACCTCCTAGTGACAGTTCAGTCTAAGTGTTCCATGTTCCTGTTTGCCTGGTTTTTCATCTTTGTCTGTCTCGTCGCCTCCTGCCTTGCTCCACGTGTTGACCCCTGCCTGGATTATGACCTCGCCATGTCTTGCCCTTGTAAAGTAAACAGTTTGCTCATGGATCCACACGCCTCAGTCTCGTCCTGACACTGGGTCAGCAGTCTCCCTGATTTATTTTGTTTGTCGCCAAGGTTCCAATCCCTTTATTTCTGAACCAGCACACTAATTATTTCATTTTTGTTCTTTCTTTTCAGGACAGTGTCTTTTTCATTTAATAAAACTTTGTGCCTTTTATTCTGGTGTTCATTTCATGTATGGTCCCCTTTCTGTCCACCCCCTAGACCCAATCCTGGTTTCCATTTGGGGATGTAACATCTGAACACCTGAAATGAATCCAACACCAACACCAGCTACAACTAACAACCGGTTCCTTAAAGTTCTCTTACATGAGGAGAGTTTTGAAGAGGAGCATAAAGAAATGAGTGAATATTCTTCATCTAATAAACGGGGATGTGTCATTAGGGCAGCGAAGAACAAAACCACATCAAATGTTGCAGATAACATCCAGAGAGAATAAACCAAATGAAGGATTAACACAATCTGATAATCTGAACTAGGGATTGAGAAACTCATCTTTTCCTCACATGAAGTTAAAAAGACTTTTAGACGCTGATTGTTAGAGATGGGGTCAGCTCCTCCTGACCCGCCCTCACCGGCTGCTGCACCCCCTGACCCTCCACCCTCTGCTCCAGCCGTCCTGCTCAGAGCTGCACCTGACACTTAAAAACACACTTTTTTTGGTTTTGTCTCCATAGCAACCATTTCATGTTGTGGTCTCCTCGTGGTGATGATCAGGTTCATACAGTTTTTAGAAGATTCAGTAAAAGTAAATGTTTGGATTTCCTTGAGAACAGAGGTTATCTGTTAACCCCGCCCACATTCCTCTTTGTTCTCAAACTAAAGCGGATCAGAACCTTTGATGATGACGTTCCTCTGACAGTTCTGGTCTTCAATCAGATCAACATGGAGGACTGAGAGTCTGCAGAAGTTCCTAAACAGAATCTAGAACCAGAACACGAACAGTAAGGTTCATTTAAGGTCAAAAGCTGGAGGAAGAGGAAGATTCCATCACTTCTTCTGCTTCCTGTCGGGACAGACCAGAGACCAGAACAAACCATCTTCATGTGTCATCAGGATGAAGATGAGACGTTCTGGAGAAGAACAGCAGGAACAGAGTTCTGCATCTCTGCATCCACAGGAGAACCACAGACTCCAGGCTCTGGTTTCCTGAAGGTTCTCTCTTCAGGAGAACATGATCCTGATCCTCAGAGCAGGTCAGGTTCTTCAGACTAACAGAACCTTGTTGTTTTGTTGTTTCTGGATCAACAGAAACATGAAGAACCTTTCTGGTGTTTGAAGGACAGGAGTGAGCAGACACACACAGAGTTTGCTGCTGGAGAACATGCTGGAACATGAGCAAAGACGGAGAACGTTCTTTGGAATGTGACGCGTTCAGACCTGCTGCAGTCTGGATCACAGAAGCTCTGGTATGGAACCGGGCCTTTGGCTCCTCCCCTTTTCTCCCACACGTCTCTCTGCAGCAGCAGACACTGAGAACCGTCTGAGATCATGTTTGACCCGTTTCATTCAAATGAAACTTTATTTAAACCAAAAAGTCGACTCAGAAGAACCTAGAACTTCCTACAAAGCCCAAACAGAACCAGAACCTGCTGCTGTCTTCAGGAAGACTTAGTGACTTCAGCAGAACTTCACTCTGAGACAGAAACCTGGAGTCACATGTCTGAGTCGACCAATCAGCAGAGAGGACACATCTGCAGGACCGGCTCAGACCTGCAGGAACCGAGCAGCTGCTCTTCATCACTTCAACCTCCATGATCTGATGAAGAAAACTGGATCATCCAGGAGAACATCAGCAGCTCTGAGACAGACTGAGAGGATCTGATGAAGCTGCAGAACGTTTGATGAGAACTCAGACAGAAGAAGAGGTTCTTTATTGGAATGAAAGCAGGATTTGGAACATCAGAACATTTCTCCAACACGAGCTCAGAGCAGAAACACAAGCAGGACAACATGCAGGAACATCTGTACAAACTTCAGCTTCAAAGATCAGAGACACTGAACCCTTTGGGGTCAAATCAGAGTCAGTTTCAAGTGAAAATCTAAACTGAAAATCTGAAAACAAAAACAAACATTAAACTCACGATTATTGGTAAACAGCTGCTGTTTAGTAAACCAACAACAACAGCAGACACTGTTCTGGAGCAGACATAACATCATCGTAACCTCTGTCACCAGATGTCAATCAAGTCCTGGTAGCCAGTGGGCTCAAAGCCCCGCCCCCTCATTAAATCAGGATCAACTCTGAACACAGAAAGTCTGAATCTAAACTGTAAATCGAGACTGAAAGTAAAGTACTTTCAGGTTTAATACTGTTTTTAAATTTAGGTTTTATGACTTCTAAAGTGACCCTGATTTGACCCCACATGACCCCATGAAGACCATCCTCTGGATGGATGAAGCTCAGAGCTCTGGAACACTGATGAAGACTGAGAACACTTGAAGAATTTCATAAACATGTAACAGACTGTAAAAAAAAAATAAAAGACTTCATTTCAAAATAAAAGCCTTGAGGTGGAGTTCTTCTGGTGCTTTTAACCATTGACTGTAAGAGAGTAATAAAATACACCTTCCATTAAACTCATTTTGACAGGTGACCTTTGACCCCAAAGTCATAAATCATAATTTCTGACTGACAGATTAAGCATAATCGATTAAATATAAATTTGATATTAAAATAATATATTCATAAATGATATGTAAAATGACCCATAAATCATAATTTTGATGGATAAATGAAGCATAATTTAATTCATGCGAATTTGATATTAAAATGATAAATGACGTTGTAGGTATAAAGTAAAATAAAAGAATGCAAGGTTGATAAAAAAATGTTTATTTGCGACCGGCTTACACCCCCCCGCACCCCCCCGCACCCCCCCCAACCCCCACCTCCCTCCGCCCCCCACCTCCCCTCCACACCCACCCACCCACTCTCCCCACCCCCTCCTGCTTCACAAGTTGAGGAAAACTGTTTTGGAAGAAAGAAATAAAAGAAATCATTTAAAGCCCCTAAACGTCAAAAAGATGTTTAGCTAGTCTTTCACAGACTTTCATAAATGCCCTGACAAGAAAAGCGTACGAGCGTGCTGCCCATTCACCTCACGGCGAGACAAAAATGTTAAAGTAGCGAGGGAAAAGACATTTTGGATTTCATCCCTCAAACCTGCGCGCTAGCCAGCAACACCCCGCCTCCTTCTCATCAGCCATTGGACAGACTTTTCGTCAAACTGACAGCTCCCCCAAACACCCCCCCTAAACCCACCACTGACCCACCCTATGGGCGGAGTGAAGTTAAGATTGTGTTTAAAAGGATAACACGATCGGACATGATAGTAGTAGGACGGGGCTGTTGTTAAAGAACGACTCGTTTTTTCTTTTTTAAAAAAGACTTACCATGGATAAGTTTCAGGTGAAACCATCTTCTTTTGAACCGCGAGAGGGGTCAACGGTCGTTTTGAAAACCCCAATCTCCGTCGTCAAGATTGTCCATGAAGAAACGACGACTCCGTCGGCTCCCAAGAAGCAGATAAAGTATCTCTGCCGCTTTCAGGCCCCGCCCAAAAGAGATCTTCAGAGAGAGTGGTTTTTCCAAGAGGCCGGACGAATGGGATTTTTTGGCTACGTCTTCATTTATGAGACGGGTGAACTATGGATGTATCAAAGAGACGGTGAGAATCCCTCCGGTTGCCTGTTGTTTGCCGCCGCGTTTACAGCCGATGACTGGTCAGTGGTCAAACATGTGATGTTGAAAGATGACGATTCCGACGATGAAAGTGAAGATGAGGCGTTCAGCCCTCCGGCTTCAAAGCAGACAAAAATGGATGACGACGACGAGGAGGAGAGGGCGGAAGTAAATGAGGCGGCTTTGGAGGAGGGGGTCGAGACAGCCCCCGTCGAGCCTAAAGAAATTCCAAAGTCCGGAAAGGCTTTTAACGCAATCTGGCAAACAAAGTCTTCTACGAACGACCGCTGGTTTTTTAAAATCAGCAAGCAGTGGTCCGAGGAGGAGGGCGAGGGTGAGGCCTTTTTCGTTTTGGAAAGCTTCAACTCCAGCTGCGGGGTGTACCAACCCATCATGGAGATCCCGTTCAACTTTTGGGTGGAAAAGATACGTCCGGTCTCTGCTCAGCTTGACCTTCTGCATCTCGGCCTCGTAAAATGAGCCTTCTATGGGCTCGTGGTCAAAATCTTGAAGTTTGTAAACGGGCGGTGTGCGGTGTAAAACCTCAGCCACGGTAAACACCTCGTCTGTAAAACTCTGCTCGTACTTTTTATCAAATTTTCCTCTCAGTTTTGAGATTCTTACAAAGTCTCCCTTTTTGAACTTCATTTTCTGTTTTTTATGACGTTCTGGAAAAGAACCGTAGAGGTTTCTAAACACCTGAGGCACATTTTCGGACGTCACATCGTCCGGGGCCATTTTTATGGTTTTGTGAAAACTTTGATTGTATCCCTTCAACAAATCCTGCAGGACGTCGACGTAACGCCTGGTGTTGTTGGCTGTAAAGAATCTCCACATTCTAGTTTTTAACGTCCGATTAAATCTCTCGATCACCGACGCTTTTAAATCGCTGGCTGTTGCAAAATGCACAATTCCGTGCTTTTTCATCAACGTTTTAAATCTCTTGTTAAAAAATTCCTTGCCGGAGTCCGTTTGAATTTTTTCAGGAATTCGACTTTCTTTGAAAATGGATTCAAAAGCTTTTGTTACCTCGTTAGCCGTTTTTTTTCCTCAGAACACGGGCGTAGGCCTTTTTTGAAAAAACATCTATGACCGTCAGTAAATAATTATTTCCGTCGTTGTCGCCCGCTAAAGCTTGCATGTCGCACAGATCGGCTTGAAATTGGTTTAAGGGTCTCGCGACAAACACTCTGTTCCTAGGGAAACGCATTCTGGCTGGTTTATGCAGAGTGTAAGCGTCCTGCTCCAAGAAAAAGTCTTTCACGTCCGTCGACGAGACGTTTTTCCCCGTTTCTTCCTGCAAGGCTCTGCGTAATCTCTCTGAACCTCCGAGACCTCCAGGATGGGCGGGGTCGTAATAAGCTTTTTGCAGAACTTGTTTTTCCACCTTGATGTTGCTACAACCTCTCAGAAAAAATAGAGACTGAGGCCTTCGACTCTGATGAGAAGCTATTTATTACATGCAGGCGTCGCTAACATACAGAGGTGATTACTATATAAAAAACTGTTACACTTTTTTTCTGATTAAAAATCAAAAGCATAAAACTTCATTCTAGTCAGGTCACACACTTAAAAACAAAGAGGGTTACATTTTAAAAATCAAAAAGCGGATATAAAAGCAGAACGCTTCATTCTAGTCAGATCACACACTTTAAAAAAAAAACAGAACCGAACCTTGAGCTTTTCTGACGGTCTACAATCAGGTAAAAAAAAACAGAGAGTCTCTCTGGGGATTTTCACCTTTCCATATTTTCACCGCATCCTCCATCTCTTCACAATCAACCTCGTTGTTGTCAATCATCTGATCGTACAAGGTCTCAAATATATTTCCTTCAGCACCACGGGCCCCGTTTCTCAGTTCGAGGAGCAGAGCGTCAGTCGCTCCTTGGATTCTCATATCATCAGTCCTAAGATTTTGCCCAGACAGGAGGGTCCTGACGGCGGGCATGTATCCGGGAGTTTGCAGCTTCTTCATCAGAGCTAAATAGTTGTTTGAAATAAAGCCGTCTTCCATCGGGAACAAGCAGGGATGATTTGTCTGGCTCAGATGGTCCACTTGGCATCCGAAGCACTCTTCTTTACGTAGATCATTCAAGCAGCTTGTGAGGAAACAGAGTATGGCTGACTTCACGGTTTTGACGAAACGAGATACGACCATCCTGTCAATTTCATCCTCTTCAGGATCGGCCTTCTCTCCATCCGTTCGGGGGGACCCGGTAGCCTCTACAGATTCATCCTCCTTTACAACACCGCTAGGATGCTCGGATGGGTGGTGGTCCGCTTCTATAACGTCGTCAAAAGGTTCTGCCCGTCGGTTGTGTGGAATGTGGTCCTGCAGCAGCGACGGTGAATTCTCTGCGTCCTGAGAAGTTTCAACCTCTTCTTCATCTTTGTAGAAGTTCTGGGTAGGTTCCCACTCATCCATCGCCGCTTCTTGGTCCGACTCCGGCACCACGGCAGAGAGGTTGGTCGGCGGTGTGCTGGTGTGCGTTTCAATCTCCCGCCGTGTCGCTCGCTTTTTAAACACAAAGTGGGTAGGGTTTACTCTAAGGGGTGTGTCTATTCTAAGAGGTGGGGATTGGGGTCGGTCGCTGGATGGGGATGGGTTGGGTTAAAATTCCAGAGACCTCTTCACAATCAACGTTTCAACCCAGTCACGACAACGATGGTAGAGTTTCGTGATTTCAGGCTCCGCCTCCCGCATCTTTTCCACCCAAAAGTTGAACGGGATCTCCATGATGGGACGGTACACCCCGCAGCTGGAGTTGAAGCTTTCCAAAACGAAAAAGGCCTCACCCTCGCCCTCCTCCTCGGACCACTGCTTGCTGATTTTAAAAAACCAGCGGTCGTTCGTAGAAGACTTTGTTTGCCAGATTGCGTTAAAAGCTGTTCCGGACTTTGGAATTTCTTTAGGCTCGATGGGGGCTGTCTCGACCCCCTCCTCCAAAGCCGCCTCATTTACTTCCGCCCTCTCCTCCTCCTCGTCGTCATCCATTTTTGTCTGCTTTGAAGCCGGAGGGCTGAACGCCTCATCTTCACTTTCATCGTCGGAATCGTCATCTTTCAACATCACATGTTTGACCACTGACCAGTCATCGGCTGTTAACGCGGCCGCTAACAACAGGCAACCGGAGGGATTCTCACCGTCTCTTTGATACATCCATAGCTCACCCGTCTCATAAATGAAGACGTAGCCAAAAAATCCCATTCGTCCGGCCTCTTGGAAAAACCACTCTCTCTGAAGATCTCTTTTGGGCGGGGCCTGAAAGCGGCAGAGATACTTTATCTGCTTCTTGGGAGCCGACGGAGTCGTCGTTTCTTCATGGACAATCTTGACGACGGAGATTGGGGTTTTCAAAACGACCGTTGACCCCTCTCGCGGTTCAAAAAAAGATGGTTTCACCTGAAACTTATCCATGGTAAGTCTTTTTAAAAAAGAAAAAACGAGTCGTTCTTTAACAACAGCCCCGTCCTACTACTATCATGTCCGATCGTGTTATCCTTTTAAACACAATCTTAACTTCACTCCGCCCATAGGGTGGGTCAGTGGTGGGTTTAGGGGGGGTGTTTGGGGGAGCTGTCAGTTTGACGAAAAGTCTGTCCAATGGCTGATGAGAAGGAGGCGGGGTGTTGCTGGCTAGCGCGCAGGTTTGAGGGATGAAATCCAAAATGTCTTTGCCCTCGCTACTTTAACATTTTTGTCTCGCCGTGAGGTGAATGGGCAGCGCGCTCGTACGCTTTTCTTGTCAGGGCATTTATGAAAGTCTGTGAAAGACTAGCTAAACATCTTTTTGACGTTTAGGGGCTTTAAATGATTTATTTTATTTCTTTCTTCCAAAACAGTTTTCCTAAACTTGTGAAGCAGGAGGGGGTGGGGAGAGTGGGTGGGTGGGTGTGGAGGGGAGGTGGGGGGCAGAGGGAGGTGGGGGTTGGGGGGGGTGCGGGGGGGGGGGTGTAAGCCGGTCGCAAATAAACATTTTTTTATCAACCTTGCATTCTTTTATTTTACTTTATACCTACAACGTCATTATCATTTTAATATCAAATTCGCATGAATTAAATTATGCTTCATTTATCCATCAAAATTATGATTTATGGGTCATTTTACATATCATTTATGAATATATTATTTTAATATCAAATTTATATTTAATCGATTATGCTTAATCTGTCAGTCAGAAATTATGATTTATGACTTTGGGGTCAAAGGTCACCTGTCAAAATGAGTTTGATGGAAGGTGTATTTTATTACTCTCTACTGTACATGAGAACTGGACTGAGTGACTCCTCTCTTCTGGAGTTCCAAACAGGAAGTACACCAAAATCCTAAAGACTTCTACAGAGAAATAAACAGCTGTAACTTAGTCATTCTATTGGTCAGAATAAGTAATAGAATAACCAATTCTTGATCTGACTTTTTTTTTAGTACCTTCTTCATAATCCTCATTTTTTTTCATATTTTTTCCTGTAGTTTAAGTTAGAAGCTGATCAATCAGATGCCTTAGTAAATGTAGGTGACTAAATTGACTTGATGCAGTTGAAGCCAGAATAAACCTTTTTTTTCTTTTTTTGGGGGGGGGGGTCCACAAAGTCCAGTTCTCATGTACAGTCAGAGCTGTTCCTGCACAGGTTTGACCTTTGACCCCGCTCTCGTCTTCTGCGTTAAGGCTTGAAGGTTTGACCTGACAGTAGGAGGCAGTGATTGATCTGTTGGTCTGAACGTTTTCCTGAGAAGAAGCTGAAGATGAACACGAGCAGCAATGAAACAGGGTTCTGCGTTCATGAGGAACCGCAGCAGGAATGCTGCTTACTTCAGTGACCCGACCGCTGAGCAAAGCTGCTGCTGAACCTGCAGCATCTTTTCACTCAAATCCAGTTCAAACCGTCGTTTCTTTCAGGTGAAAACGGATCTTCTAGAAATCTGTTTCTGGATGGACGTTCCTTTAATCTTCATCATAGAACCAACGTTCTAACCAGCAGATCAGGCTTCCTCAGTGGAATAGAACATCATTGCAGGAGAACTCCAGAACCATCGTCTACAGTTTAGACAAAACAAACAGTTTCCAAAAACATCAAACTTTAACTTATATTTAGAACCAAACTTCTGCTTCATGAACTTCAAAACGTTTCTGTTTCCTTCATTTACAGATTTTCTTTCTACTGTAGATCTTCTTGTTGTTGATCCAAACGTTGATGTTCTTTCAGTTATTGTAAATCTTCAACAGATTACATATTTGTACCACTTTTCTGTGGTTCAGAATATGCTTGAATTATATTTATTGCGTAAACGGTTATAGAATACTCATTGAAAGAACGGATCATCAGTCATCACCTGTGACGTCTCTGGTGTTAAAGGCTTAAACTCACAGATCCTCCGTCTGTTTTTCAGATGATTCTCCAGAAAAACGTCTGGATTTCTTCCTGTAGATCCAGAGAAGAACAACCAGAACCGGCAGAGCAATCAGACCCAGAAAACCATGACTGCCTCCATTCCTGTGTCCTTTATGCTCTCCTCCTCCATCCTCGTCTCCTGCAGGTGAGAGAGAGCAGAGGTTAATGATGAAGAACAGAATGGTCTCCTCTTCCTCATCATCTGCTGATCTCTGCTCTCAGAGCAGCTGCTTCCTGCAGAGTCTCATCAACAACATCTTCAGAAAACACGTCTGATCTGAGACCTTTCACTCTGACATCAAGCAGCAGGAAGCTGCTTCAGCTCTGATCCACACAAACACTCACACTGCTCACCTGGAGGATCCACAGACAGACGGATGATGGAGATGGGAGGAGCCTCTGAAACAGATCTCTTGAAACTTCCCTTTAGGACTTTACATTCGTATGTTCCAGTGTCTTTCATCGTCACGTTCTTCAGAACCACAGACAGATCTCCATCCTTCATCTGACTGTCCTTCAGAAACACTCGGTTCCTGAAAGATTCATGCTGATTGTCTGGATCACTACCATTACTCCTGTATAAAAACACAGTTTCTTCCTCCTGCAAGTCATTTCTGCTCCATTCTAAAACTAAAATCCCGTTGATATTTGTATCTTCACATGTCAGAATCAACTTTGTGCAGTGCAGTGTCATACGCTGAGGAACATTCTGGACAGAAATCTCCACCAATGGTTGCAGCAGATGGATGACATTGGAAAGATGGTTTGAACATAAATTATCGAGTAAAGACGGAAAGGTGCGCATGTCTCCAGGAAAATGATCGGCATGAAAGTGAAGAGGATTTCTGATATGGAGATTGATGACTCGAAGAGAAAAGAAATGTTCACAGCCAGTGCTGATCAGAACAGAATAAAATGTTCTCATCATTTTAATAAATCCTGAAGTGTTCATCTGTTGTTGTTGTCTGCATTTTGTGACTGAATTTCACCTTAAAATGAACCAATACACCATCACCATTCTGTCTGTGATGGAATAAACGCTGGTGAACACATTTGTGGAACAACCATCAGGGTTACTAATGGCAGATACACAACATACACATCCAACTTCACAAAAATGTTGGCGTTTGCTTTCATTTGAGAAACACACTGCTGATCCTGGTAGGAAAACAGTTCACAAAAATAACTCATATTACGTAAAGAGTTTGTTATCTCGTGTACCAAAGGGAATCTATGATCACATCTATGGATATAGTTTACTCTGAAAGGCTTAAGAAAGTCATGATATTGACCTTTAATAAAAACACAAGATATTTTAAAAATCTGAATACAACTGAAGTAATCCAATTTTTATTGAACATTTTAAAGGTCAAATGTTTTTTTTTCTAGCTGAAAGTATGAGGAAGTTTAAACTTTGAAAGAACACAAAGTTTTTAAACTTTTCCTTCTTCATTTCCTATGGATGTAAAATCTCAATGTGTTGCTTCATATTTCTAAAAACCATGAATAACATCTAAAAAGAAAAACACAAGCAGCCTTTCCCTGAATGAAGAGTGTTTGGAAACAAAAACTGTTGAAGAATTTTAGAAGACACTAAAGTTTGACAGTATTTAAACAGAGTAAACTGTAACATACAAAATCTTGTATAAAGATTGTTATCAACATGTGTATAGCATGACATGTTATAAACCATAATAACATGTTTCTCTTTTAGCCTCTATTGTCAGAATACTCTGTATTTCAAATTCTATCAACAGATCCAGCTTTTGCTTTCACTTCTGCATTGAACGCCATACCAGCTGCTTCACAAGAAAATTCCAACTACATTCATGTTTTGGTTCATTTACAGACTGTTTCTCACCTGAAGTTACAGGAACAGACGAACCGACCAGAACCAAGAAAAGAGCAGAACCGAAGAGCGACATGATTTAACGTCCAGCTGCTTCTGCTCCTTGCTGTGAAAACAGAAGAACATGAGAAGTGACTCCTCAGAGCTACTTCTGTTTTTGTGGGTTTTGTTTCATGTGTGTGTGATGTAGAATCAGTCAGAGGCCTCAGTCCTTCCACTCCTGGTGTAGGTGATGGAGGTGAGACTGTGTTTTGGTGGAAACATCTGTTCTTTCCAAGTGAATCTTTTCGGAAACAGAACGGATTTTCACAGAGGGAAGAGCTGGATTAGTCCAAAGCTGTTCTGAAGTTGAAATGTGTGTAGAGCAGAATGTCTGACGTCTACATGCGTCTTTTCATTGAAAGTGGCCACTTAAACGTGAGTCAACACAGCCGGTGAAGGTTCTGGGGAACCCAGACACGGCAGCGTGCTTGCCGGCGCCTCTGTAGAGCTCTCCAAAACATATAAACACAAGCTCCTCGCTCAGCATCATCCATGTTTTCTACAATGTGGTCAAAGAATGAAGTTCTTCAGCAGTTGCAGCATCATGGTGTTGAGCAGTAAAGTGATGGGCGTCAAAAGACAGGCGGCAGATGCATATTTGACGCCTCGGCCGCGTCTGGTGTGAACGCACCTTTATGGCGATGATGGGAATTCTGGTTCATCTGGCTCGGCTCGCTAAAACAGTCGAGTCTTTTAGCTCCCAATCAGCTCTTCAGATTGTTTTGATCTTTTATTTTATTATAAACAACTCTAAAATATTATGCACAAAATAGATTTTTTAAACGTGTTTTTTCTCAATATATGTTTAATATGAATACAAAAAAACTCCAACTGAACTTACAATGATATCATTTTAAAATCTTTTTCCTTTGAAACAAATTGAAAGTGAAACAACACAAAACACTGCAAACACAACACAAAATCTAAATTAGAATGTGCAAAGCAAGAAGAAAAAAAGATTTGAATCAATCACAATACAAGTTAACATTTAAAGAAAAAAGTGTCTAAGCTGTGACGGATTGATCTGGTCTCTTCAGTCAGTAATGATCTGCTCTGGTTTTAAGGTTCTCTCAGTTCTCAGGTTGTTCTTGAATACATTCTTTTCTTGCAGATTCTCTAAAGTAAAATGGTTTCAGATTTAGCTTTTTTTCCTGGTGACTCTCGTCTTCTTCACTTTCTCTTTCTGTGTGGATGTTGTTTCTTATTGTTGCAGCTGTCTCCCTTTCTGTGTCTCTCTCTTCTTCTCGTGTTTGGTTCTTGTGCGGATGCTGTGAGAGAAACATTTATGTTTAGAGAATAAAAAATATATTGATATACCCGCCACAACTCATCACTACTCTAATAGCGACACAAACACAGGAGGGTTTCTCTCTGTAGGAACGAGTATATTTAAAACTTTGAAACTCCTGCGATTGGTCGGCGAGACGCGAGTGATGAAATGAAGCTTCATTTGGAAAGTCACATGATCAAACGCAATCTGAAGGGCGCGCTCAATACGTCATGAGGGACACTTCTGCTTTGAAAGATCGATGCAAAGTCGAGCCACATCTCCAGGGCCGAGGACCAAAGAAAACACCTGAAAAAAGTAGAAATATCCAGAAACGTAAAGAATAGATCACAGACCAAGATGGAAATAAAAATAACAGCTTTAATATTCACAGATAAATTCACAGCTGATCTCAAACATCGTTTCTCTCTGCTTCTCATAGAATGAGACGGCTTTCATAAAGGTGTGGCCCCTCCCACAGACCAGGCCGTTTTTAATCAGGCCCGTTTGGGTCAGGCGCTATAAAGGCCCGCCTAAAGCAGAGTTTGGGTCCTTTTTCAGAAGGAAGGAGGACAAAAAACAAACCATACAATTAAACAAAAACGTCAAAAACAATCAAGAACCCAAACAACTGTGTGCATATTTATGTAAACAGGGAACCAGCTAAGATGTCAGTGTGTATGAGGCTGAGGACCCACCCAACAAGCAATAGCTCCGCCCCCTGACTGAGTGCACATGGATGTTTGTGTTTTTGAGTTGATGAAACTATCACAGACACACTATTGACACAGTTGACACCGTCCAGAAGGTAACTGCCTGCCTGGAATATGTTGCAATAAGAATTTAGTTTTCTTAACTCTCCAAACTTAAATAATAACCGCTTATGATTATTGTTTAAAACAACTTGCCTGAACCACCAACCTTCATAATGGGAGTTCTAACCACTGCACAGCCATATTAGTCACAGTGCAAGATAGAAAAAAAAAAAACTAGATTGCCAGTTAAAATTCTTCTCATCCAAAAACGAGAGAACTTTTCAAGCATTTCAATGTAAATAAAACAGACAAACCTCTGCTTTGAGCCAGTTTTCCCTCCTCTCCCTCACAGGCTAATCACAGTAAACAGAGTGTTATTACATGTAATAAATATAGTTATATTATTTCATTGCACAAACGTCCTATAATTGATTTTTTATATCTAATACATATAAAAATCATGACCCATTCCCTGGGGAAGAGGTGAGCTGCAGAGTCCAGCTGTGTCCTGGACTCATTTTGTGGTTTAACCCCCAACCCCTTAATGCTCAGAGTCAAACAGGGAAGAAGAAGAGTAACAGCAACAAGAAGAAGAACTGGCACTACGATCCTGATTACAACTCCTCGATTCATTCATTTTTCCTTCAGACTGCAGAACTTGTGCTTTTCTCTGTGGTAGAATTTATGTTGAGAAGATCACGTTCAACATCCTGCTGGTTGTTGGAACCTCTGGAACTTTGTTTTGAACCTTTTTTCTTCTTGTAGATCCAGAAACCAACAGCAGCAAGAAGAAGAAGAAGAACTGACAGACTGATCCCAATTATAAGTCCTTCACTTGTTCGTTTTTCCTCTTCTCCTCTCTGCCCTCCTTTATCTCCTGCAGGTGAAAGAGAGCAGAGGTTATGATGAAGAACAGAATGGTCTCCTCTTCCTCATCATCTGCTGATCTCTGCTCTCAGAGCAGCTGCTTCCTGCAGAGTCTCATCAACAACATCTTCAGAAAACACGTCTGATCTGAGACCTTTCACTCTGACATCAAGCAGCAGGAAGCTGCTTCAGCTCTGATCCACACAAACACTCACACTGCTCACCTGGAGGATCCACAGACAGACGGATGATGGAGATCAGCTTCAGAGGAGATCCTAGTGGATCATTTTCATGTCTGACTTTACACTCATATGTTCCAGTGTCTTCAGTCGTCACGTTCTTCAGAACCACAGACAGATCTCCATCCTTCATCTGACTGTCCTTCAGAAACACTCGGTTCCTGAAAGATTCATGCTGAGCTGCTGGAAATGGTCGTCCTTCTCTGATGACAATTAATGTCTTTGTCTCAGTACCATCTCTGCTCCATTCTAAAAGTACAACAATGTGGTTTTCAGGATCTTTACATGTCAGAGTGACGTTCTGTCCAGGTTCCACTGCGATGTTCTTCAGATCTGCAGGAGAAGAACACAGAGATGAAGGAGGAAGACTTCAGTTCTTCTTCAGCATCACAGAGAATTCTGGTCTTCATGGAGAACCAGAGGAGGTCCAGAAGGTTCTGGATCTTCAGAACCTCCAATTGTTCTCTGTAAATGTTCTGTTGGTTCAGAATTCCTCCAGAACCTGATCAGAACACAGAAATAAAAGTGATCCAGAAAGAAGAAACAGACTTTTCTGTCTTTTTGTTCCTAAACTTCAGATGTAAAAGTTCCTAAACTGCTGATGATCTGTGAGTTCTTCTGAGGAGAACAGGAACAAACAGGTGAAACAAACAGTAAATTTCATCTTTGGTTTCTTCCGTTTCCTTCATAGATCAGACGGTCAGTCTGTTTTCATCTCAAACAGAACCTTTCAGGTTCTCGTGTTCTCAGACTGACTGAAGGTTCTGTGTTGGTACTGATGGAAGGTTCTCCCTCAAACTTCCGGCTTCATGTCGCAGCTGTTTGTTTCTTTATAGAAGTCTATGGGAGTTCGGTTTCTCAGAATCTGCAGGTACTTCCTGTTTGGAACGCCAGGGGGCAGGGCCACTCAGTCCAGTTCTCTTTATACAGTCAATTGTTGCAAAAAAAGTTGATGTTTTTGTAAAGATTCTAATGTGGCTAACGTGTAGCGGTGTTGGACTACTATTTGTTGGACGAGTTACTAACTAGGTTGGTAGTTAAAGGTATTGTGAAAATGCTAACGTGACTAACATGGCTAACGTAACTAACATGGCTAACGTGGCTAACATGGCTAACGTGGCTAACGTCGCTAACATGACTAACATGGCTAACGTGGCTAATGTGGCTAACATGGCTAATGTGGCTAACGGGGCTAACGTGGCTAACATGGCTAACGTGGCTAACGTGGCTAATGTGGCTAACATGGCTAACGTGACTAACATGGCTACCATGTAGCATGTTCCAAACAAGTTCTAGAAATACTGTGAACACAGTTAAAGTCTGACTGACTCTATAGTCTGACTCACTTTACAGTATAAGGTTCCACAGTATAGAAACGATGTGCACAAACGTGCACACGTATGTATTTGCTGGTGTGTTTGATGTGATATCAGGTGAGCTGGATTTTCTTGTCACTCGCTGGTTGTTTGTGCTGCTATGATGGTTGAACTTCTCCCTGTGACAGAAAATAAAGTTCAATTCAAAGTCCCCCTGTCTCGACACTGCCATCTACACTAGCTCCGCCCACTGCTCCAACTACAAACAACAAGGGTAGGTGAAGCTTCTGTCTGTTAAGTGGAAGGACTCCGACTTTCAAGAACTTCTGAAGCAGAAATAACTTCTGTGATCGTGAACAGCAGACGGACAGTCACCTCTGTAAGGAAATACAAACATAATCAATGTAAATAAAGTTTAAACTACAAAAGGGGTTTATTTAAATAAACTCCTCATGTGTCAGAAGATCCATAACCCCTGATTGAACACCAGAGACCTTCAGCTCTGATCTGTTGCTCAGCTGTTGAAGGTTATAGCATAAAAAAAGACCTGGTTACTAATAAGTAAAACTTTCCTGCAGAACGTCTTCCTGTATTTATTACAGAGTTGATAGAGTTCTGCAGAACCCAGATCAAATCCAGATCAAATCCAGATCAAATCCAGATCAGAAGATCAGACAAACTGAATCCTGACGGTGTCAAACTCCAACAGATTCCTTCAGATTATCATCAGATCAGGCTCATAATTCAGATTATAATCTCATCCAGAATGTTCTCTGAGCAGAATCTGTAACATCAGAAGATCCTGAAGGTCTTCAGCTTTTCACAGCTTTAGACTGAATCAAGTCCTTCATGTTTCAGCAGAAGAGACTTGTTTCAGTCCTTTGAACCATTTAGAAATGTTTGTTTGTTTGTTTGTGTTGGTTTGTTTGTTTGTTCTGGATGATAAAACTGCTGCAGAACTTCAGGTACAGAACATGTTCTCCTGAGAAGCTGCTCCTTCATCTCTGCAGACTTGGATGGAGTCCTGAAGTTGTTCTGCTTTCCTTTGGTCCTGATCTCCACAGGACCAGCCTCGCCGCTGCTCTCAGGCTCCGCCCTGCTGGCGCTCAGCGTCTCTGTGCAAGTTCTGCCGGTTCTCCTGACTTCACTTCACCTCCATTCTCTGAGGCTTTGAGCAGACGAGGAGGCCCTGCCGGCTCCAACGGAACCAGAGGTCATAAAAGGCCCTCCTGTGGAGGGGAAGCATCGTCATGACGACCTGCAGCTGCAGAAGGTCAGCAGCCGTGCTGCGTTCAAATACGCCTGAGAAATTTGGACTAAAGAGGAGGAGCATCAGTGTTTCTGCAGGACTTCAGGTGTGATTCACAGAGAAAGAAGGCTGACACAAACCAGCCCCCCTACAGCTCAGGTTGATGAGGAGGGGGGGGCTCTGTGATCCATCTTTCTTCAGATCATTAAAATATATTTTTGTATTTGAACGTCTCATTTCTGATCTTCTCCTGTAAATAATTGTTTGTTGTTTTATTTATTCACGAGAACAAATGTTTGTAAATCTGTTCATGAAACAGTTTGGAGGAATTTACAGGTTTTCTGTAAAAATAACCATCAAATGTTTTTTTTCCTTCTTTGTTGCTGCAGCTTTTCAAAATAAAGCTTCTCTGGTTTCATCCAAACTCAGAAGCTTCACAGTTTTTACTAAAGTCTAGTTCAGGTTCAGGTTCTTGTGGACTTTATCAGACTCCAGGATCAGGTCTCGGTCTCCTGTGAAGAGACCACAGCGCCCCCTGGTGTTCACCCTGGAGAACACATTTTCGTGTTTGCTTCTTTTCTCAGACAGTTTTTCAAAGTAAAAGTTCTGTCTCCTTGCAGTGTTTTTGCTCCTCAGCTCCTCCATATCAAACAGTTTCTTCTGTCTTGGATGTGGGCGGGGTTTAATGATCCATCTGTTTATCTTCAGCACATCCTTTAATCATTCAGCGGTTTCTGCAGGAGTCCAGGTCTTCAGAATCCTGGACCAGATCTCTCTTTGAAATGTTCTCATCAGTCACTTTTAACATGTTTAAAAATCTATTTTTGAAATACAATTCAGGCATATTTTAATGTCTAATTGTCTGTTTGTTACTTTCAAAATAAATGCACCTGATTTTTCAAAGCAGCAAAGTCAGACTTTCACCTTTAAGAAACATAAAAAACTGTAACTGTGTAAAGATATTTTCCAGAATCTTCTTCAAGTTTAAATCTGGTAAAAAAATTAAAAAAATTTAAAAAAAAAAAAAAAAGAGCCTCACAGCTGTAACCTCCTGAGGACAAACTCAGATGTTCTGCTGGATAACAGCCAGCAGGAGGCGCTGTCTTTGGTGTCCTACAGTCATTGTAACTCCAGACTCCTCCATGTCAGCGTCTGCTTGATCTCCTTCAGTCAGAAGTTTGTTTCCATCAGTGAAGTTTGTAAAAGAGTCTGATGGATCTGAACACCTTTGTCTTCACTGCTGAACCTCAGAGGAACTGAAACGCTTCACTGAAGAGGTTCTGCTGAACGGTGTCCTGATCAGATCTGAACCAGCAGCTCCTGTAGCTGCAGAGGAACTGATCCAAACCAGAAAAACTGGTTCTGATTGTTTGCATCAGTTAACGTCTAAAACTTTCCAACCTCAAATGGAAAAAACAGAAACTCTTTCAGTAAAGATGAAGACAAAAATCAATGGTAGTGAGAGTAACAGCAATGTTGATGAAACTACAGATATGAACCAGACTGTTGGTTTAAAGATCGGAAATCAATAAATAATGATTTACTGATAAATAAAATCAGTAAATAATGTGTTTCTGCCAAACGTCAGTGTTAGGCTCACATAAAACATTCATATGGAAGGAAAGACAGACAAGAGTTTCTTTTTTCTGTTACTTGCAAGGAGAAATGAAGAGGAAGTGCCCTCACCGTTTCTCTCAAACTCTAGGTGTTTAATTAAATTACATTTAATGAAAACTGGGTTTTCCATGGTTACTATGCAGATGCAGCTCTGAAAGGGTGTGTGTGTGTGTGTGTGTGAAACCACTGAACCTGAGCATAAGAGTTTGTAGGCTATAATTTGCCGATTATGCCTAAGTGTGTGTTCAAAAATCGAGGTCTGGAACGATTTTGAGGTTTTCCACCAAAAGATTTATTCCTGACACCAAAATATCTAATACATGTTTTTAGGGTCTCCAGCTCTCCCTAGGAACGCATCTAGCGGATGCTCTTCTCCGTGCACGAAGAATAGAGACACACTTTTTCCCTTTGACCCAGAGTTTTATACACAATATGCAAAAAGAAGGTTGGATCAAAATAAGAGGTTGGATCTTCTCCCTGGAGATGCATTTTCCCACCGTCCGCCTTTTCCCTTTCGCAGGTGTCTCTGTTCCTCGTTAACTCCTTATCAGCTCTCCGTTCACTCCCGCCTGCAGACATTTGTTTCAAAGCAGCATACTCCCTATATGAACTAACCTTGTATGCTGTGAGAAACTATCCTATCATTCATTCACACAATCATAAAAATGTCTGCAAAGTTTAAACCATGAAAAACCTTTTTGTTTAAGTATTCAATGTCTACCAAGTTTATCACTTTTAACACTAAATTTTCATACTGGTTAATACTGAATTATTATGACACACACATAAGTCTTTCTTTATTTAGACTTCATTTCTTCAAGTTCTACATGGCTTCAGCTTCTCAGCTCAGCATCTTATCTCTGTTGTCTCATCATTCTCACAGCAGTCGGTCTCTCAGCAACAGACCTCCAGGATCAGCAGCATAACACACTGAACTATTTCAGAGCGAGACACATTATTCTAACTCAATAAAAGTAGACAAAGGACTGAAAATCCAACTGTAAGCCTTTTCTTTTGCCTGCTAAGCATTTCTTCATCTCGTGAGCTAGTGGAGCTAGTGCAGCTAGTGTAGCTAGTGCAGCTAGTGTAGCTAGTGTAGCTAGTGTAGCTAGTGCAGCTAGTGTAGCTAGTGTAGCTAGTGTAGCTAGTGTAGCTAGTGCAGCTAGTGTAGCTAGTGTAGCTAGTGTAGCTAGTGTAGCTAGTGCAGCTAGTGCAGCTAGTGTAGCTAGTGCAGCTAGTGTAGCTAGTGTAGCTAGTGTAGCTAGTGTAGCTAGTGTAGCTAGTACTTTGAGAAAGCTGCTAGCAAAGCGTTTAAAAGCACAGCATTGGTTCAAGTATGAACACATTCACAGACGCTGATTGTAGGTCCTGCAAATGGATGACAAGAGTTTAGATCATGTACCGTTATCTCAAACAGTCAAGTTTCTCTTCCTGTTTTACTGTCTTATGATGTTCCTGTGATGTAAACAAAAAAACGTCCAATCACAGGCTCGCCAGGTCAGGTCAGTTCCACCTGGCTGAAGGTGAACCACAGTGAGGGTTGTTTGATAACTCAACATATGATACGACTTTTCCAACAGCTCTGCAAACTAAACCTGAAGAAATTACAGACTTGTCTTTAACCACAAAGAACAAAACCAACCCCAAATGTCAGGTTTTTATGTTGGAAGCTGTTATGAGTTTTCCACACTGATGAAAGTCATTTTCATTGATAGATTTTAATGAATCATAAATATCTAGATAGTTTCTATTTAGATAAAAGAAGTGGATGGTTTCATAGCACTGCAAAGTTCAAATCTTTCTGTGTCCATTCAAGGACCATATATGGAATCATGTGACACGGACAGAACTAATGAACATATTGTTTACGTTTGTGTAGTGGTGGGTAAGTGAATCTTCATGAAGCACTGAAGCTTTCCTAACAGTTGTGTTGAAAAAGCATCAAGACTTTAATGATGGTGATGCTGGTGGACAGCTAAAGCCATAACAACCTCTGAAGAGCCTGACTGTTTCAATGGTTCTGTTCAGTGGGAATATGTGACGTTTTTCCAGTTAAACTGCAGTTACTTCCTGCTGTGAGGAACTGCAGACGTCTGTTTACTCAAAACAGAGACCAGTCTGTGTATTAGCTGATTTTTTCATTGTTTGTTCATCTGTTTAAATGATGACATCATAAAGACAGTTTGCTCTCATACACCAGAAGACAACTCATCAAGCTACCATTGCTGTGACCCTGAATGCTCAGCATTTGTTACAGGAACCTCCTTCAGTTTCCACACGTTCCTAAAAGATGGTGACTTATGGTAGAGATGAGTCATTAATGTTCAGCGAGATCATTTTCATTTTATTCCTGATGACGTGATCAGTAAATCCTGATGGATTCAGATGTTTAAAGTTCAACTCGGATCCTATTTTGATCTGTTTTTCAAAGCGTTTCCAGTGTTCTTTTCAGGATGATTCTGACACTTTTTAGCAGAATATCTGAACACCGGTGTCAGTTTTTTCATTTGTTGTTATGTCCAGCACATGAACACCGAACTCACAGATGACAGCTTAGTGCCTTTTGTGATGTTTTGCTTTTGCAGAAGGATGATGGTTCAAACATCCATCCTGCAGATGAGCATCAGCTCTGCAAACACAAACGCGCTCACAGAAGAATCAGAAGAATTTCTGATAAATATCAACATCTGGGTTTGTAAAGCTGCTCTTTGACACAACACAGATGAAGAGTCTGTTCATCTGTAAACACAGAGGCTCCGCCCCCTTCTCAATGAACTGAATAATTGAGAGCAGGATGTAAGCAGAAAGAGGAGCAGAGAACATGAGTCTGTGCTGATTCTTCCTCTTTCCTCCAACAGTTCTGTGTTTCAAACTAAAACACTGAATCTGGTTCCTCTACCTTCTAACCAGCATCAGAACTGAACAACTGCAGACTTTTCCTCAGATTCACATGATCAGATTTGGTTTGTAAATCAGCTCCATCAAAGTCCAGCTTTGTTCTCAAAGAGAAGTGGAACAGGAAGTGATGTCAGAGACGCTGAGCGTGTGCTGCAAACGGACTGAGAGGTTTGGTCTTCAACACTTTCTGATCCAGAGGTGTAGAAACCTGAAGATCTGCTGTTGATCATGTCTGACTGTGGGAGGTTCAGAGAGAACAGAGGAGAACACAAAAACATGTGAAAGAACTTTGTAAACATAATAAAAAAAAAGACAAAAGTGAACAGAACCAGATTATTTTATTGATTAAAAAAAAGTTCAGAACTATAATATTAAAGTGCAGCAAACAGCTTTAAATTATTTTAAATTATTTTAAATGTGGGTCCAGAGCTGGAAACTAACATTCTAAAGATCAAAACCAACAAAGAAAATAATCCGTCCATCACAAAGATCCCCAACTCAGTCCTTCTCTCATCGTCATGTTGAAGAAACCAGTCTGACATGATTCCAGTTTTATGACACGGAGCTTTATCCTGCTGGAAGTATCAGAAGATGGAACACTGTGGTCATGAAGAGATGGACGTGGTCAGCTACAATACTCAGGTAGGCTGTGGTGTTGGAACCATGATCAGTTGGTACTAAGGGGCCAAAGTGTGCTAAAAAAAAATCTCTCCCACACCATGACGACACCACCACCAGCCGTTGATACAAGGCAGGATGGATCCATGTTTTCATGATGTTGATGTTAAATTCTGACCCTACAGCAGAAATGGAGACTCATCAGACCAGACGACGTTTTTCCATCTTCTGTTGACATTTCTGCCCACAGAACTGCTGCTCTCTGGAGATTTTCTCTTTTTCTCTGTAAACTCGAGAGACGGTTGTGGGTGAAAATCCCAGTAGATCAGCAGTTTCTGAAGTCCTCAGACCAGAACAACCATGTCACGTTCAAAGTCACTTTCCATTCTGATGGTCAGTTTGAACTGCAGCAGGTCGTCTGGACGACGTCTCCAAGCATAAATGCATAGAGTTGCTGCCATGTGATTGGCTGATTCAAAATGTGTGTTAACGAGCAGGTAGACCAGTGTGTGTTGGTGAGTGTTGCTATGACAGTGGTGAAAAAGGTGATAAATATTATCTCTAAGCCTTTCACATACTCTACATATGTAACTGATTACAAACTGGGAGATTCCAAAAGAAAGTTGCTAAAGTAATCTCAGTATATAAAAGCGAAGACAAACACCTGTTTACAAACTACAGACTTGTTTCTCTTTTTCCACAATTTCAACAAGTCTAGAAAAATATTCAGAGATTAATTATTTACATTTATTGAAAACAGATCAACCTCAATGGCTGTCATTGATGCTGTGGAGGAGATCACAAACATTCTGGACAGAATGAAATATGCAGCTGGAAGTTCCATTGACAAAAAACATTTGACTCAATCATACAGTAACATCCTGGACACACTGGAAGTAAATGGAATACAAGGACTTCCAGCTCGGTTCAAAAGCAATAGACAGGAAAAACCAGTTTGTTAAGCTAGAAGAACTTCCATCAGTTGCTTCATACCTTCAGGCCGTCCATTAAATTCTGATAACGAACACTTTAAAGGATATTATTCTGCTTATACCACGGTGGTCATGAAAGAAACAGACATTCAATTATATATTAGTACTTTAAGCTTGTTATTTCTAATGTTGAAATTGTTCTTTATAAGTAGTGGAGTTAGTGGGAATCGTTGTCATGGTAACAGCTTCAAAACCTGCAGCTGGTGTATGAGGACTAACCAGCAGGGTTCATCATGTTCAATGATCACATTTCAGAGGAAACATTGACCTCTCTGCACTTGTTTTTGTCCACTGTCCACTCATTGTCCTCCACTGGGAGATCATATCTGGAGATATTCTTCTTTGGTGAACATTGATGTCTTCAGAGTCTGCTGATGCTTCAGGGTTTCTGTTCTGAGATCTGAGGGGAATTTGCTGCTCATTTGGTTCAGGAGAATCACGAAGTTGATTCGTTCTCTTCTTGTAGATCCAGAAACCAACAGCAGCAAGAAGAAGAAGAAGAAGAAGAACCTGCACAGCGATCCCAGCAATATCTCCTTTACTCATTCCTTTTTCCTCCTCTTCTCCTTCATCCTTCTTCTCTACATCTCCTCCTCTCTGTCTTCCTTCATCTCCTGCAGGTGAGAGAGAGCAGAGGTTAATGATGAAGAACAGAATGGTCTCCTCTTCCTCATCATCTGCTGATCTCTGCTCTCAGAGCAGCTGCTTCCTGCAGAGTCTCATCAACAACATCTTCAGAAAACACGTCTGATCTGAGACCTTTCACTCTGACATCAAGCAGCAGGAAGCTGCTTCAGCTCTGATCCACACAAACACTCACACTGCTCACCTGGAGGATCCACAGACAGACGGATGATGGAGATCAGACTCAGAGGAGATCCTGATGGATCATTTTCATGTACAACTCCACATTCATATGTTCCAGTGTCTTCAGTCGTCACGTTCTTCAGAACCACAGACAGATCTCCATCCTTCATCTGACTGTCCTTCAGAAACACTCGGTTCCTGAAAGATTCATGCGTAGCTGCTGGAAACAGTCGTCCGTCTCTGATGACAATTAATGTCTTTGGCTTAGTACCATTTCTGCTCCATTCTAAAAGTACAACAGTGTGGTTTTCAGGATCTTTACATGTCAGAGTGACGTTCTGTCCAGGTTCCACTGTGATGTTCTCCAGACCTGCAGGAGAAGAACACAGAGATGAAGGAGGAAGACTTCAGTTCTTCTTCAGCATCACAGAGAATTCTGGTCTTCATGGAGAACCAGAGGAGATCCAGAAGGTTCTGGATCTTCAGAACCTCCAGTTGCTCTCTGTAAATGTTCTGTTGGTTCAGAATTCCTCCAGAACCTGATCAGAACACAGAAATAAAAGTGATCCAGAAAGAAGAAACAGACTTTTCTCTCTTTTTGTTCCTAAACTGCTGATGATCTGTGAGTTCTTCTGAGGAGAACAGGAACAAACAGGTTCTAATGTTCTGGATGAAGCTGTAGGTTCCTGCCAAACTAAACCAACGTTCCTGATAAATCCTCTGAGTTACAGATGAACTGATCAAAAGAATCAGAACTTTCTGGTCTGTTGCAGAGAAAAGAAGAATCAAAGTTTTGCTGTAAAAACGTTTTAGAAGATTCAAAGATTTCAATGTAGAGTTTTACAGCCTCAGTTTTCTCCTCTTCTGGGCCTGTGTGTCTTTGTGTGTTTCCTTGTGTGTCTTTGTGTGTTTCCTTGTGTGTCTTTGTGTGTTTTTGTCTGTCTGTGTGTTTCCTTGTGTGTCTTTGTGTGTTTCCTTGTGTGTCTTTGTGTGTTTCCTTGTGTGTCTTTGTGTGTTTTTGTCTGTCTGTGTGTTTCCTTGTGTGTCTTTGTGTGTTTTTGTCTGTCTTTGTGTGTTTCCTTGTGTGTCTTTGTGTGTTTCCTTGTGTGTCTTTGTGTGTTTCCTTGTGTGTCTTTGTGTGTTTCCTTGTGTGTCTTTGTGTGTTTTTGTCTGTCTTTGTGTGTTTCCTTGTGTGTCTTTGTGTGTTTTTGTCTGTCTTTGTGTGTTTCCTTGTGTGTCTTTGTGTGTTTCCTTGTCTGTTTCCTTGTGTGTCTTTGTGTGTTTCCTTGTGTGTCTTTGTGTGTTTCCTTGTGTGTCTTTGTGTGTTTTTGTCTGTCTGTGTGTTTCCTTGTGTGTCTTTGTGTGTTTCCTTGTGTGTCTTTGTGTGTTTTTGTCTGTCTGTGTGTTTCCTTGTGTGTCTTTGTGTGTTTCCTTGTGTGTCTTTGTGTGTTTCCTTGTGTGTCTTTGTGTGTTTCCTTGTGTGTCTTTGTGTGTTTCCTTGTGTGTCTTTGTGTGTTTCCTAGTGTGTCTTTGTGTGTGTGGGGGTGTTGTTCTTCTTTTTTGTTTCCAGCTCCTGGCTAAACTCCAGTCTCCAGTCTCTGGGTGGACCTGACCAGATCCACAGAGGGTGAAGCTGCTGGGATTCATGGCGTCTCTCTTTCTTAATAAGGAAAGAGGAGATCCAGCTCCTGGATTTAGTTTTCCATGTTCTGCTCCTAGAGGTAGGAAGTTCTATCAATGTAGTTTTTGAAATTGTAATCATTTATTTGGTGACTTTGCTCAACGTTTCACTTAGAATGTAGAAAACAAAGCAGTTTGTTCTCTGGAGTCACCAGGTTTGATTGAATATTTCTTTGTGTTTCTGATCTAATCAGCATCAGACTGCAGGTGGAGATGCTCCTGGACAGATGCAGCTTTTTCCTTTTTAGCAGTTCATTGTGGATGTTTAGTTTTACTTGTTTGTGATCACTGTTGTAGCTTTACCTTATTTTATGTTTATTCCTTGTTTTTGCTTTCATAACAAATATTAAGAATTGGAAGCAAAAAAAACCCAACATGTATCCATTTGATCCACTTCAAACACTGCAAATATTCACTTGTCTTCAGTTGAACATCATTGTCCATTGATCTCTTAAGGGTTGGCTTTGATCGTGATCACGATCTGAAAATCATTGTAACACTAGAGAGTTTATCCGTAACACTTTGCTTATCCAGTGACACCTTAGAAAAAAGAAAGTGTCTTTTCCATGTAAAATTGTAAAAACGTGCAGCCAGAGCTGAACTTTTCTCTTGGTCACACAGATCCAGAGGAAGGGTTACGGTTAGGATTGTGGTTAAAGTTAGAGTTAAACCACAGAATGGATCCTGAGTGCGGCTGTTTCTGCGGCTCATCGATCCTCCAGGAGATGATCAAATACAGAGAACACATTTCACACACAGGAGCGTGATAACTGACAGGACTTTATCTTTACATACATGTGGTTAACAACAGAATCCGGTCCAGGACGCACTGAAAATACATGCAGGGAAAACAGCAATGAACATCTTTGTTGCACATCTTACATGTGGCCAACATAAGATCTGCAAATAAGTATAATAAATGACAGCATAAATAATAAGAACATAAAAGTAAATCTTCTGTTTTTGACATCATCGTCTCCTACCCTTTAGATAAAATACAACTTCCGTTGTTCATCCATAGGTTACTTCCGGTCTCTCCACCATTTCGTTCCCCATTTTACCTGCAGCTTGGAGCTTTTGGACGTTTTATCAATTTCTAGGAAGAAACTGTCATTTGATCTTTCATGTTTTCATCAACTTTGTTTGAAAGAATCTTCAGTTTCTGGAAAACATCTACAGATGATTGAAACTCTTTAACACTCGAAGTTTCAGTCAAAGTGAAAGTAAAATCAGACTCCAACTTCCTCCTCGTTTCTGTTTATCTGGATGTAAATCAGAAGAACGTACCTTCAGAAGATCCACAGACATGAAGAACCACAAAGAAAAGGACAAACAGAACCGCAGACATTGTTCTGCTGATGAAATCACTTTGTTTCTGTAGAACCTGAACCCGTTTTCACGTCTGAATGTCTAACTGACACCTGAATGACGGTAACCTGCACCTTGAGGCCACGCCTACTTCCTCATCAGACCGCCCTTTGTCCCCGTGACTAAACTGCAAACAAATCAGCAGAACACGTTCATTGCTGTGCTAGATTCACTGCAGAAATACATTCCAGCTGCGTAACTTTAAGGTTTGTAATCCTTGATGTGTAACTCATACACTACATTTTGTGCTTAAGTACAAAAATTACAAATTTCAAAGAAAAACAAAATTCAATGTACACATGGACAACAGTTTGAAACTAACTACACGCACGAATCTTTAAAATTATGCACAAATCGCTTGTTACGCACACACGAAACCTCATTTAAGCAGAAGTTTGATTTGAGACTCTTTCCACGTGACTAAGTGATGCGTTCATATGCTGCTGGGTCATCAGAGTTGTCTTAACAAGCTTCCCTTCTAAACGTATTTTCTTTTGTAGATGTTGCTGAGCTTACAGATACTTAAACAGAAAAGATAAAAAAGACTTGTCTAAGAATTCAAAGTTTACTTTTAAACCAGATATATACAGCCTGTATGTTTTAAAAATAGATGCTTCTCTGAGACACTGAAATGGTATGATGTGGGGAACGCAAACGACCACTAGGTGGCGGACTGGTTATTTTTTCGGGGAAAATCAGAGGACAAGAAGAAGCAAGAGAAGGAGAATGACGTCAGCGATCAGAAGTGAGTCTTAATTATATTGAGTGTAATTGTTTTTCCATCGTGCTTTGTGTGTCTGGTTGTTTCTGTTAGCTAATGTCTGTGTAAGCTAAGCTACATTTCTAAAATGTCATTTTATTTTTAAATATTTGTTTTACTCTTTTAATTGTTGTGATTTTTGAAATGTTTCATTAAATTTTCTCTTCTTAAAAGCTTTTCGTTTATTTCTGATTTCTGAAACTTTGTTTTGATTTCTAAAATTTAATTTTGTTTTTTCTATGATTTGTTTTGCTTTTCTAATTGTCGTTGTTATAATTCGATTGTTTTGTGAATGTGATTTACACTTCAGGGCCACCGTACCTACAGGTATTTATTATTACACGTCAGTACAGTGTAGGACGCGACCTTGCTCTGTAGAAAACCCTAATTCACTGTTCTGATGGTTCCACAGGTCACGCTAGGCTGTTGTATGTTATGTTTGCGTCCCAGGTTTTGATTCATATTTGTTGTTCCTGCAGCAAACTGTAAATATGACCCAGGCCTCAGTGGCTGCTCTTGTGAGGGAAATAAGTGGCAATTTACCGACCTCTGCTGCAACATCAACTCCATCTGCTAAACAGCTAACACTTCTCCACCTTCAACCACAGCAGTTAATCAAGCTTTAAAAAGGTAAACCTGGAGAGGCTTTAGTCTACATTCTGACAGCAGTGATGTTTCTTATCTTTTTTTCCTCATAACTATGTTGCAGGGATGGGAAATATCATTTTATTGATTAATCACATGTTTTTGTTCATGAACATTTAGTTTAGTTGTTTTTTTATTTAGCATTTCTCCGTTTGTCTAATGCAGGATTTGTAATTCTATAGATCGGTGATATCAACCCATCCAGGAATCCACCATCTCATTTTACAAAGACACTTTTCAACTTCCTTTTAGTTGAACTTTGAATTTAGGACACCAGTAGGATGGAATGATGGAAATGAAAAAAAAGTCCCCCCCCCTTTTATTTTTTTTTACCTTCTATTTATTTTTAAGAAATACAGATGGGAAAATGAAAACATATTGAAATCAGAATTGGTATAAAAATAATAGATTTCATTTTGAAGCCATGTTGCCCAGTCCTTCCTAGTAGGATTTTAGACATTTTACTGCGTATTGCTTTGACTATACATCTTGTCTCAAGCACATACATTTCTCTCTTTTCAAGGCAATTTCCAGGAGCCAAGAAAGGCAAAGGCAGGATCTGCATCCCCAGAGAGTCACAAACATTGCCATATATGTCCTACCAGGCCCACCAACCTCACCCCCAGAGCTTCAGAAGAGCTTGTCTTAGCCCGTGCTGGTTTAGGAAGAAGAGTGCTGGCTATCCCAGAAGAAAGGAAACACGATGAGGTCACCTAAGTGATGCAAATTTGGGACAATTAACATTTAAAACAAACGCATAACTTATCATGAATTTCTGTTTTTACAAATCAACTAAATCTCCTATTGTTTACAGAGCTGCCCTATAAGTCAGAGGGAACTCATGGTGTCAGAGCTTCCTTACCATCCTAGTGAATGCTGTGAGAGATATTATTCAGGAGGATTTTAGTTCTGCATTTTAAAGAGATTAGACAGACTTAAGTTTGAATCTCCACGAGTTGACCTTTGTGTGAAAAAGGTATGCTCTAAAAAGTTAGTAAAACCTCACACACACATGTGTTTGCTATTGTAAAAGGCAAAGGATGTGTCATGTATCTAGGAAGTTGTAAATGATTATTTCATCAAAATGTCCTCTGCCTCTAATCATTTAACATGGCTATAAGTTGGTCAATCCCACCAAAACCATCACGTGTTTATTCAGCAGTGAGGCTGTATTGGAGGTTGACTTGGAACAGCCAGCACCATCACCTGCGGTTCCAGGACCATACTCTCCTGCAGAAATGGAGGATACTGAAGGTATTACACTCCAGCAGACATGGTATCATTTTTTATAAGAATGTTAGAAAACAAGCTGAATCAATAAAAAGCGATGCAGGAAGTTGTTGTATAATTATATGGTCTGAAAGGAAACTTGAATTGTATGACTGCCTGATCAAAAACATGAACGCTCTCCTGTTACATGTTTCCAAAAACACCTCCTAAAGGTAAATGGCTTCTGTTGCAAATTACATGACCATTACCGACATAAAAAAGACTTTTTGTTTTTTATTTCTATGTGAAATCATTTGTAAATTAGTAATTTTGTTGATACAAATAACATTTTAGATCTTCATATTTTTAGCATGAAAAACAGTTATAAATCCACAGAAGTCAGTGGAGCTGTTCCTCACACAACTGAAACAAGAACCAGAGAGCCCTTCTACTCACTGTGGATGCAGGAGACACTGATGAGGAGCGAGATATGTCTCTCATTTCATTTTACAAGCGCAAGCGTGACAAGAACCGGTGGGTAGCTCCTTTTCACTGTCGCATTAAAGGTAGTGCTAAAAAAATCTGTTAAACTACAACTGAAAACTGTTTTTTAACCAAACAGTTAATGTTTTCATAAAGGTGGAATACTGTTATTTGAATTATATTCATAAATGCATTCATGTTGTTTTCTAGCTGAAAGAAGAAATGACAGAAGAAGAAACTTCTAGGTTATCCAGTCTGTGTATGGAATGGTATTTCCCAGAACCCGCCAAGGGGTCAAATAAACTCCTCCTCTTACAGCAGCTCATGCTCATATTCATGCTGTAATATATCTTCAGACGTTTGTTTGTGTTATCTAGCTTCAGTATATAGTTTACTAGTGTAGACGACACAAAACACAGTTTTCCATTTACAGGTCCTCAGTCGACTCAGCTTTCAAATAAATCATCTGAAAAATGGACTGAAAGAAAGTGACCTGATGACCTCCAGACCTGATGTGGTGCCACTCCTATTCCCCAGAGAAAGTGAAGTGGAAATCAGCCCCAGGTGCTCTCAAAGCACATTGGAAAATGACATAGATGAATCTAAAAGTGTCTTTTTTATTTCAACAATTTGGTCTGCAGTAAATGTTAAAATGTCCACAGCTACAGATGGTCCTTCCGTCCATCATTTGGTCTCAGACGAGGCAAACCGATGATGGTGATGACTTGGAATCAGAAAGTATGTTGGTGGCAGAGTTTTTCCATCAGTTTGTTGATGAAGGTAAAATGTGTGGATCTGATTTTTGACTTGATTTTGTTCTCTTCATTTCAAAACATACTAGTTGCTACTCAGCTAGCTAAATATTTGGTCAATTACACATCCTTGTGAATTCAAGCAAGTTTCAGTTCCAGTCAGAATAATTATTTCAACGTCAGCTTTCTTGTTGCTTTATTTTTACCTAAAATTCCCATTAAAATGAGTAAAAAACTTGTTTCTAAAACTTTTTCTAGCATCTTCAAATAATCTGCGTCAGCTCTTGAGATTCTGGGTTGGCTGGAAGGTTCCATAGCAGGACCTCAAGCTTGAAGTGGTACAGTCTACTGGACCAAAACCCCTTCCCACCTCATCCACCAGCAGTGAGCATTTACGTCTTCCAGGAGTTCTCCTGCTCTGTTGGCAGACATGATGGTGTGTCTTCTGTCTGTAGAAACTGGGTTTGGTCTTGTTTGAACCCTGAGATCTATGGTGTTTATTGAATAAGAGTTGAAGATTAAAATAAATAGTTGCAGTTTACATTTCAAGGATGTTCATAGATTATAATCTTTAGTAAACTAAGTACCAGTAGCGCTGTTCTGTGGCCTGTGACTTTATAATAGTGTTTCTCAACTACAGTCTTCTGGACCTCCTGACCTCATGGTTTAGATCAGGCATCTCCAACCCTGTTCCTCGTGAGCTCGCCCTGCTTGTTTTCAGCTGGATTTAGTGAGCCCATTTCCTGATTGAACACACCTGATCCAGGTGACCAGGAATTACTAAAGCGTGGTTAGCTGTAAAACAAGCAGGACAAAAGCTAATGAGGAACAGGGTTGGAGAACTGTTTAGGTGTGTCCCTGCTCCAGCACATCTGGTTTCATATGTTTTATTAAAAGACGCTTGAACTTCAATGAGCCGTTTTAATGTTTGCTGTTTTTAATGTGTTCATGGAACAAAAACCATGCAGATCAGGGAATCCTGAGGAATGGAATGAAGAAACACCGTCTCAGAAAGCCTTTCTTATCATTCACATTCTTTGCAAACAGCATATTGAATGATGCCTTTGTTGGAAGTGTTTATAATGTCATTTTATTTGCTCTTGCAGTGTCAAAACGTTGTACATTTGTGCTGGGTTTCAATAAATGTTTTAAAAATATATATTTCTTGTTTTTCATGAAGACTCTTTAGGGTCTTTTTCTAATTTGTTGTAACTAATGTTTCCATGTAGTGCAGTGTCCATTCCACAATTCTCTGAAGACTGGACAGGGTCAATGTGTTCCCGCAGCAGCTCCATCTGATCATCTGTGAGTGGGCTGTCAGTGGGCTGTGAGTGGGCTGTCAAACTGGTACTTGCACTGCAGCATGTGGATCAGGAACTAGAACGCTGTTCTCCCAGTCAATAACGGGGATCTGCATACACATACATAAGGTAGCATAAATGTTTTAGATTGTGAAAAACATTACAAATCATTTTTTAAGATAATTAAAGTACCTCTGGATCAACAACTGGATACATGGTTTGTCCTGCTTCCCAAAGCTGATTTGCTGTGAGATTTTGTTCAGTTCTCAGTGGGTGATTGTCCCAACACTGGTGAAAGATGTCCAGGTTAACTTGCAAGCGAGGCAAGAACACATAGTGACAACCAAACAAATGAAGAGGGTTGCTGAGGTCCAAGAGATCCTGCTCTTCCAGAAAGTGCAGAATGTTGTAGAAAAGACATGTGACTCCCATCCATAGATCTCTATCCTGTGGAAAAGTACATGTAACATTTTATTGTTTTTCTGTCATTTGTTGAAAGTTTTGTTTCCAGGTTAACATGGGCCAGACATTTGCACAAGGCCCCCAAACCTTTGGTTGTGCACGCTCTTGCCAGCAATGAAGCTTCCATTCTCTGGACAGTCAGCATCAGACGTGCAACTCCAACATTCTCTCCTCCATGATCCGCTCGCACCCTGAACCAGTTCATGTTTGTTACTGTTCGCACAAATATACAGCAGTCATGGTAGTGCCCCTTAAAACAGTACCATAAATGGATGGACTACACAAAACTATGACTCGTGACTTGTTTGCTCAGCTTTTTAAATAAAAATAAAGGCAAAAAAGGCTCTTACCTAAGTAAATACCCCAATTCTTCAACAGCACTAGAGAAGAAGGCCAAGGTGGTGTCTGATCGGTTATTGTTCGCAGCTCCCAGGTATTATCTATGAAAATGAACTGAAACAGCAAGTAAACTATTTAGCAGTTATTGTTTTTAACAATGAGACCAAACTGTATACAAGACACAAAATGTATATTTTGTCCCACATCTCTTTGTATAGTTACAGTAAAACATAATATAGAATGTTTTAGCAAAAAGTAAACACTTCCATACTATGATATCCAAGGATATTTCTTAATATATTCTAAAATAAAAAACTTCTGTGAGAAATCCCTCCAGAACAAGACACCAGTCTTTCAACTTAACTTTGCTGTTACAATTGCTTTCTTTAAAAACAGCTTTACCAGTAGCTTCTTACCTTGAGAGAATAACCATCGATCCCGTCAAAGAGGACAATATTGTACCTGTGAGAAGACAAACAACAGAAGCTGTTTATTACATTTACTGGGAAATTTCAGTGCTGCCTTTAAGTACATAAACAAAACTGGATTTTAGAATAGAACATTGTACTATTCTACATGTCATTTTAACATTTCTAGTGTTAAATGTTCACTAATTTCAATGAGCCAAACAGTAGAGAAAATGTAAATAGTTGTGAAGAAAAACTGGTTAAACTTAATTACTGAAGCTCCCATTATTCCCAGAATTTTAATCAAATAAAACATGTTTTGACTCCATAATGTAACATGAACTTCAAAAATAAACGTTTTTCATTTTATATAAATATCACAATATTTGCCATCATTTTTTTACTAACGCAATATTTTAATTTTATATTTGGACCAACTTTGAAGACTAAAATTTCAAGTCAAAAACAAACATTTCCTGTGAAAATAGTGCAGTACATACAACAGCAAACAAAGTGTGATTTGTATCTATGGATACAAGGACACTGAATATGTTCTCCGGACAAAACATCCCAACTGAGTCATCCGAGATAATATCCCAGTGCTGTCCACTCGGTGCATCGAGGCTTTGACGATGACGGTGATGTCCTTGTGCCTTCAAGGTTCCTTTTACCAAACGATATCCAGCATGTTCTGTGACAAGTGCATCAAGTTCTGCGTCCGTACATTTACTGCACTAATTACAAACTGACAAATTGTTCTCTGTCATCCTCCTGAACAGGGTAGCACGTGACACTCCCCATAACTTAGCAATCGTGTTCACTCAACTCAACTTTATTTATGTAGCGCTTTCAACCAGCAGGAAGCTAAAGCAAAGTGTTGTACACACACAAGATAAAAAGACAATAAAAAACAAATAAAATAAGAGAGCAATAAAATATCAGTAAAAACAGCTGGAGTCTCATGTTGTGTTGAAGGGAAGGGCACAGATAGTCCCGTTTCAAGCAGATGAAGCAGATGTTCAATTGAGATATTGATCCTCAGGACTCCACGTTTTGATGGTCCTTCACTTCTAACACGTGCTGGTTCTTGGGTGTTTCTGTGGTGTTGAATTGCATTGTTTAAATCAATCTATCTGTGACATCCTGCGACAGTTCAATGAAAACCATTTCTTGATTACAAATAAACTCCAAATAGTCTATATCCAGAGGCACGTGTTGAAGTGCATGTGTCACACGCTGATGTAGTTGCTCCAAGATGTGTTGTTTTAGTAGGTTCTACAGAGAAAAGAACAGGGTTAAGGATTTTTGTAAAGATTAAATCAGCTGCAATATATTTAGCTTTGAATGCAGAAAAGACACAACATGCAACTAATGAAAGGAGCTTGTTTTGCTGTATAAATGTACAGATCTTCACTACTTATCCATGTGGCTTGTTGGTTTATGTCCATTTCATTAAATAAATCCAGTAACACTTTATATTTAGATTCCTTAACAAGCTTTAACACATTATTCATCTTTGTTAGTATTAATATTAACATTATTATTATTGCACTTATAAGGTGTTAGTAAGACATTTATTCGTACAATAAGCCTAATAAGGTTTATGAAATAGTTTAGTTAACACATTTACAAGCATTATTAACATGTCTATAGGATGCTTTTGATACATTTATTGACATTATAGATGTCTAACAAATTGTTAATCTTAATAAGACTCATGAACAAACCTTGTTCACAGATTAACAAGCATTATTCATATGTTCACGGTTCCAGTCATTTAATAGCATTACAGATGTCTCACACAGACCGATGTGTTAATAAGCTTAACAAGATTCATGAACAAACTTTGTTAACACATTAATGAGCATTATTCATGTGTTAGATGCTAGTAAAATATCTATTAGCATTAAAGATGTCTTGCAAATACCTGATAGTGTTAAAAAGATTCATTAACTTCTAAAGTCAGACCATGGTCTTCAAAGATCATGTTAGTAAACTGATTACATGCTGAACAAATTAACTAACATCAATAGAACATGAATATTAACATTAATAATTAACTAACAGTTTGTTAAGTGTAGGATAAAGTGTGGGATATTTTTACCTCAAACAACACAAAGCATAAAGCTTGTAAAGAGAACTTTATATTTAACATTGAAACAGAAACATATACAGACATTCTGGAAAAATAAAATACAAATTATAAACATGTTGTAAAATGAACTCAAGATTATCACTTTAAACTTTCGTTTACTATAAACTACTGTACTGTATTAAAAAAATGAAAATAAAATGGTAAATTTGAAATATTGACATTGTAAACTTCAAAGAAATATTTAAAATTAAAACAAAATAAATGTTAAACTTGAATAAAAGAAAAACTTAAAACTGTTACTAAAAATGTTAATCTGTTTTCAACTTTTTTTAAATTTCAAAAACCAACCGGCCGACCGGGCGTTTATTAGAGACCAGCGTTTATTCCATCACAGACAGAATGGTTATGGCTAATGGGTTCATTTTGCGTAAAAGTCGATCACAAAAAGCATAAAATAACAGATGAACATTTCAGGATTTATTGAAATGATGAGAATATTTGATTCTGTTCTGATTCACACTGGCTGTACACTGCAATCAAAAATCTGTTTCACTTTCATGCCGATCATTTTCCTGCAGACACGAGCACATTTTCCTTTGCTCAGTAATTCATGTTCAAACCAGTTCTTCTAATTTGTTGCTGCTTTTTCTGCTCACCAGGAAACCAGGTTTGCTCCTTTTCTTTCTTTCTGCAGCCTCTCTGCTGTTCAAAAGTTACGCATAAATCGGAGGGAAACTTATTTCTCTCCATTAGAACAGTTTCTACTGCAGTTTGTGTTCCTCCAGAAGCAGCTCTACAGCGCCGCCATGTGTCAGCATTGAAAATCGTGTGGTTTTTGTATTTGCTTTTTAGGTCATTATTCAAAGTATTATGCAATTCTCAATTGACAATTCAATATGCAATTCAGGCTTTTAAAATGAAAATACTTTTTGCAATTTCTAATTCAATATTACAATTTAATATAAAAGAATGTAAAAATAAAATATTGAATAAAAACAAAATCAATTGCATTTTGAATTATCATTGGTTTTTGATGTAATAATTAAAATGAAAAGGCATTTTACAATTTACTATACACTATTTAAAATGACATTTCAATTCACAGTTTGCCTTAAATTCGCCTCGCCTCTAACTTCTTACTTGAGATCTGTCTATGGGACAGAAACTAAATCCTAAAGCAGACGATGGAACTTTCCTCTTCTCAGCTTTAAACACGTCTGTTGTAGAAACATCTTCCTTGTCTTTTACGGGTCAGATTGTGAGGATGCATTTGTGATCATTACTGTCAGAGTTTACAGTACGGCTAGAATGAATCCATCCAGATCTAAACAGATGAAACAAACATATTTCTACAGAGAACAAAAACATACAGAACATACTGTGGAATTGTTTGAACAAGTCTAATGGTTTAAATGTAGACTTTGTGATGAAGAGTTTCTCTTTAACGTCAAAGTGGACGCTAACAACCAGACGCTAACCGTAACCACGTCTGAATTTTAAGGTGTAATGGATAAATAAAGCAAAATAAAATGACACAACTGTAGTAAACCTTTTTCTAAATCTAATAAACGTGAATCCATCGTGTCTGCATCTTTATTAACTGTGTGTTTAACAATGGAGAGTCAGTCGTTACACAGTAGGTGTGGTTGAGATGACCCAGCATCTCACCTGGATCATCGACCAGACCAGGCGGCTGCATGCAGGAAAGGCGGGAAAGACGCTTGAGTTGAGGGCAGCTGGAATTAGTGTTGTTCTTAACATTCAGTTTAATTTTAATATGCTTCTCCTTCTTAGTATGATCTATTATGTATTTTGTACTTTTAAGCTGAAATGGAAGTGAACTTCTAGAAACAACAATAAACACAAAACCACAGATGATTTGTGATTCCTGAACTTCTGATTTCCTTTTATTTCATAAATGCAAATGTCTGATGTTTAGCATTAAAATCAAATTAATTATCAGTACAAAAAATACAAAGATGAAATGTCTTAATTAAAATATCTTTTAATAATAAAGTTATCTGAGTGATTTGATTTCAGGAAATGCCACCATAAATAAATAAGAATCTTTTTATTTATTTCATCAGTGATTCATTATTTGCAGAAAGAACTACAAAACACACATCATTGAGTTACTACAACTGTTACTGCAGGACACTGTTTCCCACAATGCATTGTTCTGTAGTCTCACGGCGGCGTGCAGTCAGCGCAGTACCTATTTTCTGGCTGCGCTGGCTTAGGCAGGCGCCGTGCTCCCGCCCCTTTCTCGCAACACTTTGGTGACGTCGGTTGAAAAAACTACCCAGCATGCACTGCAATGCAGGCGATCTGCGCAGCGCTGCGTCCGCCTAATATTACACAGTGAGGCTTCTGCTACATGAGAACAACTGGCTCCACAATCTCGAGGAGGACTCCTGGTGTTTCGAGAAGCCCTGACTGCAGTGTGCAGACCGCTGGCATGCATCAACGTGGGCGGGGTTAAACGTTGAGCTCCGCCCACTGTACGTCTTCCCTTTCTTCGTGAAATATTGCTTCCTGCCGGATTCGGGAGGGGATTTAAATCCGTGTATCGTTCGTTCATTCGTTTTTTCAATTTAAAATAAAAAACGAAAAAATGAAAAACGATCGATTGATTTAATAAATTTGATTGAATTTATTTGAGGCTCGATTCGGAAATATTTTGTAATTTGGATGAAAGTTATTTTGATTTTAAGATAAAAAGTGGCTACTGACTACACGTCGTTTTCTAATGACTTTTTAATGATTTTATGGCGTATGTATTTATTTAATATTGTCTCTTCTGAACCTCTATAGTTTTGTAATTTCATTTGAATTTTGACACAAAAACAGCATGACATTTTACAATGTAATGCATTTGAAGAGACTTTAAAATGAATTTAAAGCAAACCGTGTATTGAAATGTCATTTTTAAATATTGTTTAGTAAAGTGCAAAATGCATTTTTTAAAATGACAAGTCAAATTGAATATTGAATTGTAAATTTAATGCACTGCCATTTGAGTTATTACATCAAAACCCAAAGCAATTTGAAATGCAGTTGATTTTGTCTTTATTGAATATTCTGTTTTTACATTTTAAATAATGAATTGTAAATTTTATTATAGAGTTCCAAATTGCTAAATGTCTTCATTTTAAAAGCCTGAATTGTAAATTTAATTGTCAATAGAAAAATGCATTTTACTTTAAATTATGACAAAAAAAACCTTCCACAGTGTTTATGTGTCAAAATTCAAAAAGAAATGACAAAACAGCGCTCCCTGGTGTAACACATTTTCATTTACAGGGTGTTACGCTTTTTCCACCCAAAATTCAATCAAGAAATCATCTGTCAGACTCTCATCAGGGCGTGGCTCACCTGCCTAAAGAAGCGGAACTCCGCCTTCACTTCCTTTCAGTCGACTACTTAAAAATATCATATATCAGTGATACACTAGGCGTGTTTGAGATCACCCAGGCGAACACAACGCTGCACAGATCACCTAGATTGCGGTGCATGATGGGTAGTTTTTGCTGATGTCACATGTCAATCATCATAAAAATATTGTGAGAACGGGGCGGGTGCAAGGCGCCTACATAGACGAGAGCAGCTGGAGATTTGGTGATGAAAATTATATTTAATAATAATAACAAGGCAAATTAATTATTATTATAATATGTAATAATAATAACTGAATATATAATTTGGTACTTTATCATGTCTATAACTCAGTGGAGGTTTGAAACCATCAAAGGAAGGTCAATTCCAAGAGAAACATCTCCCTCTGCTGGTCAGATCCATCACTGCATCCAGACAGAGTTCAGTTCAGGAGGTTCTGCTGTCACAGACAGAACCAGAACCTCTTCATCTGAAGGTCACATGAGTTCAGAGGAGAACCATCAGGTCTTAGAACAGTCAGAATCACCATCATCCACTTCAGGAACTGTGAGGATCTAATCTGAGGAGCATCAGCTGCTTCTTCTGACTCCCAGAGTGTGTTTCCATGGTTACAGCAGGTGTGTTTGGTTCCTATAAGTTTGAGGAGAAGATGGTTTTCAGCTGGAAGCTCCTGGATGAAGGTCTGGAAGTCGTTGGTGTTTCTGTTTGGTTTTCATTAGTGAATCAGCTTCAAATGTTCCCATCAGATGCTGCTGCTGCTGCTGCTGCTGCTTCTGGTTGAAGAAAGAGTGACGTGAGGAAGGGGGCGGAGCCTGTGTGTGGTGTAAGCGAGAAAGCAGAGAAAGAGATCAGATCAGAGAGGAAGGATGAAGGAAACATGTCTGCTCTGTAAGTACAGAAGCTGTTTGTCTGCTTTGACTGTCTGCTCTGTTCATGTTGATGATGGAGGAGATGAAATGAGAAGGAGGTCAGGCTGAGGAGAGGAAGGAAACAAAGGTCAGCTTTTCTGGATCCAAACAGGACTCTTTCTGCTGTTAGTTAGAAGAGAACATTTTATGGGGTTTTATGGCGCAAGGGGTGGTGTGGGGGGTGGGGGGTCAAATTTATAAACATGTGAACTCTATGCATTTACCAACAACTGATTGGCTGTGCCTGAAGTCCTTTACTACATACTATATAGTGCACTACAGGGCTCTAGACTCAATGTTTGTACTGGTTGCACCGGTGTGTCTAACTTTATTTCTTAGGTGCATCAGCACCAAAGTTCAGTGCACCCCCCCGTTCAACCACATTACATTGACCTCAGCAGTTTTACATGGTCACCTTCCTTTTTAACTGCTGTCAATATCAGCATTAAGACCAGAAAATGATGAACTTAAAAACGGGTAAACATAAATATTCAAAACACAGTAATGATAAATTACAGGAAAAAGTTGGTGCTTAAAGACCTGCTTCAATAAAATATGTTTTTAATAAGTTCGTGTTGCATTTATCTCATGATAGCAAACATATATAAAAATTCAGATTAAAACTGTATTTCTGAGTATTTCTTGATTCAAATAAAAACTTGCAGTTTGAAAAAGCTTACATTTGTGACAACAAATGAAATGGGTGGAGCCAAGTCTCCCTGCTCCGCCCCCTTCTCATACACTTGTTGACAAATAGATCCGTGAACGTCTTTGTTTTCCTCATCTGAGCTGGAATCTGGACCAGAACTGTAACAGCTGGATCATTCTGATATTTCTCACTATCTTAGCTGCACTGTAATGTTAGCTTGGGGGTGTGAGGGGCTGTAAGCTAGTGGGAGAGAGTGTAATCAGTGTGGGGTTACTTCACACCAACAGTCCTGCCCATAACTCAGAGGTGAAGTTTTATGAACCCCTTCTGCTCTGCAGAAACTATGTCCTAGAAAACCACACAGGTTTTTCATCATGAAAAGACCACTGATGAAATGAACGCTTTAGAAACAGATCCAAAGAAAGTTGGAGCTTTTAAAAGGCTTCACAGATGAATGTAACTGAAAAACCTTAAAGGTTTTGTGATCAGTACAGAGCTGATCCAGTATCACTTCCTAGGTGTTTCCTGAAAACATTCTTTGATAACAGCAGCTGTGTTTGGGTCAGCAGTAACCTTCATGTTTAGTTTAAGGCGCTTTGTGTCAAATAACTGTCAAAACGATGGACAAACGTCATCATCCAATCAGTGATGTTTCTTCTTTGCTTATTTTTTAACACTTCGTTTCTTTTTTCCTCTGGAATTGTTTTGGTTTGTGAAATTTTGTTTTGATTATTTGATGTCATTGTGATCTTTCTAATGTTTTGTGTTGATTGATTTGTTCATGTGATTTAACCTTCAGGGCCACCATAGTTAACCCTTTAACACCCATCATTTTGCAGTGATTCCTTAAGAACTGGCTTTTTGACTTGCTGTAAATCTTCATTTGTTCTACACAATCACTGTGAACCAACTGATTCTGACGCAGAGAAAAGCGGCTTTTCTTTCTGGCTTTACGATATTCAATATATTAATAACATGGACTTCATGAAGCTGTTTTTCTCCGCAACAGTTATCCGCTCATAAACATGGATTACACAAACACTTCACAACTGCACAGTGCTGAATATCAGTACAAAGCTCATTTACTCTGCTGCAGAAATCGCTGGAATTCCATTAATTGTGTTAACGGTTGGAAAGTTACGGTATTCAAAAGAATGTAAACACTGGAGCTAAAGCTCTGGTGTTAAAGGATTTTAACAGAGTTTTTTCATTCACTCAAACTGTCGCCAGCATCGAGTGTGTGCACAGAGTTGGTGCACACGGACCCAAATCTGAACGATTCCAATAAATGCATACTAATAAGAAAAATAACAAAAAGGTGTGTTACATCAGGAACACATACAGGAAGGAGACTTTCAGGGTCGTGGAGATGATGGTTTTTTTCCCCACAGAAAGTGGGAAAACGGGTATATGTGAATATATTGAAAATGTTTTTATTTATTTGTTGTTCATGCTGTAATTGCACAGGAAATAAACAGAATGCAAATATTTTGAGTATATTCATAAATAATATAATTACAATCATGTAAATTGCATTTAAAGAACAGATTAGTGGACAAATATTTTACCATGAGTAAACAATTCATGATGACGGGTGAAGAAAGCACTAAATAACAGACACACACACACCTACACGTCATGTGCATTTTAAAAACCTTTAAAGCAGTAAAAAAAAACACACAAACACCCACAAAAACAAAACAAAAGGAAAGCAGCAATGATTAAAAAAGACCAAGACCCCAGAGAAAGAATGAGGGTTCTTTACCAAAACGCACCACCACAAAGCACAGCAAAATTAGAAAAAAAAATCCTCCAGCAGGATCTCAGTGAATTCTGTTTAACGTTTACTGGATTTCTATCAGGGAACAACCAAGATCTCAGGATGGCGTCCCCTCCAGATCCCAGGTAAGGATCTGAGCGGTGGAAACATCAAAATGATCTGTGGTCACTGTGATTATGTTGAGCTGGCTGCACGCCCACACAATGTAACGTTTACGCTAACAGACCGTTCCATTCATTTAACTGCAGCTCGCGGTTAGCCGGTAAGCTAGCATCAGCTTTTACAGAACTTAACGGTCTTTGTAGCTTCAAGAGTCGGTGAAGTTGGTCATTGTTGAGTTTCTGTCAGTAATCCTTTTATCCACATGATCTGAAAACTGTAAGCTGTTTTTTGTTGACAGTTTTTCTACAGGAATGTAATAACACCGGCAAACAGGAACCCGCGCTTTTAAGGAGCCATGTTTTTCTCCAATTTGATTGGTGGGATTGTCAGATCAAACTAACGAGGCCTTAATTTGATTGGATGTTGTGCTGATATCACACACAGAAGTAAACAAACAGAGAAAAAGAGAGACCGTGGCGCGGGCTTTGTCAATATACTTTTTAATCTTTGGATTTTAGGGAAAATGGCAGGTCTTTCCGAGTCAGAGGGCCAAAGTCAGAGTCAAGTCACGAGTCAGGGCTATGAGAGTCTAAAGTCGTCAAATTCATGACTCGAGTCCACACCTCTGCTTATCAATAAAATGAAATATTTCCAGATTTTTGCTTCTTTTAGTGTCACTCAGTTTCTTTAAGTTTTTGTGTTGATGTAGTTTCTTGAACCTGGTGCTCTCTCTGTCTTTCCCTCATACTTGGTTAATGCTTTGCTGCTTTACAGACCTATGCACCCCTGCGCGCACACACACGGGGGACCCCCGCGTACAAACACGTACACTAATGTATTGATCATACAAGTGTGGCTTGAAGAGAAAAATCACAGAGGACTAAAGAAAGATTTAAAAAAATAAAGAACTCTGTTCCCAGGAAAAAGCACATGAAGTAACGTCGTCATCCGATCGTAGCTGCAGTGAAGTTGTGCTGAAAATATAAAGTTGTACGATGTCCAACAATTCATGGGGTTTACTTGAATTTTTGTTGGTAGTTGCAATCGTAACATCGAGAATTACTGGAGAAACTGACTGGATCAGATCTGAGCCACTACCATCAGTTTGGTTTCTGGAAAGTTTGTCATCCATGATGCTGGAATTGGCTGAGGTTTAATAGAAAGCACAAAGACTTGACTGCAGAGTCACCTGTTGACACAAATGCTGGAGGTTTATTTCTTATTTCTTCCCGTTTTCCTTGCTTCAATACTTTGATGTGTTTTTGTCTCTGAAATTCAGAACCGTTTCTGTTTCGTCGTCTGTGTTTTAAATCCAATCATGTTGTTTCTCTTCAGGTTTGATGTTCATGTTTTGCTGCAAATCAAACCAAAGTGAGTCACATTTTGATCATCAATCATCACAGAAATCTGAGGTTTAAAGGAAAAAGGGTTTATTCAGACTGGGGATGTTTGTTGGTTCGGTCCGAGAACACAAATTTGTTTCATAAAGATTGCGTTTGGTCTGCATTCAGACTGGCGTCTGCGGGAGATTTCTGTTTCAGACCAAAGCTTGTAAACAAAACCATGTGACTAAAGATCTCTTCAGTCATTGGCCAGGAATACGAGGCGGGTCAAACCAACCAGAGAAAGTTGGAGGTGCAGCGTTTTAACGTCCTCATGATGGTTAACTTATTAAAACTTTATATTTCTATTATCAGTTTTGAACGACAGGAACAACAATTTTTATGTCTTACTTTGGTGGAGGAATGCTGCAGGACGGTTACTGGCTAGAACCATGCTGTCTGCTTTAACTCTGAGGATGTTAGCAACTGCAGTACTGAGGAGATGCTGCCTATGAATGTAGGATAAGTGTTTATGTTAAATAGATTGTCTGGAAAACAGTGAGAAACAATGTAGATCAGATTAAAAGTTATTTTATCCAGCCTGCATTCACACGACCGCATTACAATGAGCTGCTGCGTCTCATTGTTGAACTACAAGCAACAAGCTGTTAGCACGTGCAGCGTAACAAGACATAGAAAAGCATGTAAGAAGTGTTTTCTGCTGTGTTCAAATAAATGCTCTATCAAGTAAACAGTTGGAGCAGTTATTTCCTCTTTGATAACACATCAATGCTTTATACATTTGTCTGCGGTTCACTGGTCGCTTCAATACATATATGTTTACATCACATGACTTTCGGATACGGCAGCCATTTTGGTCCAGTTATTCTGCTCCAGGAGGGTTTGTATTCAGACTGAGGAATGTCAGACCAAAACAAACCTCAGTCGGATTTGAAACGAACCAAGATCACATCAAAAGGAACGTCTGAGAGAAATATTCAGACTGAATATTTGTTCCGGATTATTGGGAGAAAATGCAAAATGCAACTTTCAGTAGATGAAATGAGTCCAGTCTGAATACACCCTGAAAGATCAGCATTGTTTTTCCTGATATAGACTCTTTCTAATAAATACAAGAAAAGTTTCTGACAATATTTTAATTATTAAAATTAAATGAAGCGTTGCTGAATAAAATAAAAGAAAAAAGTTCTTTTATAAAACATTTTTTGTGTGAAACTCTTGCAGTTGGTGTGACTGTGAGTCCCAGCAGATCTCAGTTCTTTAGAGGAGAATCAGTGACTCTGAACTGTGAGGACGACAGCTCTGCAGGATGGACTCTGAGGAGAAACACCACAGAAGAAACCAGGACTCAGTGTGGAGAAAAATGGGGGAAAAGATCTGCGTTTGTCTGTAGCATCACGTTCCTGATGAGGTGGGACAGTGGCGTTTACTGGTGTGAGTCCAGAGGGGGAGGAGCCAACAGCATCAGCGTTAACATCAGTGTCTCTGGTAAGATCAGACTGTGGAGTTTGTGTTGCTGCAGCTGTGTGCAGATGGATGAAATGCTTTGTCTCTGTGTTGAGGTGGATCAGTGATCCTGCAGAGTCCTGTCCTCCCTGTGATGGAGGGTCATGACCTCACTCTGAGCTGTCAATCAAAGAGCCCTCCCTCCAACCCCTCAGCTGCTTTCTATAAAGATGGCTCCCTCATCAGGACTGAGCCTACAGGTCACATGACCCTCCAGCATGTTTCCAGGTCTGATGAAGGTCTCTACAAGTGTAGCATCAGCGCTGGTGGAGAGTCTCCATCCAGCTGGATCTCTGTCTCAGGTGAGGAGATCCTTCAGGGACTGATCAGGTTCTGGAGGTTCCTCTGTTCTTCATCATCATCATCATCATCATCATTGGTCTGTTTCAGAGAAACCCACAACCACATCTGCTCCTTCATCTCCTCCTCCTGGTCCTCCTGGTCCTCCTCTCCATGTGTGGTTTCCTGCTGTGTGTGTTGGTGTTCTGGTTCTGCTGTTTCTGGTTCTTCTGGTTGGACGATGTGTTCTCAGGAAGTCTGAAGGTGAGGTTTGTTTTTAAAAACAAAACTGTGAAAGAAAGATACAATTATAGATTTGATGTTTTGTTTTTGATCAGCTGATGGATCCACAGACGTTACGTACGGCGACATCAACATCTTACTCCGCCCCCAGCAGCCAATCAGACGCAGCACAGGTAGACTTTGATGTGTGTGTGATGTTCACGATTTTAAATGAAAAAATATATAAATGTTATGTGTGTGTATCAAATGTAAAATTTTAAAACAAACATTTCTTCCTTTAACGTAAAATAAATTTGAGGAAAATCTTTACATTGACCTTCAGATGACCTCATTTATGATCACCAGCTGATAATAATGTACCATTTACACAGTGTTGGGTAAGTTACTTCTAAAAAGTAATTAATTACTTTACTTAGTTACTGGATCAAAATTGTAATGAAATTACTTTACTCATTACTCATTTGAAAAAGTAATTGACTACTCATTACTGTACTTTACTTTTTTCCACTCACACAAATTCTCAAAGGAAAAACAGCTTCACACAAACAAGATCTTCTTGTCTTTCATTTAAGAGAGCTCCTCTGAAAAAGAGATTTTTAATTTCAATAGGACTTATCTTGTTAAAAAAAAGTAAATAAATAAAAAACTACATTTTTAAGGCAATAACCTTGTCTAAGGTCTGAACATGGTTCAAGACATAACCTGCTTCATTTGAATTCAGACAACAGTGTGAAAAACGACACAAAAATAAGTTACTGTTTCAACAGTAAGAGTCAGATGTGGAAAATCCTGTTGTATTCATATTCATGTCTATCAAATCTGCAACCAAACCAGTTTTTTAAAAAACACAAAGAATTATTAAATGCCTCCATGTTCATTCTGGACAACTTTATGTTTTCCATGATAATGAGTTGCACCCAATGCATCAGCCTCTCTCGCTCTCTCTCTCTCTCTACATCTGTCTTTTGTGCACAGTTCTGCACGGCTGCAGGTCTACCAAACTATGCACCACCACCCCCCAAAGCGCATTGATCAGTGGCGTGCAGCTTAGAGAGAAAAATAAAGAGAGAAAGGGTGAATTAATATAGAAATAATCGTCTCAGAGTCCCAGGAAGGAGCAGACTCTTGTCTTTCACTCCAAAGAGCGTCTTTAGAGTCACACACATCAGTTCACGGTGCAGATCTCTGTTCTGCTGCTCACCTGCTGCTCTGTGGAGATGACAGGACTCCTTTCAGGACAGCATCTCTTTTCGTCTCATCTTTGATCCAGTTTGGAAAGAACCTTGACTCCAGCAATAAGGACATGTCTGTACATGCATGTGCGTATGAGCCAGTTACTCAGTTTAGTTTTAAATTAATCTGTGTTTTTGTTTCATCTAACAAAGAAAAAATGTCAGAGCCTACAAAACCTAAGTCACAAAGTAACAAGGGTTTCTATAGTCCAGTAACTGTAATTAATTACAGAAATTTGAACTGTAATTTGTTACGTTACTCTGTTCCTGATAAAAGTAAATAAATTACAGTAATTCATTACTTTGTAATCCATTACCCCCAAAACTGCATTTAAGGTCATGTCACTACTGTCAGTATCTGAACTCCTTTCATTCAGATCAAGTGGTATCCAAATCTTTTCTATGAAGACTTGTTCCAAAGAGGTTTCTTCTTCCTGGTTCTTAATCCAGTATTGTCTCTTGTCTTGAGTTTTGTAAAGTGGTCTGAGATGGTCAGGATCTCCTATTTTCTTGCAATCCTGTTCCAGGGACACACTTTTCTTTGTACAATAGTTTCATCTGAACAAGTTAGATAGTTAAGATAAAATTTTGTATTTACTTTATTTCCAGATTCCAACAGGCTATTACATCTGTTTGTTATAAACCCTAATTTATCTTACCGGCATCCTGGGATTTCATTGTAGAAAGTCTTAACAGTAAATTAAGATTTAGTCTTGATTCAGTTCTTCCACTAAAATCTAGAAAGATAATTATCAAACCCACTCCCTCTTGCAGAACTGAAGAAATTAAAGAATTGAAAAGAGGGTGAAGAACTGCTGAAAGACGATGGAGGAAGCATAGACTCAGAATAAACTATCAACTATACCAAAACCAACTAAAACTATTAACCAGTGTAAACAAACCAGTCAGGTATTTTTTCTGCTGTCTTTGAAACTGCAGTGGTGAAATTGTAACTAAAAAAAAACAGTGTCAACCTTGCAGTTTTAATAACTACAGACCAGTGTCCAACTTACAATTTTTAAAACTGATTTTAGAAGAACTTGTTTTCACACAACTAAATGAGTTTCTCTTACAGAACAGAGTTCTGAACCAGTTTGGTTTTAGAGGCCGCCACAGCGTTACAAAGACTTTGTCTTTCATAGAAAAAAGTTACAAGAAAATAAATTATAAATGTGTTAAAAGTTCAAATATTCTATTTTTAAAAGCTTGGAAGTACTGACTGATACTAAATATAATCTTATATTTTCATAAGTGAGAATGAAGAAATCTCTCTAAGAAGTTTGGAAATGTCTGCTGGATAAATGTGATGTAGTTAGGAGCTGGAGGAGCTTCTTCAGAGATGATCATCAGAAGACCAGCCTTTAGACTTCAGCATCCTACTGTGAAATTTACCAAAGAAGTTGATAGATGGATGGATGGACGGTGTGTCTGCCGGCCTGAGGCCTGCAGAGTCTGAGAGTCCAGGTCCTGGGATGACCCTCAGATCTCCTCCATCACGTTCTTCTGTCTTTATGTTCTCAGAGGTTCCAGGTCCAGCTGTCATTTACTCCACCCTGAGGTAGTCCAGCAGCAGCAGAGCTTCAGCTGCAGGAGCTGTGAGGACTGCGACCACAGAAGACCAACAGGAAGTGCCGTCTCCTCTGTGCTGTGGTTTCTATGTCACGTATAAATATCAGGTGTGAAAATCTTCTGCAGTGAAGTTCTGTGGGTTCCTCTCTCTCAGGCTCAGAAATGACTCATGTTTCTGTCTTTAGTGCTGTTGAGCAAACAAGCACAGACCACAGAAACAGTGTGGTTGGAAACTGCAGAGTTTTTGTTTGTTCTTCTTTTGTTCTGTCCGACCACACTTTAGTGGTTAGAAGTTCCTGCTTTTCTTTGGTTGATTAATAATTTGACTTTTTCAAATAAAAACACAAATTCTTTGAGTTCAAACATGAACTTTTTCACTACAGACTAGTTTGTATTTGTGCTCAGTAGTGTGTTTGTTACACATTGACACAATAGACTGTTGAGGTTTGTAATCAGTTTAACTGATGATTACATGTTTATATGTGAGAAGTGGAGGAACAACTTTTAAAATACAAGACATTTAGTAGGAACTATTTACCGGGGGTGGTAGAACGATGTTTGTTCTCATGGACTTGTGTTGATTATATCGGTTTAATTTTCTTTACACTGAAAGTCTTGTTTAATTTTTATTTTATTTAAATATAAAAATTAAAATAAACCCATTAACTCATTAACACATACACTGGGACTTCCTGTGATGTCATTTCCGGGTGAGCGTAACCAGTGTTTGGTCTAGTCTTAGTTGCTCCTGTCATTGAGTGCCTGTTTTGCTAATATCTAACTTAATGTTATTTTGTTTGGTATTCAAACATTATAAGTGTCTCCTTTAGCATTCTAGTGAGTAACTACTGTGTTAACCACTGCTGTCTAAGCAGTTTGCGACATAGTTTCTACTCCTTAGCCAAACACAGCTAGCCTTTGCCAAGTGCTAGCATGTCCTCCATTTTGTCTGCTTTTACTCCTCTGTCCTACTCCATGTTCCAAATGTTTAGTGAAGATCCTGGCTCCTTGAGTGAAGATAGTAGCAGATGTGTTAAGTGTAGCCTTATTTTAGACTTGGGGGCCAGGTTAGCGCAGTTAGAGGCGTGGCTATGCAGAGCAGATGCTAAGCCTGTTAGCCAGAGTATTACCTGCAGAGCAGCTCGCAGGATGGGTTTGTACCGATAGTAAAATCCTAAATATTAGACATAATCTGAACAAAGTTATCCCTACTATCAGCCCAGAGCAGGCTAAAACAGTAGAAACAAAGGCATCTATAGAAACCTCTGTAACATTAGACTGCTTCACTGCTGTAGATCTAGCAGAATTAACATAACTTATTACATCCTTCAAAAGCTCAACTTGTCTTTTAGACCCAATCCCCACTAAGCTTTTTAAAGAAACCTTCCCCTTAATTAATGAATCAATTTTAACTATTATAAATACTTCCATAGAAACAGGTTATGTGCCACAGTCTTTTAAATATGCAGTTGTTCAACCTCTTCTGAAAAAGCCCAGTTTAGATCCTGGTATTCTGGCCAACTACAGACCAATATCAAATCTCCCCTTTATCTCAAAGATATTAGAAAGAGTTGTAGTTAAACAGCTATACTGCCACCTACAGGACAATAGCCTATTTGAAGATTTCCAGTCAGGGTTCAGACCTCACCATAGCACTGAAACTGCATTAGTTAGAGTCACTAATGACTTATTACTGGCCTCAGAAAAGGGATTAATCTCTATTCTGGTCCTGTTAGATCTTAGCGCAGCCTTTGACACTATAGACCACAGCATCTTACTCCAGAGATTAGAGCATGACATCAGGATCAGAGGATCTGCCCTTCAATGGTTTAAATCCTATTTATCTGATAGGTACCAGTTTGTTCATGTAAATGGACATTACTCCCATTATAGTCGAGTTAGCTACGGAGTCCCACAGGGTTCAGTTCTAGGACCCGTCCTGTTTATGCTTTACATGCTGCCTCTAGGGAACATAATCAGGAAACACAGGATTAATGTTCACTGTTATGCAGATGATACACAGTTGTATCTATCCATCAAACCTGACCAGAATGACCGCTTAGAGAAACTTAGTGCCTGCATTAGTGACATCAAGATTTGGATGGCAGTTAATGACCTCCTCCTAAACCCAGAAAAAACTGAGGTCATTATACTAGGTCCAAAATACCTCAGAGATGCCCTACCTGTTCAGATGGTCTCCCTGGATGGTGTAAATATAGCCTCCAATCCCACAGTTAGAAACCTGGGAGTTTTATTTGACCAGAATTTATCATTTAAGGCTCACATATCACAGGCTTGTAAAACTGCATTTTTTCATCTACGCAACATTTCTAGGATCAGAAACATATTATCTAGAAGCGATGCTGAAAAACTCATCCATGCATTTGTTACGTCTAGGCTGGATTACTGTAACTCTTTGCTAGCAGCTTGTCCTAAAAGTTCTTTAAAGTCTTCAGCTTGTTCAAAATGCAGCAGCTAGACCGTTAACAGGAACCAACAGAAGAGAACACATTACTCCTGTGTTAGCTTCACTTCACTGGCAAAATCCTCCTGCTAACCTATAAGGCCTTGAATGGTTTGGCCCCATCCTATATTAAAGATCTCATAGAGCCTTACCAACCAAACAGAACACTTCACTCACTAAATGCAGGACTGCTTGTGGTTCCTAGAATCTCTAAAAGCACAGTTGGAGGTAGAGCCTTTAGCCACCAAGCTCCTGTTTTATGGAATAAACTCCCAGCTCATGTAAGAGAGGCTGACACAGTTTCTACATTCAAAGTTAGACTTAAAACATTCCTCTTTGGACAGGATTATTACCAGACTAGCTAGTAATCAGAGATTATTTAATTTACTGCTGCCCTACCTCACCTGTTGTAATGAAGTTTACCACACTGGCTCTACTCGCTCCTACCCTCCCCCTCTTCTTCTCTCCCCTACCCTAACCTGGGTCTGTATCCTTCTCCCACCTCCCCTCTCTCCACCTGCAATCTTCATTACATCACTTGCCATCTGCCAATGCTTTATTTTATTAAGTTTTTCATGCCTCTGTGTGGTGCAGTGCGATTCACATGTTGTCCCTCTTTCCCACCCCCCTACGGGGGAGCGGGAGAGATTTCTGATTCCAGGTGGATTGTCTGTGCTCCTGTCTTTGGTCGTGACCTCGCCTCTGGCCCCTCCCGCTCCTGTCTTTGGTCGTGACCTCGCCTCTGGCCCCTCCCGCTCCTGTCTTTGGCCGTGACCTCGCCTCTGGCCCCTCCCGCTCCTGTCTTTGGCCGTGACCTCGCCTTTGACTCTTCCAGTAAACCCAGCTGTTTCCATCTGCTACACTATTCAAACATGTCGTTGTTTTTTTAAATATTTAGCTGTTATCTTAACTTGTAGCCGTTTATCTTGTTTATTAGTCATATACTTGTTATTCAACCATGTAGTTGTAGAATGAATTAAGCTCACTTTTCTTTTAAAGTTCTAGTACATCACCTGTCCGTCCGGGGTTGAGGATCTCTCCTTCATGTGGGAAACCCTGAGGTTTCCTAGTTTTTCCCCCCCCAAGATCTAGTTTTTCCTCACCGAGAAGGAGGGTGTAAGGACAGAGATGTTTGTTCAGCTTAGTCTGTTTTATAACCAGCTATTGTTTACTTTTACATGATTGATTTTTTTGTTTCTTGCTATATACTGATATCAGTCCAATGAGACGACTATGACTGTGATATTGGGCTAAAGAAGTAAAATTGTATTGAATCGAATCAATGAACCTATGAATCATGTTTTTTGATGGAAGCCGGAATCCCTGGAGAAAACCCACGCATGTACGGCGAGAACATGCACACTCCACACAGAAAGGCCCCCATTAGGGATGCCCAGCCCTCAGCCAGGACTTGAACCAGGAACCTTCTTTCTGTGAGGCAAGAGTGTTAACCGCTGCTCCACCGTGCAGCCCATCAGCCCAATAAGAACAAATACAAATAATCAACAGACTAAAATGGGTTATGGAGGGACGGGAGAGAGCACTTATTACGATGTGATGCTTTATTGTTGTTTTATGTTTGTGTTGTAGGAACAGATGAATAGGAATTCATTTCCTCCACTGTTCCAATTCTTCAGAGCATGAAAAAAGGTTAATGCTGTTGTACATAGTTTTTGTTTTTTGTTTTGTTTTTTATCTAGCATAAACAATAAACAAAAACATCAGAACTGTGAAAATGCTTTTTAAATGTTGTTGTGTTCAGGTAGATCCCAGCAGGTCTGGTTTACCTGCTGGGATCTACTGTGATCTAAAAGGATTCAAGGATCTTTCCTCTCTTGGGTTCAGAACTACAGTCTGCTTTAATAAAACCTCTGATCTGATGTTATGTCTGGTGCTGGTGTTCTTCCTCTCCTGTTATTCTGCTCATCCAGCAGGTGTGACTATTGTCCTTGATTGACACCTGCTGGCTATTTAAGCAGAGGAGGCCCTCAACCAAAGGAAGCAGCAGGCAGCGTTTGCTGTGCTGCTTTGTTTCTTTGGTTTAGTTTCCTTATTTTTCTTCTTTTGTCCTCAGCAGTCATATACTGCTGGGTTTTGTTGTTTTAGTTTGGAGATTGGACTTTGGTAGTCCTGATATGCTGCCTTTCTTTTGTTTATTTCATTAGATTTTGGTCGGCAACCTTTAGCAGGGAGCTGCTGACTCAGACGGTCCCCTGGGCTGGGTGTCAGCATCCGGTTCCCTCTCTGACCACCAGAGGGAGCCATCGGCAAAATACTAACTGCCTCTGTTCCTCTGAACGCTCAGTCTCCCAGCATGCATCGGACCTGGTTGAGGAAAAAAGTGAACTCTGAATCAAGAAAAAACTGGAATCTGCTGCCTGCTTAAAGGGTCTGTTTATTCAAGAATAAATTCAGAAGATCTTCATTTCAGAACCGATCATCAATCGGAGCCCAAACACAGTTAACAGTCAGATGAAAGCCCCCGAACCTCTGTTAGAATCAGTTCTCATAGGTTCGTGTACGTAAGATGTCACACATCCCAGAAACCATTTCTCTCTGTCTGACAATTCCCAGAGGGGAGGCTATCAGCCCATCCGTTCCTTTACCCAAACAGCTATTCTTCAACTTTGGCTGATCCTCTGTTTTTATGGGAATTGTAGTCAATTATAGTTATTAATTACGGCAGGCTTTGACACCGTATGTTTAGATGTCCCTGCCTGCTCTATGTTGGGAAGACTTTATTCCTAACAGAACCAAGAGAGATTCTTGGCAGACTCTTTGTCGATTCCTTTCAGGATATCAACCCAGATGTTTTTCCAAAGAAAGAGCAGTTCTATTCCTAACAACCTCAGCCATCTTGTTTGCACCAGCTGCTTCTCACCACCACTGCATTTATGCCTGCTCACCTCTCTGTTCCATGTGTAGTCTTGAACCTTCTAGTGATTGTTCAGTCTAAGTGTTCCATGTTCCTGTTTGCCTGGTTTTTCATCTTTGTCTGTCTTGTCGCCTCCCGCCTTGCTCCGCGTGTTGACCCTTGCCTGGATTATGACCTCGCCATGTCTTGGTTCATGGATCCACACGCCTCAGTCTCGTCCTCACACTGGGTCAGCAGTCTCCCTGATTTATTTTGTTTTTCGCCAAGGTTCCAATCCCTTTATTTCTGAACCAGCACACTAATTATTTCATTTTTGTTCTTTCTTTTCAGGACAGTGTCTTTTTCATTTAATAAAACTTTGTGCCTTTTATTCTGGTGTTCATTTCATGTATGGTCCCCTTTCTGTCCACCCCCTAGACCCAATCCTGGTTTCCATTTGGGGATTGTAACATCTGAACACCTGAAATGAATCCAACACCAACACCAGCTACAACTAACAACCGGTTCCTTAAAGTTCTCTTAAATGAGGAGAGTTTTGAAGAGGAGCATAAAGAAATGAGTGAATATTCTTCATCTAATAAACGGGGATGTGTCATTAGGGCAGCGAAGAACAAAACCACATCAAATGTTGCAGATAACATCCAGAGAGAATAAACCAAATGAAGGATTAACACAATCTGATAATCTGAACTAAGGATTGAGAAACTCATCTTTTCCTCACATGAAGTTAAAAAGACTTTCAGACGCTGATTGTTAGAGATGGGGTCAGCTCCTCCTGACCCGCCCTCACCGGCTGCTGCACCCCCTGACCCTCCACCCTCTGCTCCAGCCGTCCTGCTCAGAGCTGCACCTGACACTTAAAAAAACACTTTTTTTTGGTTTTGTCTCCATAGCAACCATTTCATGTTGTGGTCTCCTCGTGGTGATGATCAGGTTCATACAGTTTTTAGAAGATTCAGTAAAGTAAATGTTTGGATTTCCTTGGGAACAGAGGTTATCTGTTAACCCCGCCCACATTCCTCTTTGTTCTCAAACTAAAGCGGATCAGAACCTTTGATGATGACGTTCCTCTGACAGTTCTGGTCTTCAATCAGATCAACATGGAGGACTGAGAGTCTGCAGACGTTCCTAAACAGAATCTAGAACCAGAACACGAACAGTAAGGTTCATTTAAGGTCAAAAGCTGGAGGAAGAGGAAGATTCCATCACTTCTTCTGCTTCCTGTCGGGACAGACCAGAGACCAGAACAAACCATCTTCATGTGTCATCAGGATGAAGATGAGACGTTCTGGAGAAGAACAGCAGGAACAGAGTTCTGCATCTCTGCATCCACAGGAGAACCACAGACTCCAGGCTCTGGTTTCCTGAAGGTTCTCTCTTCAGGAGAACATGATCCTGATCCTCAGAGCAGGTCAGGTTCTTCAGACTAACAGAACCTTGTTGTTTTGTTGTTTCTGGATCAACAGAAACATGAAGAACCTTTCTGGTGTTTGAAGGACAGGAGTGAGCAGACACACAGAGTTTGCTGCTGGAGAACATGCTGGAACATGAGCAAAGACGGAGAACGTTCTTTGGAATGTGACGCGTTCAGACCTGCTGCAGTCTGGATCACAGAAGCTCTGGAATGGAACCGGGCCTTTGGCTCCTCCCCTTTTCTCCCACACGTCTCTCTGCAGCAGCAGACACTGAGAAACCGTCTGAGATCATGTTTGACCCGTTTCATTCAAATGAAACTTTATTTAAACCAAAAAGTCGACTCAAAAGAACCTAGAACTTCCTACAAAGCCCAAACAGAACCAGAACCTGCTGCTGTCTTCAGGAAGACTTAGTGACTTCAGCAGAACTTCACTCTGGACAGAAACCTGGAGTCACATGTCTGAGTCGACCAATCAGCAGAGAGGACACGTCTGCAGGACCGGCTCAGACCTGCAGGAACCGAGCAGCTGCTCTTCATCACTTCAACCTCCATGATCTGATGAAGAAAACTGGATCATCCAGGAGAACATCAGCAGCTCTGAGACAGACTGAGAGGATCTGATGAAGATGCAGAACGTTTGATGAGAACTCAGACAGAAGAAGAGGTTCTTTATTGGAATGAAAGCAGGATTTGGAACATCAGAACATTTCTCCAACACGAGCTCAGAGCAGAAACACAAGCAGGACAACATGCAGGAACATCCGCTGACCTTCAGAAGGTCACTGTACAAACTTCAGCTTCAAAGATCAGAGACACTGAACCCTTCGGGGTCAAATCAGAGTCAGTTTCAAGTGAAAATCTAAACTGAAAATCTGAAAACAAAAACAAACATTAAACTCACGATTATTGGTAAACAGCTGTTGTTTAGTAAACTTTTGTTGTGTCTCTTCCTCTTCGGAACAACACAGACACAACAACAACAACAACAGCAGACACTGTTCTGGAGCATCACTGTAACCTCTGTCACCAGATGTCAATCAAGTCCTGGTAGCCAGTGGGCTCAAAGCCCCGCCCCCTCATTAAATCAGGATCAACTCTAAACACAGAAAGTCTGAACCTAAACTGTAAATCGAGACTGAAAGTAAAGTACTTTCAGGTTTAAAACTGTTTTTAAATTTAGGTTTTATGACTTCTAAAGTGACCCTGATTTGACCCCACATGACCCCATGAAGACCATCCTCTGGATGGATGAAGCTCAGAGCTCTGGAACACTGATGAAGACTGAGAACACTTGAAGAATTTCATAAACATGTAACAGACTCAAAAAGTAAAATGTAAAAAAAAATAAATAAAATAAAAGACTTCATTTCAAAATAAAAGCCTTGAGGTGGAGTTCTTCTGGTGCTTTGACTTCTTTTGGTTTTAAAGTGCAGGTTTTAACCATTGACTGTACATGAGAACTGGACTGAGTGACTCCTCTTTTCTGGTGTACCCCCCCAATCCCATAGACTTCTATGTCGAATTAAACAGCTATTCCAGTCATTCTATTGGTCAGAAGAACCATTCTTGATCTGATACATTTATTATTAACATTTTCTTAATAATCTTTATTTTTTAGGGATTTTTTTCTGTAGTTCAACTTACATACGGACCAATCAGATGACTCAGTAAAAGTAGGTGGAGCCTATGACTAACAGACGTCAAGGGGAAGGGGTGTGGTCTCCCCACAAGCTCACTCCTGATTGGAGAGGGTGGTTCCCATAGAAACTGACTCAGACTGATTGACCAATCACTGATGATAGAATAATTTTCTGTTTGTGACGTCACTCAGTCCAGTTCTCTGATGCAGACAATGGTTTTCCCTCTGGGCTGTTCCTGCACAGGTTTGACCTTTGACCCCGCTCTTGTCTTTTGCGTTAAGGCTTGTTAAGTTTGACCTGAGAGAGACGGAACAGGGTTCTGCGTTCATGAGGAACCGCAGCAGGAACGCTACTTTCTTCAGTGACCCGACCGCTGAGCAAAGCTGCTGCTGAACCTGCAGCATCTTTTCACTCAAATCCAGTTCAAACCGTCGTTTCTTTCAGGTGAAAACGGATCTTCTAGAAATCTGTTTCTGGATGGACGTTCCTTTAATCTTCATCATAGAACCAACGTTCTAACCAGCAGATCAAGCTTCCTCAGTGGAATAGAACATCATTGCAGGAGAACTCCAGAACCAAACAGTTTACAAAAACATCAAACTTTAACTTATATTTAGAACCAAACTTCTGCTTCATGAACTTCAAAACGTTTCTGTTTCCTTCATTTACAGATTTTCTCTTCTGCTGATCTTCTTGTTGTTGATCCAAAGGTTGATGTTCTTTCAGTTATTGTAAATCTTTAACAGATTACACATTTGTACCACTTTTCTGTGGTTCAGAATATGCTTGAATTACATTTATTGCGTAAACGGTTATAGAGTAACAACCATTGAAAGAACGGATCATCAGTCATCACTGCTGACGTCTCTGGTGTTAAAGGGTTAAACTCACAGATCCTCCGTCTGTTTTTCAGATGATTCTCCAGAAAAACGTCTGGATTTCTTCCTGTAGATCCAGAGAAGAACAACCAGAATAACAACCAGAACCGGAAGAACGATCAGACCCAGAAGACCACGACTGCCTCCATCCTCGTCTCCTGCAGGTGAAAGAGAGCAGAGGTTAATGATGAAGAACAGAATGGTCTCCTCTTCCTCATCATCTGCTGATCTCTGCTCTCAGAGCAGCTGCTTCCTGCAGAGTCTCATCAACAACATCTTCAGAAAACACGTCTGATCTGAGACCTTTCACTCTGACATCAAGCAGCAGGAAGCTGCTTCAGCTCTGATCCACACAAACACTCACACTGCTCACCTGGAGGATCCACAGACAGATCGATGATGGAGATCAGACTCAGAGGAGATCCTGGTGGATCATTTTCATGTCTGACTCTACATTCGTATGTTCCAGTGTCATTCATCGTCACGTTCTTCAGAACCACAGACAGATCTCCATCCTTCATCTGACTGTCCTTCAGAAACACTCGGTTCCTGAAAGATTCATGCTGAGCTGCTGGATATGGTCGTCCGTCTCTGAACACAAACAGATTCTTTTTCTGAAGATCTTTGCTCCATTCTAGAAGTGTGATCTTGTTTTGGGGATCTTTACATGTCAGAGTGACGTCCTGTCCCGGTTCAGCTGTGATGTTCTCCAGACCTGCAGCAGAAGAACACAAAAGAGATCAGGTCTCTGCACCATCACAGAAGACAAGGGGAGATCTAGAACTGTCTGCATTCATAGAACAAGATGAAGTTCATGTGAGAACACAAATGGTTTGAAAGAGTTGTTGGAGAAATGATAGATGTACATGTTAGCAACTCTCCCCTCAACAGAGGATTAAACCTCAAACACAGTTAGTCTCTGATCTCCTTTGCAGCTCTTTCATTGGTTCCAAAGAAAACCAAACGTCCAGCAGGACCACAGCCACGACCCTGTGATGGGGACATGAGGATTACAGGAGGAGAGGCTTTTACGCTGGATTCATTCCTTTATTTTTCCTTTGAATGAGACGTCAATTTCCAGGAAAATGGGGAAAGTGAATTGTTGCATCCCTACTGCACTGCAGTATGTTTACTTTACACTGAAAGTGTAATTTAAGAAGGATTTATCATTTCTTATTTTAATATACCAAGCTTATTATGAGCCAACTGAAAGGTTTTTCTTCATTGTTATTTGCTTATAACCACAGTAGAAAAAAAAGGCCTTTTATTTTGTTTTTTTAATAAATTGAACCAAAACTAAACTTTAATCCAATAATTGAGGTTTGAGGTGTCAGTCAATTCAAACATATAAAAACCAGAAGTATAATCACAATCATAAAAAACATTCTAAAAGACACAGGGAGAGGGAGTAATACAGGAGTAATGAGTTCACACCGTCTGGTCCAGGTTAGCAGATTAACCTGGACTTCCTTCCGGCTGCTGATTTTCACCTGTTATCTTGTCTCCCCCTCGTTAGACACGGCGTTTATTGGAGACCGCCATCGATTAGAGACCGGCCATTATAGAAGATATACGGTTCTCTGAATTTTGTAGAATATTACCACTGAAAACATGATGCTTGTATCGTTTTGAGTAATTCATATAGTTGCTTTCTGTAAATGTTCTTTCATTTTTTTACTGTATAGTAAACTATTTGAGAAATCAATATCTGATACCATAAATTTGTCTTAATAAAGCATCTTACATCCTGAGATGTACAAATAACAAAGAAAAACTAAGAATAAATACTACTTATTTTATCACAATGAAGGTTGATGCAAATCCTGTTATGAAAATGTAATTAAAGCATTTATGAAGAACTGTCTTTTGTGTGTGGAAAGCGTTTATTAGATTTTAAAATTACACTTTTATGGTGTTTTAGATCTGTATTTCTCCAAAACTATACAGTAAAAATATTTCATACAGTGGGGTTCAAAAGTTTGTGACCCCCACTAAAATGTTCTGTTATTGTGCAGAAAGAACCCAAAGAAAGACTGAAAAATCTCCTAAAAGCTTCAGTTTACAGATGAGACATTTTGTTAATGTTTTTAAAAATGAGGCTTTATTTCCATCATTTACCCTTTCAAAATAACAGAAAACAAAATAATGGCGTGTGCAAAACTTTGGACACCCTTCACAGTTAGTTTCTTGTTCTGCCCCCTTATCAACTATCACAGATTGTAAAGGCTTTCTGTAGCAGCAAAGAGTCTCAGTTCTAGTTTGAGGTTTCTTCATCCGTTCTTCTTTCCAAAAGTCTTCCAGTTTTTCCAGATTTCTGGGATGTCTGTTCCTCACTGCTGTTTTCAGGTCTACCCATAGATTTTCTTCATTTTATTTTATTTTATCTTTAGGGAGTCCAACATTCATAACACAGCTGCATTATTTCCAGGTTACACATAATTATACACAAAGTATATTTTCAGTCAATAAATCAGAGCATGTTTCTATAATCATCATTTTGTACTCTCGCTCTTACCCTCTCAATTTCAAAAAAAAAAAAACAACAAGAAACCAAACAGCTGTCAATCTCACCCATCCTTCCATAAAGTTCAACTCACAATGTATTCTGTTTGTAATCCTCTAGAGAAGTATTTGATAGAAATGAAAGCAGGTCTGGTCTAAGCGGTCTGATGTATTTGACCCACTTTACCCACCTTCTTGAACCTTTCTCTGTTTGCATCTTTATTGTAAATGTCCGTTTTTCCATAATATGAATGTAATGTATAATTTTGTATCAATCTTCTAATGATGGAACGTCTGGTTGGAACCACTTTCTTGTCAAGTCCTTCTTTTCTGCCACCAGTAATATTCTCATTAAATATTGATCTGCTGCAGATTGTATGTCTTGTATTATAGTTCCCAAGTATAAAGCTGAAGCACTAAAGGGTAAATAGCTAAATAGTTATTTGAAATTGCGTTTCCAGGTTTTTATGGATTTCTTGCCAAAAGGATGTGAGTTTATGACAATCCCAGAATATATGATAATGATTGGCTTTAACTGAGCCACATAACCTCCAACAACTTGTACCAACACCTCGATGTCTCTTTTGAGCGGGGGGTGATGAAGAATCTGATGATGCTTTTCCATCCAAATTCCCTCCAGCTATGTGAATGTGTGGTTTTCCATTGTGATTTACAAATATTTTCCCATTCTTCCTCAGTAATTAGAAATCTTCCTTCCTTCCTTTTCCCATTTACTTTTAACATACTGAGTGTTGTGTGGGAGCTCTGTAGACCCTTGTACAGTCTAGATATTATTCCACATCTACTCCCTGAACTGTAAGATGTTGTAAACACGTTCAGTATGTCACCGTCCAACTTTCCTGACCCCTCAGCCAAGATCCCATTCAGTCTATCTATCCATAGATTTTCAATGATGTTGAGGTCAGAAGGTCACTGCAAAACCTTCAGTTTCTGCTTCTTAATGTAAGACGGTGTGGATTTGAAGGAGTGTTTAGGATCATTATCATTTGGAGACGTCATCCTCTCGTCAACTTTAACTTTTTCACAGACGGCATCAACTTAGTGTCTAAACTTTACTGAAATTTGGTGGAATCCATTCTTCTTCTACTGGTGAAATGTTTCCTGTTCCGCTGGCTGCAATACAAGCCCAAACCATGATTGCTCCACCCCCATGCTTAACAGTTGGACAGAGGTTCTTTTCTTGAAACTGGACCCTTTACCTTTGCTCTTTGCAGCCAGAAAGTTCCATCTGAACCGGGTCGGTCCACAGAACTTGTTTCCAAAAGGCATCAGGCTTGTTTCTATGTTCATTTGTGAACTTCAAAGGTTGAATTTTGTGGTGAGGACGTAGAAGAGGTTTTCTTCTGATGAATCTTCCATCAAGTATCTCCTGACAGTAGAACAGTGCAGCTCAACTCCAGAGTCTGCAGGTCTTTCTGGAGGGAGGCTGCAGTCAAACATTTGCTTTTCTCACAATCCTGTGAGCTTCTCTGTCTTGAGATTTTTCTTGCTTTAACTTCTACTGTTCCTGTTGACTGTCGTTCCTTAATGACATTCCTAACAGAGGATATTGGCATCTGAAAAGGCTTTGCTATCTTTCTATAGCTTCTCCTGCTTTGTGAGCAGCAACTAGTTTCAGTTTCATGTTCTGGACAAATGCTGGAAGAACCCATGATGCTGATTGTTAGGGCGAGGTCACATGATCAGATTATTTACAATCTTTCAGATTGAAATCACCTGATCTTTGCAAACCATGATTGTGAACAATCTATGACCCTGTCAGGTCTCAGCTTTTTCCAAAGGGGGTGGAGCTTACTATCAATTCTGTAGGGTGCCCAAACTTTTGCACCTAAACATTATTTTGTTTTCTGTTATTTTTAAAAGGTAAATGATGGAATTAAAGCCTCGTTTTTTAACATATTAACAGGATGTCCCATCTGTAAACTGGTGAATTTAGGAGATTTTTCAATCGTCCTCTGAGTTCTTTATGCACAACAACAGAACATTTTACCTGGGGGGCACAAACTTTTGATCCCTACTGTATTTTCAGGAGTGGTCATCTTTGAAGTAATCATTAGGAAATGAGTTTCCTGGAAAAGGTTCGGACATCTTTCGTTAGACTGCTGCCCTGCGACCCGGTCCGGAGAAGCGGAAGAAAACGGATAGCGGTGCAGCTAATGCTAACAACGATACCAAAATAAAGGAGCGGCTCGATAACCGGAAGTTCCTGGTTCTGGACTCGAGGTTCGTTTTAAAGCCTCCGAGTCTTTGTTAACATCATCATTTTTTCTTTAACAATTTTAAGGATCTTACCTGCCGAAGATCCACAGAAACCCGACAACAACGCTAAGAAAACTGCGACCAACATCGTTGTCAAAGACCGTCATGTCGTCACATCCTGCTTGTCACGGACATGACGTACTTGGTTATTCATTTGTTTGTTTCACTACTTACTGCACTGTAAGACTTTTCCCATCTGGTTGTGGTGCCCATGATGTTACCATAGACATATATGAAGATACAATCAATGGTCATTTCTAATAGGTGTGTTTGAGATGACAGCATGGCTGCAGGCGGGAAAGGCGCCGGAGATGAAGGTGATCTGCAGCGAGAATCAACGAGAACAGGAAGTTTATTGTAAATGTTTCAAGTTTCATCATACGGCAAAGTATCTCTGCCCAAAGATTTTAGGTCTGCACAAGTGTACAAAGGGATCTGCATGCACGTAAAAAAAGATTTGCAATTGTAAAATCATCTCTAAGTTTTTTTTAAAGCTTTTTGGTTTTTTTTTTTTTTTTTTTTTTTTTTTTTTTTTTTGCAGATGTGATTCAAAAAACTGCGTGTGAGCTCCTGAAGTTGCTGTTCTTAGACCGTTTTTATTACTGGACGTAACATGGTGTGACGTCAGTCATAGGAAATGCTGAACCTCCGGCCGCCAACTGAAGCAAGAGCCTTCTCTGTGGTGGCAGAGGGAGCGGTCGCTTAACAACTTCTCTGTGAAGCAAAACCCCAAATCTTATTTTTTACAAACTTTAATTCACCAAATACAAATGAAAAACATTTGGGAAGACGATTATAAGCTATAATACGACCAAGGAACAAGAATTCGAAGACTTACCAGGTCTGTCGTCTTTGAAATGGCAACAGCTAAAGGAAGCTCAAAGCAAAAAGCTCTTCAGACACATGACTACTGCAGCTCTGACAACATGGAGACGGACTCCAGAAATATGAAAAATCTCCTCACTGTAGCGAAACAAGTCGCTCATCTGAAAAGGTAGAAACATGGAGATAAAGTGAAGATGGCGAGCACCCCGAAACTTCAAACATGACGATATTAGCGGCCATAGACTCACTGAAAACTCTGATGGAAGAATTCAATGGAGTACTACTAGATACTAATAACTACTACTAAATAATAATTACTACTAGATACTAACAACTACTACTAGATACTAACAACCACTACTAGATACTAATAACTACTACTAAATAATAATTACTACTAGATACTAACAACTACTACTAGATACTAACAACCACTACTAGATACTAATAACTACTACTAAATAATAATTACTACTAGATACTAACAACTACTACTAGATACTAATAAAATACTACTAATAAATGTTATGTTATTTCTAAGACAAACTCATTTTCCTTAGAGATTTTATCCAAAGATATTTGCATGTAATTTAGTATAAACAATATTAAATATTTGGATTCATTTGATAATAAATAAGTTGATTTATTTTTACTGTACATGATTGAAAAACAATATCATCACATGTTTCCTCTGTGGCAGACGGCCATCATGTCACCTGATTGTTTAAAGAAGTCTTTACTTTAAATGAAGGAAAAATGCACTGAATTGTCAGTGGTTAATGCTTGTGATGTATTTCTTTAAAGAATAAATCCATATTGTACAGATCTGACTTTGACTCATATTACCTTTTGGTTTACTGCATTTTAAAACATCAATGTGAACAAAAGGAGGACGGTCATTCAAATATATCTAACTTTCTTTTTTCTGAATCACACTTCAGCAGGAGTCATCTACAAATTTCACATTTAAATATGTTTCTACCTTATAATGTTGGATGTTGGATTGTCTTGGTTTATAAATCCACTCACCACAAGATACAGGCCTAGAGAAGAGTCAAACACGTCAATTTAAAGGACAGTAAAGTACAATAAGAAAACAATGAAACATGTTCAACGTTGTTAAAAATTACATGTTTTAATTAAATGAAATGTTCCTGTTGTAGTAGACTGAATATTTTCTGTATATATCTTCATAGTTTAACTCTAAAAATCGGGATCACCTGTGTGATGTCAGTAACTTTACATGAAAAGATCCTCGTGTTACTGCAACATATCTGAATCCTGCTTTTATATTAGGACTTTGATAAAAGCAAATAACAAAAATAGTGAGAAAATGTACATGTTATTAACAATAAAAACGAATTAAAGATATTAATGTGAAGACATTTAGAGAATAATTAATTTGAATTACTGTAAACAGAAATTATCATAATATACGTTTATGGTTTAAAATGACAACTCTTCAGTATTTTTTAGTTGTAAAGGAGGTTGGCAATCAGTTCCAAACTTGAGACCTTAGAGGACTGTAGCTAAAGTGCTGATTCACAAAATCCTCAATCTCCTCAGGTTGTCCGGCCAGAACAAATGATGACGTCACAAATTCACACTCATGCCACTCATTTATTGAAGGTGTTCTTGGGGTCATGGCATTCAAAGCTTCGTGGTATTAATGTTAGTCATGGTGTCTATTGAACAGGAACAGAAATAGAAACAAACAATATAAGTAATCAAAATAATACATAGTATCAATGTTGTCAAACATAAACATACATGTTAACTTGATAATCTACAATGAAGACCTGCTGTTTCTCGTCTAAAACTATAAATTACGATGGTCCCCGAACGCACCATAATGTGCGACGGACAACGTGGCGATGCGTCTCTGGCGCACCGCACTACAAAGCACCGATGGATGGAGTCAAATGAATAGAAACGTGGCATATGGAAACTGAACATAAATAGTATCATGTAAATCACATTCCACTCAGTGGTAACATTTTCTTAACTTTGAGCTGACCCAAGCATTTGAACAGAACAGATTACATGTTACCATAAACTAAACTAAATAAACACATTAAAAGCTAAACTTACATTCTCATGGACGCATGACTATGATGTTCATGATATGGAGAAAGGAGAACTCCAGGATGAACGGCAAAGCCTGTGTTCTCAACGAAGGCTGCCTCCAGACTGGAATGCCCAGGTGCTGCTCCGGTGAAGGGTGGAGTCTGCTTGGTTGAAAGATGGGGTTCATACCCCCCTCCCATGAGAAATGATTATTATGGGATTTCAGAGGGACTATTATGGGGTGGCGGTGCCTTCAAGGTGCTCAGGAACAATCAACTAATATGCACACACTGTTACAAATCAACTACACACATGAACCTAGTTAACATTAGTACTTACCAGAGAAAAGATAACAGAGGACTCCCAGAAAGTGTTAGAACAGTATAGAGCACAGCAGCAGAACGCAAACCAAAATACAGCGTTGATGCTAAAGCTGAAACGGAGCAGACAAGGGCTATGTCCGAATTTATCCACTACTCACTATATCAGGGGGTACCAAGCTCATTTGGGTTCAGGGGCCACATTCAACCCATCTGATCTGAAGTGGGCCGGACCAGTAATAGAACCTGATTTAAACTCTGCTGTGATGTTTCGTCAACTCCTCTAATAAATATACACAGTTGTGTCTTATCTGTGCTTTCATCAATAAATGTCTGGATTCTGTCCTTCATTTGGCTGTCCCAGTGTTCTGACAGATCTTGAATAAGCAATCCTAATCCTTCACACACTTCTGTTGGTCAAAGGTCAACTGTTTTTTGGAGCACATGTCTTCTACAGCCTTCAGCTTGTTATTTTTTCATAAGTTCACTATCTGAAAATGGTTTAGATGTTTGCACCAACGTTTTTGCAGTAATGTAGCCAGCTTTCACTGCTCCATCACTGACATCACGGCTGCAGTAAATACAGACTGCTGTGTTTCAGTTCAGCTAATATTTGGTTAATCTTTTCTTTTCTTCGCTGTTCCTGCAAATGGTAAAACTTTTCTTTATGGTGAGTCTCATGGTGACGCTGAATATTATATTCTTTGAGCACTGAGACCTGATCATTACATACCAGCACGCAGGTTTTACATTCAGATCCATGAATAAATAAAACTGTCCATTTTGCCTAGAAAGCTCAGCGCTCCACGTCAGTCTTTCTTCTTTTTAACAACAACATTTTGGTAATTGTGATGTCACAGCTGCTCATTTTATAATAACTTAACAGCAGTGAGGCGGGGAAACCAAACTGCATCTGCAGACAAGACTCTCGCTTGCAAAGATCTGCTGTTTATTTCTGGATCTCTGGTCCTGATAATTTTGCTTTTCCTTTTTTCCCCCAGTGGCAGAATTGCGCGTTTCGATCATTTCTTTTAAGAACTAGAACTCGCCACATAGGAATGGGCTAAAAACTGGCTTTTATTACCCGAACATCCTTATGTTTTTGTTTCTTTATGACTTGGCCGGAAAGGGCCATATGTTTGACACCCCTGCACTATATAGAACCGCACAATATAGTTTTTTAGTAGTTACGGGAGTAGGGTATGAATTCAGACACAGCCGAGCTAAACACCGGAGCTCTGTTCCCAGAATCCACTGCGATCATCAAATCATAAAACCCCCTCATCAAGCAAAAATAAAAGCTGTTTTAAAAAAATAATAAATAAAAACTTAGAATAAAATTCACCTCCCTCAGAGTTGACATGAATCAAATCTGCAACCATTGATGAAATACAAAGTTTCAGAACCAGGCTTTAAATGATGATTTTAACGTGGGAGGTCACTGGGAAAAATGCTCAGTCTGAACACCAGCCCCTCTGGTCATCTGCGGTACTGCAACGTTTGGTTACTTCCTGGTTGGCTTCACCTCCGCCCGCGAGCGTTGCTCTTGGTTCTAACACAATGTGTAGAAATTATCATCTACACAGACACAGACCACATTTGTAACGTGAGTGTTTTGAATGAAATCTTTCAGGGGGCGTGGCCTGTTAACATGCGGGCGCCCTCCTGTGTTTGCGGCCCAAAACTGCAGTTTTCTGCTGTTTCCAGTTTCAAGGAGATACGATTTATCAACTAGTCCTATCATGTGGACTGTTGATGCAAACCCATCCTCAAAACAGTCAAAGATGTTCATGTACGGCCTCACTAGAACCCGGAAGAACTCGTTCTCCTTCCTAACGGGCTCTTTTTTCTGCTGCCTGAAGATCAACCAGGAAGCAGAACCCACAGGAATGAGGAACGGCAGCGTTTCTTATTGGTTCAGAATCTGTCAGTATCAACCGGAAGTCATCGCTCTTACCTGCTGCAGGTGATCGGCGTCCTTTCACTTACAGACATCACGTATAGATCCGACACAATCCAGAAAAACCCACGAGCCAAACCCACTGACACACCTGAGCTAACACGGAAGGCAGGTAACGAAGCCCGTGACGTCAGCAGCCGGAAGAGGCTTTTAATCTGACAGGGCGGGGCTGCGTCTGTCAGCTCCTGAAGGATCACGTTTGGACTTCAGATTGTTCAGGATTTGATGTTGTTTTTAGATTGTTTTGGTCAAAGGTGGATGTCTTCATTATGTAGACAAACAAAAAAGCTACAGAGGAGGAGATTCTGTAGATGAACATGAAGCAGATTTCCTATAAATGTTCAGCACATGGCTGTTTTTAGAGGGGGGTGCAGGTATGCTGTCACTTCTGCAGACTTCTGAGATCATCTTGTTTCGTCTGACCAGCGGGAGAACTTCTCATCAGCGTCTTTGCTTTCTGCAGCTACAGGCCGAACACAGCAGAAATCCAACAAAGCCAAAGCTCTTCAACAGAGCTCCCTATGGTAGATCTGGGTCTTCCAGACGCCGGAGTAGACCCGGGTCTTCTATACCCCGGAGTAGACCCGGGTATACAAGACCCCGGAGTAGACCCGGGTCTTCTCAGCTCTTTTGCTTGAGCGTGGGTTTTTTTTTTTCCATTAAACCAGCTCATTGCTGAGGTGAATGCTGTTTGCAGGAGCGGACTCTCTTTTGTTCATCCCAGATGAACATGCATGTTTCTGCAGAGCTCCAGCTGCTCCTCAGTTTCTCCTGTTTTCATCTGTTGCAGTTTAAAGCTGCAGAAGCTGACAAAAATGAGAAAACCAAACAGAAGCAAAATACAACCAATGTCAAGCAATTAGCTATTAAAGGGGGGCTGAGCAATGCTAACATAAAGGCTAAATCCAACATTACCCAAACACAACTGTAGGAAAGCTTCGATTAGTCAAACCAACAGCTGCAGTGTGTGAGGTTACACAACTGTGTGTCAGAGGTCGTGCTCTCCAGCATGGAGACCCTCTATGACACTATGGTAGCCTCTCAATCCACCACACTCTGGTCTTTTTGGAGAGCCAGCAGCACAGACCAGGACAAAAAGAGACTGAACAAGCTGGTCTGGAGGGTCAGTTCTGTCCAGGGCTGGACCCACTGGACTCTACTGAGGAGGATTTCAAACAACTAAAATGCATCATGGACAGCACCTCTCACCAGTACATCAGACAGTGGAAGCGCTGAGCAGCTCCTTCAGCAGCAGACTGATACACTCCAGAGATGTTTTATCAAAGGAATTTCCCATTTAAGGTATCAAAGATGATCTCATCTTAAAGACTGAAGATATGCAAAAAATAAAAAGAAAGAGAGGAATTTCCCTTCTCTAAATACTGCTTGAACTTGTACTAAAGTAGCTGGAAGTAACAATAACTTGACTGGATCCAGTAGATATTCATCTCACAGCTGCAGATCTGAAACAGGAGTGAGAGGATGTGTCTGAAATACATTTTAAAACAACTCAGAGTTTAGAAAACATGACAGCAGAGTTAAATCCATTTTCTAAACTCATTTTAGAGTTTGACTTTAGTCAGAATTTGTACTTTAAAAATCTGATACTCTGAGCCACAAAGCATCAGAAGAACAAGAAGCAGAAGAAAGATTCAGATGAAGGTAAGGAAGGTCTATTCAAGAGAAACATCTCCCTCTGCTGGTGAGATCCATCACTGCATCCAGACAGAGTTCAGTTCAGGAGGTTCTGCTGTCACAGACAGAATCAGAACCTCTTCATCTGAAGGTCACATGAGTTCAGAGGAGAACCATCAGGTCTTAGAACAGTCAGAATCACCATCATCCACTTCAGGAACTGTGAGGATCTAATCTGAGGAGCATCAGCTGCTTCTTCTGACTCCCAGAGTGTGTTTCCATGGTTACAGCAGGTGTGTTTGGTTCCTATAAAGTTTGAGGAGAAGATGGTTTTCAGCTGGAAGCTCCTGGATGAAGGTCTGGAAGTCGTTGGTGTTTCTGTTTGGTTTTCATTAGTGAATCAGCTTCAAATGTTCCCATCAGACGCTGCTGCTGCTGCTGCTGCTGCTGCTGCTGCTGGTTGAAGAAAGAGTGACGTGAGGAAGGGGGCGGAGCCTGTGTGTGGTGTGAGCGAGAAAGCAGAGAGAGAGATCAGATCAGAGAGGAAGGATGAAGGAAACATGTCTGCTCTGTAAGTACAGAAGCTGTTTGTCTGCTTTGACTGTCTGCTCTGTTCATGTTGATGATGGAGGAGATGAAATGAGAAGGAGGTCAGGCTGAGGAGAGGAAGGAAACAAAGGTCAGCTTTTCTGGATCCAAACAGAACTCTGTAGTTAGAAGAGAACAAAGCTGTACCTGCTGGATCAGGAAGATGAAATCAAATACACAATGGAACAAGACTTTTAAAAATAGTACGAGCTGAGGGCCAGCTCTTAACTGTTCCGTTAAGATCTTGCAAATGATAAAAGTGACGGGGCAGGTCAATAACTCTGAGCTATCATTTGGGGGGGTGCAAAAGTGGAGCCAGATATTTATATAGACTGAGATCTGTTACACAGGCTTTATCAGAGAGACTAATATTGACCAGCATTTTTACCAGGACAGTGTGATCCACTTTGGAGAGGTCTCTAAAGAGTGCAACACCGTGATTTTACAGTCAAGTGCCTGGATAACGTCATGTAAGACGTTCAAAGTGGCTGTAACAGTACTACGTTGTTTTCTTAAGCGGAATTGAAGATCAGACAAAATGCTGACTCTAGAAACTCCTTCAGTTGTTCACTGACCAGCTTTTCAGACATTTTTACTATGATACATAACTGGGAGATTAGAGGGTCTCCTCGTTTAAAAAGGGGAAGTACAAAAGCAGATTTCCAGACTTCAGGATTTTTTTTTTACAACTGAAGCTCAGATTGAAAATGATTGACTGGGGCTCTGCAATACAGTCTGCTGCCAACCACAGAAAAGATCAGATTTGTGTGGTCCAGCTGCCTTCCTGGTGTCAAGGTTTTTCAACTGTGAGAACTTCAGACAGACAGCAGTGAAGGCGAAGGTGTTTGGTTCTACAACATCTGAATTTAGAGCAGGGATTCTTAAATTTGGATTGAAGAATGAAACAGAGACCCAGCTGAAATGAAATGATCATGAAGATACTGTAGTTTAGCTGTTTTCTCTGTTAAATGTTTCCCATCTTTATTTAAATTAGGAAGATCATTTGTGCAGGTTCATTGGTGGATTAAACTTTCTACTAAAACCTTTTAGGATCGTTTAAGCTTTTAGAAGTTTCACTGAGATCAAATTCTGATTTGTTTTTTTCTTTTTTCTGAAAGAGTGCATTTGTTTCTTTGTTGATCAAAAAGAAATCAGTCAACTTTTGATTTACTTTTCTTTGCCCAACACCAGGCTGCATCCCTACCTTTAATCAGATTATCAGTCTCAGGGGAGAACCACAGATTGTTGACCCCTTTACCCTAAATCCACACAGGGGCGCATGTTTTTATGAGTTTTAAAAACTCATCACAGAAATATTGTCATGCCAAGACCATGTCATCAGTTAGAGAGATTCTGTCCCATCTCAGTAGAGAAAGGTCATGAACAGAAGCTTGCTCATTTAGTTTTTTAAATCTTTTTTTATCAGAAAATAAGGTTTAGTTTGAGGAGTTTGACATTTCTGATGGTGACAGCAGTGCAGGGATCATTTAGTAAACCAGTCAAAGAGAGAAAACCAGACCAATTAAGAATGATTTAGAGGTGCTTTTAATGTTAGGACGGTTAGAAGTATCAATTCATTAAGTGGGATTTAAAGAATCAAAGACAGATTTCAAGTTTTTGATTTTGGACTGAACCAGTCTATGTTTACGTCTCCACTAAAACAAACTCACTCGGATTTAGACTCATGACAGATTAAACAGAGAAGAGACAGTTTCACTGTCTGAGAGAGGTCTGTAACCGCCCATAACAGTGAGAGACTGATCCTTTGACATATCCAGTTTTATAGCAATAAATCGTTTCATAAGATAAAGAGAGGACATTAGTGGCACATGAAGTGAAACTTTTTCATGTAGATGTCTACATCTCCACCTTTTTCAGGACAATCACAATGAAAACATAATAACTATTGCCATCGAGGTTTCCGTATCAGAAATAGATTTACTAAACCAAGTTTCAGACAGCACTAACATGTCAGTGTCTGTGGATTTCACCCACATATGAACCAGATCTAACTTAGGCAGAAGGCTACGGACATTTAAATGTAAAACCCAGAGACCTGACCTGTCTCTAAACTCATCAGGAGCATCAGTGTGATTTGGAGTTCCTGAGAGCAGTAGTAACAGTAGCATGAAACATTTCCACCTTCAATGATACTCACTGACCTCATTGAGAGCAGAGCCTCTCTATATAAAGCTATGCTCTATTACAGTGTTTCCCAACCCTGATCCTCAGGGCACACTGTCCAATCCAACCTGCTCCAACACACCTGCCTTTGATGACTGTCATCTTCAGGCTTCTGCAGAGCCGGATGATGACTGAATCAGGTGTGCTTAAGCAGGGAAGCATGGAAAACATGCAGGACAGTGTTCCCCGAGGACCACGGTTGGGAAACACTGGTCTATTACTGAGATCGACACCAAGTGTAACAGCTGACAGTGAATTTTTGTGGGTTTATGAACGGAAAATAACAACGTCAAAGCTGAGTCAGAAATTGACAATTACTTATAAATGGCGTATCCTTATACAGCGCTTTTCTACCTTCATTGAAGCCCAAAGCTTTTTACAGTCATGGTCCCACATCACCCATTCACACACTGATGGAGGCTCCACTGCTGAACACTGGCGCCAACCTTCCATCAGAGACAACATGTGGGTCAGTGTCTTGCTCAAGGACACTTTGACACATGGGCATAAAGGTGGGAATTGAACCTGCAATCTTCCAATCAGAGGCCTACTGACCTTTCCACTGCACCCCACTAGAAAGTAGAAAAACGTTTTCCCTCGCCACTTTGGCAGGTGAGACATGGTTCATCATCTCTTTTTTATGAAAAAAAAACTTTAAAGTAAACTAATGTTTGTATTGTTCATCACTAGTTTGAATCTTTATGGAAGCATATTGCATTCAATTAAAAATAGATGGTCTTCTTTCTTTTAATTCAATGCAATATGATTCTATAAAAAATGATGTAAAAAACATGAAATAAAATATATTAAAAACAGACTGAGCCACCAAGTTGAAACATCTACAATGTGAGCATCCAGCAGGTCACTCATAAACTTAACTGCCATGTGTCCAATATTGCCATCAGGATTGACTCACATAAAAAGAAACAGTTCATCCAGATCTATATGTAAGACTTCCAACGTTTTGCTGTGTAATGTTTGTAGATAAAGGTGATGCTTTAAAGATGTGTGTTCATGAAAATGTTCAGAGATCAGAACTGTTTTTGTTAAAAAAACACGACATTTCTGTAAGGTTATAAAACTTGACGTAAAAATACAATTTCAATTATTATAACAGTTTTCTTTTTTTGCTAAATTATTAGCTAAAACTTCATAAATAAAGGGAATAACTGTTTGGAAATACACAAATTATTTATCCAGAGAAATGTTGGACTGCTCCATTTCTCTAGTCTGAACCTTATGGAGGCTTCAGTGACGGGAACTTTTGTGATCTTTTTTAGTGACATACAGAGAATGTGAAAGCAGGACTCATCTCAGAAAACTCAGGAATTTATTAAAGTTTTGAAGGTTTTGTCTGGAACCTCACACACATTTCCTTCTCCAGAACTCCGTGGTGCAGCCTACTTCCTCATGGAGGACTGGTGCTTGCCTTGCTCTGACGTGGGACTCTCCAGATCTCCCTGACTGCAGTGCGTGTCTTTAGGGAGACTTTCCAACTCTTCTATGAAGATAGTTGGGGGCTTTAGTTCTTAAACTGGATCAGAAATTGTTCCAGAATAGAAATCACACCTGAAGAACTACCATCAGTTTGATTGTTCTGTTTTGAGGAAGCAGGTTTTCTGGAAAGTTTATCATTCAGGTTGTTGCACATGACTACAGTTTATAATAAGGTACAAAAAACTGACCTGAAGACGAAAATGTGATTTATTTCTCTTCGTAAAAAATAAATATCAATAGTTTATTTCAGAGAAATACACTTTAGACCAGGATGTAGATGAAGCAGCTTCACATACAAACTTCCAAACATCTTCATGCGATAAAAGTTTTCTGTTGAAACTCAGAACAGTTTCTGTGTCGTCTGTGTTTTTAATCCAGTCATGTTGTTTCTCTTCAGGTCTGATGTTTCTGTTTGGCTCCAAATCAAACCAAAGTGAGTCACAGTTTGATCATTGATCATCACAGAAATCTGAAGATAAAAGGAAACTGAAAGATCAATGGCCAATGAATGACACCAAAAGAAATATTTTCTATGTGATCTTTGCAGTTAATGTGACTGTGAGTCCCAGCAGATCTCAGTTCTTTAGAGGAGAATCAGTGACTCTGAACTGTGAGGACGACAGCTCTGCAGGATGGACTCTGAGGAGAAACACCACAGAAAAAAGGATGACTGAGTGTGAGGCGTGGGGAGAACTTTCTGGCTCCTCCTGCACCATCAGCTACATCTACGAAGGAGACAGCGGTGTTTATTGGTGTGAGTCCAGAGGGGGAGGAGCCAACAGCATCAGCGTTAACATCAGTGTCTCTGGTAAGATCAGACTGTGGAGTTAGTGTTGCTGCAGCTGTGTGCAGATGGATGAAATGCTTTGTCTCTGTGTTGAGGTGGATCAGTGATCCTGCAGAGTCCTGTCCTCCCTGTGATGGAGGGTCATGACCTCACTCTGAGCTGTCAATCAAAGAGCCCTCCCTCCAACCCCTCAGCTGCTTTCTATAAAGATGGCTCCCTCATCAGGACTGAGCCTACAGGTCACATGACCCTCCAGCATGTTTCCAGGTCTGATGAAGGTCTCTACAAGTGTAGCATCAGCGCTGGTGGAGAGTCTCCATCCAGCTGGATCTCTGTCTCAGGTGAGGAGATCCTTCAGGGACTGATCAGGTTCTGGAGGTTCCTCTGTTCTTCATCATCATCATCATCGTTATCTTTGGTCTGTTTTAGAGAAACCCACAACCACATCTGCTCCTTCATTTTCTCCTCCTCCTGGTCCTCCTGGTCCTCCTGGTCCTCTTCTCCATGTGTGGTTACCTGCTGTGTGTGTTGGTGTTCTGGTTCTGCTGTTTCTGGTTCTTCTGGTTGGAAGATGTGTTCTCAGGAAGTCTGAAGGTGAGGTTTGTTTTTAAAAACAAAACCTATGCAAGAAAGATACAATTATAGATTTTATGTTTTGTTTTTGATCAGCTGATGGATCCACAGATGTTACCTACAGCGACGTCAACATCTTACTCCGCCCCCAGCAGCCAATCAGACGCAGCACAGGTAGACTTTGATGTGTGTGTGATGTTCAAGATTTTAAGATAAATCTGTGTAAATGTTATTTCTGTGCATCAAACATTTCTTCCTTTAACATGTAAAATCCTTTATGTTTCTTAATGATATTGGAGGAAAATCTTCACATTGACCTTCAGATGAACTCATTTATGATCATCAGCTGATAATAATGTACCATTTAAGGTCATGTTATAATAATGAGTACCTTTATCCTTTCATTCAAGACAAACTTTCATGTTTCTTACAAACTGCTGGTGACCTTTGGTAGACAGGAAACCCAACCATCTACAGACAGCCTTGAAACAGACATCAGTTCATACGAGCTAAAACCTGGAACAGCTCTAGATGTAAACAGGAGTTAATGACTTCACAAAGTCCTAACAGTGACTTTTCTCTTTCTCCATCATTGTTTCTAAAGGGCATAGTCAACAGTCAACACTGCAAAGCTCTTGAATGGTTTTATATTGTATTTTTTTTTATCTTAATTGATTCAAATCTATTCTGTAAGCTGCAAAGCACCAAAACTCTTCCCAGAGACTTTTATACATATTTGCAGCCTTTTAGTTTTTCACTGGAATGGATGCAGTGAGTTTCATAAAGTGGTCTGAGACGATCAGGATCTCTTATTTTCTTATTATCAGACTCCTGAGACAGGAAGTCTTTGTACAATAGTTTCATTGGAACAGGTTGTTTGTTTATTTTATGATGCTTTATTTAACTTATAACTTCCAGAGTCATTTTCATTTTGAACAAACAGAAATTATGGTTCATTGTTGACCCAAATACATAAAGACACGTTAGAAAAAAGAACTTCACTTATTTAGGGACCACAAACTTGTTAGTGATGTCATATCCTGTAAAGAAGGTCATTTTTAGTTCCATTTGCTTCCACTCTTTCAGCCATGTCTTTACATGTGGATACAGGCTGTCTGTGGGTGAAGAACAGTCAAACCTGTACGGGTCATGCAGGTAACCCACAGGAAATATCAAGGTAGTAGACTGGTCACTCAACCTGTAGAGGGAAAATGTTGGTGCACGTTTTTATCTATGGGCATGCTGCAGGCGACAGGTCAGGTTGTAGTGAAAACTTCAACAACAGATAGTAGTTTGTTTTTTTTAAACTTGTCCTGTCCAACAGCTGAGCAAACAGATTTCAGCTGAGAGCCTCTTGCATTAGACAGATTTTACTCTTACAATCGGGGGGTTATAAATCATTGGGAACACAAAATGTATGTTAGCATAAGCCCCTTTAGGGTTCCGAGTCACTTAATGTAAGTTCATTCTGTCATCATGCTTTTATTGGATGTAAAATTAAATGTTTTTACTTTGTTACTGTGCTAATTATAGTAATATACATTTTTCACAACTGGACAGCGTCATTCTTCACTTTTTTCATCAACAATAAATGGAGTGATGACCAGCTGTAATGTTAAATTTAAAACTTATTCACATTTCATATCAACATTTAGCAGAACAGAAAGAACGTCTGGATATAATCTGACCTTGTTTGGTTATTATTCAACAAACTGAACTAATCAAACAATCAATCAAGCTTTATTTATTAAAAATGCTTTGAAATGAAAACAGACAACAAAATATATTAAAGAAAAAACACTAAAACCAACACACACACCCTGCCCTCCCTGTCCTTCATTTAAACATACAAACGATGAGCCACACACAACACATGCAGACACAAATACTGACTGGAGTTCTAAAAGAGAAGTAAGGCTTCTTCTACTGTGAGAAAACAGGATATCAGTGATCTCTTCTACCAGCAGCAGATCAGCCACAGGGTCCTCTGTCCCGCCACGAGGCTGCAGTGAGGCTGCAACCCCTGCTGCTGCAGCAATAAACAGACCAAACCGCAAAGCCCTGGTACAAAAGATCCCCCTGTGATAGCATGACTTTTAACATAAAAAAATGACTAAAAAAAGAGGATGGAGGAAGAAGAAACGCTAAACAAACCATCAACTAGACTGAAACCAAGTAAAACTATATAACCAGAGTGTAAACAGACCAGGAACTCACACTGAACAAACCTTCTCTGAATATTAAAATAACCCCAGACTCCTCCTCAACACAATCACATCTTCAATGAACCTGAATGTGAATAAAAACACAAAACCAGCTAATGTCCTTTAGTGTGAGGACTGTAAACCACTGGAGGAGCAAAACTGTTTCTCTTAGATTTAACACAATAAAAAGGAACAAAAAAGCTGGTTTATAGGAAATGACGGCTTGATCTCACTTGAGGAAGTTTTGATCTGGTTGAAGCTGCGACACTTTGGTAGAGTTTTCTACTAAGTTAACTCAACCTGTATTTTAGATCCCATTCCCACAGTGGCGCCGCCTGGCCTGAGCATTCCCGGCTCCAGCTCCGAACACTTATCTTCAAGCCCCGATCATGTTTTTTCAACTCAGAATTGCCCATAACGTTCATTTTAATGGCAGTTTTGTTTTCCTGGATTCAGTGAATGCAGCACACGCACAGCGGTCTGACCACTCAGAGAGGAGTTGATCAGAGAGGAAAACAATCCTCCTGTTTTATTGGCTCATAGCCCCCCCTACCGATGTTTAATCAGATTTCTGAACTTTCCCGATGGTCCTGATGTCCGTGGTCCCAACTTTCAACAAAGACTGGACACCGACGGGTTTTTGAGAAAAAGGCGGGACAGTTGTTCTGTTGTGGTTCTGCAGCGGCGGGAAGAGCCTGTCCGAACACAGATAAACACTGGAACACCTGTCGGATCTGATGACAGTACTGTTAGCTAAAGCGTTAGCATTTTAGCAGGAAACTCAGTGTTGTTCCTACATGACATGGAGATATACTCACTAGAAAAGGTCCAGAAGTTCTGTATCACCACTCAGAAGGAGGAGATGTGTTTTTATAACATTTGTTATTCGGACAGAACATTTGATTAAAGAATGCTTTTATTTGATGATTCACTTTTCCTGAATGGTTTTAAGATCTGTCAGAGGCGTTTTCTGGAGCGGTTGATTATTTTTCCTGCTTAGACTGGAGTTTGGGTTTTTTCATGCAGAGATTCGTTAATATAATTGTTTAAGATCAGGATATTTGATTCAATTCAGTGTTATTTCTTAAGCCCAATACCACAGCCATAGCCGTCTCACTGGACTGACATCAGTATAATCCAAGATGAGATAGTTGAGAATTGTAATATTTGATTTGATCATTTGGTTTCCTTTAGATCATAGGGGTGTAACACAAGGCCCGCGGGCCACATCTGGCCCACCAAGTAATTAGATCTGGCCCACCGGAGCAATCCATATTATTATTATGGCAACATGTCGCGCTAGTTCTGGTCGATGCAAAGATCTGTGCTTTGCTACAATTCTGTCTCTGAGCTCTTCAGGCAGTTCCTTTGACCTCATGATTCTCATTTGCTCTGACATCACTGTGAGCTGGAAGGTCTTATATAGACAGGTGTGTGTCTTTCCTAATCAAGTCCAGTCAGTAGAATCAAACACAGCTGGACTCAAATGAAGGTGTAGAAACATCTCAAGGATGGTCAGAAGAAATGGACAGAATCTGAGTTCAATATATGAGTGTCACAGTAAAGGGTCTGAATACTTAGAACCATGTGAGATTTCAGTTTGTCTTTTTTAATAAATCTGCAAAGATTCTGTGTTTCTTTTCAATATGGGGGGTTGTGTGAACATTAATGAGGAAAAAAATGAACTTAAATGATTTTAGCAAATGACTGAAATATAACAAAGAGTGAAACATTTAAAGGGGTCTGAATACTTTCTACCGCCTACACTCCCTAAGTCCCGCCTCCAACAAAGTACACGAGACAAAGCAGATGATGGAACTTTCCTCTTCTCAGCTTTAAACACGTCTGTTGTAGAAACATCTTCCTTGTCTTTTACGGGTCAGATTGTGAGGATGCATTTGTGATCATTACTGTCAGAGTTCACAGTACGGCTAGAATGAATCCATCCAGATCTAAACAGATGAAACAAACATATTTCTACAGAGAACAAAAACATACAGAACATACTGTGGAATTGTTTGAACAAGTCTAATGGTTTAAATGTAGACTTTGTGATGAAGAGTTTCTCTTTAACGTCAAAGTGGACGCTAACAACCAGACGCTAACCGTAACCACGTCTGAATTTTAAGGTGTAATGGATAAATAAAGTAAAATGAAATGACACAGCAGACCGTTTGTCCAGGAGAGACTTTAATAAACTCCCTGCTTCACAGTACAGATAACCTCACAACTTCTGGTGTTACACTTTAAAACCTCTGGACGGAACCAGAAAACTAAACAAGCAACTCCTATAGGTCCACCGCGGACCGGGGGTTTGTGTCTTAAAGGACACAACAGCCGGAGGGATGTACTCCATAAAATCTCTTAAGAGCTGCAGCACAGCAGTGTTGTGTTCATAAACACAGAAGTGTTTTCTCTTCTGGATCCTGGAGATTCTAGTTTTTTAACTGCTGACTGTACATCACGTCGATGTGTCTCTGCAGAAACCACAGACTACTCTGAAACAGGAAGGAAATAACCACAAAGCATTAGCGTTTAGTTAGCATTAGCATACATTCATCATCTACTGAAGCTTCTGTTTCATTAAAGATGACAGATTGTGAGGAAAACCACCTTTAACTTCTTAATACCTGATATCCACACGCATAGACATCATATGATGTGTTATAACACCACAGTAGTTCCTTCTGCTTAACCAGAACCCTGTGATTACAAAATAATAAGGCCTATCACACAAGAGCTCTGGTCTTAAAGTCCCACTACCGTCATCTTTTGGTTTATTTTCAGCGTTCCCAGTGGTTTTAAAAGGATGAGAACGATGGTTTCAGCCAAAATCCAAAAACCTGTGTGGTTCTCTAGCACATAGTTTCTGCAGAGCGGCAGGTAGAAATTCAGTTGTGGGCGGGACTATTGGTGCAGAGTAAGCCTCAGCTTATATCCCATCATTCCTTTCTTTACTCTCTAGCACTAGCTTACAGCCAGAGCTTAGATGTTTCTTCCTGAAACCATTTCCTGCCTCTGGGAGAACACACCTGAGCAGGTGAGAATCAGAAGAACGACCTTCACTCTGATCATTCCTGCTGTGACTGAGAGGACCAGATGTGGATCTGTGCTTCTATGGACCCCCACCACCCCAAAGCTGGAGCCGTCCTGTTCTCACACAACTGATGACACTTCAGAGGGAATGAAACATCAGAAAAGATTCTCAGCTTCCTGTTTGTTCCTGAGCGTTCCTAAGAGTTCCTAAGAGTTTCTGAGGAACTGTAGGAACGTTTTTGAGAGTTTATGGAAGTTCCTGAGAGCTCTTTGGAGTTCCAGAACATGTCCGGGAGTTTCTGAGGCCTCCTAAATGTTCCTGAAATTCCTGAATGTTCTTGAGAGTTTCTGAGAGTTTTTGGGAGACCTCCATAGTTCTTTAAAGTTCCTGAGCGTTCCTAAAAGTTTCTATGAGTCCCCAAAAATATCCTCAAAGTTCCTGAGAGTTTCACAAAAAGGCTCAAACTTGAACCTGAGCATCTTTGCTGCAGATCTTCATGATGTTCTCCAACAGAACCACAGCTGACTGTAGAACATCATGGACTGCTGTGATCTGAATGTAGTGGTGGGTCAGAGGTCATGTGCTCCTCATGTTTTCCAGATGGAGAACCAGCTCCAGCAGGTTCTACAGAGAGAACAGCAGATGTGATGTTTGGACAGACGGCCATAAGAGAACGATCCGACAGGAAACACCTGACAGGTACACTTCCTGTTCCTCTGTCTTCTAGTCCCTGCAGAGTCGGCTTTAATGTTACAAGAACAGCGTGTGAGATGGTTGTCTGTGGTTGCCATGGTTACATTGTTGCAGTAGATTTCCTCCAATCAGATCTCAGAGGTTTTCTGCCAAACGTCATGTCTCAGTTTGATGGACAGGACGGTGAAAAAGACACTGAACTAAGTTGTGTCGGTGAACGGTTCTTCTGGACTTTGGAACGTCACATGGAGGTCAGGGACTCTGGATGGAAGACCGGGGGGTGTCCTCTTTTTAAGAGCAAGAACTGGAGGATGTTCTCCAATTACAGCGGGAGCACATGACTCATCCTTTCAGGAAACATCTGATCCAGGGTTCTGGAGAGGAGAACTCCTGATGGTCTCAGATTCAGGAGGAACAGTGGATCAGTTCTGCACCTTAAACAGAGTTCCTGAAGGTTTAGGGGAATTTGAACATCCAGATGGATGGATGGATGCATAGATGGATGCATAGATGGATGGATGCATAGATGGATGGATGGATGGATGGATGCATAGATGGATGGATGGATGGATGGATGGATGGATGGATGATGCATAGATGGATGGATGGATGCATAGATGGATGGATGCATAGATGGATGGATGGATGGATGGATGGATGCATAGATGGATGGATGGATGCATAGATGGATGGATGGATGGATGGATGGATGAATGGATGGATGCATAGATGGATGCATAGATGGATGGATGGATGGATGGATGCATAGATGAATGGATGGATGCATAGATGGATGGATGGATGGATGGATGGATGCATGGATGGATGGATGGATGGATGGATGCATAGATGGATGGATGGATGCATAGATGGATGGACGGTGTGTCTGCCGGCCTGAGGCCTGCAGAGTCTGAGAGTCCAGGTCCTGGGATGACCCTCAGATCTCCTCCATCACGTTCTTCTGTCTTTATGTTCTCAGAGGTTCCAGGTCCAGCTGTCATTTACTCCACCCTGAGGTAGTCCAGCAGCAGCAGAGCTTCAGCTGCAGGAGCTGTGAGGACTGCGACCACAGAAGACCAACAGGAAGTGCCGTCTGCTCCCTGCTGTGGTTTCTATGTCGCGTATAAAGATCAGGTGTGAAAATCTTCTGCAGTGAAGTTCTGTGGGTTCCTCTCTCTCAGGCTCAGAAATGACTCATGTTTCTGTCTTTAGTGCTGTTGAGCAAACAAGCACAGACCACAGAAACAGTGTGGTTGGAAACTGCAGACTTTTTGTTTGTTGTTCTCGTGTTCTGTATGACTGCGTCGTACAAACAGACCTGCTTCAACAGGAACTCGCTCTCAGAGTTTTTCTTTGTGAAAATGATCTGTTTTCATGACTGTAATGGCAGCAAAACGCCGCCAATAAATGGTTGTAACTCCGCCCCCTCCATGTACTGAACACTTTCTTTTCCTTACTTCAGTTAAATGATCAAGAACTTGAACTTTTCCGGCTTTTATGTACATTTCATGATAAAACACCTTCTTCTATCTTTATTTTTGAACATTTTCTCATCATTGAATGAAGAGTGTCACAGGTGGCGTTGTCTTGAAGTTGCATCGTGGCGTCTGCACTTCAAACGTTCTTTCAAATGTTTCCAGTTTCATCCTAGAAGGAGAACCTTCTCACCTGTTCATTTACAGGAGTGTTGGTGACCCACCTGAAGGTCATTTGTGGGACTTGAACCACCAGACTGATGCAGCCCAGAGCCGGGCCTGCCAAGACAAACTGCCAAACTGCCTATCAATTAGTCTGCTTCTCGTGAAAACTAACTCAAATGTTACAAACAACAAGATTAAAGGACTGACACTTGATTTAATATTTGTTTCTTTCATAAGTGACGGTGCTGTTAGCGAGGTAATGCCCTCTGAGGTTCTAATGATCAGAAAATATGGACTCCAACCTGAAAAAGTCAAAGTGTGATTCATTTCTCAAATGGAGTGGAAGGAAGTGAACTTACAGGATCTCACCCCGATGATGACATACTATTACTATAACCTAGTTACCATTATCCAGTTCTTTTTTATGTTCTTTAAGGTTATTTCCAATCCTTTTGTTCCAAAACAAACTTTCAAACGCATCCACTATGGTTCCTTAACTATGGCTCCCTATCTGTGGTTCCATAACTGTGGTTCCTTAACTGTGGTTCCATAACTGTGGTTCCCTAACTGTGGTTCCTTAACTGTGGCTCACTATCTGTGGTTCCATAACTGTGGTTCCTTAACTGTGGCTCACTATCTGTGGTTCCATAACTGTGGTTCCTTAACTGTGGCTCACTATCTGTGGTTCCATAACTGTGGTTCCATAACTGTGGTTCCCTAACTGGTTCCCTAACTGGTTCCATAACTGTGGTTCCATAACTGTGGTTCCTTAACTGTGGTTCCATAACTGTGGTTCCCTAACTGTGGTTCCATAACTGGTTCCTTAACTGTGGTTCCTTAACTGTGGTTCCCTAACTGTGGTTCCATAACTGTGGTTCCATAACTGTGGTTCCTTAACTGTGGTTCCCTAACTGTGGTTCCTTAACTGTGGTTCCCTAACTGTGGTTCCCTAACTGTGGTTCCCTAACTGTGGTTCCCTAACTGTGGTTCCCTAACTGTGGTTCCCTAACTGTGGTTCCTTAACTGTGGTTCCCTAACTGTGGTTCCCTAACTGTGGTTCCATACCTGTGGTTCCCTAACTGTGGTTCCCTAACTGTGGTTCCTTAACTGTGGTTCCCTAACTGTGGTTCCCTAACTGTGGTTCCCTAACTGTGGTTCCATACCTGTGGTTCCCTAACTGTGGTTCCCTAACTGTGGTTCCCTAACTGTGGTTCCCTAACTGTGGTTCCATACCTGTGGTTCCCTAACTGTGGTTCCCTAACTGTGGTTCCCTAACTGTGGTTCCCTAACTGTGGTTCCTTAACTGTGGTTCCCTAACTGTGGTTCCCTAACTGTGGTTCCCTAACTGTGGTTCCATAACTGTGGTTCCATACCTGTGGTTCCCTAACTGTGGTTCCTTAACTGTGGTTCCTTAACTGTGGTTCCCTAACTGTGGTTCCATAACTGTGGTTCCTCAACTGTGGTTCCCTAACTGTGGTTCCCTAACTGTGGTTCCATAACTGTGGTTCCATACCTGTGGTTCCTTAACTGTGGTTCCTTAGCTGTGGTTCCCTAACTGTGGTTCCATAACTGTGGTTCCTCAACTGTGGTTCCCTAACTGTGGTTCCCTAACTGTGGTTCCATAACTGTGGTTCCATACCTGTGGTTCCTTAACTGTGGTTCCTTAGCTGTGGTTCCCTAACTGTGGTTCCATAACTGTGGTTCCTCAACTGTGGTTCCCTAACTGTGGTTCCCTAACTGTGGTTCCATACCTGTGGTTCCCTAACTGTGGTTCCCTAACTGTGGTTCCTTAACTATGGTTCTATAACTATGGTTCTTACAGTTATATTAGTTTACATTCATGGTATTAAGACAAAGTTTAGTAACATTATGGACACAGTTATAAATCATTCTGGAGGACTCTTACAAATTTGGAAAATGTTTTGTTTTGTCTCAAACCGGTTCTCTAGTGTTGGTTGAACCGAGTTTTTCCATGTTTTCGTTTTATTGCTGTCAGATAAAAGTGTCCACAGCAGCATATCTGTTCTCTGTTCCAGGAGAAGCAGAACTTTTTGACAAAAACAGTACAAACTCATCACCAAACAACATCAAAAAACTTTTAGAGAATGAAAGGGGTTATTTTTTAATGGGATCAGTAAACTTTAAGCAACAAATGAGTGTCAGGACTCACCAGGACACATCCCCCTCCAGCCACCAGAGGGAGCTCTCACCTGAGTTCGGATCCGCAGTCTCTTCCTGCATCCGGTCCATGGTCCACCAGCTGTTTCTCATGATGTCATCACTCGCCTCCTATTTAAGTCCTGTTCAGTCAATGTCTCAGTGTGTATTCTTGTCTTCCTTGCATACAGCTGAAGCTTTTATCCTTTTGCCTTCCAGTTTTTGACCTTTGCATGTTTTTCTCGGCGCCGGCCTTGCTCCTGTGTTTGACCCTGGCCTGTTCCTCAACTTTGTCTGCTCTGATTAAACGTTGCACATGGATCCACTCGCCTCAGCGCCTTCGTTACAGATAGGAAACCTTGGAGAAGAATGTCTCCATCAGTGTCTGGAGTCAGTTTAAACAATAGAAACATCAACCGTTTGAGTCCAAATGTAAGGAAACGGTGCTGAAAAATACTCAGTAACTCTATTGTCTACTGTAATTAACTGGATTATTTTGACATTCCTTAATGTGTTGGTGTGTATATATGTTTTCCATTATATTCTAATTATAAAATATTAATGTTAGTACTTTTACATCAATAAATAATGAAACTGGACATCAGTAATAAGAGCTCCAGTGACCTTAACATGAACACGTTATCAACAGTCCCACCGCATCAGTTATAGAAACTTAAGGGGTGAGAATAAAAAAGTTCTCCTTCATCCCGCCCACTTTTAGCTGGAAAAATGATAATAAAATAGTTTGCAGCAAACTTTTAAAACTCCTTCTAACATTCTTCCAGCAGTCTTCTCTCCATTCTTATGTAGATGAATAATCCGGTTCTCAACGATTATTTAAAGTTATTTATACTTTCTCAGTCTAAGTACAGATTATTTAGAAAATCCAAAAGTTTTAATAAGAAGAAGTTTTAATAATTGAAACTGCATTTCTGAGTATTCCTTTATTCCAATCATAGTGAAACAGCAGGTTCAGGCTGTTGTTTTCCAGACGTCTTCAGTCACATCGATGATCTTAATGGGTTTCAGCGTTTGGATCGGGTTCTTGGTTCCGTCTCTGTTCGTCTGCAGAGAGATCCACCATCAGAACCATTCCAGAGGATGTGTCGCCCTCTGCTGGTGACGGTGTGTGTTGTCTCCACCTTTTAGAGCGTGACTGACACGTGCAGGTCAAAAGCATGATACCAGGGGGCGTGGCCAGCCCTCAGACCTTCAGTTCTGTCATTTAGACAGAACATGTTCACATAAAACGATGTTGATCACAGCCCAGAGTTTAGTTACTGAACGCTTGAACCGTTCTAATAACAATAAAACATTATGAAGGTACAGAACACAACTCCACAATAAAAGTCTCCGTTCTTACTAACTTTAACTCTGAAATGATGCTTTAGTGTCAATGCTGGAGACAAAACATAATGAAAGTTATTTTTAAAATTGACATAAAACAAAAACAAATGAAGAAATCCACAAAGAAAGAAAAACAACAACAACAACACAAAGACAAAATAAATTTAAGAAAATGTAATTATAGTTAATTATAACTATTGTTAAGGATTTACAGATGTTAAGAGATTATTATAAAATATGACTGCAGTTCCAGTAGGAAAAGTTCAGGCTTTTTAAGAGCTCATTTACTTTATGAAAATAAACTTTTATCCATTAATGAAATCCATGTTTTTAAATGAGAAAGCATCTCAATCTCTGAGATTAAAACCATGAAAAGCAAAACTCACTTTTTCAGTGCGTGGACATTTATCCAGAGTTTCTGAGTAAATCACAGAAACTACAGACATGAGAGCAGCTTTCAGGTTGTTTCTGACACAAAGTCCAGCTGCTGTTTCAACCTGCTTTAAATTCACATCAGGATCAAACGTGAGTCTCACTTCAATATCGCCTCTCTGACCTTTTTCCAGTCAATGTTAGAAACAAAATGAGCCCAATAAGGACTATCTGAAGGACCAGAAACAGGATGGTTCTGGACCAGAACTCTGATCTTTGGGTTCAGATGTTCAGCAGAAGAAAAGCAGAATAAATCTACAGGAGATTGTGACACTGAGGGTCAGAGGAGGAACTCTGGAGAACAACAGAAGCTCAGATCCAGAACCAAACCCTTCTGGGGTTAAATAAATGCTGAGTCATGATAGAAAAACACAGCTTCTCTGAACTTGTGACTGATCAACATGATGCTGTTATTAAAGCAGAGTTTTGTTCTGATGACCAATATTACAGGGATTCCAGAACAAACATCTCTGAGGACAGAAGTTGTTTGTAGATCTACGTCCAACAGAAGCTGCTGATGGAAGTTAGAACGTTTCAAATGGATCTTTGGGATTTAGGTTTACCTACATTTAAATAAAGAAAATCAGACTTTTTTACTTTTTTCTACCAGTTTTACTGAACGTGATGCTAAACTGATGGATTTTATATTTGAGAAATTCCCCTTTTTGAACAGTTTCCTTTCGTTCATTAGAATTTATTATCGTTTTAATCAGATTTTTCATTTCTTAATAGTAAATTTCACTTTTGAAGTCTCCACTAACTAGAATATTATTGGTTGAATATTTATTCTGAAGTTCTTCTACTTTCAGGCCAGTTTCTTGTGAAATGTTGGTGTTTTCTGGTCTGTTCTTAAACCCATCAATGTTAACCAGGATGAATGTAAAACCATCAACCGGAAGGAGTCCTAACGTGGGAGGAATCATGTTGCCTCTAAAGTTTTTCAGTCGAATGGTGAGTTTGTTGTTCCATGACTCATAAATTCCATCTCCTCGTTGTTTGGACCAAAGTATGACATTATCAACAGTTCAGTGTGTTTCTGGAGAAATGTGATATGAGTTCCTGCAGAATAACGAATACTTTTACTTTGAACCAGTTTCCTTAAACCTCACATTAACTGAAAGTAGAGAAATGCTCTTTTTCAAATGAACATGCATTTGTTAAATAAAACAATAAGAACAAGAATTGAAATAAAAACAACACAAAATGCTTTTTTTAGGTAACTAACTCTTAAACCATTCACACAAACCTTCATTCACAGTTTGAGATCTGCTTCTCTTTCACATTCAGACAAACTCTTTGTCCATCAATAAAGGAGTGTGGACTCCTGAACATGATCTTCATTCCATCGTTTCTGGCTTTCTCCGGCAGCAGAATTCCTGCAGACGTGGAGAAGGAAATGTGTGTGAGGCGCCAAACTAAACCTTCAAAACTTGAATAAATTCCTGAGTTTATGAGATGAGCAGTCCTGCTTTCACATTCTCTCACAAAAGTTCCCGTCACTGAAACCTCCATCAGGATCAGACCAGAGAAATGGAGCCCAGAGGATCTGAGTTAGCCACGCCCACTGAGTTTGATGGGACAGTTTGACAGATAACCATTAAATCATGAAATACATACATGTTTAAATCACTTAAATTCAAGATTTGAACGACACTTGTAATTATTTATATCCTATTTTTAACACTTCTATCTAATCTCTGTCTGTTTTATAGTCTGTACGTCATCAGTGTCTGTATTTACTCTGTGATCTCTGCAGAGGGGAAATCCTACTGCGTGGAAGTGAAGCATCACTGTGTGATGAACAGAAGCAGAGATCAGAACATCAGGTGATGGTCGTGTGTTTTCACAGGATGACATCATCAACCTCTTTATGCTGATGATATTCTAATACATCTGATGGACTCTGAAGAATCAGTCAATCTGAAGCAAAGCTGCTTCCTGCATCCAGTTACTCAAATGTGATTTTAAAAATGGATTTAAGTTTATCTGTAATAGATCTGTTAATTTATTGAAAGGAGTAAAACGTTTGAGACCGACTGTAATCCAGGATCTGGAGGAAAAGTCTGTGAGGAATCTAAACGCAGTCATCTTAGAGATTCTGACTCAGCAGGAAAATGGGAGGAGATGAAACTGACTTTGTGGGATTAGATTATTATCCTGACTGGGATTATTTATATACTGGATTATAGTTCCTGAGTTCAAGTTCAACCTGATGATGTCACTGCTGACGATTCCTCCAGACTTCTGTAGAAAGTATGAAGATGTGCATGTTTTACATGTGGAAGCTTTTGTTTTGAAATGTTCAAGTGTTTCATTATCTATAACCCTTAGGCTACCCTTTGTGCTCGCAGTGTTTTATCAATAAAGTTTGATTTGCAGATGCTGGGTTAGACATCAGGAACCCTTTAGACCCAACAGAACAGCGTTTCATACCTATATTCCTACACTAGGTGGCGGTGTTGAGTCTGAGCACACAGGCTGCAGTCCGTGCAGTTCTGTTCCTCCATCTGACCTGCAGCTGCTGACAGCAGGTCTGGATGTTCTCTGCAGCTGCAGGGAGGAACCTGCAGGACGTTCCCTCTGAAACGCTGCAGAACATGAGGAACACATCTGCAGCAGAGGCCTCGCTTCTCGTCCTTCAGCAGAACGCTGAAGATCCGGCAGCGGTTCCTCTGACCTTCAGGCTGCAGAACCAAAGTGATGTTTCAGAGCGACGCCGATGTTTTCCAGAAACATTTATTATAAAAGTCATGAAATCATTTCTCTTCAGGCGTAAAAACATAAAGTTCAATAAATATCAACACAGTTTCTGTCACAGGTTTCTGATGGACGACGGTTTAGTGTCACGTTCTGTCCATCACTGAAGGCAGTGGAACACGGAGAACCTCGGCTCCAGCGTGAAGTTCCAGCTCCACAAACGTCAGCGTTGGTTCAAAGGAACAAAGATCCGTTCACTGCTTCCTGAGGTAGATCAGCTGATCCTCACGTGACCCGCTGTCCGGGTTCTTCATGAGGGAACGTGCAGAACAAAGCCTGCACAACGGGTTCCACAGACGTCTGCAGGTTCTGCTGGTTCTGGTTCACACAGCTTCATCCACAGGAACCTGCTCCTCATCAGGATCAAACTGTGAGACCTGAAAGTGGAGAAGCCTCAACAACGTCTGTTCTCATCTGGATCAGAACCAAAAAATCCTCTTGGTTCTGAATCAGAGAATCCACAAGAAGGTCTGGGGTTTGATTCCCGCTTTTTAAAATGACTCGTTTCTTCATGATCGTCCAGAGAAGCTCAGAGTCAGAGATGATGGCGGTTCTGCTGAAGAAAAGTTCTGATCAGGCACCAGAACTTCTGTTTGCTGGGCTGACTCCATTCAGAGGGATTCCTTCTCCAGACGTCTGCTGGTGGTTTCCATGATCAGGAGGATTGTTGTTGGTGTTTTGGCGTTTGACTATTAAATAAACAACAACAACAATCAACATCCCGACAACAACACCAACAACACCAACAACAACAGCAACGATCAGCTGAGTGAGTCTGGTTCTGCGTCCCTCTTCATCCTCCTTTCTGACTTTATCTCCTGCAGGTGAGAAGAGAGATTCAGATCTCATCATCAACAGAGGAGTCCGTTCACTCTGACATCACTCTGACATCGCTCTGACATCGCTCTGACATCACACTGACATCGCTCTGACATCGCTCTGACATCGCTCTGACATCGCTCTGACATCGCACTGACATCGCTCTGACATCGCTCTGACATCGCTCTGACATCGCTCTGACATCGCTCTGACATCGCTCTGACATCGCTCTGACATCGCTCTGACATCACACTGACATCGCTCTGACATCGCTCTGACATCGCTCTGACATCACACTGACATCGCTCTGACATCACACTGACATCGCTCTGACATCGCTCTGACATCGCTCTGACATCGCTCTGACATCGCTCTGACATCGCTCTGACATCGCACTGACATCGCTCTGACATCGCTCTGACATCGCTCTGACATCGCACTGACATCGCTCTGACATCGCTCTGACATCGCTCTGACATCGCTCTGACATCGCTCTGACATCGCTCTGACATCGCACTGACATCGCTCTGACATCGCTCTGACATCGCTCTGACATCGCTCTGACATCGCTTCTGACATCGCATCTGACATCGCTCTGACATCGCTCTGACATCGCTCTGACATCGCTCTGACATCGCTCTGACATCGCACTGACATCGCTCTGACATCGCTCTGACATCGCTCTGACATCGCTCTGACATCGCTCTGACATCGCTCTGACATCGCCACTGACATCGCTCTGACATCGCTCTGACATCGCTCTGACATCGCTCTGACATCGCTCTGACATCACTCTGACATCGCACTGACATCGCACTGACATCGCTCTGACATCGCTCTGACATCGCACTGACATCGCTCTGACATCGCTCTGACATCGCTCTGACATCGCTCTGACATCACTCTGACATCGCACTGACATCGCTCTGACATCGCACTGACATCGCTCTGACATCACTCTGACATCGCACTGACATCGCTCTGACATCGCTCTGACATCGCTCTGACATCGCACTGACATCACTCTGACATCACACTGACATCACACTGACATCACACTGACATCGCTCTGACATCGCTCTGACATCACACTGACATCGCACTGACATCGCTTCTACATCACACTGACATCGCTCTGACATCGCTCTGACATCGCTCTGACATCACACTGACATCGCTCTGACATCACACTGATCCACACAAACACTGCTCACCTGGAGGAACCACGGACAGACAGATCTTGGAGATCATCCTGTCAGGAGTGATGATGGTTCTGTTTGTGGTTCTGGACTGTTTGATCTGACACAGGTACGTCCCGCTGTCTTCAGCCGTCACGTTCCTCACAACCACGGACACGCCTCTTCTTTCTCCTCGAGCTCCTTCTGGCAGAAAACACTCGGTTCCTGAACTGCTGGTGGACCCCCTCCACGAGGTGGTTCTGTCTGAACACAAACAGATATTTCTCCCCCAAGTTGGTCCTCCTCCATTCTGCAACCAGAACTGTGAGGTTCTGTGGAGCTTCACACGTCAGAGTGACGTTCTGTCCGGGTTCTACCGTGATGTTCTGCAGACCTGCAGCAGAAGAACACAGACAGAGATCAGAGTTCTACATAAGAGCGACTCCGCTGGTTAACACGCAGCCTTCTTTGGTTTATAATCCAGCTTCAGTCAGGAAGTTCAGGTCCAAACTGCAGGACTGAGAAGACTCTCGGAGTCCATCTGATGGCATCAGCCTTGGGGAGCCAAGATCTTCACAGATGACATTTAGGAGCAGCTTCACAGAGGTCACAGAGGTCGCAGAGGTCACAGAGGTCGCAGAGGTCACAGAGGTCGCAGTCTCAGTTTGAACTGGGAGGATCTTCAGGCTGACCGGTCCAGTCTCAGGAGGAGGTCATGGTTGAATCCTGCTCTGACTCCAGCTGTAGAGCGTTTGGAGCTGTAGTGTCTGAAAGTGTTTTAATGAGGAGCTGTATTCCACGCCGCGCCACGCCGCGCCGCTGGAGAAACTCATTCCTTCATGTGTGTGCTCTGAAGTTTACATTTACATGTTAGTCATGACTTTTGTTCTAGAATCAAACTGATGTTGAGTATTTTCTGAGCGCTGGCTGCTACACGCCACACGCTAACGTAGAGGAGCGGTGGCGATTCGTGATGTCATCGACTGGCAGGAACATCTGAAGCCTCGTTTCCACTGAGCAGAACGCTCCGGTCCAGTCCGCTGGTTTGAGCGCTTCCATTATAGAATGGGCCCATTTAGCCAGAACAAACAGAACCATTTTTAGACCCCGCTGGTTGTAGGTCCATAGAGGAATGGAACGGACCGGTTAGGGCGGAGCTACAGCTGAAGCCTGTTGATTGGCTGCAGGTCATTACGACAGAGGAAAACGTCGGCATTGGTCTGCGCCGCCCGCAGTCTGTCAGACATGAAACGTTTGGAGAAAAGAAGACCCACAAACCGAGCCGAAAACGTTGATGCTTGGATTCATCAAGCCTGGAATTAGCTGATCTGGACCAACATCAGAACCGTCGGGTTCATCAAGCAGAATCTTTTTCATGAAGGAGAACTGCTGTGGAGCCGGTCATGATTGACATCCAGAGTCAAACACGGAGGAGGACGTGTGATGGTCGGGTTTATTTATGGTGGAGTGCAGAGTGTCCCACAGCAGCTCTTGAAATGACCAGAACACAAGTCCAGGTTCTGCCAGAACCACCTGACAGAGGCAGTGAAGGGTCAGACCAGAACCACCGGTGTGATGTTCTGAAAGACTCCAGCAGTGGAACACACAGACCAGAGCTGGAGGCCTCACTTTCTGAGGATGTCAGGGCCGCCGTCGCTCTCCTCGCTCCTCGCTCTCCTCGCTCTCCTCGCTCTCCTCGCTCCTCGCTCTCCTCGCTCCTCGCTCTCCTCGCTCCTCACTCCTCGCTCCTCGCTCTCCTGCCTCAGGTTGGGTTCCTGCACTCCTGTTCTTCCCCTCCTCATCTGGCTGACCTGTTATAGGACGTCCACAAGCCTACATCTGTTCGTCTGCTCCTCACTGGTAGAGTACGCTGACCTTAAGCCCCTGAAGCCCAGTCATCCTCATCCTCATCCTCATCCTCAGTCGCCATCTACTTGACCTTGTCTACGTTTTCTTTACAGAACCACAGGACTTGCCCTCCTAACGCCTGCAGAACATTCTCCAGGAGATCTGCACTTCCACTCTCCGTTGTCCACCAGGAGCTGTTCTGAGGAACAGAATCAAACCCTCAACCTCCTCAGATAACCCTGAACTGACTCCTCCCACTCTGTCCTCGCGGCTCCTCTTCTGCTTCATGAACATGTGATCCGGTTCCGGTCCAGCTCTCAACCAGGCCGCAAACATCCGAACTGAGTCGAGTCCAGGAGGAAATCCTCCACGCGAGCCCGAACTCTTATGGAGGCGCGAGGAGGTCGCGCGCGCGCTCCTGTCTGCGCCTTTACGCAGCGCCGCCTCTCTGTTCCTGTCACTGAATGAAAGAACCTGAAAGAGTTCGAGAAGTTCTCACCTTCAGAACCTCCACAAAGAAGAACCAGGAGCAGAACCGCGGTTCCCGCCCGGAGATCCATGTTCTGTCATCCAGGTAAGGGACCCGAAACTTCACCCAGAGACCATGGAGCACCTCCTTCCGCTGGGACCCGCTACTGCGCCTGCGCAATGTCAGCTCCTTTAAAGGCATGTCCGACAGCCGGCACGCGCATTGACGTGCACGGATGAATCTCAGTGAACGTGGTTCCTGTTTGTTCACAGAAACTTTCAACAACCTTCAATAAAACTTTATTAGAAGAGAAAAAGTGGACAGTAGAGGTATGTACAGGAGGAGTCATTCCAGGAAAGAATTCCAGCCTTCCAGCTGCTCCTGCAAGTGTGGACGAGTTTGTGTGGATGTGTGTTAGTGTTTGTGTGGACGAGTTTGTGTGGATGTGTTTGTGTGGATGTGTTTGTGTGGATGTGTTTGTGTTTGTGTGGATGTGTTTGTGTGGATGAGTTTGTGTGGATGTGTTTGTGTGTTACTGTTTGTGTGGATGTGTTTGTGTTTGTGTGGACGAGTTTGTGTGGATGAGTTTGTGTGTTACTGTTTGTGTGGATGTGTGTCTAGTGTTTGTGTGGACGAGTTTTGTGTAGATGTGTGTTAGTGTTTGTGTGGACGAGTTTGTGTGTTTGTGTGGATGTGTTTGTGTGGATGTGTTTGTGTGGATGTGTTTGTGTTTGTGTGGATGTGTTTGTGTGGATGTGTTTGTGTTTGTGTGGATGTGTGTTGTGTGGATGTGTTTGGTGTTTGTGTATATGTGTTTGTGTGAATGTGTTTGTGTTTGTGTGTTACTGTTTTGTGTGGATGTGTTTGTGTTTGCGTGGATGTGTTGTGTATATGTGTTTGTGTTTTGTGTGGATGTGTTTGTGTGGATGTGTTTGTGTGGATGTGTTTGTGTGGATGTGTTTGTGTGTATACTGTTTGTGTGTTAGTGTTGTGTGTTACTGTTTTTGTGTGGGATGTTGTGGTATAGTGTTTGTGGTGGATGCGTTTGTGTAGATGTGTGGTTAGTGTTTGTGTGTGCACGCGTTTGTGATGTTTGTGTGGATGCTGTTTGTGTGGAGGTGTGTGGATGATGGTGTGTGGAATGTGTTTGTGTTGGATGTGTTTGTGTGTTACTGTTTGATGTGTTAGTGTTTGTGTGTTACTGTTTGTGTGGATGTTGTGTTAGTGGTTGTGTGGTGACGAGTTTGTGTAGATGGTGTGTTAGTTTTGTTGTGGCCGCGTTGTTGTGTTTGTGGGACTGTGTTTGTGTGGATGTGTTTGTGTTTGTGTGGATGTGTTTGTGTGGATGTGTTTGTGTGTTTGTGTGGATGTGTTTGTGTGGATGTGTTTGTGTTTGTGTATTTGTGTTTGTGTGTTTGTGTTTGTGTGTTACTGTTTGTGTGGATGTGTTTGTGTGGATGTGTTTGTGTATATGTGTTTGTGTTTGTGTGGATGTGTTTGTGTGGATGTGTTTGTGTGGATGTGTTTGTGTGGATGTGTTTGTGTGGATGTGTTTGTGTGTTACTGTTTGTGTGTTAGTGTTTGTGTGTTACTGTTTTGTTTGGATGTGATGTTCCAGTGTTTGTGTGGATGCGTTTGGTGTGTTTGTGTGGATGAGTTTGTGTGGATGTGTTTGTGTGTTTGTGTTTGTGTGGATGTGTTGTGTGTTACTGTTTGTGTGGATGTGTGTTAGTGTTTGTGTGGACGAGTTTGTGTGGATGTGTGTTAGTGTTTGTGTGGACGAGTTTGTGTGGATGTGTTTGTGTGGATGTGTTTGTGTGGATGTGTTTGTGTTTGTGTGGATGTGTTTGTGTGGATGAGTTTGTGTGGATGTGTTTGTGTGTTACTGTTTGTGTGGATGTGTTTGTGTTTGTGTGGACGAGTTTGTGTGGATGAGTTTGTGTGTTACTGTTTGTGTGGATGTGTGTTAGTGTTTGTGTGGACGAGTTTGGTAGATGTGTGTTAGTGTTTGTGTGGACGAGTTTGTGTGTTTGTGTGGATGTGTTTGTGTTGTGTGGATGTGTTTGTGTGGATGTGTTTGTGTGGATGTGTTTGTGTTTGTGTGGATGTGTTTTGTGTGGAGTGTTTGTGTTTGTGTATATGTGTTTGTGTGGATGTGTTGTGTTTGTGTGTTACTGTTTGTGTGGATGTGTTTGTGTTTGTGTGGATGTGTTTGTGTATATGTGTTTGTGTTTGTGTGGGATGGTGTTTGTGTGGATGTGTTTGTGTGGATGTGTTTGTGTGTTACTGTTTGTGTGTTAGTGTTTGTGTGTTACTGTTTGTGTGGATGTGTGTTAGTGTTTGTGTGGATGAGTTTGTGTGTTTGTGTGGATGTTGTGTGGATGTGTTTGTGTGGATGTGTTTGTGTTTGTGTGGATGTGTTTGTGTGGATGTGTTTGTGTGTTACTGTTTGTGTGGATGTGTGTTAGTGTTTGTGTGGACGAGTTTGTGTAGATGTGTGTTAGTGTTTGTGTGGATGGGTTTGTGTGGATGTGCGTTAGTGTTTGTGTGGATAAGTTTGTTTGTTTGTGTGGATGAGTTTGTGTGGATGTGTGTTAGTGTTTGTGTGGACGAGTTTGTGTAGATGTGTGTTAGTGTTTGTGTGGATGAGTTTGTGTGTTTGTGTGGATGTGTTTGTGTGGATGAGTTTGTGTGGATGAGTTTGTGTGGATGAGTTTGTGTGGATGTGTGTTAGTGTTGTGTGGATAAGTTTGTTTGTTTGTGTGGATGAGTTTTGTGTGATGTGTGTTAGTGTTTGTGTGGACGAGTTTGTGTAGATGTGTGTTAGTGTGTTTGTGTGGATGAGTTTGGTGTTTGTGTGGATGTGTTTGTGTGGATGAAGTTGTGGTGTTTGTGTGGATTTGTTTTGTGGATGTGTTTTGTGTTTGTGTGGATTGTGTTTGGTGTGGATGTGTTTGTGTGGATGTGTTTGTGTTTGTGTGGATGTGTTTGTGTGGGATGTGTTTGTGTTGGTGTATATGTGTTTGTGTGGATGTGTTTGTGTTTGTGTGTTACTGTTTGTGTGGATGTGTTTGTGTTTGTGTGGATGTGTTTGTGTATATGTGTTTGTGTTTGTGTGGATGTGTTTGTGTGGATGTGTTTGTGTGGATGTGTTTGTGTGGATGTGTGTTAGTGTTTGTGTGTTACTGTTTGTGTGGATGTGTGTTAGTGTTTGTGTGGATGAGTTTGTGTGTTTGTGTGGATGTTTGTGTGGATGTGTTTGTGTGGATGTGTTTGTGTTTGTGTGGATGTGTTTGTGTGGATTGTGTTTGTGTGTTACTGTTTTGTGTGGATGTGTGTAGTGTTTGTGTGGACGAGTTGTGTAGATGTGTGTTAGTGTTTGTGTGGATGGGTTTGTGTGGATGTGCGTTAGTGTTTGTGTGGATAAGTTTGTTTGTTTGTGTGGATGAGTTGTGTGGATGTGTGTTAGTGTTTGTGTGGACGAGTTGTGTAGATGTGTGTTAGTGTTTGTGTGGATGAGTTTGTGTGTTTGTGTGGATGTGTTTGTGTGGATGAGTTTGTGTGGATGAGTTTGTGTGGATGAGTTTGTGTGGATGTGTGTTAGTGTTTGTGTGGATAAGTTTGTTTGTTTGTGTGGATGAGTTTGTGTGGATGTGTGTTAGTGTTTGTGTGGACGAGTTTGTGTAGATGTGTGTTAGTGTTTGTGTGGATGAGTTTGTGTGGATGTGTTTGTGTGGATGAGTTTGTGTGTTTGTGTGGATTTGTTTTTGTGGATGAGTTTGTGTGGATGTCTTTGTGTGGATGTGTTTGTGTGGATGGGTTTGTGTGGATGTGTTTGTGTAGATGTGTTTGTGTGTTAGTGTTTGTGTGTTACTGTTTGTGTGGATGTGTGTTAGTGTTTGTGTGGACGAGTTTGTGTAGATGTGTGTTAGTGTTTGTGTGGATGAGGTTTGTGTGTTTGTGTGGATGTGTTTGTGTGGATGTGTTTGTGTGGATGTGTTTGTGTGGATGTGTTTGTGTGTTTGTGTTTGTGTGGATGTGTTTGTGTGTTTGTGTTTGTGTGGATGTGTTTGTGTGGATGAGTTTGTGTGTTTGTGTGGATGTGTTTGTGTGGATGTATTTGTGTGGATGGTTTGTGTGTTTTGTGGATGTGTTTGGTGTGGATGTGGTTGGGTGGATGAGTTGTGTGTGTGTTTGTGGATTGTGTTTGTGTGGATGAGTTTGTGTGGATGTGTTGGTTGTTTGTGTTTGTGTGGATGTGTTTGTGTGTTTGGTGTTGTGTGGATGTGTGGATGAGTTGGTGTGGATGTGTTTGTGTGGATGTTTTGTGTTTGTGTGTTTGTTGTGTTGTGTTTGTGTGGATGTGTTTGTGTGTTTGTGTTTGTGTGGATGTGTTTGTGTGGATGTGTTTGTGTGGATGAGTTTGTGTGTTTGTGTGGATGTGTTTGTGTGGATGTGTTTGTGTGGATGTGTTTGTGTGGATGTGTTTGTGTGGATGTGGTGTGGTTTGTGTTTGTGTGTTTGTGGGTGGATGGGGGGTGTGTTTGTGTTGTGTGTGGTGTGGATGTGTGTGGTGTGGATGAGTTGGGTGGATGTGTTGTGTGGATGTGTTTGTGGGTGGGTGGATGTTTGTGGTTTTGTGTGTAGTGTTTGTGTGTATGTGTTATGGTGTTGTGGATGTGTTGTGGTGGATAGGTGTTTGTGCTGGATGTTTGTTTGGATGTTTGTGTGTTTGTGTTGGTGCTTTGTGGTGATGTGTTTTGTGTGTTTGTGTTTGTGTGGATGTGTTTGTGTGGATGTGTTTGTGTGTTTGTGTTTGTGTGTTTGTGTGGATGTGTTTGTGTGTTTGTGTTTGTGTGGATGTGTTTGTGTGTTTGTGTTTGGTGGTTTGTGTGGATGTGTTTGTGTGGATGTGTTTGTGTGGATGTGTTTGTGTGGATGTGTTTGTGTTTGTGTGTTTGTGTGGATGTGTTTGTGTGTTTGTGTTTGTGTGGATGTGTTTGTGTGGATGTGTTTGTGTGGATGTGTTTGTGTGGATGAGTTTGTGTGTTTGTGTTTGTGTGGATGTGTTTGTGTGTTTGTGTGGATGTGTTTGTGTGGATGTGTTTGTGTGGAGTCACTGGTGACTCTTAAATAACACATTCTTTAATATAAATGTTCCGATCTGAACAGATCCGCTTTTCTCTGCTTCACAATCTGCTGGAATTACACGGATAAAAGCTGAACACATTACGGTCAGAACTTGAACACCTGAGACGTCGCCGGCAACACCTCAGGTGTTCAAGGGTTAATGATCGCCTGCAGCGCTCTGGACCCGACAGTCATTGAACAGGATGATCAGATATGATCCAGACATGATCCAGATATGTGATCCACTGATGCCGATCCCGAGATCTCAATGACCTTTTGACCTCAGCGGAAAAAAGGTTTCTTTTTTTCCTCCTTCATGTAAAATAATCAACCAAACCCCAAAACTTGGAGCTGGTTTACTGTTTGGATTGTTTTCTAAAGCGTCTCTCATTGTCTCTGGACCTCCGACATGGTGGCCTGCTGTTAACTGCTGTCACTCCCTGATCCGTGTGGAACTCATCCTGCATGTCTGAACCAAACCTCACTTCCTGTCTTCACCACAGTAACGCTGTGATCACACGGATTGATGTGTTTCTGAACAAAAAGCTTCTCCTGACTGGATCACGGCGCAGAAAAATAAAAGAACGTGGCCTGAAAGCAACACTGTTGAATCGTATATTGTTGTCATTACAAACAATGAAAATCTCAACAACACGTGATGGAACGACAGACGCGGTTTGGAGCCGTTTTCTCTGTTGGATCGCTTTGTTTTTTTATATGTTGGCGACGTTTTCCTCTGATGTGACGGACTTTAGCTGTTAATAACGAGTTCATAAAGTGTCAGTAAGTGGAGCTGAATCCTCCTAACTTGGCGAGTAAACTGCCGTCAGATGAAGCAGAAGAAGAAAACATTTGTAGATCAGTGCAGCATCGTCTGGTTCTGATCCATAATGTTTGGTTTTTCTAACATTAAACGTTTTCACTCTGATCAGAGGTTGTTACTGCTGGTAACTGAAGTGGCGCCAGACTCACTACCACATAACGTAACTGTCATAAAATGTGTCCGCAGAAGTGAGGTTCCACATGCGGATGAAACAGATCTGCTAACAGAAAGGTCACTGACACCTCCTTCAGGTGAAACTGCAGCTCTTCAAACGATGGAAGCTCCACCCCCTGAAGAGGGAGCCAATGAAAACACAGCCAGAGAGTACAGTGACCAATCAGATTGAGTTTGGTTTTATTGGTGGAGTTTATTACCCAGAACACACCTCTCATGTGGGCGGGGCATCATTACTTTTCGGTACAAGTCAGTTAGAAATGTCAGAGTTCCTGCTTGACCCGGCGCTGAAGGAGGTCAGAGGTGATGCTCTGTGGTCACAGCAGTGATGTCTTCATACTCCTTAAACAGTCTGCGCTCCACTGCAGGGCGGTGTGCTGTTACCATGGAGACACACAGGTCATTTCTTGCAGTCAGAGCGGGCGAGGAGGTCAGCACAGAGGACTCACCTGGAGCTCTTCTCAAACACAAAGACGCCATGAGCAGAGTAGAGATGAAGTACGGGCAGATGACCACCAGGTGGTGAACCACGGCGAGCACAGGGCGGGGTGGGGGGGGAGCAGGAGGACCAGGAGGACCAGGAGCAGAGGAGGTTGAAGGAGCAGAGGAGGTTGAAGGAGGACATGTGGTCGTGGGTTTCTCTGAAACAGACCAAAGATAACAATGATGATGATGATGAAGAACAGAGGAACCTCCAGAACCTGATCAGTCCCTGAAGGATCTCCTCACCTGAGACAGAGATCCAGCTGGATGGAGACTCTCCACCAGCGCTGATGCTACACTTGTAGAGACCTTCATCAGACCTGGAAACATGCTGGAGGGTCATGTGACCTGTAGGCTCAGTCCTGATGAGGGAGCCATCTTTATAGAAAGCAGCTGAGGGGTTGGAGGGAGGGCTCTTTGATTGACAGCTCAGAGTGAGGTCATGACCCTCCATCACAGGGAGGACAGGACTCTGCAGGATCACTGATCCACCTCAACACAGAGACAAAGCATTTCATCCATCTGCACACAGCTGCAGCAACACTAACTCCACAGTCTGATCTTACCAGAGACACTGATGTTAACGCTGATGCTGTTGGCTCCTCCCCCTCTGGACTCACACCAGTAAACACCGCTGTCTCCTTCGTAGATGTAGCTGATGGTGCAGGAGGAGCCAGAAAGTTCTCCCCACGCCTCACACTGAGTCATCCTTTTTTCTGTGGTGTTTCTCCTCAGAGTCCATCCTGCAGAGCTGTCGTCCTCACAGTTCAGAGTCACTGATTCTCCTTCAAAGAACTGAGATCTGCTGGGACTCACAGTCACACCACCTGCAGAAACAGCAAACATTGATGTCAGCGGATTGTCCCACAACGCTTCATTCATCCTTCAGAATCACACACTAACGTATCAAAGTTTTATTCTGAAAGTTCAGACCGGATGAACTCCTGACAGACAAACCATGATGCTTCCACCTCCTGCAGCTGTTCTCCGCTTCAGTGAATGTTAGACATTTGCATGGGTTTGTGTACTTCCTGTTCCTGAAGCTTTCCTCTGATCTCTCCGTTCATGTTATGGTCACATGACCTCAGCTGGTCGTTCAGTTACAGTGATGGAAGAGCGAATGGAGACACAGCAAAGCATTTCCTTCAGAGGAACGTCTGCGCTGCGTTCTGCTGACATGAGACCGCACTGCTGAGACTGAAGCCGCCTTCCAGAGCTGGTGGTGAGGGTGGAAGGTTCTGTTCTGAGAACTGAAACCACAGCGACCTCCTCAGTGAACTCTAACTGGGTTAGTTTTCATGACTAAACGTGCAGCCGTGGAACGCACACGGCAGTGAAAGCAAGTGACGAATGTGCCGAACGTTTGAGATAGCTCATGGAGGACATCTGAATAATGAAACCAAGTCCTTCACGTATGGGAATCGAGCTGTGAAAGCAAAAGTCTGGACAAGATTCACCAGATTTACAACCGCTGTGACGCTTCCTTCTGTAGGCGCAGAGATGTGCTGGTAAGCAGTAGAAAAAGAAGAGCAGGGTCACGGCGCCACATTGACCACGTTGTTCAACGGGCGTCACATTCCCGGTGTGGATGTAGACCGACAGCAGGTTCACCAAAACAGAAGAACTTTGGTGTTTGTGACCTTCAGTCACTGATCAGATCCCAGCTCTGCTCTGTGTTTATCACTGACACAAACGCCATCATCTTTGGTCTTCATCCATCTAAAGTTCTAGAGCCGCTGTTGGGTCAGAACATGTTCTGGTGAACCCATGAAGGCCTCTGAGAGAGCAGAGTCCAGGCTGAAGCTCACTGACCTGGCTGAGAAGATCCCCACAGCAGCGGCGTCACGGCTGCAGAGAAACACCTTCATCGTTAGGAGGTCGCACTCTTCCTCAGACCTCGTTCTGGAAGTCCGAAGTTTACTTACAGAGGAGAAGCAGCAGAGGTGTCCTCGTCATCGTCTTCATCCTCTGGATCTGCTCAGAGTTTGACATCGAGCCTCGGTCCACCTCCCCTGAAGATGAGGAGGATGTGGTTTCCTCCTCACAGCGAACTGCTGATGTGACATTCATTTAAAGGCCGTTTCTGTAAACAACGAATCATCTCATTTAAAACCTGAATGAACAAAGATCATCTCTGAGCACAGAGCTCTGACTTTTACTCAGAAAGTCTCTGTTTGACTTCAGGTGTTTGTGTCTGTGACAGAAGAACCTTTATTACAGAACAGGAAGTGAAAGTTTCTGTTCAGAGGAAATGCGAGGTGTTAAAAAGGCGGCGTGGGTGGGGGTGGGGGGAATCTGGTTTGTGACAACATCGACCCATCAACACTTTTTAGACAAAAGTGCTCTTTAGCAAACATTTCCCTGAGATCTTCAAAGAGAAGGAACCATGAGGAGAACCTGCAGTCTGAGTAAAGCTTCAGATGTGGAGGAGCAACTAAACCCAACCTCTGTGACGAGCTCCCGGATCATTACCCTACTAGGAAAAGAGGAGAACCAAAGGGAAAGAGGAGAACCAGAGGGAGGAGAACCAAAGGGAAAGAGGAGAACCAAGAGGAGGAGATGTTTTAATCTCATGAATGAAACTGGTTAAAAGCAGCTACAGCTCAGTGGTTTCATGGTTTCCTTCATAAGAACATCAAACATCTGAGCTTTGAAAGTAGAACTGTATTTTACAGAATGTTCTGGTCCGTAAAGGTGCTTTATTCTGAAAAGTCATCTTCCCTTTTTCTGATCCAACACTCTGGACTGACACTAGACACGTCCTGAGATCAGAGCGGATCAGATCATCAGATCTGAGCTGCAGATCACACTCAGATATGAAGGGATCAGTCTGATGAGTCCCTGGTATTTCCATTTGAGTCACAGTGTAATCCTACCAACAGCTAAAGCAGATCAACCAGATCATACGATCCACAGGGAAGAGTTTGTGACACAATTCCTGATGAAACACAAAGAGGCTGAAAGACTGAGTCCAATGTGTGCAGAGTCTGACCGGAGCATCATCTGAGACAGGAAGAGATGCTGCAGAAACAAGTCTTTCTCTGTCATGAAAAGAACACTTTGTTCCTGAAGTAGAAACTCCGTTTCAGGAGCAGCTTTCTCTCTACACGGGATTTCAAAGACAAGGAATCTTCTGGATTATTCCGACTTCATCCAACAGGATTCTCTCCCTCTGTTCTCAGACTTCTACAGAGCCTTTGATCCCATTGAACATCTTTGTCGTTTTCTTTCTCTTACAATGTGGCTTTAAGACTGTAGACCAATGCTGACAGCTCTGTCCAAAGACATCATGTCTGCACCATGTTTGGTCTTAAGCGTGGGATTCGATAAGGTTGTTCCATTTCTCCATATCTATTTTTGCTCTGTACTCAGATTCAGATTTCCACACAGGGAAATGTATGCCGACAGAAAGGTTATCATTGGTTCATTTGTGGATGGTACAACACTTTTCTTAAAAAACACTAATCAGAAATCTACTGCTCTGCAAGTGACTGACCACTTCTACTCAGACTGAATATTTAAAAATGCTGACGGTTACCCTTTGAAGAATGCATTCAGCAAATGTCTGGAAAAGCCAGAGTCAAAAGGAAGTTACTTTACTTTGCCATCTGTAAAGATCAACTCTCTAGATCTCAGTCCGTTTCTCCCGACTTATTAAGAGAACAGAGTAAACTGAATCAATGGTCACAGAGAGATTTAACGCTAAGAGGCGGAGTTTAAGGTCTGTGTCGTCTAGCATATGCAGCTCTCTCTTTATGTGTGGAGACATTAACGTTCTCCTCTATTTCCTTTGGAAGAATCCCACACATGATGTTAGGAAACGTGGAAATGGAGGATTCCATTTTTTTAACTCACTTTATAATACATTTAACATTAAGTGGACCAAAGACTGCGTCAAAAACCTGCTTCAATATGGAACGTCATTCCTCAATATATTACTGCAGGTTGTTGGTTTAAACTGCATGTAAATTGTAATTATAATACAGAAAAAGTCCCAGTGAAATTCTGACTATTCCATTAGCAGGGTCCCTCATTTATAAGCACTATTTCTCAGCCCACAAAAGCATTGAATGGAACAACAGAGACATTCTTTAGAAAAACAAATCTCTTATTTTTAGTAACTGGTTAGAGAAACCGATTTTTCAGTGAATCAACTGTTTGTTTGGACGTTTCATGTCTTATTGTCAATTTCTAAATCACTATCAATTCCCAGTCACAGCAGAAGAATTTTTGAAGCACTTCCCACAGGTATAATTATACTTATTAAAAATGTATGTTGCTGCTAATGCACCAGAGTGAGAGTCTCCCTAAAAAACATTGTTAGAAACACACATGTGGACAAAATTGTTGGTACCCCTCAGTTAAAGAAGGAAAAACCCACAATTCTCACTGAAATCACTTGAAACTTACAAAAGTAACAATAAATAAAAATGTATTGAAAATTAAATAATCAAAATCAGCCATCACTTTTGAATTGCTGATTAACATAATTATTTAAAAAAACTAACTAATGAAACAGGTATATAGCATACAGACAAATCACTATGATGGATTTCACTGATTTATATGCAATACAATCATTAATGACTTTAATCTTTACATTTTTTTAAATTGCAGGTTATTGGAAAACCTTTTTTCTGGACCTGCTACAGAAATGTCTCTTCTTGCTGGTAAAACTGAAAGCTGACATGAGTGTTATAACAGATATAAAATAAACAACATGGTTTCATGACAGAGCAGAATATTTATTACAAACTTAACATGAATATGTTTTCAACAACAGAAACGTTTATTTTGTTGCTTCTTTATGCATTCAGTCAAACGTTACATTTAGAATCAGCATTTACTCAGCATGTCTGTCAGTAACATTTATTAGATGAAGCAACGCATCTGGAAAAAGTTTGTTTGTGGTTAAATTCTGTATCAGAAAGAGTCGTGTCAGGTAAAGTCTGTCCACGTTGCTGCTCAGCATCATATCTGCTGAGAAAGGATCCTCTGCAGATGAAGATTCCTCAGTAACAGACCCCAGCTCCTGCTCATACATGCTGCTTTCTCTGCACTGGACTCCAGCTCCACTGAAATCCCTGAGAAAACCCAGCAGCTGCAGTTGGTCTTTTATTCAGGAATCAAGATCAGCAAAATGAGGAGAAAACAGGCTATACTAGAAAAGCATTAAAGAGGGGTCAAAACACCTAAACCTGATTCAAATACATTCTTTCAGTCAAACACGATAGTATTCCTCTGCCTACAATCTAAAATGTTCTGTTCTAAGTATATGACTCTTTGATTTATTGTAATTACAATTTTATGTATTTATTTTCAATATATATTATTTTGCACATGACTGGGTCAGTCTTATGATTTATGGTAAAATATTACAAACATAAATGCAGATACGGAAAATCCCCCAGTGTTACATTGTGTTACATTCATAAAATAAATATACGTTTAAGGTTCATTCTTAGTTTATCTACATCTGCATGGATTGTGGTAAACTGCGTATTATTTATTATCCAGATGTTTGCATTACAACTGTGTGTTCTAACTATGAAGGTTTAAATGGAAGTCATTCCATGTTTCCGGATAATAAATAATACGCAGTTTAATCCCTTATCGTTCATCCTCTGATGTATGGTCTGGTGACTTGAGCCAAACACCTCCGCTATTTCCTGGACGTTGAGGCCATGCAACAAATATCTTTCAGTCACATGGAAAGGGATATGGATGACTGGTCGTCCCCTTTCATGCGCAACCCCCTCCAGTTGTTGAAGGACTGGGAGCAAGTTGGCCACGAAAACTTCGTTTACATTGGTGTCAGTGTTCAGCCAAACTCTCTAAAACCTGTTCAATTCTGTCATGTGCATCACACTCTGAAACTGTTTGTAACTCCAACTGGGAAGCTAATTCCAACAAGAATTGTGCACACCCGTTTGAGATCGCCATGTCGTTTGCCAGTAGCCTCAATAACGCAGAAGAAGCGTGAGCACCGACGCCATCACGCTGCTCCCCTCCCCTGCTCCCCCCCGCTCCTCTGGAACTGCCAGCTGGAAGTCATTTATGAGACACTCTGCGCGTGGTGGATTTGAAAACGAAAAAACAATCCCGCTACTCATTTTCTTTACGTTTCGGTGTTGCTGTAGTTTGTTGTTGTTGCACGTTGATCATACTCGTTCATGTGCTGCTGTGCGTGTAATCCACCACCCGGCGCGCGCCTCCGCTCAGCCTAAGATCATTGACCGCTGTTGCTTGCCATACTCAAACCCTCCCCACTAACGCAAACCGCAGGTGAAAGCACGTCTGCATTGATCGGTCATGTCCGGCTTAAAGAGAAAAAAGAAAGAGGCTGAACTATTTATTTTATTGCTCATAGGAAGGAGTCGCGGTTGTCGTTCAGTCTGAAGAGAAACCCGGAAAACCGTTTCATTCGTGACTGAACTGGTTGGGTTCCGATCCCGTCCCATCCCGGTCCCGTGATCCATGGCAGAGATGACTCCCATCCCACGAAAACATGTCGTCCTCTAATGCCAAATACATCTTTGTTTTGTAGCTTTAAGGTGTCCTCTGATTCTGGAACATTGTAATGATTAACACTGGTTCTTGTTCATTTGTTGGCTAAGCTTTAAAATCAGTAAAACACTGAGCAACAGTGGAAACAGACTCAATGAGAAAGTTCCTGGATGCATCTGCAATAAAACATTCATCTTTATAGTTTGGCGTCCATCTTTATTCCCAAACACGTTTTACTTTTAGTGTCCTTTCCTAATAGTTTTTTAATTTGGTTCCAGATTTTTTTATTATTTTCAATGATAGTCAAGAAAAATTCTGCTTTGACCGTCCTTATGTTTTTAACTGCTTCCTTTCTTAAGGTTATGAATACATTTCTGGCACTTTTTGATTCACTTTTGATAGCATTTCTCAGAGCACAATCCCTCTCTTTCATTTATTTCAGCATGTCCGAGTTCATCCAAGGTAGAATATTTATATTTTGTTGAGTTTTACACTTCCGTTTTTCATTGTGTTTTCAAGAGTTTCTATAAAGGTTTCCCTAAACTTTTCACAATCCGTTTTTTGCTAGATCTGATCCTGTTGGATTTGCTGAAGAACCTGTTGGAATTCCTCCTGTTTGCATTTCGAGGTTCCCAAAAACTCGTGTCCTCTGACAGAAAACTTCAATCTCTTCCTGGAGAGCTTTCTGGTCACGTTGAGCAAGTTCAGGTCAAAGACGCCACCTAACATATTAAATGATTTAATAGCCCTTTCAGGTCGATTAGTAAATATTACATCTATTTGAGTGTTTTTGTTGTGGTCTTTCTTGTCGGCCCTTTGATGATCTGAACCAGATTTTTTCTACCTGAAGTAACCTTCCAGTTTATTGAAATCCCCCAAAGATGACCAGTTTCCTGCTTAAATTACAGTCTTTGAGTAGTTTTTCAAAATGTTCGTAAAACTATCCATTCAGGGGGAGCAATAAATCACAATGACTGACATTTGTAGTGATAACATTATATTCAGGCCCAGACATTCTGACTTATAATCACTAAACCAACATTTTTCTTGACTCTGAATGCTGTTTTTTCATACCTCAATCCAGAACATTTTAGAATCCTATGTTGGGAATATTTGTTTTTCAAATAGAAGCATTCGTTCTTTGTTCCAAAAATAGTTCATTTCAAGTTGTCTCTTATTGCAGTGGTTTAGTTACAGATTTACACTAGTTCCTCATAATTATTTATTAACAAAGTTAAGAAAGTTCCCTTTCAAAATTCTATATGTCTGATCCTGTTAACTATTTCATATCCACATTCAGTAGGGACATCGGTGCGAGTTGTTCCTTTTGTGGAGACCACCCAGAGCCGGTTCTTCAGGGGGAGCAGGTGAGATCCAGGCGGATCGTCTGTGTTCCTGTCTTTGGTCGTGGACCTCGCCTCTGGTTCGTCTCACACCCCCAGCTGTCCTCCAGTTCCATCTGGATGAAGCCCCTCTGCTACACTATTCATACATGTAGTTGTCGAGTTAGATAACATCATTCTTCTTTAACAGGTCTAGCACACTGCCTGTCCATCCTGGGAGAGGATTCCTCCTTTATGTGGACATCTCTGAGGTTTCTTTTTTTTTTTGTTTGTTTTTTTTTAAGAGTTTTTCCTCACCGAGAAGGAGGGTCTAAGGGCAGGGATGTCAGTTTTTTAGTCTGTTCTTAGTTTAGAAACCAGCTGTTGTGACTGATTGAAGTTCTTCTGTACAAATACTGGTGTGAAGCCCATTGAGTCAACTGTGTTGGGGTATCGGCCTACATAAATAAAATTGAATTGGACTGTCAGGTAAATTCTCCTAAACACTAAAGAAAACTCAGTAAAAGACCACACAAACAACCAAGTGTTTCATATGCGTACGGGAGAAACAAACATGGCGGAGAGATGCCACCATCCTTTCTCTCAAAGGACTGTTCTCTCCTGCTCCCATTAATTGAAAAATCTAGTGGGAGGTTACAACATTCAAACAAAGAAACAGAGTTGAAAAGTTCTTTAAGAGTGTCGTATAATCAATCTTTTGGGGAATGTTTTCCGTTCCAACAGCACCCTTCCTTATCTGCTAGGAACAGTGTGGTAAAAACTCATCCTGGTTTGTGGAAGGAAGCAGGCAATAAAACACAGAACTGTTGCAGAGAAGTAAAAAAAAAGGTAATCTATAAACTATAGTTTGAGTTAACATTTGAAAACACATCTAAACAATGATAAAAATAAAGAATTTCTTCCTTATCATCTTCAGTTGGACTTCGTCTTAATTTGTGTTTGTTCTTTTTTTTAGGAAGCAGCCAAAAGAAGATATATATATTTTTAAATAAACATATTAATCCTATTGGCGAACTTTTACATCCACAACTGCTAATAGTCACTAAAAAGCAGTTTTATAATGATGTTGTTTGTTACATGAAACAAAGAAGTGATTCTAGTAACCAGAAGGCTTTGAAAACCATGAATTCATGTTCGCTTTCAGTTTCCTGTCTGTAACTCCTCTGACTTTGTTTCCTTCTGCTCTGTATTCTGTTGCTATCGTGTTAGCATACTATCTCTCTGTGCCAAAGTTCAGATTTTAAAACACGGTTTCGTTTCTGTGGAAAAGGTTTGGGCGGTAAGGACGGTTACAGAACAATTCACAAGATGGCGGCAACGCCCACTGCCATCCAACACCGCGAATGACGTCACGGGGCGCGAGGCCGCACCCACATCCTGTCAGTCCCGCCTCCACGGCCAGAAGTTCGGTAAACATCCCCGTCGGAGCAGCAGCGTCGGGTCCTTCGGTCCATTTTCAGCTGTGATGGTGATGAAGAACCGGAAGTTCCGCTGAAGATGGACTTCCTCTCCGTTCTGGTTCTGCTCCTTCTGAGCGTCGGTGCCGTTTCTCCAGGTGAGAACTTCGGGTTTGAACTTCGGAAGGTGAAAGCAGGAAGAAGAACCCGGATGTGCTAGCGGGCCATGAACGCCTCACCGAACCCTGGCCGCGCTGGGATGATGCGTTCAGGAACACTCAAATCTTCTAATGACGCGTGAAGACCCTGGGAGACATGCTGTGTTCAAGTTTGAAACTTATATAAATATGATCCCGCTCATACATGTTTAATGTCTGTTTCTGCAAGAATCATTCGGAACCAGTTACATTTTGTGCAAATACCACATCCTTTTGGACCGGTGTTCTGGATCGGTGTTCTGAACCGGCTGGAAAAACACATTCTTCCTGTTTCTTTCAGTTATAAGCATATTATTTTGGAGTCTTTAATTGAAACATCAAGGTCTTTTGACTCAATTAACATTTTCTTCCATAAATGTAAATATTTAAGAAACTGTCTTCACCTCCTTTCATTTGTGAAATACTGTAGACCTTTTAGAACGCTTAAAAAATAAAGAAGAACAAAGCAAGCTAAGCTGGAACTTAACACTAACAACTTCAATAAAAATACGCGAAGCTCCGCCCTCTTCTGTTACAACCGTCACCTGATTTTAGATCATCTTTATTGATCCCAGAAGCTTCAGCTAAAATGACGGTTCTGACGGTTCTGACGTGGATCCATGGTTTTCTTCTGGACTGATGTGGTTCAATTCTTTGTAAAACTTCACATGAACCTTCATCTCTGACCGTGACGGACTCACCTGACCGACACCCGACGGTGTGAGGCTCTGCTGACGTGAACCAGATCTCCTGAAATAATTCTTGGATTTAATTTTGTAGAATAATCCGGGTCATCTTTTATCGGATGTTCTCCTTGGTTGGAGCTGGAGGTGCCTCCTCTTCCTCCATCTCTGACAGCTTCTGCCTCCTCCTGTCCTCCAGAACTCATCATCACAGCTGAACGTGGACAGAACGTCTCTCTGACGTGTGACGTTCCAAACCTCGACGGAGACGGGGTTCTGGAGTGGAGGAGGTCTGACCTGAAGGAGGAGTACGTCTTCAGGAACACGACCTTCGACCCGGATCTGCAGCATCCGTCTTTCAGGAACCGAGTGTTTCTGCAGGACGGATGGATGGAGGATGGAGAACGGTCTGTGGTTCTGCAGGACGTGACGGTTGAAGACTCTGGAACATACGAGTGCAGAGTCCTCCAGAGAGGAACGTCTGAGCCGGACTCTGGTCCCATCAGCACCATTGAGCTGGTCGTGGTTCCAGGTGAGTCTGAGGAGCTCCGTCTGAACTCTGAGACGCTCCAGGAGGATCTCTGACCGCTTCACCGTATCTCCTGCAGAGCTGGAGGTCATCCAAGCTGAAACCGGCCAGAGCGTCACGCTGCCGTGCCGCGCTCCCCACGTCGACCCGCAGGTGAGCATCACGTGGAGCAGACACGACCTGGAGCCGCAGGAGGTCCTCCTCATCGAGGGCGGGGTGGTTCAGGGTCAGCACCCATCCTTCATGAACCGCGTGGAGGTGGGTCAGCGCGTGGAGGACGGAGACCTGTCCGTGGTTCTGAAGAGCGTCATGCCTGAAGACTCGGGAACGTACCAGTGCAGAGTGGTCCGGAGGAGCGCCTCCCGCAGGAGGAGGTCCAGCCTGCACGCGGACCCCATCAGCAGCGTGTACCTGTCCGTGTCTGCTGCAGGTGAGCGCCTCAGGTGTTTGTGTGGATCAGAACGGAACCTCTCAGCTGATGCAGAGTCCTCCTGTTTCTCAGCTGCAGATCACAGACAGAACGGAGGCGCTGAGGACGGCTTCCACCCGGCACTGACGGCTGGAATGTTCACCGCTGGAGTGGTGCTGGGAGCCGCCGCCGCTCTCCTCACCGTCCTCATACGCAGAAGGTCTGACGGGCAGAACCAGAACCCCCTCATTTGATCCAGCTGGGTTCAGCTGTGAGGCAGAGGGTTCTTCAGACAGAACCTGAAGAACTGCAGACTGTGTTTGGAGGATATTCCAGGAGATCTTGAGGAGAAGGAGAACTTTGGAGATCCTTCAGTTTTGACATTATAATCCAGATTAACGTATCAGACCTGTGTGTGCGTAATCCTTCATTTGTGTTTTATACAATACATTTTGTTTAGTACAAAAAACTATGTACACAACTTAAAACAACAGCAGCATGAAACTCGCTACACACACAAAGGTTTCAAAGTAACACACAGGTTGCTTGTAACACACACACACACACCACATGTATGCATAAATCTGATGTGAGACTCTGATCATCAGATCTGTTTAAGAAAATGTCAAGTTTCCCCGGATATTCACAGTCTAAGTTTGAAACTCTGATAACCCAGCATTCTAGCAGCATTTAAACGCATCTATCTTTTCTTTCTGGGGGACGTGAAGAGTCGCATCAGATTTGTGTGTAAATGCGGTTTTGTGTGTGTGTGTTACAAACAATTTGTGTATAATTTTTAAAGATTCATGCGAGGAGTTGGTTTCAAGCTGTTGTCGTTTTAAATTGTGCATGTGTGCAGTGTATTTCATATTTTTTAAATTTTGTCATTTTTGTACAAATGCACAAAATGTATTGTATGAGTTACAAATGAAGAATTACACACACACACACACAAATCAGAGTGATACTATCTTCTCTCCATAGTTTGAATTCACAATAAAACGATGCATTCATGTTCTTATACTTCAAACATTACTGTTATCACTATCAAGACCTTTATTCTTATGGATTCTGTGTTCTCACCTTTAATCAGCGTTCATCCTCAGATCTTAAGCTTTTCACATTAAACGTAAAATCTGCTTTTATTTTATAGAAGCTTTTATTTTAATGTCTGTTTTTGGACTTTTATTTTGAAGTTTGCATTTTATTGTATCTTTGCATAAAATATTAGAGCTTGAATGAAGTGAATCCTGGCTGTTCCTTTAACACTAAAGTGAAAGATGCTCTGGAAAGAACTTTTACAATAAAACAAAAGAACACTTCACAATAAAAGCCTTAACAGGAAGTGACAGAAGTTTCATCCTCAAAACCGTCAAACGTCCTGCAGCAGATCAGGAACGTCAGAGATCATGAGAGGAACTCCCAGAGGAACTGGGAGGTGGAGGCCACTGCCTAACCCTAAAGACTCCTGATGTCAGATCAGAACCAGAGCAGGATCAGATCAGAACCAGAGCTGGATCAGAGTAAAGGTTCTGTCAGTGTCTGCTTCCTGCCCATGATCCGGTCAGAGGAGCTTCTTCAGAGAGCTGCTCTGTCAGGAACGTTCTCGGTCATGAAGACCCCTCGATCTGGACTCCAGGTCTGCAGATGGACATGCAGGACTGAACAGAGATTTGATGCTGGAGGTCACTGTACCTCAGGAGGAGGAGGAGCAGGAGCAGGAGCAGGAGCAGGAGGAGGAGGAGCTTTCTGGTAAATGGTTCATCTTCTTCTAAACATGAACACTTGAGCATGTGCTCGCGCAGTGGGGGTGTGGGGGCTCATGTTTGACATTCTTCAGGCTCAGTTTCAGACCACCCCCCCCAAGTGTTAGACAGGGACAGCTGGTGACCTGAGGTGACCCTGATGGGTCTTCATCCCTGCAGGAGGAGGATCTCATGTCAGGAGAAGCTTCTGCTCCACAAGCCCTTTGAGAAAACACGACAATGTTTACAATCCACTGCAGAAACCACCACGACAAAATCATCTGATCGAAAAGAATCCTTTTGGGACGGGAATCATGTTTGAATACAGAGAAATCGGGCTGAGAACACTGACTATAACCATATATATAACCGTAAATATTTGTTTTACAGTTGATGTTCCAAATATTTACGGTTATATATACTCTCTATGGCTGTTGCTTGTTGGTCTTTGAAGTGCTGCAGGTCCTCGTGTGAAACCTGGTTTAGACGTGAGGTTCTGGAGCAGATGTTTGGACCCAAGCAGCTCAGACATAGAGGATTTCTTCAGAGCCGTGGGCAGAAAGCCTTTGAGGAGTCCAGGAGTCAGAGGATGTTTTGACAGAAATGGAAGGCTGCCACCTGCTGGAGGCTGCAGGTAAAACACATCTACTGTGGGAAATGAATAGTTGATGGTCAGACTTTAGGAGGATCACGTGACTCCAACGCTGAGAAGAAGCAGCTCTGAAGCATATCCAGCCAAAGAATGAGTCATTTCATAAAGTATCTGATGTGGAAGAAGGTGAGAGGTCTCTTCATGCAGTGTGGGGCTGCACATCCTGGAATGTTTCAGCTGGAAAGGGTCCCAAAATCCAACAAACACACACTGTGTAAAACAAACACACACCGTGTAACGCAAACACACACTGTGTAACGCAAACACACACTGTGTAACACAAACAAACACTGTGTAGCAGCAGAATAGCTTGGAGTCGTATGAGCATTTGCTTTGATGCTGTGTGTTCACAGGTGTGTTTACAGGTGTGTTCACAGGTGTGTTCACTGGTGTGTTCACAGGTGTGCTTACAGGTGTTTTCACAGGTGTGTTCACAGTTGTGTTCACAGGTGTGTTTACAGGTGTGTTCACAGGTGTGTTCACTGGTGTGTTCACAGGTGTGTTCACAGGTGTTTTCACAGGTGTGTTCACAGGTGTGTTCACAGGTGTGTTTACAGGTGTGTTCACAGGTGTTTTCACAGGTGTATCTACAGGTTTGCTTACAGGTGTGTTTACAGGTGTTTTCACGGGTGTGTTTACAGGTGTGTTCACAGTTGTGTTCACAGGTGTGTTTACAGGTGTTTTTACAGTTGTGTTCACAGGTGTGTTTACAGGTGTTTTCACAGGTGTGTTCACAGGTGTGTTCACAGGTGTGTTCACAGGTGTGTTCACAGGTGTGTTCACAGGTGTTTTCACAGTTGTGTTCACAGGTGTGTTCACAGTTGTGTTCACAGGTGTTTTCACAGGTGTATCTACAGGTTTGCTTACAGGTGTGTTTACAGGTGTTTTCACAGGTGTGTTTACAGGTGTGTTCACAGGTGTGTTTACAGGTGTGTTCACAGGTGTGTTCACAGTTGTGTTCACAGTTGTGTTCACAGGTGTTTTCACAGGTGTGTTCACAGGTGTGTTCACAGTTGTGTTCACAGGTGTGTTTACAGGTGTGTTCACAGGTGTGTTCACAGGTGTATTCGCAGGTGTTTTCACAGGTGTGTCTACAGGTTTGCTTACAGGTGTGTTTACAGGTGTTTTCACAGGTGTGTCTACAGGTTTGCTTACAGATGTGTTTACAGGTCTGTTTACAGGTGTGTTCACGGGTGTGTTCACAGGTGTTTTCACAGGTGTGTCTACAGGTTTGCTTACAGATGTGTTTACAGGTGTGTTCACAGGTGTGTTTACAGGTGTGTTCACAGGTGTGTTCACAGTTGTGTTCACAGTTGTGTTCACAGGTGTTTTCACAGGTGTGTTCACAGGTGTGTTCACAGTTGTGTTCACAGGTGTGTTTACAGGTGTGTTCACAGGTGTGTTCACAGGTGTATTCGCAGGTGTTTTCACAGGTGTGTCTACAGGTTTGCTTACAGGTGTGTTTACAGGTGTTTTCACAGGTGTGTCTACAGGTTTGCTTACAGATGTGTTTACAGGTCTGTTTACAGTTGTGTTTACGGGTGTGTTCACAGGTGTTTTCACAGGTGTGTCTACAGGTTTGCTTACAGATGTGTTTACAGGTCTGTTTACAGTTGTGTTTACAGGTGTGTCTACAGGTGTGCTTACAGTGTGATTGCAGTGGGGCAGTAGTAGCTCAGGTGGTTGAGCAGATCGGCCAAGGATTGGCAGTTGATCCCCACTCCTCCCAGTTAACTGTTGTTGTGTCTTAGGGCCAGACACTTTACCCTCGGTGCCTCCAGTGTGTGAATGTGTATTAAGGCTCCGGTGATGGTCAGAGGTCAGTAGGTGTGACCCAGCAGCCACGCCTCTGTCAGTCTGCCCCAGGACAGCTGTGGCTACACCAGTAGTTTACCATCACCAAGTATTAATGAAACATGGAGACACACTGACAGCGTTGAACTTCTGAAGCACAGATAAACACAATCCATTACTGTTCGTGTCATACAGGAGTGTTTGCAGACCATGCTATGAGGTGCAGTTCTGCATCAGCTCCTGTAACTCATCGATGAACCAGCAGAGCTTCTCTCTACATTCCTGCTGCCTACACGCTTCTGTCAGTATGACTTTAACCAGCAGGAGGCGCTGTAGTGAAACCTTCACACAAACGGCAGAGGGACTCCTGCATACATCTATACATATATATATATTTATATATGCATTTGTCTTTATATTTCTGTTCTTCCAGACATGTCTGTCTCTCAGTCTTTCTGGGGTTTAGTGAACACATGAGAGAAAACTTTCGATTTTAAAGCTTTTATTTGGAATCTTTCATTCACGTTCATACTAAACCAGTTCTCCATCTGTGAGAATAAAAACGGATTCACTCCACGAGGAAGCAGGAACATGTCAAACTTTATCTAAACATAATAAACAAAGAAACAGGTGTTTTCCTGATGACCTCTTCTTTGGACTCATTCTTCTTCTCCTGTACAGCTTTCAAAATAAAAGCTTTCAAAACTCCGCTTCCTGTGATCAGTTAAACCCTCCAGTCTGGTTCTGCTGCAGGTTCTTGATCCACTTTCCCTTCATTCGCTCATTAGCAGGATTACTGTGGAATCTGTTTTCACTCCGAATCCGCGCACAGATCCGGATTATCAGATTAAACCAGCAGTAAAAACGGATCTGATCTGGTTTCTCTGCTCACAACTTTCTCCTCCGTGTTTGTGTGCGTCTGTGCACGTAAAGACGCGTGCGTTTTCGTGCCTTCGTCCTTTTGTATGGGGCGCGTGCGCGTCGGTGTGCCTCATTTCCGTGGAAGAGCTGCAGTTGAGGAACACCCACACATTCCGAGGGAGAGGAGGAGAGAGCAGCGATGAAGGCGCTCAGAGCCCTGCAGAGGAGCGCGCGGCGCGATGCACGGTGAGTGTCCGCGTGCGGGTCCGGATTGGTGGGTTAGGGTTAGGGTTAGGGTCCAGGTTTTCCATGAAGGAAACACTAACGGATGACAGGTTCATGGAAGGATTTCTGGAGTAAAAAAAACTGTAAAAATCTTTATTGACACCAGAGTTTGGAGACACATTTACATCTCCAGGAAAAGGAGATCTGGATTCAGCAGAAAAAGTTCCTTCTAGAATTCATTCAAAGTCATTTGAGGTTTTTGCGATGAGGAACCAGAGGATTCAGAACCGGTTCGGATAGAATTCTGTTAGACTCTTGGTTCTCCTGATCTGCTCTGTCCTCCAGAACTCCTCATTTTCTCCTGGACTTTGGTCTTCTGGACCGGAAGCTTCTTTCCCAGATTGGTAGCATGTTCCTGAGTTACTTTGAAGTGATTCAGAGAACCTGCAGAACATCTGAAGTGATCAAGATCGTCTATTGTTTGTTTGTTTGTTTGTTTGTTGGGGGGGGGGGGGGGGGGTCGCTTCAGTTTCAAACACTTCAGTTCATTCTAGCATGTGAAAGCTTTTATTCTGAAAGGAGGAGAATGTTTGTCTCTGGATGACCAAGGATCAGAACATTTAGGTTCAAATCGGATCAGACCAGGAGCAGCAAACGTTTGGACTCAAAGAGTTCTGAAAAAATCAGGTTATATTCAGGGTAAAATCCAATTAAACTCAGATTAAATTTAGGTTAAAAAAATTAAGCTAAGATCAGGTTAAATTTGGTTTCAATTCATGTTAAATTTATGTCAAATTTAGGTGAAATTCAAGCTAAAATCAGGTTAAAAATTAAGTTAAATTCAGGTTAAAATATCAGGTTAAAATATCAGGTTAAATTCAGTTTAAATTCAGGCTAGATGGACAGCATGTAAATGATGTGTGGAAAACCAGAACTAAACAAACAGTTTGTGATGACCTGCAGAAGGTCATTTTTTTGATCCAGAACCTCTGACTCTGTTTATTTCCGTTTGCGTTCTCTGCTCTGAACATTGACGTTCTACAGATTCCTTCTAAATCCAGAATCTCTGAACATTTTACCTGCAGCAGTAAAGCATCACAGCAGCGTTACATTAATGCAGGAATGTTTTCTGTAATGCTGAGCTAAGCTCCTCCCACACCGCTGCTGAGCATTCACCCGTCTGCTGCAGGGCAGAACAGGTGAATGTGGAGCTGCATACCTGAGCAGGTGAATCCTTCTGTGGCTGGTTTTCTCAGAACTTGGTCTGTGATGTTTGGTTTTTGCTGTAAAAAGGCTCTAAACCAGGATGAGAATCACAGGAGTGGATGAACGGATCCGGATCAGAGGTTCTCTGTGCTGGGATTATCCCAGTTTCCTTTGGCTCAGATTAAATTGGACTGAAAGAGCTTTGTGTGATGTTAGTCTGAACCAAAAACTCAAATCTAAACCAAATAACTTTTACTGGTAAATATTGAAAATGGGTCAAGGTTAAGCCCCGCCTACCCCTCAAACCCTCAAACTCTTCTGAGCTGCTGCGGCACAAACACACTGTTGTTTCTTTGTGTTTGTTTGTGTTGCACAGTTTGTGTTTGTGTTGTTGTGCACTGAGTAAAGTTCTTTTGTGATTATAAAACGGATACACTGAGTGGGAGGGGCTTCATTCAGGCACACACCTGTCTCACACACCTGTCTCACACAAACACCTGTCTCACACACAAACACCTGTCTCACACACCTGTCTCACACAAACACCTGTCTCACACACAAACACCTGTCTCACACACCTGTCTCACACTCACACACCTGTCTTATACACAAACACCTGTCTCACACTCACACACCTGTCTCACACACCTGTCTCACACTCACACACCTGTCTCACACAAACACCTGTGTCACACACCTGTCTCACACTCACACACCTGTCTCACACACACACACCTGTCTCACACTCACACACCTGTCTCACACACACACACCTGTCTCACACTCACACACCTGTCTCACACTCACACACCTGTCTCACACACACACACCTGTCTCACACACACACCTGCCTCACACACCTGTCTCACACACACACACACACACATGTCTCATACACACCTGTCACACACACACCTGTCTCACACTCACACACCTGTGTACCACACACACACCTGTCTCACACACACACCTGTCTCACACTCACACACCTGTCTCACACACACACACCTGTCTCACACTCACACACCTGTCTCACACACACACACACACACACCTGTCTCTCACACACACACACACACCTGTCTCATACACACCTGTCACACACACCTGTCTCACACTCACACACCTGTCTCACACACACACCTGTCTCACACACACACACCTGTCTCACACACACACACCTGTCTCACACTCACACACCTGTCTCACACACAAACACCCGTCTCACACACACACACCTGTCTCACACACACACCTGTCTCACACACAAACACCTGTCTCACACACACACACACACCTGTCTCACACACACCTGTCTCACACACGTGTCTCACACACCTGTCTCACACACACACACACACCTGTCTCATACACCTGTCTCACACACCTGTCTCACAAACACCTGTCTGCCGGTTCCCATCATGGCAGTTTGGGAACGGCGCCGCTCACATTCCTTGGTGACACTTCACAGGTGTCACTTCACCAGACAACTTTCCAGGAGGAAATGTTCTTCACTCGCAGTCAGACGATGACATCACAGAAACATCACAGTCTGACCAACAACACAACAGGAACACGGAAGACAATTCCACCTTTTTCAAAATACAACAATGACACACAGACAGACACACACAAACAAACATTCCTGTTTTTACTTTTTAATGCAACAAAACCACAAAAATGTTCACCAGGCTGCATTTCACGACATTAATGAGACACAAAAAGACTCACAACATTTGAGACTGTACTGAATGAAAACCACACAACAATAACAAACCACAAAACCACAATAAAAAGAGACAAAATGATCAAAGCACCAAACCAGAGGAATCATTTCTCTGGGAGGTGAAGGTCTTCCTCAGGGCTCATTCTGATGCTCACATCAGCACACCACTGACCAGAGGTCATCCGAGGAGGCTGAAGGTCACAGAGGTCATGGAGGCGGGACCGTGCGGCAGAGTCAGAAGTTCGTGTGTGATTCATCCAGCAGCATCTTCTCTGTTTCCGCAGGACTGATGAGCACGGCGTTCAGCGCCGTCAGCCCCACCGACAGACCCACAAACCAGTGTCTGCACAACAGCGACTCCTTCAAGTACTACGCCTACACCTTCACCTACATGATTGTGTTCCCTGTGGCGTTCTTCTGCAACATCGTCGCGCTGGTGGTCTTCTTAGGGCAGGAGAAGATCAGGAGGTCTCAGAGGTAAACTCACCAAAACACAAAAGAAAACTGCAGTGAAAGACCACACCAACAAGCAGCGTGTTCTTATATGTAAGGCAGAGGCGTCTACAGAGGTCAGATGTTGGAGGGTAAAGGTCATATAGGCGTCTACAGAGGTCAGATGTTGGAGGGTAAAGGTCACAGACATCTACAGAGGTCAGATGTTGGAGGGTAAAGGTCAGGTCTCTGCTCCTGACCTCATAGAGGACTCATGCTGGCTCCTGCTTGCTCTGCTCCTCTCAGACCTCCATCTCGACTCCTCTAGTCATTCCGCTGGTCTTCAGCCAAAGATATTTTGGTCAGCTCTGACTGGAACATAAACATTTGGAAGAAGGGGCGGAGCCTGAGGGGAGACATTCTCTCGGTGAAGAGCTCCTGATCGTGGTCCTCTGCAGTTCTCTGGCAGCAGATCAGACATTTGTTTATCTCCATGAGCTTCATTTGTTTATCAGGCAGCAGATCGTCGTGGAAACGTGCAGCGCCTGAGCCGGAAGACAAACACAATGACCGTCCTGTTTGGTTCTGATGAAAGGCGGCGTGTTTGGAGAACGAGCCGCACAGAAGTCATGCCGCCATCAACATATCCAAATATATTTACATAAACTTCTGCTTTTTACCCAACTGCTTTTTACTCTGAGGAGGCGCTTTCATTAATCTGGTCTGGTTCTGACCCACGTCATGAATAGGTGGTACCTCTGTAGGCATCAGAACCCACATGTGTTCTGGTTCCGGGTCACGATCTGGTTCTCACAGACGCTCCACTCCAGGCGGCACAGCCTCATGGTTTCTCATAGGTGTTCAGTGAGGTGTGAGTCCCGGCTCCTTAACTCACAGCACATTCATGCTGCACACACAGGATGTGCACGTGATACCTAAGTGCACGTAGGACGTCCACACAACCTACAGTCTGATTGAAGAATTTCCTCATTTATTCAGCTCAGGGGGTTGAAACAAACCCAAACTGCGTTGGACACGTCTGCAGTGTTGACTCTGAGCTGTCGCCGCAGCACCATGCAGAGAACATGAACATTTTCTCTGTGGTCACTGAGCGGTCTGGGATCTTTGTGTTTCCTGTGGGTCACCTGTGTACAGGTGTGACTGTTTTTCACCCACAGACAGGCCGTATGCACCTGTAATGGCGGCCGGCGGTGAGGCTTTCTCAGCTCTCTGGATGGTAAAAACCAGGAACCTGCTGGAGGTCATTATGTCTGAACACAGCGCAGTCATTAGGAATGTTCTTCAACCGTCTTTTGACAAAGAAAACTATTCAAAGATTTCTTCTTAAAGCCTTTGTGACTTTATTGTTTGTGGAGCGTCTCGGTATTTGCGGTTTATGAAGCTCCAGTTCCTCGCCAGTCATCCAGTGAAAGTCAGAGCGGCGCATACCTGTCGGCCAGAGGAGGAGCCACACACCTGCTGAAGAAGTGTTAGTCTGGCATGAAGTGTGAAAACTGCTGTGTGGTTCCTCCAGGGGGCGGGTTCTGATCAGGTGGTTCAGAATTTTTTGAAGTACAGGCAGTCGTGGTGCAGAGGTAGAGCGGTCAACCTCTGATCAGGAGATCACAGGTTCGGTTCCTGCGTTTGCTGGCTATGTGTCGATGTGTCCTTGGACAAGACACTGAACGCCACATTGGTGGTTATTTATGAACTTATGACTTACCTGGTGGTTATTAGTAGGAAGAACCAACTGTTGCAGTTCCCCAAAAAACCACCGGAGAAAGAAAGAAACATTTCTGCATCAACTTCTCTGTGAAATAGTCTGATTTCATACAAAAATAATGTGTTTATAACCGGGTTATCCCAGTTTTTAATGTTAGACTCTTCTGTGTTCTGCTGCAGGTCCCTACGTACCACAGAGGAATCCTTCTGAAACGTTTCCTGTTTAAGACAGTTAGCCAAAATGTTGCTTCCAAATGTTCACGTAGCTACAAAAAGGAATCGTTGTGGCTTTAAAATGAGGTGTTTCTGTTATTGTGACATGGCTGTTTGGGATATTGACATGAACATGTTGGGTATACCTGTCCAGGGTTAACCCCACCGTCACCCAACAGTTGCTGGGATAGGCTCCAGCAACCATGTGACATATGGATGGATAGATGGATGGATGAAGGATTGATAGGTGGATGGATGGATGAAGGATGGATTAAGGATGGATTAAGGATGGATGGATGAAGGATGGATGGATGGATGGATGGATGAAGGATGGATGGATGAAGGATGGATGGATGGATGGATGGATTAAGGATGGATGGATGGATGGATTGATCGATGGATGGATGAAGGATGGATGGATGGGTGGGTGGATGGATGATGGATGGATCATCCTCCTCAGTGAACTCGTAGACCGAGCTCATGCTAACTGTACCTGCAGAGATCGTTTACCTTCAGGTGAGATCCACAATATTCTTTACACAAACATAGTTTTACAGCTTCAAGTACAAACTAAACCTGCATGCAGACCTGTTTACCTTTGCTCAGTCGCTGCAGCCCAGCCCACGAATGTCATCTGTGTCATCTCATCAGGCATGAAAAACATATTTGATTTTCTTACGGACAACAAAAGCATCTGTTGCCAATTTGAGAACTGGAAGGTTTAGTTATCCTGGTTTGGTTTGATAACAGCACTGCTGTTTAAACTCCTGTCAATTTCAGGCTGGAACAAACGCAGCTCTGTTTGGACTGAACAGAACCAGGTCATCTGCATACATGGGTAGATTTTTAAAGTTAAAGTCCCGTCAGTTGTCATGCACCCAGGCGTGTGAAATGTGTTCCCCCCATTTGACCAACGCTGGGGGAGCGGTGAGCTGCAGACACAGCTACGCTCTGGAACCATTTGGTGGTTTAACCCCCCGGTCCAACCCCTTAATGCCTTTATGTTTGCTTCACGGTCAGGAATGGGTCTGCCTCTGGAAATGGAACCAGACTGCAGAAGAAAAGAAGAACACAAATGAACTAAACAATCGTAAAATCCCATGTTTTTATGCTTTAATTTCCTTCAAACTGACTGGATTCAGCGCCTGTGCTTAGCATTAGCATAGATGCTAACAGACTGTCCTCTGAGGTTTCCTGTCCAATCTGTCGATCTTCAACTGACTCCAGCTGTCCTGATGCGGAGAAGGTGAGACAGACGGATGCTGCCAGACCTCCATTAGAGATGTGAAGAAACATGAAAAGTTTTAGATCAAGTTTTTGGTTGGAGGAGATCAGTGAACGTTCAGCTCTTTCATAGCTGGATCTATGTGAACACAGAGGACTCTACTGTCCACCAGAGGAAATGCTGTTTGATGCATCATCATCATCATCATCACAGGGTGTTTTCACTTTCTCAACAAATTGGTCCTAAATGTCTGAAGAAATCAGTTTCAATAAAAGCAGCAGTTTCTGGTCTGGATCCTTAGACTGCAGATCAATGAAACTGCAGCAGATTGGATCTGACCCCACCTTCAAAGCCTTACAACCATGAACCTCCACGTCCACCATTTCTCCTGGCATTTACCTGGACCAGGTGAGTCCAGGTTCTGATGGACTGGTCTGGGTTCTGATGGACTTGTCCGGGTTCTGATGGACTCGGGTTCTGATGGACTTGTCCAGGTACTTGGCGGTGAATGGGGCAAAGAGAAAACCGGCAGTTGGTTATATTTCCAGGGTTTGGGCACCTGCTGTGACGACCTTCTGACCTTTCCTGAAAGTGTTTGGTAAAATGGGTCTGTTCTTCTGGACGTTCCTGAGAGCTTCCAGCGGTTCCTGCAGGAACGTTCCCACCGTTCTCTGGTTCCTCTCTGCTCCAGCGTGCAGCTGATGCTTCAGAAGCAGGAAGAGCTCTCAGACTGAAGTGTACTCCGTCAGCGGCCTCTCGTGACCGTCGGTCCAGCAGTTCATTCCACTGGGCCACAGGTCTAAGATTAGCCTGTTGCTGGGGGGCTTTCAGGATTGTTGTGACGTTTGGCCGTTTAGAACTCTTCCGTTTTCTGAACTGGGACAGAACCTCTATATGCTGGTGTCTCTAACCTGCTGCACGTGGAGAAGTGTCTTTTCCTCCAGGATACAGAGTTGGTTTTATTGTTCAAAGACAGACAAACATTATCCTTCCCCGTAGAAGCTGCTGGTCCAAACACTGGGACTGCAACTGGTCCTGACGCTCTGCTCCTCCCACAGAAGCTCCCACTGCAGGGTGGTCATGATGAACCTGGCCATCTCAGACTGGAGCTTCTCCCTGACCCTCCCGCTCAGACTGGCCTACTACTTCCAGGAGAGACACTGGAACTTCCCTGACTGGCTGTGCCGCCTGTGCACCTTCGGCTTCTACGTGAACCTGTACAGCAGGTGAGCGCCTCGCTCTTCTGATCCTCACAAGTCCAGACAGAAGTCCTTCAGTGCTTTTGTCCTTCCTCCTCAGCATCCTCTTCCTCACACTGCTCAGCCTGCTGCGCTGGTTTGCTGTGACCAAGCCGTTCAAGCACACGGTTATCAGACAAAAATGGGTTCTAATCATCTGCCTCGCCATCTGGGTGTTTGTGGGCGTGTCCTCGATTCCATTCCTGTCTGAAGGCGTGGTTTACAGGTGAAATCTCCAACTTCTTCCCTGTTTTTCCCAAAAAGCATGGTTTCTGTACTCAGAGTTTCCATCTAACAGTCTGGTTCTACCAGAATGGACAGGAAACCAAAAAGAAGCAAGTGGTACAGCTTCTGCAGTTCCAACAGCTCCTCATTACCTTTCACTTTAATGATAAAGCACTTTTCATCCGCTTGCTGTTGAACACAAGGTTCTGAACAAAAAGAGAACAGATGAACATTAGGTAAAACATAAAAAGTAGAACACAGTAGATAAAAGAAACAATAATAAAACAGACGTAACAATAGAAAATAATGGCTTTGAGTTTGTGGAGGCACTGCATCGATGAAGACATTAGTTCAAACAAAAAGCAACGACTAAAAACAGACACAATAGAAGCAACACTGTGGCTAAAGTTTGAGGAGGGACAACACTGATTAAAGCTAGACAAGGCGAAAAGTTAAAAAAGATAAACCATAAAAGCCATAAAATACTGAAAATCCCAACTTATCATTAAATAGGTTGTTTAAAGGATTTATGTAAAAGCTAAATTAAAAAGACTTGTCTTTAATTGACATTTAAAAACCTCCACAGAGGCAGAAACTCTCAGAGCTTCAGGTAAACTAATCCACCACTGAGGAGCACGAAACTGAAAGGTCTCACTGTGAGTCCTGGTTCTCACCGTAGGAAGAGATAATAGAGCAGAACCTGAAGATCTAAGAGTTCTGGAAGGTAAGGAAGGAAACCATGAAGACATTTCAAATTAATCCTGAAGCTGACAGGCAGCAGTGCAGAGACTTCAAGACAGGAAGGATGTGGACTCTTCTCTTTGTATTGGTTAGAACAGCAGCTGAATTCTGGACAGGCTGGAATCTGTGAACAGATTGCTTTGGAAGTCCAGATAAAACAGCATTACAATAGTCCAGTCTACACGTGATAAAAGCATGGATTCAAGTCTTTGACTCTACAAAGAAAGGGTTTAACTGGTAACATTTTTAAATGAAAAAAAGAGTCTTAGTGGAGTTTGAGATGGTTTTACTCGACCACTGTAAAGAGTTTTTTCTGTCTGCATTTAGCCTGAGGCTGTTGACCGCTCTGACCACGGCTGTTTCTGTGATATGCTTTCAAACCAGATTGTTTCTCATACATGACGCTATCATTTCAAAAGTCTAAAGTTTACTGGTTTCTCTAAAAATTTACTTCAAAAAGGCAACTGGTCTGTAATTGTTAAAGACAGACGGATCCAGGTTGTTATTTCCAGGATGGGTCTCACATGGCCGTCTTTAAGGATGCTGGGAGAGAGCCATTACCAATGTCCAGGATATCTCCTTCACAAAACCTGTAAACCTCTTTAAAAAAGTAGTGGGAATGGGATCCAGGAACAGGTGCTTGATTTGAACTGTAAAGTCACTTTCTTAAGTGCTACTACATCAACAAGGACACATACTTCCAGTTCTTTTCAAACATTTCAAGGTCATAGGAGTTAAAAGACGCAGGATGGTGTTGGTTTATGTCAGATCTTATCAATTTGAAGTCTGAAGTGGTCTGCAAACGCTTGACATTCCTCATCAGTGAAGGTGTTGTTATGTAGGCTTGAGGGCTCAGTGAGCTTATGAATGATAAAAAACAACACCTTAAAGTTATTACAATGTTTGACTATCATGCTGGAGAGATGTGTTTGTTTGGATTTATTTCTTTGTTATAAAAAGCTAACTTTTCACAGAGGAACTCGTAATGCACTGGGAGTTTGGATTTCCTCCAGTGACATTCAGCTGCTCGACACTCTTTTTTTTTTAAGAGTTCTGACTGCTTCAGTTTTCCAAATTGTCTTTATTTTGAATGAACAGGTGCAGTATGGTCTGGAGCCTGTGGTTAAGGTTTATGACCATAGAGTTACGGGACCTTGACATGATGGTTGGAGAAAGTGAGAAATGAAATGAACAGTCACTTCAGCACTGAGAGTGTTTCCTTAAAACATTCTCTGGGCCTTCATGTTTCATTTCATCTTTGATACTAAAAGATATGCACTGGTGCTCAGAAATGCACAGGTCCACGACACAGGTCAACTCTGTCGGCAGGCCATGGGTAATGACCAAGTCCACAGTGTGACCCCTGTGGTGAGCTGGAACATGAACATGCTGTGTAAAATTCATACAATTCAAATATTGAAAAAGTATCAACATGTGTTATCAACATGTGTATTAAATCCCCAAAGACCATCACCTTTTCAGGATTATGTTCAACTGAAAGGAGTCTGACAGGAAGGAGGGGCACCGTTTGGGCCGTCTATAAAGCAGAAAGCAAAGTATGATTTGTTAGAGAGAGAGAGCGAACATGAAAAAGCGCCATTTTTAAAGCTGTGATTGCTGAGTGACCATTGGGGGGTGAATTCTATTTTTGAAGAGGTTACAGGTTACTTTGGTCCGTTGTAGCCAGTTCCTTATGTATCCGAGGTCTGACCAGAGGTCCAGTGTGTGTCATATAACTGCTGCCTGTAACGCTGTAAGGGGACAGTCTCTGGCAGAGGAGGAAGTGTATCGTAAAAAGTTCTTTAAGGATAAAGGATTATGATTGGAAAGGGAAGCTGGAGGTTTTTTAACCAATTGATTGTAATTTGTTATTAGTCATTAGTTGAAGGTGATTTGAACAAAATGTTGTAAGTTGGCTGCTAATTGGTGATCACTATTAGCCAAAGCAAGTTCTACTGCTGGACCCCTGTCCAAAGATGTGTTCATGAACTAAACTCCTGATGCGAGTGGGAGGAGCTACCACAAAGTTACAGATGATGTTGAGAGATTAGGTTTATTTATTCTGAAGAGTTCTGCAGAAACGTTGGTGACAATATCTCCACGTCTGGGTTCACGACATCATTCACACTCTCCTGATACCGTGACCATATACTGCAGGAGCTGCGTCTGAATGACGGGCGCTTTCAGCGGTACCTCCGTCTCTGTGACCCAGGTTGATGACCTGCGTTAGTTCGAGGAGGAAAAATAAGTAAATGAGTAAAATTAGAGGAACTTTTTATTATTGTCTCGATGAGGATAAGAAAAAAATCTGAAGCTGACTCGTCAAAACAGAAAAAATAAATATATCCTATTTGACCCAGAGTCCACAGAAATGACCTTCAAAATAAAGAGTTCCACTCTACATGTCAGAATAAAAGCTTGATCAGTGTTTGATATTTGCTTCTGAAAAAGGACGTTTCCAGATCTGGTCCAATGCCAGCAAACATATGATGTGATCGATTCAAGATAAAACCAGCACAGAGTAAACGTTCTCCTCCACCGTATGCTCTCCAGGTCTTCAGGAAATCACAGATCTGCCGCTTTGAATTCTGGGAGAAACTCTACTGAGGCTCAGTTTCAAATCCTCCCTGAATAGAGAAGCTGGAATTCAGCTGTCAGGATGACCTCCAACTCCTTCTGAGGAGTCACTCCCAGAGTTGCATTTGATTCCATGAGGTTTGAATTCACAATGAACTTTGCAGTCATTTCTATCAGAAGAGTTTCTAAAGGTTCTTCTGGAGTTTGTCCTGGTCATCCAAAATGCTGCTTCTTGCATATTCACTGTGACTCTGCTTCACACTCACTTCACTCTGATTTTCTCCTGGTTGCTGAGTCATCAGCAGCAGTTTTGAGGCTTTTATTTTGGCGGCGTCTCTCTGGTCCTGAGGCCCTGCAGATTCCTCAGAAGTAAAACTGGAGCAGTGACATTAGAGGAACCTGTCTGAACACTGCAAAGGTTAAAAAAAACTTCCAGAAACCCCCTGCAGCAGCATCAATGCTGGTCCAGGATCCAGACCGGGTCTGAGTCTGTGGGATCTTACAGAAGGATCCAGTTTGAGTTTGTGGGATCTTACAGAAGGATCCAGACCGGGTCTGAGTCTGTGGGATCTTACAGAAGGATCCAGACCGGGTCTGAGTCTGTGGGATCTTACAGAAGGATCCAGTTTGAGTCTGCGGGATCTTACAGAAGGATCCAGACCGGGTCTGAGTCTGTGGGATCTTACAGAAGGATCCAGTTTGAGTCTGTGGGATCCTACAGAAGGGTCCAGTTTGAGTTTGTGGGATCTTACAGAAGGATCCAGACCGGGTCTGAGTCTGTGGGATCTTACAGAAGGATCCAGTTTGAGTCTGTGGGATTTTACAGAAGGATCCGGACCGGGTCTGAGTCTGTGGGATCTTACAGAAGGATCCAGTTTGAGTCTGTGGGATCTTACAGAAGGATCCGGACCGGGTCTGAGTCTGTGGGATCTTACAGAAGGATCCAGTTTGAGTCTGCGGGATCTTACAGAAGTATCCGGACCGGGTCTGAGTCTGTGGGATCTTACAGAAGGATCCAGTTTGAGTCTGTGGGATCTTACAGAAGTATCCGGACCGGGTCTGAGTCTGAAGGACGGCAGAAGTGTTCCCAGAATAACCAGCTGCTGCTCTGTCAGTCAAACCGGTGGCAGTGTCTTCTGAAGGCTTCTCCTTCAGACGGCATGAGCCATCTCCACTTCCATGGAACGTCCTTCTTCTGCATTCAGCAGAACCGGAGCGCTGAGCTGTTCTCTACAGTTTAGAATTCTGCAGAAACGTTCGGTGGGAACTTGAGGACCCGGAGGGTGAAGATCTTCACTGACAGAACAGAGCCGGACGCTACTTCCTCCAACCCTTCACCCCTGTTCTCCTGACTTCTGGACAAACTCCTCCCATCAGCCCTCCTTCGCGTGTCGATGACATCATGGCGCTGTGTTCTGTTGCAGCTTCACAACAGAGTTCCAGAATGCTCCTCGCAGCTGCAGGAACGTTCTGGCTCAGGGTTTATTTTAGAGAAAGCAAACATATTTTACATGTTCTGCAGGTGGAGCTGTGAAGTTCAGCAAATCCTCCATTCTAGTTTTCTTTGGTTCTCAGATCCTGACCGATGTCAGAGAGTTTGAGGAGGATCGTCTCTCCTCTCAGCAGGCTGTTGGCTCTAAACAGGAGGCTTTCTGTGACATGTTCTGACAACACAGTTAACTTTATTAACAACTGTCACATTTTCTGGGAACGCAGAAAGTATTTTAAAGCAAATGGATTCAGTTTGAAGAAGTCAGGAGTTCAACTTTTCTCCTTTTCTCCAATCTGTTTTACTATCTGCTTCATGCCAAGACTTCTCTCAATGTTAAGGTCAGACACAGACTGGATTCATGCAAGAGATGGACTCGCCCCACTGGAGAAAAACGTCAAAAGATGGGAAAGACTTTTTATCTGCCTCCAAGCCCCTGAAAAGCACAAACGAGAACGACGGATGTTCTTCATCCTCCCAAACACCACCAAACCCCCAAACCCCTGACAGGTCCCCCTCTTCCCCCCACCTGAAATTCTCTGACCCGATGATGGAGCGAGTAGGTATTGGGCTTAGATCTACTCCCCTGGCCAATCCATTTTTGTCCCCCATTACCCTGTCACCAGAACGTTCAAAGAGACGACGTAAAGCCCCACCCCCTCCTATACGACATCATATCCTGCCTCCACAGTCAGCTGTTTGATGTGTGGAGGGTCCAGGCTGTGAAATGACCAACCGTCATGACTTTCTCCAGGAAAACATGGGACCCTGTTCATTAGAAACAAATGGAGAAAGACTAAACTGCAGGTTATTTATGACGTCAATAAAGAGAAACTTCACTTTTATCATTTACAACTGAGCAATGCAAGGAAGTCCTATTTCTCTGACATCATTACCAAAAACTCCCATAATTCTCGGGCGTTATTTGCTACAGTCAACAGGCTGACAAACCCCTCTGTGTCAGCGGCACCAGAACTTTACTCCATTAAAACTTGTAATGACTTTGCTAAATTCTTTACAGAGAAAATCATAAACATTAAGCAAACTATTGTTCATCAACTACAAGTCCAGAATATGAACTTTATCCACTGGAAACCAATGGAAGTCCCATGGCTCAGTTTCAACCCATAAACAGTAAAGATCTGGAGGACATTCTAAGTCAACTGAACTCCTCCTGCTGCTGTCTGGATATTCTACACACAAGTTTTTACAAACAAGTTTCAAAGATCCTGGAGTCGGTCCTGCTCCAGATTGTGAACTTGTCTTTAACATCAGGTGTTTTCTCAGAAACAGTTTAAACAAAACAGAAATGAGCAACAACAGACCGATATCAAGCCTGACATTTTTAGGTAAGATCATTGAAAAAGCTGTTTTTCATCAGTTAATTAGAAGTAACTGCTATGATGTCTTCCAGTCAGGCTTCAGACAGCAGCACAGCACTGAGACGCTCTGACCAGAGTGACTAATGATATATGTTTGAATACAGACAGTGGAAATATGTCAGTTCTAGTTTTGATGGATCTCAGTGCTGCATTTGATCCAGTCGATCACGCTGTATTACTCAAACGACTGGAAAACTGGGCGGGTCTCACTGGGCCAGAACTAAACTGGTTCAAAACGTACTTGGAAAACAGGAAATATTTTGTGTCAGTTGGTAATTTCACATCAGAGCTTCACAGAAATGACATGTGGAGTTCCCCAAGGCTCCATCCTGGGGCCACTTCTGTTTAATATCTACATGCTCCCACTGGCCCAGGTTATAAAGAACAACAGCATTAGTTACCATAGCTATGCAGATGACACACACATATATATATTACAATGACATTGAGGTCCTGTACAGACTCTTGGTAAATGCATTGAGGACATTAATGACTGGATGTACTGGTTACTACAATTAAACCAAACTGAGGTTATTGTCTTTGGAGCTAAAGAGAAATGGTTGGAGGTCACTACAGAGCTTCAATCTATTCATCCTAACACCACCAACCAGACCAGAACCTCTGGTGTAGTGATGGACACAGACCTACATTTTGATAAACACATTAAGGCAGTAACAAAATCAGCCGACTATCATCTCAAAAATATTTCAAGGATTAAAGATCTGATGTCCAAGCAGGACCAGGAAAAACTAGTTCATGCTTTCATCTTTAGTCGACTTGACTACTGTAACAAAAAAAATCAATCAGGAAACTGCAGCTTATTCAGAACTCAGCTGCTCGTGTTCTCACAGGAACCAAAAAAGTAGAACCACATCAGTCCAGTTCTGAGGTTTTTACACTGGCTGCCTGTCTGCCAGAGAATAGACTTTAAGGTTATGCTGCTGTTCATAAAGCTTTGAATGGTTTATCACCAAAGTACATGACTGACCTCCTGACCCAGTATATACCAGCCAGACCTCTCCACTCATCTGGATCCAGTCTTTAGTCAGTTCCTAGAGTCCAAACTAAACATGGAGAATCTGCATTCAGCTTCTATGCTCCACAGATCTGGAACAGACTTCCAGAAAGCCTTAGATCAGCTGAAACACTCAGAGTATTTAAATCCAGTTAAAGACCCAGCTGTTCTCAGCTGCATTTGATTGATGATTTTGATTGTTTACTTTCTTCCATGTTTTCTGTAAAACACTTTGAATTGTCTTTGTACATGAAATGTGCGGAACAAAGAAACTTGCCTTGCCTCCCAGCTTCTGCAGACGACTGAATGAACTCCTTTGGGATCCACGGAGGACATTTGGGGCGTCAATTGATATTAAAAGGGAAGGGGGCGGGGCTCCCGTGGATTTGGACTGGACATTTTTAACCTGCTTCTTTTGTTTGTTTGTCCCTCCCCCTCAGAGACGGGATTCCTCGCTGCTTTGAGCCGTCCAGCCACTCCTCCTGGTGCAGAATCAGCATCATGAACTACATCGGTTTGATCTTCGGCTTCCTGCTGCCCTTCTTCACCATCCTGTCTTGCTACGTGGAGATCATCCGCCGTGTCACTTCCCACACCTGCTCCCAAGAATTCCACACCCACTCCCAAGGGTCCTCCAAAACCTGCAGACACACCACGAAAAGGAGACACGCAGTGACCTTGGTCACCATGGTGATAGTGACCTTTCTGATCTGCTTCCTGCCGTACCACCTGATCAGGACGCTGCACCTGCACTCCATGTGCAGCAACTGGAGCTGCGGCGTCAAGGTGCCGCTGCAGCGCGCCGCGTCCATCACACTCTGCATGGCGGCGTCCAACAGCGTGATCAACCCACTGCTGTATTATTACTTCACCAAGTCGTTCCGGAAGAAAGTCAGGGCCTTCAGCATGTCCATGAGGTCCGGCGGGGGGGAGTCCTTTAAGAACGGGTCCTTGACAGGGGGGTTCTCCAGAAACAAGCCCATCCGGCGCAAACAAAGTGAAGATCCAGGCACAGCCTGATGACGGTGTGCTGGGAGAGAGGAACGGCTCACCTCCTCCACCCACTGCAGGGAAACACTGCCCCCTATAGGCTGGGATGAAAACTACAGAAGCACTTTTGGGAATGTTGGATTTTTTGTTTAGAAGCTGAACTTAACGGTAATTTCTGAAGAAGATCAGAACTTCTGATCCATGATGAAGGTTTTCTGTACATATGTGATTCCTTTACAGTCTGGAACTCTGAAGAACTCTATCAGAATTCTTGCTGGGAGCCAGTGGATCTGAGCTCTTCTGATCCAGGTCGGCTTTATTCTGTGCAGATGTTTGGTTCCAGTGGAGATTTCTAGATGTTTGATTGTTCTGAATGTCAATGTCCTAAAGAGTGGCGCTGTGATGAACGCGGGGGCGGGGCTTACTCCACATGAAGGTCCAAACCAATCCTCCAGCAGCCTGTTCTAAGAATGGAGAGGATTCTGCTTCTTTATGGAGGTTCAGAAGGAACAATATTAAATAAATATGTACGCCATGAAATCATTAAACAAAAGTGTCATTAATTATTTAAAACTGGCATTAATTATTTAAAGTTGGAAATTAATAAACACATGTTGAAATATATGTGTCATTAAAATATTAAAAATGACATTAAAAAGCACTTTTACACATTTGATGACATATGTATTTATTTCATCTGGGTCACACCATTTTATTACGTTATCTGACAAACTGTCCCATCAAACTCAGTGGGCGTGGCTAACTCAGATCATCTGTGTTCCGTTTCTCTGGTCTGGTCTAAACCTCATCATGGAGGCAGTGCTTTAAGTGGACCGGTACTCTCCGGTACCGGGACTTCTAAAAATAGCTCTTTAGAGTACCGCCACTTCCACGTCAGAAGTCCGGTCTGTACTGCCGGTACTGCCGGTACTCAGTCCTGACACTACAGATGTGCCGTTCTTTTTTCCTTCCTCCCCTGAGTTTTACAAGTTCCTATAAAAGCTCAAACAAGTTCTTCCTTTAACTTCAGATGCAAATATCACAGAGCTGTGAACCCCGATTCACGGAGAACCTCCATGAAAAAGAGAAGAGAGAGTCACTGAGGGGAGGGGGCGGAGCCTGAGCGAGCAGGGGGGGTACAGTAGTCCTGAGTTTTAGTTTTTCTGTTTCTAAAAGTGTTCTTTATTAAATTGAAGAATGAAGTCTAAATAAACAAATACTTATGTGTGTGTCATAATAATTCAGTATTAACCAGTATGAAAATTTAGTGTTAAAAGTGATAAACTTGGTAGACATTGAATACTTAAACAAAAGGGTTTTTCATGGTTTAAACTTTGCAGACATTTTTATGATTGTGTGAATGAATGATAGGATAGTTTCTCACTGCATACAAGGTTAGTTCATGTAGGGAGTATGCTGCTTTGAAACAAATGTCTGCAGGCGGGGGTGAACGGAGAGCTGATAAGGAGTTAACGAGGAGCAGAGACACCTGCGAAAGGGAAAAGGCGGACGGTGGGAAAATGCATCTCCAGGGAGAAGATCCAACCTCTTATTTTGATCCAACCTTCTTTTTGCATATTGTGTATAAAACTCTGGGTCAAAGGGAAATAGGTTGTCTATATTCTTCGTGCACGGAGAAGAGCGTCCGTTAGATGCGTTCCTAGAGAGCTGAAGACCCTAAAAACATGTATTAGATATTTTGGTGTCGGGAATAAATCTTTTGGTGGAAAACCTCAAAATCGTTCCAGACCTCGATTTTTGAACACGCCCTTATGCATAATCAGCGAATTATAGCCTACAAAATGTTTCACCAGATGCTTTTGTTTGGAGCTTCATTATGACGTCACGTCTCTGCCATTAATTGAAGGGCGCGTATTTGATAACTGAGCGAGCAAATCTTACAACTGCTCCACGCAGTCCTAACTGCGCGCGCGCTCAGTTTTTTTTTTCACCCTAACTGAGCGCGCGACCAGAAATTTCGGCCAATCAGATCAACCAATCAGATCAACCAATCAGATCAACCAATCAGATCAACCAGAAAGGTTACCACCCCCTGAGTAACAAAAACGCCCCCTGAAACTGAGCGCACAGAGCTCTCCCCACGCGCGCTCAGTCAGGGCAAAAAAAAAAAAAAAACGAGCGCGCGGTGAGAGCTCAGTTTGGACTGCGCGGAGCAATTGTAAGATACGCTCACTCAGTTATCAAATACGCGCCCTTCAATTAATGGCAGAGATGTGACGCCATACTTCATAGAAGCTGATTTGTTTCTGATTGTGGATCAATAATGAGTTTGTTTGTTTGTTTGTTTGTTTGTTCCATTTTGTCATTTAGGTTTATTTTTTGGTGAGATGATCTTACAATAATAAATAAACTTGTTTTAAACACTCCTGACATGACACTAAATTAAGAAACCTTTTGTGTTCAAAGCACAACTTCAGTAAAGTTCATCACTAAGTTTAAAGCTCACATTCTTATCTTCTGCTGCACAGCAGTATCCATAGTCTCTTTTCAGAAGCAAAGTTCTTCAATGACAGAATTGTAGAACAATAAATGAAAGTAAATTTACTGCTTTAAGAGAATCTTTATTGACACTGAATTTTATTTTGAAAGGAACTTAAATTGTTCTGCTGTCTGATTAAAATACATCAAAATTATTATAAAGCCTATAGAAAATATAACAGTGTTATACTTTAATTATTGTAAATAAAAGTTTTGTGTTATAAATAAAGGGCCTAAAGGCTGCAAAAGAGGTGTGGTTTAATAAAAAGTGTAGTGAGATTTTGTGGCTTCAGCTCGATTTTGTCAGTAAGAAAGCGGTCCAAATGGTTCTGTTAGAGATTGCAGAGCCCTGGTTTATCTGTTCCATTAATAACATCATTTAAAGTACACAAACACTCTTTATGCATAAACATGCTGCATATGCTGGCAGAGGAATATTTACAATGAATCCATATCAGACTTTAACATCTCGTCCACACGTCAAATGAAGGTAGAATTGAAATTTTACAAAGAATTCAAACTCAGGGTTTATTCAGACTGAATAAATTGTTTGGTTCGGTCCGAGAACACAAATTTGTTTCATAAAGATTGCGTTTGGTCTGCATTCAGACTGGCGTCTGCAGGAGATTTCTGTTTCAGACAAAAGCTTGTAAACAAAACCATGTGACTAAAGATCTCTTCAGTCATTGGCCAGGAATGCGAGACGGGTCAAACCAACCAGAGAAAGTTGGAGGAGCAGCGTTTTAAAGTCCTCGTCGGAATGGTTAACTTATTAAAACTTTATGTTTCTATTACCAGTTTGAATGACAGGAACAACAATTTTAAGGTGTTATTTTAGTACGGTGGAGGAATGCTGCAGGACGGATACTGGCAAGAACTGTGCTATAACTCAGAGGATGTTAGCAGCTGCAGTACTGAGGAGACGTTGGCTAAGAATGTAGGATAATAAGTGTTTATGGTAAATAGATTGTCGGGAAAACAGTGAGAAACAATGTGGATCATGTTCAAAGTTGTTTAACAACCAGGTTTGTGTGTGCATAACCCTTGATTTGTGTGTAACTTTCACTTTGTGTGTGCATAATTCTTGATTTGTGTGTAACTTTAGCTTTGTGTGTGCATAATCCTTGATTTGTGTGTAACTTTAGAGTTGTGTGTGCATAACCCTTGATTTGTGTGTAACTTTAACTTTGTGTGTGCATAATCCCTGATTTGTGTGTAACTTTAGCTTTGTGTGTGCATAACCCTTGATTTGTGTGTAACTTTAACTTTGTGTGTGCATAATCCTTGATTTGTGTGTAACTTTACCTTTGTGTGTGTATTACCCTTGATTTGTGTGTAACTTTAACTTTGTGTGTGCATAATCCTTGATTTGTGTGTGACTTTAACTTTGTGTGTAACTTTAGCTTTGTGTGTAACTTTAGCTTTGTGTGTGCATAATCCTTGATTTTTGTGTAACTTTAGAGTTGTGTGTGCATAATTCTTGATTTTTGTGTAACTTTAGAGTTGTGTGTGCATAACCCTTGATTTGTGTGTAACTTTAACTTTGTGTGTGCATAATCCTTGATTTGTGTGTAACTTTAGCTTTGTGTGTGTATAACCCTTGATTTGTGTGTAACTTTAACTTTGTGTTCGCATAATCCTTGATTTGTGTGTGACTTTAACTTTGTGTGTAACTTTAGCTTTGTGTGTAACTTTAGAGTTGTGTGTGCATAATCCTTGATTTGTGTGTAACTTTAACTTTGTGTGTGCATAATCCTTGATTTGTGTGTAACTTTAACTTTGTGTGTGCATAATCCTTGATTTGTGTGTAACTTTAGAGTTGTGTGTGCATAACCCTTGATTTGTGTGTAACTTTAACTTTGTGTGTGCATAATCCCTGATTTGTGTGTAACTTTAGAGTTGTGTGTGCATAATCCTTGATTTGTGTGTAACTTTAGAGTTGTGTGTGCATAATCCTTGATTTGTGTGTAACTTTAGAGCACACGTGATCTGAGTTAGCCACGCCCACTGAGTTTGATGGGACAGTTTGACAGATAACATAATGAAATGATGTGATCTAGATCATGAAATGTGATATTAAATCATGAAATAAATAAATATGTCACTATTTCTTTAAAAAATATTTTTTATTTAATGATTTCATGGCGGATATCTCTATTTAATATTGTCCCTACTGAGCCTCCATACTTCTTCAGGTTCCCCATAATTATTTGAAAAAGACTCAGACCTGCAGCCTGCTGACTAATGCATCTGTTCTTTCTGTTTAGTTCAGAAAAATCAACATGTCAACAGGATTTAACCTGCAGATTTAACCTGCAGATTTAACCTGAAGATTTAACCTGCAGATTTAACCTGCAGATTTAACCTGCAGATTTAACCTGCAGATTTAACCTGACTTTCCTTGTCCTAGTGGTGGCGCTAAAGACACCAGAGAAAAGGCTCAGACGCACAAACCAGATTACAGAGAGCTTCTGAAGAAAAAAGCAGAACATTGAAAAGGTTTTAGCAGAACTGTGTCTGAACATCAGTAAACGTGAATGTTATTTCATTAATAGTTCAAACAGAGTTTTAGTTGTTTGCTGTGTAGAACAGAGACAGGAAACACACACCCCTGCAGTGTGAGGGAGTGTCCAGCAGAGGGCGCTGCAGCTCCGTCAACGAGCTCCGCCGCAGGTGAATGTTTACATTTATGACAATGACATTTGGCTAAAAGATCAAAGAAATTAAGTAAAAAGTTTTGTTCATTTACCAGATCTTCAAAAAAATCCCCCAACTTTCTGTTTAAAAGCAAAAGAACCATCAGGAAGAAAGAGTTCTTGTTCCAAATGAAGCATTCTTCTTCCTAAGCGTATGAAGAAGTCCAAAAACAGAGAAACGGTTTCATCCGTATCCTCATGAACTCTTTGGGAAAGAAAACGTTTAACGGGGTCATATTTAGAGATTCATCTGAAAGAAATGTCTCTGATTTTATTAGTGAACACATATCTAGAGGGTAACGTCCAGATACAGGAGGAGAGACGGTCTTCTGTTGGAAAAGCCCTCGGATAGATTTATTATGTGACCAGAGAAACGATTTGACCAACATGTGACAGAGTGAAGTCCATGAAACAGCAGCAGGAGTCCTGAAAGCACAGATTTCAACCAGACATTATGATGAGAAACGCTTCAGCTGAGACTGGAACATGGACCAGCTCAGTGGCCTTCTGTAGAGCGTCCGCCCTGAGACTGGAAGGTTGGGAGTTCAAATCCCAGCTTAGTCTCAGTTCTGTGTCTGCAGCTCACTGCTCCTGCAGGGATGGATCACAAATAATGAAACTTGAACAACTTCTACAAACTCCAGCTGAGTGTTAATGATCTGTTAGGGATGATTATTGAGCAATGAGGTTAATGATAGGATTAAATCAGCTTTACAACATTCTTTGTCCTTCTGTGTGGTGTTCCTGTTGTTCCAAATAAAAGGTGGAATTTCTTTTTGCTGCTCAGAATGATAAACGTTATTAATATACAAACTGAACTCAACATAATGAAGACCACCTTTGTCATAGGAGTTCATGACAACATTCTTCTTGAATGTGTTCTGTTTTTCAAATGAAATTCAAAAGCATTTGATCCATTTCTTTCATCCTTTTGTCTTCAGTGTGTAAAGCTAAAGCTGCGGACGTCAGGCGAGAGATGCCTTCTGTTTTGTAAGTAAAATCCTTCCTGTTCATGAAAAATCCCCAGAGTCTCTGTGTTTTTTCTATTACTGAGTTCTTACATTTTGATCTTTTGTTCTTAAAATACCAAAATATTTTACTTCAGTTTTAATAGGAAGATTATCCAATGAGGTAGAAGCTCAATCTTTAATTGCCGTGAGCTCATGTATAATCAGACTTAAATAAAGACCAGACGCCTTGAAGAACTTACAACATTAAAAGCAACAAGAATTTAGAAGTGTCGTGTCATCTGCATATTGATAATCAATTCTTTATCAATGAGACGGATGTCTTCTACTACACGAGATTTAATGTCATCTGGTCAGAGTTGAGTAAAAGGAAACGAGAAGCAGAGAAGCTTTCTGCCTCTCTCTGGATTAAATCCAGCAGAGGTTCCTCCTGCTGACATCATTACAGTCTTTAACAAAAGCTGGACAAAAAGGTTCTCCAAACACATTTTTAAGACATTGCAAAGTGAACTGATGCTCTACTGTGTCCAATGCTTTGTAAAATCCAAACATAAAACCATCATCATTTATAATGTCTGGATGATCAAGAACGTCCAAAACGAACCTGAAATCATTCATTCTGTCATCCTGACGTAAAACCAGACTGGATCTCATCGGTGACTGAGTCCAGAGTCACTTTTAGTCGTTTGGTCAGGACTGTGGCATAAAGTTTGAGCAGCGATGCTGGAAAACTGCTGCATCCTTCTGGGGGTTCTGTTAGTCCACCAGAACCTCAGGATCTGCAGGAGAACAGGAACCAAAGACCGGATCCTGAGCCAGCACTGTGTGGCTAACTGAGCTCACAGGTCAGGTGTTGTAAACAGATCTAACTAGAGGGGAAGCCCCGCCCACTTTGAGTCCAGCGTGAGAACGCTGGCTGTTCTTTGATTGGCTCTCTGTTCAAAGGTTTGGTTTGAAGGCGCAGAAACGCTGCTGGGGCGGAGCGAGCCGTCACCATTTAACCCTTTAACTCTGAAGCGTAGACGAGTTTTCTCTGCCGTAACCCTTCAGTCGTTTAATTCCCATAATCCCAGTGGATTCTGAGGCAGCGAGAAGCAGCGTAAAGAGTTACGTAACGTCAGAGTCAGCTGATTCACACTGATCACATCAACGCTTGAAGAGTTACAGTGGGTCAAAGACGGTTTATGTTGGTGTTACGTCTCCGGGGTTAAAGTGCCGTCGACATGAGGAACACATTCGGTTCTCAGACTCACGTTTAGGGTTGTGAGACAAACGGTTCAGGAAACATCGCTGGTTTACCTGGATTTGTATCTACATAGAAACCGACAGAGTCCCGTTTTTAACCGGCAGGGCCACACGTTGTTCCAGTCAAACCATCCTGGTTTTGAGAGCATTAAAAACAAACATAGAACCCAGTTCCTCAGCTGCTTTCAGGCTGATGCAGAACGAGGTTTGATTCCTGCTTCTTTGTTCACTGTCACACTAACGCTCATGTTTTTGCGAACTGCCTCGACTCTTTAGGTTCTCCAGGTTTGAGTCCCTTCAGGTGTGTAAATGTACAGAACATCCATGCAGTCTTTAACTCTTGGCAGTACAGCAGACTCACTTATGAATGTCACCTCCTGAACGCTGTTGAACGCCCCCCTGTGGCAGACTCATACGTACGATGAACTTTGACCTTTGGAGCATGTCTTCTGTGAACAGAAATGACGGCGGGTCTCCGTTCAGACTCAGACAGGAAACAGTTTCACGTGAACGCCGGCGAGTGCGTTGACCTCATGATGGCTGTGAATGTGGGTGGGTGCTTCCTGCGTTCCAGGTGTTTCCTGACCCCACCCTCACTAACACACACACACATTGTCTCTGTGAGAACCGCACTTATGTTTACATTCATTCATTCATTCTCTGCTGAAACCTAATCCTTCACCTGAAACCGAAACCAGAACCGTCCGACAGAGAAGAGATAAACCAGGTAGTGAGTCATCCGTCAGTGTGTGTAGAAACAACAGCACAGATGTGCGTTTGTCCTGTTCTGTGTGAGTCCGCCATAATTATAGAGGCGTTCCGTTCCTGTCAAAGTGGAAGACAAAGGTTCACGTTTCTAAAAGGTTCTGCAGAATGTCAGATAAAAATCCCTTTTTAAGCTTTTGCTCTTGTTTTACTACAGGGTTTAATTCTGTGGGTCACATTTCAAAAGATGTTTTAGGATGTAAAATGATGATAATTATCTTCTGTAGTAGTGAATAAAATCCCTAACATGACCCTGAAAAATCCTTGTTAATATTCTGATCTGTTTCTGCACATAAATGTCCAACACCAGTGATGAATTAAATACACAAAACTTCATTTAAATATGCAGATATATTAAAGTTATATTTCATTATTTACTAAAATATACAAAACTTCTTGGGGTCCGCCGTCCTTTGACCTGACAAACAGCTGATGAAAACAGGCGGACCACTCCTTTAACAGTGAGTGGAAACAAAGATCGTCTATGTTCTGCTGTGGCTAAAATCCGTCAGTCCCGGCTGTTTAACTCGTGGTCTTGAACAGAACTCGTCACAGTTCGTTCCGTTTAAAGATAGCGTAATATTTACGTCGTATATTTCTGATATACTTAAACAGTTTGCATCAAAACATGTTCTGTTATTATGGATCATGTTAAAGCTGTTGTTACGAAGAGCGGAGAAATCCGTGTCAGAGTGAGACATCTGTCATTGTGTTACAGCTACGTCTGCGGACTATCCGGTGGAGGAGCGCGCGCAGGCCAGGCATTCTGTGACGGGAGCGCGCGCGCGCGCTCACTCACACGCACACACCCGCCGCGCGGCCAGGCCCCCGGCCAGCCTCTGCTCCCCCCTCGCTCCTTCCTTCTCCGGTTTCCCGGTAAAACTCTCCGTTCTCTCCGGTTCCGTCCCGGCAGAGCGCCCCTCCGGCGGACCGCTGCCGGACCGTCCGGACCCTTCCGCCGGATCACCGCGTTCCAGCCCCGCCGTGATTTACGCCCCACCGCCGGTGGGCCTCAGCTCCCCCTCCCCCCCTTTCTACTCCGGTACCGGCCGGTGACGTCACCCCGGAGCCGTGGAAGAGCCGCGCAGACCCGTGAAACTTTTCCTGCTCCGGAACCTCCAGGCCCACAAAGACACCAGAACCGGAACTGCTGCCGGACCCCCCTCCCCCCGGGCTGTTTATTTATCTGCTGTACGAGCGGGGATGAGGAGCGCGTGAAGGCAGCGCGTGAAGGGAGCGCGTGGCTTCCACGAGACTCGCGGGACCGTAAAGGTGAGTCATGCTCCGCGGGGACCGGATGTCCCGGACAGAACTTTCCTCTCATCGCCTGTCGCTATTCTTTGATCTGTCACTCAGTGACGTCACTGACCGCCGGTCAGCTTCTTTGAAGTTAAGAAAAAAGTTTGAGGGTCAAACCGTCCGATCAGTCTAGATGTTTCTGAACCGGGACTCGAACCACCGGAATGACCAGTGCGGAGTTGACATCTCCCACGCTCCTTCAATGCGTCTCTGAGGAACTTTCCTTTCCGAGCGAGCGTCCTGCTGAGGATTTGATCAGATTATCAGATCGATTCCTTAATCTGAACTCTGGTTTCGACTTTAGACCACGTGACCATCACTGATTCAGCATCAAAGGATCAGCTGATGTCGTTGATGAGAAAGATCTGATCCACACGTTCAGAGAATGAAATCATGTTTCACGGAAGGTCCGTAAACGCACCACCGCGGTCAGACATGAAGGTTCGCTCCTCCCCCTTCAGTGCTCTGAGGGTCAGGATGCTGCACAGGTGAACACACCTGAGAGCCTCAGCGCGGCCTGAAGGACCTGAAGATGACAGGCGGCCGCTCTGCAGGCATGGCGGCCATGACGGCGTGTGTGAAAGTGTGTGTCTGAGGGGGGGGTATTTTTAGACACATGTTTGGATTCTGCTCCCAGTGTATGGAGCCAACACACACACACACACAGAAACACACCCAAAGAAACACACACTCAGAAACACACACAACACACAGAAACACACACAGAAACACACACAACACACAGAAACACACCCAAAGAAACACACACACAAACACACACTCAGAAACACACACAACACACAGAAACACACACAGAAACACACACAACACACAGAAACACACCCAAAGAAACACACACACAAACACACACTCAGAAACACACACAACACACAGAAACACACACACAGAAACACACACACAAACACACACACAGAAACACACCCAAAGAAACACACACTCAGAAACACACACTCAGAAACACACACACACACACAGACACAGAAACACACCCAAAGAAACACACACTCAGAAACACACACAACACACAGAAACACACACAGAAACACACACAACACACAGAAACACACCCAAAGAAACACACACACAAACACACACTCAGAAACACACACAACACACAGAAACACACACTCAGAAACACACACACAAACACACACACACACAGAAACACACAGACAAACACACACTCAAACACACAACACACAGAAACACACACACAAACACACACTCAGAAACACACACAACACACAGAAACACACACACAAACACACACTCAGAAACACACACAACACACAGAAACACACACACAAACACACACTCAGAAACACACACACACAGAAACACACACACAGAAACACACAGACAAACACACTCTCATAAACACACACAACACACACAAACACACACTCAGAAACACACACAACACACAGAAACACACACACAAACACACACTCAGAAACACACACACAGAAACACACACACACACAGAAACACACAGACAAACACACACTCAGAAGCACACACAGAAACACACAGACACAGAAACACACCCAAAGAAACAAACACACACTCAGAAACACACACAACACACAGAAACACACACAGAAACACACACTCAGAAACACACACACACACAGAAACACACACAACACAGAGAAACACACAGACACAGAAACACACACAAATAAACACACACAACACACAGAAACACACACACACTCACAAAGAAACACACACACAGAAACACACACACACAACACACAGAAACACACACAAAGAAACAAACACACACACACAGAAACACACACACACACAGCTGTAGAGACACACAAACAGCTACACACTAATGTAAAGATACACAATCACAGTTACACATGACTGTACAGTAGGGCTGGATGAAAGAGAACGATATTGTTTTTTTCATATCAGACGATAAGGATATAAATCAGAATATAAATTAAAAAACGATATTAGTTTAATGTGAACGCTCTGTGTCTCGTTACAGAAATGTGTCGTCATCAGACGGTTGTTTAGATTGAAATCTTTATCTCATATCATACTTTAAACAGAAATACACTGAAGGACCAGGATGCAACAGTTTTTAAACAAAACTAAACTGAACATTAAAGCAAAAGCTTTAAGTTTCAAAAGAGAACATGAATAAAACAGAAAACTAAACTGTTTGATCAGTTCCATTTAAAAACAAAAAAATAATTCTACAAATCAATTCTAATGTTTTCCAGTTTTACAGAACAAACATCAAATTAATAAACATTTTTATCAACATCCTGTGAATAATCTAGGAGCTAAAATCAAATTCTGTGAATTTCTTCTGGTAGTTTAGACTGTTGCTGCTGTGAAAGTCTGAACTTTGTTGTTTTTCTGGAGAATTCTGCTTTATTTCAGTCTTAGATTGAACATGTTTGGTTGAACTGCTTCAGGTGATAAACAGGTTGATGGGATTTCCAGTTTTAGAAGAAACATGTCTTCTGCATAATTTACAGTTGATGTTACTCTGTTTTTGTCTGATTTTAAATCACTAAAATACCTTCAAACAGGAACCAAATGTAATTTCTGAAACACTGGACAAGTTATTCTGTTGATAAAAAAAATTCCGTCCAAACATATATTTTATCAGCCAAATTCCAACACTATTTTACACAGAAATACATTATTTTACTTTTTAAAAATGTTTCCAATGTTTTGGTTTTTTAGGAAAATGAAATAGCAACAAAGTAGTGTATTGTAGTGACGGTCACACCCACATTGGGTCTGCTGTCAGATCTGGCAGCGCAAGGGATTATGGGTACAATTCCCTCTGCTGGTTCTGGCCCGATTAGGGTTCCAGTGTGGTTTTTATCTAAGTGTTCTGTTGTCTAGTACTTTGTTTTACCCTGTTTTGGTCCTAGTTAGTTTACCCTGTTGTTTGTTTATGTCTGCACCGTGAGTGAGGAGTGGGGAGAGAATGATGACCCCCCGTGCGATGTTAACTGTTCTATGTTCCAAAATAAAAGTCAGAGTTCTGCCGTGCTTGTCCTTCCAGGGCCAGCGCCAGGTGAGTGGCTGTTTCCTCTTCCCTCCATCCGTTGTGCACCGCTGCAATTCGGACTTGCTTGAGGTACAGCTCTAGCTGGTTAGTCCCGTCATACTTTGGCAACTTGACGGTGGATTTGGGAGCAGTAGTGGGATCTGCCAGGAGAGTCTGCCGCCGGCCCCGTGGTCTCCACACAGCGCGATCGTCTGCAGCTTGACCCGTCGGGAAGACCAGGATCTCTCCATCCACTTCTCAGCCACCCAGGCTGCTCTTTCACCGCGTAGTCGGATGCGCTCTCTCTCCATCCTTTCTTGCTCCATGATCCCACTTCTGACACCAATGTGGGTGTGACCGTCACTACAGTATAAATGTTACGAACACGTCTTTACTGTCATCTAACTGTAAACTCAAACATGCTGAGAAAACAAGGACAGATTTAGTAGAGATTTCCTAATTCTGCCTCCAGGTGATCACATTTTACTATAAATCAGAACAAAGAACGCCTGAAAACAGTCAAATATTTTGGGTTATTGTCATTATAAATCATTATTGACATCAAAGCTGCAGCTTTAAGGAGGATCGAGCACAACATCTGACAGGTCCCAGTTTTCTGTGTAACACACTCTGTTCTGCTGCACAGACGCTGCTAAAACAGTGGATTCAATTCTGTTATTATTTATGAATGAACTATGAATTCATCTTGTTGTATTTATCCACCGCGTCTTACCCTCTAACTTTTACTCACCAAAGAGGAGAAAATGCTCTGACTGGCGAGTGTTAATTTCTGACCCTTCAGAATAAAAGTCTATTGCGTTATCGATAGCTGTTGTTTTATCACCCAGCCCTACTTTAAAGACACACAATCACAGCTACACACACGACTTTAAAGACACACAATCACAGCTACACACACGACTCTAAAGACACACAATCACAGCTACACACACAACTGTAAAGACACAATCACAGCTACACACACGACTCTAAAGACACACAATCACAGCTACACACACGACTCTAAAGACACACAATCACAACTACACACACAACTGTAAAGACACACAATCACAGCTACACACACGACTCTAAAGACACACAATCACAACTACACACACAACTGTAAAGACACTGATGACACATGTTTGTTGTGTTTTTGTGTTCCTGGAACTGCAGCTGCTTCTGACGTTTAAAACAAAACTCTGAGGATTTTAGTTAGAAAGCTTCAGTTTTACTTTAAAGTGTTTTAAACGACATTGGAATAGAGACAAGTCCATCCACAACTCTGAATGTTAGGATTTTATGGAGTAAGTTTGACTTAAGAACCATAGAGACACACACACACACACACACACATCTCAGTGTTTTTCTGTGAGGTTTTTGGCATGTTTGGTGTTGCTTCTAGTGGTGCATTCATGGTCATTTTGAACATACAGTCAAAACTGTTGTGCATCTGTATATTTGTGTGTTTGTTGTGTGGACGCTGAATGGCTGACAGGTGAAGGCGGTTCTTCTGCAGATTCTGGTTTGGTTTTTGCCTGACTGGTGCACGTGCATGTGCACGGTGGGATGTTTGCAGGATGAAGTCAGAGCTGCAGCCTTGACTCTGTGGAGCAGCTTCACCTCAACACAACCAACTCCACTGCCAGTGCACTCTGTCTACTCTGTGTTGGTTTGTGCGTCTTTGTGTGTTTGTGTGTGAGCTCCTTCCGTGTTGACAGAGAAAACATTTGTGCCGCGTTTGCGGGTCATTTGTTCTACCGTGTTTGAACCCACATTAGTGTGAGATGATCTGCTCAGGTCCAGACCAGGATCTGCAGCGTTCGAGTCCAACAATGACGGCAAAAGTCTGCAGGTCCGTCTGCACTCTGAGGGTCATGCTCTGGTCTGCAGATCTGAGACGATCAGACGGCTGCAGCTGCAGACAGTCTGCTGACCCAGAGACCTACAGTTGAAGCAGACCTGCAGATGTCATCAAACATCAGAAGATCAGAAGGTTTCTGCTGAAACCGGAGTTTCTCTTTAGTCGTTTTACAGACAGGAGATTGACAGGTGGAGGGGGCGGGGCCTGAGACCGCCCCAGGCTCTGATAGGATGAAACAAAAGGATGTGACTCAAATGCTGAGAGGTTCAACAGAAGATGAAGGAGTCTGCTGGACTGCCAGAGCTTCATTACAGGCTGCAGGAACGCAGATTACAGAGTCAGAATGAAGGTCTGAGTGATTGACGGCCTCTGTGCACGTGAGAGCGCACGTAGCTTCTGGGCCAGCTGGGATTTTCCCAGAAAACCGACTGAAGAGGAGGCAGGAGGCGAGAGGACAGACACGACCACACAGAGGCCTGCATGGTTTCCACGGCAACCGGGGCCTAAACATAACAGAAAGGCAGAAATGTGAGAAAGAGGAGGAGAGTATGAGGCATGAAGGTGCAGGAGGAACGCTGATCTCATAAAACCAAGGAATGAGGAGGGAGGAGGGAGGAGGGAGTGTGGTCATGGTGGAAAACCAGGAATGAAGGAAAATCTGAGAACAGGCCGCTTCCTACAAATGTCTGAGTCTGCTCTCTGATTGGCTGTTCGCAGAGGAGTGGGCGGAGCTGAACCATGGCGAGCGCCTCTGTAAAGGTGGCTGTTCGTGTTCGACCGTTCAACGCCAGAGAGACGGGCCGCAATGCCAAGTGTGTGATCCAGATGCAGGGAAACACCACCTGTAAGTCACGTGTACACACAGGCACAAGTGTACACACACGCACAAGTGTACACACACGCACAAGTGTACACACACGCACAAGTGTACACACACGCACAAGTGTACACACACGCACAAGTGTACACACACACACACAAGTGTACACACACACACGTGTACACACGCACAAGTGTACACACACACACACAAGTGTACACACACACACACAAGTGTACACACACACGTGTACACACACACACACGTGTACACACACACACACGTGTACACACACACACACGTGTACACACGCACAAGTGTACACACACACACACGTGTATACACACACACAAGTGTACACACGCACACGTGTACACACACACAAGTGTACACACACACAAGTGTACACACACACACGCAAGTGTACACACACACACGTGTACACACACACACACGTGTACACACACACAAGTGTACACACACACACAAGTGTACACACACACACAAGTGTACACACGCACACGTGTACACACACACAAGTGTACACACACACGTGTACACACACACAAGTGTACACACACACACAAGTGTACACACGCACACGTGTACACACAAGTGTACACACGCACACGTGTACACACAAGTGTACACACGTGTACGCACAAGTGTACACACGCACAAGTGTACACACACGCACAAGTGTACACACGCACAAGTGTACACACGCACACGTGTACACACGCACACGTGTACACACGCACAAGTGTACACACGCACACGTGTACACACACGTGTACACACGCACACGTGTACACACACACACGTGTACACACGCACACGTGTACACACACACAAGTGTACACATGCACACGTGTACACACACGCACAAGTGTACACACACACACAAGTGTACACATACACACACGTGTATGCACACATCATCTGCTGTCCTCCTGTGTTTGCAGGCATCTCCAACCCCAAACAGCCCAAAGATGGAGCCAAGAACTTCACCTTTGACCACTCCTACTGGTCACACACATCGGTGCGCACACTTGACTCACACAAACACTGGCAGTTGATTGTGTGTGTTTGTGTTGAAGTTGTGCGTTTGTCTTTTCAGCCTGAGGACCTGCAGTTTGCCTCCCAGCATCAGGTCTACAAGGACATCGGTGAGGAGATGCTGCTGCACGCTTTTGAAGGTGACTTCCTGCCTGAAGATCTTCAGGCGCTCCAGCTGCTCTTGCAGGCAGAACCCAGTCAGGGTTCTGGAGAGATGCTCCAGTTCTGTAAACACGGTTCTGGTTCTGCTGTGTTCCAGGTTACAACGTGTGCATCTTTGCATACGGTCAGACGGGGGCAGGAAAGAGCTACACTATGATGGGGAAGCAGGAGCCAGGTCAGGAGGGGATCATCCCGCAGGTACGTTCACCTGTGCAGGTGTGAGGGCAGCCAGGTACATTCACCTGTGCAGGTGTGAGGGCGGGCAGGTACGTTCACCTGTGCAGGTGTGAGGGCGGGCAGGTACGTTCACCTGTCCAGGTGTGAGGGCGGGCAGGTACGTTCACCTGTGCAGGTGTGAGGGCGGGCAGGTACGTTCACCTGTGCAGGTGTGAGGGCGAGCAGGTACGTTCACCTGTGCAGGTGTGAGGGCGGGCAGGTACGTTCACCTGTGCAGGTGTGTGGGGCGGGCAGGTACGTTCACCTGTGCAGGTGTGAGGGCGGGCAGGTATGTTCACCTGTGCAGGCGGGCAGGTACGTTCACCTGTCCAGGTGTGAGGGCGGGCAGGTACGTTCACCTGTGCAGGTGTGAGGGCGGGCAGGTACGTTCACCTGTGCAGGTGTGAGGGCGGGCAGGTACGTTCACCTGTGCAGGTGTGAGGGCGGGCAGGTACGTTCACCTGTGCAGGCGGGCAGGTACGTTCACCTGTGCAGGTGTGTGGGCGGGCAGGTACGTTCACCTGTGCAGGTGTGAGGGCGGGCAGGTACGTTCACCTGTGCAGGCGGGCAGGTACGTTCACTGTGCAGGTGTGAGGGCGGGCAGGTACGTTCACCTGTGCAGACGTGAATGCAGGCAGGTACGTTCACCTGTGCAGGTGTGAGGGCGGGCAGGTACGTTCACCTGTGCAGGCGTGAATGCAGGCAGGTACGTTCACCTGTGCAGGGCGTTCAGGTGAGCTCACCTGATGACCTGTGTGTTTCCAGCTGTGTGAGGATCTGTTCCAGAGGACCGGAGAAAACTGTGATCCTGACCTGAACTTCTCTGTGGAGGTAAAGCTTCCCTGAACCCCCTGACCCCTCCTTGGTGCGGGGCGTGGCTGACTGTGACTCCTCCTACTACAGGTGTCCTACATGGAGATCTACTGCGAGCGGGTCCGGGATCTTCTGAGCCCCAAGTCTGAGGGGAGTCTGAGGGTCCGGGAGCACCCCATCCTGGGGCCGTACGTGGAGGACCTGTCCAAGCTGGCGGTGACCGGCTTCAGCGACATTCAGGACCTGATGGATGCTGGCAACAAGGCCCGGTCAGTGGTTCTGCAGCACCGGGCCTCCACAGGACACCAGTCCGGTCTTTGTGGAGAAAACCTTCAGATTTAGATTTTTTAAGATTTATCCAGAGAAGAAACGGCTTCAAAGGTTCCGGAACGGTAATAGGCAGAAGATTCATAAAGATTTGATTTTTTTCTTTTTGAAAGCAGCTGGAAGGAGATCTTATCTAGTTATCTGGTTATACTGTTTATCCTCCAAATCTAACGGATGCTGTGAAATGAGCAGAAAAACTGGGCTGAACAGATGGACAGGATTCTGATTATCCAGAGGGATGGAACTCCATCATCTAGAACATTTAGGATTTGGAATCTCAGCTCAGACTCATGACCGTCCTGTAGGTGGAGGTCCAGATGGGACTGTCCAGCATCTGAATCCAACGTTCTTCTGAAAACTTTGGAGACTTCCTGTGCTTTTAACTGTCCATAGTCTTAATCATTAATCAAATCTTAATCTTAATCAGTCATAATCTGATCATTATCCATGTAATCATCACTTTTATATATATATAATATTAGTTTAGTGATGATATATTAGTGATTATCAGTATTAATCTGAACATTAATTATTAGTCAGATTACCAGTTTTAATCTGATAGTCAGTATTAATCTGATCATTATTAGTCATATTATTAATTTTAATATGATCATCAGTATTAAGTATCATCAGTATGAATGAATGAATGAATGAAATGGTTTATTTCAAGCAGACAAGATATACAAGACGTGTAACACAATCAACAACAACAAAGATTAGCATCAGTAATCATGTCAAACATAGGATAACTAGACATCAGAAGATTGACTGCGTGGAAGGGAGTGGGAGAAGCGAATTTATATAATCCCACCCCGACTCAACCATACCATTTACTTTACATTAGATATCAACCAGTTCATAACTAATAATCAGGTATTTATACTGTACTGACAGTAATACAGGTAATTAAACATCCTTGAGTAACAATAAGTCAAACTGCTGTGCATGTAAGTAGAACACTATTTTAGACTTGATTAGAGTTTATGCAAAAATAACAATAGTATTATTCTGATCATTAGTTTTAATCTGATTATTGTTTATTTGTCAGATCATCAATTTTAATCCGATCATCAGTTTTAATCTGATCTTCAGTATTAATCTGATCATCAGTATTAACCATGGGAGGAGGTGTTCAGTTGTAAGCCGGTCTGTGGGGATGTGGACATCTCCTGCAGGAGAACCTCCACTGTGGTGAAGCAGTTTAAACACAGCCAGAGAGAACCCGTTTACGATCTGGACCCAAAGCAGAACATCTTCTGCTGTGGTTAAAAGCAAAGTATTCTGGGAAAGGTAGGAACCTGTTGAATCTCAGGATTTATTTACCTCTGCCCAGAAATTTTAGGAGACTTTGTTCCGTTTGGCAGGTTTGGTCCTGGTCTGTTTCTGGCCTAATCCAGGTTTGGTTCTGGTCTAATCCAGGTCTGGTTCTGATCTAATCCAGGTCTGGTTCTGATCTAATCCAGGTCTGTTTCTGGCCTAATCCAGATCTGTTTTTGGCCTAATCCAGGTCTGGTTATGGTCTAATCCAGGTCTGGTTCTGGCCTAATCCAGATCTGTTTCTGGCCTAATCCAGATCTGTTTCTGGCCTAATCCAGATCTGTTTCTGGCCTAATCCAGATCTGGTTCTGGCCTAATCCAGATCTGGTTATGGTCTAATCCAGATCTGGTTATGGTCTAATCCAGGTCTGTTTCTGGTCTAATCCAGATCTGTTTCTGGCCTAATCCAGATCTGTTTTTGGCCTAATCCAGATCTGTTTCTGGCCTAATCCAGATCTGTTTTTGGCCTAATCCAGATCTGTTTCTGGCCTAATCCAGGTCTGGTTATGGTCTAATCCAGGTCTGGTTATGGTCTAATCCAGGTCTGGTTCTGGTCTAATCCAGGTCTGGTTCTGGCCTAATCCATATCTGTTTCTGGCCTAATCCAGGTTTGTTTCTGGCCTAATCCAGGTCTGGTTCTGGTCTAATCCAGGTCTGGTTCTGGTCTAATCCAGATCTGTTTCTGGCCTAATCCAGGTCTGTTTCTGGCCTAATCCAGGTCTGTTTCTGGCCTAATCCAGATCTGTTTCTGTCCTAATCCAGGTCTGGTTCTGGTCTAATCCAGGTCTGGTTCTGGTCTAATCCAGGTCTGTTTCTGGCCTAATCCAGGTCTGGTTCTGGCCTAATCCAGATCTGTTTTTGGCCTAATCCCGGTCTGTTTCTGGTCTAATCCAGGTCTGTTTCTGGCCTAATCCAGATCTGGTTCTGGTCTAATCCAGGTCTGTTTCTGGCCTAATCCAGATCTGTTTCTGGTCTAATCCAGGTCTGTTTCTGGCCTAATCCAGATCTGTTTCTGGCCTAATCCAGGTCTGGTTCTGGTCTAATCCAGGTCTGTTTCTGGCCTAATCCAGATCTGTTTCTGGTCTAATCCAGGTCTGGTTCTGGTCTAATCCAGGTCTGGTTCTGGTCTAATCCAGGTCTGGTTCTGGTCTAATCCAGGTCTGGTTCTGGTCTAACTTTCTCAGATGTTTTGGTCTTTGATGTTCTCCTGACGTCACTGTGTGACACAAACCAAACCAGCTAACGAGACATTTGGAAACATTCCCACTTCTTTACATTGGGTCCGTCAGAGTTTACTGGGAGCCTAAAGGCATCATGGGATGTGTAGTTCAATACCCATCATGGTGACCTTTTGAAGCTGACAGTGACCATGTGACAGAGTCTGACCCGGTTGGTGTTGATTGCAGGACGGTTGCTGCCACCAACATGAATGAGACGTCGTCCCGCTCGCACGCCGTCTTCACCATCGTCTTCACCCAGAAGAGGCGGGACCAGATGACCAGTCTGGACACGGAGAAGGTGCGGGCTTCCTGCTACAGTCCTGTTTTTAGCTGAATATTTCCCTTATTTGTCTTTTATGTTCGAGGTTCTTCTATATATTTTAAGTTTCAGGAACTCTTCCAGAAATGCTTCTGTCTTGATTTTCCACATTTCATATGAATGTGATCATATATGTGATCATGGTTGGATTTGGTTCGGATCAAAGCTAAATGGGGTGCTTTTCTATGTTCTGAACCTGGTGTGTCCTTATGATTTGACGTGCACGTTTCTCGGGTTCACGTCTGAGCGTGGACGCTGTTGGAAGTGAACTCTGGTTCTCTGCAGGTCAGTAAGATCAGTCTGGTGGATCTGGCTGGAAGCGAGCGCGCAGACTCTTCAGGGGCGAAGGGAACGCGACTGAAGGTGTGAGAACAGTGACTCTTCAGGCACATGCAGGTCACACGTGATCAGGTTTGATACGTGTGATGGGGGGACACTTTTTTCTTTTTGGTTACAGGAAGGAGCAAACATCAACAAATCTCTGACCACGTTAGGGAAGGTCATCTCCGCTTTGGCTGAAATGGTTCGTTTGCGTCCATGTGACCTCTTAGATCCTCAGAGATCCTTCTGGACTGATGACCGTCTCCTGTTTCTGACCTGCAGCAGGGCAGCAAGAAGAGGAAGAGTGACTTCATCCCTTACAGAGACTCTGTGCTCACCTGGCTGCTGAAGGAGAACCTGGGTGAGGAGAACCACATCAGTAGAACATCCAGGAGTCAAGGATTTTACTGGAACCGCATTTTGATCTTTAGAGCTCATTGAGCTGATGAGAGTCTGATACTTTTAAAGTTCTGCTTTGGTTCTTCAGGACGGAGAACGTTGATGTTGTTCTGTGTTTCAGGAGGAAACTCTCGGACGGCTATGATAGCAGCTCTGAGTCCTGCTGACATCAACTATGAAGAAACTCTCAGCACTCTGAGGTACAGCAGCTTCATCATCTTCATCAGCATGAAACCAAACACAGCAGCTTCTGAGCCTTCAGCTCAGTCTGACGTTTTACTCTGCTAACGCAGCGTCCAACAGCGCTCTAGCTAGCATTAGTGTCGCGGTTTAGCAGTTAGAAGTTCAGTGTTTTTTAAGATTCAAGTCAACAAAATGTGTCAATTTGACCCAAAATAATCGTTCTGTCTTTAAATTCCATTTAATCCCATTTTTATCCCAGTTCTGTTTGATCTTTTTCTACAGTTTTTAGCTAGTTTAGCATTTCTTTTAACAGAGAGTCTGTCTTTAGAGGCTTAAACCTTTTCCAGCCTTTGTGTTTTATTAGTTTGATTTTTGCTTTGGCTGAATTTGATCATTTGATCAAAAGCTCTGATCATTTTTAGAGTTTCTTAACTTCATCTTTCCGTTACTTTAAACTTTCTCGTAGCGCCGCGTGTTCAGCACACAGTTTAGCGGGTTGACTTCTTTGTCGCTCGGCGTGGTTTGCTTTAGCGGTCGCTACAGCCAATCATTCGCCTCCATGAAACGTGTTTCACATTTTAACATTCAGGCTAAATGTTCGGGTTAATTCTGCCGTTTTAACTGTAGTTAGTCCAGCTTTCGGCATTCTTTAGTTGTTCAGCGTGGGATAAAGAGGGATCTTTTTATTACACTCATCTGTCTCTTATCTCCTTTACAAAAATAACTTTTATTTCCTTCTTTATCAGAATCGTTTAGCTAATGTAAAAAAAAGTTGAATGTTCAGTAGTTTCTGTCGTACGTCATGTTCTTTAGAGCGTCAGGTTCCTTTGGTTGATGTTTTGATCAGTTCTAGTTGACTTTTTAAAGTTGGATCTTGAACTTGTGACTGTTTGATAAACTATAGTTTTCATTTGTCATGTCAGGGTTTTGGCTTCATGTTTTAGCTCCATTCAGCTGTTTAGCCAGAGATGCTGATGGAATTCAGCCTCTTTACTGTCTCTGATCACTTCAGTAGATCAGCTTCAGTTAGTTCAGCGGGTTAGCGGGTCACTGTCTGGTTCTGTTCAGTTTTCTTCAGAACTTCTCTTCATGACAGTCGGCAGAGGGAATCAGATGGTCCGTGTGTCTACAGGAAGTTCAGTTTCATTCTGTGGTTGATGTGAAGCTCAGAAAGCGTCTAACCAGGGTGTCATGTGATCCACCTGTGCGGTGGATGCAGGTATGCTGACCGAGCCAAACAGATCCGCTGCAACGCCATCATCAACGAAGATCCCAACGCCAAACTGATCCGGGAGCTGAAGGCGGAGGTGGACCGGCTGAGGAATCTACTCTTCTCCCAGGGTCTCCACGAGCTGCTGGACAACTCTGGTAGGTCATTGTACTGCTGCAGTGGATGCAATTTATTAAACTGAATGACTCACCACCTGTGAGCATACGTCTGACGTGCGCGTATGTGCACAGCTTCGTGCCTGCAACAGGATCTGTAGAGTGACAACAGATGCTTTCATCTTCATCCTCCAAGCATCATCATGTCTGTTCCAAACACCTGCTGACGTTCAGATCCTCATCAGATCCAGACCGAGTCCAAGAAGTGGAGGTCAGGATCCTGTGAGGACAAACTCCAGGACTCTTCCTCATGATGGACACTTTTCTCTGTGGGATTAGTCAGTTTTCTTTCTCCGTCTGCAGATCCAACATGTTCCACTGTTGATGTTCTCTAAGAACACCTCAGAACAGTCCTGAAGTTCTTCTGCAGCTCCTCTGGTTTCCATTTCAGCCTTCTGGTTCTTTGGCTGCAGTTTCTCTTAGACGTCACCACACAGACATTCCTGTGGTTCTGGTTGGAGGTCTCTTCTTCTTACAGACATTCCTGTAGTTCAGGTTGGAGGTCTCTTCTCCCTACAGACCTTCCTGTAGTTCAGGTTGGAGGTCTCTTCTCCCTACAGACCTTCCTGTAGTTCAGGTTGGAGGTCTCTTCTTCCTACAGACCTTCCTGTGGTTTGGTTGGAGGTCTCTTCTTCTTACAGACCTTCCTGTAGTTCAGGTTGGAGGTCTCTTCTTCCTACAGACCTTCCTGTAGTTCAGACTAGAGGTCTCTTCTTCCTACAGACCTTCCTGTAGTTCAGACTAGAGGTCTCTTCTTCCTACAGACCTTCCTGTGGTTCAGGTTGGAGGTCTCTTCTTCCTACAGACCTTCCTGTAGTTCAGACTGGAGGTCTCTTCTTCCTACAGACCTTCCTGTAGTTCAGGTTGGAGGTCTCTTCTTCCTACAGACCTTCCTGTGGTTCAGGTTGGAGGTCTCTTCTTCCTACAGACCTTCCTGTAGTTCAGGTTGGAGGTCTCTTCTTCCTACAGACCTTCCTGTAGTTCAGACTAGAGGTCTCTTCTTCCTACAGACCTTCCTGTGGTTCAGGTTGGAGGTCTCTTCTTCCTACAGACCTTCCTGTAGTTCAGGTTGGAGGTCTCTTCTTCCTACAGACCTTCCTGTAGTTCAGACTAGAGGTCTCTTCTTCCTACAGACCTTCCTGTAGTTCAGGTTGGAGGTCTCTTCTTCCTACAGACCTTCCTGTGGTTCAGGTTGGAGGTCTCTTCTTCCTACAGACCTTCCTGTGGTTCAGGTTGGAGGTCTCTTCTTCCTACAGACCTTCCTGTGGTTCAGGTTGGAGGGCTCTTCTTCCTACAGACCTTCCTGTGGTTCAGGTTGGAGGTCTCTTCTTCCTACAGACCTTCCTGTAGTTCAGGTTGGAGGTCTCTTCTTCCTACAGACCTTCCTGTGGTTCAGGTTGGAGGGCTCTTCTTCCTACAGACCTTCCTGTGGTTCAGGTTGGAGGTCTCTTCTTCCTACAGACCTTCCTGTGGTTCAGGTTGGAGGGCTCTTCTTCCTACAGACCTTCCTGTAGTTCAGGTTGGAGGGCTCTTCTTCCTACAGACCTTCCTGTGGTTCAGGTTGGAGGTCTCTTCTTCCTACAGACCTTCCTGTGGTTCAGGTTGGAGGGCTCTTCTTCCTACAGACCTTCCTGTGGTTCAGGTTGGAGGGCTCTTCTTCCTACAGACCTTCCTGTAGTTCAGGTTGGAGGTCTCTTCTTCCTACAGACCTTCCTGTAGTTCAGGTTGGAGGTCTCTTCTTCCTACAGACCTTCCTGTGGTTCAGGTTGGAGGTCTCTTCTTCCTACAGACCTTCCTGTGGTTCAGGTTGGAGGTCTCTTCTTCCTACAGACCTTCCTGTGGTTCAGGTTGGAGGTCTCTTCTTCCTACAGACCTTCCTGTAGTTCAGGTTTTTCTCCATAGAGCTGCTGCTGAAGAACCATTCCGCTGCAGCAGCAGGAGTTTGTGGTTCCTGGCTGAGCTCAGAGCCGCAGTTTGTTGTGGCGTTCTCAGCTGTGTTCGTCTGAAATGTGGTATGTGGGCGTGCACGTGCATGTGCACTGCTCCATGCTGTCCTTTACATAAGCAGGATAGCAGAGATTCCAGTCTGAAAGCCGACCCCTCCCGTCTTTTACAGTCAACAACAGCCTGCTGCAGGCAGTGACAGGAAGCCCCCCCTCCACCCTGCAGCTGATCCACACAACCAATGGGATTGCCCCTGAAGATAGCTCCGCCCCCACAGGTTAAACATGGATTTTTCATGGGATCAAATAACTTTCCAACAAACACTCTGGATTCTTAGTCAACGATCTTTTTTCTTTGCAGATGATAACCAGGTGTCTGCTGAAGACACGCCCCCCAACCAGCTGATGGAGGACAGAGAGGAGGCGGTTTCCACGGAGACCATCAGCAAAGAGGAGGCAGCAGAGAGACTGATGGTAGGATCTAATGGCAGCTGTGCGCCTGAAAACATCGTTATCCAAACCTGCGCTAACACGTGCACGTGTGTCACAGGAAACAGAGAAGATCATCGCGGAGCTGAACGAGACGTGGGAGGACAAGCTGAGGAAGACCGAGTCCATCCGCCTGGAGAGGTACCAAAAATATGAAGCTGCCTGAAGGTTCATCCGGTAACCATGACACCAGTGGATACAGCTTGATGAAAGGAGGCGGAGCCTCTGAAAGGAGGCGGAGCCTCTTGGACAGTTTTGTCTCAGATGTGAAACGAGTCCAGAGTTCATCCTCTCTCTGACCTTCAGCTCCTCCATGGTGAAGGCTGCCCTGAAAACCGATTCTGTGCTTCTCCTCAGGGAGGCGCTGCTGGCAGAGATGGGGGTATCCATCAAGGAGGACGGAGGAACGCTGGGCGTGTTCTCCCCTAAAGGAGTGAGTATTCATCGCTGTGTCTTCAGACAGGACTGAAGGAGACGTTCTCCTGAAGCTCTCAGAAGGTCTGAACATGAAGTGTGTGAGCAGAAGCTGGTGTAGTTGAAGTTCTAACAGGATTCCAGACCTGCTGATCCTTCGAGACCAGACAGAGCCTACGCCTGGAGAACGTTCTGCCATTAACCACCTGCAGATCCTTTGGGTTCCTTTAGAGCTCAGAGGAGATCCCTGCAGAACCGCAGAAGGTCCCTGATTCCTGTGGTTGTGTTTATGTCGCAGACGCCTCACCTGGTCAACCTGAACGAAGACCCCCTGATGTCAGAGTGTCTGCTGTACTACATCAAGGACGGGGTCACCAGGTGAGCAGCTTCACCTGCAGTGCTGACTCCATGTTTCAGAAAAACGCCGTCAGTACAGAGACTGTCACTAGTGTGTGTGTGTGTGTGTGTGTGTGGTGTGTGTGTGTGTGTGTGTGTGTGTGTGTGTGTGTGTGTGTGTGTGTGTGTGTGTGTGTGTGTGTGTGTGTGTGTGTGTGTGTGTGTGTGTGTGTGTGTGTGTGTGTGTGTGTGTGTGTGTGTGTGTGTCAGGGTTGGACAGCAGGACGTGGACATCAAACTGTCCGGTCAGTTCATTAAAGAGATCCACTGTGTCTTCATCAATGAGACCAACGAGCAGGGAGAAGGTAAGACACACGTCTGTCTGTCTGCATTCCTGCATGTCTGTCTGCTTTCCTGCATGTCTGTCTGCTTTTCTGTCTGCTTTTCTGTCTGCCTTCCTGCATGTCTGTTGACTGCAGACTGTTTTCTCGTGAAGCCTGTGCTGCTCACTGATTGGCCAACTAGACTCATGTGTTTGGTGACCTGTGATCTGATTGGCTCATTGGCTCAGCTGCAGTCCTGTGCTCAGAGCGCCCTCTGCTGGTGTTTGAACCTGCAGGTGTAAATCTGCAGCTGTTTCTAAACCAGATCAATCAGCTGTTCATCAAAACCTGCAGTCAGCTATGAAAACACGTTTGTGTTGTAGAGATCTTTGATCATACGTGCACCTGCACAGGTGTGTGTGTGTGTGTTTGTGCGTGCGTGCGTTTGTGTGTGTGTTCACACAGTGACCTTCTCTTCTTCTCTTCTTATCAAAGCTGCCAGGAAAACTCTAAGGTATAGTTTTGAGTCTGGTTTCCATGGTAACGTCGTATGTGAACGTTCTGGAGGCTGTCTCTCTCCTCTCTGACGCTCGTTTTCTGCGTTTTTGACCAAATTCATGAAGTTCTGCTCAGGTTTTCTGGTTCCACCTGAAAGTCACCTGTCTCCTGTAGAGACCAGATTTCATCTGGAGGTAGATGGTTCTCCTGCGTTTGTGTCGCACACGAGGATGAATGTGTAGAAGATGAACAGCGCTCATGGCCCGTCTGCTCGGCAATAACCCTAAGACTAAAAGTCCTCCTTTGTGGACACGTAGGTTACCATGGAAACCCCTTTTAGCTGAATGTTATACAACAGGAAGTTCTTCTCTCAGAGAAATGTCAGCAGGAGCTGAACCTTCAGAAGACTTTCAGCTCAGAGAGCTCCAGTCTGTTCAGATGGTCGATCAGAGCAGATGTTTGAGCATCTTTTAGCTTAGAAACGTTTAAGGTCTGGAGAACTGATCCGTCATTTAGAATCCAGACTTTTGTTTCTTGAAGATCAGAAGACCTCACCTCATGTTTTTTCACCTGGTTTTGGTTTCATCTTCTGTCTGAGGTCTCTGCTGACCCAGACTTTAAAGGTCTGAGCATGGTGTTAGCTGCTGCTAGGTTAGCATTAGCACGGCGTGACGATCTGACAGGAACACAGGAGAACAAACGTCAGAGCACGAGAACGTCAGCCCTGACGGCGCTGAGGGTCACAGCTGCCACTTGTTCCTCAAACTCTGACGGAAGTGTCTTGTTCTGCAGCCATCGTGACCCTGGAGCCGCTGGTCGGAGCAGAGACCTACGTGAACGGGAAGCAGATCACAGAAGCTGTGGTTCTTAAACAAGGTCAGCAGTCTTCTCCTCCACCCAGACTGGAAGAACGTTAAGAACGAGTTCCCTCATCCAGCAGATGATGAAACGTTTCTGTCTGGAAGGGAACCGCATCGTGATGGGCAAGAACCACGTCTTCAGGTTCAACCATCCAGACCAGGCCCGGCTGGAGAGGGAGCGCAGTGCCTCCGCAGAGCAGCAGGGGGAGCCAGAGGACTGGAACTACGCTCAGAGGGAGCTGCTGGAGAAGCAGGGCATCGACATCAAGCTGGAGATGGAGAAAAGGTACGGAGCTTCACTGCACCTCCTCCTCTGAGAGGAGGCTTTGGTACAGCAGCACAGGTTTCTGAGGAGATTTAGACAACTAGTTTGAGCTTCTTACTCAGTTTCTCTATTGAATCAATGGGTTCTCTTTAGTTTCTTTGGTTTCTCTTTAGTTTCTTTGGTTTCTCTCTGCTTTCTCTATGGTGTTTCTGTTGTTGTGACAGTTTTTCTCATGCTGTTGCAGGCTGCAAGACGTGGAGACTCAGTATCGCAGAGAGAAGGAGGAGGCTGACTTGCTCCTGGAGCAGCACCGGCTGGTAGGTATCTCTTGTGGACCAGTTCCCACATGTGGTCTAAGAGCTTCTTGAGTCTTGCTCCTCTGTGTTCAGTATGCAGACAGCGACAGTGGAGACGACTCTGACAAACGCTCCTGTGAGGAGAGCTGGAGGCTGATCTCCTCTCTTAGGGAGAAGCTGCCGGCCAATAAGGTAAGGACATCTGCTCCACCAGGACCACCTGAAAGACCTCCAAATGAAGCAGCTATGTTTGTTTGTTGGCAGGTTCAGACCATTGTGAAGCGCTGTGGCCTCCCCAGCAGCGGGAAGAGGAGGGAGCCCCTCAGAGTCTACCAGATCCCTCAGAGGAGAAGGATCAGCAAAGACCCCAAACGGGTCACCATGGAGGACCTGCGCATGCAGGCCGTCAAAGAGATCTGCTATGAGGTCTGCCCCCTCGCCTCAATGATAACAGCAGTCTGAACTCTGAGCATCTACTTCACACATGGCAACAAACAAACTCAGTTCATTAATGCTCTAAAACAGGCTAATGCACTAGCATAGGCTAATGCTCTAAAACAGGCAAATACGCTAGCAAAGGCTAATGCTCTAAAACAGGCTAATGCGCTAGCATAGGTTAATGCTCTAAAACAGGCTAATGCGCTAGCAAAGGCTAATGCTCGAAAACAGGCTAATGCGCTAGCATAGGCTAATGCTCTAAAACAGGCTAATGCGCTAGCAAAGGCTAATGCTCGAAAACAGGCTTATGCGCTAGCAAAGGCTAATGCTCGAAAACAGGCTAATGCGCTAGCATAGGCTAATGCTCTAAAACAGGCTAATACGCTAGCAAAGGCTAATGCTCTAAAACAGGCTAACGCGCTAGCATAGGCTAATGCTCTAAAACAGGCTAATGCGCTAGCAAAGGCTAATGCTCGAAAACAGGCTAACGCACTAGCATAGGCTAATGCTCAAAAACAGGCTAATGCGCTAGCATAGGCTAATGCTCGAAAACAGACTAATGCGCTAGCATAGGCTAATGCTCGAAAACAGGCTAACGCGCTAGCATAGGCTAATGCTCTAAAACAGGCTAATGCGCTAGCAAAGGCTAATGCTCGAAAACAGGCTAATGCGCTAGCATAGGCTAATGCTCTAAAACAGGCTAACGCGCTAGCATAGGCCAATGCTCGAAAACAGGCTAATGCGCTAGCAAAGGCTAATGCTCGAAAACAGTCTAACGCGCCTGCATAGGCTAATGCTCGAAAACAGGCTAATGCGCTAGCATAGGCTAATGCTCGAAAACAGGCTAATGCGCTAGCATAGGCTAATGCTCTAAAACAGGCTAATGCGCTAGCAAAGGCTAATGCTCGAAAACAGGCTAATGCGCTAGCATAGGCTAATGCTCTAAAACAGGCTAACGCGCTAGCATAGGCCAATGCTCGAAAACAGGCTAATGCGCTAGCAAAGGCTAATGCTCGAAAACAGGCTAACGCGCCTGCATAGGCTAATGCTCGAAAACAGGCTAATGCGCTAGCATAGGCTAATGCTCGAAAACAGGCTAATGCGCTAGCAAAGGCTAATGCTCGAAAACAGGCTAATGCGCTAGCATAGGCTAATGCTCGAAAACAGGCTAATGCACTAGCATAGGCTAATGCTCGAAAACAGGCTAATGCGCTACCAAAGGCTAATGCTCTAGCAAAGGCTAATGCTCTAAAACAGGCTAATGCGCTAGCATAGGCTAATGCTCGAAAACAGGCTAATGCACTAGCATAGGCTAATGCTCGAAAACAGGCTAATGCTCCAACTTATGTTGAAGTGCTAACTGTCCCAATCCGATGATCAGAAATCGTGTTCGATCACATGGTTGATGACTTGATCGGTATCAGTGTTTGTCTCCTGATCACAACATTTAATTTATTCCTATAATGATCAGTGCTTTATATTTCAAGCCTATTATTCTGGACAAATGCTCCGCTAGACGTCTGCATGTCTTGGATACTCTTGGAACTCAGTTCCTCCAGGTTCATTTAAAAGAAGTGAAGGGAATCAACCCTGCAGTTTGTTTGAAAGTTTCTAAAGAACCTGCCTCTCTGCCCCCGCCCCCACCCCCAGGTGGCTCTGGGAGACTTCCGTCACTCTCGCCAGGAGATCGAGGCGCTGTCCATCGTCAAGATGAAGGAGCTGTGCCGCATGTACGCCAAGAAGGACTTGAACGAGCGGGACAGCTGGAAGGCCGTGGCCCAGGACGTCTGCGACACTGTGGGCATCGGGGAGGAGCGGAGCCCCCCCAGTGAGGAGGGAGGAGCAGACACGGGCGAGGGAGGAGAAAAGGGCAAAGTGTACGACCTGAAGGCTCACATCGATAAGCTGACGGACATCCTGGAGGTGAGTGGAGCGGTCAGCAGGGTTCCGGTTTTGAAGAGCGGGTCACAACTGTGTTCTCCTGCAGGAGGTGAAGCTGCAGAACAACATGAAGGATGAGGAGATCAAAGCTCTCAGAGACAGAATGATAAAGATGGAGAGTGTCATACCTGTCCAGGTACGTTCCCGCCTCTGGCTCCGCCTCTGGACCCCTCAGCCTGTAATGACCCCTCACTCTGGTTTCCAGGATGAAGATGTAAACGGAGAGGTAGGTGAGTCTGTGCAGAGGGGCGGGGCCGATGACAGCTCCGACCCGCCAGAGGTGCGAGTGCAGCGGCTGATGGAGGAGGACCCGGCGTTCCGGAGGGGGCGCCTCCGCTGGCTGAAGCAGGAACAGCAGCGGATCCTGAATCTGCAGCAGCAGAACATCACCAAGAAACTGCGCGGACAGAGCCCAGGTCAGCTCCACCCGATCCAAACCCCGCCCACAGCAAGGGGAGGGGGCTCATGCTCTGCGTCTCCCCCTGCAGGTCAGAACACCCCCACGGTGCCCGTCCATCTACCGGGGACGGGACGCTTCATCCCCCCTCAGGAGTGCAAGCTGAAGTTCCCCTTCAAGAGCAATCCCGCCCACCGGTTGTCATGGGGACCAGCCAGCGCCGCCCTGCAGGCTCTAGGACTGGGGGAGGGAGGGGTGGAGGGGGCCAATCAGAAAGAAGATGAAGGAGCGGAGAACAAAGGCTCTCCCCCACCTCCCTCTGTCCCCCAGGGACAGCCTGCTGTCTTGCCCCTCCCCTTCCCAGCACCACCCCCTCGCATGCGTACGCCCAGCCCTCAGCGCGCCTGGCACCAGCGTAACCATGGAAACCAGGGCAACTTAAACTACCAACAAAGCAACAACCAAAGCTACCAGCAGCGCTACCGTCGCAACTCCCTGGACAGTTCCCCCCAGGGCAACTATGACAACAATCAGCAACGTGGGGGCGGGGCCAACGGCAGCCACCAGGGAAGACCCAGACAGAGGAGGGGGGCGTCGCCTGTGCCTGGCAGAGGGGAGGCAGCAAACAGGGACAGAGACGGGGGCTTTCCATTCATTAATCAGCGCCAGCACCATCAGTTCCAACACCACCCCTACTACAACCTCCACAATGCACCATTCCAGCCAGGGCCCCACCCACACTTCCACAGTCTGCCTCGCACTGGAGCCCCACCCTTCCCGCCTGAAATTCTCATGGGGGTGGGGCCTCCACCTGGCGTGTGGAGTTTCAACACTCCGCCCCGGATGAGGCGGCAGTTCAGCGTGCCGGACCTCAAAAAGGAAAACCCCATGTGACCACACGGAGCCCGTTGATTGGCTGTGGGACAGTGGGTGGAGCTTATGCTGTAGAAAAGAATGTGTGTGTTTGAGCACTTTTTACAGTTACACACATAGTTTTTGTTTCTTCTATGTGTTGCCATAGCAACACTGATCAGTAAACAAGTTAAGCCTCGCTGTTTGTGGGAGTGTCCTAGTTTAATGAGCGAATCAAAGTTTAGAAGGAGGAGCCAGCAGGTGGGTCCGCAGTCGGAGCCCGGAGCGAGCGTCAGCTTCATTAGCTGCTCGTGAAGAATGTTCGAGCCCCACGCTCAGCGCTGTTCCGTCAGTAACGAGTTAAAGTTTAACGTTTGACATGACATGTGACTCAATTCATATCAGAACACTGCGATTGAAATTCTTCCACAATCGTTGATCATCGATAGCAGGAACAAACCTTTCTGTTAGACGCAAAAAGTTACAAATCATAACAATTAAATCGATTATACAGCAACGGAAAATCAAAATGTAATGAACAAAAAGTTTGAACCCGTTAACATCTGAGCTTTAGCTACACTGTTCTTTCCACCATCGCAGTCAACATAAACCAGCTGATTCTGTCCCGGAGAAAAGCCGCATCAGAATCCGTTGTGTAACAGAGTTACGATAGTTCAGAAAGTGCGTGATATTTCGGTGTTGCCGGCGACATCTCCGGTGTTAAAGTTAAACGTTATTGTCGCGTTGATCCTAGAACCTCAGAAACTGTTGGGTTTTTTAAATCCGCAGCTCGTTGATTTCTTGATAAATAAATGATAGTTTTCTCTTAGCATCGCTGTCTCTGTGAAGCGTGTATCCGTGTTTGCGTGTGACTTGAGCACTTCACTGCTACGAACCAAAGAGAAGCGCTCTGTGGCGCCCCCTGCAGGCTCAGAGATGCTACAGGGTGACCCTGAGCGGCGCGTGTTGCTGTTTGTGTATGTTTGAAGTGTACGTTGGTTTTTAAATGAAGACGAGTACGTCAGCCTGACGGTGCGTTCACTGTCTCTGGGAATCATGGGAGATTTGTTGATGGCAGAACGAGATGTTTGAAGGTTGATGTTGGAGATGCTGAAGGAGAAATATTTCTGACGACACTGCAACACATCGCGTGTGATTCAAAGACCTGCTGTAAGGATCCGACACTACAAAGGACTGACTGCTGGCTTCACGGCTCCACGGGAAGCTGGGAAATGTGGCTTTCATCCGTGGAGTCATTTACAGTTATTCAGCCTCGGTGATAAAAATGCTTCTGTTCTTTCCAGACTTGGCGGACATTTCCGTTTCCGTTAGCTGAAGTGAACGCCGCTCGTGTGCGATTTATCGGACCGACATGACGACAAAAATGAACAGAGGGATCGTTCCCGCTTTGTTCTGTCTCTGAATTGACCAATCACAGGACAATCTGGTAATCTGCTGTCACCGGGTCTGATGGGAAATGAAGTTTCTCGTCTTTTATGCTTTTTATTTTTATTCTATTCACTGCAGCTCAGCCTCTGATTGGCTGTTTTCCTTGGGCGTAATCATGTGAGCTCCTCCTCCATTGTTATTCATCAGATTTTTGTGAGGTTTTTGTTGATGTTTGGTTCTGCTGATGCTGCTAAAGGGAGCTTTATTGTGTGTGTGTGTTTGTGTGGATGGGTGAGTGCGTTATTTTGCTTGTTTTACTTCATAAAGTACATTTCTTTTCTGTTTTTATCAGTTTCATTTTCTGTGGAGCTTTGAAGAGAAGGAGGAGCCTGAAGTGTTACTATAGCAACCCATAAAGACTTGAGACTGACTCAGCCTGGCCTTTACCTCTGCTCCAGTCATGACCTCAGATTCTGTGACATCACAGGAGAAAGCCCCGCCCCCTCCTCTCAGCTGTTTTTGTGTTTGCTTGTTTGTTTTTTGTTGTATCGAGAACCAAACTCAGGCTCTACCTGCAGACGGCATGACGGCAATAAACTGAAAGAACCACGAGTGTCGGGCCTTCTTTCCTCTGATTGGTGGAGTCAGCGCTTGGCTCCTCCCCTGAACAGCATATTGTCCAATGAGGGCACAGATGTTAACATTCACTGATTATACTGACATACCGGTTTAACAGGGTTAGAATTCCGACTTAAATAAAATACTTTACGGTTAGAGGTAACCTTAACCAAATGATAACTTTTTTAAATGTTTACAAAATGTTTAAGAAAAGACCGGATCTGTTTTGGGTCAGCCAGCACTTACCTCCACCTGCCTGTTTGTTTCTCTGTAGAAGTTTGTGGGATTTTGGCTTCTTGGAGCGTGCAGGTACTTCCTATATGGAATGTCAGGGGGGGAGGAGTCACTCAGTCCAGTTCTCATATACAGTCAATTATTCATTTTATTTTTTTACATTTTCCCAGCAACCTCTCTGTTCCTCAGGGCACGTCCTGCAGGTCACAGCTGAGTGCACAGAGCAGCTGATGATGGAGACAAAACGTTTCGTTGATTGTAAAGTGATGCTGATGACAGGAGTGTTCCTGTGTTGTTCCTCCAGAACCCGACTCTACATCCCAGCCAGGAACTCAGCCGCAGGAACCAGACCATAACTTACTGTTAGAAAACGGTGGCGTCTGATTAAAAACCGAGCTTGAACCCTCATCTGGGTAACTAACCCACTCCTGGTTTTCACATCAGTTATCCTGTTAGGATCTCAAGGGCCTCCTGGAGCTCACGGCGTCACCCTTCAGCTCTCTGTCGTGTTCGGATGCCACAGTTGCATATCTGCAGCTCCAGCTGACCTCCCTGCGGCGTTATCTCCTTCCTGTGACGGCAGCTGCCTTTAAAAGCGCCTCCTCTGCTCCTCTTCTCAAACATCCATGAGGGTCAGCATGCAGCTCTTCGTGCTCCTCCTGTCCCATGTTGCCATGGTTACAGCCATCACGGCCTGCCACTCTGACAGGGACAAGGACCACCGGCTGCGGCAGAACTGCACGGCAGCGGGCTTCAGCGACCTCCCCACAGGGGTGGACCCTGAGACGCAGGTGAGACTCTGCTGCTCCTCACAGGCTGCAGGAGACGAGTGACGGGGAGGAGCAGAAACAGCTGAAGCCTCCTGTTTAAGAAGTTCTCTTCTGTATTCTGCCTCCTCACGCTTCAGATCTGCTTCTGTCTGCTACGGCAAGCCCAAAGGCTCAGAATCCCCAGTCCTCTGCTGAAGCAGATCCGGTCAGAACTGTTCTGGTTCTTTAGGAAAGAACGTTCTGAGGAGGTTTGATTATTTCTGCTCATTCGCTGAGGAACCGGCTATGACCGGATCTCCACGTGTTCCCGTTCTGAAAGATGTTTCTGTCAAATGCAACTGTGACCGCTCCAGAACCTGAACCTCAGCAGCAGAGCAGGTCCAGAATGTTTGGTGAAGAGCTTGTGAAGCTTCTCCGGGTTCCTATGTGGTTCCCTGTGGAGGAACGTTGTGTTCCTGAGCAGGAAGTCTGCTGTTATCTGGAGCCTGCAGAGCTCAGACCGATCCCGGAGTTCAGGAAGTCCAGCAGCAGGAACCTCACGATAAAACCGTTCCACGGAGGGAAGAATGACGAACGCGTCAAACATCTGAGTGACAGGTGGAGACCCCACCCCCCAGCTCCAACCGTTCTCCTTGCTTCTGCTTTCAGGTTCTGCTGCTTCCAGCCAACCGGTTCTCCGCCCTGTCCTGGACCTCCTTCCAGATCTTCTCAAACATCTATGAGATCGACCTCACGGCCAACAAGGTCTGCCCCCCCGTCTGTCCATCCCATCGGAACATAGATGGAGCTCTGATCCAAAGTGATGCTCCTGTGGTTCTGCAGGTTCCAGAGGTGACCCCCACCACCACAGTGGTTCTGCCCGGCCTCAGCGTTCTCCGTCTGGGGTCAAACCGCCTGACGACCCTCCCTGATGGTTCCTTCACAGCTTGTCCGTCCCTGATTGAGCTCTACCTGGAGAACAACTCCATCGCCTCTCTGAGCGACCACACCTTCTCCGGCCTGAGCAAGCTGGAGGTCAGCGGGTTCCTGTTCCAAACGTCACCACGTGTCCTTTGTTAGGATGTCAGGATGGAGACAGAACCCACGTTCCTGTTTCTGTGGCCCCTCTGAAATAGTTCTTAGTGAAAAACAGAAGAGCAGGAAGAGAAAAATGAGATGTTTTTATGGAAATGTTTGTAAAACTCAAAGGAAACACCATTTTCAGTTCATAAAAATGTGTTTAAGTTTTCATATTTCAGTTCAGCCTGTAGGGGGCGATTTTATGGCTTCATTTGGCATCAGAATGTGGCGTCATTTTTCTGTCAGACGTGGAAACTTCTCTGTTCTGCTTCAGATCCTGGATCTGACGTCCAATCAGATTTCAGTTCTTCCTGACCTCATGATGTACCCCCTCGTCTCCATAGAAACCCTTTACCTGGAGGCCAATCAGGTGGGAAACACTGCGAATTCTCTGAGCTAGTTCCTGAAGTTACATCTAAACCTGGGGGGGTGTGGCTCTTTTTAACCAGATCCAGGTGATGCCTGATGATTGGTTCAGCCAGAAGGAGGAGGTGTTATACCTCTACCTGTCAGCCAATCCATGGGCTTGCTTCTGTTCCCTCGGTTACCTGCGCAGGTACATGGACGACTACGAACTGAACTTTTACGTTCGAGACGGCCGGGACATCAAGAGCGCCCCCGACAGCGTGGTGAGAGAGGAAGAGCATTTTATTCTAAAAAAGGACAGCAGGAAGCACACCTGATTTTCAGTTTAAAGTTTAATCTTGAAAACAGAATCATCAATATCATCTTCCTCACCTGTCCTCCTCTTCCTCACCTGTCCTCCTCTTCCTCACCTGTCCTCCTCTTCCTCACCTGTCCTCCTCTTCCTCACCTGTCCTCATCTTCCTCACCTGTCCTCCTCTTCTTCACCTGTCCTCTTCCTCACCTGTCCTCCTCTTCCTCACCTGTCCTCCTCTTCCTCACCTGTCCTCTTCCTCACCTGTCCTCCTCTTCCTCACCTGTCCTCCTCTTCCTCACCTGTCCTCCTCTTCCTCACCTGTCCTCATCTTCCTCACCTGTCCTCCTCTTCCTCACCTGTCCTCATCTTCCTCACCTGTCCTCCTCTTCTTCATCCTCAGGTGTGTGACTCTCCTGAGCGTCTCAGATCCAAACCGCTCACGTCTGTAGAAGAACAGGATATGTGTCCAGCAGAGCTTGCTCCTCGTGGGGACGTCCTCCCGGACTGGACAGAACACCCACACCTGACACCACCTGCACCTCCACCTGGAGAGACAACCCTCCTGCCCACAGCCCCCCCTCATGAGGTAGTTTCATGGGTCTGGGTCCAAAACTTCACCCGTTTCCATGTCTGGTCATACTTTTCAGACTCAGAGGAAATCGGGGGGGTTCTACACGTCCAGCCGGCAGAAACTGTGACCCCCCTTGAGGTTCAGACGGGGAGCAGGAACCTGAGAACCCCCACTTTAAGAACCCCCACCTTTAGGACCCCCAACACGAGAACTTCAACCCTACCAACCCCTCCCTTCAGGACCATGGCTGCAGCCATGGGGGGCGCCACCGCCAGCCCTTCGCAACGGGGGGGCGTGTCCGTGCGGTGGGTGTCTGCAGCGACTGCAGGCGTCTTCTGCGTCTGGCTGTTCGCTGGCTGCCTGCTGTTGTGCACGGTGTCAGCGGCGTGCACGCTTCTGACTGTGGTGAAGATGGTCATGTGGTACAGGGGGGTGTACACACCCCTCGCCACAGCACAGAGGGGGGGCAGGGAAGAGAGAGTTCTCTTAAGGCAAATAGGGATGGAGGGAGAGGCTGGGGGGGTAAGGGCGCTGTACCGCTCTGTTCTGTTCATCCACAGAGATGCTCCTGAAGGGGGGGGTGCAGGTGATGGGAGGGAGGCAGGAGCAACAGGGGGGGTCAGAGAGGAGGGGGCAGGGGTGCACAGGAAGACCATGTTCAGGCTGCTGAGCAAAGAGGAGGAGGTGCAAGGATGGAGGGAGGTGATGGAGGAGTGCAGAATCCCCTCACAGGAGGGAGGGGGGAGGGGCAGGGAGCCGAGAGAAGGGGGAGGAGCTTCCAGAAAACGGTACAGCGTTATCCTGAGGGAGGAGAGGGAGGGGTCTGGATGGGGGAGGGAGGAGCTGGACTGGGTGGTGGGAGGCTGGGAGGTGAGCAGAGGGAGGGGTGAAGAAGGGGAGGGGCCTAGGAGCAGCTGGGGGGAGTGGCTGGCACACTTTTTACCCAGCATGCCTTGGGAGGTAACCACGCCCTCTCAGATAAAGTGATATAATCAGTGGGAGGAGCCTGTTTCAACAAATCAGAATAACTTTCAAAGTAAAATGGTGTCTGCTTCATTAAAGCTCACTATCGCCCTCTGCCTCCATCTACATGCAACTGCAGGCGCACCTCCACCTGAACTCCACCTGAACACGCGTCTCCAGAACAAATGTCAAGTTATGAAACAAGAGTGGCAGTGTCTGGAAGAAAAAGTGAAAAATCAAGAATAATAAAAGATCAACTAAACCCAGATGATTGTGTCTGAATCTTCTGTTTCACCGGAACCAGCTGGATAAAGATCATCTATTACTGTCAGAATGTCACTCTGATGTTCTCTAGATCCTCATGTTTGTGTGTCAGAGGATCAGATCGTTCTAAGCATCAGTAATGTGAACTGAGGTTCTGTCTGTGAGGTCCAGCCTGTGAGGTTTTGTTTGTGGGGTCCAGTCTGTGAGGTCCTGCCTGTGAGGTTCTGCCTGTGAGGTTTTGTTTGTGGGGTCCAGTCTGTGAGGTTTTGTCTGTGAGGTTCTGTTTGTGAGGTTCTGCCTGTGAGGTTCTGTCTGTGAGGTCCAGTCTGTGAGGTTTTGTTTGTGAGGTTCTGCCTGTGAGGTTCTGTCTGTGAGGTCCAGCCTGTGAGGTTTTGTCTGTGAGGTTCTGTTTGTGAGGTTCTGCCTGTGAGGTTCTGTCTGTGAGGTCCAGTCTGTGAGGTTTTGTTTGTGAGGTTCTGCCTGTGAGGTTCTGTCTGTGAGGTTCTGCCTGTGAGGTCCAGTCTGTGAGGTTCTGCCTGTTAGGTTCTGTCTGTGAGGTTCTGTCTGTGAGGTCCAGTCTGTGAGGTTTTGTTTGTGAGGTTCTGCCTGTGAGGTTCTGTCTGTGAGGTTCTGCCTGTGAGGTCCAGTCTGTGAGATTCTGCCTGTTAGGTTCTGTCTGTGAGGTCCAGTCTGTGAGGTCCAGTCTGTGAGGTTTTGTTTGTGAGGTTCTGCCTGTGAGGTTCTGCCTGTAAGGTTCTGTCTGTGAGGTTTTGTTTGTGAGTGTCTGTCTTTGAGGTTCTGTGTTTGAGGTTCTGCCTGTGAGGTCCAGTCTGTGAGGTTTTGTTTGTGAGATTCTGCCTGTGAGGTTCTGTCTGTGAGGTTTTGTTTGTGAGGTTCTTTCTTTGAGGTTCTGTCTGTGAGGTCCAGTCTGTGAGGTTCTGTCTGTGAGGTCCAGTCTGTGAGGTTCTGTACGTGAGGTTCTGTCTGTGAGGTTCTCTCTGTGAGGTCCAGTCTGTGAGGTTCTGTCTGTGAGGTCCAGTCTGTGAGGTTTTGTTTGTGATGTTCTTTCTTTGAGGTTCTGCCTGTGAGGTTCTGCCTGTGAGGTTCTGCCTGTGAGGTTCTGCGTGTGAGGTTCTGTCTGTGAGGTCCAGTCTGTGAGGTTCTGTCTGTGAGGTTCTGTCTGTGAGGTCCAGTCTGTGAGGTTTTGTTTGTGAGGTTCTGCCTGTGAGGTTCTGTCTGTGAGGTTCTGTCTGTGAGGTCCAGTCTGTGAGGTTTTGTTTGTGAGGTTCTGCCTGTGAGGTTCTGTCTTTGAGGTTCTGTCTTTGAGGTTCTGTCTTTGAGGTTCTCTCTGTAAGGTTCTACCTGTGGTCCATGTTCTGACCATGACCCTGAGGAAGGTTCCTGTTCTTGTGAAGTCATCAGATGAACATGGCTGCTGGTGGAGAACCACGTCCTTCTCTGGATCCTGATGTTCTGTCCAGAGTCTCGTTTCTCCGTCAGAACGTCTTTGTTCTCCTGGTTTTTGTTCCTCTCTTCAGAGTGAACAGAGAGGTGGAACCTTCTGGCTGAGAGTGAGACCAGATCCTCTCCTCCTTCCTCTGGTTTGTCAGTCTGCTGGGTTCCTTCAGTCTGATCATCGGACTGAGCGTGTGAAGAACAGGAAGAACTCTGAATTCCCAGCTCAGACAGTCCTTGAACTCAGCACCAACGTATGAGGCCTACACGGCGCCACCAGAGTCCAGCTTCACCTCGCTGAGCTCTGACAGATGGGGGGTCATTTTAGAAGAGTTTTTTTCTTCTCGTTTCTCGTTTGGCTTTTTAAAGGGAACATTTCCTCATATTTCCATACAAACCCTCAGAATTAAAGGCTGTTTTATCCTTTGTTTTCGTTTTGTTGAGAAAATGTTCATGTTCATTGAAGTCATTCGTTCTCTAAACGTTTTGTCCCTTTCAGGGTCACAGGGCTGCTGGAGCCTCAAAGTTCCAGGAGTTCCTGCTGGTGGTCTCAAAGCTCCAGATTCAGGTTCCTGCGTTCCAGCTGTTTTCAGCGTGGGAACGTTACTCCTCATGGAGGAACAGGAGCCCCGCCTGTTGAGGAGATCTGCTGCAGAAGTTCAGGTTCCTCCTGAGAGGAGGCCGTAACTTTGAGTGATGGCAAACCAGGAATGTCCTCCCTCGGAAAACAACAGTCCCTTCAGGGCTGTGAGGGCCCGGGGGCCCCCCTCAGGGGCCACGCCCTGCATTCCTCTGTGGTTCTCACAAACGGCCCATTGATGGCGGGGCGTCTCCGCAGAGCTCCTGACTCCTCCCCTCGCTGACCTTTTGTTTCTCCAGACGACGCCTCTGCAGAGTTTAGATAAGCCTCACCTGACACACCTGTGTGGGGGGTCACAGGTCAGCTCCAGCCCCTCCCTCCATGCTGCAGTGAAGCAGACAGACACAGCATCTTCAGCTCAGACCTTCTTCCTCCTCATCCTCCTCCTGCAGGTAAGAGCCGCAGCTCCTCTGAGCAGCAGGCGTTCCAGCCTCCTGAGAGGAAATCCTCCTTCCTGTCGGGAGGAAAATGAGGATTTTCTTCAGCTTGATTCAGATCCTGAATCTGAGGCGTTCTCTGCTTAGATTTCTGGGTTCTCCTGTTTCAGATCAAGAACGTCTGCATGAGTTCTTATAATGGAAGAACCTGCAGAACCTGCCAGATGTTCTGGAGGTTTGAGTTTCTGGAGAAATCCTTCCAATGACAGCCGTTTCAGTTCAAAAGATTCTCCGGTTTTCTGTTTTTATGTTTATTAACAAATCTAACATTGAATCTGCTTTTATTTTGTAATGCAGCCAAGTAAACCCTGAAGCTTTTACTCTGGTGGTTTTCAGCGGTTCTGGAAGGTTCTAACAAACTTTCCAAGACTTTGCAGGCACACAAAAATGAAATGAGTTTATCTTTTAGACTTTAACATTTTCAGACTTTTAAAAAACGTGGTTTTTCAGTTTTTTTTAACTCTAAAAGTCTCAGAAAAATGGAACATTTTTGTCCTTTTTTCTCCCTGACTGACGTTCTACACGTGAGCAGAAATGATTTATGTCTCTGTCTGTTCTGTAGACGGTTTAACTGTTGCAGGTTCGTGATGAAGAAACAGCTCTGGCTTTTACTTTGGTAACTTCTTCCATGTTTGCTGCTGTTATTGTGAAAAGATAAATCTGGAATCATGCAGGTTTTTGGATGATTTTAAATGAAGTTACTGAAACTGGTTTAAAAAGTCTATACATTTATTTTTATTTCATCAATTGGGAAAAAATGGATGAAGTTTTCTACAAAAGTTTCATGAACAGGAAATGATTTGAATGTTACGGTTCATTTTTCTCCTCGTTCTGAGTAAAAAACAGTCAAGATTTAACCTGAAAGGTTCAGACTTCCTGTTTCCTGTTAGCTTTGCCTTTCATGTCTTTGTGTAAAGAAGCTTCCCATTTTCAGGACATTGGACTACCGGTCTTCCCAGAATCCCACTGCTGTTCTGATCCAACTGGAAGTTAAACATGGCGGCGCCCCCCTCCAACAGGCTCCTCCCCCTCCTGTGGGCGCTGCTCCACCTGGCAGGTGAGAAACAGCCAGACAATAAGAAGTCAGGGGACATTGAAAAGACAGAAAGGGTCCAGCAGGTCAGCAGCTTTGAGGAGACAGAAGTTCGATCCTCTGATGGATTAAAAATCCTCATTTAGACCAAAGGTTGGAACGGTTGATCAGTGACGACGTTTGAAATCAGGTCAGAAGTGACTGGACCTGTTAGAATGAAACTAAAAGTGATGGTTTGGTATCAAACTGGATCAAATGAAAGTCTTTGCCTTCGACCCTGTGAGGTTCTCCTCTGCAGATCCTCCTCCTCTCTGCTGTTCAGGTCCTGAGGAGCAGTTTTTCTGGAACCGGCTCCTCTTGTTTGCTCCTCCTCTTCCTCCTCTCTGACAGCAGGCAGAACAGACGGATGTCTCCAGGTGTAGCGTCTGACCGTGGAAGCTCAAACTTCCCTGTCAGACTCAGGTGTGGCCCACAGGAGTTCTGTGGAGGTGAGCTGCAGCGTTCTTCATGGACTGACATCGACGTGTTTCTGCAGGAGCTCAGCAGACGTTTGGCTCCTCCTCCCAGCTGGACATCAGCGCCTGTCCCATCACCTTCTATGGAAAGACCTACAGACGAGTCTATGTGAGTGACGTTCTGAACCCGACCGCAGCTCCACAGACGTTCCACAGAACGCAAGAACATCCAGAAAAACTGAAAACTCTTCACAAATATGAATTCATGTGAAGCATGAGAAGCGATCAGGAAAGAATTGATGAGAACTTCTCACATTTGGAGGGTTCCATTTGGTTCAGATCATGGAACACGTGGAACATTTCTACCTCCATCGTTTACAGAACCTGCTGCAGCATTGTGGCTGCTTTGCTCTGCAGGTTAAAGGTGAAACCACCGTTTCTGTTCCTGCAGGTGAACTTCACCTCTGAAAACTTCGTGGCATGCTTTGGAGGATTCTTCAGCCCTAAAACTCCAGATGACTGCATCCTCGCAACTCCGCCCGACTCCCAGCGCACCAAACTGGAGATCTACCAGCGGATTCCCATCCTGGAGACCATCATCCACAGCAACCTGCCGAGCATCCAGAGGAGCATGGACTGCTTTGCTGGTTTCTCCCTGCAGCACAGCGGCCAGCCGGTGAGGGATGTTCAGACGGGAGGAAGCTCCTGCAGCGTTCCTCTCTGACCGTCTTCCTTCTCTGCAGACGAGCTTGGCTCTGGTCAGCTTTGGGAGGTTGTCGGTGCTGTACCTGTACACCACTGCTGTTGGAACCGTGGTGAGTGCAGAACCTCAATGATGATCTAGAGAACCATCAAAACCACTCAAAAAGCTCCAGAACCCATCCATCCATCCATCCATCCATTAATCCAACCATCCATCTATCCTTCCATCCATCCATTAATCCAACCAACCATCCATCCATCCATCCTTCCATCCATCCATTAATCCAACCATCCATCCTTCCATCCATCCATCCATTAATCCAACCAACCATCCATCCATCCATCCTTCCATCCATCCATTAATCCAACCATCCATCCTTCCATCCATCCATCCATTAATCCAACCATCCATCCATCCTTCCTTGCATCCATCCATCCACCCATCCATCCATTAATCCATCCATCCTTCCTTCCATCCATCCATTAATCCATCCATTAATCCATCCATCCTTCCACCTATCCATCCATTATTCCATCCATCCAACCATCCATTCATCCATCCACCCATCCTTCCTTCCATCCATCCACCCATCCACCCATCCATCCATCCATTCATCCAACCATTAATTCATCCATCCATCCCATATTTCTGGGTCATGGGGCTGCTGGAGCCTAACCCGGCCACTTATGGGTAAAAACAGGGGTCACCCTGGACAGGTCGCCAGTCTGTCACATTGCAACTCCTGAACCACCTTCATGAATGTTCTACCCTCCATTGATTATGTTGTAAAATAATATTATAAAGTCTAATAACTTTATATTCATGATTAGAAATCAAATAAATAGCTGCACTGAATCAGGGTCTGTGAACTCCCACCTGGATGACCTTCCGTCTAAACACACCTGGTTTAACTCTTCATCAAACTCAGAAGAGAAACACAAAACATCCAGGATGGTAGACTGGAGTTCCAAAACAATGGTCCAGGACTGGCCCATCCTGGTCCTTCAGACCTGCTGCTCTGCCAGCTCTCTGCTTTCTGCTGACTCAGCGTTCCCTCATTCTGACTGACTGAACACACCTGATGCAGGTAATCAGCAAAAAGACCTGGAGAACAAGCAGCTGGATCTTATGGAAGAAAATCAGGCCGCCCTGCTGTATCCATGTTGGGAATACCAGTAGATGTTGCTGGCATTTAGCATAGGCTAGCATTTAGCAGCTGCTAGCATTTAGCATAGGCTAGCATTTAGCAGCTGCTAGCATTTAGCATAGGCTAGCATTTAGCAGCTGCTAGCATTTAGCATAGGCTAGCATTTAGCAGCTGCTAGCATGAGTTTTTGTGAACAGCTCTTTTTGGTAGAAAAGTTAAAATGATAAAGTAACAAATCAAACATCAAACCAGACCAGCTAGCTTTGAGTTTATAGATCGTCTAAAACTGTCGCTTTGTTGTACGACCATTTTGCAAATCACACTTTAGACCTTTTAAGAAGGAAGTGAAGTCAATCTGAGGGTGAATCTGTGATGTCACAAAAGCCTCGACTGTTTTCATCCTCTTCAGCTTTACAGCTTCAGTCTAAAGCAAAGACTCGTTTAAATCGGGACATTCTTCACATGAACTCAACGTTCTATCAGGAAACGCCGCTGACGGTGTGTCTGTGGTCGTAAAGGTGTGTCTGTTTTGAAGGTGGTTGATGTTCAGGTCAGCGGGACCAGAGTGAAAAGTGTGAAGGTCACCAACACTCCTGGAAACAAACAAATCCGTGGATACTTGGACACCAGCGGATGCTTCTACTCAGGTGGGACACGGCCGCGATGGATCTTCTCCAAACTGCTGTTTCTACGGTGAAGGAACAAACATCTGCTTCCTTCTCACAGGTGTCGTCTATCAACCTGGAACTCAGGTGAACTCTCCAGAAACCTGCCTCTTCCTCAACTGCAGTGAAGATGCTGCTCTCCAGGTTTCTGCCTGTGGTCCACTGGACCGTTGTCAAGGCAACGGCAGGTGTGTCTTCTACTGAAGAAGAAAATCTTTGCATGAATTCCATTCGATGCTTTTATTCTAAAGCAGTTTAATCCAACGTGACCCAAAGATCTGTTTGTATTTGAGGGTGACGTCTCAGGTCGGGTATCTTCCTCTGAGACGACCTTAAAAACGTTTCTTCCTGTAGCTGCATAGAGGTCCCTCCCCAATCCCTAACGCCGCGCCGTACCTGCGCTGTGGTTGGCCCCGCGGTCTTGGACATCCACGGGCAGCTGAACTTTGTGGAGGACCGGTGTTCCTACGCTCTGCTGTCGGCTCCTGACGTCCAGATCGTGGCAACGTTTCAGGAGCGGCGCCGTAAAGACATGAGCTTCCTGGACAGCGTGATCCTGCAAATAGGCAGGACTGACGTTCACATCAACCTGGACCCGGGTGGGAGGGTCAGGGTGAGCTGCCGCCAGTCTCACTTCATGCTGAAGGTGCGGTTGACCCGGTGTCACTCATGGTTCTCCGTTCTGTGATGCAGCTGAACAACTTAACCGTGGTCCTCAACAGCTCGGCTCAGAGGGTTTCTGGTGTGGAGATGTCCAAAGACCAGACAGGAGTCACCGTCCAGGTGTCGTACTCCAACCTCACCGCATCCGTCTTCTTCAACGGGGACTTTGTGCAGCTCCACCTACAGGGTAAAGGAGGGAAAGCAGAGGACTGAGTAAAATGTTCAGCCTTTGAGTTAAGAAAAGAAAATCCCAAATGAACAAAGACGAACGGATCTTTTGGATCAGTTCATTTAAAAGAGCCGTTCAAAAGGCTGGCTCTTTTGGCTCTTTTGGCTCTTTTGGCTCTTTTGGCTCTTTTGATGTTTGTTCACTTTTAAGAAGTCAGCCAAAAGGTTATTCATTTAATCCTGGAAAGAATCACAGGGATGATTGATGGGATGAAATCTGGATCAGAATAATTCAAATTCAGATTTCCCAGCAATAACTGAGTTGGAATTATTTTTGAAATCTCAATTCTAGCTTCATTTGACATGTGTGGACAAGTCTGACATGGATTCATTGTTTATATCCCTCTGCCAGCATATCGGCACGTCAGCGTAAAAAGTTTGTGTACTCTGAATGATGTTATTAATGCAGCAGCTAAACCAGGGCTCTGCAGCCTCTAAAAAACATTTGGTCCGGTTTCTTACTGTAAAAACGGAGCTAGAAAGGCAAAATCTCACTACACTTTTTAAAAAAATAGTCTTTTTTGCAGCCATTAGGCCATTTATTTATAGCATGTAACTTTTACATTTTTATAATGATTAAACTATAAAGTATGATCATTTTAAATAGGCTTTATAATAATTTTGATTTATTTTGATATATCAGCAGCACATTCAAGTTCCTTTCAAAATAAAATTCAGTGTCAATAAAGATCGTCCTAAAGCAGTAAATGTACTTGCATCTATTATTCTATCACTGAAGAACTTTGAAGATAAGAATGTGAGCTTCATATGTATTCTAATGACAAACAGTTCTGACAATAGAATTTACTCATTTTGGAGGATTGATAAAGCACATAATTTACTGTCATGTCAGGCAGTGGCGGACTTGGCAGTTTGGGGGCCCAGGCGAACAACAGCATGGGACCTCTTTTTTTAAGTCCTTATAGGATAGACGTCATATAACTTCCTTGCTAATTTCTCAATCACTCATGTCCGAGTAGGAACAAATGACAATCATCTGTGTTTTCTTTACTATGTTAGGTCTTACTAAAGAAGACAAAAGAAATCCAAATCCTTGATTGAAGGAACGGAACAGTAGTCTATCCACATGAGTGGCTTCAATTAAAACAATAAAGAGATATTTTCAAAATAAAAAAACTCTGTTCTTCTCTTTACATTTCCTCTTCTAGTCTGTCCCTTTTCTCATTCTTGACTTTCTTTATTTTCCTTTTTAGTTCATTTGATCTGTTTTTCTTTTTCCATGTCGTCTGTCTTCCCGCACTTTTGGGCGTATGGCAACACATTTCTTACTTTCTCTTTCTCTTTTCCTCTTTTTACAGCCACTCAGAAAACTAAGCTTTATTGATCAGTTTTTAAAAAACCTCTTCAGTTCATCATCTAAACTCTCCAGTGTTTCTAGAAAGTTCTGGGGTTTCAGCCCAGACATCATCTAAAAATCACCAGACCCAAGAAAAAAAACGCAGGAAATATAAATCAGTGATTATTTAATAATTATTCATTATTTATTACTTCCTGTTTGATTGAAAGTCCAACTTTGACACATTTTCTATGTTTTTACATCCAAAAACAAAGGAAAGAAATCAAAAACCAGATGTTCTAGTGTAACTTCATTGCCTATTGTGAACAGAAGTAGAAATTGTTCTTGTAGTTTGTAGATGTAGGACGGGTCAAATGTCAGCAAATCTCCTTGTAAAACATAATTACATAAAGTGATTTCATTAAAAAAAACTGTTCTTTTAAAAATATTTTTTCTGAGTTTTAATAGAACATTAGGAACCAAATCAAATATCACCTGAGATTAATCCAAAAAGTATTTGTTGTTGGAAATTGTGTGCAACAGCAGCAGTAAAAATTCTCCTAAAACGTTTACATGCATTATAAAACAAGTGAGCTAATATCATTAATATCATTCTTATTCTGTCTTTTCAGCACAGCTTCATGTCAGATATGAACACTACATAAACGACAGACAAATGTTAAATTCATTACCAATGAAATGGAAAAGAAGGATATGTAATAATGTAAGACAAAACTTGATATTGTTAACATACACGGAGTAAACTAAAGTTACAATCAAACCCACTTCACATGCGATTGCGTAATCTCTGTGCAGCAGAGCTCGCCACCTCACACTGAAATTTAACAGGAAATACGCAAATTACAGCAATTTTCAGGATCAAAATGATTAGAATCAAACATATTAATCACATTTATGGAACCCACAACTGCGCCTTCTTGGTTGAAATGTTTCAAAAAGGAAATACAAGTTGACAAACGATCCCAAAACCAACTCCATCTATGTCCAACCACCTAAAGCATTTTTTGCCAAAGAATTCATTCCAAGAATTCCAAAGAAATGGGCTGGAAACCGACCAATCTGGCAACACAGCCTCCGCTCCTTCACTTGCCAGTTGGTGGTCACTGGAATATACCATTGCTGCAGAGGGACGGGGGAGGATGAAACACTTTCATTTCAGTGATTAGGGGTGTATTTTCTGGAGAGTTAAATAATGATAGACAATATTTATTTCAGACACTTTTACTGAGTGTTCAGCTCAGGGTCCACAGATTGTTGGGGGCCCCCAGGCGGTCGCCTACCTTTGCCTAATGGTTAGTCTGCCTGTGGTGTCAGGAGTGGTCAAAAACTGTTTTTTTTTTACTATTATATGATCACATCATAAGAAATACACATAAACACAGTAGAAAAATCTAACCAACAAATCCATCATTGATACACGAAAAGAAACAAATCAGATTACTTTGAAGCTCCATGTAGAAGCTTCTGTTTCTAACAAACAGAACAACTCAAACTCATGACCACAACTCCAGAACACTGACTGAGTGCCCCCACCGGCCCTGCTCTCTCCTCCTCCAAACACCCCCCGCGGCTCAAAGGCTCTGTCCTCTCTGCTGTTTTCATGGAGGTTCTCCCGTAAATCCGTGTTCTCCTGTGATGTTTGCATCTGAAGTTAGAAGGAAGGGCTTGTTTGATCTTTTATGTGACCGTATAGAACTCAGGAGAGAGAGGAAAGAAAGAATGAAAGAAAGAACGGTTCCCAGCCGACTGCGAGTCGATTCCCATCATTCATGTTAATGAGCCGTGAAAAGATTCGATTCCTTCATGAACATCACATCTCTACAAATTAACCTCAAAAACGTTCATGTTCTGGAACAACTGGGTCATTTCTGTCGTTTGTTCGCTTGTACATAAATATGTTTACTGTTTTTCACATACTTTGTTTTCTCCACATGTTCAGATTCTGTAGCTTCGTTAGTCGATCTTTTAACCGTTGATGTTTTTTGAATTATCGCAACTCTTTAGCCGTTTACGTAAATAACATAATTCCAGGGGATTCTGTTGCAGAGAACGTGGCGAAAGCGTCCGCTGTAACCGCTTTCTCTGCACCGGAATCAGCTGATTTACATGACCTGTGTGGACGGTCAAAGAGGGACGCTAGTTCCAAGAGCGCGTGTTCTTCTGCTGACATCTCTGCTGTTAAAGGGTTAAGAGTTTAGCATCAGCACATTTCTCAATAATGACGCCATCAAGCAGACTTTTGCAGGAGGTCCGGTCTAGAGTAACTTCAGTTTGTTCTCTGGATCGCAGGACCAGCTGTTTCATCGGTGGGGGGTCTGTGTGGAAACTCCAGCGGGTCTTTGGGTGAACTGAGGCTTCCGGAGTTCAGCTCCAGCAGGTAAGACCTCATCAGAGGTACTTGTTCACACTAGCGAGGGAACAATCCTGACTTTTGGTTGGTTTCCCTCTAGCTGTGAGACGCGGTACAGCGAGACTGTGGACACATCAATCAATTGCACCCTGATGGTTGAACGGTCAGCATCCATTCACCAAGAGCATCAAAGGGTCACCTGATTACGCCAGACGCTCTTCTCTCTTAATGTTTTCAGCTGTAACCTCCTGAAGGGGGCGCTCTTCTCCTCCTGTGACATGGACCCCGAGCCTTACATCACTGCCTGCAGGGACGTCTTGTGTAAATATCCCGATCTGGACGGTCTCAGGTGTCAGTTCCTGGAGGTCTTTGCTAGAGCCTGCAGCCTGAGCAGCAGCGCCGCCCTGGAGGCCTGGAGGTCCAAAGCTGAGTGCTGTAGGTCGAGAGTCGGACGGGCCTGTTCTGAAACAGTGTGACCCCAGATTCAGTCTAACATGTTCCTCTGACCCTTTGCAGCGCCCCCTGTGGCCGTCTGCCAGGACAGGACGTGCAGTCCAAACGAGTTCTGCACCGAGGCGAGGCCGGGAGGACAAACCCGCTGCCTCTGCCGAGCACTTTTTGCCTCCAAGTACCTGGGAAGAAACACTCTGGGTACAACAACAACTCCACAACATGACGGTGACACGACAACACACAACAATGCGGTCCCACTGAAGCAACTTTAACGTTTAGATTCGGTGAGGCGGCCTGTTGGGACGCCAACGGTCTGCGGTTTAATGTCTGTCTGCGGTTCCAATGAAAACAACACATGACAGACAGATTACAAACACACAACAAAGCAACACCATCACAACAACGATATGACAACAGTACAAACCTTGAGCTGTGAGCTGTGTTGACCAGCCTGTGGTGTCCAGGTGGTTCCATGGTCTGCAGGCAGAACTCGGCTTCTCTTACTTTGGTGGGGTGTCTCCTGGAGGACAAAGGCATCAACTACACCCAGCTACACCTCAATGACCCCACCTGCCGGGGTCAGATGAACGAGCAGACCCACACAGTGACCTTTAGCTTCAACGGCAGCAGCAGCTGTGGAACAGAGGTTCTGGTGGGTTCTTCGTGGAGGTCCAATAAGAACCAGTGTTCTTGTAATCGGTTCTGAAGGAGGGGGGGGGGCTGACTGGTCAGTTCTAAACTCTGATGTTTGTCCTGCAGACCAACAGCAGTCATGTGATCTTCAAGAATACCATCCGGGGTCAGAAGGTCTCCTCTGACATCACTCGCTACAGTCAGTTCCACGTCGACTTCTCCTGCGCTCAGACCAGGCTGGACGCTCAGACGGTGGCCTTCAGCGTCCGCGGCAGGTAGAGGTGGACCTCCAGCTTTGGTCTGAACATCTTTGGTAGCTTCGATGCCTGAATCAGTTCTTCCTCTGCAGCACGGTGGTCCAGCTCGCCACATCCGGATCCTGGAACTACACTCTGACCATGAAGGCCTTCACCGACGCCGAGCGCTCACAGGCGGTGCAGCAGAGCACCGAGCTGCAGCTCAACCAGAGGATCTGGGTGGAGCTCCGCACACACGGTCTGGAGGAAACCGCGGTTGTCATGGTGATGGATTCCTGCTGGGCGACTGATAACGGGAGCTCGAGATACGAGCTGATCCGTAACGGGTTAGTGGTTCTGCTGAGTGCAGGTTCTGTCCACACCTCCCATGAAGGCATCACTGACCAACATCTTTCTGTTCCTGATCAGATGTGCCAACCCCACCGACCAGACGGTGCAGGTGGAGAGGAACGGACAAACGGCTTCCAGCGTCTTCTCCTTCAAGATGTTTGGTTTCTCTGGGAGTTCTGGAGACGTCGGCCTGCACTGCAGCCTGCAGCTGTGCTTCAGACAGGAGAAGAGCTGCTCACCTGTACGCCTCTCTCACATCTCTGATCACAACTCTGCTGTTGTCTCAGCAAATGGTTCAGTTCTCAGAGCTTTGAGACACTTCTGAAGCTTCCAAGCTAATAGTTTTTGGGTTAAAGGACAGAGCTGGTCCTTCAACCTCTGCTGCATTTGGACCTCAGCCTCAGCAGGAAATGGGGCTCTTCCTCTGAACTATAGACTGTCTAATTGTGAATTGTTTTTAATGGTCTATTGGCTGACCTCTTCATCTGGACCTTGTTTCTCTGCAGGAATGCAGCAGATCTCAGAAACGCCGATCGGCCCGATCCAAACACAGAGCTGCTGCTGTCTCCATCCAGGACCCGTGAGGTATGGCTGCTCCAGAGCAGACACAAATGCTCTGTGGAGATCGTGTAGACTGCAGAGCAGAAGATGAGAGGAAACGTTTCATCTCAGACTTCTGCTGAGAGAGATCTCCCCTTTTGTGATCATGAGCCTGACAGTCGAAGCTCGGGGCAAAGTGTTGTCCACCCTAAAAGTCCCTTTGTTTATAGGTGGTATCCATGGTAACCAATTGATGGATGGGCGCTGACCTGCCTGATGTGTTTGGATCACGCCTTCATGATGGTTTTAAATCTGTTTTTTATTTTTATTTTGCAAAACCATTTTTATGTTGGTTCAGGTTCTCCGTCCATCAGGATCCTGATGACCATTATGAGGCTGCAGACGAGCAGCGTATGAGATTTAGATGTAAAGGGTGTGACCTTACAGCAGGAGAACCACCTTCAGAGAGGAGTTTGAAGGTAGAACCATCATTCCTGAGAAAAGAACGACAATGTTAGGAGGATGAGTCATGAACGAACAAATAAAGAATAAAAACCTGAATGTAACATAAAAGCTGTGATGATGAAGGTCCAGGAAGATGTTGGTGCTTTTTTTTAGAAACCTGATTGCATATGATCCTCTTCAGGTTCTGAAACTGTTCCATGTTCTGTGATGAACAGATTTCATTCAGGGTTTTATGGTTCTGGACTCTGGAGGAGTTTATTTGGAGGAACCCCCTCTGTGTTTAAGGCAAAATTTTACTTTAATTTTTACATTATGTTTTAGGTTTCCTTAAGTTTTAGGCTATAGGAGGGGAGGGAGGGGGTAAAATGGGTGTGTGGGGTGGGCACAGAAACCACTCAGGTGACTGCACACCTGGTTGAAGTTTTGGTTCCTTGGCTGTATCTGGTTCCATCAGACTCTAATGGTTTTCAGATCATCTGTACTCCTGGTTTCGCTTTTGGTTTGGAATTTGTTTTTGTCATCTTTAAGTTCATTTAATAAAGTTTTGGTTTGACTTTGATCTCCTGCTTTATGGCTCCATAGAGAAAGTCCGTCTCTGTTCCTAAAACCTATAAAACTTGTTTGTCAGATCTTAGATTTTAAATAAAGTTGTTCAAAGACAAAGATGGAAGTGAAAAAACACCAGAAAGGAAACATCGCATTAATCTGCGAGGTCCTTAGACGGTTCCATCCCGTCTACAGCCAGAGGTCCTCCTACATGTCCTGTGAGGACGGCAGCAGAGACGTTGTCTTCATATAACAGAATGAATCAGAGGATCTTTCACACGTTTGCTCCTCATCTCAGGTTCAGTCTGTTGAGAAATAAACCAGAAGCAGGTTTGTGGTCCATGTAGAGCTGGTAAAGTCTGCTTTAAACAGGAAGTGAAACAGTTCATCCTCAATCCTCCTGCATCCTGGCTGCTCCTCGATGGGACGGGGGGGCGGATGAAAGGAAGTCAGGTCAAACTGCATAAGTGGAGTCACATGCTTTTACTCTGAAAGGTTAGTTTGTTAATGAAAGTGTAAGCTGGAAACAGGAAGTGGTTTTTGTAGTCTGGATCTGCCCCAAACTCACACTCATACACACACCTGTAAGTCTTGGTAAGCCAATCAAAGCTGTGCTGCAGCTCTGTGTGTGTGTGTGTGTGTGTGTGTGTGTGTTATTAGTGTCACTCTGCTGACTCAGGAGGATCAGAGGAGAACTAATCCATCCTCACAGGTTCTCCGCCTCTCCTCCCTCTCCCTCAGGAGGCTCCGTTTATAAACCGATTCTTTATTCTGGGGATCGCACAACTCCGATTATGAAAATCCAGTCATCTAGAAATACAAATCGAAGCTGCAGTTAGGATCAGAGGAGGAGCTCAAAACCTCACGCTGACACACAAAGGAAGAAGAACTTAAATTCATGAACAGACGGTAAAAACAGCTGAAATCTAAAAGCCTCAGAATCTTGTCTTCAGAAGATCAGACTGACACCTGTAAACTTTCAGTTTACAGGTTTACAAAATTCAGTCGCCTATTTTTGGCGATACAAACGCCGTCATGTTGGAGCCAGACGACGTCTGTAAACAGTGATTGGTCCAAGTCGTCTGAGTCTGTGTTTCTATGGCAACCACTCTTGTTGGAAGGTCACACCCCTACCATTGGAAAGCTACTTTAATTTAGGCTGATTGGTCCGTTTATAATTTGAATAACTTAAAAAACAATCATGAAAACAAAATGAGGATCATCAGGAAGACATTAGAAAACGCATCAGAGCCAGAATGGTCATTCTGACCAATAGAATGACTCACTAACAGATGTTCATTTCTCTTTTTGAAGTCAACAGGGATTTTGGCTTCTTGGAGCCAGCAGGTACTTCCTGTTTAGAACACCAGGGGGAGGGGCCACTCCGTCCAGTTCTCTTATACAGTCAGTGTAAAGGACAGAGGCAGGTTGACCTTTGCTCCATGAAAATAGAACAGAATGTAAATGTTTGTTAGAGATGTTTAGGTTCAAATGTTCTGCAGATTCATTTTGTTCCTTTGACCAACAAGCAGAACCAAAGGTTTGCTTTAGTCTTTCTAAACATTTTTGGATTATTCAGGTTTGAAAACAAAACGTTGACCAGACCATGACATCCCCTCCTTTAGATGAATACAGTTTTTATGGGACAGTTTTTGGTTTCTATGGATCCACATTAACCAGCAGAGACGGCTCCTGTGGCTCCTGTGGCCCCCTTCAGGCTCCTGTGGCCCCCTTCAGGCTCCTGTGGCCCCCTTCAGGCTCCTGTGGCCTCCTTCAGGCTCCTGTGGCCCCCTTCAGGCTCCTGTGGCCCCCTTCAGGCTCCTGTGGCTCCTGTGGCCCCCTTCAGGCTCCTGTGGCCCCCTTCAGGCTCCTGTGGCTCCTGTGGCCTCCGTCAGGTGGCTCCTGTGAGGTGGACTCTTTCATCCTGCTCTAATCCCTTTATCCCTGTCAGGGTGACAGAGGAGACTCTTCTGCAGGAGACCTCCGGACTCCCTGCTCCTGTCCTCCGTTTGCTCCTCTTCTCCCCGCAGGCTGAGGGACTCTCAGGCTTCATCAGTGTGTTTATGGGGGGTCGCTGCTGGGGTCTCAGGGTGAGGAGTTTGGGGGGCTGCTGGTGGATTTAGGCCGCGTGAACCAAGGTGACGGATTATCAGCTGACAGGTAAGGAGATAATAGAGTTTAATGCACATCATGTCTGCATGAAGCTTCAGCACATTTGTTTGTTTATCGATTTTAGAGCTTTCTTGAAAGAACACAACAACACAACATGCTTCCAACACAGAAACTACACAAACGACAAACCAGGATCTGAAAACAGCAGACTGAAGGAAATGTTCAGACTTTTATTCTGCCACTTTCTTAAAGTCTCTGATGATCTTCCTACACGTCATCGGTCTGACGTCTCGCTGATGAGGAAAGACTATTTCAGTTGAGTTGGACCTTTCCATCACAGAGAAACATTTTCTCTAAAGTCGTTTTCTGCTTTGAGCTTCAAAAATGTTCACTAAAGTTTGCGGTTCTGTTAAATCTAGAACCTCAATAAAAGATGGACTCACAGGTGTTCCACATTCAGTTTCATTCATTATGTGAATGAGTTCCTGCAGTAAAAACACACAACATATTGGTTTATGTGTCTCAACCAAACAAACACTATTAAACAAATAAGATTCAAATAACTGAACAAAATAACATCATCATGACTTTATGATAAAAAGATGTTTCACTAGAACCTAAAAGAATTTTTACTTTTAACAAAAGTGACATTTATCAGACAAATGTTCATCTAAAGCAGGAATCAGAAGTCAGAACCCATCATGACTTCAGAACCTTCAGAACAGTCTTCAGACGGTCTGAAGATGAGCGTCTTTGAAGAAGTTCTCCTAAGTTCTGTCTCTTTGTGACCACAGACAGCTGGAAGAACCGTGTCTCCATGGCTAAAGTGGCTCCGCTGGACCCCTCTTGTGTCAGGGAGCTGACACCCCCCACCATTGTTCTGCAGGACATGGAGGAGCTGGAGGACGCTGGGGAGAGAGTGAGGTGGGTTCACCCTGAAGAACAGAACATTAAGTACAGGAACCCCGTCAGAGGTTCCACGTTCTCTCAGTGATGGTTGCTCAGCATGAAGTCCGCCTCATCTCCACTGACTGAAGCTGAGTTCATGTTTTCTGGAGCTCATGTCCAGTCAGCTTCAGAGTTTGGACTGTAGACCCTCTGAGCTCCTGCATCTGCCTGAAAGATGGAGGCTGATGTGACCGGATCTGCAGCTTCACAGAAATTCTGTTGATCTGGAACTGTGGAAGTTCAAATCAAAGACACTGCAGATGTTAGCTTGCTACATCAGCTTCAGCTACAACAAAAAAGCCACCATTTGAGCTGCAGGGTTCTGCTTTGACCTGTTAACAGCCAACGCAGAATCCTGAAGCTCCGCCCCCACCGTCAGACCTGTCCACACAGGCCGAGCAGCTCTGATGGGTTTGATCATCGCTCAAATTTACTGATACGTGTCGTAAAAAAAGAAAAACCGATGGGGATCCTGGAAGGAACGTTCCGTGTAGGGCTGAGTTAGCTCTAGAACTCCATGCAGAAGGATCAGGATCAGAAAGATCTCCCACCTTCAGTGGATTCCTGGTGGAGTTCTTCCTTCAGCTTCAATGTTTCTTAGTGATGTTAGAATGAAATCAAACGGGGGATTAGAACTCCTCCAGGATCACCTCTGAAGATCAGGAGAAGTTTAAGACGAAGTTTACGACAGTTTGAACCTCATCTGAATGAGACCAAAGCAGCTGATGGATCTGCTTCAAGCCGGTTTAGATGAGGCGTTTCTTCCTGTTGTCGGTTGGTTGGGTTCATGCAGACAGGTCCGTTTTCTGGTTATCTCTGTGTTTGTTTCAGAGTCAGCCGGAGAGCGGGACCTGGAGCGCTGTTCAACATCAACAACAGCAACAACAACGAGGAAGACGAGTAAGACAAACACAAACACCATCCTCTGATCAAAACTTTAGTCCAGCTGAGAACTTCAGAGTCACTGGAGCCTGCAGAGGGAAGCAAACGTCCGATTCCAGCAGAACCTTACCGAATCCACGGGCCATCCAAAAAGACCTTTACATCTGCCTGTTTGAACTGTCTTTCAGGGAGGAAAAAAAGAGGAGAAAAAAGGAGAAGAAAGAAAAAAAGGAAAAGAAGGAGTGAGTGTCTCCTTCAGGTGATGGACTCTGACAGGAAACAGAAGCATTGATTCATCGCTGTCTTCCTCCAGGAAGGAGAAACAGGGGAAGAAGGAGAGGAAGGAGAAAAAACAGAAGGAAAAAGAGGAGAAAGAGAAGGAGAAGCAGAAGGCCAAAGAGAAGGAGGAGAAAGAGAAGAAGGCCAAAGAGGAGGCGTAAGTCTGCTGACTCAGAAAGGAGGTTTTTATGGATCATTGGGATCAATAACATCCATGAACGTGTTTGTCCAGAGCCAAAGAAATCACCGTCTTTGATCCAGCTGGAAACACCTACTACCACTGGCTCTTCATCATCACCATGCCCGTCATGTACAACTGGACCCTCATCATAGCCAGGTGACAGCAGAACCCCGAGTCGGTCCGGTCCGTGTTCTGAAGCATCGGAGGAACCTCCGGTCTGGGCTCCGGTACTGATGAAGATCAGTCTGCCGCTGGGCTGAGATGCTACAGTAACTGCCACACCGTCACCGGAAAGCAGCAGCTTTTAGGACAGCCGGCGTGAAACAGGAACAGTCATGTAGAAGCTAACGGGTCAACAGAACCAACAGAACCAACCAGCAGGGGGCAGTCTCTGCTAACTCTGTTTTCTGTTTATTTCAGGGCTTGTTTTGAAGAACTTCAAACTGACTATTTGGTCTTCTGGTTCATCCTGGACTTTGTTTCTGACATCATATATCTGCTAGATATGGTCTTCAGAACCAGAACCGGTCTGTAGTCACAGGAGCACACCCCACAGCTCATCCGGTCCAACTCCCCCTGAACCCGTCCAACATCTTTGCAGGTTACCTGGAGCAGGGTCTGCTTGTGAAGGATGAGAAGAAGCTGCGAGAGCGGTACATGATCAGCTTCCAGTTCAAAATGGATCTGGTCTCCATGATCCCGACCGACATATTCTACCTGATTCTGGGTGTCACCTATCCAGAGATCCGGCTCAACAAACTCCTGCGCTTCAACAGGTGTGCACAGCCGCCGAGGTCACGTCATGAACACGCTGTTGCGTCTCCATCTGCTGAGAGGACATTCATGTTCTAGAACCAACGGTCACGATGTCTTTAGACAAGAAACTCATCACATTACCGCCTCACACGAAAGCGTCTTCCCTTAACGTGTGGTTAAAACGCTTTAACCTCTTTCTGGCCCAGGTTTGGTTCTAGATGAGACTGATTGTAACAGCTCCGTATGTTCTGACCTGACCCGTTTGTTACAGACCACACCGCTAAACTACCAGAACACGGAGAACACACCAAACCGTTCAGTCCAAACACCTGACTCCGGCTCGTGTGTCTTTGTTTCAGGATGATGGAGTTCTTCCAGCGCACAGAGACCAGGACCAACTACCCAAACGCTCTCCGGATCTCCAACCTGGTCATGTACATCCTGATCATCATCCACTGGAACGCGTGCCTCTACTACTCCTTCTCTAAGGCCATTGGTTTGTGTTCTGATCCAGCTCCCGTTGGCCTCTTTAAGACGGTCTGTTGAGAGGTTTGAATCCGGTTCAGACTCCCTTTTGTGCTCTCAGGTTTCGGAGCTGACAGGTTTGTGTATCCGGACCCTTCAGACCCGGAGTTTGGTCGCCTGGTGAGGAAGTACGCTTACAGCATGTACTGGTCCACGCTGACGCTCACCACCATTGGAGAAACCCCGCCCCCTGTGGAGAACTCAGAGTACTTCTTTGTTGTGACTGACTTCCTGGTGGGTGTGGCTTGTTTCTCCTTCCTCAGTAATTTCAGATGTAGATGTTAAAGTTGTTCTTCCGTTGAGTTATCTGTGGTTTTTGTTAACCCCTGTAGGTCTGAGGTGGCTGCGGGACATTTTTTGGCGCATGATTGTTTTTTGTTGATCATTTGAACCTTCATCAGCATTGGAAACAGTAGACTTAACCGTTTCTCCACAACAGCACAGGTAAAGGTTTCGGTTGTTCTGTCCAGGTGGGAGTGCTGATTTTTGCCACCATCGTCGGTAACGTCGGCTCGATGATCACCAACATGAACGCGGCCAGGGCCGACTTCCAGGCTCGCATCGACGCCATCAAACAGTACATGAGCTTCAGAAAGGTCATCAGAATCCTGATCTGTTTGCTAAATCAATACAGTTTCCGGCCTGTAGGGGAAATGCAGCTGTGTCTGAACCGCACCCTCCTTACAGGTGACAAAGGACTTAGAGAAACGAGTGATCAAGTGGTTCGACTTCCTGTGGACCAACAAGAAAGCGGTGGATGAGAGGGAAGTTCTGAAGTACCTGCCTGACAAGCTGAGAGCAGAGATCGCCATCAACGTTCACCTGGACACCCTGAAGAAGGTCTGCACTCAAGTTCCAAACTCCTCATCAGGTGAGAAGATCAGAACCGCATCCTAACTCCCATGTGGGTCTACAGGTCCGGATCTTTGCAGACTGTGAGGCCGGTCTGCTGGTGGAGCTGGTGCTGAAGCTGCAGCCGCAGGTCTACAGCCCAGGAGACTACATCTGCAAAAAGGGAGACATCGGTAGAGAGATGTACATCATCAAGGAGGGAAAGCTGGCGGTGGTGGCGGATGACGGCGTGACGCAGTTTGTTGTTCTCAGTGATGGAAGCTACTTTGGTGAAATCAGCATCCTGGCCATCAAAGGTGGGTCTTCTTCCTCTCTCATTTTAAGAGGAGCTAAATGTGGACTTTCATTTCACTTTCACGTGTAAAGTTTGCAGTGACATCACATCTGACTCTGGTGGGACCTTCCTGTTGGTCTCACAGCCATGGCGTCATGCAGGAAGTTGTTTCTGAAGAGCATGTCAGAGCATCAGCAGCTGATGCACTGATGGCTCAACAGTGTGTAACAACAGTGTGTAACAGCAGTGTGTAACGGAAATGTGTAACAGGAGTGTGTAACGGAAATGTGTAACAGCAGTGTGTAACAGGAGTGTGTAACAGCAGTGTGTAACGGAAATGTGTAACAGCAGTGTGTAACAGCAGTGTGTAACAGGAGTGTGTAACAGCAGTGTGTAACGGAAATGTGTAACAGCAGTGTGTAACAGCAGTGTGTAACAGGAGTGTGTAACAGCAGTGTGTAACAGGAGTGTGTAACAGGAGTGTGTAACAGCAGTGTGTAACGGAAATGTGTAACAGCAGTGTGTAACAGGAGTGTGTAACAGCAGTGTGTAACGGAAATGTGTAACGGAAATGTGTAACAGCAGTGTGTAACAGGAGTGTGTAACGGAAATGTGTAACAGCAGTGTGTAACAGCAGTGTGTAACGGAAATGTGTAACAGCAGTGTGTAACGGAAATGATGAAAACAGAGCAGTCAGCCAAACGAAGGACTGAAGGACTTTGAGCAGTGAAAGACTAAATGAGCAAATTGGGTTCTGACTGTCAGGTTGTAGCATCATGATGTTAAAAGTTCAGGTGGGTTCCCCAACAACCTCATGATACCAGAACTTCTAACACCTTTTCTTCTTGTCCAACAGGGAGTAAGGCAGGAAACAGGAGGACAGCGAACATCAGGAGCATCGGGTACTCTGACCTCTTCTGTCTTTCCAAGGATGACCTGATGGAGGCGCTAACAGAGTATCCTGATGCCAAAGCTCTGCTGGAGGAGAAAGGAAGGCAGATTCTGATGAAGGACGGGCTGCTGGACCTGGAGGTACCTTAACACACTTTGGACCTTTTAGCCAACAACCTGCGGTATCCAGAGCTTAAGTTGTCCTGTCCTGTAGGTGGCAGCTCAGGGCCCTGACCCTAAAGAGATCGAGGAGAAGGTTGACCGGATGACCAGCACGCTTGACGTCCTGCAGACCCGATACGCCCGGCTTCTGGCAGAGAACGAAGCCAGTCACAGCAAAATCAAACATAGAGTCACACGGCTGGAGAGGAAGCTGGCTCCGCCTCCACGACCTGACCAACCTGGTGATGCCCCGCCCCCTCCAACCCCTGAGACCACTAAAGAGGAAGAGAAGAAATAGGTAGAAGATGATGAGGAACAGGAGTGGAGGCCTAAGTTGAAGAATTTCAGAACCGAGCAGATCAACAGCTGGCAGTCCTGAATGACTGTAGGCATGAACTGAAGTTTTAACCTGAAAAAACGTTTAGGGTTTGGATCAGGTTGACCTTCTCCATTTCACGTCTTGAGTAGATTTTCAGAGAAAGCGCTGACAGCCTTCTGGGAGGACATTTGCTGTCAGAGAAGAAAAACTGCAGAGAAGAACTGAGGTCCAGGAAGAACATGACTCTGGATAACAAAAGCACTGGAGGACGTCTGGATCCGTTATGTAGTCACTGTTCCCACATCCCAGCTGTAAATCACTGTAATATCTGAAGCATTTATGGATTAGCTGTCTCACATTTATGGTCAATAGTTTTCACTGTGCAGCAATATGTTTCATCGGAAACGCTTCAATGAAGGTAACCGTTTGTTTACACGCTGTACGAACGGAAATATTGTGTTTATGGTTCTGTGTCAAATCAATGGTAAAAGCTACACACAGTCTAATGTGCACATCAGATGGAACTATGCATCACTTTTTCCATTTCTATCACCAGATTCAGGGTTAGGGTCGCGCTCATGAGAGAACAACAAACAGAGAGAACTTTTCCAGATGAACCGTCTTGAACTGCCACAGTTCTTCAACCGTTTATGCAATTAATTTAATTCCAACGGATTCTGAAGCTGAGAACAGCGGCTTTGTGCTGGCATGCAACAGCTTTTCTCCGGGTCAGAATCTCTAATAATGAGGTTAATTGTGTAACCGATCAAAGAGTTTGGGTGGTTTGGAGGGCGTTTGTTATTTTGCTGTTGTTGGTGACAGCTCTGGTTAAGCTGCATTCACACCAGACACAGCCAGCGCTGCAGGGTCGTCGAGTTTCAATGTGAAGTTAATATAAAGACGCCATCTGAGCACGTGACGTTAGTAACAAGATCAAAGGCTAGAAAAAAAGAGTTAAAATGGCCGCTCAATTTGAGGATTTTTGTCCTGAACTTCCATAAAGTTTCTTAACCCACTTAACGTGCATCAAAAAGCATCAAATTTACGTCCGCCGCCTCTCTTTTGACAGGTGTCAAATTTACTGCTCAACGCCTTGATGGCCCGGCCACGTCCGGTGTGAAAGCAGCATTGATGTACAACTTTATCACTAAGTTAATTCATAATTTCTAAAGCTCAAAGAGAAGAGACATCACTATACACATAAAATGTTTCAGGTTTTCTTTAAGGGTCATATTAAAGACCACAGGCTTTAGTAAGCTAGCTTGACCATTAGCTGCGTCAGCTTCAGCTACAGTAAGGAAGCTACAGTGCCACCTAGTGTCTGTGAGGATTACAACAAGCAAAAGGATAAATGTGAACATGCTTAAACCAGATCATTAAAGACACAGAACCATGCTGTTCATGCTAACCACGACTTTGCTTGTAAGCACAAATTCGTTAGAAATAAAGACATTTTATAAGAAATGTGACATTTTCTGTAATAACATTATCCTCACATTTATTCTAGCTTTCTGTTCACTTCAACCAACCGGAAGTGATGTCTTTTTTTGAAACAATGATTTTCTATGCTTAAAAAGTGTTTTCACTAACGTCATGAATCAGTCTACCTATCGATCCAGCTTCCTGTCTTGTTTAAAATAAGCTAAAGCTAACTTCCTCTTGTTTTTATTTTGGAGTGTTTGTATTTTTAATTTTTAAAGTATTCGTGTCCGTCCGCTGACACGTCAGACCGGACAGTAGGCTTCTGAAAAAGTTCAGTAGGATTGTGGAAATTGTAGTTTTTAGTGGGAATGGTCCACTAGCTTCAGTGGACGTCAGAACTACAAGTACCAGACTGCATCATTATACTTTGCGCATGACATCTAGGAGGCAACAGTGTGGTTCTCCCTGCAGAGGTGGGTTTACTTCAAACTACTGAAAAATTAACTTTTATTTGATTCTGAACTGAAATATTTAAACTCATAAACAATCCGTTTTTGCTAAAAAGCGCCGCTAACAGGAAGTGACGTTCGTTTAGGCCCCTTTTCCTCCTGAGTTTGTGTTTGTTAGCTTAAAACGGCTAGCCGGCTGCTAGCAGCACGAACTGGACGCGGGGGGGCTTTCAAAGTGGACTCTGAATCTACACAGGTGTGTTCATGTGACCGTTAGTTTACCTGTATTACGTCACTGTAGGTTGTGAAGTATTTTCACCAGAAAACTGCGGTCATTGAGAGCTGTTCATGCCGCGAAACGGAGCATGCGCACTGCTCACGCTCAGATGTAATGAATGGGCCAGTCTGGACCGGACCGGATCGGTTCTGCTGACTCGTTGGGTTTGCGCAGACCTGATGTTCATGTCGGGGAGAAGCCCGGTTCTCCATGGTGGTCTTCTCTGTGGAACGTCAGGTTCTCAGCCGCCTTCATGCTCTGATGGTCCACAGGTGAGTCCTTGAGAGGCGGTTGCCATGGAGCCCGCCTGGCGACAGCGGGGGCGGGGGCGTGGCCTGAACACTCTAGAGGAAAGATCCCGCCCCACGCCGAAGGAGAAGGCAGTCCCAGGAACAGGACGGGGAGGGAGAGGGCTGAAGACAGACCCGAACCCAGATTTTCCTCAGGGTGATGAAGACTTCAGACGAATGAAGCAGGAACCGGACCTGAGCGGCGTCTGTAACCTTCCTCTGCTCCCTGAACCACAGCCGGTGATGTCCAGTCCAAGTTCGAGGAGATCCGGAGGTCCAACCAGGCAGCCGCCAAGAGACTGGTGGAGAGCCACGGAAGCTCCTCCTCTTCCTCAGACGATGAGGAGAACGAGAGCGGGAACCAAAAGGAGGGACAGAGAGGGAAGATCCTGGCGTCCACCTTCACCACGTACACCGACCAGACAGGTGAGTCGACACACCCAGACCCTCCGGACCGCGGAGGGTCCTTGTGTGTCTGTGAACTGAGCGGTCCGCTCTGTGTTCAGGTGGAGACTCCTCGGCTCTGACCCGGACTGGTCAGTACGTCAGCGAGCTGTTCCAGTCCGGAGCCGTCACCTGTCTGATCTGCATCGCCTCGGTCAAGAGGACGCAGGCGGTGAGTGGTGCACGCCATCAGCCGACCATCAAACAGCAGATCAGAGGATTTCACGCTTTTACCCCAAAAGTCAAAGGTCAAACCTCAAACTGTTAAAAAGCAGGGCGACGTGGACACAGCTCCGCCCACAGGTGTTCTCAGCTCCGCCCACAGGTGTTACTCCTCACACACACCTGTCCCTCCGCCTGCAGGTGTGGAGCTGCTGCGGCTGCTTCTCCCTCTTCCACCTCCCCTGCATCCAGAAGTGGGCCAGGGACTCGGTCTTCCTCGTGTCCTCCGTGACTGATGAAGACTTTGGTCAGAAGGAGCACCCGTGGCCGTGGTGAGGCGGGACGGAGGAGCTCTCCCTTCTCCTCTGGGTTCTGGTTTCGTTTTGGGTGGGGTTCAGTTTAAATGTTGGTGAAGCTGTGAGATGTTTGTGACCCTGAAGCTCTGCAGAACGTCTTGTTCCCGAGCAGAGCTGGAGGGTTCTTCTGTGTTCCTCAGAGGAGAACCCAGGATCTGAATCCAGCTGTGTTTAAGGTTGTGGTTTTTGTGAAGGATCCCGACGTGTTTCCATGTCTGACTCTGGTCTCTCCTCAGTCCAAAGTGCCGGACGGAGTATCCGCCGAGCTCCACGCCCAGCAGGTGAGGGGTTACACAGCGCGGTGCTGCAGTCCTCCACAGGGGGGCGCTGTGTGAACATTAACTGAGCAGAAACTCTTTCTTCTGGTCTTGACTGAAGTCATTTCTGCTGAGTCACGGTTCCTCTGTGCTGCGTTCAGGTACACGTGTTACTGCGGGAAGCTGCAGGACCCCCCGGCCGACCCCTGGCTGGTTCCTCACTCCTGCGGCTCCGTCTGCCAGAGGCAGCTGAAGCCCAGCTGTGGTCACACCTGTCTGCTGCTGTGTCACCCCGGTAACCAGACACGCCCCCCCATGCACCAACACCTCCAACATGGAAACAACATTAATAGAAAAAACGCAGAAGGTAACATGACCGTGTGCGCCTCCTTCAGGTCCCTGTCCACCCTGTCCCAAGATGGTGGCCGTCTCCTGCCTGTGTGGCAAAGCTAAGCCCCTCCCCCGCCGCTGCAGCAACAAGGTGAGCTCTGACGGTCCAGACTGGGGGCGGAGCTTTTGTGTATCTGTGTGAGCAGCTTTGTGTGTGTGTCTGCAGGCCTGGTCCTGCCAGCAGAGGTGTGGAAGGCTGCTGGCCTGTCAGCAGCACACCTGTTCAGAGCCCTGCCACTCAGGTAAGCCCCGCCCAGCTCACAGTCTGCAGCTCCTGGTTGGACGATCACGTGCGTTTGTTTGTGTCAGAGTGCGCCCCCTGTCCCAGAGTGAGCCTGCAGAGCTGCGTGTGCGGCCGCCAGAAGGCGGAGCGGCCCTGTGCTAGCCCCCGCTGGACCTGTGAGCAGGTGAGGCTGTGGTTTCCATGGCAACTGTGTCGTTTCCGATTTACTAACTAGAGACACTTTAACACCGGACATGTCACCGATGACGGGAAAATAACACACGCTCTTCAAACGCTAACACAATTAATGTGCAAAACTTTACGGAAGTGAAGTCTTTACACAATTAATGTAATCCCAACGGATTCTGACGTGGACCCGCTGCTTCTGCTTCCGTCTGAATCCGTTGGAATTATGTTGATTGTGTAAAGACTTCACTTCCGTAAAGTTTTGCACAAAAGCACAAAGCTGATTTTGTCAACATCAGAATCATCGGTGTGTCTCTCAGGTGTGCGGCGCCATGCTCTCCTGTGGGAATCACACCTGTGAACAGGTGTGTCATGATGGAGTGTGCCCCCCCTGCCCCCGCTCGCTTAGCAGATCCTGTCCCTGCGGCAAAACCCGTGAGAAGACGCATGCACTCGTGCACGCATCGGTGCGCACACTCGTGCACACATCCCTCCTGACCTGTCTGTGGCTGCAGGGTCGTCTCTGCCGTGCACGGAGGAGGTGCCCCCCTGTGGAGACACGTGCGACCGCCTGCTGTCCTGTTTGAAGCACACCTGCTCCATGAGGTGTCACCGCGGCAGCTGTGAGACGTGCCGACAGGTCACAGACACACACGTAATCCACGTGCACACACACGCAGACACACACGTGACGCTCTGCTGTGACTGCAGGAGGTGGAGAAGGAGTGCAGGTGTGGCAAACACAGGAAGAAGACGGCCTGTCACAAGGAGTACCTGTGTGACTCCAAGTGTCCAAAGACCAGGAACTGCCAGAGACACCAGTGCAGGAGGAAGGTCAGGACCTCTGACTGCTGTTACAGTTCCAGGGGGTGAGGGGCGGAGTCTAACCCCCCAGGAATACCTGGATGTGTTTGAAGCAGTGTGTCTTCTGAATGACAGGTAGAGTCAGGTCTGCTCGGAGAAGAACACTGGAGAACAGAAACTAGAGTCTTCAGACCTCTGGTGACTGCACAGGTGGACCTGCTTCTGCAAGCAGAGTCTTCATCGTTCTTTGTTCTAGAACGTATATGCAATAGTTCTTAGTTTGAGTCAAAAGAGTGAGAACAGATCTGAGAACAACCAGAGGAACATGCTGCTGTTTACAGATGTTAAAGTCCTAGAGAACATGAAGGAGAAAGGAACGTCTGGATGCTGCTGCGGCGGCTGCTGCATTGTTGTTGGTGCATCTGAACTCAAATCGTCCAGAATTATGGGAGATCCTCCTGTTTTTGCATCAGGATGAAGTCTTGGTTAAGACAGATTTTTAGTCCAGCAGTTACAGATATGAACTGATCTAACATCATGTGTGTTTCGATTTCAGTAAACACTTTATTAATATAAATAAATAACTTACTGTCCTCCAGTGGATCTAAAACGTTGACATTGATCATACATGATGTTAGTCAGAGGCACAGATAAAGCTGGGTGTCATCAGCATACGGTGAGAACCACAGACAGACTTCACTGAGCAGAACGCTGGTCTGAGAACAGAACGCTGTGGGACTAAAGACATCAGAGCGACAGTCTGCTGTGAAAACAGCAGACAGGCGTGTTCTCCTCAGGTGGAGGTGTTGTGCACACAGCAGCTCCGTGTGTTCCTGCTGTCCAAATGTCACTGGCGCTGCTCCATCTGATAGCTGAAGGGTATCTGGGGGCGGGGTTTCGTCTGCCGCTGTTATCGCATTTGCAGTTTGACATCTGACCTCTTTTAACCCGAACTCCTCTCTCTGCTTCCCATCATGCTTTTTGTTTCAGTGTTGCCCCGGCAACTGCCCCCCCTGTGACCAGAGCTGCGGCCGAACTCTGGGATGTCGCAACCACAAGTGTCCCTCCGTCTGTCACCAAGGTAACGCTCAGATGCTGCTGATGGACTCACTGAGACTGGAAGGAAGTTCAGTGAAGAAACCAGACCTGTTCCTGTTTGTTTCAGGCAGTGTCTCCCCCTACAGGCAGCTTAGAAGTACTGCATCAGATGAGGGAAAAAAATGAAACAAAGATTTCTGAATATAAACATGGAGGAACCTGTGACCGAATGATGTGTTTATGGCAGGAACCAATCAGACAGCTGCTTCCATTGAAGGACATTTCATTTTTCCTTTTATTTAAAGTTCCAGAGCCACTCTGAAACTCGACAAAGGCCAAACCGTTTAGAAGGAGTGGGTTTAAAAAAGAAAAGAGTCATTTTCTTTTTAATCTGTCAAATTAAAATGTTCTAATCCAGTGTTTCCCAACCCTGGTCCTAAGGGCACAGTGTCCGGCATTTACTCAATCCCACCTGCTCAAACACACCTGCCTTTGATGACTATAATTCTGCAGAGTCGGATGATGACTGAATCAGGTGTGCTTAAGCAGGAAAGCATGGAAAACATGCAGGACAGTGTTCCCCAAGAAATAAAGCCGTTGTAGGACTGCAAGTAAATGTATGAAAACCTGTAAATGCAGTTAAAATAAAAACAAACTATCAGCCTTTCAATGAAAAACAATCAAAAAAATCAAGCACAATTAAAAAACTCTTTAAAGTGAATTCAGAATCTGTTCCTGACCAAAAACAGTTTTGTACATTTTATCCAGCTATTGATTTATAATTTAGAAACAGTCATTTTAAAAGAAAAATAAATTTTTTTTCATTCTGTTTCACTTTGTGAGAAAAAAGATGACAAAAAAACGCTTTTTACTAACTTTATGTGGAGGGAAGGTTATGCTGGTTACCATGGTGACCAACTTGAATCCAGGAAACTCTGTTGTAAGGAGTCGTGGATGTTGTTCAGATGGATCACTTGATAACATTCAGACAGGATTTAACAGATGAAAGCATGACTGATGACCGGATCACTGTTCAAAGACACAAAAACGTTTTCACTCGGGATTCAACGCACGTACACACACACACACACGTCTGCCATCCCGGTTCTGATGAAGTCCTGTGTTCTCTGTGTCGCTCAGCTGCTTATGGGTCTGTTGTGAAGGACGTTGTGTTCTTGTTGACAGTTGATAACACACAAACATAGACGCACAAGTGGGAGGAAAGGCTGCTGACAGCAACAGCCCTCCCCTACACAGACGTTTGTGTGTTTGTGTGAGTGACGGCTTCCTGTGTGCGACGTCTCTGATGTAGAGGTCAGATGTCTGCGCTCTGATTGGATAACGGCCTGGGTTCATTCAGATAGAGACGGCGCCACTGACGGGCTGTGGTTGCGTGTCCTTGCGCTGCTGTAGTTGTGTGTTGGAGTCAGCAGAGGCTCCGACCCGGTTCTGCGGGTCCAAATCAATCGTGAAACATGTCTGTGGAGCCGAGTCTGAGATGTTTGTGTGTCCTCATGAAGATGCCGGGCGTCAGTAGAAGCTAGCTTTGTCTGGTTTGGATTCTGGCCTTTTTGAGTCTTGGTTCTGTTGAGGGTTCTTCTTTTAATGATGTTGACTATCTTGTGGAATCTTTTAACAGTCACTGTGTCTCTGTTTTCAATAGAGTTGCTCCCATTAGGGTAGTCTCCCCAAATAAGGGCTTTCCCTGGGTAAATGAGGATATCCGCAGCTCCAGAAGACTCTGTCGTAAAGTTGAACGTTTATGGAAATCAACCAAACTGGAAGTGCATAGACTCCACCTGAAAGAGCTGATCTTTGCTTTAAATGAGAGGATAAAACAGGCTAGATCAGCTTCCTTCCCTAATCTTATATCAACAAATAATCGAAATCCAAAAATTATTTTCAATACATTGAACTCAAATTCCCAAACACTCTCAAGCTGATGGAATCACATTTCTTCAGGGTTTTCTGACAAAGGTCCTGGATGTTGGAGCAAACATCCCTCCTTTAGTCAGTGTTCCAGCCTCCCTAGACTCTCGGTATCCACCATCATGGTCTAACTTCTCTCCAGTAACTGTAACTATAAGTATAGAAATAAATATTTACTTACTTACTTCTTTAAAGCTCTACGGTCTTCTCCTCAGTCCAAACTGCTGGATGTAAAAGGAGTTCCTTCTCTTTAGAGTTGCAGGTTTGAATCCTCAGCGTGACCGCTGGAGTCTTCGTGAACTACAGAGCAGGTTCCTGTTCTCACAGTTGTTCTGGTACTTCTGTTAGTAACCACGGCAACAGCTTTGACTCAGGATTTTAGTCCACATGCTGGGTTTTTGTTTCTGCTTAATGATGGCGGGGTTTGATTGACAGGTGTCAGTACAGTCCTCACCTCTAGACGTGGGCGTGGTTTGACATTCCTCAGGGTTTATGCCCCTCCCATTGAATGACTTTTGAACATTCGCTGGCGTTGGTTAGCGTACGGCGTGCAGTCCGAAGTGAATGAGGTAGGTGTGATGATGACATCATCTGCTGTTAGACTAAAGAAGCCATCAAAGCCACGCCCACATCCCACAGTGGTGTTGGTCCAGTTCTGGTCCAGTTTGAGGTGAAGTGAACAGAAGCTCACCTGTCTGTAGCTCGCCCTCTGGTGGTTAGCTGGTGAACTGACCCGGCTCCACTGGGTTTCTGAACCAGTTTTAGGAGGAAGTTTAGAGGAGTTCTGCGGTGGCCTCTTTAGAGCCTCGGACCCCGGTGACCCGGCTGTAGCGTGAGCAGTTTTTATCAGAACTGTGCGTCCTGATCCATGATGTCACCGCTGGTTAAAGGCATGAAGAGCTGCTTATCAGAGGGGACTGAGCATGCTCAGTCACTCACTGCTGTCGGTGTTGCTGACAGGAACCGGGCCGAGCAGAGACACGTTCAGGTTATTTCCAGCAGAGCAGCAGACGTTCTGGAGCGGAACATCTGAGAGCAGATGACCTTCACGGGACGCCGCTCCTCCTTATCTGTCGGGTGGAACACAAGTGCGTCCTGCATGCTGGGCCTGAAGGTCAGCCTGAAAGGTCAGCTCGAACGCGGCGCTGATTCCTCTGATGGTTTGATGGTGATCAGGAGAGTCGTGGGCGGAGCCTCCTGATCTTCACTGAACAAAGCTCTGCGTTTCTATAAGGCCATGCACAACCAGACCGCTGCACGAGCGGGTTCGAACCCGTCAGATGGAAGGTCTTCTTCTGCATCAGTGATGGTTTCCTGTCTCCTCAGGAAGCTGTTATCCGTGTCCGGAGACGGTGGAGGTGCGTTGCTCCTGCGGCTCCAGCGTGCTGGTCGTCCCGTGTGGTCGAGAGAGGACCACCAAGCCGCCGCGCTGCAGAGAGGCCTGCAGGTGACCCATACGACCCCAGTCGTAACCATCGACCTCTGACCCAGTAGGGAGGAGCTCCACATTCAGGAGGCTCCGCCCATCCTCAGGTGTCTCTCTGGTGTCCTCAGGTGCCCCCCCTCCTGCCATCACCCCTCCAGGGAGCGTCACCGTTGCCACCCGGGGCCCTGCCCCCCCTGCAGACAGCTGTGCCTGCTGCCCCTCCCCGGCTGCAGCCACACCTGCTCACGGCCGTGCCACGACCTGGTTCTGGTCCGGTCCCAGCAGGTGGGCTCCATCTGTTCTAGTTACCCAGAACCACATTTCCTGTTCCCGACCGGGCCCCTGACCCCCTCCTCTCTGCGTTTAGGTTCAGCTGGCGGGTCCGTGGGAGCAGCCGTCTGAACCGGCGTTCATGAAGAAAGCGCTGCCCTGCCCCCCGTGCCAAGTCCCCATCCCCACGTAGGTCCCACTGTTAAGAATCAGAACCGATCCCAGATCTCATCCTGACAGGAACCACTTCCTGCTGCCGCCGTGGAGGGGAATAAATCAGATTCACAAACGCAATAACAAATCGGGAACGCAAACACACACAAAGACAGCTGAGGGGGCGGGGCTTCATGTTTTCAGAGTCAGTGGGGGGCGGGGCTTAGTCCACTAGCTCTGAGTGTTTCATAATCGTTCATGTTAGCTGACGGAACCTGATGGATGGAAGTTAGAACAGTTCCCCAGAATGCCGGCGTGGCGGTCCAGATTCAGGACCTGTGTCTGACCCAGCAGAACTGAAAGGACTCTGTGATCCACATGAGATCCACTGACCTGCTGTGAGTCTGTCGGCAGATGTGAGGAGGTTTGAGGGACAGAACCGACCAAAACCCGTTAGAACCTCAACCTGCATGATAGAACAGTGTTCCTGTCAGAAACTGGTCCAGGATGTAAGGTCGGAGATCCGGATCCTTTGGGGGCGGGGCATGCTGGGGAACCAGCTGCAGGAAGCGGTTTGGACCTGTCTCAGGTTCAGCAGATGGTTCGGATCCTGGAGGTGACCGTAGTTCTGTTTGTGTTTCAGGTCCTGCTTTGGAGAACACGAAGTGAGAACCTCCGGTCCTCCTCTCCTGGTCTGGTCTGTTCTGGTCCTCCTAGAGACCAGGTGTTATGTGTCTTTGTGTGTGTGCAGGTCACCCCAGTGCCCTGTTGTCGTCAGGGTCAGTTTTCCTGCGAGCGTCCCTGTGGACGTCCGTTGGCGTGTGGGAACCATCACTGCAGCAGGAAGTGTCACCCGGTTACCGACGACAACCAGGTGAGACCCTCATGGTCTGCCGACGGCCTCAGCAGAGGCTGATTGTTGCTTTGTTTCCAGTGTGAGGTGTGTGAGGAAGGCTGCAGCAAGCCCCGCCTACCTGGCTGCCCCCACTCCTGCCCCCGCCCCTGTCACCCAGGTGACTGCCCCCCCTGCAACCAGATGATTCGCCAGCGCTGCCACTGCAAAATCAGCATGCTCTACGTGGAGTGCACGTGAGTGCGCACAAACACACACAAACGCACAGTTTAGTGATGTCAGAGCGTGACAAAGGTTTCATGATCGTCTGCAGGAAGCTGACTGCAGCAGATGCGCAGCTGAAAGTGCAGCTGGGATCCTGCGGCAACCAGTGTCCCAAAGAGGTACACAACTACACAACCAGTGTCCAAAAGAGGTACACAACTACACAACCAGTGTCCCAAAGAGGTACACAGCTACACAACCGGTGTCCCAAAGAGGTACACAACTACACAACCGGTGTCCCAAAGAGGTACACAGCTACACAACCAGTGTCCCAAAGAGGTACACAGCTACACAACCGGTGTCCCAAAGAGGTACACAGCTACACAACCGGTGTCCCAAAGAGGTACACAGCTACACAACCGGTGTCCCAAAGAGGTACACAGCTACACAACCGGTGTCCCAAAGAGGTACACAACTACAAAACCAGTGTCCCAAAGAGGTACACAACTACACAACCAGTGTCCCAAAGAGGTACACAGCTACACAACCGGTGTCCCAAAGAGGTACACAGCTACACAACACAAGCATTGTGTATGAAAATGGTCAGCACATCTTCCTGCAGGTTAAGTGACTAGTTGTTCTGATATTCAATAGTTTATCAGAAGAGTTAATGAGGTTTGTTTCCATAGAAACAAAGCCTTTAAGTGAGATATATTTCTGCAGAACTCATTGATCATGAAATTCTGTGGTCAGAAATGTAGTGATTGTAATTAAAATGTTCAGTGTTTCCAGCACCAACAGTGCATTAGTTTAGAAAACACCTTTCAAAGCACACAGAACACTTTACCACAAAACAAAAATACAACCAAAATAAACCGTACTTTGAGACAACAAAAGAGATGGAACAAACGGATGAAAGAACTGAAGTTTACACAACTGTTCTGTGGTGGAACGTCTCACATGTTCACAGCAGTGAAGTCAAACTGAAGGAATTCTCTGAGGATCGTTTTCTGCAGAACATTTCACTCATTTCAGCGTTCAGAACATCAGTGTCATCCGTGACCAACAGCACAACTGTTACACAACATTAACACAACTGTATCATAGCCGTCCCACAGTTGGAGCAGCACAGCAGCAGCGGCTCCTCTGGGACTTGGTTCTGTGGCGCCGGCCTGTCTGTTGGCCTCTGCTTGGTTCCACCTGGCAGTGATTTAGTGTTTTCGTTCTGACACAGCTGGGAGGTCACTTCCTGATCTCATCCACATGTTTGCAGAAAGTCTTTGAGGTCGTGGAGGAAACACTGGGAGGCTCAGACCAAAACAATCCTCCTCTAGAGCCATGTTTCTGCTCTTTATGTCATCTGTCCTCCATCAAACTGCTGATGTCACGTTCTTTGAGATGACTGCAAAGAATTGTGGGATTGTTTTGTCTCTGATCGTGGCTTGCTCTCCAGTGTGTCCTAAAGGTGATGATGAAGGAAGCAGCCATGTTTCCTTTGTGGTTTAGTCACTGCAGCTCCTCCTGGATGCTGGTCTAATGGAGCTCTGACTGTGTGTGTTTGTGTGTGTTTGTGTGTGTAGCTGGGCTGCGGTCATCGCTGTAAGCAGGTGTGCCATCCAGATGTGTGTAAGGAGGAGTGTCACCAGAAGGTGAAGGTGCGGTGCTCCTGTAGGAGGATCAAGAAGGTGAGGAGCAGAAGTTGTGGTTGAAGGAGCCTCAGATGAAGGAGGCGCTTCACCTGTGGTCGTGTGTGTGTGTGCAGGAGGTCCCGTGCTCCCTTGTCTCCCAGTCCTTCCTTCAGTGTGATGATGTATGCAGAGAGCAGGGACAGAGGGTCAGCCAGGTAAAGACTCACCTGTACCAATCACCTGTCCTCACCAGGACACACTCTGACTGCTGTGTGTGTGTGTGTTTGTGCAGCTGAAGGAGGCGGAGCTTAGAGCCGCAGAGGAAGAGGAGCAGAGGAGGCTGCAGGTCAGTCCAAACTCACATGATGTCACCTGCAGGTGGGGGTGGGGTCTAACAAACACCTGAACAGCTGTAAGGTTCTCACTTTTTTAGAACAGGTGATTTGAAATGATGAGCAGTGGAACCTGGACGACAAAACCAGGATTTGTGATGTTTGCTGTTTGGAGGAGAACCTGTCCTCACCTGTTGGTTGTGTTGGGGTTTTTAAACCCCGCCCCCTGCAGACAGGAAGGAAAGTCAAGTTTGGTTCTGCTGAACGTGGATGTTCTCCTTCTCAGGAGGAGCTGGAGGCCTTTGAGAAGCGGCAGCAGCGAGGGGGGAGGAGGAACAAGCGCCGGAGGAGGGAGGAGGTGGACGATGAGCAGGAGAGGGCGGCCCTCTGGAGGAGGCGCGCCGCCTTGGTCCTGGTCCCCCTGGGCGGCGTGCTCCTGTCCGCCGCCTTCTACTACCTGCTGAGCGCAGCCTGAGGGAGCACAAGCTCCGCCTCCTCCAGAGGTGAAGGGAGCAGGGGTTTTCTGCTCTCCAGCGTACCTGGAAGTTAAAGTTTAGTTTCTAGTTGATCAATTTGAATATTCTACAGAAGCAGGAACATGTCAGATCATCAGACGTGTTCTGATTGGCTGCTGTCATTCTGTTCTCTGGAGTCTTTTCTTTCATGAAAATAAAAACCTGATTTTGTTGTTTCTGAACATGAAACTGTCTGCTGTGATGAAGACGCTTCTGCTCTGGGCCTGCAGGGGGCGACAGAGAGCAGACAGAGCTGAGGAACAGCAGTTTGTCCAGAGATGACTGACCTTCAGACATGAGTCAGCCAGAAGATGCAGAACTTCAGTCAGAAACTGACCTTTGAGTTTCATGAAGGTCATCAGGATGTGATGAGAAGGTCAGAGCGCAGAAAACAAAAATACGATTCATTAGGGGAAAAAAATGCAGCTGGATAAAAAGTTTCTTTGTTTTGTTTGTGCAAAGAGACTGATGGTTTTTAAAGATCCACTGTCTTTTTTCAAAATAAAAGACAACATAGGACCAAATGCTGCAGTTCCTCCTAACACTAGAGTGTGATTAATTCTGGGAGCAACCCTTTTCAGACCCCAGTGTCAAACATCCATAAAATGTTCATGTCAACATTATGTCACTGGTCGATCTGCGTTTGTCTGCGGTCCGTCTGCGTTTGTCTGCGGTCCGTCTGCGTTTGTCTGCGGTCCGTCTGCGTTTGTCTGCGGTCCGTCTGCGTTTGTCTGCGGTCCGTTTGCGTTTGTCTGCGGTCCGTCTGCGTTTGTCTGCGGTCCATCTGCGTTTGTCTGCGGTCCGTCTGCGTTTGTCTGTGGTCCGTCTGCGTTTGTCTGTGGTCCGTTGAGGGAAAATGGTTTTGGTTGTACATATCTTTGAGTTTAAAGTGCATTTTTCTGTTTCATTACAAAATATTTTTTATGAGCACACAAAACTTTTAGTTTTACACTTGGAACAATGGCACAAAAATCACTCATAGTTCACCAAAGTTTTAGATGAAGTAGTTGACACCGGGGACGCAGGACCAGAGACTCAACAGGGAATTGTCTAAATTTCTTAAATCAGTATTAACTTTTTTTGTTTTCCCATCATTTAATATATTCATCGTATCAATTTGATCATTTTAGAATGTAAATGAAACATTTTTTTAAATAACTATCCTCTCTGTTTATTAGCTGAAACTTGCTCGTTTGGTTCAGTTTAACATTTTTTTTATTTAAACCAGTGAATAAACCTTTAGTTTACTTTATTCTCTAAATCTGGTGGTTTTGTTGGTTTAAAGGTTTAATGGATCATAGGGCTGCCCCCACCCCCACCCCAGAGCGCGCGAAGCTCGGAAACATCACAGCAGATCAAAGGCTGCTTTCATCTTTCTTTGATCTGATTTCAACTTACATTTCTCGTTTCACAAACCGGAAGTTCTCGGTCCTGAAACCGTTAAAAGTCCAGTTCCACGTCTAACCCTGTTGGAGGGTCACGTGACCGGCAGCCTCGCGCACTGGCACGTGCGTTTGGATTTCATCCTCATTAAACCCTCACGTGCTAAGTACCTGCGCGTGAGCGCGCATTAGAGAGAGGGAGAGCGCGATGGGGCGGAGCCTGCGGGTCTCGTGCCGCTTAGTTAGCGCTCGGCTCGCGGGCGGCGGGCAGAGGAATGGTCTCGCGCTCGGCTGCAGCAGGGCATGGCCGCGCGGCGGGACCTCTTCCCGCGTGTCACCTTGAACGCAGCGGCTGCGGTGAGTGTCCGTTTGTCCTCGCGCCCCTCACCGGTCCTCTGCGCAGGAGCAGAAGCTCCTTTAACTCACCTGTGAAGTTGTTTACTGTTTGTTTGTGACGTCGGGTTGTTTATCCACAAACACGTGACCGTTCCTCCTAACTGATGGTTCTGGACGATCAAACCCAAATCAACGAATCCGTAAAGATCTTCAGACAGGAGCTGGAGATCCCTGGAGAAGATCAGACTCATGTCCTGAAGTTCAGGGATCTGAAGAGTCCGGATCCATGAACCCACCTGGAGGAAGGAGAATCTACCTTTCAGTTTGGTTCTGGAGCTGACGAGTCAGCCGGTCCTCATACCTGAACCTTTCACATGCTGGTTCTGATGTTCTGCAGCTGCTGAGGAACGACCTGCTAGTTTGAAGGTCCAGCCCAGAGACCGGAACCTGCAGGAAGCTGAGAACATGGACCACGTCTGGATGTTTCTGACGGACAGTTGTCTTTCTCTGAAGAACAGCTGGTTTTTGTTGGAGGAGTTGCTGAAGATCATCTGCATGAGGAGAACGTCAGGTTCCTTCCTCTGTGCGGGATCTTCAGAAGGAACCAGCCTGATGTTTCTCCTCACACATACGAAGGATTTCATCAAATGTTTTTAAGTTCATGAACCAGTTCTGGTTCAGATCTGCAGGTGAACTTCAAAAAGTTCAGTTTGTGATCAAAGAGGAGCGTTTGTGCTGCAGGACAGTCAGGAGAACGTCAGGAGAACGTCAGCAGGAAGAGATGAAGGAAGTCTGGACAGAAATCCAGAGAACTTTTGTCTTGTTCTTCAAAAGATGAAGTGAATTCATGCCAGAGATGATCCCAGAAGGTTTGTTCCAGACTGTGATGCTGTGTGTTTCCATGGTAACGGAGCAAACAGCATCTCTGTGGTGCTTTTGGTGGGAATGGAGGTGTTCAGTCCGTACAGAGCCCCCCAGCTCCTCAGACGCCTGATGGGGGCGGGGCTATGGAGAGAGAGAGAGAGAGATGGGTGGGGCGAGCTCCACTTGTTTGTGGTGTCAGGTTTCGTCTCGCCATCATTCGAGGTCAAAAATAACTTTGATGAGTTCAACAGAAACTCTGGGAGGCAGAACCCTCCCTAAACCCAGCCTGGGGGGACTCCCACACACCGCGAACCGGACCAGAACCGTTCTAATGTCTACACTTTTCTCCGCCCCCCCCACAGAACCCATCTGGAGCACCTGAGGGGAAGATGGAGGCGTGTCCTCACAAGCTGGAGTCCACCAATCACCTGCGGCTTCTCCTCTGCATCCTGGTTCCTGCTGTCTGCCTGCTGGCTGGACTGCTGACACTGGTTCTGGTTCTGACAGGTACCACCCACTGCTGTCTGTGACTGGTGCAGCTTCCTGTTCTGTTCCTAACCGCCTCCGAGCTTACAGTAACTCAAGTAATCAGATTACTAGCAGATATTTGGGAATTACCTGAATCCTTTACGGATCAGAACCCTGGGTTCTGGAAAAGGGGAGGGGCTTGTGTGGAAGCTGGAGCTGTTCTGGTCATTTGAACATCTGCAGAAGATGGAAAGAAAAGAGATGAAAGAAAAACATGACATAAAGAAGAAGAAGAAGAAAGGGATGAAAACAGGATGGAGTTACATCAGATGAAAGAAAAGTTTTTTCTTCTTATTTCCGATCCACTCCTTTCCCTTTGATCATTTCCTGCTTTCGTTCCTTCACTCGTCCTTCTCTTTTATCCTGTTCCCTCGCTCCTGTTCTCCATCCATCTCCCCTCCTCCTCCTCCTCACGTCTTCATCCTTCTATTCTCTGGATGGAAGCAGAAAATGGAGGGAGGATGCAGCGTGTAGGAGGACGGATGACACATTTACTGTTATTTACTCCTCGTACACGTGCGCGTGTGTGCGTGCGCTTTATGTGGTTGCTATGACAGCAGCGTGCCTCAGCCAATCAGCGGAGAGCAGGGAGGAATTCCAAACATTCACCTTTACAGAGGAGCCCTCATCTGTTCTTCATCCCTCCTTCATTCATCCGTCTGTCCTCTGAGCTCCTCCTTCTCTCCTCCTCCTCTCCTGTCCTCCTCTCCTCCTCCTCTCCTGTCCTCCTCTCCTCTTTTCTGCCTCCTCATTTTCCTCCTGAACGATGACTGGTTGATCCCTCCATCAGTCCTCTGGCGTCTCCCTGGAGGTCGTCTGGATCTCCTTTTCTCCTCAGAGAGGAGAACCATAAACCCTGTGACCTCACCGCCGGCTCAGCTTTACATCCCAGAATTCTGCTTGTTAGAACCCAGAATGTTTCTGAAGGTCTGATGTTCTCCGAGGAGGCAGATAAAGAGCTGCTCGTTCATCATGAAGGTTCTAATGGTCCAGCCTCACCTTGTCCAGAACCATTCTAAGCCCACAAGCATGCTGTCTTTTTTGACTGGAACTTCAGGAGAACAAAGCCATCTCTGTCTTCAGCAGAGAACCCTGATGTTTACACTCAAGTCTTACACACGTGGACAAAATTGTTGGTTACCCCTCAGTTAAAGAAGGAAAAACCCACAATTCTCACTGAAATCACTTGAAACTTACAAAAGTAACAATAAATAAAAATGTATTGAAAAACGATCCGTCTCTTCAATTTGTCATCAATGTTCCTCTTGCGGCCACGTCCAGAGAGGTTGGCTACTGTCCCGTGGGTCTTGAACTTCTGAATAATATGAGCCACTGTTGTCACAGGAAGTTCAAGCTGTTTAGAGATGGTCTTATAGCCTTTACCTTTAAGATGTTTATCTATCATTTGTTTTCGGATGTCCTGGGACAATTCTCTCCTTCGCTTTCTGTTGTCCATGTTCAGTGTGGTACACACCTTTTCACCAAACAGCAGAGTGACTACTTGTCTCCCTTTAAATAGGCAGACTGACTGATTATGAGTTTGGTAACAGCTGTGATGTCAATTAAAGGACACACCTGAGTTAATCATGTCAGTCTGGTCAAATAGTTTTCAATCTTTTATAGAGGTACCATCATTTTTGTCCAGGCCTGTTTTATTAGTTTGTTTTTTTAATAATTATGTTAATCAGCAATTCAAAAGTGATGGCTGATTTTGATGATTTAATTTTCAATTCATTTTTATTTATTGTAACTTTTGTAAGTTTCAAGTGATTTCAGTGAGAATTGTGGGTTTTTCCTTCTTTAACTGAGGGGTACCAACAATTTTGTCCACGTGTGTATTTTGAAAGGACATTTGGAACCACAGTGTGGAGAGGCCCACATCTTTCTGGAGTTTCTGCTGATCCTTCCAGACCACAAAGCTTCTCCTGACATTCATGCTGGTCCCAGCAGGACCCCGGTTCAGGTCCAGAAGGACAGTTTATTTTGAAGGGCTGCAGCTGGTTTCTCCACTCTCAGAACCGTAACAGAACCTGTGGAGAGCTTTCATCTCCATTTGTTGAGCACATCTGGTTTTGTTGTCCTTCATGTTTCCTGGCTTCTTCTCTGTGTGAACCTCCCGCCGGAGCATCAGACCGGATCGCTGTGATGGAGCTGCTGGTGCTGGAGGATGCAGAGAAAGCCGACGTCCTTCATGAAAAGCAGAGAAGCAGATTGAAGGCTGACGGGTCGGTCATCTTCATCTGGCGCCTCAGGAGGAGGCTGAGATGGTTATTGTGAGAAGATGTGAGGGAAAGCGTCTCGTTGTGTAAAGGTCCAGCAGTGTCTCCATGGAAACGACCGGGACCTGCATGAAGGTCCATCTGGACTCTGAAATGTCAAATCATCTGCGGTCAGATATTTCAGGAGAAACACATATGGAGATGTTTGTCCTGGAAACCGGAGCAGGGTCTCCTGTTCCAGGAGGGGAGGGGGGTCACATGGGGAGGAGCTTCACGCAGGTCACCTTCTGCGTCACTGAAAAACTCCCGCTTTGATGTCGGTCCGTCCCGCCCGCAGTGGAGGAACGCTTCAGAGGAAGTTCATCCGAAGGTTAAGAACAAGGTTTCCGGTTGGACCCGTCCAGATGATGACCGTTGACCTGTCTGTGTTCCATCTTTGTCTGCAGGTGTGTTCGGACGCAGCCTCCTGGACTCAAGCCCCCTCCCCTCCCCCGAGCCCATCGCGCACTCCGCCCCCGGTTACCACAGCAACAGCACAAACATTCCATCAGTCTCCTTCTCCAAGCTGGAGGCAGAAAACTTCACGTCTGTTCTCCAAAACCGCAGTGAAGACCTGGTCCAGACCAGCTATAGCACGCCCACCACGGCCGTCCCTCCTGGCTCCTCCTACTCACAGACTCCACCCACTCAGCCATATACAAAGCTTCCTGATTGGCTGTCGTCTGTGACGTCTTTAAGTACTGTCTGGCCAAAGAGCAGCCCCACTTTAGCAGCCGATACAGGTATGTATGAAGATCCAGACTGCCGGGAATTATGGGAGATGTAGTCGTTTGTTTGGAGAAATCATTTCTGGTTCTGGTCACGAGCGGCTGCGGGTCTTCAGTTCTTCTGAACTACATCGTCTTTAAGCGACTTTAATCTTGAATTAGCACCTAATTCCTGCAAAGAAGCAGAAATTCTGCAATGTAGAGAGCTGAAGAACCACCAAAGAACCACAGAAAGATGAAGATATTAGACATGGATGTGATGCTCCTCCTGCTGTCTGAAACACGGAGAGAGCAGCAGACCCAGTGGGTTCTGGTTCTGACCCTGACTGGCTTGCTGCAGCTGAGATCGGCATGGATCAGTCAGTCCTGATTAAAGCGGGTTCACTGCTCCTGACTGAGGATCCGTTTGTCCTGAGAAATCATTTACTGCTGCCTCTGTCTGCTGCTCCGGTGTCCTTCATCCTCTCTGTGGAACAGGAAGTGGAGGTGAATGCTAATGAGTGCTGCCCACCCGCCGCTGCAGCACATCTGCAGGTCCTGAAGAGCCCTGGATTGAGTTTTTGATCTGGAGGCTCAACGGATGTCAGCCGCACCCCAAGCCTCACGCTTCCAGCTTTGGGGTTCAGAACTCCAACATGAGCATTTATCACAGCAGCGAAGCGACCATAGATTAATGCATCCAACGATGAACGCGACCATAGACTAATGCATCCAACGATGAACGCGACCATAGACTAATGCATCCAACGACGAACGCAACCATAGATTAATGCATCCAACGACGAACGCGACCATAGATTAATGCATCCAACGATGTACACGACCATAGACTAATGCATCCAACGATGTACACGACCATAGACTAATGCATCCAACGACGAACGCGACCATAGATTAATGCATCCAACGACGAACGCGACCATAGATTAATGCATCCAACGATGTACACGACCATAGACTAATGCATCCAACGATGTACACGACCATAGACTAATGCATCCAACGACAAACGCGACCATAGATTAATGCATCCAACGACGAACGCGACCATAGATTAATGCATCCAACGACGAACGCGACCATAGACTAATGCATCCAACGACGAACGCGACCATAGATTAATGCATCCAACGACGAACACGACCATAGACTAATGCATCCAACGATGTACACGACCATAGACTAATGCATCCAACGACGAACGCGACCATAGATTAATGCATCCAACGACGAACGCGGCCATATATTAATGCATCCAACGACGAACGCGACCATAGACTAATGCATCCAACGACAAACGCGACCATAGACTAATGCATCCAACGACGAACACGACCATAGACTAATGCATCCAACGACAAACGCGACCATAGACTAATGCATCCAACGACGAACGCGACCATAGACTAATGCATCCAACGACCAACGCGACCATAGATTAATGCATCCAACGACGAACGCGACCATAGACTAATGCATCCAACGACGAACGCGACCATAGACTAATGCATCCAACGACGAACGCGACCATAGACTAATGCATCCAACGACAAACGCGACCATAGACTAATGCATCCAACGACGAACGCGACCATAGATTAATGCATCCAACGACGAACGCGACCATAGATTAATGCATCCAACGACGAACGCGGCCATAGACTAATGCATCCAACGACGAACGCGACCATAGATTAATGCATCCAACGACGAACGCGACCATAGATTAATGCATCCAACGACGAACGCGACCATAGACTAATGCATCCAACGACCAACGCGACCATAGACTAATGCATCCAACGACGAACGCGACCATAGACTAATGCATCCAACGACGAACGCGACCATAGACTAATGCATCCAACGACGAACGCGACCATAGACTAATGCATCCAACGACGAACGCGACCATAGATTAATGCATCCAACGACGAACGCGACCATAGACTAATGCATCCAACGACGAACGCGACCATAGACTAATGCATCCAACGACGAACGCGACCATAGACTAATGCATCCAACGACCAACGCGACCATAGACTAATGCATCCAACGACGAACGCGACCATAGATTAATGCATCCAACGACGAACGCAGCCATAGATTAATGCATCCAACGACGAACACGACCATAGACTAATGCATCCAACGACGAAGGCGACCATAGACTAATGCATCCAACGACGAACGCGACCATAGACTAATGCATCCAACAATGAACGCGACCATAGATTAATGCATCCAACGTCGAACGCGACCATAGACTAATGCATCCAACGATGAATGCGACCATAGAATAAGGCATCCAACGACGAATGCGACCATAGACTAATGCATCCAACGACGAATGCGACCATAGACTAATGCATCCAACGACGAATGCGACCATAGACTAATGCATCCAACGATGAACGCGACCATAGATTAATGCATCTAACGACGAATGCGACCATAGACTAATGCATCCAACGACGAATGCGACCACGTTCTCGGTAACAACATCTCCACAGATGTTATTATTTCTGGTGTTTATCTTTTGTTAGAAGTATTTTAAGTATTTTATTTTTTAAGACTTCATGTTTTTTCCTCATGACTCTGCGATGCCTGTACCTGCCTCTGTGGGGCGCTAACTGGTGTCTTTCGTGGTTCTGTCTCCTCTCTGAAGGTGGCTGTCAGCTGATCGTGGAGCCTCAGTGTCACATGCTGCCCTACAACCAAACATGGCTGTCATCTTCTGCTGCCGTGGTGAAGAGCACAGAGGTGGATATGCTGCTAAGGTGACCCACCTGTTCCACTCACCTGACCAGCTTTTGCTGAGTCATTGTTTGTAGGCTAGCGGAGCGTAATGTCTGGTTCTGAAGAACGCCGTCTATGTGAATGTCTGGTTCTGAAGAACGCTGTCTATCTGAATGTCTGGTTCTGAAGAACGCCGTCTATCTGAATGTCTGGTTCTGAAGAACGCCGTCTATGTGAATGTCTGGTTCTGAAGAACGCCATCTATGTGAATGTCTGGTTCTGGAGAACGCCGTCTATGTGAATGTATGGTTCTGGAGAACGCCGTCTATGTGAATGTCTGGTTCTGAAGAACGCCGTCTATGTGAATGTCTGGTTCTGAAGAACGCCGTCTATGTGAATGTCTGGTTCTGAAGAACGCCGTCTATGTGAATGTCTGGTTCTGAAGAACGCCGTCTATGTGAATGTCTGGTTCTGAAGAACGCCGTCTATGTGAATGTCTGGTTCTGGAGAACGCCGTCTATGTGAATGTCTGGTTCTGGAGAACGCCGTCTATGTGAATGTCTGGTTCTGAAGAACGCCGTCTATGTGAATGTCTGGTTCTGAAGAACGCCGTCTATGTGAATGTCTGGTTCTGGAGAACGCCGTCTATGTGAATGTCTGGTTCTGAAGAACGCCGTCTATGTGAATGTCTGGTTCTGAAGAACGCCGTCTATGTGAATGTCTGGTTCTGAAGAACGCCGTCTATGTGAATGTCTGGTTCTGAAGAACGCCGTCTATGTGAATGTCTGGTTCTGAAGAACGCCGTCTATGTGAATGTCTGGTTCTGAAGAACGCCGTCTATGTGAATGTCTGGTTCTGGAGAACGCCGTCTATGTGAATGTCTGGTTCTGGAGAACGCCGTCTATGTGAATGTCTGGTTCTGAAGAACGCCGTCTATGTGAATGTCTGGTTCTGAAGAACGCCGTCTATGTGAATGTCTGGTTCTGAAGAACGCCGTCTATGTGAATGTCTGGTCTGGAGAACGCCGTCTATGTGAATGTCTGGTTCTGAAGAAGGCCGTCTATGTGAATGTCTGGTTCTGGAGAACGCCGTCTATGTGAATGTATGGTTCTGGAGAACGCCGTCTATGTGAATGTCTGGTTCTGAAGAACGCCGTCTATGTGAATGTCTGGTTCTGGAGAACGCCGTCTATGTGAATGTCTGGTTCTGGAGAACGCCGTCTATGTGAATGTCTGGTTCTGGAGAACGCCGTCTATGTGAATGTCTGGTTCTGAAGAACGCCGTCTATGTGAATGTCTGGTTCTGGAGAACGCCGTCTATGTGAATGTCTGGTTCTGAAGAACGCCGTCTATGTGAATGTCTGGTTCTGAAGAACGCCGTCTATGTGAATGTCTGGTTCTGGAGAACGCCGTCTATGTGAATGTCTGGTTCTGGAGAACGCCGTCTATGTGAATGTCTGGTTCTGGAGAACGCCGTCTATGTGAATGTCTGGTTCTGGAGAACGCTGTCTATGTGAATGTCTGGTTCTGAAGAACGCCGTCTATGTGAATGTCTGGTTCTGGAGAACGCCGTCTATGTGAATGTCTGGTTCTGAAGAACGCCGTCTATGTGAATGTCTGGTTCTGAAGAACGCCGTCTATGTGAATGTCTGGTTCTGAAGAACGCCGTCTATGTGAATGTCTGGTTCTGGAGAACGCCGTCTATGTGAATGTCTGGTTCTGGAGAACGCCGTCTATGTGAATGTCTGGTTCTGAAGAACGCCGTCTATGTGAATGTCTGGTTCTGAAGAACGCCGTCTATGTGAATGTCTGGTTCTGAAGAACGCCGTCTATGTGAATGTCTGGTTCTGGAGAACGCCGTCTATGTGAATGTCTGGTTCTGAAGAAGGCCGTCTATGTGAATGTCTGGTTCTGGAGAACGCCGTCTATGTGAATGTATGGTTCTGGAGAACGCCGTCTATGTGAATGTCTGGTTCTGAAGAACGCCGTCTATGTGAATGTCTGGTTCTGGAGAACGCCGTCTATGTGAATGTCTGGTTCTGGAGAACGCCGTCTATGTGAATGTCTGGTTCTGGAGAACGCCGTCTATGTGAATGTCTGGTTCTGAAGAACGCCGTCTATGTGAATGTCTGGTTCTGGAGAACGCCGTCTATGTGAATGTCTGGTTCTGGAGAACGCCGTCTATGTGAATGTCTGGTTCTGAAGAACGCCGTCTATGTGAATGTCTGGTTCTGGAGAACGCCGTCTATGTGAATGTCTGGTTCTGGAGAACGCCGTCTATGTGAATGTCTGGTTCTGGAGAACGCCGTCTATGTGAATGTCTGGTTCTGGAGAACGCCGTCTATGTGAATGTCTGGTTCTGGAGAACGCCGTCTATGTGAATGTCTGGTTCTGGAGAACGCCGTCTATGTGAATGTCTGGTTCTGGAGAACGCTAAAACGAGCAGATGAGAGGCTACATTAAACCAGACTGACTGGTTGACTGAAGGATTGTGGGTAATCTTTTACATTGTGTTCAGACTGAAGTTGTCAGATTTTTCCAGCAGAGCAGCAGATGATTGACAGATGATCTGTGGTTATGTTGAAACGGTGGCGATCCAGGGAGGTCTGAACCCTCCTGAGCCGCTCAGGTGGAAGGCGTTCCTGTGCGTGAGCGTCCTGCGGGCTGCAGGGTGTGACGCTGCGTCTGTGTTGCAGATTCTTCAGCTACCTCGGCAGACTGTCCTGCTACCGACACATCATGCTGTTCGGCTGCTCGCTGGCGCTGCCCGAGTGCATCCCTGCCGGCGACACACACAGCAGGTAACGGGTCGACCCCCGCAGGCGTACCCCCCCGTGCATGTCAGCTGTTTGGACAGTGAGCGGAGCGGCAGCTGTGTGCGTCTAAGAATAACGCTCTAAAATCAGAACACACTTGTTCCTGTCAGAGGCCTCCGCCCGCCCCGACCTCTGACAGGAAGCTGACTTCACCGTGTGCACGTCTGTGTGTGCACGTCTGTGTGTGCACGTGCAGGCAGGCGGTGCTGCCCTGCGCCTCCTTCTGTGAGGCGGCCAGAGAAGGCTGCGAGCCCGTCCTGCAGATGTTCAACGCCTCCTGGCCTGACTTCCTCCGCTGCTCGCAATTCAGCAACATGACATCAGCATTGACTCCTCCCTCCTCGCCTTCATCGCCACCCGCAGAAACGGAGGGACCTGGGTGTTTTACTCCGCGACAGATCAAAGGCAAACCCTGTGAGTGTGCTACCTGTGTGGTTGTCCCGTTGTGATGACATCACTGCCCTGACTGCTCTGATTGGTCCTCAGCCGTGTGTGGCGGGAAGGAGCACTTCCTGTGCGCCACGGGGATTTGTGTCCCTCAGAAGCTGGTGTGTAACGGCTTCAACGACTGCGACGACTGGAGCGACGAAACACACTGCGGTGAGCGCGCGCACTCACGTGCACTTACACTTTTGCTTGGTTAGTGGAGCGCTTTCAGTTTGCTGCCATGGTGATGACTTTGATTGATGTACTAACAGCAGGAGGAATTCTCCAAAACTCTGGCTTTGCTGTCTGGTTGCCATGGAGACGGAAAAGAAAATATAGACTGAAGAGGATTGCATGTAAAGAGAGAGAAAAGCGTGTGTGCATGCTTGTGCGCGCGCGCCTGCCTGTCTGTGCGGGTGTGTGTCTGCATGTGTCTTTGTGTTTCTGCAGAAACCAAACCAGACGATCAGAGAAAGAAGAGACGGTTTGAAGATAAACAGAATGAAAACAAGTTCAATTAATCTAAAATACTTAACCAAATGGGTTGGAAATGAGTTTGAATGTTGGACTTGTTGGAATAAAAACTTTTTCTGGGAAAGAAGCAGAGATGTGAACAAATAAAGGTCCTCCTGTTTCTAGAGGGTTTCCTGAGATAAAACTAAAACGTGTCTGAAAGGGAAGCTCCAGCGGCGCTAAAGAATCTAAATGAAAACAATCCCGTTGTAAAAACTTCAGACTGCTGAACTGATCTTTGACTTTAGCTGAAGCAGAAACATAAAACCTGCTGTCATTCACTCTGAGGTACAAATCACTGAAAATGTACATTTTTAGGTGTGACCTTCCAATGACCTCAGCTGATCTTAAATACCAGCGTGTTGTGAGGAAGGCTCACCGGCGTCTTTTCTCTTCATGGAGACGACAGGAATTCACTCAAATCAAATCCTTTCACTAAAGCTTCCATTGATGTTGCGTTCCATCACTGTGGTTTGTAATCTCACGTTGATAGAATAGAAATCTCTTAGCAGCGTGGTTCGCTCTGCTAACAGGTATGACCTTCCAGTACTGGAATCCATTCATAAATCCAGACTCCTAACCGGAAAGGATCCCTCTGGTCATCCCGCCACGGAGGCATTTAAACTCCTACAATCGTTGTGACGTGTGTGAATGTGTACGAAACCTCGTCTTTTCTGTATTTTTTAGTATTTTTTAGTATTTTAATGCTTTTAATGTTCAGGTTAACCCAAACGCTCTGTGTGAGGAACCCTGCAGTTGTTTTTCCTTCTTTAAATTGGATCTATCAATTACAAATGATTTCTTTTGACAGGAACACACTGATCATACTCAGTAGTTTTAAAAAAACGGTAAAGGAAAATTAAAAAATCTACCCAAAAAAACCAAATCTAAGCAACAGCTTTATGTTCTTTTCATGAACACGGGTGTGAGACCTGTGGCTGTGATGTCAGGATATAGAAAGAAAACTTAATTGAATTGAAACTTTTGAATTTAAAGTGCATCAACACAAAGGAGAATTTGCTTCAGGTTTTTACTCTGAAGGTCATGACCTCTGTTTCCTCCTCCTCAGACTGTGCAGATGGAGAGTTTCGGTGTAACACCGGGCGGTGTCTGCCCCCCCTACGATTGTGTGACGGTTATGACGACTGTGGAGACCTGAGCGACGAACTCAACTGTGGTACAAAAACCAACGTGTGGGAACTACGGAGGCGGAGCTTCTGCTCTGTTTCTCCTCTGGAGGCGGAGCTTCTGCTCTGTTTCTCTTCTGGAGGCGGAGCTTCTGCTCTGTTTCTCCTCTGGAGGCGGAGCTTCTGCTCTGTTTCTCCCTCTGGAGGCGGAGCTTCTGCTCTGTTTCTCCTCTGGAGGCGGAGCTTCTGCTCTGTTTCTCCTCTGGAGGCGGAGCTTCTGCTCTGTTTCTCTTCTGGAGGCGGAGCTTCTGCTCTGTTTCTCCTCTGGAGGCGGAGCTTATGCTCTGTTTCTCCCTCTGGAGGCGGAGCTTATGCTCTGTTTCTCCCTCTGGAGGCGGAGCTTCTGCTCTGTTTTTTCCTCTGGAGGCGGAGCTTCTGCTCTGTTTCTCCCTCTGGAGGCGGAGCTTATGCTCTGTTTCTCCCTCTGGAGGCGGAGCTTCTGCTCTGTTTTTTCCTCTGGAGGCGGAGCTTATGCTCTGTTTCTCCCTCTGGAGGCGGAGCTTCTGCTCTGTTTTTTCCTCTGGAGGCGGAGCTTCTGCTCTGTTTCTCCCTCTGGAGGTGGAGCTTCTGCTCTGTTTTTTCCTCTGGAGGCGGAGCTTCTGCTCTGTTTTTTCCTCTGGAGGCGGAGCTTCTTCTCTGTTTTCTCCTTTGGAGGCGGAGCTTCTGCTCTGTTTTTTCCTCTGGAGGCGGAGCTACTGCTCTGTTTCTCTTCTGGAGGCAGAGCTTCTGCTCTGTTTCTCCTCTGGAGGCGGAGCTTCTGCTCTGTTTCTCTTCTGGAGGCGGAGCTTCTGCTCTGTTTCTCCCTCTGGAGGCGGAGCTTATGCTCTGTTTCTTCCTCTGGAGGCGGAGCTTCTGCTCTGTTTCTCCTCTGGAGGCGGAGCTTCTGCTCTGTTTCTCTTCTGGAGGCGGAGCTTCTGCTCTGTTTTTTCCTCTCATGTCTTGAACCTCGGATGGGTTTTTTTGGGACAAACACTCTTAACTTGCTTAACTTTAGGGAAGGATGTGTCGCTGTGGAATGATGAACTACAGGTGTTTTTGCACTAAGCCCAGTTTCCATGTGATGCGTCTCTAGTGTGCAATCTTTCCCGGGAGCATCGCTGTAGCGACGGCCGCTGTGTTTCCAGAGATTGGCTCTGCGATGGAGACCACGACTGTCTGGACAAGAGCGACGAGCTGAACTGCTGTGAGTGTGAGCGTTCTGCTGGTTGCTGTGGAACCGCTTAGCAGAACAAAGAACATCACCTGTTCATGAGGGCACGAGCTTCTCCTGATGCTGCTGAACACGTTCATGTACTGAGCCCACCATGACCAGTTCTGGTACCAGCAGGTCCAGATGAAACCTTCTGTGTCTGTGCAGCCTGTAAGAGCCAGGGCCTGCTGGAGTGCGGGAACGGTCAGTGCATTCCTTCAGCCTTCCGCTGCGATGGAGAGGACGACTGCAAGGACGGCAGTGATGAAGAGCACTGCAGCAGGGAGCAGAGTAAGACCTCTGTCTTCTTCACTATCTCTGTTCAGCCATGTTTTTATGGAGTCTAAAGACAAAGACCCCCTTTGACTTCTGCAGAAATCTGGTCAGTGTGCCTGTTCATGTCTGTGTGGCGTGATGGCCACGCCCACTTGAACTTCTTCCATTTGCTGCTCAACTTTCATGAGTTTCAACACATAATAAATATAATAATACATTTTATTTATATAGTACCTTTCAAGATAAAAGATCACGAAGTGCTTCACAGTAAAACACAAAATAAAAACAGAATTCAGAAAATGCAATACTAAAAAGATGTGTTTTTAGCAGCTTTTTTAAGGAAAACACTGAGTCTGTGGATCTGAGGCTGAGAGGAAGGGAGCGATCTCCGTACGTCAAGGAACAAGCAGCCTAACATGAGAGTCCAGAGACAGAACTGGGTCCAGAGTTTAACCTGAGGTTCCTCACAGAGGCTTCATGAAGGAAGAGAGTGAACCGAGACTCTGGACTATCTGAGGGAGGTGTTTGTCAGGAGCACAGATGAGGACCTCCGTTTTATCGTCATTAAGCTGGAGAAAGTTATCGTTTAACTAAGTCCTGACAGAATCCAAACACCTGAGTAAAATCTGTATTTTAAAAACATCCTGAGGTTTAAAAGAAACATATAACTGAATATCATCGGCATAACAGTGGTAAGAAATGACCTTAAAAGAGCTCATAATATGCTGCAAAGGCAGCAGGTATAAAATGAACAGTAAAGGTCTCAGAACAGACCCCTGTGGCACACCGGAAGTGGACGGCGCAGAGGAGGACTCAAATTTAGAAGATGCAACAGAAAATGATCTTCCACACAGATAGGAGGAGAACCAGTTTAAAGCAGAACCATCTGGAACCCAGTGTTTCAGCCTGTCCAAAAGGACATGATGATTGACAGTGTCAAAGGCAGCGGTCAAGTCCAGCAGCAGTAACACGGAGCGATGTCCAGCATCACTCTCCATCAGGATGTCATTAGTGACTCTTAGACGGGCAGTTTCAGTGGAGTGGGCGGATCCAGAACGCCATGACTGTCTAGAGCAGCTGTGAGTTGTTTGGGAACGACCTTTTCCAAGATTTTAGAAATAAGAGCGTTTGGAGATGGGTCTGTAACTGCTCATGAAGGAGGGATCAAGTCCGGGTTTTTTAAGGATGACAGCTTTCTTAAAATATTCAGGGACTTGACCAGACAGCAGGGACGAGTTCATTATTGCCAGGATGCTGGGAGACGTCTTCAAACAGAGATGTTGGGATCACATGAAGAGAACAGGATGACGTCTTCATTGAGCTGACAGATCTGACTAACTCAGGGAGAGAAACAGGTAAACATTTATCTAAAATCACTGGCCGAGCAGTACTGGGAGAAGAACCGGGACCGGCTGTGGGACAGAGTTTCTCACAGAACTGACATCAGACCATGTTGGACTTCAATTCAAACCCCTTTGATTTTCTGAATCTTTACTGAAAAAGTCTTCATGACTGAGAACCTCCAAAGCTGACCTGAAGAGAACAGACGCTCTTGAACCTCATTCCTCTTTCCATGAAGCATCGTGGTTTCTCCGTCATGGTGGGATCATCCCAGGACTCCAGGCCCTCTGCTAACTCCTCAAACTCCATCTGACTTTAACCAGATGGTTCCTCCTCTAGTGGAGCGTGTTCTCCGTGTTCTCCAGTCCACCTCCTGATGAGGAGCTGTTCTCCATCTTCTGATCTCCACCTTATCCGGTGTTTTGATCCAGCTCCCGGTGGCTGCAGTCCCGGTCAGCCCATCTGCACCTCCTGTCCGTCTACATGCGAGGGGAGCGGCGCCCCCTGTGACCCCCGGAACAGCTCCTGCGGTGAGTCTGCACAGACTGCACAGCTGCTCCTCACCATGGAAACGGTAAGAGCGTGGCTGCTGTCCGTGTTGCAGCTCGCTGCGAGCCCATCAGCCTGGAGCTCTGCACGAACCTGCCCTACAACCTGACCAGCTTCCCCAACCACCTGGGTCACCTGTCCCAGAGGGAGAGCTCCGTGTCCTGGGAGTCCTCGCTCTTCCCCGCTCTGGTCCAAACCGGCTGCTACCAGTACCTCATGTTCTACGCCTGCACGCTGCTGGTGCCGAAGTGTGACCCGGTTAGTCTGCAGAGGGTGCCGCCCTGCAGGTCAGTGACTCGTCTGCAGGTCGTCTGGTCCTCATCCACTCGCATCACTCTCATGCTCAGCGGGTTGGTCCTTTAGTCTGACCACGCTGGTCCGTCAGTGTTTGGAGGACCGGCATCGTTCACAGCGTGTTTGGTTTGTCAGCTGCAGAGTCGGTGCTTCAGTGTTTGTAGGAGGACTGGTTAGTTGTTGGTTTGTGAGCTGAAGGTCCAGTTAGATGATGGATCCATAAATAACTGAAGAGTTGTAACGACCTCCAGCTCTGTCCCGCTCTGGTGTCTCAGGTCGCTGTGTCGTGACGCCAAAGACAAGTGTGAGTCCGTGCTCAGCATCGTTGGCCTGCAGTGGCCCGAGGACTCGGACTGCAGTCAGTTCCCGGAGGACGGAGGAGGCGCCGCCTGCCTGCTGCCGGAGGATGGAGTCGACGGTACGGAGTTTGGTGAATCTGAAGGGTCAGTGCTTTTTGCTGAGTTGATGATGTGTTGCCGTGGTGACAGAGTGCTCCCCCAGTCACTTCAAGTGCCGCTCTGGTCGCTGCGTCCTGGGAACCAAGCGCTGTGACGGACACCTGGACTGTGACGACCACAGCGACGAAGACAACTGTGGTGAGCAGCTGCTGACACGCACACAACGCACGCACACACACACGGACACACGCACATGCACACACGCGCACATACCCACACACACGCATGCGCACATAGGCACACACACTGATCCCCCCCCCCCCCCCCCCCCCCGCAGAAGAGGCTGCAGGAAATAAAGCTCAGAATGGGATGGGAGACTGACAGGTGTTTGCTCCGCCCACCTACACCTTATGCCATAATGGGCTGAGTGGGCGGGACAAAGTAAGAGGAAAGTTTTGATGAGCCCCTCCCCTATCTATCAATCAAAAGCCCCGCCTCTAATGTTGCACAAACCATTCAAAAACACCTGATTGTAAAAATGTTCCAGAGTTCAGAACAGGAACATGGATTTTTGGAAGCAGTCTGCGACTCTCTGGGATCACTGATCTGCCTGATCCTCAGTAATAAAGGTTTGAATCTTCAACCAATCCAGCCTGTGGGACCTCTGATGTCAAATCCTACTTCATCATTCATGGAGAGTTCCTTCCTCCAGACACCTGTCCCCTGTGGTCATGTGTGGAACTGCACTGTCTCATTCAGGAACAGAGGCTTGATCTCACCCCCATGTCATCCCCAGGCTGTTCTGAGCGCGCTCTGTGGGAGTGTCCGGCCAGCAAGGTGTGCATCAAACCCAGCATGATCTGTGACGGGTTCCCAGACTGCCCCCTGATGGAGGACGAGGTGAACTGCTGTGAGTTCCTGCTTCTTTGTGGTTCCTCAACGGTCTGTGATGGACCTCAGGATAACGCTGTGACTCGTCCTCAGCCGTGTGCAGAGACAACGAGCTGGCCTGCAGCAACCACCAGTGTGTCCACCGGACGCTGTGGTGTGACGGGAAGAAGCACTGCTCTGACAGCTCTGACGAGTGGAGCTGTGGTAGGACCAACACTCACCTCTAGAACCTCTAGAACATCTGAGAGAACATTCTTGCAGCAGCTGAGAAACCGCCATCAGGTAACAGGACTGAAGCTGTGGAGGTCAAGACCTCATCCACGCTGTCTGCTGAGCTCTGAGGAACGTGTCCAACATGACAGCAGCAGGTTCCTCTCTGAGATCAGCGAGAACGTCCTCCTGAGACCAGATTTAATGACAGAATCCAGCTTCAGTTCTAAGCTTCAACCTGCAGAACCTTCACGTCTGTCTGTTCTCAGAGGGAACCTCTGTGTTTCTGCAGTTTCTTTGTCAGATCAGTCCGGTTCTGTTCTGACCGTCTTCAAGACAGCTGCAGAGTATCAGGTCTGTGCCGACGAGTGGAACCATGAGCTGAGCAGACTGACCTGCAACCAGCTGGGACTAGGGTAAGGTTAGTAACACACACACATGCACATGTACACATTCACACATGCACATGTACACATTCACACGTTCACATGCACACGTTCACATGCACACCTTCACACATTCACACATGCACATGTACACATTCACACGTTCACATGCACACGTTCACATGCACACCTTCACACATTCACACATGCACATGTACACATTCACACGTTCACATGCACACGTTCACATGCACACATTCACACATGCACACATTCACACATGTACACATTCACACATGCACACATTCACACATGTACACATTCACACGTTCACATGCACACGTTCACATGCACACCTTCACATGCACACATTCACACATGTACACATGTACACATGCACATGTACACATTCACACATGCACATGTACACATTCACACGTTCACATGCACACGTTCACATGCACACCTTCACATGCACACATTCACACATGTACACATGTACACATGCACATGTACACATTCACACATGCACATGTACACATTCACACGTTCACATGCACACGTTCACATGCACACCTTCACACATTCACACATGCACATGTACACATTCACACGTTCACATGCACACCTTCACACATGTACACATTCACACATGCACACATTCACACATGCACACATTCACACATGCACACATGCACACGTTCACATGCACACCTTCACACATGTACACATTCACACATGCACACATTCACACATGCATACATGCACACGTTCACATGCACACCTTCACACATGCATACATGCACAAGTTCACATGCACACCTTCACACATGCACGCATTCACACATGCACACATTCACACATGCACACATTCATACATGCACACATTCACACGCACACATGCACACATTCAAACATGCACACATTCACACATGCATACATGCACACATGCACACATGCACACATTCATACATGCACACATGCACACATTCATACATGCACACATGCACACATTCATACATGCACACATTCACACATGCACACATTCACACATGCACACATTCACACATGCACACATGCACACATGCACACATTCACACATGCACACATGCACACATTCACACATGCACACATGCACACATGCACGCATTCACACATGCACACATGCACACATTCAAACATGCACACATTCACACATTCATACATGCACACATGCACACATTCACACATGCACACATTCACACATGCACACATTCATACATGCACACATTCACACGCACACATGCACACATGCACACATTCACACATGCACACATTCACACATGCATACATGCACACATGCACACATTCATACATGCACACATTCATACATGCACACATTCACACACGCACACATTCACACACACACACATGCACACATTCACACACGCACACATTCACACACACACACATGCACACACTCACACATGCACACATTCATACATGCACACATTCAAACATGCACACATGCACACATTCACACATGCACACATGCACACATTCATACATGCACACATTCACACATGCACACATTCATACATGCACACATTCACACATGCACACATGCACACATGCACACATTCACACATGCACACATTCACACATGCACACATTCACACATGCATACATGCACACATGCACACATTCATACATGCACACATTCATACATGCACACATTCACACACGCACACATTCACACACATGCACACATTCATACATGCACACATTCACACACGCACACATTCACACACATGCACACATGCACACATTCATACATGCACACATTCATACATGCACACATTCACACATGCACACCTTCACACATGCACACATGCACCTATGCACTCATGCACACGTTCACATAGACATGAACAAATTCACACACTCAGAAAGATTTGTGTAGCATTCTGACACCCTGGATGCTTGTTGTTTGTTTGTTTGTTTGTTTGTAGTCTGAAGGGTGCAGCAGCAAAAACTTGACTTGCTGTTACCTGTCAGGATACCTAGAGGCTCCGCCCCCCACCATCACTAACACACACTTGTCAAACAGGCCTACAAAGTGACCACACTGTGGTTTTCTGCAGGGTTCCTTCCTCTGTTTCCATGGTAACAGATCAGCCTGGTGTCCCGGGCCGTCGCCGTTGGTTACATGTTCATCCAGAGTGGAACCTAAGGAACAGTTCTGCCCTGCAGGCCCGCCTGGAGAAGAGAAGGTATCAGTTTGGACCTCCTGAGAACATCCAGCACCATCTCTGTGTAAAAGACACACACAGATCTCCATGATGGGTTCCTTTCTACTCAACATGAGTTTATAGAGATGAAGATCCTCCAGAACCCTGATGAACACTCAGAGCATCTGCTGACTCAGGAGTTCTGGAGAACCTTCTGGAAGTTCCTCCTCTGGACTGAGGTAGAACGTCTGAGAGGATCTTCCTGATGAAGGAACATGGTCTTCTGAACATGTCAGCCTGTTTCTGTGAGGAGAACCTGGGTTAACCGTGGTTCTAACCATCATGTGTTCCTGTGTCCTGCAGCCATGCGTGTCACTCCAGGAGGAGGGTTTCCGTCCTCTGCACCAGAGAAGGTAAAGCCCCTCCCACCGGCAGCGCCACCAGAGCCTTCAGCAGCAGCGCCCCCTCCTGGACTCAAAGCGTTAGCATGAATGAAAACGGGAAAGTTTTGTTTTCTGTTGTCATGGTAACGTAGAGGAGGCGTCTGCTTCGTTTTTAAATGACAGTGGGGACTCCTGGTTGTCATGGCAGCATAAAAGTGGGCAGGGCCTGATTTTTATGTGTGTTTCGCCGTCCTCAGCCCACCCTGACGTTAATGCTGTCCGCCCTTTCAGAGTGCGGCCAGGTGGGGGGCGTGGCCCGCCACAGGAAGAAGCGGATCCTGGGAGGGCGGGGTGTCACGGCGGGGGGCGTGGCCTTGGCAGTGCTCGCTGCAGAGCGGTCAGAGCGGGCACGTCTGCGGCTGCGTGCTCATTGCCCGGAAGTGGGCTCTGACCGTCGCCCACTGCTTTGAAGGGTAAGGGGGCGGGGCTTTGTCACGGGCACTGCGCTCTGATTGGCTGTCCCTGAGGCATGCGTCTTTCAGGAGGGAGAGTGCCGACCTGTGGAAGGTGGTTCTGGGCCTGACTAACCTGGACCATCCCGGTCCTCACAGTCAGAGCCGCGGCGTGCGCTCCATCATCGTCCACCCGCGCTACAACCGTGCCGTGGTCGACTACGACATCAGCGTGGTGCAGCTGGACTCTGAGGTGAGACGGCGCCCCCCGGCTGCAGTCACAGCGGTGGCGCAGCAGAACTGACGTGTGCGTATGTTTGACTGACAGGTGGAGGAGACGGCCTTCGTCCGGCCGGTGTGTCTGCCGCAGCCCGGACAGCTGCCCTCCCCCGACTCCTACTGCTACATCACAGGCTGGGGTCACATGGGCAACAGGAGTGAGTTCACGCCTTCTGGTGACAAACTGGGGGCGTGGCTTCCACAGGGGGAGGGGTCTGCCCAAACTCCATCACAGGCTTTCACGGCAGCAGGTCGGATCCTCAGGGATCCGACCTGCTGCCGTGACAGAAACCAGCACAGCTTCAGTCCACTGATGAAGACTCTGCAGGGTGAGATGAAGGTGGAAAAACAGGCCAGGGAAAGTGGGTGGGGCTTCACAAGTCTCTGCTCTGCTTGTGCTTTTAAAAAAAAAATTAACTTGCTTTTTCAGTGTTTTTACTATTTCATTTATTTAATATTTTACTATCTTACTTTAAAATTGTTTTAACTTTTTATTTGTTGTTTGATTGTTGATTTTACTGTTTGGCGTCTCGTTTGATTTCTACGTTGGAGTATTAGTTTACAAACACTTTTTTCAAATTGCAATTTTAATGTCGTAAATCTGCGAGAAAAAAGTTGTTACATTTTGAGAATGAAATCATATTTATGATTAAGGTCATAGACGAAATGTATAACTTTTTTCTCTTGTAAATTTATTTACTTATTTTTGGTGAATTGACATGTTTTGAACTTATAAATTACTTAAATGTCGTCAGTTTTAAACAAAACACACTTTTTTAAAATGACAATTTTAACGTCGTACGTTTACGAGAAAAACGCCAAACTTATAAGAGACGTGGAGCGTTTGGTGAAGCTCTGTTTCCAGAGAGGTTTTAAAAACATAGAAATTCTGAACCTTGTTGACTCGTTTTTGCATCTTTTTACAGGACATATCACTCCGTCATGGATTCCTGTCATGTTAAGATCCTTTCATGATTCTGGTTTTGGTTTTGAAGTCATTGGCAGACACGGCAGCGTCTCGCCTTTCTAATCTGCTTCTCAAATATTCCCCCCTTAAGTCTCTGCGCTCTGTAGACCAGTGTTTGTTACTGGTTCAGAGAAACAAATGTAAGTTTGGGGGAAACGTGCTTTTGCTGCGTTTGCTCCCAAACTGTGGAATCAATTACCATCATCTATCAGAGTTGGAGAGTTTTAAAGCCAAACTGTTCCTCCATTCCAGTGCTGTCGCATCTGCATAGCTACATTTTTATCTTATTTTATTAAGTTGGTTTTAATCTCTTTATTTAGTTTGTCTCTTTTGATTGACTACATAATGTTTTCTGTTTTTCTTGCGTTCAGCACTTTGGGCCTCCTTGGCACCTTGGAAGGAGCTTTATAAATGAATAAATGAAACATGGAAAGGATGTTTGTTTCTGCTGATTAAGCGCGTTTGTGTCCCAGTGCCCTTCAAGCTGCAGGAGGGCGAGGTACGCATCATCTCGCTGCCTCAGTGCCAGTCCTATTTCGACATGAAGACCATCACTGCCAGGATGCTGTGCGCCGGCTACGAGGCTGGAACTGTGGACTCCTGCATGGTAAAGACCTTTCAGCAGCATCTGACTGGATCAGGCCAAAGCAGCGCCCCCTGCTGAGAGGATGCTGTCAGTACCAGAAGAGAGACCAATAAAATCTGACCTTAAGAAAGTCCAGTTAGGCTTTTTGAATGACAGATATCCCTAAATTCGTTTAATATTTTTGCTTAAAACAGCAGTGTTTAACATAATATTGTTTTTCTTTTCTATAATTTGGGAGATATTACAATGAAAATCTGTTTGTTCCCTTTAAAGTAAGTGTTTCTCTGTCCGTCTCTCCTGTTTCTGCTGCTGAACATGAACTTTATTTAGTTTTAGTGCATCAACGTTTAGGAACAAACTACCATCTGGACTAATCAGAACACAGCTGTAGCTCTCAGGTTCTCAGGGTTACATAAAAAAAGAATCCTAAACGTGCTGATCTGTCTGCTCATGTGGGCTCAGGGCGACAGTGGCGGGCCGCTGGTGTGTGAGGAGGCGGACGGTGGGCGCTGGACGCTGTTCGGCCTGACGTCATGGGGCAGCGTGTGCTTCAGCAAAGTGCTCGGTCCCGGAGTCTACAGCAACGTGACGCACTTTACCCCCTGGATCCGGCAGCAGATCTACATCCACACCTACCTGAGCGACTGACGCCCCTTCCAGGAGGAAGTGATGTCATCGTCAGTGAGAGCACGTCTTCAGTTCCTCCGCCTGTACTTGCATCTGTCCGACTGCCGTCGTATGCTATCCGCTACACAGATGGGGAAACAGGTGGTAACCAGTAAGCTAGCAGATGATCACAGCTGGTCGGCCTTTGATTCCAAGCAGACGTTGGTTTGTTGTTCAGAGACGCCATCAACCTTCAACCATCAAGCTAAAGATCTTTGATCAGGTTTGTCAGGACGCGTGAAAAGCACTGCAGAGTTCTTTTCACAGCTATAAAAACTCTTCAAGTTTCCATTCACACTAAAACTTTACATTATCGTTTCTTAGCTTAAACGTTTTCTGTAGGATTGAATTTAGACGCCAAAACACTTTTAGGTAAAAAAACATCAAGATGAAAGTTTGTCGTCTGAAAACAAAAGCAGACATCTTCATGCGCAACAAATCTTCACACATGAAATGATGACATGATATTTTCGGTTTTATTTCAGTCTCACTGAGACTAAAGCTGTTCCATAAAGACTGTGTCATCTGCATAATGTCGGAGTTTCTGTTCCCTCTAAACGCTGGTAGAAAGTTTTTATCAAACACAAGAAAGAATCACTAAATACATTTAAGGGACACCAAGAGATCAAAGAACTCTATAGATTGAGATGTTATGACAGACACTAATGTTTGCAGGTTTAGTTTGAAGTTGGTCTTAACTTTGTGGACGTCAGCAAAATTCTTTCATAAAGTTAAGTGAATATTTTCCTTCTGTTTGGAATTAAAGATGATCAAACATTTAGAGATAGCACCTAAACATTTTATCAGTGCCTGATCTCCAACCCCTAGAGGAGTTAGATCATCAGCTCAGTGATGACATCATCTGATTAACTGTTCTGTTGACTTGTTTGAAGAAGAGGAATTTCTTCGTTTCAGTGATTTCACCAACATTTTATTTTGTAAAATGTACATTAGCTTCCTGTCACTGTCAGCTCCTCGTTCGTCACTGTAAACTACTAAACATTTCAGTTTCTTTCCCTTCACCTGTGAGCATAAATGTGCTTACCTCAGCAAAAAGAGATTGGAACTGTTAGCATAGACGCAAACAGTTCCTTAATTAACAACTAACAACTGTGACAAAGTAGTTTTTTAACATAACTAACTCAGTAACACAAGTAATTAACTGCCAACTTAGTGCCAGCTAGAATGTAAAGCACAAATGTAGCACATGGACATTAGAAAGTGTTATTCTGTTTGTTCAACGTTAGCTTTAGCCTAGCATACAATAACCCCAAACCATGTGGTTTTTACTCCCTATTCGCTGACTACAGTTAGATAAAAAAAAAAAAGGAGAAGCATAAAGATTAATAGAAATAGATGTTAGTGTTTAAACACAGATTATCAGTCGTCACGATTGCAGGATCATTATTGGCCACGCCGGGGGGGGGTATCCTGAGCTGCTGATGCTAACTAGCTTGACTCATATTTATATTGAATGACATTTCTGCTAAACCTACGGGCAGAACCACAGAAATGCACAATTTAATCATTAGTTTGCACAAGCGCAGCAGCGCTCGCTGGTCTTTAGGTGCTGGCGTCCACCATCAGAGAGATGCCAAAAGGACAGTCCAGTTTTATTGTTTAAATAAAGAATTTTCTGTTTGACTTCCTGTTGGAAAGTTTAAAACAACAAAAGAACAAAAAACAGCCAGCAATCATCTTCTGATGAAGGAGAATCTGTAATCTGTAAAAAAAAGAGTTGTTTCCTGTTCCACGAGCTGAGGCTTCATGAGGCTTCGTGAGGCTTCACTTCTGTCCCGACGGCTCAGTTGTGCAGGTGGTTTCTGCATCACTTTCAAAGTAAAACTGGACTGTACCATGTTCCTCCCCTGAACCTAGAAGATGTGTCCTCCAACACGATTGATCCGGGACATTCCAAGTAGCTGCTGCTGTTTGTGTGTTTGATTTTTTTAAGAGTATTTTTCTACAGCTTTTTGTAAGCCATGCTTCTCACAGGGCTGTTGCCGTGTGGCTGAGAACACGTGTGTGCGACATTTGTGTAAACATGCTGATGATGATGAGTCACCGACTGATAAGGAGGACCTAAAGGCCTCGCAGACGGCCCTTGATGTTTGTGAAGCCGTGAAGATTTTATTTGTATCATGTTGTATCACCAATAAACCTGTGTAACACACAACCTTTGTGTTCCTGTGTGTGTTCTTGTGTGAGTCTGTGTGTGTTCCTGTGTGAGTCTGTGTGTGTTCCTGTGTGTGTTCCTGTGTGAGTCTGTGTGTGTGTTCTTGTGTGAGTCTGTGTGTGTTCTTGTGTGTGTTCTTGTGTGTGTTCCTGTGTGAGTCTGTGTGTGTGTTCCTGTGTGAGTCTGTGTGTGTGTTCTTGTGTGTGTTCCTGTGTGAGTCTGTGTGTGTGTTCCTGTGTGAGTCTGTGTGTGTGTTCTTGTGTGTGTTCCTGTGAGTCTGTGTGTGTGTTCTTGTGTGAGTCTGTGTGTGTTCTTGTGTGTGTTCCTGTGTGAGTCTGTGTGTGTTCTTGTGTGTGTTCCTGTGTGAGTCTGTGTGTGTGTTCCTGTGTGAGTCTGTGTGTGTGTTCTTGTGTGAGTCTGTGTGTGTGTTCTTGTGTGTGTTCCTGTGTGAGTCTGTGTGTGTTCTTGTGTGTGTTCCTGTGTGAGTCTGTGTGTCTGAGTGCGTCACTGTTCCCTTGTTCTTGTGTCCAGACTTAGAAAACAGGAAGTTCTGATTTCTTCCAGACGGAGGATCTTCTGATCGTCTGTAGGTTTCAGCTTCATCTTTTCCAGAACATTAGTGTGTTTTCCTTTGTCAGCTGTAACAGAACAACAAGAAGTTCTTAGGAGTATTATGGTCTGTGTTTGATAGAAACAGGCATAAGCCTCGTCTGTCTGATGGAGGCAGATGAAGCTCAGACATGTTTTTGGAGTTCTGGTCTGTTTCAGCTCCTCATTTCCAACTAAAGCTGATCGTTTCTCTGGTCAGTGAAGACTGGCGTCTCTAACGAGTTTCTAATGCGTCTCTAACGAGTTTCTAATGCGTCTTTAACAAGTTTCTAATGCGTCTCTAACGAGTTTCTAATGCGTCTCTAACGAGTTTCTAATGCGTCTCTAATGAGTTTCTAATGCGTCTCTAACGAGTTTCTAATGCGTCTCTAATGAGTTTCCAATGCGTCTCTAATGAGTTTCTAATGCGTCTTTAACAAGTTTCTAATGCGTCTCTAACGAGTTTCTAACGCGTCTCTAATGAGTTTCTAATGCGTCTGTAACGTGTTTTTAACGCGTCTCTAATGAGTTTCTAACGCGTCTTCAACGAGTTTCTAATGCGTCACTAACAAGTTTCTAACGCGTCTTTAACAAGTTTCTAATGCGTCTCTAACGAGTTTCTAATGCGTCTCTAATGAGTTTCTAATGCGTCTTTAACAAGTTTCTAATGCGTCTCTAACGAGTTTCTAATGCGTCTCTAACGAGTTTCTAATGCGTCTCTAACGAGTTTCTAATGCGTCTCTAACGAGTTTCTAATGCGTCTCTAATGAGTTTCCAATGCGTCTCTAATGAGTTTCTAATGCGTCTTTAACAAGTTTCTAATGCGTCTCTAACGAGTTTCTAACGCGTCTCTAATGAGTTTCTAATGCGTCTGTAACGTGTTTTTAACGCGTCTCTAATGAGTTTCTAACGCGTCTTCAACGAGTTTCTAATGCGTCACTAACAAGTTTCTAACGCGTCTCTAATGAGTTTCTAACGCGTCTTTAACGAGTTTCTAACGCGTCACTAACGAGTTTCTAACGCGTCTTTAACGAGTTTCTAATTCGTCACTAACAAGTTTCTAATGCGTCTCTAACGAGTTTCTAATGCGTCTCTAACGCCTCAAATCAGTCTCTAATGTGTCTCTAATGCATTTTTAAAGAGTCTCTAGTATTTTCTAAATAATTCTCTAGGAGTGATGCTTTGAATCTGTTTGGTCTTCATTTACTTTTGGGACATCTAAACTTGGATGACTCAGCTTTAGTTAATTAAGAATTGCTAATTAATAACATTACGTTATGCAGAAAGCTGAGTTTTTTTTTAAATGTTTTTTTCTGACATTTAGCCAGAAAAATAATGAACTTAATAGAAACTGAACTCTCAGTGTTTTCTGGAGCGTTTATTCTTGTTCACTCTGAAATCTCTGAGGTTTGGCGGTCTAAAGAACCTGACATGAACCAGTGGGTCACATGACCCCCTGCTCCTGTATGTCAGTGTTGGAGTCACGTGACCTGCATTTTGACCTGAGGGGGTAAACATTTGTCCGTCAAGAGGAGAACAAAAATGTTCTTTTGGGAGTTTTTCTACCAGAAGCTGAAGAACAGGAAAAGACCGTGTAGGTTCTTTGGATATTATGGTGTAGAAGAAGAAACATCAACAACAGGATGATGACCCTTCTGCCCTCTGGGGGTGCTGCAGCAAGGCATGATGGGAAAGTTCCTGTTTGTTGGTCTTTGTCAAAAATAAAAATGATCCGAACAGTAGAACAGTTCTGGAACCCAAACACCACCATTAACTGTGACGGTGAACATGACTCAGCAGAAAAATGAGGCTTTTACTGCCGCTGGAAACCAGAACTCTAAAAATATCAACCAGAGTCACTTATTGATGCTGTTTATCAACCCAAAGAAACACAAACAATTAAACAACACAAACACACACACAGACCTAGCATTATGTGCTGACAAAGGTGTGTGTTTGTGTGCGACAGCAGCTGTAATGCTCAGCACACTGACCTAATGTCAGGCTTTGCTGCTCCTCTGTGATGTCTGTCATTTGCACAACAACACAACAAAGTGTGTGTCATTACACAGCAAACGCACAAACTCCCTCACAGCTGCTGTGTGACTCAGTCCAGTTTCCTTCTTTGTTCAGTCGCACAACTCGGCATCGCTGAAGGTAAGACTCCAACGACTGTAAGACTGTGGAGTTGTGTATCTGTAGACTGTGTGATGGTCTCCTGCAGGAGACGCAGCAGCAGCCATCCTTCCTGTGACTCACATCGCTTTAGTGTTGTTGTAGAAGTGTGTTTGTGTTGTGCGTTTCTGAAGGCTGGACTTCTTATGAAGGTGTGAGTTCAGGAGCAGAATGTTTCTCTCCCATAGACTCCATCGTCATTATGGAATACTTTCCTCCTCAGTTTCTCCTCTGTTTTTCCTGTTTCTCCTGTTTTTCCTGTTTCTCCTCCGTTTCTCCTCTATTCCTCCTCAGTTTCTCCTTTGTTTCTTCTCCGTTTCTCCTCTTTTACTCCTCTGTTTCTCCTTCATTTCTTCTCTGCTTCCCCTCCACTTCTCCTCTTTCTCCTCCGTTTGTCTTCTGTTTCTCCTTCATTCCTTCTGTGCTTCTCCTCCATTTCTCCTCTGTTTCTCCCCAGTTTCTCCTCAGTTTCTCCTCTATTCCTCCTCAGTTTCTCCTCTATTCCTCCTTTGTTCCTCCTCCGTTTCTCCTCCATTCCTTCTCTGCTTCTCCTCCGTTTCTCCTCTGTCTGCCATCCCACAGTTTTCCTCAACTCCACAACTTCCTCTTGTCCTCTTCAGACATCCTTTCACAGCCCCCACAGGAATCCAGACCCCCCCACACCCTTATTAATCAATTATCTCATCATTATCCATCAATTATCCATCAGCCAATCATCCAACCATCTGAGAAGGTTCTGACAGCAGAACAGTGTCTAATTTTGTTTAGTTATGTCTCCTTTTGAGGAGCAGCTTAGATTGTTCCATAAATGTAAGGAAGGAGAACCCTCCTTTCTGCTCTGTTTGACCTTTATGACCTTTAGAGACGTTCTTCTGTGTTCCAGCTGTTCCTCCAGGTCTGCAGCAGAGATGATCTCCTCGGTGAGTAAAGTCAAGTTCAGACCTGCACAAACTACCACTGTCTACGTGTTCCTGTTTGGTTTCTTCTAGAACGTCTCTGAGCGTTTTTGCTGCACTCAGACCTCCTGCTGTGTCACTGCTGTCATTCACACTCAGCCCACTAGGGGGCAGCACCAGAAACCATCATTCATTTCTATCTGTGACCTTCACCTGTTAGGACTTTAACACAAACTATGTTTCAGATTATGGATGAAGAATCAACCAGACGCTACCTTCAGGGCAGTTACAGTGGAGCTCAGGTAACTACTGCTCTGCATGTAGCCCCACCCCCTGCATGTAGCCCCGCCCCCTGCTCACACACAGCTGTGTTGGGTTGACGATTAACAGATGTGAAGAACTTCACAGACTCCTTCAAGACAAACACGGCCTTACAGTCCTTCACACACACATCATTCAAACATGCACACTAATACACGTGTTGAAGTGTCTTTGGGCAAGACACTGAACCCCACATTTTCTTCTGGTGGAAGGTTGGCGGCAGCGGAGCAGCCATCAGTATGGGGAAGTGACTGTGACTCTAAAGCACTTTGGGCCTTCATGGACGGTAGAACAGCGCTGTACAAGTATACATCATTTATCGTTTAGCATTAGACTCTGAGCAAGAATCACATAAAAACAGCAGTTTGTGGGTTTGAGTGATTTGACAGTTTGAGAAAGAGTTCGAAAAGAAATCAACTCCAAACGACCAAACACATCAGGAACAACAGATCCTGTTGAAAAGTCTCGCGTGGAGTTATGTTCTGTCTGACAGAATTCACTGGATCGATGAATTCAGAACATTCTGACAGGAGGCTGTGGTGGCGTCTGTGACGGCTGAGGGCTGCAGGTTTAATGGGTTTTACTGCATAGAAAAACACTCCCGTTTCGGTGATTGTTGGTGGAGATGAAGTCTGAAACACACTGAGCTTTGGCCTCTTTGACCTAGTTCGGATTTTCAGCTAAGGAGTCTGGTAAAGTCCCAAGGGAGACATGTAGTTTGTCTTTCTTCCATGCTCTCTCAGCCTGTCTGTAATGCTGCTGGTTATCCAGGGATCAGCTCCGGGTTTGGACGAGCTCTTCTGGAGTGGATCAGTGGGGTTCAGGATCTCTGAGCGCGTGGAATCACATGAAGACAGCATGTTATCAGGATGGAGGGGGAGACCAAACCACAGAGAGTGCAGTGGAGAACTCTCCTGTTTTCCAAGACTTAAATACCACCATGGGTTGTTAGGGGTAACCATGGCGACATAAATGTATAGAAAATGGTCTCTATGGAGATGGGGAGTGTTTGCTTCTACACACAGTAACAATAAAGTGTGTGTTAGTGAGGTCCAGACATGAATGAGTATGTACAGATGTTACAGAACCGTCCCAGCTGTGACTGAACGTCGATCACAGACCGGTCCAGAGGTCATGTGACCTGCTGACTCGTTCTGGGCTCCTGCAGGTTCGTTAACATTCACCAGAGTTGTAACATTTTCTGCAGGGAAGAGCAGTGGGAACCTGAGGACATGTTCATGTGCACACATGTGTACGGGGGGGGGGGGGGGGGGGTAATGATTACTTTCATCCAACAATAAATCCTGTTTATGAAAAGATAGAGACATAAAGACTCATATAATCTGATAAAACTAAAAAGAGGAGAAGGAACGTTTCATCCTCGTGTGTTCTTCTTGTTGTGTCTCTAAACCAGAGAACCGGGTCAGTACTAAAGTTAACCTCAATGATTCATGGTCCTGAACCGTGTGAACCGCTGATCCGCCTGCAGACGCCCTCCTTCTTTACGATCAGACTCAGAACAAACAATCTCGAACCATAAAACCGTTAAGGTGGAGCTCTCACCACCCTAAGGTATTTTTAAAGAGCTGGGTCAAGGTCAGAGCGTGACCTCTGCAGAGGTCAGATAAGCTGCTGCCCTTTGACCTCTGACAGCTGCTGCTCTCAGCCTCTTCTGATCAAACGTCTCACCTGAAACGATGGTTTTTAGCTGCGCTCACAGGTGTGTTCTTGAAATGTTCCTGATTCTTTCATGAAACTTTTGTTCCAGAAGTTCAATCGTTCTCAGGTAAAGGCCTTTGAAGGGTTTGATCTAAAGTGTTCAGTTGCTCAGGTTTCATCTAAACTTCAAAGACCAAATATTTAAAATAAACATTTTCTGTTCCTGATGCTTTTGGATGAAGATCCAGGATCACAGATCCATTGAGTCCGGAATACAATAAATGCTCTGAAAACAAATGGTAAATGGTGTGTATTTGCATAGCGTTCTACCATCATTGAAGATAGAAAAGCGATTTACATTCACACACTGATGGCGGCTCCGCTGCCGAACACTGGCGCCAACCTTCCATTAGAGGGAGTCTGGGGTTCCGTGTCTTGCCCAAGGACACTTCGACACATAGGCGGGCAAGGCGAGAATCGAACCTGCAATCTTCCAATCAGAGATCAACTGCCCTTTCCGCTGCACCACAGTCGCCCCAACTTTAATACCTAGACACAGATCCTTCCATAAAGCCGAGAATATCATGGAGAAGTCATTTCATTTCCTTTACAGACTTTAAGTATTTGTTTGTTTTCCATACATTGTTGTTCCAGTTTCAAACCCACAGAAACTGGATTTCGTGAGTCAGAATCCTGTGGAGAAATCCTGTCTCAGATTTACAGAAACATAGAGACAGAAGCTCTGATCAGTCCAGATGAAGTCTGTCCTAAAAGTCTTCAGTCCTTCAAGAGTCTGGACAGGACCAGGTTCTGCAGGAGGAAATCTGCATCTCCATCTAGATCCTCAGCAGATTATTGTCCAAACCCTTGGTTCCCAAATGAAAGGTTTTGCCTTCATCAGAACCAGGACTTTGGAGCTCTGTCTTGGTGCTGTTGGTCTGGCCTCAGAAGTGGTTTGACCAGACAGTTGTGGCCTGTCTGAATGTGGAGGTTTCTGAAGCTCCTCCCACCTCCTTCCACTTTTTCTGGATGTCTGCAGGCTCTTGAATCTCTCTGATGATTGGCTGAAGCCCGCTGCCGTCTCTGCTGCAGCATCTTGTCCTGACCCGTTTAGCTCTTCCTTCCAGACTCAGCGTTCGGTGGACAGCAGCCTCCTCAGATATGGACTGTAGTGTCTTATTCAGATGATGGAGGATCAGTGATGGTCTTCTGGACAGCAGTCTGAGGTCTTCTCCAGATTGAACCACTTCAATAACCTGTGAGGAACCTGTGCAGCTTTGAGTTTAGATGATTCGTCGGACAAACTCACTTTCAAACATTCATGTTCTGCAGAATTTGGACAGGTTTCTCCACAGGTTTCTCATTTCTTGAATCTTGTTTTCGTGGTTTTCATGAGCTGGAACTTCCATTTTAGTAAAAATAAAGAAATACCAGAATCAGTCAAACAGCGGATCTATGTTCTATTGAAGTTTCATTCTTTGAACAGGATTCCAGAAATGAAAACACGTTTTTCGGATCTTCTTTTTGTTTGGACATGATCTGCACAAACACCACGAATTGATTTAGTAACTAAATCAAACTGAAATTCTGACGTATCAAACGTGAGGAACGTTTCTGAATCCGTCGTTTGGTAGACGTCAGGTTTACACAGCAGTCGGTTTGGCTGCACCAAAAAGAGCAAAGTGCAAACCTCAACTCACCGCCTGTGTCTCTCACCATCCTCTCTCTCTTTTGTACACACACACACACACACACACACTGTGGTAAAGGGGGGGAGTAAAGTTCAAGATGACCAGGAGGAGAGAGAGATCACGGTGCTGCCACGCAGGAGCGAACCGGACGCCGCGGAGGACAGCGCCGGGGTGAGGAGCACAACCACACACACACGGACTCACAACATGACACAGACTCACAATATAACACAGAGACATAGAACACACAGTGTTGTGTTCTCACTGGGTTCTGTTCTTCATCTGGACTTTAGAGTTTCTGCTTCAGTTCTACCAGCTGGAGAATTCCGGTTCTCCATGTTCTGACAGATGCAAACCTGAAAGTTCCAGTGACAATCAGAACCTGTGCTGTTCTTGTACGTTCTTGTTGGTTCTGGTGTAGATGTGATTGGTCTAATGGATCCACAGAGTCCAGTGAGGGGAACCGCAGTTCCTGAGGACGGTGTTCATGTGGACCTGGTCTTTGGTTCCTCCTGAGTGCAGGTTCCGGTGCAGGTGTACAGAACCACCATCACGGTGGTTCAGACAAATGTCTGAGACTCCTCCAGAACCTCCTCTGTCCAGTAGAGTCAAATCTGTGGAGAGTTCGGAACTGGATTGGTACGGTGGCCCTGAAGGTCAAATGACACCAACAAATCACTCAAACATGTTACAGATCACAAAGACCATTACCAAAGCAAAACAAATCACAAAAAACAACATTAGATTCAGAAATCAAAACACCAAAATAAAATGAAACGTTTCCACAAATCTAAAGAAAATGTTCAAAAGTGAAATAAAGCAGTAAAGGCCGGTATTATGGGATATCATGGACTGGATGATGAGGTTTTGAAGAAGAGGGATAAAGCAGGATGAGGTTTTACCTGAGCTGTGGTGAAGAGTTGATTGATCACATGTGCAGTGGGCGTGGCCAAAAGGTTAAAGAAAACTCTTCTGTCAGAATATATTACCACGCCAAACCACTTCCTGTTGAAAAGGTGACCAGATGTCATCGTCTTATCAGCTTTCTGACTGTTTCATTTTTGAACATTTCTTTTAATTCCAGGAATTTACTTCTGTTTCCTGAAACGTTTCCTTGTTTTTTTGTTTCTTCTTTTTGGATTGTTTGGTTTCTAAAAGGAATTGTTGTTCTTTATTATGGGTTTTAAATTGTGGTCTTTGAATGTTTTTGTGTTTCAGTGATTTGTTGGTGTGTTTTGACCTTCAGGGTTTCACTGTTTAAACCTTTTATTAATTACAGATTTAAGTTGCTGATATTCTAAGAAGTTTTTCATTCCATGTTTTTCTTGTAGTTCCCTGGGTGTTTTAAATCCTCAATCAATAATTAAGAGCTCTGGCAGTGTTACGCCCCCTGCTGGCCAGCCTGGGAAGTGTAACATGTTTTTGTTTCTCGGATGTTTCTCTGAATTGTTCAGATGGGTGTCATTTTGCCGTGTCAAAGTGAGGAGTTTGACATTTTGAGAATTCCCAGCAGGCTGTTAAACTGCTGGTGATGCTACTACTTTGGAAACAATCATCTTTGTTTATTGTTGGGCTGTTAAATGGTAGATCTGACAGGTTGATCTTCACCCAGGTATCAGTTTCTGGTTCTGTCCATGAAGGTGAACAAATGTTCGAGATTAGGGGTCCTCAAAGTGCAGCGCAGGAAGAGTTTTTGTGACCCTCAATAAACAATAATTGTTGGTTATTTAACCAGATGTACAATACTTTGAAAAAAAAATTGCTGTGCTTTCTGGTGACATCTGCAGGAAAACAAAGGTATTTACACCCAGGTGTCAATGGTACAGTGTATTAATTTCATCACTAGAGGGCAGACAACATTTTCTATGTCACTGCCTCTGTGGAGAAAGGAAGGAGTGTGTTTCCCGCTCTCAGGCATCGTTGATTTGTTTGATAACGCTCGTATTTTGTTCCAAATGGTGTTAAAAGAAGGTGGATGATTATGATATACTTTATTCTTTTCCTTCTGGGAGTTTATTGTCATGTTTGAATTGTTTTCCACATATTCTACGTTGAAAACCAGAGGAGACAGATTCTGTCAGATCCAGCCTGCCAGAATCTGTGTCCCCCCATAATCTGCTGAAGAAGAAATAAGTCACTGTCCTAAATCAGGTTTCTTATCCTTAATTAGCCAAACAAAGATTGTTTGTTTTAACACAAAAAGCTGTCATTGTTTTATGTAGAATATGAGGAAAAAGTGCAAATATGACAATAAACTCTCAAACTCCCAGAATAAAATATCATGCACCATCTTTAAACACTTTTTGGGACAAAATATAGAATATGAACAAATCAACGATACCTGAGAACAGAGAAACACATCCTGGCAGGGGGAGCATCCCTTGGTTTTACACCGGCGGAGCAGATCCTTCAGTGACGGGAGTTTGAACAAGAATATCTGCTGACAGTAGCTGACATAGACATCATGCAGATCTGTCCTGCAGCTTCTGAAAAAAAGAATAGCAAAGAAAATCTGTTTGAACTTTGAAACTTGAACTCTTTCTGCAGACACCAAACATTTCTGTCCTCTATATGAGCAGATGAAGGCGCCGGGCTCCTCCTCCTCCTCCAACTGCTGTGGGCCTTGTACCACTGTGAGGAACAGATGTCCACGACCACGAGGGCTCATCAACCTCTTCATCACTAAAGGTACTAGAGAACACATACAATCAGGAAAAATGAGTTTGTTGAAAACCTGAACCCCCCATGTTCATCACCTCCTGCTGAGTAGATAGACGTAAAGAGAGTCATGAGAGGGGTTAGGGTCAAGGTTCAAATCAAGGACGGACAAGGACTTGTATGACAGGTTCCACTGCTGGACACAGTTTAAGACCAATAAAGTTATATCCACATACATGTGGAGTGTGTTCATACATGTAGATGGTGTTCATACATGTGAAGTGTGTTCATACATGTGGAGTGTGTTCATACATGTGGAGTGTGTTCATACATGTGGAGTGTGTTCATACATGTGGAGTGTGTTCATACATGTGGAGTGTGTTCATACATGTGGAGTGTGTTCATACATGTAGACGGTGTTCATACATGTGAAGTGTGTTCATACATGTGAAGTGTGTTCATACATGTGGAGTGTGTTCATACATGTGGAGTGTGTTCATACATGTGGAGTGTGTTCATACATGTGAAGTGTGTTCATACATGTGAAGTGTGTTCATACATGTGAAGTGTGTTCATACATGTGGAGTGTGTTCATACATGTGGAGTGTGTTCATACATGTGAAGTGTGTTCATACATGTGGAGTGTGTTCATACATGTGGAGTGTGTTCATACATGTGGAGGGAGTTCATACATGTGAAGTGAGTTCATACATGTGAAGTGTGTTCATACTTGTGGAGGGAGTTCATACATGTGAAGTGAGTTCATACATGTGGATTGAGTTCATACATGTGGATTGAGTTCATACATGTGGAGTGTGTTCATACATGTGAAGTGTGTTCATACATGTGAAGTGTGTTCATACATGTGGATTGAGTTCATACATGTGGAGTGTGTTCATACATGTGGAGTGTGTTCATACATGTGGAGTGTGTTCATACATGTGAAGTGTGTTCATACATGTGGAGTGTGTTCATACATGTGAAGTGTGTTCATACATGTGGAGTGTGTGTTCATACATGTGGAGTGTGTTCATACATGTGAAGGTGTGTTCATACATGTGAAGTGTGTTTCATACATGTGAAGTGTGTTCATACATGTGGAGTGTGTTCATACATGTGGAGTGTGTTCATACATGTGAAGTGTGTTCATACATGTGGAGTGTGTTCATACATGTGGAGTGTGTTCATACATGTGGAGTGTGTTCATACATGTGGAGTGTGTTCATACCTGTGAAGTGTGTGTTCATACATGTGGAGTTGTTCATACCTGTGAAGTGTGTGTTCATACATGTGGAGTGTGTGTTCATACATGTGTAGTGTGTTCATACATGTGAAGTGTGTTCATACATGTGGAGTGTGTTCATACATGTGGAGTGTGTTCATACATGTGAAGTGTGTTCATACATGTGGAGTGTGTTCATACATGTGGAGTGTGTGTTCATACATGTGGAGTGTGTTCATAAATGTGAACTGTGTTCATACATGTGAAGTGTGTTCATACATGTGAAGTGTGTTCATACATGTGGAGTGTGTTCATACATGTGGAGTGTGTTCATACATGTGGAGTGTGTGTTCATACATGTGGAGTGTGTTCATAAATGTGAACTGTGTTCATACATGTGAAGTGTGTTCATACATGTGAAGTGTGTTCATACATGTGGAGTGTGTTCATACATGTGAAGTGTGTTCATACATGTGAAGTGTGTTCATACATGTGGAGTGTGTTCATACATGTGGAGTGTGTTCATACATGTGGAGTGTGTGTTCATACATGTGGAGTGTGTTCATAAATGTGAACTGTGTTCATACATGTGAAGTGTGTTCATACATGTGGAGTGTGTTCATACATGTGGATTGAGTTCATACATGTGGAGTGTGTGTTCATACATGTGAAGTGTGTTCATACATGTGGAGTGTGTTCATACATGTGGAGTGTGTTCATACATGTGAAGTGTGTGTTCATACATGTGGAGTGTGTTCATACATGTGGAGTGTGGGTTTATACATGTGGAGTGTGTGTTCATACATGTGTAGTGTGTTCATACATGTGGAGTGTGTGTTCATACATGTGGAGTGTGTGTTCATACATGTGGAGTGAGTTCATACATGTGGAGTGAGTTCATACATGTGTAAACAGTGACGATGATCCGTCTGGATCTTTAGACCTGTATTAAAGGGGGTCCACGCCGCGGCGGTCTCTGTCCCGTCTGTCTGCAGCCTGTCTGTTCGCCCTGCTGTTCGGGGTGGTCTGGTCCATCACTGGGAGGGAGTGTCTACCTGGGGGAAACCTGTTTGGCATCATCATCCTCTTCATCTGTTCTGTGCTGGGGGGCAAGCTGGTGGGAATGATCCAACTGCCAACACTGCCCCCCTTCCCTCCACTGCTTGGTACAGTCTGGCAAACTAACACTTTGACTCCTGATGCAGACTGATGGCAAACCTCACCGACTGACTCAAGATGTGTGTTTGTTATGTATGTGTGTGTGTGTGTGCACGTGTGTGTGTGTGTTTGTTTGTGCAGGCATGCTCCTGGCTGGGCTGGTGTTGCGTAACGTTCCCTACATAACCACAGCGGTTTTTATCGACACTCGCTGGTCTGCAGCTCTGAGGAACATCGCGCTGTCCATCATCCTGACCAGAGCTGGACTGGGACTCGACCCCACGGTGTGTTCACCCATCTCAGTATATTAACATGGAATGGGTATTTAGTTTACTCACACTGGCTGTGTCTGGTTTGTATCTCTGTGTATCTGTGTGTGTTTATCTGTGTGTGGATATCTGTGTGTGTATCTGTGTGTGTATCTGTGTCTGTGTGTGTTTATCTCTGTGTGTATCTGTGTGTGTTTATCTCTGTGTGGATATCTGTGTGTGTATCTGTGTGTCTGTGTGTGCGTGTTCGTGTGTGTGTGTGTCTGTGTGTGTATCTCTGTGTGTATCTGTGTGTGTGTGTCTGTGTGTGTGTGTGTATGTATCTGTGTGTGTGTGTGTGTATCTGTGTTTATCTCTGTGTGGATATCTGTGTGTGTATCTGTGTGTCTGTGTGTGCGTGTTCGTGTGTGTGTGTGTCTGTGTGTGTATCTCTGTGTGTATCTGTGTGTGTGTGTCTGTGTGTGTGTGTGTATGTATCTGTGTGTGTGTGTGTGTATCTGTGTTTATCTCTGTGTGGATATCTGTGTGTGTATCTGTGTGTGTGAGTGTGTGTCTGTGTGTGCGTGTTCGTGTGTGTGTGTGTCTGTGTGTGTATCTCTGTGTGTATCTGTGTGTGTGTGTCTGTGTGTGTGTGTGTATCTGTGTGTATCTCTGTGTGTATCTGTGTGTGTATCTGTGTGTGTATCTGTGTGTATCTCTCTGTGTGTATCTGTGTGTGTGTGTATCTGTGTGTATCTCTGAGTGTATCTGTGTGTTTGTGTATCTGTGTGTGCATGTGCGGGTGTGTGTGTGTGTGTCTGTGAGTGTATCTGTGTGTGTATCTGTGTGTATATCTGTGTGTATCTCTGTGTGTATCTGTGTGTGTGTGTATCTCTGTGTGTGTATGTGTGTGTGTGTGTGTGTGTGTATCTGTGTGTATCTCTGTGTGTATCTCTATGTGTGTATCTCTATGTGTGTATCTCTGTGTGTATCTCTCTGTGTGTATCTGTGTGTGTGTGTATCTCTGTGTGTATCTGTGTGTGTATGTATGTGTGTATCTGTGTGTGTATCTGTGTGTATCTCTCTGTGTGTATCTGTGTGTGTCTGTGTGTGTCTGTGTGTGTGTGTGTGTGTGTGTGTGTGTGCAGGCCCTGCAGCGTCTGAAGGCCGTGTGTGTTCGTGTTGCGGTGGGTCCCTGTACCGTGGAGGCGTCCATCGTCGCCGTGGTTTCTCACTTCCTGTTGGGTCTTCCATGGGTGTGGGGGTTCATTCTGGGGTAACAGAGTCGTTCTTTGGCAGGAACATTTAGAACGTGTTCCTCAGCCTGCCAGTTCTCATGATGGTGTGTTTGCAGCTTCGTTCTGGCTGCGGTGTCTCCAGCGGTTGTGGTTCCTTCAATGCTGCTTCTGCAGAGAGAAGGATACGGAGTGCAGAAGGTAACCTGCAGATCTGCGTCCTGCCAGCAGGGGGGGGGGCTGTTTATCCCAATATTGTCATGGTGGGGGTTCCTGATAAGGTGACCCTCTAAATCTACCTGAAGCGGTTCCTCCCACACTCACCTGTAACATCCGGACCGCTGCTGCGTTTCAGGGGATCCCCACTCTGCTGATGGCCGCCGGCAGCTTCGATGACATTCTAGCCATAACGGGGTTCTCCACCTGCCTGGGAATCGCCTTCTCCACAGGTGAGAGCCTTCTCCGGCCCCCCTGCTGCTGTGGCCCCTCCCCTCATGAGTGTGTGCATTTACTGCAGGTTCCACGTGGATGACCATCCTCAAAGGGCTACTGGAGGTTGTGGGAGGAGTCATCTCCGGGCTGGCGGTGGGCTTCTTCCTGTGTTTCTTTCCCAGTAATGACCAGGTAGGACGGCGTGTTGGTCTCAGTCCATCACGGATGACATGAGCCGTGTCTGACTGTAGCTGTGCTGCCAGCAGGAGGACCTGATCCTGAGGAGGAGCCTCATGTTGTTGGGTCTGTCCGTGTTTGCGGTCTTCTTCAGTCACGTGGTGGGTTTCTCTGGAGCCGGCGGTCTCTGTACGCTGGTCCATTCCTTCTGTGCTGCTCTGGGCTGGAAAAGTGAAAAGGTACGAGGACCACCGACTCCCCAACTGCGACCCTGCTGACATGTTAGAACTCGCCGGTTCACATGAAGGTCTATTCCAGGCTCCGGTGGCTGCTATGGTGGGTCGATCATGGGACGTGTTCCAGCCTCTCCTGTTTGGTCTGATCGGAGCTGAAATCACCATCTCCACCCTCAGCCCCAACACTGTGGGTAAGAAGAACCGCTGATGGTGTCGGGGCTCCTTAGAACCTCACCAAACACAGAACTCTTCCGTGTTCAGGTCTGGGAATGGCCTGCATCAGTCTTGGTTTGCTGGTCCGTCTGCTCGTCACCTTCCTGTTGGTTCATCATGCTGGATTCAACCTCAAGGAGAAACTCTTCATCGCCGTGGCCTGGCTGCCTAAGGCCACCGTGCAGGTCAGTTTCCGGCAGGAGGGGCATTTAGAAGACTTCCAGAGGACGACGGGTCCATGGTTATGGAAACGGCAAAACCAGCGATGTGAGATAATAGTGCTGTGACAGATCCTCAGCCAGAACCTACCAAAGGAACCTGAAGAACATGAATCAATGCATCCATCCATTTATCCATTCTCCCATCCATCCATTTATCCATCCATCCATCCAGCCAGCAGCCAGCCAGCTAGAAGGCAGCCAGCCAGCCATCAGCCAGCCAGCTATAATTCATCCAGCCATCGAGCAGGCAGCCATCCAGCCAGCCAGCGAGCAGCCAGCAGCCAGCCAGCCAGCAGCCAGCCAGCGAGCATCCAGCATCCAGCCAGCCAGCATCCAGCCATCGAGAAGGCAGCCATCCAGCGATCAGGCAGCCAGCCATCTATAATTCAGCCAGCCATCCAGCCATCTAGCAGGCAGCCAGCCATCCACCAGGCATCCATCCATCCATCTATCCATCCATCCATCCATTTATCCAATCAACCATCCATCCATCATCCATCTATCATCCATCCATCTATCATTCATCCATCCATCTATCATTCATCCATCCATCTATCATACATCCATCATTCATCCATCCATCCATCTATCATCCGTCTATCCACCCATTTATCCATTCAACCATCCATCCATCCATCCATCTATCCATCTATCATCCATCATCCATCTATCATCCATCATCCATCCATCATCCATCCATCCATCCATCATCCATCCATCCATCTATCGTTCATCCATCCATACATTTTCTTTAGCTGTTGTATCCATCCTGGAGAACCTTTGACCCCATGTTCTCTCTGTTATCTGTTCTCGGCTCAGACTCGTAAACAGTAAAGTGACTCTGTAGAACCATAACTTGTGACTTGTAAAGATCCACGTCTCCACAAACCATCAGCAACAACAAAATCAGTTTAGCCATAAACACAGACAGCCACATTCAGAACCTTGTGACCGTTTGAACCATTGATGGTTTACTGGCGTCGCTTCACAAGCTTTGATGGTTCCATTCCTTCCTGTTCCAGGCTGCCATTGGCTCCAAGGCGTTGGACATGGCGAGGGAGGAGGAAGACAAGACTTTGATCAAGTTTGGTCTGGACGTGTTGACCTTGGCGGTGTTGGCCATCCTGACCACAGCCCCCATTGGTGCCCTCGGTATCGGACTGGCAGGACCACGCCTCCTGGCCCATCAAATCAAAGGTCAGTCACAGAGGGGAGTGAAGGATTTAGAGATTTCTTCCTGTGGATGGAGGTCATCCAGAAAAACATCTCCACCTGCTGGATCTGAGGTCTGATGAAGCTGCACAGAAAACCTCTCATGTCTGTAGTCATCCTCACCCTTCATTACAAACCTGCTGGCTCCCTCTGGCCTTTGGACAGAAGGAACATCTGATCAGCAGATGGTTCTGCTGAACCAGAGTCTCCATGCAGACCGATTGATTCTCAGATCAACCGATCTGAGAATCCTGATGGACCCTTGATGGTCTAATGCGGACACACACACACACACACAGACACACACGCACAGACACGCACACACAGACACGCACACACACACACACACACCTACACGCACCCCCACACACACACGCACACATACACGCACACACACACATAACACACACACACACACACACACCCACACACACACGCACACCACCCACACACACACACGCACACACACACACACACACACACGCAGACACCCCCCCACATCACACACGCCACACACACACACACACACACACGACGCACACACACACACCCCCCACACACACACGCACACACACACACACCTACACACACACGCACACACACACACACCTTACACACACCCCCACACACACACGCACACGCACACACACACACACCACCCACACACACACGCACACATACACGCACACACACACACCATAACACACGCACACACACACACACCTACACACACACACACCCCCACCACACAAGCACACACATACACACACATACACACACGCACGCACATGCACGCTCACACGCACACACACGCACATACACACACACGCACCCCCCCACACACACACGCACAGACACACACACAGGCATGCACACACACACGCACACACACACACGCACACCACACCCCCACACATACACGCACACACATACACACACACACGCACCCCCCCACACACACACGCACAGACACGCACACACAGGCACGCACACACACCCCCGCACATACACGCACACACGCACCCCCCCCCACACACACACACACACGCACACACACGCACATACACACACACGCACCCCCCCGCACACACACGCACATACACACACACGCACCCCCCCACACACACACGCACAGGACACACACACAGGCATGCACACACACACGCACACACACACACGCACACACACCCCCACACATACACGCACACACATACACACACACACGCACCCCCCCCACACACACACGCACAGACACGCACACACAGGCACGCACACACACCCCCGCACATACACGCACACACGCACCCCCCCCACACACACACACACACGCACACACACGCACATACACACACACGCACCCCCCCCGCACACACACGCACATACACACACACGCACCCCCCCACACACACACGCACAGACACACACACACAGGCATGCACACACACACGCACACACACACACACACGCACCCCCCCCACACACACACGCACAGACACGCACACACAGGCACGCACACACACCCCCGCACATACACGCACCACACGCACCCCCCCCACACACACACACACACGCACACACAGGCACGCACACACACATGCACACACACACATACACACACACGCACCCCCCCCACACACGCACACACACACATACACACACACGCACACACAGACGCGCACACACACACACAGGCACGCACCCACATACACACACACATGCACGCACACACACACGCACGCGCACACCCACACGCATACACACACACAGGCATGCACCCACATGCACACACGCACGCACGCCCACACACTCAGTCTGCAAAGTTAGCTCCGTCCTGAGAGACCAACAGAACTTCAGTCCAGAACTTTTTCTGGCCCGACATCAGTTTAGGTTCCATGAACCCAGAAGCAGAACCGTCCTCCGAGTCAAACTATTGTTTCTTCGTCTGTCCTGAGTCTCATGCTGAACTTCTCCAAACTCTTCTGTTTGGATGTGACTCTGCAGAGGAGACCGATGGTGAAGCCGGGCCTTGTGATCCCACCGAACATGTTCAAGAAAAAGGCGGCAGGAGCCCAGAGAGCAGGCAGTGAGCACGGCGGCGTCCTGCCATGACTCTTATGAAGGATGAGGAAGTCTGTCTTTGCTTTGGTCCTCTGGACTGTTAGATCCATGAGATCAGACAGAGTTCTGGTTCTGCACAACCTCTTTGGTCTTCTTCTACCAAATTTAAAGCAGAATCCTGGTTTGTTTTGATGTTGGTGAGATTGAATTAAAGATCTCCAGAAACTGTTGTCCAAAGTTCTGTGTGTTCTCTACTGCGGTCTGGATGGTTCGTCAGCTGTGATCCTGGTTCCTCTTCATTCTCTCTTCATTCAACCGCAGCCTGTAAGGCTCATAATCCTTTGTGACATGAAGGGCACCGCGGAATTTTGATTTAAATTTTAGAAGCTGGGAATGAGTTCAGTTCTGGCTTGAAGGAGTATAAAATACCAGAAAAAGTGTTTGTTGCAGGATTGTGGGTTAAAACGTATTAAATCGTATTAAAATGTGGACATACTTTCAAATTCAAAATGAGAATTTCATGACTAGAAAAAGTAAATGATTTGTTTTATGGTTCAGCTTCACTCCAAGTAAAGCAGCCGACATCACTTGATTAGCGCCCCCTGCTGTTGAATGGAACATCCTGTGTGGTCACCTATTGTGATTAATGAAGCAGGCGGAAGGCTGACGGCTGCACGGTGGCGCAGTGGTTAGCGCTCCTGCCTCACAGCAAGAAAGTTCCTGGTTCAAGTCCTGGCTGGGGGACTTGAAACAGTGTCACCAATGGGGGACTTGAAACAGTGTCACCAATGGGGGACCTTTCTGTGTGGAGTTTGCATGGTCTCTCTGTACATGAAAATTGTCTCTCTAAGTGTGGATAGGAGTGTGCAGGGATGTGTGACTGTGGCCCCTGCGACAGACTGATGACCAGTCCAGCAATGTTCCCTGCCTTCATCCCCCGTGACCCCAACAGGGATAAAATGGTTTGGAAAGCTACATGGAGCTAGCAGCTAATGTTTTTAGCCAGTTAGCTACATGGAACTAGCAGCTAATGTTTTAAGCATGTTTTCTACATGGAGCTATCAGCTCATGTTTTTAGCATGTTTGCTTCATGGAGCTAGCAGCTAATGTTTTTAGCATTTTTGCTACACAGAGCTAGCAGCTAATATTTTTAACATGTTAGCTACATGGAGCTAGCAGCATTTATTTTAGTCTGTTAGCTACATGGAGCTAGCAGCTAATGTTTTAGCCAGTTAGCTACATGGAGTTAGCAGCTAATGTTTTTAGTTGTTAGTGACATAGAGCTAGCAGCTAATGTTTTTAGCATGTTTGCTACATGGAGCTAGCAGCTAATGTTTTTAGCATGTTTGCTACATGAAGCTGGCAGCTAATGTTTTTAGCCTGTTTGCTACACGGAGCTAGCAGCTAATATTTTTAGCATGTTAGCTACATGGAGCTAGCAGCATTTTTTTGTCTGTTAGCGACATGGAGCTAGCAGCATTTTTTTTAGCCAGTTAGCTACATGGAACTAAGCGATCTCTGCGTTTATCTCATTTACTATGCATGAACGACATGGATGATGTTAAGAGATCGGGTTGATTTATTGATTTATATAAACATCAGTGATCATGCCTCAATGTTTGGGTTCATAAAAACATTTAGAATCTCCTACAAGCTACAGAGAGTTTCTCTCCACTGTGTCTGAACGGCTGCTTCCCGGTGTTTTCTCTCTCTCTTATGGAGTTTGACGGCTTTCTGTCCCGCATTAACCCGAAGAATAAAATGAAGATACCTTTTGATGAAACTAAAGTTCAGGAGGCCGAGACTGCTTTCCCATCCCGCGCCGGCTCTCTGTCTGGCTGCCAGCTCCTCTCGGTGGCCGCATAGCGAGCTCCAGCTCTAAAGTGTACCGCCTTAGTCCAACACCAGCAGACTGGACGGTTCCAGGAATCTTGCTGCCCCGAAATGGATCCAATGGGGCAAATAAAATGAATGAAGTTCAGCAGAATCCAGGGATTAATCCACTATAAACACCAGGAAATGGGTTTGCTCCGTTTTGTTTCTGAAGCGGTCTTTGCTCCTTCCTCCATCTGTTTGCAACATTCTCTGATATGTTTAGGATTCATCCCAAAATGTGGTTCAGATTACTCACCAGAATGTTTTTTGGTATATTCCAAAAGTTTAAACAAAATGGAATATACCAAAGAATGTTCCTCTGCCTGCCTCAGTACACAGCAGGTGAGCAGGGGGGGGTAGGGAGGGGGGTGTTGGAGCTCGGCCACTATTAGGGACCGGCATTTATTATAACTAACACCTATCTGACCGGCTTTTATTGGAGACCAGCGTCAATTAGAGACCGACCATTATTGGAAGATATACAGTATTTACAAAAAAATATAAAACTCATAAGGCCGCCCATTACACTACTAACAATCAAACATTAGCATTCTACTACATCTGAATTAGCCTAGCTAGCAATGTTCAGCTTAGCGGGCTAGATAGGGACCTTAAACTTATCGCTGATTGTGGCTCTGTGGCGAAGGCTGTTGCTGATGATCCAATCTCAAATGTCTGAATAGTCATGAGGAAATCTCATCCAATGTTTTTGGCCAGAAAGTGGGACATGTCTTGAATCAGTCTAAAACATGGGCGACAACTCTGGCACAAATCAGTTTAGAGATAAAGCAAAATCCAGCTTTTATTTTGGTAGGTCACTTCCGCTTATCAGCAAGTTAATTTGCATATAAACTAAACATTTAGCTCCAAACTATCATTTAGCTCCAAACTAACATTTAGCTCCAAACTAAACATTTAGCTCCAAACTAAACATTTAGCTCCAAACTAAACATTTAGCTCCAAACTGAACATTTAGCTCCAAACTAACATTTAACTCCAAACTAAACATTTAGCTCCAAACTAAACATTTGGCTCCAAACTAACATTTAGCTCCAAACTAACATTTAGCTCCAAACTAAACATCTCGCTCCAAACTAAATATTTAGGTCAGATCTAAATATGTAGTTTGCAAACTAAATATATAATTATTAAATAAATATTTAGCCTAAAATTAAATATTTAGCTTCCTAGCTAAAATTAAATATTTAGCTTCCTAGCTAAATATTTAGCTTGTAAATTTAACATTTATAAATTATGAATTAAACAAAAGCACATTTGAAAAACGAAACCTATCTTTTTTTTTCATAAAAAAACCAAAAACCCCAAAATATTGCTATTAAAATTTTACTACACCACTTTACAAACGGCGCCCCATCCATTGCCATCTATTTTGGCCCCTTTTTTCAACCTCTTTGGCAAATTTTCTGTCATGTCTATTGTTGTAAGTTTTCTCTCTCCTTTGCTGTACTTTGGAAGCATGTTTTGTTTGGTTTCTATCAGCAAAAGAACATTCCATTTCAAATTTTTATGCTTTCTAGAGTATCAAGCTCTACCAGACTTCAGTTGTTAATCACTTTACTGAACAAATGTTACAGATGTGACTTAAGTGCATTGTTTTTGTTTGTTTTTCATTGTTTGTTTTTTTCCCTTTCTTTCTTTTCTTTTTTACAATGCATTTCATTGTCTCAGTAATGAGTTTGATAATTCTGTAATTATTTGCATGTACTGTCCAATCAATCAATCAGTCAATCAATAATTTTTCTTGCCTCTCGTATTCTTCTTGCTTGCTAAATTTTATGCACACAAATACAGATGATTTTCTAACAAAATTCAAAACTTTACTTTAATTATGGTGGATATGCATACATACACACTGAGTCAATTAACTTTAAAAAAAACAAAAAGCTGTAAAATTAGCTTTCAATATAAAACCATTAAAAATGTCATCTGCAATGTTTTTATCAATCCTACTTTGATATAATCATTGCAGGCTTTTGTTTGTTTGTTCCTACCTCTGACACATGGTTTTATTTTATTTATTTATTTATTTATTTTGTTGCTTGTTTAGTACTAGATTACTGATACTGACGTTTACAATAAAGTTTATTTACAAAAAAAGCACAGCGTCACGTGTTTGTGCTCCAGATGAAAGTTTTTTTTTTTAATTCACATGAGTTCACATGAGTTCTTGTCCGCAGGATCCAAAAGAACCCGAACTTCAAAAACTCTTGTTTACTGTTTTCAACTTTAAGTAACAGATCCTGAAAGAGGGTAGTTTGCGCATGCGCGAAACTTTATTATACATGTCAGACGTAGTTTCCGGTCAGGACAGTTCAAACAGGGGCGGCGCGAGGCGAACATGGATTCGGAGGAGAACCGGGAGTCTGAGGCGGAGAACCGGGAATCTGAGGCGGAGAACCGGGAGTCTGAGGCGGAGAACCGGGAGTCTGAGGCGGAGAACCGGGAGTCTGAGGCGGAGAACCGGGAGTCTGAGGCGGAGAACCGGGAGTCTGAGGAGGGGAACCGGGAGTCTGAGGCGGAGAACCGGGAGTCTGAGGCGGAGAACCGGGAATCTGAGGAGGGGAACGAGTCCAGTTCAGAGTCCAGCAGCCCGTACCAGACGGAGAGCCAGGAGTCCAGCAGCGAGGACGAACGGGCCTCGGGCTCCGGGACCCGCGCGTGCACAGGTCAGAGTTAAAGGGAGCGGGGGGCGGGGGGTTGTTAAGAGAGAGAGAGAGAGCGGGGGGCGGGGGGTGTTAAGAGAGAGAGCCGGGGTGGGGGCGGGGTGGGGGTGGGGTGATGGTTAAGAGAGAGAGAGAGAGAGAGAAAGGACCACAGGAACTGCAGGGGCCAAGATCAGCAAAGACCACGGAACCGTCCTGGTTAGGTCCTGCTCGGGTTCTAGTCTATTTCTGTTCTGATCCAGGTCTGGTTCTAGTCTGGTTTCCCTCTGCTAGTCCTGCTGGTTCTGCACATGTCTCGGCGGGACTGGGGAACTGGGCTGTAACGAGTATCTGAATACTCGGACATTTGCGGTCTGTTCCTGGAAGTGTGAGCAGAATACTAGAACAAATACGCTTTACGACCTTTATCATCAGGGTGTTTTTATGGGATAGCGGGACGGTGACTGTTTGGCACAACCTTCAAAGAATGGCGTAAACCGCTGCAGGAGGATACACTTCCCGCCATTTCCCACCAGTTTACCGCCGTGTTCCCTTCCACCAAATCCCTCCTCCAGCTAATGGAGTGCAGCAGTGTGGTTATCACTCTAAAATAAAGAACGAAGCTGGATCTTCATGATAAACAAACCGAATGCGCTACTGTCACAGGAAGTAGTAACTCTTCAAAGTAAAGTGTCGGTGAAGCTTCTCATTTTCAAAGTAAAAGTATCAGGTATTTTTGTAGATTCAAAAAGACTAAAGTTCAGTTTACTGAAGCGAGTTGTTTTAACTATAGAATAATAATAATTTGAATAAAAATAATTCCTCCTCTTGATTTTACACAAATGTTGGTATCAGTTTCCTCTGAAGTTGTGCCGTTCCAGATGTTGCTGCGCCTTCCTTTACGTCTTCTGGTCATGGATCACCTGGAACGCTCATCAGCAGAACTCCGAGGATGGAAAACTGGAGAACAGTTTAAGGATTTGTTCTAAAATCATCCAAAACAGGAACGTCTTTGTTTCCTGCTGAAGTTGACAGAAAAACGGTGACATGGTTTAGAACCACAAATATAATTTCTGTCTTTAGATCTTTGTTTGGTTCTGACCTCCTGTTCTCAGTAAATGATGCAGATTAAACTTCAGTTTCATTCATCCAATAAAAAGACAAACGTTTAGGAACCCTTCAGACGGGGTTATTTTAAAAACGGAGAATCTGGTTCCATCTGGGATTCATTGATCTGGGTTCTTGAAGCGACTTGATCACCTAAAGAACGATCCATAGCCCTACTGGAGAACCGGGCTCACTGTTCTCCTGCAGGAGAACTCTGGTACAGTTCTCTTCAGTGTGAACGCAGCTGCTTCCAAAGAGAACGCATTTGAAAATGTGTTTTTCAATTGACTATTCAATATTCAGGCTTTTATTATGAAAATACATTTTGTAAGTTACAATTCAAAGTGAAAATTTTAACAAAAAATATTAAAAATAAACGATAGCGTTTCAAATTCTCGTGGGTTTTTGATGTCATAATTCAAAGGAATATACATTTAGCAATTCATAATTCAATATTTCAAAAAGACATTTCAATGCACAGTTTGCGTTAAATTCATTTTAAAATAGCTTCAAATTCTGTTTTTGGGTTAGAATTGGAAGGAAAGGGCAAACGGCGCCCCCTGGTGTAGTGCGTTATCATTTGCACATCGTGTTGATCAAAGTTGATCAAAATTCCATTTAAAATATAAACTGTCAGACGCTCATCAAGGCGGGGCTTACCACCTCCTAAATCTGCAATAATAAAATAATTCATAACCATAATTAAACTATAACTGTTACATTTTTCAAAAGGCTTTATAATAAGTTCCTTTCAAAATAAAATTAAGTGTCAATAAAGATCCTCTTAAAGCAGTAAATTTACTTTCATTTCTTGTTCTGTAATTCTGTCATTAAAGAACTATGCTTTACAGAAACTATAGATTCTGCTGTGCAGCAGAAGATAAGAATATAAGTTTTAAACTTATTTTAATAATAAACAGTTTTAACAATAGATTTGATCAGTTTACTCAGTATTCTGACATGTGTGTATTTGGGAGGATTGATAAAACACTAAAGGTTTCTTCATTTAGTATCTTGTCAGGAGTTTTTAAAACAAGTTTATTTTATTATTGTAAGATCATCTCATTAAAACATAAACCTAAATGACAAAATGGAACAAACAAACAAACAAACAAACAAACAAACTCATTATTGATCCACAAACAGCTTCTATGAAGCTCCAAACTAAAGCTTCTGCTGAAACATTTTAATAAAAGAACATTTTTAGAATCAGAACGAGTCAAACTTTATAGAACTGCAGGGAGACTGACAGCACCTCCCCTCCCCTCCTGTTCCTCCTCCCGTTCCTCCTGTTCCTCCTCCTGTTCCTCCTGATGTTCCTCCTCCTGTTCCTCCTGATGTTCCTCCTCATGTTCCTCCTGTTCCTCCTGTTCCTCCTGATGTTCCTCCTGATGTTCCTCCTCTTGTTCCTCCTCTTGTTCTTCCTGTTCCTCCTGATGTTCCTCCTGATGTTCCTCCTCCTGTTCCTCCTGTTCCTCCTGATGTTCCTCCTCTTGTTCTTCCTGTTCCTCCTGATGTTCCTCCTGATTTTCCTCCTCCTGTTCTTCCTGTTCCTCCTCCTGTTCCTCCTCCTGATGTTCCTCCTGTTCCTCCTGTTCCTGGTCTGATTCTCTGCAGGTTCTAACACAAACTCGTCTGACTGTGTTCCACAGAAACGAAGGAGAAGAGCCGGCAGGAAGACGGGCCCTCACCGCTGCCAGCTCTGCCACAAGACATTCCAGACGGCGCCGGCGCTTCGGGCTCACAAGATCGTCCACAGCGAGGAGCGGCCGTTCCACTGCTCCGAGTGTGGAGCCACCTTCAAGATCCGTAGCAGCCTGAAGATCCACCAGCGCATCCACACCGGGGAGAAGCCGTACGCCTGCGACCAGTGTGGCAAAAGGTTTGTTCACTCCTCGGGTCTGCTCTACCACCAGGCCACCCACAGCACCACCAGTCCATTCAGCTGCCACGAGTGCGGCGCCGGCTTCAAGAACAAGTCCATTCTGAAGATCCACATGTACATCCACACGGGGGAGAAGCCGTTCGCCTGCGCCGACTGCAACAAGTCGTTCCGCTCGGCCAGCCAGCTCAAGATCCACGCAGTTGTCCATCAGGGCGTGCAGTTCTCCTGCACCGTCTGCTTCAAGAGCTTCTCCTCCAGCTGCTCCCTGAAGGCCCACTTGAAGGGTCACGACAAGCAGCCAGTGGAGTGTGACCTCTGCAGCAGAACCTTCCAGTCCCTCATTTCCCTGAAGAAGCACAAACGGATCCACCTCGGCTGTGAGAGATGTGGACAAGTGTTTGAGAAGACAGAGGAGCACGTCCGACACAAGCGCTGGCACAGGTGGGCTGACGAGCTGGAGGCCGCCAAACAAGCCGCCGCCGTAAAAGTGGAGAAAGAGTCCTAACCGCTGCTGCCCACCGAAGGTCCTGCCGCTCAGGTCTGGAGTCCAGGTTCTGTGGAGGAACAGAGCAGGAGGGAGTCTTCACAGGAGGAGGAGGATTATCTAGAACTCAGTTTGCCTTAGAGCAGCTTCTCAATTACTGTCTGTCATGCCCCCCCCAGGAAGAATAAAGTCTCATTTGTCTATAAAATTGTTATAAGTCCATCTCTGCATAACACTGTTTCCTTCTTAACGTATTAGAGAAAATAAAAAGAAATACGGACCAACTCACAACAGAGAGCAGCTTTATTAACTGTAACAGAACAGATTTAAAGTGCATCTGAAATTCAAAAATAAAACTGAATCCTTAATTCAACTATAAACATTTTTGACTGACCGTGTCAAACCATATGATACTGAAAAATAAAATCAATAAATAATAATGCGTTCAAACTGATCACCAACATTAACTCAGGAGCACAATTTAAAAAAACTTTAACCTGCAAAACAAAAATATATAAAATAATGCTGATTTTTTTAATCAAAGGTGATGTCTGGATTAATGGCTACAATGAGCACGTTTTGCAATGCACAGCTGTTTGAGGCGAGTCTATGAAGCAGGAAACAGCAACTCTCAGCTCCTGCTCAATGTGTCGCTGGGACCTGGATTTGCTTTTCAGAGCAGCAACAGCAGAGAAGTTGCAAATGGAAGAAGAATGTGCACAGCTCTGTCCTAAGAGTGGATATTGCTTCTCCACATTCAGCCAGAATTCACTCAGTGTCTGAAATGTGAAACTTAGTCTCAATGTGGAGTCAGATGTGATATCTATGAACTGCTGCTCCTCTGCAGAGCTGAAACCATTAAAAGGATCTCTCACCCAGTCATTCTGGGAACGGTTTTCAGGGAAGTACTTTGTAAAGAATCCCATCAGTGATGAAATATGTTGCTTAAAATCTGGAATCACTGAGGCGGCATCATAGTCTGTAGTGTTAACAAATTCCTGCAGCTTCTCAAATGACTCCGTATTTCCTTCATCAAGTCGCCTGCCCCACATTACAAGCTTTTGAGTGAAAGAGCTGATCTTGTCTGTGACCCGAGGGAGGTGTTGATCATTCCCTTGAAGCTGAAGGTTTAGTTCATTGAGCTTTCCAAATATGTCACTCAGATAGGCCAGTTTCATCAGAAAGTTCTCATCACTAAACTTGCTTGCGACTTGATACTTGTGCTCCTGCTCCAAAGATCCTCTCTGAGCTCAAAAACTCAGGACAAGACTTTTCCTCGTGACAGCCACCTTGCCTCTCTGTGAAGCAGCACAGCTGATGTTCAGCTTCCATCTCCTCACAGATAGCAGAGAAGACTCTTGTTTTTAGTGGTCTTTAGTGGTCACTTCAGCCCATTCTCAGTCAGGAAGCCGTCTAGCATTTGGAAGAGCTCTTCAGCTGTGGCTCTGTCTCTGACATATTTACACAAAAGTAGATCCTCACACAGGGAATTAGTCATGTCAAAACGTACATAAGCAATAAACAAACAGTCTTTGTTGCTGTCAGTTGCTTCATCAAACTGTAAGGCAAAACGTTTGTCTTTGAGTTAATCTTCCAGCTGTTCTTTAAGATCGTCAGAAATGTCTTGTATACGTGTAGCAACAGTGTCATTGGACAGAGGGATCGTTTTTGTTTTTGCAGCACTTGCATCATCCAGCATGACAGAGACCATGTCTGATGCTGCAGGCTGGATCAGCTGCTCTGCTATGGTGAGGGGTTTTTACTCTGGTGGGATGATGCCATCAACGCTCTCTGGTTAATGAAGTAACGGTCACAAAGCGGGATGATTGTCGGGAATATTCAGCACGTTTTCGATGAAAAACCTCAAGCTGCTTATCAGCGTGATTGGGGTGTCATGTATTTAAGTGACGCCTTAAGTTCTTGGGCTTCATGCTGTCCGCTGCCAACATTTTTAGACACAGTCAGCACAGTAAGGTCTTTCCTCATCCCTCACCGTAGTCACAGTGAAGCTACAAACGCTTCGTCACATTTCCTCGTCTTAGCTTTCGGAAGATCTTCGCTTTTCTCTTGATCTCCGCCTGTTTTCTCTTTCCTGTTAAATATTTTTTCATGGAGTCACTTGAGGGTCTGTTATACTTCGTGTCTACACTTCATACTCAAACTCTGTGCTGTGTGCAAAGTGCGCATGCTCAGTACAAACAAAACTCCTACACCACCGAGCGAATGCTCCTGCGCACCATAGCTGCGCACACTCTGCCAATGAGAGCGCCACTGCCCCCTAACGTAGTGGAAGAGCAATTGCACTTTATTCTAGGGCAGTTAAAAAAATATCAAATCAAAAAAATAAAAAAGTATGTTCCTCGAGGTCAAATGCATGTACGTGCACGCAGCTCGTGTGTGTCTGGGAGCCAACGTTAATTTGATTTAGAAATGTAAAACATTCTAATCTCCTGAGTTTTTAGATGTTATTTTCTAACACCTCCACCTGCTGTCGCTGCTCTGTGCTGTAAACTTTACATGTTGATGGTATGAACGCTCTCTGTCTCTTTACACTCCATCCTGCAGTTCATCACTTCCAGTTAAAGTGACATTCAGTTTAGTTTCATCCAGATTTAAAGGCATGTTTGTGGTAAAGTCACGTTCAAACTGCTGTTTGAACTGTCATTGAACCCTGACCTACATTGGAATCTGCAGTACTGGAGTTTTCTGTTGGCCTTTGGAGAACAGTAGATGAGTGAGGAGTGTCCAGAAACCAGTGGGGATTAGAAACGGAACTTCTCATCTGAAGGAGCCTCTGCTGACCCTCCTATGTCTGCAGCCAGAAGATTAATCCGTGTTGAGAGCTGCGGACCCTTTCCCTTAGACTTCTGTGTAACCCGGGGAACGCACTTCTTGAATAAAAGGCGGAGGTGTTGCAGACATCATGAGTCTGACTGTGCAATAACTTACCCTCAGTTTCCTGTACAGTCCAGTCTTATCCGTAGATTCTGTAAGTTATAACCAGAAAACCAAATAGTTTATGACCAGCAACTGAAGTTCAGTTCAAAGTTACCAAACGTTTCCACAAATCTTTGAATGAAAAGAGTTTAGGCCCAGCACAGACCCCTGAGGAACGCCACACATAAACAGCTGTCCTTACCTCAGAGTCCAAACAAACCCGTTTATTTAAATGGATGCTGTGTGTGGCGTTCCTCTGGGATCACGGTTGGGTCCAAAGACTTCTGCAATTGTGACATCTGTTTATCAGCTTCAATTCAGACCTGTTCCTCTAATTCCATGGCTTTCTAACATTTTAGGATTTTTAGTATCAGATGTGTTTTTTAATGATGATAAATCTCTCTTTCCTTTTGATCCAGAGCGTCTGTGATCTCTCCATCAGATCCATTATGGTTCAACGTGTTGATGGATTTGGTTCTGTCTGTCAAATCGGTTACTGAGAAGTTTATGGAAACCAGTGGTTCTGTGGAGTTCTGGTTTCATGCAGCAGAACAACATGAGAGCTGTTCTCTAACGTCTGTTTGACCCACCGACCTGACGGGTTTTACCTGGATGAAGGAGAATCTGCACAAACACAAACTCTGCTGGTTTTGTCATCAACTTTACCAAACACTGTTCTCTTCTTTTAAATCTGCAGTGGATCCTCATCTTCATGATCCAACATGTTCTCCAGGTGTTTCTACAGTTCTGGTCTCACTTCCAGTCTAAACGTTCTCTTCTGTAGCACTCAGGTTAGTTATGACTAAAGACGGCGTCTCTCACCTGGAACAGCTCTGCGGGTTCCTGTCAGAGCTTAAACCTGAGGTAATCTTAGCAGATAGAAATTCAGATTACTTCTGAAATCTGTAATCTGATTACAATCATGGACACATGTTCATCGGTTTAGCAGTAGAATGAAATGTCAGAAAAATATGACATTATAATAAACATTATTTCTCAGAACATCTTCCATTACTGTGTAAAGTCTAAAATTACCTTTTCATTCAGTTTTTGTTGGAAAACCTGGATTTTTACAGACATTTTGGTGGAAACGTTGGTTGAAACCTTTGTTTCCTTGAGCTGTTTGAGGTTCTGAGGATGAACTGAAGGATCTATGGGTTCTTTAGCTAAAATGAGACTGTAGTTCAAAAGATTTATTTGACTTTATGAATTTATTTAACAAGTTAAAACATCTTTAGTCTGAAAATTCACAACAAACTGACATCGTTTCATTCAAAACAACCACTTTTATTTGAACTCGAACACAAACTACATTACCCATGATGCCGCGTTAGATTCGTTGCCTGGATACTGAAGGTATTTCCGGTTACCTTCCGGTAGAAACGGTTAACGAACCGTTAGCGGAACCAGTGTTCGTATGAAAGCAGAACTTTAGTTTGTTCCAGATTCACTTCAGACCGGAACCAGTTCTTTGTTTCCGGTCATTCGGTTCCACTTCCCGCTAGCTTTAGCTTAGCCTCCGGTCTTCAGAACAGAACCAGCGGTCAGACGTTCTGCAGGCGAGCCCGAACCGGGTCTATGGAGCGGACTGACCGGACCAGAGGGCCCAGACTGCTGCGGAACCAGCCGTACGACGAGAGCTTAGAGGTGGACGGAGATCAGCGGAACCTCCGCAGCCCGGAGCCTGGAGGACAGCGGCAGGTACGCGGGTCGGAACCGGGGGTCCAGTTTGAGCCTGGGAGTTGCAGTGGTAACAACTCCTAGACGCAGTATGAGGGCTTGTTCTGCTCATCAGAACCACAGAGGGAGTTGGACCGCCTCCCGTCCAGCTCCTCAGATGGACGTTTGGACTCAGGAGGAACAGGGAGGATGCTGGGAAAGGGATGCTGGGAAAGGGATGCTGGGAAAGGGATGCTGGGGTTGGAGCTGCAGGAAAGAGGAGGATCCTGGATGAGGAGGTTAGAGGGGCAGATGACTGTGTGGATGAGCAGCAGAAAGACAAAAGCAGGAACGTTCCTTCAGAAGGAACCCCTCTAAGACAACACGCCTGCTGCTGACGCTCTTCAGAACCTCTGACCGGGTCAGACGAGAAAACCCAAACCGACAGTGTGAGAGAGAACTGTAGAAGGAACTGAGGTTCTGGTTCCAGGTCTACAGAGCTGCAGTGATGGAGGTGACATGATCGACACACCTGCAAGAACCGGTTCCAGGTCTTCACTTTAGAGACTCTCATGGTTTTACCTAAAGGTCTCAGGCTTTTATTCTGAAAAAACAAACTGAGAATCCAGGTCGCTTTCTCCGTCCTGCAGTCACAGTGACGGTCATGAGTTTGAGTTCCTCGCTGCAGAACTCCGAGATCAAAGTGTTCTTCAAAGTGTTTTCGTCTCTATCCTGTTTGAGCATTTATGTCTGTTTCCCCCTCCCCCACGCGTTTGTTCTAACCGGTTCTGAATCTGTCCGACCCGGTTCTGCTTCCTCTCAGTCAGAGCTGGGTTCTCAGCGACGGGTCCACAGCCTGATGTCAGCTCACAGCAGCAGCGACGAGTTTGACGAGGAGCCGCAGCCCCAGAGGGCCCCAGAGCCCGCAGCCAGGTTCCCACCCGGGGGCCAGTCCCAATGAGGAGGAGGAGGAGGAGGAGGAGGAGGAGGGGTCTGACTCCGAGGACTCTGATGATGACGAAGACGAAGAGTCCTCGCAGGCTCTGGAGTACGACCCGGCAGACTACGCCAACCTGCCCGTCAGCACCGACATCAAGGAGCTGTTCCAGTACATCACACGGTACGGGCTCCTCACGTGCACGCCGTACACACGTGCACAGCCAGACGTGCACACTCTGACCTTCCTCTCCTCAGGTACACTCCTCAGAGCGTCGATCTGGAGCTCCGCCTCAAACCGTTCATCCCAGACTTCATCCCGGCTGTTGGTGACATTGACGCCTTCCTGAAGGTACAAACACACTAAAGATCACACTGGTTCTGGTTCTGGTTCTGTTCTGTCTGATGGAACAGAGGTCCGTATTCCTGTTTTTTTCCAACAATCCTGCTCTGCCATGTTCTGATTGGCTGGTGATCCAGGTAATCATCCCACGAGTGGAGCCAGGGTTTCTGGTGGTTCCGGTTGATTTCACTGACCCAGATTCAGTAATAGTGTCTTGGACCCATACAGACCATGATGGTTCGGATCTGGTTTCAGTTCTGCCTGAATTGACGTCTCAAATCTCTGAGAAACAAATATTTGTTCAAAACCGGAACTGGATCAGAACACTAATCCAGCCGAATTAAGCCGCTCTAAGTGTGTGATTTTGTGGGTTCAGGTACCGCGGCCGGACGGGAAACCAGACTCTCTGGGTCTTCTGGTTCTTGATGAACCCAGTGTTAAACAGTCAGACCCCACGGTTCTGTCAATGTGGCTGTCCGAGGAGAGCAAGCAACACGGAACCGCTCAGGTACACAACCTGCAGACACACACACACCTGCAGACACACACACCTGCAGACACACACACCTGCAGACACACACACCACCTGCAGACAAACACACCTGCAGACAAACACACCTGCAGACACACACACCTGCAGACACACACACCTGCAGACACAAACACACCTGCAGACAAACACACCTGCAGACACACACACCTGCAGACACAAACACACCTGCAGACACAAACACACCTGCAGACAAACACACCTACAGACAAACACACCTGCAGACACACACACCTGCAGACACAAACACACCTGCAGACACACACACACCTGCAGACACAAACACACCTGCCAGACCACAAACACCTTGCAGACAAAAACACCCACTGACAGGACACACACCACCACCTGCAGCACACACACACCGCAAGATACACACCACCTTGCCAGACACACACAACTGCAGACACACACACCTGCAGACAAACACACCTGCAGACAGACACACCTGCAGGACAAACACACCTGCAGACACTCACACCTGCAGACACACACACCTGCAGACACAAACACACCTGCAGGACACAAACACACCTGCAGACACACACACCTGCAGACCACAAACACACCTGCAGACAAACTACACCTGCAGAAAACACACCCTGGCAGACAGACACACCTGCAGACAAACACACCTGCAGACACACACACCTGCAGACACAAACACACCTGCAGACAAACACACCTGCAGACACCACCACCTGCAGACACAAACACACCTGCAGACACCAAACACAACTGCAGACACAACACACCTGCAGACACAAACACACCTGCAGACACACACACCTGCAGATAACACACACCTGCAGACACACACACCTGCAGACACACACACCTGCAGACACACACACCTGCAGACACACACACCTGCAGACACAAACACACCTGCAGACACACACACCTGCAGACACACACACCTGCAGACACACACACCTGCAGACAAACACACCTGCAGACAAACACACCTGCAGACACACACACCTGCAGACAAACACACCTGCAGACACACACACCTGCAGACACACACACCTGCAGACACACACACCTGCAGACAAACACACCTGCAGACAGACACACCTGCAGACACAAACACACCTGCAGACACACACACCTGCAGACACAAACACACCTGCAGACAAACACACCTGCAGACACAAACACACCTGCAGACACACACACCTGCAGACACAAACACACCTGCAGACAAACACCACACCTGCAGACACACACACCTGCAGACACAAACACACCTGCAGACAAACACACCTGCAGACACACACACCTGCAGACACAAACACACCTGCAGACACAACACACCTGCAGAACAAACACACACCTGCAGACAAAACACACCTGCAGACACACCACACCCTGCAGACACACACACACCTGCAGACACACACACACCTGCAGACACCAACACACCTGCAGACAAACACACCTGCAGACAGACACACCTGCAGACAAACACACCTGCAGACACTCACACCTGCAGACACACACACCTGCAGACACAAACACACCTGCAGACACAAACACACCTGCAGACACACACACCTGCAGACACAAACACACCTGCAGACAAACACACCCTGCAGACAAACACACCTGCAGACAGACACACCTGCAGACAAACACACCTGCAGACACACACACCCTGCAGACACAAACACACCTGCAGACAAACACACCTGCAGACACACACACCTGCAGACACAAACACACCTGCAGACACAAACACAAACTGCAGACAAACACACCTGCAGACACAAACACACCTGCAGACACACACACCCTGCAGACACACACACCTGCAGACACAAACACACCTGGCAGACACACACACCTGCAGACACACACACCTGCAGACACACACACCTGCAGACAAACACACCTGCAGACACACACACCTGCAGACAACAAACACACCTGCAGACAAACACACCTGCAGACACAAACACACCTGCAGACACACACACCTGCAGACACACACACCTGCAGACAAACACACACCTGCAGACACACACACCTGCAGACACAAACACACCTGCAGACACACACACCTGCAGCCACAAAACACACCTGCAGACAAACACACACCTGCAGACACACACAACCTGCAGACACAAACACACCTGCAGACACACACACCTGCAGACACAAACACACCTGCAGACACAAACACACCTGCAGACAAACACCACCTGCAGACAAACACACCCTGCAGACACACACACCTGCAGACACAAACACACCTGCAGACACACACACACCTGCAGACACAAACACACCTGCAGACAAACACACCTGCAGACAGACACACCTGCAGACAAACACACCTGCAGACACTCACACCTGCAGACACACACACCTGCAGACACAAACACACCTGCAGACACAAACACACCTGCAGACACACACACCTGCAGACACAAACACACCTGCAGACAAACACACCTGCAGACAAACACACCTGCAGACAGACACACCTGCAGACAAACACACCTGCAGACACACACACCTGCAGACACAAACACACCTGCAGACAAACACACCTGCAGACACACACACACCTGCAGACACAAACACACCTGCAGACATCAAACACAACTGCAGACAAACACACCTGCAGACACAAACACACCTGCAGGACACACACACCTGCAGACACACACCACCTGCAGACACACACACCTGCAGACACAAACACACCTGCAGACACACACCACCTGCAGACACACACACCTGCAGACACACACACCTGCAGACAAACACACCTGCAGACACACACACCTGCAGACAAACACACCTGCAGACAGACACACCTGCAGACACAAACACACCTGCAGACAGACACACCTGCAGTTAGACACACACCTGCAGACACACACACACCTGCAGAAGAACACACCTGCAGACACACACACACCTGCAGACACACACACCTGCAGACAAACACACCTGCAGACACACACACACCTGCAGACAAACACACCTGCAGACAAACACACCTGCAGACAAACACACCTGCAGACACACACACACCTGCAGACAAACACACCTGCAGACAGACACACACCTGCAGACACAAACACACCCGCAGACACACACACCTGCAGACAGACACACCTGCAGACAGACACACCTGCTGACAAACACACCTGCAGACACAAACACACCTGCAGACACACACACCTGCAGACACACACACCTGCAGACAAACACACCTGCAGACACAAACACACCTGCAGACACACACACACCTGCAGACAAACACACCTGCAGACAGACACACCTGCAGACAAACACACCTGCAGGACACACACACCTGCAGACACACACACACCTGCAGACAAACACACCTGCAGACAGACACACCTGCAGACAGACCACACCTGCTGACAAACACACCTGCAGACACAAACACACCTGCAGACAAACACACCTGCTGACAAACACACCTGCAGACACACACACCTGCAGACACACACACCTGCAGACACACACACCTGCAGACACAAACACACCTGCAGACACACACACACCTGCAGACACAAACACACCTGCAGACACACACACCTGCAGACACACACACCTGCAGACAAACACACCTGCAGACACAAACACACCTGCAGACACACACACACCTGCAGACAAACACACCTGCAGACAGACACACCTGCAGACAAACACACCTGCAGACACACACACCTGCAGACACACACACCTGCAGACAAACACACCTGCAGACAGACACACACCTGCAGACACACACCACACCTGCAGACAAACACACCTGCAGACAAACACACCTGCAGACAGACACACACCTGCAGACAAACACACCTGCAGACACAAACACACCTGCAGACAAACACCACCTGCAGACAGACACACACCTGCAGACAAACACACCTGCAGACAGACACACACCTGCAGACAGACACACCTGCTGACAAACACACCTGCAGACACAAACACACCTGCAGACACACACACCTGCAGACAAACACACCTGCAGACAAACACACATCACTGTGTTTAGTTACATAGTGTGTTCTGCGGGTTCCCCCCGTTCTGATCCAGCCCTGACCTCTGCCCATCCCCCACAGATGCAGAAGGTGGCGAGTGTGGCCAGCCCCCACACCAACCCGCGCGCCGTGGACAGCTGGGTGGACAGCATCAGCGCCCTGCACCGCTCCAAGCCCCCCGCCAGCGTGCACTACAGCCGCCCCCTCCCCGACATTGACAGTCTGATGCAGGAGTGGCCCCCCGAGATGGAGGAGCTGCTGGGCCGCCTGCAGCCGCCCCCCGCCCACCTGTCCTGCAGCCTGGGGGAGTACGTGGACGTGGTGTGCGGCCTGCTGGACATCCCCGTGTACGGCAGCAGGATCCAGTCCCTGCACCTGCTCTTCAGCCTCTACCTGGAGTTCAGGGACTCCCTGCACTTCACCAGCAGGCTGTGAGGGGCGGGGCCACCCCCTGAGTATGTCTGAGCTTCTCATCCTCCCCCTTCATGACTGATGGAGGGGTCCTTTTCCTGAATAAACAGAATCTTAGAACTGTTGTCTTCTGACTCGCTCTGATAGTTCCTGTTGGTCCGATCATCTTCTGATCTGGTTCCAAAGCGTTCCCAGTGGTCTTTTAAAGATGATGATGTTTTTAGCCAAAATCTAAACCCTGGTGGTTTTTCTAGGACATAGTTTCTGCAGAGTGGCAAGAGTTTGTCAGAAATTCACCTCTAAGCTGTTGGCATGGAGTAAGCCTTTGCCGATATCCCATCATCCCTTTGTCTACATTCTCTCCTGCAAGCTTCAAGCTCCCACATCCTCAACCTAACATTACTGGTACAACATAAATGTTGGAGCTATCCAGCCGTCCAGTTCTGATCCGGATTCCAGCCCAGACGAGGAAAACTAAGACGTTCACGGATCTGTTTGTCTGAGAGCCAGGAGACTGTGACCTGCTGACTGTAGCTCCTACATCACTACAGGCTCTTTCAAACTGCATTTTTTGTTTGCTCCTGATTCACAATAATTAGAATAAAGAAATACTCAGAAAAGCGACTTAATCTGAATTTCATTTTTATTTGTCCTCTATCATCAGAAAAATGCAAGGAAAACACGATAAAACACAAGAAACAGTTTCATCTGTGTCTTTAAGTTGAACTGACTCCGTTTCCCACAATGCACCGCACTGTTGTTTTTCGGCTAACCATCCAACATGGCGGCCGACGGCTGTGTCTTTCACAGAATCCTGTCCAGGTCCAGGTCCGCGTCCGGTCCGAACCAGGTCAGAGCAGTCTTATTAGTCCTGAAATGAGCCGTGAGTGTGCTGGTGACGCGGGTCCTGCGGGTCCTGCGGGGTCTCAGCCGCGGACATCCAGCGCGCGCGTCAGACTTTAGTCTGTAATGAACGATCCCTGCGGTACTGTTGGGTTCTGGATCAGGTTCCTATGTACTGTTGGGTTCTGGATCAGGTTCCTATGGACTGTTGGGTTCTGGATCAGGTTCCTATGTACTGTTGGGTTCTGGATCAGGTTCCTATGGACTGTTGGGTTCTGGATCAGGTTCCTATGTACTGATCGGCTCTGGATCAGGTTCCTATGTACTGATCGGTTCTGGATCAGGTTCCTATGTACTGTTGGGTTCTGGATCAGGTTCCTATGTACTGTTGGGTTCTGGATCAGGTTCCTATGTACTGATCGGTTCTGGATCAGGTTCCTATGTACTGTTGGGTTCTGGATCAGGTTCCTATGTACTGTTTGGTTCTGGATCAGGTTCCTATGTACTGTTGGGTTCTGGATCAGGTTCCTATGTACTGATCGGTTCTGGATCAGGTTCCTATGTACTGAACCCTCTGGATGAAGCTTTGCGCTTGATCTGCTCCTCATCCTCACCTTCATCTGCTGGATCCGTCCCTCTGTGACCTCATGAACAGGGTCGGGGGTTTAGCTGACCAGCAATGTCCGTCCTATCCTCAGCAGAACGGTTCTGCTCCGGTTCCGGTCCAGTTTTCTGAGGTGACTGTCAGCCACTTGTTGATCCTCTCTGTGTCCCTGCAGGAACCGTTGGCTTCAGGACCAGAACCTGTTCTTGTCTCGCAGAGCTCCGTCCTTTATTTTGCCCTTCTGCTTGTCTTGCAGGCTCCACTTCTCTGCAGGGAGCTGCTGGTGGTTCTGCAGCTCGGGCGCTACAGCCGAGACCAGGGGTCCAGCGTCTACTTCCCCCAGAGCGTCCTTAGTGGTGAGCGGGCAGAGGAGCAGCAGAGCATTCTGGGATGTTTGCAGCTTTATCATGTCTGGATCTATAGCTGCTCAGTTTACGTCATTCTGCAGGAGATGACCTGTACGACGTGACGCTGGCGGACAGGGACTGCAGGCTGCGGGTCACTCTGGACCCGGCTCTGAACCAGCAGGTGGAGAGGCGGGTTCTGCGGGCAGGATCCACCCTTAGTCAGGCCTCCTTCAGCCCCACGTTCAGCGCTCAGGTTCCGGGATGCCTCGGCTCACAGGAAGTCAGGTGAGTGAGGACTGGGAAAACCTCCGGCTTTGACGTCATCAGGTTGATTGCGGCTCCGCCTCCTCACAGCTATAGGCTTGTTAACATGGTGGTCCGAGATGATGAGGAGGATGATGAAGATGCAGGATTTGGGAGGCTGGACACGGACTCTCTGCCCTGGTTTGGATCATCAGAACCAGCAGGTAAGGTAGGATGATGACAGCCTCACCTTTGCCAGGTGAGGTCTTTTCATTGGCCGAACCTGCCGGTCCAGATGTTCCTCTGAGAGCCAACAGGAGCGTCTTCCTCCCTCTGTGGAACAACGTGGACCACAGCGGCAATGCGTGGAGGGAGGCTCCGCCCCCAGAGGAGGAGGATGAAGAGCAGGAAGGTAGAATGGGTCATTTCTGAAAATGTGTTTGGAGGTGATGAAGAGTTCAGGTCATCATCACTTCTGTAAACAGGACGGCGCCCAGCTGTGTCCGTATCCAGACTGCGGGACTGCTTCCTGTCTGGCCGTAGGGGCAGGGCCAGAGGTCAGCTGATCGTTCGCATCGTGAACAAGTCGCTGCTCATGTATTTTGGGAGAGCAGACGAGAACTGTGAATGTCCTTATAAGGTCAGTGGAAGGGGAGGAGACTAACTGAGGCAGGTTGACCAGCAGGAAATGAAACCCAAAATAAAAGCTTCAGTGTTTGTTTTGGATTCTAGCTTTGTTAGCGTATCAGTTTTTTTTGCTTGTTTGTTTTAATGTTTCTGCTTTGATGTTTGAAACCCTGTAATATTTGTTCTGTTTTGTTGTGTACTTTGTATTTTTGCTAATAACTAACTAAGTAACTTTACTTTTTTCACCCGTTAGAATAAAAGCCTTGATCACAGACAAACCTCCTGTGATTCTTGTGTGATTGTGTGTCCAGGCAGTTCTGGAGGTGTGCGACCGCACAGGAAGTGCGTCTGTGGTATTGTGGAACAGCATCTGCGTTAGCTGGTACCGGTGTCTCAAGCCCGGTGACATCATCAGCCTGAGACAGTACCGGGTCAAGCAGCGATACCTGGGGGAAGCGGGCGACATCGGTGTGTTTCATCAAATGACATTTTTGTGTTTTGCGTTCAGTTTGATCCGATTAGCCGTGTCTCCACAGAGATCAGCGTGAACAGCAGGAACCCAGCGGCACACCTGTCCCTCCTCGCAGGATCTCAGGTCATGCCAGAGTACGCCCCCCCTGAACCATCGTACAACTTCTGCAACAGGTAAGCCTTTGCTCACCTTCATCACCTGTAAATTCTGGTTCCAGCTCAGCCTCTTGACTCTTTGACCAGTCGGGAGCTTCTGGACCGCCCTCATGGCGCCACCTGTGATGTCATAGGCCTGCTGACGTTTGCGGGACGATCTGAGCGAGTCAGAAACAGAGGTCGGCGTTACCGTGATGATATGTATCAAGTGAATAATCCATAAATTCCTAAAGTTAATTTCTGCGTTTCAGACGGCAAAAGGGCAGAACTTTTGGAGTATCGCTGGCTCCAATTAGAGGACGATAGCAGCATTCAGCCAATCACGGTGAAGCTGTTCTCCACATCGCAGCCGGACACGCACAGGAGGCTCCACCCACGTGAGGCGGGGTTTGGGATCAATCACAGAGCTGCTCAGGGCTGCGGGTATTGATCTGGTGTCTCTGCAGTGTCCGTGGTCGTCTGCACCCGACTGAAGCTGATCCGGTCGGATCAAAGCTGCTTCTATCTGACCAACACCACCTTTACACAGGTGTACTGCACAGGTAACATCCAGCTGGAGCACAGCGCCCCCCGGGGCCGATCTGAGTCTGACCCCTTTATCCTTATTGGCTGTTAGCAGGACTGGACCAGCACTCACGGATGAGCTACCGGAAGCTGCCTCGGATCCGACTCTTCCTGCAGTGGCTCCGGAGCCAGGATGACGGACAGGTGCTGAGCAGGGCTCTGATTGGAGGCTTCTTCATCCACCCGTCCCCTCCCGTCTCCCTGGAAACTTTCATGAAGGAAAGGAGAGGTCAGCTGACTGTGACTTCCTGTGTGGATGAGGTTCAGTCGGAATCCGTTGGAATGACGTTATCTCTGTGTAAACAGTTACGCAGAGCGGGTGATGTTTAGGCGTCGCTGCATCATCTCCGGTATTAAAGGGTTAAAGTTTTGATAAATGAAAGAGCATATTTTATTTTGAAATGTGGTAAAAAGATGAAGATTTCTGAGAAGAAGCTTCCTGTTCTCCAAACAGGTGAGCTAGGATTTCTGCGAGGGGCGGAGCTTCAGAGGGAGCTGCAGAGTCTCCGTTTCCGGGAGCGATGCTCTTTCTTTGTCCAGGCAACTGTTACCATGGTGACCTACAGCCTCAGAGGGGCGGTGAGAACCAACACACACAAACACACAGTCATCCTGTTGTTCGAGGTCTGACGATCGTCATGGAAACCATGACAAGCGATCTGCTATCATCCACACGTTCCTCTGAGCTCCTAAACGTTTGAAGAACATCTTTTCCATCCATTAGAGGCGTTTCTGAGCATGCTCAGTTTGACCTGCCGTTGATGGTTTACAGAGAACCTCCTCACAGCAGACATGCCTCTCTGTAGTGTGGAGCTGTCAACCTATGACTCCGCCCCTTGACCTTTGACTCCACCCCCTCATGTGTGACTCTGCTGGTTTGAAACCACTTCTGGCTTTTCTGTGGGTGGAGTCAGAAATGCTGTCAAACCAAACCGCACATGTGAAGCGTCACGCTAACGAGATGAACAGAGATTCAGCTTCAGACGCTCAGCATGAAGGTTTCTCTGAAGCCTCAGGAAGCTTCGTTCACTCTGTGGGCCTCAGAGCGCCGTGTTCCTCATCTCTAAAACAAGCAAACCCACAAGCTTCCCTTCAGGGTGGAGCTGGCTTCACCTCAGGAGTTCCTCAGGGGTTCATTTGAGGACTTTTGCATTTATTTTTCACAGTAAAACCTCGCTGCTCTGTTTTTAATGGAAGTCTTTGTTCTTGCTGAAGATGTTGGGCGTGTCACATGACCAGTCATGTGACCACCATCAACCCCTCCCTCCCGTCTCCTTCAGGAGGACCGCTGTATGTTCTGGACTGAAAGATCTTCGTCCTCCTCTGCGTCTCCTCAGCCCCTCTTCTCCTCCTCCCCCCTCTTCTATCACTCCCCCACCCCCCCCCTCAGTCAGGCTGTCCCCCTCCTCCCCCCCTTCCTCTGCTCCCTCCTCAGTGGTCGGTCTGTCCACGCCTCATCGGAATGGCGGTTCACGGTGAGTTTAATGTTACGTTTGCCTCTGTGGGCGTGGCCTGGGAGCTCACGCCGTCTGGTCATCTCAACAGGAAGTCGAGTAAGAGGAAGCTGATGCTGCCAGAGACGCCGAAGAAAAGGTTAGTTCTTTGTGAGGTTGTTATGGTTCTGGGATGTTCTGAAAACTGCAAATTCTGTGTCTGCAGGCTCCCGTGGGCCACAACAGAACCAGAACACAACAAGACAGGTAAGGGACCCCTCATGTTTGACCACAACTCCCAGCATCCTTTGCTGTAGTCCTTACAGTGTGGCCTCCTCCTGCAGTGATCCTGTTCCAGGCGTCCATGGAGTTCCTGGAAAACCCTGAAGAGGAAGAGGAGCAGGAGGATGAAGACGTCGCATCTTTTACTACCGCCCCCCTCCCACCTGCATTTCAGCCTGTTGCCATGGAGACGCTACCCATGCGGTTCGACCACGCCCACAGAGAGGAGCAAGCAGCTATAGTCACCATGCAGGGCGGGGCAACAAGCAGAAAGTTTAACTCCGCCCCCGAGGACTACTACACCTTCAGACTCAGAGGTTCTCAGGTTTTTCTCTCCGTATGGCAACCCAGAAGGGTCAAAAAAACAGCAAATGTTGAAATGTGACTTTTGTTGTTAAAGAGAAACGTCAATGTTCTGTTTTTCTCTGACGGTCACACATCACCGCCGTGATGTTTGAAAGCAGGTCAGGTGTGGGAACCAGAACCGATTCAGTGAAGCTCTGATGTAAACTCACAGGCAGAATGCAGCCTTTTAGAACTGTTCTGTTTTTGTCTTTCTGTTCAGTTTGATCAGCAAAGGTTTAACAGAATCAAGGACGGATAGTTCTGGGTGGACCCAGACTCACAGACCTGGATCGTACTGTTCTTCACCTGAGGAAGACCTTAAACCACGCTGGCGTTTTCATTCTCTTCTCTTAGCTTCATGTTTAGACCTTTCTGCCTGTTTCAGAACTTTTAGCGTCAGTGGTTCTGGTTGGACACAAAGGATTTGGACCGGCTGCAGCCTTCTGGACCTGAACATTGAAAAGTTCTTCTAGAAACCCGGTCAACCGTCAGTCTCCCTGATTCTTAGCTGTCTGTCTCCTTAGCTCTGTCAGACGGCATCCAGGTTGACGCTGTCTTCCTTCCTCACGCCTCCTCCTCCTCCTCGGTTTCCTCCCTTTGGGATCACTCCAACACCTGGACCTCCATCTTGTCCCACGGAGCCTTCTCGTCCCACGGTCCCCCTCCGTCACCGGGTCAGTACCTGCTCTTGTCTCTGTTGGACCACTGAAGCAACATCATTTACTCGCTTCTGTTTCCTCTCAGCTGATCTGGTAGCCATGGCAACTCAGTTGACCAATCAGAGGCTGGTTTGTGTCTTGGAGGCGTGTCATCTGGGCGGAGCCAGGACTGAGTTGGTTCTAACTCGAGCTTTCCACCTGACTGACTGAATCATCTGACCAATAAATTATTCACGTTTGTATGTTCCTCACCAATGTCTCCATGTTTGTAATTATTTCTGTGAAACGACCACAAACTTCCTGCTGCAGATCAGTTCTCACTATTCCATGCAGGCAGGAATGAGACTTCAGGTCTGGTATGGACCCCTGCAGGTCTGGTATGGACCCCTGCAGGTCTGGTATGGACCCCTGCAGGTCTTCAGGGTTCAAGCTGAGAGCAGCTGCAGATCCTTCCTGAACTTCTGGGCCGGTTCCAAGTTCCGGTGAAGTTTTCCCCCAAATGATCTGGATGGTTCTGGAAGAAGCTGCAGGATCCTTCAGTTTTCTGAGGGTCCAGTCGTCTCCTGGTTTACAGCTGCATGAGGCGGACCGTTCTCTGGTGCAGAAACATAAACATCTCCATCGAACATGGTGGGTTGACATCAAGGCGGTCATTGATGCCTGTTTTAATCTTTCAACGTTGCCATCTGACTCACGCGCCTCTGCGCGCTCCGGACGCGCTCCAGACGCGCTCCGCACGCCGCTCCGCACGTCGCTCCAGACGCGCAGACGCCGCTCCACACGCCGCTCCAGACGCGCAGACGCCGCTCCGCACGCCACTCCGCACGCCGCTCCGCACGTCGCTCCAGACGCGCAGACGCCGCTCCACACGCCGCTCCAGACGCGCTCCAGACGCGCAGACGCCGCTCTGCACGCCGCTCCAGACGCGCAGACGCCGCTCCAGACGCGCTCCAGACGCGCAGACGCCGCTCCGCACGCCGCTCCGCACGTCGCTCCGCACGCCGCTCCGCACGCCGCTCCGCACGTCGCTCCAGACGCGCAGACGCCGCTCCGCACGCCGCTCCGCACGTCGCTCCAGACGCGCAGACGTCGCTCCAGACGCGCAGACGCCGCTCCACACGCGCAGACGCCGCTCCACACGCCGCTTTCAAGTCTCTTTTAAGTCCCTGTGATTTCTGACTCCTCTGGTCTATCAGCTGCTTTTAAACATGCTGTTGTCCAAACCCCTTTTAAACACAAGAACTTGGATCCTAATGATCTTTCAAACTTTACACCAGTTTCCAAGTTATCTTTTCTTTCTCAAACTTTAGAGAAGGACGTTTATCTTGAATTACAAGGCCATCTAGAAAGTTTCAGTCGGGTTTGAATCCTCTCACAGCACTGAAACACTTCTCTTCAGTCTGTTGCGATGACCTGCTTTCAGCTGGTGTTTCTGGGTCCTCTGCTGTTTTCAGTCTTTTATATTTCACTGCTGCCTTTGACACAGTGAATCTCAGAGTTTTATTATCCCGACCGGAGCCGGTTGTTGGTGTGAAGGGCACAGCGCTCAGCTGGTTCAGGTCCTATTTATGTGAGAGGAGTTTTTCTTCTTCAGAGACTCCACTTGAACATGTAACCCGGGGCTCAGTTTTAGGCCCGCTTTTATTCTCTCTTTACCTGCTGCCACTGGGGTCCATTTTTAGAAACACATGATATCAAATCTTGGATGGAGCTGAACTTCCTCTACCTGCTGACAGGTTGCTGCAGTGCTGTTGGATCTTTGGTTGCTTCAGTTCTACAAATAATAAACTGACTCTGGAGACAAAGATTCTCAGAAGAAAAATGAAAGAAGATCTTTAATCTGATTCATTTGCGGTGAAAAGTTGGACCAACACGGAAAACCGACTGATGAAGAAGAGCAGCTTTGCAGAAGACCACGCCGCTCTACAGCAGGAGATCTGAAACCTTTCTATCTGCAATAGAAAGACCGTCAGATGTCGCTGAAGGAGGTCGTCCTCCTCAGAGGAGGCGCTGGCGCCGCTCAGCTGCTCTGACTGTGTCTCTGACAGATGAAGCGCAGCCGCGTGGAGCAGTGCATGTCATTCAGACGTCCATCGTAGTGAAGATGAGCGCAGTCTTCATCCCCGGAACCCAGACCGTGGCCGGTCCAGCTGTCGGGCTGCCCAGGAATCCACCGTCTGAAATCCAGAGACACATTCGCTTCAGAGAGAGGAGATGCACCCGGTTCTACTCCTAGAAGCAGAGATCCTGGAGGAGACACTGTCTGAGGAGACCTCAGTGATCTGGAGTTCTTCAGGACAGTCTTCAGGTTCTCATTCCATGAAAGCAGTCAACTGGAACTGAGAAGCTCCTTAGAGAGGAGGTGAAAGGTCATCTGCAGTTCCGATGACGTGATCTACCTGGATGAAGGAGACTCTACACAGCCGTGATGAGAAGTTCATGCATCTGAACAAACGTCATCAGCAGAACCATGGTTCTAGCACAGCAGAACAAAGAGTCCAGGTTCTGCAGTCATCTAGTCAAACAGACTGCCTCACAGGTGGGCTTTGGTAGAACAGAACCTTCATGAACTGAAGACCTCCAGAACGAGGACCTCAAACCTCGTCTTTTTCCAGCCAGGTCTCCGGTTCAGAAAACTGGCAGGTTGGGCAGAAGGTTTACCTGCGGTTCATGACATAAGGGGTCTGGTTGACCCACTCCCACTTCCCCGTCCGTTCGTCCGTCAGGCCGATCCAGTAGAAGGTGCCGGTGGAGTGGGCGGTCACAAAGTTCTGGTTCAAAGACAGAATCCGGTCTACAAGGCTGCTTTAGGAAATCTGTCACTATGCAGATGACCTCATGGTTTATCCAGCGCCCGTGTGCAGAGAACTGAGCATGTGCAGAGTGTGTCTCACCCAGTCGGCGTCTGCGATGAGGATAACCAGGTGAGACTCTCGTGCGTTGCACCAGTCTCTGGCGTTGTCCCAGGACAGCGGCGTCTTGCTGAAAAAGTAACAGTTTGATCCGGAAGTCTCCCATCCCAAAGGACAGCATCCGCTGGACACCGAACCTGAGACCAGGTCAGAGGAGAGTCTGAGCGGGGCTCGAACCGCCGGCACAGGGCACGTCCCACCCAGAGAGGCTGCACCACTTTTTCAGGGAAATTAATATTTTTTAAGAGAGCACACAGTAGACTAATCCCAGAACCAGACTAACTGGAGCCAGGTCAGCTCTCCTGGTGACCACTAGGGAGTCTGTTTCCATTCCCTTCAATGTAAACCAGTCTGGTTCAGGCATGTCCAAAGTGTGGCCTGTGAGCCAAGTTTTTGTATCTCAAAAGATGGATTCAATATGGCCGCCAGCACCATTGGCAGGAGCATCAAAGCAGTCGTCCAGAAACACAGTTTTATATTTCACCAGAAGATGGCGGCGGCGCGGAGCATCGTCTGCATGTGCGCCAGCAGAGCGGAGATGAAAACTGATTTTAGATTTAAGCTGAAGCAGTTCTTATCTTCTTTCGTACGCTTCTTGCTGTTTGGTTCCTTCTGAGATCTCAACAGAACCAGAACTTCAGCCTCTGAATATTGTAATGAAATTGCAAATTGTAATATAAATAATATAAATTTAGAATTGACTTTAAAATCTAGTTTTCAGATCTCTGCACGGACAAACTCCCAAGTACATTGCTGACCTTTTGACCCCCTGCTCTTCGGTCCGTCTCTGAGGTCTTCAAACCAAAATCTGTTACAAACTCCACAAACCGCCACAGAACCAGAGCAGACCTCACCTTTCAGGCTGTTGCTCCTCGTCTTTGGACCGACCTTTGCCAGAAGAACAGATCCAGTCTGCTGCAGGTTTTCAAAGTCAGCTGAAGACGTTCAGCTGCTCTGGTTTTGTCTTAGTGTGTTTGATTTCGCTTTTACTGCCTTTTGTTTGGCTGTAATTGTATGTTTTTATTTTTGTAATCACTTTGTGGTTTTTATCTGGGAGAGGTGCTATGGAAAGAAACACGAGTGGCCGTGGTGCAGTGGAAAGGGCCGTCGGCCTCTGATTGAAGGATTGCAGGTTCGATTCCCGCCTTGACCGCCTACATGTGTCCTTGGGAAGACACTGAACCCCATGTTCCCTCTGATGGAAGGTTGGCGTCTGTGCTCGGCAGTGGAGCCTCCATCAGTGTGTGAATGTGTGAACGGAACCGTGACTGCAGATCGCTTTGGGCCTTCAGTGAAGCGCCTTATAAGTATACGTCATTTATTGCACTCTGACACGTCGTTTAATGCACATTTACAAATGCAGTGTTTGTTCTCAGGACCGCGTGCGTGCGTGCGTGCGTACCGTTGTTGACAAAACGCTCAAAGGAGCATTTGAGCTTAGTGACGGTCCTGGTGAGAGAGTCCAGCGCCGAGAGCTGCTTCAGGACCTCAGACACTGAGGGACACACAACGTTACACACAAAGGTATACAAACACAACGTTACACACATGTTGTGTGTCTGTTGTGAGTTTGTGTCACACCTGAAAGCAGCTGCTCTTTGTTGTTCTCCACAGCAAACCTCAGCCTCTGGACGTCTTTGGCTGTGTCTGGAGGAAACAGCAGGAGAAGTTTGGGTGAAGGTGCTGCTGCACACACCTGCACAGGTGAGCTACCTGCTGCAGCCGCAGACACCTGCACAGGTGAGCTACCTGCTGCAGCCGCAGACACCTGCACAGGTGAGCTACCTGCTGCAGCCGCAGACACCTGCACAGGTGAGCTACCTGCTGCAGCCGCAGACACCTGCACAGGTGAGTTACCTTTTCTCAGCTGCTGGGAGTTGCCATGAGACTCTGTCAGGTTGGAGACTCGTCTCTCCAGAGACCAGATCTGGTTCAGCATCCTGGTGTCTGCAGACAGAAGATGTCCAGCAGATCAGCAGCTGATGTTCAGAAGGAAGACGTTTCACCCGGGAAGACACGGTTCTTCTCACACCTGCAGTTCTATTCCAGGTGCAGTTCTCCCACAAACATGTTAACGAGAGCTCCAGCTCCCATCTGGGACACTGTCTTTACTAAAGGTCCAACAGACCGTTACTCATTCAAACATGTGACAGGTATGGTCACCTGCAGCTCCTCATTCACACAGGTCTGTCGTCTTTAGGACTAAAGCTGAAGCTTCAGCTGATGTTCTCACACAGCACCTCCCCATGAGTGTGCTCGCTCTGTCGGTCTAAGAACCTCTGAGCATAGAGGCCAGGATCCACTCAGCTGGTAGATCCTGCCCTGGAACATGAATGCTGTGATCATGAACCTTTGTGATCCTGCTGTGCTGTTACTCACTGGTGGCTCCAACAGCGATGACCAGAATCAGGAGGACGGCGGCTGTCAGAGCGGGCGCCAGCCAGCGCCTGATCCTGGACGTTCTGGAGAAGGTCATGGGTGCAGGTTCTGACGGACAAACAGGACCACGGTGGTCAGATGGTGGTTTTGCTTCAGGCGCCACAGCACAGAAGATCCTGACCTTTATTCCAGAAGGAACTGCTGTCGTCCTCCATGTTGTCTCTGTACTCTGTCGTCATGGTGATGTTCCGCTTCTGGAAGAGCTCTCCTCGTCTTCGTCTCTGTCAGGATGAAGAGCGCTGACAACAGTTGGAACGTCCCAAAATGGAGCCGAAGGTCAATGACCTCCAAACGCACTTTGAACTGGCGAGTTTCTGAGCTGGTCGCAGGTAAATACGTGTGAATGACGTCAGTCTTTCTCTGATCTCAGGTATGTGTGACGCTTGTTCTGACCTCCAATGACCAGCGCCGTTCTTCCACTGACCACAGTTTGAATTCTACTATAAAAATACAGGAGTGAGTGACTCTCTGCTCTAAAGAACTTGAGATCAAAGTAAAATGTTTGAAAAGTAAAAAGAATAAATCAAAAACAGTTCATGAATTTTCTTTCTCACTGATTTTGAAATGTAAAGAACAAACTAAAAAAACGTTCAGCTCAGATTCTAAATCAGTAACACGTAGTTTTACTAAAAGCTCTTCTCCTCCTTAAACTTCAATCAGACCAACTGCAGGTTCAGACTTACTGACCATCATCTTGAAGCCAAACTGAGTCTTTGCTGCTTCTTCCATCAAACCAAATGTGGATCAGATATGGAGAGAAAACTCTGCCAAGTGTCCAGTAAGAAGTTCAGAAGAACCCATTGATGGAGGTTAAAGAACTGTAAAGTTAAAGTCTTATTCAGTGTTTAACAGTTCAAATGTAATCGTGTTAATTAAACTGTTAATAATGACGTTTAAATCTGAATACAGCAGATATAGAAGACTGAAGAAACAGAAAACGGACATTTATTACTGATTTATGAATCCTTTTACATTTGTTTATGTATTTGTTGGTTTTATTAATAATTTCCTACAGAAAAAGTTAATAAACAGTAATAGTTAATAGTACAGTTCATGCTCCATACAAAGTTATAACCAAAGAAGAGATCTAACAGAGGAAGTTCTAAACATCTTTACACGAGGATCCTTCTTCATCTTGTTTCTGTTAAAAAATAACAGTTTTCAAACGGAGAAAATTAGAATGATTTCTTTTTCTAAATGAAATTAGGATCGACTCCAGAAACCCACTGAAGTCTCAGCCTCAGTCAGACTCTGCCTTTAGTGGTTTCAAGATGAAACACAAACACACTTGTTGCTCTGTGTCATTGTTACACAACTACAACACACTGATGTGTAAGAACACACAACAAGACAAAACGTTCCACAGTTTTCAATCGATGCATGTTTTCCTCTGCGTGACATTAAAACATTGGAAGTAATGATGTTTTTGTTTATCACTAGTTTTAAAATGCATGAAAGCACATTGGATGATCTGCTTTTTTAATTAAATGCAAAACGCTTCTATAAAAAATCATTAAAAAATCTTAAAACAACAGACTGTAAGCAACAAAGCGACAGATGTATGTTTACATAAAAGCAACTTCTTAAAGTCACTAACACCTAAGCTGCCCGTCTGTTTACTATGACAACCAGATTTTCCTTCATCACCAAAGTGGAACCTGACTAGAACCGGGTCAATGCCGGTCCGCAGCACAGAGGAGCTTTGCTGGTTTACACTCAATTCTAAAGGTTTCCTGAGATTCAGCATCAGTCTGGCAGCACCACAGACTTCAGGCAGGATGTGGGCGGGGCCTCTGTCAGACGTGCCCCTGGTGTCTCTGGCAGATGAAGCGCAGCTTCTGGTTGCAGTGCAGGTCGTTCAGCAGGCCGTTCTCGTACAGGTGAGCGCAGTCTTCACTCCCCAAATCCAGGGTCACCCAGTTGTCGGGCTGGCCGGGTCTCCATCGCCTGGACACAAATCATCATCAGCTGTTACACCTGGGTCCCGGTGAAGGCTGAAAGAACCCTGTGGGTCCAGAACCCAGAGGCACCAGAACCCTGTATTTTCCCCCTAGAACAGCTGGGTTCAGACCACTGAAACTGCACGTTTGGGGTTTCCACTGTGGACAGGAACAACATATTTGCCACACCCTCCTGTGCTGAGGTGCCCTCTGTTACCCCCTCTCTTGGGGGAGTGGTCAGCCGTCTGGCGGGTTAACCCTGGGATCCAGCCCCTCCATGCTGAGTGTTAAGCAGAGTCTTTGACTTGACTGTGGATTTGAACCCACCACCTTCCAGTGGGAGAGAAGACACTCTACCACTGAGCTGGTGAGACGGTTCTGTGGGGAACAGGGATGTCCAGACCCAATCCTTGATCCATGGGGCGTGTTGGGTCAGTCAGAACCTGGATTTACCTGATCAGGTAATCAGCAGTGAGGCGAGCAGGAGGGTCTAGAGGACCAGCTTTGGGCAGCCCTGTTCCAAAGGGGTGCAGGGGCGGTTCTTAGAGCTGAAAACATGGAACTCGGATGCTCCGCCTACATTTTGACTCAAAGAGCACCTGTCCAGGTGAGCCTTACCTGTGCTCTATGGTGTACGGAGTATGGTTCACCCACTCCCACTTCCCAGTCCTCCCATCAGTCAAGCCAACCCAGTACCAATCAGGGATGGATTTTTTGGTCACAAAGTCCTGAAGAACACACAAGAACCAAGACGTCACCGACCTTCTGCCTGCAGGAGACCCCGATGGAGACAGACGGCCACAAACCAGCAAACCGTCAAAGCACAAGAGAAGGCACGAGATTCAACCCCTGACTGAATCTGAGAACTGGACTGAGTGACTCCGCCCCCTGCCGTTCCAAACAGGAAGTACCCTCAAAACCCTGCAGACTTGTATGTGGTGATAAAGAGCTGTACCTCAATCATGCTATTGGTCAGATTAATCGTTCTTGATCTGATAACTTAAACATCTTCTTCAAAATCCGTATTTTTGTAACGATAGTTGTTCTGTCATTCAAGTTGTTCTAGTTATAAACTGACCAATCAGAGGCCTCAGTAAAAGTAGGTGGAGCCTAAACGTTGTAGCCCGCTTGTAGGGGTGTGGCCTTCCAACAAACTCACTCCTGAAATCTGGATTTTTGGTTGGAGCGGAATAAACTATTTTCTCTGGAGTCAGTCCGGTTCTCTGATGCAGACGAGGGTTCTAACATGTTCTGGTCGGCGCCTCACCCACTCCCCGTCGGTGAGGATGATGACCAGGTGAGCGTTCTGCTTCTCACACCAGTCTTTGGACTGGCTCCAGCTCAGAGACACCCGGCTGAAGAAGTAACAGCTGGAACCAAACCCAGTCCAGCCGGAGGAACCACACCGGTCTGCTGCAGAACCTGAGCCACACACAGGCAGAGTGAGCACGAGCGTGCACGGGCGTGCACGTGGATGAGCCTGAGCGTGACAGCAGGAGCGTACTGTTGATCAGGCTGTTGAGGGACGATCTGAGTTCAGCCACGCTCTGGATCAGGGAGTCCACCACCGACAGGTGCTTCAGCGCATCGGACACTGAACACACAACACACACTCTGCACAACGTGATACACACACATCTGCACACACACATCTGCACACAGACCTGCAGTCAGCTGCTCGCCGTGGTTCTGCACAGAGAACTGCAGCTGATGAAGTTCTTGAACGGCCTCTGGAAGGAGAACAGTCCTGTAAGCAGCACTGAAGTCTCTGTGTATGTGCGTGCGTGTGCGTGCGTGCATGCGCGTGTCTCTATGTGTGTGTGTTACTGTTTTTGTTCTCATGTGTCACATTCATACAATATATTACAAGAGGATTGTCTCCCATCACAATGATCAGAGTCAGGTGTCCCGATCAGCTGTCTTGGCCACAGGTGTAGAAAATCAAGCCCTCAGGTCTGCAGACTGTGAAGTTTGGAGGTGGAGGAGGAATGATGGTGTGGGCTTGTTGTTCAGGACTTGGGCTTGGCCCCTTAGTTCCAGAGAAAGGAACTCTGAATGCTTCAGGATACCAGAACATTCTGGACGATTCCATGCTCCTAACCTTTGGGAACAGTTTGGAGCGGCTCCTTCCTCCTCCAACATGACTGCACCAGAGCACAAAGCGAAGTCCACAAAGACATGGAGGACAGAGTCTGGTGTGGAGGAACTGGACTGTTCTGCATAGAGTCCTGACCTGAACCCCACAGAACACCTTTAGGATGAATTACAGCGGCGACTCACACCAACATCAGAGTGTGACCTCACCAATGCGCTTCAGGAAGAATGGTCAAACATTCCTGTAAACACACTTTTCAACCTTGTGGACAGATTTCCAGAAGAGTTGAAGCTGTAAGAGGTGGATCCACATCACATTGAACTCTACGGGTTAGGAATGAAACTTCAGTTCATGTGTGAGTGAAAGCAGGAGGGACCATAGATGAGACCATGCTTCTGGTCAAATAGTGTATGTGTAGTGTAACGTTTTGTATGATTGTCCGTCACAGTGGACCGCTGTTACCGTGAGCGTGGAGCAGAGAGACGCTCAGTGATTGGACGGTGTCAGTCAGGTTGGAAACCCGCCCTTCTGTGGACGCCAGACGGTCCGACATCTTGCTGTCTGATCACACAAACACACAAACAAACACTGTGTGAAGCGTTGCCGTGGTGACGTCTCCCTGACTGGTTCTGTTCTGAGACTCCAGAGCATCAATGACTGGTAGATACAAAGATCGCGTTTAGGTGGTGTAACGTCTGTTCATGTCAGGATTGTCCAATCCCAGCTCTGGAGGTGTCCTTTCTTCCATCTGTCCACCTTTGCTGCTTCTCACTGGTGGAACACACCTGATCCAGATAATCAGCAGCAGGAGCGCTGGAGTTTAAAAGATGAGAATCCCCACAAAGGTTGGGATTGGACAATTCCTATCAGAGATCATAATGAACACCGGACCGGTAGATCCCGCTGGATCTGATCAGAACACGTCGTTCTGATGCAAACCAGAACCCAGCAGAAATGAAGATCTGGACATCAGGAAGAGTCTGATCAGCCAAACAACAAAACTCAACTGAGAAGCAAGATGATTGCTTTGCTGTAGCTGGAACTGACGCAGCAGTTTCATCACACTTGACTGTTGGATCGTCCTCCACATAGTGTGATGTCATTTCCTGTCCATCACGTTGTTGGAACACAGAGTACAGACAGTAACGTTCCTGCTCTGAGGAACAAACTGAAGTTCTTCATGAGGCAACGAACATTCAAACAGGAAGAGAAATTAGACGGGCGTTGGCATGGTACCTTCGCCCTGAAGGACTACCTTAACCCTGAAGGAAGACCTCCTCCCTGATGGAAGACCTCCTCCCTGAAAAAATACCTCCTCCCTGATGTAATACCTCCTCCCTGGAGGAAGACCTTCACCCTGATGGAAGACCTCCACCCTGAAGGAAGACCTCCTCCCTGATGGAAGACCTCCTCCCTGAAGGAAGACCTCCTCCCTGATGGAAGACCTCCTCCCTGAAGGAAGACCTCCTCCCTGATGGAAGACCTCCTCCCTGATGGAAGACCTCCTCCCTGAAGGAAGACCTCCTGCCTGAAGGAAGACCTCCTCCCTGATGGAAGACCTCCTCCCTGAAGGAAGACCTCCTCCCTGAAAGAAGACCTTCACCCTGAAGGACGACCTCCTCCCTGAAAGAAGAACTTCACCCTGAAGGAAGACCTCCTCCCTGATGGAAGACCTCCTCCCTGAAGGAAGACCTCCTCCCTGAAGGACGACCTTCACCCTGAAGGACGACCTCCTCCCTGAAGGAAGACCTCCTCCCTGAAGGACGACCTTCACCCTGAAGGACGACCTCCTCCCTGAAGGACGACCTCCTCCCTGAAGGACGACCTCCACCCTGAAGGAAGACCTCCTCCCTGAAGGACGACCTCCTCCCTGAAGGAAGACCTCCTGCCTGATGGAAGACCTCCTCCCTGATGGAAGACCTCCTCCCTGAAGGAAGACCTCCTCCCTGAAGGATGACCTTCACCCTGAAGGAAGACCTCCTCCCTGAAGGAAGACCTCCTCCCTGAAGGAAGACCTCCTCCTTAAAGGAAGATCTCCTCCCTGAAGGACGACCTCCTCCCTGAAGGACGACCTCCTCCCTGATGGAAGACCTCCTCCCTGAAAAAATACCTCCTCCCTGATGTAATACCTCCTCCCTGAAGGACGACCTTCACCCTGAAGGACGACCTCCACCCTGAAGGAAGACCTCCTCCCTGAAGGAAGACCTCCTCCCTGAAGGAAGACCTCCTCCTTAAAGGAAGATCTCCTCCCTGAAGGACGACCTCCTCCCTGAAGGACGACCTCCTCCCTGATGGAAGACCTCCTCCCTGAAAAAATACCTCCTCCCTGATGTAATACCTCCTCCCTGAAGGACGACCTTCACCCTGAAGGAAGACCTCCTCCCTGATGGAAGACCTCCACCCTGAAGGAAGACCTCCTCCCTGAAGGAAGACCTCCTCCCTGAAGGAAGACCTCCTCCCTGATGGAAGACCTCCTCCCTGAAGGAAGACCTCCTGCCTGAAGGAAGACCTCCTCCCTGAAAAAATACCTCCTCCCTGATGGAAGACCTCCTCCCTGAAGGAAGACCTCCTCCCTGAAGGACAACCTCCTCCGTGATGGAAGACCTCCTCCCTGAAGGACGACCTCCTCCGTGATGGAAGACCTCCTCCCTGAAGGACGACCTCCTCCCTGAAGGACGACCTCCTCCCTGAAGGAAGACCTCCTCCCTGAAGGACGACCTCCTCCCTGAAGGAAGACCTCCTCCCTGAAGGAAGACCTCCTCCCTGAAGGAAGACCTCCTCCCTGATGGAAGACCTCCTCCCTGAAGGACGACCTCCACCCTGAAGGAAGACCTCCTCCCTGAAGGAAGACCTCCTGCCTGATGGAAGACCTCCTCCCTGATGGAAGACCTCCTCCCTGATGGACGACCTTCACCCTGAAGGAAGACCTCCTCCCTGAAGGAAGACCTCCTGCCTGATGGAAGACCTCCTCCCTGAAGGAAGACCTCCTCCCTGAAGGAAGACCTCCTCCCTGATGGAAGACCTCCTCCCTGAAGGAAGACCTCCTCCCTGAAGGACGACCTCCTCCCTGATGGAAGACCTCCTCCCTGAAGGAAGACCTCCTGCCTGATGGAAGACCTTCACCCTGATGGAAGACCTCCACCCTGATGGAAGACCTCCTCCCTGAAGGACGACCTCCACCCTGAAGGAAGACCTCCTCCCTGAAGGAAGACCTCCTGCCTGATGGAAGACCTCCTCCCTGATGGAAGACCTCCTCCCTGAAGGACGACCTCCACCCTGAAGGAAGACCTCCTCCCTGATGGAAGACCTCCTCCCTGAAGGAAGACCTCCTCCCTGAAGGAAGACCTCCTCCCTGATGGAAGACCTCCTCCCTGAAGGAAGACCTCCTCCCTGATGGAAGACCTCCTCCCTGAAGGAAGACCTCCTCCCTGAAGGACAACCTTCACCGTGTACCATAAAGAAGGAACCAGGTCTGCAGCTCAGCTGAAGATTTTCCATCGGATTCCCTGAAGTCGAATCAGAACAATAACATTCACAATGCACCACCAAAGGTGAGTGCACAAACACCTGTGTGCACGTGGACTCACTGTAGACTCCTAGAACCACGATGAGAACCAGGAGGATTGCAGCCGTCAGAGCAGGAACCATCCAGAACCTGAGCCTGGACACGTTTGACCCCGGGACAGGCGGAGTCTCTGACAGACAGGTGGAGAGTTTACAGCCGAACAAAGACCGGTGGGAGAACAACGTCTGCCCAGGTACCTTTGAGCCACAGCACGCTGGTGTCCATCTCATTCTCATAACGGTAGTGGTTCTTACTCTCCATCTGTACCCATAAGCTGACTTCCCCTCAGACCGAAGACTTCAGGAGGCGCTGCTCCTCAGCTGCTCTCTGCAGAAATCCTCCAACGGTTTTCTGTCACAGAGCAGTGTCTCCTCCCAGTAAACTCTGAGAAACTGTCCACTCATCAATCTGGAAATAATATTTCACAACAATCATCACCAAGGAATGATGATTCTGCTGAAGATAAGTTCTCAGAAACTTCCTTTTTTCTTCTGGAACGTTCCTCTGAGGAGGGAAGCGCTCCCATCTTCACTTCCTCCAATCAACCAGAGTTCAAACTGACTTTAGAGACGCACCTCCAACAGTCTCAGATCTCCTGGCAGACTTGAACCCGTTTGAGGCTGAACCTGAAAAACGAGCTGCAGGAGAGAGCTGGAGCTCACTTTGGGAGAGACAGCAGGCGCTGCAAACAGCTTCAACCTGCTTCCGGTGGCACACCGGAAACCTTTGTACGAGAACGGGACAGTCCTGCATTTTTGTTTTGAGTCAGATGTGCCACCGGAAGTCTAGGTCGGAGCTGTTTGCAGCGCCAGCCCCTGGTGCACTCTGGAGATTTGGAGTCTGGATTTGAAAACCCTCCGACCTAAAGGACTTCACGTCCCAGTTCTACCTCCGTTTAAAGATTATAGAGAAATAGTTCTGTCGTTTCACTGTGAGAGTCCTAACCACTACAGTTTGATGACATCACATCCTGCCAGGATGGTTACAACTGGTCCTAAAACTGAATTGGTCCTTTTTCTGATTTCAAATGCGGCCAAACAAACAGCGGGTCACATGACCACCCTGCGGTAGCGTCAGCTTGCTTCCTGAACATCCGGGGATGGAGCTCGGGGCTTCCCAGCTGGATGTTGGCAGGATTTCCTTTCAGCTCGTGGCTCAAACGCTCTGCCCCCTGATGGACGTCTGAACCAACAAAAGACGGAACTTGTGAGAAGAAACGATCTGCTTTCAGGACCAGAGCAGAAACCAGGAGAATCCTGATGGTTCTTCTGGGTTCTCGTGAACATTGAAAGCAGAAGCCTCAGACCCTTCAGAACCGTGAAACTCTGAGAACTTCCCTGAAAGACTTTGACTCCTTCAGGAAACAGACGAGCATCAGCAGAGAAGCAGCTTTTATTGAACCTTCTGAGGTGATCAGGAGTGTCGGAACTGTTCCATCCATCAGAGAACCTGCTGAAGAACTGCAGATCTCTCTGGAGTGTGTTTGCTCTCAGACCGGTGACAGCAGCAAGAGCAGGAACACAAGTGGCTGGTTTCAATGCTCAAATGGGATTGGCTGATCAGAGGGGGCGGGGCTCCATCAGGTGGTCCTGATGGTGTCTTGGTGTCACTGCTCCGTCAGGTCATCATTGAAGTGGAGCAGGATGGCGGGGGTGTAGAGGTCTGGGTCCAGCCGGAGCTGCTGCAGCTCTTGGTCGTGGTCCGGGATATCGTTGTCGCTCAGCGTCCTGCTCATGTCCAGGACCACGCCGTCGTGTTTCCAGGTGTAGCTGCGAGCGTGGGAGTTGTAGCGCAGGTACCGCTGCAGGATGTCCTCCAGAGTCTCCTCCGAGCACACCTAATTGGACCAGAACCGGCCATAAAGAGCCTCATCACCGAGCACGTTCTGTAATGACTAGACTCGTTTACCCAGAATCCCCCTGATGAGCCCCACCCACCTGCAGCAGCTGCTCCTGCAGCGTCAGCGTATTGACCACACGGATCCACCTGGTCTTGGCGGACAGAAGACCCACCTGGTAGCGCTGGTCCGCCCACCAGGGGTCACCAATGTCACTGTCCCAGTCAGAGCGCGGGCCTGCAGGAGGCACGTGCACGAAGCGCCCCCTGGGGGTGTAGTACCTCACACAGCTGGTCACAGGGTCCACAAAGGTCTTTACCTGAGCACAGGTGAGACAGAGCCAAGCACCATCAGGGGGTGGAGCCTCTGAGACTGAAAGCAAACCTTCACAGCTCAGCCCTGAACCACCCAGGTTCCTGTTCTGATCTTCATGGAGGTTCTGGTGAATCCAGGGTTCCTTCAGGCCTGAAACCTGCAGGCGTTCAGGTCAAGAACATCTGAGGATCTCACTGAAGATGATCAAACATCACCTCCAGGAACCTCCTGGACCCTGAAGCTGCAGCTACATGTGACAGAACCAAAGTCCAAACCCAGGTCAACCTCAGAACCCTGAAGTCCTGAAGGGTGTATGGGCTCACTCACGTCTTTGGTTCTGGAGTCGAACCAGCAGCTGATGTCCGTTCCTGCAGACTCCAGGATGGGCAGCAGCAGAGGATCTCCTGCAGACAGAGGGACGAACGCCACAGTCCTTCATCACCGTCATCATCATCAGCTTCTCTTCTCATGTTCTGGTTCTGTTTGTTCTAATGAAGCTGACTGAAGGAGACCACGTGCACTTCCTGTCAGAAACGCGTCATCAGTGGACCTGATGATCAGGGGGACCTCCGTGGAGGTTTGTGAGCTGCTCATCAGATGAATAAAGTTTGTGGAGTAAACTAAAGGAAACAAGTAAACGTCACTAAGCTTAGGCTCCGCCCCCCGCTGAGGCTCACCTGCGAAGCGGGTCACCAGCGGGCTCAGGTCGCACACTTTGCCCAGAAACGACACCCACAGGTCGCGCGCGGTGTTGTGAGCCGCCACCTCTGCGGCGGTGAAGAAGCGCGGCCTCGTCATGACGCGCACACGCACGGAGTTGCGGGACGCCGGGCGGACAGGCCGGAAACACGGCGGCGCTGCGGACGCGTCACTATGGCAACAGAATTCGGCTGACTTTCCATCAACATACCAGAGTCTAGTGCGCATGTCCGGTTTCCCCTGAAACCTTTGGTTCGTCACTTTAAAAAAACGTTATAAAACTTTATTGTTACAAAGCAACGTGAACAATTGTGAGCGGCGTTGAAAAGCACGACAGATGTCTTTAGTTTTGAGCTGTTTGTGATTTCTCTCCAATAGAAACTCCTTAATTGACAGTAAAGCGGGTCTGAGGCTGTCTGGATCGTGTTCTGGATCAGATTCAGGATCTTCTGGGGTGGTTCAGCTTCAGGAGGTTAGTAAAGGGTTAATGGATCTCTGTGTGGGGTTTTCGTGGCCCTCCCTTTCCGTGAACGTCACCCACGTGGCACAGCTTCAGATTTTCACGAACTTTCTTCAGTGAAAGAATTTTGGGAGACAAAAAACGGGATTGTGTTTTTCGTTTCTCTAACCCCTAATTGGCTAAAGGAAACGCTTTGAAGGCGCTGATTGGTCTTCACGTCTGTCAATAACGTCACGGCGGTTGCTGATTGGTCGAACGCGTTCGGGCGTTATCGGATCGGCGCCAGGACCGATCTGAGTATCGCGAGAGGTGCGGAGGAAAAGCTGCAGCGGAGCTGCGGGAATAAAGTAACGGGTTTGGGTGCGTTTGCGGGTCAGAGCAGCGAACATGTCCGCCTGCTGGAGGTTCTGCTTCTTGGTTCTGTTCGGACTCCTGAGCCCCGCGCGCGCCCACCAGCAGAAGCTCTCCTCAGGTAAGGCCGGCCCGACGGGTCTTTCGCCCGGCCAGAAGGAACGCCATGACCCGACGGAGCTCCAGACGCGGCGGGGACGGGGCTCCAACATCCGGGGAAATGAGGGGAAGTCTGAAGCTAGGTTCGGTGTGGAGTCGGTTTGGGTCCAGACTGTGACTGTCGGAACCAAAACATCAATCAGACTAAAAAAAGTTCAGTTTTCTGGTCTCCACATCCGGGGGGGACACGGGGACCCCCCCCCCCCCCCCCCCCCCCAACAGAACCGAACTTAAATGAGGAAAAGTTGAATCAGAGACGAAGCTGCTTCCTGATGGTTTCCTCTGTGTTTCCAGGAAGCTTCCTCTGTGTTTCCTGTCAGTTTCTTCTGTGTTTCCAGGAAGCTTCCTCTCTGTTTCCCGTCAGTTTCCTCCTTGTTTCCAGGAAGCTTCCTCTCTGTTTCTTGTAATTTTTCTCTGTGTTTCCAGGAAGCTTCCTCTCTGTTTTTTGTCAGTTTCTTTTGTGAAACTTCCTGGAAACACGGAAGAATCTTTTTTCTCAGTGTTTCCAGGAAGCTTCCTCTCTGTTTCCTGTCAGTTTCCTCCTTGTTTCCAGGAAGCTTCCTCTCTGTTTCCTGTCAGTTTCTTCTGTGTTTCAGGAAGCCTCCTCTCTGTTTCCAGGAAGCTTCCTCTGTGTTTCCTCTCAGTTTCTTCTGTGTTCACAGGAATCTTCCTGTCTGTGTCCTGTCAGTTTCCTCCTTGTTTCCAGGAAGTTTCCTCTCTGTTTCCTGTCAATTTCTTCGTTATTGCAAAGAATTTTCCTCTCTGTTTCGTCTCAGTTTCCTCTGTGTTTCCATGAAGCTTCCTCTCTGTTTCCTGTCAGTTTCTTCCGTGTTTGTAGGAAGCTTCCTCTTTGTTCCCAGGAAGTTTCCTCTCTGTTTCCTATCAATTTTTTCTGTGTTTCCAGGAAGCTTCCTCCTTGTTTCTTGTCAGTTTCTTTACTTTTCCCAAGAAGTTTCCTCTCTGTTTCCTATCAGTTTTTTCTGTGTTTCCAGGAAGCTTCCTCCTTGTTTCTTGTCAGTTTCTCTACTTTTCCCTGCAAGCTTCCTCTCTGTTTCCTGTCAGTTTCCTCTGTGTCTGCTGTTAGATTCTTCCGTTTTTCTTGGAAGTTTCTTCTCTGTTTCCTGTCAGTTTCTTTTCCTTTTTCCAGGAAGTTTCCTCTCTGTTTTTGTCAGTTTCTTTTGTGTTTCCAGAAAGCTTCCTTTGTGTTTCCAGGAATCTTCTTCTCTGTTTCCTGTTAGTTTCTTCCGTGTTCACAGGAAGCTTCCTCCTTGTTTCTTGTCAGTTTCTTTACTTTTCCCTGGAAGCTTCCTCTCTGTTTCCTGTCAGTTTCCTCTGTGTCTGCTGTTAGATTCTTCCGTGTTTCCTGGAAGTTTCTTCTCTGTTTCCTGTCAGTTTCTTCCCTTTTTCCAGGAAGCTTCCTCTCTGTTTCTTGTAATTTTTCTCTGTGTTTCCAGGAAGCTTCCTCTCTGTTTTTTGTCAGTTTCTTTTGTGTTTCCAGAAAGCTTCCTTCGTGTTTCCAGGAAGCTTTCTCTGTGTTTCCTCTGAGTTTCTCCAGTGTTCACAGGAAGCTACCTCTCTCTGTCCTGTCAGTTTCTTTTGTGTTTCCAGGAAGTTTCCTCTTTTTCACTTCCTCTCTGTTTCCTCTGTGTTTCCTGTTAGATTCTTCCGTGTTTCCAGGAAGTTTCCTCTCTGTTTCCTGTCATTTTTCTCAGTGTTTCCAGGAAGCTTCTTCTCTGTTTCCTGTCAGTTTCCTCCTTGTTTCCAGGAAGCTTCCTCTCTGTTTCCTGTCAGTTTCTTCTGTGTTTCAGGAAGCCTCCTCTCTGTTTCCAGGAAGCTTCCTCTGTGTTTCCTCTCAGTTTCTTCTGTGTTCACAGGAATCTTCCTGTCTGTGTCCTGTCAGTTTCCTCCTTGTTTCCAGGAATCTTTTTCTCTGTTTCCTGTTAGTTTCTTCCGTGTTCACAGGAAGCTTCCTCCTTGTTTCTTGTCAGTTTCTTTACTTTTCCCTGGAAGCTTCCTCTCTGTTTCCTGTCAGTTTCCTCTGTGTCTGCTGTTAGATTCTTCCGTGTTTCCTGGAAGTTTCTTCTCTGTTTCCTGTCAGTTTCTTCCCTTTTTCCAGGAAGTTTCCTCTCTGTTTTTGTCAGTTTCTTTTGTGTTTCCAGGAAGCTTTCTTTGTGTTTCCAGGAATCTTCTTCTCTGTTTCCTGTTAGTTTTCTTCCGTGTTCACAGGAAGCTTCCTCCTTGTTTCTTGTCAGTTTCTTTACTTTTCCCTGGAAGCTTCCTCTCTGTTTCCTGTCAGTTTCCTCTGTGTCTGCTGTTAGATTCTTCCGTGTTTCCAGGAAGCTTCTTCTCTGTTTCCTGTTAGTTTCTTCCGTGTTCACAGGAAGCTTCCTCTTTGTGTCCTGTCAGGTTCTTTTGTGTTTCCAGGAAGTTTCCTCTGTGCTTCCTGTCAGTTTCCTCTGTGTTTCCTGTTAGATTCTTCCGTGTTTCCTGTCAGTTTCTTCCGTGTTTTAGTAAGCTTCCTCTCTGTTTCCTGTCAGTTTCTTCTGAGTTTCCTGTTTTTGTTTCTTTTCTTTGGTTCTCTGAGCTTCTCTTCCGGTTCCTAGGGATCATAAGGAGGCTTTTGTACCTCCTCCTGATCCTCGTCCTCTGCTGTTTCCTTTGACCTTTCTCAGGAAAGTGACCCTGGATGTTCCAAGGGAACACAAGGATTCGCTCTGGGTTTCAGTTGATTTTAGTCTGAAAATCCAGATTCTACAGAACCCCAGGCCGACTGTGCTTTATGTTCTCCAGAAACGTTTTATAGAACCCGGTTCAAATGATTGATCTCTGACCAGCTGATCCTTTTTACAGAGAACCTGCTGGTCATCACTGCAGCTACCGAGGAGACGGACGGCTTCAGGCGCTTCATGAGGACGGCCCAAGAGTTCAACTACACCGTCAAGGTAACGTGCACACACACATGCACGCTCTTGAATGTTGGAGCTCAAACAGCACCAGGTGCTGAACTGTTCTCCATGGATTTGGTGTAAACCTCAGAACTGATCTGCTGGTCCAAGATCCTCCCATCACATAAAACCTCTGGACCTGTGTGTGGATCTGGTCCAGACCTGGACCTGTGTGCGGTTTTCTTTGTTCTGCACAGGGTCACTGAGGAACATCAGAGCTTCTCTTGCTGTTCTAACATGGAACCGTTCGGAGAAGACGTTCTCTTCCAAACAAAGTTCTGATGTTGGACTTTTCTAGATCTTCTCACAGTTCAGAACATGATCAGAAGAACTCTGGTTTTGTCTCAGACTGTATTCGGAGAACATTTTGTGTGTAAAAATCTGAAGAACCCTTTTGTTCTGAAGTGAAGAAGCTCATCATCATCAGCAACAGCAGAAAGATGTTCCTGCAGGTCCGACCTCCAGAACACGCTCTGAGGTCTTCATGAGTTTCTACCTGCTGAAGTCTGCAGAGGAACAGGAAGCAGCATCGGGACGATCACACCTGAGCAGCTGGTTCCTGCTGAGAAGAACCGCTTCAAAGTTCTGACCGTGAAGCGTCTAAAAAGCAGGAGAAAGTCTGGAGCCCTTAGAAAGAAGGAGCTGCAGCTCAGAGGAGCTCAGACGTTCCATCTGAGATCATCTGAGCAACGTTCTGCTGAAGGAACCGCAGCTTCAGGTGATGGTGGTTCTGTGCAGGTTCTGGGTCTGGGCGAGGACTGGCGCGGTGGAGACGTGGCTCGGACGGTGGGGGGCGGGCAGAAGGTCAGGTGGTTGAAGAAGGAGCTGCTCAAACACTCGGAGGAGGCGGAGCTTGTGATCATGTTTGTGGACAGGTAACCCCCCTCATCCCTCCGTCCTGGTTCCTTTGTGTTCCGTCTCCAAAACCACACTCGCATACCTGAGCGGGTGGGGCTGCAGGCTCCCGCCTGTCAGGGCGTTTGGGTCTGACCGGGTCGCTCTGGCCCGGTCAGACTTAAACAGGAAGTGTGTGTCTGCAGCTACGACGTAGTCTTCGCCGCCGGTCCAGGAGAGCTGCTCTCCAAGTTCTCCCGCCTGGGTCACAGGGTGGTGTTCTCCGCCGAGGGTTTCTGCTGGCCCGACCAGCGCCTGGCCTCCAAGTACCCTCAGGTGCATTCTGGGAAGCGTTACCTGAACTCTGGAGGTGAGGGCGTGTCTGTGGGGGGTGGGGGTGGGGGCGCTGCAGGAGCTGACGGCGGCGTGGTGTGTTCAGGGTTCGCGGGCTTCGCTCCGGAGCTCAGCACCATCGTCCAGCAGTGGAAGTTCAAAGACGACGACGACGACCAGCTGTTCTACACCAGAATCTACCTGGACCGGACCCAGAGGGTAACCCAGACCCAGCGCCTCGGGCCCCACTCCGCCTCCGCCCCCGCCTCACCCACTCCTCTTGTCTCCTCAGAACAAGTTCAACATCACTCTGGACCACCGGTCCCAGATCTTCCAGAACCTGAACGGAGCCATCGGTGAGACGCAGGAGGGGGGGGTCAGATTAAAGTTAACCACGTTAAACGAATCGAGTCTGACAGAACGGATCCAGTCAGGCGCCTTTAAAACAAGCACTTTTCACAATAAAAGCCATTAAACTCAGGAAAAGATGAAACCTTTACTTTGAAAAACCGTTTCCTCTGAAAACTCTCGACTGTGAAGGTGACGTTCTCACACGATGTTCTGGGTCATCAGAACCTTCTTCTGCTCCACAGACGAGGTGGTTCTGAAGTTTGAGAAGGGGCGGGCGCGTGTGAGGAACGTGGCCTATGACACGCTGCCTGTGGTCATCCACGGGAACGGACCCACCAAGGTAGAACCGGGTCAAAGCAGCGGGGGGGTGTTTTTATTGGTGGTGGAACGTTTCCATGGTGATGAGTGCTGGTCATGTGATCGCAGCTGCAGCTGAACTACCTGGGGAACTACGTCCCCACGGCGTGGACCTATGAGAACGGCTGCGGCGTCTGTGACTTCGACCTGCGGTTCTTCGATGACACACCTGTACGTAGCTAACCCTGATGATGTCACAGCAAAGGGGGCGGGGCACAAATCTTGACGTGTGTGTTCAGGACGAGCAGATGCCGCTGGTGCAGCTCGCCGTCTTCATCGAACACGCCACGCCCTTCATGGAGGAGTTCCTGGAGCGGCTGACCACGCTGAACTACCCACACAGCAGGCTCCGCCTCTTCATCCACAACAACGTAAAGCACACACACACCTGCGGTGACCTCCCCTCACTGCGCTCTGACGGTTCTGCTGGTTCTGCAGGTGGTTTACCACGAGCAGCACGTCCAGAGGTTCTGGCTGCGCCACAAGTCTCTGTTCCCGAACGCCATCCTGGTCGGACCCGAGGAGAACCTGGAGGAGAACCAAGCCAGAACCATGGCTATGTGAGTGCAGAACCCACTCTGCCCCTGCAGAACCTTCCAGATGTGGAGCTTGTTCCATCTGTGCTGCATCAGCGGGTCAAGATGACCCCACCCTGTACAAATGTGTTTGTGTGTCACTGTGTGTGTCACTGTGTGTGTTTGTGTCTGTGTGTCACTGTGTGTGTTTGTGTCTGTGTGTCACTGTGTGTGTTTGTGTCTGTGTGTCACTGTGTGTGTTTGTGTCTGTGTGTGTCACTGTGTGTGTTTGTGTGTCACTGTGTGTTACTGTGTGTGTTTGTGTCTGTGTGTCACTGTGTGTGTTTGTGTCTGTGTGTGTCTGTGTGTGTGTCTGTGTCACTGTGTGTTTGTGTCTGTGTGTGTCTGTGTGTGTGTCTGTGTCACTGTGTGTTTGTGTCTGTGTGTGTCTGTGTGTGTTTGTGTGTCACTGTGTGTGTGTGTGTGCGTGTGTCGGTGTGTGTGTTTGTGTGTCACTGTGTTTGTGCGTGTGTTGGTGTGTGTGTTTGTGTGTCACTGTGTGTGCGTGTGTGTGTGTGTGTCTCACTGTGTGTGTGTGTGGCACTGTGTGTGTGTGTTTGTGTGTCACTGTGTGTGGCACTGTGTGTGTGTGTCACTGTGTGTGCGTGTGTTGGTGTTTGTGTCTGTGTGTGTGTGTGTGTGTGTGTGTGTGTGTGTGTGTGTGTGTGTCTCACTGTGTGTGTGTGTTTCACTGGGTGTGTGTGTCTGTGTGTGTGTTCAGGGAGGCCTGCAGGAAGGATCTGGACTGTGAGTTCTTCTTCAGTCTGGACTCTGACGTGGCTCTGACTAATCCAGACACTCTGAGGATCCTCATGGAGGAGAACAAGTGCGTCATTTCCTGCTGCTGCTTCAGTGTGGATGGCGGTGACGATGATGCTGACGTTGTCATGGTAACTGCAGGTCAGTCATTGCTCCCATGCTGTCCAAACATGGGAAGCTGTGGAGCAACTTCTGGGGAGCTCTGAGTCCTGAAGGGTTCTACTCCAGGTCTGAGGACTACATAGAGATCGTGCAGGGCAAGAGGATGTAAGACGCACACACACACACACAGTGAAACACACACAGCAGACACACACACACACACAGCAGACACACACACACACAGTGAAACACACACAGCAGACACACACACACACACAGTGAAACACACACAGTGAAACACACACACAGTGAAACACACACACACAGTGAAACACACACACACAGTGAAACACACACACACAGTGAAACACACACAGTGAAACACACACAGCAGACACACACACACACAGCAGACACACACACACACACAGCAGACACACACACACACACACAGTGACACACACACACACAGCAGACACACACACACAGTGAAACACACAATCTCTGCTCCTCGTGTGTGTGTGTGTGTGCGTGTGTGTGTGTGTGTGTGTGTGCAGTGGACTGTGGAACGTGCCGTATATCTCACAGGTGTACCTGGTGAAAGGAAGTGTGCTGAGGTCCAAACTGTCCCACCTGAACCTGTTTGTTGAGGAGGGGATGGATCCTGACATGGTGTTCTGCAAGAACGTCCGTGACCAGGTGACATCTGCCGCTGCGCATCTGCCGCTGCTGCTAACACGGAGGAGGTTAGCATGAAGCTCTAACAGTGACGTGTTTGCAGGGCGTGTTCATGTTTGTGTCCAACCGCGATGAGTTTGGCCGTCTGGTGGCGTCCTCCAACTTCAACACGTCCAGACTGCACCCTGACATGTGGCAGATCTTTGACAACCCACTGGTCAGTACACACGTGCACAGAAAGACACGCGTGTTGTGTGAAGAATCCTCATGCTGAGCGTGTCTGCAGGACTGGAGGGAGAAGTACATCCATGAAAACTACTCCAAGATCTTCGAGGACCAGAAGAACTTTGTGGAGCAGGTAGCAGACCCAACCTCAGCTCGCACAGTAAACACACAAAGCTTGTTGTGCGTTTGTTTTGACTGTTGGGGTGTGTGTGCAGCCCTGTCCAGATGTTTACTGGTTCCCAGCTTTCTCTGATAAAATGTGTGACCAGCTGGTGGAGACCATGGAGGACTACGGCATTTGGTCTGGAGGATCGCACACGGTGAGGATCCATATGCAAGTTTGTGGCACTCCAAGTATGGCAAGTAAAGAAGATCATAATACATCAGGGAAAAAATCAGGGGAAAAAACAGTCTAACATCCAAACCACAGTTTGACCTGTGATTTTAAACGTGCGTGGGAAAAAAAAAAACATGCGTGGGAAACATGGCTTTCAATGTATCTACTAGATTGCGGGTATAAAGTTGGCATTTAAATTATGGCAAGCAAAAGAGATCTTAATACATCGGCAAAAACTATGTTCTGATATCAAAAATGCAGTTTGACGTGTTTTTAACGTTCCAGATGTGTCCTGATGCCTTCCACTAACGGTCTTAAAGATCGCTTTTGGTTGACAGTGATGTGTTTGTGCCATCAGGACGAGCGTCTTGCCGGCGGGTACGAAAACGTCCCGACGGTGGACATTCACATGAACCAGATCGGCTTCGAGAAGGAGTGGCTGAAGTTCCTGAAGGACTACATCGCCCCCGTCACAGAGAAGCTGTACCCGGGGTATTTTCCAAAGGTACCATCCGATCAGGTCCCTCAGGTCCAGATCAGGTCCCTCAGGTCCAGGTCTTCCCTCAGGTCCAGGTCTTCCCTCAGGTCCAGATTAGGTCCCTCAGGTCCAGGTCTTCCCTCAGGTCCAGATCAGGTCCCTCAGGTCCAGGTCTTCTCTCAGGTCCAGATCAGGTCCCTCAGGTCCAGGTCTTCCCTCAGGTCCAGGTCTTCCCTCAGGTCCAGATCAGGTCCCTCAGGTCCAGATCAGGTCCCTCAGGTCCAGATCAGGTCCCTCAGGTCCAGGTCTTCTCTCAGGTCCAGATCAGGTCCCTCAGGTCCAGGTCTTCCCTCAGGTCCAGGTCTTCCCTCAGGTCCAGATTAGGTCCCTCAGGTCCAGGTCTTCCCTCAGGTCCAGGTCTTCCCTCAGGTCCAGATCAGGTCCCTCAGGTCCAGGTCTTCTCTCAGGTCCAGATCAGGTCCCTCAGGTCCAGGTCTTCCCTCAGGTCCAGGTCTTCCCTCAGGTCCAGGTCTTCCCTCAGGTCCAGATCAGGTCCCTCAGGTCCAGATCAGGTCCCTCAGGTCCAGGTCTTCTCTCAGGTCCAGATCAGGTCCCTCAGGTCCAGATCAGGTCCCTCAGGTCCAGATCAGGTCCCTCAGGTCCAGGTCTTCCCTCAGGTCCAGGTCTTCCCTCAGGTCCAGGTCTACCCTCAGGTCCAGATCAGGTCCCTCAGGTCCAGGTCTTCCCTCAGGTCCAGATCAGGTCCCTCAGGTCCAGGTATTCCCTCAGGTCCAGGTCTACCCTCAGGTCCAGATCAGGTCCCTCAGGTCCAGGTCTTCCCTCAGGTCCAGATCAGGTCCCTCAGGTCCAGGTCTTCCCTCAGGTCCAGGTCTTCCCTCAGGTCCAGGTCTTCCCTCAGGTCCAGATCAGGTCCCTCAGGTCCAGGTCTTCCCTCAGGTCCAGGTCTTCCCTCAGGTCCAGGTCTCGGGGTTCATCCCTGGGGAAACCAGCTGCTGAGAACTTCTTTAAGACATAAAAACGTTCCTTATGTTCTGCTCGCAGGTTCTGTTCCTTGAAAATGTTCTACAGTGATGACATGTTCTATCTGAGAGATCTAGAGGTTCTGCAGTGACAGAAACCCAAACCTGTCATAGAATTCTGGTACAAAAACCCTCACAGAAGGTCCAGTTCAGAACCCGATCCAGATCCTCTTACCCACCAGTTTCCTGTCAGAACTTTCAGACCTCATGTCTCGCTCCCACGTTTGGATCTGCCCCGGTTCTGGTTCTCACCTTTTGTTTTCTTCTCGTCCAGGCCCACGCCATCATGAACTTTGTGGTCCGGTACCGACCCGACGAGCAGCCATCACTGCGGCCGCACCACGACTCCTCCACCTTCACCATCAACATCGCCCTGAACAGGAAGGGCATCGACTACGAGGTAGTCGGCGCCGACCCCAGCGTCCTCAGGTGACCTCAGGTGACCTCTGCTCACGCCTGTCTCTCTGTGTCAGGGGGGGGGCTGCAGGTTCCTGCGCTACGACTGTAAGGTGGAGTCTCCCAGGAAGGGCTGGTCCTTCATGCACCCCGGACGCCTGACGCACTACCACGAGGGCCTGCCCACCACCAAAGGAACCAGATACATCATGGTTTCCTTTGTCGACCCCTAACCTCTCCCACACCCCGCTGAACGAGTCGTCCTTGAACGCCTCGCTGGGTTTCATGAGTTCACTTTACCTGAACTGTAGCAATAATCTGCAGTAATCTGAACTGTAGCAATGGGGCTTTTCAAAATAAGAGTCTACTTCCAGTACTGTGCTGCCTTCACTGCTCCGTGCAGACTGTAAATCAGGAGGATGGAGGTGTGTTCAGGAACATCCGGGAGCTTTTCCTAGACAGGTGTTTCTGTTTCTAGGGGTTCTAGTGTCTTCTTCTTCTGGTTGGATTCCTGGTTCTCTGGTGAATGTTTGTCAAAACTGCTTTAAATTATTTGTTACAGACGGTCGAATAAAAGTTTTTCTAACAAACAATGACAGGATGAAAACGGAGAACCGGCTTCTGTTTGAGGAGCTGATCTGTGATCATCATGTGGAACATCATGAAGCTGAAGCTCTGGAGTTTAATATGTGTAAAAATGTTTTTTAAAGAAATAAAATCCTGATGTTTCTTAGGTTTGGATCTTCTCTCATGAACTTATTCCACTTCACCCACATTTCTGAAACAGAACATCAAGAACCTGAATTCTCCTTCAGCTGAAGGACAGAGAACCCCGTGAGGAGGAAGAGAAAAAAACCACATGAATGGAAGAACAGTTGTAGAAGAACCCACCTTCATGGAAACAAACGATTCTGCAGCTCCAGAGAGGTTGGAACGGATCAACCATCCTGAAACCAGAGAACTCCTGGCTCCAGTGAAACGGCTTCCTGCTGCGCAGTTCCTCCTGCTTCCATCAGCTAGAACCGGGGAACCTTCATCTGTTTTTGTTCATGTTCTGCTCCATAAACAGAAGAACTTGATGAAAAACAGGTAGGCTAAATGGGCTTAGATTAGATAAATAATGTTGATATTGACATGCTAAGACTTTCTATCACTGTTATTTGGACCTTCTGCTATCTGTGCCGTATTACATGCACCTCAGCAGCATAACACGCTGCACAATTCCAGAGCGAGACACATTATTCTAACTCAATAAAAGTAGAGAAAGGACTGGAAACCCAACTGTAAGCTAGAGTAGCTATAGCTAGTGCAGCTTGTGTAGCTAGTGTAGCTATAGCTAGTGCAGCTAGTGTAGCTATAGCTAGTGCAGCTTGTGTAGCTATAGCTAGTGCAGCTAGTGTAGCTATAGCTAGTGCAGCTAGTGTAGCTATAGCTAGTGCAGCTTGTGTAGCTAGTGTAGCTATAGCTAGTGCAGCTATAGCTAGTGCAGCTAGTGTAGCTATAGCTAGTGCAGCTAGTGTAGCTATAGCTAGTGCAGCTGGTGTAGCTATAGCTAGTGTAGCTAGTTTAAATATAGCTAGTGTAGCTAGTTTAAATATAGCTAGTGTAGCTAGTACTTTGAGAAAGCAGCTAGCAAAGCGTTTAAAAGCACAGCATTGGTTCAAGCATGAACTCATTCACAGACGCTGATTGTAGGTCCTGCAAATGGATGACAAGAGACTTTAGATTATGAACTGTTATCTCGAACAGACTTTATGTTCTTTTGCATAAATACGGTGTGAAGGCCATTGAGTTGTAATATTGAGAAATAAAATAGAATTGAAGAACAGAAGCAGGCGTTAAAGGAGCGAGGAGACCTGGAGACCTCCTATCCTCACACGTCTCTGAGGAACATCAGGAGTAGAAGAAGATCCACGTGAAATCCTCCACTGAAGGTCAGCAGCTCCATCGCCTCCGCTGTGGAGCTCTGATCTAAACCTTCAGTCCTCATGTCTCCACTCTGAAGGTTTGGACCGAGAGATGAAGGATCATGGATCCAGAAAGGTCTGAAGTGGTCTCAACCACACGTGCACATCCTGGACCTCTTCCATGAACCCTCAAGGAGCCTCTCCTCAGTCCCAGGATGTCTAACCTGAGCCACCCTGGGAGACCAGATATGGATCCAATAGATCCAGACCTGCTGCTGATGAGGAGGCGGGTCAGAACCGCAGAACTGTGTCGTGTTGCCTAAACTTCAGTGGAGCTCAAGACGAGTTTTTCTTTTTGTGACATTAAAGACACAATTAATCCAGAAGGCAGGTTTCAGTCAAGACTGTAGAACAGATGTTCTCCAAAGATGTTCTCCACAGGTGTTTTTTCTCAGATGTTCTCCACAGTTGTTTTTTCTCAGATGTTCTCCACAGTTGTTTTTTCTCAGATGTTCTCCACAGGTGTTTTTCTCAGATGTTCTCCAAAGATGTTCTCCACAGGTGTTTTTTCTCAGATGTTCTCCACAGTCGTTTTTTCTCAGATGTTCTCCACAGGTGTTTTTTCTCAGATGTTCTCCACAGGTGTTTTTCTCAGATGTTCTCCAAAGATGTTCTCCACAGGTGTTTTTTCTCAGATGTTCTCCACAGTTGTTTTTTCTCAGATGTTCTCCACAGGTGTTTTTCTCAGATGTTCTCCACAGGTGTTTTTCTCATTTGTTCTCCACTGGTGTTCTCCACAGGTGTTTTTCTCAGATGTTCTCCACATATGTTCTCCACAGATGTTCTCCACAGGCGTTTTTTCTCAGATGTTCTCCACAGGTGTTTTTCTCATTTGTTCTCCACTGGTGTTCTCCACAGGTGTTTTTCTCAGATGTTCTCCACAGGTGTTTTTTCTCAGATGTTCTCCACAGGTGTTTTTCTCATTTGTTCTCCACTGGTGTTCTCCACAGGTGTTTTTCTCATTTGTTCTCCACTGGTGTTCTCCACAGGTGTTTTTCTCAGATGTTCTCCAAAGATGTTCTCCACAGGTGTTTTTCTCAGATGTTCTCCAAAGATGTTCTCCACAGGTGTTTTTCTCATTTGTTCTCCACTGGTGTTCTCCACAGGTGTTTTTCTCAGATGTTCTCCACAGATGTTCTCCACAGGTGTTTTTCTCAGATGTTCTCCAAAGATGTTCTCCACAGGTGTTTTTCTCAGATGGTTCTCCACGGGTGTTTTTCTCAGATGTTCTCCACATATGTTCTCCACAGGTGTTTTTCTCAGATGTTCTCCAAAGATGTTCTCCACAGGTGTTTTTCTCAGATGTTCTCCACTGGTGTTCTCCACAGGTGTTTTTCTCAGATGTTCTCCACAGATGTTCTCCACTGGTGTTTTTCTCAGATGTTCTCCACTGGTGATCTCCACAGAACGTTACCTTAGTCTTCATCAAGAGGTGGAAACACAAACGTTCCTTAATTTTGTTCTCACTATAAAGTACGTTTTTGTGGTTGGAATCCCATTTTTTTAAACTACACAAAACCTCAAACCTTTGAACTGATCACGTGACCTGGGCTGCATGAACGAATCAAGTTACAGGTATTTCATCTTCAATCTTGGACATGTTTGGACCTCCTGTCCGCTTGGTGGCGCTAGTGCTTCACTGCATCTGCAAACAGCCGTAAACACTGCAGAAGAAAACCGCGGTTCTCTGGTTTGTCTCTGCCGGCCGCCGTACGGACGCTGCGGTACCATCATGGTTCTGGAGAAGAAAAGTTCGGGTCAGTTCATTCGTTTCTGCTCGGTTTGTTCTGATCTATGTTTTTGGATCTGCAGCGAAAAGAGAAAAACTTCGTTCGGATCTGTTCAGCTTTTCTCGGTGAATTCCGTCAAGTACGAAATCCACAGAAAAAACAGCGACATGAAATAAAACTCCGTTTTCAGAAAAACGAGACCTTTTTCTGACGAAGGTTTGAAGCTTTAAGTTTAATGAGGAAACAAACTAACATTCGGCTTTAACTCATGTCACCGAAACGGTCTCAGTTTGACGTAGTTTAACACCCGGGTCCGGTTCTGATCCAGCCTGTTCTGTTTACAGCCCGGGTGGAGGCGGGTCAGCGCCGGGTTCTGGATGAAGCCACCCGGCAGAGGAGGCTGACGCGGCAGCTGGAGGCCCTGGAGAAGGACAACTTCCAGGTACGATCCGGATCACAGTCCACACCGCCCAGAACCAGATCTTTGGATCACAGTTCAGACCCAGACGCTCTTTGTTTTATCAACCTGGCCCTTTACATGACAGTAATCTGATTACTGAGGCAGTACTGGTTCGGCCCAGAGCGGGATCACATCAGTAATCTGATTACTGAGGCAGTAACGGTTCAGCCCAGAGCGGGATCACATCAGTAATCTGATTACTGAGGCAGTACCGGTTCAGCCCAGAGCGGGATCACATCAGTAATCTGATTACTGAGGCAGTACCGGTTCAGCCCAGAGCGGGATCACATCAGTAATCTGATTACTGAGGCAGTAACGGTTCAGCCCAGAGCGGGATCACATCAGTAATCTGATTACTGAGGCAGTAACGGTTCAGCCCAGAGCGGGATCACATCAGTAATCTGATTACTGAGGCAGTAACGGTTCAGCCCAGAGCGGGATCACATCAGTAATCTGATTACTGAGGCAGTACCGGTTCAGCCAAGAGTGGGATCACATCAGTAATCTGATTACTGAGGCAGTACCGGTTCAGCCCAGAGCGGGATCACATCAGTAATCTGATTACTGAGGCAGTACCGGTTCAGCCCAGAGCGGGATCACATCAGTAATCTGATTACTGAGGCAGTACCGGTTCAGCCAAGAGCGGGATCACATCAGTAATCTGATTACTGAGGCAGTACCGGTTCAGCCCAGAGCGGGATCACATCAGTAATCTGATTACTGAGGCAGTACCGGTTCAGCCCAGAGCGGGATCACATCAGTAATCTGATTACTGAGGCAGTACTGGTTCAGTAAGCTGCTGTCCGGTTCTCTCCAGCTCTACAGCATCAGTTTCTTTTCTCGTTTCCAGGACGACCCTCTGTCCTCCCTCCCTCCTCCCGGTCCGACCGCCCGCCTGCCGGCCTTCAGTGAGACCGAAGAACCTGGTAAGTGTTGCGGTTGGTTCTGAACGGGTCCGCCTGCTTGTGTCACTTGAGCTTGCCTGTGCGTCCAGAGAAGAAGAAGAGGAAGACGAGGGGAGACCACTTCAAGCAGCGCTTCAGGAAGAACTTCACCGCCCTGCTGGAGGAGGAGGTCAGTCTGCTGCGCTCCGATTGGCTGACAGTAACCTGATCTGATTGACTGCTTGGCTCTGATTGGCAGAACTTGTCGGAGAGGCCGGAGCCCAACTACCTGTCTGCTGCGGCCCCGCCTTCTTCGCTGCCCCCCCGTCATTTCTGCTGCGTGTGCGGTTTTCCCTCCCACTACACCTGCACCACCTGCGGGGGGCGCTACTGCAGCAGCAAGTGTCTTTGCACGCACAGAGAAACCAGGTACTGCACGCAGGACCACAGCCAGCGGGGGGCGCTCTACCTGATGACGAAGACGGCGCTCCTGTCTGTCTGCAGGTGTTTGAAGTGGACGCTCTGATTCCCCGTTGCCGTGGTGATGATGGAGTTCCTGTCGCAATGGGGCGGGTTCCTCAGATGTAACAGTGTAGGCGGTTCCGTCCCTGCAGAACACGCCTAATGAAACCTGCTGCTCTGAAGATGCTGCAGATTCTACTGGAAATAAACGTGTTTGTTATAAACCTCACTCTGGTTTCTTTAAGGGATGAGGATTGGTTGAACTTCTGTTGTCATGACAACAGTCTGACAGTTAGCACAGACACTTACCCACAATGCTTTGTTTCTGTTGTTTGGCAAGTTTATTTCAATCCAGATGGAATGTGACTGAACAGCTGCGTGTGATTGGCTGAGCTGAGGATTCAGTCCCGCTCTCTCGGAGAGCGCCCCCTGCAGGCTGAAGGACAGGACGTCATGACCTGTTCAGAGGTCCTGTGATGGACAGCTGAGCTGCATGGGCGGGGCCTGCCGTCTGACCCCGTGACCCCCCACAGAAGACAGATCATTCCCAGGAAAACCAAATGCAGATCTTTTACTGCAGGGAAGGATTTTTCTCTGGAACATGAAAGGAATCTAAAGACCAGAGTTCTTACCGGATCAGAACAGACACAGGTGCTCCTCACCTGCTGACTCCTCCTCCTCCTCCTGCTTGTTGGTCTTCCTCGCTTTTACAGCAGGGGGGGTGAGGCTTCGTGCACGTGAGCGTGCCCTCGCAGGTGAAAGTCTGCCTTGCCGTTGTTTCCTCGGTCTCCGTGGTAACGCGGTCATAAAATGTCAATCATTGATGTGGACTTCAGCCCGTTCTGACTGTTGACGTGCCGTGCACACACATACGTGCACGTGCGGCGCCCAGCGAGCAGACCAGCGCAGACTTTGTCCCTGACAGGAAGCTGTTGTCCGGTCGCGTATCCACAGCCGAGGAGGAGCGGCACACCAGTGAGTACAGACTGGGGGGACTGAGGGGGTTCTGGTGGTTCTGATCCGGGGTCAGGTGAGTCATGAACGGGTTAGTTTTCTGTTGTTCTGCACATGCTCAGTTAAGGTGAGATCAGAGTTTATAGATGGGGGGTCGTGTAGACGACACGCCAACGTTCTTCATCAAACTTGCAGCCGCTGGAGCTGAGGTTTCAGACGGGCCTCAAACGCATCTCGTAGCTGTGATGGGGGGTTCTGGGCCCGGTTCGGCCCGCTCCAGAGTTCTGCAGCAGATCCTCGGCTGCTGACCTTCAGGGAGAGAAGCTTTGACCTCTGAACTGATGAAGATCTCTGACTCCGCCCCCTCCAGGCATGTCTTCCTCCCCGCCCCCCCTCCTCCTCATCAGGAACTCCCACCCCGCTGACCCCGGATTTCAACCCTCAGCCCTTCTCCTCTTCATCTCCTGCTCCTCCTCTTCTGTCTCTGCGGAGTCCGGAGCTTCAGGTGGAGTTTCTGAAGGGTGAGTCTACGTAACCCCCCCTCCACTGACCAGAAGCTGGGGGGGGGTCTCTCTGCTACATCCTCCTCTTCCTCATCCTCCTCTTCCTCCCTCCAGAGCGCCAAAACAAGTTTCAGTTCCACGATGACAACAGTTCTTCCACCATCAGCGCCTCCCCTTCATCTTCCTGCTCCTCCTCCCCCCGGAGCTCCTCCATGTCCCCCGACAGCAGACGGGGTGAGTTTAGGACCCCCCCCCCCCCCCCCCCCCCCCCCCCCCACACACACACACAGTTTAGTGTCCTAACAGGAAGTGGATGTTCTGCTCCACGTGTGGAGTCACTGCAGCTTAGAGCAGCAGAAACACCTGCAGCTCTGGTCCAGGTTCTGGTCTGGTCCAGGTTCTGGTCCGGCCCAGGTTTTGGTCTGGTCCAGGTTCTGGTCCGGTCCAGGTTAAGCAGCTGAAGCCCTTCATCTTCGGTCAGATGCTGGCGCCGCCGGCCTCTGCTGTGGCGTTTTGTGCAGAAATGACATCATCATACCCGCTGTCCCCAGATGTCGGTCACAGGCCGGATCTGCAGATGATTCCTGGTCTGCTGTGGTTCTCCTGCAGACATTCACAGAACCTAACGGTTTCCTTTCTGTCCAGCTCGTCTGTCTCTGTCCAGCCCCGAGCTTCTGACAGAACTGAAGGAGTCCCGGACACGCCCCCTTCGACATGTCCCCGCCCACAGAGGCATGACCGTTGTGTTCTCTGGACGAGGTCGTGGAGCTCGAGGACAGGTAACCGCACCTTCTGGTTAAGCCCAGACGGCTTCCTTCACTGATGGCTGAACCTGCTCCACCGCTGCAGCTGTCAAACTCCGCCCCCACCGCCAAAGCAGCCAATCCGAGGATCAGTCACTGACGTTCAGATGGTTTGAAACAACATCTCAACCCTCTCCAGAGGCCCCGCCCTCTCCAGAGGCCCCGCCGTCTCCAGAGGCCCCGCCGTCTCCAGAGGCCCCGCCTTCTCCAGAGGCCCCGCCCTCTCCAGATGCCCCCGCCCTCTCCAGAGGCCCCGCCGTCTCCAGAGGCCCCGCCCTCTCCAGAGGCCCCGCCGTCTCCAGAGGCCCCGCCCTCTCCAGAGGCCCCGCCCTCTCCAGAGGCCCCGCCCTCTCCAGAGGCCCCCGCCGTCTCCAGAGGCCCCCGCTCTCTCCAGAGGCCCCACCTTCTCCAGATGCCCCGCCCTCTCCAGATGCCCCGCCCTCTCCAGAGGCCCCGCCGTCTCCAGAGGCCCCGCCTTCTCCAGAGGCCCCGCCCTATCCTGAGGCTCCACCGTGCTGCAGGGTTTCCTGTCCAGAGGGAGGACGTGATCAAAAGTTCTTCGGTGGCTTCAGTCTGCTGGTCCTCAGACTGTTCTGAAATCGTTTTAGCCGTTTTTCTGTTCCCGCTGTGTTTTTGTTAAACTGGACGACAACGATGAAATCCACCAAACAGAACAACCCCGAATCATCGATGGGTTTTATTTGTTTGTCGGCCATGATGACAACAACTGTGTTGTTTACAGTCCAAAACTGTTTGAAATAAAAGTCAGTGATGATAAACAGAAACGCTGTAAACACATGTTGAAATAATGTGCCATGTTCCTTTCTGAGTGAAACAGGTGAGACCGCAGCTTCACTGTAGCTGCGCTGATGCTTTCAGTGCACTGAGAAGGTGAGACAGTAATGCTTGACCTGATGGACGTTATACCCACAGGTCAAAGAAACGGGCAACTCTCACCTGACAAGTCGACATGCAGTTCAGGCTTTTCCAGATTGAATTTAGTGGCAGAAACGGAAAATATTTAGATTTTAAATGATCAATTCTGGGCATACGTTGTAAACATCCACATCCAGTTTGTCTAAAAATCCCCCTCACGACCTGGCGCGGACAGACGAGAAAAGGTTTCGTTTCTAAAACAGACGTGTTTAGAGCTTAGAGGAGGAACGTTCTCTCGGCTCTGTCCTGAAGAGCTGAAGAAAGTGAAGGCGAGACTCAGCAAATATATGCAGGAGGAAGCCCATGTGACTGATGTTACCAAGACCCATCACTGTTTAAAATGCAACTTTTTTTGCTTCAGAGTAGTAATTTTTCCTATAAAATTCTAAATTAAAAATGCATTTTAAAATTGGACATTGAATTGTCAATTTGATTGGTTCCAAATACTGAAAAATGCTCCTGATTCAAACTGACAAAACCATCTCCTCCACATTCCTGTAAGGTATTTTTTACTGAACTTTGACCGGAAATATAATAAAACTAATAACATTTTAACAGAACCCAGAGTTTTGAAGTTTTCATGTTCCAGAACCACCAGAACAAGAACCAAATGTTTCCTGAGATTAAAATGACTCGGTTGACTTCTCCGCCAGGACGGCAGAGGGCGATCTTCATGCAGCAAAACCCGGACGTGACGTCAGGAGCGTCGTTGGTTGTCGGTGCTCTTGGACCCACGGCGGGATTCGGCGTCGGTTGGTCGGTCTCGGTTCTCAGCGTCGAACCCTCTTCGTTTCAGGTACATAAACGGGGCGCGCGCGTTCCGTCTGCTGCAACATGACCGTGGTGGACATGGCTGCGCGCACGCGCGTCTATGTCTGCACGTTTAGCTCGTTAGCTAATTAGCCTGCTAGCTTCCAGGCAGCGCTAATGTGATGCTAGCAGCCTGCGAAGGGTTAGCTTTGATCTTTGTCGGTTTGTTTACAGTTAAACAGGAGAGCTGTTTACGGTAAATAAACAAACTATAACGAAAGCGAGTTTTCTGACTGCTAGCAGAAGCGAACAGGCTAATCCAAGAACAGCGCGAATTAACCCAGATCGGAACCAGATTAACGTTGAAGTCCAGGAGAACCACCTAAACAGTTCTGCAGAAACCCCGTTGTTTTTTATTGGATCCTCAGAAATCGATACCTGTTGTAATCAGATTACTTCATTAACTAGGCCAGAAGATCAAAGAGCCCCGCTTTAAAAAAAAAAAAAAAAACTAAATTTTTATCTTTAATTTTCTCGCGCTGTTGCTTCATTAAAAACCAAGAATCCAACTGTTCCCAAACATCCGATCATCGTGAAGATCCCCAGAAGCTTCGTCAGGTGGAGGTGCTGGTCCACAGCTGACCGGTCTCCATCACTCTGACCCCGGATGTCGGTTCTCTGTGTTCTCCTGGTCTGCAGACTCTGACCTGATACCTCTCCCCCTGCAGGTGGCGCTCTGTGTTTGAATGGGGGACAGCGATGACGAGTTCGACAGGAGGAGGCGGGACAAGTTCAGGAGAGAGAGGAGCGACATGGAGAGGTCGAGGGAGCGTGAGGAGAGAAGGAGGGACGACTGGCCCGACAGGTGAGCTCACCTGCAGCCAGCACACATTCTTTGAAACATGTTTCCATGGAAACTGACCGCCTCAGTCTGTGGACATCCAGAAAACGTTCATCAAGCTGTGCAGTAAAAACGTAAAAAAATAACTAGGTTAAAGCTAAAAATATATTTTACATCATTATTGTAACTTCTATTTTCAATAAAACATAAAAAGACACACAAACAAACACACATATTACATTAAAATGTATTTATAAAAACACTAATAACATCTTTGATCTCATGAATATTCAGATGTAAACTGTAAAGTAAAAATGTAAAGTGTATCACTGGGAGCTGCATGTTTAAATAAACAGGATGATGGATGGAATAAATGACAACTTTAAATTCTTCTCCTCCACTGACCACACGCAGCAGCATCCTTCTCTGTCGGACAGACACGCATCCACAAGAAAACTCCCACATGCAGCGGTGTGTGTGTGTGCATGCGTGCATACGCCAACTCAAATGCAGACCTTCTGCTGCCCTTGTTGTTCTAAGTTCCTGGATTGGAGGTGTGTGGTTCCTGGTGGAGAACGTGTATCCCTCTGTTTCAGGGAGTGGGATCGCAGCAGAGAACGGAGGAGGGACTACGACCGGGGCCGCAGAGAGAGGTTCTCCCCCCCCAGGCACATGAGCCCCCAGCATAAGCGCATGAGGAGAGACTGGTGGGTTCCTCTGTTCAGGAAGTTTTCTGTCGACTCTTATGGAAGTGAAAGAAGACCAGACGCTCAGGAACCGTCTGAAGAAGTGCAGGAACGTCCAAACTGTGGATGTTTGTTTACAAAGTCCCGTTTTTTTATGGAGCCACAAATGTTTGCTTTCATGAAGGAGGATCTCCGGGTCACCGGCAGACGGGTTCTATTAGCCTAAGTCATGTTCCAGATGTTCTGAGGAACCACTGTGACTCTGTCTGCTGTTCTTAATATTTCATGATTGTTGACGGTTGTGCTTTCAGGGACGACCAGCGGGGGGAGCCGTACCGGTTTGATCTCCCATACAGTGGGGGAGGACCGTTTCCAGGGGCAGGGCCTCAGAGCTGGCCCCCAGACTTCCCTCACCTCCTCCCGCCTCATGGAGGGCACCCCCTGCAGGGCAGGTGAGCGTACTGCAGCAGGAGGCGGAGCTGTGCAGCTACGCGCCGATCCAATCACTGTTGGCCCGATAACAGATGTATCTGCTGGCTCCGCCTCCAACGTCATTGATGAAAACAGGAGACGTGACTGCTAGCAAAGATGACATGCTAACGATCCTCAGAGGAACGCTCAGACGGTGGAGGACGTTTCAGATCGGATGCAAACAGGAAGCTGTTCTTCACGTTTTCTTCTAAATATTTATGTCCTTAAATGTCGGTTTTGTTCTCAGAGAATTCCCATCGCTGACACTTCCGACTTTCCTCCCTCAGACTGGGAATGCTGGACCCGGACCTGCCCCCTCCAGGCCCCCCCACCATGCGGAGCTTCAAGGTGAGCGCTGTCAGCGGTCAGTCAGGGGGTGGCGCCGCAGCGCTGACGCTGTGTTTGTGTGCAGGAGTTCCTCCTCAGCATGGACGACAGCGTGGACGAAACGGAGGCGGTGAAGCGCTACAACCAGTACAAGCTGGACTTCCGGCGGCAGCAGCTGCAGGACTTCTTCCTGCTGCACAAGGACCAGGAGTGGTTCCGGTCCAAGTACCACCCCGACGACATCAGGACCAGGAGGGCGGAGTCTCTGAGCGCGCTCAAGACGCGCCTCAGCGTCTTCGTCTTCCTGCTGGAGAATAACTGGCTGGAGCGGCTGTCTCTGGACATGGACCACGCCCCCGCCATCATCAAGCTGCTGGACGCAGGTGGACACCACGCCTGGCAGGGGCAGAGGGAATTATGGGAAGTCATGGTCTTAAGAACTGTGTTTGTGTGCAGCTGTCATCAAGATGGAAGGAGGGACGGACTTTGATCTCCAGGTCCTGGAGGCTCCGCCCACTGCTGCCGCAGATGCCTATGGGGGCGGGGCCAAGGACAAGAGTCAGGCTGAGACAGAAGCAGGACAGGCGAGCGCTCAGACCGGATCAGAACCGGGTCAGGTGGACGAGACAGACATCGGTGAGGCGAGCGTGGCTCAAGACCCGGAAAAGGTCAGAACCGGGTCAGGAACCAGAAACCCGATTTACTTCAGAAACAAAAACAAACAGAAGACGAGCAGCAGCTGAAACCTTTAGTTCTGTCTGTGTGGTCTTTTACTTTGAAAATCTTCTGATGGAGCTGCATTCCCGGTCCAGTCTGGAAGTTCGGATCTCACTGTTTTTTTTCAGGAGGATGATAAACGGAACGGACAGAAGGATGATGAAGAGGAGGAGAAGGAAGAAGAGGAGGAAGAAGAGACCAAGAAAGTACGTGTTTAAATCAACTTCCTGCTGACCGCTTTTATACAACTTTAACTCCGCCCCTTTCTGTCAGGCAAGGAAGAGGAAGCGCAGCATGTCAGCCGACAGCGGCGAGGGCAGCGCCTCTGACTCTGACTCCTCCCACTCTGATGGAGAGAAGGAGGAAGAGGAGAAGGAGGGCGACAGAGGTGATGGTGTTTCTTGTGGTCGTCATGGCGATATGTTTGGCAGGACAAAGCTGAACATTTGATTGTGTTTGAGTCAGAGCGCAGGAAGGAGCGAGCAAAGGAGACGCAGGCTCCGCCCAAGCCACGCCCCCTCCACCTCACCACCTCCCTGTTTATCAGGAGCATCCCGCCGGAGGTGTCCAAGGAGGAGATCACAGCTGTGAGACCCTCGTCGGTGTAACTCTGTCTCCTCTGTGACTCCTGCTAACTCCTCCTGTCTGCAGCTCTGCCGCAGGTACCCCGGCTTCCTGCGGGTGGCGCTGTCGGACCCTCAGCCCGAGCGCAGGTACAGACCCCAGCAGCTGCACGTGTGCGCGGCAGAGTGTGTTTGTGACGCCGTCTGTCTGTCAGGTTCTTCAGGAGGTGCTGGGTGACCTTTGACCGCAGCGTGAACATCAAGGAAACATGCTGGAACCTCCAGAACATCCGGGTGAGCAGCAGCAGCAACCAACAGCAGCTGGCAGCGCCAAGCGGCCCCTGACTCTGACTCCGCCCCCTGCAGCTCAGAGACTGTGAGCTGTCCCCGGTGGTGAACCGAGATCTGTGCCGGCGCGTCCGCTGCGTCAACGGCCTCACGCACCACAAACCCGTCGTCAGGAACGACGTTCGACTGGCCGCGCGCCTCATCCACAGCCTGGACCAGAAGGGGGAGCTGTGGAGCCAGCAGGTACACACTTCCTGTTTGAAAGCTGAGTGGAGCCAGGTGAACACCAGGGGGCGTGCTGCGGCTGGAAACGTCAGAAGGATCCAGGTCTTTGGAGAGCTCCTCTTTGGTCTGGATCCGGATCCAGAGCGGTCATGAGTTCCTGTGAGCGTTAGCTTCTGTTGCTATTCCTAAAGATTATTTTTGACGGACACTTTCTGTCTCCAGAAGGGACGTCAGTTTTTCTGGAGCTTGAAGGTAGGATTAGCTGTTAGCGTCTGTAGCTTTGGGTTCAGAAGGACTCACCTGTAACCGTCGCTGCAGTTTGTCGTGTTTTCCCGATAACGGTCGCACTGCGCTGCGGTTTTGTTTGGGTGACATCACCGCGTACGCCGCGACATGGTACATGGGGTTCATGGTACGTGTTCGTACGGCGCGATGTATTCCGCTTTCACAGTTATTGCAGAAACTGTTAGCATTGTCCTCGTGTGTAATGAAGGATCAAAGGATGTAATCTCTGTGTTCTGATTGGATCTCTGTGCTGTCCTCATCATCAGCGGCTGCTCTGATTGGATTCGATCATCAGCGTGTTCTGGTCGTGTGAATGTGGTTCCTGATGTTTGTCAGAGATGGGCGTGTCTGTGTCTGCAGACGGAGACCAACCCGGTCCTGAAGAACATCACGGATTACCTCATCGAGGAGGTGAGCGCAGAGGAGGAGGAGCTGGTCGGGGCCTCGGGGGACGCCGGCGAGGAGGCGGTCAGGAGCTCGTGTGAGGTTTCCGTGGAGATGGATGACAAGCTGCTGAAGGTGGGTGGAGCTGGACTCCTGCGTTGCTGGTGGTCTCCTGTGACTGAGCGCGTGTGCACGTGCAGGTGCTGGACAGGCTGCTGCTGTACCTGCGCCTCGTTCACTCAGTGGACTTCTACAACTTCTGCGAGTATCCGGCCGAGGACGAGATGCCGCACCGCTGCGGGCTCATCCATGTACGCGGGCCCCTCCCTGTGGCCAAGATCACGCCCGCTGAAGGTGACCACACACATGCACGCACGCAGACACAGACGTGCGCGCTGACACTCCTGTGCTCCACAGTGAGCGAGCATCAGAGGATGTGTGAGGAGCGCCTGGCTCCCCTGCTGTCTCCCTCCGAGGCTCTGAGCGAGGAGGAGGCGTCCCGGCTGGGAAAGAAGGACCCGGAACAGGAGGTACCGACCCGCCGCCTGTCCCCGCCCCCTCGCCCCTCCCCGTCACTGACGCCTCTGCCTCCATCTGCAGGTGGAGAAGTTCCTGTCTGCCAACACTCAGGAGCTCAGCAAGGACAAGTGGCTGTGTCCTCTGAGCGGGAAGAAGTTCAAGGTGAGCTTGCGGTAGCCGTGACGGCGCGGGCTGCAGCCGTGACGGCGCGGGCTGCAGCCGTGACGCTGACATCCTTCCTCGCAGGCTCCAGAGTTTGTGCGCAAACACATCCTGAACAAACACGGCGAGAAGGTCGCCGCCGTCAGACAGGAGGTGGAGTTCTTCAACAACTTTCTGATGGACACCAAGAGGCCCTCCCTGCCTGAGAACAAGCCCCTCCCACCCCCAGCAGCAGGTAACACTCAGAATCTTCAGATGTGTGCGTTTGTGCACGCTCGCTCCTGCTCAGGTTTACGTCTGAGCGCGTGCAGCTCTGACTCCACCCATAAATAAAACGGGGAGGCGTGTGGATCAGGAATGAGGGGTTTGAGCCCAGACTCCTTTACCGAGCTTCCCGTCTCCGTCCAATCATCTGCAGCAGCTGCTTCAAGCGTTTCATGGATCTGCTGCAGGATCCAGTTTCCCATCAGAAACCTCAGATCTGCAGAATTGTTTCTCCATGGGATCGAACCGCCGATCTCCGGTCATTGGCCGTCCTGCTCATCCCCCTGAGCCGCTGCCGCCCCTTCACACGTCTGAGCTGCTGATCAGGACGCTCCATCTCTGATTCCGTCTGTTTCCTCTCTCAGCTGCCCCCCCTGGGATGCCTGGTTTCCCCGGTCAGTCCCCGCAACAGCAAAGCCTTCTGGGATACCCTCCTGGTGTCAGGGCCCCCCTGCCGGGATTCCCAGGTGCCCCCCCATTCTTCCAGTCTTTCTGGGCAGTGATTGGCTCTGCCCACTAATAATGTTCTGCTTCAGGTGTGGGACCCCTCCTCCCTCCAGCCCAGTTTGGGGCGGGGCGAGGTAACTATGACAACTACAGAGGTCATCCAGGGGGCGTCGGCTTCTCTGGGAAACAGAGGAACAGCAGGTGAAGAAAACGGTTGAAGGTCTGGGAGCAGAGACAGACCGTGACCTCTGACCCTGTCTGTGCGTGCACGTGTGTGTGTATGTGTGCAGGGGCATGAGAGGAGACCCCCGCTCCATCATCGAGTACAGAGACCTGGACGCTCCAGACGACCTGGACTTCTTCTGAGACGCTTTTTTGTTTTTTTACTTTTTTATCTTTTGTGTTTCTTCTCTGCATTTGTGTTGTGTGTCTTTAGTGTGTGTGTGTGTCGGTCCAAACCATGATCTCCAATAAAATCCATCAGAATTAAACAGACGTTTCTTTGGAAGTTTGAAACATCTGGAGCGTCATCAACACCTGGAGGAATGAGGAGACCTTTGACCTTACACTGTACCACAAACAATCCACTAGAGGGTCAGTCTCCTTCCCGGCGCCGTTGTTCTAAATGCTCCTGAACTTCTAAGCTCCTCCTTCTGCATCCAACATTAATGACGGAGTCGTGGTCCAGGTTCTCTTTCTCCTTTTAGCTGCGGATCTCTTTACCCACAATGCACCTCTTCCATTGCAGCCGCTGTAGTGGGCATGCTCTGTAACTGCTGCAGCCAAACGTTCATTTGCAGAGAAACTAAAGCTTTCCTCACGCCACAGAACTTTCAGAATAAAAGCACAGAATGAGACGCCATCGTGGGAGGAGACTGACATGTTTGGATTGAAGGTTGGTTTTCATCTTTTGAGATTTGACTGAAAAACATTTGTACATATTCTGACCAGACCGTGGCGTCTGTGGACGGAGCTTCTGATTGGATTACACTGTAACCAGGAAGGGTTTCCATGTTGTAGTTCCTCAAATGGCCACTAAAAAACAATGTGGAGCTGATCTTTGACCATGAGGACCATCCAATGATGAGTCTTTTCTGAAGGGGGGGGTCTAATCTTGAACCTAAGGAGCAGAGAGGAGGAGCATCTGGGAGGAGTCTCTGAGGAGCGTTGAACCCTCCACTGTTACACCGATGGCTCCTGTTCTCATAAGGTTTGTGATGGAGGTTAGGTAAAACACCCAGGTAACACCTGCAGGCAGCCCAATAGAGAGTGCAGGTCATGTGATTCCTGCAGAGCGTTTCATTGGCTGCATCAGAAACTCAAATCTTCCAGCAGCGAATATCAGCTTTATTGATGAACAAACAGCCGTGCAAAGCGTCACTGCAACAGAGGAAAGCTCAGGGGGTGCTGTGGTCGCCACGGAAAAAAGATGGTAGTTCAGTCTCTGCCTATGCCGGACAGCGCCACCACAGCTGACCCCTGACGGGACAGCCAGAGGTCAAGGGGCGGGGCCAAACACAAGCGCTCACACAAACGGTTCATGCTGCAATAAATAAAGACATCTCTAAACTTCAGGATATAGAACAAGGATCTGCTTAAATACAGGAAGGGCCTTCATTATGTACACAAGGAGCAGAGGGCGGGACTCTGCAGCGGGGGAGGAGTAGAGGGCGGGACTCTGCAGGGGGGGAGGAGCAGAGGGCGGGACTCTGCAGGGGGGGAGGAGCAGAGGGCGGGACTCTGCAGGGGGAAGAGCAGAGGGCGGGACTCTGCAGGGGGGGGAGGAGCAGAGGGCGGGACTCTACAGGGGGAGGAGCAGAGGGCGGGACTCTGCAGGGGGGGAGGAGCAGAGGGTGGGACTCTGCAGGGGGAAGAGCAGAGGGCGGGACTCTGCAGGGGGGGGAGGAGCAGAGGGCGGGACTCTGCAGGGGGGGGAGGAGCAGAGGGCGGGACTCTGCGGGGGGGGGGGGGAGCAGAGGGCGGGACTCTGCAGCGGGGGAGGAGTAGAGGGCGGGACTCTGCAGGGGGGGAGGAGCAGAGGGCGGGACTCTGCAGGGGGGGAGGAGCAGAGGGCGGGACTCTGCAGGGGGAAAGAGCAGAGGGCGGGACTCTGCAGGGGGGGGAGGAGCAGAGGGCGGGACTCTGCAGCGGGGGAGGAGTAGAGGGCGGGACTCTGCAGCGGGAAGAGCAGAGGGCGGGACTCTGCAGGGGGAAGAGCAGAGGGCGGGACTCTACAGGGGGGGAGGAGCAGAGGGCGGGACTCTGCAGGGGGGAGGAGCAGAGGGCGGGACTCTGCAGGGGGGGAGGAGCAGAGGGCGGGACTCTGCAGCGGGGGAGGAGTAGAGGGCGGGACTCTGCAGGGGGGGAGGAGCAGAGGGCGGGACTCTGCAGGGGGGGAGGAGCAGAGGGCGGGACTCTGCAGGGGGAAGAGCAGAGGGCGGGACTCTGCAGGGGGGGGAGGAGCAGAGGGCGGGACTCTGCAGCGGGGGAGGAGTAGAGGGCGGGACTCTGCAGGGGGAAGAGCAGAGGGCGGGACTCTGCAGGGGGGAGGAGCAGAGGGCGGGACTCTGCAGGGGGGAGGAGCAGAGGGCGGGACTCTGCAGGGGAAGAGCAGAGGGCGGGACTCTGCAGGGGGAAGAGCAGAGGGCGGGACTCTGCAGGGGGGAGGGCCCCGTGAAGTCTTCAGGTGGTCAGTCCTCTCCTCTCCAGCTCTCTGGTCTGCTTGAGTTCTTTGATCCTGAACACAGAACATGGTTTTTACAGTTGCTTCTCCAGAACCACTAAATCACACCAAGACTGATACCAGTGCTGACATGTGATTCGTGTGATTGGATGATGAATGAATCAAAACCTGCAATGATTCATCTCATCTCCTGTTTGCTGTGAAATGCCTTATTTTCAGGTATTTGAACACAAACCAATAGGAACACTTTTATGACCACAGACTTCTCATTCATCCCAGAATACGCATATGTTAAGTTTCCTTTAATCCGTCCAGTAAATCTGATCATCAAAGACTGCTGAACTTTCCTCTGAACAAGATGTTTAGCAGAGCGGCAGAATGCGGTCGTTCAGATTTCAACCATTTCAAATTTCAAAAACTCTTCCAGATTTTTCATGACCATACAAACCCTGAGAACTGCATGAGAACGCTGACAACAAGATACTGGACGCCACAGCTCTGCAGCTACCTCACCTGTGTCTGCAACGTCGCAGGAACCGCATTATCTTCCTGGCAGCCTGGTCCTGCTTCTTGGTTAGGAACGACCCCCTAAAGACATGAGAGTGCAAGTGAGTGTGAGGGTCCACCTATGACCCCTTCAACATGCACGGTCATGCGTTCCGCAGCGAGTCGTTCCCCACAGCGACGCGTTCCCGACAATATCGCGTTTCCCACAGCGAATCCTTCCCCACAGCGAGTCCTTCCCCACAGCGAGTCCTTCCCCACAGCGAGGCATTCCCCACAGCGACCCGTTCCCCACAGCGAGTCCTTCCCCACAGCGACCCGTTCCCTACAACGACCCGTTCCCCACAACAATCTGTTTCCCACAGCGATTGCAGCAGGTTCCTCACACATGCATAGTTGCAACAGGGTCCGCTCCTGACAGCAATGTGTTCCTCACAGCGAGTCCTTCCCCACACGAGGCTTTCCCCACAGCGACGCGTTCCCGACAGCATCATGTTCCCCACAACGACCCGTTCCCCACAGCGACCCGTTCCCCACAACGACCCGTTCCCCACAACGATCTGTTTCCCACAGCGATTGCAGCGGGTTCCTCACACATGCATAGTTGCAACAGGGGCCGCTCCTGACAGCAATGCGTTCCCAACAGCGAGGCGTTCCCCACAGCGAGTCCTTCCCCACAACGACCCATTCCCCACAGCCAGGCGTTCCCCACATGAGTCCTTCCCCACAGCGAGTTCTTCCCCACAGCGAGGCGTTCCCCACAGCGACGCTTTCCCCACAGCGAGGCGTTCCCCACAACGACCCATTCCCCACAGCGAGTCCTTCCCCACAACGACCCGTTCCCCACAGCGAGGCGTTCCCCACAGCGAGTTCTTCCCCACAGTGAGTCCTTCCCCACAACGACCCGTTCCCCACAGTGAGTCCTTCCCCACAACGACCCGTTCCCCACAGCGAGGCGTTCCCCCACAACGACCCGTTCCCCACAGCGGGGCGTTTCCCACACGAGTCCTCCCCCACAGCGGGGCGTTTCCCACATGAGTCCTTCCCCACAGCGAGGCGTTCCCCACAACGACCCGTTCCCCACAGTGAGTCCTTCCCCACAGCGACCCGTTCCCCACAGTGAGTCCTTCCCCACAATGACCCGTTCCCCACAGTGAGTCCTTCCCCACAGCGACGCGTTCCCCACAGGTTCCTCACACATGCATAGCTGCAACAGGAGCCGCTCCTGACAGCGTACGTGTCCCTAAAGGATCTCCAGAGCTGATGGGCTCACTGGTTGAGGATGTTCTATCTGAACTCTTACTTGATCTTGGGATTGTGACTAGCGCCCCCCCGTGGCGCCTGCTTTAGCCTCTCGTACTCCTTGTAGCTGCGGTAGTACTGCTGGATGAGGACTGCGGCGCGTCGGCTCTGCTGGAACCGCTTCTGCTCGTAGTATGATCTGAACTTGGACTGGATCAAGATGGCGGCCTGGGTCATCTTCTTGTACAGGGCATACTGGGGGGAGGGGGGGTACATGGTCAGACATGGCGTGCTCTTAGGTCTCAAAAAGGTGAACCAGGATTTACTATGTGAACAAGTTCAAAACGTACTCCTGGGAACTGAACCCTGATCCTTCAAGACCTCCTAAAAGGTTTTGGTGCTGAATGAGGATCTTCTTCTAAACATTTCCACCCGTCTGACCGCTGCTGAAACCTGATTCTCTGACTGTCACTTCCACGTTGCTCCAGAAGAACCCGATCACGTGACACCAGAAAACAGGAAGTGGACACCCCCCTCCCCCCACCAGGATCTGAACCCACAAACACACTGTTAAAGGGGGTTGGTTAGGGGTTCAAATCCCAGTCCTGACAGTGTTCTTTAGTGACAGAACATCTGAATCCCATGAACACTGATCCTGAACCTCAATGAGACACAACAAAGACACAACACAAAAACACAACACAAAGACACAACGCAAAGACACACAAAGGATGCACATCACTACATCTACGATCATCTTCTGTACCTTCAGAGCTATCCATGTTAGCTACCAGAGAGAGACAGCAGGTCAGATCAGTTAGTACACAACACACACACAACACACTCACACAGACACACACACAGACCTGTTTGTACTTCCGGTAGCATCTCTGGATGACGGCGGCCGCCATGTCCTGCTGCTCCTTCAGCCTCCGGCCCTGTAATCACAGAAGCAGCCAGGAAGTGGCAGTGTGACGTCATTACAACAGCTGCAGGTGAAGGGGACGGTCGCCGTGGTTACCTTGTATCTCCTGAAGGCGTTCTGGATTATCCGGGCCGCCTCGTACAGCTCCCTTTGCTCGCCGTCTGTCAGCGTCAGCAGAGCAAAGTCTCTCTCCATCTTCCCATTGGCCGAGGCGTTCAGGAACTCTGCCCACGCTGCAGAGGAAGGGGGGCGGAGCCTCTGGAGAGCCAGAGCGCTCAGCGGGGATGGGGGGCAGACCTTCCTGCAAAAGCAGATGACCCGACGTCACCTTTGATCATCACCTGCAGAACCAACAGAGTGCGGGGCTGACCTTGGTGGCGAGTGGGCATCAACTGTTTCAAGGTAGGTAGCCAACCAGGTGTCCTGGATAGCAGGGTTGTCCCGCCTCTCTCGGAGTGAAGACTCCGCCCCCCTGGGAAAGTCCTCCTGTTTGATTCTCTCTGGAGTTGCCTCGATGATTTGTTCTGCCAGCGTTGCCATGTCAACCTGGGGGGTTACCATGGTAACATCAGAGACCCACAGAGAGAGCGCTTTGATGAGATCAGAAATTTGAGAACTTCACAGAAGGTGTGGACGTTTAGGACTGTTACTCGAACAGCCGAGAGGAGGCGGAGCTAGGAGCAGAGCGGTTACCATGACACCCAGCAGGTACCTGCAGCACTTCGTCCTCCATGTAGGCTTCCTCCTCGTCCTCGTTCTCTGCGTTCTCGCTGTAGCTCATCAGCTGCTCCTCCAGCACCGCCCTGTGTGACCGCCGCCCCCCCATCAGGTGCGTGTATGTGTGTGTCTGGCTGGGGGTGGCGGTCTCAAAGTCCATGACGTACAGGTGAGAGTCCCTGGATCTGCCGGGGTTCAAACCTGTGACACGTTCAGACTGTCATCATGACCGACTGTGAATCTGGGTGAATCCGCACATCACACGGGTTACCTGTGCCTAAGTGGGCGGTCCCGCCACCCCCCCACACGGACACCAGAGGCAGAGGGACAGAGGGGGGGGAAACGGGGGACACGGGAAGAGAGGAAGAGGAGGAAAGAGATGAAGGAGAGGAAGGGGAGGTGTCCATGGGGGTGGGGCCACTCGAGTAGGCGGAGCTTGGGGAGGGGGAAGAGGGGTTGCTGTGGGAAGGGATGCTGCTGGAGGAGCTGAGACCTGGGGGGCGGAGAAACAGGCAGACCGTTACAGCCAATCAGAGTGCAGGCCTGGGTCAGGTGACGAGCAGCTGTGACTTAACCTGTGTCGGGGCTGGCCGACAGAGGCGAGAGGGGCGGCTGCGGCGTGTCCCTGGATGTCCCCTGTGCATGCAGCTCCTCCAGCGCCGCTGCGAGGCGGGTGTGTCCTCGTGAGCGAGCAACGGCGAGCGGCAGGCGGCCCAGCGAGTCAGGGATCCGCAGAGCGCTGCTGTTCCAACTGTAGAGGAGTTTCCGCCGCCCGCTGGTGACCCAGCGCACACGCCCACATCTGCAACAGAGTCTGTCAGAGGGGTGGTTACCACGGCAACAGCTGCTGTCAGGGCGCAACTTTTACCAGAGGGGTGCAGGAGAAGTGGTCCACGTTCAGAGGATCCACTTCCTGTTCCAGATCCAGACTGTCGCTGTTCACGCTCCTGAAACACCAGGACAGAGCGTCAGCGGAGGGGGCGGGGCTTCTCCCTCTGATTGGGCTGCTGTGTGCGCTCACCGCCAGTGGATGAGCGTGTGGATCAGATAGGTGTATCCCTGCGCAGCCGCCAGGTGGAGCAGCGTCATACCACGGTGGCGTGACGAGTGATGCAGCCCGTCTCCTTCTGCGCCTCCTTGCCAGCATCCTCCCCTCATCATCCTCTCACACACGCCCACTATCCTGCGCTCGAACCACTGCGAGGACTAACGCACACACAGACACACAACATACAAACACACACCCAGAGACACACTGTAAATGTTGATTCCTTCCAGTGATCCTTACCCATGGATCAGTAGATCTATGGATCCATTTTTATCTAAGAACATCTGGAGAAGGAACAGGTTATATTGGTGTTCCGTTACAGCGCCCCCTTCTGATTGCCGTACAGTTATGTTAGGGATAATGCCCTTTAAAGTGTGCATTATCAGAAACTGATGCACGCCGTGGAAGCCACTTTGTGTCTGATGATTCAGGATTCATACCAAAAGAAATAAATATTCAATCCATTTTTAGTACTTGATTTTCAGAGTTTAGTTCATTTGTTCACAAAAAGTGGACTATTTGATAGGTAATGTGGCCCGTTGTCACGGTAACACGAGAAAGCGTCACTGACCTCAGCAGCAAAGCAAAGCGATATAAATGCTGATCATCACGCTAAATGAAATAAAGCGTCCGCTCAGAGAGACCGTCACCTCTAACTGCTTGTTTTTGTCCAGAAGATGAAACATGAAAGATGTTTTATAGAAGCCTGTGCAGTGATACAGAACATCTGGGTCATGTGACAGCCGTGCATCCACACCCAGCAGCCAATCAGAATCGAGTACTTCCCTAGACCGTGGTATCAGTCACGTTAAACCTCACATCTTTTTGCCTCACCTGCTGTTGGTCCCCAGGTGGAGGGGGAGGGGGTGTGGCCAGCTGGCTGTTGCATTGCTGCTGATGCGGCTGCCTGGCGTCTCGGGCGGCCATCTCTGCCATACGGCGCTCCATCTGCTCCAGTCGCTCCAGGATGGACATCCGGAACTGGTTATCTGCACAGAGAGCAGTGTTCAGCTCTGATGGTCCTACGACTCCCATGATGCACTGCAGAAGCTTCAGCCATCAACCTGTCACTGGGAGCTTCTGATTGGTCATTTGTTCAGGGGGGGTGGTTACTGACCGTCCAATGAGAGCCAGTCCAGCTGGGAGCTGGGCAAAGAGCTGGCGTTCCGGGCTCGGTACTCAAACAGAACCGAAGAGGACACAGAACCTCCCGACTCCAGAACCTGCAGACACACCAGCCCGGCCTCATGGGCTGGAAGACAACAGCGGCGTTTAACAACCCCCCCTCAGTGATCTGGTGACAGCGAGCAGCTCGGCGGTCAGAACCTGGACAGTAGCAGCGCAGCACTCCAGGCTGGATCAAGGAGGCGGGGACAGCGCTCTGATCAAACACGCAGGAGTACCGGCCGCTCTGCTCGCTCCAGGGTCCAGTGATCAGAACCTTTACTCCACCCTGAGAGGAGGAACCGGATCAGAACCACAGATGGGCTTAGAACAGGCTCTGTGCTGCCCCCCTGTGGAGCAGCAGGATCACACTGAATCTGACAGCTGATCACCTCAGGGTACGACCACTCCGGGGAGAAGTCGGTGATGGACGCCAGGCGGGCGGAGGAGGTCAGCAGCTGAGGGAAGGGGAGGAAGGAGGAGGATGGGGAGGGCTGGGGGGGCACCATGTATCGGACCCCCGCCGGAAAAACAACGGAGCTCATACAGGGCGCAGGCAGGGGGTTAGGGTTAGAGGTGGTGGGGTTGACCTCATCACTGATGAGGTCAGAGATGAGGTCAGGAAAATGGCTGTCGAAGGAAATGTCCAACTCCTCCCCCACGCGCTGGAAGGGCTCCGCCCCTTCACCTGAGTGTGTGTCCATGGAAACCTCATTTGAATGGCGGGGCTGCCGGCTCTCGCTCTTCACCTGGACAGGGGGCGTGGCTGTGGCTGACGCCACATCAGCTTGATGGTCAGAGAGCGCCGCCTGTGGAAGGTCTGTGGGGGGCGGGGCTTCTGGGTGTGTCTGATTTACTGTTTTGTTCCGACAAACCTGCTGGGGGGTGGAGCCACAGTGCTCTGCCAGGGCAGGCAAAGGGGGGGGGGAGTGGTTTGTCTGAAATGAAATAAAGTCCCATCAGCTGCTTGTGAGAGGAAGAATACGGCGCAGAAAAGTAGTTCCACAGGTTTGGACTCACCTGGAGGAGGGCCAGCTTTGTAGGCGGAGCCCTGCTTTCATCATCCCGGGTGTCTTTTGCCTCCCCCTTAGGAGTAGCCGCCTCCTCCTTCTCAACCACAGATTCCAGGTCGAGGCAGAGGGGGAGGATCGGCGAAGCCACGGAGGACGTCGGCGAGAGGGGGAGGGTCAGAGAGGAAGAGGGGTCTCTTTTGTCCACCTCTGAAGAGGACAGGGAGGACAACGAGGAGGGAGGGGACACTGAGGAAGGAGGAGTGGAGGCCAGAGAGAGGGAGAGAGCCAGGGATGGGCGAGAGACAGGGGAGGAGCCGGTTTTGGAGGAGGGGGGAGGGGGGGCCGCCGTACGTCTGCCCCTGTTTGGGGGAGTTAAGAAAGGAGTCAGGGTCAAAGGCTGCAGGGAGTGTCGAGGGAGGTGGGGGTGAGGAGGTGGGTTGTAAAGTGGTGGTGGGGGGCAGCAGGAGGTGGGGGAGAGCAATGACAGGAGGATGTAGGGGGGGAGAACCAGATTGCCAATGACTGGGGAGGGCAGGAGGGTGAGCGACAGTGTGGCCATGCTGGGGGCCTGCTCGGGGGGAGGGGGGAGGGATGAAGAGGAGGACAAACATGGAGGAGATGGGGAGGCGGCCTTTCCTGCGGGAGGAGGGGAAACCAGCAACCGCCCACAGCTCCTTCTTTGCCCCGCCTCCTCCGATCTGGATCTGCCCCCTCCAACACCTCCATGTCCCGCCTCTCCACCTGGAACAGGTGAGGTGGTCGTCATGACGATGACAGCATTCTGAGGCAGAGCCACTGCAGCCAGGCTGCTGCAACGGTCGCCATAGGAACCGTTTCCACTGTTACTCATTGTAATGGTGGTCGAGGTGGGCTGTGAGGGGGGAGAGGCCGAGCTGTGGAGACAGATCACACCCTTTCTAACTAAGCAGATCCAGTTCTGACTCAGCAGATCCAGTTCTGACTCAGCAGATCCAGTTCTGACTCAGCAGATCCAGTTCTGACTCAGCAAATCTAAGTCTGACTCTCTGAGTCTCTGTGATTGACTCACATGGAGGGCGGGACCGAAGGGGAGGCGGGGCTGTCCTGAGCCTGCAGGAGGTGCACTCTGCTCTCTCCTCCTCCTTCGGTGCCTGTTCCCGGCTCCACCTGGTAGGGCGGCGTTTGTGGTGGGTATGCAGGAGGAGGGGGCCAGCTTTGGCGAGATGATTCGGTGCTTGGTGCTGTTGCAGCGGTGAGGAATGTTGGCTCCTGCTATCGCTGCAGAAACAAAGAGTGGTTACTATGAGTGGGAGGAGCTACCACGTCTCAGTGATGTCAGAACTCCGCCTTACCCTGGGCAGAGCTGCAGAGGCAGGTGTGAGTTCGCGGCTGCGGTTTGGTTCTCTGCCGGTCCAGGATGTGCTGAACCAGATCCTCGATGCTAAAGTCTCCAGAACCAAACGAACACTTGATGCTGTGGACTGAGAGCAGAGGCACCGTTAGCACCGCCCACCACGCCCTGAAGCAGCCGTGCACGCTGGCGCGCTCGTACACATGGGCTTCAGCTGGTTTAGCAGGTCCTCCTGGTTCCACCTCAAGCTGTCGTGGCGGTCCAACAGCGTGCACAGCAGCGGACTGCATTTCCCAGAATCCTCCAGCGACGGCACATTCAGGTAGTGGACCAGCACAATGTCTGGGTTCTGTGACACAGAAGAACCAGTCAGAGAAACACTTTTGGACCAGAACCTCTGAAAAACCAGAACTCAGGTTTGACCCAGGATCCGGGATCCAGAAGCAAAAGCTTTAGGACTGCAGTAAGAGCAGAACACAGAACCACTCAGTCCAGATGTAACCTGGATCTGACTGCTGGTGGTTCTGACGGGTCTGAGCCTCATCAGGTCAATGTTTCTAAGAACCAAAGAGCGTCTGGTCCAGGTTCCTTCATGGAAGCTCAGGAACAAAGACCCGGAACCTTAATCCGGTTCAGTCTGGGTTCTCCAAACCGTCTTTCTCTGTGTTCTCCTTTTCCTTTCACCTGCAGGTGTGTTCTTCCAGTTCAGCCTAACGTTTACCCAGAAGTCTTTGTGCTTTACTTCCTCTGTTGTTTGTTTATGTCAATAACAGGTTTCTACTGATGGGTGGGGTCTGGGTTGCCCCGCCCCCTGCAGGGACCGCCCCTCCACTGACCTGCAGCAGCCAGTAGCTCCGCCTGTGGAATGTGGGCACTATGGAGGAATGGACGTAGCAGCCGTAGAGGCACTGAAACAGAGAGAGAGCCGTGAGGCCGCGGCGAGGGTGGGGGCGCTGCTTCCTGTGGGGGCGGGGCTGTACACACCTCCAGGCCCTGCACCTTCAGCTTCATGTGGTCCTCTCTGGTGGTCTTCCCGTCCTTCCTCTTCTTCCAGCAGTACCCGTCCTTCCTGTACTTTACCTTCTTCCTGTTGTAGAGGACGATGCTGCCGTTCTTCGGCCTGACGTGCACAAACATGCACACACGCGTACGCGCACGCACACACACACACACACACACACACACACAGTGAGCGGTTGCGCCCTCAGCAGCGCCTGACAGGCAGACTTCAGGAGCAGTACCTGGTTTTCAGGCTGCCGGTGAGCCACTCCTCGTGCCGATCGAAGGAGATCAGGTAGGAGGCGATCTCCTGCAGAGACAGGACAATGAACTCCTCATGAAGACCAGCTCCTCCTGCACTTCTGCCCTGTGTCCAGGTGATGAACCGGCTGTGGTGTCTCCTGATCTCACTGATCAGCTGATCTTGTTTACATGTTTGATCACCTCCAGCTGTTCTGTTACCTGACCGCACATTCAGACAGTCTGCACACGTGTTCTCCTGTTCCGTTTCTTGTTGTTTTGTTACTCTGTTGCCATGGTGACCTTGCCTCCCGCGGATGCTGTCTCCTCCATCTAAGGTGAGTCTGAGCAGCGTTTACCTGCACAGGTCAGGTCCCCCTCCAAGCACACACCTCGTTGGTGTTCCAGCGGAGCCGCTCGTTCGGCAGCGTGGTCAGGCGAGGGACGCACTCCAGCAGCTTGTTGGGGAGGAACACCTTCATCTGTCCTTTACCGTCTGCACACAGAACAGTCTTCATCAGAGAAGAAGATGAGTCTCCAAACGCTCCCCGTCTGCATCTGCAGCATGCGGTTACCATGGCAACGCCTCCACCTCTCTGCAGGTGAGAGCAGCCTGGCAGGTGGACTGACCTGTTTCCGTGGAAACCATCTCCTGGTTGCTCATGGCGACGGTCCCGCAGGATGAGCCTCACAGAACCAACGGCCGCCCGCTCTGCATCACTGCACGTGCACGCGCACAGACACACAGAGACAAGCGGTCAGTGGATCCTCATTTGCAGCAAAAACTCGGACGTAACTCGGACGTAAACAAACGCGCAGGTGATCAGGAGAAACCCCCCCTCCCGCAGCCCGACCCGCGTCCACGGACTCGCGTGACTCCGGCCCCCGCCGCTGGGGCTCGTCCCCCGGCAGACGGACCGCAGCCCCCCCCCCCCGCTCACGGCGGGCCCGCAGACTCGGACACCCCGCGGAATCGAGCACGTGGACGCAGCCGAACCACCGCCCAGCACCGATCATGTTCCCGATCCACGGGTTCGGTTCGACGGACGTCTGAGAGCCGAGCTGCGGGCCCCACAGCGGACACGCGCGCTGGCTCGCGCCGCCACAGAGCGGCTCCCAGAGCGCGCGCCGGCCGCCGGACCCGCGGCGGTTCCGCCCGCGAAGGTTCTGCCGGAACCCCTTTACCTTCCGCCTTCAGCACCGCCGCCATCTTCTTCTGCTCTGACGTCACTGCGTAGCAACGGCGGAGGAGGGAGGGGTTCAGGTGTGTGCACGCGCGCCTGTCAGGTGATCCGAGCCGCGTGAAGTGGACTCAGCGCAACAGCAGCTGATCAAAAGGCGAACAACAACACGTGACCCCCAACCACACCTCACCTGTGATCACAGGACGCAGAAGGTTCGGACGGGTCCGACACTGTGGACTGCATCCAAAAGTGGGTCGCTGGACTCCATAAGAAGCAGACAGGAAGCCGGAACCTTCCAGTGGGCTCAGGTTCACCTGCAGGAACAGTGAGCGCCCCGGGGTGTGGTCATGCTCCCCCTGAGGTCAGTCTGTCCCAGGATGATGGGGTTTCAGTGTCATGAAGTGAAAATGTGAGTGTAGTTAACAGAACCCTGCAGCGTTATTGTCAATAAAGCTTTTTGTCATCATACCATCATATCTCTGTCTGAACTTCAGCTTTTATCTTCATTCCTGGGGGGTTCTGTTGTGTGCAGAACTTTGTAGAACTCGAGTGGACTAGAAAGCTTCCCTCCATTCAGTAAACAGTGGCTGTCACAGAGCCACCGTCTGATCCAGACGGTCTGCAGGGTTCTCTCACATCTGAACGTGAAGGAAGTCGTTTCCAGACGCGTAGAGAAAAATATCAGGTTTATTTTGTAGAAAAGTGCAGCGGGTCGCCCAGCAGCAGGATCACAGCACAGGAAACAAGCATGTGTTGTCTTCATCAGAACCAGAACTGAACCCACAGCAGAACCTGACTGTGTGCTCTGTTTATTTACATGTTAACCAACAAGTAAATAAATAGATTTGAATACAAATGAACCTGATCTACAAAGTTTGATTTAGAAGACTCTTATTGTGAAGTTTAAACAGGAAGTGCAGCAGCAGGGTATGACCCACAGCTTTTATGACGTTTTTGAGCACATGAACCCCCCATGGACAGCAGCTGGACGACCCGCAGTGACTTAAGACTTCATCTGACAACAACAGAACAGAACCGGAACCTTTCTGGGTCCGAACCAGAACAGTGAAGGAAGTACAAAACAAGATTCTTCAGTTACAGAGGACAGACGGGCTCCACAGGCGGGGCTTTGAGCGACCACGGGAGTGTGTACATGTGCGGCAGGCTGGGCTAATGAGAGCGCCCCCCCATTCCTGCAGGTGACGGCTTGGCTCCGGGGTCAAAGGTCATCACATGCCCTGCCTGATGCTCTGTATGATCTGGAAGATAGCTGCAACACAAACACACAGAGCAGGTCACATGACGGAGCGCACACACAGGCCCCACCCCCACCGTAACGTCATACACAGCCTCTCTACAGGTCAAAGGTCATCCATTTGTCTTCCACTGCTGAGATCACCTGGATGAACCTTCATGGAAATGCTGCAGACAGAAGTTTATTCTGAAAGGACAGGACTTCAACACGCCCATCAGGACCTCCTGCTTATGCACACCTGTGTGTGTCCTATGTAAGCGTTGCCAAGGCAACCAGAGGTCTCTGTAACCACGTTCGCATGAAAACAGGAAGAAACTGAAAAAGACGAGCTTGTTGTGGGGCCTACACTTCCTGTTTCACAGCTCTGACAGACATGCTTCTGGCTTCAGTAGGATCCTGACGTTCACGAAGAACAGGACATCAGAGCTGCTGCAGCTCATGGAGAACGTCTGCTGTTCTCACAATCAGAGACTGTTTGCCGTCTGACTCCGCTTCGGATGACATCACAGAGACAGCGCTTCCTACCATTAAATGAAGCAATTGTGGGAGGAGCAACTCACCTGATCCACAAACCACAAAGACGAAGAGTGCCAGCAACCACGGGCCCACCGGAGACTTCTCCTCGTTCACGGGCCGCTGAAACACAAAAAGCACACGTCACGCTCTGCAGACGCTCAGGTCACTCTGCAGATGCTCAGGTCGCTCTCTGCAGACGCTCAGGTCGCTCTGCAGACTCTCAGGTCACTCTCTGCAGACGCTCAGGTCACGCTCTGCAGACGCTCGGATCACGCTCTGCAGACACTCAGGTCGCTCTCTGCAGACGCTCAGGTCACGCTCTGCAGACACTCAGGTCACGCTCTGCAGACACTCAGGTCACGCTCTGCAGACGCTCAGGTCACTCTGCAGATGCTCAGGTCACTCTGCAGACGCTCAGGTCGCTCTGCAGATGCTCAGGTCACTCTGCAGACGCTCGGATCACGCTCTGCAGACACTCAGGTCGCTCTCTGCAGACGCTCAGGTCACGCTCTGCAGACACTCAGGTCACGCTCTGCAGACGCTCAGGTCACTCTCTGCAGACGCTCAGGTCGCTCTCTGCAGACGCTCAGGTCGCTTTCTGCAGACGCTCAGGTCACGCTCTGCAGACGCTCAGGTCACGCTCTGCAGACGCTCAGGTCACGCTCTGCAGACGCTCAGGTCAGTCTCTGCAGACGCTCAGGTCACGCTCTGCAGACGCTCGGATCACGCTCTGCAGACACTCAGGTCGCTCTCTGCAGACGCTCAGGTCACGCTCTGCAGACACTCAGGTCACGCTCTGCAGACGCTCAGGTCACGCTCTGCAGACGCTCAGGTCAGTCTCTGCAGACGCTCAGGTCAGTCTCTGCAGACGCACAACCACTACAGACACAAACACTCTACAGAGGTACACACTCTGCAGATACACATACAGTGCAGACACACTGATTATGACTCATGATTATTCTCAGCATTATAACAGAATCCACGTGTGTTCAGCTACAGTTCATCTGATCAGAACAGAATCAGAACAATGAAGTGGATCTCCATTACCTGATCCAGTCAGAGGAGTGGTGACGTAATGCACTCGATCCCGCCCACGATTTGTTTACACGCTACACCGGAAAAGCACCTGACAGACAAACCGCCGCGCGTGTAACGCAGGCTTAAAAACACGCACACGCATGCAGCAGACCCGTGCACGAAGAAATGGTTCTCATGCCCGAGCACAGATGTTCCGATCTGTACCGAACCGCGACTAACCCACCCGCTGAACCACATCCGGCCCCCACCTGTATCAACAGCAGACACACCAGCGCAGACACACAACAGCAGACACACCAGCGCAGACACACAACAGCAGACACACCAGCGCAGACACACAACTGCAGACACACAACAGCAGACACACCAGCGCAGACACACAACTGCAGACACACCAGAGCAGACACACAACAGCAGACACACCAGCGCAGACACACCAGCGCAGACACACAATAGCAGACACACAACTGCAGTACCGAGGTCTTCTGCACGTGCCCGCGCTGCGTGATCGTCTTGCTGTGCCGCTCATTCGCCACCTTCATCCGCTGAACCGCCGACATGTTTCGGTCCGGGGGGGGGCGGGGGCTGAGGGGGAGACCAGGGGGCGGAGTCAAGGAGCGCGCGACCTTCGAGCTGGTACCGGACGGGGGATCCCGCTGGAACAGAACCGGAACCAGGCGCAGCGGACTAGCTGTTAGCCGTTAGCTGAGGGACGGTGGAGCAGCTGACCCCGTCACGTGACAGGGGAGCGCGTCATCAGTGACCCGCTCACGCCCACCAGTGGCGGGAAATGGAAGCATTCTCATGTTACGTCACCACATTCTGTTGAGTTTTCCGTCAGACAAACGGAGAACCTCATCAGGAGAACCTTTATTTTACAGGATGGAACAGGAAACTGGGGGCGTGGCCTCAACAGTTTCTGATCTGTTTCCATCGTTCTTCCAATGATGATGATGTTGTTTTTAGCAAAACTCCTTTCTTCATCTATTTTCAGTTCATTCATTTGTGGGAGGGACTTTTGGCGCGGAGTAAGCCTCCGCTTATATCCCAGCGTTCCTTTGTTAACACTCTCTCCCACTGACTGTATGGAAGAGCTGGACAAAATGCCCCCAAAATGGCCTTTCAACAAGCTCACTCCTGATTGGTGACAGTAGTTGCCATGGAAACGTGACTCAGAATGACCAGTTACTGCTCACTGGTGGTGGGGCGGCGTCTGTCTCATGAAAAGAAACTTGTGACTGCCCTCATGCCCCCACAGCTGTGTTGTCCAGCAGGTTTGTTCTTTCTTGATGGTGGCGAATGATGATGTATGTGTATTTCTGAGCCACATCCCCTGCCCACTACTGGCTCCTCCCACCACGTAGCTCCGCCTATTCCCGGCTGATCGTTCAAGGAGCATGTGCAGAAATGAAACAAAACCCACTGCTTTGTTTGTTGTTTAATGCTGGTTGATATCACAACACGTCTACATGTCTGACACGCTGGTCACACACGTGCACTCACACATGCACACCGAGCTGATGGCTGAGATGCCATGGGTCAGAGGTCATTAGTGGTTCTCTGCTCTACGTTTTCTTCATTCCTGGTTGGGTGGCGTCCCTCAGAGAGTCTCCGCCCTCCATGCAGGTGAGGTCAGACGGGGTTTGCAGTTAAACATGGATCATCAGCATGGTCCTAACAGCCCAGTCCACTGATGGAACCGATCCGGTCCATCTTCATACCGAAGCACCCTCCCCCCACCACCATGGTTTTGCGTCCCCACCTCCTGGTTTTCTCCCGCTGCCGCAGGAAGCTCCGCAGGATCTTGGAAGTGGTCCCCTTCACCTCGCCATGGACCAGGACTGGAGCCTCAGAGGGAGTCGGGGGGTCCAGGGACCCAGATGAACCCTCAGTGGAGTCATCTGAAGTGGGCGGGGCCAGAATGAGAGATGTGAGGTGGGGGCCAAACAGAGACTTTAGAACCTGCAGAGAAAGACGATTGAGTTTTTATTGAAGAAGAGGAAGGAGCTAAAGGTGATGAAGAAAGGTTCCACTGACTTGTTCCTCGTCTCTGTCTGCTGAAGCTCTGGTCTCCATGGCAACAGACAGGAAGACAACGAGAAAGATCAGAGAGGAAGAGGAGCAGACAGCCATCCTCGTCTGGTTAACACAAGAAAAATAAGTTGAGCACTGGAACCTCTGGAAGGTCTAAACGAGGAACGCCCGGGAAGAGATTTACCAAGGAACCAAAAACTGGATGAATTCAAACCTGAAGAACAAAAGGTTCTTTGGAGCTGTTCCAACATCTCAGGAGATTAAGTATAATCCACCCACCCACCCATCCATCCATCCATCCATGCATCCATCCATGCATCCATCCATCCATCCATCCATCCCATCCACCCATCCATCCATCCAGCCATCCATCCATCCATCCAAAAAGCCATCCAGCCACCACCACCCATCCAGCCATCCACCCAGCCAGCCACCCAGCCAGCATCCACCCCCAGCCACCCAGCCAGCCATCCCAGCCATCCAGCCAGCCAGCCAGCCATCCACCAGCCATCCATCCAGCCAGCCAGCCATCAGCCATCCAGCCAGCCAGCATCCAGCCAGCCAGCCATCCCATCCAGCCAGCCACCATCCAGCCATCCAGCCATCCAGCCATCCAGCCATCCAGCCATCCATCCAGCCATCCACAAATCCATCCATCCAGCCACCCATCCATCCACCCACCCAGCCATCCAGCCATCCATCCAGCCATCCAGCCACCCACCACCCACCCACCCACCCACCATCCAGCCATCCAGCCAGCCAGCCATCCATCCAGCCAGCCATCCAGCCAGCCAGCCATCCAGCCATCCATCCACCAGCCAGCCAGCCAGCCATCCAGCCATCCAGCCAGCCACCCATCCATCCATCCATCCATCCATCCATCCATCCATCCATCCATCCATCCACAAAGCCATCCATCCACCCATCCAGCAACCCATCCATCCATCCATCCACCCATCCAGCCATCCATCCACCCATCCACCCATCCATCCATCCATCCATCCAGCCATCCATCCAGCCATCCAGCCACCCATCCACCCAGCCAGCCATCCATCCAGCCACCCAGCCAGCCATCCATCCAGCAACCCAGCCAGCCAGCCACCCAGCCAGCCATCCAGCCAGCCATCCACCCATCCATCCAGCCAGCCAGCCACCACCACCCACCCATCCAGCCACCCAGCCAGCCAGGCAGCCAGGCAGACATCCAGCCACCCATCCAGGCAGCCACCCACCCACCCAGCCAGCCAGCCGGCCATCCATCCAGCCATCCACCCAGCCAGCCATCCATCCATCCATCCAGCCATCCACAAATCCAGCCATCCACCCATCCATCAACCCATCCATCCATCCACCCATCCATCCATCCATCCATCCACCCATCCATCCAGCCACCCACACACCAACCCATCCATCCATTCATCCATTCATACATCCATCCACCCATCCATTCATCCACCCACCCACCCATCCATCCATCCTTCCATCCATCCATCCATCCATCCATCCATCCACCCATCCATCCATCCATCCACCCACCCACCCACCCACCCATCCATCCATCCACCCACCACCCACCCCCACCCACCCATCCATCCATCCACCCATCCATCCATTCATCCATTCATACATCCATCCATCCATCCATCCATCCATCCATCCAATTAAGGCTTGCAATATGAAACTGTATTTAGGAATGTAGAAATCAGTAATAAAAATTACAATTTATTCTGACAATAAAATGTTTAAAAAAAGCAAAATCATTTTTATTTTAAAATATCATGGGTTTTTGGTACCATAATTCAAATGCAAATGTATTTTGCAATTTATATTAAAAATGACATTTCAATACATGGTTTAGTTGAAACTCACTTTAAAGTAACTTCAAATCTATTGCCATGGTTTTTACTGCCAGAATTCAAACTGAAATTCAAACTGTCAGAACGCTGCGTTGCCTTGTGCTGCTTTGTTGGTGTTTGGACACATTTTTGATGTGGGCGGAGCAAACTGGTCATATTTATGACCATCATTCAGAGATGATCTGTCCGGTGTCCGTCTGTCTGTGTCTGTGAGAAACTTATTTTTCTAAGAACCACTCTGATGTACTACTAAAGTCAAAGTTCTGCTGTTTCAAAGAACTCTTGTGATTAATAGAGATTTACTAGAAAAAATGGGCTTTTATTCTGAAAACTAAAACAGAATAGCCCGTTATCAGAATTCTTGATCAGAATAAAACATTACATTGGATTGTTTTTTAGCTTTATTAAATGGTAACAAACAGAGCAGTTGGACAGTCATTTTAAGTCAGATGTAGATGCTGTTAGTGATGTTATTTGAACGGACAGCGTTCTGTCGCTCACGAGTCATCTCTGGTTCCTCTGATGTTCCTTCAGCAGATTCAAGTCCACATGAATCATCTCATCCACTGAAACCACAGACTTACTGAGAATGAAAACCACGGCGGCACCAGAGTCTGAAGAAGTCCAGACGGTCCCGTTTCTGTCCAATAAAAGCTCTTATTGGGCTCAGGTGAAGTCACGAAGCCGTCCGCTGGGTCAGTTCTGTCCTGGGGGAGGACGGGTCCAAGTCTGCCTCCAAAGACAGAGTCCCACTTTTATACAGCTCACAGCTGTGATGTCACACATTCTCTCTGCTGTCGCCCTCGACAACGCTCCTGTAACCCCGCCCCTCCACACACACCTCTGGGTGGACTCTGACTGATGCCTCCTGGAGTTTGAGACGTTCTGCTGCGTCTGAGGAGCATCCTGGAGGACTCAGGACCCGTCAGTGATGAAGGAGGTCTGGATGGAGTCCAGGAGAAAAAGTAGGAAGACGGAGAGGTCCTTGAAGATTCCTCAGCAGTTCAAGGGAATCTTTTCCAGGAGGAAGTTCCTCTCAGGTGGACAGAGTCCTGGGAAGCTTCCAGGACTCCTGGAAGGTTTGTAGGAGACCCTGTTCCAGGTTGTGGAGGTGCTCATTCAGCGCCAGAATTCTGCCCAAACCATGCCGGAGCTCCTCTGAACCTGACCTCTGACCTGCTCACAGACTGTTGCCGTGGAGATGACTCCATCGTTACCAAGCATTTTCTGTGGGAGGAGGAGGGGCTTCATGAGGGAAAGGTGTGTGGGGGGGTGTTAATGACCCCCCCCACCACTGTCTTTGTGTCAGACAGAGGAGACCTGCCCCCCCATTCAACCTCCTGCATCATCTGACGCACATCCCCCCTCCCCCCATCATGGGCTGGGAGGTCATTAAACTCTGAGAAACGGCAGTTCCAGTCAGGATCTGCACGGCTGCTGATCATCGCCGGGCAACAGGCGGCCGGCGCCCCAAACTCCCCCGCCAATCAGCATTGACGTCATGGCTGAGGAGCGTGCTGCTCCCCGACGTCCTCCTGCGTGATGCGTTCAGCTGCTGTGGGAAAACTTAGGCTCTGAATCATCCATACTCACTGATCACTCAGACAAAGCAGACTTATTGATCAGGTTTATTCTCTGTTTTTATAAAAATTCATCTGAATTGAATTACAGCGGGAAAGGCGGGACCACAGCCTGACACTGGAGAGCATCAGATGTTAGTCAGTTGCCATGGTGACAGAGGATAGGAAGTGGATCCTCAGTTGATCTTGGGGTGGCGGAAGTCTTTTCCAGCAAACTTGGCTTTGTCTCCGAGCTCCTCCTCAATCCTGCAAAGGAGGGAGTCAGCTGGACGTTCACCCTAAAAGGCTTTTATTTTGAAGGGTAGAAGAGCTTACCTCATCAGCTGGTTGTATTTGGCCAGACGCTCCGACCTGCAGGGGGCACCAGTTTTAATCTGTCATGACAAAGACAGAGCGTCAGCCGAGTTCACCTGTGACAGTTATGTCCCCAAGCCCCGCCCACGAGTCTCTGTACCTGTCCAGTGCAGAGACCAACCACCAGGTCGGAGATGAAGGTGTCCTCGGTCTCCCCAGAGCGGTGACTAACCATCACGCCCCACCCACTGCTCTGAGCCAGCTTACACCTGCAAACACGCCAAACGGAAACGCCGTTTTGGTTCAGGAGGATGGAGCGCATGGACAGAAGGATAGAAGGACAGATGAACAGCCAGTAAATAAAGAACAGCTCAGAAGAACATTGACTGACCGTTCTGTATCTGAATTTAAACTTACAGTCCAACCAATATTTAGTAACATGCTGAGCAAACACTCTGAGAGCAGCTCCCATAGTTTCAGTCCCAGAAAAAATGATCAGTTTGTTGATGACTCCATGGAGGCCCTCAGGAGAACACTTGATGTTGTTGCTCCTTTGAAACCAAAACTATTTAGACAAAAATATCACCGTGGTTTAACGCTGAAACACGTTCCCTTAAACAAGTAACCCGTAAGTTAGAAAGAGAATGGCGCCGATCCGGCTCAGAGCAGTCCCTGAATAACTGGAAATATAGCCTTTTAAATTATAAAAAATCTCTGCGTAAAGCCAGAACCCGATACTATTCAGCTTTAATAGCACAGAATGGAAATAATCCGAGATTTCTTTTTAGTATTATAGCCAGACTGACTAGCAGTCACAGCTCAGTGGAACCACATATTCCTGCTGCTCTCAGCTCTGAGGAATTTCTTTCATTCTTCGATTGTAAAATCCTAAATATTAGACAAAAGCTGAACAAAGTTCTCCCTACTATCAGCCCAGAGCAGGCTAAAACAGTAGAAACAAAGGCATCTATAGAAACCTCTGGAACATTAGACTGCTTCACTGCTGTAGATCTAGCAGAATTAACATCACTTATTACATCCTTCAAAACCTCAACTTGTCTTTTAGACCCAATCCCCACTAAGCTTTTTAAAGAAACCTTCCCCTTAATTAATGAATCAATTTTAACTATTATAAATACTTCCATAGAAACAGGTTATGTGCCACAGTCTTTTAAATATGCAGTTGTTAAACCTCTTCTGAAAAAGCCCAGTTTAGATCCTGGCATTCTGGCCAATTATAGCTGTGATATTGGGCTCTAGAAATAAAATAAAATTGAAGTTGAATTGAAATGTTTGGAAGAACATATGGATAGACAGATGGAAGGACAGATGAAAAGGAGGACAGATGGATGTCTTACGCCTGGATGGACTCGGTGACAGAGCCGATCTGGTTGACTTTGAGCAGCAGACAGTTGCAGGCTTTCTTCTCCACTGCCTGCTGGATCCTCTTTGGGTTGGTCACTGTCAGGTCGTCTCCTACAATCTGATTGGTTGAAGCAGAAATCACAGGTGAGCTCCATGGGGTTTCTGCAGGAACCTCCTGTGGGAGACAGAGGTAAACAGCTTTCTTACCTGGATGTCTACAGAAGCCGTGAACTTGGCCCAGTTCTCCCAGTCATCCTGGTCAAAGGGATCTTCTATGGACTGGACTGAGGGGCAGAAATGAGTGAAGGAGTATGAACTCTGACGGGGAGGTGACTATTATCATTGTATAGCCTGTGCTATCCTCATTTAACATGGTATGTGCTCTGCTTGTGCTCCACTGACTCTTATCGTGGTCAGTTTTGGAAACCTCTGCTTGTCTTTCTGTGCAGGATGTTCACATCATCGCCTGAGGGTAATTAAAGCAGGTTGTCTGCTGGAGGGAGGCAGAGTCCCTCTGTGGCAGCTGTGTGCTGGTCAGACCGCTCTCCCTCTGCAGAAGCTGAACAGACTTTTGTCTCCTGTGTGGTTTGTGTTTTTACAGGTCTTCCACCCTAACAAAGACCTTCATCCAGATGATAATATCTAGAAGATGAAGATCTGGCTGGTCTTCATCCAGATGACTTACTGCAGAGTTGCCCCCATGATGGTCATTCTGAGACAGAGCGTTTGCGGCAGCAGTCACATGACTACGACAGCTCCCATAAACGCTGTCAGTGCATCTTTGACATTTCCAGCGTCAGAGACACATAACACATCAGTCATGAGATGAACATATTTGACTGATGGATCTGACAGAACTCCAGTCTGATATCAAACCAAGGTGTTTCTTTAAGGCTTCATTGGACATCCATGAAGCTTCTGAGCTTCACCGCTTTAGTTGTTGTTTATCATTCATGTAAATGCATTTATTGTTCCATTATAGATGGTTTTTGGTTGTTGAGCCTGGATAAAAATCCTTTATGGTCCTCAACCAAAGTCCCCAGTACTCTGAAAAGGTCGTAACAGAGATGTTCAGAAGATGCACCTCCAACAGTTCCTACAGAACCGAGCTCCAGCGTTTCTACAGATCAGCCGCTGCAGCTTCTGGGGGCTGAAGGACTCGCCTGCTTGCATCAGGTGAGTATGTGAGGCGCCGTCTCACCGGGGTAGTTCTTGATGAAGCTGCGGTACAGGTCTCCCAGCTGCTCCCCGGTGATATGCCTGGATGGGTCGTCGGGGGACTTGAAGTCCAGGTCGTACTTGCCGCTGCGGAAGAACTCAGAGGCAGCTACGTCCATGCCGATGATGATCTTGTCAGGGTAGCCAGCTTTCTCAATGGCCGACTTGAGCAGCTCCAGAGCTGCAGAGACACAGGTCAATGCCGGCTTTCACTTTAGTTTTGTTTGGTGAAACCGACACAAACACCAGCGCAGTCTCACCCTCGTTGTTCTCCAGGATGTTGGGGGCAAAGCCGCCCTCATCTCCTACGTTGGTGGCATCCTTCCCGTACTTGGCCTTGATCACGTTCTTCAGGTTGTGGTAGACCTGAACAACCACGTGGGAACAAGCCAGTCATGGATCAGCCAGACTGTGTGACCTTGTGCTGAAGGAAAGATCTTCTCACCTCCGCTCCAATCCTCATGGCCTCATGGAAGTTGGAGGCTCCAACCGGCAGAATCATGAACTCCTGCATGGCCAGTTTGTTTCCAGCGTGACTCCCGCCGTTGATCACGTTGAAGGCCTGGCAGGCGCCACAGACATCAACACATGAGCAAACAGTGGCCTCACAGATCGGATAACAGCGACAGGTTGTACTGTGGACCAAAACCTTCAAAAAGACCAGGGGGCTCAAACTCACGGGCTGTGCTGCTAGCTTACAGCAGCGTGGCTATCTGTCACCGGTACAGGACGAAGCCTGACATGCAACGAGGGATAGAGGTCCACTGAATAATCTGACCCTCCAGTGAGTCAGGGGTCAGCCTAAAGACCTCACCTGGTCAGATACCTGGGCTGTATCCTAAGCAGATCTCCAAAACCACCTTGACTGGTGTCTCCCCTGAAAACCAGAGCTCCTAACCCCTAAAGCGTTCTCTGGAGGCGGATCATGTCAGCTGTAGGTGTTTTGGACTTCCTCTGGACATCACCTGACCACAGGGAGATAGGTGTATCTGCAGGCCCAACAACAAGACTGAGGATTTTAGAGACAGCGCCTCCTATCTGCAGGGTGGAGTTTGTTTTTTATTTTCTGCAGACCGTATGAGGCACATCGCACATGTGAGAGGTGAGAGTTTAAACAATGTGTGGAAGCGCTGACAAACATGAACAGCTAATTTATCACATCAATCGTAAAATATAAAAAGTAAATTACCAAAACATTTTTGTTTGTTACTGAAACAAAACGTTGATGTCTATGTGTAGCTTTGAGTTTCTCCAAATTAAGATTGTTTGTGCAAATATAAACTTCATGAATGTTTTTTAGCAACACATCCTTCAACATTTTACTGGATGTGTAATATTTGTATCTGTCCATCTTTTTGTGTGTACTTGTATTCACTTTCTATTGTGTAATTCATTAATATTGTCTCATTATAACTCAAATGTGGTTTATAACAAAACAAACTAAATGTTTCCTGAACAAAGTCAAATATTTATTGATACATATTTGACTATTTTGTAGTGAAATGAAGGTTGCTTCCGGGAAGACGCCACGACGCCATGGCGGCATAGAGCAGCTGCATTTTAAAAATCTATTTACTGAGAATTAAAAGTAAATGTAAAAAAACAATTCCTGATCACGCCCCCGAAAACCCCCCAGTGACGGACGACTCAGAGGATATCAAGAAGTTGCTTGATTTTCTGCTGGAAGAAATAAGATCCATGAAGATCCAGCAAGAGCAGATCCTGAACGGCTGGAGGACGGGAGACAGCTCCGAGCTCACCATGAACAGACTGTCAACCGAATGGATAACATGGAAAAACGAATGGATGACCAGGAGCAGAATTCCAGGATTAATGATGTGATAATCACCGGATTGAAGATCAAACCCCGGTCATATGCGCATGCAGTGACCGCAGGGAACGCTGATGACTCTGACGAGCAGGAGATCAGCTCTGTGGAGAAACAGCTGGAAGATTTCCTAAAGTCCAAAGGAATTTCTCTGGACACAAACCACATCGAGGTCTGCCGCCCGCTTCCAAGGAGAAGAGAGTCTGACAGACCTGCCGTCCTCATGAGGTTTGTGAATCGGAAACACAAAACATCTTTATTGAAGCAAGGAAGATTTTAACCCTAAGTGTCTGGTTTTTTTTGTTTTTTTGGTTGATTGCTCGGCCTTGCCGTGTTTTTGGTTCTCCAATGTTGCCATGGGCTGCACGATGGCGCAGTGGTTAGCACTCCTGCCTTACAGTAAGACAGCCTCGGGTTCAAGTCCCAGCTGGGGAACTTCAAACAGCGTCACCTATGGGGGACCTTTCTGTGTGGAGTTAGCATGTTCTCCTCGTGCAGAAGTGGCTGGGTTTGGCTCCGGCAGCTCCGTGACCGCAAAAGGGACGAAACGGGTATAGAAAATGAACTAAATGAATGAATGATTATGTCAGGTCTCAGTTTTTTCTTCTGAAATATCTAAGTTTCTGGTTTGCTGCATTTTCGGTCCTTCGTCATCATTTCCTGACACTAGCAGCAGGGTCAGGTCAACTGCTGCGATCATCATGTTACAGCAACATTAATAAACTATGTTGCACCAACAAGTGATTTTTTTGAGTGTGGCTGGTTTTATTTTATTATATTTCATTTTAATTTATTGTGAAATTCATTCAATTTATGCTACAGAAGAGTAGAAATAGTAAAAGTAACAATTCTGCAGCATGTCATTCCAGGCTCTCTGTCTTCAAATCCCAATATTCCCATATTCTGATCATTTTTAGGAGTTCAGAAAATTCCAGACTCAACTCTCTATCGGCAGTTATCCAAGACACTAAAGAGAAATCAGTTTGGATTCTCCAGACAAAAGTTTCAGCCTCTATATGTACTGGATTAGATTTCCACTGAAAAACCCCTAAAGAGTTAAAATATAAGAAAGACGTCATAAAAAATCAGTCATAACCATCAAAGTTCATGGTGCATGAAACATCCCACATTTTCAACATCAGGAACATTGATTGTATCAAATCAATAAACGTCACCCAGCATCAAGGAGGTGCTGTCTGAAAGAACGAGCTGCAGATTCAAACTCCTGACCACAGGCATGTGCTGAACATCACCGCCTGGTGTTTGAAGTCTCACGTGTTAGAATCGTTTTATACGTTCAATAATGTGGCGTGGATGCAGACCAAGCCCCTCCCACCGGAATGAAACACTCACAGGAACAGGAAGAATGACGTCCTTGTGCCCAGCCAGGTCTGCGATGTGGCGGTAGAGCGGAACCCCCTTCTCTGCAGCGCCGGCCTTACAGACGGCGAGGGACACTCCCAAGATGGCATTCGCTCCAAACTTTGCTGCAGGGCAGAGGGAGACAGACGGGCAGACAGGTGAGACACACAGACAGACAGGTGAGACACAGACAGGTGAGATACAGACAGACAAACAGGTGAGATACAGACAGACAGGTGAGACACAGACAGACAGGTGAGACACAGACAGACAGGTGAGACACAGACAGGTGAGACACAGACAGGTGAGACACAGACAGACAGGTGAGACACAGACAGGTGAGATACAGACAGACAAACAGGTGAGACTGACAGACAGACAGGTGAGACTGACAGACAGGTGAGACACACAGACAGACAGGTGAGACACACAGACAGGTGAGACACAGACAGACAAACAGGTGAGATACAGACAGACAGGTGAGACACAGACAGACAGGTGAGATACAGACAGACAAACAGGTGAGACTGACAGACAGACAGGTGAGACTGACAGACAGACAGGTGAGACTGACAGACAGACAGGTGAGACACACAGACAGACAGGTGAGACACACAGACAGACAGGTGAGACACACAGACAGGTGAGACACACAGACAGGTGAGACACAGACAGGTGAGACACAGACAGACAAACAGGTGAGACACAGACAGACAAACAGGTGAGATACTGACAGACAGGTGAGACATAGACAGGTGAGACACAGACAGGTGAGACACAGACAGACAGGTGAGACACAGACAGACAAACAGGTGAGATACAGACAGACAGGTGAGACATAGACAGGTGAGACACAGACAGGTGAGACACAGACAGACAAACAGGTGAGATACAGACAGACAGGTGAGATACAGACAGACAGGTGAGACACAGACAGACAGGTGAGACATAGACAGGTGAGACATAGACAGACAGGTGAGACTGACAGACAGACAGGTGAGACACACAGACAGACAGGTGAGACACACAGACAGACAGGTGAGACACACAGACAGGTGAGATACAGACAGACAAACAGGTGAGATACAGACAGACAGGTGAGACACAGACAGGTGAGATACAGACAGACAGGTGAGACACACAGACAGACAGGTGAGATACAGACAGACAGGTGAGACACACAGACAGACAGGTGAGACACAGACAGGTGAGATACAGACAGGTGAGACACAGACAGGTGAGACACACAGACAGGTGAGACACAGACAGGTGAGACACAGACAGACAAACAGGTGAGACACAGACAGACAAACAGGTGAGACACAGACAGACAGGTGAGACATAGACAGGTGAGACACAGACAGGTGAGACACAGACAGACAGGTGAGACACAGACAGACAAACAGGTGAGACACAGACAGACAGGTGAGACACAGACAGACAAACAGGTGAGATACAGACAGACAGGTGAGACATAGACAGGTGAGACACAGACAGGTGAGACACAGACAGACAAACAGGTGAGATACAGACAGACAGGTGAGATACAGACAGACAGGTGAGACACAGACAGACAGGTGAGACACAGACAGGTGAGACACAGACAGGTGAGACACACAGACAGACAGGTGAGACTCACAGACAGACAGGTGAGTCCTGACATTTGTTTTCGGTTCCGTCCAGCTCCAGCATAAACTTGTCGATCTTCTCCTGCTCTACGACGCTGAACGTCTGCAGACACATAGGTATGAACCGTCAGTTTGAAGATGGATTCGGCTTCAGTTCCGGTACGGTGGCGGTGGCGGTGGCACAGGTATGACTTTCAGGTCAGTACAGGTCGTGCCCTCACGCTCTTTACTGATCCGGGCAGTCCATTCCTGACCCTCTCAGGGACACTCAATCCATACCTTCTCAATCAGTTTGGGGGCGATTTCCTTGTTGACGTGATCCACAGCCTTCTGAGTTCCTGCAACCAGACACAGGAATCACCGACCAATCAGCCACCAACATCCAACCAAACCTCTTCTGCCTCCTACCTTTGCCCAGGTAACGGCTCTTGTCTCCATCGCGGAGCTCCAGCGCCTCGTGGACCCCGGTTGATGCTCCACTGGGAACAGCTGCCCTGAACAGACCTGAGACAGCTGGGTGTTAGCTCACAGACTCGTGGTTCTGCAGAACCGTTCCTTTACCTTTGGCAGTCCACAGGTCCACCTCCACAGTGGGGTTTCCTCTGGAGTCCAGAATCTCACGAGCGTGGATCTTAGTGATTGACATCCTGGCTGAGAGACGAGGGGTGGGGGGTGTTAGAGGGTTAACCAGTTTGACCAGAAACCGCAGAACCAGATCCATAACCCAACTTTCCAGGCTCACAAAGACCTGAACCTGAGGTGCTTCACTGGACCACGTCCTGGTGTGTGAGTCACCTGACAGGTCATTGTGTCAAGAAACGCTGACGACGTGTTCTGACCGAGTCACTGTGTCAGTGTGTGTCAGTGTGCGTGTGTGTCACTGTGTGTGTGTCAGTGTGTGTGTGTGTGTCTGTGTGTGTGTGTCACTGTGTGTGTGTCACTGTGTGTGTGTCACTGTGTGTGTGTGTGTGTGTGTCACTGTGTGTGTGTCAGTGTGTGTGTGTGTGTGTGTGTCAGTGGATGTGTGAGACTGAGTGTAAATGTGTGGGACAGTGTGAACGTGTGAGATTGTGACCTTTTGCGTGTCTGTATCTTCATGTGTGTGTATGTGCGTGTGTCTCTGACCTGCAGCACAGAGCCTGTGTGACGCCATGACTGCTCTCTGAGACTCCGCCCTACTGTTCAGCCAATCAGAGTCCTTCACTTCTAACTGACAGCTGCTAGAACCAACAGATGGAGGAAGATACCATTGTTCTGTCTTAGGGGGGGACCAGCCTCTGACATTTACTGGACCTACTCTCTGAGATCATGCCTCCTCGTGCACACACACACACACACACACACACACACACACACACGCACGCTTACGCTAGTATCCGTGACATTTGAAGGCATGTGTGACTGACAGCTGATAACAGGAGAGTGGAGATAAGACCTTCATCTGTCTTTGTGGGGGGAGGACGGGGGTCCTGCCTTCAGATGAACTTCACATGATCTTTCAAATCTCAGGTCTGAACCCGTCTCTGAGCGTAATGAGGACGTTCTGTTGGATCAGAACCAACCCAACTCAGGTATGAGGCCCTCTTGGGTTCTCCTGCAGGTCAGAGCTCAGACTGCTGCTCGTTCCAACACCTGTTTGGACCCGTGAGGGAGGAGAACCCAGAGGGCATCCTCTGTTCATGTTCTTCCTGGGTTCCAGACAGAATGCTTTTACTGGCACAGAGTTCTTTGGTTCTTGATCACCTTTATGTGAAAGATCATCATGTGGAAGGAAAACTGGTTTAGGAACAAACAGAACCGATCCTGGATCCAAACCGATTCCTGTTCCGATCTGTTTGAAAGTGAACACAGTGGGAGGCTGGAGTCAGGGTTCTGCAGGGTTCTCTAGAGACTGCAAGTGGATCCAGCAGGAACCCGATTGTCTCAGGACTCTGCTGGTGAGGCTGGAGGCCCAGTTATTTAAGGACCCGCCCCGGTGGGGGGGTATTTATAACCAGCACTCAGATGGAGCAGCTGTCAGACTGCAGCTGATCTTCAGCCTCACTGTTCTCCAGGGTTCCTTAGAGCTGTGATCCTGGACTCACAGAGTATGGTCCTCTGCAAACATGGAACCCCCCCCAGGAACACAAGTTGGGAAGTGCCTGCAGTCAGTGGAATGTCCCCACAGAGAGAGAGGACCACACGAGTGTGGACTTTGTGCCCCGCCCACTGTTTGTCAGCCTTCTGCTCTGTGACCTTCAGCATGCATGTTCTCCGAGTGCTCAGCTTCTGTTTGGTGGGAAAGCAGACTAGAACCTTCATGGGACCTGGATCTGCAGCTTCACACTGAAGCACGCCGGCAGCTGAACAAACAGGAAGTGGCTCAGAGGCTCCTTCTGCTCTGGCTTCAAAACAGGTTGAGGAAAGACGAGGAAGACGAGGTCTGGGAGTCCCGTCTGGACTTACCTGGAAGGTGTCGCTCAGAGAGGAGAGCAGGGGGGTCGACTCTGGTCGTTCAGCTGACTTGGAAAGTGTTTGTCTGCCCTTCCTGTAGGGCTTTTATAGAGACAGCCCCCTGGAGGCGGGGTCAGAGCGTCGGGGAGCGTCTGCATGTGAGGAAACTGCAGGACCCATGAAGAACCGAAGCCCCACCAGGGTTCATGTGTGTTCCACTGTTTTCACCAGATTATTCTATGTTTTCTATGCCCCGCCCTCTCATCCATATTCTGGAAACTTTATTTAAAAAACTGTTGATACCAGAATGACAGACACGAGCCCAGAACTAGAATGACGGTCCCTAACCCCCTAGAGAAGGTCAAAGGTTCTCTGGAGGAGAACATGAGACCGGATCAGTATTCACTCCAAAGGGCAGTCCCATAACACCCCCGACTCACGCACACACACACACACACACACACACACACAAACACCCTACCCTTTCCTCTCACCTTTGACTGAACTTCTCTCTGATGTTTGGACCGAAGCTGCAGCATTAAAGGAGGCTAAATATATCTGCAAATGTGCAGTTCACACTCACGCAGCCATATTGTAGTACTGTCTACTGTATTATAGTACTCTCTGCTGAACTGTAGTACTGTCTACTGTATTATAGTACTCTCTGCTGAACTGTAGTACTGTCTACAGTATTATAGTACTCTCTGCTGAACTGTAGTACTGTCTACTGTATTATAGTACTCTCTGCTGAACTGTAGTACTGTCTACTGTATTATAGTACTCTTTGCTGAACTGTAGTACTGTCTACTGTGTTATAGTACTCTCTGCTGAACTGTAGTACTGTCTACTGTATTATAGTACTCTCTGCTGTACTGTCGTACTGTCTACTGTATTATAGTACTCTCTGCTGAACTGTAGTACTGTCTACTGTATTATAGTACTCTCTGCTGAACTGTAGTACTGTCTACTGTATTATAGTACTCTCTGCTGAACTGTAGTACTGTCTACTGTATTATAGTACTCTCTGCTGAACTGTAGTACTGTCTACTGTATTATAGTACTCTCTGCTGAACTGTAGTACTGTCTACTGTATTATAGTACTCTCTGCTGAACTGTAGTACTGTCTACTGTATTATAGTACTCTCTGCTGAACTGTAGTACTGTCTACTGTATTATAGTACTCTCTGCTGAACTGTAGTACTGTCTACTGTATTATAGTACTCTCTGCTGAACTGTAGTACTGTCTACTGTATTATAGTACTCTCTGCTGAACTGTAGTACTGTCTACTGTATTATAGTACTCTCTGCTGAACTGTAGTACTGTCTACTGTATTATAGTACTCTCTGCTGAACTGTAGTACTGTCTACTGTATTATAGTACTCTCTGCTGAACTGTAGTACTGTCTACTGTATTATAGTACTCTCTGCTGAACTGTAGTACTGTCTACTATATTATAGTACTCTTTGCTGAACTGTAGTACTGTCTACTGTATTATAGTACTCTCTGCTGAACTGTAGTACTGTCTACTGTATTATAGTACTCTCTGCTGAACTGTAGTACTGTCTACTGTATTATAGTACTCTCTGCTGAACTGTAGTACTGTCTACTGTATTATAGTACTCTCTGCTGTACTGTAGTACTGTCCACTGTATTATAGTACTCTCTGCTGAACTGTAGTACTGTCTACTGTATTATAGTACTCTCTGCTGAACTGTAGTACTGTCTACTGTATTATAGTACTCTCTGCTGAACTGTAGTACTGTCTACTGTATTATAGTACTCTCTGCTGTACTGTAGTACTGTCCACTGTATTATAGTACTCTCTGCTGAACTGTAGTACTGTCTACTGTATTATAGTACTCTCTGCTGTACTGTAGTACTGTCCACTGTATTATAGTACTCTCTGCTGTACTGTAGTACTGTCCACTGTATTATAGTTCTCTTTGCTGAACTGTAGTACTGTCTACTGTATTATAGTACTCTCTGCTGAACTGTAGTACTGTCTACTGTATTATAGTACTCTCTGCTGAACTGTAGTACTGTCTACTGTATTATAGTACTCTCTGCTGAACTGTAGTACTGTCTACTGTATTATAGTACTCTCTGCTGAACTGTAGTACTGTCTACTGTATTATAGTACTCTCTGCTGAACTGTAGTACTGTCTACTGTATTATAGTACTCTCTGCTGAACTGTAGTACTGTCTACTGTATTATAGTACTCTCTGCTGAACTGTAGTACTGTCTACTGTATTATAGTACTCTCTGCTGAACTGTAGTACTGTCTACTGTATTATAGTACTCTCTGCTGAACTGTAGTACTGTCTACTGTATTATAGTACTCTCTGCTGAACTGTAGTACTGTCTACTGTATTATAGTACTCTCTGCTGAACTGTAGTACTGTCTACTGTATTATAGTACTCTTTGCTGAACTGTAGTACTGTCTACTGTATTATAGTACTCTCTGCTGAACTGTAGTACTGTCTACTGTATTATAGTACTCTCTGCTGAACTGTAGTACTGTCTACTGTATTATAGTACTCTTTGCTGAACTGTAGTACTGTCTACTGTATTATAGTACTCTCTGCTGTACTGTAGTACTGTCCACTGTATTATAGTACTCTCTGCTGAACTGTAGTACTGTCTACTGTATTATAGTACTCTCTGCTGAACTGTAGTACTGTCTACTGTATTATAGTACTCTCTGCTGAACTGTAGTACTGTCTACTGTATTATAGTACTCTCTGCTGAACTGTAGTACTGTCTACTGTATTATAGTACTCTCTGCTGTACTGTAGTACTGTCCACTGTATTATAGTACTCTCTGCTGAACTGTAGTACTGTCTACTGTATTATAGTACTCTCTGCTGTACTGTAGTACTGTCTACTGTATTATAGTACTCTCTGCTGTACTGTAGTACTGTCTACTGTATTATAGTTCTCTCTGCTGAACTGTAGTACTGTCTACTGTATTATAGTACTCTCTGCTGTACTGTAGTACTGTCTACTGTATTATAGTACTCTCTGCTGAACTGTAGTACTGTCTACTGTATTATAGTACTCTCTGCTGAACTGTAGTACTGTCTACTGTGTTATAGTACTCTCTGCTGTACTGTAGTACTGTCTACTGTGTTATAGTACTCTCTGCTGAACTGTAGTACTCTCTACTGTGTTATAGTACTCTCTGCTGTACTGTAGTACTGTCTACTGTATTATAGTACTCTCTGCTGAACTGTAGTACTGTCTACTGTATTATAGTACTCTCTGCTGAACTGTAGTACTGTCTACTGTATTATAGTACTCTCTGCTGAACTGTAGTACTGTCTACTGTGTTATAGTACTCTCTGCTGAACTGTAGTAGAGTCTGCTGTATTATAGCACTCTCTGCTGTACTGTAGTACTTCAGACAGTACTATCATACATCTGTGGGGATATGTCTTATTAATATCCCGCGATCTGTGAAATCTGTGAAGTAGGTTTACAGATGCTTTAAGGTGGTAAACCTCCTTAAAAACTTTACACATCATTCTCAGAAAGCATGAACAGAATAGAATGAAACAAAGATCTGATTATGATCAAAGATTTATGTAAATTTGGTGAACTGAATGCGTTCTGTCCAAAAGACACCGCACAGAGGAGATTGTCTGACAAGGTCGACAGCCAATCAAATTGCAGAGCACAATGCGCTGTAAAAACAAACAAAAAAAGATAGCAAAATTGCATTTAAAAAATTAAAAAAATTGTGACGCAATGAAAGATGAACGTGGATAAAATTGTCTTTGATCATTACAGTCATGTGCTCACACTGGTGTTCATTGTGTGTGGGGGTCAAAGGTTGTATCTGTCAGTGAAGGGTGGGGGGGTTATTTTTATTTTTTTTGTCTTCTTGTTGATAAGTGTGAAGCACTTTGAGCTGCTTTGTATGAAAAGTGTTTTTTAAATATTAAACTTGTACTATACTGACCTCTGTATTGTAGTACTGTCCTCTGTATTACAGTACTATATTCTGTATTATAGTACTGTCCTCTGTATTATAGTACTGTCCTCTGTATTGTAGTACTGTCCTCTGTATTATAGTACTGTCCTCTGTATTGTAGTACTGTCCTATGTATTATAGTACTATATTCTGTATTGTAGTACTGTCCTCTGTATTTTAGTACTATATTCTGTATTGTAGTACTGTCCTCTGTATTATAGTACTGTCCTCTGTATTGTAGTACTGTCCTATGTATTATAGTACTATATTCTGTATTGTAGTACTGTCCTCTGTATTATAGTACTATATTCTGTTTTGTAGTACTGTCCTTTGTATTATAGTACTGTCCTCTGTATTGTAGTACTGTCCTCTGTATTATAGTACTATATTCTGTATTGTAGTACTGTCCTCTGTATTATAGTACTGTCCTCTGTATTGTAGTACTGTCCTCTGTATTATAGTACTATATTCTAAATTTTAGTACTGTCCTCTGTATTGTAGTACTATATTTGTATTATAGTACTGTCCTCTGTATTATAGTACTTTATTCTGTATTGTAGTACCATCCACTCTTAAGCCTCACTATTTTCCTGTAGTATTGTATACTACTATACTGTTCTGTGCCTGATTTCGTCTGAACCAAAGTCGGGTTGGACATAGTTGGTCTCATAGCTTTCTGGGTCTATAAAGTGCAGTAAGTTTCTGCAGCCACATGGGGGCACTCTGCAGCTTTTTCTTATGCCAGCTTAGGTGAATGCAGTGGAGTGGGACAGGAAGTGTGAGCCTTGTGACTGGTGGGCGGGGCTAGTGTGACGACCCCTGAAGGAAGAACTGGAATTCTTTCATTGCATCGGTTTGGAGGAGGGGGCTGAGCTGAACTCAATCCCAAACCGTCTGTCTTTAAATCCTATCTAAGTGGGAGGAGCCACTTCAGTTGGTTGGTAAAAGGTTCATTTTTTAAATGTTTTGGATCGAGTCAGAACCTCTGTTCAAATACCTGTTTGAATAACTTCAAACTAAACTCAGTTTCCTGGGTTCAGGAACGAGTTCAGGTGACCTGGATGGAGCAGTGAAAAAGAAGAGGCAGAGACTTTCAACAGGTTCATCTTTATTTGGTTCAAGTGTGGGAGGGGTCCACAGAGCTGTGATTGGACCTTCATGATGACCAGTACGCTGCACCACTTCCCTGTCTGGTAAGGGACAATAGGAGCTGTCCTCCCACGGCTGGAATGTGAGAAGATTTAAAAATGACTACTGAAGCTCAGGGGTAGATTGGGGGTCCTGATTCAGCTGGTGATGGGGGAGCTGGCTAATAGCCTGACTTCCTGAGGTGATCCACAATAGAGTAGACCTTGCTGGACAGCTGACCTCCACCGGCTTCCTTAGTGCCCTTGGCTATGACTATGGCTGGAAACATACACAGGGAGGTAAGGGTCAATCTGAGGTTCAGGTACGCAGTCCAAAGTTCAGGTACATGGTCTGAAGTTTAGCCTGTTTGTCTCACCTTTGCTGCTCTTGCCCACGCACACCCCATAAGTGTTTCCATCAGCGTCAGCCGCTGTCTTCAAGTCCAAAGTGAAGACTGACTCCGTGTCCATCTGGTCTCGGATCAGCCGGCACCTCTGTCCAGCGATGTACACACCGTTTTGGGCGAACGATGACCGGTTGCCTGCCAGCACCTTGATCTCATCCACCTGATGGACAAAGAGACGGATGTGAGGAGGACACTTTGCTTTCTGGGGTTCCCTGAACTACACATTCAGAGGATACAGTTCAGAATGAAGCCCTGGAGAACCAGAACCTGAGACGTTGATGTCTGAAGTTCAGAAAGAAGTTCTGCTAATTCCTGCAGAACGTTTGTAAAAGCTGCAGGACACAAGAATGCGAAGGCAGCATGCCGGGACACGAAGGCGGTGAATGCAGTAAGCACAAGTTCAGACACAACCCCCACCTGAAGATCACAAACCAACCAGAGTCTGGGCCTGGAGGGAAGCTTTCTTCACCCTCACAGTTAGAGTCTGCAGTTCTGCACTTTTTATGTGAAGTATGAAGAAAGCAAAGGCCTGAGACTGCTGGCGGTCCGCTGCTGCAATCCCCCCCACCCCCCCACCCCGCCCCCCATCAGTGTGACGAAACAAGAAGTGATCAACCAACTTCCTGTATTCAGGCTTTTTTGACACGTCCTTATAAGGCAGCACTTGCGGCACCTCCAGCTTGAGTCTGAAGCTTCCGGAAACGCTGCTGCAGACTGACTGCAAGTTTGAAACGCAGACACGTGTGACGCCACGCTGCCAGAACCCCTCCCTGCCCCTGAGGTCCACTCACAGGAGGAGAGTGTCCACCAAAGCCCTGTTCGTCGTCTCAAACCCGTTACCACCACACATTGGCGTTTTGTCAGATGAGCACCATGAACAGTAGGTTGAAGCACAAAGATTGTAAGCGCCCCCCCCCAGGAGGTTGTGTTTGAACCTCAAAGAGGACAGTCAGCAGATGAGCAAGGTGTCCAGCTTCTCTGACGCTGCAGGTTTCCTTGGGCGCCAAGAAGCAACAAATGTGGCCCCGCCCAGATGCAGACACAGAGCGAGAACTTCCGCAGGGCATCCGCCCAGAACCTCAGAAGAAACAGCTGCTAGAACCCCGTACAGACCCAACCGTGCTCATCCCGACAAAGAGGAGTAGAACTGGCCAATTGGGAGGCGGCTGACCAGGTGACACGTCACCTGTCGTCGCCAGGAGGGTTTCTGCAGGAGTGCTGGCGGGAAGGAGACGCTTTGAGCCGGTTTCCCAAAGAGGAAGTAGCGGTGCGGAGTGTCAGTGTGTGCTCACCTTGATGGAGGCCAGCCCGTCTGTTGAGGCCCAGATGCTCTCCTGCCCGGGTGTGATTCCACAGATGGCCGCCTCCGCCACAGGGAACTGCCCACTTTGATCAACTGTCTTCAAGTTATCAATGTACCCTTGCCACGACATCCTGACCCAAACACAGATGTGTCAGAACCTGTCCCTCTACATGTGTGTGTGTGTGAGGTCAGCTTACCTGTGCAGGTAGAGTCTAAGGACTGAGGAAGAAGCGAGGCAGAAAACAAATGCAGAAATGAGGAAAGTGGTGTCCCTTTTATATGTCAGACCACTCCCCGTCTGCAGGCTGCTTCCTGCTCTGCTCGCTCACCCACATTCTCTCACTGACACTCTGCCTCGTTTGACTCTCTCACTGACATGCTGCCTTTCTTGCTCTCTCTCTCACCTGGGAAGTGAGAACCAAGAAGAACCAGAGCCTCTCAGAGAAGCAGAACTCTGAAAACCCATCCAGGCAGAGACGTTGTGTTCAGTGTGTTTGAGATGATCTTCATGAACAGAAACAAACTTCCAGAGCGTTCTGATGGGTTTAAGTCTCTCTGTCCCAGAGACACAGCTGTGACAGATGCTCCAACGGGATTGGCTGATCCCTGCAAGGGCACAGGTTAATCAACCAGATAGCTAAGAGTCTCTCAGGAGCAGCTCAGGTTCAGGAGGAGAACAGGTCACAGGGTCATGAAATGATCCTCATGACTCAACTGAGTCTCTGACTTTCCTATCCCTGCTTACTCTTCCCAAGACCTTCAGATCTGCAGACGGTTGTGGACAGAACCATCATCATCATAATCACCATCATCAAGACCATCATCATCATCAACACCATCATCATCATCATAATCACCATCATCATCATCATCATCATCACCATCATCATCAATAACACCATCATCATAATCATAATCACCATCATCATCATAATCATAATCACCATCATCATCATAATCATCATCATCAACACCATCATCATCATCATCATCAACATAATCACCATCATCATCATAATCGCCATCATCAACACCATAATCATCATCATCATCATCACCATCATCAACACCATCATCATCACCATCATCAACACCATCATCATCAACATCATCATCATAATCATAATCACCATCATCATCAACATCATCATAATCACCATCATCATCAACATCATCATCAACATCATCATAATCACCATCATCATCATAATCACCATCATCAACACAATAATCATCATCATCATCATCACTATTATCAACACCATCATCATAATCATAATCACCATCATCATCATAATCATCATCATCAACACCATCATCATCATCATCAACATCATCATCACCATAATCACCATCATAATCATCAACACCATCATAATCACCATCATAATCACCATCATCATCATAATCACCATCATCAACATCATCATCGTCATCATAATCACCATCATCACCACCATCATCTTCATCACCACCATCATTATCATCATCATCACCACCATCATCATCATAATCACCATCATCATCATCATCATCAATAACACCATCATCATAATCATAATCACCATCATCATCATAATCATAATCACCATCATCATCATAATCATCATCATCAACACCATCATCATCATCATCAACATAATCACCATCATCATCATAATCGCCATCATCAACACCATAATCATCAGCATCATCATCACCATCATCAACACCATCATCATCACCATCATCAAACACCATCATCATCAACATCATCATCATAATCATAATCACCATCATCATCAACATCATCATCATAATCATAATCACCATCATCATCAACATCATCATCAACATCATCATAATCACCATCATCATCATAATCACCATCATCAACACATAATCATCATCATCAATCACACTATTATCAACACCATCATCATAATCATAATTACCATCATCATCATAATCATCATCATCAACACCATCATCATCATCTCACATCATCATCACCATAATCACCATCATAATCATCAACACCATCATAATCACCATCATAATCACCATCATCATCATAATCACCATCATCAACATCATCATCGTCATCATAATCACCATCATCACCACCATCATCTTCATCACCACCATCATTATCATCATCATCACCACCATCATCATCATAATCACCATCATCAACATCATCATCGTCATCATAATCACCATCATCATCATCATCACCACCATCATTCATCACCCATCTTCATGATAAGCTGCATCCACCACCATCATGATGCAGCAGCACCACCAGCAGGTCAGCATAACATCATCTCATCATCATCACCACCATCATCATTATCATTAACATCATCATCATCATCACCACCATCATCTTCATCACTACCATCATTATCATCATCATCATCATCACCATCACCACCATCATTATCATCATCACCACCATCATCTTCATCACCACCATCATTAACATTAACATCATCACCACCATCATCTTCATTGTCACCATCATTATGGCAGTAGCGAGTTTGTCTGCTTTTCTCCGTGACACGATCAGCTGATTCATGTTGATTACATTCACACTTCACTAGTGTGCAGCACTACATACAGTATCAGTGTGAGGCTGGTTTTCTCTGCTGCAAAATCTGCTAGAATCATGTTAATTGTGTCAACTGTTGAAGAGTTAATATAACCAAAAGAATGTAAACACTGTAGCTAAAGCTCCGGTGTTTAAGCGAATTCTTTTGTTGCCGAACTTATGTCAGTAAATGGAACTTGCGTCTAAATTTTTTGAACGAAATAAAAAGAACTCTAGTTTTACTTTGAAAACAGGAAGCTTTGCCAACACTATTTTGAAGATTTCTTTTTACTTCCAGTGACAGCTGCACATCCGACTTTGTTTTGGTTTATAAACTTAAAATCAAGGATTATTCTGATACTCGCTAGCAAACTCAACAAACCGACCTTTTATACCGGCTTTGCAACAATATGTAATGCTTAGATCATAAAGTGTTGCAGAACTTTGAAGATGGAAAAACTGTGGACAACATTTTCAGGTTTTGTTGTTTAATGATTCAAAGCAACAGTGATGTTTATGTTTGAATGTTGGTTATGTTACTGCTGAACTTAACCAGAAGGTTGATCAAATCAAATCAAACTTTATTTGTATAGCACTTTTCCTATTATGCATAACACAAAGTGCTTTACATCAAAATAAAACTGATTAAAAAACAAGCACAACCATAAAAATGTAGGAACCCACCCCATCCCCACCCTCAACACACACATGCAATCTACCCAACCCCTTTCACAACTCCCACCCCCTTTACTGATGGAACCCATTGGGAAACAGGCTGAGCACTGATGATTCTTAATGCTATTTTTTGGAAGACCTGCTAGAAGGGCGTTACAATAATCAACTCTACTGATTATAAAAGCATGAATCAGCGTCTCCATATTAGCAAGAGAGAGAATTGGGCGGACCCTAGCCAAATTTCTAAGATGATAAAAAACAGTTTTAATCACCTGCTTGATATGTGGGATAAATGTTAGCTTGGAGTCAAAAATAACGCCCAGGTTTCTGACTGTTTCAGAAAAATTGAATGAAAGTTCTTTAAGTTTCAGAAACTGTTTCTCTCTCTTGGCTTCAGAACCAATAACCAAAATTTCAGTTTTCTTCTGGTTGAGCTGCAGAAAATTATTTGCCATCCATGATTTCACATCTAAAATACAATTAAAAAGTGCTTCTATTGGTCTTGTGTCATCAGGAGACATAGCTATGTACAGCTGTGTATCATCAGCATAGCTATGAAAGCTGATGTTGTGCTTCCTGATGACATTCCCCAGAGGAAGCATGTAGATGTTAAAAAGCAAGGGGCCAAGGATGGAACCTTGAGGCACACCACATTCAATTTTGTGGACCCCAGAAAAGTAAGTGTCCATGCTTACCATAAAGTTTATCTCCATGAAATAGGAAGTGAACCGCTGGATAACAGTCCCTGAAAGGCCAAGACTTCTAAGTCTGTTTAATAGGATCAGGTGATCAACAGTGTCAAAAGCAGCACTTAGATCAAGTAGTACTAATACTGTGATCTGACCTGAATCCGAGGCACATCTAACATCACTAACGATCTTTAACAGGGCTGTCTCAGTGCTATGGTTTGGTCTAAAAACCAGACTGGTTCACCTCAAATATGTTATTGTGTAAGAGAAACTCATTTAGCTGAAAAAAAACAAATTTTTCCAGAATCTTGCTTAAAAATGGCAAGTTGGACACTGGTCTGTAGTTATTAAAAACCTTAGGATCTACATTGCTTTTTTTTATTAACGGTTTCACCACTGCAGTTTTAAAAGCAGTGGGAAAAATACCCGTTTGTAGAGAGGAGTTTATGATGTTTAAAATCTGCCCTGCAGACAACTGGAGCCCAACTTACTTGCTGTGATACCAGAAGGACAATGGACCTGACAAACATAGCCTGCAGACATAAAAACGAGGAGAACTTTATGAACTCTGTTCTAACCTGAAGGACGGCTGTTAATCAAGCAACAGAAGAAGGAATACCATCTTGGTCAAAGGCTCTAATCAAATCACTTGACATAGTTCCCTGAAATGTGATTAACGTCAAAGGATCTACTAATGAAACAATCTGCACTTATTGATTTTCTACATCTGATTAAAGTAAATGATCTTTCAGACATAAACGATGTATTGTTGCCTCTTTCTATACTTGATCTGAAGAAACGACTTGTCTGATTAAAATAGTCAGCATTTACTTGATATTTAATGATTTTGATCTTTTTGTTTTGTCTTTGTTAATTCTTTCCTTTTTCTTTATTTACTGTTATTTAAAAAAAAAGAGAAAATCATTATTCTCAATTATTACTATTTTTGCATAAGCTCCAATCAAGTTTAAAATAATGCTGTACTTACATGCACAGCAGTTTGACTTATTGTAACTCAAGGATGTTTAATGACCTGTATTACTGTCAGTACAGTATAAATACCTGATTATTAGTTACCAACCGGTTGATATCTAATGTAAAGTAAATGGTATGGTCGAGTCGGGGTGGGATTATATAAGTTCACTTCCTCCCACTCCCTTCCAAGCAGTCAATTTTCTGATGTCTAGTTATCCTATGTTTGACATGATTACTGATGTAAACCTTTGTTGTTGTTGATTGTGTTACACGTCTTGTATATCCTGTCTGCTTGAAATAAACCATTTCAAATCAAAATCAAATCAAATACATATCCTTTTATCTTTCATGCATCCAATAAAAAGACATACATTTAGGAACAAACATTAAAAAATAAGAATTGTGAATCGTTGAGCTTGATTCATGAGTCGAATTGGATTGTCATCAAAGTAACGATCCACAGCCCTTGTGTACTGAACCACGCTTCTCTTGGCTGTAGTCTTTTCTGCACAAGTTCTTTTTATTTTCTTCATTTTCTTGTGGCTCAGGTTCTAGAACAGCATTTCAGTTCTACGGTGCCTCTTCTGCATGTCATCAGGAATGATTCTTTGACTAAATCCTTTCAGGATCTACATCTCGTCTGAACTCTGGGGGTAACTTAAACCTCCTGGTCATTATGAAGTTTGTGTTTGCAGAGACTTTGGATCCCTCTTACTTCTGGATTTCATCAGAACCAGGTCTGGCTCGTGATCAAATGAAGTATGGACAAGTGTAGACTGTTTCAGGAACAGGTGTGGGGGGTTGAATGAGGTGTGGAACACAATGAGATCTGAGTCAGGATTGGACGTAGATCATGTCTGGATCTGGATGAAGATTGGATGTAGATCATGTCAGGATCAGGCCTGTGACATTAGAGCTGCTCTTGAGAAGCTGAGTTCAGCCCGTGAGCAGGAAGCTGCAGAGAAACCTTTCTTTCTGCAGAAACCACTTCCTCCTGACCCGTTTCACTTCATGCCTCCACAATGGTTCCTGTTGCCGTGGAAACGCTGACAGACAGAAAAAGTGAGTCTCTGCAGTAAATTTTGCGGGTGTTGCTAGAGATTTGGCATTCCAGATGGAGCCTGACGCTTATTCTGGACAAGGACCTTAGTCCACACACCCACTCTATAAGGCAGCAGTGCATTGTGGGACTCTGCAGTGTGAAGGTGAGATGAAAACTGCCAGAGGAGGGGGTAACCTTGAAAAAGTAATGACCAGAAGTCCCCCCCCCACACACATAAAGATTTAAGGGGGGGCTTACCTATGTAATGACTGAGAAGTATTGTAATAATCTGTTGAACAGACTCGGGGCGCGGCTCCAGCAGAAAACATTGTCCAGGCTCCGCCCACAGGGGGCATTCATTTAAAAAAAGTAAAGATGTCATCAAACTCTTCCCTCAGATTCTGAGAATCAAACCAAACACAGACAAAAGTCTAAAGAGGATGTTAATACAGAATTGAAACATGTTTGTATTTTGGACCAGAGGCATCTTCTGTTGCTCATCCATGATTCTGGGTTTGTTCTGTCATGGTCCATTTTTTTAATTGAATCTGTAAAGTTGTTGAATAAACTCGTTCCAAAGGTTCTGTGTTTTTCTGACGTTACTGGAGATCGGAGGGAAGCAGATGGATAGGTTTGGACACGCTGAGAGGAGGTGAAAGGAGGCTGAGGTTAGAGCAAGCAGGAAGACCTGAGACACATGCGCACATGTCTGAGCTGGTTCCGACCTGCGTATCAGAGAAGCATCAAGAACTCGCTGCTGCAGGAAGAATCCAAAATATCACACCTGAAGCACAAACACTTGGATGACTTCCACAGATCATTATGGAACATTAGATACAGATAATGCAGGTAAAAATTGACTATATACAAATTAGAATGACTACATATGAGAACTGGATTGAGTGACCCCTCCCCCCTGGCGTTCCAAACAGGAAGTACTTGCTGGTTCCAAGAAGCTAAAATCCCATAGAAACAAACAGCTGTTACTCAGTCATTCTACTGGTCAGAATAATCGTTCCTGATCTGATTCTTTTTGAACATCTTCTTGATAATTCTCAGTTTTAATTATATTTTTCTGTAGCTCAAGTTATAAACTGACCAATCAGATGCCTTAATAAAAGTAGGTGGAGCCTGCTGGCCCCACCTCAAACGTTTGATTGGCAGATTCTCTCAAGCTGGTATTGACTTCCAACCAGCTCCCTCCTGGTTGGCCACAGTGGTTGCCATAGAAATGCTGACTCAGACCGACTCTGTCCAGTCACAGTCGTCTGGCCCCAACATGGCGAGGCCTGTGGGAAAAATGGTGACTGAATTGGCTCCATTTCACTGGAGCTGGAGGTAAGGCATATTCTATGAAGGGGTCACGCTCGCTCGGTCCAGTTCTCTGATTCCATAAGAACAAAGCTCACCTGTGAACACTGGTGTGTGACCTTTGACCCCACAGAGACTGACAGAAACTTAGGTTATGTCCGAATTCCTTCCCTACTCCCAATCTACCAAAACCCTAGATCAGGGGTCCTCAACTGGCATACCGTGGTCCGGATGCTGAGACCCTTTCATCCAGGATTATTAGCGATTATGTTCAAATTAATTCCCGTAAATTGAGCTCCTACAATGCAGGAAATTCCTGCATTAAATGAATGTCTAATAATCCACAAGTTTGCATCGCAACTACAAAATCCTAAACAAAGAGAAGGACTGAAAGATGAAGCTGATCAGAGGAAGGTTAGCACACTCGTCTCTCGCACAGCGCAGATGAGCGTCCTCCTCGAGGCAGAGAGAGAGAGAACGTTAGTTTCACAACAGCAACAGGCGCGTGCCGCGAGAAGAGCCCGGTTCCCCGCGCGCACACACACACACACAACCGCTGCTTTATGCCTTCATCTAGCGCTCTGCTTTGGTTTACGAAGCAGCGGGTTATGGAGCGATTTGTAACAGAATCCAGACAGAACTGGAGCACCCTAACCTTAGCCCGGTCTGCATTCGGTGCCGCACCCGGTTTAGGATTAGGGTTAGAATTAGGGTACCGGAACAGTCTGGTACCGGACTGGTACCGGTTTGCGGCCTGGAGTTTTGGCAAGCCTTGATTTCATTGGATGATTCAGCGCGTGGAAAAACGATGAGTTTTTGGGACACCAAAGCGTCGAAAAGTGAGGTGGATGAGTTCTACCCATCTGTCAATGTGTGACGACGGAGTGAGAACGGGTTGGTCTGTCCTCTGCTCATCATGTTCAGATCAACATGGAAACACTGTGAACACTATCACCAAACTACGTCACTTCCTCAGAGCTTCATCTTCCAGCAGCATCACCTCTACTGCACTCCAATGTTAAATAGTTGAGCAAAGGAAAAGTGCTGGAACGTTTTTGGAAGCTAAGAAAAGAAATGAAGGAATTCCTGACACTCCAAAAAGTCCAAAGACTCAGGTCTTTTTGGATTTTTTGGAGGAGGAAAGTTACTTTGATCCACTGGTCTTTCTGGTTGACATCACAGGACGCTTGAATAAGAAGCTTCATCCTGAGCGTGACTGTGTGACTGCTGTTCAGTCTTTTCAGAAGAAACTGCTCATTCTGAAGATGATCTGGAGGAGGACTGAAGGAGATTAAAGGGATCAATGTGACTGCTCGTTCTGACTGTCTAAAAGTTGATGAAAACTTTAAGACTCACTTTGATGGCTTTACTTTGGGAGACCAGCTTACCAAAGAGCATGTGCACGTAGGCCTCAGAACAGCTTTGACTCCTTTCCTTCCACATTTCAGTGCTTAGCTGCAGTGCTCGTGCACATTTCTCACACTGAGATTAGTCTGTTTTGCAGTTTAGCTTTATGTTCATAATGTTCTTTGTACTTATTAAAGTTATTACTTGAATGTTCAACATGTATTATTATTTAAGAGTTGTAAAACAGAAAGGTAACATTGGGCTTCATTATTCATGTTCATTATTCATGTTACCTGATGCACTGTCAGTGAAATACAGCAGAATGTTGAAGTTTGTGAAAGAACACACACTCTGCACTACAAGTTTCTGTGCAATCCTTTTTTACACGTCAATGTAGTTCTGTTTATTTTTGTACAAAAATGAATTTCCATTTGAACTGAACATCGTACTTAAATAAAAGCACAGGAAGTGAATTATGGTCTGAATGTTTTCACCTGTTCAGACCCTGGTCTACCAGGCTGACAGAGTTACTGGACTTCTTACCAGTTTAGCTGGAGACCCCTGAGCTACGCGGTACAGCAGTGTCTTTTAACAGCAGTGTGCACTCCATGCTCATGATTTCCCAAAGTGAAGGAGAAGGAGAGGATGACTGGCCTTCATTTACAGGTAAAGGTTGACCAGCGTGTGTGTGTGTGTGTGTGTGTGTGTGTTTGCTGGTGCGCCTGCGTGCTGCAGACCATCCTTCACGTTAGTGTCTGTTCTAATGTGCAGCTTTCACCCTGGTGTAGTTTTTTATTGACAGGATCAATGTCTAACAGCAGAGGTTATGGTAACAGTTCATGTTGTGAGACACATGTTCTATGAATAATCATTCTTTGAAATGTTTGTATTTTAAAACAAAAGTTCCCACAGTTAGAGGCTTCAATAAAACAATACAAAAAATAATTTGAAGTTTAGTCTGATCTTATTCACTTGTATTTACATGTGATCAGCATGAAAACTGATGGAAGTTCATGTTGGTCACATTTAATACGTGCAGCCAAGATGTACATTGATTATTATCCACACATATGTTAATTGTTGTTGGCCGCACATATTTGAACTTAAAGTTCTGTCAGTTATCACGCTCCTGTGTGTGAAATGTGTTCTCTGTCTTTGATCAAATCCTGGAGGATCGATGAGCCGCAGAAACAGCCGCACTCAGGATCCATTCTGTGGTTTAACTCTAACTTTAACCAAAATCCTAACCGTAACCCTTCCTCTGGATCTGTGTGACCAAGAAAAAAGTTCAGCTCTGGCTGCAAGTTTTTACAATTTTACGAGCAAATGGACACTTTCTTCATTTAAATGTGAACTTTTATTTAAAATTCAAATCAGACGTTGTTGATTCCAGGTGCGTGAAAGACGGCGTTTTGGTCATCAAAAATACAGTTACACACCAAATCTGCCAACGTAGCGAGGGAGAGGCGGTTGAGTTAGTTTCCTGTCTCACCTCAACATCTCTCTCTCCTCTGACTTCACAGTAATAAAGTGTATCTATTGAAAAGGCAACACATTTAAATCTGGTGTTAATTAGCATCTTGTGAAACGCGCTCCTGTTGAATTTCTTCTTGGAAATGTAATTTTACATAGAAATGAATTAGTAACTCCATCCAGTCACTTAGCAACCCCAGAGAAAAATCCTGGAGCCGCCCCTGTGATACACATACAGACACGCATGTACACACACGTGTACAGACACATGTGCTTGTGCACACACTCAGTGACACACACAGAAACACACAAAGACACACAGGCAGACTAAAACACACACAAAAACACACACACTTAAATGATTCGGTGTGAGAGGCACTGATGTGAGGAAGAGGAAGTGGTGTTCACAAACACACACAGACACACAATTGTCTGAATACTTGGTTGTGAATTCTTCCCTTTTTACATTTTTATGCAAAAATTGAGCAGAGTTCTTTGCAGGCCACGCCCACTTCCTGTCCCTGCAGCTTCCTGTTCAAGGCCTGAGCGGTTTCTGTACACGTGCAGAGGAAGCTGCAGCTTCATGAAGACCCAGCAGTCCACGCTGATCCTCATGCTGCTCGTTTGACCGCAGTCTTCATCAGGAGGAAGAACGCAGCCTTCATCAGGAGGAAGAACGCAGTCTTCATCAGGAGAAAGACCGCAGTCTTCGTCAGGAGGAAGAACGCAGTCTTCGTCAGGAGAAAGACTGCGATCTTCATCAGGAGGAAGACCGCTGTCTTCGTCAGGAGGAAGAACGCAGTCTTCGTCAGGAGAAAGACAGCAGTCTTCGTCAGGAGGAAGACCGCAGTCTTCGTCAGGAGGAAGAACGCAGTCCTCATCAGGAGGAAGACTGTGATCTTCATCAGGAGGAAGACCGCTGTCTTCGTCAGGAGGAAGACCGCAGTCTTCATCAGGAGGAAGACTGCGATCTTCATCAGGAGGAAGACCGCTGTCTTCGTCAGGAGGAAGACCGCAGTCTTCGTCAGGAGGAAGACCGCAGTCTTCGTCAGGAGGAAGACCGCTGTCTTCGTCAGGAGGAAGACCGCAGTCTTCGTCAGGAGGAAGACCGCAGTCTTCATCAGGAGGAAGACCGCTGTCTTCGTCAGGAGGAAGAACGCAGTCTTCGTCAGGAGGAAGACCGCAGTCTTCGTCAGGAGGAAGACCGCTGTCTTCGTCAGGAGGAAGACCGCTGTCTTCGTCAGGAGGAAGACCGCTGTCTTCGTCAGGAGGAAGACCGCGGTCTTCATCAGGAGGAAGACCGCGGTCTTCGTCAGGAGGAAGAATGCAGTCTTCGTCAGGAGGAAGACCGCTGTCTTCGTCAGGAGGAAGACCGCTGTCTTCGTCAGGAGGAAGACCGCTGTCTTCGTCAGGAGAAAGACCGCAGTCTTCGTCAGGAGGAAGACTGCGATCTCCATCAGGAGGAAGACCGCTGTCTTCGTCAGGAGGAAGACCGCAGTCTTCATCAGGAGGAAGACTGCGATCTTCATCAGGAGGAAGACTGCGATCTTCATCAGGAGGAAGACTGCGATCTTCATCAGGAGGAAGACCGCTGTCTTCGTCAGGAGGAAGACCGCTGTCTTCGTCAGGGGGAAGACCGCTGTCTTCGTCAGGGGGAAGACCGCTGTCTTCGTCAGGAGGAAGACCGCTGTCTTCGTCAGGAGGAAGACCGCGGTCTTCGTCAGGAGGAAGACCGCGGTCTTCGTCAGGAGGAAGACCGCGGTCTTCGTCAGGAGGAAGAACGCGGTCTTCGTCAGGAGGAAGACCGCGGTCTTCGTCAGGAGGAAGACCGCGGTCTTCGTCAGGAGGAAGAACGCGGTCTGATGTTGATGAATGCTGTTCCCAGTGTTCTGTTAAAAATGATGATGACGCCGCTTTTTTAGCTCAAATCTAGAAACCTGTCATTTTCTAGGACATAGTTTCTGCAGAGCAGCAGGAGTTCATTACAAACTCACCCACCATGTTGGACATCCCTGGCGCATTGGGGGGCGGGGAGCATTCTTTTGGCTGGGCGGAGCTTGCATCCTCCATGCTCCTGTTCCCCTGCTCTCTGGTGTTGGAGGCCCCTGTGGGGTGTGTGTGTGTGTGTGTGTGTGTGTGTGTGTGTGTGTGTGTGTGGAGATAACAAGACACTCCCCCTCTTTTTACTTTCTATCATCCACCACAGTAGATCAGAAACACTCACCTGAACACAAGTGTCACCTTCGCTTAAACAGTATCGATGACAGAATGAAAAGCTTTACAGGTGTGTGTATCCATAAGTGTGTGTATCCATAAGTGTGTGTGTATCCTTAAGTGTGTGTATCAGTAAGTGTGTGTATCCATAAGTGTGTGTATCAGTAAGTGTGTATACATAAGTGTGTGTGTATCCATAAGTGTGTGTATCTACAAGAGTGTGTGTGTATCAGTTAGTGTGTGTCCATAAAACAAAGACGTTCATGGATTTGTTTGTCTGGAAGTGGATGCATCAGAATGGGGCGATGGGGGGGGTCTTTGGCCTGCTGATTGTAGCATCTGTGCAACAACTACAATCTTTTTCAAACAGCATATTTCTGCCTGCTCTGAGTAATCTCAGTTTAAAGACAGAAACAGTGGAAAATACAGTAATAATCCTGCTTTTCTTTGTAAATGTCCTCCATTCTCATGAGAAAAGAACATGTTCAAACCCCGCTGTCAACAGAGTGGATCTTTAAAAACCTGACGGAAGACAAAGGTCTGCCTGAAACACAATGATCATCTGCAAACATGATGACTTTCTGTGACTCCTTCTCATTTTGTTTGGACCATTGACTGTAAACAGGAACTGGACTGAGTGAACCCTCCCCCCCAACGTTCAAAACAGGAAGTACCCCAAATCCCAGTGACTTCTATGTAGAAATAAACAGCTGCTTCTCAGTCCTTCTATTGGTCAGAATAACCATTCTTACTCTGATATTTTCCTTTTACATCTTCTTTATAATCCTCATTTTTATGACATTTTTTTTGTAGTTCAAGTTATTCAACTGACCAATCAGATGTAGCCTGCTGGCCTCCACCTCAAACGTTTAAAACCTTTGATTAACAGATTTCAAGTGTTTCAATCCCTCCTGACTGTTGAGAGTGGTTACCATAGAAACGTCAACTCAGACCAATCACTTCTAGACGTCTGGCTCCAACATGGCGGTGTCCATGTGGTGAAAGAATGGCGCTTGAATTGACCTGACTTGGTTGGAACTAGAGGTAAATCCTTATTCTGGTCCTGTCCTCAGACTCAGACGATGGTCTGAGCCAGACTGAAGGTCCTCTTCATCTCCTCCCTCCAGAAAACTCCTCTTCCTCCTCTCAAATCTTTGTTCTCGTCTCTTCTTAAAATCCGTCTTCCTTCATTTCTCACAGATTCCTCTCAAACCCCCTGATTCAGTTTCATCTCCATCGTCTGAAGACCCGATGGAGGATCTGGATTCTGGATCTGTTAATAGAATGAGGTCAAAGCGCCAATCAAAGCTCTGGTCTCTGTCCTTTGTTCTGAACATCTGCTCTTAATTCCATGAAAAAACAACCTTTATTCTGTTCATTCCTCACTATAAACAACCTCAAAGTGGTATTTTGATCCGTTCACACATTTCTGAGTCTAAAAACCTGCAAAAAGAGCAGGTTCCCACGAGCTGACGTCATAGATTAAGGACCGCCCCTTTCAGGAAGAGTCTGCATTGCCGGCTCCGCTCCCCGGCTAACACCAGAACACTTTCTCTGCTGAGCTAGCGGCGATCTGTAAAACGCTTTCCTTTTATATGCCCAAAATGCACATCCATCTCTGCAAAAGGTTCAGATGTTTTACAGGCATGGACACGTACAGGCACGGGTGACATCGTGAAATGGGCGGGACTGACAGGCAGCAAAAGGCGGAGCTTCAGAGATCGAGTCGTTTTACTTTCGGGTATGAAAGAGTCCACAAAAACAACTCCTATTTCATCAATAACTTGTTTCTTAGTGTTCCATATGATCAGATCTATGGATACAGTTTACTCTGAAAGGCTGAAGAACATCATGGTATGGGCCCTTCAAACCCTGAACTCCTCGTCTCTGAGCTGCTTCATGCAGCAGAACCTGAACCCAAACCTACCAGACAACCGAGCTGCAGTCTAGGTCAGCTCTGTGGAAACAGAACCTTCAAAAGCTGCTCTGAACCTCAGAGGCCAGCAGGAGCAGACTGGAACAACGGCGCCTCCTGCTGGTTACAAACCAGAGTTCAGAGAAACAGAAGCTGATCTGATAGGACAGCAGCCTGCAGGTGAGAGGGGCTTCGTATGCTGATCTATTCCTGGGTTCTTCTGAACCATTCTCCGTTTCTGTTGTAAAGAACATTCAGACTCTGATGTGAAGTTCTAGGAGAAGAAAGTTTATTCTCTTTCATTTGGGTCTGGTGGATCAGAAAAGAAAGCTTGAAGGTTCTGTTGGTTCTGAAGACTTTTATTTACAGATTTCTGAAGAACCTCCCCAGAGTTCACACTCTGAAACACAGAGGCTGGTGGCGCAGTGCTGCCCCCTGCTGGACAAACCCTCTAAAGGCTTCAGCAGAAAGTCACAAACCTGAGGGGAGGGGTCAGAACTGTGTATTAGCCCCCCGTTACCATGGCAACCACGGGTAATGCTGTCAGGGGGCGGGGTCACAGTTTTACAATAAGACTCATCAGCATTGCTGACCAGGATATTTTACATTCTTCCCTACAAAAGAATCCATGAGAGTGCATGTGAGTGTGCACGTGTGCGTTCCCGCGGTAACACTGATGCCACTGAGCTCCTGTGCTCACAGACCCGCCTCCACGCGCCCGTGTTAGCGGTCCAGGACGTAGGTCTTGTAGAGGCGGTTCATCTGCTCCAGGAAGATGAAGGTGAGGACGGTGTGCGGGCCGAGCCGGGCGTAGTACGGCGTGAAGCCCTTCCACAGAGAGAAGAAGCCCTCCTTCCTCACCACGCGCACCAGCACCTCCTGAGGGGGAGGAGCCACACAGAGGGAGTGAGTGGAGGTCCCACAGGAACGGCTTCTCTGATTGGTCCTTTTCTCAGACCCCTCAGGAGACGCAGAAACTCACCAAACCGTTCTTGTACTCTGGCTTCCCATCAATCATCCTCATGTTCTGGATCCTGAAGAGGAGGACAAGGAGGAGGTTAGAGAATCGGCTCCAGAACCCGACCTCGAAAACCCGTTCTGGACGGATCGGCCATCTTTATTGTGGAGTAAATGGAGGGAGGGCCACATTCCCCCCTGACCTTTACGCTGACCTCCACCTTTCTCTGACCTCACCTGGTCTTCACGATGTCGACCGGCATGGATGCTGCCGTGGTAACCAGCCCGCTGATCATGCTGGCACAGAAATGGCAGAGAATGTCGTCTCCAAAGTAACCTGCACACAGGAGGGGGTGGAGTCACAACCAGGCTGTGTGTGTTCTTGTACGGTTCACTGTGTTGTCGTGTGGTTCCAGTTGTGTACCTGAGTCCAGCAGGGCCTGCTTGGACTGAGAGTAGGAGGCTAGCTGCGCGGCGTTCACCACCACCGCTCGGGCCATGGTGGGGATGCAGCCCTGAAACACAGAAGAGCATCAGCAGGAGCAGGGGGGGGTTCCTCTGTTCTTCTGCGGGTTCTCAGTGAGAACACAAGGAGTAAAGACGGTGTCTCCAGTGTGACTCTGCTCCTCTCCACAGAGTCACAGAGACGCAGGTGTAGAGAAGTAGAAGTGTAGAGGTGTTGAAGTGTAGAAGTGTAGAGGTGTAGAGGTGTTGAAGTGTAGAAGTGTAGAGGTGTAGAGGTGTAGAGGTGTTGAGAAGTAGAAGTGTAGAGAAGTAGAAGTGTAGAGGTGTTGAAGTGTAGAAGTGTAGAGGTGTAGAAGTGTAGAGGTGTAGAAGTGTAGAAGTGTAGAGGTGTAGAGGTGTAGAGGTGTTGAGAAGTAGAAGTGTAGAGAAGTAGAAGTGTAGAGGTGTTGAAGTGTAGAAGTGTAGAAGTGTAGAGGTGTAGAGGTGTACAAGTGTACAAGTGTAGAGGTGTAGAGGTGTAGAGGTGTAGAAGTGTAGAGGTGTAGAGGTGTAGAAGTGTAGAGGTGTAGAGGTGTAGAGGTGTAGAAGTGTAGAAGTGTAGAGGTGTAGAGGTGTAGAAGTGTAGAGGTGTAGAGGTGAGGTGTAGAGGTGTAGAAGTGTAGAGGTGTAGAGGTGTAGAGGTGTTGAGAAGTAGAAGTGTAGAAGTGTAGAGGTGTAGAGGTGTTGAGAAGTAGAAGTGTAGAGAAGTAGAAGTGTAGAGGTGTTGAAGTTTAGAAGTGTAGAGGTGTAGCCGTGTAGAGGTGTAGAAGTGTAGAGGTGTTGAGAAGTAGAAGTGTAGAGAAGTAGAAGTGTAGAGGTGTAGAAGTGTAGAAGTGTAGAGGTGTAGAAGTGTAGAGGTGTTGAGAAGTAGAAGTGTAGAGGTGTTGAGAAGTAGAAGTGTAGAGGTGTAGAAGTTTAGCGGTCTAGAGGTGTTGAAGTGTAGAAGTGTAGAGGTGTAGAGGTGTAGAAGTGTAGAGGTGTAGAAGTGTAGAGGTGTAGAAGTGTAGGGTGTAGAAGTGTAGAGGTGTAGAAGTGTAGAAGTGTAGCGGTGTAGAAGTGTAGAAGTGTAGAGGTGTAGAGGTGTCGAAGTGTAGAAGTGTAGAGGTGTAGCGGTGTCGCCGTGTAGAAGTGTAGAAGTGTAGAGGTGTCGAGGTGTAGAGGTGTAGAGGTGTAGAAGTGTAGAAGTGTCGAGGGTGTAGAGGTGTAGAGGTGTTGAGAAGTCGAAGTGTAGAGAAGTAGAAGTGTAGAGGTGTTGAAGTGTAGAAGTGTAGAGGTGTAGAAGTGTAGAGGTGTAGAGGTGTAGCCGTGTAGAAGTGTAGAGGTGTCGCGGTGTAGAAGTGTAGCCGTGTAGAGGTGTAGAGGTGTAGAGGTGTAGAAGTGTAGAAGTGTAGAGGTGTAGAGGTGTAGAGGTGTTGCGCCGTCGAAGTGTAGCGAAGTAGAAGTGTAGCGGTGTTGAAGTGTCGCCGTGTCGAGGTGTAGCCGTGTAGCGGTGTAGCCGTGTCGCGGTGTAGAAGTGTAGAGGTGTGTAGAAGTGTCGCGTCTAGAGGTGTAGAGGTGTAGCCGTGTAGAAGTGTAGAAGTGTAGCGGTGTAGAGGTGTCGCCGTGTAGAAGTGTAGAGGTGTAGAGGTGTAGAGGTGTAGAAGTGTAGAAGTGTAGAGGTGTAGAAGTGTAGAGGTGTAGAGGTGTAGAAGTGTAGAAGTGTAGAGGTGTAGAGGTGTAGAAGTGTAGAAGTGTAGAGGTGTAGAGGCGTAGAGGTGTGGTGTAGAGGTGTAGAGGTGTAGAAGTGTAGAGGTGTAGAGGTGTAGAAGTGTAGAGGTGTAGAGGTGTAGAAGTGTAGAGGTGTAGAGAAGTAGAAGTGTAGAGGTGTAGAAGTGTAGAAGTGTAGAGTGTGTCGTAGGTGTAGAGTGTAGGGTGTAGAAGTGTAGAGGTGTAGAAGTGTAGAAGTCTAGAGGTGTAGAGGTGTAGAAGTGTCGTAGTGTAGAGGTGTAGAGGTGTTGAAGTGTAGAAGTGTAGAGGTGTAGAGGTGTAGAGGTGTTGAGAAGTAGAAGTGTAGAGGTGTTGAAGTGTAGAAGTGTAGAAGTGTAGAGGTGTAGAGGTGTTGAGAAGTAGAAGTGTAGAGGTGTTGAAGTGTAGAAGTGTAGAAGTGTAGAGGTGTAGTGCGCACTATTTGTGCCAATATAGTGTTAATCTAAAAAAGCCCCTTGTTAACTCCTTACTTGCAAATTTTCTACTAGTTCACTATTAAAGGTCCTGTAAAGCTAACTAGTTAACAGGTGTCTCCAAAATATTGTACTATTGTGGGGCGGCCGTGGTGCAGTGGAAAGCGCAGTCGGCCTGTGATTGAAGGATTGCAGGTTCGATTCCTGCCTTGCCCGCCCATGTGTCGAAGTGTCCTTGGGCAATACACTGAACCCCACATTGCCTCTGATGGAAGGTTGTTTGGCAGCGAAGCCGCCATCAGTGTGTGAATGTGTGAATGGGTACGTGACTGCAAAGCGCTTTGGACCTTCAAGGAAGGTAGAAAAGCGCTAAATGAGTAAACGCCATTTACCATTTTACTAGTTCACTAGTGACATGCAGAATGTAAACTAATTAACTAGTGATTCATATTTAAGTCTTACTAGTTAACTAGTGCACTGGTTCACTAGTTGTCACAATTTCTTCTCACTAGTTAAGTAGTTCATCCTTGTAAGAGTCACTAGCTAACTAGTGAAAAACTACATGTTAGCTAGTTAACTAGTGTTTCAGTATGCTAATGTGGAGGAGTGCTGGAATTCAGAGAAAGTCCACCCCAGGATTAACCCTTTCAGTCCCAGTGTACTTTTACTGTTGATAACTGAAGACATGTGGTTTTTATTGTTCTTTCAGAACACAGAGAAATATGTGAACATTGCATTTTCAATGTAACAAAATTAAACATAAATGTCAATATAATTTTACATTATTTTAGGGACCTTTGTGGGTTTTTAGGTTTTTAGGATTGACGTGACTTTCAACGTGGTTGTTGGTGCCAGACCGGATTATGGTATGAAACTGATGATCTACTGGGATTTTCACCCACAACCATCTGTAGGGTTTACTGTATAATCGCTGGATAGTTCAACCCCTTCTCCTCTCATGTTCCAAACAGGAAGTTCCTGCTGGTTCCAAGAATCCAGAATCCCATAGACTTCTCTGGACAAATAAACAGTTGTTACTCAGTCATTCTATTGGTCAGAATAAGTTATTAACGGACCAATCAGATGCCTCAGTAAAAGCACATGGTGCCCGATGGCCACGCCTCGAATGTTTGATTGACATATTCTCCTGAGACGCGTTCAGTGGAAGGGGTGTGGCCTTTCAACAGACTCACTCCTGATTGGTGACTGTAGTTCCTCTAAAAATGTGACTCAAATTGACGCGGACCAATCACTGTCGACGCGATACAAAACGGCGGCAGACTATCAGAAGTGACGCAGAACGCTCTGCCTGAGGAAAGGCATGATGTCAACATGTCGTTTTGTCCAGTGATTTTACAGTCAGTGGGATTTCTAGAGAATGTTGAGTATTTCTGCTGGTTTTTACTGCTGTGATTGATTATTTTATTCCAAGAATTGCTGCTCCTCATATGATGACAATAAAGTATTCTATTCTATTTTATTCTACTCTATCAAATCAACCATGTGTATGTTGACCAGAGCCCCTCCCCTCTGACCACCTGGAGGAGGAGCTTAAAGGTTGTTCCGACTGGAGTGTAGGCTCACCCTCCACAGCGTGGTGACCCCCTCCTCCCGGGTGATGCGGGCCAGAGCGTTGAACACGTTGGTGTAGCCCCTCCTCTGGTCGGCGGGCAGGCTGCACGAGGACAGGAGTCAGACTGCGGCGCGTGCCAATGTGTCTGTCTCTACCTGATCTGTAACGGCTACCTGATCCGTCCCAGCATGCTCAGAAATGGGTTTACGTCGACCAAAGCGTTTCAGGATCAGAGTATCTCCTCAGACGTTTGTAACAACAATCTTTTCAGATGTTTACGATCATGAAAACCTTTATTTAATGCTGACAAAGAACAAAAGAAAAAAGGTACGGATCAGGACGGCATGATCCGTGCTGCACGTGCAAATGTTTGCTTCTGCTTCTGTTTGTTTGTACCTCAGGGTACAGCGCCCCCTACTGACACTTTATCAACTCTGTTAACTCAGACGCCATCATGGGCTAAAGCGGCAGCAGTTCATCACATCAGAAGAAAACTCACTTTGCTCTTTTCACAACGTATGAAAAATAAAGAACAATCAAATGTCTGTCATTCTGTCAGGTATTGTTGAGATTTTCATCGTCTGTACTGACAACATACGATTTAAACGTATGCTGCATTTAGACGACGTTCTTTAATCATACTGCTCTGTCTCCGTCAGGAGAACTCTCTGTTGATCAGAAACACATAAATCCTTGTTCTCGAGGAGTTCTCTGCTGGTTCAACGGCTCAGACGGTCGTCAAACAGGCAGAACTGTCGGGAAACGCTATCGGAAGCTGATCTTTTATTACATTTTATAGAGTATAAAGTATTCCAGTATTCCTGGAACACAAACATACAACAAATGAGGGAATTCTGGGAGGTAATTCACAAAGCTGGTGACATGACGTAAGACTTGTGCATGCAGGGACCAATCAGATTCCTGCAACAGATCAGGCAGGGACAGAGTCAACCAATCAGAAAGGGCTTCTCACCGTCCGTCCGCCGTCATCCGGATCAGAGCCACCTCAGCTGGAGTGCCCACAAACGCCCCGACTGCGCCCGCCGTCATACCGATCAGTGCCTGCAGGGGGAGCACAGAAGTCATTTCCTGAAGCTCACAGGGGAGGAGCTCACAGGGGAGGAGCTCACAGGGGAGGAGCTTACAAGGGGAGGAGCTTACAGTGGGAGGAGCTCACGGGGGAGGGGCTTACAAGGGGAGGAGCTTACAGGGGGAGGAGCTTACAGGGGAGGAGCTCACAGGGGAGGAGCTTACAGGGGAGGAGCTCACAGGGGGAGGAGCTCACAGGGGAGGAGCTCACAGGGGAGGAGCTCACAGGGGAGGAGCTTACAAGGGGAGGAGCTTACAGGGGAGGAGCTCACAGGGGGAGGAGCTTACAGGGGAGGAGCTCACAGGGGAGGAGCTCACAGGGGGAGGAGCTTACAGGGGGAGGAGCTTACAGGGGGAGGAGCTTACAGGGGAGGAGCTCACAGGGGAGGAGCTCACAGGGGAGGAGCTCACAGGGGAGGAGCTTACAAGGGGAGGAGCTTACAAGTGGAGGAGCTTACAGGGGGAGGAGCTCACGGGGGAGGGGCTTACAGGGGGAGGAGCTTACAAGGGGAGGAGCTTACAGGGGGAGGAGCTTACAAGGGGAGGAGCTTACAAGGGGAGGAGTTACAAGGGGAGGAGTTACAAGGGGAGGAGTTACAGGGGGAGTGGCTTCAGGATACCTTGAGGAAGAAGTTGGGGGGCCTTCCGTCCGCCCCCGTCATCTTCTCAAACAGGATGGTGTAAATGCCCAGCCGGGTGGTGGTGTAGGTGGCCTGTCGCAGCAGACCTGCAGACAGACTGAAGGACAAACGGACGGTCAGACTCCGCCCTCTCCGTCCCAGCATGCATCAGTCCCACAGGAAGTACCCGGTGTAGATGCCTCCGACTCCCTCGTTCTTCAGGATGGAGAAGAGCGCGTGGAAGCTGGTCTTGTACTCGCGGGCCTTGGTGCCCTGTCCGCTCAGCTGCATCCGGTTCTTCACCAGGTCCAGAGGCTGCACGAACACCGTCGCCCCCATCCTGGAACACAGCAGCATGACACGGACCCAACAGAACCAGAACTTCTGCTGTACTGAGACGGACCCAACAGAACCAGAACTTCTGCTGTACTAAGACAGACCCAACAGAACCAGAACTTCTGCTGTACTGAGGCAGACCCAACAGAACCAGAACTTCTGCTGTACTAAGACAGACCCAACAGAACCAGAACTTCTGCTGTATTGAGATGGACCCAACAGAACCAGAACTTCTGCTGTACTATGAGACGGACCCAACAGAACCAGAACTTCTGCTGTATTGAGACGGACCCAACAGAACCAGAACTTCTGCTGTACTGAGACAGACCCAACAGAACCAGAACTTCTGCTGTATTGAGACGGACCCAACAGAACCAGAACTTCTGCTGTACTAAGACAGACCCAACAGAACCAGAACTTCTGCTGTATTGAGACGGACCCAAAAGAACCAGAACTTCTGCTGTACTGAGGCAGACCCAACAGAACCAGAACTTCTGCTGTACTAAGACAGACCCAACAGAACCAGAACTTCTGCTGTATTGAGACGGACCCAACAGAACCAGAACTTCTGCTGTACTAAGACAGACCCAACAGAACCAGAACTTCTGCTGTATTGAGACGGACCCAACAGAACCAGAACTTCTGCTGTACTGAGGCAGACCCAACAGAACCAGAACTTCTGCTGTACTAAGACAGACCCAACAGAACCAGAACTTCTGCTGTATTGAGACGGACCCAACAGAACCAGAACTTCTGCTGTACTAAGACAGACCCAACAGAACCAGAACTTCTGCTGTACTGAGACGGATCCAACAGAACCAGAACTTCTGCTGTACTAAGACAGACCCAACAGAACCAGAACTTCTGCTGTATTGAGACGGACCCAACAGAACCAGAACTTCTGCTGTACTATGAGACAGACCCAACAGAACCAGAACTTCTGCTGTATTATGATACGGACCCATAAGAACCAGAACTTTTGCTGTTCTATAAGACGGACCCAACAGAACCAGAACTTCTGCTGTATTGAGACGGACCCAACAGAACCAGAACTTCTGCTGTACTATGAGACGGACCCAACAGAACCAGAACTTCTGCTGTATTGAGACGGACCCAACAGAACCAGAACTTCTGCTGTACTGAGGCAGACCCAACAGAACCAGAACTTCTGCTGTATTGAGACGGACCCAACAGAACCAGAACTTCTGCTGTATTGAGACGGACCCAACAGAACCAGAACTTCTGCTGTACTGAGGCAGACCCAACAGAACCAGAACTTCTGCTGTACTATGAGACGGACCCAACAGAACAAGAACTTCTGCTGTACTGAGGCAGACCCAACAGAACCAGAACTTCTGCTGTATTGAGACGGACCCAACAGAACCAGAACTTCTGCTGTACTAAGACAGACCCAACAGAACCAGAACTTCTGCTGTATTGAGACGGACCCAACAGAACCAGAACTTCTGCTGTACTGAGGCAGACCCAACAGAACCAGAACTTCTGCTGTACTAAGACAGACCCAACAGAACCAGAACTTCTGCTGTATTGAGACGGACCCAACAGAACCAGAACTTCTGCTGTACTAAGACAGACCCAACAGAACCAGAACTTCTGCTGTATTGAGACGGACCCAACAGAACCAGAACTTCTGCTGTACTGAGGCAGACCCAACAGAACCAGAACTTCTGCTGTACTAAGACAGACCCAACAGAACCAGAACTTCTGCTGTATTGAGACGGACCCAACAGAACCAGAACTTCTGCTGTACTAAGACAGACCCAACAGAACCAGAACTTCTGCTGTACTGAGACGGATCCAACAGAACCAGAACTTCTGCTGTACTAAGACAGACCCAACAGAACCAGAACTTCTGCTGTATTGAGACGGACCCAACAGAACCAGAACTTCTGCTGTACTATGAGACAGACCCAACAGAACCAGAACTTCTGCTGTATTATGATACGGACCCAAAAGAACCAGAACTTTTGCTGTTCTATAAGACGGACCCAACAGAACCAGAACTTCTGCTGTATTGAGACGGACCCAACAGAACCAGAACTTCTGCTGTACTATGAGACGGACCCAACAGAACCAGAACTTCTGCTGTATTGAGACGGACCCAACAGAACCAGAACTTCTGCTGTACTGAGGCAGACCCAACAGAACCAGAACTTCTGCTGTATTGAGACGGACCCAACAGAACCAGAACTTCTGCTGTATTGAGACGGACCCAACAGAACCAGAACTTCTGCTGTACTGAGGCAGACCCAACAGAACCAGAACTTCTGCTGTACTATGAGACGGACCCAACAGAACCAGAACTTCTGCTGTACTGAGGCAGACCCAACAGAACCAGAACCTCTGCTGTTTTGAGACGGACCCAACAGAACCAGAACTTCTGCTGTATTGAGACGGACCCAACAGAACCAGAACTTCTGCTGTACTATGAGACGGACCCAACAGAACCAGAACTTCTGCTGTATTGAGACGGACCCAACAGAACCAGAACTTCTGCTGTACTGTGGCAGACCCAACAGAACCAGAACTTCTGCTGTACTAAGACAGACCCAACAGAACCAGAACTTCTGCTGTACTATGAGACAGACCCAACAGAACCAGAACTTCTGCTGTACTATGAGACGGACCCAACAGAACCAGAACTTCTGCTGTACTGAGGAAGACCCAACAGAACCAGAACTTCTGCTGTACTGAGGCAGACCCAACAGAACCAGAACTTCTGCTGTATTGAGACGGACCCAACAGAACCAGAACTTCTGCTGTATTGAGACGGACCCAACAGAACCAGAACTTCTGCTCTACTGAGGAAGACCCAACAGAACCAGAACTTCTGCTGTACTAAGACAGACCCAACAGAACCAGAACTTCTGCTGTACTATGAGACAGACCCAACAGAACCAGAACTTCTGCTGTACTATGAGACGGACCCAACAGAACCAGAACTTCTGCTGTATTGAGACGGACCCAACAGAACCAGAACTTCTGCTGTACTGAGGCAGACCCAACAGAACCAGAACTTCTGCTGTATTGAGACGGACCCAACAGAACCAGAACTTCTGCTCTACTGAGGAAGACCCAACAGAACCAGAACTTCTGCTGTACTAAGACAGACCCAACAGAACCAGAACTTCTGCTGTACTATGAGACAGACCCAACAGAACCAGAACTTCTGCTGTACTATGAGACAGACCCAACAGAACCAGAACTTCTGCTGTATTATGATACGGACCCAAAAGAACCAGAACTTTTGCTGTTCTATAAGACGGACCCAACAGAACCAGAACTTCTGCTGTACTATGAGACGGACCCAACAGAACCAGAACTTCTGCTGTTCTATAAGACGTCTGGAGAACACAGCGGTTCTACCTGGATACAGGTACCTATGGAAAACCCGGCTGCTCCTCAGACTCTGGGTTCCTCTGCTGGAGTCCTCCAGAGGTCAGAGGTCAGACAGAGGAGATCATCCTCAAACAGAACGCCTCCTTAATGACTCCTCCTCCTCTCCGGTCTTCATGGTGGTTCATGTTGGTTCTGTTTCCGGATCTTCAGTTTCCTCTCAAACAGATCCTCTGGACGATCTGGACTCCCTCCATGGTCAGCAGCGGTCAGAGTTCATGACGGTGATTCATCAAACATCAGGTCACCAGGTCTGAAACCGGGTCGTCTGGAACCAGCAGAACCAGGACAGGAGCAGAACTCCTCCAGAACCTTCTCCAGTTCTCAGTAGGGTCTAAAGGTCTGCAGCAGAACAGAACCCCTGTGCAGGTCCAGCTCAAAGTCAGAACCTCAAGGAGGCGGGGCCAAAGCCTGCTGACCAATCATCTCACTGAGTGAAGGGTCAGAGCCGGACCCACTCAGAGGAAATCTGAGGAGAAGCAGAAGTTCCACTGAAGGAGCTTCTGACTGAACTTAAGGAGGAGGAGTCAGCGAACACACGCGCACGCGCACCGCACCCCCCGGGAGGAGCAGGCACGGATGAGCAACCTTTGACCTCAGTGCAGCAGGACGCATGAGGACTCTGGCTCCTCAGCAGCTCTGCGCGTGCACGCCTGACACCTCACGCGCTCGTGCTCACAGCGCGCTCCACCATCAGCAGAAGAACCTGGACCGAACTGAACGCTGCCCGTGCGGGAGGCGGGCCGTGATTCTGTACGGCCCACCGGGCCCGGTTCCGAACAGCTGGCGTGAGCGTGCTCGGACGCGCAGCCTCATTGGATCGCTCTGGTTCTGAACATGAGCATGAGATGTCACGAGGAGCAGGGCTGCGCGCGGGGTTCACCCTTGACCTCTGACATTAGCATGCTAGCTAACGTACCCGGCCAAACCTCCGAACAGGAACTTGATGGACTTCGGTGACGTCTTGGGCTTCGCCTCCGCCATGGTTCTGGTTGGAAAAGCCCGTTCGGATCCGGTTCTGCCTGAGTGCCTTTGGGCCAGACGGTCCGCGCTCCGTCACCGGTGCAGCAAGGTGACTCTCGTGAACGAAGAGCCGTGCACGTCCGGAGCGCAGCACGAAGGGGAACCAACCAATCACAGGCGAGGACGACAGAAGCCGACAGAAGCCGAACCAACACGAGTGTCGGGGTCTTCACTGTCCTCGTTTAAGCTCTGATTTTGGCGTTTCTACGGGTTTCACGTGCAGTGGATGAGGTGTAAACAATGATTCTGTTGTTGACAGAAGTCACTTTATGTAAATACAAGCATAACAACAACACACATATAAAATGTGTGGGTAAACTTTTATTTGGTGGGTAGAAAAACATTTAAAAAAACTACCACCAAACTCACAACCATGACTTTAGGCGTCTGCTGTCCTTCCACACTTGTCCATCACAAACATTCATCCCAAAGTTTGTTCAAACATTTCCTTCTGATTTTATTTCACATTCGCCTCAGCAGAAGGTGCATTCAGGGGCTGCAGGGAATTTCTAGCATTTGTTCACACATCTAAGCCAGGGGTCTCAAACTGGCGGCCCGCGGGCAAATTGTGACCCCCCCCAAGATGATATTTTGCGGCCCGCATCTTAATATGAAAGTTTAATGTTAGTGCGGCCCGCCAGTGTGCATGAATGACCGTTAACTGTGTTGTGTACAGAGCTGACGAACTGACCAAGTTAAAGGACGTGATCTGCCCGCTATTACACTCCAGGGGTTAAATTCCAGTGGAGGGTGACGTCACCAGCAGGCGTCACATTCTGCAGCGATTCAGCTCTGATATCCGTGTGAATGTCAGTGATTATAAGTCAGTTGGAAATATAAAACAGACCTTAAAATACATGCTGGTAATGCAGCAATGAGCATCTTGATGAAGATGAACTTCCATCAGTTTCTGAGCTGGTCGCAGGTAAATACGTGTGAATGACGTCAGTCTTTCTCTGATCTCAGGTATGTGTGACGCTTGTTCTGACCTCCAATGACCAGCGCCGTTCTTCCACTGACCACAGTTTGAATTCTACTATAAAAATACAGGAGTGAGTGACTGTCTGCTCTAAAGAACTTGAGATCAAAGTAAAATGTTTGAAAAGTAAGAAAGAATAAATCAAAAAACAGTTCATGAATTTTCTTTCTCACTGATTTGGAAATGTAAAGAACAAACTAAAAAAACGTTCAGCTCAGATTCTAAATCAGTAACACGTAGTTTTACTAAAAGCTCTTCTCCTCCTTAAACTTCAATCAGTCCAACTGCAGGTTCAGACTTACTGACCATCATCTTGAAGCCAAACTGAGTCTTTGCTGCTTCTTCCATCAAACCAAATGTGGATCAGATATGGAGAGAAAACTCTGCCAAGTGTCCAGTAAGAAGTTCAGAAGAACCCATTGATGGAGGTTAAAGAACTGTAAAGTTAAAGTCTTATTCAGTGTTTAACAGTTCAAATGTAATCGTGTTAATTAAACTGTTAATAATGACGTTTAAATCTGAATACAGCAGATATAGAAGACTGAAGAAACAGAAAACGGACATTTATTACTGATTTATGAATCCTTTTACATTTGTTTATGTATTTGTTGGTTTTATTAATAATTTCCTACAGAAAAAGTTAATAAACAGTAATAGTTAATAGTACAGTTCATGCTCCATACAAAGTTATAACCAAAGAAGAGATCTAACAGAGGAAGTTCTAAACATCTTTACACGAGGATCCTTCTTCATCTTGTTTCTGTTAAAAAATAACAGTTTTCAAACGGAGAAAATTAGAATGATTTCTTTTTCTAAATGAAATTAGGATCGACTCCAGAAACCCACTGAAGTCTCAGCCTCAGTCAGACTCTGCCTTTAGTGGTTTCAAGATGAAACACAAACACACTTGTTGCTCTGTGTCATTGTTACACAACTACAACACACTGATGTGTAAGAACACACAACAAGACAAAACGTTCCACAGTTTTCAATCGATGCATGTTTTCCTCTGCGTGACATTAAAACATTGGAAGTAATGATGTTTTTGTTTTATGGAATCGTATTCCATTCAATATTCATTCCAGGATTCATGAATAAATAAACAGTTCATATTGGTCAATACTTGATATTGTTTTGCTGTGTAATGTTTGTAGATAGTCGATGCTTTAAATAAAGGTTTGTGTTTATAAAAAGTTCAGAAATGTTTTTGATCAAGGAAAGTGTGTTTGTCACATTTCACGTACAAAGACAATTCAAAGAGCTTTACAGAAAACAACCAAATCATTCCAATAAGATTTAAAGAAAGTTATAAAGAAGTGAATTTAAAACAAGCAAATATAAACAGTACAGATGGAAACGTTTGAATCCAAATGAATGAAATGCAGCTGATTATTGAGTAACATCATGAATGCTTTGATGGACATGAACTCAAACTCGTATAGATGGAGGCCAGACGCTTTAGAGAAAGAGCTGATCAGATTTAAGCCAACGGAGACTTCAGACTTCAGACGCATCTTTAAAAACATGGTGGTATCGTGATCCAGCCGATTAAAGATGATCTGTTTTCCTGATCCCAGATTCCCTTTAGTGGAAAGACACTGACCGACGGTTAAAAACCCCTCAATGAGAGGACGTCTGTGTGATAACACCACATAGCAAACACCTCTGTGAGGTCCAGACTGACGTTTAATAGAACCGCTTTTAGTTTGGATCGTTTTCTAAAAGTCTGAACCAAAGCCACATGTTTGCAGAACTTTCTAAATGGACCGGTGTTCCACAGAATCAGGAACCAGGATAAAGCCGTCTGTATCTCTGAGGTCACTGCAGTCCAGGAGGTCCAGAACATTTGTCGCTTTCTCATGAACTCAGATTGTGTTTCATCAGCGATCTTTTCTTCTGCTGGACAAAAGCAGAGCTAAACTCTAGAATCAGGACTGAAGAGTGTGATGGCTCAGAGAAACGAGGCTTTACATCACTGAAGAACATCAGTTCCTGAAGCGTTCCTTCAATGCTGCAGGAGATCATTGTTCTGAGAATCTTTCCAAGATTTCTGCTGTTAGTCCATCATTTCCTGGAGGTTTCTGCTCCTTCAGCTGAGACGTAGCTGCAGAAACGTCTTCAGGAGTGATGGAGCCTCACATGAAGTTCTGTCGTCATTGTTTCAACAGAAATCTGTTTGGTTTTAAAGAAGAAAGCCTCAGAGAGGGTCTGTTGTCTTTAGCCAGGCTGCTGCTGAATTCTCTGAAATATTTCCGGTTTCATACGGACAGAAGTCCCAGTTAGAGCTGAATTCTTTTCATTTTTGCTTCAGTCCAAAACGTTTTCATTTGGTTAGGAATTCCAGTGTTGACCTCTTTGTTCAGTTTGATTATTACAGCAGTTTGAGTCAAACATGAGGAGAGATGGATGGAAATGCTAACAGCTTCTGATCAGTTTATACTAGAAATGTAGAAATATTCTTGTTCATAAACATTTAGAAATCGTCCAAAAATCCATGCAGGAGCTGCTGCAGCCGTCTTTGTTTGACCATAAGGAATCCGGGTTTGGTTTTGGACCTTCGGTCGGGTCAGGAGCTGCAGGAGATTTCTGAAGCCAAAGTGACATTTCAGATTCTGAGGATTCAAGAAAACAAGCAACAACGTTGGAGTCAACCGTCAGAACACCATAAAGATGTTTCTCCGGGGAGTCCATGATTTCAGCCACACTCCTCTCTGAGGGGCTGTTCTCTCTAACAACAGACTCCTCGAGCATCAACCTGGTCAGGGTCTCCTCCTGCATCAGGACCAGCACGGCCGGCGGTCATTCAGGAGTTTTCATGCTTTGTTTTGTCCTTTAAGGTTGTCAGGAGTTTCAGGGAGACGAGTGAGAACAGGTTGATTCTGGTTAAAGCTGGTTCCAGTCTGCCGGCTGCTCCAGGGTGATTCTGTCATTTCTGAACAGCTGGATCTGTGTTTATTGTCTGTATAACAGAAGGTGATGGTCAGACGTGGTGTCATTACACACGTTAATAAAAAGTCTCTTTAACATGCACAAACGAGCTCGCTTCAGATCCTCTAATGTAACAAAGAAACACTTAAATAACAACAAACACATCTGACATTGGTTTCAAATGAAAATAATTCATATTACAGAGTGTAGAACTAATACAGTTTTAGTGCTGCAGACACAAACCAATAGGGGGCGCCCAAGAGCCCATCAAACAGAAGAAATAACGAAAACTCCTGCGGGTTCACAGTGATGTTACATTCACCGTCTGTCATTTTCTTTCACGTGTGAGTGAGTGTGGAACAAGAAGTAGAATTCAAAGACAGAAAACCAAAGTTTTTCACATCACGTGTTCATCAAATCCTGTCAGGTTCATCTTCTAAGATACTTTTGAAGCATCAGGTCAATCCTTCCTCATCATAAAGTGATGACGCCATCATGGTTGTCCTCGCCAGAAAATAGACACTGCACTGACTGCAAGCCGCCTTGTTGACCACAAAACAATGCATTGTGGGAAAAAGAGTCCTGACAGTTCTTGTAGTTCAGTGATGCTGAACAGAAATGATTGGCTCTGAATGGAGGAAATCTGTGTATTTTGTGACTCTTTCTGCAGATAATGAATCACTGATGAAAAAGATTTAAAAAGATTCTTATTTATTTATGGTTGTAGTTCCTAAAATCAACATCACTCAGATAACTTTATCATTAAAACACATTTTAATTAAAACATTTCATCTCTGTATTTTTGTACTGATAATCATTTTGGTTTTAATGCTAAACATCAGACATTTGCATTTATGAAATAAAAGAAGTCAGAAGTTCAGGAATCACAAATCATCTGTGGTTTTGTGTTTATTATTGTATTTAAAAGTTCACTTCCATTTCTATTATTTTTATTTCTCTGGACAGTGTTATGAAGGAAATATACAGTTTTTCCATCAGAATCCAACTCTTTTTAACTCTGTATTTTTATAATTTAACTTTGTCAGAACAAATTCACCTTCAAATGTGGTGAACTCTCCATGACCCAGACCACAGTAAGCAGTACCAGATGGAGTCTTAGCCAATCAAACGAAGCTCCTTTGGTCACATGACACCAACAGGAGCAGCAGTTGGAGTTAGAGGAGTTTCTTTCTCTAAAACAGAGATTCTTACTGAATGTAAAGTTCTACATGCTAGCATCAAACTAAGTGATGCTTTTCTCGCTGTGCTTTGGAAAACACAAGACTTTGTACAAAAGCATGTTCACACAGATTCTGAAGGCTACACAACACATAAAGTTAGGAAATGAGACCAGCATGTGGTGAACGTTAGGATGCTGCTGTACTCTTTAGTCCACTAGGGGGCAGCATAGATCCAGTAACAGTTCCGTTTGTACACGTGTGTTGATCCTTTCCAGTTTACTGTACAGGATCGTTTTTCTGATGTTTTTTTGCTTTTACGCTTCTTCATATTTTCTGTTTTTTAAATTGCTGTCTGCATGCTTCCAGTTCCACCTCCATTTCCCTTTAAAAAGATTTTTCTATTTAAATGTCTTCCAGTAAAGGGATGAAACACAGTATTCTTCTATCTTCCTGCTGCTGGTGTCACAGTGATGTTTATCAAAGGTGTCACAGTTTACATCATCACATTCATTCTGTTCAGTGGAACGAACCGTCATTAACCTCTGAGGCCCAAACTCATCTTTGACTTAACGCTCTACAGTCGCAGAGTTAATGTGGGGTTTTGGACCCTGCTTAATTGTTGGAGTTGTGTTTTGGTTTCCACTTCCTGTTTTATTTTGTTGTTGGTTGTACTTCCTGTGTTCTCCTCCTAGTGTGTGTTCTCTCCCTCCTTGATTGGCACACCTGTTTCCACTTACCTCATCCCTTCCTCCTAGTTATAAGTCTTAGTCTCCCCTGCACTAGTTGTCGGGTGGTTTTTGTTGCTTCTAGGACTTGTGTTCTATGTTTCGAGTAAGTGTTTCAAATAAATGAGAGACTTTGCATTTATGAGTTCTGTCTGCTTCTGTGTCCGCACGTCAACCCTGACATTACCACCCGACCAGTAACATGGACACAGCAGACACGGAGACGTCACAGGCACTACTCCGTCAGCAGGAGGAGCAGATGTCTTGTCAGCAGACTACGCCATAGAGTTCCGGACCTTGGCCTCCACTAGTGGTTGGGACACTACTGCGCTCATGGACGCTTTCGTGGAGGGACTGTCTGAGGAATTAAAGGACAGACTAATTGCATTCGATTTACCATCGACTCTGGACCCTCTCATCACCCTGGTTATCAGGATAGATAACCGGTTACAAGACCATAAGGAGGAGCATGGCAGGGTAGTACCCCGCCCTCATCGCCAGCCCACCAATTCACCTGACTGTGTTGTTTCTCCCGCAGAACCCCCGTTACTAGCGCAGGAGGAACCCATGCAGCTCGGTCGGGGCAAACTGTCTGTTTCCGAGAGACGACGGCGGATGGCAGCAGGTGAGTGCCTTTACTGTGGTAGGCCGGGTCATTTCTGCAAGGAGTGCCCAAAACTTCTCTGCTCGTCAGTAAGAGTGGGCGCGCTGACGAGCGGTGATAAAGCGCTCACTAGTCCCAAATCTGCTGCCTGCCTATTGAAAATTCGGGTAATGTTCCATGGGAAGGGGGTTTCGGTTAAGGCTTTGGTAGATTCTGGAGCAGAGCAGAACCTTATGGATGCCGAGCTAGCTAGACAGGTCGGTCTGAAGTGTGAGTTATTGCCCCGTCCTTTACAAGTGGTCTCCCACTTTCAATGGTCAAGAGGTGGCCACTATCTCACATATAACTGCTGGAGAGGGACATAAAGGCTGCCCAGGTTCAGGAGTCGGACCCGGGAGGAGGTCCTCCTAATAAACTGTTCGTCCCCAGCTCTCTCAGGTCCCAGGTCCTCCAGTGGGCTCATGCCACGCAACTCACCTGCCACCCAGGAATCCGCCGGACTGGCTCCTTTCTGCGTCGCCGCTTCTGGTGGCCTAGTATGACAAAGGACGTCCGGGACTATGTTTCAGGTTGTCTGGTTTGTGCTCAGAATAAGGTCTGTACGCACCCGCCTGCTGGACTATTACACCCACTGTCCATCCCGGGTCGGCCTTGGTCACACATTGCCCTGGACTTTGTGACTGGCCTACCTCCTTCTGCCGGGAAGACCGTGATTCTGACTATTGTGGACCGGTTTTCTAAGGCCGCTCATTTTGTGGCTCTGACCAAACTCCCCTCTGCTGCAGAGACTGCAAGACTGGTCATTAAACATGTCTTCGGGCTACATGGAATTCCCACAGACATGGTGTTGGATCGTGGTCCTCAATTCATCTCTCAAGTCTGGAAGGCGTTCTGTGGGGCTTTCGGGACTACTGCCAGCCTGTCTTCTGGTTTTCATCCACAGACTAATGGTCAGGCGGAGCGGACTAACCAGGACTTGGAGGCCGCTCTCCGGTGCACGATGCCAGACCTCCTGGAGCTCCTTGTTGCCATGGGTGGAGTATGCGTACAACTCCCTCACCTCATCTGCTTCTGGTATGTCCCCGTTTGAGTGCTCTCTGGGGTACCAGCCCCCCCTGTTTCCCGAGCAGGAGACGGAGGTGGCCGTTCCGTCGGTTCAGCACCTATACCGCCGCTGTCAGCGTGTTTGGCGGGAGGCTCGGGCGGCCCTGTTGCGTTCAGGGTCTACCAACAAGAGGTTGGCGGATCGTCGACGCACTCCGGCACCTCCTTACCTACCAGGCCAATTCGTCATGCTGTCCACTTCCCACATCAAGCTTCGGACGGAATCCAAGAAGCTGTCCCCCAAGTACATCGGTCCTTTCGAGATCCTGAAGATCATCAACCCTGTGGCGGTCAGGCTGCGCTTGCCCAGGTCCTTGCGCATCCACCCGGTCTTCCACGTCTCTCAGCTCAAGCCGCATGTCACGTGTCCCCTGCAGCATCCTTCCTCTCCGCCACCCCCTTCCCGCATCACCAGCCGGCTTACACTGTCCGTCGCCTGCTGGACGTTCGGCGACAGGGACGTGGCCTCCAGTATCTGGTGGACTGGCAGGGGTACGGGCCTGAGGAGAGGTCCTGGGAGCCTGCATCACGGATTCTGGATCCTGAGCTCATCAGGGACTTCAATTGGCAGCACCGGGACAGGCTTCCCTCTGCGCCAGGCGGCGCGCCTTGAGGGGGGGGGGGTACTGTGGGGGTTTGGACCCTGCTTAATTGTTGGAGTTGTGTTTTGGTTTCCACTTCCTGTTTTATTTTGTTGTTGGTTGTACTTCCTGTGTTCTCCTCCTAGTGTGTGTTCTCTCCCTCCTTGATTGGCACACCTGTTTCCACTTACCTCATCCCTTCCTCCTAGTTATAAGTCTTCGTCTCCCCTGCACTAGTTGTCGGGTGGTTTTTGTTGCTTCTAGGACTTGTGTTCTATGTTTCGAGTGTTTCAAATAAATGAGAGAAAAATCAGATGTCTATATATGTGGATGCAGGTTTGACGAGGTTTACATGACTGACGCCGCTCCTCTGTGACACCCCCCCCCCCCACACCCCCCAGCCTTTGTGAGGAGATTCTATTTAAATATGAGAACAGCAGACCGTCTGCTGCTTTTTATTCTCTGAAACATTTCTACGTTTCTTCTTTCAAACAGGAGGATGTCTGCAGTGTGAATCCTCTCCGTGGTTTCCAGAGGTCGGAGAGATTCTGCTCCTGTTATGACGAGCTGTCACTTCCAGCATCATTCCTGCTTCCAGCATCATTCCTGCCTTCAGCATCATTCCTGCTTCCAGCATCAAACCTGCTGACTTTATTTTACAGGAAGATTCGATCTAAAGAGTTGTTGACCTTTTTACAGAAATTCATCTTCATCCTGTGAGAAACCTGCTGCACTTAAAGAACTCAGCCAGGTTCAGATTAAGAGACATTTATACATGTTCTAGACAGAACCCTGTTAGAACCTGCAGCGCTGGAGGTTCTCCTCTGATTTAAAGATGACATACGGATGAAGATTTCAGAAACAGTTCTGATAAAGCGGTCTCAGTGTGTTTGTCAAACGCGTTTCTGTCAGAGCAGAGATGTTCTGTCATGTAGAACATGTTCTCCATCCTCCATGTGTGGTCAGTGCAGCTCCTGTAAAGACTGAACCTCCTGTTCTGTCGTCTTCTTGCTTTGGTTTCACTTTGGATCTTCTGCTCCAATAAGAGACATTTGACGTCAAAGCTTCCCGTCCTCTTTCTCTGCAGCTGATTCACCGTTACGTCACGCTGGAGGTCCAGAAGAACAGAACCTCTACACAAAGAGCTCATCAGACAACCCAACACAACGTCTGACCACGTCAACGACAAACAAACACAAAAACCACAACAGAGCAACACGAACAACAGAGAAGTTCCTCATGAAGACCAGGAGAACCGCAGTGGAACCTACAAACATCCAGAAGAACAAAAAGGATCCATCCAACTGGAAATCACACACACACACACATAATCACACACACACACACACACACACACACACACACACACACACACACACACACACACACACACACTAAAACACAGAAACACACACACATATAGAAACACACACAGCTGACACTGGTTGGATTCTTGTACCTGCTGGAACAAAAACGTTTGTTTGTTTGTGTGTTTTTGTGTGTGTGTGGCTGTCAGTGTGGTTCATGTCATGAAAACACTCCAGAGTTGTGTGTCTGTGCTGCAGACCTCCTCTTCCTCCTCCTGTAAGCACTGCCAGATGTCGGATCAGAGGAGGAACACGGCTCTGAGATGGATGTGCACGTGTGTTCCAGCACACGCGTGTGCAGAGAGCCGAGCTGGAACCTGGACGTTCTGGATCAGAGGCAGACGTTCTGTGAGCAGAACTCTGTTCTCTGCAGAGGACTGTCTGTGTTCTTGGAGGTCTTGGGTCCATGTGGGTCTGCTCTTGAACCTGGTCAGGGTTCACGTCTCTAAAGCCTCGTTTCCGGTCTAGTCCGGTCCGGTCCAGTCCGGTCCGGTCCGGTCTGGTATTCTGAGCGTTTCCATTGTGAAATGGACCCATTAAACAGTACAGATCCGTACCTGTTGGAGACCACCATCAGCTGTAGGTCCATAGAAAAATGGAACAGGATGTTGGGGGCGGAGCCTCTGTAGCCACCTGTTGATTGGCAGATGAGGTCTTACAGAACTCGCCAATATGGCGCTCATAAGGTAACGTGTTTCCTCTTCACGGCGGTCTTCCTCTTAGCCGTCTTTGAAGTCGTCTTTAAACATTAAATTCTGGAAATCCACGACGTTCCAGCAGTAAAGAGAGAAAAAGACGAGCTGCTGGATGACCTCCAGAATGAACTGGACTGGACCACTCAGTGGAAATTAAGCTAAAATGACCCTGATGAGAGCAGGTCAGAGGTCAGACTTCTGCCACGCCTGACCTCAGAATCTGACCTCTGTTCAAACACAAGCTGGCCTCTGATTGGTCGGTCATCATCAGCTGACTCTTCTGATGGTCCTGAAACACCAGAGCTGCAATAACCATTAAAGTCGGTTTAGTTAATGGTTTCTCATGACAGTTTCCTGCTGAAAGGAATGATGGGAAATGTAGGAAGGCCCCCCTCCTCTGCAGCAGACAGCTGAGACACAGCCTCTGTGAACGGCAGCCGGAATGCGGCGGCATGGAGGACCCCAGGAAGAGGCTCCTGGCGCCGCACAGGGGGGTCAGGGGTTATGGTGGGGGCGGAGCTTGGATGATTCAACTTTCAGGCTGTTACCATGGAAACGAAGTGAGACTTTAATCTTTTCCAGCTGCCAGAGTTTGTGTTTCTGCCAGTTCAGACTTTATGCTCCTCTGGGAGACTTCAGCGCACACATGCACACTCAAACGTGCACGCTCACACATGCACACTCGCACGTGCACGCTCACACATGCACACTCGCACGTGCACGCTCACTCATGCACGCTCACACATGCACACTCACACATGCACGCAACATGGAGGAAACACGTATCCACAGAATTACCCAGCACCACAGGGGCACTCCCCGAGAGCAGTTCTGGTTCCAGCCGGATCCAAGGAGCTTCTAAGAACCCTGCAGATGTTCTAGATCCTCAGGAACGTCTACAAACCTGCGGATGTTCTAGATCCTCAGGAACGTCTACATCTGAAATGTCTGAGGTATTTTCTTTAGGTCTTTTTCTTGGCTGAAGAAGACCGTCAGTCTGTCTCAGCTCAGAAGAACTTCACAGGAAGAATCTGAAAACTGTTTCCTGTCTCATTGCTGTGTGTGTCACAGACAGGTTTTACTGTGTGGGTGTGTGTGTGTGTTTGTTGTAACTTCCAGCTCCCTCATAATTGTTGAAGTGAGTCTGTAAGCAGGAAGTTCAGAAAGTCTTCAACACAATTACTGGAAGTGCATGTGTATGTGCATGTGCATGTGTATGTGCATGTGTATGTGTATGTGCGTGTGTATGTGCATGTGTATGTGTACGTGCATGTGCGTGTGCATGTGCATGTGTATGTGCATGTGCATGTGTATGTGCATGTGTATGTGTGTGTGTATGTGTGTGTGCATGTGTGTGTGCGTGTGCATGTGTATGTGCATGTGTATGTGCATGTGTATGTGCATGTGTATGTGCATGTGTATGTGCATGTGCATGTGTGTGTGTATGTGCGTGTGTGTGTGCGTGTGTATGTGTGTGTGTGTATGTGCATGTGTATGTGTGTGTGCATGTGTGTGTGCGTGTGCAGGTGTATGTGCATGTGTATGTGCATGTGCATGTGTGTGTGCAGGTGTATGTGCATGTGTATGTGCATGTGTATGTGTGTGTGCATGTGCATGTGTGTGTGCGTGTGCAGGTGTATGTGCATGTGTATGTGCATGTGTACGTGCATGTGTATGTGCATGTGCATGTGTATGTGCATGTGCGTGTGTATGTGCGTGTGTGTGTGCGTGTGTATGTGTGTGTGCATGTGTATGTGCATGTGTGTGTGCATGTGTATGTGTGTGTGCATGTGTATGTGTATGTGCATGTGTATGTGTACGTGCATGTGTATGTGCGTGTGTATGTGCGTGTGTATGTGCATGTGTATGTGTGTGTGCATGTGTATGTGTATGTGTATGTGCATGTGTATGTGTGTGTGCATGTGTATGTGCATGTGTATGTCTATGTGCATGTGTATGTGCATGTGTATGTGTACGTGCATGTGTATGTGCGTGTGTATGTGCATGTGTATGTGCGTGTGTATGTGCGTGTGCATGTGTATGTGCATGTGCATGTGTATGTGCATGTGTATGTGTACGTGCATGTGTATGTGCATGTGTATGTGCATGTGTATGTGCGTGTGTATGTGCATGTGTATGTGTATGTGTATGTGTATGTGCATGTGTATTTGCACGTGTATTTGCACGTGTATGTGCGTGTGTGTGTGCGTGTGTGTGTGCATGTATATGTGTGTGTGCATGTGTATGTGTATGTGTGTGTGCATGTGTATGTGTACGTGCATGTGCATGTGTATGTGTACGTGCATGTGTATGTGCATGTGTATGTGCATGTGTATGTGCGTGTGTATGTGCGTGTGTATGTGTATGTGCATGTGTATGTGCATGTGTATTTGCACGTGTATTTGCACGTGTATGTGCGTGTGTGTGTGCGTGTGTGTGTATGTGTATGTGCATGTGTATGTGTATGTGTACGTGCATGTGTGTACGTGCATGTGTACGTGCATGTGTATGTGCGTGTGTATGTGCATGTGCATGTGTATGTGCATGTGTGTGTGTATGTGCGTGTGTGTGTGTGTGTGCGTGTGTATGTGCGTGTGTGTGTATGTGCATGTTTATGTGTATGTGTACGTGCATGTGTACGTGCATGTGTATGTGTATGTGTATGTGCATGTGTATGTGTATGTCTATGTGCATGTGCATGTGTATGTGCGTGTGTACATGCATGTGTATGTGCATGTGTATGTGTTTGTGTATGTGCATGTGCATGTGTACGTGCATGTGTATGTGCATGTGTACATGCATGTGTATGTGCATGTGTTTGTGTATGTGCATGTGCATGTGCACACAGTAGAAGAGTGTGTGCAGATCTCTGTTTGCGGGGGGGGGTCGGTACCTCTGACCTGCAGAACCATCAAGGATCTGTGGGGGCCACCATCACTCCTGTCAGACCCCGTCTGAGCCGAGTCTGAGGTTAGAGCTGTGAAGTCCTGCCTCAGAGCCCTGCAGCAAGGCACCAGCACCTCATTGGAAGCTCATCCATGTGTTTAATGGATCTGGAGCAGATGTTTGACTGCAATTCAATTAGAAATTTGACAGTTAATGACAGTTTGACATGTTTTTTTATAATGTAACTGCATTACATTAAACAGAATGAAAAATCAATCCTCTAAACCGTTTTCATTTTCTACTTCAACCCTCATTCTGTGACATCATTAGTGACAAAGAAGAGGCGGAGGCCTGTGGATCCATGTGCAACCGCTTTAATGATTAAGGACACGAGCAAGACATGGCAGGAGTCAAAAATCCAGACAAGGGTCAAAAACACAAGGACAGGCAGGATGGCGAGAGACAGGCAAGGTCAAGGCAAGGTCAAGGCAAGGTCAAACCAGGAGAACAAACGCTCAGTCTGTCTGCAGGTAAAACAAGACTTCATGAACAGATTCTGAACAGAGTCTGAACAGGACCTTTAAGTATGATGAGGAGATTCCGTATCTCACTGCGCTCGGGTGTTGGGGGCCCGTGTGGCTGTCCTGCGGGCCCTGGTCTTTGTGCTTGGCTGGGCTGCCGGGCGGGTGGATCTCCTCCGTTGACCCCACCGTATGGCTGCAGGTGTGGGCCCTGGTCGGCGCTGCCGCCTCGGCGGGGTTTTGGTGTGGGGATGGCTGGGGGTTCTCCCTCCTTTTTTGTGCATTCCATCATCCACTTCATCTTAACATAACATTCACCTGAGTACAGGCGTCGGCTCACCTTTGCACCCTCAAATAGCGTGGACAAGTTTGTGAACACTCTTGGAGCCGGCAGGTATGTAACAGCTGAGTGTGTGGACAGGCCCCGCCCATTGCTGACCAACACTCACTATTGCAATGGGTATACGATCCAGCATTTTGTTGCCAGTAGATTAACAACTCTACCTTCCCTTCCCAGTAGTCCTTCTCTGACTTCTATAATCCATTATCTATCACACCCCCCCCCAAACTCTCTCCTTTTCCCCCTTTCCTTTTCCGTCCGGTCCAACAAAAAGAACACAAAAAAATAAATAAAGTAAATCAATATTAATAAAGTATCGTTTAGATTACAAAAGGGGCTTAACATACATTTTGTGTTCGCTATGATTTATAACCCCCGATTGTAAGAGTAAAATCTGTCAAACACAAGAGGCTCTCAGCTCATATCTGTTTGCTCAGCTGTTGGGCAGGACAAGTTTAAAAAAAAAAAAAAAAAAAAAAAAAAAGTATGATGAGGAGATGAGACGCCGCTGGTGGAGATGTGGTGAATCAATCAGGAGAGGACTCCCTCTGATGGTCGGAGGCGGAGTCTGGCTGAGGCCTGAGACACAGACTGACTTTCACACCTCACCACAAAAAAGCGTCTCATGAATCTTGACCATGATGACGTCAGCGCTCGCTGGTGGAACTGTCATTCGCCTCTGGATTTGAAACATGTGACCCTCAAACCTGCGGGGCAAACATATTTGCCCCTACCGCCCTGAGTCTGACTCAAAGTTCCCCCAGTTCTCTGATTCCTGCCCGTGTTAGATCCTCTCACTGCGATTGTGAGAACATATGTGAACGTACAGACATGAGACTTTCACACATTTCACACCAAAGCCTTCTGATTGGCTCGGTGATTATGACCATTTGTGGTTGAAAACGCCGCTCAGCCATTGGATTACATGGCATTCTCAGCTCAGCAGAGAAAACAGGTTTTGTTTCTGATCGAATTCACTTAAAGACTTTAAACTTGACACCTTTCTTTGTGTACTTTCTTCCAGTCTTTTTTCAACTGAAGCAAACAGCATTCACACCAGCATCATCACAGGGAATCCTGGTGTTCTAATTGAATTTTGGTAGAAATGTACCAGAAAACTTTTAGAAATAGAAATGTAAATGCTGTTTTCTTTATTGTTTCCGTTCAGAGGATTGAGTTATTGTTTTATTCAACTGATGCAGCTTTATTGTGAAAATGAAAAAGTATTTCCGGTATTGACTTTATTTTGAAATATTTGTCACATTCGCTTCCATCCAATTCACTCTGTTCCCAGACCTTCATATCACGGCGGTCACTCAAATCACGCCGCAGGACATCAGACGGTGTCTACACCATTGACTCAGCATTGAAACTGGCCTCTGCCATGAGAATCGCGTTCAGTGTGAGCGCTCCCTCAGAGATAGGGGGAGGAGCTAAGTCAGCCTGGAGCAGGACCGGCCCTGGGCTGCATGGCGCCCTCGTGAAAAAGGATTTTTGATTATTGATCATGAACGTGATGTTCCAGAAGAACCAAGTTCTGGAAGTTTGTGGAAACTTTCACTTCTGATCCTTTCAATCAGACCTGCAGACTATGTAGTTCTGGATCAGACAGCAGACCCGGAACATCTGTTCTGGTGGTTCTTGGTGGTTAGCCACCATGCTAGTTTACCACCATGCTAGTTTACCACCATGCTAGTTTATCACCATGCTAGTTTACCACCATGCTAGTTTGCCACCATGCTAGTTTACCACCATGCTAGTTTATCACCAAGCTAGTTTACCACCATGCTAGTTTACCACCATGCTAGTTTACCACCATGCTAGTTTGCCACCATGCTAGTTTACCACCATGCTAGTTTGCCACCATGCTAGTTTATCACCAAGCTAGTTTACCACCATGCTAGTTAGCCATCATGCTAGTTTACCACCAAGCTAGTTAGCCACCATGCTAGTTTACCACCATGCTAGTTTACCACCATGCTAGTTTACCACCATGCTAGTTTATCACCAAGCTAGTTTACCACCATGCTAGTTTGCCACCATGCTAGTTTACCACCATGCTAGTTTACCACCATGCTAGTTTACCACCATGCTAGTTTACCACCATGCTAGTTTGCCACCATGCTAGTTTATCACCAAGCTAGTTTACCACCATGCTAGTTAGCCATAATGCTAGTTTACCACCAAGCTAGTTAGCCATCATGCTCGTTTACAACCATGCTAGTTTACCACCATGCTAGTTTACCACCATGCTAGTTTACCACCATGCTAGTTTACCACCATGCTAGTTTACCACCATGCTAGTTTACCACCATGCTAGTTTACCACCATGCTAGTTTACCACCATGCTAGTTTACCACCATGCTAGTTTGCCACCATGCTAGTTTGCCACCATGCTAGTTTACCACCATGCTAGTTAGCCATCATGCTAGTTTACCACCATGCTAGTTTACCACCATGCTAGTTTGCCACCATGCTAGTTTACCACCATGCTAGTTAGCCATCATGCTAGTTTACCACCATGCTAGTTTACCACCATGCTAGTTTATCACCAAGCTAGTTTACCACCATGCTAGTTTATCACCAAGCTAGTTAGCCACCATGCTAGTTTACCACCATGCTAGTTTGCCACCATGCTAGTTTACCACCATGCTAGTTAGCCATCATGCTAGTTTACCACCATGCTAGTTTGCCACCATGCTAGTTTGCCACCATGCTAGTTTACCACCATGCTAGTTTATCAACAAGCTAGTTTACCACCATGCTAGTTAGCCATCATGCTAGTTTACCACCATGCTAGTTTGCCACCATGCTAGTTTACCACCATGCTAGTTAGCCATCATGCTAGTTTACCACCATGCTAGTTTGCCACCATGCTAGTTTATCACCAAGCTAGTTAGCCATCATGCTAGTTTACCACCATGCTAGTTTACCACCATGCTAGTTTACCACCATGCTAGTTTACCACCATGCCAGTTTACCGCCATGCTAGTTTACCGCCATGCTAGTTTACCGCCATGCTAGTTTACCATCATGCTAGTTTACCACCATGCTAGTTTACCGCCATGCTAGTTTACCACCATGCCAGTTTACCACCAAGCTAGTTTACCACCATGCTAGTTTACCACCATGCTAGTTTACCACCATGCTAGTTCATCACCATACTAGTTAGCCACCATGCTGCAGGTGATCACAATCACAGAATCACGATGTCCTTCAGCGTCCAGACGTCCACTCAGATGACGCAGGATGCTTTGATTGGCAGATTATCTGGACTTTAATGTTTCTGAACCTTCAGCTGGACCTTCAGGTCAGAGGTTTGACCTTCATCTGGTCTTCAGCGGTCACACCAAGACTCATGACCTGATGTTCACCGCCCAGAACCATGACCCAGACCATGACTGAATCAGGGTCAGAGGTCATCTGCTCTCAAGAGGACCAGAACCTGATCCAAACCAGAGTTCAGGAGAGCTTTCACACCAAGAACATCCTCAGAAGAAACAGGTCTGGATCAGACCAGGACCAAACTGGTGTAAGACCAGAACCAAGTGATCAATGCTCCTTAGAACCTATGAGTCAGATGGTCAGTATGACTCAGCAAAAAGTCCATGTGTTTGACCATCAGCTGAAACACTCCTCAGTCCAGAAGCAAAGATCTGACCAGAACCTGGTTCTGATGACTCACAGGGTTCTCAGCTGATAAGGTCCGGGTCTTCATGGGTTCTTCTGGGTTTAGAAATCTACAAAAAAGGTTTGACGGGTTCTTCTGTGGTCCTGAAAACTTCTCTGTTTAGTGGTTCTTTGATGGAGAACCTCTGGTCCAGGCAGCAGAAGATAAGGAGGATCATACAGAACCAGACATGTTTACAACATCAGAACCTTCTTTAATGATATCTTACAGAAACATGGGAGTAAAAAAACCTCAGGAAGAAAAGTGCTGAAACATGAAAGCAGCTCAGGAACCCACGGTTCTGTAAGACGTTTGCTGTGAAACCAACTGCAGACATCCACAGCGGTTCTGATCCGGTTCTTATGGCTGTTAAACAGACATGCTTTGGTCAGAGCTGTGAGATCAGCAGGCCGTTCTTCAGGTCCGACTCCTACTAAAGACAGAACCCTTCAGCAGATCCTTCTGGACCTTCAGGATCCTCAGCTGGATTCCATCATGAGAGTCTGCAGGTTTTCATTCCATGTGGTTCCTGGAACCTAAAAATTCTCCAGAACCAGAACATCCCACACAGACGCTTAGGACATTCCCGCGGACCGGGCCTCTCCAGGACTCCTCCAGATCCAGTTCACCTGGAACAAGTGTGACTCAAATCCAGATCAGTCCAGAACAGACCGGACAGTCAGTGGATCAGTACGGGATCCTGGAAGATCCAGAATTCGGTCTTCAAACCTCCAGGTCAGGTCAGCTCCTCTCATGCTGTCTGCTGATTGGATGATCAGTCCCACAGTCAAAAGAAGGGGCGGAGCCTCCGTTTCCTGAGAATCTGCGTACGTTTGAGCTTCACCAGTCATCAGCTCGTCTCTGGGGGCGGAGTCTGTCTGGCAGGTGGGCTCTCATTGGTCAGTACAGTAAGGTGGGCGGGAGCTTGTGTCTCCTGAGGTACTGGATGGAGGACAGAATCTTCTTCTGATGGCCGGCGAGGGTCACGCCCACTCTGAGCAGGTCTCTATGGAAACAGAGAGGAGGCGTCATAGCAGTTTTCCCTGAACGCCGCCTGCAGGCGCGCCGATCAGCCTTACTCTGTGTCGAGCTGCGCCACCACGTCCAGGCTGCTGAAGCCCGCCTGCAGGAAGCTCTGCTCGTAGCGCTCCATCTTTATGGCTCGGAGCCACTCTGGCACGGAGCCGCACGTCGACAGAGGGGGCGGGACCCGCTGGTCCAGCAGTGGTTGGGACGGGCTGAGAGAGAGATGCAGTTAAAGCCCCAGCCTGGAAACATTTCTGCCCCAGCTAGGCCCCGCTCACTCCAGAGCTCACCTCGGGCCCTCGGGGTGTGTCGCTTTCAGGGAGGCGGGGTTTCGGATCAGCCTGTCCAGCGCTGACACCACGTCACAGAACCGCGGTCGATTGGATCGCTCCTTCTGCCAGCAGTCCAGCATGAGTGCATGCAAGGAGGCGGGGCATTCGGGCGGAGGCGGCAGCCGGTAGTCCTGCTCGATGGCGTTGATCACCTGACAGGCAGACGGGAGGATGAAGAGGATGAAGAGTCAGATGATGTCAGAAGCTCTGGTCAGTGATGGAAGCGTTCTTACGTCTTGGTTGCTCATGTCCCAGTACGGCCGCTCTCCGTACGACATCACCTCCCACATGACGATGCCGTAGCTCCACGCGTCACTGGCTGACGTGAACTTCCTGTTGTCAGAATAAAAGCAGCAGGTGAAGCCTCTCTTATGGTTTTGTTCGCACAGCCTGCAGTACCAACGCTTACCTGTAGGCGATGGCTTCAGGAGCCGTCCATCGGATGGGAATCTTTCCTCCCTGACACACCCAAAAACAAACAGAAAAAACAAGGATTTCAAAACAAAAGCATGGAGTCAGAAGTCTGGAAAGAACCAACACACACTCCACCAGAATAAAAGCAGAACCTGGAGGTCACAGACTCACCAGTGAGCTGGTGTATGTGGGGTCTGAGGAGTTCTCAGTGAGGACCCTACTGAGACCAAAGTCTGACACCTGAAGATGAAAACCCTCTTCAGTCAGAGCAGAACCACAGACAGGCGGGCCGGTCAGACGGGTACGTCTCACCTTACAGACCAGGTTGGAGTTCACCAGGATGTTCCGAGCTGCCAGATCTCTGTGGACAAAGTTCATGTCTGACAGATACTTCATGCCTGCAGCGATCCCGCGCAGCATTCCCACCAGCTGGATGGGTGTGAACTGCCCGTCATTCACCTGCAGGGAGTTGGGGGAGCAGACGAGTAAGCAGATGGGAGAGCAGACAGGGGAGCAGACGGGAGAGCAGATGGGAGAGCAGACGGGAGAGCAGATGGGTGTGAAGGTAGAAGTGTGTTCTGTCTCACCCTCAGGAAGCTGTCCAGCGCTCCGTTCTCCATGAACTCTGTGAGGATCATCACTGGACAGGAAGTGGTGATGACGCCCTCCAGGTGGATGATGTTTGGGTGCTGGAACTGTCCCATGATGGACGCCTCAGACAGGAAGTCCCGCCTCTGCTTCTCTGTGTAGCCGCCCTTCAGGGTCTTGATGGCTACATAGTTCTCCTTCCTGCCAGGTACCCTCAGCCGACCGCGGCAAACCTCACCGAACTCACCTGGAAAGGTAGAGCAGCACCTGGTTAATGAAAATCACCAGAGAACACGGCCCGGCAGCAGAACTCCTGCAGAGATTCAAAACTGCAGGTCCACAGCAGACGAGACCCAGCAGCAGAACCAGGTGGACCGGGCCGGGTCAAAACGGTTAATGAGGAGACCCGGTGAGAGGAGAAGCAGCAGCGCTGACGACTGGATCAGAGGAGACCAGGTTGTGCCTCCAGATTCTGGGTTAGAGGTTCAATGCTGCTTCGGGGCTCATTAGCACAGCTGTTCCTCGTGCACGGGCGTGTGTACGTCTCAGCTGGAGGCTCTGCATCAGCAGGTTCGGTTCAGGTTCCGCCTCCATATGCCCACCCTTAACCTGTCCGTGTCCAAAGAACCAGAACCCGTGTTCTACAGGTGCTGTTACCTGCTCCAATCACTTCTTCTATCTTGACGAAAGACGCTTCGATCTCTTTGGCGAACTCTCTGACGGCCTCGTTGGGATCTTCGTAGGTGAACGGGTCGATGTACACCTTCATCGCTATGACAACAAGATCACATGACCGTCATCAGCCGCACAAAGAGATCAGGACAACTTCCAGGTAAGAAAGTTCTGAACACAGAAGACCTGCTGAGGACACGCCTTCATTCAGCATTAGTGTAATCTATTACTTTGCTAGTAATAGATTACACGATCAGGTCGTGAACATGGAGGACTTCCACGTGTGTTGCTTCACTAAACAAAAACATGTTGTTTTTATTGTGTGTTTGCACGGTCCTCTGAGCTCTCTGATTGGCTGTTTACTCACTCTGTCCCATCTGGTAATGTCCGGGTTTATCGCTGACATCCGAACGCCTCCTGCTCCGCCTCCTCCTCCTGCAGACAGAAGGACAAGGAGGAGCTTCAGGAGACGACAAGAACTTACACACAAACATACAATTACACACAAACTTACAGCAAAACAAGAAATGACACAAGATGACCATAATACACTTAAAACAGGAAACAGGAACGGCATCATCTGACTGTGAAGTGTGTGTGTCTCTGTGCATGTGTGTTAAACCTGTGTGTGTCTCTGTGTGTGTGTGTGTTAACCTGTGTGTGTCTCTGTGTGTGTGTGTGTTTCCGTGTGTCTGTGTGTTTGAATATATGTGTGTGTATCTATGTGCATGTGTGTTAACCTGTTTGTGTCTGTGTGTGTGTTTCTCTGTGTGTGTGTCTGTGTGTGTGTGTGTGTGTCTCTGTGTGTGTGTGTGTGGGTGTGTGGGTGTCTATGTGTGTGTCTCTGTGTGTGTGTCTCTGTGTGTGTGTCCGTGTGCGTTCAGGATGCTCCTCCCTGTTCTCCTCCACAGAACAATAGAACGTTGACCTTCAGTTCAAACTTCCGTCTCACCGGTAGCAGAGGAGCGCGGCGATCACCACGGCAACCATCAGCAGAATTCCCACTGAGATCAGGACTGCGGTCAGTACCAGCTGAGGGTTAGCCCCGCCTACCACACAGACAGACCACACTGAGCGTGTGCACCACGACTGCTGGTGAGAGCCATCAGAATGAAAGCTTGGACCTGTGGTTCTGGTCCGTACCGTCAGGAAGCGTGTTGAAGGTGTTGGTGGCGCTGAAGGATCCGTATCCAGCCTGTGACCGCGCGCGCACCTGGACCTGGTACTGCGCTGCCCGCTGCAGCCCCGTCAGCACCACGGAGGCAGACCTGCTGGATACGTACTGCCACTGCCCCGCCTCCTGGCCGTCCCTGCAACTGTACCGGACCTGGTAGTCCAGAACGGCGTGTTGGTTCTGCAGAACCGGAGCTCTCCACTCTAGAGAAAGACTGCTTTCTGACGCCCCGGCTCTTCTCAGAGCGGTCACCGGTGGAGGGACTGCAGACATGCCAACAAGCACCGGCAGAAAGGTGAGGAATGAACCAATCAGAGCTGTGGGCGGAGCTAGAGACTCACCATCTCTGCTGGTGGTCACGTTGACTCTGACAGAGGCAGGCTCTGATTGGCTGACGGCAGACACCTTGTTCAGGGATTGGATGGTAAACATGTATTTAGTTTGTGGGCGGAGTCCTCGGACGATGACCCGGCGCTGAGTCAGCTCGGGCTGCGACGGCTGGAACAGAACGCCGTCGTCACATGGAAGACAGGAAGTAGCCGATCCCTGAGAGGAAGGGGTGGAGTCAGACAGAGGGAAAGTTCTTGACCGGCTGTAGCTTTAGTCCGGTCTGTCAGGACCGGGCTGGTTCTGGAATCAGGGTGGAGTCCTGTACCTTGGCGGTGCCGGCAGAACCGCACATGGAGCACAGAACCCTGTAGGTCAGGTCGACCCGTCCTCCCCGGTCCAGCGGCTCGCTCCATTCCAGGGTCACCGTGGTGTCGTTTAGCTGACTCACCGGCAGCCGGGGGGCTGAGGGCGGGCCTGGGGGTCAAAGTTCACGGCCCGGTGTTGTTAAATATGTTCAGGCAGAGGGAGCGCCTCAGGCCGGGTCCATTCTGACCCGGCTCAGTCAATGAAACGGTTCTCTCTGCTTTCTGAACAGAACTCTTTTCTGTTTGCAGACGCTGATGCACAGCCCCTGGTTCCACACACATCTGGAAGTGTGCACATGTGGGACCCTCAGGATAAAGGCACCGCAATGAAGTGGGCGGGGCATCAGGAGCGTGCAGAGAAAACACAGCATTGTGTAGTTCTGTGTGCATGGGTGTGTGTGTGGGTGTGTGCTTGCGTGTGTGTGTGCGGTAACTCTTTTCATTTTTTAGGTTTGCACTGACTGACAAAAAGCCAGACAAAGGCCAGGTGCATCATGGGACATGTAGGCCTTCTTTCCACAGACAAAACACAGAGTAAAGAGACACAAAAATACACTGAAGTGAAACATTTCTCACGTGTGCACGCCACGCCTGGATGGTCAGAGTCGGCCCGATCAAAGCCTTGGTGACAGGGGCAGTAGGCGGAGCCTGGGATCCGAGTGTTGCTGTTAGTGGGACAGGGAGTACACCCGCCCACTCCGGAGGCCATCTTGAAGTGTCCTGATGGACAGGCTGCAGACACACGCGGGTTAGCTTTAGCGCTAGCTTCACAGTGAACACTAGAAATGATTCAGGAAAAACAAGAACCGACCTGTCCTGTAACAGTTACCTGAAGCACCAGCTATGGAGGTTCTATCGGGTTTCTAATGTGGGCGGAGCCTGATCTAATGTGGGCGGAGCCTAATCTGAACAGCAGAAGCAACACAAGAACCACGGAGAGGAATTTTTAATCTGACAGTGAATGTAGACGTCAGTCACACAACAGTGGACCCAACAGAACCAAGTCCAAAGGAACCTGAACCTCATAAAACCTGTTGGAGCTCCAGAACCCAAAGCTGTGATCTGAAAAGAAACTTCAGAGAAACCATCATGCTGGAAGCAGCGTGTGTGCCGATTGGTTCAGAGTCTGAGGGGGCGGGGCAGAAGAAAGGTCAGGAGTCAGCAGGTCACAACAGACCCGTCCGTCTGTCAGACAACAACCAACCATCTGTTAGAACCACACAGAACAGCAGGAACCGGTTCTGGTCAGATGGAACGACAGGCCCGAGAACTTGACACCAGGTGAGTGTTCATTTAAGACGGCTCAACCGAACCGTACTCGGTCCATATGAAGTCCAGAGTCTGGACGCGCCGGTTTGTGTTCAGACAGATTTGAGTGAGCCCTACTGAGGCTGGCTGAAGGTGGTCCAGATCACGGTTCCGAGGGCTCTGGCGCAGTTAGGATCTGCTGATTCTATAAAGTTCTGACATCCGGGACAGAACCCCCAACATTAAAGCCCAACAAAGTGCTAACCAGCTACAGGCCTGCAGCTCCATCCATCCTTTAGAGGAGGTCCAGAGGTCCGAATGCAGTCCAGTTCTGAAGACCTACAGATCTGGACACTTCCCTCAAGTCCTCAGTAAGAGGAGCAGCTATTGGCTGACCCAGAAGTGATGTCATCACCTAATTATCATGATACTTAGGACAGTCCGTTTCTACGCAGACGACGCCTCCATAAACCTGACGTCACCATCAGTGGAGCAGTTTGTGGATCCACCTTCATGTCCGGATCTGGATTTGTTTCTGCAGCAAACCCGCGTTAGCTCAGTTCCTTTAGAACCTGGTCTAGAACAACACATCCTACTCTTACCTACAGAAGCACCTTCATTCAGACCCTTCAGAATAAAAGCATGCTGCTCACAGGGTGGAGGGGATGGAAAGGAGGAGTGCGGCCTCGCACAGACAATGAAGAACAGGAAGTGGCCTTGGCTCCACAGGATGTGGAAAATGCTGCTGTGATGTCATGAGCGGCGTCCTCCCGTCAGACACAGCAGGAGTTAACCCCTGACCTCCTCGTTCAGACTGGCCCCTCCCTCCCCGCCACCGCCGCTCCTCCTGGTTGCAGTGAGGTGACCTCTGACCTCTTGGAGAATAACAGGAAGCATCAACAACTGTGCTGTCTGTCCCTGAAGTGACGGGTCAAACATTTCCTCCTGGCGGTGTGCATAAGCGGCGCCATCATTCAGCGCCGCTGTCACCCACAGAAGGGTTTCCTGTTCAGACAAAGCTCAGAGTTTGAGGAGCGAAGCTTTGCTCATGGGAACTACAGCAGCCCTTACCCTGCTGTCTGACCTCCTGCAGGTCCTCCGTTTGCTTCAACACTACGACCACTGAGAAGGTTAAACGCTGACGGCGCCATGGAGGCTTTTATTCTGAAATAACAGAAGACATGAGTCCCCACCAGACCTAGCAGGACCAGTACTTCTAGACCAGACCTCTCAGTCACAACAGGAATCCAGAATCCAGAATCCTGTCTCTGGTTCTGTTGCGATCGGCCTCACAGGTCCAGAACTGCTTTGTGGACTGAGGGGTTCCACAGGGTCTCCATCCCGGCTCCTTCAGATTCTCATCATGTTTCGCATTAGTTCTGGTCTTGGTTTTCACTGAAGACGCCGCCATGGTTGGACTGAAACCTGGACCTTAACAGACTGACGGGGGAGGGGCTTCTTCTTTTGTTTGTTTGTTTGTGTTATTTTTCTCTCGGAGGCGTGTTTGTCTTTCAAACCTAAACAACAACATCAGGTCTTTTATTCTGAAGGCTGGTCTTCCCTTCACCTTTGCAGCGCATGCTGACGGCGTCCGCCTCGTAACCGGGGCGACAGGCGCAGCTGGAGGTGGGCTGCTCCACCCACCGTCCGTTCTCTCCACACAGCATGGTTGGAGGCTGAGCGTCCTCGCCGGGCGGAGTCACGGCGTTCTCCACGCATACGCCCTGAGCCTGAAGCACAGAGGGGCTTTTATTTTGAAAGTGTCTCCTAACGACACGTTCCTCTCATGTTGCCATGGTTACCTGCTCCACCAGCGAGTGAGGAATGGTCTCTGGGAAAGAAGCAAAGGCGCGGCGGACGGGCGGGCACTTCCTGTAGAAGACACGCACAGACAGCAGCGCCATGCAGGCGCCCTGGCTCTGGAAGGCCAGGTAAAGCCCCGCCCCCCGCTGCACCTCCACCTCCAGCAGCTTCAGGTTGGAGCGCTTCTCGCCGTCTTTCCGCAGCAGGTGGTCTGCAGCGATGGTGGCGACCTTTGTGTAGGGGTTCTCCATCCAGGCGGGGTGAGTGGGCGTGGCCTCTGCGCCGTCTGAAGGGTAGTAGAACAGGTTGAAGGTCTCCTTGCAGTGGCGCTGGTTCATGCTGGAGCACTCCACCACGGTGAACCTGCGGAGGTCGTCACATCATCAGCACCGCTTCACCAGCAGAAGCCACACCGTCACAGGTTGGCGCCACCGACCGGATCTCCACGAAGAGTTTGGTCGCCGCCCGCCGCGGTATCCAGCGCGTTCTCAGCCAATAGGAGGTCGGGCTGCTGGGTGTGCAGATCTGGACGGTGCGAACGCTTCTGGCCTCGTCATCGAAGCCGCTGAGCTCCTCCCACTGAGAACACAGACGCGTCATCGATCTGAAATCCTGACAGGATGGAGCGCGAGGGGCGGAGCTTACCTCCTGACCATCAACCGGGTGGCTCGTCCATCGCAGGTCCGACGTCTCCAGCTTGGTGTTCATCAGAACCTCTGAGGAAGCGTTAAGAACAGAAGAGGATGAGACCAATAACAAACGGAGAGTCTGAGGAACCAGAACAGAACCGGTGAAGACAAAGCTCCACCTTCAGAACCATTGCTAGAACTGGGTTCTTCTTGGACAGAGACGTTCCTCTGTCTGTAAAGAAGCTTCAGATGAGGTTCTAACTCAGTGCTGACCTGGTTCCATGTCTGTAGAAAAAGAACCAGCTTAGAACTCGAAGCCGTTCATGTTTGGAGAGAACCTGTTCTTTCCGTTTGGAGAAAGCTGACTCCACACAGCCTGCCCTAAGCCTTTGAGCAAACAGCACATTCAAACTGTCCCTGGTTCCTCAGGATGCTCCTCAAAACCTGATGGGTTCTAACAGGAGGTTCTGCCTTTAGAACTTTCTGTCAGTTTTATCAGAATGTTCTAACAACAGATTATTTCATCAAATGTTTGGTGACAAAGTCAGCAGACGAGCTCGTCTTCATCACATGTTCTGATTCTGGAAACACGCTTGTTTTTTCTGCCAACGATGGAAGTGACTGAAGAATCACATGACAGTACAGGACGTTCTCCTCGTTTGTATCACATTTGATCAGATTATGATCCAGTTCCTGATCTTCTGGCAGCTTCAACTTTATTAAAATCAAAAGCGGAAAATTCAGCAGCTCAGTCAGGAGGAGCAATTCCATCCATCCATCCATTTTCTTCCGCTTATCCAGAACCGGGTCGCGGGGGCAGCAGTCTCAGTAAAGATGTCCAGTCTTCCTTCTCCCCGGCCACTTCCTCCAGCTCCTCTGGGGGTTCCCGAGGCGTTCCCAGGCCAGCCGAGAGACATAGTCTCTCCAGCGTGTCCTGGGTCTCCCTCTCTCGGGGCCTCCTCCCAGTACATGCCCGGAACACCTCCCTAAGGAGGCGTCCAGGGGGCATCCGAATCAGATGCCAGAGCCACCTCAACTGGCTCCTCTCGATGTGAAGGATCAGCGGCTCTACTCCGAGCTCCTCCTCCTATCTCTAAGTGAGCGTCCAGCCACCCTACAGAGGAAACTCATTTCAGCCGCTTGTATCCGGGACCTCGTTCTTTCGGTCATGACCCAGAGCTCATGACCATAGGTGAGTATTGGGGCGTAGATGGACCGGTAAATTGAGAGCTTTGCTTTCTGGCTTAGCTCTCTTCATCACGACAGACCGGTACAGCGACCGCATGACGGTGGACGCAGCACCAATCCGCCTGTCGATCTCACACTCCGATCTTCCCTCATTCTTGAACAAGACCCCAAGATACTTAAACTCCTCCACCTGGGGAAGGAGCACTCCACCCACCCAGAGAGGGCAAACCACCTTTCTCTGGTCGAGAACCATGGCCTCAGACTTAGCGGTGCTGATCCTCATCCCAGCCGCTTCACACTTGGCTGTAAACCGTTCCAATGTATGCTGAAGGTCCTGGCTCGATGAAGCCAACAGGACAACATCATCTGCAAAGAGCAGAGAGGAAATCCTGTGGTTCCCAAACCAGACCCCGGCTCCTGGCTGCACCTAGAAATTATGTCCATAAAGACAATGAACAGAACCGGTGACAAAGGGCAGCCCTGTCGGAGTCCATTATGCACTGGGAACAGGTCTGACTTAGTGCAGGCTATGCAGACCAAGTTCCTGCTCTGGTCATACAGAGACCGGACAGCCCTGAGTAAGGCTCCCTGAACCCCATACTCCCAAAGTACCCTCCACAGGACACCACGGGGCACACGGCCTTCTCCAAATCCACAAAACACATATGGACAGGATGAGCGAACTCCCACGAACCCTCCAGTACCCTAGACAAGGTATAGAGCTGGTCCACAAGCAGCAGGAACCTGACCTTCATAACCAAGTTGTGCTACACCTGAGGGTCACTTCAGCTCTCCGCCTCAACATCAGAACAGAACAGCAGCAAATCTTTACACCGGAAAACAAACCGAAACACTACAACAGATAACTGCACATGTTCACAAGAAAACTATGACTTTTCACCAGATACCTGCTTCTGCAACACTAAAAACCACAACTGTACACCAAAAACTACAACTGCACACCAAAAAAACTACAACTGTACACCAAAAACGTCAACTGTACACCAAAAACGACACCTGTACACCAAAAAACCACAACTGTACACCAAAAAAAAAACCACAACTGTACACCAAAAACATCAGCTGTACACCAAAAACGTCAACTGTCCACCAAAAAAACTACAACTGTACACAAAAATCATCAACTGTACACCAAAAAAACCACAACTGTACACCAAAAACATCAGCTGTACACCAAAAACGTCAACTGTCCACCAAAAATCATCAACTGTACACCAAAAATCATCAACTGTACACAAAAATCATCAACTGTACACCAAAAAAACCACAACTGTACACCAAAAATCGTCAACTGTACACCAAAAATCATCAACTGTACACCAAAAACATCAACTGTACACCAAAAAACTACAACTGTACACCAAAAAAACCACAACTGTAGACCAAAAACATCAACTGTACACAAAAATCATCAACTGTACACCAAAAAAAACCACAACTGTACACCAAAAAAACTACAACTGTACACCAAAAAAACCACAACTGTACACCAAAAACATCAACTGTACACCAAAAACATCAACTGTACACCAAAAAAACCACAACTGTACACCAAAAACATCAGCTGTACACCAAAAACGTCAACTGTCCACCAAAAATCATCAACTGTACACCAAAAATCATCAACTGTACACCAAAAACATCAACTGTACACCAAAAAACTACAACTGTACACCAAAAATCATCAACTGTACACCAAAAATCATCAACTGTACACCAAAAACATCAACTGTACACCAAAAAACTACAACTGTACACCAAAAAAACCACAACTGTAGACCAAAAACATCAACTGTACACAAAAATCATCAACTGTACACCAAAAAAACCACAACTGTACACCAAAAAAACTACAACTGTACACCAAAAACATCAACTGTACACCAAAAACATCAACTGTACACCAAAAAACTACAACTGTACACCAAAAAAAAACCACAACTGTAGACCAAAAACATCAACTGTACACAAAAATCATCAACTGTACACCAAAAAAACTACAACTGTACACCAAAAACATCAACTGTACACCAAAAACTACACCTGTACACAAAAATCATCAACTGTACACCAAAAAAAACCACAACTGTACACCAAAAAAACCACCAACTGTACACCAAAAACATCAGCTGTACACCAAAAACGTCAACTGTCCACCAAAAAAACTACAACTGTACACAAAAATCATCAACTGTACACCAAAAAAACTACAACTGTACACCAAAAAAACCACAACTGTAGACCAAAAACATCAACTGTACACAAAAATCATCAACTGTACACCAAAAAAACCACAACTGTACACCAAAAAAACCACAACTGTACACCAACAAAACTACAACTGTACACCAAAAACATCAACTGTACACCAAAAACATCAACTGTACACCAAAAAACTACAACTGTACACCAAAAAAAAACCACAACTGTACACCAAAAACATCAGCTGTACACCAAAAACGTCAACTGTCCACCAAAAAAACTACAACTGTACACCAAAAAAAACCACAACTGTACACCAAAAACATCAGCTGTACACCAAAAACGTCAACTGTCCACCAAAAAAACTACAACTGTACACAAAAATCATCAACTGTACACCAAAAAAACCACAACTGTACACCAAAAACATCAGCTGTACACCAAAAACGTCAACTGTCCACCAAAAATCATCAACTGTACACCAAAAATCATCAACTGTACACCAAAAACATCAACTGTACACCAAAAAACTACAACTGTACACCAAAAAACCATCAACTGTACACCAAAAATCATCAACTGTACACCAAAAACATCAACTGTACACCAAAAAAACTACAACTGTACACCAAAAAAACCACAACTGTAGACCAAAAACATCAACTGTACACAAAAATCATCAACTGTACACCAAAATCATCAACTGTACACCAAAAAAAACCACAACTGTACACCAACAAAACTACAACTGTACACCAAAAACATCAACTGTACACCAAAAACATCAACTGTACACCAAAAAACTACAACTGTACACCAAAAAAACCACAACTGTAGACCAAAAACATCAACTGTACACAAAAATCATCAACTGTACACCAAAAAAAACCACAACTGTACACCAAAAAAACCACAACTGTACACCAAAAACATCAACTGTACACCAAAAACTACACCTGTACACAGAAATCATCAACTGTACACCAAAAAAACCACAACTGTACACCAAAAAAAAAACCAACTGTACACCAAAAAAACTGCAACCGTACACCAAAAACATCAACTTTACTGTGTGTCTGTGTGTGCGTGCGTGTGTCTGTGTGTATGTTTGTGTGTGTGTGCGTGCCTGAGTGTGTGTGTTTGTGTGTGTGTGTGCGTGCGTGACTGTGTGTGTGTTTGCGTGTGTGACTGTGTGTGTGTGAGTGTGTGTGTGTGCGTGTGTGTGAGTGTGTGTGACTGTGTGTGTGTGTTTGCGTGTGTGACTGTGTGTGTTTGTGTGTGTGACTGTGTGTGTGTGTGTGTCTGTGAGTGTGTCTGTGAGTGTGTGTGACTGTGTGTACACCAAAAACTACAACTGCACACCAAAAAAACTACAACTGTACACCAAAAACGTCAACTGTACACCAAAAACGACACCTGTACACCAAAAAAACCACAACTGTACACCAAAAAAACTACAACTGTACACCAAAAAAAACCACAACTGTACACCAAAAACATCAGCTGTACACCAAAAACGTCAAATGTCCACCAAAAAAACTACAACTGTACACAAAAATCATCAACTGTACACCAAAAAAAAACCACAACTGTACACCAAAAACATCAGCTTTACACCAAAAACGTCAACTGTCCACCAAAAACGTCAACTGTACACCAAAAATCATCAACTGTACACCAAAAACATCAACTGTACACCAAAAAACTACAACTGTACACCAAAAATCATCAACTGTACACCAAAATCATCAACTGTACACCAAAAACATCAACTGTACACCAAAAAACTACAACTGTACACCAAAAAAAACCACAACTGTAGACCAAAAACATCAACTGTACACAAAAATCATCAACTGTACACCAAAAAAACCACAACTGTACACCAAAAAAACCACAACTGTACACCAAAAAAACTACAACTGTACACCAAAAAAACCACAACTGTACACCAAAAACATCAACTGTACACCAAAAACTACACCTGTACACACAAATCATCAAGTTTACACCAAAAAAACCACAACTGTACACCAAAAAAACCACAACTGTACACCAACAAAACTACAACTGTACACCAAAAACATCAACTGTACACCAAAAACTACACCTGTACACAAAAATCATCAACTGTACACCAAAAAAACCACAACTGTACACCAAAAACATCAACTGTACATCAAAAACTACACCTGTACACCAAAAAAACTACAACTGTACACCAAAAAAAACCACAACTGTAGACCAAAAACATCAACTGTAGACCAAAAGCTACACCTGTACACAAAAATCATCAACTGTACACCAAAAAAACCACAACTGTACACCAAAAAAAACCCAACTGTACACCAAAAAAACTGCAAACCGTACACCAAAAACATCAACTTTACTGTGTGTCTGTGTGTGCGTGCGTGTGTCTGTGTGTATGTTCGTGTGTGTGTGCGTGCCTGAGTGTGTGTGTTTGTGTGTGTGTGTGCGTGCGTGACTGTGTGTGTGACTGTGTGTGTGACTGTGTGTGTGTGAGTGTGTGTGTGTGTGTGCGTGTGTGTGAGTGTGTGTGACTGTGTGTGTGTGTTTGCGTGTGACTGTGTGTGTGTGTTTGTGTGTGTGACTGTGTGTGTGTGTGTGTTTGTGTGTGTGTGTCTGTGAGTGTGTGTGACTGTGTGTGTCTGTGTGTGTGTGAGTGACTGTGTGTGTGTCTGTGTGTGTGTTTGCGTGTCTATGTGTGCGTGTGTGTGTCTGTGAGTGTGTGTCTGTGTGACTGTGTGTGTGTGTTTTTGTGTGTGTGTGACTGTGTGTGTGAGTGACTGTGTGTGTGAGTGACTGTGTGTGTCTATGTGTGCGTGCGTGTGTGTGTTTGCGTGTCTATGTGTGCGTGTGTGTGTCTGTGTGCGTGCGTGTGTCTGTGTGTGTGTGAGTGAGTGGACGGCCTCCCCGTTATGACCCGTCTGACCTAGAGACTTAAAGGTTCTCAGGTGTCTGCTGTCGTCGGCAGGTGTGTCTGTGGTCCCGCCCTCTGACTGAATGAGTCTCAGGTGTCTGACCTTAAAGAGGGGGTGTGTCATGTGATCAGGCTTCACACCCAAACGCCGGTACCTTGATGAAGAGGCTCCAGTAAGACTGAACCCTGCAGGAAGGTCTCAGGAGTCCCCTCAGAACAAAGGAGAGAACCGTAGAACCCTAAAGACAAACGTCTGACTGATCCAGAGAACGTCTGAGATCCACTCGCTGAAACCACAGAGATCATGTGACCCACTCGTTTGTTCTGGACTCGTTCTTCACTGATGACAGCCCTCTCTCAGGTTAGGTTGGTTTCACACACCGTGTTCTCAGTGGAGAACCGAAGATGGAACCAAACCAGCAGAGACAATCCTGCAGCTGCTCATGTGAGGAAAAACCAGCTCTGACCAGAACATAAGAAAACCTCTGATCATCATGTCTGAGGAGGCGCCTGCAGCTTCCCCTTTACCCAGCATGCATTTCCAGACGTCTACGTGGTTCCTGTTTCTTCAGGTTCACCCTGTGGATGTTTGGTTCTCCACCAAACACATGGAGCTTACAGCACCTCCTCCCTTTTGTTCTCCTCCTTCCTCTGGTTCTCCTCCTCCCTTTTGTTCTCCTCCTTCTACAGTTCTGTGACAGAACATTCCAGAAGTTCTCCTGGTTCTGCTGTGTCAGACGACCACAGTCCACCGCTGGTCAGATTCCTGCTCCATCACAGCACCTCCCGTCTGAGAGCACGCACACCGTCTGGTACAGAGGGGGGTTCCCCACGTGCACGTCCCTCAGCAGCACACACAGCTCACGTGCACACTCAGACCAGCGTCTCCTCAGAATGAGCGTGCTCTGTAAACACCAAATCTGAGATAAGACAGCACGATGGGGACAGAGGTTACCGTGGAAACGCAGACGGATGTTTACTCGAGCCACCGGCTGCAGTGCACGTGTGCATGTCAGTGCACGTGTGCTTGTCTGTGCACGTGTGCGAGTGTGTGGTCTCATGCCGGGACTCGCTCTGGAATAAAGTGATCCCTGCTCCTGTTCTGAGGACAGAGCAGAAACTCCAGGATCCTCCATCTTCTGGATCACCTTCACCAAATCCTTACCGCGGTGAAGCAGCTCCGCCCACTGGCTCCGCCCACTGGCTCCGCCTCACCAGGTATGAGTCTGCAGACCTGCTGGGACCACCGGGAACCTTCAGGATGCATCCAGAGGCCTGAAGCTCAGCCAGAGTCTTCTTCAACACATGAAGTTAACCGGATTGTTCCTATTGGACCAGGAACAAACCAGAACCAGAAGAAGATCCAGACGATGTTTGAGACCATGAACCTTCATGTCAGGAGAACCGTCCAGCCTCCCCAGGAGGAACCAAAGGAACTTCAAGCTGCCGTAAAGGAAAAGGAGAACCTTCCTCCAGAAAAGAGGACGGTTTCTGGTTTGGACTCAACAGCATCACTCATGTGTTCCAGATCCAAGAAGAACTTCAGACCCAAACCTCTGGAGCAGATCCCGGTTCTGATCCACATTCTCTGACTGTGACAGAATGTCCACAGGAACAGGAAACGGGAGTCTTCAGTCAGAAACAGAATGATTTACTGAAGCTAAACGTTTGTTTACGGATCCGCTGATCAGAACCAGAAAGGATCTGATCTCAGTCAGATGGATGGAACTGGAAAGACCCAAACCAGGCACACAGAATCCGATTCCGTTCGTGATTGGATGAAAGATTCATTGGTTGAACTACTTTGGATGTGAAGGATTTTCATTGATTACAGATAACGCCAGAACTCAGATCGGTTCTGTTTACCAAAGACAAACGGATCCTTAAACCGTTTAAAGACATTTCATCTGACTGCAGACACAGAGACAGGCTGCACTGTGGTGTAGCGGTCAGCACTCTCGCCTCACAGTGGACCAGGTTCTAATCCCAGCTTGGTTCTGTCTGTGTGGAGTTTGCGTGTTCTCCTGGTTCCTGAGTGGGTTCCTCCCACAGTCCTGAAGCGTGCTTGATGGTTCTGAGCGATGATGTAAGCGTGTGATGACAGATCTTCAGATGAAGTTTGTTCTATGAGTGAGGAGCAGAACAATGTTCTAGACCAGGGAGGCCTGGAGTTGCCCATCCCTGGTCTAGACCTCTGATTCATCGACTCTCCATTTTCCAGATCCATCTGCGTGGAACCGGAGAACTTTGGTTTCTGTTAGAACCTGAAACGAGTCCATGTATTGTTCAGTGTTTATGTTTTAGCAGAGATGAGTTTGTTTGTTTGTTTATCTCTTGAACAAACAAACTCACAGCTTTTATTTACAGGCTGGTGTTCTTTGACAGTCTTTGACTGTCTGTGGAACCCCTGAGAGGAAAGCTCCTCTGGAAGAAGAACACAAGAACCTCCAGAACCAGACAGTATGGGCTGGGGGGTTCCGGTTCTGAGCATGTGTGGCGGGAAGGAGCCCAGAGGGTGGGGCTCGGGTCACGCAGGACCCCCGGAGGACTGTTGGACCTGTGGGTTCGTGCTCTCACCTTCGTCCGCGCGGTTCCGACCCAGGAGCAGCAGCAGCGGAACCAGCAGTCCCAGCCCGCGGGGGGGCACTCCCCCCCGGATCCTCCGGTCCCGCATGGATTCCTCCCTCCCGGGACCCCGCGTGCGGGTCACAACTATTGATCCCGGATCAGTGACGTCACCTGGGCTCGCGTGCAGCCAGCCGCGCGCGCCTCATTGGAGCTCAGCGCGCACGAGGACAAGTTTGGAGACAGAGAGGTAATCCAGAGGCGCGCGGCTCCGTGACCGGACCATGCCCGCGCTGGTTCTGCTCCGGTTCTGCGCTGGTTCTGCCCCGGTTCTCCTGACGCTTTTCTGCTCAAACTTCCAGGAGAAGTTCAGACAAAAGCAAACTTTTCTGACTCGGCTCCAGCCACAGACCACGCCCACTGGAGATCGTGACTCCACCCAGGTCGAGGCCCTGATTGGTTCGAAGGCCCACCGGTCAACCAGGGGGCGGGGCCTAGATGGGAGGGATGGTGTAAAGGAATGCGGGGAGAAAAGCGGTCTGCGCATGTGCACGGCTGACCGTGTACGTGTGTGTTGGGGGTGGTACTTTCAAACTTTTATTTTTCGTTCAACCTCTTTGTGTTAAACTCTATTAAATCAGATCCGTTTCCAGAAAAACATCAACCGGAAGTCCGTCCAGAGAGTGATGACGTCACGATGATCGAACATCTGCACAAGAACTTAAAGTTTCTGGATGAAGGAACAGGAGAACATCAGAACATCTGGGAGATGTGTCTGCGCAGCCGGGCCTCTGGGTTCTAATAGACTGAACGGATCAGGTTCTGTTCAGATCTGGATCTTTACAGAACCTCTGAGGATTGGTCTCAGCAGAAGACATTTTCTGATCAGACAGAACTCTGGAGGACAGTCGGTCCAGCTGTCCCTCTGGGTTCTGGACCTGGTACCACACAGGAATGTGGCCTGCAGGCCAACAAACATGATTGCGGTCCATAAAGATCCAGATGTTTGTGACTGAACCTTCAGTCAAGAACTTTTGGAGTTCTCCACATCTGGACCTTCACCCGTCAGACAACAGAACCTTTAATCTTTCTGACCAAAGAAGACAAACTGTTCTCAATCTCTGAGAAACGCAGCGGGGCGTTAACGGGTCGGTCCGGTGGAGCAGAACCCGGAGGTGATGGAGGTTCTGGACTGCTAGAGACTTAAGTCAAAGTTCTGGCGTCTCCTGCAGACATGAAAGTGTCATGTCTGACCTGAACGTTTGACATGAACCTGCAGAAGTTCTGATCCGACACCAAACAGGAACAGAACCCGGATCTAGTCTGGATTTAAAGTCAGGAAATGCATCAGGATTCAGACTCTGAACTCTGATCCAGTTTAGATGTAGAAGTGGATCCAGAACCAGATCAAGGTCTTGAATGTCAAACTGGATTCACTGATGAAACCACTTGGAGGTTGAAGCTCCAGTTTTGGACCCGACCCCCCCTCATTCAGTGTTCCTGTCTGCATTAATCTGGTTCCATCAGAACCAAGCACCTGTAAGGTTCTGGGGCCTGCAGGTTCTGATCCAGTTTGCTGTGGTGTGAGGAAGAATGAGGACAGCAGGAACAGAGTGAAACCTTTATTAACACAACAGGGAGGACCGAACAGACGGACTGAGCGCGCTCAGTGCGTGGAGAACTTGGGCAGCTGATCTCCCAGGATGACCCGCCGCTCCACGCCGTCCTCAGAGATGGTGGCCAGCCGGACCACGCCCCCGCTGGAGCCGTCCCTCTCCATGGCCAGAGTGAGTGCTGTGACGCAGACACACAGGTGAGACTCGGCAGACACACAGAGCCCAGTGGGCGGAGCCTGGTGTACCTTTGGCGGTGAGGTCCAGACACTGGTCCTTGCTCAGTCCAGGTTTGTAGTTGGAATCCATGAAGCCGTAAATGTAGGAGCTGCCGCTGCCCCCCACCGACACCGGCTGCCTCACCAGCATGCCTCCTATAGGAACGCAGTACACCTGTCATAGGAGGGGGCGGAGTCAGCAGAACACACACCCAGATGCAGCTCAGCGGAGGATCTGGACTCACCTGGCCCCCCTTCCTGCGGTCCCAGCCCGCCACCAGAATGCCAGCCATCAGCTCCTCCCGGTACCGGTAACAGCTGGCTCTGAACAGGTGGGCGGCCGTCTCCACCAGGGGGGGCTCATCCAGCTCAATGCTGAGGGGGCGGGGCCACAGGTGAGTCACAAAAACGGGAACAGCAGCTGTCAATCAAAGCCAGTTACCTGTGGAAGCCCAGCTGGTAGGAGACCACCTCAGCGATGGCCTGAGTGTCTGCAGCAGAACCGGACCTGAACGCACACAGACACACAACACACACACAACACAGACACACAACACAGACACACAGACACACAACACAGAGACACACAACACAGAGACACAGGCTGTGTAGTCAGAAACAGACTCTGGTTCTGGTCAATGGTCTCAGCAGAACCCACCTGCAGCAGTAGATCCGGTCGTGGATCCGGGTCAGTTTGTCCGTCACTCGGTTGGCGATGTACGCTCTGACACACAGACACACACAGGTGAGCAGACGGAGAGGTGTGCGCTGAAGCCCCTCCCCTGAGGCGCTCTTACCCTGTGGTGGTGCGAGAGTCCGCTCCGACCACGACTCCTCCGTCATACTCCACCGCCATGATGGTGGTCTGCGGCACAGGAAACAGGCGAGGTCAGACTGAACACCGGAGCAGGTCACAGAAACCCGTCCCAGTGTGAGGAACACAAAGCTGGACTTAAGGGGAACCGCGAGCTCATAAACAGCAGCTGCTCAGAACCTGCGGCACAGAACCAGATCCGACGGTTTCCTGTAGAGAATTCTTCTGACTAAAGCTGCTTCTCTGAGCTGCTGTGGGACAAAAACCTGTTAACGGTGACCTCTACTGACCACATGCTCTGGACTCACCGTAACTCGTCATTCATTTACATGATCAACGTGAACCAGCTGGTTCTGAGGCGGAGAAAAGCTGCTTTTTTATCATGAACACATCACTCAGGGTTAAATAACAACACAAAGCCGCTGTCCTCCAGAACCAGCTGATTCACGCTGATCGTGTAAACGGATGAACAGTTAAAAGAATGTAAACTTTGGAGATAAAACTCAGACGCTAAAGGTTTTAACCTTCTTTGTTTTGAGTATCGTCTGTGCGACTTTGTAACAATGGAGCTTTTTATCAGAACAAGAATCGGACTTTTTCTTTCTTCAGATTCTACATATGAATGACACGTTGAACGTTCCTTCTTGGATGGAGGATGGTTCTGTTTCCTCCTCACCTGCTGAATCAGAAGCTAATCTCAATCTGAATTCTTCCTTTCTCCTTACATCTCCATTTGAAGTGAAAGTGGTGTCTGACAATAGTTTAAGGGTTACCCTGGAGTAAATGTACACTTGTTGTCCAAATGAAATCTTTGTCTAAGTCTTTTGTGAAAAGAGGATAGCTTTAAAGGAAGTTCATCAACACAGAAATGACATGAGGATAAAATCCATTGTTCCCTTTTTCTTTAACAGCCCTTTAGACAGAACCACGTAATATCTGGATTAATAAGAAATTCTTTAAGCCAAAAAGCAATTCAAAATTCAAAATTAATAGCATTGAAGTCATCGTTCTTGAAGTCCTTCACCAGTTCTGCTTTCTTTATGTGATTGACTGGATTTTTCCATAGGAAATTAAAGTTAATATGATTCATTGATGCATTTGTCTGGGGTATCAAGTATGCTGGAAATAAACAAGAGAGTCAATTTTGGTCAGAAAAATTCTGCCAAAAAGTGTCAAATCTCTGAATTAGTTCAGTTGTCATTTACACTTGCTGTTGTTTTCTATGTGAACTGTTTCTAAAGTTTGATATCTTACGTTATATGAATTCAGAGATATTTTACTGAAGATTTGATGGGTATTTTATAAGCTCTGTAAGGACTGTATTATGTATTGCTAATAAATCACATTTTTGCAGATTCTAAGTTAACCCTGATGCTTTGGAAAATGTGTTCATTAATTCGAGAACATTGGGTATTTGATCTATTCTAGACTTTTAAGAAAAATTGTGGCGTCACAGGAGAGTTGACTAAATACAATTTTTTCATCAAATAACTTCAGTTTTTGTGTACCCATATTTTTTTTATTAAAATAGCCAGCATTTCAATTGCTAAGATAAAGAGGAAGGGGAGATCCTGCATCCTCGTTTTACTCCTCTATCAAAGTTAAAACGTAGAGAAGTTCCATGAGGGAGTGCTTTGTACCATTATAAACACACGATCATTTTACAGAACTTTGGGCCCAAAACCGTAAGTATATAAAACTTTTTAAAGAAACGTGTGTTCTATCCTATCAAATGCTTTGTAGAAATCCCAAACAGGATAAACCTCTGTCTTTGACCCAACCTCAGTAATCGAGTAAATCTTGCTTTAACGAGTACAGCCAACTGCACCAGAATGAGTCCATTATCGGACAGCCGCTCACCGTACCGCTGATCTGAAGCCGCGTTAGCTTTTGCAAACATCACCAGACTATCTACCCAGAACCGGAAAGCGGTCCAGAAACACTAAAGAACCAGTTCAGAATCCACATGAATCAGAAGCCGGGATCTTTGGTTACGTTTTAGGCTAATGCTAGCCGCCATCATTAGCACCAGCAGAACTGCTGTCTCATCCAAGCGCAGACTGCGCGATGAAACTACTGAAACCGGGACAAAACCGAAACCATTCCGAACCGCTCCGAATAAACAGCGTCCCAACTCACCCCGGTGCTGACTTCCTGGTGGGTCCAGTCCGGAACCAGGTCACTTTTAGAAGAAACGTTCTGGCTGAAAAACGGCATCATGGATGCTGCCGCCATGTTTCCTGTGTTTGGAGTTAGGACCCGCAGCTGCCCGACAATAAGCCTGAGTTTATTCATGTCAGACGAGCCGTTGTTATCAAACAAGCATGAAAAAAGTAAATATTGTCAGATGGGTTAGCTTTCATGTTCACTATGTGAAACCGTTAAAAGTAGAAAGATTCATTTCAACAAGTTAAAGGAGAGATAAAAAGATATTTATCATTTTAAATAATCTCGCTGAACATTTTTAAACAGGCGGGCTAGCGGGCATTTGCGTAGCAGGGCTTGTTGAAGACAGGAAGTGAAGGTAAACTGCTCCGAGGTTCAAAGAAGTATTTAAAGGTTTATTTGTAAACATTTATCTCTGTTTTTGTGTCTTATGACACCGGCAGCGCGTGTCAACAATAACGCTTTAAATTAAACGATTTTAAGATCAACTTTCATGGACTAAAGAACATATTAGAACAACATTCGTCCAGTTAGATGATCTGAACCAAATTCCGTTTTGAATAAACCTTTAAACAAACAATAACATTTCAGTAAACCGAATGAACATAAACCTGAACTGGTTCTGGTTTTAGTGCCGTTGAGCAGGTCTCCGGTTTTTAACATCTTTACAGTTTGTATTTCTGTAACCTGCTGCAGATGACGGTTCATAACATCTACATTTTCGACCGAAACGGAAACTGCCTTTTTTATAATGAGTGGAACCGGAAGAAGCAGGCGGGGATCTCCAAGGAGGAGGTGTGGAGTCAAACAAACAAACAAACAAACAAACAAACAAAGGGAGGCTGCCTCTGAACAGGAACTGTGTTTGCAGGAGTTCAAGCTGATGTACGGGATGCTGTTCTCCATCCGCTCCTTCGTCAGTAAGATGTCTCCTCTGGACATGTATCCTCTCCATCATCTGTCTGTCTGTCTACCAGCCCTCCTGTCTTCCTGCCCGTTTGTCCTCCTTGACCGTCTGTCTGCTCAGGAAGGACGGCTTCCTGTCGTTCCAGACCAGTAAGTACCGCCTGCACTACCTGGAGACTCCCAGCGGGCTGAAGCTGGTCCTGAACACGGACCTGTCTGTGAACAGCGCCAGAGAGACGCTGCAGCACGTCTACAACAACGTAAGAACCCAGAACCTCAGCGGTAGAGTGATGGAGGAGGAGGCTCCATCTGCATCTGATAAACAGAATATTCTAGCAAACATCAGAGAGTCATCATGATCAGCTGCTCTTCATCACAGATTGAAGATGACTTCTGGTTGATTCTGTTTTTATCTTCTAACTTCTCCTCCTTCTCCTCCTCATCCTGGCCGCTGCTCCTGTCAGAGCTGCAGACACTGACATGTTTCTGTAACGCTCTGTGTCTCAGTTGTACGTGGAGCTGGTGGTGAAGAACCCGGCGTGCTCGCTGTCGCCCTCTCTGGACAGTGAGCTGTTCTGCAGTCGTCTGGACGCCTTCATCAGGTCTCTGCCGTTCTTCAGCCCTCGAGCCGCCTGATCGTCAGCTGATCAGATTGATTGATCTGAAGTTTGTTTTTGTGTGTTTGAATAAAGTGATGAAGACGAGTCTGAGCCTCTTCTTTGACAGGATGCAGTGATGAAGACGAGTCTGACATTGAATGACAGTAATGTAATCTGAGGTTATCTGAGGGCTGATTAGCAGCAGATTAATAATCCAGCTGCTGCCTGGTTCTGTAGAACACAGATAGTGTTCTGTTCTTTTTTGTTTTGGGGGGGGGGCTACAGTGAATGATCTGCTTCCATCTAACTAGTCTCCGTCGGGGTCCAGCTGGGGTCTGGTTTGGGAACCACAGGATTTCCTCTCTGCTCTTTGCAGATGATGTTGTCCTGTTGGCTTCAAGGAGTCAGGACCTCCAGGACTGGAACGGTTTACAGCTGAGTGTGAAGCGTCTGGGATTTGGGTCAGCACCGCTTAGTCTGGTTCTGGACCAGAGAAAGGTGTTTGTCCGATCTGGGTGGGTGGAATGCTGCTGCCTCAGGTGGAGGAGTTTTAGTATCTTGGGTGACGGAAGATCTGGAGATAACACACAGCAGAGATGTGCCAAAATCTGAGTTTAGATTATGCAGTTGAGCTCTGACATAATCCAACATAATCCCACAGGAAAATATACTACCAACAAATGGCTGATCTTTGTTCATGGATGATCTCTGTCTTCCATCAATCTCATGTCATCAAAGGGCGGCACCGTCACCTGGTTGTCATGGTAACAAAGTCGACAGAAACTTCCGTAGTTTTCAGAGAGCAAATCTCTTGTTTGGACAGTTTGACAGATGAACAGAATTTGGCAGAGCAGTGTAATGAGTCCAGGGTCACCGTGGCGTGACCAGCTGCATGGCTGCTCATGAACATCTGCTGGTGGAGTTTGGCGCCTAAATCCACCCGTCTGTCGGTCACCAGCGCCCCTGCACTCTGATTGGTTGGATTAGACCAACTGGAGTAGGGCGAGCACTGCTGCAAAAAGCAGACAGCAGATGAAGGTGGATGGTCGCCGTGGACACCAGGAAGCAGACTGAACAGGTATGTGGGAGCTCCAGGTAAGGGGGCGGAGTTTGGGTCAAAGGTGACGGGTGGAATGCAGGAGGACCAGGTTCTCCTTCTGGTCTGGATGGTTCTGAGCTACAGAGGAGGAGCTGAGGAGAAGTTCCTGCAGGTTAAAGAGCAGATGATCTGAGTTCTGGTGTTTTTCCGACAGAGACTGGTCAGTCCAGATGTCTGAGATCTTTCATTAACAGAATAATCAGGAAGAACAAAGACAGGAAGAGCAAATCTGATTAAAACATTCTTACGAACTGAAAATGTGAAACAATGAGATGTTTGTGCATCAAAATCTGTTTTCAGACACGTTAGATTGATGTGGATTCTGCTGTCCATCATGATGTCCAGCTTCCATCAGGCTGCAGTGACCCAAGACCCCCATCAGGGGGCGACAGAGCTCAATCTATGCATCAACCTAAAACAAATGTGGTCCAGGACTAAAGAGAAGAATCAGAACCTTCAATAATCTGAAGGTTTTCATAGACCTGCAGCGTTTCTCTCCAGAAGCCCCGCCCCCTTAAGGTAGAGGCAGAAGATTCAGAGTTATTGGAAACAGAATGAATGATGGGAAAATGTTCATGACCTCCAGGTGAGGTCAGAGGTGAAGCTGCAGCTGACAGGAGAACGTGAGGCTGAACAGGTGTGTGACGTGACTCCGCCCTCTCTGCTGTCTCCACAGTGGGAGCCATGTTTGCAGGCCGCGCCTCTGCAGTCGGAGCGGCTGGACCGTCAGCTGGACCTGGAGGAAAGAGCGGGAAGTTCAGCGTGGAGGAGCTTTACGGATTCACCAAGAAGCCCAAGGTGAACAGAGGGAATTCTGGGAAACCAGATAAGAAGGACGGCAGGAAGGAGGCCAAGGAAAAAGAGGAGTCCATGCTGGCCTCCCAGATCCTGGATGCAGCCCGGAGGCTGATGGAGAGGAGGCGGCTGGAGATCTACCTGAAGGAGTGTGACGTCACCGTGGAGCAGAGCGGCATGACCTACAGGTGAGAGGCAGGAGGCTCACCTGACAGACAGGTGAGACTGATGTGAGTAAAGAGTTCATCTATGAGGGAAAAATGTGAACAAACTTCACCTTTGATCCAGAGGAAAGTCCCAACGTGAAGAAGAACGACGTCTGTGAACTTTATCTAGAAGCTCATATGTTCCTTCATCAGGAAACGTCATTGTTCTAAACATCTGCAGATGTCAGTGAGGTTTAAAAAACAAGGTTATACTGAGGTTACATAGAAAAATAAGGGATCTGAGTGAAGCTCAGTACAATAAACCAGATTAGGAAGTGATCCAGATTCTGAGGATTATCAGGGTTAAATATTCAGAGTTTAGTCTGACATCAGCAGATGGACCGTCCTCTGAGGACTCCCCGCCAACAGTGAGAATGGATCAGTCCATCACTGAAGCTGCTCTCCAGGTCAGACTGCAGGGGGGTCATGGTCATCCCGTCACCCCAAAGGACCTCAGTCTGCTCAGCGGGATCACATCTAAAGGTCTAAAACATCAGAGTAAAGATTGAAATATTTTAGTAACATGAAACATAAACAAACAGAAGAAAACGATCCTTCAGTCCAACTGTCAACGATTCAGCAAACTGGAAGAAACTGCAACAAACAAAAGACCAAACGTGCTCATGTGAACAAAACAACTACGATACAGGTGACATACAGGTGAGTCACAGGAGAGGAAAGATGAGACACAGGTGAGACACAGGAGAGGACAGGTGAGACACAGGTGAGACACAGGTGAGGAAAGATGAGACACAGGTGAGACACAGGTGAGGACAGGTGAGACACAGGTGAGTCACAGGTGAGACACAGGTGAGACACAGGTGAGGACAGGTTAGACACAGGTGAGACACAGGTGAGTCACAGGAGAGGACAGGTGAGACACAGTTGAGACACAGGTGAGGACAGGTGAGACACGGGTGAGTCACGGGTGAGACACAGGTGAGGACAGGTGAGTCACAGGTGAGTCATAGGTGAGACACAGGTGAGTCATAGGTGAGACACAGGTGAGGACAGGTGAGTCACAGGTGAGGACAGGTGAGACACAGGTGAGGACAATTGAGACACAGGTGAGACACAGGTGAGACACAGGTGAGACACAGGTGAGACACAGGTGAGTCACAGGAGAGGACAGGTGAGACACAGTTGAGACACAGGTGAGGACAGGTGAGACACGGGTGAGTCACGGGTGAGACACAGGTGAGGACAGGTGAGTCACAGGTGAGACACAGGTGAGTCACAGGTGAGACACAGGTGAGTCACAGGTGAGACACAGGTGAGTCACAGGTGAGTCACAGGTGAGACACAGGTGAGTCACAGGTGAGACACAGGTGAGACACAGGTGAGTCACAGGTGAGACACAGGTGAGTCACAGGTGACTCACAGGTGAGACACAGGTGAGTCACAGGTGACTCACAGGTGAGACACAGGTGAGTCACAGGTGAGACACAGGTGAATCACAGGCGAGTCACAGGTGAGTCACAGGTGAGACACAGGTGAGTCACAGGTGAGACACAGGTGAGACACAGGTGAGTCACAGGTGAGTCACAGGTGAGACACAGGTGAGTCACAGGTGAGTCACAGGTGAGACACAGGTGAGTCACAGGTGAGACACAGGTGAGACACAGGTGAGTCACAGGTGAGACACAGGTGAGTCACAGGTGAGTCACAGGTGAGACACAGGCGAGTCACAGGTGAGACACAGGTGAATCACAGGCGAGTCACAGGTGAAGGGCCTTCATTATATGGTTGATCCACTAAAGTTCAGCTGTGACTTGATTTCAAGTCGATCACAGAAAATTCGTCTCTTGGTGTTTTTGCGTTACTTCTTCCATCCCGGCGCTGTAACTGAACCTTCAGTTTGTTTCTTTTTTTCGTTTTGGTCTTTGTTTTTAAAGTTTTAACGGCGTTTCTGCCAGCGGTGTTCCTGTGGTTCAGTGTCCATGATGCTTTGGTCTCTGGTTTTTGATAGACTCTTTTATAAAGTGGAAAACACAGGATTCTCTCCTCCATGTCTTTGTTTTCCAGACAAATGAAGGATGAAGATGTTGATTACTGGAACATTTATGAGTCTTCCTCAGTAGGTTTTGCATCATCCTCATCATCATCATCATCAGCTGTGTGAGATGGGCGTGGCCTGTCAGGTCTATCCTTAACCCTAACCCTTGATGAGAAACATTTTCACATTTCCAAGCTCTGTATACTAAGCCCCTCCTCTTGGAGGCGTGGCTGAATCCTAACCAACAGAAAAGGGGACATAGTAGCGTGCACAGCAGCAGCATGTGCGGTGGCGTGTAAAACAGCGTGCAGTGTAGCTCTGCAGATGAGCATGCAGAGCAGCAGCGTGCACAGTAGAGGTAATTACACCAGTTTCCTGTCATGAGATTCGCTCTTGAGGTCCCGCCCCCCCAGAGGCTCTTCAGAAAGTCCCCCCTCCCCCGCTCTGAGAGTGACTGCCGCTCCTCTTCATCAGCCTGCAGGAGGAAGAGGAATGCAGGGATGCTTCAGCCCTGCAGCCACGCATTACTGCACAAAAGCAGCTCCGCATCAGTGAATGCTGCTGCCACTATTTTTACCCATCAGAACAAAGGCTCAGCTCTGAGCTGCAGGTCAGGGGGCGGAGCCTTTAAGGTCACATTTCATAATACTTGAAGGGGGGCGGGGGGCAGCTCTGAGGCTTCAGATATCACTCATTAACTTTGCAGAAGTTCATTCCTCACAGCGTGCACGTCTCTGATGTGCACGCTCTTCATCAGAGATCCTGCTGCAGAAACTCAGAGGAGGTTTTTAAAGTCAGTGGGATCTGCTTCAGATTCATTATGTTTGTGTGTCTGAAGTTACAGTAACTGCAACTATCACAGTTACAGTTACAGTAACTGCAACTATCACAGTTACAGTTACAGTAACTGCAGCTATCACAGTTACAGTTACAGGTATTATCACAGTAAGAGTTGCAAGTGAAGTTACAGTTACAGTAACTGCAACTATCACAGTTACAGTTACAGGTATTATCACAGTAAGAGTTAAAAATAAAGTTACAGTTACAGTAACTGCAGCTATCACAGTTACAGTTACAGGTATTATCACAGTAAGAGTTAAAAATAAAGTTACAGTTACAGTAACTGCAGCTATCACAGTTACAGTTACAGGTATTATCACAGCAAGAATTACAAGTAAAGTTACAGTAACTGCAACAATCACAGTTACAGATATTATCACAGTAAGAGTTACAAGTAAAGTTACAGTTACAGTAACTGCAGCAATCACAGTTACAGTTACAGGTATTATCACAGTAAGAGTTAAAAATAAAGTTACAGTTACAGTAACTACAACTATCACAGTTACAGGTATTATTACAGTAAGAGTTACAAGTAAAGTTACAGTTACAGTAACTGCAGCTATCACAGTTACAGTTACAGGTATTATCACAGTAAGAGTTAAAAATAAAGTTACAGTTACAGTAACTGCAGCTATCACAGTTACAGATACAGGTATTATCACAGCAAGAATTACAAGTGAAGTTACAGTAACTGCAACAATCACAGTTACAGATACAGGTATTATCACAGCAAGAGTTAAAAATAAAGTTACAGTTACAGTAACTGCAGCAATCACAGTTACAGATACAGGTATTATCACAGCAAGAATTACAAGTGAAGTTACAGTAACTGCAACAATCACAGTTACAGATACAGGTATTATCACAGCAAGAATTACAAGTGAAGTTACAGTAACTGCAACAATCACAGTTACAGTTACAGGTATTATCACAGTAAGAGTTACAAGTAAAGTTACAGTTACAGTAACTGCAGCAATCACAGTTACAGTTACAGGTATTATCACAGCAATAATTACAAGTGAAGTTACAGTAACTACAACTATCACAGTTACAGTTACAGGTATTATCACAGTAAGAGTTACAAGTAAAGTTACAGTTACAGTAACTGCAGCTATCACAGTTACAGATACAGGTATTATCACAGCAAGAATTACAAGTGAAGTTACAGTAACTGCAACAATCACAGTTACAGATACAGGTATTATCACAGTAAGAATTACAAGTGAAGTTACAGTAACTGCAACAATCACAGTTACAGATACAGGTATTATCACAGCAAGAATTACAAGTGAAGTTACAGTTACAGTAACTACAACTATCACAGTTACAGTTACAGGTATTATCACAGTAAGAGTTACAAGTGAATTTACAGTAACTGCAACTATCACAGTTACAGTTACAGATATTATCACAGTAAGAGTTACAAGTAAAGTTACAGTTACAGTAACTACAACTATCACAGTTACAGTTACAGGTATTATCACAGCAAGACTAAAAATAAAGCTACAGTTACATTCAAAGTTACAGTAACTGCAACAATCACAGTTACAGTTACAGATACAGGTATTATCACAGCAAGAGTTAAAAAAAAGTTACAGTTACAGTAACTGCAACTATCACAGTTACAGATACAGGTATTATCACAGCAAGAATTACAAGTGAAGTTACAGTAACTGCAACAATCACAGTTACAGATACAGGTATTATCACAGCAATAATTACAAGTGAAGTTACAGTTACAGTAACTGCAACTATCACAGTTACAGTTACAGGTATTATCACAGCAATAATTACAAGTGAAGTTACAGTAACTACAACTATCACAGTTACAGTTACAGGTATTATCACAGTAAGAGTTACAAGTAAAGTTACAGTTACAGTAACTACAACTATCACAGTTACAGTTACAGGTATTATCACAGCAAGACTAAAAATAAAGCTACAGTTACATTCAAAGTTACAGTAACTGCAACAATCACAGTTACAGTTACAGATACAGGTATTATCACAGCAAGAGTTAAAAAAAGTTACAGTTACAGTAACTGCAGCTATCACAGTTACAGATACAGGTATTATCACAGCAAGAATTACAAGTGAAGTTACAGTTACAGTAACTACAACTATCACAGTTACAGTTACAGGTATTATCACAGTAAGACTAAAAATAAAGCTACAGTTACATTCAAAGTTACAGTAACTGCAACAATCACAGTTACAGTTACAGGTATTATCACAGCAAGAGTTTAAAATAAAGTTACAGTAACTGCACTATCACAGTTACAGATACAGGTATTATCACAGCAAGAATTACAAGTGAAGTTACAGTTACAGTAACTACAACTATCACAGTTACAGTTACAGGTATTATCACAGTAAGACTAAAAATAAAGCTACAGTTACATTCAAAGTTACAGTAACTGCAACAATCACAGTTACAGTTACAGGTATTATCACAGCAAGAGTTTAAAATAAAGTTACAGTTACAGTAACTGCAGCTATCACAGTTACAGATACAGGTATTATCACAGCAAGAATTACAAGTGAAGTTACAGTTACAGTAACTACAACTATCACAGTTACAGTTACAGGTATTATCACAGTAAGACTAAAAATAAAGCTACAGTTACATTCAAAGTTACAGTAACTGCAACAATCACAGTTACAGTTACAGGTATTATCACAGTAAGAGTTTAAAATAAAGTTACAGTAACTGCAGCTATCACAGACGAATGTTGCAGCAGTAAAATAAAATAAATAAGTCAGTAGGATCAGAATACACAACTTTATTGGTTTGTCAGATTTTGCTTTTCTTTTTAACCATCTCTACGGACGGCTGTGAGTTAGCTTACTTTAGCTCTGAGTTAGCGACGTTGTTTTTGTTCTCTTCTATCTATTTTCTGAACTCGCTATTCCTATCTGGCGCTGCCAGAGCCTGTCAGGCTACTGTTGGGGTGGGAGCAGCAGAGACAGAGATTCCTCCGCCGTCTGCTCGGACTTTTTTATTTTCATTCTCTTATTAGCATCTTTTTTTTTGGATGAACATGGACTTGTCGCTCCGCTGTCAGGACATGGCTGTTAAAATCTTTTTTTCTGGCAGAGCAACCATATCGAGATAATTTCCCTGCCAGGGAATCAAAAACATTGTAAAAGTTGAATTCTGTTTTAGTTTAATAAAGGAGTCTAAATGTGCACTTAGGTAAATCCATGTTCTGAGGCTCCGGAACACATCAGAATACATGCAGCCAATCGATGCACATCACTGCATGTCCGCGTGTGTTTCCATTGCAACCAAGGCTAAATGTAGTCGTTGGAATGAGGGGTATTTGTTGTTTGACGGGGCATTTAGGGGATAATTGTAAAAACAAATGTTTCATTCCATTTAGCGTTTAAAGCCTTTGTGTGGTGGCCAGTGACACACCACAGACCATTCTGGTGAGGAATCTGCACCACGTTTTGATGTGGATCCTAAACGTATCTGAGAATGTTGTAAGCAGATGATGGTGTGGAGAAGAAACTGCAGAAAAAGAAACAGTCAATGCTAATCAGAACAGAATATAATGTTCTCATTTCAATCAATCCTGAAATGTTCGTCTGTTGTTCCAAAACAAACCGTAAAATGAACCCATTAACCATCAGCACTCTGTCTGTGATGGACTGAACGCCCGTCTCTAATAAACGCCGAGCCGGCTGACACGTTTGGAATAAACGCCGGGGCTTCTAATACCCAGAAATGTGTGAACGGATCCAAATATCGCTTTGGGTTTATTTATAGTGAGGAAAGAAGATTATAAGACGTGTAAAAACTCAAAAAGTAGATTCTGCATCATATAGGTCCTTTAAAATCACATTAGATCATCAAACTTTATCAATTCTGGGGGAATTTATTGTTTTTCACTTTGACCCAGAACAAGACAAAGGACTTCAAACAAACAGGTTCTGGTTTTGGTTCACGAGTGAGCAGACGTGTGTCTTCGGCTCTCCTGATCCTTGACGTTTTTGAGCGATTTCTTATCAAATACCTACTGCTAAACTGCAGTAATTCTGCAATAGAGAGAACTGAACATGACACAGAAGAAAAACCAAGAACTTAGAACTGCATTAGCCGACATTCAAGCTAAACTGAGCCCACTCACAGCATTGGAGGCTAAGCTAACTCCACTATTGGAGCTAGATGCTAAGCTAACACCTCTGCTGGAACTCGTGCAGGAATTCAGACAAAAAAGCATGAAATGATCAACAGGATAATCGGCTTGACCTCATGGACAGAAGAACGAATGACGTGGAACAACAAGTAAGAATGAATAATATTCTCACAGGATTTCCACTCAAACCAAGAGCTAAGCCTGACGCAGCTAACGTTAGCATGGAGGCTAGCGGAGCTGCTATAGCAACAGCTGAGACCGTGGAGGCTCAAATCGGATCATTCCTCACTTCCAAAGGGATTTCCTTGGATTTGGATAATATTGAGATCTGCCACCCGCTTCCCAGGAGAAAGGAGTCACATAAACTAGCGATCCTCATCAGGTTTGTGAATCAAAAGCACAAAACTGCTAAAAGGATCTGATGTTTACATTAACCATCATTTATCGAAACATCACACATTGTTGGCTAAACACGCCCGACTCCTGAAGCGGAAAAAACAGATCCAGAGCACATGGGTGCAGAATTCCAGGATCTATGTAAAACCAAACGGTCCACCGGACTAGACCAAGGCTGTGTTCATTACCAACATGAAAGACTTTGAGAAGTGTGTGATCACGGACGTCTGAGCCTTTATTTGACGTGAAATAAGAATCAAATATGATTCCAAGAAAAAATGGCGCCGGGATTTATCACAAACTCTTGGATCAACTTTGACCTGATTTTCAGCCGTGATTTCTGCCCTGCAGACAACACAAAGTCTGCAGTCATAACAATGAGGAGAACTCTATAAACTCTGTTAATCAGGCAACAGAAGAAGGAATACTGTCTTGGTCAAAGACTTTAATCAAATCACTTGACATAATTCCCTGAAATGTGATTAATGTCAAAGGATCTACTAATGAAACAACCTGCACTTCCTGATTTTCTACATCTGATTAAAGTAAATGATCTTTCAGACATAAATGATTTATTGTTGCTTCTTTCTGTACTTTATCTAAAGAAATGACTTTTCTGATGAAAACAATCTGCATTTATTTGATTTTATTACTGATATATTTCTTTATTTTATTATTATTATTATTTTAGAATTATTCACATCACTGATTCTTTTGATGAAACTATTTTCCAAAAATGTGATCTCTATACTGACTTATTTTGGAGACTTAATCACATCACTGATTAGTTTTTTCTTGCATAAGCTCCAATCAAGTCTAAAATAGTGTTCTACTTACATGCACAGCAGTCTGACGTTATTGTAACTCAAGGATGTTTAATGACCTGTATTACTGTCAGTATAGTATAAGTACCTGATTATTAGTTACAAACCGGTTGATATCTAATGTAAAGTAAATGGTATGGTCGAGTCGGGGTGGGATTATATAAGTTCACTTCCTGCCACTCCCTTTGAGCAGTCAATCTTCTGATGCCTCGTTATCTTATGTTTGACATGATTACTGATGTAAATCTTTGTTGATTGATTGTGTCACACATGTTATTCTTCTCTGCTTGAAATGAACCATTTCCAAACCCAACAGTTCAAGCTCGACGGTGGTTGTATCCCACAATAGGCGCCCCATACTTAGCACAGGTGTAGAAGGACCACCAGAGGCAGGGCTGGGAATGCTGGGAAACAAACATTCAAACAAGTCAGGACTTGATCCTTTTCACCGGTTTGATAATATGACAATCGTTGCTTTACATTTGTTTGCGGTTCATCCATTACATTCTTCTGAATCTGTTTACATCACGTGACCATCAGCTGCGGCGGCCATTTTGGTCCAGTGGTTCTGATCCGAGGACAGAGCCATTCACCCGAGGAACCTCAGAGCAAACCGAAGCTCTGAGACTGCTTTGAAGGATGGGTCAGAGAGCGGTTCCTGGAACCGGACCAGGGTCCACTTGTGTGTGTTCAGACTGAACATCTGTTCTGGATCATCGGCGTAAATGAACTCTGGTTCACTTTAACCACATGTGTCCAGTCTGAATGCAGCCTGACTCCTCAGTGAGACGGGGAGGGGTTTGCATGTCCGTCATCATCATCATCATCATCATCATCATCATGTGACATCATCATTCTGGATGGATGAACCTCTGCTCTTCCTGAAACCTTCAGTCTGACATGTTCCTGTTTTTGAGTTTTGTCCTGATTTCCGTGGATGATCTGAAAAGGCGGTTGGGGGAGGGGGGGTGAAGCCTTTGTTTGGAAGCAGAACATTTTAGAAGTGAACGCAGAACCGTTCTCCTCTGGATGAACTTGTATCTTTCATCTGGATCTGTCCCAGAAAGAAGAAAGTTCTGCCTCCATCAGCTGACTCATCATGGAGTGTGTGTAACTTTACTCAGCGGCGTGCTTGTTGAGGCGTTTCAGGCTGTGCTGCAGCGTCCACCGCTCCTCTAATCCACTTCAACCTTTGGCCCCCGTTAAAGTGGCGCTGCATCAGTCAGGAGGACCGGATGGGGGAGGGACGGAGGAGGAGTGGGGGAGCGTGATGAAGCTCCGACCACATTTACTGAAGAAAACCACAAAGGTAACACAAAGCATCACGTGACAGCAGTCTCTTGACCCCCCCCAACGGGGGGAGGGGCTTCAGGAAACTGAAGAAAGTCAGGAAGTTCCTCTGCAGTTCACTCGCTGTGCCACTCTGAATAGGGGAGGGGCTCTGCTCTGGTCTGTCAGCTGGAGGGGGAGGGGCTTGCTCGCCGCTCTGGTCTGTCAGCTGGAGGGGGAGGGGCTTGCTCGCCGCTCTGGTCTGTCAGCTGGAGGGGGAGGGGCTTGCTCGCCGCTCTGGTCTGTCAGAGGATCAGTCTGGAGAAGCAGTGCTCTCCTCTCAGACTGAGTCTGTCTGGCTCTTGTGTCCTGGTGAGAGGCTCTTCATCTCCTCCTCTTCGTCAGAGCTCTGGGATCTTTGACCTGCAGGAAAGTTGACGCCTCAAACTTCCACTCATGTCTTCTTTCCTCCGTTACCGTGGTGAAGGGCGACCTTGGCGGCGGCGTGAATCTCTGAGTGCAAACGTCCAGATTGAAAGCGCGTTCAGGTAGATGCTGACATGCAGGTGTCCATTGCATGTAACATGGGAGGGGGTGGCGGTGGAGGCGGAGCTAGTGAGCATCAATTGAAGGAGCGGCGAGCAGCAACCAACGCCACCAACAACCCCACCTGCCAGGCTAAGTTAAGGGTGGAGCCGACGGCCAGGCACACCCTGCTAGGCCACGCCCACATGAAGGAGGCTCTGGGACGTCATAGCAACATGAAGTACAGGTGAGGCAGTCACATGATCAGACAGGTGGATGTGTGATCAGAGGTTGAATGTGGAGGGCTGCTGGGGGCTGAGTTCACCTGATCAGGTAACGCGGCGTGAATGACTGCGGTTAAAAATTGATGAACCACAGCCGTACTCTGCTGCTGTCAAGCCTTTGTTCCTGCCTGAACGCCACCCCCCCAGCATTCAGGAGGGGGTCATCAATATTAACACCTAACGATGAAGATGGTGATGAAGATGATGATTGATGGATGATTGATGGATGATTGATGGATGGGTGATGGATGATTGATGGATGATTGATGGATGGTTGATGGATGATTGATGGATGGTTGATGGATGGGTGATGGATGATTGATGGATGGGTGATGGATGATTGATGGATGGGTGATGGATGATTGATGGATGATTGATGGATAGGTGATGGATGGGTGATGGATGATTGATGGGTGATTGATGGATGATTGATGGATGGGTGATGGATGATTGATGGATGGGTGATGGATGATTGATGGATGATTGATGGATGATTGATGGATGGGTGATGCAGTGTCAGCAGTATGGCTGCTAACACCGCTCAGCTCCTTCTTGGTAAAAGTACAGATGTTTGGGTCGGCTTTGGTTCTTGTGGGACAAACTCAGAGAAAAGGCGGCTCTGAAGGCAGTCAGCTGATGTTCTGGTGTTATTTTAGAACTTGTTTGATGTCTGAAAGCGTGGCGGTTAATGGAACGGAGCATCATCACAGATGTTTGCTGCTGCAGACTGAAACATCTGTATGAAGTTTGATTAAAACCGCACAGTCTGATCTGTTGGTACTGAACCGCTCCACTGATGAAACGATGGATTGGTCCACAGGAACCTGGGGAAATCTGGACTCAGAGTGTCCTGCTTAGGTCTTGGTAAGAACACACTCTCAGATCCAGATGTGTGTTCAAACTAAGGATCCACAATCAAAGCTCTGCATCTGTTCACAGGAACATGGGTGACCTTTGGCTCCCAGATCTCTGACGAGGTAACCGGTTCTGTGTGTGCATTTGTGTGTGTGTGCATGTGTGTGTTTGTGTGCATGTGTGTAATTGTGTCCATGTGTGTGGACTTGTTCTCCTTCTTCCTCCTCTGAGGACTCGAGCTCACAGGAACCATCTCTTTTTCTGGGGTTTGGTTTTTGTTAGCTGTGGTTCAGTGTTCGTCCATCATGCAGCTCCACACTGCCCCCTACTGTAAAGTAACATGATGGTTTGCTGCAAAAACGTGGAATCTTACGCGGTTAAGTCTTTTATAAAGAATCACATCAACACGCGGACTTTGTTCACGTTAACTCAGATAAACGCTGCTGCACGCGCTCAGTGGGTCTGTCTGCTTGCAGATGGCAGAGAGCGTGATGACGCTGGCGTTCGACAGTGGCGTGAACCTGTTCGACACAGCTGAGGTCTACGCGTCGGGCAGGTACACAGCTGTGTGTTCACTTTGACTCTGTTCTGAGGAAAATTATTAACGTTTTTAAATAAAACTTAAGATCCTAGGAACTCTGTTCTCAAAGTTCTACAGTTTTCTGTGTGAATTCTTCCTGTAAACACTTTTAGATCAATTTATTTCACATTCTGGATTTTCTCTGAATCTGCTTAATCGATTGGATGTTCTACTGATGTTCTACTGATGTTGTACTGATTTTCTATTGATGTTCTACTGATGTTCTACTGATTTTCTATTGATGTTCTACTGATGTTCTACTGATGTTCTACTGATTTTCTATTTATGTTCTATTGATGTTCTACTAATGTTCTACTGATTTTCTATTAATGTTCTACTGATGCTCTACTGACGTTCTACTGATGTTCTATTGATGTTCTATTGATGTTCTACTGATGTTCTACTGATTTTCTATTGATGCTCTACTGATGTTCTACTGATGTTCTATTGATGTTCTACTGATTTTCTATTGATGCTCTACTGATTTTCTATTTATGTTCTATTGATGTTCTACTAATGTTCTACTGATTTTCTATTAATGTTCTACTGATGTTCTACTGATGTTCTACTGATGTTCTATTGATGTTCTACTGATGTTCTACTGATGTTCTATTGATGTTCTACTGATGTTCTACTGATGTTCTATTAATGTTCTACTGATGTTCTATTGATGTTCTATTGATATTCTATTGATGTTCTACTGATGTTCTCTTGATGTTCTTTCGATGTTCTACTGATGTTCTTTTGATGTTCTACTGATGTTCTATTGATGTTCTACTGATGTTCTAGTGATGTTCTACTGCTGTTCTACTGATGTTCTACTGATGTTCTACTGATGTTCTATTCTAGTGATGTTCTACTGATGTTCTAGTGATATTCTACTGATGATCTATCTATGTTCTACTGATGTTCTATCTATGTTCTACTGATGTTCTACTGATGATCTATCTATGTTCTACTGATGTTCTATCTATGTTCTACTGATGTTCTACTGATGATCTATCTATGTTCTACTGATGTTCTACTGATGATCTATCAATATTCTATTGATGTTTCATCTATGTTCTGTGGTTCTCTTGTGGTTATTCTCCGTGGTGTTTCTTCATATCATTTATCGATCTGTCATGTTTGGAGATAACGTTCACAGATGGAGCTCAAACATCTGCTCAGCTCTGTGTTCTCTGTAGAAGCTTTTGGGGAACTTTTGTTCTTGTTCTTGAATGTTCTTGAAGGGTTCCTGTACAGATCTGAGCAGATGGCAGTGCATGTGTACGTGCACGTCAGAGCTGACAGAGGTTTGTGTTTCAGGGCGGAGACGACGCTGGGAAACATCCTGAGGAAGAAAGGTTGGAGGTATGAGCCGGTGATGCGTTCAGGTTCCAGGAAGTTCTCGCTGCAGCAGATCTTTGTCTTCATCTGTTTTATTTGATCTTCTGCTCCTTGAAACTGTTGGATTCTGCAGTTTATGAGTTTTATTCAAAGAGACCTTTGACAAAGAGTCATAATTATCAAAAAGAAGGAGGTTTCTAAAGGAGAAACATCACTGCAGCGCCCCCTGCTGGAGAGCAGCAGACACTAAATGCTGCCTGACACAAACAATGATGATGGTGATGAAGATGATGAAGAGGAGTTACTTTATCAAGAATTTGTGATTGAAATATTTTAGAAAATTATTTTTAACAGTTCTGTTTGAAAGATCTGCAGGTTCTTCATCATCTCCTCTTCCTCACACTGATGTGTTTGTCTTTGTCAGGAGGTCCAGTTATGTGGTGACCACCAAGATCTACTGGGGAGGACAGTGAGTGCTGCGTTCCTGCGTTCCTGTTGTGTGACGGTCCTTCAGCTGTTTTCTCTGTTCTAATGTTCTCAGGTCGGACTGTTCTGCTGAAGGATTATCAGAGGAACCTGAAACTTCAGCTGTTTCCTCTGTTCTAATGTTCTGAGGTTGGACTGTTCTGCTGAAGGATTATCAGAGGAACCTGAAACTTCAGCTGTTTCCTCTGTTCTAATGTTCTGAGGTTGGACTGTTCTGCTGAAGCATTATCAGAGGAACCTGAAACTTCAGCTGTTTCCTCTGTTCTAATGTTCTGAGGTTGGACTGTTCTGCTGAAGCATTATCAGAGGAACCTGAAACTTCAGCTGTTTCCTCTGTTCTAATGTTCTGAGGTTGGACTGTTCTGCTGAAGGATTATCAGAGGAACCTGAAACTTCAGCTGAAGTCCAGCTTTAGTCTGGAGTTGTAAGCCTTAAAAACCAGCAGAACTCCAAACCCGTAAAGACTGAGGTGATGTTAGAACCGATGTTTGAATCCTAACCGCTGACTGACGCTGAGATTCAGAAGGAACACTTGAATCAAGAAGCAGAGGTTCTGCTTTTTTGGTTCCTCCAGAACCCCTCAGCCCAACAGTAATACCAGGACTGCCAGAACACTGTTCTCTTAGAAACTCCAGTGTGTCTGAGGTTGATGGATGATGTGGTTCTGCCCCCTGCTGGTCATGGACTGAAGAGCAGAAGGTAACTTCTGCGTCACCGGTGTGTTTGTGTCTCCACAGAGCAGAGACGGAGCGAGGGTTGTCACGGAAACACATCATTGAAGGTAAACAAACATGACTGAGCAGAAGGTTCTAGGAGCTCTGACCTCCTGATGGAGTTCTGATGGGAGGAGTCTACCAGCTGAACGTCGTTCTCTCGTTCTTTCTCTTTTTCTGATGGAGAGAAATCTGAAACCAGAACTTCTGCTTTGCTGCTCCTCTGTTGTCTTTCTGATGTGGTGAACGTGGATAATAAGGATCAGTTTGAACTTCCCTGGAACAGAGTTCTTCATCAGCTGATGATGAAGACCATCCTGAAACAGGATGTCCTCTGCAGGAGGTCGCAGGAGCTTTAGGAGGATTAGAAGACGCTGGCGTTCGTCAACCATCGCCTCGCTCACAGCTGTCAACTGTTCTGTTGACTGAAATTGGTTCTAAATTTAAGCCTCCATCAGCCCGGAACCGCCGGGATGCTGCAGCAGCCGCTGTAATCTGACATTGCGGCTGCAGCGGCCGCTGTAATCTGACATTGCGGCTGCAGCGGCCGCTGTAATCTGACATTGCGGCTGCAGCAGCTGCTCGCAGCGCGTCTGCAGAGCGCAGACAGAGGATCTGATGCTGCTCTGCAGACTGATGACGCTGACGTGTTCAGTTCAGGAGACATCGGTCTTCCTGGCGCAGTCCTGACAGCTGCAGCGTTTTTGTGTCCAGATGTCGTCTTCTGTTCCTGAATCTGGTTCTGATCATTGATGCCGTCATGGACCTGAACAGGTTTGTGTTTGTGCGTATGTGTGTTGCAGGTCTGCGTGGATCCCTCTCCAGGTTACAGTTGGATTACGTGGACATTGTGTTTGCTAACAGGAGTGACATCAATGCTCCCATGGAGGGTGAGAACATTAACGTTTACCTGCTGACCAGGTGTTCCGGTGGTCTCTGGACGACAGCACAGCTTCTGTCACCTGCGATACGGCTCAGTCTCAGGTCTCTGACAGGTTCTGTTGTGTTGCAGAGATTGTGCGTGCGATGACCTTTGTGATCAATCAGGGTTTGGCCATGTACTGGGGAACGTCACGGTGGAACGTGGTGGAGATCATGGTAACACAAACACACACATGCAGCACAACCACAACACAATGGCCTCACAGGTGAATCATCCACAGAACACCTGTGTGCTTCACAGCCTAGCATCACCTGTATGTGTGGAGATCAAAAGTTTGTGCCCCCCAGGTAAAATGTTCTGTTATTGTGCATAAAGAACCCAAAGAAAGATTGAAGAATCTCCTAAAGGCTTCAGTTTACAGATGAGACATTCTGTTAATATGTTTTAAATAATGAGGTTTTATTTCCATCATTTACTCTTTCAAAATAACAGAAAACTTAATAATGACGTGTGCAAAAGTTCAGGCACCCTGCAGAGTTAGTTCATCACAAGTATCACAGCTTGTAAAGGCTTTTTGTAGCCGAGAGTCTCTCAGTTCTAGTTTGAGGTTTCTTCATCCGTTCTTCTTTCTTCATCGTTCTTCTTCCAGTTCTTTCAGATTTCTGGGATGTTTGTTCCTCACTGCTCTTTTCAGGTCTATCCATAGATGTTCAATGATGTTGAGGTCAGAAGGTCACTGCAAAACCTTCAGTTTCTGCTTCTTAATGTAAGACGGTGTGGATTTGAAGGAGTGTTTAGGATCATTATCATTTGGAGACGTCATCCTCTCTTCAACTTTAACTTTTTCACAGATGACATCAACTTAGTGTCTAAACTTTACTGAAATTTGGTGGAATCCATTCTTCTTCTACTGGTGAAATGTTTCCTGTTCCGCTGGCTGCAATCCAAGCCCAAACCATGATTGATCCACCTCCATGCTTAACAGTTGGACTGAGGTTCTTTTCTTGAAACTGGACCCTTTCTTCTCCAAACGTACCTTTGCTCTTTGCAGCCAGAAAGTTCCATCTGAACCGGGTCGGTCCACAGAACTTGTTTCCAAAATGCATCAGGTTTGTTTCTATGTTCATTTGTGAACTTCAGACGTTGAATTTAGTGTTGAAGACGTAGAAGAGGTTTTCTTCTGATGACTCTTCCATCAAGTATCTCCTGACAGTAGAACAGTGCAGCACAACTCCAGAGTCTGCAGGTCTTTCTGGAGGGAGGCTGCAGTCAAACGTGGGTTTGGATTTGCTTTTCTCACAATCCTGTGAGCTTCTCTGTCTGAGATTTTTCTTGCTTTAACTTCCACCGTTCCTGTTGACTGTCGTTTCTTAACGACATTCTGAACAGAGGATATTGTATACAATCCATGACCCTGTCAGGTCTCAGCTTTTCCAAAGGGGGCGGAGCATACTATAAACTCTGCAGGGTGTCCAAACGTTTGCACACGCTATTATTTTGTTTTCTGTTATTTTTAAAGGGTAAATGATGGAAATAAAGCCTCATTTAAAAAAAGAGAATGTCTCATCTATAAACTGGTGAATTTAGGAGATTTTTTAATCTTTCCTTGAGTTCTTTATGCACAATAACAGAACATTTTACCTGGGGGGCACAAACTTTTGATCCCTGTATGTCTCACCTGTTTCTTTCAGCTGTGTGTATTACCTGTCTCTCCTGGTGTCTGTCTCCTCTGTGTGCATCACCTATGCCCCCCCACATGTCTCCTATAATTATGACTCACCTGCGTCTCACCTGTCCTACCTGTCGGTCCATCAGGACGCTTACTCCATCGCTCGGCAGTTCAACCTGATTCCTCCGGTGTGCGAGCAGGCGGAGTATCATTACTTCCAGAGGGAGAAGGTGGAGCTTCACCTGCCTGAACTCTACCATAAGATTGGTATTCCTCCTGTCTGTCATCACACCTGTATCACAGCACAGATATTCCTCCTGTCTGTCATCACACCTGTATCACAGCACAGACCCGTGTCAGTCTGTCTAGAACATGTTTTTTTAAGATTCGTGTCCTAAAGAAAGTAACCCCCCCCCTCACCTGTGCATCAGGTGTTGGTGCCATGACCTGGTCTCCGTTAGCCTGCGGCCTGCTGACAGGAAAATACAACGATGGCGTTCCAGAGAGCTCCAGAGCAGCCATGAAGGTACTGCTAACACTGACCCCTCCCTGGGGGAGCGGTGAGCTGCAGCCGCGCTCAGGAACTGTTTGGTGGTTCAAACACCCCCCCATCCAACCGCTTTATGCTGAGAGTCAGCAGGGGGGCACTGGGTTCCATTTTTGGAGTCGTTGGTGCAACTCTGCTATGGATTTAAACAAACGACCTTCCAGACTTAAGGGGACACTCGTGCTGGACGGATCGATCAAAAACATGGACATTATCGATCTCAAGTTGGTATTGGATACCGACCCGCAAATATCAATATTTCTACTCATTTGAAACTTTTCTGTATAAAGACCCAGCTGCCTCACGGCTCACAGCAGTCCTGTGAACATGCAGGCGGTTTACAATGTTCACCCGTTTTCTCTCTGCCGGGAAGACGTTTCAGATTTGATCTGTGCTGCTTTTCCAATGCTTATATTTGAAAATAAAAGCTCTACGGTTCATTTTATTTGCACTTGACTGATTTCATTTATTCCTTATTTCAATGTTTTATCGTTAATTTGTTTATTGATTTGCTCAGTATCGCCCAGCCCCATGGGACACTCCACCACAGGGCCACTGAGCTGCATGTGTTTGTGTGTTTCTGTACCTGCAGGGCTACACCTGGCTGAAGGAGCGTCTCCATAGCGACGAGGGGAAGAAGCAGCTGAGGACAATCAAAGAGCTCCACCTCCTGGCCGACAGGATGAACTGCACAGCTGCTCAGCTCGCTATAGGTATCATGGGGGAGTGGTCTCTGAGGTCAGGTGACCTTTTAGAGCAATCATGGGGGGGTGGTCTCTGAGGTCAGGTGACCTTTTAGAGCAATCATGGGGGAGTGGTCTCTGAGGTCAGGTGACCTGCTGGTTTCTTCTGGGTTTGGATTCAGCCGTCATAGTTCTACATCAGAACTGTTCCAGCTCTAAGTTGTTCATGATAGCGCTGCCCTCTGAACACCTACAAATCTCCCAGCATGCACTGGGCAGTCTAATGTTGTGAGTTCTGGAAGAGCCTAACTAAATGCACACAGGAACAAATGTATTATTGATCTCACAGTTCTCTGCAGCATCAGAACCTGCAAACAGAACGCATTAAGAAATGTGCAAACAGGTCCAAACAGAAGATTGTTCTGGTGTTTATGACGGTAACAGAACTCTGCAGGAAAGATCCTGGTGGAGGAGCAGAACACTGGAGAAATGATGTCATGAGCCGAGCAGGAACCTCCACAGCTGAAGTCAAAGCAGGAGGAGGAGAACCAGTCAGGAGAAGCTGAAGTTCATGCAAAAACCAAAGAGAGCAGACAGATCCAAGACCAAAAAACAGACCGGATCTGAACCAGGGACCGGGTCAGACCATAGAACCTAAGGAATGAAGGCTGGTCAGAGAACAATAGGAACAGTCTGAAGCACTGAGGTTCACCGGTGGAACCGATGAGAATGATGAGAACACACAGGGGGAACCAGGAGACCGGCCTCAGACCCTGATAGGTTTGTGTTTGTGTGTTCTGCAGCTTGGTGTCTGCGCAGTGAGGGCGTCAGCTCGGTTCTGCTCGGCGTCTCCAACCCGGACCAGCTGCTGGAGAACCTGGGCGCTCTCAGAGTAACATAAGCTTCTGGTTCTGCTCTGTGATTGGTCGGCTCTGGGGGGCGTTAACGATCTTGTTCTCTTTCTCCAGGTGCTGACACAGCTGACTCCGCCCCTCATCTCTGAGATGGATATGTTGCTAGGCAACAAACCACGGAACACCAAGAGGGAAAGAAGTTGAAGAAAACTTTGTTGAAACTGTTTAATGAGACGACAGTGAAGAGTCTCCTGGCTGCTGTCGTCATGGAAACAGAGACTTTCTCCTCAAACAGTCATAAAGCCAGAAAGCTTAACGGGTTTAATCAACAGTTATGAGCACAACCAGGAAATGTATGATCAAACTAAAGTTAAATCCAAATGGTTTTATCGTGGTTTTGTTGTAAAACATTCCCATTAGTTTAAAAAAAACTCTTATTTTGATAGTTTATGATGGTTTCCTGTTGACTTGTTTTTCCCTCATCTGTTCTCTACATGTTTTAACCATTTCTAACTGACCAATGGGCTTCCACATAGTTATCAACAAGGTTTCATTTAAAAAAAAAAGCCCACTGGATGAGATGCCGTGTCAACGTGATGACCCTGTGACCCCGCCTCCTTCAGTGTGATGTCATAGAGCGCGGTTGCAGCGACTTCCTGTTTGTTTCTCAATAATAAACAAACGTTTCATTCCTGCTGCTGTGAAAACCTTTCTGATACAGTAATAAATCAGTCTTCTGATTCTCTGGGATTCAGTCAGTAAAAGATGACCTTTAGAAAGGTCACGCACACCTTTAACCTTCAGGATCCAGAGTTAACCTTCAGCCAGGTTCAGATATTCAACATGGGTCAAAGTCCAAATGTAAAATCAGATCAATAATCACATTTAACAGCGACACCATCATGAGGAGACTGATCAATCACTGATTAATCACTGATCAATCAGTGATTGATCAGTGATCATTGATGATCTCTGATCATTGATAATCTCTGATCATTGATAATCTCTGATCATTGATAATCTCTGATCATTGATGATCTCTGATCATTGATACATACAGAGCTGCAGTAAAACTAGAACAAAGATTCCGTTATTCTCAGAAACATGAAAGAATTGAGGTTTCCTGATGGGATCAGCTTTCCCTAAAGAGTTCACACTAAGCTTCATACGGGATTCAGAGATAAACGTTTGTTTACTCCACATTGAGGATTGTGTTGTTGAAGATCTCTAACAAAGGCGTAACAATGACACAACTCTACATTCTTCAGATCAGTTTGATAAACGGAACTCATCCCAGAATACGCCGTGTTGTTGTGTTCAGACCCTCACTGCAGCGGTCTGTGGTCATTGTGAAACATGTTTACAGCCAGCTGGGGGCGGAGCCTCTTCCCACAGACGAGTCTGCAGAAGGTCACGTCCATGAACGACATCCAACCACGACTACAACACGTTCAGGTCTGGACTCCAGACTGCAGGGACCTGAACCAAGTCTGAACCCGACACAGTTCTGTTTGATCACATGGTCTGATCTGGATCTGCTCTGGATCAGGGTCTGATCTGGTACAGTTCTGGACGGAACGGGTTGTGTTTGAGGTTCTCAACTGACACAATGAGGCATAAATCAAAACAGCAGCAGCAGCTGGTTTAGTCAGCACGACTACACTGCTGTCACACACACACAACACACCACAGACACACACACACACCACATACACACACACACACAACACACAACACAGACACACACCACATACACAACACACACACACACCACACACACACACACACAACACAGACTACACACACACACACACCACAACACACACACACACACACACACACCACATACATACACACACACACAACACACAACACAGCACACACACACCACATACACAACACAGACTACACACACACAACACACACACACACACACCACATACACACAAACACACTACACACAACACAGACTACACACACACACACACACACACACACATACACACAACACATACACACAAACACACAACACAGACTACACACACACACACAAATACTACACACACACTACAGACACCACCACATACATACACGCACACACAACACACACACAACACAGACACACACACACATTGTTTTTCAGGGGTGGGTCATCAGTAGGAGGGGGGCGGCGCCAAAAGGAACCGTGGTGACAGCACACTTCCTGTTAGAAACACAATAAGACCCACAAGTGTTTCCCAGTTCTCCTCAGACCAGAACCTGGACTTCCATCAGAACTGACTCAACCTGCAGCCCACAGTCTGGACCAGGATGTGGACGTTCCTGATGATGCTGGTTCTGCTGGACCTCAGCCGAGCCGCAGCTGTAAGACCAGAACGTACTTGTGTATGCGCGTGTACGTGTGTGTTTGTGTACATGTGTGTTTGTACATGTGTGTTTGTGTGTACATGTTTGTGTACCTGTTTGTGTATGTACATGTGTGTGTTCAGGTAACAGGTCGGCCCAGCAGCCCTCAGGTGTTCCCTCATCTGGACCAGACGGATGCGTCTACAGTGAGTCTCTTTCTTCTCAGACATGATCATTGGTCAGAGGATCTCTGATGTCACTCATCAGAACCTGCTGATAAGGGCTGGCCCCGCCCACCTCAACATCTGAACCTTGTTGATTGACAGGTTTATACACTTGTCAATCAACAAGGACACGCCTCTAACAGCCTAAATTGAAGCTTTGAATTCTACATCTGGTTCTTAGTGTGGAAACATCAGCTGTTCCTCTGAAGAACCTGCAGCTTTGTCTCAGTGTTCTTCTGAAGAACCTGCAGCTTTTGTCTCAGTGTTCCTCTGAAGAACCTGCAGCTTTGTCTCAGTGTTCCTCTGAAGAACCTGCAGCTTTTGTCTCAGTGTTCTTCTTTAGAACCTGCAGCTATGCCTCAGTGTTCCTCTGAAGAACCTGCAGCTTTTGTCTCAGTGTTCTTCTGAAGAACCTGCAGCTTTGTCTCAGTGTTCTTCTTTAGAACCTGCAGCTATGCCTCAGTGTTCCTCTGAAGAACCTGCAGCTTTTGTCTCAGTGTTCTTCTGAAGAACCTGCAGCTTTGCCTCAGTGTTCCTCTGAAGAACCTGCAGCTTTGTCTCAGTGTTCTTCTGAAGAACCTGCAGTTTTTGTCTCAGTGTTCCTCTGAAGAACCTGCAGTTTTTGTCTCAATGTTCCTCTGAAGAACCTGCAGCTTTGCCTCAGTGTTCCTCTGAAGAACCTGCAGCTTTGTCTCAGTGTTCCTCTGAAGAACCTGCAGTTTTTGTCTCAGTGTTCTTCTGAAGAACCTGCAGCTTTGCCTCAGTGTTCTTCTTTAGAACCTGCAGCTTTGCCTCAGTGTTCTTCTGAAGAACCTGCAGCTTTTGTCTCAGTGTTCTTCTGAAGAACCTGCAGCTTTGCCTCAGTGTTCCTCTGAAGAACCTGCAGCTTTTGTCTCAGGGAGGGAATCCAGACAGTCTGGATCTACTGACCTCCAGAAGTGTTCTGACGATGTCATAAAGGCCTTCAGTCCAGTCAGGTCTGGCTGATCCATCTGGACCCTGAAGACCGGTTCTCTTGGTTCTGCAGGTCACTCCTGCTCTTGACATGCCCCAGCAGATGACATCCTCCTCTTCCTCATCCTCTTCATCTTCTTCAGAGTCCAGCCAAAGTTCAGAGGTCAGCCCAAAGCTCTTCGTCTGTTTTCTAGAACAAGAACTTCAGAATGTTCTGCTGAGGGACCTGCTGGGTCAGAACGCCTCATAGTTGACCTGACTTTACAGGGATTTGAACCGCAGCAGCAGCTGGAGCCACAGAACACGGAGAACACGGTAGTGCACACACGTTACAGCACACACGCGTGTGTAAGTTCACACAGAAATCAGAGGATCAGTGAACCTCTGATGGTGAAGAACATGTGAGGGGGGGCCAATCATCATCCTCACTATGAACTTGATTGACATGAGATTCCTCTGATGCATGTGTTCCTGCACACGCGTGCTCAAATCATGGACACGTACTGTATAGACACAGAGTTAACCAGACGGCGCCGCGCTCCGCCAGCAGGTCTTCTTCATCCTCCTCATCTTCAGAAGGTTCGGGTCAGACTCCTCACTGAGGATGGAGGCAGAGCTTCTAATTTGACCTCGACTCAACTGTCACTCAAACACGTTTCAATCGTCAGATCACGTTCGCTGCTGCACCGTTGTCACGGCAACTACGAACACACGGGTCCAACGAGCTGTTAAACACTGACAGAGGAACGTTTGATCCTGATGTCATCTTCATCCTTTATCCAGCTCACTGCAGAAACTGGATTTTATAATAAATCTGAGATTTCAGGACAGAAACATGAACATTTCTAACTTTAAATGTTACAGTAGATCCTTTGGAGCTGGACGTTTAAAAAGAGCTCAGGTGTCATAAGAGTCAACAGAGTAAACACAGGGAGAACCATCCATGCATCTTCTAAACCTGTTTTAACCCTTTCAGGGTCACAGGGCGCCAGTATGAGGTCAGTTAGGATCAGCTTCAAGTGAAGGAAAAACACTACAAATCTAAAAAAAAAAAGACATCTGAAAACATCTGTAACTCAAAAGTACACGTTGTAAACTTTAAATTTTTGAAAATAAAATTGAAAATTTGAAAATAAAAAAATATCCTCCAATAAATTCCTCCACATCCAGAGGAGCCAGGTGAGGTGGCTCGGGCATCTTTTTATTCAAGTTTTAATTTACAATTCGTCAAATTTTCGATATTTATTTCAAGTTTACAATATATTTGTTTAATTCACTATTTTTCTAAAAAAAAGTTTTCAAACTGACAATCTGGTTCTTGATTCCCTTTAAGCTGAACTGACCCCGTGTAGCGGAGCCAAACCCGCACACTCATGGGTGAAGGCAGGGAACACTCTGGAAGGTCACCAGTCGGGACTTGAACCGGGAACCTTCTTGCTGTGAGGCAAGAGTGCTAACCACTGCACCACCGTGCAGGGAGACTCAAACAAATAAAAACAACAAAATAAATCCCCAAACATCAATGTGAACGTTCATACACACGTGGACAAACTTGTTGGTACCCCTCAGTTAAAGAAGGAAAAACCCACAATTCTCACTGAAATCACTTGAAACTTACAAAAGTAACAATAAATAAAAATTATTGAAAATTAAATCATCAAAATCAGCCATCACTTTTGAATTGCTGATTAACATAATTATTTAAAAAAACAAACTAATGAAACAGGCCTGGACAAAAATGATGGTACCCATAACTTCATATTTTGTTGCACAACCTTTTGAGGCAATCACTGCAATGAAGCGATTTCTGTATTTGTCAATGAGCGTTCTGCAGCTGTCAACAGGTATTTTGGCCCACTCCTCATGAGCAAACTGCTCCAGTTGTCTCAGGTTTGATGGGTGTCTTCTCCAAATGGCATGTTTCAGCTCCTTCCACAGATGTTCAATGGGATTCAGATCTGGGCTCATGGAAGGCCACTTTAGAATAGTCCAACGCTTTTCTCTCAGCCATTCTTGGGTGTTTTTGGCTGTGTGTTTTGGATCGTTGTCCTGTTGGAAGACCCATGACCTGCGACTGAGACCAAGCTTTCTGACACAAGGCAGCACATTTCTCTCCAGAATGCCTTGATAGTCTACAGATTTCATTGTACCTTGCACACATTCAAGACACCCTGTGCCAGATGCAGCAAAGCAGCCCCAAAACATGACTGAGCCTCCTCCATGTTTCACCGTAGGGACAGTGTTCTTTTCTTCGTATGCTTGGTTTTTGAGTCTATGAACATAGAGTTGATGTGCCTTACCAAAAAGCTCCAGTTTGGTCTCATCTGTCCAAAGGACATTCTCCCAGAAGTTTTGGGGCTTGTCAACATGCATTTTTGCAAATTCCAGTCTGGCTTTTTTAGGATTGTTTTTCAGCAGTGGTGTCCTCCTTGTCGTCTCCCATGAAGTCCACTTTGGCTCAAACAACGACGAATGGTGCGATCTGACACTGATGTACCTTGGCCTTGGAGTTCACCTTTAATTTCTTTGGAGGTTGTTCTGGGCTCTTTGGATACAATTCCAACGATCCGTCTCTTCAATTTGTCATCAATGTTCCTCTTGCGGCCACGTCCAGAGAGGTTGGCTACTGTCCCGTGGGTCTTGAACTTCTGAATAATATGAGCCACTGTTGTCACAGGAAGTTCAAGCTGTTTAGAGATGGTCTTATAGCCTTTACCTTTAAGATGTTTATCTATCATTTTTTTTCGGATGTCCTGGGACAATTCTCTCCTTGGCTTTCTGTTGTCCATGTTCAGTGTGGTACACACCTTTTCACCAAACAGCAGAGTGACTACTTGTCTCCCTTTAAATAGGCAGACCGACTGATTATGAGTTTGGTAACACCTGTGATGTCAATTAAAGGACACACCTGAGTTAATCATGTCAGTCTGGTCAAATAGTTTTCAATCTTTTATAGAGGTACCATCATTTTTGTCCAGGCCTGTTTCATTAGTTTGTTTTTTTTAAATAATTATGTTAATCAGCAATTCAAAAGTGATGGCTGATTTTGATGATTTAATTTTCAATACATTGTTTATTTATTGTTACTTTTGTAAGTTTCAAGTGATTTCAGTGAGAATTGTGGGTTTTTCCTTCTTTAACTGAGGGGTACCAACAAGTTTGTCCACGTGTGTCCATTTACTCTTTTAGAACCTTCACAGGTTCTCTTGGTCTTCATCCTTCTGCAGGTAGAATGTTCTCCAATAGTCTTATATGTGCGTGCATGACGACCACGCACACGTTAACCCAACAGAAAGCCTTCACGCGTGCATTCACGTGCACACTGAGGCTGTTAGCAGCAGCGTCTCTGTGGACGGTACCGTGACGACGGAACCATGAACAGAACCTGTAATCATGTCAATAGTTTCAACAAGAACATCCAAATATCAACAGGATGAGGAACGTTTAGAGAACGCTGCAGATGTGATCAGACAGTAGAACCTCACTGAGAACATGGCAGCATGAGCGTTAACTGATGACTGTGATGTCACTTCCTGCAGGCCCTGGAGCAGGTGGACTCAGAGGAGGTGAGCATCATTTTAAATAAAGTTTTTTTAAAGTCTCATGGCCACAGGAGTAAAGGTTTGTTTGTGTCAGAGCGCCGAACTCCTCCCACCTCCTCGTCTGAGGCACCACCAACTGGTTTCCCCGGGAGAGGGAGGAGACACAGAAGGGGGCGGAGCTCAGAAGGTGACATCACACACTACATGACTGACCTGTGACATCACAGTGGTTGACCTTATGTCATCTTCATGATCTGTGCTGACTCCTCCCCTAACCCCATCAGAGTCACAGGGAGAGCACAGAAGTAGGAGGAGCCAACACGAATGTGGGCGTGGAAAAGGAGCTGGTGGGTGGAGCTGAAGCAGAGGATGAGGGCGTGGCCTCCAAGGAGAAACTGCTGGACGACAGCAGTGAACAGGAGGACCACCTCCACCTGCATGATGACCACAGTGAGGAGGCGGGGCTTGAGCTGGCCCTGTAGTCCATGTGGACGGTTCCCAAAGGAACGTTTTTAATGCTGCGTGTTGGAGCTTCTCGTACTTCATTATATTCAGAAAAATACTATGCAGAGAAAATAGTATCACCGGGATGAGTACTTCTGGATTTGGAACTCATTCATGAATCACCCGTTACACACACTGACGGAGCTCACGCCGTCTGCTTGTGACAGAGCTCTGTGGCGAAGGCGCTGCAGGGAAAGCGCCGCCCCGATGATGATGATAGAGATACTACATGTGTTTACATTCACTATCAGGCAGATCTGTTTAAGAAAGTGGGGAAAAGTTACAAATCAAGAATTACACACACATCAGGGTGACACGGTTTTCTCTTCGTAAAATAATAAAATGCTCAATACCTGCAGAAACGTGTAAACCCGTCTGTCTGTTTTATCCTGAAATAAATGAACTCTGATGAATGTGTTGATGTAAACATGATGATGTCACTTCCTGCTTTTAAATCAGGTTCAAAGTTACAACCATCAGGACGGACTAAACCTCCAACCTCTGTGTCCAGCGTCTGAACACATTCTGTTTGTGAAGCTCTTCCTGTGGTAGAGCGTCTGACCTGCCCGGTTTGGCCAGCAGGTGGCAGCAGCTCCTTCAGACCGTCTCAGGTCTTTTACCACTGCACAACACGCCGTTTCAAATCCCGTTTGGATCCTCTATGTTCCCTTGAGCACCAGTGGGTTCAGACCATAAACATGCCTCCCTCAGGAGTGAGACCCTATGATGGACAGGTCACCTGTGCAGAACCCGCCTTCACCCTGAGGTTTCTAGGACAGGATCCAGACACCTCGGAACAGAGGAAGGTTTCAGACCGGTTCTGAACCTGGAAATGTTCTGAACGGCTTTACCGCTCCAGCTCTCAACACCAGGAGGTTCTAAGCCAGACTGGAGACAGAAAGACGGCAAACGAACCAAAACGACCACTTTTATTCTGACTCAGCATTAAAGAGAGCGGTCACATGACCTGTCAGCTGATCAACCTGTGAACCAATGGGAGGAGAGCTGCACGGAGCGCGCTCTCTGCAGTCCAGTCTGAGTCCTGCTTCACGTCATCCTCTTGATGATGAACATGTGGGCGTGGCCTCTGAGCTCATCTCCACTGGGAGGAGCCTTTGTGAAACAGGTAGATGGGTCGCTTGTTACCTGGAACATCAAGAAGACACGCATGAGTCCCTGCAGGTAAACTCGGGGACCCGGGGCCTCAGAGAGCCTCACCTGTGTGTGTGAGCAGCCTGTAGGAGCTGAAGCCCACGCCGTCAGTCAGGATGGAGGTGAAGTGTTCCGGTCTGATCCTCAGTCTCCTGAAGCACCGGAACGTGGCCTCCTGGAACACAACGTGCACGCTCATGACGTGCACACCTGACCTGCAGGCTGCAGGTGTGTGTGAATGTTACCGTGACCCTCTTGCTGCGGCTGTAGCTGCTCCAGGGCTGCGGCTCCAGGATGAACAATCCGCCCGGCGACAGGCTCTGATAGGTCCGTCTGAACAGCCTGACCACGCCCTCGTCACCTGAGTGCAGATGCACCCACTTGGTAACGCCCAGGCACATGACGACATCATACTGACCCCTCCCAGGCCACGCCTCCCGGCCTGCTATGTAGTCCCCCTGAGGGCGGAGTCACAGCTGGATGCAGTTATGATGGAAACAGACTGAGGGCGGAGCTTGTGAGGGGCGGGACTCACCTGGATGAAGGTGACGTTGTGTGGGAACCCGGTGGAGGAGGATGAAGGTGGGAGGGAGGGGGCACAGATGGGCCCCCGACTGACCCTGAAGGAGAGCGGGAACGGGGAGAGACCAAGCGCCCGGTGGAGCTCCTTCACGCCGCCGTCTGCCTGCTCCAGCCCCTCCCCCTCCCCTGAGCAGCGCCCTACCGCCATGTCATGTGACAGGAAGTGTCTAATGTTTTGCTTAGCGGCGTGAACCAGGTGCTTGTCTAGCTCCACCCCCAGGATGTGGGAGGGGTTAAACTTCCGTGCGACAGTCAGCGTGATGTGACCGGCGCCGCAGCCCACATCCAGCACAGTCTTATCTCTGAACCAATCAGCATCCAGGAGGCGGAGTCGAGGGTCCTCCTCCTCACCCACACGTCCATAGTGGCCGCCGTAGAAACCATAGTAACCATAGTAACGGCTGTGGCTGCCATACTGATACCTGTGCTTGTCCTTTCTCCTCTCCACCGGATGGGCGGAGCCACGCTGGGCTCCTCCACACCTGAGGACCGCAGGTCACATGATCAGACTGCCACACCTTCTCTAAATCACCTGGATGTGACCCTTACCTGCTGGCTTTAGCTCCTTCCACCAGTGGGGTCTGGAATTTGGTGGTTGCGGTTGCCATGGTGACATTGGCGTCTGAATGCACAGACGTGGTGCGGCGGCGTCTGCGGTTACGACAGTCGACAGAAATGTGGGCGGAGCCTGGAGGAGGGTGGGTGTGTCTCCTTGAGGGTCTGGGTGACGGCGCCAGGTCTTCTCGACACGTGATGGCGGGTGTTGAGCTCACAGGACAGCGGGGACGCGCATACGCTGCCCCCTCTGGCGGCTGGGAGAACTGTACGGTGACATGGGGGAGGGGTCAGACACTGCAGGGTCACGCCACCATCCGGATCAGACACAGAACCGCCAGGAGCCTCACCTGATGTTCCCGCTGTGGGGGGGAACAGCCGCATGGCGCCCTTGTCAGCAGAAGCCCCTCCCCCTCCGTGGTGCTTGTACCGGTGCCTCCTTTTGGACTTCAGGGGGGACAGCAGCACTCCTGCAGCCCCCCCGTCCTCGCTGCCCCCCCTGAGGTTCAGAGGGTCGGTGATGTCTTTGGGAACCAGAATCTGCACCGGGTCTCTGCTGCGTGAAGGCACTGGCGAGCACTTTGGAGTCTCCTGATTGGTCGCCCTGAGGAGAGAGGCGAGTCAAACCGGCTGACCACAGGAGGCGGGGCATGTGCAAGTCACATGGTACCTGTTCACGTCTTCGTTCAGCAGAGAGTTCAGGTTCAGCGGGTCAAATATGTTCCCACCCAGCAGGAAGTGACTCGGCAGCACAGGCTCCGTCTGGCTGTCGCTGTTGGCACGCCGCCGCCGCTTGGCCACGCCCCTGAAACTGATTCCCATGGAGAAAACGCCTCTTCCCAGGTCGCTGAGCTGGCGCAGAAGGAGGAAGAGGGGTTGTGGACGCCTGGAGGCCGTTTCTGGAGCAGACTGGGGGGGGGGTTCTTGGTCAGCTGGGGCTGCTCTGATAGGCTGATGGGGGCGGGGAAAGCGGCGCTCAGGGTTACTGGAACCTCAGGGCGAGGAACGGGTTCTTGGTCCAGAGACATTCTGACCCGCCTGACCATCCAATCAGTGATCTTCAGACAGAGGGGCGGGGCCAGCAGCACCATGGAAGCAAACAGACAGGTGAGTTTGACCGATCATGTCCTTTATCACTCCAAACATTTGGTTAAAAACGGTTCCTGTTCAGACACATCACTCGCCATGTCTGTGTTTAGACATATTCCTACGGTCAGAAAAATGGTAACCAAAGCTGACCTGCAGATTGTGGTCCATGATTTTATTTAATCTCCTTTAGATTATTGTAATTCAGTTTTTACCTGTTTTAATCCCACAGCCTTAAACTGGTATAAAATGCTGATGTATAAATACGCTGGGCGGGCTAAAGTCTTCCTGCTCCGCCCTGTTGTTCATGTGAACGCGCTGAGAAACAGCATTAACACCAGCCACTGCTTTGAGTCCACCTCTTCCATCAACAGCAGACGTCACCTTACGTCAGACAACAGCGCCCCCATCTGCACTGACGGCATAGTGCAGAGGATGAGGGGTTAAAGTTGACCCCCTCTAGGACTGATTCATCCCAGCATTGCTATGGACATGTGACTGAGGTCATAAAACTTTGGTTGATCTGTGTTGATCTTCAGTTATGATGAGGTCATTTTTAATCAAAATCTAAACCCTGTGGACATAGTTTCTGCAGAGCAGTTGGAGTTGATTAGAAATTCACCTCTGATGTGGGTGGGACTGTTGCTATGGAGTAAGAACACCCCCGTTTCCCATCAACCCTTTGTTTAACACTCTCTGTCCTGCTAGCTTACAGACCCTCACACCCCAAGCTAACATTAGCGGTGCAACAAAGATGTTGACTTTCCAGCATATCCCCTCAAGAGTCACCACAGAAAATCCGCTTTCACTGATCCGTACATCTGGTTTGGCAGAATTTTGCACCGGATGACCTTCCTGACACAACCGGCGAGCAATGAGAGCTTTTGTTGACGTACAGTTCTGATCCAGATTCCAGCTCAGACCAGGAAAACAAAGACGTTCATGGATCTGTTTGTCTGGAAGTGAACGCATCAGAATGGAGCAGAGCAGGGAGCTTGTGGCTCGCTGTAGTATCTATACTTTCATAAGGTTTACCAACAGCATTTTATGTCTGCTACTGAGTCAACGATTTGAATTAAGAAATACTGAGAAACGCAGTTAAAATTCTAAATTACTTCATATAGGTCCTCTAGTAAGTACTAACATAAAAAAGACCATTTTCATTGGAGTGGGTCTTTAAAGCAGAAAAAGTTCTGTTTCAAACCAGACCGAACCTGTTGAAAGTTCAAAGGTTTTCCTGCAGCGTCATGAAGAACATCCAGCCAGATCAGAGAGGACCTCAACAGGAGGAGACCTCAAGGCCCCAGACTGCAGGTCCTCAGGATATCATAGAAACGAAGATCTGTAGAACATCTGGACTGACTTCCTCTGAATAGAACTCTACATCCATGAAGAATCCATCATCCAGGACGGATCCAATACTAAAGAATCATCTGGACTCCGTTTTTAGTCCAGTTTTGTCTTTTTAAACTTTTGTAAAAACTACTTTATTTTAAAGTTTACACTAAAATATTAATGTAGGAGGAAATCAACATTTTATTTGGCTTTAATCAGTTTATTCTAAAACTTTATTCGGTTTATTGGTAAAATTATCACTATCAAATCAATACTTACCGTCTCCGCGCGCCAACTGCGCACGTGCGCCGCGTGTGTATCTGCCCTTCTCAAGCTTCAAAATATGTGTGCTAGCTCCGCCTTTTCCGGTCTGGCAGCCAATCCCAGGAAGAGGCATAATAACCAATTCTGATCAGACAAACAAACAGTTAGCTTCTGCAGCTAGCCTTTCAGCGAACGCGCACAACAAAGTGAATCCAAAACCACACGGCAAACGCATCGTGCACGGCTGTGCGCGAGCGTACCATAGTGCGTGCGGGTCAAAAGGCTGGGTCCGGACCCGCGTGAAGTTGCAGCAGATCGACAACGACGCGCTGCTAAATGCTAGCTGCTATACGGTCTAACCCACAGACATATTTCTTGGTATAACCGAGCGCTGCCTCCGCTTTTGTAGGCCAGTCCAGGACCACGTGACTGAAAACTGTACCGACCAACCGCTGTACAGTAGGGCGGGGCTTCACCGCATCTCTAACCAATCACAAAAGCAGAGTGACAACTGTTCCCGCTATTGGTTTTCAGCTAACGAGGGCGGGAAGACTGGCTGAGAGTACAGGTGTCCCGAGATGTGCCTGACGAAAACCACCCTGCACATAAAAAAAAAACGTTTACAGAAATCTCGCGCGATCAAAACGAGACCCGCGTTTGTGTAAGTCACAACAAAAGTCTGAGTTACAACAAGACGTTTTTGTTCTAAGACTGATGGAAACTCGAGAAAAGTCTGACAGAAATCAGAACTGTTAGCGCCTTCCTCAGCAGACCAAACCAAGAAACTCAGAGAGGGGGGAGAGGAAATGGACTCTCCCGAATCCGCGTTTTCTCACAATAACACTGTTTTATATTTGGGCTTTTATTATTTTATTGACAAAAATATAATACAACAACAAAGTGAATGCCCCAAGGAGAACTGAAATGAGTACAAATTGCAGAAAGTACAAATAAAGAAAAAATTATAAACATATAAAATATATGAGGGAAAAAGAAACATCCATCCAATGATCTTCAGGGTTCAATGAATTGAACATTTAAAAAAATCTTAATAGTTTGAATTGCTTTTTTGTTTGGAAGTTGTTTGATAAGTGATCTGGGTTTGGAGTTAGACCATTTAACTTTAGTGGATATGGAATTTTATCAACAAAAAAATAAACAAAATAAAATCTTTGTCTGCTTTGTCAGTAAGGTAACCGAGAATAATTTCTTTATCCAAAAATGTTACAGTTTCTTTAGTTAAATTCCCCCCTTCCATCCCAAACATATTTGTATGTATGCAGTCCACAAACAGATGATCAATTGTTTCCTCTTGAGTCCCACAGTGTGTACAAGATTGGTCCATGTCAACAGCAAATCTACTCAAAGTTTTTTAACAGGATATATGCAGTATAATATTAAAAGACACTTCATTTGTTTCGTTATTTAAACAGTACTTATTACCAATAGTCCAAGCAGAAGTCCATTTCTGTCCACAAGTTTGGAGTCCCAATAAAAGCTTCCAGCAGGTAAGGATAGGAATAGAAATACTAAACTTTGAAAGAAAGTCTTCATACGTCAGAAGATGTCCACGAGGAATAAAAAGATGTTTTTCAGAACAATATCATGTTCAGTCCATCTAGAAAAAAAGAGATTTATTCTTGTACTTCACATTACTGTTATTCCAAATAAAACAAGATGTTGGAGAAAAATTGTGTTCATAAATGAGTTTCCAGGCCAGCAGGGTTTCTTATTAAAGTTCTGAGGGTCATTTTCCAACTTTATAATTACATTTGAGCAAGAACTGAATTCAAATGTTTAGTTGGGAAATGTGCTCCAGATATAGTCTTGTCCTTTCAATAATTTAATCAATCACTTGATTTGAAAAGAGTTTTTTAAAGTTTCAGTACATCCACGCCCTCATACTTTTTGTTGTTACACAAAACCTTTTTCCTTAAATAATGACGTTTTTTTCTCCAAACAAAATCAAACATGTTTATGAAGTTACAGGTATGTTTTGGCCTGTCTAAAGACAGAGACACACAGACAGATCTCAAGATTCCTTCAGCTTTAGATAATAACATTCTACGATTGAGTGAAAATCTCTCCTTTTCTTTTGATCATTTGTTTAGTTATGGGCTTGAAATTAACATCACTACCATTTGTTTCATTTTTGTCAATAATTAAACCAACATATGTCAGTGAAGTTTTTATCCGATGATTTCTGGTAAATCAGTGGAGTTAATTGGAAACAGTACAGATTTGTTAAGGTTCATCTTGATCCAGAGACTCCACAGAAGTCCTCGATTCCTTTGATTGCATTCGGTATTTCATGTTTATTAGCCAGAAAAATGGTTGTCATCTGTGAGATGGGAGAGTTTCAATTCTCTCCCCAAAGCTGTAATACCACAGATTTGACTTTTTTTTAAATGCAGGGCCATAACCTGGGAAACTAGAGAGAAGAGAAAAGTCCTGAGAGGACAGTCCTGCCTTATTCCTCTGTTAATGTCAAACCTGAGGGTTGTGACGTACACGTTTAATGGAGCTGCTGCATCCAAACATGACCTCAACTGCTTTTAAAAATCTATTACCAAATCCAAATTCTGTAATAATTCCAATCATTAAACTATGACTAATCGTGTCAAATGCTATGTAAAAGTCGACAAATAAGATAAAACTATCCTCTTTAATATATTCATTCTAATCCATCTGTTCTAGATCCTGAAGTCGGTCCTGCTCCAGATTGTGAACTTGTCTTTAACTTCTGGTGTTTTGATTAAGTTTTAAACTTTTCAAATTTAGGTGGTGGATTAAACCTTGTTATTCAGACCTCGTTTTTGTTTTATTTTACCCTTTACCGGTGTGTGCTCTTAGACTCGGCGTCTCTCATGGGAGCTTTAAGTCTTAGTCTTTGACCCTAAATCTATCAGGTACAGACGCCGCCTCTCACTGGGAAATGTTTCACCGTAGCCCAGAAGGATCGCCGTTCCTTTTACCTCAATCTGTTTTTGGGGGACCCAAACTCCCCAAGGCCTACAGAAACCTCACAATGTTTCACCTCGTCCGATAAAACATCAGTCTGTGACGGGTCATGACGGCGGGATCACTTCCCCTGTTTGACCTTTACTTTCCCTTAGAAATTCCCTTGACTTTATCCTTAAAACAAAAACACTTAAGTTTTCCATTAGAACCCAAAATCCCATGACACGTCTTCTCTGTTCTCAGTTTACTCCAAATGTAACTTTTCCAATGGCAAAAATCAATAAGCAGTTTTGTTACGTGAAGAAATCTGCACTAGAACCAGATGATGAAAACTACTATGAAATGTAGGGGTGGGATTATATAAATTCACTTCTTCCACTCCTTTTCAAGCAATTAATCAAGCTCTTCTAGATAATCACTATATCTAATTAATGTTACAAATGTGACTTAAGTGCGTTGTTTTTGTTTTACATTTTCTTGTTTGTTTTTTCTTCTTTCAATCAATTCATTTCAGTAATGAGTTTAAACATTTTTTGTCGTGTATTTTCCAATTCATTCTTGAAATAAATCAGTTTAATAACTGGTTCTGAATGTGCATGCTATCTCTGTTGAATGGATGTTCCAGAACTCGATGTTCATGTGACTTCCTGATGTATTTTTGACAGTTTGTTAAAAGGAGAAATTTGTATTCAAAACAGACATGTCAGGTCATGGGCCATGTCAACATGTCAAACGTGAAACTAAATGTTGGGTTCATACAGTTTTGGCAGAGTTGTACAAAGTATTGTCTTTGTGTTTCTTATTGACAGTCTTCTTACCCCATAGTTTCTATCAGTGCCGTCTCTGATGGTTTGATGATTTTGGATGAGCTTTCAGTACTTCCTGTTTAAATGAACCATATAAAAGTGATGATGAAGCTTTGGAACCATGAACTGGACTGTAAATAAAGGATCATTGCTGTTGTTGTTTAACTCCAGAATAATGTGCGATGGAACGTCCTCTGCACTAAAAAACATTAAAAACCAAACCTGGTCCTTAAAAGGATCCAGATCTGTGGATCTCAGAGGTGTTCACCTCCTCCCACTAAGATGAAGATTCTGCTTTCCTCTAGAGCTTCTAATTAACGCAGTAGGGTGGGCGGGGCTTATTTCCAGAATAATAACTGCATTTCCCAGCATGCAGAGCGGATTTGTAAAATCCCTAAAGAGGATTTCTGTGGATCAGAGTCGACATGCCGCTGAAGAGGGAAGGTGAGACGCCGCTGCTGGTGACGCTGTCAACAAAAACATGTTTGTCCGTCTGTTTACCTGTCTGTGTGTGTTTCTGTGTGTGTTTCTGTGTGTGTTTCTGTGTGTGCGCTTGAGTGAGTGTCTGTCTGTGTGTCTTTGTGCATGTGTGTGAGTTTTGTGTGTGTATTAGTATGATTGTGTGTGTGTTGAAACATGCATGTTTCTCTGTTTTGCTGGTTAAAGTGGTTCCATGCGGATCTGCTGGTTCTGGTAGATTCTGTGCTCTTTCCTCTGGATGTTACCGGCTGGTTCTGATGTCTCAGCAGAGCAGACTTCACTGACCCACAAACACAGAACTTCAGTTTCTTCTGGTCCTTTAAAGTATGGGTTCTGCTGCCCTCTGCTGGAGATTTCTGCAGTTTGTTCTAATGACAGAACGTGGAACATCAGAGCAGAACAACAGCGGGTTCCTCCTGCAGCTCCTCGTGAGTTGGTGTGGATCTCACCCATCTGCTGGTTAATCTGGTTACCTGAGCTGTTTAAGAGCTTTAGTGATGACCACAACTGTAAAGTGTTGGCGATGGAGGTTCTGTGGAACAGAACTTTCTCAGTACGACTCGATGTTTCAGTCCGGACTCTGTTCAGATGGATCTCATTCAGCCTTTTCTATTAAACAATATCTAACGTTTACAGGTAAACCAGAGATTTACTGTGTTAAAAACCTGTTTTCTACCCGGCAACAAACGATCAGATTCATTTCAGGAGTTCGTTTGTGTTTTCACTCTCTGGACACTTTCAACTGCTCTGTAGTACTCTGTGAAGTTCTCTGTAGTACTCTGTGAAGTTCTCTTTAGTACTCTATGAAGTTCTCTGTAGTACTCTGTGATGTTCTCTGTAGTACTCTGATGTTCTCTGTAGTACTCTGTGAAGTTCTCTGTAGTACTCTGTGATGTTCTATGTAGTATCCTGTGATTTTCTCTGTAGTACTCTATGAAGTTCTATGTGGTACTCTGTGATGTTCTATGTAGTACTCTGTGATGTTCTATGTAGTACTCTGTGAAGTTCTCTTTAGTACTCTATGAAGTTCTATGTAGTACTCTGTGATGTTCTATGTAGTACTCTGTGATGTTCTATGTAGTACTCTGTGAAGTTCTCTTTAGTACTCTATGAAATTCTCTGTAGTGCTCTGTGATGTTCTATGTAGTACTCTGTGAAGTTCTCTGTAGTACTCTGTGATGTTCTATGTAGTACTCTGTGAAGTTCTCTGTAGTACTCTGTGAAGTTCTCTGTAGTACTCTGTGGAGGTCTCTGTAGTACTCTGTAAAGTTCTCTGTAGTACTCTGTGAAGTTCTCTGTAGTACTCTGTGGAGGTCTCTGTAGTACTCTGCGATGTTCTATGTAGTACTCTGTGAAGTTCTCTGTAGTACTCTGTGATGTACTATGTAGTACTCTGTGAAGTTCTATGTAGTATTCTGTGATGTTCTATGTAGTACTCTGTGATGTTCTATGTAGTACTCTGTGATGTACTATGTAGTACTCTGTGAAGTTCTATGTAGTACTCTGTGATCTTCTATGTAGTTCTATGTAGGTCTCTGTAGTACTCTTTGAAGTTCTCTGTAGTACTCTGTGATGTTCTATGTAGTACTCTGTGAAGTTCTCTGTAGTACTCTGTGAAGTTCTCTGTGGTACTCTGTGATTTTCTCTGAAGTACTCTGTGAAGTTCTCTTTAGTACTCTGTGATGTTCTATGTAGTACTCTGTGATGTACTATGTAGTACTCTGTGAAGTTCTATGTAGTACTCTGTGATGTTCTATGTAGTACTCTGTGAAGTTCTCTGTAGTACTCTGTGAAGTTCTCTGTAGTACTCTGTGAAGTTCTCTGTAGTACTCTGTAAAGTTCTCTGTAGTACTCTATGATGTACTATGTAGTACTCTGTAAAGTTCTCTGTAGTACTCTATGATGTACTATGTAGTACTCTGTGATGTACTATGTAGTACTCTGTGAAGTTCTCTGTAGTACTCTGTGGAGGTCTCTGTAGTACTCTGTGATGTTCTATGTAGTACTCTGTGTAGGTCTCTGTAGTACTCTGTGGAGGTCTCTGTAGTACTCTGTGATGTTCTATGTAGTACTCTGTGTAGGTCTCTGTAGTACTCTGTGAAGTTTCTCTGTAGTACTCTGTGGAGGTCTCTGTAGTACTCTGTGATGTTCTATGTAGTACTCTGTGTAGGTCTCTGTAGTACTCTTTGAAGTTCTCTGTAGTACTCTGTAAAGTTCTATGTAGTACTCTCACAAGGACCAGAAGAACCACAGGATCTAGAGAAACTACAGGAACCACAAGAACCACAAGAACCAGAGGAACCGCTAATGTCTGTTCTGTCTCTTGAAGATACAGAACGCGCTCTGCAGGCCATGGAGACGTGTCAGATTGACGCCACTGATGGGGTCAAAGGTCGTGCAGAAAAACTGCTCAACGTCTTCCAAAGTGACCTGTTCCAGGCCCTGCTGGGTAACACACACACACACACACACACACACATACCCACAAACACACACATACACACAAACACAGACAGGTACACACTGACCCCGATCATTATCTAAAACCACGTGCTCTGGCCCCAGTTCTGATCCCGTGATCAGATGGAATCCTGCTTCACATGTTGTGTTTGACGCTTTCAGATTGTTTATGGTTTGTGTTTTATGCTGAAACGTGAGGTTTGGTTTGTGATGAGCAGGTTTGGACCTCATCCTGAACAGTTCACCAGGTTATCACAGAGTCACACACAGACACACAACCACACACACTCAAACACACACTCACACCAAAGTGATGATTTAGGATCCCTGAAGAACCCATGACTCTGGTTTCTGGACTGTACTTGGAAGGAGGGGGGAAACCCACACAGAAAGAACCAAGCTGGGATTTAAACCAGGATCTTCTCACTGTGAGGCAAAAGCGCCAACCACTACACTCCTGTGCAAGTCCAAAGTCTAAACACATGGACGAGATTTATGTCAGAGCTATGACAGTGTGAGGGAGCGAGCAGTCTGATGAGGACAACAGATGATTGATCAAGAAGGAGCGCTTTGTGAACTTAAGCAAGGACACAAATGGCCTTACAGTCACATTCACACATACGTTCACACACACACCCACACACATAAACATTCACACACCTTCACACACACACATACATTTACTTACACATTCACACACCTTCACACACACGCATACATTTACTTACACATTCACACACCTTCACACACAGGCATACAGTCACGTACACATTCACACACACGCATATATTCACACACCTTCACACACACGCATACATTTACTTACACATTCACACACCTTCACACATTTACAGACTGTTGACGGCTCAGCTGCTGAAAACTGACAGATAAATCCTATAAAGAGTTTAAAAATGTTAAATATTCATCTGGACAGAAAAAACAGTGCAGAGGATGGGGATTTACCCCCGTTTCACTGTGGGTGTGGTAGTACCTGCTGTCATTACAGAAAGGGGCGTGTCCTGGATCACTGAAGAGGTGGCTACTGATGGAACGAACTGTTCAGCGTCTCAGGACTGCGGTTCAGTTACAGTTGTGCGCAAAATGGAAACTATTGTGAACATGTGTTCAGCCTGGAGATCTGGTTTATTTCACGCAAGCTGACAACATGGTTCATGTTCTATACCAAATACAGTTATGGTGTAAGGTCTGTCTGTGTGGTGCAGGCTGGGAGGTCAGATGTGGCGGTTCTTAAGTGGAACCATGGATTCACAACCTCCACTCAAGAACACATTATGTTCACTTGAACTCTGAGACACACAACCATGATAGGAAAACAAACACTTGAAAAACTTGATCACAGTTTAGTTTTTGGAGGTTTTTCAGCATCAGATAAATATTTGGTCAGTTAAAAGAAAAAGTCACAGAACGAAAAAGTCCCAGAACAGACACAAACTGTATTCTGTCTGAGAATCCAAGAGCAGAACCCTCACAGTGCTGAGCTTGACCTCATGTTAGAAATGAGAAACAGCAGATCAGCAATTTAAAAGGAACTCGTGATTTCACCAAACATCTACGTTTGGCTCCATGTTTCTGCAGAACCAAAAGAGGATACAGAACACCAGAGAGAATATAGAGGAACCTGCTTTAGTCTCGATGTGTAAAGAGAAGCTTCAGTTAAACAGAGTTACGTTCTGTTTCAATCCTGTTAGCAACTTCAGGAATTCTCCTGAAAAAAGGTTTCATCTTCGGCATAAAAATTCAGAAACACAGCAAACATCCATGGTCATGGTTGAAACAGACCGCATCTGCAGACTGGAAAGTTCTGGTGAAACATCAAAAACACTGCAGTCTATGTTCCAACACGTTCCTGTGTCAGCACAGCAGCTGTTCTCCAGAAGAGACCTGGAGAACGTCACACATCTACAGGTCTGCCATCAATCCTAATCTGGTTTTAACTGAGTCACCGGGACGACGCCACATGACTCTGCACAAACCCTCAGGATTACCACCATCATTAGGGCTCTCTGCACTCTGATTGGCTGGAAGCAAGAGGTTCACTGAGGTGAAGGTCCACCTGGATTTGAGGCTCAAGGTCTGTCTCACTGAAACACCTGAAGGAGAAACGTTTTCTGTCAGATGTTTTAGTCTTCAACACACAGACAGACCTGGACTGGTGATCTGACAGATGTTAGGTTCTTCTCCAATGGTCCTTCTGAGCTAGTCCGGTTCTCCTCCTAATCTGGTCCGGTTATCCTAATTCAATTCAATTCTATTTCTATAGCCCAATATCACAGCCATAGCGTCTCATTGGACTTACATCGGTACTTACAAAGAACTTGAAATCAATCTTAATAATAGGTTCCTGCTAACAGTCTAGCTGCTGGATTTTGAACAAGCTGAAGACTTTTTAAAGAACTTTTAGGACAAGCTGTTAGCAAAGAGTTACAGTAATCCAGCCTAGACGTAACAAATGCATGGATGAGTTTTTCAGCATCACTTCTAGATAATATGTTTCTGATCCTAGAAATATTGCGTAGATGAAAAAATGCAGTTTTACAAGCCTGTGATATGTGAGCCTTAAATGATAAATCCTGGTCAAATAAAAGACCCAGGTTTCTAACTGTGGGATTGGAGGCTATATTTACACCATCCAGGAAGACCATCTGAACAGGTAGGGTATCTCTGAGGTATTTTGGACCTAGTATAATGACCTCAGTTTTTTCTGGGTTTAGGAGGAGGTAATTAACTGCCATCCAAATTTTGACGTCACTAATGCAAGCATTAAGTTTTTCTAAGGGGTCATTCTGGTCAGGTTTAATGGATAAATACAACTGTGTATCATCTGCATAACAGTGAACATTAATCCTGTGTTTCCTGATTATATTCCCTAGAGGCAGCATGTAAAGCATAAACAGGATGGGTCCTAGAACTGAGCCCTGTGGGACTCCGTGGCTAACTCGACTATAATGGGAGGAATGTCCATTTACATGAACAAACTGGTACCTATCAGATAAATAGGATTTAAACCATTGAAGGGCAGATCCTCTGATCCCGATGTCATGCTCTAATCTCTGGAGTAAGATGCTGTGGTCTATAGTGTCGAAGGCTGCACTAAGATCTAACAGGACCAGAATAGAGATTAGTCCCTTTTCTGAGGCCAGTAACAAGTCATTAGTGACTCTAACTAATGCAGTTTCAGTGCTATGGTGAGGTCTGAACCCTGACTGGAAATCTTCAAAGAGGCTATTGTCCTGGAGATGGGCAGTTAAAATGGATTCATTAATTAAGGGGAAGGTTTCTTTAAAAAGCTTAGTGGGGATTGGGTCTAAAAGACAAATTAAGCTTTTGGAGGAAGTAATAAGTGATGTTAATTCTGCTAGATCTACAGCAGTGAAGCAGTCTAATGTTCCAGAGGTTTCTATAGATGCCTTTGTTTCTACTGTTTTAGCCTGCTCTGGGCTGATAGTAGGGAGAACTTTGTTCAGCTTTTGTCTAATATTTAGGATTTTACAATTGAAGAATGAAAGAAATTCCTCAGAGCTGAGAGTAGCAGGAATATGTGGTTCCACTGAGCTGTGACTGCTGGTCAGTCTGGCTATAGTACTAAAAAGAAATCTTGGATTACGTCCATTCTGTGATATTAAAGCTGAATAGTATTGGGTTCTGGCTTTACGCAGAGATTTTTTATAATTTAAAAGGCTATATTTCCAGTTATTCAGGGACTGCTCTGAGCCGGATCTGCGCCATTCTCTTTCTAACTTACGGGTTACTTGTTTAAGAGAAACGTGTTTCAGCGTTAAACCACTCGGTTTTGTCTAAATATTTTTGGTTTCAAAGGAGCAACAACATCAAGTGTTCTCCTGAGGGCCTCCATGGAGTCATCAACAAACTGATCATTTTTCTGGGACTGAAACTATGGGGGCTGCTCTCAGAGTGTTTGCTCTGCATGTTACTAAATATTGGTTGGACTGTAATTTTTAAATTCAGATACAGAACGGTCAGTCAATGTTCTTCTGAGCTGTTCTTTATTTATTGGAGCGGTGGAATTCTCTAGAACAAACTGAAAGGTGATTAGAAAGTGATCTGAGAGTGTGGGGTTATGAGGGAGCACACTCAGCTGATCTCTATACCATGAGTTAAAACAAGGTCCAGGGTGGTGCTTGTGACAGTGAGTGAGTTCCTTTACATTTTGTGTGAAACCAACATTATCTAGTAAAGCTGAGAAAGCATTTCCTAGACAGTCACTACGGTCATCGACATGAATATTAAAATCTCCTACTATTATTATTTTATCAGAATCTAAAACAATAGTTGATAGAAAGTCTGCAAACTCAATTAAAAATTCAGAGTACGGGCCAGGAGGACGATAAATAATTATGAATAAAACAGATTTTGGAGTTTTCCTGTTTGAGTGATTTATAGACAATATGATGTTTTCAAAGGAAGTATACATATGTTTGGCTTTAGTGTTAGGAAGTAAGCTAGACTGTGATATTACTGCTAACCCACCTCCTTTCCCAGAAATCCTGGATTTCTGATAGTTATTATAATTAGGGGGGATTGCTTCATTTAACCTAAAATAGTCATCCTGTTGGAGCCAGGTTTCTGTTAGAGCTAGCAGGCTAAGTTTGTTATCATTCATTAACTCATTGACTAAAAGGGACTTAGAGGAAATGGATCTAATGTTTAGTAACACACATTTAATGACATCATGATTTTGCTTGTTGTTATTGAGAGTATTAGTAGCTTTTACTTTTAGGTTTCCGTGTTTCACTCGCCTTTCAGTGCATAAGCTAAAGCTAGGAGCTGCTGGACTAACTCTGTGCTGTGTTGGGGTTTGCTCTGACGCTAAAGGGAACTCAGAGGAGAGTTTTTAAACTGCTGCTCTGTGCCCAGAACCTGTCCCTGGGTTGTCAGGTTGTACTGTTATTGCTCGCAGAAATGTTCTTAGAGAGAAGAGCGACGCCGTCAAAAGTGGGATGGATGTCGTCTCTACACATGAGACCGGGCTTTCCCCAAAACGCGCTCCAGTTATCGACAAAGCCAATGCCGTTTTGTGGGCACCATTTGGCTAACCAGCAGTTAAATGATGAAAAGCGGCTGTACATTTCATCACTGACTAGGTTTGAGAGTGGACCAGAGAAAATAACAGTGTCTGACATCGACTTAGCAAGTTTACACACAGATTCAACGTTTAATTTAAGAACTTCTGATTGTCTCTGTCGGGCGTCATTACCGCCTGCGTGAATCACAACTCGACGGTACCTGGGTTTACTCTGAGCTAACATTCTAAGGTTTCCTTCTATGTCACCAACTCTGGCTCCCGGATAACACCTGGTCTTTGCAAATGATGATTGTGAACAGTCCATGACACTGTCAGGTCTCAGATTTTCCCAAGGGGTGGTGCTTTATAAATTCTGCAGGGTGTCCAAACTTTTACACACCAGATTATTTTGTTTTCTCTTATTTTAAAGGGAAAATGACGGAAATAAAGCCTCTTTTCCCCCAATATACTAAAAGAATGTCTGATCTGTAAACTGATGCCTGTAGGAGATTTTTGAATCTTTCCATGAGTTTTTTATGCACAATAATAGAACATTTTACCTGGGGTGCACAAACTTTTGATCCCCACTGTAGCTTTTGTTTCACTGTTGTTTTTTTGTTGTTTTTCTGTCTTTACAACTCAAAAGTCATACTGTTCTGCTGTGACTTTACAGATCCTGAAGGAGACGGATTAAGGTTTCTGAATTCAGTTCAAGCACAAACACACAGTAACACAAAATTCAGACTAAAACAATAACACACCTGACACACACACTTGACCTGTATGTTTGTGTGTTTGTGTGCAGACATTCAGGAGTTCTATGAACTGGCGGTAAATGACCCCCGGATGAGCAGCCGGCCTCACTCACCTGAACAGGTAAGAACGCCCACGTGCGCGCTCACGTCCTCCTTCTTCTGCTCAGCTACAGTGCTCTGTTTCTCAGCAACAGCTGCAGCAGCATCACCGGGGCAACAGCTGCATAACACCATAGCAACAAGAGCCCAACCCCCACTGTCTCCTCGCTCTCTCTCTCTTTCACTCGTCGTAGTGTCTCTCTACCTCTTGCTTTCTCTATGTCTAGAGAATCCAGAGGGTGCCCCCCCCCAAACCCACTAGTCTTTTTCTTCATCACTCATTCCCACCTCCACCCCCCCATCCTTCAGTCAGACACTGAAACACAAAAACCGGGGGAGCGGGCGGGCGAGGATAGACAGACTGACTGCAGAGAGAGAGAGAGAGAGGGGTGATCGAGCATGAGTGTGTGGAAATGTGTGTGTGTGAGAGTGTGTGAGTGTGGGTGAGTGTGTGTGGGGGGGGATATGGACTGCCTCTGCATTGTCACCACCAAGGTAAGAGCAGCCTGTCTGTATGCATCCACCACAATACTCACGCACACACACACACAAGCACACGTACACACACACACGTTACCATACATGTGTGTGTACATGTGTTCTCAGGTGGGATGTAAACCTGAATTTCCATGCCAGTGTGTGTGTGGTTTCATTCATCTCACCAGCTCAGTTTGTTCTCACATGTGTTAGCATGGGTGTTAGCATGGCTAGCAGCAGCTCTGCAACCATGTGATGGCAGAGCAAACGCTGATCAGTGTGTGTGTGTGTGTGTGTGTGTGTGTGGGGGGGGGGGGTCAACAGGTCAGGTGTTGGTCTGTTTCTCCGTAGAGTTATCCGTCATCACCTGTCATTCAGTGGTGGTTGTTGGCTGAAGGGATCTGACCTGATTACAGATGGGAACCTGAAGATCTGATGGTGATTTTGGTTCCGTTTAAGACTCAGGCTGTGGTCAGGTGATCTTCAGGTTCCTCGGGTCTGATACCTATAGATCCATAGATTCAGTACAACGTGTGGTTCTCTGTAAAGCGGAGGATGATAGGTTTGTTTGTGACAGTAGATTGAGGACCAGGTTGTTTACCTGTTGCTGATGCTAGCTTAGCATTAGCAGGTGTAAAGTGCTAACACTTGTGGTGGTTTTCCTGGAATGTTTTGATCAACCAAAGTTGTATGTGGAGAAAAAGCTCCTGGAAGCAGTAGAGCTGCTGTAAACTCAGTTGTGTAGAGATTTCTCCATGACCTGCAGAGATGCAGGTTTCATCATCCAGAAGTTTTTCTCTCCACTGTCCCCGTGTGCTTTCTGCCTGTGTCTTGTGTGTTTGTATTTGTGTGTGTATATGTTCTTGTGTGTATATGTTTGTCTGTGTGTATGGAGTCTTGTGTGTGTGTGTGTTTGTTTATATTTGTGTGTGTACTTGCGTCTGTGTGTGTATATGTGTAGATTCTTGTGCGACAGACAGAAGGATAGATGAATGGATAGATGGATGGATGGATGGATGGATGGATAGATAGACATAAAAAGTGAGTTACTAAAAACAGGAAATCAAAATTAATTTGTTGCCAAATAAAACCGCATTTGTCCTAAAAAAAACAGGAAACACAATGGACGTGTCACAAACGGGCAGACAGACAGCTGTTCCACCTGCAGCAGGTTTATTTGAAAGAAACAGGCAGACAGGAGCAAAGCTCAGCTAAAAGTCCAGAAAGCTAACTCCGAACCAATGTTTTTATTAGTTTTAACACAGAAAAACTTTACAACAGTCATGTCTTAATTATTATTTTTTTAAAAACGCAGTGAAGGACGATTCGGGCAGGTGTTGTGAATGTGTCCCGGCTGAGCGCTGTAGAGGCAGAGGTTCTCCTGGAAACATCTCATCCTCTCTTCTGGAGAAAGCTGGGTGGAGCTGAGGTGCACGGGAACATGGTCGGAACCAGAGGCTCCTGAAAGTAACGCTGAGACTGGGTTCTGTAGCCGCCGGGTTCTCAGCAGGTTATCGAGTTTTATGGTGAGAGCGATGACCTGATCCAACGTTAAGCCTTCGCCGCAGCACGCCAGCTCCCGCTGCAGCTCTGCTGTGTGCCACTCCCGATAGGCTGTTGTCAGCGTGCTGGAAGATCATTCGGTGTGAGCAGCTAAGGTCCAGAACCTGCGGTCTGCTGGCCCTGCTTGATCCCATACAGCTGCTCACCAGAGTGCTTGCCATCCGCTGGGTAGTTAAACACGTTGTGCAGCGTTAAACCTGTTTAACGGCCCAGCGGAACGAGTTTCGTGCTTCCCCTGTCAAGAGAGAGCCCAGCAAAGTCACTTTCGTTTCCTCTGTCGGGTAAAGATGCGACTGCTGACGCAGAAACAGGTCGCATTACATTGAAGAAGCCAGTGTAGTGCACGGGATCTCCATTGAACTTTTCCAGGAGCACCAACCTTGGCTCCGATGTGAGAGCTGCAGACAGGCTTGGTGCTTCCAGCTCATGTAAGAGAGGCTGACACAGTTTCTACATTCAAAGTTAGGATTAAAACATTCCTCTTTGGACAGGATTATTACCAGACTAGCTAGTAATCAGAGAATATTTAACTTACATCCCTACCTCACCTACTGCATTGAAGTTTACTCGCTCCTACCCACTCCCCTACCAAAACCAGGGTTTGTATCCTTCTCCCACCCCCAACCCCCCTACATGCAATCTTCATTACATCCATTGTCATTTACCAATGCTGTATTTTATTTATTATCTTCATGCCTGTTTGGTGCAGTGCAATTCACATGTTGTCCCTCTTTCCCACTGAGAGAGATTCAGGAGAGATTCCTGATTCCAGGTGGAAAGTCTATGGCATAATATCTCTGCCATTAATTGAAGGGTGCGTATTTGATAACTGAGTGAGCGTAACTTACAACTGCCCAACTGGGCACGCGGTGAGACCTCTGTGCGCGCCCAGTTAGGACTTCGCGGTGCAGTTGTAAGTTACGCTCACTCAGTTATTAAATACGCGCCCTTCAACTAATGGCAGAGATGTGACGCCATAGAACGTCTGTGCTCCTGTCTTTGGCCGTGACCTCGCCTTTGGCTCTTCCAGCAACTCCAGCTGTTCCACAACTCCTATTGGATGAAGCCCATCTGCTACACTATTCAAACATGTTGTTGTTTTTTTAAATATTTAGCTGTTATCTTAACTTGTATCTGTTTATCTAGACGTCTTTGTTTATTAGACATATACTTGTTATTCAACCATGTAGTTATAGAATGAATTAAGCTCACTTTCCTTTAATAGTTCTAGTACATCACCTGTCTGTCGGGGGTTGAGGATCTCTCCTTCATTTGGGAAACCCTGAGGTTTCTTGTTTTTTTTCCCAAAAAGAGACAGGTTTTTTATGAGTTTTTCCTCTGAAAGAGATGTTTGCTCAGCTTAGTCTGTTTAACAACCAGCTATTGTTTACATTTTTATGATTGACTTTTTATTCTCTGTTAATAGCCCACTGAGATGGCTATAGCTGTGATATTGGGCTATTGAAATAAAATTGAATAGAATTAAATTGAAAAAAAGGCAGAGTCATGTTCAAAGCAGGGTCAGGTAGACACATGATCAGATCAGGAGAAACGCTCAGCATGAAGGCAGGAAGACACAAACAATTCTTTGCATTGAAAGTGTTCCTAAGCAGGGCTTAAGTGTCTTTGTCGCTGATTGACTGATGGGAGTCAGTTGGGGAGGCACCTAGACACTGTGCGCTGGTGTTGATGGGAGGTGGAGTCTTGTAGGTACTCTGGAGACGGCTCCCGGCGGTGACCAGAAGAGGAGACAGTACACATATATATAAAACATATACAGTACATACAAAGAGGTGTTACACCACGGGAGAACCTCATCATGAACATGAGAATCGCAGTCAAATGGTGACAAAGAGAGGAAAGGTAGTTGTAGAAGTTGTGGAAAACCACCCTTGAAACCATTGGCAGTGTCCATCAAATGTGCCATATACCAAGGAGACGATCTGTCCCCACTGCTGTTCTGCGTAGATCTGAACCCCCTCAGCCAAATTATCAAAAAGACTGACTATGTATACCAACTCTGGAATGGAGTGACCATCAGTCACCTCCTCTACATGGATGACATCAAGCTATACGCTAAGAGAGCGAGCGGGATATCGACTCCCTGATCCACACCACCAGGATCTACAGGTCTGACATTGGGATGTTATTCAGGCTGGAGAAATGCAGTCGGATGGTGACAAAGAGAGGCAAGTTAGTCCACACTGAAGGGGTCTCACTCTCACAAGGAACAACAGACATTGAGGACAGTTACAAGAACCTTGGAATTCTACGGGCAAATGGCAACCTGGAACAGGCAACAAGGAAAACCTCAACAGCCAAATACCTCCAACAAGTAAGGCAAGTCCTGAGAGGCCAGCTCAATGGCAAGAACAAGACCCGGGTAATAAACAGTTACGCACTGCCAGTCTTCAGATACTCTGCAGGAATAATCAGATGGCTGAAGGAACAGACCACGGATATTAAGACACAAAAGCACCTCACCGTACATGGAGGGTTCCATCCCAAATCCAGCATCCAGAGACTGAATGCTCGCCGCAAGGAAGGAGGCCGAGGACTAGTGAGCGTGGAAGACACTACCCAGGAAGAAACATCAGAAGCTGTTTGACCTCTTGAGTCCTCCAGGGCTTCTGATTGGAGTAGACCCGGATGCGTTTGTCCACCGTGACTGTGTCTATGCAGCTCTTAATGTAACACAGCACGCTGTCTGTAAATAACTTTGGGTCCTGATGTTCAAACACCTCCCAATCTGTCCTTTCATAGCAGTCCTGCAGCCGCTGGGAGGTATCATCTGGCCATGTGTGATGGTGGGAGCAGTTTTCCTGAGTGGGATGTAGGCAGGAAATAAAAGAAAGGGCAGATGGTCAGACTGGCCCAGGTGAGGTAGAGGTCTGACCATTTTGACGGTGGAGTAGACCTTATCCAGGATGTTGTTCCCTTTTGTAGCTCTAGAACATGCTGGAACTTAGTCAGAGCTGTCTTCCGGTCTGATGGTTCAAATGGCCATCTAGGATCCGCTTGGCGTCAGGATGTTGATGCTAGCATGAAGAAGTTCAATAGCTGAGTTAGCATTAGCATCAGGTGCCATTCATGATGATCTTCAGACTGGTTACCACAGACGTTCTCTGTCGGGTTCTGGTTCCTGCTTCAGTAGAATCCACTCATGGTGATCAGTAGACAGATGAAAGGTGAGAAGATCTTCCTTAATGGAGGCTCCCTCTCTTTGTTTATTCTGTGATGTCAGTTGCTAGGAAACAAAGGAAGTAGAGGTGGGACGGGGGGACTGGTTACCATGGTAACTGCCTCACTCTTCCCCACTTTTTCCTCTTGTGTCTGTTTTTCCCTCCTTTCTTACTGCTGTTCTCCTCTTCATCCTCTTCCTGTTGATCTCCTTTCTTTGTTCTCCTCATGAGAACCTCAGTGGACCAGGTTTGGAATAATTCTCATGAAGATCTCAGGAGGAAGGCTTCAGGACCTCTGAGGAGGTTCTGGTCCAGAAGAAGTTCTGCTGAGGAAATGTGGGGTTTGTCTGTGATGGAGAACACACCTGCTGACAGGTGATGTCTGTTCTCACCTGCAGAAGTACCGTTACCAAGACGATGAGACTCCACCAGTGGATCCCAGCCCTGGTCACATGATCCAAGGACACAGCACCGAGCTGAGCCACACCCACCTGGACGGATACACTCACCCTGCCGCACTCATGGTACGTGCACACTCATGGTACGTGCACACCAGTATTACATGCACACTCATGGTACGTGCACACCTGTATTACATGCACACTCATGGTACGTGCACACTCGTGGTACGTGCACCCTCGTGGTACGTGCACACCAGTATTACATGCACACTCATGGTACATGCACACTCATGGTACGTGCACACTCATGGTACATGCACACTTATAGTACGTGCACACTCATGGAATGGCATGTATCCAGCCCCTCCCTTCGGGTCATCACTGTGATGGATTCTGTGAATGATGGAGGTTTGTTCTGAATCTGGTCGGTTGGGATCTTAATGAACACAAAACCAGCTGTGAAGTGTCATTTAACGCAAACATGTCGCACACACAGACGTTTGTCAGAAAACAAATGTGTGAATTCAAGCTAGCAGTAACTGGCAGGCTAACACGGCGATCGAGTCACACCAAAACTTCTGCGCCGACGTGTCACATGAATATCTTGTTTGACGCATCACACAATTATTTAATGTAACCTACATTCACAACAACTGAAATCTCAGATACTTTCTAACAATGAATTATAACAGTAAAGAAAATGAGAGTCGGAGCATCTAACCTCCTATAGACCCTGGAACCATTTTCAGCCCTAAACCTATAGAGGTCATGCTGCATTCAGGTGCAGTGGGACAAACGCAGGTTAACAGTTTCTTCCAGATGGTGCTGAGGTTCCTGCAGGTGATTCAGAGGTTGCTTTAAACCCTTTAAAGAGAGGAACCAGATTGAAGCAGACGTGTGTGAGAGCAGAAGACTGAGCTGCTGGTGGAGTGGACCTCCACCCAGATTCAGGCTGGGGGGGGTCAGAGAGGATGGAGCTGGTCTGGGATCATCCCTGCAGCTTCAGTCTTAATTACTCACTCACACGTTCACATGCACGCGCGCTCACATGCACATGCTCACACGCTAACATGCATGCACTGATATGCACAGGCTCACATGCACACGTACAGGCGTGGGCTTCTAGTGCCCACTCTGGATGCATCGCTTAGCTTTTTGCACAGCCGTTGCCATGGTAACGACCATGGTAACTGGTGGGGGGGGGCACTCAGGAGTGGTGTGTGTGTGGAGGGGGTGGTTGCTATGGTGACAGTAAGAGCCTGAGTGTGTGTTTAACTCTCTTACTGCGATACTACCTCGCTCTGCCGGGTGAATGACATCACGGGGGGGAGGGGATTCCTTCAGAGAGGGAGCGGTAGAGAGACACAGAGGCCGACAGGGAGAGCGAGCAGTGCAGTGGAGCGTTCGAGGGGCGAGCGGGGGAGGATAAACAGCCTCTCTCTCCTCTCTAGCGCTCTGCTCTTCCTCCTTCTCCTCTTCCTCACTGAGCGAGAACAGATGATGCTCTGCCGTCTTCTTCACCTGAGCGCCTGAAGAGTCCTCCCCCCAAATTACTCACCGCTCCTCCATCTTTATGTAAGCGCCACCGCAGACAGGAAGTGATGTTCGTGTCGGTGTGGTACGCCAAGAAGATGGGAAGAAGGTTCATCAACAACGTCCGCAGAGCCAAGAGACACCGGCAGAGGATGATGGTAGGACATCTCCAGAACGCCGCTTGACGGCTGATTGGCTGTGGAGAGGAGGGGGCGGGTCCTCTGGGGTCAAGTTGTTGCTGATCCAGCTGTGAAGATCTCCTGTTGGTCTGCTGAACTTCAGGATCCAGGTCTGTAGCAAGGAAGGGATCCAGGTCTCACACCACAGCAGGTCTAAGTCCAGGTCTGGGACCTGATATGGATCCTGGTGTGGGTTCTAGATCCATGTTTAGGACCTGATATTGATCCTGGTGTGGGTTCTAAATTCATGTTTAGGACCTGAGATGGATCCTGGTGTGGGTTCTAGATTCATGTTTAGGATCTGATTTTGATCCTGGTGTGGGTTCTAGATCCATGTTTAGGATCTGATATGGATCCTGGTGTGGGTTCTAGATCCAGGTTTAGGATCTGATATGGATCCTGGTGTGGGTTCTAGATCCAGGTTTAGGACCTGATATGGGTCCTGGTGTGGGTTCTAGATCCAGGTTTAAGATCTGATATTGATTCTGGTATGGGTTCTAGATCCATGTTTAGGATCTGATTTGGATCCTGGTGTGGGTTCTAGATCCATGTTTAGAATCTGATATTGATCATGGTGTGGGTTCTAGATCCATGTTTAGGATCTGATATTGATCATGGTGTGGGTTCTAGATCCATGTTTAGGATCTGATATTGATCCTGGTGTGGGTTCTAGATCCATGTTTAGGATCTGATATGGGTCCTGGTGTGGGTTCTAGATCCATGTTTAGGACCTGATATGGGTCCTGGTGTGGGTTCTAGATCCATGTTTAGGATCTGATATGGGTCCTGGTGTGGGTTCTAGATCCATGTTTAGGATCTGATATGGGTCCTGGTGTGGGTTCTAGATCCATGTTTAGGATCTGATATTGATCATGGTGTGGGTTCTAGATCCATGTTTAGGATCTGATATGGATCCTTTTGTGGGTTCTAGATCTATCCTGGTGTGGGTTCTAGATCCATGTTTAGGACCTGATATTGATCATGGTGTGGGTTCTAGATCCATGTTTAGGATCTGATATTGATCCTGGTGTGGGGTTCTAGATCCATGTTTAGGATCTGATATTGATCATGGTGTGGGTTCTAGATCCATGTTTAGGATCTGATATTGATCCTGGTGTGGGTTCTAGATCCATGTTTAGGATCTGATATTGATCCTGGTGTGGGTTCTAGATCCATGTTTATGATCTGATATGGGTCCTGGTGTGGGTTCTAGATCCATGTTTAGGATCTGATATTGATCATGGTGTGGGTTCTAGATCCATGTTTAGGATCTGATATGGATCCTGTTGTGGGTTCTAGATCTATCCTGGTGTGGGTTCTAGATCCATGTTTAGGACCTGATTTTGATCATGGTGTGGGTTCTAGATCCATGTTTAGGATCTGATATTGATCATGGTGTGGGTTCTAGATCCATGTTTAGGATCTGATATGGATCCTGTTGTGGGTTCTAGATCCATCCTGGTGTGGGTTCTAGATCCATGTTTAGGACCTGATATGGGTCCTGGTGTGGGTTCTAGATCCATGTTTAGGATCTGATATGGGTCCTGGTGTGGGTTCTAGATCCATGTTTAGGATCTGATATGGGTCCTGGTGTGGGTTCTAGATCCATGTTTAGGATCTGATATTGATCATGGTGTGGGTTCTAGATCCATGTTTAGGATCTGATGTGGATCCTGTTGTGGGTTCTAGATCTATCCTGGTGTGGGTTCTAGATCCATGTTTAGGACCTGATATTGATCATGGTGTGGGTTCTAGATCCATGTTTAGGATCTGATATTGATCCTGGTGTGGGTTCTAGATCCATGTTTAGGATCTGATATTGATCATGGTGTGGGTTCTAGATCCATGTTTAGGATCTGATATTGATCCTGGTGTGGGTTCTAGATCCATGTTTAGGATCTGATATTGATCCTGGTGTGGGTTCTAGATCCATGTTTAGGATCTGATATGGGTCCTGGTGTGGGTTCTAGATCCATGTTTAGGATCTGATATTGATCATGGTGTGGGTTCTAGATCCATGTTTAGGATCTGATATGGATCCTGTTGTGGGTTCTAGATCTATCCTGGTGTGGGTTCTAGATCCATGTTTAGGACCTGATATTGATCATGGTGTGGGTTCTAGATCCATGTTTAGGATCTGATATTGATCATGGTGTGGGTTCTAGATCCATGTTTAGGATCTGATATGGATCCTGTTGTGGGTTCTAGATCCATCCTGGTGTGGGTTCTAGATCCATGTTTAGGATCTGATATTGATCCTGGTGTGGGTTCTAGATCCATGTTCAGGACCTGATATTGATCCTGGTGTGGGTTCTAGATCCAGGTATCTGCTTTGGAGACGGTGGTCAGGTGACAGCCGCTGCATCCTGTTCATCTTTTACCTTCGTGGAGACGATCGTGTTCATGAAGATCTCTCCACCAATCCCAGAACATCTGAGACAGAAAAGGTTCAGAGGAACAGGATTCCCACTAAGGCCAAAAATCTGTGGAACCTCTTGAAGGCCTGCATGGTTCCTTCTGCTGCAGATCAGATCCTTCAGAGCTGAACGATCTTCTTTGAGAACCTCAGGTTCTCCTCTGTGTTTCTGAACTTTTGATCCAAGCTCAGGTCTCCTGGGTCACAGAAGGAGCTGATCTTTGATCTGATGAGTTCCTTCAGAACTTCTGTCAGAACCTCTGGTTTCCTCTTCATGCTGCCAGACAGAGAACGTTCAAGTTCAGGTTTGTCTCAGAACCAGAAGAAACCAAAGGTCTGAGTTTGTGTGAACATCTTGTAGGATGAAGAGCGTCCTTCAGTCTGCTGAGGATGAAGATCAGTTTCCTTTAACAGCCTGAACTTCATCCAAATCATTTCTAAACTTTTATCATCGTTTTAAACCTAAAGTCGTTTTTCAGAAACGATTATTTTGCTTTTACTTTCAGACAGAAAAATGCTTTTATTTTCTTAGGTTAAGCTCTTTGTTGAACATCCTCTTCCTGTCTGAAACTTTCACTTCCTGTTTGAACACGTGGATCTTTTTTCTGCTCTGACTCTCAGTTTCCAGCTGAGTAGAACCGGGTTCTTTCATCAGAACTTCACAGTTCTGGAGAAATAGTTCCTGCAGAGAGAAGACCTGAATTCTCTGAGCTCTGGTTCTGTGGTCTTCTGGTTCTGGATAGGATGGTTCTGATGTGCAGTAGTCTGAGATTACTCTGGGCTGAGAATGACAATGATGAAGAAGATGAAGAGGAGCAGTAAGGAGTCCAGAGTGATCTCTCTCTCTCTTATGTAACACAAGCTCTCTTGCCCACAAACACTAACAGCTGTCAGAGTTATGGAAAGGGTTCTGATCTGGGTGAGGGTTTTGGGATCAGGTCTGGGTTCTGGTCTAGGTTAAAATCAGAGGTACAGTTCTGGATTCTGGACTTTACCTGTGAATCGGTGTGTAGTTTTTAGTTTCTCCTCATTTAGAACCTGTGGTTCTGGACTTGTAGGTCTGGGTTCTGTATGCTAGTCTGTACCTGCAGAGAAGAACGTCTCTCTGGGTTCTCCCTCTGGTTTCTCCAGAACAAAGTTGGGGTCCAGTTCTGTGTCTGCTCTCATTCTTGCTGTGGTTCCAAAGCTGAGAAAATGCAGAGGATTGAGTCTGGAAAGACATCGGACAGAAAATCCAGTCATGTGGGCATGTGCTCCTCCTCTCCCCAGGAGAAGTTCTGGAGGGAGTAGGATGAGGAGAACCAGGGTTCCTCCAGAGGAGAGAGTGTTGGATCAGACTCTAACAGACATGTGGGTGAAGCAAACAGAGGAAGTGATAAAGAAGTCTGGTGTTCAGGACAGGAAGGAAGAAGAACAGATGATGGAGGACTTTGCTAAAAAAAAAAAAAGAAATGTCAGAGGAGAAGAAGTTATTCCAGAAAAAGCAGGAGCACAAGGAGACATCAGAGAGGAGGAACATATAATGAGGACATTGCACACTTACATGGCTTCAAATGAGGTTAGAGGTTTCTCCAGATGACTGGACAGGTCCAGATGAAGTGATCAAGGAGAACCAGAGAGGAAAGAACCCGCTGTGTCATCTGGAATGAAGGAACCAGATCAGGAGACCTGATGGAGGAATGAAGGAACCGGATCAGGAGACCTGATGGAGGAATGAAGGAACCGGATCAGGAGACCTGATGGAGGAATGAAGGAACCGGATCAGGAGACCTGATGGAGGAATGAAGGAACCGGATCAGGAGACCTGATGGAGGAATGAAGGAACCGGATCAGGAGACCTGATGGAGGAATGAAGGAACCGGATCAGGAGACCTGATGGAAGAATGAAGGAACCGGATCAGGAGACCTGATGGAGGATGAAGGAACCGGATCAGGAGACCTGATGGAGGATTGAAGGAACCGGATCAGGAGACCTGATGGAGGAATGAAGGAACCGGATCAGGAGACCTGATGGAGGAATGAAGGAACCGGATCAGGAGACCTGATGGGGTATTTAAGGAATCGGATCAGGAGACCTGATGGAGGATTGAAGGAACCGGATCAGGAGACCTGATGGAGGAATGAAGGAACCGGATCAGGAGACCTGATGGAGGAATGAAGGAACCGGATCAGGAGACCTGATGGAGGAATGAAGGAACTGGATCAGGAGACCTGATGGAGGAATGAAGGAACCGGATCAGGAGACCTGATGGAGGAATGAAGGAACCGGATCAGGAGACCTGATGGAGGATGGAAGGAACGGGATCAGGAGACCTGATGGAGGAATGAAGGAACCGGATCAGGAGACCTGATGGGGTATTTAAGGAATCGGATCAGGAGACCTGATGGAGGATTGAAGGAACCGGATCAGGAGACCTGATGGAGGAATGAAGGAACCGGATCAGGAGACCTGATGGAGGAATGAAGGAACCGGATCAGGAGACCTGATGGAGGAATGAAGGAACCGGATCAGGAGACCTGATGGAGGTATGAAGGAACCGTTCAGGAGACCTGATGGAGGATGGAAGGAACCGGATCAGGAGACCTGATGGAGGAATGAAGGAACCGGATCAGGAGACCTGATGGAGGAATGAAGGAACCGGATCAGGAGACCTGATGGAGGAATGAAGGAACCGGATCAGGAGACCTGATGGAGGATTGAAGGAACCGGTTCAGGAGACCTGATGGAGGATGGAAGGAACCGGATCAGGAGACCTGATGGAGGAATGAAGGAACCGGATCAGGAGACCTGATGGAGGAATGAAGGAACTGGATCAGGAGACCTGATGGAGGAATGAAGGAACCGGATCAGGAGACCTGATGGAGGAATGGAAGGAACCGGATCAGGAGACCTGATGGAGGAATGAAGGAACCGGTTCAGGAGACCTGATGGAGGAATGAAGGAACCGGATCAGGAGACCTGATGGAGGAATGAAGGAACCGGATCAGGAGACCTGATGGAGGAATGAAGGAACCGGATCAGGAGACCTGATGGAGGAATGAAGGAACCGGATCAGGAGACCTGATGGAGGAATGAAGGAACCGGATCAGGAGACCTGATGGAGGAATGAAGGAACCGGTTCAGGAGACCTGATGGAGGAATGAAGGAACCGGATCAGGAGACCTGATGGAGGAATGAAGGAACCGGATCAGGAGACCTGATGGAAGAATGAAGGAACCGGATCAGGAGACCTGATGGAGGAATGAAGGAACCGGTTCAGGAGACCTGATGGAGGAATGTAGGAGTTTAGGAGTTTGTTCACAGGAAAAGGGGAAGAACTCTGAGAAGAAAGAAGACAGAAGTACAGGGAGATGCAGCATGAGGTGGCAAAGGTCAAACAAAGGTCGATGAGAACATTTGTGACAAGTGTGACACAAAAGAGGGAGAGGAGGATGGATGTTTCCCATCAGAACCCTCCTCTTCCTCATCACTGGGATCCTGAAGGTTCTGTTCTGTTTATGGTTCTCCAGATCTTCATCAAAACGTTCTCATCTTTCATTGTTCTAAACCTTCACTTGATTCTCTCCAGAGATGAGGATCATCATTTCCTGTTTGTGTGGCTCAGACGTGACCCACTACAGGAAGTGATGTCATGACCCTGCTCTGGCATGTTCTAATTGGCTGGACACACCTTAACAGGTAATCAGTCATGAGTAGAACTTGGATATCTGGAAATCATGCAGACACTGCGGCCCTCGAGGCCTGGAGCTGTCCATCCCTGATCTGAGAAGAACAGAGATGGTTGCCATGGCTGCAACCACAGTTACCCCGGTAACCGTTGTCTTCTCCCTGGGGCTCCAACAGCTGTTACCAAGGAGTTGTCATGACAACGAGTGGAGAGATGCTGGAACACGATTTGCTACTCGATGACCGAAAAACGTTTGTGTTTTTGTTCACAGATGAACGGATCAGAGGGAGAACTGGAATACGAGGAGATCACACTGGAGAGGGTGAGGACACACAACCAGAAACACACACACACACACACCACAAGTTCACACATCCATGTCCAGATGTGTCTCTGCTTTGTCTTTTTTACTCTTCAGACAATTTCAGACACATAGACGCACACAATCAAACACACATGAACACATATGGACACACGTGAACACTCGTGAACACACATTAACACGAACAAACATGAACACACATGAACACACGTGAACACACGTGAACACACATGAACACATGTGGACACACGTGAACACTCGTGAACACACATTAACACGAACAAACACGAACACACACGAACACACACGAACACACACGAACACATGTGGACACACGTGAACACACATGAACACACGTGAACACACATGAACACACGTGAACACACATTAACACGAACAAACACGAACACACATGAACATACGTGAACACACATTAACACGAACAAACACGAACACACATTAACACGAACAAACATGAACACACGTGAACACACATGAACACACGTGAACACACATTAACACGAACACACATGAACACACGTGAACACTCGTGAACACACATTAACACAAACACACATGAACACACGTGAACACACATTAACACGAACAAACACGAATACATATGAACACATATGAACACACGTGAACACACATTAACACGAACAAACATGAACACACATGAACACACGTGAACACACATTAACACGAACAAACACGAACACACACGAACACACGTGAACACACGTGAACACACATGAACACACGTGAACACACATGAACACACGTGAACACACATTAACACGAACAAACACGAACACACACGAACACACGTGAACACACACGAACACACGTGAACACACGTGAACACACATGAACACACGTGAACACACATGAACACACGTGAACACACATTAACACGAACAAACACGAACACACATGAACATACGTGAACACACATTAACACGAACAAACACGAACACACATTAACACGAACACACATGAACACACGTGAACACACGTGAACACACGTGAACACACATTAACACGAACACACATGAACACACGTGAACACTCGTGAACACACATTAACACAAACACACATGAACACACGTGAACACACATTAACACGAACAAACACGAATACATATGAACACCTATGAACACACGTGAACACACATTAACACGAACACACATGAACACACGTGAACACTCGTGAACACACATGAACACACGTGAACACACGTGAACACACATGAACACACATTAACACGAACAAACACGAACACACATGAACATACGTGAACACACATTAACACGAACAAACACGAACACACATGAACAAACACGAACACACATTAACACGAACACACATGAACACACGTGAACACACATGAACACACGTGAACACACATTAACACGAACAAACACGAACACACATTAACACGAACACACATGAACACACGTGAACACACATGAACACACGTGAACACACGTGAACACACATTAACACGAACACACATGAACACACATTAACACGAACACACATGAACACACGTGAACACAAATGAACACACGTGAACACACGTGAACACACATTAACACGAACACACATGAACACACGTGAACACACATTAACACGAACACACATGAACATACGTGAACACACATTAACACGAACAAACACGAATACATATGAACACATATGAACACACGTGAACACACATGTACACACATGAACACACGTGAACACATACGAACACACAAACACATAAGAACACACAGGTACACACATGAACACACGTGAACACATATGTAATATGAACATAAAGTTCATTGCACTGTTGTTTTTCCACATCAGAATAATCCCAAGGAACATTATTAGAACATTCTAGAACACTGACTTTGTAAATTCAAAGTGTTTCCACACATTGGACTGGAATGATGGTTCATCAGTTTCCACTCCAATCATCTTCTGATCTGTTTTCAAAGCGTTCCCAGTGGTCTGTTCGTGATGATTTTCTAGGACATAGTTTCTGCAGAGCGGCAGGAGTTCAGTAGAAATTCACCTATAAGTTTTGGACAGACTGTTGAGGCAAAGTAAGCCTGCCCTGATATCCTATCATCCCTTTGTTTACACTCTGTCCCGCTAGCTTACAGCCCCTAACACCTCCAAGCTAACATTAGCGGTTTAACAAAAACAGCGGGCGATATCAGAGCTATCCACATGTAGCTAATTTATCATCAAATATCTTTTCTAAAATGTGAAAGAATTATGGAAGGAGAGAAACAGGTCTGTGTTTGTCTCTGATTGAATAATAAAGTCTCCCTGCTGAGGAAAGCTCACAGAGGACCGCTGGAGAGTTGCAGTCCTGACTGAAACCTGATCCTGAGGGATCTGAGGGATCCTGAGGGATCACTTTTGCAATTTTCATTTAGTTTGAGAATGTTCAGTTTTCTTCTGTGTATCTTGTGTTTCTGTTCAGTTTCTCTGGATCTTTGTTTCAGGAAGTTTTTCTAGATCTGATCTTTACTTTTACATGAATTTAGTAAACCTGAAGATACTCAGAAACATCTGGAACGTCTGTTCTTCAGTTAACAAAACGATGAATTCTTTCTTTAGAGTAAATACACACAAACAGACAAACACACAATGGGAGAGACACACAAACACACACAGATGCCCCCCCGTGTTACTGTAGTTATTTTTAGTTTGTTTTCTAGATTTAGAATCAAAGCAGCTTCATCTGAAGACTCACATCATGATGAAGATGAGGAAGACTCTGATCTCCTTCATCCTCATCTTCATCACAGTGGTCCTGTCAGGTCTGATGGGGGGGGTGTCTCCGGTGTTTCCAGGGGAACTCTGGTCTGGGCTTCAGCATCGCAGGAGGAACTGATAATCCTCACGTCGGCGATGACCCGTCCATCTTCATTACCAAGATCATCCCTGGAGGAGCGGCGGCTCAGGATGGGCGCCTCAGGTGAGCCCCGCCCACTGCTCCTGTTCTGGAGGGGGGCGTGTCTGACATTCACATCTCTTCAGGGTGAACGACAGCATCGTGTTCGTCAACGACGTGGACGTCCGTGAGGTCACGCATTCATTCGCCGTTGAGGCCCTGAAGGAGGCGGGGCCTGTGGTCAGGCTGTATGTCCTGCGGAGACGCTCGCCCAGTGAACGCGTCATCCAGATAAAGCTCATTAAAGGACCCAAAGGTACAAATCGAGAACAGGTTCCAGCTGCTCAGAAGTCTGGCGGTTCAGGAAAAGTTCTATGTTCTCTGGAAAACAATGGGCTGAACCCGTGAGAAGTTCTGTTTATTCTACTGAAGTTCTGCTATTAAAGATCAGAGAGGTCCAAACATCTTTATGAGGATATGAGGACTAAAGTCCAATCAGAACAGGCTACTTAGACCCTGAAGAACCAGCACAGACCTGGTTCTGATCTCTGAAGGTTTTTGGAGCTTCTAAAACAGATGGAACATGAACCAGATTTTAGATTCTGATCTCCTCTGGAGCTTCTGTTTTCAGAACCGGACCATGTAAACTGTCTTTGTTCTGTGGTCCAGGTCTAGGCTTCAGCATAGCAGGAGGTGTGGGGAACCAGCACGTTCCTGGAGACAACAGCATCTATGTCACCAAGATCATCGAGGGCGGAGCCGCGCACCGCGACGGCCGGCTGCAGATCGGGGACAAAATCTTGGCGGTGGGTGGCGTTCAGTGCAAACCAACACGCGGTCAGAACTGCAGACTCACCAGAACTCTGGACCTGCAGGTGAACCACATGTCTCTGGAGAACGTCCTGCATGAAGACGCCGTGTCAGCCCTGAAGAACACAGGGGAGGTGGTCTACCTGAAGGTGGCCACGCCCACCTCTCAGTACATCAACCAGCTGGAGCGGTACAGCCCCCCCGACCTGACCAGCTGTAGGTACTCCTGACGGTCCCTTCACCTGTCAGAGAACCTTCTCTCCAGCTTGTCCTGTTCCTCCAGCTTACATGGAGCCAGACTACATGTGTGATTACCCACAAGTCCTGCCTCCACCATCGCCACGCCGATACTCCCCCATCCCCAGAGGCATGATGGGAGAGGACGACTACTCCCGGGAACCCCGCAGAGTCTGTATCCAGCGCGGTTCCACCGGTCTGGGCTTCAACATCGTAGGGGGGGAGGACGGCGAGGGGATCTTCATCTCCTTCATCCTTGCTGGAGGTCCTGCAGACCTGAGTGGAGACCTCCGCAAAGGAGACCAGATCCTGAGTGTGAGTCTGCAGGTTCTGGTTCTAGGACCAGATTCTGCTGCAGAACAATGGTTCTGATCCGTAGGTGGTTCCTAACCCCATGTTCTTCATTAAAGAGCTGCTTTACAATGATCACGGGACAAGGTGGAGCAAACACCACATCCTGTAAGGTGAAGGTGGTTCGCGGCTCTTCGATGGGCGGTTCTTCGATGGAAGGGTCTTCATATGGGGGGTTCTTCGATGGGCCGTTCTTCGATGGGCGGGTCTACAAATGGACAGGTCTTCAGATGGACGGGGTCTTTAGATGGGCGGGTCTTTAGATGGGCGGGTCTTTAGATGGGCGGGTCTTCAGATGGGCGGGTCTTCAGATGGGCGGGTCTTCGGATGGGCGGGTCTTCAGATGGACGGGAGTTCGGATGGGCGGGTCTTCGGATGGGCGGGTCTTCGGATGGGCGGGTCTTCAGATGGGCGGGTCTTCAGATGGGCGGGTCTTCTGATGGGCGGGTCTTCTGATGGGCGGTTCTTCGATGGTCGGGTCTTTAGATGGGCGGGTCTTCAGATGGGCCGGTGTTCAGATGGGCGGGTCGATCAGATGGGCGGGTCGATCAGATGGGCGGGTCTTTAGATGGGCGGGTCTTCGGATGGGCGGGTCTTCAGATGGGCGGGAGTTCGGATGGGCGGGTCTTCGGATGGGCGGGTCTTCGGATGGGCGGGTCTTCGGATGGGCGGGTCTTCAGATGGGCGGGTCTTTAGATGGGCGGCACTTCTGATGGGCGGTTCTTCGATGGTCGGGTCTTCAGATGGGCGGGTCTTCGGATGGGCGGGTCTTTAGATGGGCGGGTCTTCGGATGGGCGGGTCTTCATATGGGCGGGTGTTCAGATGGGCGGGTCGATCAGATGGGCAGGTCTTCAGATGGACGGGTCTTCGGATGGGCGTGTCTTCAGATGGGCGGGTCTTCAGATGGGCGGGTGGTCAGATGGGCGGGTCTTCAGATGGGCGGGTCTTCGGATGGGCGGGTCTTCAGATGGGCGGGTCTTTAGATGGGCGGCACTTCTGATGGGCGGTTCTTCGATGGTCGGGTCTTCAGATGGGCGGGTCTTCGGATGGGCGGGTCTTTAGATGGGCGGGTCTTCGGATGGGCGGGTCTTCAGATGGGCGGGTCTTCAGATGGGCGGGTCGATCAGATGGACGGGTCTTCAGATGGACGGGTCTTCGGATGGGCGGGTCTTCAGATGGGCGGGTCTTCAGATGGGCGGGTGGTCAGATGGGCGGGTCTTCAGATGGGTGGGTCGATCAGAGAGCCACACACACAAATATAATAACATTTTTGGATGATGAGAAAATCCATGAGCAGAACATGCAACAGGAAGAGTTTAAACTCTAGAACCTGAAGATTTTTAATAACTGGAGTCATATGTTTAGATTTTTGTCTTTTCTTTTGGTTTCCTCTAGATCTTCAGATTAAAGGTTTTATTCTCTGTGTTCCGTAAACACAGGAACGTCTTAACAGCTGGAATCTCAGTGGAACTTTCAAAACACAAAAGAGAATTAATAATAAATCTGTCAACACGAAAGGCCCGGTCACACAGCGCTTTACGGCTTAATCACGACCAAAACCGGAGAAAAAGTGGTCTCCTATGAAGCAGACGATGTTGTTTGTGGTGATGTCGAGTTTATGACGAGCTACAGTTGATTAATAGACGTGACAGGACGCAGGGAAAATTGGAACGGCATCTGACGCGGCAAAAAGTTTTGAACTGTTCAAAACTTTAGCCCGCGGACAACCACAGGCGGCACACTTGGTAAAGACGTGCAACATGGGAAACACACTTGATAATCTGTGTTCTGGCAGTGATTAAGACTTGAGGAGAAAGATGTGGAAGTTTAGCTCTCATCAGTCTGCCCTGAACTACAGCCCAGCCTGATGTTTCTCTGGTGTTGGTTCTGTGTAGAACCTGCTGAACGCCACGTCTTCCTTTCTTCACTCATCTTTAAACACATCCTTCTGTCATGTTGGAGTTCAAGGAACATCCTCAGTGTTCTTCTGTTTTCTCATGTTGACGATCTTCAGCGTCTGAACATTCAAACCTTATCACGCTTTGTAAAAAAGCTTTTATTTTGAAATTCCTAACTCCCTACATCCTGGTATGTTTGTTCTCCCTCTCCTGGATCCCTCCTGAACTGTGATCCATGGAAGTCAAATGTGTTCGGTTCTGCAGGAGAACAGTTCTCATAAAAACGTTCTCCATATCTCAAACAGAACCCACACTTGATCTTCTCCAGCCTGAACTTTCATCCATTAATCCACTTTGTGTAGAGAAACAGGAAATGTCGTCCTTTTCAGAGTAAAAACTTGTTTTCTTTGGACCTTCAGCTCCGTCTGAGTCTCATGTCTGGATGCAGTAAACCTCCTCACCTTTAGGTTCTGTCCGGTCCACATCTGGTTCTGGCTCATTGTTGGTTGGATCTGGTCTTCTGGACCACAGGGTGGTCTTTGAAAGAACTCTTTCTGGTCTGGGACCGGTTTCAAGGATGTTACTGGTAAAGATCTGGTCCTAGACTTTGAAAACTTTTGGCTCCACCATAAGTTTAGTTCATTTTGTGGTTCTGGTTCCATGAACCCGATCAGAGTGTAATCATTTGACCAGCAGAAGGCAGAAGGTCCAGAAAACTGTGACGCTGCTGGTCGATGATGATGGTTCACCATCCTCCTGTATGTGCAGGTGAACGGCGTGGACCTGAGGTACGCCACACACGAACAGGCCGCCGCGGCTCTGAAGAACGCCGGACAGACGGTGACCATCGTGTCTCAGTACAGACCTGAAGGTGAGACAATAAAACTCTGACCTCACTCAACCAACATAAACAGGAGAAAGCGTTTACTAAAGAAAATGGCAGCTTCACTAGAAACATAACTAACAATCAAAAAACAGACACATACATACAAACACATACAGAACAAGTGGAGAAGAGCACCGAGCTGCAGTGGAGACTGTTGCAGGATCGCTTCTGCCAGCTGCAGGTCCACTTGGAGCTTTTAAAAGCGGCCTTAGCAGCTCTGTTCCAATGAAGGCCACACCCCTACAGCACCACACCTGAAGAAACCAGAGAGACACAAAGATCCACAAAAATACAGAGGTTCCACTTTGACTGAAATAAAATAGGATATATAGAAAAACTAAACCAACGAAGGCTGGGGCTGTAACCCATGAGTCAGCTGGTCTTTGGTCAGCTGGTTTTTGGTCAGCTGGTCTTTGGTCAGCTGGTCTTCGTCAGCTAGTCCTGGTCAGCTGGTCTTTGGTCAGCTGGTCTTGGTCAGCTGGTCTTCGTCAGCTGGTCCTGGTCAGCTGGTCTTTGGTCAGCTGGTCTTTGGTCAGCTGGTCTTTGGTCAGCTAGTCCTGGTCAGCTGGTCCTGGTCAGCTGGTTTTTGGTCAGCTGGTCTCAGACCACGTTCCTAACCCTACTTCCTGTACCTGCAGAGTACAGCCGCTTTGAGGCCAAGATCCACGACCTCCGGGAACAGATGATGAACAGCCAGTCCAGCAGCCTGAGGACCAGCAGGACCTTCTACATCAGGTAACCTGAAGCCTTCGGCCGGCAGGGGGAGGAGCATGTCACACCTGACAGGTGTAGTTCCACTCTGACTGAGGCTCGGTGGCGGTCTGCAGGGCGCTCTTCGACTACGATAAGCAGTGGGACTGCGGCGTGCTGTCTCAGGCTCTGGACTTTAACTTCGGGGAGGTCCTGCATGTGATTGACAGCGCTGATGACGAGTGGTGGCAGGCCAGACGGGTCAACCAGCAGGGGGAGCTGGAGGAGCTCGGGTACATCCCGTCTAAACACAGGTCAGCGTTCCATGAGCTCTGCAGAGGTTGAAGGTTCAGCTGCTCTTCCTGTCAGTCTGAGGACCAACTTTTGTTTCAGGGTGGAGAGGAAGGAGTGGTCCCGCATGAAGAGCAAAGGTAAAGCGGTTCTGATGTTCACCGCGCTTAATGGGTAACGCCCGCTGAACCAAAGGCCCATCCAGGTCTAAGTGAGTCACCTTCACTGTCTCTCCTTCAGGGCGAGAAGGATTCGTGCACAGCTACGAGCTCGTCACGCAGATCGAAGGTCAGTCTTGTTTGGAACATTTGGAGAAACTCAGCTTCAGTTCAGAGCCGTTCCTCCAGAGGTTCCTCTGAGGTTCTTCAGATGTTTGTGTCACCATCAGATGTTCTAGAACAGAGGAACTGTCCACGATGTTCTCCAGAGACGTTCTTCGTGAACAAATGTCCTTCATTCTCTTAAAACTTTCTGCGTTCCCATCAGACCTTTCGTACATGGACCAGTGTAAATAAAGTTTTCTTTGTCTTCAGTGGACTACGCTCGGCCCGTCATCATCCTGGGACCGACCAAAGACCGGGTCAACGACGACCTGCTGTCCGACTTCCCGGACAAGTTTGGCTCCTGCGTTCCTCGTGAGTCTCCTCCCTCACAGGTGAAAAGAGAACCCTCCAAACAGGAAGTCAGACCTGTCTGTCTCCACCCACAGACACCACCCGCCCCCGCAGGGACTACGAGATAGATGGGCGGGACTACCACTTTGTGTCGTCACGGGAACAGATGGAGCGTGACATCCAGTCGCACCGCTTCATTGAGGCAGGGCAATACAACAACCACCTGTATGGGACGTCCGTGCAGAGCGTGCGACAGGTGGCTGAGCAGGTGAGGAACCCGGGTTACCATGGAGACGACGCCCACTGCATGGAGGTTTCGGTTCCACCTTTATGAGACTGTTTGGTCAAGAACACACTGCAGTCAGAAAAGGAAGAAGAGCATTTCACCAGAAGTCCAGCTTATATTTGAAATGACCCTCTTGGCTGACCAGCAGAGGTGATTGCTTAAATTCTAGCTCCATCAGTGGAGTTAGCTCAGCTTGGATGTCAGCAAAATTCTGAGCTCTGTAAGGTCTGGTGTTTCTTCTTCTGTATCATGTTCAGCTCTCTAGATTGCAGAACTACTACTTTTTTGCAGTAATTAGTGATATATTCTAGAATAAAGTTACTTAAAGACGACAAAGCTGAAGACACGTCCACTCGTGATCCAGAACTCTTTTGATCTGGAACTTCATGTTATGACACGCCCCCTGGTGGTTGCTCCAGTAAGTTTGGTGACTCCATGTGTCAGGTTAAACCCGTTTGAAGGAGAAAACCAAAAAAACCTTCCAGAACTGACCCCTGAGGAACTCCTGAATGAAGACGTCAAATTCAAACTGTTTCTGTTCTCTGATGACGCTGCTGTGGTGTTTGGAGGGTTTAGGTTTGAAAAGGTGATTCCACAAACACAGAGACGTTGGGATTTCTGCTGAAGCGTGGCTGAAGGTGTTCCTCTGTGGTGATGATGACCTCACACTCGTGTCCACAGGGGAAACACTGCATCCTGGACGTGTCCGCCAACGCAGTGAGGAGGCTGCAGGCGTCGCTGCTCCACCCCATCTCCATCTTCATCCGCCCACGGTCTCTGGAGAACATCCTGTAAGTGGTTCATACGTCTCTGAAGCTCAGGAAGGTGGAGGCCGTCACTGACCACAGGTTGTCTGCAGAGATCTGAACAAGCGTCTGTCCGAGGATCAGGCCAGGAAAGCTCTGGATCGAGCCATCAAGCTGGAACAGGACTTCCTGGAGTGCTTCACAGGTAAGACTCACCTGTTCTTGGAAAAGGGGTGGAGCTCCGTGCTGACTGTGTGTCTTCAGCCGTGGTTCAGGGCGACAGCTTCGATGAGATCTACCACCAGGTGAAGATGGTCATCGAGGAGCAGAGCGGGCCCTACATCTGGGTCCCCGCCCGCGAGAGACTCTGATCAGCTGACCGTCCCAAAGGAACAGCCCCTCCCCCTGCTGCCAGCGACGTGACCACGTAAAGATCAGACTTTGGTCTTTTTTAGACTTCCTCCATGGATGCTGTAACCATGGAAACCAGGAGCAGCATTCAGACAGCTGAGGGACTTCCTGTGTTTTCAGGAAGAGGAACCTCAGAGGTCGTAGAGGTCAGCCGGCGTGATCAACCTGTTTATGTACCGACGGATCTATTTATTCAATCATTTATGACATCTGACCATGGGTGTGTGTTAGTGCACAAGAGTGTGTGTGTGTGTGTGCCTTTGTGCGTTGGTGTGTGTGTTCCTGGGTGTGTGTGTGTGTGTGCACAGACTTGTGTGGTTGTAAATACAAAGATGGGGCTCAAACACACAGTCTGTTTAGGGCTTACAGTCAAACTGGACTTTTTACACTACAATACCCACAAACCCCTTTGTTTTTGATGACTCCTGTGGTTATAGGCTCACTGTTCTTTCCTGCATCAACTTAAAAGAATATTTTCTGTTCTCTGTTCAAAAACTACAGTTCCCAAAATCCTGTTCTGCTGTTTGGATGATTTTTCTAAGATGTTCCTTCCAACGTCTGGAGGAAACACGACGTCTGTCACTATCTCATCTATAACGGCTGCCTGATCAGTATCCGCGTGCACGGACACTTCCGTTAAAACATTTAATGCTCAGAGTCTGTCTTTGGATGTCAGTAACAATAGTGACCTCCAATGCTGCGTTCACACCGGACACGGTTGAGGCGTCAAGTTCCCGTCTGCCGCCTCTCTGTTGACCTTCATCAGATTTACTGCTCAACGCCTTGACGCCGCGGCTGTGGAGCAAACACAGACTGACTTCATTGGTTGACCACATCATAAAAACATGGATGATGTTGAGGGAGGAGCTTGTGTTTACATGTTTTAGAAAACTCCGCCAAGCACATTGCTGTGTGTGAGTTCACCACATCCTTCAGAGGCTTCCAGTTCAGTGAATTTCACCTTTTACTGCAGAAGCTGCTGGAAGACAACCGTTTTAAACGTACTTCTGTGCGTCTGTCCACCGGTGGCTGGTTGGGTAGCAGGCTCTTCAGCTCAATGGGTTCTGTGACGGCCTGGTGACCTGTTCAGGGTCTCTGGCAACCCCGCAGCCCCAGGAGGCTAAGAGAACGGATGTTCAGGATAAAAATCCTCATATTGAGCAACCAAATTGGATTTATTTTCTACTCTTTGATCTACTGACTGAAATTTACATGTCCTTAACATGGAAACTTGTCGCTCCTGCAGCGCCGGCTGCGTCTGGTGTGAATGCAGCTTTCAAATGTTTATAATAATGAAAACCTTTATTTAAAGTTAACAAAAAACAAACTAAAAGTTACGGATCAGAACTTTACCATCCGTACTCCACATGTACAAACTCGGACAGCTGCGTCTACCCGATCTGTACCGCACACGTGCAAATGTCTTCTTCTTCTGGTTCATTTGATGCCAGTTTACTCTCTGCTGTAAGAGCAGAGCGCCCCCTACTGACACTTTAATCAGTTAACAGGCGTGTTTATCGGCTAACGCGGCTGCAGCAGCTCGTCACATCTCAGAGTAAAACTCATTTACGTCTCCTCTTTTCCCGTTCACAACAGGATCATGTGATCACAGATTTATCTGCTGTTTCAATGGCTTACAGTCATGATGTCAGGACATGTTGGCGACGGCAGGAAGTGATGTAAGGTTCACACCTGCGGGTCACCGATCATGATTCTGGCAGCAGGTTTGGTTTTTAACTTCAACTCCCACAATTCCAGGCTTCTTGTGAAAGAATAAAACGTGTTAAATACATACATTTACTTGGGTGGAGCTACAACTTCCCAGGTGTGGGAGGGGCCTTCACTTGTATCAGATGACCCTTTTACCCACAATGCTTTGAAACGTTCTAAGACCGTTCTAGAGACTGTTCCGTTGACGGGTTCTGGTCGTCTGCTGGTTCTGCTGGAAAAATACAAACATGTTATTTTGACTCCTAAAACTATGAGGTGCACTCTCACACGTGCACTCTCACACGTGCACACAGCAGAATCACCTGACAGAAACACTTCGTCACATATGAGTTGTGATTTGTCTGGGACACGTGCACATGCCTGTGACACGTGCACACCTCTCTGAGGCCTGGCTCTGTACAAAGTAGTCAGATAGTTATAAATAATATGAAATTATTGATATATTGAATAAATTGTTTATAAAAGCTGCAGGTGTTCTGTGTGGTTCTCTGCCGCCCTCTGCTGGACGCAGCTGTAACTGCAGGTTCTGACAGATTCCTCAGGTGAGCAGCTCCATGTTTTCTCCTCAGTGTTTTCTCACAAGAACTCTTTCAAATGTGAGAAAACATCACAAAAATGAAGTTCTCCAGGTTTTCTCTTCCATGAAAAAAACCTTCATCATAAGTAAACTGATCTTCTCTCTTCTTCTAATCGTTTGAGCGTTTCCCTTCAGGAGTCGCTACAGCCAATCAGCTTCCTCCATCTACCCCTGTCTTCTGCATCCTCTAACACCAGCTTCCTTCATGTCTTCACTGCATCCATAAACCTCCTCTTTGGTTTTCCTCTAGACCTCTTTCCTGCAGTTCTAGACTCAGCATCCTTCTACCAACATCTTCACCGTCTCTCCTCTGGACATGACTGAACCGTCTCAGTCTGACCTCTGACTTTATCTCCAGAACCTCTAACATGTGCTATGTGCTGTTCCTCTGATGAACTCATTCCTGATCCATCCTGGTCATTGCCAAAGAGAACCTCAGCATCTTCATCTCTGCTTCCTCCAGTTCTGTTTCCTGTCTTTTCCTCAGTTCCTCTGTCTCCAGACTGAACAACATGGCTGCTCTCAGCACAGTTTTATCACCATGATAGAACAACTTGAACCTGCTTCTGAGCTTCTAGCCTTGCTTCCTTTCCACATGGTCTCCTGGACACACAGTATGTCTAACTCTAACCCTTCCTCCTCTGCATGATGTCAACATGTCTATCTTTTCCTGTCATAGTTCAACATTCAAAGTCTCTACTCTCAGCCCAACACTCATGACTTTCCTTTTCTCTCTCTTTCTACAAACATGGCTTCCTCCTCTCCTCTCTTCACCCACAGCAGTGTAACCTCCACCAGCCCCCTGTTGGTAGACAGTACTGATGGCGGTCGTTGTTGACCTGGGCTACGACCGATCTGGTATGGATCTCATGGGTCTGATTTGCATATTTGTTTGGGCAAAGATTTCATGTTGGATGCCCTTCCAGATACAACCCTCTGTATTTATCCAGGCTTGGAACTGCACAATGGGGCGAATGTGGTGCAGTGGTAGGGCGGTCGACCTCTGATCGGAAGATTGCAGGTTCAATTCCCAACTTTACTCTCCCATGTGTTGAAGTGTTCTTGGGCAAAACACTGAACCCACATTGCCTCTGGAGGGAGGTTGGCATCAGTAAAGTGCTACAGGGTTGGGCTACATTCAAAGAAAACTGAGTTGTTTGATGAAAATTAGTCACTGAAGACACTGTGTTTCCTTTTCTTTCTGAAGCCGTCTCGCTCCTTCACTCCTTCATCCATCTGCTTGTAACATTCTCTGACATGTTTAGGATTCATCTCAAAATGTGGTTCAGATTCCTCACCAGAATGTTCTTTGGTAAATCCCAACACAAACCATTTAAATAAAATGAAATGAGCCATGCTGCACTGACTCAGAACATGGAAGCTACATACACCGAGCCTCCACCCTCTGCCTGCAGAGTATGCGTGTATGGTGGTGGGGGGTCTTAAAGGAGGCTGCTATCAGAGACCCGAAGTCTAAAACAACACACACCTGTTAGACCTGAGTTTACTGGAGACCAGCCATCTTTGGAAGATTTACGGTAACCACGATGAAGGCTCCTCTCATCAGCCCTTTGCAGTGGGGGCTTAGTGTGGCTGAACAATCCAACAGAGAGTCGCTCAAAGCTGGTTCCCCACTGGAAGGGCCCTTGTCGGGTAGAAGAGGTGTTGACTTCGGGTGGTGAGGTTGCACTCACCTATCGCATTGTGAACCCCTATGACCCACAAGAGAGAGTCCCGGACGCTTCATCACGACAGACTGCAGTCTTAGATCCCTTCTCCACCCTCATCCGTTAGCAGGACTCTTGGAGGTTCTCTGCATTCAACAGAAGGTGATCCCCCAGAGAGAGGCTCCGGGGACAGTTGAACGGTCTCTACACATTCCTGTGGTGGACGGCGGGTGCCGCCCCCTTCACATTTCAATGACTTTATGTTCTGCGGTTTCATTTTTGATGTCTTTTTCTGGTTTGGTAATTGAGGTTCAGACTTGTGGACAATAAAAAGAAGGTATTTTGCACCGTTTTGCATGTGGTTGATTTCTTTGTGTGTGTGTGCTTTGCTCGTGCCATGTTATCCCTCAATTTGTATGTATTTATTTATTTTTTTTTACAAAACAGGACTTTTCATTTGGAGGAGAGGACAGACTGTTTTCATTTTCCCTTTTGGGTGTTCTTTACTGCACATTACAGGTTCATGATGTGATGTGACGAGGGGATTTGTGGCCTTCTAACCCCAAGACGTGTGTCTCTGACCTCCTTCATTCCTGACACCGACTCTGCACAGCCAACATCGAACCCCGGAAAGAAGGCTACAGTCCTAAAGACTTGTTCTTATGATTCTTAAATTGATGTTCCATTTATGCTTCACTGTTGCTGGAAATTTTCTTCATCATTACAAAAAATTATGTCTTTTTAAAATTTACATTTAATGATAGTTTATTGCATTTTTCAATTCAATGTTATTTCTATAGTCATTATCACATAGCCGTCTCAATGGGCTCACAGCAGTATTTGTTCAGAAGAACATCATCAGTCATAATATAGGAACAATAGCTGGTTGCTAAACTAAAATAAACAGACTAAACTAAACTGACATCTCTGCCCTTTGACCCTCATTCTCAGTGAGGAAAACCTCATCTGTTGTATTCCTTCCTAACTTATATGTAGTGCATATGTATATAAGTTTGATCTCAGAAACTATGTGTACATTTCTGTAAGAAGACAAATGTCGGCAAGACGACCCTCCAGGGTAATAAAACCTCCATGGAAGTTCAGAGAAGATTTTAAGACCGAAGGAGCAACAGGAGGAGTCCCTTCTGGTGAGAAAATGTAACGTTTCAGGAGCTCTATTTCCAGTTTGTTTTTCTGGATGAATCGCGGCCTTGTTAGCTAGTTTTTACTTAGAGAACTGTAATTCTAATATAAATTACCTTATTTTTGACCGATACCTTATCTTATAACATAAGCATATATTTACGTTTGTTAAGGAACAGCTATGCTGTGAAATCACAATAAATGAATCCTATTTTCCTTCAGGTTTCCTGTGAGAATCTGGAGCTGGAATCTGAGAATCTGCTGGAGCTGATGAGCTGCTGGAACAATGAAACACAGGATATAAACATATAAGGATTGTGGGCGTGGCCAACAAAAAAACCTTTGTTGCTAAGGAAATTCAAATGTTTACTTTTGTCGATTCCTCTGGAACTTATGTTGATCTGTTCATTATTCCCAGACGACCAAAACATAAAATAGTTGTCATGGAGAAAAAAACAACAGAAAAGCTGCTATTTTAAAAAAAGTGCTTTTTACATCAATTTTTCACAGACAGCAGAGCAGCCTTACACAAGGGGGGGGGGGGCATCATGGCTTCTTAGCAAGTAAGGTCAGGTCAAAGTCGGGCGCTCAGGGCAATGAGGGCACATAGAGGCGTTTGTCATATTGTTTTGTTCAGCTTAGGATGCCAAACTCATGCATACCATTTTTACTACATTCTAATAAAATATGTGCAAGCTAGCCAAGATCGCAACAGTCGTGAGAGTGCCACGGGCACGCCATTGTGGCGGCCTCTTCCTAAGATCAAAGATCAATTAAACTTCTGTGGTGGTTGTAGACTTAAGCTGGCGGCATGTGTGTGAAGTTTTGTGAGATTCGGACAAACAAACGTTTCATTTCCCACATTGTGTGAAATTATGAAATTCAATCCAAATTACACACTTTGCCACAGAATGGTCGCCAAGCCACAGGTCGTGCGGCCACCCCATAATAATTTCATAAGTTCTCCTGGATATCCGCGACACACGTGTGTTTTGGTTTTGTTTGTGTATTTTGAAATATATATATTATAATATATATAATTATATATTATCTATCTATATCTATATCTATATATATATATGTATATATATATCTGTAAATATATAGATATATATATATCTATATATATACAGATATAGATATTCACATCTATATATAAATATATATATCTATATCTGTATATATATATAGATATATATATATCTATATATGTATACATATTATAATATATTTCAATAATGTGGGTGTTTCCTGTGAATAACTGGAATGGATTGGATAACAAAGCACTGACGCTTTCTTAACAATGTAAAGTAAATGAGACCAACAGATATAAGATCATAAACTGACAGGTTTATTTTATTATTTATTTAAACTAACATTTCAATACATTTATATTGAATGTTTCTGCATTTGTCAAAAAAACTGAGTTAATTAAAAAAATATGCATTAAAAAAAAACATCCCCAAATGATTTAGGGGGTTTAAGAATATTCTAGCACAACGCCACTTATTCATCCTATTTAATTTATGTATTTTTTAAACTCTATTTTGCCTCCATGACTCCACATCACTAACGAACCCCACATTAGTCCTGGTGGTTATAGGATGCCAGCAGTGTTCAGCAGTGGAGCCGCTATTAATGTGTGAATGTGACTGAAGCGCTAGATAAGTATACGCCACTTATTAGCTGTGTGTATTCAGGTGTGTGTATTGTTCATCAGTGTGTATTTGTGTGTGTTGTTCATCAGTGTGCAGTTGTGTGTATTGTTCATCAGTGTGTAGTTGTGTGCATTGTTTATCAGTGTGTATTTGTGTGTGTTGTTCATCAGTGTGCAGTTGTGTGCATTGTTTATCAGTGTGTAGTTGTGTGTCTTGTTCATCAGTGTGCAGTTGTGTGTATTGTTCATCAGTGTGCAGTTGTGTGTATTGTTCATTAGTGTACATAGTTGTGTGTATTGTTTATCAGTGTGCATTTGTGTGTGTTGTTCATCAGTGTGAGGTTGTGTGTATTGTTCATCAGTGTGCAGTTGAGTGTATTGTTCATTGGTGTGCATAGTTGTGTGCATTTTTATCAGTGTGTATTTGTGTGTGTTGTTCATCAGTGTGCAGTTGTGTGTGTTGTTCATCAGTGTGCAGTTGTGTGTGTTGTTCATCAGTGTGCAGTTGTGTGTGTTGTTCATCAGTGTGCAGTTGTGTGTATTGTTCATCAATGTGTGTAGTTGTGTGCATTGTTTATCAGTGTGTATTTGTGTGTGTTGTTCATCAGTGTGCAGTTGTGTGTATTGTTTATCAGTGTGTATTTGTGTGTGTTGTTCATCAGTGTGCAGTTGTGTGTATTGTTCATCAGTGTGTAGTTGTGTGTATTGTTCATTAGTGTACATAGTTGTGTGTATTGTTTATCAGTGTGTATTTGTGTGTGTTGTTTATCAGTGTGTATTTGTGTGTATTGTTCATCAGTGTGCAGTTGTGTGTATTGTTCATTGGTGTGCATAGTTGTGTGCATTTTTATCAGTGTGTATTTGTGTGTGTTGTTCATCAGTGTGCAGTTGTGTGTGTTGTTCATCAGTGTGCAGTTGTGTGTATTGTTTATCAGTGTGTATTTGTGTGTGTTGTTCATCAGTGTGCAGTTGTGTGTGTTGATCATCAGTGTGCAGTTGTGTGTATTGTTCATTGGTGTGCATAGTTGTGTGTATTGTTTATCAGTGTGTATTTGTGTGTGTTGTTCATCAGTGTGTAGTTGTGTGTATTGTTTATCAGTGTGTATTATTCATCGGTGTGCAGTTGTGTGTTGTTCATCAGTGTGCAGTTGTGTGTATTTTTTATCAGTGTGTATTTTTTGTGGGTTGTTTATCAGTGTGTATTTGTGAGTATTATTCATCGCTGTGCAGTTGTGTGTTGTTCATCAGTATGTAGTTTTGTATTGTTTATCAGTGCGTAGTTGTGTGTATTGTTCATCGGTGTGCGTAGCTGTGTGTGTTGTTTATCAGTGTGTAGTTGTGTGTATTGTTCATCAGTATGTAGTTTTGTGTTTTTCATCAGTGTGTAGTTGTGTGTATTGTTCATCGGTGTGCATAGTTGTGTGTTGTTCATCAGTATGTAGTTTTGTGTTGTTCATCAGTGTGTAGTTGTGTGTATTGTTCATCGGTGTGCATAGTTGTGTGTGTTGTTTATCAGTGTGTCGTTGTGTGTATTATTCATCGGTGTGCATAGTTGTGTGTTGTTCATCAGTATGTAGTTTTGTGTTGTTCATCAGTGTGTAGTTGTGTGTATTGTTTATCTGTGTGTATTTGTGTGTGTTGTTCATCAGTGTGCAGTTGTGTGTGTTGATCATCAGCGTGCAGTTGTGTGTATTGTTCATTAGTGTGCAGTTGTGTGTATTGTTTATCAGTGTGTATTTGTGTGTGTTGTTCATCAGTGTGTAGTTGTGTGTATTGTTTATCAGTGTGTATTATTCATCGGTGTGCAGTTGTGTGTTGTTCATCAGTGTGCAGTTGTGTGTATTTTTTATCAGTGTGTATTTTTTGTGGGTTGTTTATCAGTGTGTAGTTGTGAGTATTATTCATCGCTGTGCATAGTTGTGGTTTGTTCATCAGTATGTAGTTTTGTATTGTTTATCAGTGCATAGTTGTGTGTATTGTTCATCGGTGTGCGTAGCTGTGTGTGTTGTTTATCAGTGTGTAGTTGTGTGTATTGTTCATCAGTATGTAGTTTTGTGTTTTTCATCAGTGTGTAGTTGTGTGTATTGTTCATCGGTGTGCATAGTTGTGTGTTGTTCATCAGTATGTAGTTTTGTGTTGTTCATCAGTGTGTAGTTGTGTGTATTGTTCATCGGTGTGCATAGTTGTGTGTGTTGTTTATCAGTGTGTCGTTGTGTGTATTATTCATCGGTGTGCATAGTTGTGTGTTGTTCATCAGTATGTAGTTTTGTGTTGTTCATCAGTGTGCAGTTGTGTGTGTTGATCATCAGTGTGCAGTTGTGTGTGTTGATCATCAGTGTGCAGTTGTGTGTATTGTTCATTGGTGTGCATAGTTGTGTGTATTGTTTATCAGTGTGTATTTGTGTGTGTTGTTCATCAGTGTGTAGTTGTGTGTATTGTTTATCAGTGTGTATTATTCATCGGTGTGCAGTTGTGTGTTGTTCATCAGTGTGCAGTTGTGTGTATTTTTTATCAGTGTGTATTTTTTGTGGGTTGTTTATCAGTGTGTAGTTGTGTGTATTATTCATCGGTGTGCATAGTTGTGTGTTGTTCATCAGTATGTAGTTTTGTATTGTTTATCAGTGCGTAGTTGTGTGTATTGTTCATCGGTGTGCGTAGCTGTGTGTGTTGTTTATCAGTGTGTAGTTGTGTGTATTGTTCATCAGTATGTAGTTTTGTGTTTTTCATCAGTGTGTAGTTGTGTGTATTGTTCATCGGTGTGCATAGTTGTGTGTTGTTCATCAGTATGTAGTTTTGTGTTGTTCATCAGTGTGTAGTTGTGTGTATGGTTCATCGGTGTGCATAGTTGTGTGTGTTGTTTATCAGTGTGTCGTTGTGTGTATTATTCATCGGTGTGCATAGTTGTGTGTTGTTCATCAGTATGTAGTTTTGTGTTGTTCATCAGTGTGTAGTTGTGTGTATTGTTCATCAGTGTGCGTAGCTGTGTGTGTTGTGGATGCTCCACACGTTCCCCTTCAGGGCGTTGGCGGCGCCCTGCAGCGTCCAGGTGAACAGAGCTAGCTGGCGTCTGAAGCGGTTCTCATTGAATCGTCCGGGGTCAGAGGTCAACAGGGCCAAGTGATCAGTGAGCGCGCTCAGAGTATGGTTTCCACGCCCATGGATCACATGACGGAATGGCGTTTCCATCGTGGACACGTACTGAGACAGGAAGTGATACTCCACCTGGTGGATCATCAGGAAACAAAAGTTTTTGAAAACAATGACTGAGTTATACAGATCCCCCCACCTCCAGAGGGTATTTTGACCCCCAAGAACTGCAGTCCAGAGCCTTAAGATTCCTGTGTGTTAGAGTCAGATCAGAGACAGACTGGACCTTCTTCCTGTTCATTTTTTCTTCAAACTTTATTTAGGTCAATAGCGGTAAACAAAACAATGAAACAATAGAAGACAAATGAAGACTCTAACTGTCCTGCTGACGTTGTCTTTAAGTTGAGGCATGATACTAAAGCAGGACCGGCCCTGAGCTACAGTGTACATGGCAACCTAGGCGAAAAAGTACTTTTGCAGTTGTAGTACTTGTACCTTCATATTGTGGGTGTTGTAGTACTTGTACCTTCATATTGTGGGTGTTGTAGTACTTGTATCTTCGTATTGTGGGTGTTGTAGTGCTTTTATCTTCATGTTGTGGGTGTTGTAGTACTTGTACCTTCATAATCCTGGTGTTGTAGAAGCGTGCTGTGGTGGGGTCGTGCAGGTCGCTGTCATCAATAGCTCTTTGAAGCGTCTCTGCAGCGCGACTGTAGTCTCCACGGGCGCTGAACAGCCACTGGGGAGACACCCCTCTGGACTGAACAGGTGACAGTCATGACATCACAGGAAGTGAATACAGGTGGAAGGATCCATCTGTACAGGTGAGTTACCTGCAGTTCAGCTGAGTGTTTGTTCAGCTGTGCGCTGAACTGCAGCACTGCCTGCGCGTAGGAAGTGATGTGTAACGGCAGGATGTGGTCATGGGCCAACCTCAGCACCATCTCCCCCACCAACTCCCCCAAGATCCTCCCAGTGACCCCGAGACGACCCCCAAGCACTTCTTGCAGGCGGGAAACGTTATCCAGAGGCGTGTTGACAAAAGGGTACGCCCTCTCCTGGACACAAAGACAACAGCAGCTGTGTATCTGTCACATGACTGTCATCAGTCACACAGGTGAACATTATGACGCATGTTTGAGATGACTTGCGCGTCGCCTCGATTGTTGGCGAGATCAGGCGGCTGCAGGCGGGGACGAGGAAAAGGCGCCTGAGATGAAGGTGAACACTGAGCTGCAGCGGTGTTGTTTTTAAGATTTGGTTGAACTTTAATATGCCTTTGTATGATCTGTGCTATTATGTATTTTATATTACTAAAGTCTTTGTCATGTATGTTTTTTTTATCATTTTTTTATCACTCTGAAAAATTCTGGGTTGACCCAACAAGTCACAGAGCCCACACACAACAGAGAGCATATTCTTGATTTATTTATTTCCAAAGGTCTGAACATTTCCAAGATTAATGTATGTGATTTAGGTCTGTCTGATCACTGCTGTGTTTTCTTTGAAAGCAAAATTCCAGTACACATAAATGTTTTGAGGGAGATCACAAAACGGTATATAACTGAAAATACAAGCGAGATGTTCAACCAGATTTTCCCCTCTCAGGGGGGAGGTGTTAGAGAGAATCAGTCAATGAACGTGTCAATAGCTTTAATGCAAATATGTTAGGTATCATGGATAGTATTGCTCTCAATAAGGTGAAGGTGATCTATGGGAAGAAAACATCTCCATAGAGAAATTCTATACTCGTAAAAAATGGAAGAAGAGAATATCGGAAATCTGAACGCAAATGGAGAAAGACTAAACTGCAGGTTGATCACGACATCTATAAAGAGAAACTTAACTTTTATCATTTACAACTGAGTAATGCAAGGAAGTCCTATTTCTCTGACATCATTACCAAAAACTCCCATAATTCTCGGGCGTTATTTGCTACAGTCAACAGGCTGACAAACCCCTCTGTGTCAGCGGCACCAGAACTTTACTCCATTAAAGCTTGTAATGACTTTGTTAAATTCTTTACAGAGAAAATCATAAACATTAGGCAAACTATTGTTTCTTCAACTACAAGTCCAGAATATGAACTTTATCCACTGGAAACCAATCTAAACCCATGGCTCAGTTTCAACCAATAAACAGTAAAGATCTGGAGGACATTCTGAGTCAACTGAACTCCTGCTGTCTGGATATTCTACACAAAAGTTTATTCAAACAAGTTTTAAAGATCCTGGAGTCGGTCCTGCTCCAGGTTGTGAACTTGTCTGTAACATCTGGTGTTTTCCCAGAACCACTGAAAACAGCTGGAATCAAACCCCTCCTAAAAAAAGGACAGTTTGGATAAAACTAGTGATGCACGATAATGACTTCTTACAACCGATAACGATACCCGATATTTTCCTGTCTCTTGTAGCCGATACCGATATCAGCCAATATTTTTTTAAAATACATGAGAAATAAAAATGTAATTACAACGTAACAGTGTTCTATGTATTTCAGCAAATTTGCAGGACTACTTTTACCTACAAAGATTCAACAAGTGATAGTATAAACTCCTTATTAGCCTTTTCAGTCTGCCATACATCTTTGAAAAGAGAAAGTGCATTACAATGGTCAGATCAAATGTTAAGGCTTTAACTTAAATAGCAATGTAGCGCGTACATTTTTCAATACAATTAATGCCCAATATAATAAGATGCTAAATAAATAGCTTAATCCAAAAGTTCAAAAATTATTGGCTCGTTTTAAACTCAAGTGCAAAAGAATGAACAATAAAGTTTTTAACTTATGTGCAAAATAAATGGTTGCTCGTAGAAATGAACTTTTCAAAAACAAAGGCATTCAAACCTTTTACAAACCAGAATGACGAAAAGAAAAACCAGAACTATTACATTTCATTTTTTGTTTTTAAGTGTGATCTGATCAGTGGGAGATTTTTCTTGACAAAAAGTAGCATCTCTGCTTTCTCACATGTTAGCCTATTTCTTTTTTCATCTAGTACATTTGCAGCAAAAGAAAACAAACGTTCACTATCAATGCTAGTGCAGGGCGCTGAAAGGTATTGGCGTGCAAGCTCTGCCAGGTGCGGGAAACGGTACATGTTGCAGTTCCAATATTCCAATGGTGTCATGGTCTTCTCAAGATTTTCAAGTAGGATCTGAAATGAATGTGCGTGGCAAGGGTATTGTAAAACTCAGGCAAACAGCTGTCTGAAAAGTAACAGCGACTTGGTATTTCATAACGTGGCTCCAAAAAGTTTGTAAGCTGCTGAAAACTTAAGTTCTCCACAAAAGAAAATGGCTGGTCAGCGCATGATATTAGTTCCATAATTTAGTCGGTTATGTCCTTAGCTAGTGGGTTGTTCTTGTTTAATTTTTTACTCTTGTCAAATGCTTCAGCAATAGTCACCTGTCCAGACACTTTCCGGTTTTTTTTTCAGAATGAGCGTTAGCGCTAGCAATGACGGCGGCTTCATATTCTTTCCACACATTGCGGTGGTGAATTTTCAAATGGCTTGTGAGATTTGTTGTGTTGTAGCTTGACCTTTTTTTCCCTCCTCGTGACACTTCAGTCAAACAAATTTTGCAAACAGCGAGTGATTCGATTGTCCCGGCACGCTACAATAAGCACACACCGGTGAGCACTGCCCCATGTTACCGACAGGACTCACTAGCACAAGCGCCGAGACGTGACATCACTTACGTGCGACAGAAGCTTGCAGAATGGGCGGGCTAAGCAGACAAGTTGTAAGTACCAGTACTGATACAATACAGTGGTGAGTGAGGACACAACTGCATTATTGGTCCACTTTATCGGCAATTTTCTTTCATACCGAAACTATCATGATGACGTCAAACTGTCAACTGTCGGCTGATAATTATCGGTAACCGATATTATCGTGCAATCCTAGATAAAACACAAATGAGCAACTACAGACCGATATCAAACCTGCCATTTTTAGGTAAGATCATTGAAAAAGCTGTTTTTCATCAGTTAAATGAACTCTTAATAAGAAATAACTGCTATGATGTCTTCCAGTCAGGCTTCAGACAGCAGCACAGCACTGAGACGCTCTGACCAAAGTGACTAATGATATATGTTTGAATACAGACAGTGGAAATATGTCAGTTCTAGTTTTATTGGATCTCAGTGCTGCATTTGATCCAGTCGATCACGCTATATTACTCAAACGACTGGAAAACTGGGCGGGTCTCACTGGGCCAGTACTAAACTGGTTCAAAACGTACTTGGAAAACAGGAAATATTTTGTGTCAGTTGGTAACTTCACATCAGAGCTTCACAGAAATTACATGTGGAGTTCCCCAAGGCTCCATCCTGGGGCCACTTCTGTTTAATATCTACATGCTCCCACTGGCCCAGGTTATAAAGAACAACAGCATTTGTTACCATAGCTATGCAGATGACACACATATATATATATATTACAATGACATTGAGGTCCTGTACAGACTCTTGGTAAATGCATTGAGGACATTGACTGGATCTGTCACAACTTAAAATAACAAATAAACCAAACTGAGGTTATTGTCTTTGGGTCTAAAGAGAAATGGTTGGAGGTCACTACAGAGCTTCAATCTATTCATCCTAACACCACCAACCAGACCAGAACCTCTGGTGTAGTGATGGACACAGACCTACATTTGATAAACACATTAAGGCAGTAACAAAATCAGCCTACTATCATCTCAAAAATATTTCAAGGATTAAAGATCTGATGTCCAAGCAGGACCTGGAAAAACTAGTTCATGTTTTCATCTTTAGTCGACTTGACTACTGTAACAAAAAAAATCAATCAGGAAACTGCAGCTTATTCAGAACTCAGCTGCTCGTGTTCTCACAGGAACCAAAAAAGTAGAACCACATCAGTCCAGTTCTGAGGTCTTTACACTGGCTGCCTGTCTGCCAGAGAATAGACTTTAAGGTTATGCTGCTGGTTTATAAAGCTTTGAATGGTTCTTTACCAAAGTACATGACTGACCTCCTGACCCAGTATATACCAGCCAGAACTCTCCGCTCATCTGGATCCAGTCTTTAGTCAGTTCCTAGAGTCCAAACTAAACATGGAGAATCTGCATTCAGCTTCTATGCTCCACAGATCTAGAACAGACTTCCAGAAAGCCTTAGATCAGCTGAAACACTCAGAGTATTTAAATCCAGTTAAAGACCCACCTGTTCTCAGCTGCATTTGATTCATTTGGATTCGAAAGTTTAAATCTGCACTGTTTATCTATGCTTGTTTTAAATTAACTTCTTTTCAACTTTCTTTCAATCTTATCATAATGATCACACCTTTGATTTTTTTCTGTTTTCTTTCTTCTATGTTTTCTGTAAAGCACTTTGAATTGTCTTTGTACATGAAATGTGCGGAACAAAGAAACTTGCCTTGTCTATCAATAGATATTTTAATTGACTGTCTCATTAGTATTTTTATTTAAAATTCTTAGCTTTGTAATTTTAACATCTGTCCGCAGACAAAAAATGAAAAACAGCAGCTGGGATCATTCTGAATGATTGCATTAGATTCTTTTAATGTGTACTGTAACAGAAAAAATAAAAGTTAACTTCTAAAGGCAACAATACATACATAAACACAGATGATTTGTGATTCCTGTAATTATGAGTTCCATTTGTTACATAAATGCAAACATTTGTCTGATGTTTAGCATTAAAACCTAAACGATCAGTAGAAAAAAATAAAATAATTGTATGTTTTACGTAAAATAATTTCTAATGATAAAGTAATCTGAGTAATGCTGATTTCAGTTACCATGATTTAATTCAATTCAGTTTTATTTCTTTAGCCCAATATTACATTTATGCAAAAGAACATAACATCAGTCATAACATATAAACAATAGCTGGTTGCTAAACAAACTAAACAGACTAAACTAAACTGGCATCCCTGCACTTACACCCTCCTAACCCTACATATATAAATGTAGGATTAGGATTAGAATTAGGGTTAGGATTAGGATTAGGGTTAGTTGGAAATGTTCCTCATTTATTAGCAGTTAATTAATAAGGAATATCTACAACTTTAAAGTAACGTCCCAGTAACATGTATAAAATATTAACTGATTCTTAACAAGTCATTAATGAGTAATTTAGTAACAGCTTCTTCATGATCTATTATTAATTAATAAGGTGCAGTTAGAAATCATTAACATAAAGTAACAGGTCATTTATAACTTAATGACTAAAAGCTTGTTAGTTATCTACTGTCTATCTATAAGGTACATTTATAAATCCTTAAACTGTAATTTAACAAGTCCTTTATAACTCAATAACTAACAGATTAATAATGACTTGTTAACCAGCTATAACGGGTAGTTATTATAAAGTGTTACCAAAGTTCTTTTCAGTTACATTCATCTGTGAAGCCTTTTAAAAGCTCCAACTTTCTTTGGATCTGTTTCTAAAGCGTTCATTTCATCAGTGGTCTTTTCATGATGAAAAACCTGTGTGGTTTTCTAGGACATAGTTTCTGCAGAGCAGAAGGGGTTCATAAAACTTCACCTCTGAGTTATGGGCAGGACTGTTGGTGTGAAGTAACCCCACACTGATTACACTCTCTCCCACTAGCTTACAGCCCCTCACACACCCAAGCTAACATTACAGTGCAGCTGAGATAGTGAGAAATATCAGAATGATCCAGCTGTTACAGTTCTGGTCAAGATTCCAGCTCAGATGAGGAAAACAAAGACGTTCATGGATCTATTTGTTGACAAGTGTGTGAGAAGGGGGCGGAGCAAGGAGACTTGGCTCCACCCATTTCATTTGTTGTCACAAATGTAAGCTTTTTCAAACTGCAAGTTTTTATTTGAATCAAGAAATACTCAGAAATACAGTTTTAATCTGAATTGTTATATATGTTTGCTATCATGAGAAAAATGCAACACGAACTTATTAAAAACATATTTTATTGAAGCAGGTCTTTAAGCACCAACTTTTTCCTGTAATTTATCATTACTGTCACCAAACCTGGTTTCCTGCAGTTTGTGTCCTCCACCAGTTCCTGACATTTACAGACTTTTCTCTTTGTCTCTGTGTTGTTGAGCTGTTGTGAATGTGCTTTGCTGCTGACCTGTAGGTCAGGTCTTTAAAAATAAAAAAAAATAAAATAAATTTTAAAATAAATCTTGATATCACACAGCCTTTTATCTGCTTCAATAATGGTAAAAATACATTAAAAATTCATTAGAAATCAGTCACCAAAGTCAAACGTATTCCTGAGGCCTGAACTCCTAATATTCATTAAATTCAGAAAGATCTGGTCTCAGAATGACAGAAAAATCAGGTTTTACATTTTTGACTTCAGGATTCATCTGCTGTAATTCTTCTAAAAACCTGCTGCGAGTTTAAATAGAAAATAAAAATAAAAGTTTAAATGAGACCAGAACAAGATTTCTGCAATGACTTCAGTTCATCTGTGAAAGCCTGAAGACGACTGGAGGTCATTGAGATCATTCATGAGGTCACTTATGAGGTCATTCATGAGGTCATTCCTGAGGTCATTCGTTTACATTAATAATCTGCTTCAGAATAAAGGAGTATTCATTAAACACATTTAACATTTATCTTTTTATTTTTATGGTAAAACTTGTTTTCATGTTTTTATCACAGTCATAATAAAATCACAAAGTTCTGTTTTTGTGTAGAACAACTTTATTAAATGAATTGAAAGTTTCCACATGAAAACCTCCATCGAGACTCCTGTTCTCATGTCAGTCATGTGTTTTTAATGTTTGTATGAATCATGACGAGTCTGACATCACAGCCTGACTGTGCATGTGAGTGTGCATGTGTTACCTCAGAGAACCTGAGCTCCATGGCTGGAACTCCAGCGAAGGCGGTGAAGCTGTACGCTCCACTGTTCAGGAACAGAGGCTTCATTCTGAGGAAACAGACGGGTCATCAGAACATCTGGATGTTCTACAGAACCTGGAGATTCTCAGGGTGTATTCAGACTGGACACGTTTGGTCGGCTTTTAACCGATAATCCTGAAGAAATGTTTAGTCGGAATGCTCCCAGTGTGGTTCCTGGACCCTCTGTTGAGGAGGTCTCGGTTTGGACTGAGGTTCTTCAGACTGGACCAAAACCGCCACCGTAGCCAAAAGTCGCGTGATGAACACAAATCAGTGATGAAGCCAGCGATGAGCCGCAGACAAATGTAGAGCTGATTGTTGTGTTATCAGAGAGGAAAAAACTGCTGCACCTGTTTACTGTTAATCTTTATTTTAGCACTGATGAAAACACTTCTGTGTCTCGTTACGCAACACGCGCTGCTGTGACCTCATCCTAAAAGCTGGTTTGTAGCTGTAGAGTTAGAAACTCATTGAAATGTGGACAGCGGGACCCGGACCAAATGAAGTGGACTCGGACTGAACCAACGGACTTTTCCAGTCTGAACACAGCCTTAAAGATCTGAGGGTTCACTCACATCCTCCAGCTGCCGCCCTCTCTTTCTGCATGAGTGTAGATACTCTGACCGGCATGTTTGGGATGTTCCACCTGCAACACACACACACAAACACGCACACACACGCACACACGCACACACACGCACACATGAACACACACACACGGGCGCACACACACACAGTTCAGCTTACTGTGTTCAGAAGAAAGTGTGTGTTTGTGTGTTAGTACATTTTTGTGTGTGTGTGTCTTGTGTGTGTGTGTCTTGTGTGTGTGTGTCTCGTGTGTGTGTCTCGTTTGTGTGTCTCATGAGTGTGTGTCTCGTGTGTGTGTGTCTCGTTTGTGTGTCTCATGAGTGTGTGTCTTGTGTGTGTGTGTCTTGTGTGAGTGTGTCTCGTGTGTGTGTCTCGTGTGAGTGTGTCTCGTGTGTGTGTCTCGTTTGTGTGTCTCATGAGTGTGTGTCTCGTTTGTGTGTCTCATGAGTGTGTGTCTCGTTTGTGTGTCTCATGAGTGTGTGTCTCGTGTGTGTGTGTGTGTCTCGTCTTTGTGTGTCTCATGAGTGTGTGTCTCGTTTGTGTGTCTCATGAGTGTGTGTCTTGTGTGTGTGTGTGTCTCGTCTTTGTGTGTCTCGTGTGAGTGTGTACCTGTCTGATGGCGGCGTCCAGCAGGTCGACCAGCAGCGGGCTGGTGTACGCTGACAGAACGTCATCACCTGTTCAGAGACAAACAGGTGAACCTTCATCCCTCTCTGTGATTGGTTAGAAAGCTGGTTTCTGATTGGCTGAGAGGTTACCCATGATGGTCTGGTCCAGACTGAAGTAGGCGACGGCCTTCAGGTGCAGCATGGACAGGTAACCCTGTTAATCAGGAATGACGGTTAGAACCGTTTTTACGTTTTCACGTTTATTCTGACGAACCTCAAGCCACTCGGTCGCTCCGACATTCCCGAAGTCTCCTGCATCCCAGCTGACGAAGAGGAGGCTGCGTCTGGGACTGAAGCCTGGAAAACGGAGGCGTTACCTACAGGCCTGATGTCACTCACAACCTCACCTGTCCAGGTGATCTCACCTTTCTTTGTCATGGCTGAGAAGGTTCTGGCCATCTCCAGGAGGATCGCGGTTCCGACCCCGGACTTGACGGCTCCTGGTCCCAGAGAGTCCCTCTGGGCCCCGAGTATGATGTACTGGTCTGTGGGGAAGGGGGGGTTACCTGTGCTGCAGAAGAACCGCCCTGTCCTCACCTGTCCGTACCTGTAGGAGCGTACCTGGTTCAACACGCCCCTCCAGGGAGGAGAAGATGTTGTTCAGCAGAACCGGTCTCATGACGCCGTGGACCGAGACCCGGACCCGTCGACCTGAACTGAAGTCTGGACCGAGCACACAGCCCACGTATGGTAACCGCCCCCGCCAGGACGGGGGGCAGGACGGACCCAGCAGCTGGCTGGAGCACACAGGTGTGTGAGGTCATAGCAACACCTGAGCAGGTACCTGAGGAGGCGGAGCTTCACCTCAGCAACCTGGCAGCCACGGCAGCAGTGATGGGGAGGGCCGGGATGAGGGGCAGGCCCGAGGACGGGATGGGGGGGAACTTGGTGTGATTTAGGGAGGGGAAGCCGGGGGTGAAGGGGTCACCTGAGCCCAGGTGTACCTGCGGGAGGCTGTGATTGGTCAGCAGCTCACGATCAGAGTACAGGTGTGAGTGTGCACGTACGTGCTCGGACACGGCTGTTTGGGGGTTCAGACCGAGACGGCGGGGGTCCTGCGGCAGGTCGGCCGGGTCAGGGTAGATCAAAGCCCCCCCCGCCCCATTCCTCTCAGCCAACCAGACCTTTTCAGCAAAGCTGACTCCGCCCCCAACGCGCATCACCACCACACAGCCGGCTGCGGACACCCCCACGCTCCTCAGCCACGCAAAGTCCTCGGGGCGCCCGTAGTGAGCGTAGACCAGCCCCCCCTTCAGAGACAGATCCAGGTGAGAGGGGTTACCATGGAAACAGACCCCTCCCACCCTCCACCTACCGTGAAGTTCCCCGTGGCGCTGTAGGGACAGTAGTCCAGCGGGTTCAGAGGAAGAGGTTCTAAGACCAGACCAGCAGAGTCCAGCAGCTGCACAGAACTCCTCTGAGACCTGAACACACAGGTGAGTCCACAGCGTCCCCAGAGGTCAGAGGTCAGAGCCTCCTCTGGTTCAGGTAGAGCTGTTTTTACAGATCTGTTCACAGTCACAGAGATCCATCTGTATGAAGTCTGACCCGCTTCCAGAACCAGAACCTCTGTGTAACCTGATGAGAACACGGGGAACCTGCACCGCCTGTTCCACACAGACCTGCGGCGGTCTCTGACACACAGATCATCTGAATCAGGACAAACCTGACCAGGTCTGCAGGTGTGCACAGGTGAGCGTGTTCCTGTTCTCGGTTCTACTAAAGGTTACAGACAGCAGCAGAACTGAAGGCCAGGCTGATCCAGTTTCCGTCTTGTGGTTATGTGACACAGGTGTTTGCTGTGAAGGGGGCGGGGCTCTCACCTGTCGGGGAACTGCAGCGTGGCGTACAGAGATTCAGTCCAGGTGTGGTCCATCTCCAGCTGCCTGAAGCTCCTCAGAACCTCAGAGGCCAGCAGCGTTCCTTCAGAGGAACCTGGAGGATGAGGCGCGGCGCTGACCCGACTGAAAACAAACACACCTGTACCTGACTCAGCCAATCACAGCTCAGAGTCTGAGCTTTCACAGTAAAAGCTCAGGTTGTCAAAGCTTTTATGTTGAAAGGACTTTGGAGGAAATCCTTTCCTCTAACTTCTGCTTTTTAAGAGGATGGAAATGAGTTCCTGAAGACTGATGGAGAGATAAAAGGAGAACATTCAAGAACTGATGAAAGGAACATGTTAGAGAACACAGAGAAGAGGAGGATGCTGTGGAACAGGAAGTGGAAAAGATGAGTGAGGATGAAGAGGATGAAGAGAGGAACGACAGTTGATCCCGAGAACAAACCTCTGTAGGTCTGGAAGAGTTTAGGAGAGGAAGAAGAGTTCCTGTCTGGAGACGATGAAGGTATGAGGAAGTAGAGAAAGACAGACTGAAACCAGAGGAACTCCAGAGGAACAGCGAGGTTCCAGGAAGCAGAGGTGGAGAACGTGGAGGACTTTCAGTTCTACGGTTCCAGGTGTGATGTGTGACCAAAGAAAAGGTGAAGCAGACTGAGGTGACAGCAACCAGAAACAGGAAGTAGAACCAGAGGAAGCAGAACCAGAGGAGGCAGAACCAGAGGAGGCAGAACCAGAGGAGACAGAACCAGAGGAAGCAGAACCAGAGGAGGCAGAACCAGAGGAGACAGAACCAGAGGAAGCAGAACCAGAGGAGCCAGAACCAGAGGAGGCAGAACCAGAGGAGCCAGAACCAGAGGAAGCAGAACCAGAGGAGACAGAACCAGAGGAGGCAGAACCAGAGGAGGCAGAACCAGAGGAGGCAGAACCAGAGAAGACAGAACCAGAGGAAGCAGAACCAGAGGAGGCAGAACCAGAGGAGCCAGAACCAGAGGAAGCAGAACGAGAGGAGGCAGAACCAGAGGAGGCAGAACCAGAGGAAGCAGAACCAGAGGAGGCAGAACCAGAGGAGGCAGAACCAGAGGAGGCAGAACCAGAGGAAGTAGAACCAGAGGAAGCAGAACCAGAGGAGGCAGAACCAGAGGAGGCAGAACCAGAGGAGACAGAACCAGAGAAGACAGAACCAGAGGAAGCAGAACCAGAGGAAGCAGAACCAGAGGAAGCAGAACCAGAGGAGCCAGAACCAGAGGAAGCAGAACCAGAGGAGCCAGAACCAGAGGAAGCAGAACCAGAGGAGGCAGAACCAGAGGAGGCAGAACCAGAGGAAGCAGAACCAGAGGAAGCAGAACCAGAGGAGGCAGAACCAGAGGAGACAGAACCAGAGGAAGCAGAACCAGAGGAGGCAGAACCAGAGGAGCCAGAACCAGAGGAAGCAGAACCAGAGGAGGCAGAACCAGAGGAGGCAGAACCAGAGGAGGCAGAACCAGAGGAGGCAGAACCAGAGGAAGCAGAACCAGAGGAAGCAGAACCTGAGGAAGCAGAACCAGAGGAGGCAGAACCAGAGGAAGCAGAACCAGAGGAGGCAGAACCAGAGGAGACAGAACCAGAGGAGGCAGAACCAGAGGAGACAGAACCAGAGGAAGCAGAACCAGAGGAGGCAGAACCAGAGGAGACAGAACAAGAGGAAGCAGAACTAGAGGAGCCAGAACCAGAGGAGGCAGAACCAGAGGAGGCAGAACCAGAGGAAGCAGAACCAGAGGAGGCAGAACCAGAGGAAGCAGAACCAGAGGAAGCAGAACCAGAGGAGGCAGAACCAGAGGAGGCAGAACCAGAGGAAGCAGAACCAGAGGAAGCAGAACCAGAAGAACGTTCACGTTCTCCTGGTTTCTACGCTTGACTCATGCAGAGCGAGACGTCTGTTTGTTTCTGAGCCTGTTAATAAATAAAAGCCAGTGAGTGGATGAAGGAAGACGTGTCTGAAGACGTGATTTCATCAGATTTATTTCAGCTGCAGGAAGGCAAAAGGTATTAGCTTACGCTGTAGAAGTAAACCTGCAAAATAAATGTAAGAAGAAAGCGATGAAACTTTAAAAGGTTTTAAATTCCTTTAAGACGACTGAGAAAAGTTTGATTTCTGTTGTAGAAAAACACACACAGTGCTGCACAAAATGAAAGCAAGAAATCAGAAAGACAACACAAAACGATGCAGAGAACCTACAACAAATAAACCCAATAAAACATTGTCAGGCATAGAAGTGAAACAGGAGGGAACACAAGTAAAAGTCAGCTAAAAGCCTGTCTACATAAAAACGAGATTTAAAACGCACACTGCTGGTCCTCATGTTGGAAACAAACGCACAGCAAAAGAAACGCGCGGATTGAAATGGAAACTTTCATTTTACTGATCACAGTTATGGTCAGGTCTGAACAAAGCATGGAGGTTTGTGTGTCCAGAAGACGGTCACTATGGAGGAACTGCTGGAAACCAGAAAGGATTTATTTTTCTCTCATGGACACTCTACCAAAGCAGCAGTGGATAACTTCCTGTTTGACATTCCTGGTTTTATCTACAGGACATTTCCACTCGGATGCACAGGAAACGAGTTAAACGAGCGAACCAAACTAAAAATGCTGCGAGTTTATCTGTGAGTCCAAGAAAAGGACAGAGCGGATTCCCCTAAAGATTTATGACACTGCTACAGATTCTGAGCTGTTTGATGACAGTTAAGGTAAATTCTAAGTTATATTGTTGTACATGAACATAAATCAACAGAGTTACATATAACTTAATGGTTTATAAACAAACGTCACAGAAATGTAAGTGGTGTTGATGTATTTTGTTTCATAGTCCTTAGTCTTCCTTAGAAACGTCAGTTTTCATATTGAATCTTAAGATGTTCAAAGGTTATGAAGTCATCTATGTATTTAATATCAACCACACAGTCTGTATAAACACTCACTTCAAACTCTTCTCAAAGTACAGACGAGTACAGAAGTTCTTTTTGATTCATAGTTCAAAGTAAGATGCAATTCTCAATTGACAATTCAATTTGCAATTCAGGCTTTTACTGTGAAAATACATTGTAATATTTGAGAATTAAGTATTACTTTAACTTATGACTCAAAAACCTTCCATAGTAAACGAGGGACATCGCTGCACACGGTAAAAAAACGCTGTTTCTCCTCCATCCATCTTTTTGACATTCATGAACAACTAAACATCTATAAATTACATCAACATGAAACGTGTTTGCTCCTCCTGTGTTCATGCAAAGCAAAGGTTTCTGATCTGAACAACAACTCTTCAAACATTCAATGTTTTATCAAAACATACAAATCTGGCAGTTCAGCAGAATAAAGATCAACTAAATAAAAAACATTCTTATATCATTTTAAACTCATGAAATGGTGCTTACACTTGGAATATAATGTGATTTTTGTGAGGAGGGGGCAGCATATTTCTGACCCCACCATGTGGGGTCGTCTTTACAGGCCACATCGGTTTGACATATAAAACAAATAACATGTTATTGCTGTCAGAACATGTGTAAATCACACAAACACAGCAACACATTCACTATTTCAACATCTGTCACTTTCATCAAAAGTCCTTAAATCACATTTTTTTCTTTTGTTTACTGTAGACCAGAACAAAGCCGAGACGAGCTGTGAGAATCCACATCAGAAATACACCAGGAAGACTGGAAGTGATGATCAGTCGGATCCCAAATCCTCAGGTTCTGATGCCTGAGTCTTAACAAAGGAAAATCATGGACCAGTAAGCTCCAACACATGACGTCCTTTTATCATCCCAGTCTGGAATTTATATTATTTCATTTATGTTTTCTGAAAGTACAGCTTCACCTTAAAAAACCCCACAAAGTATAAAAGTACAAGCTGGAGTCCTTTACAGCAAATAACATCCATTTGTTAAAAATCTAAATCACTTTTTTATCAAAGGCGTAAGAGATCTCTGTAACAATGACAAAATAAAAAGGTTTGGCTTTTATGTTTTTAAATTTGATCTGTTTCACATAAATTAATTTTCCTTTATTGATTTAATGTATTATCCTGAATGTGAGTTCAGTTATTGATTGATTTGTAAAGAGACAGATTGACCTGCTGGAATCAGGTTTTTATTTGATTGATTTGGTCCACATATGTATTAGCTGTTTGAACCACTTACATGCTGTCATGGGTCAAACAAGTTCTAAGAAAAAATTAAAATTCACATCATTTAACTGAACAGAAATGCCTTCAGAACCTCATGATTCAGGATTTGGACCAGAACTAAAGATAATGTACAATCTCTCCTTATATAGAATCAAATAAGCTACACCTATACATTCTGAAATGATTTCACATCAGCAGTTTGGTGAGAATCTTTTTTCCAATTGATCAAAGGTCAAGATACATATGAAATCATGTTGAGTTTGACCTACATTGAAGTTTGTTGGCAGTTTGTTGGTAGTTTGTTGGCAGTTTGTTGGTAGTTTGTTGGCAGTTTGGTGGCAGTGTGTTGGTAGTTTGTTGGTAGTTTGTTGGCAGTCTGTTGGTAGTCTGTTGGTAGTCTGTTGGCAGTTTGTTGGCAGTTTGTTGGCAGTTTGTTGGTAGTTTGGTGGCAGTTTGTTGGCAGTTTGTTGGTAGTTTGCTGGTAGTTTGCTGGTAGTTTGTTGGTAGTTTGTTGGTAGTTTGTTGGCAGTTTGTTGGTAGTTTGTTGGCAGTTTGTTGGCAGTTTGTTGTCAGTTTGTTGGTAGTTTGTTGTCAGTTTGTTGGTAGTTTGTTGGCAGTTTGTTGGTAGTTTGGTGGCAGTTTGTTGGCAGTTTGTTGGCAGTCTGTTGGCAGTTTGTTGGCAGTTTGTTGGCAGTTTGTTGGCAGTTTGTTGGTAGTTTGTTGGCAGTTTGTTGGCAGTTCGTTGGCAGTTTGTTGGTAGTTTGTTGGTAGTTTGTTGGCAGTTTGTTGGTAGTTTGGTGGCAGTTTGTTGGCAGTCTGTTGGTAGTCTGTTGGCAGTTTGTTGGCATTTTGTTCGCAGTTTGTTGGTAGTTTGTTGGCAGTTTGTTGGTAGTTTGTTGGTAGTTTGGTGGCAGTGTGTTGGTAGTTTGTTGTCAGTTTGTTGGTAGTTTGTTGGCAGTTTGTTGGTAGTTTGTTGGCAGTTTGTTGGCAGTTTGTTGGTAGTCTGTTGGCAGTTTGTTGGCAGTTTGTTGGTAGTTTGTTGGCAGTTTGTTGGTAGTTTGTTGGCAGTTTGGTGGCAGTTTGTTGGTAGTTTGTTGGCAGTTTGTTGGTAGTTTGTTGGCAGTTTGTTGGTAGTTTGTTGGCAGTTTGTTGGCAGTTTGTTGGTAGTTTGTTGGCAGTTTGTTGGCAGTGGGTAAATGCTTTGAACTGAATGCTACAATAATGTCATATTTAAAATGTCTGTCTGTGTGCGTCCCAATAAACATCCCACTTTACACTCATTATGTGGAATGTTTATGGACATACATGTATGTCTTTATACAAAACTGAGAACAAAAAACTAAAAACTGATCATTTTAATTTATTATCAACAGGAACTCAAGACCCCACTTGGAGTTGAACTACTTTCACCTCCCTCAGATGATGCTGGGAATGATTTACATTAACCCACTAGCAGCCATGAAGTTGAAGATGACTGATCCTAACCTTTCATGAAGAGGCAGGACAGTTGGATGATGAGTCAAACCCCCATCGCCCCCAGACTATCAGTGCATCTCTTGAAATTCAGTTTGGGCCTCAGTCTGGTGGTGATGGAGCTATAGCTCCATACTATAGACTATAGTCTGGACTCCACTCTTCCCTGGAATCCAGATACTCTCAACACAAACCAGGTATGAAATGCTCTTTCTACTCATTACTTAAACATTTAAAGTAACTAATTTTAAAAATTAATTGTATAAAGGTAACTATAATCTGTAGACTACCAATATATTTAAATTTGTTAGGGAATCAATTATGTTTCTGATTATTTGATTTTTAACAGATTTCTTTCCATAATTTGTAAGAATTCAACATTGAGTGAAGGACCAGATCATCAAACAACGATCAAGTCTTCCACTCCCAACCCCTACAGAACATCCACCATGTTACAGTAGACGTACAGTAGACGTATTAACGAAGATCAGGATCTCATAAATGTCTTCATGGACCCAGAAGTCTTTAATACAGAAATAAAGATGGATTTAAAAAATGAAAAGCTTTTGATAGCGATGGTGTGTCAGGAGAAGTGTACTCTGGGAGCTTTTCTTAGAGCAGTGTGAGGGAGAAGAAGAACGGGTTCCCAGACCAAGACCAGACGTCACTCAAGAGAACTGTGGGAAACAGCTGGAAGAGTTTGGTTGAAAGGATATCTGGACCACAGCGTCATACCAACCCCTCTGTCACCAGCGTTTGTCCTTTGCTGTTGTCAAGGAGTCCGTTCAGAGGATGAAGAACTTTTGATGATGTTCTTTAGATTGATTTCAGAACCAGAGTGAATAACAGCTGAGAAAGTTTTATAAAACAACATGGATGAAGTTACTGAAGAAGACTTGACCTTTTTTCCAGAAGGGGTTCACACTGTCTGCCCTCTAAAGATCCCTTACAGGCCTCTCTTTTAACAAAGGCACACAAAGCTCTTCTTCAGAGACAACATTTATAATAGAATGTTTCCATTATCCACAATGTGGTGTCATCCCTTATTAAAAAAGACAGTTAATGAAACTGTATGAGTCTAAAAAGCCAACAAACAAGAAAGTGACCCAAACGATAAATCAACGAGTGACAGCCTTGATCCACAGCAGCAGACAGTCCTTAACCATCTGTTAAGGTACGTGAGGAGCTGACCAGAGAAAACTGGAGAAGTTCTTGTGTTTTTAACCCTTTCACAGCTATTTGATTCTCATAGCTTTTCACTGATATTGTCATGGAAAAAGTTCACAGGAAAAGTACAGTTGGAAAACAGTGTAATAAACCTTCTGAGCTATTGCTTTCTTTGGGAAATCCATAGCTGGACAGTAATGAGAAAGTTATTGTTAAAATAAAACTATGTTTGGGGGTCATAAATGGTTTGTGACTTTTGTTTAAACCAACTGAAAAAATCAATGAGATTTTTGCACCACAAATTACCAGGAAGAGTTTGTGCTTTTGTAATGATTCTGAAATACAAATATGTCTGAACAACAAAAATGATTTAATTATTTTACAATAATGTAAAACTATGAAAACTAGCACAAAATAAGATATATCCATTATGAATCTGCACATCCATAACAAAAGCCTCCACCTTTACTATGTTAGGGTAAAGACATAAAAGATTTTATAAAATATCTGTGATTTAACTGTTCAGGTTCACCGCATCATTCATGCTAATAACATAAAATGTAAACATGACAAAGTAAAGGCAAACATTAACTAAATATTTGGTCATAAAACATGCTGAACTTCTACAGAATTCTGGGATGTTCTGCTCAAATGTTTTCACATGTAGTCATCTTAGATTACAGATGTAATCAGATTCCTCAAGTACAAATCCAGAGCTTGATGAGCATCATTTGGTAAATAAGACTCAGCCATCAGAATGTTGCACAGGTCGTACACGTCACATGACACTGCAGGTCTACATGTGCAGTCAGCATCACACAGATGTATGTCAGCATCATCCACCAGAGAAACTCAGTCATCGGCTGAACAGAGTTCTGGAAAGCTGAACATGACTTTGGGTCGACCACATGGTTCTCTGTCATTCAGAGATGGTGGAATGACGTGTGAATCACAAACACAGATGGTTTTGTCCAACTCATCCTGGGGATAATAATAATAATAAATAAAATAAAATCTATACATATTTAGATCGATCTAGATTTTTTTTTTTTACTTATTTTTTAACATTTTCTCAGATAGACACAGTCCTTTTAGAGGCTGTTTTTTTTTAACTTTAGATTTTGTTTTTTCTTCGATGTCCGTTTAAGCCAATGCAGCAATAAAAGCAGAAGGTGACATGAGTTCTGCCCAGGAAAGTTCTGTTCATTTTGTAGTTTCAATAAAGTTTCGTTTGAATCCTGCTTTATTGTCCACTGTCATGGAGTGATGGTTCGAGTTTGCTGCTCCGGTGAATAAAGATCACGCTTGAATGAAGAATCAGTTAACTCTTTAATCTGGTTAACAGAAAACAAAAATTACACTTCTGTTCTTAAAGTTCCTCCATGTTTAAACAACTCTTCCACGGCCCACAGCAGTCTGAGCGCGCATGCTCATTAGCACCTCCACCCCAACAGCACAAAAGAAAAACAAGAAAAGAACACAATAAAATGAGAAAACAACACTGTACCTGGTTAACAGAAAACAAAATTACACTCTTGTTCTTAAAGTCCCTCTGTGTTTCCTCTTAGAACTGAAAAATGCACAGAAAGAACGAAAAGTTAACAAACATTTATGAAAAATGGTTCATTCCAAATAAAGAGCGTTTTAGCCTTTTTAGAGCAGCTAATAACAAATAAAACCACAATGGAAACTGTGCTGCACAATTCCTGTGTTTGTTAGTTCTAATTGTCATGAACCAACAACCAATTTAACAAATAATTTAATTTCAAAGGACGAACACAAGAACGAGCACATTTTACCTCTTCCACGGCCGTCTGAGTGCGCATGCTCATTAGCATCTGCTGCGTCACCGTGGTGAGTTCAGGTGCCCTCGGACAGGTAAACACCCAGGTAGGAATTGTCACAAAAACAACCAATTACATTGAATTTGATGGAATTAAACCATCTGAACTATAAAGTTTGTTACATTAGAGTTCATTTGTTTACTCAGTGTAAGAACGTCTGCAGCTTTATTTTTACTCCTTTAACTAACAGTTCTTTGGAAAGCAATGACTGTAAGTGAGACGAGTTTATTCATTCTAAATGTGTACATTTCTAAATAACATTTTCTGTTTTGTAGTTTTACTCCATTGTTGGCGGAATAAAAACATCTCTGAAGCAAAGAGTTTAGCTAGCTGTTTCCTTGTGCTAACGAGGAGCGCACAACAAGAACAGAACATCACTTACTGGTTCCAGTTAAAAAACTTCCTGCAGAGTTTTGGAGAAATTGGAGACGTTTAAGAGACTTATTGTTAAGACAAGTAAAAATAGATTTACAGTAGTCTAAACGAGAAGAGATAAAAGCATGAATGATCAGCTCAAGATCAGAACGATAGAGCTGAATGTCATCAGCACAGAGATGATATGAAATGTTGGAAAATTTGCTGATGAGTCTCCCAAGAAGGATCATATAGAGAATAAATAGAATGGGTCCCAGAACAGAACCTTGTGGAACACCACTAGACACAGTTTTAGTTTCTGAGGACAATGAGTCAACAGTGACCTTATCTGATCTCTCACTGAAACAGGAGACAAACCAGCTGAGGACTGACCCAGACAAACCAGTCATTGTGAAGACGCTCAATCATTATGTCATGATTTACAGCATCTAATGCAGATTTCAGGTCTAAAAGAATGAGAACAGTAAACTGACCGGAATCTGCTGCCATCGTTGAGCTGTTTCAGTTCAGTGATTTTTTAAAGCTGGATTGGAAAACATCACAAATATTGTTTTGCTCTGGAATGACATCAGTTTCTCAGCTACGACCTTCTCCACGATTTTAGCAATAAAAGATAGTTTTTAAATGAGTTGGAGGTTATTTGGATCAGAGTGGTCTAAATGAGGTTTTTTAAGAGCAGAATTTATCACAGCATGCTTATAAAACAAAGGTACAGAACCAGACATCAAAGACAGATGTATAAGGTCAACAACAGTCGCACCAATACACACAAACACATTAAGAAAAACTGGGGTATGAACTATATCGAGAGGGCAAGAAGAGGACTTGATCTTATTGAGCAGATAATGGATGTCCTTCACTGTGACTGGTGTGACGTTTGACCAAGACTGTGATTATTGGAGGGATGTTGGTGGCTGAGCATCGGCTAGAGGATGGATGTTAACTCCAACATCCGAGATTCTAGCCAAGAAGACCTGAAGAAAATGCTACAATCAGATTGAAAAGATGGGATGTTGAGAGAAGAGGGTGATAGAAGTGCACTTATGATGTTAAAAAGAGTTTTTAGGATTCTTTTCTTCTTTGAAATAAGCTTGTGTTATCGTATCCTTTAGAGTGGAGACCAGCTCTTTTAGATGCAGCCTGTGCACTTCCAGTTTTCCATTGACGTTCTACTTTACGACAAAAGTCTTCTGAAGGAACGGATCTCTGTATTTATACAGGAAAATGACTTTTTAGTAGCAATGCTCTGTCTGACCGGAGCAATTGTGTTAAAAGATAGCATGAAAGAATCTACATTATTAAAATTAATAAAATAATTTGTATCAAACAGATCAGAGAATCTATCAGACACATAGAGCTGAATTCAAAATCTGTAACCAACAGGTCTCAGTGCTCAAAGAATATAATATTCAGCGCCACCATGAGACTCACCATAAAGAAAAGTTTTACCATTTGTAGAGTTAAGAAAAGAGAAGGTTAACTAACTATTAGCTGAACTGAAAACCAGCAGTCTGCATTTACTGCAGCCGTGATGTCAGTGATGGAGCAGTGAAAGCTGGCTACATTATTGAAAAAACGTTGGTGCAAACATCCAAACCATCTTCAGATGGTGAACTTTGGTGAACTTGTGAAAAAATAACAAGCTGAAGGCTGCAGAAGACATGTGTCCCAAAAAACAGTCGACCTTTGACCAACAGAAGTGTGTGAAGGATTCTCATTGCAGATCCATGATCTCTGAGGAGACTTGGACAGTCAAATGAAGGACAGAATCCAGACATTTATTGATGAAAGCACAGATAAAACACAACTGTGTATATTTATGAGAGGAGTTGATGAAACATCACAGCAGAGTTTAAATCAGGTTGGTTCATATGACGGTCACAACAACAGCTGATGTTGGCGCTCTTTTACTGCGATGGACAATGTGGAGTGAACTGGTCACATGATGTCAGTCTGGCCACTGATGGAGCCTCATCAGTGGTCAGGAAGAAAGCAGGAGTTGCCACAACATTTCTGCAGCAAATGCAGGAACAGGTTTTTGGACATTTCATTGTATTTTGCAGACTTGATTGACATGAAATGTGTTGTTACACAGGATTTAAACCCTGATATTGATGGTCTGGTGAAGGTCAAACCATGCTGAGTTTCAGGAGAGAAAAGGAAGTTAAATCCACAAAAGTTTGTGAGTTTAATTCAGTTTTTATTGATTTACACAGTTTAGACAGGATGTTTATTTTTTCCGTAGCCCCCTTTAGAGTTTACATTCAGGATTGCTTCAATATCAGATGTAAAATATTCAGTCTGTATAAAATTGAATGAACTCTTTTTTTTGTTTGTTTTTTTTAGTGAAATGCATTTTTTAAACCCCCGGGTCTCTGTGAATGAATGTGTAATAAGAAGTGATTCAGCTGCTATGTTGGTCGAGGCATTTTTACAACTGAGAAAAAACTAAACAAAAACTGGTTATTTTGCTGTTATGTTACTGGTCCTAAACCTCAGTATGCTTGTGTTCATGATTACATTTTTTGGGGAATTTTCCCGGGATGGGAGTCATCTCTGCCGTAAGAACTTGATCTCGTCCCGTGATCAAGTTCTTACGGGAAACCAACAGATTCAGTCACAAATGAAACGGCTCTCAGAGTGTCTCTTCAGAGTGAACCACAACCACGGCTCCTTCCTATGAGCCTTTTTTCATCTTTTTTTCTCTTTAAGCCGCACGTGATAAATCAACACATACATGCTTTCACCTACGGTTTGTTCTGAGCGGGAAGCGCGCCGGGTGGTGGATTATACGTACAGCAGCACATGGACGAGTATGATCAACGTGCAACAACAACAAACTACAGCAACACCGAAACGTAAAGAAAATGAGTGACAGCAGGAAAAGAATCCAAATCAGGAATCATTTCATTTTAGTGATAACACAAAGGAAGAGCGTAGAGTCTGCAGGAAAGTCATTTCATTCAATTCAGTTCAGTTTTATTTATACAGCCCAATATCACAGCCACAGCCGTCTCATTAGACTGATATCAGAATATTGTAAGAAACAACCAAAAAATCAATCATGTAAAAGTAAACAATAGCTGGTTGTTAAACAGACTAAGCTGAACAAACATCTCTGTCCTTACACCCTCCTTCATCTAAAACAGGTTTCACAACCAACCTGTACACACACCTGAGAACTGAGAGAACCTTCTTCAAAACTGGATTTCTACATGCAAACCTTTATTGTGAATGAAAGTCTTTCTTTCTGGTTTTGCTCATTTTCATTTATATTTTGTGTTGTGGTTGCAGTGTTTTCTGTTGTTTTGCTTCAAATTTGTTTAAAAGCAAAAAACTAAAAATGTGTATAGTTAAAAGGTGAATTGTAAATACTTGTTTTTGTTTATAATTGTTTATCATTATTCATATACACTAATATTAATAAAAACACTTTTTTACATTAGTTATTCATTTTGTGCATAATTCTATATAGTTGTTAGTAATATGTTAAATAAAGCAACAAAGAAACCTAAAGAGCTGTTTGGAAGCCGAAAGAACCGGCTCTTTTTAGTGAGCCGATCCCAAAGAGCCGGTTCTCTAAGAAGAACCAGAATCACCATCACTACAACCAATGAGAACGAGAACAAAAAGTAAAAGCTGAGTCATTTTGTAATTTTATAACAATATACCTACAAAGTGCAGCAGTCGTATATCGATGGAAGAGATTAAGAGAATCACAACCATGGCGAGTTCCATGACAGAAAAATGACATCCAGAGAAGAGTAAAGATGAAAGACTCTTCTGATAAATTCAGAAAGCTGGTAGGAAAGTCAGACGGAATAAAAAAATGTACGAGAGCTGAGTGTGATGCAACGTCATATGCAGCTTGTTATTAAAAATTACAATGTAATTTTCCTTACAAATTCAAACACAAAAACGTCACATTAAAATGACAATTACATAGAATGTTTTACATAATGACAAAAAAAAGACAAAACTTCATAGAAGCGGGATTATTTTGAACGGGAGTTGGACAGGAGCGGGAGTCAGATTACCGGGAGCAAGACGGGACAGGATTATTTTTCACATTTTGGTCTGGGAGCGGACGGGACAGGAGTGACACTCTCTCAGCCTCTAGTGTGCATCTGTGTTCTGTTTATTCAGAGCAGGGAAGTTCCTGCAGCAGCAGAACTTCTAAAGAATTTTGGGGCGGCCATGATGCAGTGGTCAACCTCTCAGAAGACTGCAGGTTCGATTCCTATCTTGCCTGGCCATGTATCAAAGTGTCCTAAGGCAGTGGTCCCCAAACACTGGGGTTATTATTCTCTCAGGTACACCTTCAATCACTTGAACTGTAAAGTTTGATCAGGGGAGCAAAATGACTACATCTGAACGATCTTTTATTCTGAAAAATCTTTCTCCTTCTTCCTGGAGGTCAAAGCAGCTACAGGACGACTGACAGGCCAGACACGTAACCAACTGATGGAGGAAAAGTTTGTCTGTAGCTATCACGTCTCAGAAACGAACTCCGTTTGATCTTTGATGTGAAGGAGAAAGTCACGACCACACGTCTGAACAGCAGAAACGTATCCATTTGTTAATCCGGCTGATCTGATCACATCTGTATTAAAACAATCACTATTAACCTACACGGTAGGAGACGAACAGAGGCGTCGCTGAACACAGGCGCCATCTCACCCATCAACGTGACAACACACAATCCATGCAGGAACCTCCATGAAAAAAGAGCAGAGCTGCAGCGAGCGAGGTGTGTGTGTGTGTGTGTGTGTGTGTGTGCGGGGGAGGGGGGGGTGCTCAGTCCAGTTTTTAGTTGTAGTCATGAATTTGAGTTGCTCTGAAATGTTTCAGCAGAAGCTTTTGCATGGAGCTTCAAAGTAATCTGATTAGTTCCTTATTGAGTATCAATAATAGATTTGTTAGTCTTATTTTTTACTGTATTTAAGTTTTTTAATGAGATGATCTTATAATAGTAAAATAAACTTGTTTTAACCACTCCTGACACCACACTACATTAAGAGACCTTCATGATGTTTATGTTTGTTTGTTTGTTTTTTGTTATTAATATTCCTAAATGCACAAGTCAGATGCGTGAAATGATGGTCAAATCTGTTGTCAGAACTGTTTATCAGTTTATTAACTTTAAAACACGTGTTCTTATTCAAGTCTACTGTTTCTTTGTCACTGCACACCCCACCACCAACACCCACCCACAGGGGGTAAAACTCCTGACCGGTCCACAGCCAACAAAAAGGTTGGAGACCCCTGTCCTATAGCCAAACAGTTAACCCACATTGGCTCTGGTGGAAGGTCGGCGTCAGAGTTCAGCAGCAGCGCCGCCATCAGTGTGTGAATGTGACTGTAAAGCGCTTTGGGCCTTCAATGAATACACCATTAACCATTTAAAGAAAGCTTTAGTGATCTGTAACCAATCCCTGCATTTGGTTTTTAATATATTTTATCCCTCTCCCGGTTACCATGGTAACGCTGGTTAACAGAGCTGTAACATACCTGACAGTCTTGTGGATATCTTCATCTTTCAGAAACCTCTTCATCATTTCTCTCAGTTCACCCAGGTAAAGCCCCGCCCCTCCTTCTGGGGATGTGTTAGCTCCGCCCTCCTGTTCCCCCTCCCCCAGCCCCCCGATCTGAGAGCAGTGAAACCCCCCAGTGAGGATGGAGAACGCCAACAGGAACGCTGAGGAGAAAGTCCTGAGGTCATGTGACTGAACTGATCCAATGTTACTGTGCACGTGTGCATGTGTGCACGTGTGCATGTGTGCACGTGTGCGTGTGTGCACGTGCATTTACCTGCAGTGAAGACGATGACTCCGCCCACACTCAGCAGTAAGCAGCCTCTCCTGTAACCATGGCGATAACTCAGCTGGAGACCTCTGATGTCACAGAAAGGCCCCTCCCCTTCATCTAGAGTTTCAAATCTAAGCTCCTCCCTCAACGCCACTCCCTCTTCCTCCTCTTCCTCAGACGGTTCCTCAGAGCGCTGCAGAGATGAGACCACAGAGAATGTAACCATGGTTACAGGCTCCAATGGGCGGGGCTTGTCTCAGGTGCGACCTACCTGAGTGAGGTGAAAGGTCAGAGTGTCCATGCTGCTCTGCAGGTTCTAAATCCTGAGATTATGATGATGAAGATAAAGAAGAATGTTTAAGATTACAGTCAAAGTTAGACACATTTATTTGAAAAAAGACAGAGATGCTTTCAGACGTTCCAGGATCAAATGAGAGAAGAATCGTTCATACTTCAGTAAACCAGAATAATCCAGACAGTTACATAAACGCCATAAACTCATTAAACGTTGATAAGATTTCTAATCCAAAAGAAATGTCTCTAGTTTTACCAATTCCTCATCATTCCAGAACCAGATTCAAATGAGTTTTTTAAAATCATAAAAAGTTTATTTTCTAAAAATAAACTTTAAAGGGACTGTGATTCAGAAATGAATATTCTGGAACTTGATTATATCCAGAAATCATCTCTGAGGGAGTCTGCTGGTCAGGACGGTCTGACCTCAAACTTCTATAAATGTTTCTGGAACGATATTAAAGAGTTTCTGTTTGAAGCTTTAAAGGAATAAATGTGGAATAATTCACTTCTGACGATCATTAAACAAAAATGATGATACCCAAACCATCAGTACATCACTATTTTGTCATTTTGGACTCAGCAAAACTTCATTGTTCTATAACTGGATCAGCTCTGGTTCCTACAGGTGCTACGACAGCTCTTTGGGCCTTTGAGGAGGGTAGAACAGTACTACACAACTGTACACCGTTCACCATCTATGGGATCCACCGGAACACAGACATGGATGTTGCTACTGACTGACTTCACAGGTCAGGCAGACTGGTGGAAAACCCAAGTACTGAGGTTGTCTTGTTTCTGAACCACCATCCTGATACTCGTCTCATCGACAGCAGCTGATGTTCAGGAAAAGAGAAGCTCAGTCCTTCAGTCAAAACGTCAGTCAGTCTGCTCTGAGTCAGCGTTCCTGAGTCAGCGTTCCTGAGTCAGCGTTCCTGAGTCAGCGTTCCTTAGTCAGCGTTCCTGAGTCAGCGTTCCTAAGTCAGCGTTCCTGAGTCAGCGTTCCTTAGTCAGCGTTCCTGAGTCAGCGTTCCTAAGTCAGCGTTCCTGAGTCAGCGTTCCTGAGTCAGCGTTCCTGAGTCAGCGTTCCTAAGTCAGCGTTCCTGAGTCAGCGTTCCTTAGTCAGCGTTCCTGAGTCAGCGTTCCTGAGTCAGCGTTCCTAAGTCAGCGTTCCTGAGTCAGCGTTCCTGAGTCAGCGTTCCTGAGTCAGCATTCCTTAGTCAGCGTTCCTGAGTCAGCGTTCCTGAGTCAGCGTTCCTGAGTCAGCGTTCCTAAGTCAGCGTTCCTGAGTCAGCGTTCCTAAGTCAGCGTTCCTGAGTCAGCGTTCCTGAGGGTCTTCCACTCATTGTAGGTTTGTTTGCAGGTTCTACAGTCAGTCATTGTCTATGGTCAGCATCAGTCTCACTGACGTGTGGTCAGTGTTGGGTAAGTTACTTCTAGAAAGTTACTTTACTTTACTTAGTTACTGGATCAAAATTGTAACTAAATTACTTTACTCATGACCTATTTTAAAAAGTAATTCACTACTTGTTACTTTATTTTTTTCCACTGATACAAATTCTCAAAGAAAAAAGCTAACACAACCGAGATATCTTTGTCTTTCATTCAACTTTATTTTTATGACCTTTGCAAACAAACACGGTTCAATGCAAACATGACTCATCACATTCAGACAGCTTTATGAAAAATGACACAAAAATAAACAACATGGTCTATGCCACTGTTTAAAGTGGGATGTAAAATAACTGCATGGATTCATTTTGAGAGTGTTTATCCAAGGACACAGCCAGTGGTTTCCACTCAGTGCAAAAATGAACATTTTACCCAAAGTTAATTATCTGTTCTCAATGATCCCCACACAACCACCACTAAAATGGTTCAAAACATTAGATTCAGCCATATCCAGCTTCTTATGGAACAATAAACCTGCAAGAATTAGTCTAAAAACTTTAAAATCTAGAAAAAGCTGTGGAGGCTTAGAATTACCTAACTTCCATAACTACTTTCTCGCCAACAGACTGCAGTACATCTTAAGATGGATAAAAAACAACCCAGAAACCAACCCATGGATGGATCTGGAACAGGCATTTTGTGGAAAGATTAACTTGTCAGATCTACCTTTTATCAGCCCAACAATAAAAAAACATGACTGCTACAAAAGTAGTAATATAAGTACTACTTTAACAGTCTGGTGGGATTTACTCTTCACTACTACCATGCAAAATGACACCCATCTGGAACAACCCAGACATCCTGATAAATAAAAAAATGTTGCAGTTCCCTGCTTGGCAAGCAGGGGGCATAAGACTACTTGAGCACTTAATTACACTTAATTATTAAGATTCATAACACACCAAGAACTACAAGAAAAACATAGAATAAATAAATTCTTGGAATATCAGCAACTTAAATCTGTAATTACTAAAACATTTAAATCCAGTGACAATGACTTAAAATTACCAGAACTAGTTACCTCTATGATTAATTTTTCATTTATAAAACTCTCTCCAAAATATACAAACTCTTATGCAACTTAGATAACGAAGTCTCAATCCCAACAACTAAATGGGATGCAGACTTAGACACCTGTCCAGGCTCTCTGGCAACAGGTATGTGTTGATTTATCAGTCTGGCTTAAGGTTTCAATCACAGCCTCACCTTCACTTTGTGTGCTGGGTGCCATGAGTGCCATCGACACAGAGGGAAGTTTAGTATCTATAATCTTCATAACTCTTTGTATAGCATAACACGCAATCAGACATTGTCATTTTAGGAACACACAAAAGAAAGACAGACTACAGCTTCAGGAAGCATGTCATGGTCCTCTTGTGCTGGACACTTTAAACCAAAACCCTCTGTGCGTGGCAGAAACCTTTGTACGAGAATGGGACAGTCCTGCAGGCAACTCATTTTATTCTTTGGGTTAATGTGAGACAGAAAGCCATCAAACTCCACAAGAGAGAGAGGAAAGACCGGGAAGCAGCCGTTCAGACACAGTGGAGAGAAACTCTCGGTAGCTTGTAGGAGATTCTAAATGTTTTCATGAACCCAAACATTTAGGCATGATCACTGATGTTTTTGTAGAGCTTTCCAAAATAAATCAACCTGATCTCTTAACATCATCCGTGTCTTTCATGCATAGTAAAAGAGATAAACACAGTGTGGTTAACAGACTAAAAACATTAACTGCTAGCTTCGTGTAGCTAACAAGGTAAAAACATTAGCTCCTATCTCCATTAAGATAACAGGGTAAAAAGATTAGAACCTGGATTACTGAGCAAAATAACAGGTGCGCCCCTCCAGGAAAATGATCGGCATGAAAGTGAAACAGATTTTTAATACAGAGATTGACGTTCACAGCCAGTGTGAATCAGAACAGAATCAAATATTCTCCTCATTTCAATAAATCCTGAAATGTTCATCTGTTATTTTCTGCATTTTGTTATCAAATTTTATGCAAAATGAACCCATTAACCATCACCATTCTGTCTGTGATGGAATAAACGCTGTTCTCCAACAGACGCTGGTCTTTAATAAAAACTGACATTTTTTTAAATAAACGCCCCGGAAACTATTGGAAGATATGCGGTGTGCATTTTTAAGCTATATTTTTCAGTCTCCCTTGACTGCACGTCACTGATCAGTCTGTTGGTGAAGTTAGAACCCCACAACAGTCAACAGTGACCGTTGATTATTCTGCTACTGCAAACATTTCTTCTCAGCCCATAATTGATTGTGCCACCCAAAAAGGGGTGAACATGTTTGATAAGGTTCTGTCCTTTTGTACTACCTTATGTGACAACTCATCATCAGTGACAACAGCGACATGGCCGTCCACCAGGTCAGCAGAAGTGTGGACATGACCTGTTACAAGGTCTTTAAGTCTAAAGACCAAATTAGTCATGCACATTGCAGACTTTTTAGACTTTGCCTCAACTGTGTTGATTCAGGACTCGTAAAACGTGTCTGTAAACTGCTGACTCAGAAATAACAGATAGCAGTTCCCTCTTTTAGCACGGATTTAAACTAGCTAGCACATGTGGACAGAGGAGCGTAGGTCACACTTAAAATACCCTTAAAAATACAAGAGACTGCGATATATGTGAACTGCTGTGAATCTTAATCTAACAAGATTGCAGTTTTTGTCGGTTGTCAGAAGGTAAATCAGCTTTGTGATTTGTTCTGTTGGTAATAAAACCATTTTGACAGGAATGTTGGGTTCAGGGAGCACGATCATGTTCAACATATGGAGTCATGTTCAAGTGAAGATGCAGAAAACAAACTACAGCCCACTAAACATGAGACGTTAAATGGACGTGCAGATTCAGTTTAAATTGCATTGGTCTGTCAAAACCCGGTTCTAGACGTCTGTTTTTATTAGATATCACATGGATGTGCTGCTCCAGTCTTGGATTTATTTTCAAAGTGCATATTTTGCCCACTATTGAACGTTTATTTATATTTTTATGTGCAAAGTGACTTTGTGGGAAGGCCTCAGAAAAGTACTTATTTATTTAGGCTCAGAAAATGATTTTATTCATTTATGCTTAACTAACCAGTCAGCGCCACTGTTACAAACAGAAAACTCCATTCTGATTGGCTGCTGATAGACAGCACATACATTTACCACATGTGTATTTCAGTTTCTGTAAACATGGTCTGTCGGCTGCGGTGGCTGGATATACCCAAACATTTACCACAAAGTTGGAGGAAAGTTTTGTCATCTTAATTCTGTTTGTCAGGTCTCAGTCCACCTCCGACCACCAGAGGGAGCCCTCACCCGAGTTTTACCTGCTCATCCCCTCCTGTCCTCATCTCCCAGCATGCACTGCATCCAGTTCTTTCCTGCCCAGCTGATCCTCATTTATGTCAGCAACTATAGTATTTAAGACTGTTCATTCAGTATCACATAGTCTTGAACTTAACTCCATGTTGTTCAGTCTAAGCGATCTCCTTGTTTGCCCTGGTTTTTGACTTTTTGCCTGTTCTCTTGCCTCCTGTCTTGCTCTGTGTCTTTTGACCCTGGCCTGATTTTCTACTTTTTCCTTGGCTTGTCCTTTCATCATTAAAATCGTTGTAAATGGATCCACACGCCTCAGTGTCTTCACTACAATGTTCATTTAGGTCTCATTAGGTTGTTGTTCTACTTAATTCTGCTCTGGCTGCAACAAATTCCTACCAGATGATGCTTTAGTGTCTAAACCTATTTATGTTAACTGGATGTGCTAAAATAGTATTTGAACATGTGAGGAAGCTAAGCTAAATATGCTAAAAGCTAACGACAACAACAGGAAACAAACATTACAACTAAATCCCCTAATACAGAAGTCTCCACCATGAAGGGACAGAAGTGAAGCTTTACACGTGGCTGCACAAACAACATGCTGTATTTTTACTTAGAAATACAGAGACCAGGTGTATGACTGCAAATTGTGTTTACATACTTCTAGGAACTTGTTTTTTCTACTCTTGAAAAAAAAAAGTTATCAAGTTTGAGAAGATAACAACAGAGGACTTTGTAAGGACGCTGCTGCAGAACACCTGATCATCTGAAGCACAAGCAGAGAAGAAGGGCTGGAGGATGAAGTGCACAGAGATGCTCTGAATTAAAGTGAAGACACTCCAAACTGTGTAGTATTTCCCTGTTGTTTTATTCATATTTTACTGCTATAATTCTTGTGTATTTCATACAATAAATGAAAATGAGAATGTATTATTTCATTCATTGTTACCACTACACATGAAGCAATAGAAAAATTAACAAGAACAGTTTGCCAACTGTGCTTCTGCACTGACATGCACAGAGTAGAATAAAATCATGTTAAAAAAAGTCCAAGTCTGACATAGAATAAACGTCTTCATCAACCACATGTGGACTACAACAAGCCCTCATATAAACGTCCTGCGTACGTCCATACTGGACGTTAGTGAGATGTAGAAAAAAAACGCAGAGCCTGATATCACGTTCTGCACCCTCAGTGGACTGACACCCGATGTTGAAAATGGACGTGAACTAAACATCTATTACAACCACATATGAACCACAATTAGCCCTCATAAAGAGGGCTCATGAAGTTAAATCTTGACATTAGATGGACACTGAAAAAGACGTCACTGGGAGTAACGTTCTGCACCCTCAGTGGACCGACACCCAACCTTGAAGACAACATGGAAATGACGTCTTTACAACCCAGCGTTGCACAGTAGGAGTCTGTTGGTATTGTTCTGCTTCTTTAATCAGTCCATGAAAATGTGGTTCTGGTTGGCTGAGGTGGCCTTATGACAGAAACATTTGGACTCTATCAGGAACTGATGTCGTCTAGCACCACAGATCCAGGATGTGAGGAACATCTTACGTTTTTCATCTTACATTTCTTCACGTGGGGATTCTGTTCGTGTGAGATAATCAAGTCATGTGCAGTAGCTATGACTTCTTTAATCACTATTTGTTCTTCTTTTAATACATCAGTCCTTCCAGTGCAACAACCTCACAACCAACTCTTTGTGCCACCTAGTGGTGAACATATTTCACAACTTATAATCACAACATCCCCATTTTCTGAGGCAAAATGCAATAATGCAAATGATCCCATTATTCAATTAGTATTTCATTTATCATTCTGTATAGCCCAGGGGTGTCAAACACACGGCCAGCGGGCCGTATCTGCCCGTCAGATGTCCTATTCCGGCCCAGTCATGAAGAGAAAGAAACATAAGGATGTTGGGTTAATAAAAGCAAGTTTCTAGTCCATTCCTGTGGCGAGTCATGGTTCTTTATATGACTGAAATGCGCAATGTCGCCACCAGGGGGAGCAAAGGAAAAGCAAGACTATCAGGACAAGAGATCCAGAAATAAACAGCACATCTTTGCAGGCTTGTGCCACGTCTGGGTAAATGCAATTTGGTTTCCCAAACCTCACACTGTTAAGTTGCTATAAAAATGATCAGCTGTGACACCACAATTAGCAAAATGTCGTTGTCAAAAAGAAGAAAGGCTGATGTGGAGTTCTGAGCTTTCCAGGAAAAATGGACAGTTTTATTTATTCATGGAGCTGAATGTAAAACCTGCGTGCTGGTATGTAATGATCAGGTCTCAGTGATCAAAGAATATAATATTCAGCGTCACCATGAGACTCACCATAAAGAAAAGTTTTACCATTTGTAGGGCAGTTAAGAAAAGAGAAGATTAACCAACTATTAGCTGGACTGAAACACAGCAGTCTGCATTTACTGCAGCCGTGATGTCAGCGATGGAGCAGTGAAAGCTGGCTACATTATTGAAAAAACGTTGGTGCAAACATCCAAACCATTTAAAGGTGGTGAACAAATGCATGCTGAAGGCTGCAGAGTCATGTGTCCCAAAAAGCAGTTGACCTTTGACCAACAGAAGTGTTTTAAGGATTAACATTACAGATACAAGATCTGTCAGGAGCCTCGAGCAGCCAAATGAAGAACAGAATCCAGACATTTATTGATGAAAACACGGATAAAACACAACTGTGTATATTTATCAGAAGTGTTGATGAAACATCACAGCAGAGTTTAAATCAGGTTCTATTACTGGTCCGGCCCACTTGAGATCAGACAGGTTGAATGTGATATAACCCCTACAATAACAGTCTATTCCAGAATGCTGAACTTAAATCAAACTAATAACATTCCTCTTTACTGCATTAACTGTTTTAACAGGTCAACATGGATGTTTTTAGTTCAGTCTATCAGGCCTTTGGATTTTTCTTGTGGATCTTTTTAACTCAGGAGTTGCTGTGTGTCTCAGCATCACTGTACATGCCAGCTGCAGTAGTTACCTGAGATTGCTCATAGGTATCATTGTTCTCACCAAAACCTTTTGTGGAGTTTTTAACAGACTGCAGCGATTGTGCCTTTAGCACGGTTTCTTTGGTACTCCATCCATCTGCATCCTCAACTCTCACAGTGTTGTTGGTTGTCAGTGGAGGTAGACGTTTTGTTTTCCTGTCATAGAAAGACTTTTGTCTCATTTTCTGCTGTTGTAGCTTATATTCAGTCTTTGCAGTATTTCCTGGTCTCCATTTGTTGCTTGGATGACTCATTAGGGTGGTTCTAAGTTTTCTCTTCATCAATAGTTCTGCTGGTGACAGACGGAGAGGTGATGCTCTGTAACTCAACAGAGCCTTGTATGGATCAGAGTCACTGATTAAGAGTTGCTTCAGAATGTGAACCCCTTTTTCTGCTTGTCCGTTTGACTGTGGATAATGTAGGCGTGACGTCACATGCTTAAAATCATAACGCTCTGCAAACTTCCTGCACTCTTTGCTGTGGAAACATGGGCCATTGTCGCTCACACCACAGTGTGTGGAATACCATTCCTGGCAAAGGTGCATGTGTTATGACAACAGCTGATGATGAGTTTGCTAATAGCTCCATCTCAGGGAAAGTTTAAATGATAATCAATAAACAGTCTCTGCCACTGAGATGAAACAAGTCCGTTCCTACTTTCTGCCCCGGTGCTGCTGGTAACTCAATGTTAAGCTCACCTCTGACATGGTAAAACGTGGACATGAGCCAAATGACCATCCCTCCTCCATGTTCCTCATGACATGCTGTAGTTCCACATCTTTAGCTGTAGCCTCTGCTATCTGTCTTGATTTTGTGTCAGACATGGGCAGTGTAGCCGACACCATGTTCACATGACACCGTATGTTCTGATCAGCTGCACTCCTACAGTTGCCGTGGATAGAGCATCAGCGAGACCAGAGTCTTTACTGGAGTATAGATCAGTTCACAATCAAACCTCTGCATCTTCATCATTAACCGCTGTATCCATGGAGACGTGTCATTCAGGTTCTTTTTGATGATGGAAACCAGTGGTTGATGATCAGTCTCAGCTGTGAAAGATGGAAGGCCTTCCTTACACAAAGTTATGAAAACACTCCAGACCATAAACCAGTCCCAGAGACTCTCTTTCATCTGAGCGTAGCTGCATTCAGTTTTGGTCATGACTCTAGGAGCATCGGCTGCTGGTTTCCAGTGCTCACGTTCCACTTGTAGAACAGCACCAATGCCGTCTTTGGAAGCGTCGGTGGACAGTTTAATCCTTTTGTTGTGGTCATACAATGAAAGCACTGGTGCTGTGGTCAGTGTGTTCTTAAGTTGCAGCTTCTCACGCTCATGTTTAACTGTCCATTTAAACTTACAGTGCTTGTGCAGAAGCTCATGAATAAATGATGTCTTGGCTGTTAGGTTAGGGATGAATTTATCTATGAAACTGACCATCCCTGTGATGCGTAACACACCTGTCTTGTCAGTGAGTCTTTGCATGTCCTGTATGGCCTGAATCTTGTCTTGATCTGGTTGAACACCTTGAACAGACAGTTTGTCTCAGAGAAAGAGGATTTCTTCCACTCCAAACTCACATTTACTTTTGTTTTAATCCATCCTTCTGTATGTGTTCCATCACTCTGTACAGTCTCTCATTGTGTTCCTGAGCTGTGGAACCCCATATGATGATGTCATCAATGTAAACTCTGAATTCTTCCAAGCCTTCAATGATCTGTTGTATCGTCCTGTGAAATATATCAGGTGATGATTTTAGTCTGAGAAAGCAGTGTCTACCAAATGGAGTGTTAGAAGTACAGTACTTTGTGCTGTTTTCCTCCAGTTTCAGCTGCCAGAAGCCTTGTGAGGCGCTGAGCTTTGTGAAATATCTGATACCTGACATCACGCTGATGGTTTCTTCACGTGTAGGTGTTTGATAGTGTTCATGCTTTATGTTTTCATTTACATCTTTCGGGTCCAGACATGTTCTCAGCTCTGCGTTCTTTTTCTTTGTGATGACCATTGAGTTAACCCAGTCTGTGGGCTCACTAACCTTTTGGATCATCTGTCCAACTCCAGCTTTTTTAGTCCGTCTTTCAGTGGAGCAGGAACTCTGTGAGCTGCACATACAACAGTTTGTGTACCGTCCTTCAACTGTATTGTAGATTTGAAGGGCAGAACACCAAACCTGTTGGACACTTCTGAGAAGTTCTGGACTATTTTGTCCACTGAGTCATTTACTGGGCTCATTGTTGGGATGATACGATACACTCTTTTTACAAAACCCAGTTCTTCACTGTCATCTAGAAGGGATTCACGCCACTCCTTAACAACAAAGAACAGGTGATGCACTTTTCCTGTGGGACTCAGACTGCATGTGCTCAAACATTTCATTGGCCCCGCATTGTACTCTTTCAGTTCTGATCCAATTCTCTTTATCTGTGGTTTATTTTCATTGTCTTGACGTGAGACATGTTGATGAGATTTGCTTTTGCATCAGTGTCCAATCTCATGGTGACTACAGTCCCATTTATCATTAGCGGAACAAACCATTTATCTTCTGTAGTGACATCATCTTCTGTGTCCATTTGGTTTTCTTGCTCATTTTCATAAATATCTGTACCAACAAAGAACATGTCACTAAGACTCTGCTCCTTAATTAAGTTTACTGGTTTTCCTTGCTTGCCTTCTTTTTGTTTGGAGAAACTCTGTTGATCAAACTGATTCTTGCTCTGGCAGCTGAAACATTGTTTACCAAACGCTGGACATCGTCTGGGTTTGTGCTGTGAGCCACAGCGCCTGTAACTGACCTCCGTCTGTTGTGTAGGCCTGGTCTGATACCTCACTGCTCTGACTGCTGTCACACCATCACTTACTGGCTCTGAAACTACTGCAGCCGTCTCATAAATGTCTTCACATGTTTGTGGGACAAATCACTCCTGGCAGATCTTTATGGCGCCCGCCAGCCTCAGCTCTGTTTCTTGTAGTAGCCTCTCTCTAACCTTTTTTTTGTTTTTTTTGTGGCTCATCAGTTTACTTTGGACATGCATCCTTAAAGCAGTTGAGTCAAAGTCCCACATCATCTGAGCCCAACATAATTTTTTTTTTTTTTTTTTTTAAGTTATCCCCTGTGCATAAGTGAAAGTGAAGGTGATAGTGTAAAGTGCAAAGAGAAGAAACAAGAAGGTGTGTGTGTGTGTGTAGTGTAGTGTGGATGACATCATGTTGTTGTGTTGGATGTAACACCCCAAGATGACCAGGAGCTGAGAGATTCAGAGTTAAGGAACCACAGCAAGCAGTGATGTTGACCTTCCACACCAGCTGGACAGCTGCTCATGATAACAATCACATTTCAAGCTGGATCACCGCTGGTGCCGGTGTGTTGGGTCGGTGCAGTGCAGCAGCCCTCCCCAAGTGTTCGAAATCCCCCCCCCTCCTCAGTAACCATATACCCGTCCAGCCCCAACAGGTAACAGGACGCACGGCCGAAGGCCACCCACGTCGCCCATGACGGCAGAGCGAGAAAGCAGCTCAGTAGCCACGGTGGGGCACCGGTCGGCCGGACCGATACATACCAGCAGCACCGAGAGTCAGTAATGGGTAGGGCCGAAGACCCCCCCACCCATATCATCCTCCCCGCCACTCAGTCCAGGGAGAGGGACACGCCCCACCCCGACAACAGGAGGCCGAGCGGAGGAGACAGACCCGCAGGATGGAGTCCAGGGCCGCTCCGTGCCGCCCCCCCAGCAGCCCGGGCCACCATCCCTCCAAGAGGGAGAGCCCCGAGAGGCCAAGCCGGTAGAAGCCCCCCAGGCCGTCCACCACACCGCCCCCCCCAAGCCCACCGGCCCCCAAACCAGCCCAGACGAGCCCTCGGGTCGAGCCCCAGCAGCCCCCTTCAACCAGATCTGGGCTCTGCCCGGCGGGCGAGACAGGGGAGCGCTGGTCTACCCATGGCAGCCCCAGATGTCATTGCTGCCCCCCCCCCCCCCCCCCCCCCCCCCCCCCCCCAGGCCAGGTAGCGCCAGATCCTTGGTCCTACACCCTACCCGTGTGTGACAGTGATTTAGGTTTAGGCTGTGTTCCGAGACCCAGATCGGAACACAGTGAGTGTGTGCTACCAAACCTGTGCATGTAAACTAAGTGCCGATAAGGTGTGCTAAGGTGCATTAAAAGAAGGGCATGAGTTGGGGGTGGTATGGAGAGGTGGCAGCGCACTTCTGCCCCGCAACCTCTCGTCCCTTATGTGCCCCCAGCCAAGCTCGGCACCTCCGGTCCTGTGTGTGAATGTGGTGAGGTGATAAGTGTCTCTGTGTGGTTGTGCTCATGTCCAGTGATGTGTATTTAAAAAAGGATTGGCAGGAGCCTAGCCTGGGAAGGGGAAGGGAGGAGTTGTTGGTGCTCCTCCCCCCTGTCCCACCGGTAAGATAAGGGCAGAGCCCCATGCAACCACAGGGGCCGTAGCCCAGGGGCCCACAGGATAGTCCGAGGGGCAGCAGTCCAGGCAGGGAGCCGCGACGGCCACCAGAAGGTCACCTCCGCCGGTCCCAGCCCCCAGTCCCCCCAAAAAGAGCGACAGCGACCCGAAGGACCAGGAGGCAAGCACAACCCGGCCCCAAAGCCAACCCCAGGCCAGGCCCCACCCACCGAGCCCCTACCCCCAGGGCAGACGGGCACCCCCCACCCCCCGACCGACGGCAGAAGAGGAAGGGAGCAGAGGCGGTACCGGCCCACCCCAAACCGACGCCCCGGGGCCAGGTGGCATGCAGCTGTGCACCGCCAGCGCTCCAGCGCCTCCAAGCGCCCCTCAAACTACCAGTCTGGGGACGCAAGGGACCACCACCGATGGCAACCCACACCCTCAGCAGCTGAGCAGGCACATGGCACCTTCAGGTTAGGGAGGTCATCTAAAGTGATTCCATTACCTGAGGTGATAGACCAGAGGTTTATCAATTTCTCAATTCGAATGTGTCGTGAAGCTGTTCTGAATATAATGGAATGTGTGGAGATTCAGGCCCAGTACTTCATTTTATTTTAAAATGAGCTAGAAAAGGGTTCCACATATCAGTAAAAGCTGCTAATTTGCTTTTATTAGTAAATGTTATTTTTTCTAGTGATATATATTCTATTATGAGGTTTATCCAATGACTGGTGTGTAAACAGGTTTTCGATTTCCAGTTAAGGAGAATTACTTTCTTGGCGATAGTTAGAGAAATTAAGACTGAATTTCTATATTTAATTGGGAGATTGTCAAGTTCTTGAGAGTTACCCACTAAACATAGCGACGGAGATAAAGGGACTCTGCAACTCAAAATTGTAGATAGTTTTTCTGTCACTGTTGACCAGAAGCTATAGACAGGAGGGCAGGACCATGTGGCATGATAATAATCATCTGTGTTTCCCAGGGTGCACTGGGGGCAGATATCTGTCTTAACTAGACCCATTTTAAACATTGTCCGTTGTGTGATATGAGCCCTGTGTATTACTTTATACTGAATAAGTTGTAGGTTTGTGTTTTTTGTCATAGAGAATATATTATTGCAGATGTCTGTCCAAAGGTTGGGGTTAAGAGGGGTTGTTAAGTCGTTATTTCATTTGGTTATTGGGAGGGCTAGTTCCGTGTCGCTACTGGATATAAGTTTGTAGATTCTAGATACCAGTTTTTTTGCCTTTGGGATTTTTTTAATTTCTTCAATAAATGGTGAAGGTTCCAATAAGTCACAGTTAATCTCTACTTTGGATTTGATTGCAGATTTTAGTTGTTGATAATGTAGAAACTGTTGTTTTTCAATACCAAATCTCTGAGCTAACAAATCAAATGATATAAAGTGGCCGTTAGTGAAGAGATGATGGAGAGTGATGCCTTTCTGTTGCCATGATGGGAAATAAATGGGTTTCTTACATATCAGAAAATCAGGATTGTGCCAGATTGGAGTTAATTGGCATGGTGTTAAAGAAGATTTTGTAATCTTTATTGTCTTCCACCAGGCTTTCAGAGTTGAGTTGATTGTGGGGTTTTCAAAAAGAGGCATCTTCTTTATCGATGTTGGAAGAAATGGTAAGTCAGAAATAGGGATACCCTTGCATTGGTTTTGCTCCAGGTTTTTCCATGAACTGTGGTTTTCTATTTGGATCCATTTAATTAAATACTGCATTTGAGTCGATAGGTAATAATATTGAAAATTAGGGGCTTCTAGGCCTCCCTGTGATCTCTGTTTTTGCAGTGTCGCTAGGCTAATCCTGGGCTTCTGGTTTTTCCAATAGAACTTTGTCACTAATGAGTTAATTGAACTGAGCCATTTATCGGTGGGGGTCACTGGAAGTACTGAGAATAAGTAGTTCATTTGCGGCAGTATTTTCATTTTGACTGTGGCTATTCGACCCATTAATGAGAGTGGAAGGTTGGTCCATCGTTTTAAATCTTGTGCTATTTTATTGAGTAGAGGGATGTAATTTAGTTTGAATAATTCGGATAGTCTGGAAGAAACATTGACACCCAGGTATTTAATATTACCAGTGCTGAGTGGCAGAGAGTCATTTTGAGTTGCAGAGTCCCATGCCCCGTCTGAAAGTGGTAGTATAATTGATTTTTGCCAATTAATGGTATAATTTGAAATTTTTGAAAAATTGTTAATGGTATTCAAAGTCTCTTGTACAGATTTATTTGGGTCCTCTAGATATAGTAATACGTCATCGGCATAAAGGCTTATTTTGTGTTGTGATGTTGTGTCTTGAATCCCTTTAATTTGAGGGTTTTGTCGTATTGCTGCTGCAAGTGGTTCAATAAAAATAGCAAAGAGTGACGGAGAGAGTGAGCATCCTTGTCTGGTTCCTCGCTGAAGTGCAAATCTTTGTGAAGAAATTCCGTTTGTGATGACGGTGGCCAGAGGGGATGTGTACAGCGTTTTAATCCAGTGGATGAATGAGCTTCCAAATCCAAATTTTTGAAGAGTACTAAATAAAAAAGTCCAGTTCACTTTGTCAAATGCCTTTTCTGCATCTAGGGACACAATTATTGATTTTGTTTGTCTTTTTTGAGCAATATAGATCAAATTAAAAAGTCTCCTGGTGCTATCTGATATATTTCTATTTTTAATGAAGCCAGTTTGGTCTGGGTGGATTAACGTTGGGGTTACTTTTTCTATTCTTGTGGCTAAGGCTTTAGTAATTATTTTTAAGTCTGTATTTATTAATGAAAGGGGGGCGATAACTAGATGGGAGAGTTGAATCTTTATCGGGTTTTAGGATGACTGTCATAGCTGCAGTATTCATTTGTGGGGGAATTACTGAGGTGGCATGGATTTCAGCAACGGCTTTGTGATAAAGTGGTGCTAACGTTCCCCAGAAGTGTTTGTAAAACTCTGGGGGAAATCCATCCGGTCCTGGAGATTTGTTATTTGGCATTTCCTTCAGGGCTGTATGGAGTTCCTCAGGAGTTAGTGGGTTGTCTAACATATTTGCTTGTTCCTTTGATAATTTGGGGAGCTCTAAGTTTTTGAAAAATTCATCTATTTCTGATCGTTTGGGGTGCTGGTCTTGTCTGTATAAGTGGCTGTAGAAGTTCTTAAAAACATCATTTATCTCCTGTGGGTTCTGAGTTACCTCTCCTAAGGAATTAGTGATAGAAGAGATAGTTGACTTTTCTTTTTTACGCTGCAGCTGATTTGCTAAAAATTTTCCAGTTTTATTACTGTATTCATAATTTTCATATTTAAGTTGTTGTATAAGAAATTGTGTTTTATTGTATATAATGCTTTCATATTGTAGTTTTAAGTTATCGAGTTTGTTTTTAGTTTCTTCACATGGGTTTGCAGCATAACATATGCTCAGTTCTTTAATCTTTTGTTCTAAATCTGTTTCTATTCTTTGTTGTTGTTTTTTACGGTTTGTTGCATATGCTATTATTTTCCCTCTAATGTAAGCTTTGCCCGTTTCCCATAATAACGATGGTGAGGTGTTTGGGAGGTCATTCATCTCCAGAAAAAACAACCACTCCTTTTTTATGAGGTCATCAAATTCTGTATCCTGCAGAAGTGATGTGTTGAAGCACCATCTTTTGCTGGGTTTAGATTGCATCTGAAATGTAAGTGTGAGGGAGATGGGGGCGTGGTCGCTGATTACAATTGGATGGATTGAAGTTTCAGTTACATATTGTGAAAGAGAGTTACTGATGAGGAAGAAATCAATTCTAGAAAAAGACTGGTGGACGGAGGAATAATAAGTATATTCTCTAGCTGAAGGGTTCCTTATTCTCCAACTGTCGCCAAGTCCGTAGTGTTTCATGTATTCTTTAATGGTTTCAGTTGTTTGGCAGTTTCTATAAGATTGTGGATTTGAGCGGTCTAGCTTTGAATTAATGATAGTGTTAAAATCTCCTGCAATAATTAGATTTGTTGAATCTTCTATTGATGAAAATAAGTTATGAAAGAAGGAAGGCTCGTCATTATTTGGTCCGTAAATATTGACCAAGGTGAAGACATTTTGGTTGATGGAGAGATTAATTTGAATAAATCTTCCATCTGGATCTGTTACTGTTGATTTATGCGTAAAAGGTATGTTTTTATTGATGAGTATTGATACCCCTCTCTGTCTGCTATTATATGTGGAAGCGAAGACTTGTTCAAATTGTTCCAGTTTGATGTTTGAGAGTTCCTTTTCTGTAACATGTGTTTCTTGTAAGAAGCAGACATCTGCTCTGAGTTTAATTAAGTGGTTGATGATTTTAATTCTTTTTTCCTGAGTTCTGAATCCGCGCACATTCCATGAAATGATTTTAAGTGGTTGCATTGTACTTCTTAATTTTAATGTCATGAAGCACTATAGACGACTCCGGTCTTGGTGTTGCGTGCATATCTGTGTGTATATATTTGAGGGGTGTTAATGTGTGTGTATAGTTTGAGATGCAGTAAAAGAAGAAAAGAAAACATATAATAAAAAAGATAAAGAAAGGAGAAAACAAGTGTGATGTCCATGCCGGATGGTAAACCAGGTGCAGTGCATACAAGTGCATGTTGTGATGTGATGGTGGCACTGAAAAAGAGATTACCTTAATTAACTATTTATTTTTTATTTATAAACCTCTTCCCTATATTTTTACCTGCATATTGTTATGCGTATATACATAACATACTATTATTTTACAGCGGTTTTGAAGTTATGATTAATTATTACTTTAATCACAATATTAGAATAACCATGGGGTGCTATTAGCATCTCGGTACAACTGCCCCTCGATAAAAAGTTTGTCCACTATTATGTAGGCTCTTTTATTGCTTTTTCTCTGTTCTTTCATGATCGGATAGAGAACTTTGCGTCTTTCATTAATTTCTCGAGGAAATTGATCATTAATTCCATAATTCGTTCCTTTCAGCTCTCTTCCACGACTCTTGATGGTCAGTTTATCTTTATATCGCTCTACTTTAACGACTATGGGGCGGGATGAGTTATTGTTAGGTCTTCCTAGTCTGTGAACGCGATCGAACCCGATACGATTTACAGTCTCAGCTGGGAGTTTAAGTTGTGTTTTCATGAAGTCTTTAACGACTTCTTCCGGGTTTTCCGATCGGTTTTCGGGAATTCCGGTAATTATGATATTCTCTCTCATGCTTCTTGTCTGTAGATCTAGTATCGTTTCTTTCATCGTTTTGTTCTCTTTAATAGCACTGTCCATTTTTTCTTCGAGACCTTTAACGGTGGTTTGGAGTGACGTGTTAGCTTGCTCGAGTTCTTCAATGTGACCGTAAGCGAACTCGAGGCTTGCTTGCAGATCTTTAATCTCGCTGTGTAAAGTTACCAGCAGATCCAGTTTCCTATTAATAGAGTCTAGGATACTAACCTCTATTTCAGTAGTTGGAAGATCACTCGTATCCGTAGATGAAGTCTTCTTCCTTTTGTTTGATTTTTGCGACTCAGCTGCGGCGTCGGGATCCATATTAAACTTGTTAAAATATTCGTCGATATAGCTCTCAAGATCCGTCAGCTCCTCCAGCGTAAAGCTGGTAAATTAGAATAATATATTTTCTGGTGGAAGAAAATAAAGGATCTGCGATGTATTAGCTTTATGTAAAGATTAATTTTATCGCATTTTCAATTTTCCCTCTCTCAGTGCCGTGTCGCGACGCAAGTCATGTGACCGTCATGTGACCGTCCAGCCTCTCTCTAACCTTATTATCCTCCAAAGACCATCTGGTTCCAGATCATGGAGTCCTTCAGTGTCGTGAAGTTGCAGGACAAAACCTTTAGATGTAAATCCATCAGGAAGTTATCAAACAGTTCATGTCCCCTCTGCTCATAAAACTGAAACATGTACGTCTCGTTCTTCTTCGGTGAGCAGTGAGAATCAAATCAGAACTGCATCACATTTTTCATCATCACCAGGATAGTTAAACATGAACCTGTTAAAACCTTCAGTGGCCTTTAGCCCTGCTGTCATTAGCAACAGAGATACATTCCTTCACCTGCTCTAGAAACCTCACATCTCCAGCTTCAATGACTACAGACCAGTGGCTCTCACTCCAACAGCATTGAAGTGCTTTGAAAAACTGGTCCAGACATAACTGCAGCCCTCCCATCAGGACTGGACCCCCACCAGGACTGGACCACACCAGGACTGGACCACACCAGGACTGGACCACACCAGGATTCAGGGAGAACAGATCAACAGAGGACACCATAGCAACAGCTCTGCATGCTGCTCTTTCCCATCTGGAGATACATGAGGATGCTCTTTGTGGATTACAGCTCAGCCTTCAACATCATCCTCCCACACAAGCAGATGGTCAAGTTGGAGGATCTGAAACGGCCCTGTTCAACCTGCTGTGATCAGCAGCTTCCTGTCCGATTGCAGACAGAGAGTCAGAGAGATCACACATCAGAGGGACATCACACATCCACGGCAGTAAGCGTCAGTACCGGCTCCCCTCAGGGTTGTGTAGGGACTCCTCTGGTCTACTCCCTGTACACATACAACTGCACACCTGCCCACCACATCAACACATTACAGGAAGAAGAAGACGGACATACTGCTGCTATTCATCAACAGGGACTGAGAGGACGACAGACTTCTGCTTCCTGGGAGTTCACATGGAGGAGAGCTGAACCTGGAGCACAAACACCACTGAGCTGCTGAAAACGCCCAACAGAGACTGTATGTCCTGAAGAATAACATCAACCAAAGACTGCTGGTGACCTTTTTCTGTGCCGTCGTAGAAAGTGTGCTAACGTACAGCATATGAACTTGTTTCAGCAGCTCTACTGTGGCTCAGAGGAAAGTTCTCCAGCAGAACATCAACACCGCCCAAAGAATTGTTGGCTGTCCACTCCCCACCCTGGAAACCCTCCACAGCTTCTGCTGCCTCAACAGAACATAATCAAAGACACTTCAGACTCTGAACACTTCCTGTTTGATCTGTTGCCTCCAGGCAAACGCACACAGTAGATGTTTTCTTCATATTTATTAGTTTTTATTATCATTTTACTCTGGTTTTAACTATTTTAATCACATATTGAGTGTCCTGGTTTTTATTTTGCAAAACTTGATTGAATAAACAGTTCTGTTGTTCTCCAAACATTCTGATGGACCTTCAGTTCTGACAGATCAGCTGATCCTCTCTGCAGACGTGATGCTGTTTGGAGATTCCTGTAAATCTGTCCGTCATCTGCAGTCAGAGTAGTTCTCTGAAGATGGAACCAAGAGGAAGAAGAGATGGAGAAAAACCTGACCCAGAATGAACCCTGAGGAACTCCTCACGAGAGGAGAAACACCAGAGGAGAGCTCCCCCTGGTGGACAGCTGTGACCCAGCAGGACAGCAGCTGGAGTTGAACCAGCAACCATGAAAAGATCATTAAACTTTCAGTTTGTTTCTGTTCTGAGTTCACATTTAAAACAGAAATCAAATTCTAAACGTTCTTGAAAAACTTCCTTTAAACCTGTCAGGAAACAGTTTCCAATTCAATTCAATTTTATTTCTATAGCCCAGTATCACAGCCATAGGCGTCTCATTGGACTGATATCAGAGTATTACAAGAAACAACAAAAAATCAATCATATAAAAGTAAACAATAGCTGGTTGTGTAACAGACTAAGCTGAATAAACATCTCTGCCCTTAAACCCTCCTTCTCGGTGAGGAAAAACTCTTAAAAAAAACCCTGTCTCTATTTGGGGAAAAAACTAAGAATAGAGTAGAACCAGTGTGGTAAACTTTACATTACAGTAGGTGAGGTAGAGGAGCAGTATGTTAAATAATCTCTGATTACTAGCTAGTCTGGCAATAATCCTGTCCAAAGAGGAATGTTTTAATCCTAACTTTGAATGTAGAAACTGTGTCAGCCTCTCTTACATGAGCTGGGAGCTTATTCCATAAAACAGGAGCTTGGTGGATAAAGGCTCTACCTCCAACTGTGCTTTTAGAGATTCTAGGAACCACAAGCAGTCCTGCATTTAGTGAGTGAAGTGTTCTGTTTGGTTGGTAAGGCTCTATGAGATCTTTAATATAGGATGGGGCCAAACCATTCAAGGCCTTATAGGTTAGCAGGAGGATTTTGAACTTGATTCTAGATTGAACTGGGAGCCAGTGAAGTGAAGCTAACACAGGAGTAATGTGTTCTCTTCTGCTGGTTCCTGCTAACAATCTAGCTGCTGCATTTTGAACAAGCTGAAGACTTTTTAAAGAACTTTTAGGACACACTGCTAGCAAAGAGTTACAGTAATCCAGCCTAGACGTAAAAAACCTTCTCTGTTTTTTTTTTTTGGGGGGTGGTGGGGGTGGTGGTGATGTACTAGAACTATTAAAGAAAAGTGAACTTAATTCATTCTATAACTACATGATTGAATAACAAGTATATGTCTAATAAATAAACACGTCTAGATAAACATTCCCAAACCCTCAGAGAACTCTGTCCTGCTGTTCTTCAATCCTCCTCTGCTCCAACACTCCAGACTCTGATGGTTCTGTTACAGAGTTCTGCAGAACCTGATGATGAATTGGATCGGGTTTGATGAAGCAGAGATACATGGAAAACCTGCAGAGTTCTCTGAGGACCAGGGTTTGGATCCACTGATCTAAAGAGTGGAGACCTGATGGAATGAAGATCTGCTGAAGGTTCAGAGGAACTCCACATTCAAGAGAAGAACACGCTCTTATTGTGAAAAACTTCAGATCTTCACAGAGTGAAGAAAAACTTCAGAAAATCAAGAGTTTAAGAGTTTACAAAGAAACTGAGGATTGTTTAGATATTTCAAACATTCTCACAGTTTTCCTGATTTTATCTTCATGAACATAAAGTTCTCACCTGCAGGTTGAGTCCAGATCCAGAACCACAGAACTGTGAGGTTCTCCTCCCTCTGCTGTGATTGGCTGGTCAGAGGTCAGAGTTCTGTTTGATCTGGTTAACAGACGGGTCAACACGCTGCCGCCTTAACAGACTTTTTAAGGTGGAACTACAGTGTTTCTGAGAAGTTCTGCAGACCAGGTTCTGGTTCTGACCTGGTTTGTGGGTAAATTCATGTTCAAATGAGAAAAAGAAACAGTTCTAAAGTTTAAAATGTTTAAAATATAAATAAAAGAAACAAGATTTCAGTGAAAAACAGTAAATGTATCTGATAAACCTTTAAAATCAGAGGAGAAGCTGCTGTTCTGTCCAGAGGGTCAAAGGTCAATAGGTAGTAACACAGGTCAGCCTGTAGATGCAGCACTGACCTCTGATGACCTCCAGCAGCTGATTTCTGTTGTTTTATTCTGAAACTGGTTTGAAGAAACTTCAGGTTTTTAATCAGATTAAATCAAATCCAAGGATCAAACCTGATGTTTCTCACAGCAGTTACTGTCATCAGATTGATCAGTGATCAGAAGATGATTGATCAGAGAATCACTTCCTGTGTTAAATCTTCAGGGATCAATATCCTGATGGATTAAACGTAGCTTTTTCTGTCTCACTAGAATAAGTAGTCGATCTAAGAACACATGGATGATCCAGCCAATCAAATCAGGAAACAAACATGCAACTTTTGTTGTGATTTTATTCTTTATTTCCTCTGTGTCGTTCAATCAATAAAAGTTTGTTAGCTTTTCTGCTTACATGATGCGAGCGAACAGAGAGCCAGATATCAACCATCTCCTTATAAAACGCGTTAACAGCAGGGCTGATAGTAAACCGGTATGGTTGACACTAAAAGCTACAGAAACACTAAAATGATGACAGAGTGCTGTCTGGTTCACAGTTTAAGCAGCATCAACCCGCAGCTGCTTTTGTAAGAGTGTAAAGCAGCAAAGAGCCACAGCTGATCCAGAGATCCAGTCGTGGCTCCGCCAGATCTTATAACAGTACCGGACTGTGTTTACTATCAGCCCTGCTGTTAACGCGTAATATAAGGAGATGGTTGATATCTGGCTCTCTGTGTTCATTCACATCATGTTAGCAGAAAAGCTAACAAACTTTTATTGATTGAACTCCACGGAGGAAATAAAGAATAAAATCACAACAAAAGTTGCATGTTTTGGTGTTTTATTAAACGATGTCAATGATCAGATACTATGTATATGTAAAGAATTAATTATTCTGAGATGAACCAGCAGCGGGTTCACAGCCTTTTTAGGCTCCAACAAGCAAAAGCTGACGTCACGTCGGAGTCATGATTTGATTGGCTGGATCATCCATGTGTTCTGAAGTGACCAAAGTGATCAAAGGTGTAGCTGTAGCAGAGAGAATCCGGTTATTTTTCAGAATAAAAGATTTTGGGGATTCAAAACAAAATCATTTATTATTTGGACCGGTCTGCGGCCCAGTGGTTGGGGACCCCTGATCTACAACAGAAGGTCTAATTCTGGGATTCTGGAATGTTCTACAGATTTTCTAGAGATCCTGCTCATCTCATTATTGATCACCTGGATCAGGTCTGTCCAGCCAATCAGAACACGTCAGAGGAAGTTATGTTGGAAAACAAGCAGCAGCCACACCCCCTTCCTCCAGGTGTGACGGTTCAGTTTCATAAAGCAGCTTCAGGTGCTTTTATTGTGGCGGGTTTGATAGTTTGTGACTCAGAAGTGTTCAGACAGGAAACAGATCTGAGAGAAACAACTGAACGAAGATAAAAAGTTTTCTCTGTCATAAGTCACTTCTTTCATGTTCATCTGTTGTTCCAACTGAACTCTGAGCTGTTTCTGTGAAGCTCAGCAGCTCCTTCATCATCATCATCATCATCATCATCATCAGACACAGAAACCGTTTGTGTTTCAATAAAGTTTATTTGAATCTTCCAGATTACATATAAAGAACAGCAGAATCATGGAGAACATGTGATTAAAGAACTGAAGATCAAACCTGATCCAGAACCAGAACTACAGTCCCTACAGAACACCAGGAGGAACTGAGAGGTTCTGGATCAGGTTCTACAGCTGCTGGGTCCACTTCTGGATCTGACAGAACGTCTGTCTGCAGGAACAGAGGAACAGCAGCCTCAGCTGCTGGGAACCAGAATACGACCTGAAACCAGAACCACAAACACTCAGGAACTGACTGAACAGAACCATCAGAACCGGTTTAAACTGGACTGACCTCGAGCCTTCCTTCTGTAGTAGATGAATCCAGCCAGAGACAAGACCAGACCCAGACTCAGTCCTGAAGCTCCGATGGCGATTTTGTTCTTCTCTGATTCTGGCATAGACGGGTCTGAAGACGGACAGGTGAGAAACAGACAGGTGAGATACAGACAGGTGAGACAGACAGGTGAGATACAGACAGGTGAGATACAGACAGGTGAGATACAGACAGGTGAGATACAGACAGGTGAGATAGACAGGTGAGATACAGACAGACAGGTGAGATACAGGCAGGTGAGATACAGACAGGTGAGATACAGGCAGGTGAGACACAGACAGGTGAGATAAAGACAGGTGAGATACAGACAGGTGAGATAGACAGGTGAGATACAGACAGGTGAGATAGACAGGTGAGATACAGACAGGTGAGATAGACAGGTGAGATACAGACAGACAGGTGAGACAGACAGGTGAGACACAGACAGGTGAGATAGACAGGTGAGATACAGACAGACAGGTGAGATACAGGCAGGTGAGATACAGACAGGTGAGATACAGACAGGTGAGACACAGACAGGTGAGATACAGACAGGTGAGATAGACAGGTGAGATACAGACAGACAGGTGAGACAGACAGGTGAGACACAGACAGGTGAGATACAGACAGACAGGTGAGACACAGACAGGTGAGACACAGACAGGTGAGACACAGACAGGTGAGATACAGACAGGTGAGATAGACAGGTGAGATACAGACAGGTGACACACAGACAGGTGAGATACAGACAGGTGAGATACAGACAGACAGGTGAGATAAAGACAGGGTTAGATACAGACAGGTGAGATACAGACAGGTGAGACACAGACAGGTGAGATACAGACAGGTGAGATAAAGACAGGTGAGACACAGACAGGTGAGATACAGACAGACAGGTGAGACAGACAGACGGGTGAGACACAGACGGGTGAGACACAGACAGACAGGTGAGACACAGACAGGTGAGACAGGAATGTACCCCAGTCAGTGATGAGTGGATCCTTCAGGCTGGCGTGTTCCACCTTACAGGAGATTTTCTCTCCAGACCTGCAGACAAACAGATCAAAGTGGATCAGAACCTTCTCTAGAGCCGTTAGAACCAAAGATCCTGATCCATTCCAGTGTTCTCATGAAACCCTTTAGTGTCTCACACAGTGGACCGAAGCTGCAATGAGAGGTTCTGGTTCTAAAGGTTCTGGTTACTGAAGAACTTCCTCAGGAATCGAACCTGTGGTCAGAGGCCGCTCTACCTCAGCTCCACTAAAGACAGTCTCTGGACTCACCTGGGCGTGTACTCCAGGTGGGAGTGGATCTGGTAGTACCAGTCCCCGTCCTCCATCTCGGCGGTGGAGGTGACGTCAGAGGAGACCTCCTGCTGGTCTCTGAGCCAGCTCACCTTGATGTGTTTGGGGTAGAAGTCGTAGACGCTGCAGACCAGCATGGCGGGGTGCTGACCACCAGAGGACGGCACGGACTCAACCGTGACTCTGGGTTGGACTGAAACATGAAGGATTCCGTTTTTAGGATCCTGTTTACTGACTGTTTCAGCAGCAGTCAGTAAATGATCTTCCTGTAATGTCACAGAGTCACCAGCAGAGGGAGCTGCTGATCCACTGAGAACCATCCTCAGAAGAACCGGGTTCTCTGAGCAGAAATTAAGTTCTGATCTGAAACTTCTTCAGTCTGAAAACATCTGTTCCTGTTCCCTCCATGATGGACGCTACACGCGTGAAACATGCATGTGAGTCCATGTAACACAAGAAGACATTTCAGTTCTGAGGTTTGAACCAGAATCAGATTCAGTTTCTGTTCAGATGGAAATAAAAATAAATCAAAGCTTTATTGACACTCAGAACGATCACAGAAACGTCACATTTGTGGGTTTTTGTCTGAATTGTTTAATGAATCCGTTTTCCTGTGAGAACATCTCAGGTTCTCTGATAGAACATTCATCATGAAGGAGAACCTGATCAGGTGTTTGAATAAAAACAGGAATGATCACGTGATCAAATCAAAACACCAAAGTTTCAAACTGAAGCAGAAAATCTTTTTCATCAGAAGATTTTTATCACATTTGAACGTTTTCATGTTTATTTGTTTAAATCATAAAAATGTTTTTAATTCAAATCAACAAAAATCTGTTTTTATTGACTTTGAAATGTTCATTTCTAACATAAACAAATAAAATAACAAAGTTATGAATCAAACCTCCTTCATTCACACAGACCATAATATGTAAATGTGTTTCCATGGAAACCGTTTCTCACCAATAGAAAGTTCGGTTTTAGTTTTAGTTTGAAGTGAAACAAACTTTTCTGAAAATCAGAGAATTCCGTTTAATGAGAATCAAAACCATCAGAACTTTGACTCACCGGATTTAGACAGAGCAGCCTGATAAGCGAGATCAATGTTGTGTTTGCAGTAGGTTTCCTTCTGAGCTTTCCTGGCGCTCAGTTCTGAAGGATCTTTGTTCCAGCGTTCTGCATTCTTCACTCCGTACTCCGTGTATCCAACATATTTACCAACACTGCTGCTGAACCTGATGATCTCATCTTTGTTGTAATAATAAGACCGGATGTACTCGATGTCTTTCAGATCAGAGGAGTTAAACTCACAGCGACTCACTACATAATGCAAGAACCCATCTGAGGAAGAAACGAGAAGGAAACGTCAGAGACGATCAGAACTTTATCAGAACTTTATCAGAACTTTGATCAGAACTTTATCAGAACTTTATCAGAACTTCGATCATTACTTTGATCAGAGTATTGATGACAGTATTGATGATCAATCACAGCACTGATCTTACCTGCAGAGTACAGAGTGAGGAAGAGGAGGCAGAGAGATGAAGAGTCCATGTCTGTGTTTTCTGTCAGACTGAGAACTCAGACGGAGAACCGCAGATAAACTCCACAGGTCACGTGACCGCCGTGTCAGCTGTTACCAGGCAGACTTCACAGGAACAGGACTCAGATAAAACAGCAGAACTTCACCCGCAGGTTCTGGTTCTTCAGGTTCTAGAACCTCACAGCTGTCGTCCTGAACAGCAGAACATCCACAATGAAGAACGTTTATGAGAACGTTACTGCAGCTCCTCCTAAAACCAGAAGAAAAACCTTCAGGCTCCTCATAGACCTGCAGACAGCTGTGCACGTGTGTGTGCACGTGTTCCTCCACAGTTCTATGGATCCATAAAGTTCATCAATAATGTTTGGTTCTCAGAACATACAGAACCAAACCCTCATAGAGCTTCATGAAGCTTTTGAAGCTTCAGAAACCCGTTTAAGCCTCTCACTGTCAGGACCGTACCGCTCTGGTTTCAGGTTTTGGTTTCTGGTCTCATTCTGGTTCTCCTTTGATTCAGTTCTACGGTTCAGGTTCCTTCAGAACAGAAGATTCTTCTGAGTCCAGATCCATCATTTGTGTCTCAGAGGAACCAGAACCAGAGAAGAATCTGGATTCTTGTCTGCTGTTTGGAAATGTTGGATCAGAACCTCAGATTCTGATCAGAAAATCTCAGATAATCTGTGATCAGATTTCAGGTTTCAGGTTCTCTCCTCAGAACCAGCAGATGGAAGATCTCAGAGACGTTCCTGATGATGCAGGAACAGCAGGAGCATGTGATTAGATCAATGTTCTGCAGCATTATGGGATGTTCCTGAAGAGGAACGTTCTAGAAACTGAACTCTTGTCAGTTTAAGTCTTCATCTAAAATGATTCAAAGGTTTTCTGGCTGCTGTGAGGAAGTCTGACTAAAACCTGTTAGAATAAAATGCCTGATGTGTTCCTGTGGAACATGTTCCAGAACCTGCAGGGAAATGTTCTGATGGAGCCCAGAGGTCCAAAGGAACCACAAGAGTCTGCAGTCATTAGATCAATAGTCGTGTTTCCATTTTGTGATACTTAATTTGCTTAATGGAAACGCCACAATTAAAAAAAAAACTCGTATTTATATCTAAAAAAAGTTTTGCGCTTGGAGGAGGAGGTTTTGGTGCGTATCGAGATATATTTCACCAAACTGCAATGGAAACACTTTTTTAAATTACATGCGCTTGTTGGACGGAAGTGGCTGCGCTGAGCGCTGCACAGCGGGCGCCAGAGACCCCGCAGCGTCACGGCTTATTAAAAGTTGTGTATCAAACTGAATTATTGGAGTCACAGATCTTCTGTTAAATCACCAACCAAGATTTCATCCAAATCGCCGCTCCCACCCGGAAGGAGCGGTTCTGCTAGCAGCTCTATGGTCTGTGCAGAATTCTCCTTTGACAGATGAAGATGAAGATGATGATGATGATGGAGCTGTGACAGAAATCTGAATGGATCTGATGTTATCAAACAGAAACAATCTGGTCACTGGTTAGAATGGTTATTTTGTTAATAACACTGAACAGGCTTCTCTCATGTCTGGATCATTTACATCTATATAGATTACCAAAGGTCTAGTTACGCCGCACGTGCTCCCCAGACGCCATGACGTCAGCCGAATAGCTCCTTTGTGTGAATCAACTTAGAATAATCTTTGATCTCATCCATCCCCATGGTTTAAATGACTTATCACATGAGTTGATTTGTGTTTATTCACATAATTATGATTTAATGGAAACAGTGTCATTGTGAAATTGCTAGAATGTCAATAAAGTTTTGCGCATCATCTGTGTGATGGAAACGCAGTGACCTTCAGATGTCTCTGTGATCTAAATCCAGACTCAAGATCCTCAAAGATCATTAATGTTCCAACGTTCAGAGATAAAAGTGTTTGGATCAGAACCAGAACCAGAGATAAACCAAAACATGAGTGGATTTTAAATAAAAGTTTAATTACAGGAACTTCCAGAGGAACATCGTCCATTTATAGAGGAAATGAACAGTGAAGACTTTCAAAATAAAACAGGAAGTCAGAAAATCAGAGACTTTATTACAGAATCAGAAACAGTTGCTGGTTCAAATCCTCACAATGTTACCCCCTCCCTCCCCCCGAAGATGATTCATTCAGATCAGACGATCTACAGACTCGATGACATCATCAGGATCCTCCAATCATCTGCACTCGTTTCCTTTGATGAGGAAGAAGGTTCCTGCCGCCACGCCCAGCAGACCCACAGCCAGACCCAGTCCACAGAAGACCGCGGGTCCAACGCCGGGCTGAGACTTCTCCACATCTGCAGAGACAAGAAGATGAAGATGAGGGTGGACCTTCATCACTGAGCTGCGGTTCTGAAGCTGTTCTCACCCCAGATCTTAGTCTGGACCTCAGTCAGAGCCGGATGTTCCACAGAGCAGCTGTAGATGTCTCCCAGCTCCGGAACAAACTTCAGGCTGGAGATCTGGGTGAAGGTTCCGTCACTGCTGGGGAACGGGATGTTGATGCTTCCTGACACCTTCTGACTGTTCTTGGTCCAGGAGACGTTGACAGGAGCCGGGTAGAACCCGGACACGTGACAGATCAGAGTGTTCTGCTCCCCCAGCTCCACCTTGTTCCTGCTGTAGACCACCACGTTGGAGGGGGGGTCTGAGGAGAGGAAGGAGGTCCGACTGAGACCAGAACTTTGGTTTTCTCTGAGATTTCAGGTTCTTCAACATAAAGAACAGAGTTCTCCTACATTCATCTGAAACTTTCTTTAAGAACGTTCAGATGTTAGAACTAAAGTTCTTCAACAATCGAGGAACAAACTTCATGACAGGAAGGTTCTCCTAAAGTTCTGCTGTGGATCGGACCTTCAGAGGTTAAAGGTCAAACCTGCAGCCTCATGATGGAACCACAAATGTTCTCCGGACTCTGTTTCAGACAGAACATCTGTGCATGAAAGCAGAGAAGGTTCTTCTGAGGAGGATCAGGTTCTACAGGTCCATGATCCAACAGAACCACTGATGTCCTCTCAGAACCAGAACTGAGACCTTCAGGGTTCTGGTTGAAGAACTGGAGCAGGTTCTGTCTGATCCTGTTGTGGTTCATGAAGTTCTAACAGAACAAAACTGGTTCCTGAGGAACCTTCTACTGCTTTATGATGATGATGATGAAGGATGAAGAACTGACCCGTCAGAACATTTGACTCAGAACCCTGTAGAACCTGGATCAGAACTCTGACAGAAACCATGAACTTCAAGTTACTGTGATCTTCCTCTGATCAATAATCTGATCAATGATCTGATCAATAATCAATAACAAAGATTGATCTTCAGTCTGAGGACAGAACCTGAGACTCACAGATGAAGGTTCTGGTTTTACCTTGTTTCAGTGGGAGACCTTTGGTAGCTTCACGAATAACCTTCAGGTTCTGTCTGCAGATCTGTTGATTAGCCACAGCGTTCTCATATCCTCCTGGGTAACTGACATGATCTACAAAAGGAGGCTGAGCATCGACCATCATCTGCTTCTTGAAGTCTGCGTAAACCAGCTCTTCTCCATCCAGAGCGTACATGTGCTCTCCATCAGAGTCTGAACAGCCATTGATCCTGAGGTCCTCATGAAAAACTGAGAACAGAAGAACCGCATCAGCCTCTGTGTGTTTTAGTACACAGTTGTGTGTCTGTTGTGTAGTTGTTGTTCTGACCTTGAGCCGTCCCGCTGAGGATCCCGCAGACGAAGAGCAGCAGCTTCATCTTCATCACCTCTCAGACTCAGACTGAAGTGAAGTTCTGCAGATCTCACCTCTAACTCTGACTGCAGCCAATCCCAGAGCAGAACTGCTGTGATGTCATCAGTGTCCAGGAAGAGTCAGAGGCTGCAGAACAGGAAGTAGTTTGAGATTTTAGATCCAGATTCTGATGTTCTGGAAGGTTCTGATCAGAGGAATGGATCATTGTTCATCCAACCTGACTGAATGTTCTTCAGTTTTCAAACATAATTCTGTTTTTTCATAAAGTTTTTCTGTTTTCTTCCTTTCCATTAGAATCTTCTGGTTTCAGTGTCACAGGTTCGATTCTTTAACTTGCTCTCAGCTCAGTTCTGTTGTGGTCGTCTGCTCATTTCCCAGCATTCACCTTGATGTCAAAATTGAGTTGATATTTGATCCAATTATAGTGAACAAAATTATTTTAACTGTAGTTTTCATACCTTTGTTTCAGTGGGAAAAACAAACAGTAGAAACTCAATCTCACATTATGAGGGATCGAGCGGCCAAAGAGGACAACAAACGAGTTATCAAAAATTAAACTTTTAATTTCTCTAAAAAAATGTTCACAAACTGGGCCCTTAAAAGGTCAACATCACAGAATTAACTGAGGCAATAAACGTAAATTTAACTTAAGCAAATGAACAAACCAAATAACAGAAACGAACTGACCAAAGACACAACAGGGGAACATATATAGTGGGTGATCAGACCACTAGACAAACATGAGGGAGAACTAACAACATTTAACAAAAAATACAGAAAAAACTAAACACAAAACTTGGTTTTCTTCAGTGGAAAAGAAAGAACAAAACAGAAGTACAAAATTAGAACAAATAAACAGCATATAACTGAAACAAAGCAAATCAACATTAAAGGAGTCCATGATTTCTCCCTTTGGAGACTTTTGGAGATGGCGCTTCCCCAATTCCCTGACTAAAGCATTTTAGAGCTGTGGTGGCTTCATTTCCCCCTTCGGCCAGGTCCACAGCACAGCTCCAGGAGCAGAACCTCAACCACACCCCCAGCGACCAGCATACCCTCAGCACTGGCAACTCAAAACAGGTGAAAACCGAGATAAGTAAACCAAACAAAATAGCTGTTACAAAGAAACACAAAATAAATGTATATTTTAGCTCAAATCAACGTGTATTTATTTATGAATGAAATTGTAAATGTGTTAAATATGTGTAAAAAAGGAAAATTTGTTGTGAAGAGGGGTTACTACTATTGTGTTGTGGATGAAGCAGAGTATGCTGCCATCACACTGATGAAAAACTAAATGAGGAATTCTGGGTAATACAGGTGATGATCATTCGATTATAATTCATGTTAAACATCAAACTGACATAAATTTCATATCAAACTGACTTCCAAGATTTTAGGCTTCAATTACATTAATTTTGGGTTAATTTAATCTCAGCGTGTGGTTTAAATCAGATTTGATGTTTTGTTTTCAATTCAAACTGAACTAGAATTGATTCTATAATCCAACGCTGCTGCACATCACAGCAGTGAGTCTAGAAATATCCAGGATGTAACCAGTGAACAATTGATGCTGTTTTGTATTTATTGTGTTATTTATTGTATTGTAATTGTCAGTATTTCCACCTTAATCAAATTTATTAACGCAGCAATAAAATGTTGATGGAAGAACATAGAAGTTTTCTCAGAGTTAGAATATCTTTTGGTTTTATTGGACACAAAAACTACATTTAAACCTCAAATCAAAGAGTGTAATTGTGTTAAATTTAATCTAATTTCAGATTTATTTAGTCACATTTGTCTCTGCAGTCTGTTAAAATCTTTATGCTATAGTTCTGTCAAACATGATTTATTGTCTCACAAACTGGGCAGAGAACAAAACAGCATTAAAACCCTCAGAGTCACTACAAAGGAAATAAAAACTTTACGTTCTCAGCATTGAACTGTTTTACAAAAACATAAGCTGTTAAACTGGAATAAGTTTATTAAATCATGAACGGTTCATCATCGCCTCCACTAAACCGGTTTGTCTAAAGAACTAACTGGTAAAGAGAGTCAGAGAGAAGAGACTAGAATTCCTCTCAGAGAAGAAACTTCAGTTAAAATGTTTTCTCAGTAAAAGCAGAACAAGAACAGAACAAAGTTCTTCAGTTTTAGAGAAGTTTCTTCATTCAATGTGTTTAAAAACACTTTAGAAACTGGATCTGATCACAGCAAACATGTTCAAACATGAACTCATATCATTGTTCTGTAATTATGTCTTTATTTTAATGCTTTTACTGTATTTTATTAAATGTTATTTTAACTGATCGTCTCATAATTGTGTTTTATTGTTTATGCCTTTTACTAATATTTTACATTTTGTTTTTATTCCTCGTTTTTAGACTTTTAGAACGATAATTTTAACATCTGTCCAGAGACAACAGATGAAAACTAACCGCTGGGTTCAGTCTGAAACACTGCAGTCCATGTTTTCTTCCATGAGAAATAAATAACATTGAAATAAACATTTGTGTTGTGAGATCTGAATGAAATTATGTCAAGATGACTTCAAGCATTTACTTCAGAGCAGAATAGTGAGGATTCTGTGTTTAGTTTGGGTTTTGTTTCTAAGTTGTCCTTTCAGTCACAGCAGTCTCAGGTTCATCATCAACAGCTGTCCTCATTTATTTAAGGGTCTGGTTCTCAGCTCATCTGCTCTGCTTCGTCACCTTTTTGGTCCTTCATGGTTTTGTCATGTTTTTAATAAAAGTCTTAGTTTCTGCCACCAAACCTGTTCTCCTGCATTGTGGGTTCTTCTCCACCATTTCCTGACACGAGCAGCAGGTTCAGGTCATCTGCTGCATCATCATGTTACAGAATCTTAAATGAATTGGTCTAAATGTAAAAATCATGACATCAAAAAGTATAAATATGATGATGTCAAACTGATATTAAAGTTTAGATTTGGACATGAAACTTGTTTTTGATGCATCATTTTAACATCAATTGTCCACTGGGTTCTTTGAAAACCAGCTGCCTTTCTCACAGGTGGGAGGAGCTTCTGCAGCTCCTGTTTTCATTGGCTGTTGGATTTTCAGTAACTTTTCTCATCTTTTTCCTGACGTTCATCTGTAATAAAGTCAGAGCAGAGATGCTGCAAACCTGTTAGTCTGGATTTCTAAAGATGTTGAGGATTTTATGTTTCTGCTTAAAAATATCTGTGAAAATATTTACACATAAAAGCGTCTGTATCTAAATATGTAGAAACACAGAATTTATCCATTTAAATGAAATCTGTCATAATTCAGTCCTTAAGTTTACTATAAATCCAGACTTCAGGAGCATCAGTTCTCTGAATGATCCAAACAAAATTTTCTCCAGAAGATTCTTTTACCAAACAGATTGATTTTAGAACAATCAGAACAAGTTTAATGGTTTGAATGTTATTTTATTTTAATGTATTTATTTGGTTCTGAGACTCAGATGGTTCTTGATTTTGATTCTTTTCCTGTCCCTCATGTCTGTGGTTTCAGTGTTGTTGTAGTTTGTTGCTCTTTGATCAAACTCGTTCATGTGTTGCTGTCCTGAACATTTAAAGTCTACTTAAGTTCTAGATAATCACACGTCTGGTTCTGATCTGACGGTTAAAGTTCTGGAGAACCTGTTCCAGATCGTCTTGGTTCTGGTGGACTAAAGGTCACCTGACCCGTTCAGTAGGAACAAACCGTTTTCTTCACTTTCAGTTTCTGCTTCTTCACACAGAAGTGGTTCTGCTGGTTTGGTGTCATGTGACTTTCAGCTGCTTTCTGGAAAGTCCAAACGTTTGTCCAACAGCCAATCAGAGAGCAGCTCCTGATGGGTCATCAGTTACCAGGTAAGACAGCAGCAGTTCACCTAAAAGTACTCTGATTACTTTAGTAATCAGTAAAGCAAAATGAAAATTCCTTTCTTTAGGTGTTTAAGGTTGTAAGGCCAGGTTCACGCAGACCAGCGCGCGCTTCAGTACGGCGCCCCTGTTAACTTATGGATGTAGTTCACATCAGACGTGGAAGCGCCGCTGCTCTCCGCGCCGGCTCACGCCGTGCAGCAGAACGTTTCGGCGTCTGGTCTATTTTTTGTGTGAGCCGCGAGTGATCAGCATAAATACTGGCAGGAAGTTACGCCAAAACACACGAAAATCTGGTCAATTTTCAAAATATAACCAAATTTCACAATAAAACACGGCGATTGACAAATACTATCAAATGTATTGTATTTGTATCTAAACAGACTGTAGAGATGAAAATAAACACAAAAACACAACACACAGACATACACACAGACACACACACAAGCACACAAATACACACAGATCAACATGGTGGGCAGACTACAGAGTTGGGGGTTTGGTATTTGGGGTGTAAAAACACAATCAAGGAGAGAGAGACAGTGATCAGTTGGAGACCAGTCAGGATGGACATGTCACATTCATTGTAGAAGTGGAAAAGTACAGGGAGTTGAACGATCCCAGAACATGTTCTATAATGTTCTAAAGAACCACAGCTGAGCAGAAGCATCTGTAACTGTTGCAGAAAAATAGCGTCAGGTATGATTTTCAGGTGAAAGCAGAGACCGGAAGCACTCTGTTTCGCCCCACGTTGCTTCCACGAGCAGAGTGAACCTACGTTTAGACTCCAAAAACATTTGATTGGATGAAAAACAGACCAATCAGCATGAAATGTCCTGTCTGTGGTGGGTTGTTGAGTCCAGAAGAACATGTCTGATAGTTCATGTCTGCAACAGTTTAGAGAAACAACAGGAAAAGAAGTAAAATATTTAATACAAACATGGATTTTATAACCATAAAAAACAGATTTTAAAACAAAGATCAAAGAACAAAAGCAGCAGCTGATGACTCATCTGTTGCTAGGAGACCAGCGTTTGTGCAGCAGCAGCTGAGAGAAACGGGACTGGAGCGCCCTCTGCTGGAGACATCAGAACTGATCAGACCTCAAAGATGAACTTCTGAACATCAGAGATCCTCTGATCCGTGTTCCTCCTGATGATCATCTGGATCAAGTGTGAACGTCTCATGAACATTGAGATCCATCAGGGTTCAGACGGTTCAGAAAAGAGTCCAGAAGATCAGAGTTCTGACAGGAATCCTGTTCAGACTGATGCTGCAGCTCCTCCAGAACCACTAAATCATCTTCATCAGGAGGAGCAGCTAATCACGGAGGTTCAGGTGGAGTGCAGGTGAACACAGGTGAGCTGAAGGGGAGGAGTCAGTCTGGTGATGAACTCTCTGTCTGCTCGACTGAAACGCTTCAGATCTGAAGAGGAACAGAGAAGAACCAAGAAGATCCTGAACCCAGGAGATCCTGAACCCAGAAGATCCTGGACCCAGGAGCTGCAGAAGATCAACCAAACCCCCATTGTTGCTGTGTCTGTGTGTGTGTGTTTTTGTGTCTGTGTGTGTTTGTGTGTCTTTGTGTGCGTGTGTGTGTTTGTGTGCATGTGTGTGTTTGTGTGCGTGTGTGTGTTTGTGTGTCTGTGTGTGTCTGTGTGTGTTTGTGCGTTACCTTGTGTTCCTGTGGGGGCGTGTCTCCTGCAGGTCAGACAAACTGGTCGTCTCACAGCCTCGCTGCTGCACATGCTCAGTAGGAAGTGGAGGAGGGGCTCCTCAGAGTGGCTCACCTGACAGACAAACACCTGAGTGAGTCATCAAGCAGAAACTCCAGAACAGAACCGGTTCTGGATCTCTGGATTCATGGATCCTTCTGAAGATCAGGCATGTGACGCAGGTTCAAGAACACGCCTCTACCAGTGATGAAGCTTCATGAAGCTTCATGAAGCTTCATGAAGCATTGAAGCCTTTCATCCAATTGGTTCACTGCAGTGCTTCATGAAGCTTCATCTGCTCTAGGAGGACATCTAGTGGAAAAGTATCATTTGAATAAGAAGAAATATTTAAAAAGAAGTCCAGAAATAAACATGTGATCAAAATAAAGAAGTTTACAAACATGTTCATTTCTGCTGTAGATACATTTGTGTTCAGTCTGTCAGATCGGTACGGGGGCTTACGATCAGTGATGACAATGTAATATTTGATTGGCTGTTCAACAGTCTGATGACGTGTAAAGTTGCGATTGGACAAATTACTGTACGTTTGGCCGAGCAGATCTTGATTCTAAAAGGTTATTTTTGAATTTCCTCCATGCTCCTTAACCAATAAAAACCAATAGAGTGCAGGACTATCTACTGCCCTGGATTCCACCATGATCACTACTTTGTTTTTAAACAGCAAATATAACATCACTGAATTCACAAAGTGAAAACTTAATCAATAAAAAGCATTTTTACAAAGACTATTCATGAATCCTCTGTGTTCTGATGATGAAAAAGTTGATGTTTTACTAATAAAATAATTAAAATACCCTTTTTTCTGAAATTGTTCAAACACAATGCATTGTGGTCCATATTCCCCAATCTCGTGAGCATCAATGGACAGTTTTTTTGCAGAGAATTCTGGGAAATTTTCAGGGTGCTCGATTTTGGAATTGTAGATTCAGACAGAACTAGAAAATGAGGAACACACTAAATGCTGCAGGAATTCAGACAAAGCTAAAGTAGTTTGTCTAAGTGGTGTTACCGTAGCATGACGTCATCACTGGTCACTAGTCCCCGTATGGATCTGACAGGAACACAAACGGTAACTACACCGTATGCTTACTTTGTGTGTTTACTTATGTATTAGTACAAAAAATAAATACATAAAAAACTCTTTATTCAATCTCAAAGGAAAATGAGGAAATGATGAAAATGATCATTTAAAGTGAGGTGAGAGGAGGAATGGATTTAGATTTTATAGATGCTGGTGCTGAACCGGTACTTGTTGTTGAGCTGAATTTCATCCCACATATTAAAAATGTCATTAAGACAGGATTTTATCACCTAAAAACATTACCAGAGTCCGTTCATTCCTCTCTCTTGCCAGCACAGAGGTGCTGATGCTTTTATTTTTAGTTATTTAGATTACTGTAATGTCCTGCTCTCTGGGTTACCTAAAAAGTCTCTTTCAAACTTACAGCTATTACAGAACTCAGCGGTACGAGTTCTGATGAGGACCAGAGGATGGGAACACATTACACCCATTTTAAAATCTCTGCATTGGCTCCCTGTGCGTTTCAGGATTGATTTTAAAGTTCTTTTAATGGTTTATAAATGTTTTAATTGTCTTGGCCCTTCTTATTTAAGTGATCTACTTTTAAAGTATGAACCCTCATGGACCCTGAGGTCCTCCGGTGCCGGCCTTTTAGTTGTCCGTAAGGTGAGGACCAAAACCTGTGGTGAGGTTTCGTTCTGCCACTACAGTTCTCGTCTGTAGAACAGCCTACCGGAGAACCTCAGAGCTGCAGAGACTGTGGAGGTTTTTAAGAAGAGGGTCAAGACCCACTTTTTTAATTTAGCTTTTAGTTGATCTCATCATATTTATTCTATGAGTTTTAATATATATAATTTTATGTATTTAATTGGATTTTATGTATGTTATTGTATGCTTTTAATCTGATTTTCTATTCTATGTGTTTTAAATTCATTATTATTATTATTATTAATATTTTACTATGATTTTAACCCCAGTGTTTCTGTGAGGATCTTTTGTTCCAGGGTTTGGTGGTTTGGTTTGGGGTCGTTGCTGCAGTGGTCGCTCTTGCTGGGCGGCTGGAGTTCTACATTACAGTCTCACAGCTGTGGAGTGAACTTCATTGCTGTCCTGGTCTGGATGGAGACTGTGATGATGTTCATGGGACTGAACTGCTTCTGGCATGAAGAGATTCTAAAATACTGTTTCCTCACAGCAACCAAGCCTTCAGTTTCTTTTAGAAATGATTTTATAGTATATTCCTCATTGTGTTTGGGGTCCTGGGTTGTCTGTGTCTCCATCAAACACCCACATTATGACTGGAGCTGCAGGATTCATGCAGCGTTCAAACCCGCAGCACAATCTGAACCCCTCTATGAATCAGTCACATGGTACAGTCAGACAGTGAAGCTTCAGACGCCATCATTTACGGCTCCTCCTCTAGATGAAGCAACATCAATACACGCTTTGTGGAAGCTCCTCGTCCACTACTCGATACCTCCAAGCCTCGACAGAGAACATCACATCACTACTTTTACCTTATGGTGTTCACACTGGACGGTCACTAACAGGTATTGGGTAACAACGTTAAACAACTAAATTCAGGCTCTGTAGAAAAGCGCTATGTTAGGATACACATTTACCATTTTACCAGCCTGTGTACCTGCAGGTGGAAGAGGTTTATGTGTAACGTCCAAGCGGTGTAAATCTGGTGAATGTTGCTCCAGGCTCTTTCTTTCACATCTCTATTCCGCTATACACTACATTACCAAAAGTATTCACTCCCCCATCCAATCAGAACCAGGTGTCCTAATCTGTTCTGGTTACAGGTGTATAAATCAAGCCTCAGATATGCAGACTGTTTTCACAAACATTTATGAAAGAACGGGTCGCTTTCAGTGAATTCCAGCGTGGAACTGTCATAGGATGATACCTGTGCAACAAATCCAGTCACAAAGTGTACTAAATATTCTACAGTCAACTGTCAGCTCAATCAGAACAACATGGAAGAGTTTGGGAACAACAGCAACTCATCCACCAAGTGGTAGACCACGCAGCTGCTGAAGCTCATAGAGCAAAGAGGTCACTGACTTTCCACAAACTTCATGTGACCTTCAGATTAATCCAAGTCCAGCACACAGAGAGCTTCATGAATGGGTTTCCGTGGCCGAGCAGCTGCATCAGAGACACACATCACCAAAGCGTGGGATGCAGTGGTGTAAAGCATGTCACCACTGGACTCTAGAGCAGTGGAGACGCCTTCTCTGGAGTCATGAATCACACTTTTCCATCTGGAAATCTGATAGACCAGTCTGGGTTTGGAGGTTACCAAGCTAAACAAAATGAGAGAGACTGGAAATGAGAGCAAAATCTGGAACCATAGGTGAGTATTGGGGTGTAGTACACATGTTACAAACATAACTGTTGGTTCTAACAATCGTCACATACAAACATGTCAACACACACAGTACAACTACAGTTCACACACACTTATGCATTCAAACCAACACCTGTAAAACGTTTCATTCTGTCACACATACTGTTTATATAAAGGTGATCTGATACCTGTGCTCGGGTGTTCATGTTTTACTGAAGTGGATGATGGAATGTAAAAAGAGGGAGAATATCCGGTCACCCCCAGACCAAGACCCCAGCAGCAGTGGTTGCCAAGGCCCCCCCAACACCTGCCCGGTAGATAGAGGATGTCTGCATACCATGTAATCCTGTCAGCCCTCCAGACCAGGGTCAGCCAGACCACCATGGTGATCCCCAACACCAGAAAGCAGGGACACAGAGGAGCACGGAGAGTGCCCTGAAGAAAAGCCCCCCACTGCGCCAGGTGGCCCAGTATGGGGCTGCTATATAGACTGCTGCCCCGCAACCCGGTCCCGGATAAGTGGATGAAAATAGATGGATGTGTTTGTTCACTGTATTACTTGTTGCAGTGTTTTTGTGTAATAATTCTGATAAATATCTACACTTCACTGCTCTCTATTTTCTCTATTTTAGTAAAACATAATTTCATTAGTAGAACCAGACCAGTGTACTAGAAGTGTCACTTTCATTAAATTATTGTAAGTTATTTATGTTTGCAGCTGTCATGTTTTAACACAAATTTATACCTCGAGTTACTTTGAGTAACTAAATACTTTTAAGATGAAGTAACTGAGTTACTAAATCATGTTTTAGGAGAATTAACTAGTAACTATAACTAATTACTTTTTCAAAGTAAGATGCTCTACTCTGGTCTGGACTAAACTTCACCTGTTGGATCCAGCTACAGGTGAGAAGGTGTGTGCTAGCCCCTGACACTGAATAAAATCATAATTATAGTTCTAATAGGTTCCAAATAAAGAACATGTCGTCTTCACCTGCTGACAAACTAAAGTACTCACCCGGCTCCACCTTCGATGGAGAATTCTGAGTTGACCTCTGACCCTCAGCCACCTTTGAAGCCCCTCCCACTGAAAATCAGTCAATGCCAGCAGAGTCTGCACCATGACACCAGAGACCCAAACGTGAGCCTCTCCAGTGCCGTCATCAATCACCAACCTGATCAGTAAGAAGAACTGATAAACAATCAAACCTGATCAAAACCAAATCAATAAACACAGACCTGATCAATATACACAGATCTGATCAATATACACAGACCTGATCAATATACACAGATCTGATCAATATACACAGACCTGATCAATATAAACACAGACCTGATCAATATACACAGACCTGATCAATATACACAGACCTGATCAATATACACAGACCTGATCAATATACACAGACCTGATCAATATACACAGATCTGATCAATATACACAGACCTGATCAATATACACAGACCTGATCAATGATTGAGGTTCTGAATGATTGATGGTTCTTACTTTGCTCTGGACCTGAACACAGCAGAGGAGGATCCACACTGAGAGCTGCAGGACTGAAACACAGATTTACAGACCATAAACACACCGTCTGAACCTCTATAAAGGAACCTGAAGGGTTAGCTTGACTCGCTAAAGTTAAACCGGTTTTTCTTTGGATTTTATGGCTGCCAGAACCGACTCCACCAGGGAACCCGTCCGGTGTGAATGGTTTATTCTTCTGTCCTACTTTGCACATGTGCAGTAAGAATCTGCAGTAGGGATGGGTATTGTTAAGATTTGATCATTTCAATTCAATTCAATTTTATTACTATATCTGGATTACATAATACAGATGTCTCAATGGGTTTCACACTGTTGATCGTTCAAAAAAACAGACATACAGTAAAATATAAACAATAGCTGATTACTAAACTGAACCAAACTAAACCGAACCGAACCGAACCAAACTAAACTAAACTAAACTGGCATTCCTGCCCTTAGAACCTCCTTCTTCACCTCCTCTTATTGATACTGGTTGATTTAGTTTCTTATCTGTATTCTTATTGATACCTTTCTGTGTGAAAAAGGAGGTGGATTACAAATAAACTATTTACAATAAAACTTTTTTATTTTAGGATGCTTTTCTTAATTAATTTAACGTCCTTTGCAACACTAAAATAAAATGATCCATAAATACTGACATATCTTTGTATTAATCACATACACTTTAAGGCAGGACTTACATAAACAGTGTCATTAAGAACCAAAGTGCAAAGTAAATCAAATAGCAACTTCAAAGTATTTCAAAAAACAGTGGAAATAAAAATGCATAATGATGAATTTTAATTTTTTTTACATTGTCATTTAATGTATCCTTATTGAGGCACAATATGAACGTTCAACTTGTTAATTATATATTATCCTTGTTTTTACAGTGCTGGTAGCAGTGTTCATTTTCCCTTCTTTTTATTCAAATGTCATGCACTTATCCTTGATAAACAACACTTTAGTCATGTGCTCCACACGTGTACTGCTAGCATGCATAACTGTTGAACAATGGCGGCACTAACCACCCCCTCATACGCATTACTAAGGTGCGTGTGTTGGAGGGGTTGTTCTGGGCATTTTATGGTTTTATACAGATTTTTTGTGTAATGTCCTACTTTTGGTTTTTAAAAATGGATTCTGTTTTTATGTAAAGCACTTTGAGTAACACGAGTTGCAAAAGTGCAACACAAATAAAGTTTGATTTGATATGCAGTCACCTGTGTGTAGATGCTGCTGCATGTTGAGCAGCTCCACTGCAGCTGCAGGAACAGGAAGCAAACCACATGACCTCTGACGAGCCCCATTAAATCCTCCTTCTGACCTTTCACTCCCCACTGGCCCAGATGCATCATGGGAGGGGAAGGAGGTGGAGCAAGGCTGCAGGTAAACACAGAAACAGGTAAAAATGACAGGTGATTGTCAGATGTGTTCAGGTATTAGGTACCTCTCTTCTCCCAGTGACATCATCGTCACAGAGCTCACAGGTAAGCTAGTGAAGTACACGCCCCCTGACCTGGAACACACAGGTATGCAGGTTTACAGCCAAGCAGAAGACTCACCTGTGAGGAAGACTTCATAGAAACATCTGTGAAGGTTTGATACCTGGACAGTTTCCTCTGGAAGTGTGACAGCAGCACCATGTTGCCAGGTAACAGTCCACCTGGGTAGGGGGAGTGGCTAAGGTCCAGGTAGACTCGGACACTCCTCCCAGTTGGGTCACACAGTGTTAGACGCACACCTGAAAACACAGACCGTTAAGTTCAAAGCTCGTCTCTGGGTCTGATCTGGACAGGTTTGAATTCTCCTCAGAAGTTTTTTGTCTCCATGTTTTCATTAATGTTCATCTGTGGAGTTCCACAAGGTTCAGTTCTGGGGCTTTAATCTCTTTACCTTAAACTCTCAGAAACACAATGTTAGTTTCTTATGGCTGCACTTCAGTATCTTTGTTTTCTTGGAGTAATACTGGGGGAAGTTCCTGTGACCTCATTTCCGGGTGAGCGTACCCAGTGTTTGTCTTTGCTGCTCCTGTCATTGAGCGTCTGTTTTGTTAATATCTAACTTAGTGTTATCTTGTTTGGTGTTCAAACATTATAAGTGTCTTCTTTAGCATTCTAGTGAGTAACCACTGTGTTAACCACTGTTGTCTAAGCAGTTTGAGACATAGTTTCTTCCCCTTAGCCAAACACCGCTAGCCTTTGCTAAGTGCTAGCATGGCCTCCACCTCGTCTGCTTTCACTCCTCTGTCGTGCTCCATGTGCCAAATGTTCAGTGAAGATCCTGGCTCCTTTAGTGAAGATAGTGGCAGATGTGTTAAGTGTAGCCTTATGTTAGACTTGGAGGCCATGCTAGAGCAGTTAGAGGCGCGGCTACGCACAACGGATGCTAAGCCTGTTAGCCAGATTATTACCTGCAGTGCAGCTCGCAATACCAGAACGAAACTGCAGAGCACTCAAGCCCCTCCCGGGAAGCAGCCGGGGAAAACTCAGGATAGGTTTGTACCGGTGGGAAGGAAGCATAGTGCTAAACGTAAACACTTAGAGCTACCGGAGCTCCCGCTACATAATCAGTTTTCTCTCTTCGGCAACACGCCAGATGAACCGTCAACTCTGGTTATCGGCTCCTCTGAAGTTAGACACGTGAAGCTCCCGACGGCTACAGTCAGGTGTTATCTGGAAGCCAGAGTTGGTGACATAGAAGGAAACCTTAAAATGTTAGCTCAGAGTAAACCCAGGTTCCGTCGAGTTGTGATTCACGCAGGCGGTAATGACGCCCGACGGAGACAATCAGAAGTTCTTAAATTAAACGTTGAATTTGTGTGTAAGCCTGCTAAGTCGATGTCGGACACTGTCATTTTCTCTGGTCCACTCCTGAACCTAGTCAGTGATGAAATGTACAGCCGCTTTTCATCATTTAACCGCTGGTTAGCTAGATGGTGCCCACAAAACGGCGTTAGCTTTGTAGACAATTGGAGCGCGTTTTGGGGAAAGCCCGGTCTCATGCGTAGAGACGGCATCCATCCCACTTTTGACGGCGCCGCTCTTCTCTCTAAGAACATTTCTGCAAGAATTAACAGTACAACCTGATAACCCAGGGACAGGGTCTGGGCACAGAGCATCAGTTTAAAACTCTCCTCTGAGTTCCCTTTAGCGTCAGAGCAAACCCCAGAACAACACAGAGTTAGTCCAGCAGCTGCTAGCTTTAGCTTATGTACTGAAAGGCGAGTGAAATACAAAAATCTAAAAGTAAAAGCTACTAATACTCTCAATAACAACAAGCAAAATCACGATGTCATTAAATGTGGCTTACTAAACATTAGATCCATTTCCTCTAAGTCCCTTTTAGTCAATGAGTTAATGAATGATAACAAACTTAGCCTGCTAGCTCTAACAGAAACCTGGCTCCAACAGGATGACTATGTTAGGTTGAATGAAGCAACCCCCCCTAATTATAATAACTATCAGAAATCCAGAATTTCTGGGAAAGGAGGTGAGTTAGCAGTAATATCACAGTCTAGCTTACTTCCTAACACTAAAGCCAAACATATTTATACTTCCTTTGAAAACATAATTTTGTCTATAAATCACTCAAACAGGAAAACTCCAAAATCTGTTTCATTCATAATTATTTATCGTCCTCCTGGTCCGTACTCTGAATTTCTAACTGAGTTTGCAGACTTTCTATCAACTATTGTTTTAGATTCTGATAAATAATAATAGTAGGAGATTTTAATATTCATGTTGATGACCGTAGTGACTGTCTAGGAAATGCTTTCTCAGCTTTATTAGATAATGTTGGTTTCACACAAAATGTAAATGAACCCACTCAATGTCACAAGCACACCCTGGACCTTGTTTTAACTCATGGTATAGAGATCAGCTGAGTGTGCTTCCTCATAACCCCACACTCTCAGATCACTTTCTAATCACCTTTCAGTTTGTTCTAGAGAATTCCACCGCTCCAATAAATAAAGAACAGCTCAGAAGAACATTGATTGACTGACCGTTCTGTATCTGAATTTAAACTTACAGTCCAACCAATATTTAGTAACATGCTGAGCAAACACTCTGAGAGCAGCCTCCATAGTTTCAGTCCCAGAAAAAATGATCAGTTTGTTGATGACTCCATGGAGGCCCTCAGGAGAACACTTGATGTTGTTGCTCCTCTGAAACCTAAACTATTTAGACAAAACCGAGTAGCACCGTGGTTTAACACTGAAACACGTTCCCTTAAACAAGTAACCCGTAAGTTAGAAAGAGAATGGCGCCGATCTGGCTCAGAGCAGTCCCTGAATAACTGGAAATATAGCCTTTTAAACTATTAAAAATCTCTGCGTAAAGCCAGAACCCAAAATACTATTCAGCTTTAATATCACAGAATGGAAATAATCTGAGATTTCTTTTTAGTACTATAGCCAGACTGACCAGCAGTCACAGCTCAGTGGAACCACATATTCCTGCTACTCTCAGCTCTGAGGAATTTCTTTCATTCTTCGATTGTAAAATCCTAAATATTAGACAAAAGCTGAACAAAGTTCTCCCTACTATCAGCCCAGAGCAGGCTAAAACAGTAGAAACAAAGGCATCTATAGAAACCTCTGGAACATTAGACTGATTCACTGCTGTAGATCTAGCAGAATTAACATCACTTATTACTTCCTCCAAAAGCTCAACTTGTCTTTTAGACCCAATCCTCACTAAGCTTTTTAAAGAAACCTTCCCCTTAATTAATGAATCCATTTTAACTATTTTAAATACTTCCATAGAAATAGGTTATGGGCCACAGTCTTTAAAATATGCAGTTGTTAAACCTCTTCTGAAAAAGCCCAGTTTAGATCCTGGCATTCTGGCCAATTATAGACCAATATCAAATCTCCCCTTTATCTCAAAGATATTAGAAAGAGTTGTAGTTAAGCAGCTATACTGCCACCTACAGGACAATAGCCTCTGAAGATTTCCAGTCAGGGTTCAGACCTCACCATAGCACTGAAACTGCACTAGTTAGAGTCACTAATGACTTGTTACTGGCCACAGAAAAGGGACTAATCTCTATTCTGGTCCTGTTAGATCTTAGTGCAGCCTTTGACACTATAGACCACAGCATCTTACTCCAGAGACTAGAGCATGACATCGGGATCAGAGGATCTGCCCTTCAATGGTTTAAATCCTATTTATCTGATAGGTACCAGTTTGTTCATGTAAATGGACATTACTCCCATTATAGTCGAGTTAGCTACGGAGTCCCACAGGGCTCAGTCCTAGGACCCATCCTGTTTATGCTTTACATGCTGCCTCTAGGGAACATAATCAGGAAACACAGGATTAATTTTCACTGTTATGCAGATGATACACAGTTGTATTTATACATTAAACCTGACCAGAATGACCGCTTAGAAAAACTTAATGCCTGGATTAGTGATGTCAAAATTTGGATGGCAGTTAATTACCTCCTCCTAAACCCAGAAAAAACTGAGGTCATTATACTAGGTCCAAAATACCTCAGAGATACCCTACCTGTTCAGATGGTCTCCCTGGATGGTGTCAATATATCCTCCAATCCCACAGTTAGAAACCTGGGAGTTTTATTTGACCAGAATTTATCATTTAAGGCTCACATATCACAGGCTTGTAAAACTGCATTTTTTCATCTACGCAATATCTCCAGGATTAGAAACATATTATCTAGAAGTGATGCTGAAAAACTCATCCATGCATTTGTTACGTCTAGGCTGGATTACTGTAACTCTTTGCTAGCAGCGTGTCCTAAAAGTTCTTTAAAAAGTCTTCAGCTAGTTCAAAATGCAGCAGCTAGATTGTTAGCAGGAACCAGCAGAAGAGAACACATTACTCCTGTGTTAGCTTCACTTCACCGGCTCCCAGTTGAATCTAGAATCCAGTTCAAAATCATTCTGCTAACCTATAAGGCCTTGAATGATATGACCCCATCCGATATTAAAGATCTCATAGAGCCTTACCAACCAAACAGAACACTTCGGTCACAAAATGCAGGACTGCTTGTGGTTCCTAGAATTTCTAAAACCACAGTTGGAGGTAGAGCCTTTAGCCACCAAGCTCCTGTTTTATGGAATAAACTCCCAGCTCATGTAAGAGAGGCTGACACAGTTTCTACATTCAAAGTTAGGCTTAAAACATTCCTCTTTGGACAGGTTTATTGCCAGACTAGCTAGCAATTAGAGAATATTTAACTTACTGCTCCTCTGCTTCACCTGCTGTGATGGGGTTTACCACACTGACTCTACTCGCTCCCACTCACTCTTCGTCTGCCTCCTACACCCTCCCCCCTTCCTCTCTCCCCTACCCTAACCCGGGTCTGTATCCTTCTCCCCCCCGCCCCCTCTCACCCCTACCCTAGCCCGGGTCTGCATCCTTCTCCCACCCCCAATCCCCCCTTCCTCTCCCTCCTACCCGAACCAGGGTCTGCATCCTTCTTCCACCCCCCCCTCTCTCCCCTACCCTAACCAGGGTCTGTATCCTTCTCCCACCCCCACTCCACCAACCTGCAATCCTCATCGCATCACTTGCCATCTGCCATTGCTTTATTTTATTTGGTTTATCATGCCTCTGTTTGGTGCAGTGCGATTCACATGTTGTCCCTCTTTCCCACCCCCCTACCGGGAAGCTGGAGAGATTTCGGATTCCAGGTGCATCGTCTGTGCTCCTGTCTTTGGCCGTGACCTCGCCTCGCCTGTACTCCTGTCTTTGACCGTGACCTCGCCTGTGCTCCTGTCTTTGGCCGTGACCTTGCCTCGCCTGTTCTCCTGTCTTTGGCCGTGACCTCGCCTCGCCTGTGCTCCTGTCTTTGGCCGTGACCTCGCCTCTGGCTCATTCAGCAAACCCAGCTGTTTCCACAACTCCTACTGGATGAAGCCCATCTGCTACACTGCTCAAACATGTTGTTGTTTATTTAAATATTTAGCTGTTATCTTGACTTGTAGCTGTTTATCTTGACGTGTTTGTTTATTAGTCATATACTTGTTATTCAACCATGCAGTTTTAGAATTAAGTTCACTTTTCTTTAATAGTTCTAGCACATCACCTGTCCGTCCGGGGTTGAGGATCTCTCCTTCATGTGGGCAACCCTGAGGTTTCTTAGTCCCCCCCCCCACACACACACACACAAAAAAAAAAAAAAAAAGATTGTTTTTTTTTTTTTTTTTTTTTTATGAGTTTTTCCTCACCGCGAAGGAGGGTATGAGGACAGAGATGTTTGTTCAGCTTAGTCTGTTTAACAACCAGCTATTGTTTACTTTTACGTGATTTATTTTTTGGTTGTTTCTTACAATATTCTGATATCAGTCCAATGAGACGGCTGTGGCTGTGATATTGGGCTATATAAATAAAATTGAATTGAAAGTGTGTGTACCTGTGTATGAACCTGTTTGTGAACCTGCGTGTGAACCTGCGTGTGTACCTGTGTGTGAACCTGTGTGTGAACCTGTGTGTGTACCTGTGTGTGTACCTGTGTGTGTACCTGTGTGTGTACCTGTGTGTGTACCTGTGTGTGTACCTGTGTGTGTGAACCTGTGTGTGTACCTGTGTGTGTGAACCTGTGTGTGTGAATCTGTGTGTGTGTGTGGGTGTGTACCTGTGTGTGTACCTGTGTGTGTACCTGTGTGTGAACCTGTGTGTGTTTGTGTGGGGGTGTACCCGTGTGTGTACCTGTGTGTGAACCTGTTTGTGAACCTGTGTGTGTTTGTGTGGGGGTGTACCCGTGTGTGAACCTGTGTGTGTACCTGTGTGTGTACCTGTGTGTGGGCCTGTGTGTGGGCCTGTGTGTGGGCCTGTGTGTGGACCTGTGTGTGGGCCTGTGTGTGTACCTGTGTGTGTACCTGTGTGTGGACCTGTGTGTGTACCTTTGTTTCCAGGCTCTGTATTCCCATCATCCACACTGATCCTTTCAGAGATCTGACCTTCAAAACAAACTAGCTCTGAGCTGAAACACAAACACACACACACACACACACACACACACACACACACACACACACAGCCAAACACAAACACACAAAAATTATTTTTTATAATAACTGTTGTTGGCCAGTAGGGGGAGATAATAAACGTGTATGAAATAACAGCTCACCTGCTGTCTATAACCTCAGAAACAGACGGCACAGGGGGCGTTACCTGAAATGACCAACAGGTGAAGACAGATGAGAGCGCTGGTTCAAAGACTGTAAACACAGGTCTGCAGGTCATCACCTGTTTGGACCCAACAGAACCCCTCCCCCTCTGAAAGCAGCTTCAGACTACAAACATCTGCTAAAAGCTGAGACAAGAACCAGGTTCAGGTTCTCATGAAGGTAAGTGTGTCACCTGTGAGCAGAAAGGCAGCAGCAGGGGGCGTGGCAGAGTGTGGAACCTCCAATCAGATCCCACCTGAAGGGAGGAGTCTGAGAGAAGCTCCGCCCCATTATTCCCTGAGGCTTTGCAGGAACTCGGATCAAAGGGAACCTGTCAGACAGCAGAGAACCAGTCAGGTTCTGAGGTTTTAAAGGCTGCACACCTGGAAAGGCGGAAAGCTAAAGTTACTTTAACATCAGAACTTTAGCTCCTGTGTTTACAGTTTTTAATTTACTGTAACTCCATTAACCAGGGTGGTGAGATCAGATTCAGTCACATTCTACCAAAACACATTTGGACCAGAACCTGAAATTGTCTTTGTTAAATGTGGGGAGTTCCTCTTTACTTGCTTGTCTACACTTTAAGGGAGTATTACTTGATTACTTGTGAGTATTATTCTCTCTTCAGTACTGTCATAATAATGGGTGATTGTTTTTGTGAGTTTGTGCTCTTTCCCTGTTTTGACTCTAACAACACAGGGTTTATGGAGAAGCATAGTTGTAAACATAGAACGCTGTGTAGGAAGAAATTCTACCACTTTGGAGATTCCAGATCTATCAATACCTCAGACAATCACATTTGATGCTGACTCTATTGATCTCCTCTACTGGTCCTTGAGCTGCATCAGTGTTCATCTTTTCTCTCATCCATGTTTGTCTTTCTCTGTTTTTGGTCTCATTAAGAGCTTCTCTCTTCACAGTCACAGTCACAATGTTGTTGAAATAAAATATGTTTAAAAAAGACCTGCTGACACGACCTCTGTCTTTGCCGCGTTGGCGTCAGAAATGATCCAAACTATTTACATTTCTGCAGTCAGTCATGTCTTTCTTCTCCTCTTTGATCCTCATCAATCATAGGGCTGGGCGATACGGCCAAAAAAATCTAATCTCCAATTTTGTCCCTGCTTTGACTTTCTTTAACAACAGTTACAAATGACAGAATATATTTAACAAAAAACATATTGTTTTAACATTTTCTTTGGAAATTGGCTCCAACACAAAGTGCTAAATCCAAGCAGTAAACATGTTTGTAGAACAATGCAGCAGATGTTTGTGAGCTACTGCTAGCTGGAGAAATACTACACAAACTCTACAGAGATATTAAAACAGCTTTCAAACTGATTTTTTCTGTGTGTGGTTTGATGCTCCAAGTCTGAAGTCTCAACACCAGAGAACAAAATCTAATTTTTGACTTAACAGCCAAGCTGGTCGGTGAATAAATAAAATGTGTTGGTTATATTATGACATTATTTTACAAAGAAAACTTTTAAAGATATAATGTTGAATCCACAGAGAGGAAGTCACAAAAATGAAAATATTAAGTTAAAACTCTTTGTTTTCCAAATCATATTTTCTAAGGAACTCCTGTTTTGATTTCTATTCAGTCTTTGCTCTGATTGTGACGTCTTCACTCATTCACAGTTCATTCCACCACAAATCAGTTGCTTCTGTTCCTGCAGAAAAACTCCCCATAAGAAGAGAGGTTTCCGTCAGTCACCTGTTCTCTGAACCAGTTAAGACAATGACTTTTTTATAATAAATTAAATTCCATAAAAATCAGGTTTCTGCTCCAGTTCTGCTTGGATTCAGTTAAAATCTCTTCATGTCCTGCTGCTTTATAAACCAAAATAGAGAATTATATCACGATAATGAATAGCAGAGGTTGTGCTTGTGTCTTTGCGTGTGTTTTTGTGTGTGTCTGCGTGTGTTTGTGTGGGGACAGCACGTACGCCTGGTTCTCTCTCTGCCTCTTTGAAATCTGCGCTGTGCAGAGACGGGCGACCAGCCTTTCTCTGAACATTTCATCGTTTCAGTCCAACTCTTTGCTTCTGATTCTGTATTTGCGATGCAAACTTACAGATTATTACACATTACTTTATTTGTGAATTTCTACATTATAAGAGCTCAGTTTGTAGGAATTCATTTTAATTTGCGTGATTCCCACAGTGAAATTCAGGCCCTGTGGAGTTTCACATATTGTTGTAAACAGAAGCTGTTTGTTAAAAAGACATCACAACTGTGTTCAGTTTGGCCTTTAACAACGGCATCAAAGTCTGAGTGAATGTGAGAGGAGGAAACTCTGCTGATAGATGATCATCAGAGAGACTGCATCCATACCTGGATTTATTCATCACTAAGAATGTTCACAGATGTAGGGAGACCCAAACAGAACCAACAGATTCTGGTTCTGACCAGAAGAATCATCAGAATTACTGCTCACAGAGCTGCTCTGATTGATAATATATTTACTAATAATATAGAAAACACTCATATGAGTGGACTCATGATATGAGACATAACTGATCATTTACCAGTTTTCACACTATTTGAGATCAACGTGGCAACAAAGAAAATAATCAAAGAACCAGTTTACAAAAGGTTAAGAAATGAACAAACAATGACCTCCTTTAATAATGACTTATCCAGACAGAACTGGAACTCTGTGTACAGAGAGAAAGATGTGGACACCACTTATGAATGTTTTTTAGAAATATTTAGCTCACTCTATAACAAAAAACTGTCCAATTCATCAATTCAAGAACAAATTTACAAAAATGTCCTTGGTTAACAACTGGTCTACAAAATGCTTGTAAAAAGAAAAATAACCTCTAGAAAAAATTCTTAAAACAAAGGTCAAGAGAAAGCGAACAGAGATACAAGTCTTACAAAAATAAAGAACTGAAATAACACGGCACAGTAAAAAAGTTTATTACAATGATCTACTGAATGAAAATAAAAACAACGTGAAGCGAGTTTGGGAAATATTAAACAGTATCATTAAAAAAGCAAACATATCCAGATGACTTTATAGATGAGAAGGGTCAAAGCTATACTATTAATGAAGCAGCAAACAGTTTGAACAACTATTTTTGAAACGTGGGTCCAAAGTTGGCAACAGAAATTCCAAAGAGCAAAACCAGCAAAGTAAATATTCCACCATCACAAGGATCCCAAACTCAATCTTTCTCTCTGATGTGAACGAAAATGATCTGATATCGATTGTTAACAAATTCAAGAGTAAAAACTCAGCAGATTGTGATGATATTGATATGACGATAGTGAAGAAGGTCATTAACAATATCGCTAAGCCTCTAACATACAAATGTAACTTATCACTACAAACCGGGAAATTCCCAAACAAAAGGAAAATTGTAAAAGTGATTCCTGTTTATAAGAGTGAAGACAAACACCTTTTTACAAACTATAGACCCGTTTCTCTCCTTCCACAATTCTCCAAAATTTTAGAAAAGATATTCAATGATAAATTAGCTAAATTTATACATAAACATAACATTATAAACCAATATGGTTTTAGAGAAAACAGATCAACCTCAATGACTATCATTGATGCTGTTGAGGAAATCACAAATGCTCTGGACAAAAAGAAATCTGCAGCTGGAATTTTCATTGATTTAAAAAAAGCATTTGACTCTCAATCATGACATCCTACTGGATAAACTGGAAGTGTATGAGATAAGAGGACCAGCGCTAATTTGGGTCAAAAGCTGTTTAACGGGAAGAAAACAATTTGTCAAGATGAATGAATTCACATCAAAGACCAAGGAGATAAGTTGTGGTGTCCCCCAAGGATCAATTCTAGGCCCTCTGCTATTCAATATTTACATAAATGATTTATTCAATGTTTCAAAACTTTTAAAACTAATTCTATTTACTGATGACACAAATATATTTTACTCAACAGACAATCAAAGGGAACTTATCCATGTGGTAAACACAGAGTTGAACAAAATAAAATCATGGCTGGATTACAATAAACTATCTTTGAACCTTGAAAAACCAAAGTGATGTTTTTTGGTAATTATAAGGCCAATCCAGAGCTCTCAGTTACAATAAATAACGTCTTAATAGAAAACGTCACAGAAATCAAATTCTTGGGGATTGTAATCGATGTGTCTGAAGCTACACATCAGACACAAACTAAAGTTTCAAAAAGTATTTCAATCATAAATAAATCTAAATACATGTTAAAATACAACTGCAGATACTTAATATACTGCTCCTTAATATTTCACCTGCTGAAAAGAAACCTGGGTAATAATTATAAAGTTCACTACAGCCTCTCTTTTTACTTCAAATCCAGCCTTCAGAATTGCACATAAAGTTGGCTTTCTTGATTATAAATGTTATTTTATCAATCCAAATATTACCATTAAACATCCAAAAACAGTTCTTAGAAAATGAAGGAGGTTCAAACTGAAAGGATGAAGGAACTTCAATTTCAAACTGATAAGAAGCACAAAGAATTGTTTATGTGTTTCTGTTTGTGGATCTAAACTTTAGAACGGATTCAGTAATTAAATCAAACAATATTCAAACATCAAAACATTCAAGAACATGTTTAAAGAAACTTTAATCTCACAATATGAAGATAAGAGTTAAAGATCAACTGGAGTTTGAATCATTTCAAATATGTGGACATGTGAACTTGAACATGTTGAAATAATCAGAGATCTTTTAATCACAACCAATGAGTATTAAATTGTGTAATGTGAAGTAATGATGACTGAAATGTTTTAATTACAATCTATTGATGAACTAATTTCTTTACTTGATCTGAATTATGTACCAATGATTATTAGACCAATGTAATTAGAGTTCTAATGATAATCAATGTTTATTACATATTGATTGCCTAAAGTGTGAATCAATAATGTTTACGAGAAAAAAATGTTAGAATTCCCTCAGATGATAATCTAATGTTTCGTTACTTGAAAACTTGATTTCCAATGTGTATGGATGATTTCTGGATTAATATAAAATAGTTTTCTAATGATCATCAGTGAGGATTACATAACTGTTATATAAAGTGTGATTCATGTTACTGTTTACTGAAATCATGAAAGACTGTTTTTTTTAGAATAATTAATAAGTTCTCAGTTTTGTTCCAGAAAAATCTGTAATAGATCTGATCTGAACCGGATTATGAAAATGATGCCAGATTATGAAATAAAGTAACTATGTAGGGATGGGATTATATAAATTCATTTCTTCCCACTGCTTTTCAATTAATCAATCACTAATAGACTTCAGTTATTAATCACTGCATTTCATTGTCTCAATAATGAGTTTGATAATTCTGTGATTTATTTTCATGTACTGTACAATTTAAGCTTGAAATAAATAAATCAATCAAATCAAATCCACTCCACCACGGCCGCCCAGGTAAAAACAGAGACATTACAAAGGTAATGTTAGCCCCGCCCTCAGTGACTGAGTCTCAGGTGTTGTACCTGAGTCATCACGGCTCTGTAGAAACGTCCAGGCTGGAGGACAGGAAACCATCGGGAACACACACCTGAGAACAGCAGCTGCACCTGCACACAAATGTGTCCACATGTACACACACGCGTACATACAAACACTCACAGGTCAGGTCAGGTGCATCATGGGATCTCTTCATCACACAATCACTGACTTTCTGCTCTTTGTTTGGCTCCGCCTCCTCTTCTGTCAATGGCGTGTTCTTTGGGTCCCGCCTCCAGCTGAGCACTGGACCAATCACAGCAGCTCTGAGTGAAAAGCAGATCTGAAGCTCCACCCCCTTCCAGGCCAAACCCCCTTTCTGCTCCACTCTGATGACCATGGAAACACAGGACTGTGAGGCTCCGCCCACAGAGGCTGCTGTCATGACAGCAGAGGAGGAAGAGTCTGAAGAATCTTCCCTTTCCTCCCTCCTCTTCCTCTTCCATTCCTGCTCCCTCTTTTGATCGTTTTCATGTTCTTCTGTGACATCATCTCCTGACTCCGCCCCTTTGTGTCTCAGGTATGTGGCCATGGTCACAGACGGGCTGAGGATGAGGAGGTGGTCCAGAGAAAACTGCAGGTAAACCCTGTCACAAACACACATAAAGGAACAAACAAAGATAGTTAAACCTGAGAACCTGACAGAACCGGGATTCTCTGCAGATACAGACAGAGTTGGATGATGGTTCTGGAATGAACGAATGAACTTTATTCAGCATTGGTGAAGGTTCTCATTCTTTTATCCATCCATCCATCCATCCATCCATCCATCCATCCATCCATCCATCCATCCATCCATCCGTCTGTCCGTATAAATGTGAACCTTCATCTCCTGTTCCAGGAAGAACCAAATGCACCAGGTTCTCCAAAGAACACAACAGTTTCAAACTGTTCAAAGCTATAATGTTTGCTACTTAAATCTGAGAACTTTATGTAAGTAAATATTTATTTCTATAGAACCTTTTCCAGATAAAAAAAATCACAAAGTGCTTCACAAAAGTAAAAACAAATAAAATTTCAGCCGCCAGTCAAACACAAATAGCAGACAAACAAAATAAAAGACGGTAAAAGCAAGAAAATACACAATAAAAGATAAAATAGATTAAAAGCTTTCCTGAGTTTAAACATCTTGAGCTTACTTTTAAACCTGCAACGGAGTCGATCTGTCGTTCTGGTATGTGTGTGATTTTGTATGTATGTGTGTGTCTTTGTGTTGAGGGTCAGGTGAGGCCATGCATCATCATCCTCACCTGCTATCATATAATTTTACTCATTTTTATGATCTAAATCTGAGTATTTTGTCTATTTCCTGTTGAATGTCACTGTACACAGTGAGGTGAAGCAGCACCAGGCTCTGCTTTATTAAAATGTTTTATACATTCTGGACCAGGGTTCTACAACCTTCAACACCAAAAGAGCCATTTGGTCCAGTTTCTTACTGACCAAAACCCAGCGAGAGCTGTCAAATCTCAATTATACACTTTATATATATTTATGTGGCCATAAACCCATTCATTTATGAAAGGCAGATGTAGTGTATTGGAGGTGTTATGTTCGTTGTGTCCATAGGGGTCACTACTGATTGGATATTGTGGTGTTGCTGCGTTGTAAGAGACGGCAGAATAAAAGAAGACTCACAAAACATGACTGAGTGCACGTCGAATGCAGCCCATTTATTTCAATTAAAATGCAAGAAAACCAAGTCAAACAAAGCAGCTTCTACCAATATGACAACGTTATTCTGCAGCACAGATTAGAATATATGCTTAAGTAATTTAATAATTATTCAAATTGTTAGCATTTTTCCATAAAACTAAAGAGCCGCAGTAGAGGGATAAAAGAGCTGCATGTGAATCCAGAGCATCAGCTTTCAGAACCCTGTTCTAGACATTTGTAATACATGTCATCACTTTCCATAAACCAGTTAATAGAGCTGGGCGATACATCCACTAAAAATCTTAGATTCGATTTTCAATATTATTTTGTCTTAAAGTTCGCTCCGTGAAACTATTGTGACATTAAATCAGTCACAAACTGGCAACAAGCTGCATTGCTCTTTATCATAGCATTAGTATATATCGTCGTAACATGATAGCATCAGTGTGTGATAGCACCGATGTCTCCTTTTTTCGTAAACTCTGTTGCTGCTGTGAGTCCAGCCGGTTTATCCTCTATTTTCTGTTCAGATCCTGTTATAAACCTTTACGTCCTGCTGCTCCATCAGCCTCAGCTAAACGCTACACAGAGAAGTGTAAGGAAAATATGGGGGTGGAGGGCTCTTTAAGTGTCTTGTGCGCTTGTAAATATTGCGCAACAAGTTTTTTGTTTCTCAGCATGCAGAAGATCCTCTGTTTGCTGCCATTTTCATGTCTGCTCGTTGCAAAAGACAAATAAACAGACTTTACTCCAAACAAGTCCATGAAAGCAGAGAGCTGGGAAAATAAAATCTCCATTTTCCAAAAATAAATCGATTAATGGAAGAATCCTCCACACATGTGGAAGAGTTTTATAGTCTTCCTTACCCTCTCAGTCCTGTAAACTAAAACCCAAACACGTCTGAAGACAATTATCATCATAATCATCATTGTTATCATTCTTATTATCATCATCGTCATCATCATGATCATCATTATCCTCATCATTAACATCAATTTGAAATGAGATGATCTTACAATAATAAAATAAACTTGTCTTAAAAACTCCTGACAAGATACTAAATGAAGAAACCTTTAGTGTTTTATCAATCCTCCAAAATACACACATGTCAGAATACTGAGTAAACTGATCAAATCTATTGTTAAAACTGTTTATTATTAAAATAAGTTCAAAGCTCACATTCTTATCTTCTGCTGCACAGCAGAATCTATAGTTTCTGTTCAGAAGCAAAGTTCTTTAATGAGAGAATTACAGAACAATAACTGAAAGTAAATTTACTGCTTTAGTAGGATCTTTTTGATACTGAATTTTATTTTGAAAGGAACTTTAATGTGCTGCTGTTTGATTAAAATACATTAAAATTATTATAAAGCCTTTAGAAAATATAACAGTGTTATAGTTTAATTATTGTAAATATTTAAAAGTTAAAGGGCCTGATCACAGCAAAAGAGGTGTGGTTTAATAAAAAGTGTAGTGAGATTTTGTGGCTCCAGCTCGATTTTGTCAGTAAGAAAGCGGTCCAAATGGTTCTGTTAGAGGTTGCAGAGCCCTGGTTTATCTGTTCCATTAATAACATCATTTAAAGTACACAAACACTCTTTATGCATAAACATGCTGCATATGCTGGCAGAGGAATATTTACAATGAATCCATATCAGACTTTAACATCTCGTCCACACATGTCAAATGAAGCTAGAATTGAGATTTAGAATTGAGATGGATTTATTCAGACCGACTACATTGTTTGGTTCGGTCCGAGAACACAAATTTGTTTCATAAAGATTGCGTTTGGTCTGCATTCAGACTGGCGTCTGCAGGAGATTTCTGTTTCAGACAAAAGCTTGTAAACAAAATCATGTGACTAAAGATCTCTTCAGTCATTGGCCAGGAATGCGAGACGGGTCAAACCAACCAGAGAAAGTTGGAGGAGCAGCGTTTTAAAGTCCTCATCAGAATGGTTAACTTATTAAAACTTTATATTTCAATGACCAGTTTGAATGACAGGAACAATAATTTTAAGGTTTTATTTTAGTACGGTGGAGGAATGCTGCAGTACGGTTACTGGCTAGAACCATGCTATCTGCTTTAATTCTGAGGATGTTAGCAGATGCAGTAGTGAGGAGATGCTGGCTATGAATGCAGGATGATAAGTGTTTATGATAAACAGATTGTCGGGAAAACAGTTAGAAACAATGTGGATCAGGTTAAAAGTTGTTTTATCCAGCCTGCATTCACCCGACTGCATTTCAATGAGTTGCTGTGTCTCAGTGTTGAACTACAAGCCACAAGCTGTTAGGATGACGTCACAGCAGCACGTGCAGCGTAACTATGTGACGTAATGTTGTAATTGTACTCCTGTTTAAAATAATTGTATGTACACAGTCGATGTATGACTACATTTATTTATAGACTTGACCTGAGCTCCTCTTTCTTATTTCATTTTATGACACGTAGAAAAAAGAGCTTATTTGTATTGATTGAATTTTACATTCAAGACTTCCATAACAGAGGGTACCACCACTTAAAGCACTGCTCTGACCTTTGATCCTCCACACCTCTGACCTTTGACCTTTCACACCTCTGACCCTTGATCCTCCACACCTCTGACCTTTAATCTTTCACACCTCTGATCAAGTTAAAACCTCCAGCAGGGACTTTACCCCTGTCAGAAGATGCTGAACTCTGGATGTTATAAAACAGCTGTTTTATATGTAAAGCTGAGTCTAAACACCTGCCAATCAAATAAGACACTCCCCCAATCATTGACAAACTGGTTTTATGGGACGAGATCTCTGTCTTTACTTTCAGCCTCACTGCAGGTGAGGTGGGCGGAGTTAACTCTGGTCAAAAGGCCAAAAACAACTGAAAGTTCTGTTCTCTGCTCAGAACCCTCTTGGTTCTGGTAGAGATGATCCGGCGTTTGTACCTGCAGTCTCTGTGGGTGATGAAGTTCTCCTGATCCAGGTGATGAAGTGAAGGGAAGTCTGACTGCAGGAACCTCTCTATGACCATGGAGAACTGCAGGACACACACTAGACAACCTGCAGACACACAACCACACAGTCAACATGTGTGTATCACAGAACCAACACACAGGTGAACCTGCAGGTTCAACAAAAACATTCCAACTTTTACCAAAGAAATAAATGAACTATTATCTAATAAATATTAGTGATAGTCATGTGAGAAAGTTTGTCTTTAGCTTTAAAACCTTCAGAACTATTAAACATTTTTAACCAAATGTGATTCACATCTTCATTTCAAATTCTTAAAAATGAGTAATGACTCTGTTGTATCATGAATGATGAGTATTCATTACTAGCTGATATGAGAAACATTTGTTATTTATTTTTAAGATGATGGGATTCTTCTGAGTTTCACTGAACATCTCCATTCTTCTGAATAATCCAACCAGAACTCTTCTCCTCCGTTCATCAGACATCTCCTTAGTCTCAAAAATCTTGGATGGAGATGAACTTCCTCTGCATTAATGAAAGCATAACAGAGGTTTTTGTTTTTGGAAAAACTGACCTGCTGACAGGTTACTGCAGTGCTGTTGGACCCCTGGACCCTGTTATTAGGAATCTTGGGGTAAACCTTGACAGGCTTTTTAAATTTGACAAACAGGTCAGTGCAGTAGTCCAGTCTAGTTTTTATCACTTGAGGTTTATCAGCAAAGTTAAGCCATTTCTTCCTCTTCATCCTTTGGATCAAGTGATCCATGCATTCATCTTTTCCAGACTGGACCACTGCAACTCTTTGTTTCAGTGGTATTGACCGGTCTCTGCTCCATCTTCTCCAGCTGGTCCAGAATTCAGCTGCCGGCCTGCTAACAGGGACCAGACGGTGTGAGCGCATCACTGCTATACTACGCTCTGTTCATGGGCTGCCTGTCTTTTAGAATTGTTTTTAAGATTCTAACTTTTGGTTTTTAAATGTTTAAATGGTCTGGCACCTCAATATCTTTCTGAACATTTTCATGGTCCACATTGAGTCCTCAGTTCTGAAGATCAAATGCTTTTAATAGTTCCCAGGACTGGGCTTGTGACTCGGGGTGACAAAGCCTTTTCCGTAGCCGCTCCTAAACTCTGGAATGCGCTCCCCCTTTCCATGAGGTTTGCCAGATCAGTCAGTGACTTCAAGCCACTTTTAAAAACACATCTTTTAAATGAGGCTTTTAACTCCAGTGAGCAGGTTTATGGGGCCAGCCTGTTATTGTTGTTTAATGGTTTTATTGTTATTGTTTTATTTCTTTTAATGTCTCATTGCTTTCACTACTTCTTTTTGTATTGCATAATGATTTTATGTATATTTGATTTTATGTTCAGAGCTTTGGCTGCTTTGACTTTTATAAGTGCTATATAAACAATAAATTGATGATTGAAAATCTTCAACAGTCAGAAACTCTTCAATGAAGCCTGAGGATCACATTTAACCCGTTGGGCTTTTTAACTCGACCCTTGATGATCTTAGAAAAGTCAAATCAATGTGTTTTTTAAACACTCCTGACATGACACTAAATTAAGAGGCCTTATGTGTTTTATCAATCCTCCAAAATGCACACGTCAGATGACCATAAAATGATGACATCTATTATCAGAACTGTTTATTATTGGAATAAGTTTAAAGCTCATGTTCTTATCTTCAGCTGCAATAATAGGTGAAAATGAAATAGCAACAAAGTAATGTATAAATGTTATGAACACGTCTTTACTGTCATCTAACTGTAAACTCAAACATGCTGAGAAAACAAGGACAGATTTAGTAGAGATTTCCTAATTCTGACTCCAGGGGATCACATTTTATTACAAATCAGAACAAAAAAACTCCTGAAAACAGTATAATATTTGGGGTTATTTTATTATATGTCATTATTGACATTAAAGCTGCAGCTTTAAGGAGAATTGAGCACAACATCTGACAGGTCACAGTTTTCAGTGTAACATAGACTCTGTAATGCTACACAGACGCTGCTAAACCAGTGGATTCAATTCTGTTATTATTAAAAAAATACAATTTTTATGAATGTCCTTTGAATTCATCTGGTTTGTCTCTGTCTGTGGTCCGGGACAACAAGTGTTCACACAGGACACAAAGAACAGCTAGTTAGCACCATAGTATTAGCAGCTAACAAGCTAGCATCATAGCATTAGAGGCAAACAAGCTAGCATCATAGCAGTAGTGATAACAAGCTAGCACTATAGCATTAGCGTCTAACAAGCTGGCATCATAAAATTAGTGATAAGCTAGCATCATAGCAGTAGTGATTACAAGCTAGCATCATAGCATTAGCGACTAACAAGCTAGCATTATAGTATTAGCAGCAAACAACAGTGCTGTCTCCAAGTCAACACATTTTATTAATCCGTCTGTTGCTGCTTTAAGTGAAGCAGCTTTTTCCTCCAGTTCTGACTGGATCCCGTTATAAATCACCACATATTCTGAATTATTATGAATGGAGCACAACTTTTGGGTCTGAGGAGGGACGACGTCATTTCCGGGTGAGCGTAACCAGCGGTTTGGTCTTTGCAACACGCTAGATGAACCGTCAACTCTAGTTATCGGCTCCTCTGAAGTTAGACACGTGAAGCTCCCGACGGCCACAGTCAGGTGTTATCCGGGAGCCAGAGTTGGTGACATAGAAGGAAACCTTAGAATGTTCGCTCGGAGTAAACCCAGGTTCCGTCGAGTTATGATTCACGCAGACGGTAATGACGCCCGACGGAGACAATCAGAAGTTCTTCAATTAAACGTTGAATTTGTGTGTAAGCCTGCTAAGTCGATGTCGGACGCTGTCATTTTCTCTGGTCCCCTCCTGAACCTTGTCAGTGATGAAATGCACAGCCGCTTTTCATCATTTAACCGCTGGTTAGCTAGATGGTGCCCACAAAACGGCGTTAGCTTTGTAGACAATTGGAGCGCGTTTTGGGGAAAGCCCGGTCTCATGCGTAGAGACGGCATCCATCCCACTTTTGACGGCGCGGCTCTTCTTTCTAAGAACATTTCTGCGAGCATTAACCGTACAACCTGACAACCCAGGGACAGGTTCTGGGCACAGAGCAGCAGTTTAAAACTCTCCTCTGAGTTCCCTTTAGCGTCAGAGCAAACCCCAACACAACACAGAGTTAGTCCAGCAGCTGCTAGCTTTAGCTTATGCACTGAAAGGCGAGTAAAACACAAAAATCTAAAAGTAAAAGCTACTAATACTCTCAATAACAACAAGCAAAATCATGATGTCATTAAATGTGGGTTACTAAACATTAGATCCATTTCCTCTAAGTCCCTTTTAGTCAATGAGTTCATGAATGATAACAAAGTTAGCCTGCTAGCTCTAACGGAAACCTGGCTCCAACCGGATGATTATGTTAGGTTGAATGAAGCAGCCCCCCCTAATTATAATAACTATCAGAAATCCAGGATTTCTGGGAAAGGAGGTGGGTTAGCAGTAATATCACAGTCTAGCTTAATCCGAGATTAAGTAATCCGAGATTTCTCTTTAGTACCATAGCCAGACTGACCAGCTGTCACAGCTCAGTGGAACCACATCCTGCTACTCTCAGCTCTGAGGAATTTCTTTCATTCTTCGATTGTAAAATCCTAAATATTAGACAAAAGATGAACAAAGTTCTCCCTACTATCAGCCCAGAGCAGGCTAAAACAGTAGAAACAAAGGCATCTATAGAAACCTCTGTAACATTAGACTGCTTCACTGCTGTAGATCTAGCAGAATTAACATCACTTATTACTTCCTCCAAAAGCTTAACTTGTCTTTTAGATCCAATCCCCACAAAGCTTTTTAAAGAAACCTTCCGCTCAATTAATGAATCAATTTTAACTATTATAAATACTTCCATAGAAATAGGTTATGTACCACAGTCTTTAAAATATGCAGTTGTTAAACCTCTTCTGAAAAAGCCCAGTTTAGATCCTGGCATTCTGGCCAACTATAGACCAATATCAAATCTCCCCTTTATCTCAAAGATATTAGAAAGAGTTGTAGTTAAACAGCTATACTGCCACCTACAGGACAATAGCCTCTTTGAAGATTTCCAGGCAGGGTTCAGACCTCACCATAGCACTGAAACTGCACTAGTTATAGTCTCTAATGACTTGTTACTGGCCACAGAAAAGGGACTAATCTCTATTCTGGTCTTGTTAGATCTTAGCGCAGCCTTTGACACTATAGACCACAGCATCTTACTCCAGAGACTAGAGCATGACATAGGGATCAGAGGATCTGCCCTTCAATGGTTTAAATCCTATTTATCTGATAGGAACCAGTTTGTTCATGTAAATGGACATTCCTCCCATTATAGTCGAGTTAGCCACGGAGTCCCACAGGGCTCAGTTCTAGGACCCATCCTGTTTCTGCTTTACGTGCTGCCTCTAGGGAATATAATCAGGAAACACTGGATTAATTTTCACTGTTATGTGGATGATACACAGTTGTATCTATCCATTAAACCCGACCGCTTAGAAAAACTTAGTGCCTGCATTAGTGACATCAAGATTTGGACGGCAGTTAATTACCTCCTCCTAAACCCAGAAAAAACTGAGGTCATTATACTAGGTCCAAAATACCTCAGAGATACCCTACCTGTTCAGATGGTCTCCCTGGATGGTGTAAATATAGCCTCCAATCCCACAGTTAGAAACCTGGGGGTTTTATTTGACCGGGATTTATCATTTAAGGCTCACATATCACAGGCTTGTAAAACTGCATTTTTTCATCTACGCAATATCTCCAGGATTAGAAACATATTATCTAGAAGTGATGCTGAAAAACTCATCCATGCATTTGTTACGTCTAGGCTGGATTACTGTAACTCTTTGCTAGCAGCGTGTCCTAAAAGTTCTTTAAAAAGTCTTCAGCTTGTTCAAAATGCAGCAGCTAGATTGTTAGCAGGAACCAGCAGAAGAGAACACATTACTCCTGTGTTAGCTTCACTTCACTGGCTCCCAGTTCAATCTAGAATCAAGTTCAAAATCCTCCTGCTAACCTATAAGGCCTTGAATGGTATGACCCCATCCTATATTAAAGATCTCATAGAGCCTTACCAACCAAACAGAACACTTCGGTCACAAAATGCAGGACTGCTTGTGGTTCCTAGAATCTCTAAAAGCACAGTTGGAGGTAGAGCCTTTATCCACCAAGCTCCTGTTTTATGGAATAAACTTCCAGCTCATGTAAGAGAGGCTGACACAGTTTCTACATTCAAAGTTAGGATTAAAACATTCCTCTTTGGACAGGATTATTACCACACTAGCTAGTAATCAGAGATTATTTAATTTACTGCTCCTGTGCCTCACCTGCTGTGATGAAGTTTATCATACTGGCTCTACTCGCTCCTGCTCACTCTTCGTCTGTCTCCAACTCCCCCCCCTGCAATCTTCATTACATTCATTGTCATCTGCCATTGCCTTATTTTATTTGGTTTATCTGGCCTCTGTTTGGTGCAGTGCAATTCACATGTTGTCCCTCTTTCCCACCCCGTTACGGGGGAGCGGGATAGATTTCTGATTCAAGGTGGATCGTCTGTGCTCCTGTCTTTGGCTGTGACCTCGCCTCGCCTGTACTCCTGTCTTTGACCGTGACCTCGCTTTTGGCTCTTCCCGCTCCTGTCTTTTGCCGTGACCTCGCCTTTGGCTCCTCCAGCAAACCCAGTTGTTTCCGCAAATCCTACTGGATGAAGCCCATCTGATAGACTATTCAAAAATATTTAGCTGTTATCTTAACTTGTAGCTGTTTATCTAGACGTGTTTGTTTATTAGTCATATACTTGTTATTCAACCATGTAGTTATAGAATGAATTAAGCTCACTTTTCTTTAATAGTTCTAGCACATCATCTGTCCGTCCGGGGTTGAGGATCTCTCCTTCATGTGGGAAACCCTGAGGTTTCTTAGGTTTTCCTCACCACGAAGGAGGATGTAAGGACAGAGATGTTTGTTCAGCTTAGTCTTTTTAACAAACAGCTATTGTTTACTTTTACATGATTGATTCTTTGGTTTTTTTCCTGCAATTCTTTTTTTTTTATCAGTCTATTGAGACGGCTGTGGCTGTGATATTGGGCTATATAAATAAAATTAATTTGAATTGAATATTCTGCTGTTTCATCTGATGGTTGAGGAGAAGAGGACAAAAGAAATGACTAAGTTTACACAAACGTTTACTCTCCATGTGGTGACTAACCCACTAACTATAACTCTCCAAAGAGGAGAAAATGCTCTGACTGGCGAGTGTTAATTTTGGACCTTCAAAATAAAAGTCTATGGCGATAGGCTCATTTTACTATTGAGAAAAAGTACTATCGCAATATCAATAGGTATCATTTTATCGCCCAGCCCTACTCTGATCCAGTGACAGAAAACACAGACCAACAGTACGGTTCCTGCTGGAATGGATTTGTTCTTTCTGGAGAGAAAATTGATAACATTAGATTTATTAGTCTGTAATTCCTGATTTGTAAATTTTGTCTTCATATTTGTGTGTAACTTTGGATTTGTGCGTGTGTAATTCGTGATTTGAGATTCCAGATCAGAGTTAAGACTCTTGTCACGTCTCTAAGATTCCTGTGTAAGTGATGCGTTTAAATGCTGCTAAAATGCTGGGTCATCAGAGTTTTCTTATCAGCCGCTATGAACTTAGATTGTGAATAAAACCAGTTGAAAACTTGACATTTTCCAACTTTCTGAAACAGATTTACCCCATGACTTATCATTCTCTGCCGCTCAGCAGCATAAACCAGTTCATATCAGCAAGTGTCTGTTTATAACTGAAACCTGGCTTGGCACTGAAGCACCAGCTATTCTCACTGAGGTTTCTACACCTAATTTGAACTTTTTATTTTCTATCAGGGGAGGTAAAAAAGGTGGGGGAGAGCATCGATTGTTCACAATAGATCAACATATTTAAATATTGTACTTCACAAATATTCTTCCTTTAAGCATCATGCTTTCCTTTTTGGTGACCCACCTGTATTATCTGTCTCAGTGTACAGACCACCAAACCTCCTTCCTGTTTTATTGAAGAATTTTCTGTATTTTTATCATTAATAATAGGATTTTACTAACTGGTGATTTAAATTTACATGTTGATAAAGTAATGATGTCTATGCCTGTGAGTTTTTAAATATTCTGATCGGTGAATTGGCTCCCTGTGTGTTTCAGGATTGATTTTAAAGTTCTTTTAATGGTTTATAAATGTTTTAATTGTCTTGGCCCTTCTTATTTAAGTGATCTACTTTTAAAGTATGAACCCTCGTGGACCCTGAGGTCCTCCGGTGCCGGCCTTTTAGTTGTCCGTAAGGTGAGGACCAAAACCTGTGGTGAGGCCTCGTTCTGCCACTACAGTTCTCGTCTGTAGAACAGCCTACCGGAGAACCTCAGAGCTGCAGAGACTGTGGAGGTTTTTAAGAACAGGCTCAAGACCCACTTTTTTAATTTAGCTTTTAGTTGATCTCATCTTATTTATTCTATGAGTTTTAATATATATAATTTTATGTATTTAATTGGATTTTATGTATGTTATTGTATGCTTTTAATCTGATTTTCTATTCTATGTGTTTTAAATTCATTAGTAGTATTTCATTTTAATATTTTACTATGATTTTAACCGCAGTGTTTCTGTGAGGATCTTTTGTTCCAGGGTTTGGTGGTTTGGTTTGGGGTCGTTGCTGCAGTGGTCGCTCTTGCTGGGGCGGCTGGAGTTCTACATTACAGTCTCACAGCTGTGGAGTGAACTTCATTGCTGTCCTGGTCTGGATGGAGACTGTGATGATGTTCATGTGACTGAACTGCTCCTGGCATGAAGAGATTCTAAAATACTGTTTCCTCACAGCAACCAAGCCTTCAGTTTCTTCTAGAAATGATTTTATTAGTATATTCCTCATTGTGTTTGGGGTCCTGGGTTGTCTGTGTTAATGGAGGGGGGAGGATAAAGGTGGATTGGGTTTTTATTGTGTTTTTGTTTTGTTTTGTTTCTAAATGTAAAGCGCTTCAAGTTACGCCAAGTACGAGAAGCGCTTTTTATAAATAAAGTTTGATTTATTGATGTGTCCTGATAATTCATTTAAAAGTCTAAATATGTATCTAGTTTTAGAATCAGTCAGTAGATTTTCTCTCCACAGTTCTACTGTGATTAAAAAATGTAAAGTCTGAAAGTGTCTTTTTTTTATGAAACACATTTTACTCTCAACAGCAGAGCAGAAACGGCTGAAATTGACTATTTTGTTGGTTAATAATTTATTTCAATGTGAAAAAGTAATTTAACTCTCCTTTTTTCAATAAACCTTTATTGTTTTGACTGTTTGTGCCTTCCTGCTCTGCTCAGAACCTGAGTGGAGTGCCTTACAGTACTGCACTAACCTGAGTAGAGGCATCAAGGCAGCCAAGGCAGAGCACAAGATCAGGTTTGAGGAGCAGCTGGACAACCCCCAGCAGGTATGGCAGGGCATCCAGGCCATCACCAACTACAGAGCATGTACTGTGACACCAGTAGCCCTAGACGTTGTGCTGTCAGAGGAACTGAACAGCTTTTTTCCAGAATTTTTAAACCAGAATTCTCCAGAAAAACAACAAAGTTCAGACCTTCACAGCAGCAACAGTCTAAACTACCAGAAGAAATTCACAGAATTTGATTTTAGTTTCTAGTTTATCACAGGATGTTGACAAAAATGTTTGTTAATTAGATGTTTGTTCTGTAATACTGGAAAACATTAGAATTGATTTGTAGAATGAATGCTTCGTTTTTTAAATGGAACTGATCAAACAGTTTAGTTTTCTGTTTTATTGTTCTCTTTTGAAACTTGAAAGCTTTTGCTTTAATGTTCAGTTTAGTTTGTAATATTTTTGCTTTTTTAGTTTTCTGGGACAGAAACTGTTGCATCCTGTTACTTCAGTATATTTATGTTTAAAGTATGATAGGAGATAAAGATTTCAATCTAAACAACCGTCTGATGACGACACATTTCTGTAACGAGACACAGAGCGTTCACATTAAACTAATTTAGTTATTTGGTTTATATTGTGACATATATCGTTATCAGCTAACATGAAAAAAACAATATTGTGATATAAAAATGCATTATCGCCCAGCCTTACTGTAAACACAACATTAACGTGTTCCTCCAGGTGAATGTGTTACCTGGATGAGGGTTATGTTGTATCCCTGACAGATGTAGGTCTCAGTGTTAGTAAATCTGGTTGTACAGTTATTTGCGTGCTCACTATAAATGAGGTTTGTTACACACATCTCTGATTATAAAATTCATTTCAGTCAAAAAGTTTGACAATCGCTGCTCAAAACTATTGTTTCACAACAGTGTGTTTAAAAATGAAAAGCCAGGAGGTTATATTATATGTGAAGTTATATTATAAAGGGGGTTTTGTTATGAGGGAGTGTTGGTCACTATACCTCAGCCAGACACAAACCTCACAGCTTTATTCAGCAAAGGTAACATAAGAGACCGAGACAAAGCATGTATTGTTTGTGTATGCACATGTGAGTTTGTTTGTTTACATATGTGAGCTTATGTGTGTATGTGTGAGTTTGTCTGTGTATATGTGTGAGTTTGTCTGTGTATATGTGTGTGTTTGTGTGAGTTTGTGTGTATACACATATGAGTGTGTGTGTACACGTGTGAGTTTGTGTGTACATGTGTGTGTATGTGTGAGTTTGTGTATACACATATGAGTTTGTGTGTACATGTGTGTGTTTGTGTGTACATGTGTGAGTTTGTGTGTACATGTGTGTGTATGTGTGAGTTTGTGTGTATACACATATGAGTTTGTGTGTACATGTGTGTGTTTGTGTGTACATGTGTAAGTTTGTCTGTGTACATGTGTGTTTTTGTGTAAGTTTGTGTGTATACACATGAGTTTGTGTGTACATGTGTGAGTGTGTGTGTACATGTGTGTTTGTGTGAGTTTGTGTGTATACACATGAGTTTGTGTGTACATGTGTGAGTTTGTGTGTACATGTGTAAGTTTGTGTGTACATGTGTGTGTATGTGTGAGTTTGTCTGTGTAGATGTGTGTGTTTGTGTGAGTTTGTGTGTATACACATATGAGTTTGTGTGTACATGTGTGAGTGTGTGTGTACATGTGTGAGTTTGTCTGTGTACATGTGTATGTTTGTATGAGTTTGTGTCTATACACATTTGAGTTTGTGTGTACATGTGTGTGTTTGTGTGTACATGTGTGTGTATGTGTGTACATGTGTGTGTATGTGTGAGTTTGTCTGTGTATATGTGTGAGTTTGTGTGTATACACATATGAGTTTGTGTGTACATGTGTGAGTGTGTGTGTACATGTGTGAGTTTGTGTGTACATGTGTGTGTATGTGTGAGTTTGTCTGTGTACATGTGTGTGTTTGTGTGAGTTTGTGTGTATACACATATGAGTTTGTGTGTACATGTGTGAGTTTGTGTGTACATGTGTGTGTATGTGTGTACATCTGTGTGTATATGTGTAAGTTTGTCTGTGTACATGTGTGTGTTTGTGTGAGTTTGTCTGTGTACATGTGTGTGTTTGTGTGAGTTTGTGTGTATACACATGCGTTTGTGTGTACATGTGTATATGTGTGAGTTTGTGTGTATACACATGAGTTTGTTTGTACATGTGTGAGTGTGTGTGTACATGTGTGAGTGTACATGTGTGTGTATGTGTGAGTTTGTCTGTGTACATGTGTGTGTTTGTGTGAGTTTGTCTGTGGACATGTGTGTGTTTGTGTGAGTTTGTGTCTATACACATTTGAGTTTGTGTGTACATGTGTGTGTTTGTGTGAGTTTGTCTGTGTACATGTGTGTTTTTGTGTGAGTTTGTGTGTATACACATATGAGTTTGTGTGTACATGTGTGTGTTTGTGTGTACATGTGTAAGTTTGTCTGTGTACATGTGTGTGTTTGTGTGAGTTTGTGTGTATACACATATGAGTTTGTGTGTACATGTGTGAGTGTGTGTGTACATGTGTGTGTTTGTGTGAGTTTGTGTGTATACACATGAGTTTGTGTGTACATGTGTGTGTGTGTACATGTGTAAGTTTGTGTGTACATGTGTGTGTATGTGTGAGTTTGTCTGTGTAGATGTGTGTGTTTGTGTGAGTTTGTGCGTATACACATATGAGTTTGTGTGTACATGTGTGAGTGTGTGTGTACATGTGTGAGTTTGTCTGTGTACATGTGTATGTTTGTGTGAGTTTGTGTCTATACACATTTGAGTTTGTGTGTACATGTGTGTGTTTGTGTGTACATGTGTGTGTTTGTGTGTACATGTGTGTGTATGTGTGAGTTTGTCTGTGTATATGTGTGAGTTTGTGTGTATACACATATGAGTTTGTGTGTACATGTGTGAGTGTGTGTGTACATGTGTGAGTTTGTGTGTACATGTGTGTGTATGTGTGAGTTTGTCTGTGTACATGTGTGTGTTTGTGTGAGTTTGTGTGTATACACATATGAGTTTGTGTGTACATGTGTGAGTTTGTGTGTACATGTGTGTGTATGTGTGTACATCTGTGTGTATATGTGTAAGTTTGTCTGTGTACATGTGTGTGTTTGTGTAAGTTTGTCTGTGTACATGTGTGTGTTTGTGTGAGTTTGTGTGTATACACATGCGTTTGTGTGTACATGTGTGTATGTGTGAGTTTGTGTGTATACACATGAGTTTGTTAGTACATGTGTGAGTGTGTGTGTACATGTGTGAGTGTACATGTGTGTGTATGTGTGAGTTTGTCTGTGTACATGTGTGTGTTTGTCTGAGTTTGTCTGTGGACATGTGTGTGTTTGTGTGAGTTTGTGTGTATACACATATGAGTTTGTGTGTACATGTGTGAGTTTGTGTGTACATGTGTGTGTTTGTGTGTACATGTGTGTGTATGTGTGTACATGTGTGTGTATATGTGTAAGTTTGTCTGTGTACATGTGTGTGTTTGTGTGTATACACATGAGTTTGTGTGTACATGTGTGAGTGTGTGTGTACATGTGTGTGTTTGTGTGTATACACATGAGTTTGTTTGTATGTGTGTGAGTGTGTTTGTACATGTGTGAGTGTGTGTGTACATGTGTGTGTTTGTGTGAGTTTGTGTGTATACACATGAGTTTGTTTGTACATGTGTGAGTGTGTTTGTACATGTGTGAGTGTGTGTGTACATGTGTGAGTTTGTCTGTGTACATGTGTGTGTTTGTCTGAGTTTGTGTGTATACACACATGAGTTTGTTTGTACATGTGTGAGTGTGTTTGTACATGTGTGAGTGTGTGTGTACATGTGTGAGTTTGTCTGTGTACATGTGTGTGTTTGTCTGAGTTTGTGTGTATACACATATGAGTTTGTGTGTACATGTGTGTATGTGTGAGTTTGTGTGTACATGTGTGAGTGTGTGAGTTTGTGTGTACATGTGTGTATGTGTGAGTTTGTGTGTACATGTGTGTGTATGTGTGAGTTTGTCTGTGTACATGTGTATGTTTGTGTGAGTTTGTGTGTATACACATATGAGTTTGTGTGTACATGTGTGATTGTGTGTGTACATGTGTGAGTTTGTGTGTGTACATGTGTGAGTTTGTGTGTATATATGTGTGTGTGTATATACATGTATGTGTTTGTGTGTCTCTGTACTGATCATCCCACCTATCCAGGCTGTGTTGAAACAGGCGGTTTGTGCCCCTCCCTCCTCCTGGCTGGTTTCCGTGACGACACAGCTAACACTTCCTGTAGCGTCTCTGAGCTGCAGAGTCGGACTGAACTCTGAGAAATGGAGGGGGAGCTCCAACATGCCCACCAGCAGCAGGGGGCGGGGCCTGGAGGAGAGAACAGCCGAGCATTGGAAAAGCTTGCAGAGAAAAGGGGCGGAGCTTGACTGTCCATCATGCAGTACAGGTGAAGATGATAAAAAAGCTTTAGGTTTACCTGAGACTGTCTCCCTTCTGGGGGTCAGAGAACAGAATCCTGAAGGACCAGGACAGACCTGATCTGATCTCAGACCTGCTCAGACTGCTTCCACCAGGGGGCAGCAGAGACCTCAAAGACAGAGAAGACCAGCAGAGAGACTGCAGAGACTGAACCAGGTCCACCAAGCTCAGGTTCTGGTGGACTCCAGGATTCACCGTGTACTGCAGACAGAAGAACACCAGAGTTCTAAAGAACCCAGACCGAAGCTTCACAGGAGAACTTCTGAGGAGGAACATCGTTCTGGTTCTGTGATGGATCTAGAGACGGATTCAAGTGACACGGAGAGGAGGTTCTCCTCCTTATGAATCACCTCCACCCCCTCTGCTGGTTCCAATACTATTTCTCAGGCCACACCCCATTCATCAGTCTTAAATCCTTTAAATCTCAGACCTCTTTTTTTTATTTCATTTTATTTTTTATACAATCCGCAGCTAAATAACGAAACTATGTTGACACAATTACAACAATCAGTTATACTTCTTCTGGTGTTTGACATTTTCTCTGATAAACGGCCTTGTTTTGACTCGGATGTCGAGACATCAGTGAACACACCAGTCAGAGACAGACGGTTTGTCATTTCAGTGACTGATTATTTAAGCTTAAACAGCTGACGGTGTCTTCCATTCCAGCCATCTGCTTAAGGAAGGAAGGAAGGAAGGAAGGAAGGAAGGAAGGAAGGAAGGAAGGAAAGACAGACATTCATTACAGACTGTAAGATAAGCTTAAGTTTTGAAGTATATTAATCAAGAAATGCTGTGTGTGTGTGTGTGTTTTTAATTACAGAAAACTCTTTTATTTGTGCTCACTGTGTTTTCCCAGCTCCTAGCTTTTCACTCCCTTAAATTCCTTTTGTATCTCTTCATGCCAACAGACAGTTGTGAATTGTGTGAACCACCTTGAACTTGTGTCGACCTTGTGTTGAATAAAGGCAGCGGCAGTCAGAGTTCGTGCAGAGATCGCTAAGAACAGCACTTTGTTCGTATCTCTCCCTGCTATAGCTGGAAAAAGGAAACTTGCTCTCTTCATGTTGTGTAGACCCTGGTTCTTATGGATTTTTATTAGTTCAAAGACTGTGTTTTAAACCCAACATTTCTCTGGTGCCGAAACCCGGGACCCAATACCTGGACTAACGTTCGACGCGGGACCAAGGAGGCCAAGAATCTGTCGACAGCGCGGTCGCCTTCAGGCTGCGGGCCGGAACCCTGCCCCTGCGCCGGACAGCAGTTCCAGTGACGGGTCCCCTATTCGAACTAGACGAGCCAGGTCTCCACAACTGAAGGTAATAAATCGTTTTTGCTCTCCCAAAATTTAAATAAATTATTAGAAACAATAAATTTAAACGAAAAGCAAAAATTACATGGAAATTAACTAAATTAATTAACATAAGGATCCATTAAAATAAAGTAAATCAGGGATTTACAGTGACCAGGGGTCACACGGAAACTGGGTTTCCAAGAAAAAGGTCACGTCAGGGACTGACCATAAAGTAAATCAGGGATTTACAGTGACCAGGGGTCACACGGAAACTGGGTTTCCAAGAAAAAGGTCACGTCAGGGACTGGCCATAATGTAAATCTGGGATTTACAATAAAATAATAATTAAAAAAAAAAAAATAATAATAATAAAATATAACAGCAATATAGACAAACAAAAGGAGTGAATGTGAGTGAATGTGAATAAAGATTAAGAGTAAAAGGAACACCACAAAAATACACTTAAAAAGTTAACAAAAAGGAAATCAGAAATAACAAACAAAAATAAGAAATAAAAGTAGACTAAATAAAATAATTTTAAGAGCTTAAATAGACAAACAACGTCATAATGGGCCAACAACAAATAAAAGAGTTAAAAGAACACCCAGATGTAAGATTTATGACTGCCTGTAAGCCAGGCAGCTGTGATTTTCTGGAAGAATGGGTGAAAAAATATGATTTTAAACCCCAACTAAAAGACAGAGAAGAAATAGTACGCGTCTATAAATCTCTGAGAGAAAAGAGAAATAACAAATTAAAGAAAGGAAAAAATCCAGGCTCCCTGGATCAACAACTTCTGGCAATGATTGACCGGTTGGAGCAGAGCAAGAAAAGAGTTGGAAACAGTGAAGAATCTGAGGAAGAAAATTAAAGAAAAAAAAATGGGGAAGTATATGAAAAATGCAGAAGAAAATGGATGAAGCATAAGAAGCAGGAAGAGTTGGCATGTGTCATAAATTGATTGAAAGAGTCAGAGCAGCACAGAAAAGATATTCAGAACAGCAAAAGAGAGAGTACAAAAAAAAAAAAAAAAAAAAAAAAAAGGCTGCATGAGAAGCAGAGGCTGCAGAACTCGTGTCCGAGCATTCCGGCTGGGAACGCGCATACAGTGGGTGTGTCTACAAGAGAAGGAAGACAAAGAGGAAGTGGAGCAGCAAACAGCCAGAAGCCAACTGAGAGAAAAGAGGAAAAAGCAAAAGGCGGAATTCAAGAGGAGGAGCTCCCAGTGAGCAGACGCAGAGGCTGCAAACAAGAAGCAGAACGCATGCAGCTGTGGAAGACGAGGGGGGAGCAGGCTCATTATACCCCATGCTTCCAGGGGAACAAATAACCCCACCAAGACACAGCCCAAAAAGCCCCGGAAGGGATTTTAATCCCTACCACGCAGAGGTATACCCTATGTTTGCAGTCGCAAACCCAGCACACGGAGTGGACGGCAACCAACCCCTAACCATCCTCATTCACAGACCCTGGACCCAAGGAGAACGCGCAGAGGCCTGCAAAGGCCTGGGTGATGTGGAAAATGATCCCATCACATGGACACAAAATTTTCTGGATATGCTGAACGGCTATCACCTGAATGGCCCTGAAGCAGAGACAGCCCTTAAATTATCTCTGGGCCACCGCTGGGGCAGAGTCAGAGGCGATTGGAATGCCAAAGATGGAAATGGGAGCCCACACCCTGCTGGATCTCAAACCCTGAGACAGCAGATTGACCCCCTGCTGGACAGAGTCTGCAACACCTTCAAAAAGGCCCCTGATTATGGAAAAATCAGACAATGCAGACAGAAGCCAAATGAACCTGCCAGAGAGTATGTGGACCGTCTGGAAACAGTGTTCAAGCAGAACAGTACCTCCAATATCACCCAGCTCCGGAGGGCCCCTTCCAGACTCAGCTAAAACACCACATCCTGGATGGACTGCAAGAACCCATGAGTGGCTTCATCAAAAAACACAATGTCACCTGGAGAACCATGACAGTTGAAGGAATGGTGGACTGGGCCACACATGCTGAGGAACTCCAGAGGAAAAAGAAAGCTGCCGCCACCAAAGTCCTTTCCCTCACTTCTGATTTTGAGGGACTGCACCTGACCACCAACACCTTGCCAAAACTGGCAACAAAGCCTCCCTATCTAAGATACAATGGTGCAAAGACAAAGTCATATTCCTAGGCCACGAAGTCTCAAGCGAAGGCCACCCCCTCACAGCTGAAAGAAAATCCATCCATCCTGAACTCCCCAAAGCCAAGAACAAAAAGACAAATGATGGCTTTCCTAGGCCTCACAAACTACTGTAGAGCCTGGATAGCCAATTACGCCCAACAGACTCAGCCACTGCTAGACCTCATCTTCACAGAAGAAATGGCCCTGAGCCACCCACTCACCTGGACTGAAACAGCAGAGAAAGCCTTCACAGAGATAAAACACCTCATCACCTCTTCAGGAGTCCTGGGATTTCCTGACTACTCCAAACCATTCACCCAGACAGTAGACTGCAAGTCCGGCTTCATGACATCCGTCCTCCTCCAACCACATGGCACAAAACAGAAACCAGTAGCATACTACTCAAAGAGATTGGACCCAGTGGCTTCAGCCTTGCCACCTTGTGTCCAAGCAGTTTGTGCTGCAGCCATGGCAGTGCAGGCATCTGCAGAACTCATCCTATTCCATCCACTGACCCTCCTTGTGACCCATGCAGTGGACATGCTACTCACTCAAACAAAGATGGCTTTTCTCTCACCTGCCAGACACCTGAGCATCACTGCTACACTGATGTCTCAACCACACCTAACAATTCAGAGGTGCAACACTCTTAACCCAGCTACTCTACTCCCCACCTCTGAAGATGGAGACCCACATAGTTGTCACGAAAGAACCGAAGTATGCTGTAAACCCCGCTCAGACCTACAAGACACACCACTTCCAACAGGACAGATCGTGTTCGTAGACGGATCATCCTCAAAGGCCCTGGATGGCTCCAACCATACGGGCTACGCAGTGGTAGACCACAACACCACCCTCAAGTCAGGAAAACTTCCAGGCAACTGGTCAGCCCAAGCAGCAGAGCTGGTAGCTCTGACTGAAGCCTGTAAACTTTTCAAAGACCAAGACGTTACCATCTACACTGACAGCCAATATGCACATTCCACACTGCACATCTTCGCAGCCCAGTGGGCCAGAAGAGGAATGAGGACCTCTTCCGGAAAGACTGTGCAACATGCGGAGATCCTCCAGGACCTCCTACACGCTGTACTACTCCCACACAAGATTGCTGTGTGCAAATGCCAAGCACACACCAAAGCACAAGACCCTATCTCAGTGGGAAACGCCAAAGCTGATGCAGCTGCTAAAATAGCTGCAAGAGGAACCCAAGTCATCCTCCAACAGGATGACACAACCCCACCAGAAAAGACTCATAGACCCATCCCCCTACAAGTCCTCCTGGACATGGAGGACAATGCCCCAGACACAGAAAAACAGCAATGGCTCACGGACAATGCTATAAAAGAGCCAGATGGACTTTACACTGTTGACTCGAAACCCTGTCTGCCCCGTAGTCTATTTTCAACTATAGCTACACTGAGCCATGGGTTAACCCATGTCTCAACAGGGGGGATGATGAAAATGGTGGGGGACACTTTCCACCCTAGCAAAGGACTTCAAACCTACTTAAAAAACTTTTGTAGGAGCTGCCTGACATGCAGCAGACACAATGCCCAAGGCAACATCAGACCAAAAAGAGGGAAATGTCCTACAGGGACATACCCGTTTGAAATAGTACACATGGACTTCATTGAACTAACAAAAAGCCAAAACTACAAATACTGTCTAGTAATAGTAGACTCTCTAACCAAATGGGTAGAACTAGTACCATCAAAACATCCAGATGCACTAACAGTAGCTAAAGCATTCTGTAAACACATCATTCCAGAACATGGCATCCCAAGGGTGATCTGGAGTGATAATGGATCACACTTTGTAAATGATGTAGTGAAAAATATGGCCAAACACTTAGGAATAGAACTAAAAAACCACTGTGCATACCACCCTCAAAGTGCAGGCTTAGTTGAAAGAACAAACGGAACAGTTAAACTAAGGCTAAGAAAAACTATGGAAGAAACAAAGAAACCATGGCCTGAATGCTTAGCTCTGGTAAAAACATACATGAGAATAACTCCATCACCAACAGGGCTAACCCCTTTTGAGGCAGTGCATGGTAGACCTTTCCACTTACCCTTGTGGGAGGGAAAGGGGTTTCAAGAACAGGAAGGACAGTTAGATCCCTTAACCGAATGGCTTTGCAAGCTATTCGCACAGAAACCAGTCCAAAGAGCAAATGATCTGCCTGTTTCTTCTCTTTCCCCCCAACAGGAACTACTAAGGCCAGGCGACCTGATCCTGCTGAAGGTGGTGAAAAGAAAGAACTGGACTAGCCCAAAGTGGGACGGGCCTTTCAGAATCCAGATCACCACCCCCACAGCAGTCAAGATCGTTGAAAGAGACACTTGGATCCATCAGTCTCACTGCAAAAAGGTCTACGAGCAAAGATGAAGAATCTTAGAGCCGCTATGTCACAAGACCCTGTGGTTAAGCCCGGATGACTGGACTGGCTTTTCACAGGAAGTTGGCAGCAAGTCCTCTTAAAGACAGTGTTACCATTTTTAATTATGTTTGTGTTTGTAATGATCATCCTCACCTTAGCCATGTGTTCATGCTGTGTGATCCCCCTTCTAAAGAGAACCATGATAAATGTTTTTCTGACCCAGATTTATCATTATAACCAAATTCCCCTGCAAGAGTGGTCACCTGAAACTGACCCCATACTCATTCCCTTGCCAACAGATGACCCCATTTAAATGTTATTTTCATTGTTGACTGTGTTTCTTCCCTACAGGTCCAGGCCATGAAGGCTATCGCTCCAAGCGGAGGGTAGGAAGGGAATTTTCCCTAAGAATTGCGCATTTGAGGTTTTTCGCCCTTCCCTGAGATCTAACCCTGTTGTGTTTTACCCTATGACTCCCCCCTCCTAGACCCACACCTGTGGACAGAGAGGGGATGATGTTTTAAAAACCCACAACAGGGGGGAAATGTAAGATAAGCTTAAGTTTTGAAGTATATTAATCAAGAAATGCTGTGTGTGTGTGTGTGTGTTTTTAATTACAGAAAACTCTTATTTGTGCTCACTGTGTTTTCCCAGCTCCTAGCTTTTCACTCCCTTAAATTCCTTTTGTATCTCTTCATGCCAACAGACCGTTGTGAATTGTGTGAACCACCTTGAACTTGTGTCGACCTTGTGTTGAATAAAGGCAGCGGCAGTCAGAGTTCGAGCAGAGATCGCTAAGAACAGCACTTTGTTCGTATCTCTCCCTGCTATAGCTGGAAAAAGGAAACCTGCCCTCTTCATGTTGTGTGAACCCTGGTTCTTATGGATTTTTATTAGTTCAAAGACTGTGTTTTAAACCCAACACAGACTCATCAGTTCACGGGGCAGATCTCTGCTCCAGTGTTCACCTGCTGCCCCGTGGAGATGACAGACCTCCTTTCAGGACAGCATCTCTTTTTGTCTCATCTTTGTGCTAGTTTGTACAGATCACGTACCTCAAGAGACGCCAATAGCTTGAAATTGAATGAAACTTGTTGATGTCATCAATACTACCATAACCTAAGCAGACCACAAAGGCAGAGTCTCCTCACAGCAGCGTTGGCTGTCCTGCGTTTGTGCCTGATGTTCTCAGAATAGAAGAGACAGAACATCCATTTCCAAATATCTAAATCCAAAGGAAGAGCTTAAAAACTGCAGATGTGCTACGAAAAAAGAAAAATGATCTGACATGAGTTTGTAAACAGAAATGTTTACTTCTGTAAAGTGATATTCTAAAAGGGAAAAAACATGATCACAAACAAGACCTGCTCGATCCAACAGAACCAGCAGAACCTGCAGCTTTAAGATGGAACATTAATTTATACGTTTTAGACAAATCTTTTAAATTAATCTGACAGATTCAACAGATTTTGTCATTTATCTTAAACTTCTTGATTGTAACTGAACATCTACAGTAATCTGTACTCTGATTACATGGTTCAAAGTATATTGTGTGACTGGAACAGATTAATAAGAACCTCTGCTGGTTCTGCTTCCTCTGAAGGTGAGGAGGATGATGGAGACAGTGTAGGAGCCTGGACTGTAGAACCCTGTGACTGTAGAACGTTCTCCAGTGTTCTGAAGTGTCCATGTTCATACCTATACCTTATAAAAGCTTGTTTACAGAAACACATAAACCTGTTTGTTACTGTAAACAACGCTGTTGTTGCTGCCTGTGTGAAGGATGGAGTGTTGCCATGACAACCGCTCCTGCTACAGGCTGACAGGTGTCCTCAGGTGTACCTGAGTCAGAGGACAGGTGTGCGGCTCATCCAGCATCTCAGAGTAGATGTCTCTGCGTCTGGCCGCTCTTCGTCCTCTCAGAGTCTTCATCAGTTTCCAGGACAGCAGACACACACACTGCTGCTTCATCACTGCAGGAACCAAACTGAAGGACACGCCCACTCACAACCTGCAGCCAATCAGGACACGCTGATGTCACAGAGAGCAGACTGACCTGACGGAGAGCTGGGATGACAGGTGACATGCCCACAGGTACTCTGACACGCCCCTGTATTTCTGCAGCAGTAACCGTGACAACACCCCATCTCCAGGACAGCGAGGGGGGGGCTTAGACCCGCCCACTCTGCTGAAGGAGGTGACTGTGATGGAGGAGCGCAGACAGGTGCAAAGCATGCTGGGAGGGAAGTCAGGGCAGGGCCGGTACAGGAAGTGGACGTGGTGCAGCTGCAGGAGATCAATGATCAATATTTATGAGCCTAGCAGAACGTCCAATCAGAGCGCGGCGCTCACCTCCACGCCGTCACCCGTCCTCAGCCTCCTCCTGGCCGCCGGCTGATAGGCCACACACAGACCCAGCTTCCTGTCCAGCACATACAGCCCCGCCCCCTCACTCACCACCTCTGTCACCGTGCCCTGTCAGAGGAGAGGGCGGGGCTTAGCAGCAGGTTAACAGCAATGAGCTGACAGCCAATCAAAGGCCTTCTACCTGATAACTGATGATCCTGGACTGCTTCATCCTCACTCCTGATTGGCTTAAGTCAGGCTCCTCCTCCTCGCAGTCCGGTGACATCAGGAGGGGCGTGTCCATCTGTGGGTGTGTGTTAGGAGTGTGTGTTTGTGTTGGTGTGTAGTCAGTGTGCAGCTGTGAGCGTGTCGTCACACACAGGATGTTGTTGTGTGTTTGTTGTTGTGTGTGTGTTGGTGTGTAGTCAGTGTGCAGCTGTGAGCGTGTCGTCTCACACAGGATGTTGTTGTGTGTTTGTTGTTGTGTTTGTGTTGGTGTGTAGTCAGTGTGCAGCTGTGAGCACGTTGTCTCACACAGGATGTTGTTGTGTGTTTGTTGTTGTTGTGTTTGTGTTGGTGCGTAGTCAGTGTGCAGCTGTGAGCACGTTGTCTCACACAGGATGTTGTTGTGTGTTTGTTGTTGTGTGTTTGTTGGTGTGTAGTCAGTGTGCAGCTGTGAGCGCGCCATCTCACACAGGATGTTGTTGTGTGTTTGTTGTTGTGTTTGTGTTGGTGTGTAGTCAGTGTGCAGCTGTGAGCGCGCCGTCTCACACAGGATGTTGTTGTGTGTTTGTTGTTGTGTGTTTGTTGGTGTGTAGTCAGTGTGCAGCTGTGAGCGTGTCGTCTCACACAGAATGTTGTTGTGTGTTTGTTGCTGTTGTGTGTGTGTTGGTGTGTAGTCAGTGTGCAGCTGTGAGCGCGCCATCTCACACAGGATGTTGTTGTGTGTTTGTTGTTGTGTGTGTGTTGGTGTGTAGTCAGTGTGTAGCTGTGAGCGTGTCGTCACACACAGGATGTTGTTGTGTGTTTGTTGTTGTGTTTGTGTTGGTGTGTAGTCGGTGTGCAGCTGTGAGCGCGCCGTCACACACAGGATGTTGTTTCCTCTCCAGCCTCGCAGGACGCACACGCGCAGAGACGTCACGCACACGCTCAGGCCCACGTGCACACATCCGCGCCACCACAGACGGTCAGGCTCCTGCAGACACACCTTCATCATCATCACAGTCTGACATCACCGTCTTCCTCACCTGTCTCACCTGAACCAGAACAGGAAGTGGGTGCTCGCCGTTTGTCAGGGTGAAGCAGAAGAACGGGGTTCCTGACACGTCCAGAAGGGGGGACACTGAGCACACCTGACCGTGCACGGACACACGTTGACCTCTGACCCTGTCACACACACAGATCGGTCATGTGACTCCCTTGTGGGCGTGGCTTCCAGCTGCTAAGTTTCTCTGATGACTGAATGGATGAAGATCCAACATGAAAGCATTTAACGGGCTTAGACATTCTCTGCCAAAGGGTTTGTGGTTCAAATCCCTTTTATGAGACCATTAATCATTTACCGTGTTCAACTGTAACCAACTAGAGTCTGTTTTTCATCAGTTCATCTCAGAATAAACGAACAGAAGCGTGAAGTTTGACATAGAACTGCAGGAAAGACTGGAGCTGATGTCAGTCTGACAACAGCAGAAGAAGAAACGTCCGTGGGCCTAAAAGTGGGCCGGACCAGTAACATAACAGCAACATAACCTGTGGTCAACTTGTTTTCTGTAGATTTGTTTTTGTTTAGTCTTTTTCTCAGTTGGAAAAAATGCCTCGACCAACATGGCAGCCTAATCACTTCTTATTACACATTCATTCACAGAGACCCATGGATTTTAAATCAAATACATTTCACTACAGAATGGTTTATTCAATATACAGACTGAAGATTTGACATCTGATATTGAAGCAATCCTGAATGTAAACTCAAGAGGGGACTACAAAATGCCACTCAGCCTAGAATATAACTGTGCAAATCAATAAAAAACTAAATTAAACTTGTAAACTTTTGAGAACATCAGTATTTGAATTTAACTCCATTTTCTCTCCTGAAACTCAGCATGTTTTGGCACCAGACCATCAATTCAGGATTTAAATCCTGTGTAACAACACATTTCATGTCAATCAAGTCTGCAAAATACAATGAAATGTCCATAAATCTGTACCTAGGTTAGCTGCCTGAATTTGTGACCACTGATGAGGCTCCAAGAACTATTTAACAGAAACAATAAAACAGGAACATCCGACTTCTCCCGCAGCCCACCTGTTCTGCAGGAACACTGCAGCTTCACTGACAGAAACTGCTTTAAGCTCCGCCCCATTTTCTGCTGCAGCCAATCCCTGATCAGCTGCAGGACACAGGGAGACAGGAGAGCCAACGAGCTCCAGGGTTCTTCTGTCCACGTCCTGCCCAGAGGCATTATGGGGGATGTAGTTCCAGTGAGGGAGGAGGACAGGACGGTTCAACCACAGAGGAGAAGGAGACAGAACCTGCAAACACAGGTGAGTCAGCAGAACGAACAGGTGAGACAGTCTGCTTCAGGCCTCCAGACTCACCTCACACCTCACACTCCCACTGCAGTCCGTCAGCCTCCACTCTCCGCCCCGCCCCTCTGTCAGACAGCCAATCAGCAGCAGGTTGACCCGTGGCAATGCTCGTTGTCCCGGCAAAGACAGCTCCGCCTCCTTAGCCCATGCTCTGTGCTGATTGGTGGTCCAGGACAGGTTACTGACACAGGCCAGGTTCTGCTGGGAGATGAGCTCAGAGACGGACAGAATCCTGACAAATAGAAAGACGGCAGTGAGTCACATGACCTGTGAGGGGTGATGTCAGCAGGTGTGGCATTACCTGTAGCTGACAGGTAAACTGTAAGCCACACTGGACCTCTGCTGGATCTCCTGAACCAGACGGATACTGAGCTGCTCCACACCTGAAACACAGCAGCAGCTGAAACGTGGACTCACCTGGAGGACCCTAACCTTAACCCTAACCCAGCATTTAGAAACCACGGGTAATCTGAGATTAACTAATCTGAAGATTCTGAACACCCGGCGCCTGAGATGAGACCATGACTCCGCCCACCTCAACACGCTCCAAAGAAGTGATGAAGGTGAAAAACATTAAGAGTCTGGAGGATTACAACCCCCCCATTCTGACAGACTCCAAACGTTTAGACATGTAAGATCTGTATAACTTACAAAATAAAATAAAAACAGATGTAATTAAATACGGTCTTTCCCCCCAAATGATGCCATGATGGGGAATAAAGAGAAGAAAAATCCCTGAAACTGTACATGTGGTTATTTTTGCTCTAGAACCGAACTCGTTAAAGTCTCGCTCCGATCATCTTCTGATCTGTTTCCAAAGTGTTCTCAGTGCTGTTATTGATGATGATGATGATGTTTTTAGCTAAACTCTAAAAACCTGTCGTTTTCTAGGGAATAGTTTCTGCAGGAGTACTTTCGAAATTCACCTCTGAGTTATGGACAGAAATGTTGGTGTGGAGTAAGCCTGCCCTGATATCCCATTATCCCTTTGTTTACACACTCTCCCGCTAGCTTACAGCCCCTCACACCCCCAAGCAAACAGCTATCCAGCCGTACAGTTCTGATCCAGATTCCAGCTCAGACGAGGAAAACAAAGACGTTCATGGATCTGGTTTTTCTGTGAGTGGATGTATCAGAATGGAGCGGAGCAGGGAGACTTGGGTCCCGTCCAGCGTATTTTCTACGTCACAAATACGATCTTTTTCAAACTAAAGTTTTTCGCCTGCTCCTGATTCGCAATGGTCTGAATAAAGAAATACTCAGAAATGCAGTTTTAACTTACTTTGTAAATGTCCCTGACCATCAGAAAAACAAGAACATGATAAAAACACGAAAATGGTTTTCATCAGAGTGGATCTTTAAACTCAGGAATGAAAGGTTTGGAGAAAACTGAAACTGGATCAAACTAACCTTATGACCCACTACAAACACCCTAAACTGACCCTCTTTTAGTCAGAACCTTCCCCACTGAAGGCAGATCCAGCAGAACCAGCTGAACAGTCACTGCTGGTTCTGATGCTGCATTATATCTTTAGAGTTCCACAGATCCGGTTCTGCTCCATTCAGATCAGCTGACCTGCCGTTTACCTCAGAGAAGGAACAACCTGAAGCAGCTGATTGGACCTCTCACCTCTGGAGGAGCCTTCAGCAGTGGAGGGGGCGGGGACACTGCTCCATGGGCTCAGGTGTTGACCAATGAAAAGGAAGATGTTCCTTAACCACACCTTCTCCTACAGAAGACACAGCGAGGTCACAACCACTCCGTTTCAGAACCAAAGACATGAGAAATTTCTTCTCCTTCAACTGGGCCGGCATGAGATCTGTTAATAATAATAACTAGAATAAACTGTTAAAAAGGGGTGTGGTTAGAGCCAACATCTGGGTCAGCGGAACAACTGGTTCTCCTGGCGTGACCAAGACCTGGAAAAGAACAAGTCAAAGTTCTGGTCAATTTTTATTGACTTTTTTTAATTGCACTGTAGACATTCAGGGACCCTTGGTGACTGGGTGATTGGACATCTCTGTGAGCAGTCAGGAGGTGTCCTCTCAGTGCCCTATTCACCAATTCTAAATGCACCTTTTATTACACACACCCTATAAACCTAAAAAAACACACCCCAAAACACACACACACACGCATCAACACACACAAACACCCGCACACACATTACACAAGGAAGGTGTGACTACTGATCTTGTATGCATAAGTCTGCATGTGAACTGTATGTGGACATGTTTGTGAAGACTCTTGGAGCCAGCAGGTATGTTAGTAACATCTGACTGTGGACAGGCCCCGCCCATTTTAGACTAACATTCATGCCTGTTTTGTTATGATTCTACCCTCCCTCCCCTATAGTCATCCTCTAACCTCTGTAACCCACCCTTTTCCCCTGTCTATTGAATAAGTTCTTAAATTTAAACTACACACGTGGACAAAATTGTTGGTACCCCTCAGTTAAAGAAGGAAAAACCCACAATTCTCACTGAAATCACTTGAAACTTACAAAAGTAACAATAAATAAAAAATTTAATGAAAATTAAATAATCAAATTGAATTGCTGATTAACATAATTATTAAAAAAAAAAACTAATGAAACAGGCCTGGACAGAAATGATGGTACCTCTATAAAAGATTGAAAACTATTTGACCAGACTGACATGATTAACTCAGGTGTGTCCTTTAATTGACATCACAGGTGTTACCAAACTCATAATCAGTCAGTCTGCCTATTTAAAGGGAGACAAGTAGTCACTCTGCTGTTTGGTGAAAAGGTGTGTACCACACTGAACATGGACAACAGAAAGCGAAGGAGAGAATTGTCCCAGGACATCCGAAAACAAATGATAGATAAACATCTTAAAGGTAAAGGCTATAAGACCATCTCTAAACAGCTTGAACTTCATCGCTTCATTGCTTCATTGCAGTGATTGCCTCAAAAGGTTGTGCAACAAAATATTAAGTTATGGGTACCATCATTTTTGTCCAGGCCTGTTTCATTAGTTTTTTTTTTTAATAATTATGTTAATCAGCAATTCAAAAGTGATGGCTGATTTTGATTATTTAATTTTCAATACATTTTTATTTATTGTTACTTTTGTAAGTTTCAAGTGATTTCAGTGAGAATTGTGGGTTTTTCCTTCTTTAACTGAGGGGTACCAACAATTTTGTCCACATGTGTATGGTTGAATTCATGAGTACAGTCATGTCATGTACACTATATCAGTGGTCCCCAACCACTGGGCTGCAGACCGGTACCAGTCCGTGGATCAATTGCCACAGGGCCACAGAATAATATATTATTAATTAAAAATAATAAATTATTTTGTTTTGAATCCAGAAAATCTTTTATTTTGAAACATCATTTATTTTGAAAAATAACCGGATTCTCTCAGCCACGCCTTCGATCACTTGAGCTGTAAAGTTTGATCAAGAGAGCAAAATGACTACATCTGAATGACCTTTTATTCTGAAAAATCTTTGGTTTTAAAAATCAACCGGATTCTCTCGATTGCATTTCAGTCATTTGAGCTCTAAAAGCAGTCCGGAGGCAACACAAGAAAAGAACCTTTCTTTGCAAACGGGACAAATGCAGGAACAGGCAAAAGAACAGGCTACAACTTCAAGACAAAAATAAAAAAAACGGCTCATCAAGATGTTCCCTACGAACTGTTCTTTATTTCATTCTTTTGTCCTCTCTCCCCTGAGTTTGATCCATTCACATAAAAGCTTAAACAAGCTCATCCATTCAGATGCACATTTCACAGAAGAACCTCCATGTTTTTTGTTTGTATGTTTTATTTATATCAATCCTCCAAAATGCACACGTCAGATGACAATGAAATGATGATCAAATCTACTGTCAAAACTCTATCTCATTAAGTTCCTAGCGCATGTTCCTATTCAAGTATACCCGAAGGATTGACGATCGACATGTCTTTAAAAAACTGAAAATGAAGAAAACGTATTAAAGAAGTTAAAGGAAACACTGAACTTTACACAGATGAACCGAGAGAGGCAGAGAGCAGACTGATAGAAACAAGTTACTGCAAAGAGATGTCTTACGTTTCATATCTTGTAGCACTCCAGAATGCAAATTGCCCTTTTATATTTTATTGTTTCTCCTTTGTATTCCCTCCTCTGTTTAGTGGAGGAACACGTCACTTCCTCCTCTGCCTTTACCTGCGCGTGCACAGAGCGAGTGATTGAGAAACATGTTCTTCACGCTCAAAATAAAACGCTGGAGTTGATCGTGTCGCTTGAAAAGTGTAAAGACCTCTCAGAAGTTCATCACAGTTTTAGCTGCAGACAGCAACGCTCTGGAAACATTTGGAATATTAATAACTGTAACTATCATCCTAACCATAACCTTTCCTCCCAGTCTGTGCAGACAAAAACAAAAAAGTTCTGCACTGGCTGCACGTATTGAGAACATTACGTACTAATAGACACTTTCTAAAAAGAAAAGTAAAGAACTCATTAATGTGGTTTGGGGAGGGGGGTGTGAAGGTGCGGCTGCGCTGACTCGAGTGCATGCGGCTACTTTCAATGAAAAGTCAATGTCAGCGCGCGTGGGCGGATGAAAGTCTGATCTTTGCACGTTTGCATTGACTTTATATTACAAGTGTCCGCTTGCACATTAGTGGACAGCTCCACACACAACACTGTTAAAGGCCATTCATCCTGAACTGGAGGGCCGCACTATCATCACACTTTCATATTAAGATGCGGGCTGCAAAATATCAGCCGCCAGTTTGAGACCCCTGTCTTAAACCATGAAAGGCAAAATGACTGAGCAGAACGAGAAAGTCTAAACCGACATCACTCCACTGACTCCTGAAGAATTTTAAATAAAGAAGAAAAGCAGATGGTTTATTGGAGTTTAATGGAAGTCCAGAATGCGTTTATTCAAACTCTCTCAGATAAAATTAACACCCGAGCAGACCGCCTGGAAGCTATGATAAACAACTAGAAAGAAATTGAAAGTATTTGTGAAAGTCTAAACTCGATTCACGCTGACGTTCTGGATCAAAACAAAATGAAACTTTGAAAGACGAAAACATGGAGTAGAAGAAGAAAACTTCAGAGCTGGAACAACGTGTGAATGACCAGGAGCGATGCAGCCGCAGGTGGTGTCTGCGTGTGACTTCACGGGGTGGCTGAAAACTCTCCTGAAAAGGCGAAAGAGAAAGTGACAGAAATCTGCAAAGCTGTGGTGCTGGAGGAGCAGAGGAACGAGGTGACGGCGGCGGTGGACATCACACACCGCCTCGCCTGGCTCAGGACCGGGGAAGACCAGCGGGCTAAACTAAGACCCATAATCATCAGGTTCATCTCGAGAACGGCGAGGGACCTCATCTGGAAACACGCCAAACAAAAGTATTTTCCTGAAAACTCAGGGTTTATGGTTCAAGGATGATCTCACAGCTGGGTAAAGAGAAACAAGAAATCGTCTGTGGCTCGCGGTGGAGCAGGCGAGGAACCAGGACAAGGCGCCTTACATCGACAGGAAAGAAGTACAACCCACATAAATGTGGAACAGACAACTGAACTTAAACATTCAAGATTTATCTACAGAGTTATTTAACTTCTCTTTTATTGTGATAGGAGAGTTTTATTTGTAAGGGAAAATGGTTAAAGATCTAATAAATGACATTAAAATAGAACATTTTTTGTTAAAGCCAATTGTGAAAAGAAAGCAGTTAATGCAAAACTTCGATTTAATTTTGCAAGATTCCTCTTGCCTATAAAAAAAACGCTAGTTACACCAGTACATTTTCTGTTTTATGTCTCTTTACGTTCTGTTAATGTCAGGGGTTTAAGAGATGTAGTTAGAAAGAAAGCTTTATATTTGTATTGCAGAAATACTTTAGCAGACTTTTATTTTATTCAAACTCATGCATGTGCAGCAGATGAACTTTTTTGGAAGAACCAGTGGGAAAGTGAAATATGGTTTTCCAATGGAAGCAATCGATCAGCAGGTGTAGCTATTTTAAAATGAGAATTTAAAGGTTGAGTACTTTATAATGAAAAAGATGATTCAGGAAGATTCATTATTTTACTATGTGAATTTACCAGAAACAATTTATAATAATTAATATTTATGCCACCAATAACAAAATTAGGAATCAATGTCTGTTCAAAAAGGCAGAAGCCAGGATATACCACTTAAATTCAAATCTACCACAAGCCAAGACTTTATGGGGAGGAGACTAATACTGTGTTTAACGATGACCTGGATAGATGACCTCCAAAAACCACAAGTACAAATTGTGAATTTAGGAATACATGTGGATGGAACAGGAAGGAACAAACTACAGAGAATGTACACATGGAACAACAGAAGTTTGTCTTTGCAATCACGTTTAGATTTTTAGCTCATTTCCAATGACCTTGTGGATAAAGTCAAAGATGTAGAAATAGAACCAGACATATCTGAACTTATTCTTTTAAAATTACTCTGAGTGATTGTTCTCAGGATCAAAAAAATCCCAGTTACTGGAAATTAAACAACTCATTACTTAATAACTCAATGAACAGCATAATCTGATTCTATTACGAAATAAACTGGATGACATATACATGGAAAAGACTAAAGGTGCTTTTCTTAGATCTGGACATAAATTACTTGAGAAAGGAGAAAAGAATACAAAGTATTTTTGGATTAGAAAAAAGGAATGCTAATGTAATACAATCTGTAATGTATCAGTCGATGGACGTCTCACCAATGATCATACGGTAATCTCAAAACATGTTTCTGGCTTTTATCAAGACTTATACACGTCCACATCCACAGGTTCAGACATAGAGTCTTTTTTAAACAACATCTCCAAAAATGGTAAGAAAATCAATGAAGAATATAAGAAAATATGTGAACAAAAGCTATGCTTACCAGAACTGATGGAATGCAAAAACATTTGAAAGAAAATAAAGCTCCCGGGAACGATGGCTTAACTGGAGAATTTTATAAATCATTTAATGATAAACTTTCTCCCAAACCTGCTAGCTGTGTTTGAAGAAGCTCTTGAGAAAAGTGAACTTCCACCAACCACGAAACAGGGCGTCATAACTTTAATTCTCAAACCAAATAAGGATAAATTAAAAATTGAAAATTAGAGACCCATTATTCAATTAAACAATGATCCAAAACTTTTTGCTTTAATTTTTGCTAGAAGACTCAAACATGGATTAAGTCAAATAATAGATGAAGAACAATCTGGTTTTATGATCAAAAGACATCCAAGTAATGACATACGTTTAATATTAGATGTGATAGACTACGGTGACCTCTTACCAGATGATAGTTTCAAAGCTTCAAGGCTTTTGAAACCATCAAACACAACTTTATATTAAAAATGTCCTTTTCTGGATTTGGAAAATATTTTTATAATGCCATACAAACATTATACAATGGTTGTTCTAGCTCTGTAAAATTAAAAACAGGAACATCATCAAGATTTGATATTCATGTGGTATTAGACAGGGCTGCCCAGTATCACCATTTTTGTTTCCGTTAGTTGCTCAGACAATGGCCACACATATAAAATTATCCGTCAATACGGTTGGTAAAGAATTTTTAAAATGCCATTAGGCGGATGATACAGCAATCTTTTTAAAAGATTTAAATCAAATAAGAACTGCAGTAAACTGTATTAAAGCATTTAGCCATGTCTCAGAATTAAACCTGAATATTAATAAATTGGCTCCGTTTCCACTTAAAACTGTAATCTAGGGAGTTTTGAAGAGATACCAGTTAGTGAAAAAGTAATCTATCTGAAGTTATTTGTAAAGATAAAAAGTATAGTCACAAATTAAACTTTCATCCAAATATAAAAAGAGCTCAAGTTAAATTAAATTAATGGTTGATAAGAGGTTTGTCTTTATTTGGTAGGTTGTTGATATCAAAGGCAGAAGGGATATCATGATCTGTGTGTGTTACCTTATCGCTTGATATTCCCAAAAGTACAATTAAGACATTAGATAAAATGCTGTATGATTATATTTGGAGGGGAAAAAACCATTATCTTAAGAAAGATGTCATTACTGGTTTAAATCAAGGCGGTTTGGAGGTGCTGGACTTTACTACAATCAAAAATACTTTTAAAATTGAATGGATTATAGAATTTTTAAAAAACCATGACAGCATGTGGAACTTTTTCAAGACATTTGTTCAATAATATTGGTGGCATAAAATTTTTACTCAAGTGTAATTTTTCTGTTGTAAAAATTCCCCTCAAATTATCTGAATTCCATCAACAGGCTGTTTTAGCTTGGATATTGATTTACAAACACAACTTTAGCCCACAGGTATTTTATTTGAATAACAAAGAAATCCTTCACAAAACTAAATCACTGTTTTGTCGTCCATGGTTTCATAGAGGAGTTAGTTGTTAGTTGGTCAGTTACTGAATGAAGACGGCTTACTCATGTCGTATTCAGAATTCCTTCAGAAATTCAATTTTCCGGTGACACCCGAGGAGTACGCAGTCGTTTTTGATGCAATGACCGCAGGTTCACTTCAGATTCTAAAATATTTACCATACATTAACTATACTGCTGAAATTAATCACATTTTTACTGGAGAGATAGAAATTACAAAGAAAAGATCAAATATCTGGTTCAGTTTCTCCTGCTGCAATTTGTTTTGGTATTCAACCATGGGGCGCTTAAAACTGGGAAATACCACCATCTATAAATACTGTATTCATAGTAAACTAAAAGAAAGTTCATATAAAATATTACATCAAATGTATCCAGTCAAAGATACATTGATGAGATTTAAAATAACAGATGAGTCTTGTGTTTTTGTCACTCGAACACAGAGACAATTTTTCATTTGTTCTTTCACTGTTTTTAAAACAGAAACGTTTGGTCTGATGTTGAAGACTTTATAATAACAAGATTTAATGTCAATATAAGAAATAATGTGTCTTGTTGATAAGTCATGTTATATTTTGAATCATATGGTTTAACAAAGACTTTAATTTTTGTTATTCAACTGTGTATTATTTTTGGAAAATTCTATATTCTCACGTGTAAATGGTCAAATTCACAACCCTATTTTAATGTATTTTTTCTAGACTTTAAATCATATAAAAAACAGAACACATGCAAAATCTAAAGTCTTCAAAAACATTTAACATCTTAAAGGAACTGCATATTCTTTAACTTTTTTGAGTTTATATATGTGTATACTGTTACCCTCTGGTTTGTTTATGTTGTTGGTGTGCTGATTGCACTGTACTTGGGGTGTTTTCTGGTACCTGTTGTTAAAAATTAGTTTAACTGAATGTGAATTACTGTAAATTGAAAGAATAGATAATAAAGTTTACTAGTTTATCTATTCATTTTAAAAGAAAAAAAGAGTTCCCGGTCCACAGGGTTTTTTTGCATTCCCTCGAGAAGTGCTGGCACCGTGCTTATGGTGCCACGTGACTTTATTGTCTCACATGTCTCACGTGGGGTCACCAGGAGGTCACAGGTCACTGTTTTCATTAAATTCTCGAACTACGCATGCGCATTAAGGAGCTCTCGGTGCTTGAAGCGCCGCCTCTGGCGGTCAGGAGGGATGAAATAAAACAACATTCTGTCAGGAACCGCACCTCCAATCACAGATCAATAAGATTCTGTTCATACAGAACCAACTGTTTGGGTTTTACGTCACCGTCAATGCAGAACAAAAACCGAACTCACCGCCTCGCTCCGGAGTCCATACCGCTCCAAGAACCGCTGCTCTGAGTCCATGTTCTCGGTCTGGACCTGCCCTGAACCGGACACAGAGAAACTGAACCGAAGTGAGAAAAACTGCCGCTCAAACTTGAACAGCTTCCTGTTCCGGGTCTTCTGCGCTTTCTGCTGCGCCTGCGCAGTACAGCGCCCTCTGTAGGTGACATCATGCAAGCGTCCTGATCTGAAGCCAGACCTCTCACCATGAGAACGTCTGGAGAACCTACAGAACCCTGGAGAGAAAATAGACTCACCACGATTACTGCTGTAACTGTAACTCATACTTTGTATGAGTGTGCATAACTTTGTGTACTTGCAATTGTGTATTCACATGTACAAAAATTACAGAATAAAAAAAATACAATTTACTCTGTGAAAGGCGCTGCAGGGAACGATGAGAATAGAAAAACTTGAGTGTTGAGTGTTTTAAAATCGCATATTTACACTTTTTATATTAATTATTGAGGCAAATCTGTTTAAGAATGTAAGAAAATGTTTAGTTTTCACCAGACATTATTCACAATCCAAGTTCAAAGTGGCTGATAAGAAATCTCTGAAGACCTAGCATTCTAGCAGCATTTAAACACATCATTTACATAAGAAACTGGAGACGTGAAGAGTCTCACATCAGATTGGTTTGTAAATGTAAACCCCAAGCCCTAACCCATCAATACTGTCAACAATATTATGAAATGGTGTTGTAACGACCGACGTGAAGCGTGTTGATCTGTTCTGTGTTATCATTGGTGCTCCTCAGTAGATCAATGTGATTGGATGAGTGTGGATGGGGGCTAAAGGGAGAGAACTTATAAGGATGTGTGGCGAGAGAGGTGTGGTGGCTGAGGTGCACGAGAGAAACAGCCTGGGCGCGTTTTTACTGGTGATGCTGTATTTTTGGCGTGGTTGCGGCCGACAGTAACCAGATACGCTGCATTAAAGCTTTCCAGTTGAACTCAGCCTTCTCCATCTGTTCATTACGTCCAGCCGGACGCTACAGTATCATCTATTATAGGATGTTAAGGTAAAAATAACATAAAACAGCATTGAGATGCTGAAAAAGCTTTTGATTGGGTGGACTGAGCCTCTTTAGAGGGAACGCCGTCGGAAATGGGACTTGGCACGACATTAATCTGTTATTGAATCAAAGAACATGGGAGTCAAACGAGAGTATTATTACTGTTATTGATCAGCTTTTTGAGGGAGAACATGTGAAATCCTTCTCCCAGTTGCAACAGAATGGTCTCCCTTCAACAGATTTGATTTTGTTACAAACCACAAGGAAAAAGAAAGCGTTACCAAAGCTTCAAACCACCGTTCTTTAATATTAGCACCAGAAAAACATATCCCAACTAGAAAACTGAGGTCACGATTCTAGAAAAGAATTCTAATACAATGAAATAAAAAAATAGTGGGAACAGGAATCGAATAATAATAATAATTTGAAACAATCAATGGGACAGATGATGTGAAAACTTTCCTAAAAGTTTTTACAGCCAGAAATGGAGAAAATTTGACTGGAAATATAAAATGAGATATTTTTATGCTCCTCTGATTATCTTGAGATTTAAAACAACCGTCATGTCACTGTGCTGGTGACAAAGTGGAAAATCTGGAAATCAAACACTCATATTTTGGGACTGTCCTGTAATCTAAGATTAATGCATTAACGTTAAGGAGGAAACTCAAGAAAAATTGATTGTTGCTGAAAAAATAACTACTTTCAACTAGAAAAGCATTAAATCACCAACAATAAACGAATGGAAAAGTAAACTTAAAGAAGTTTATGTTTTGGTAAAAATGACTGCCTCTCTGTATATGAAAGTGGAGGTTTGATCAACGGTGGAGGAGAGTGAAGGTTTACTTTAAACTTTAAAGTGACAGATGCTGGGTTGACGTTCAGATTTTGTTTGTTGTTGTTATGAATCAAAGAATCAATCAAGACGAGGTCAGAATGGAGAATTCATGGTTGTTAATTTTTGGTTTGTACGATTCACAGAAATTAAGAAAAGGAGAATCAAAAAGGAAAGATTTAGACTTCTTCTTTACTAACAGTTTAAACCATAATGATGGAAAAACCGGAAAAAGTTCAATAAAATCTTCCAGAAATCATAGAAACTGTTTGTAATCAGCACCAACATTGTTTTAAAGCCACTTTAGCTTTTTACGTCCCTGAAACCTGATTCAGGAAACACAACATTTTCTTTGGGAGTTGTTCCTTTGAGAAAGCATAACTCACAGGGAAATTTAAGACCAAAATTCCCTCCTGCTCAGTGTCCTTTTAACAAATACATATGGATTCCATGGAGCTTGAAATTTGTTTATTAAGCCGAAGTTTCTAAGTGGATAGAATTGTTCCCATCGAAACATCCCGATGCTCTGATGCATTTTGTGACGATATAATCCCTGGATACGGAACGCCAGAGATATGGAACGCCAGAGATACGGAACGCCAGAGATACGGAACGCCAGAGATACGGAACGCCAGAGATACGGAACACCAGAGATACGAAATACCAGAGATACGGAACGCCAGAGATACGGAACGCCACAGATACGGAACGCCAGAGATACGGAATACCAGAGATATGAAATACCAGAGATACGGAACGCCAGAGATACGGAACACCAGAGATACGAAATACCAGAGATACGGAACGCCAGAGATACGGAACGCCAGAGATACGGAATACCAGAGATACGAAATACCAGAGATACGGAATGCCAGAGATACGGAACGCCACAGATACGGAACGCCAGAGATACGGAATACCAGAGATACGGAATACCAGAGATATGAAATACCAGAGATACGGAATACCAGAGATACGGAATACCAGAGATACGGAATACCAGAGATACGGAACGCCAGAGATATGGAACGCCAGAGATACGGAATGCCAGAGATATGAAATACCAGAGATACGGAATACCAGAGATACGGAATGCCAGAGATATGGAACGCCAGAAGTGATTTCAAAGAATCAATGGGAAACATCTGATATCCTCTGAGAATGTTTGGTTGATTATAAGAGAAAATGTTAGATATCTAATAAGCTTCATAAGATAAGATATCTGCTTCACTTTCACAGAGAAGAACACGCTTCACGCATAACACAATGAAGGAATGCTTTGCACACAAATGAAAAGACTTCTAGTTCTTTTATATATGGTTAAATAATCTGGCTCGCTCTGAGATACTGCAGTGTCACACATTGTATAAAGGTCATCTCAGCTGAAGGGTCTGAAGTTACAGGAGAGTAAACCAAACCGTAGAACAAAGTGTTGGTTCTAGACGTGTATTTTCTAGACGGCATGGACTCTTGTCCTCTTAGGGAGCAAACTTCAGCTGGGATGAGCCCCTCATAGGTGAGACGCTGCTTTAGTTTTATTTTCATGTTGCTGTATTTAGTTGCTCTGTGTCTAATCTTGTGGTTTGTACCGGTAAGAGCAACTGAAACCAAAAACATCAACGGTCTGAATGTAACTGAACAACATGCTGTGCTTCACAGTAAACAAAGGAGCTGTGATGGTGAATGATGCCAGCAGAGAACCAACGGGCATCCCAGATGAGCATGAGCTTGTGGATCAGCGTGCAGCTGGGTTTGAGTCTTCACTGTGTTGGTGGTGTGTCATTAACAGAAATGTGGACAGGATCTATTCCGACCATTCCAACGTACAGCGGCTGGGAAACTGGACCAAGCGGTAAGAGAACAGCTCTCTGCCGCATCTCTGTTGATATTCCAGAAGCGCATGGCCTTGGACTGCTGCTAGCAGGAAAGGAGGAGAGTGCACCTTGTTTGGTGATCAATGTTGTACCTTCATTTCTAACAACACAGCAGCTGACGGTGGTCGACCACCGCTATGAGGGTCTTCACACACTCAATGGAAAATGAAGGAGCACTCTGGGGTCCACACCTCCATGTGGGGTTCATGGATGGGACGGTAAATAAAAGGCCTTGTGTCCTCTGTCCTGGTGTCTATTGCAGTCTTTGTGGTGATATTAACCTTGTGTGGATGCTGTTGCATCCCGTTAGCGCTCGCTGATTTACCGCCTCGTCTTTACAGCGATGACCCCAGTGGGAGACACACAGACTCAGCTGCATCCTCTCCTGACTGACTGACGGCTCAGACCCGGTGGAGATCCTATATGGAAGTGACAATGAAATGTAGTGAAATGTTGAGCAAACGCCTGACAAACAGCAGGGAAATGTTAGAGTTAACTGAACTTCATCTAGATTCTAAATTCTATTGTCTTCCATTTGCAGGACCTACAATCAGCTGAAACGTGATCATGTCCATGCTGTGCTTTTCCCAGAGAGTTCTTAGATTCTTCCTATGATTGTGTTGGTGTGTTAGAATGATGTGGTTTGCTCTGAACCTGTGCAGTTTGCTGTTTGTCTGATCCTGAAGGCCTGTGTCTGCGAGGCTGCGGGGAGGATGATGACACATCAGAGATAACAAGCTGGAACGGAGTCGCTGACGTGTGTTTGTGGAACTTCTATCTCCAGGTGCTGCTATAGGTTTTTGTCTTCTTTCCCCCCCTCCTTCAGAGCTGCATCTGATTGGAACTAGAACATTCCCAAACCTTAAGAAAAAGCAAGGAACCGGAAGGGGGGGTCAGAGGCGGTTGGAGCAGCACCTCCTTCTGTCTCTACTAGCAGGTGAAAAAGAACTGAACTGTCTCTGTCTGCTCTGTTTTACAGAAATCAATGTTTCAGGTTATTTGAACCGAACATTTTCTGTGTGTATAACAAGTGATTTGTGCTTAATTTTTAAAGATTTGTGCGTTTTTCAAGCTGTTGTAATGTGAAGTTGTTCATTTTTTATTTTTTTTATTTCATAAATTTGTACATGTGAATACACAATTACAAGTACACAAAAGTATGAGTTACAAATATAAAATGACACAAATAAAAATCTATTTTCTCTCCATACAGACCTGACTGGAACACAGAGACAGGAAATGGTTTCAAAACTGTTTTAATGTGATTTTACTACAACAGAAACCCATAGAACACATCAACACAAATGATTAACGTCAACAATCCATACGTCTGATGAGTGTAAATATGTTGAAGTGCTTTTAGATTCACATTTACATTTGAAGCCAAAATAACAGAGACTGTTAGAACGAATATGAATTGTTTCCATCTAATAAGATCCTGTATATTAATAGACACGACTGCAGGATGTTTTCATGCAACAATTTAATCCCATTTTCTTATTGTATCATAGGAGCCACACTGACTAATGAAAATTCTAGTTTCTCTTTATAAAGAATCATAAACAACACAATTCATAAATATCAAACCAGAGGTTTCGCCCAGTGGAGACTACATCTGAACAAAGCTCTTTCACAGTAAAAGGCCCACAGAGAACACCAGACCTGCCAAAATAAAAGCCCTCCCAGATCTAAAACAGTTTAAAAACATTGACGTCAATCCAATCAAGTCTGTAAGACACATTTCTACCAGTTTTTGATTGTAAATCTCCTGGACTTCAATCACACCTTTGATGTTTTGATTGTTCTTGACTGTTTTCTTTCTTTCGTGTTCTTTCCTGTTTTTTTATGTAATTGTAATTATGTAATTTGAATTGTCTTTGTACATGAAATGTGTGAAACAAATGAACTTGCCTTTTGTATTATATGTGTTAACGGGATCTTTGTTTGAAAATAAAGAAATCGTTTGTCCTCCAAACTGTCATCAGGAGAAAACATCTGATGATTAGAAACAATAGAAGTAAACCTTGAAGATGATCAAATCAAATCAAATCAAATTTTATTTGTGTAACACTTCTCTTATGAACCATAACACAAAGTGCTTTACGCTGAAATAAAACTGATAAAAAAACAAGCACCACCATAAAAATATAGCCCCCCCCCAAACACACACACATACAATCTACACAACCCCTTTTACAACTCCCACCCCCTTAACTGATGGAAACTATTGGGAAACAGGCTGAGCACGGAGACAGTTGGTTGGTGGACATGCTAATAGTTGGGTCCTCTTCCTCCGTGAACGACCACATCGCCAGTCTAATGCAGCATCACATGCAGATCCCACCACAACAAGGTGGCGAGGCAGGTCCACATCTAGAGCTGCAGCAGCTGAACCATAGCTGACCCAGAGGGAGAGGACTCAGCCGAGGAGGCACTGGAATGAAAAATAATAAAATATAAAGCTAAAAAAAAAGCAAGAAACAAACAAAAAAACATGAAAATAAAAAATATTCAAATCAGCTATAAATAATCCATCTTAAAAATTATAAAACATGATAAAACGAATAAAAACAAGATACATTAACATGATAAAACCCAACTAAAAGTTAATTTAAATAGATAGGACTTGAGCCTTTTCTTAAAAACCTCTATGTTCTCTGCGGTCCTCAGGTCCTCCGGCAGACTGTTCCATAGACGGGGGCCATAGTATTGAAAAGATGCCTCTCCATAATTTTTGGTTTTCACAGTTGGAATGATCAATAGACCACTGCCCGATGATCTCAGGGTCCGCGAGGGTTCATATTTAACTAAAAGATCAGATAAATAAGAAGGCGCAAGACCGTTAAGACATTTAAAAACCATTAAAAGTATCTTAAAATCAATCCTGAGAAACTTTACCATAACGTTTCTCTCCATGAGATAGGAAGTGAACCGCTGGATAACAGTCCCTGAAAGGCCAAGACTTCTAAGTCTGTTTAACAGGATCAGGTGATCAACAGTGTCAAAAGCAGCACTTAGATCCAGTAGTACTAATACTGTGATCTGACCTGAATCCGAGGCACATCTAACATCACTAACGATCTTTAACAGGGCTGTCTCAGTGCTATGGTTCGTTTTAAAACCAGACTGGTTCACCTCAAATATGTTATTGTGTAAGAGAAACTCATTTAGCTGAATAAAAACAATTTTTTCCAGAATCTTGCTTAAAAATGGCAAGTTGGACACTGGTCTGTAGTTATTAAAAACCGTAGGATCTACATTGCTTTTCTTTAGTAACATTTCACCACTGCAGAAGGAAAAATACCCGTTTGTAGAGAAAAGTTTATGATGTTTAAAATCTCGCTCTCAAAAGATCCATAAAATGAGTTAAAAAGTGATTGGATCTAAAAAACAGGTTGTTGGTTTAACGTGGGAGAAAACTCGACCAAGTGTTGCAGCTTCAACCAGGATGATGGGATTATTCTGGACCAGGAACTCTGGAACCCTCAGGAACATGTTCATGAACCACAACAGAAGAAAGAATCAGACGATCAGACAGAAGTTTCAGTTTGTCTGAACATGTGAGTGGATTTAAAGTTTCCATCTCATCTTTAGTTTGGACTAAAGGAGACGGTTCCAGATGTTTGGACATCTGTGGAGTTTGGAGATGAATCTGAAACAGAGAAGTTAATAGAAAACATGTTTTAGAATCAAACCTGAAGATCAGAAACTCAGTTTGATTTTGTTTCTTCATGAAGATCTGATCAGAAATGTTCTGTTAAACTGTAAGCAGAACGTCTGACCCACCTTTGACCTATGACCTTTATGTGACCTGTGACTTGAATTGTTGTCATTCTTTATCACAGATTAAATAATCATCACAGATTAAATAATCGTCGTAATTTGAAGGTTAAATGTTTAATAATTATTATCATTTCAATTCATTTCCTGATCAAGTTGATCCAAAGTGTCTAATGATCCATGAAATATGACTGAATTTAACAGCTTCATCCTCCATGACTCAAGAATGCTTTTATTTTGAAACAACATGACGTAATCACACTTGTTCAGGTTGAGATCCTTTCAAAATAAAATCAGTGGCGCTGAAGAAACATCTGCTCAGACACGTGACTGACGTCACGGTCACGTGCAGCCGTGGTAAAAAATATCAGACGTATTCATGTCTCACTCACGCGCACATACTTGCGCGCACGCGCGGATGATGTGCGGGGGCGGGGCTCGCAGGGAGAGCTGCCGTGTGATTAGCGGAGGTCACCGTGACGTCACGGGGCTTTACCGCAGTCTCTCCGACCTTCATCATTGCCTCACCATCGTCTTCATCGGTCGTAGGATTGATCCGCGCGGGAGGCAGCGCGCGCGCCCCGAAAGCACGCTCATCTTCATCACCGCCTCCTCATCTTCATCATCATGTCCGGATCCAAGGAGGAACGCAAAGGATCAGGGGAATGGCACGAGTTCTTCTGGAACCCGCGCACGCGCGAACTGCTCGGCCGCACGGCCACGAGCTGGGGTGAGTACGTACGTGCGCGTGCGTGTGTGTTGATGCTTTTTCGATCAGAGTGAAAGAGATTCAATTCAATTCAATTTTCAATTCAATTTTATTTATATAGCCCAATATCACAGCCACAGCCGTCTCATTGGACTGATGAGATGAACTTCACCTGCAGCTGCTGCTGAGGGTTCAAACTCAACAAACTTCATCCATCCATCTATTTGTCCATCCATCCATCCATCCATCTATCAATCCATCCATCCATCCATTTGTTTATTCATCCATCCATCTTTCCATTCATTCATCTGTCTATCCATCCATCCATTTCATCCATCCATCCATCTCTTTATCCATCTATCTATCTTGTTCTTTTGGTTCCTGGAGTGAAGGTCCGGTTCTTGTGGTTCTTGTCAGGAGCATCAGTTCTGGTTTTACCACAGACCTGACTTGGATCAATTCCTTCCTGTTTGATAGTCAGCATTTAGGAACCGGATCGGGGGGGATTGGACTAACTAATGGTTCCTGAGCTTTGCTGTGACTGCCGCTGACGGGGGAGGGGTCAAATGTCACACACTCAGGTGTGATACCTGATTGGACGTTCGCTTTAGCTGTGAAGTTCAGATTATTGGATCAGTCTCTGCTGTAGACCAGAGGAGGTTCCGCTGAGCTCCCAGGATCCGAGCTTTAAAGGTTGGAGAACATCCATGTTCTACTGCTACAGGTTTAGCTTGAAGGAAGGATCTCCACAAATACACATGGAGATATGTCTTAGAACCACAGACCAAGCTCCAGAACCAGACTTCACATTGATTCTAACTGTAGAGGGAAAAGTCCAAATGGTTTTGCTGAGAACACCGGTCTGAGATGGTTCCAGTTTTCGCTCTAAAGACCAGACACAGGTTCTAATAGTCTTTGGCTCTTCTTTCTGATGCGTCTTTGGTTCTGATATGTTCTCAATTCTGTTGGTCCCTCAGTTCTAACTGGTTCTTGGCCTGCGGTGCTCAGTTGGGTCAACCAGGTTTCATTTGGACCTCAGTCACTTGATGATTGTTTGTGTGTCTTTGTGTGTGTTGTGTGTGTCTTGTATCCTCTTGTATGAGTGTTCAGGTGTTTGTGTCTGCACTGCTATGGACTGGAGAAGATTGAGGGTGACGCGGTGGAGTAGTGGATAGCACCTAATAGCATGAAGGTTGTGGTTCAAATCCTGTCTGAGTCCTCTGAAGGTTGGATGTTCTCTGGTTCCTCTGGACAGTCCGGGTTCTTTCCATGGTCCAGAAACCTGTCTGAGTTCAGGTCCTCATAAATGAGAATGGGTTCTCAACCATCTTAACTGGTTAAATGAATAAAAAATCTATTTCATTCAAGTGTGGGGCGTTCTCATTCCCTGTCAGACCATGATATTTATTTTAGGGTGGAACTTTTCATATATGAGTTTTGTTGACTAATAATAAAAAAAGGAAAACTAAAACATTCCTGTAACACTCATGGATCTCATGTTTGTTTTAGGAACCGTGATGGATCTGCAAACTGTTCTAAAACCAGGACTGTTGATCTGAATAACGTAATCCTACAGATACTGTCTGGTACCAACAACCAGACACTTCTGATACTTTTCAAACAGTAAATATGATGTTTGACAAAAATCCTTTAAAATGTTTAGAACTCTTCAGAACATCAGTGTTTGTTAAAACTGGTAGAAACAAAAACACATGGAATTCTGGGTAAATGTTGCTTAAGTTGACTTAACTTGTCACATGTAAATGCTGTACTTTTATTTTGGCTGATACGCCTGTGTAATGCCTTTATTTTGAAGAGCTAAAAGAGAAGTGTCTTCTCTCTCCTGTTGGTTAATCATGATTTTTCAGTAAAAGGTTCAGTTTCTTATTGAGTCTTTTAAAAACAAAGTCTTCTGTGTCCTTCAGCTGCTTCCTGTAGGGGGCGCCACAGCAATGTTTCAGTTCTTTAAACAGGTCAGCAGAACCAGAACCAAGTCAGACCATTAAACAGGAACCAACAAGAACCAACGATGAGGAAGCAGAGAACCAACAATGTCTACTGATACACACAGACACACACACAGACATACACATAGACACACACACATACACACACACACACACACACACACACACACAGACACACACACGCACACATACACACACACACACACACACACATACACACACACGCACACACACACACACCACACACATACACACACACACACACACACACAGACACACACACCAACACACACAAACAGACACACACACAGAAACACACACAGACACGCACACAGACACACACACAGACACGCACACAGACACACACACAGACACACACAGACACACACACAGACACACACACAGACACACACACACACACAAACAGACACACACACAGACACACACACAGACACACACACAGACACGCACACAGACACGCACACACACACACAGACACGCACACACACACACACACAGACACACACAGACAGACACACCACACGCACACAGACACACACACAGACACACACACAGACACACAACACAGACACACAGACACAGACACACACACGCACACAGACACACACACACACACCGACACACACACACAGACACACACACAAACAGACACGCACACAGACACGCACACACAGACACGCACACAGACACACACACAGACACACACACAGACACGCACACACCACACGCACACACACACAGACACACCACACAGACACACACAGACACACACACAGACACACACACAGAAACACACACAGACACACACACAGAAAACAACCACAGACCACACACACACAGACACACACACAGGAAACACACACGCACACAGACACACACACAGACACACACACACAGACACACACACAGAAACACACCACGCACACAGACACACCACACAGACACACACACACCGGACACACACCACACAGACCACACACACCCACACAAACAGACACACACACAGAAACCACACACAGACACGCACACACACACAAACAGACACACACACGAAACACACACACACACAGACACACACACACACCGACACACACACACAGACACACACACACAAACAGACACACACCAGACACACACACAGACACACACACACACAGACACACACAGAAACACACACCACAGACACACACACACGCACACAAACACACACAGACACACACACACACAAACACACACACAGACACACACACACAGACACACACACACAGACACACACACACAGACACACACACACAGACACACACACACACAGACACACACGCGCACACAGACACACACACGCACACAGACACAAACACACACACAGACACACACACACAGACACACACAGACACACACACACACAGACGCACACACACACACAGACGCACACACACACACACATACTTTAATCCGGATTAAAGTGACAGAGGAGTTGGATTGGACCGTAATCTGTCCGGGCTTCTGTGTTTATGAAGGTCTGGTTCTTTTAAAGTTCTACATCTGATGGGTGGGTCTTCATGAAGGACATCATGATGTTCTTTCAGGTCCAGATCTGTGGTTCAGAAGCTGAAGGAAGCTCAGCTCCTGAACCACAGAACGTTCCTGACTTGAACTTCAGGTCCTCTGGAGATCCTCCAAACAACTTGGGGTTGGAGGTTCCTTAAGGTTCTCCTTGGTACAGAAGCAGATTCAGGACTGGACAGACTTTGGTTCTGGTCTTCACAGAGCATCACGGGTTCTAGGAGCTCCTGGTTTTTGTAGAGGATTCCAGGATTCCAGTTCAGTCCTGCTGGACTTGTTGCTATGGTTACCATACAGGTAAATACCTGCAGTATTAATTCATCTGGTGGTGGGAGGAGCCTAACCCAATCAGAGGGCAGGGCTGTCTGCTGTAAGAGTCGATAACCATGAAGATGTGAAGAGTGATGGGGGGGATTACAGCTCCCTCCCTCTGAATGTAGGTCATCTGCTGGGGGCGGAGCCAAAAGGAAGAGGATTATAAAGATGACATTTGGAGAACATGAAGGGGGGAGGGGCTGTCATGTCCTCAGAGGGTGAATGACTCTGCCCCCCCTCTGCCCCCCAGGTCTGATCACGCTGTTCTACCTGATCTTCTACTTGTTCCTGGCCGGCATGTTTGCTCTCACCATGTACATCATGCTGCTGACGCTCGACGACTACAAGCCCACCTGGCAGGACCGGCTGGCCACTCCAGGTGAGAGGGAGGGGTTCATGTGGGTCTGGTTCAGGACCTGGTCTAGAACACATCCAGGATCTCTACCTACTTCTGCACACCTGAGAGGCTGCAGCTGTGAAGGGTTCTGTTAATCTCTACAGAACCAGCAGAATGAATTACAGAGTGGATCCAGAACAGATTCAATCACCCCCTACTAAACTATGATTCAGCTCCAGTTCTGATCATTGATATGAATGAATGAATAAAATGGTTTATTTCAAGCAGACAAGAATAGCCCATGTGTAACACAATCAGCAACAACAAAGATTAGCATCAGTAATCATGTCAAACATAGGATAACTAGACATCAGAAAATTGACTGCTTAAAGGGAGTGGCAGGAAGTGAACTTATATAATCCCACCCCGACTCGACCATACCATTTACTTTACATTAGATATCAACTGGTTTGTAACTAATAATCAGGTATTTATACTGTACTGACAGTAATACAGGTCATTAAACATCCTTGAGTTACAATAACGTCAGACTGCTTTGCATGTAAGTACAGCATTATTTTAAACTTGATTGGAGCTTATGCAAAAATAATAATAATAAAGAATTATGAAGAAAAAAAAGAACTTTTTTTTTCTTTTCTTTTCTTCCTTTGCAGAATAGTTTCGTCAAAAGAATCAGTGATGTGAATAAATAAAATAAAATAAAAAACTTACAATCACTAAAAATCAAGTAAATGCAGACTATTTTCATCAGACAAGTCGTTTCTTCAGATCAAGTATAGAAAGAAGCAACAATAAATCATTTATGTCTGAAAGATCATTTACTTTAATCAGATGTAGAAAATCAATAAGTGCAGGTTGTTTCATTGGTAGATCCTTTGACATTAATCACATTTCAGGGAACTATGTCAAGTGATATGATTAGAGCCTTTGACCAAGACTGTATTCCTTCTTCTGTTGCCTGATTAACAGAGTTTATAGAGTTCTCCTCGTTGTTATGACTGCAGACTTTGTGTTGTCTGCAGGGCAGAAATCACTGCTGAAAATCAGGTCAAAGCTGATCCAAGAGTTAGTGGTAAATCCCGGGCGCCATTTTTTCTTGGAATCATATTTGATTCTTATTTCACGTCAAATAAAGGCTCAGACGTCCGTGACCACACACTTCTCAAAGTCTTTCATGTTGGTGATGACCATTGCCCTGGTCAGTCCGGTGGACCGTTTGGTTTTACATAGATCCTGGAATTCTGCACCCATGTGCTCTGGATCTGTTTTTTCCACTTCAGGAGTCGGGCGTGCTTAGCTAACAATGCGTTAAATTTGGATCAGTGATCATTAAAGAAGATGGATGAATCTTTTAGCAGTTTTCTTTGCTTCATCAGAGCGATTTGTGCTTTTGATTCACAAACCTGATAAGGATCGCTGGTTTATGTGACTCCTTTCTCCTGGGAAGCGGGAGCAGATCTCAATATTATTCAAATCCAAGGAAATCCCTTTGTAAGTGAGGAATGATCCGACTTGAACCTCCACAGTCTCAGCTATTTCCATTGCCCCCCCCGGCTAGCCTCCATGCTAACGTTAGCTGCGCCAGACTTAGCTCTTGGTTTGAGTTGAAATCCCGTGAGAATGATATTATTCATTCTTAGTTGTTGATCCACGTCGTTCTGTCTTCTGTCCATGATGTCAAGCTGATTATCCTGTTGATCATTTCATACTTTTTCTTGTCGGAATTCCTGCACAAGTTCCAGCAGAGGTGTTAGCTTAGCCTCCAAAGCCAGCAGTGGAGTTAGCTTGGCTTGAATGTCAGCTAATGCAGCTTTAAGTTCTGCCAGTTCAGCCTTTGGTGCCATGTTCAGCTCTCTCTCTATAGCAGAATCTCTGCTGTTTAATATTAGAAAATGCTTCAAAAAAACATCAGGAATCGAGAGCCGAAAAGAGACACGTCCGCTCTGTCAGCTGGTGTCAGGACCAAAAAGAAGAAGGAACCTCATCTGAACTGACGTTCTGGACCAGCATTTGGAGACGGTTCTGTTTTTGGACCAGCATCTTCCTGGTGTTTTACTGAGGTTTCTACCAGAGCGATCCATGTGAAGCTAGAACTATAAAAATGTCCTGTTCAACTGTAGTACAATCTAGTTCTACCTCCTGGAGGGGCAACAGGAGACTGAAAGTTGAGTGAGAAACAGTGAAGGGAATCAGTCTTTGGTCCTTTGCTGGTTTGATCAACTCAAAATAAAGTCTGTCGTCTTCACGGTTCATTTGAACAATCTCAAAGAAAATCAAGAAATAGACTCTAAAGAATAGATTTACATTTATTCACATTTCATTAATGGAATAAGTATTTGATCGACCTCGGTGGAAAGATTTCAAACTTTCTTAGCAGCACAGAGGTCAAAGGTTATACTCCATCTCCCATCATGCATCTGCTCACCAGTTCCTGTCATAGTCAGCTGTTCCTCATCAGCTGTTTATATACCTGCTCATCTCTGTTCCATTGGTAGTCTTGAACTTCCTTTTGATTGGTCAGTCTGATCATTCGCTGTATCTGCCTGCCAGTGTTTTCTGAACCATCGCCTGTTTCCTTCGCCTCTCGCCTCGCTCCCTATTTTGACCCTCGCCTGTCTCGACCACGCCTTGCCCTCTTGTGCTGAACATTAAACTCTGTTTGCATACGGATCCACACTCCTCAGGTCGTCCTTACAGTTGGTACGTCATAGTTCACCTTTGGGGAGTTTTCATTTCCCTCAGGGGCTCTTGTGAAAAATGTTGCTGTGCCGTTAAAACACTTTCCGCTTCGAGTTTCTTCACCGTTTCCTCTGGTAACTTGTCGGCGTTAGCTCATGAGCGTTAGCATGTCATTGTTAGCATGTCAGCGTTAGCATGTCATTGTTAGCATGTCAGCGTTAGCATGTCAGCGTTAGCATGTCAGCGTTAGCATGTCAGCGTTAGCATGTCATTGTTAGCATGTCAGCGTTAACATGTCATTGTTAGCATGTCATTGTTAGCATGTCAGCGTTAACATGTCATTGTTAGCATGTCAGCGTTAGCATGTCAGCGTTAGCATGTCAGCGTTAGCATGTCAGCGTTAGCATGTAAGCGTTAGCATGTCAGCGTTAGCATGTCTCGTCTGGTAATGCCTCTTGATATCAAGCTCCTTAAAAACAGTCACAGCCTCTTGGCATGTTAGGCAGACACAGTTGTTCTGTGTTTCAATAAAAAAACATTTCCACTTGTCCTGGCATCAGCAGCCCTCATTTTCAGCCAATCACGATCAAGCATTCCTACACACAGTTCTCTAAAAGTGCGCTTTTTAAGAACTTAAAAAAAGTTATTAAAAAATCATTGATTTTATGAAATGAGCTTGTGGGCTGGAGAAAACCTGAACTGCATTTGGCTCACGGGCCAGACTTCTGTGTGAACCAGAACTCTTAATGATACGGAACCAGAACTCTTAATTATACTCATTAATCTCTCATTGTTCACATGAACGTTCCATTAGGACGACAAACTGTTCCTTATTTTTAATGGTCAATCCTACAAAATCAAAAAGAGATCAATACTTTTTCCCCAATGTAGGTTTTAAGAAAACAAGAGTTAGAAATTGAAGGGAGATATAAACTCAACCTTCTGTTCCATAGATGACTTCTATTATTGTTGACATAGTTTACAGAGTTCTGACTCACCAGAACGTCTGCCTTCAGATCAGTCGAAACACTTTCAGATTTTGAGACATTTAGAGTCTGAGACGAGATAGAGTCTGTAGCAGCATCAGGCTGTGATTGGTTAACCAGGATGGAGTTTGGGTTTCAGGAATGATGATTCGTCCAAAGGGGAACCAGCTGGAGATCACCTTCACGGTGTCTGACACTGAGAGCTGGGACGGCTTCGTTCAAAACCTCGACCTCTTTCTGTCTCGTAAGATGAACTGATGAGAACTTTCACATTTATTTCTGTTTTATTGCAGTAACTTAACAAAAACACCTCAAGAAATTTTGAAGTTTCTGACTGGAACCTTCTGTCGTAACCATTCTGCTTTTACCTGTCTGTCTGTGGTCACCTGTCTGTCTGCAGCGTACAACGACAGCTTCCAGGTTCAGACCAACGATAACTGCCCTCCTGATCAGTACTTCATCCAGGAGGACAGCGGAGAGGTAAACCTGTTTTAAATTTTCATTAAAACTGCATTTCTGAGTATTTCTTTATTCAAATCATTGTGATCAGATAAAAAAGATTTGATACGTAGAAAAGCCGCTGGGCGGAGCCACAAGTTCCCTGCTCCGCCCCATCCTGATGCATCCACTTACAGACAAATAGATCCATGAACGTCTTTGTTTTCCTCGTCTGAGCTGGAATCTGGATCAGAACTGTATGACTGGATAGAACTGATGTTGCTCATCGTTTTAGTTGCTCTCCTAATGTTTGGTTGTAATTGTGAGGGGTTGTAAGCTAGTGAGAGACATAAACAAACAGATGATGGATGCAAACAAAGGCTTTCTCCATGTCAACAGTCCTGTCCACAACTCAGAGGTGAATTCCTAAATAATTGCTGCTGCTCTGGAGAAATTATGTTCTAGAAAGTAACACAGGTTTTTAGATTTTGGCTAAAAATGGCATCATCATAATTAAAAGATCACCGAGAACGCTTTGGAAACAGATCTGTCCTGCAGTATCTCAGCTGTTTCCAGCACTGCTCTTTTCTGGACTGAGATGTCTGAGGTCTTTCCAGGGATCTGCTGTAACCACTCCTCCAGTTTGGGGGTTACAGCCCCCCAGTGCATATCACCACGAACACCACTGTTACCTTCACCTTCCAAGCTTTCTCCAGTTCTTCGAGTCTCTGGTATTTCTCCAGTTTCTCAAGTTCCTTCTTCTTGATGTTTCCATCTCTTGGTGCTGCTACATCCACCACAACAGCTTTCCTCTGTTCTTTATCCACCACTGCAATGTCTGGTTGGTTCCATTACCATCCTGTCCGTCTGTACCTGGAAGTCCCACAGGATCTTTGCTCTCTCATTCTCTACCACTTTCAGAGGTGTTTCCCATTTTGACTTTGAGGTTTCCACTCCATATTCTGCACACGTTCCTGTATACTATTCCTGACACTTGGTTGTGGCGTTCCATGTATGCTTTCCCAGCATTATCTTACACCCTGCAGTTACTGTATGTGTTGGATTGTTTCAGGTGCCTCTTTACACAGCCTACACCTTGGGTCTTGTCTGGTGTGGTACATCTGATCCTCTATCCAGGACCTCTACTCCAGGACCTTGAAAGTCTTCTTACTAAGCCATTCCTTTGTTACCCAGGCAGTGTTTTGGATGGATGTCATGCTGAAAGACCCATCGACGTTTCATCTTCAATGCTCTTGCTGATGGAAGGAGGTTTTCTCTCTAAATCTGACCATACATGGCCCCACTCATTCGTTCCTTTATATGGTCAGTTGTCCTGGTCTCTTTGCTGAAAACCAGCCCCAAAGCATGATGCTACCACTCCTATGCTTTACAGTAGGCAAGGCAATGCAAGTTTATTTGTATAGCACATTTCATGTCTAGGTGCAGCAGAAGACAAAATAATTGAACTTTATTTTCTCGTTAGTTCAGGACACTGCGTAGCTGCTCATTTTTATTCAGTGTTGTGAATTCTCTCTTGCTTTTTCTCTCTTCAGTCCACATGTAACTGATCAATACGTCTCTGTGCAGAGTCATCATACAGTCAAAGCACTGAACATGCATGCACTTGTGTGTGTGTATTTGTGTGTGTGCATGTGTCTGTGTGCAAAGCTTGTTACTGTTCCGCGCACATCAAGGAAATCTAGAACCAGGAGATAGAGAACCAGATTCAACAACGACAAATGACGTCAACAGGAAACGTAAAAAAATAAGCAACACTGAAAAAAAGGAGAAAAATCAGAAACCTTTTCACTGTTAATGATGACAGGAATTTATATTTGTAACAAAGGAGTGGAGGCGTGTGGATCCATCTGCAGGAGGTGAGTTTAACAACGACCAAAACAGACGAGGGCAAAACAGGACGAAGTCAAAGCCAGGCAGGAGTCAACAGGAAAGGAGCAAAACAAAGAATCCATGAGGCAGGCAGGAGTCTTTCACGAGGAGTGAAAGAACAAGAAAGAAAGCTCAGAACTGTTAGTGACACCAAACAAAACTTCGCAAAGGACAAAGTCTAAACAGTGCATTTAAGTATGGTGGAGATGTGGGGGATCAGTATTCAGGAGACGGCTCCCTCTGGTGGTCAGAGGTGGAGCCGGACAGCTGCGGCCTGACGGAGCCAGTTCCTGGCGGGACAGCGCGTCCGCCTCTTGGAATGGTTCTAGCAGCATTTAAACTCATCACTTACACACCAATCTTTTTTTTCTGGGAGACGTGAAAAGAGTCTCACATGAGATTTGTGTGTAAATACAGTTTTGTGTATGCGCAACAAGCAATTTGTTTGTAATTTTTAAAGATGTGTGCCTGTAGTTAGTGTCAAACTGTTGTCATTTTAAGTTATGCATGTGTACATTGTATTTGTATTTTTTTAATTGTGTAATTTTTGTACCCATGCACAAAATGTTTTGAATGAGTTACAAGTCAAGAATTACGCACGCACAAATCCAAAGTTACGCATGAATTAAGAATTACGCACACACAAATGGGAGTGATGCTTATTTCTCTCCATAACAAACTCACTTCGGCCCTCATCTGAGAAGAAAACAGTAATGTAGTCCCCAGAAGAAAAAGTTTGGGAACTGCTGTAAACTCACCTGTCTGTCCCTCTGTCCACCTGTACCTGTGATTTCAGGTGAGAAACAATCCCAAACGCTCCTGTCAGTTCAACCGGACCATGCTGGGAGACTGCTCTGGGGTGTTGGACCGTTTCTATGGTTACAGCAGAGGCCAGCCCTGCATTCTCATCAAACTGAACCGGGTACGTGAACCTCTAAAGGAGAACTGTCGTCAGCTGCAGCTCCTCTTGGGGGCGCTGGAGAGCTGCAGACAAAGACCTCCTTTAAAGGTGAACTCTGTCCGGTTTGTGTCTGCAGGTGATCGGGATGTTACCTGGGAAGGACGGGGAGTCTCCCTCTGTCATCTGTGGAGCCAAGGTCTGTTTGTCCCTAGATAGATCCTTACTGCCACTAGCTGTGTTTCCATTCCACAGATGCACAAAACTTTATTGACATTCTAGAAATGTCGACAAAACACAATTTTGCAATGACACAGTTTCCATTAAATCATCATTCAAAAAGGAGCGTTTGGGTGACGTCACGGCTTCTGGGGAGACTGTGCGGCATAGCTAGAACATTGATAATCTAAATAGATGTAAATGATCCAGACATGAGAGAAGCCTGTTCAGCGGTATTAAAAAAATAACCATTCTAAAAAGTGACCAGTTGGAGCATTGTTTCTGTTTGATAACATCAGATCCATTCAGATTTCTGACAGGAAGACAGGAAGCTCTCAGATGACCTGTACGACCACATTAGAGACAGAGGTTCTCGCACATGCGATTCTTTTTTCCGGGGTGAGTTCTGCTCCTGACACCATGGAGATGATGTCACTCGGGCTGCTGCAGTCTTTGAGTCTCTGAGTTTCCGTGCATGGAGTAAGCACGGAGTGAATGGTGATGAGTTGGTCCAGATTTAGATTTTCATCTCTGCAGGTAATCTTCCCGTTGCAGCTCCACGGTTAAACCCCACCGAAACATAGTCTTAAAGCTGCACGAGATGATGATGATGATTGTGCAGCCAGCGTTCTGAATCGTAAAGCAGCAGCAGTATGATTATATATATAAATAGATATATATATATATTTATATATTATAATTATGAGATAGAGGTAGAGAGAGATATATGATTGAGAGAGATGAGAGATGATATAGAGAGGGAGGAGATATAGAGGAGATATATATATATATATAGATAGATATATATAGTAGGATATAGTATATATGATAATATAATAGTAAAGCATGATATAATGAGATATATATAGATATAAGATATATATATATATATATGATATATATATAGATATAAATAGATATATATATAAATATATATATATATATATATATATATATTTATATATATTTATATATATATAAACAGGTTAAAATGTTAAAACAATGAACGATAATATATATATTTATCGTTCATTGTTTTAACATTTTAACCTGTTTTTGTTTTATCAAGCTTTTAGTCTATGGCGCCTTGTGTGACCAAGGTCATTTGAAGGCGCCATATAAATAAACTATAACTATAAACCCCCAAACCCCTGACAGGTCCCCCTTCTCCCCACCTGAAATCCTCTGAACAGATGATGGAGTGAGGAGGTATTGGGGTTAGATTTACTCCCCTGGCCAATCCAGTCCCCCACAACCCTGTAACCAGAACGTTCAAAGAGACAATGTAAAGCCCCACCCCCTACTATACGACATCATGTCCTGTCTTTCTGATCTCGCCTTTCTGATCTGACCTGTCTGTCTGATCTCACCTGTCTGCCATGGTCACTCCTGTCTATCATGATTTCATCTGTCTCTCTGGTCTCATCTGTCTGTCTGATCTCACCTGTCTGATCTCATCTGTCATGATCTCACTTGTCTGTCATGATTTCACCTGTCTCTCTGGTCTCATGTGTGTGTCTGATCCCACCTGTCTATCATGATCTCACCTGTCTGTCTGCCCTCAGCCCTACAAAGTTGGTGAGGATGAGTGGGTAAGCTCAGTGATAGAAATGTAGTCTGTAGAACTTAGTTTTCCAGAGAGTTTCAATAGTAAAGAATCAAACTGGATTCACAAACAGATGTTTGAACTGTGTCATTAGGATGTAAATGACTGATGTACTTTAAACACACTGGTTTTATTGGGTCTTATTGGTTGTTCGTTGGTTTTTATTGTTTTCAGCTTTTATTGGTTTTCTATTTGTTTTTCTTGGATAATCTGCTTTTATCCTTCATGACCTGTAAGGCTGTTCACATTGAATCTATTATTGAAAGGTTCTGTTCATGTGGATGATGGGGGTTCACAGCTGATTGGATCCATGTGATCACTAAAAGTTCTGATTCTGGTTCTAATGTAGTTCACGAGACACCTCCAGGTAAAACCACAACATAAACCAGACGTCAAAGTTCAGTTTTAGATGACCTCTTTGTTTTACTTTGAGCTCTGAAGCCACTCCTTCATCTAGTCAAAATGGAAAGAGCATACTGCCACCTGCTGTTTGGAGGGAGCATCAGCGCTCACACCCTGATGGTTCCAGACCATGTGATCTAGCACAAATCATATTGTAGCCCTAACCCTAACTCTAATGCTGATTTGGACCAGAATTTCTCTAGATTCTGAGGAGCAGTTGAATAGACCAAAATACAAGGAAAAATTAACCACAGACCACAATATGTATTTAAAACTTATGGCTTATTTATAATAATAAAAAATCTCCAATTTCTTACATAAACATTAAAAAAATAAAACAGAAACCCAATAAAAGTATTCACTATAGACTTTACTTTTGTAAGTATTAAAAAAATGGCTATAAACCCAGCGGCTGGTCAAATTTTTACCTTGCAAGGCTTTGATCTTTTTTCTTGAAACACTTTTAGTTTAATTACCTTTTTTTAATTACTTTTGCAGTTTACTTATGTTCAAATCTTGCCTATTTAATTAAATATATTTTACCAGTTTGGTTCAAAAAATTCAAAAAACAAAATATAAAATTTCTCAAATCAGAACAATATTCCAAACAAAATACCAAAGGAGTCTGTTCCATCCTTTGCAGTTCTTTAGGAGGTTCCTGGTGACTCAGTACCTGTGGAAAGTATTCAGACCTACCATGATTGAAAACAATGTTCAGTTTCTCTTCCGTAGCAACTAGAGTCCAAAAGTTCTAGTCAGTTGCTGGTGTTCAGACTCCAGTTGGGTGGCTCGCCATCTCTGTACTTCCACTCTCTGTGTTGTGCGGGAACTCGACACTCGTGATGGAGGTGAATCGCACAAACAAAACAAAAAAAACCTGACCTGTCATGCAAGTGTAATACAAAATAAAACACACATAAATATATTTACACTTCAGTCATAGCACTTAAATACAGGTCATGCTAACACACACTGCACAATGTGAATTGCTGCTAAATCACATGAGGGTTAGCTAGCTAACAGGACCTCGTGTGAGTTAGCACAGGTCAAAGTTGCTCCACAAGAAAATAAGCAAACTCACTGCAATCACCTTACAATGCAAATTAAAATCACTTTCAAAATAAATCAGCCTCATAGTAAACAAAATGAAAAGAAAATATTGAAGGAACATTTGACTCACCAAATCCTCTGTCAATGTAAAAAAAAGTAAAAAAAATAAACTCCAGTTGTCTGGCAGGTAATACTTCAATAAAGGAAACTGTTTTATTGAGAAAACAGAAAAAACAACAACAGGGACAACAACTCGCTTGCATTCTTTTCTAGTGTCACTGAGATCCTTTTCAGCTCACAAAAAAACCAACTCACGTATCCCTCCGCTCACGTATCCGTCCGCTCACGTATCCGTCCGTTCACGTATCCGTCCGCAGAAGTTTTTCTGCACCTCCCAACCTACAGCGCCCTCTACAGGATAAAAAATACCTCTCTAACATTATCTAGTAACCTGGGTTACAATATGGACCAAATATGGACCAATGATGTTAGAGGATATCAAAGGACTTTGTGAACTTTGACTCCGCCTTACAGACTGTCGTCGGTCAGTCAGCTGAGGTCAGAGGAGTAAAGTTCAGCTGCAGGTCGAGGAAGAACCACATCTGAGTTTCTGTGAATCCATGTTTGCGTGTTCTTCACCGCAGCTGTGAGGAACCGTCCCTCAGAGTGGATACTTTACCTGAAGATGTCCAAGCCTCTCATTGGACAGCTGTCAAAGTGATGAGCAATTCAGGAACCGTCCATTTTTTCTATTGGCAATAAAGGCTTTGAGAAGCTGTCAATCATCCGAATATGTGTCTTTAACTATTGACTCATGAAAAAAACATTAAGCTCCGCCTTTCCCGGGGGTGAGGGGGTGGGGGGTGTCATTCTGTCAGAGAGTCGTTTCCATGGAGACTTATCAGTTATTGATCAATAATTGATCAGAGTTTGCAATTAGAGTTAGTGATTAGTTATTGATCAGAATTAGTGATCAGTTGTTGATTGGAGCTATTGAGTAGTTATTGATCATTTACTGATCATAGTAAGTGATCAGTTAATGATAAGAGTTATTGATTTGAGTTATTGAGTAGTTATTGATCATTTACTGATCATAGTAAGTGATCCTTTAATGATAATGATTATTGATTAGAGCTATTGAGTATGTATTGATCATTCATTAGATGACCTGATTGGAGGTGTGATCAGTGTCTTCTTGTGCAGAGGGAGGACAGTGAGAAGATGGGACCTCTGGCGTATTTTCCCACCAACGGCAGTTTCAACCTCATGTATTACCCGTACTACGGCAGGAGAGCCCAGGTAACACAGAACCCATACTGAGCATGCTCAGTCCTTCCTCCATCCTGACCTTCACTGTCTTCACTGTCCCAGGTGAACTACACTCAGCCTCTGGTGGCCGTGAAGTTCCTGAACGCCTCTCTGAACACGGACATCGATGTGGAGTGTAAGGTCATCTCCAACACGTTAATCGCCGGCAGCGAGCGCGACAAGTTTGCCGGACGGGTTTCCTTCAAGCTGCGCATCAATGACAAATAGACCCTCCTGGACCTCGTCTTAAAGCTGCCGTGTTTCCTGTGCTCCCTGAACACCTCACGCTCACCAGCTCCGTGATGCGTTCACTGACATCCTTTGTGTTTTTTTCCACTCGTTTGTCTGTCGTTCTTCTGTGCAGCTTGAACTGGCTCAGTCTTTGAGCGACCAATCAGCACACACTTCCACTCTGATGTCACTGCCACGTTCAAACGGAGCAGACGGTGCCCCCCCCACGTCCATCTACTTGGCTCAAAAACCAAATAATGACGGCGTCCTTCAGTCAGTTTATGTCGTGTTTGTTTCATCAGATGTTCGCTCTGTCGTCACCGTCAGGATTCTGCCAGAAACCAATCAGAGACGGAAAAATAGTCCAAACTGGAAAATAATGAAAGTTCAGAACAAATCGGGTCATGGACTCCATCTGGACTCAGAGCAGAACCAGCTGATCAGTGTAAACAGGAACCAGCTCAGAAACCAGTTTAGTCTGGTCTAAAAGACACTTCCTTCATCAAAGAACGTCTAAATGGACTGAACCCGTCTGAACACAAACCGGGCTCGGTTCAGTCCAGCAGTCAGAACTCTAACTAGAAACAGAACCAAACCTGCTCTAGTCATTATATTGTGTTGTCATGGAAACAGACCCAACCAGAGCCAATATAGCTTTAGAAACCATGACTGTTGTTGTTTACCTTTTGTTTTCTCTGTGATTGGTTCTTAGGTTCCGTTGGTACTGACTTAGTTGATCATATATTTATTTATTTATCATTTATTTATTTATTTCATTTAAATATGGAGTTTAAGGACCTCGACTTATTTAGAAATTTAGTCTAAGTGTCTGTTTTTGTTTACTTTGGCTTTGTTTACATATTTGCTTTTTATCTGTTGTCGTCACTGGGCGAAACAAAAACACCTGTCAATCACTCTGTGAACTCACCTGGAGATGCCACGCCCACCAACCTGCCCTACGCCAATCGTCTTCCTTTATAAAGCCAACAGCCGATCAGGCAGTCATGTTGTATGATGTCATATCCTGTTCTTGTTTGTGATTGGTTGACTCCCATTGCTTGAAATTTCCCTGAACTAAAAAAAAAAACACAGAAAAAATAACCAACTGAGATTAAAGAAGAAATGAACAAAAAAAATGTCAGAGCGTTTCATCAAGATCTTCATCAAAACCTTCATCAAGATCTTCATCAAAACCTTCATCAGAACCTTCATCAAAACCTTCATCAAGATCTTCATCAGAACCTTCATCAGAACCTTCATCAGAACCTTCATCAGAACCTTCATTAGGAGCTGCAGTGTTTATGATTGTAGTAACATTACATTCCTGTATTTCTCGGTAGATTTTAGGTAAAACGTCCGTTCATCTTTAGCATTAGTGTATGCTAGCTGTCAGAGGACGGTGTTGTTGGGACAGGTGAGTCAGTGACGTCACACATGTTGATGCTGCCTTTGAAGTAGCAGGAAGGCGGAGCTACACAGTCTGAGGTCAGATGCGATGCTTCCAAAGGCCACTAGAAACCAATTCCCAGCATCCTAACAGTAAGTGATTCTTCTGGAGGAAAAATATTCCTGACATGCAGAAACAGGTTTTGTGATTCCAAAAAAAGCCTCACGTTCAAAGTGTGTTTTACCAGACTGCGAACAGCTGTGTATGTGCTCCTAATGATCAGTACCTGCAGATTATTAACACCTGTTTACTCGTTACAGGTGGAAAACGTGAATTACATTTTCTTCTTTTAACAGATTTTAGGTCAGGGGTCTGAAACCTGAAGCTCCTCTGTTCGTCCTCTTTGGATTTGAAGACAAATGATAATGATTTGAAGAATTATTCGATTCATAGTTTGGTTCATTAGTTTTTTATCAGGCAACAGGGAACCCAGGAGCAGCACTTACAGACCACGTGCACAGCCCGTGCGTGCAGCGTTTGTGTGCGGCCAGTACTCACACCTTACTAAAACTAGAGTGTGGTGTAAGGACACCGTATGACATCATCACCCGTATGTCATCAGTGTGTGGAACTTCCATTATCCTCATGAATACTTCATGATACATTTACCACATACATGATAATGGTACGTTCCATTTTCATCATGTCCTCTGAGGTGGCTGTAGGAGCCTAAAGAGAACCGCAGACACACCTGTGCTCCTTCTAGATGCTGCTGCTCCTCTACGACCCTCCACGGACCTGGATAACTCAAAAACCTGCAGAACCTTCACAGGTCACCCCCCTGTATGGATGCATGTGACTACGGCAGGAACTGGCAACCTGTGACTCTAGAGTTAGATGCAGCTCTTTAGCGCTCCTGTGGTGGCTCCTGGAGTCCTCCTTAAAATGCATGAAAATGAAAATATTAATAACATCCAGTCTTATCAAGCGGGATTCTGTGCTGATAGTGGGCGATTTTAATGCAAACATTGAACAATCATTTAATTTTGTTCAGCATGTTTCTGGATCCACTCATAACAAAGGACACACTTTGGACCTTGTCTTCTCTTTAGGTCTTGATATTAAGGATCTTTGTTTAAAGGACAGTAATGTGAGGGATCACTGCTGGATCTCCTTTCATGTGTCCTTGTCTGTCTCATACCATTGGTTGGGAGTCAGGAGTGTGTCTCCCCCTCTGGTCACAGACGTTAGCCGTCTCCAGATTATTAAAACACTTCATCTCCCAGCTGCCCCAGCGCTCAGTCCCTGGATGTCTTTCACCTGATGCTCATCTACAATCACCCACAGGATTCTTCAGCAGGACGCAGAGCCTGGTTCAGTGTGAAGTATCGTTTGTGTCACTGCCTGCATACTGAGCGTTACAACCAGACCTTTCCTGATCCTGATCTCCGCCTGCATGTGTCTCTGTTTGCCTCCTGCCTTCGACCCACACCTGAGCTCTGACTGATCCAGCCTGCTCCCTGATATTGTTATGCCTGACCTCTGCCTGCCTGACCCTGATTTAGCGTTTTGGACTTTCAGCCGTGCTTCGACTCCTGTCATCCTGTCTAAGCTGATGCTGCACGTGGAACCAGCCGTCTGCCTGATGGTGACACCAGTACTCTCCTTGAGACTCAGCGGTGTGTTTTAAAATATGTCTAACAGTCATTGATCAGTTTGATTCTAATTCTGTTCAACATTGTAATGATGTTGACTCTCTAATGTAATCTTCTAACAGTCTCTGTCTCCATTTTAAACAGATTAACATTTCAAACATAAACATTTTAAACACATCAGTCGTTCTGAGGCACCTGTGTGTCCTTCATGTGGAACCAGATGCTCCGGTGAATCCCAGTTAAACAGAGAAGTGACTGTTTTGTACAGCAGAACTCTTTTTGACATGAGGACAGCAGTTGCAGTGGGAGTGACCCTGAGCTCACACTGCATCCAGTCCAGCTCCGGAGCAGCCACTGGCGTGGTCTCGCTACGTCAGATGACTCGTCTCGATATCTTGTGACATCAGGCTGACTCTGGGGAGCACATGGAGAGCTGTGTGACCCTCCAAAGAAATGCTACACCAAACCATTACTGACCCGCTGCCAAACGGTCATGTTGGACGATGTTGCAGAACAGTCTCCACGGCGTCTCCAGACTCTGTCACGTCTGTCATGTGTGTTCAGTGGGCTTTCATCTGTGAAGAGCCCAGGGCGCCGGTGGGGAATTTACCAATCCTGGTGTTCTCTAGCAAATGCCAAACGTTTTTCATGGTGTTGGGCTGTAAGAACTCCCACGTGTGCACGTCGGGCCTTCATACCCGATCATGGAGTCTGTTTGTAACAGTTTTAGCAGACACATCTGCTGGAAGTCATTCTGCAGGTCTCTGACTGCTCCTTTGGTTTCTCCCTGCACAAAGGAGGAGGTTGTGGTCCTGATGCAGGGTTGTTGCCTTCCTGCCCCCTCCTCATCTCCTGATGGACTGGCCTGTCTCCTGGTCACATTGATGTGCCGTCCTGGATGAGCATCACCTCCTGGTCCACTTGTGTGGGTTGTAGATGTACTCTCATGGTACTGCTGGAGTGACAACGTCAGCATTCAGAAAGGACAGAGCAGTCTATGGTCACCACTTGCAGAACCTTTTAAAAACCTCTTTTACTGAAGGGGTCTCGGTGGTTCGTTTAACTGCCACAACAAAAGCTTCAGCATTTCTAAATCCATTGGTTTTTACAATCCTTTTTGACCGTTATGTATTTTATTGTGTATTTCTGAGAGGTGGAACCTGTTTAAGGCTGAGTTGTGCAGATAAAATTGTTGTAGCGCCCCTTAAACGAGTTCCATATGAAAAGACTGAGAAGGTGAACAGTTATAATAATGTATTAAGCAATTTTTGCTTTTTTTTTTTTGATGAATGCAGCCAGCGAGATGTTCTCATTTTTGTTCATGTATTGTGTTATGTTGACACTTGTATTTAAGTTGTTAGTTTGACTTTGTAGTTGTAGTGTTGCTTCCTAACTGGACAGTTTGACTTCACAAAAGTGGGACTGACTTGGAGGAACAGTGAGTGTTTAGTTGTTCCTTTATGTTGTTGAGCAGCGTATTTAATGAACAGAATTCTTTAAAAAGAAAAAACAATTGTTTACTAAACTGTTTTTTACCATGGAGAGTTAGAGCCATAAAAGGGTCAAAGAGCAGCTCAAGCGTTCAGAGACGAGGACAGGTGAGTTCTTTCAGGTATTTGTTTTGGTTCAGGTTCTGGTTCAGACTCTGGTTCTGGTTTAGATTCTGGTTCTGTTGGGTTTTTAGTGCAGCTCCAAAGGTCAGAGACGAGGACAGGTGAGTTCTTTCAGGTATTTGTTCTGGTTTAGATTCTGGTTCTGTTTTAGACTCTGGTTTAGATTCTGGTTCTGTTGGGTTTTTAGCGCAGCTCCAGAGGTCAGAGACGAGGACAGGTGAGTTCTTTCAGGTGTTTATTATAAAAGCTGAAGTTTCTACTCTGACAGTGAACAACAAACACTCCAGTAAGAAAATAAAAAACAACATGAAGAAGACTGAGGTCTCCATGGAAACACTTGGGGGCGGGGTCATAGTTACAGTGGGGGCGGGGTTACTCTATCCTCAGGTGGCCAACACTAACATTTGATCACCTCCATCACATGCACTCTCACATACACACGTGCACTCTGAGGTGGTGTGTTTCAGAGACGCTGGTCATGACGTCAGCTGATCATGTGATCAAAGGCGGAGCCCACCCCCCCTTACCCAAGCTCCTCCCCCACAAACCAACCTTTCCTCTAATTCCTTGTCCTTTTACCATCGTAGGAGGAGTCAGAGTGCAGGGTTATAGGTCATGTGACCCGTAACCCTGCACTCTGACTCCTCCCCCTCCTCTGAGAGGGTCAGATGAGGATGAAGGTCGCCGTCTGATCAGCTGTTGTGTCTCTATCCTGGTGTGACCTACAGCGACCCCGGGTCACCTGTCTGTTACCATGGAAACAAAGGCTTAACGCGCTACAGCGAGGCCCCGCCCTTCACCTACGGCGCTCTGAAACACACCCCTCCCTCTCTGCTGCAGCTCATGTCTTTTACTCGTCCTCCTCCTCTTCCTCCTCCTCCTCTCCATCCTCCTCATCCTCCTCTTCTGCCCCCTGTGCTGAAGAACCAGGGTTCCTGGCGTAGGTTCCACCGCCGCGGTACGCCACCATGTCCTGAAACAGAATCCAGACGAAGGTCTCAGTCATAGAGAAACAAAGTAGGCGGAGTCACAGGAACACCGGAGGTCACGTGATCTTGTCAGTCTGCGGCGGCGTTCCCTCTATAAAAGGTGCAGAACCACAAAACGTCAGGTACATGTGGGCGTGGCCTGAGCACTCACCCGGTCGTACTTTTCCCGCAGTTTCTGGGCCTTCTCCTCGTACGGCTGCTTCTCCGACTGCGACAGCTTACTCCACATCTCACCCAGCTTCTTAGCGCAGTCCCCGATGGACAGACCCGGGTACTGCTGCTTCACGCTGGGCCGGTACTCGCTGCAGAACACGAAGAACGCTGACCTGCAAGCACGCGCGTGCAGAGACACAAAAACGCACACAAACACACAGACAGACAACGGTCAGAAACAAACATGCTCTCTGTGGGGCGGGTCCAGTACTGGTTCAAGCATCCATCCATCCATCCGTTCATCCATCTGTGTCCTCACATCCATCCTCCCGCCTGATCCCTTTAAGGGTTACGTGGTTGCTGGAGCCTATCCCAGCTGGGTTAACCCTGTACAGGTCATCAGTCTGTCACAGGGACCGTAGACCTGTGGACTCTATAGAACCATCACTGAACCCATGGATCACGGTTCTGGACAGGAACCCGGAGAAAGCCCACCAACGAAGAGAACGTTCAAACTCCTAAAATCCTTCCTGGGTCCAGGAAGGACCCAGCTGGGATTTGAACCAGGAGTGAGGTGAGAGTGCTGACCACTACACTAGTGTGCAGCCTGTTCTAACCTCCATGCTCGAACTCTTCAACAGTACTATTGTGGTTCTGCAGAACTAGGTTCAACATCTGGGGGGCTGGGTGGGTCAGTGTCTAACTGACACTAAGAGGTCACAGGTTCAAAGCCGACTGAACATTCACACCAGCACAGAACCAAAGCCAGAAAACAGCCCTCTGAGGAACCTACGGGGGCCTCTTGGGGGCGTTGGGGTCTTTCCTCTTGCGGCCCCTCTTGCCAAAACCCTTGGGGGGGACGTAGTCTCTCATCTCGCGGTTGTAGCGGACTTTGTCGGCCTTGGCCATGTCCTCGAAGCACTTCTTATCGCTGGGAGACAGAGCCTGGATCAGAGCGGGGAGACCATCATCAAAGTACTGGAAACCTTTATTCTGAAAGTTAGCTTTATTTTGAAGGAGAGGTGTTTCTTTACACAGACATGGTATAGACTGGTTCTGTAGATACAACCCGGAACAACAGTCTTCATGAAACCTGTATTTTCACAATAAAATGACCAGAAATGCTGGGCTTTTAACTGTAATAAGAGTTCCTGTGATGAGCGCTGTGGGAAACAACAGGAAGTAAATAAACCTGCTGACGTACTCAGATTTATACATCCACCCCCCATTACTATTTCTTTATCATTCAAAGTCTCTTATTCTGAAAGGACAGTCCTTTATGATAACCCAAACACCAGAACATAGAGAACTTTAAACACAGACGGGTCCTCCAGAGTTCATGGATCAGAACCGACTGGACCTCGTTTATGGTGATCCGGTCACGTTAGCATGACACAGCAGGAAGTGACCTCGTTACGCTTTAAACCCAATGATGTCATCTTTTAGCGCTGCAATGAAGGCGGAGCCTCTTTTTCTGTCTGAAATTCTGACCCGTGACATACATGAACCAGGTCAAAGTGTTCAGGATCAGCTCTGAGAAGAACGTTGTTCTGAAAGAACCAGCATTCAGATGGAACTTCAACCCTGACCGGGTCAGGATGACCATCTGAGCTCTGTAGTCACACCCACCTTCCATCTCTCAGAGCACTTCTTGGAGAACTCTGCAAAGTTCACCGACTGTTCCGGGTTCTTCTTCCGGTGCTCCTCTCGACACGTCTGCACGAAGAAGGCGTACGCCGACGTCTTTCCCTTCGGTTTGTTCACGTCTTTGCGCATCATTCTGGAGACCTGAAACCACCAGAGAAGGAACACGGAGATCAGCTGGAGTCCAAGTCCAGGATCTGACCCCGGTTCTGGTCCTTTGCCAGCCTGAACCAGAAGACCAGGACAGGAGGAAACATGGACCAGTCAGATGCAGCAGTTCTTTCAGTCTGACTGAATCCTGTTTGTGGTCCTGCAGGATGACCCGTTCTTTCTTTAGTTTGTGTAACAGGGACCGTGTACCGGAGCAGTAACCAAAGAGAAGATGCTTTGTACCAGACAGGAGCTCTCAGAGCTCATTTCCATCTGCAGTCCCTAAAACATACAATTACAGGAATTAACAATGAGCATAACACAATACGATTATTTTATAATAAAAACCTGGAAGAACTTTTACAAATACTACATGTTTAGTAAGAATACATGCCTGTTTTGTTTAAAATAATACTTTCATTTCATGCTAATTTTTGTAATAGTTTTTGTGTACATTTAAGTGTGTTGGCAGTTTGTTACTGATTTAAAATAGAATAAGGTTCTGTTCAGTTCTGTTAGGTAAACTGTACTGACCGTTAGAGGTGGACCTGGTGGTTCTGATGTCAACATGGAAAAGCTCTTGAGTGGTGAAGGAGCCATATTATTATAGTCTATATTATATCAAATTATTAACATAAATATTATTATATCATGACATAAATATATAATTATTATTATGGGGTGACCGTGGTGCAGTGGAAAGGGCGGTCAGCCTTTGACCGGAAAATTGCAGGTTCGATTCCCGGCTTTCCATGCCCATGTGTCGGAGTGTCCTTGGGCAAGAAACTGAACCCCATATTACCTGTGATGGAAGGTTGGCGCCAGCGTTCGGCAGCGGAACCACTATCCGTGTGTGAATGGGTCTGTGAATGAGACTGTAAAGCGCTTTGGACCTTCAATGAAGGTAGAAAAGCGTTATAAAGGTTTACGCCATTATTCTTTCAGAAACGGTTCTGGTTCTGACAGCTGCAGGTGTGTGAAGGAGGAGCTTGACACCTAAAAGGTGTATTTGTTTAAGCCCCGCCCTCATTTCAGCCCAGCGCACACCTGGTGTTTAAAGAACCTGGACTGAGGGCGAACCTGATGTTTGTGGTTCTGGAGGCCAGAGCCAGGTCAGGTTCTGTGGGTCATCATGGGATGGAGGACTGACCCGTCAGAAACCAGCAGGTCTCCATCCTGGACCCGTTTCTGTTTTTAGCTGGATTCCTCCAGAAGGATGAACCAGAACCAGCTTCCTTCCATGCAGATCCAGAAGGTCTCGGTTTTCCGGTTCCGAAACAATGCAGGCCGGTTCTTACAGCGCAGCTCCCGAACAAAGACCTGCGGTCGGACCCGCCTTCTCTGCTGAGAACCGGGCCGGTCCTCCGGGTCCGCGGTGGTCTGGTCGGCCCGCAGCGGCCGTTAGCCTCCGGTGCTAGCAGCTAGCTTGTAGAACAATGGGCCACCATTTGCTTCCCGCCCTCCGCGGAGCGGCCCATCCCCCGCAGCAGCAGCGGGCAGAGCCGCACCGAGGCCCCGCAGAGCCGCGGCATCAGCGGTGGGGATCCGGTAACTCCCAGCGGGACCGGTCCGGTCCGCTTCACTGCCGTTCAAACCTGTTTCTGCCGCTGCGCATTTCTAACCGAGGGCCCCGGCTATGACACGGAGAGGTCAGGCTGAATCAACGGGACCCGACTATTTACTGGAGTTGGTGTTTGGAACCGGAGCTTTGACGCGCACACCCGCACGCCGCGAACGAGCCCCCGCAGTAAACCCGGAGAACGAACCCCCACCCCCGTTCCTGAAAGACCCCCACAGCGGCCATTTTAGCCACTTTCAAGCTTTAACCACGGACACATCACAGCAGAAAACCCGCCAGGAAGAAAACGCGGGTCCGGTTCGGACTGAACCTGTTTGGGTTGGACCGGACCACGGCGGTACTCACTCTCAGAAGTTCCGGGGAGGCAGCGGAGTCCGGGTTCAGGTTTTTGTTGATGTTTCTGAATCTGGGACCGCAGACGTTGATGCACTTTCAAACAGGGGAGAAGTCGGCCACGCCCCCTTGGAACGCCCCCTAAGCCTTTTCCACACAGGGGGCGGGAGCGATGCTGGCTGCTGGGGCGGGGCTTATTCTAATTTAAGATGTGATTGGTTCCGAGAGCAGTATCTTAAAGCAGCAGTCTGACACTGAACGGGCAAACTGTGACGTCACCGGCAGAATTTGGGGGTTTGCTTTTTCATGTTTAAAGTTGTAAAGAAGCCCTAACAGTGGCAGCACTACCACCCTCACCCTCCAGCTTAGACAGCGGCAGCTTCAGGTAAGGAGGAGACCGCACCCGGCAAAGTTATTGATAATGTCAAACTTTTGAGGTATTTTATTTATGTTTTAAATTGTTACTTTTTAAAATCTATTTTTACATGAAATGAGGGGTGTGTCAAACTGCTAAAGTACAATAAAAAAAGAAGAAACTTCCAGCAGATGGTGTCCTAGGCAGCTGCCTGGTTTGTATTCCAGTTCAGTGGATGCTCTGCCCTCCGACAGTATGTAGATGATATCATGCTCTGTTCTCCCACTGATGATCAGTGTGTGGCTGACACTGTGGCACTCTTGCACCATCTAACTGCCGACGGCCACAAGGTCATCAAACACAATATGCAGTTTTGTAAACCTGCTGTCGTTTTTCTAAGTCACAACATCAGCGCTGAAGGTAAAAGTCTTTCTACTAAACATCTGACAGCAATCCAACAGACCCGTCGACCAGAGACTGTTAAACAGCTCCTGTCATTCATTGGACTATGCTCTCATTAAAGGACATTTGTTCCTCATTTTTCAGAAATCTCAAAGCCTCTTGGTGAGCTCACCTGTTCCAAACCCAGAACTTCTAGACTTGACAGGACTGATGAATCTGACAGATCTTTTGTGGTTCTTAAGAAAGCCCTACAGCACAGACTCTGCCTGACCCGACCAGACCATTCACACAGAATGTTGATGAACGTAATTCCTGCAAAACCTCTGGTCTCCTGAAGGATCATGGTGGCATCCTCAGACCAGTGGCCTATTTGTCCTGTAAATTGGATCCAGTTTCTGTGGGACTTCCACAGTGTCTTTGTGCCATAGCGGCAGCTGAGAAGGCTCTCACAGCATCTCATGATATTGTTCCTCAGATATCAAACCTGTGTTTTGGAACTGCCTAATGTCACTGTGAAACGTTACAACATCCTTAACCCAGCAACTCTTCTTCCAACTCTGGAGGACGGTACAACTCATGGTTGCATATGTAAGGAGGACGCTGAGGCGTGTCGATCAATATGCAAACAGAGTTTAATATCGCAGCACAAAAGGACAAGGTGAGGTCTGAGACAGACGAAGGTCAAAGACAAGGAGCAAGGCGGGAGTCGGCAAAACAGGCAAAGGTTGAAAACACACAGGCAGGAAAGACAGAGGAAATGCTTAGACTGAACGAGAGAGAACCAAGTTCAAGACTACGTATAGAGTGAAGGATGAGACAGGTATGTATGCAAGTGTGGTGATGACATAATGCGGAGCAGCTGGTGAACGCAGGAAGCGGTGGCCAGATGCATGATGGAAGTTGGAGTATGACAGGATGACAGGGACTGTTAATACTCTGGTGATGACTCCCTCTGATGGTCGGAGGAGGGAACGGATGGCTGGATGCTGACAGCGTGAATGAGCTAAATCTCACATGCAGACCTCATCCTGATCTTCAGGAAGCTCCTCTCAACAATCCTGATCTCATTTTGTATGTAGACAGATCAGCTTCTCGTGATCCACTGACTAGCCACTGCTGTGTCTATTTTTCCTGTAAATTGGATCTGGTTGCTGTGGGACTTCCACACTGTTTTGCTCTTATTGAAGGACAAAAAAATTACTGTAGTATACAACATTTTCCCGCTTTAAAGTTCCCGTGTTATTCTTCTTGCAGAAAATTAAACTGTTTTATTTTTTTTCTAGTTTTGTCCTGGTTGATGAGATGATGCTTGGTCGAGTTTTTTCCCAAGCAAACACTGCAACCGTCCTTTTAGACCCCATTCCCACTTCTCTTTTAAAAACCTGTTATGGATTCTTCTAGCCGGAACTTTTAACCACAGTAAACTGCTCTCTTCAGACGGGTGTCTTCCCCACTGCCTGTAAGCCGGCGGTGGTGAGGCCCCTTCTGAAGAAGAATAACTTGGATCCAAATATTATGGATAATTATAGACCTGAATCCAACTTACCATTTTTAGGTAAAATTATTGAAAAAATAGTTTTTCTCAGTTACATGATTTTCTAAATAAACATAATATTTTTGAAAAATGTCAATCTGGTTTTAGGACAAATCACAGCACTGAGACAGCCCTTTTAAAGATTTTAACTGACCTCAGAGATAATTCTGACATGCAGAGACTTTCTATTCTGGTGCTGCTGGATCTTAGTGCCGCCTTCGATTCAGTAGATCACCAGATTTGATTAAACAGACTTAGGAGTCGGGTTGGCCTCTCAGGAACTGTTCTTAACTGGTTCCGTTCTTATCTAACAGAACGACATTTTTATGTAAGTATGGATACATGCTCCTCCAGAATCCATCAAATATGTTGTGGGGTTCCCCAAGGATCGATTTTAGGACCTATACTTTTTAATTTATACATGTTGCCTCTTGGGGATGTCATCAGGAGACATGGGGTTAACTTTCACAGTTACGCTGATGATACACAGCTTTACATCGCCGTGTCTCCTGATGACCTTTCACCTGTAAACACTCTTTTAAATTGTATTTTAGATATTAAGTCGTGGATGGCAGAGAACTTCTTACAGCTCAACCAGGACAAAACAGAAGTTTTAATTATTGGTCCTGAAGACAAGAGAGATGATTTTACCCAAACTCACAAACTTTAAACCTTCTCACTGTGTGAGAAACCTGGGCGTACTTTTTGACTCTGAGCTGAATTTTATCCCACATATCAGAAATGTTATGAAGACAGGATTTTATCACCTTAAAAATATTGCCAGAGTCCGTTCATTCCTCTCTCTTCCCAGCACAGAGGTGCTGATGCTTTTATTTTTAGTCGTTTAGATTATTGTAATGCTCTGCTCTCTGGGTTACTCAAAAAGTCTCTTTCACATTTACAATGATTACAGAACTCAGCGGCACGAGTTCTGACAAGGACCAGTGGGCGAGAACACATTACACCCATTTTCAAATCTCTGTATTGGCTCCCTGTGCGTTTCAGGATTAATTTGAAAGTTCTTTTAATGGTTTATAAATGTTTTAATGGTCTTGGGCCTTCTTATTTAAGTGACCTGCTTTTAAGATATGAACCCTCGCGGACCCTGAGGTCCTCTTAGTTGTCCGTAAGGTGAGGACCAAAACCTTTGGGGAGGCCTCGTTCCACCATTATGGTCCTCGCCTCTGGAACAGCCTGCCGGAGAGCCTCAGAGCCGCAGAGACCATAGAGGTTTTTAAGAAGAGGCTCAAGACCCACCTTTTTAATTTAGCTTTTTTATGATTTTTAGAATTATTTAATTTGATCTTTTCCTCTTTTTTTAAAAAAAGAAAAATGTAAATATTAACTTTTATTTGAATAATTTTATAGTTAATTTATGTTATTATTGTTTTAATATACTAATCATATTTATTTATTTATTTATTTATTTATTTATGTATTTATTTATTATTATTATTATTATTATTATTATTATTATTTTTTTTTTTAATTATCATCTTTTAAAAATGCTTTTTATTCATTTATTCTTTAACTCCAGTGTTTCCTCACGGGGATCCGCTGTTCCGGGGCCCTCCTGCCTATGGGTGAGCTGGTGCTGCAGTGCTCATTCTCATTGGGGCAGCTGGGGTACCTCCATGTTGAGGGGGCTCTGGTATGCCCCGTGTTGGGTGGGCACTTCGGTGATGACCCCTGTGGTTGGGCTGGACCTTGGAATAAACAGATCCCTGTAATATCGTTTCTTCTCCGCAGCAGTACTGAGCCAGACTTTTTCCTTAGAGCTGCAGTTTTTAATCTTTGTTCAGTTTTCCTGTGGGGGGTGTCATGTATTGTGGGGGCTGGGTGGATGGAGGGAGGAGCTGGGGAGGGAAGGGTGATTGTAATTGTAATTGTATTTATTTTTTGTTATTATTATATTTTTATTATTATTTTTATCTTATTATATTTTTATTTATTTATTTTTTATTTATTTTTTATGTAAAGCGCCTTGGGTTTTCACAAGAAGGAAAGGCGCTGTACAAATAAATAAAGTTTGAAGTTTGGATATGTAGTCTGCTCAGATAATGGCACAGTAGAGTCTGCAGCTCTGCCGTCCCATTATTCTGCTGAACTTGTTGCTCTCACTTATGTGTGTGTGCTTGCAAAAGATCGCTCCGTAACCATCTACAGCAACTCGCTACGCGTTTGGTGATATTCATGATTTTGGCACACTCTGGAAACATTGCGGTTTCCTCAAATCTGACGGCAAACCCATCCTTCACCGTTCTTTGATTGGAGATCTTTTGGATGCCATCCTCTTGCCTTCCAAAGTTGCTGTGTGTAAATGTGCTGCTCATACTAATGCCTCTGACTCTGTTTCAAGTCGAGCAAATGCAAATGTTGGAGCAGATGCTGTTGCTAAAGCTCCACCCCTCAAATCTCTTCGTCTTGCTGCTTCCTGTGTGAAGGCTGATGTTTTTTCTCTCAGTTCCATCCTCTTTCTCAGCTCTGCAATCACTTGCATCCCCTGACAATAAACGTCTGTGGCGCTCAGCTGGCTCCACAGTGACATCTGATGGATGGTTTGGACCTGATGGTAAACCCTGTCTGCATTCAGCTCTTTTTCCTTATTATGCCAAAATTGACACATGGTCTTGACCATGTGTCAAAAGCAGGGATGATGAGGATGATGTCTAAAAGCTGATTTACAAAAGGCTTCACAGCTTATGCACAAAAGTATTGCCGATCATGCATGATCTGTGCCTCTCATAACACAGGTAGACAGACTCAAAATTCACAACAGGCTCCGTACCCTCCGCCTACTAAACCTAATGAACATGTAATGGACTTCATTGAACTTTTTCCTTCTGAAGATCTTAGAAAGATCTTATTATCCTGCAAGAGCTGGAGCTGTGGAACAAGTGAATGGAACATTGAAGAATAAACTGGCAAAGTGTTGTGATGAAACAAGGCCTGCCATGGACCAAAGCGCTTCCTCTTGTACTGATGTACATGAGGATATGAAAGAGAGAAAAAACTAAACTAAGCACTGTTGAAATTTTGTTTGGGGCTCCTCCCAACGGCCTTGTGTGAAGGTAATGTGCTCAGTTATTGTGCTAACCTCTTCAAAGCTTTGTCAAATATCCAGGTAGCTGCAGCCCTTCCTCTCCCAGCTCAAGGCCAGCTCCACTTCATCCAACCGGGTGACTTTGTGCTGATTAAAAGTTGTGAGAGGGAGAGGTGGGACCATCAACGTTGGCTTGGTCTATTCCAGGTCCTCCTGACTATCCAGATGGTTGTTGGGATCGCTGAACGTGCCACATGGATCCACGCATCCCACTGCCACTGTTTCCCACCTCCTGAAAACCCTCTTGCTGACCACCAGACTGAGTCAGTTCCTTAAAGTCATCGCTCTCAAGCAAGATCAGTGCGGAGTGAAATAGGTGTCCCTCTGCCACAGTAGCAGTCTCCATCAGAGCTCTAAAACCTCTTCAATATGGATGGTAGACGACTTCCAGGCCTCCCAGAGCACTGCCTCTGGCTCTTCGCCTTCATCCCATTCCTATTGGCTCCTCCTATCATAGATTTCACTCCCCCATCATCTGACTCCTTAGATGACAAATAGACTGTGTGTTTCTGCAACCCTCATGATGAACTGTCTTCTAGATGTGCCAGTTTTGATTTCCCGTTTATTTTTTTTTTATCATTTATTTGATTTGTAACTGTCGTTTGTATCTTAAGTTTATTTAGAGTTTTTGAATATTATGATGGAATTCTTATTGTTTGAGCTGAAGTGGATAATGGATAGCAAAATAAAGGAAACATGTATAATGGATGTATTGAAAATTATAATTATTCCCCCAGCAGCAGTAAGTTAAATAATCTCTGATTACTGGATATTCTGGCAATAATCCTGTCCAAAGAGGAATGTTTTAATCCTAACTTTGAATGTAGAAACTGTGTCAGCCTCTCTTACATGAGCTGGGAGTTTATTCCATAAAACAGGAGCTTGGTGGCTAAAGGCTCTACCTCCAACTGTGCTTTTAGAGATTCTAGGAACCACATCAGTCCTGCATTTAGTGAGTGAAGTGTTCTGTTTGGTTGGTAAGGCACTATGAGATCTTTAATATAGGATGGGTTCATACCATTCAAGGCCTTATAGGTTAGCAGAAGGATTTTGAACTTAAATCTAGATTCAACTGGGAGCCAGTGAAGTGAAGCTAACACAGGAGTAATGTGTTCTCTTCTGCTGGTTCCTGCTAACAATCTAGCTGCTGCATTTTGAACAAGCTGAAGACTTTTTAAAGAACTTTTAGGACACGCTGCTAGCAAAGAGTTACAGTAATCCAGCCTAGACGTAACAAATGCATGGATGAGTTTTTCAGCATAATTTATCAATAATATATTTGTTATAAAGGCTTAGCCCACTGTGAATGATTATTCTTCAAGTTTTTCTTCTGTGGTTTTTGTGTTTACTTCCTGCTTCCATGTGCTCGAGGCAGAAAGCTAGAGAAGCCTAAAGTGCTAAAGAACCCTGCCTGTAGGTTGAGTTTTGAGTAATTGACCAAACGTAAGTTATTGTATTCTTTGTTTTATTTGCCAGTTCCAAATGTGAGGAAATGTGTTAGCCATGTTAGCTTCTTAGCAGGGTCCCACCGCTTACTTGTGACACCAACATTTCTGGATTAATTTCTTAGTTAATGTTCCTGTGATGTTAGAGAAATATTATAATTTGGCGTTAGATGTTATGATGTGTATTAATGTACCACGGGAGTTACGTACATTACTCGTTTATCTTTGCAGTGTTTTTCTTGGTCACTAGATGTCACTGTTGTGCCACATTTTCTAAGGAGGGATTTTTCTGTGGGTTTGAATTATTCATTCATTTTCTGAACCGCTTTATCCCTTTCGGGGTCACGGGGCTGCCAGAGCCTAACCTGGCTACTCATGGGCGAAGGCAGGAAACACCCCTGGACTGGTCGCCAGTCTGTCGCAGGGGTGGGTTTGAATTAGATTTGACTATTTTATATTATTTATTTCGCATGTTATGAGAAGTTTATGTAAGTGATGACACATTCAGTCAATTTTATTTATTTTATGTACTTGATTTCATTTTCAGTAAGTCATTTAAGTTATGCTGAAAGAAACTGTTTGTTGTTCACAGACTTTTAAAATCCTAATTAGCAACGGAATAAAGCTGGAAAACCTTCCAAGTGAAGTAACATCTCTTTTATTTACCTCTCACTGTGTTCTGACATGCACACCATCTTGTTTCCTGTTTTACCCCTATCCAGAATCAGCGACACAGTCCTCCACTCCCTTTACTCCCGAACAATATTTCTCATCTTAGAAATATTGCGTAGGTGAAAAAATGCAGTTTTACAAGTCTGTGATATGTGAGCCTTAAATGATAAATTCTGGTCAAATAAAACCCCCAGGTTTCTAACTGTGGGATTGGAGGCTATATTTACACCATCCAGGGAGACCATCTGAACAGGTAGGGCATCTCTGAGGTATTTTGGACCTAGTATAATGACCTCAGTTTTTTCTGGGTTTAGGAGGAGGTAATTAACTGCCGTCCAAATCTTGATGTCACTAATGCAGGCACTAAGTTTCTCTAAGCGGTCATTCTGGTCAGGTTTAATGGATAGATACAACTGTGTATCATCTGCATAACAGTGAACATTAATCCTGTGTTTCCTGATTATATTCCCTAGAGGCAGCATGTAAAGCATAAACAGGACGGGTCCTAGAACTGAACCCTGTGGGACTCCGTGGCTAACTCGACTATAATGGGAGGAATGTCCATTTACATGAACAAACTGGTACCTATCAGATAAATAGGATTTAAACCATTGAAGGGCAGATCCTCTGATTTCTATGTCATGCTCTAGTCTCTGGAGTAAGATGCTGTGGTCTATAGTGTCAAAGGCTGCACTAAGATCTAACAGGACCAGAATAGAGGTTAGTCCCTTTTCTGTGGCCAGTAACAAGTCATTAGTGACTCTAACTAGTGCAGTTTCAGTGCTATGGTGAGGTCTGAACCCTGACTGGAAATCTTCAAAGAGGCTATTGTCCTGTAGGTGACAGTATAGCTGTTTAACTACAACTCTTTCTAATATCTTTGAGATAAAGGGGAGATTTGATATTGGTCTGTAGTTGGCCAGAATGCCAGGATCTAAACTGGGCTTTTTCAGAAGAGGTTTAACAACTGCATATTTTAAAGACTGTGGCACACACTAAAAAAACCAAAAAAAACAAAAAACTGATTTTTTTGACACTGTAAATTTAATCTTGTTATATGCATAAATTTCACTAGAAATTATGAAGTTGTTTTTTTAACTTAAAATATTGCACTGAATTTAAAATGATACATCGTAATTATATGTAATTTTAATCATCATTCATTTAGATAAAATTTACATAAATATAGCAAGTAATAATAACTAGGATAATACATTGTGTCGAAAACATCACAAATCAAGTAAATTTAACTTCACTAATTTGTGTAAATATGGCAATCCAGAGTGGATTGATCCAGAGGATACTTTGCGCTCAAAACTGGTTTGAACTAGGTCAGTCAGAAGCGGGAGCTTGCGAGCTTGACGGAAAAGTTTAGTGCTGGACTTTTTACTCAATACTTGTCGTTTTGGACCATTGTAAGTATGTTAGTGAGTATTTAAATTAAAAAAAAAACTAGATTGTCAACTCAAAGAAGAGCCAGCAGCTCAAGTAATGAAGTTAGCTTCTTTTACCGAATGCAATTCACGCTCAAATTCGGTCGGCTGCCTGCTCTTTCCTGCGCTGTGAATTTGCTGCGAGACACCTGTCCAAAAATGTTCATTATTGTCGCGATATACATTAGAAAAATTATTAAATTTCAGGAGGCCCTAGTAAAGGCACTGTAGTACATGTAGTATCTGATAATCTGGCAGCCCATTCAGTGGCAGGATTTTTTGAGAATTTTACTGATTCTTACTTTTGCCGGCCTCGGCGAAAGATCCGAATTAGTTAATTATTGAGGAGAGTAGCTTTTACATTTTAGCCATCCAACCTGTCTGAAGTGCCCCTGTTTTTGTTAAATTCTTATCCTGGGTTAAAAGCTACAGTATTGTAATGTTTGTTTGCAGGGGTTCCAAGACAGGATTAATCCTGTCAGTCAGAAGCCAGGGATTACAAGAGACTCTTCTTAAAATGAACTAGGTTTTATTAAACACAATAAAACAATGGTTCATAAAACAGTGGAAGAGGTGGACCTGCAGAATAAATAAGTTCCATAAAACCAACAGTGACAACAGACTTCACAGCAAACAATAAAACACCCCCCTGTCTGGGGCACCGCAAACTGCATGCAAAACCCCACTTACAAAAGGAGGAACTAAGATTCCTGCGGGCTAACTCTTCCCATAAAAACATTAGACACAATATAAAAAGCAAGAGTCTTTAAAATGGAGCGTGTGTGACGGTGCGCTACTTAGCTCGTCCAGCTGACGAGGGCCCCCGCCGGGGGGTCTACGCTTCAATGCCGTCCGGTTCCCCGGGGTCTGACTGCTCCGGGCGGCGGTGATAATCTGAGGAATCTCAGCTGCAGTGACACAGGGTGCTGATGGATGAGATCAGAGCACTGGTAACCAGCTCACTCCTAACCCGGCCCTGTTCTTTCTAAAGTAGACAGCTGGCCTCCCCTCCTTGCGCTGGAACAGCTCCTCCTCTCTACCTGTCTTCACCACAGGCAGCCATAAACGGCAGCGAGCGGCCCCCTCCCCACAAGGTCGAGTGGCTGGTAGCGCTGGCAGAATGCTCTGCCTCAAGGAGTCTCCCTGCATCCTTTTAATTAGTCCCTCATTAGGTGGGAATGGCTGTCACCTGTGCTCCTCGCTTCACAACTCACACAGCAGTGCTGCAGATTGTCATCACACTCCTCCCTTTTCTAAAAGAAAAGACTTCCTCCGGAAGTCTTGTTAAGATCAGTAGTCTTTAGTGTAGTCTTGGAACCTAACGGGTGGTTTCCTTTGACGCTCTGGTCGTTTCCTCTCATCTGGTACTCTGGCTTCTTCTGCCAATCCAGAACAAGCTGCAGGCGCCTCATGTGGGATGCTGTTCCCAAACGCAGTGTCATCCACATCATTAGGCTCAGGCTCTTCTCTCGAGGTCTTTTCCTGCCGACCCCTTTGGGATCCCTGGGAAGATGAGGCTGCCAAAGAAGAGGTATATGATTTTAGTCTGTTAAAATGCACAACACTCTCCTGTCCTCCCTCCACTGGAGCTAGTCTATAGAGCACCTCTGTAATCCTCTCCAGGACCCTAAACGGGCCTTTAAAACGTCTTTGAAGCTTTGAACAGACTCCCCGCTTCCTTGCCTTGTTGTGTACCCAGACCAATTCTCCTTCCGAATAATATTGGAAATTAGCCCTGAAATAGTACAAAGCTTTCTGTTGTTTGGAATCATGGGTCTGATGTCTCCTGACAGCATCCACCACGGAAGATAGGGTTTTTTGTAACCTAGACACATAATTATCTACAGACGAAAAAATTCTGTGTACTCAAACATTTAGCATGATGTCCACAGGCAAAACAATTTCTTGTCCAAATAAAACTTTGTAAGGAGTAAAGGATGTACTGGCATGAACACTACTGCGGTAAGCTAACATCACATACGGTAAAAGAGAGTCCCAGTTCAGCTGATTGTCCTCTACAAATAGGGACAACATTGACAAGAGTGTACGATTGAAACGCTCGATTAAACCATCTGACTGTGGATGATAAGGTGAAGTCCTAGATTTATGAATATTTAAGAGTCTGCACAATTCTTTAAACAAAGTGGATTCGAAATTACGTCCTTGATCAGAGTGAAAACTCCGTGGACCCCCAAAGCGACAAACCCACTCTTCTGCGAGTACTTTTGCTATGGACTGAACTTCTTGGTTTTGGAGAGGAAAGGCTTCTGTCCATTTTGAAAAATAGTCACCCACCACAAGAATGTACTTATTTTATTTTGAGTTTCCGGTAGAGGTCCAAGAATGTCTAGGGCCACTCGCTCAAATGGTCGAGAAGGAACAGATGTTTGCATGGGTGCACAAGGGTGCTTTCCCTGTGACTTGCGTGAGACACAGTCAGCACAGTTTCTTACCCATGCTTTTACGTCATGGAACCAACCAGGCCAATAAAAACGGTCCTTCACTTTCGCTTGGAGTTTCTGGACTCCCAAATGACCACCAGTGGACACATTGTGAAAGTGTTTAAGAATTTGAGGTACCATGAGCTTTGGTAACACAACCTTGCACACAAGCAGCTGCGTCCGAGTTCACAGGGGGAACCCTCACCAACCTAGATTGCTGAACCTGCAGTTGGTGCCACACTGGGGCAAACTTCTGCAGTTCCGGAGAGTCTGGCAGAACTCCTCCGGTTTCTGTTTTACACCTCATCAGCTGACTTAATTCAGGGTCTTCCCCTTGTGCCCATGCTAGCTCATCTATCCTTTCTGCTCCCTGAGGCTCGGATGGCAGTGTTTCCTGCAGAACACACACTTTAGAATTGGCCAGAAGAGGGTCTTTTCTCTGCAACAGGCTACGTTCAACACACGCTGGCAGCCGTGACAGTGCATCTACGTTACAGTGTAACCTGCCTGGACGATGAATGATCTTATAGTCAAAGTTCGCAAGCTGTTCCATCCACCTGGCTAGCTGGCCCTCCAAACCCTGAAAATTATGCAGCCATCGGAGAGAATTGTGCTCTGTACGCAGAATGAACTCTTTTCCTAACAGATAGTACTTGAAATGTTTTGTAAGTCACCATGCTAAGAAGCTCCTTCTTTGTTGTTGCATACTGATGTTCTTGTTTGGACAAGGCTCGACTAGCATAAGCAACAACTTTTTCCACTCCTCCTTCCTCTTGGGACAACACGGCACCAATCCCTACATCACTTGCATCTGTGTCCAAGATAAATTGCTTCTTCGGGTCAGGATAAGCCAAAACTGGGGCTGTCGTGAGGCTAATTTTCAATTGATCAAATGACTTCTGACAAGCCTCACTCCGAAGAGAGGGTTTCCCCTTCTCTGCAAGTTGGTGCAAAGGTTTAGCAATGTCGGCAAAATCCTTCACAAAGCGCCTGTAGTAGGATGCCAACCCCAGGAAACTCTGTACCTCTGTACCTGTGACATTTCTTGGCACTGGCCATCCCCTAACTGCTTCCACCTTGGAGGGATCTAGCATCACCCCGTTAGACGAAATGACATGACCAAGGTATTGAACTTGGGTGGAAAATAAGTTGCATTTTGATGGTTTGACCTTTAAGTTAGCCTGTTTAAGCTTTCCCAACACTCCACCAAGATGGTTTAGATGCTCCTGGAAAGAACAGCCAAATACAATAATGTCATCGAGATAAACCAGACAGGTTGTCCACTGCAAATCAGCAAGGATCAAGTCCATCAACCTCTGGAAGGTACTAGGTGCGTTACACAACCCAAAACTTAAAACGTTGAATTCGAACAACCCTTGCCGAGTTGTAAATGCAGTTTTATGCCTGTGCCTGGGGTCCACCTCCACCTGCCAGTAACCACTAGCTAAATCAAGTGTGGATACCAGCATGCCTGACTAAGGCTGTCCAAGGCATCGTCAATCCTTGGAAGGGGCTAAGCATCTTTTCTGGTGACATCATTCAACTTTCTATAGTCAACACAGAATCGCAGTCCTCCCCCTTTCTTCTTCACCAAGACTACTGGAGCTGCCCAAGGACTACATGATGGTTTTATTACATCGTTAGCAAGCATCTGACTGATATTCTCTGACACTCCTTGTTGTAAATGAAGGTGGACTCTGCGGGGGTGCATTTTGATTGGTTTTGCGTCCCCTGTGTCAATCTCATGCATAGCGAGGTGAGTCCTACCCAAGTCATGGTCACCACAACTAAACACAGACAGATGTTGGAATAACAATTGCCTCACTGATTTTAACTGTTCTTCAGAAAACCCCCGCTCTTCCATGCCAAATTTTTCCATGAGGGCTGGGACTGACCAACCCTGTGACCCAACCCCAGCTTCATTCCCCTCATCATTTTCTCCCTCTATGGAAATGTCTGTATGCAACAGGCCAACTTTCATACCCCTTTTCAAAACAAGCGGATCATTTGTTACATTAATGACTCGAACAGGTAACATGCCTTTCTCAACTTTGCATATTATGCGAGCAACCAGAAGGTCACAATGTTTTGCAAGAGAGTTTGAAGGCTCTAGCATCCCCTTGACATAATCAACACCTTCGTCTTCTACTTGGCCACAAACAATGGCTTCACTGCGTGGAGGCACCGTAGTGTCAGACTGAATAACCACCACTTTGCATGCTGGAGAAGGGTTTAGATCAACTAATGGAAAGCACTTCCCCATGATCTGGCAGACATTTCTCCCAAAGTCTACAACAGCACTGTACTTTGATAAAAAGTCAAAGCCCAAAAGTATCTCTTCTGATACCATGTCTGACACCAAGAAGTCAACAGTCAGGGTCAGTGACTCAGGTTGGCAGACAGTTTGCCAGGATCCCAAGACAGCTAATTCCCCTCCATTTACAGCTGTGGCTTTCCCCACATAGTTCACCAATTCCCTCCATTGGTAATACCTAACCACATAGTCTTAGAAATAACACAGCGTGAAGCCCCTGTATCGACAAGCACATAACAGTCAAACCCACCAACTTTGGCTTTGAGATAGCCAGAGCCACCTGTCAAACTTTTGAAGGCCGCATCACTTTTGGAAGTACGGGTGGGCGTTGGGCCCTCTGTGCGTGCCCCTTCTAGTTTCCTTGCACATACAGACAGTGAGTGCTTTTTGCAACCGAACTTCGAACAAACTTTGTTAAGGCCTGGGTTGCTTTTGGGTGCAAGTGTGCATGACTTGACTACAGGGGAACAGTAGGGTGTTTCATGTGGTGGCAGGGGGACTGTGGCAGATGGTTCTGTCAGGGTTTTAACTGCTCAGTGCAAAGACTTTACTTCTTGCTTCAGAGTTTCAACCACCTTCACCAAGGCATCAACACGTTCATTGTTGGAACTTCCATCAGTCACAACACGCACTCTGGCATCAGTATCAGCGCTACCTTTTTCCAAGTCTCTGATAAGTTCTAATTCTGCAGCCAGACTGATAGCGGCATTGAGGGTGGCTGGTTTGACACTTCGCAGTGTGACACGCAAGTCTCCACTTCCAACATGTGCAATAAAATGATCTTTGGCCAACATGTCTTGGGTATTAATATCCACAGAAGGATAAGCTTTAATAGCTAAACGTCGGAGGGCAGCACCAAACTCCCGGACAGTTTCATTAGGCAACCTCATGCGTGAAGAAAAGGTAGCTCTACTCCAATCTTCACTATCGCAGGGGTCCAAACCACGGCCCAAACCACGGCTCATTGCATCTTTTAACAAAGTATAATTAAGTTTGGCAGAGGGTGATATGCCGCAATATACCTCGCGTGCTCGGCCTGCCAGAAGAAGACTCATACATTTTAATTTTAAGGAGTCATCCCAATTGTTTACATCAGCTGCAATCTCAAATTGCTCAACCCAGTCTGACCAATCTCGCCCGGAACCTGAAAAGGTCTCTGGCATGAATATTGGCCTAGAGAAATTTGCGACAGGGTTAGCTTCTCCACACAGACCAGACCCTACTGGTTGATTCACTGGCTCTGAGCAATTTCAATGGATCCCACTTCTGACACCAGTGTAATGTTTGTTTGCAGGGGTTCCAAGACAGGATTAATCCTGTCAGTCAGAAGCCAGGGATTACAAGAGACTCTTCTTAAAATGAACTAGGTTTTATTAAACACAATAAGACTATGGTTCATAAAACAGTGGAAGAGGTGGCCCTGCAGAATCAATAAGTTCCATAAAACCAACAGTGACAACAGAGAGAGCAGAATGCTCCCTCTTAAGGAGTCTCCCTGCTTCCTTTTAATTAGTCCCTCATTAGGTGGGAATGGCTGTCACCTGTGCTCCTCGCTTCACAACTCACACAGCAGTGCTGCAGATTGTCATCGCAGTATGTTTCTCTTGCCTTGCAGTAATGGTTTTGAAGTGTTTTACTTTATTTCATATTGCAGCTAACCATGTGAAATGTGTTTATTACCTTTGTTTCAGATCAAAGAAGAGCTGAAAAGAATTACAACAATTCATCTGGAGCAAACTTTTTTCTCAAAATTGGACTTCTTCAGCCCCAGACTTCTGGATATTTGCAACAAAAGGCAGAGTTGCAGGCATGAAAATCCGGCAAATCCGGCTTTATGGCAGAGTAGCCCGACGGAAGCCTCTCCTCAATGAAAGACACATGAAAGCCTGAATGGAGTTTGATAAAACAACACCTGAAGGACTCCAAGATGGTGAGAAATAAGATTCTCGGATCTGATGAGACCAAGATAGAACTTTTTGGCCTTAATTCTAAGCTGTATGTGTGGAGAAAAGCAGGTACAGCTCATCACCTGTCCAATACAGTCCCAACAGTGAAGCATGGTGGTGGCAGCATCATGCTGTGGGGGAGTTTTTCAGCTGCAGGGACAGGACAACTGGTTGGAATGGAGGGAAAGATGAATGTGGCCAAGTACAGGGATATCCTGGACCAGAACCTTCTCCAGAGTGTTCAGGACCTCAGACTGGGTTGAAGGTTCACCTTCCAGCAAGACAATGACCCTAAACACACAGCTAAAATAACCAAGGAGTGTCTTCACAACAACTCTGTGACTGTTCTTGAATGTTCCAGCCAGAGTCCTGACTTAAACCCAAAGGAGCATCTCTGGAGAGACCTGAAAATGTCTGTTCACCAACGTTTACCATCCAACCTGACAGAACTAGGATGAAGGATTGAAGGAGGAATGGCAGAGGATCCTAAATCCAGGAGTGAAAAACTTGTTGTATCTTTCCCAAAAAGACTCATGTCTGTATTAGATCAAAAGGGTGCTGCTACAAAATACTGAGCAAAGAGTCTGAATACTTAGGATCATGTGATATTTCAGTTTTTCTTTTTTAATAATTCTACAAATATGTCAAAACTTCTGTTTTTTGTCAATATGGGGTCCTGTGTGTACATTAATGACAAAAAAATGAACTTAAATGATTTTATCAAATGGCTGCAAAATAACAAAGAGTGAAAAATTTAAGGGGTCTGAATACTGTCCATATCTGCTGTATGTTTTGGGGAGATATACAGAGGTACCGACAGGCACGTCGCTGTTTCTGGGTTCACCAGAGTTTCTCTTTGGTGAGGTGTACTTAAGTCCTTCAGCGAGAGCTGTGTCTGGTACAGTCTGTCCTGAGTTACTTGGACCAAACAAGCTTTACAAAAGCATCGATAAGCAGTGCACATCTTACTTTATTTCTGTTTGGCATCCTGAGGATTTTTTTTAATAAATCGGAATATCTTGAGTTCAAATGTCATAAATGTTTATATGGGATTCAGATCTGGGCTCATGGAAGGCCACTTTAGAATAGTCCAACGCTTTTCTCTCAGCCATTCTTGGGTGTTTTTGGCTGTGTGTTTTGGATCGTTGTCCTGTTGGAAGACCCATGACCTGCGACTGAGACCAAGCTTTCTGACACAAGGCAGCACATTTCTCTCCAGAATGCCTTGATAGTCTACAGATTTCATTGTACCTTGCACACATTCAAGACACCCTGTGCCAGATGCAGCAAAGCAGCCCCAAAACATGACTGAGCCTCCTCCATGTTTCACCGTAGGGACAGTGTTCTTTTCTTCCTATGCTTGGTTTTTGAGTCTATGAACATAGAGTTGATGTGCCTTACCAAAAAGCTCCAGTTTGGTCTCATCTGTCCAAAGGACATTCTCCCAGAAGCTTTGGGGCTTGTCAACATGCATTTTTGCAAATTCCAGTCTGGCTTTTTTAGGATTGTTTTTCAGCAGTGGTGTCCTCCTTGGTCGTCTCCCATGAAGTCCACTTTGGCTCAAACAACGACGAATGGTGCGATCTGACACTGATGTACCTTGGCCTTGGAGTTCACCTTTAATTTCTTTGGAGGTTGTTCTGGGCTCTTTGGATACAATTCCAACAATCCGTCTCTTCAATTTGTCATCAATGTTCCTCTTGCGGCCACGTCCAGAGAGGTTGGCTACTGTCCCATGGGTCTTGAACTTCTGAATAATATCAAAGTTAGAATTAAAACATTCCTCTTTGGACAGAATTATTGCCAGATTAGCTAGTAATCAGAGATTATTTAATTTACTTCTCTACCTACCTCTCATGAAGTTTACCACACTGGTCCTTCTCACTCTTCGTCCGCCTCCTTCCCCCTCCCACACTTTTCCTCTCTCCCCTACCTGAACCAAGGGCAGAGATGTTTGTTCAGCTTAGTCTGTTTAACAACCAGCAATTGTTTACAGTTTCATGACTGACTTTATGTTCTTTACAAATACATATGTAGGTCCATTGAGACGGCTATAGCTGGGATATCGGGCTATATAAATGAAATTGAATTGAATTGTTGTCCTCCTGCTGTGGTTGAACATCTGTGGCCCCAAGCCGTCCCCTTCACTGATGCACTGATCATCACTGATGGTGCAGGATGGAGCTGCATTATTCTAACTGCAAAGGTTGGTTTTACTTCCAACGCCTCTAGAAATATTGTTCTCCATCTTGTCTTCATCATCTCAAATGCTCTCTCCACCACAGAGCGTGCCCTGGCGTGGTGTCGGCTGTAACGGGATCAAACGCATTCCTCATGGGTTCCCTATAGGATGTCAGCAGCGTGATGGGATGCTCAATACAGGGATGCCCACTGTCACCCAAAATGATGAATCCTTCAGGTGGGCATGTTTGATTAATAAAAATTTAGCTGTTTTAGAACCCGTGAATCATGGACTGATCTTGCACACTCACCAAAAATATCAAAAAATGTGGCATTAGAATCACATACAGCCTGCATTTGGATTGAATAAAAAAGCTGTCAGGGTTGGCGTGAGGACACAAACGCAGACGGCAATTTGCAATGAACAGTCTTTCATTTATTTGCTTGAAAGGACTAGTAGAAACTTTCCTAGAAGGAACAGAACCACCCGACAACCCGTGAAAGGGAGATGAGGACTTATAACAGGAGGAGAGGATGAGGTAACTACACACAGGTGTGCCAAGAAGGAGGGAGGGAACACACACTAGGAGGGAAGTGTCAGGTGACCTGAAAGGCAATAGTGAACACAGGAAACACAACAAAATAAAACAGGAAGTGATAACAAAATAACAACAACTAGTGTCCTGGGTCCATAACCCCACACAAGCTTCCTGTTACAACAACAGGCTGCATTTTCTTTTGGGGCCTTTATTCTAATGTGGAAGCCGTCGATGCTCCCTTGACCTTTTGGAAGGCAGCAGACCCAGTGAGCTGCTCAAAACCAGCAGCAACTAGAAAAGGACAGGAAGAAATGGCAGGTTCTCGCTCCAGCAGAACCTGTCCAACACCTTAAAGCGGCCCGTCCAATCCAAAAGGTGAAGCAGCTGGACTGTGTTCTCGTCCAGGGTCTGTAGGAACCTGCTCTGGACTATGTGGAACAGCTGCTTCTGATGGACCCAGCTGGGGTCCTGCTGGTCCTGTTCAGTACGGTCAAACAGTTCGTTCTGGCTCTGACTGCTGTTTTTGAAGGTTGTCCTGGTCCAGCTGATCCACATGGGTCTGGTGTGATACTTTATATGGATTCTGATTATGGTCACTGACCTGCTCACTGGTTTGGGCCTGGTACAGGTGGTGTTTCTTGGTTCTGATTCTTTGCTGGGTTTTCCCAGTGTAGGTCCCTTTGTGAGTGGAACTGCTTCTTCTTTTGACTCTCGATCTGGTTGTTGACCTGGCTCTTGACGTCCCTCCAGAGTCGTCCCCTGAGGACAAGTTCAATGTCCAGACAGCGCTAACAGACGTCCTTCCCAGGTACCAACTGGACCTGAACGTAGTCGCCTTACTGCTGCCGTATGGCATCCTTCTCCGCCGAGGACCAGGGCTGATGGGAGACCTTTTTGAAATCTGTAGGAGAATCAAGATAAGATCAGGATTAGAATGAAGACAAAGATCTGATCTCACTGAGAGCTGCATTTATCTGCACAGCAGACACAGCATGGAGAAGAATGATTGACAAGGTCTCCAGCCAATCAGGACACAGAACAGTGGTGCTCTTTTTTTTTTTTAAAGCAGTATAATCACTCTTCAGAATCACCATGAAAGATGAACTGTGATGTAGAAAGAGAACTCTGTGTTCTGTTCTACTGACATTGTTTTGGGGGTTTCAGATGGGGTTACAGACTGCAGAAGGGGGAGAAAAATATTACATCTTATGTGGGTCTCATGTGGCTAGCCTGAAAAAAAAAATCATGGGTTTGTGATGTAGTTCAGGACCCTGGTAAAACGTAGATCTCAAGGTCCAGGATGAACCCCCCACCCACTTTTAGAGTCACAAAGTTGCTGGAGCCTATCCCAACCTATGAAGGGGAGGTGGGGTTTGTCCTGGACCTGGAGATCTACCACTCTGCCTGGTTTCATGATCTCCAAGCCTTGCTAGCAGCTGATTAGCTGCATCAAATGTCTCCACATTCTGACTGAGTGATCACACCTGGACCAGGTAATCAGCAGCAAGCAGTGTAGGGAGAACTGCAAAACATTCAGGATGGTAGATCAGGTGAACCAGGAAAGAGCAGCCCTGGTCTGAACGATTAGAATTATTAGAGCCACAGACGCACGTGCTAGTGGCTCACCTGACCTGCATGAGCGGCCAGGTGTTCACCCTCAGCCCGAGAGTTCGGTGTTTGTTTATCCACGTGCAACAGCTAGCTGCTAGCAGGAGGCTAACAGCCATGTCTGCTGCAGAATGAACCAACCAACCATAGAACCAACCAGCTGCTGCCAATCCAGAGATCCTCAGAGCCATCCATACCGTAGAAACCGGCCCTATTTAGTAACGGTTCACAGGTGCAGCTCTGGGATTAAACATTTTCTTTGGCACCATGACGACTGCTGAAGCCCATGGACTCATAGAGGGCTCAATGAGGCCCGCCTGTTGCAAGGTCAATGGCCAATTCACTCTCTGATTCCCCACCTCCAGAGGGGGCTACCTGTTCTCAGGTAACTCTGCAGCTTGACAGCAGCAGGAATGATGGCTGTAATATTCTTCACCACAGCAGGAATAACCAATGTTGCAGACGAGCATGTGTCCACCAGGGCTGGCACTCCATTGATACTCGTTGTGAACCAGCAGTCACCAACCCAGGTTTGGCCCAAAGTCACCAGTCTCTCAGATCGGTCATCTTTGACCCCCACATGGTCAGCATTTAATTTCTGCAGGCCCAATCAGGAAGGTTTCTCAGGGTAACGCATTGTCCCACTTATGTGGTTCCGTTCCCGTTTCCCTGGCTGTGAGGGCAGTCCCGAATCAAGCGGTCCAGCAGGCTCGGGTCGGTTCCAGTCTCTTTGCCGGTGGGCCTTGGAAGCCTGCTTGTTTCTCAGGGTCACAGCTCTCTCTAGTTAAGTCAGTTCAATTCTAGCCCAGTCCGGGCTAGATCTGCCTGAATGGCCGGGGACATGTGAGCATAGATCTGGTGAACTCATCTTTCAGTGTCAACAGCTAGACATTTATTTGCTACCCGAGCGGCAGTGTCGGCTGCACAACACTGAGTGAAGGAGGCTGACTATGGAGCATCATCTGAATCTCCTCTTCAGTGTGTCCACTAAAGCATTGTAGTCACACCTGTCCTCGGGTGTTAGCAGCAGTAAGCAGGACAGGGCATCACCTGTGAGGAACATGGCTAACTGCAGGCCTTTCCCCTCATTTGTCCAGCATGCGGCACGGGCTAACAGTTCAAATTGTGCCTGAAATGCTTTCCAGTCAACTTTGCCTTTATATCTGGGTGTCTTCAATGCTGGAGGAAGAGAATCGTGTAGCCCGACAGCTGGAGCACTTACAGTTCCCACTTTTGGGCGTGTACCTTCCTGGCTGTTTGAAGTGATCCAGTCCAGCATCAGCAGCTAAGCTAGCAGCTATTCGCTTCACCCGCTTCACAACAAGATTACTAGTTTATTCATCTTCCACCAAAAATGAGAGTATTCTTCGACTGAAATGCAGGGGGGGGGGGGGTGAATTTTCAAGCAGTTAAATGTAAATAAAACAGACAAACCTCTGCTTTGAGCCAGTTTTTTCTCCTCTTCCTTCTCTTTTTAAGACCTTAAAGCTATCCCTGAGGGCTTGTTTTGCTGCTTTTTCATCCTTAAAGTTATAAAGTTATAAAGCGGCAACATCGCCTCCCACCCTCCCCATCGGCAGCAGGTAAAGAGGGGCGCTGCACCAGGAAAAGCCATTAACAGGGTCAAACTTTTGAGATATTTTATTTATGTTGTAAATTATTACTTTTTTATTTTTAAACTAATTGAATGGTGTGTCCAACTGTTATACACTTGTAAAAAATGTTGTAAACCTAAAAAAAAAAAAAAACCCACATAGCCCAATCATCCAGCCGAGCGCCCTAGGCAGCCGCCCAGAGCGCTTCTGCCCAGGACTGGCCCTGGTACCATGTTGTCATGAACCTTTTGAGGACGCACCACGTTCTCATGAAGAACCTTCTGGTCCTCCAATGATCACAAAGATCTTCTCTCTGGAGCTGACAGGAGTCTGCTGGAGATCCTGCTGGATGTTGGTCTGAAGTTCATGATGCTGAAGCTGCTCCTCCGGTCGGTATCAGACACGAAGAGAAGGTTGTTCTGAGATGATGGGATGAAGACCTTCCAGCGAGAGTTTGTTTGTACTATTGTGTGCGTGAGAGACAGAAGGTTGGGTTGTGGTGACGTCAGGGCCCTTCTGCGATTGGAGAGCAGGTGTGCGCATGCGCAGAGGCAGTGTAACTCCAGCAATGTTGAAGTTCTGTAAGTTTTTCTTGAGTCGCGGAGCTGCGTGTTCGTGAGAACTTTGCAGTCATTCAGACTGTGGTCCTGTGGTCCTGTGGTCCACACTGGGGTCCGGCGGCATGAGGATCGAGTTCGCCCCGCTGAACGTGCCGCTGCAGCGGCGTCTGCAGACCGCCGCGGTGCTGCAGTGGATCTTCTCCTTTCTGGCTCTCGGTAAGAACCCGAACCGGAGCTGTTCGGAAACCGGATCCTTCCGGGCTCGGCTCCGACTGTGGACGAGCCTGAAGTTGTGCACAGTAGTTGTGTTTTCCGTCCACGTGATTCAATTCAATTCAATTTTATTTATATAGCCCAATATCACAGCCACAGCCGTCTCATTGGACTGATATCAGAATATTGTAAGAAACAACCAAAAAAAAAAAAAAAAAAAAAAAAAACGTGAGCCGCTGAATCCACGGTTCTGACGCTGTCGTGCACGCGCATGCGGTGTTTCCGGTTCCATTAGACAGGTAAGAAGATTCCTGTTCCTGCAGCAGTCTGTCAGCTGGACCAAAGACCCAGATTCTGATCAGGATCAGACTTGGATCCAGCCTCCTGAAGTCCAGCAGGTTCTCCTCAGCAGCTGCAGGTCCTCAGAGCTACATCTGCAGACCAGTCCTGTTCTGATTCCTGACTGATCCAGAAGACTGGTCAGACCAGGACTGGACCAATTTTATGTGGATCACCTGGACAGGTGTATCAGAATCCAGGTGTCAGGGCCAACATCCTGCTGGTTTTCCACCTTATCTGCTGCTGATTACCTGGATCAGGTGGTTCATCCAATAAGGAGCTTCAGTGTCAGACACCTGGACCCCCCAGGAGTTTGACCCCTGTGACCTTAAAGATGAAAATGTTCCATCAGTGTGAAGCAGTTTTTGACCTTAGTGACCTCTCTTCAGGTGGATCAGGACTGTCCGTCTGTGGACGTAGACTTTATTCTACAGGATCAGGTCTGTCAGACTCTGGAACAGTGGGGTGATGACTCCACCCTTACATCAGTGTGATGAGGAGAGCACAAGGGGTAGATGAGATGTTGCAGTGGTCTGCAGAGACGGTCTGAGGTCAGGAGGACATGTTTCCTCATCCACTGTGTGGTTTCATGACTGATGTCACAACCACAAACCAGCAGAACTTTCATCAGAACAGAGTTGAGCAAATCCATGAAATCTGACCAGACACAGTTAAGTCAGGAGACTCTGGTTCCTCTGAGATGCTTCTGTCCAGAGTGAGAACATGATGAAGAGTGTATGTATGTGTGTGTATGTGTGTGTGTGTGTGTGTGTGTGTGTGTGTGTGGGGGGGGGTACACATGTATTCTCAGGTACACGTCTGCAGAGCAGAAGAACGTGGTTCTGTCCAATCAGAACAGCAGATTTAGGACAGATGTTAGCACGCCACAGATGATGGATCGATCTCTGTCGTCACTCATTGAGTTCTGACCAAAATAAAACCTGCAGTAGACCACAGTTTGCCCCGCCCACTTTAACGATGTTCTGAAACGGCATTGGGTGAGACAGTGAAGTCTGGACCTCTGAGGTCAGCCATTGAACAATGAAGATGTCTCTAACGATGTGCTCCAATACCCCCCCCCAGCCGTCATGAATCAAACATAAAATAAAGTTAGTTTAATTATGAAATAACAGCTTTGTATAATATTGTGATTTATTCCAGTCTGTTCTGTGAGCTGTTCATTACAGTGAAGAACATTCTCAACAGACTTCTAAAACAGGATCTATGTAATCTATATCTATATCACATCTGAGCAAATAGTTTAACTGATAAACATATAAAGATGGAGTTATGGTTGAAGACGCGTTCCACATCTGTAAACATCAAACCAGAGAAACTATCACTGACATGAGGACAAATGACTTTCGAAGGCGTTTAGTCACTTTTGTAATGTAGAAGTCCATCCTTCTTTTTTTTTTGTCCTCTGTCCTCCAGGCTGTTTATGATTTTTAAAATGGGAGTCAATGAAAGCTGCTGGTTTAAGACCAAATGTCTCCTCATGGAGTCTGAAACTTCTTTCTCCTGTCTGTCTGTCTGTCTGTCTCTCAGCTCAGTGCTGTCTAGCTGCTTTTGTTCTGCTGCTGGTCTCTGATTGGTGGATTGTGTCCCTGCTCTATGCTGGTTGGCTGTGGCTGGACTGGGACACGCCCTCCAATGGTGGCAGGAGGTCTCAGTGGGTCAGGAGCTGGACTGTCTGGGAGCATTTCAGGGACTACTTCCCCCTGAAGGTGAGACAGACTTCATTCGATTGATTCATAATTGCTGAATAAATCATTGATTGATAATCAATAACTATTAATTGTTTCTACAGCTCATCAAAACTGTTGATCTGGATCCAACCAAGAATTATATTTTTGGCTTCCATCCACATGGTGAGAAGCTCCTGTCTATTTACCTGTCCCACAGGTGTGTTACTGTCAGTTTTTTCCCTCCAGTGAGGGTTGTTGGACCTGTCTCTCTGCTCACCTGCCTCATTGTTACCTGTCTACATATCAGGGTCAGATGTGTTCCCTGTCTCTCTTTTCTGACTCAAAGGTTGTCACCTGTCTCTAACCCATATATGGGTTGTTGTACCTGTCTCAGTTATGATCTTGTTGTTACCTGTCTTATACCCAATGTGTTGTCAGTTGTACCTGTCTGTCCCTTCACAGCTGCTTTTATCCATCTTTCATGTCAGATATCATCTGTTGTACCTGTCTGTTTACCTGTTACAGGTGTAGTTTCCTGTCCTTAGACCTCAGGTGTTGCATGTTGTACCTGTCTGTTTACCTGTTACAGGTGTAGTTTCCTGCCCTTTGACCTCCAGTGTTGCATGTTGTACCTGTCTGTTTACCTGTTACAGGTGTAGTTTCCTGTCCTTAGACCTCAGGTGTTGCATGTTGTACCTGTCTGTATACCTGTTACAGGTGTAGTTTCCTGTCCTTAGGCCTCAGGTGTTGCATGTTGTACCTGTCTGTTTACCTGTTACAGGTGTAGTTTCCTGTCCTTAGACCTCAGGTGTTGCATGTTGTACCTGTCTGTTTACCTGTTACAGGTGTAGTTTCCTGTCCTTAGACCTCAGGTGTTGCATGTTGTACCTGTCTGTTTACCTGTTACAGGTGTAGTTTCCTGTCCTTAGGCCTCAGGTGTTGCATGTTGTACCTGTCTGTATACCTGTTACAGGTGTAGGTTCCTGTCCTTTGAGCTCAGGTGTTGCACGTTGTACCTGTCTGTTTAGCTGTTACATGTGTAGTTTCCTGCCCTTTGACCTCAGGTGTTGTGTGTTGTACCTGTCTGTTTACCTGTTACAGGTGTAGTTTCCTGCCCTTTGACCTCAGGTGTTGCATGTTGTACCTGTCTGTTTAGCTGTTACAGGTGTAGTTTCCTGTCCTTTAACCTCAGGTGTTGCATGTTGTACCTGTCTGTATACCTGTTATAGGTGTAGTTTCCTGTCCTTTGACCTCAGGTGTTGCATGTTGTACCTGTCTGTTTACCTGTTACAGGTGTAGTTTCCTGTCCTTAGACCTCAGGTGTTGCATGTTGTACCTGTCTGTTTACCTGTTGCAGGTGTAGTTTCCTGTCCTTAGGCCTCAGGTGTTGCATGTTGTACCTGTCTGTATACCTGTTACAGGTGTAGGTTCCTGTCCTTTGAGCTCAGGTGTTGCATGTTGTACCTGTTTGTTTACCTGTTACAGGTGTAGTTTCCTGTCCTTAGACCTCAGGTGTTGCATGTTGTACCTGTCTGTTTACCTGTTACAGGTGTAGTTTCCTGTCCTTAGGCCTCAGGTGTTGCATGTTGTACCTGTCTGTATACCTGTTACATGTGTAGTTTCCTGCCCTTTGACCTCAGGTGTTGCATGTTGTACCTGTCTGTTTAGCTGTTACAGGTGTAGTTTCCTGCCCTTTGACCTCAGGTGTTGCATGTTGTACCTGTCTGTTTAGCTGTTACAGGTGTAGTTTCCTGTCCTTTAACCTCAGGTGTTGCATGTTGTACCTGTCTGTATACCTGTTACAGGTGTAGTTTCCTGTCCTTTGACCTCAGGTGTTGCATGTTGTACCTGTCTGTTTACCTGTTACAGGTGTAGTTTCCTGTCCTTAGACCTCAGGTGTTGCATGTTGTACCTGTCTGTTTACCTGTTGCAGGTGTAGTTTCCTGTCCTTAGGCCTCAGGTGTTGCATGTTGTACCTGTCTGTATACCTGTTACAGGTGTAGGTTCCTGTCCTTTGAGCTCAGGTGTTGCATGTTGTACCTGTCTGTTTACCTGTTACAGGTGTAGTTTCCTGCCCTTTGACCTCAGGTGTTGCATGTTGTACCTGTCTGTATATCTGTTACAGGTGTAGTTTCCTGTCCTTTGAGCTCAGGTGTTGCATGTTGTACCTGTCTGTTTAGCTGTTACAGGTGTAGTTTCCTGTCCTTTGAGCTCAGGTGTTGCATGTTGTACCTGTCTGTATATCTGTTACAGGTGTAGTTTCCTGTCCTTTGAGCTCAGGTGTTGCATGTTGTACCTGTCTGTTTACCTGTTACAGGTGTAGTTTCCTGTCCTTTGAGCTCAGGTGTTGCATGTTGTACCTGTCTGTTTACCTGTTACAGGTGTAGTTTCCTGTCCTTTGACCTCAGGTGTTGCATGTTGTACCTGTCTGTTTAGCTGTTACAGGTGTAGTTTCCTGTCCTTTAACCTCAGGTGTTGCATGTTGTACCTGTCTGTATACCTGTTACAGGTGTAGTTTCCTGTCCTTTGAGCTCAGGTGTTGCATGTTGTACCTGTCTGTTTAGCTGTTACATGTGTAGTTTCCTGCCCTTTGACCTCAGGTGTTGCATGTTGTACCTGTCTGTATATCTGTTACAGGTGTAGTTTCCTGTCCTTTGAGCTCAGGTGTTGCATGTTGTACCTGTCTGTTTAGCTGTTACAGGTGTAGTTTCCTGTCCTTTAACCTCAGGTGTTGCATGTTGTACCTGTCTGTTTACCTGTTACAGGTGTAGTTTCCTGTCCTTAGGCCTCAGGTGTTGCATGTTGTACCTGTCTGTATACCTGTTACAGGTGTAGGTTCCTGTCCTTTGAGCTCAGGTGTTGCATGTTGTACCTGTTTGTATACCTGTTACAGGTGTAGTTTCCTGCCCTTTGACCTCCGGTGTTGCATGTTGTACCTGTTTGTATACCTGTTACAGGTGTAGTTTCCTGTCCTTTAACCTCAGGTGTTGCATGTTGTACCTGTCTGTTTAGCTGTTACAGGTGTAGTTTCCTGTCCTTTAACCTCAGGTGTTGCATGTTGTACCTGTCTGTTTACCTGTTACATGTGTAGTTTCCTGCCCTTTGACCTCAGGTGTTGCATGTTGTACCTGTCTGTTTACCTGTTACAGGTGTATTTTAGTGTCCTTTAACCTCAGGTGTTGCATGTTGTACCTGTCTGTTTACCTGTTACAGGTGTAGTTTCCTGTCCTTAGGCCTCAGGTGTTGCATGTTGTACTTGTCTGTTTACCTGTTACAGGTGTAGTTTCCTGTCCTTAGACCTCAGGTGTTGCATGTTGTACCTGTCTGTTTACCTGTTACAGGTGTAGTTTCCTGTCCTTTAACCTCAGGTGTTGCATGTTGTACCTGTCTGTTTACCTGTTACAGGTGTAGTTTCCTGTCCTTTGAGCTCAGGCGTTGCATGTTGTACCTGTCTGTTTAGCTGTTACATGTGTAGTTTCCTGCCCTTTGACCTCAGGTGTTGCATGTTGTACCTGTCTGTTTAGCTGTTACATGTGTAGTTTCCTGCCCTTTGACCTCAGGTGTTGCATGTTGTACCTGTCTGTTTAGCTGTTACATGTGTAGTTTCCTGCCCTTTAACCTCAGGTGTTGCATGTTGTCCCTTTCTGTATACCTGTTACAGGTGTAGTTTCCTGTCCTTTGAGCTCAGGTGTTGCATGTTGTACCTGTCTGTTTAGCTGTTACAGGTGTAGTTTCCTGTCCTTAGGCCTCAGGTGTTGCATGTTGTACTTGTCTGTTTACCTGTTACAGGTGTAGTTTCCTGTCCTTAGACCTCAGGTGTTGCATGTTGTACCTGTCTGTTTACCTGTTGCAGGTGTAGTTTCCTGTCCTTAGGCCTCAGGTGTTGCATGTTGTACCTGTCTGTATACCTGTTACAGGTGTAGGTTCCTGTCCTTTGAGCTCAGGTGTTGCATGTTGTACCTGTCTGTTTAGCTGTTACATGTGTAGTTTCCTGCCCTTTGACCTCAGGTGTTGCATGTTGTACCTGTCTGTATATCTGTTACAGGTGTAGTTTCCTGTCCTTTGAGCTCAGGTGTTGCATGTTGTACCTGTCTGTTTACCTGTTACAGGTGTAGTTTCCTGTCCTTTGAGCTCAGGTGTTGCATGTTGTACCTGTCTGTATATCTGTTACAGGTGTAGTTTCCTGTCCTTTGAGCTCAGTTGTTGCATGTTATACCTTTCTGTTTACCTGTTACAGGTGTAGTTTCCTGTCCTTTGAGCTCAGGTGTTGCATGTTGTACCTGTCTGTTTACCTGTTACAGGTGTAGTTTCCTGTCCTTTGAGCTCAGGTGTTGCATGTTGTACCTGTCTGTTTAGCTGTTACGTGTGTAGTTTCCTGCCCTTTGACCTCAGGTGTTGCATGTTGTACCTGTCTGTTTAGCTGTTACATGTGTAGTTTCCTGCCCTTTAACCTCAGGTGTTGCATGTTGTACCTGTCTGTATACCTGTTACAGGTGTAGTTTCCTGTCCTTTGAGCTCAGGTGTTGCATGTTGTACTTGTCTGTTTACCTGTTACAGGTGTAGTTTCCTGTCCTTAGACCTCAGGTGTTGCATGTTGTACCTGTCTGTTTACCTGTTGCAGGTGTAGTTTCCTGTCCTTAGGCCTCAGGTGTTGCATGTTGTACCTGTCTGTATACCTGTTACAGGTGTAGGTTCCTGTCCTTTGAGCTCAGGTGTTGCATGTTGTACCTGTCTGTTTAGCTGTTACATGTGTAGTTTCCTGCCCTTTGACCTCAGGTGTTGCATGTTGTACCTGTCTGTATATCTGTTACAGGTGTAGTTTCCTGTCCTTTGAGCTCAGGTGTTGCATGTTGTACCTGTCTGTATACCTGTTACAGGTGTAGTTTCCTGTCCTTTGAGCTCAGGTGTTGCATGTTGTACCTGTCTGTATATCTGTTACAGGTGTAGTTTCCTGTCCTTTGAGCTCAGGTGTTGCATGTTGTACCTGTCTGTTTAGCTGTTACATGTGTAGTTTCCTGTCCTTTAACCTCAGGTGTTGCATGTTGTACCTGTCTGTTTACCTGTTACAGGTGTAGTTTCCTGTCCTTTGAGCTCAGGTGTTGCATGTTGTACCTGTCTGTTTAGCTGTTACATGTGTAGTTTCCTGCCCTTTGACCTCAGGTGTTGCATGTTGTACCTGTCTGTTTAGCTGTTACATGTGTAGTTTCCTGCCCTTTAACCTCAGGTGTTGCATGTTGTACCTGTCTGTATACCTGTTACAGGTGTAGTTTCCTGTCCTTTGAGCTCAGGTGTTGCATGTTGTACCTGTCTGTATATCTGTTACAGGTGTAGTTTCCTGTCCTTTGAGCTCAGGTGTTGCATGTTGTACCTGTCTGTTTAGCTGTTACAGGTGTAGTTTCCTGTCCTTTAACCTCAGGTGTTGCATGTTGTACCTGTCTGTTTAGCTGTTACAGGTGTAGTTTCCTGTCCTTTGACCTCAGGTGTTGCATGTTGTACCTGTCTGTTTAGCTGTTACAGGTGTAGTTTCCTGTCCTTTAACCTCAGGTGTTGCATGTTGTACCTGTCTGTTTACCTGTTACATGTGTAGTTTCCTGCCCTTTGACCTCAGGTGTTGCATGTTGTACCTGTCTGTTTACCTGTTACAGGTGTATTTTAGTGTCCTTTAACCTCAGGTGTTGCATGTTGTACCTGTCTGTTTACCTGTTACAGGTGTAGTTTCCTGTCCTTAGGCCTCAGGTGTTGCATGTTGTACCTGTCTGTTTACCTGTTACAGGTGTAGTTTCCTGCCCTTTGACCTCCAGTGTTGCATGTTGTACCTGTCTGTTTACCTGTTACAGGTGTAGTTTCCTGCCCTTTGACCTCCAGTGTTGCATGTTGTACCTGTCTGTTTAGCTGTTACAGGTGTATTTTAGTGTCCTTTAACCTCAGGTGTTGCATGTTGTACCTGTCTGTTTACCTGTTACAGGTGTAGTTTCCTGTCCTTAGGCCTCAGGTGTTGCATGTTGTACCTGTCTGTTTACCTGTTACAGGTGTAGTTTCCTGTCCTTTGACCTCCAGTGTTGCATGTTGTACCTGTCTGTTTAGCTGTTACAGGTGTATTTTAGTGTCCTTTAACCCCAGGTGTTGCATGTTGTACCTGTCTGTTTACCTGTTACAGGTGTAGTTTCCTGCCCTTTGACCTCAGGTGTTGCATGTTGTACCTGTCTCTTTACCTGTTACAGGTGTAGTTTCCTGCCCTTTGACCTCAGGTGTTGCATGTTGTACCTGTCTGTCTCTTTGTCCTTCACAGGTGTGCTGGTGGCAGGTGGTTTTGGGAACTTCTGTACCGAGGCCACAGGTTTTTCCCGCTTGTTTCCTGGTCTCAGGCCTCACCTGCTCATGCTGCCGTTCTGGTTCAGAGTGCCGTTCTTCAGAGACTACATCATGTGTGGAGGTACTCACTTTTACACCTGCCCTTAGCTTGGCATGACCCCATGTGCCCTTTAACATCCTCCTTACCGTTGGAGGTTGATAAGGACTCAAATGGTTTGAAATAAGACCGCTCTTTTATTTCCAGTTGTGTAGGCATCTGTAGACATTGACTGTACAAATCTCTGTGTACTATTCTTGGTATTTGTGTTACTTTTTTACATTGTATGTTAGTCTTTCATTGTGTGTTTACACAATGACATCCAAAAAGGTAAAGTTTGTCTTCCTGAAACACCAAACACTCACAAAACGCTACCATGTTCTGTATGATCACATGACACATGGAGATGAAAAATTGGAACATTTAAAACGCGTTCAACAGAACTTTGAACATTTAACTGAACTTTGAAGTGACTGTCAGACTGCTGGTTCTACTCCCAGCTGATGAGGAGCCTCTGCCTTCTTCAAAGAGCAGCAGCAGCATGTTCGAACCGTCACCTCGCGCTAACCACTGCACCACCATGCAGCCCCACTGAAACTTAACATTGACAGAAATGTAGAAACGTCCATTTTAACAACGAATACCAACTCATATAGATCATATAGATCGTTCATAAAGCCCAATGGACCTCCTCCATGTTTAACTGTGTCTGTCCATGTGTGTTTGTGTGTCCATGTGTGTGTGTGTGTGTGTGTGTGTCCATGTGTTTGTGTATGTCCATGTTTGTGTGTGTTCATGTGTGTGTGTGTGTCCATGTGTGTGTTTGTGTGTGTTCATGTGTGTTTGTGTGTACATGTGTGTGTGTCCATGTGTTTGTGTGTGTGTATGTCCTTTTTTTGTCTGTCCATGTTTGTGTGGGTTCATGTGTATGTGTGTGTGTGTGTGTCCATGTATGTGTGTGTGTGTGTCCATGTGTGTGTGTGTTCATGTGTGTTTGTGTGTACATGTGTGTGTGTCCATGTGTTTGTGTGTGTCCATGTGTGTGTGTTCATGTGTGTTTGTGTGTCCATGTGTGTGTGTTTGTGTGTGTCCATGTGTGTGTGTGTTCATGTGTGTTTTGTGTGTTCATGTGTGTTTGTGTGTCCATGTGTGTGTGTGTGTATGTGTGTTTGTGTGTACATGTGTGTGTGTCCATGTGTGTGTGTTCACGTGTGTTTGTGTGTCCATGTGTTTGTGTATGTCCATGTTTGTGTGTGTCCATGTGTGTGTGTTTGTGTGTATCCATGTGTTTGTGTATGTCCATGTTTGTGTGTGTCCATGTGTGTGTGTGTTCATGTGTGTTTGTGTGTCCATGTGTGTGTGTGTTCATGTGTGTTTGTGTGTACATGTGTGTGTGTCCATGTGTGTGTGTTCACGTGTGTTTGTGTGTCCATGTGTGTGTGTTTGTGTGTGTCCATGTGTTTGTGTATGTCCATGTTTGTGTGTGTCCATGTGTGTGTGTGTTCATGTGTGTTTGTGTGTCCATGTGTGTTTTGTGTGTTCATGTGTGTTTGTGTGTCCATGTGTTTGTGTGTGTCCATGTGTTTGTGTGTGTCCATGTTTGTGTGTGTCCATGTGTGTGTGTGTTCATGTGTGTGTGTTCATGTGTGTGTGTACATGTGTGTGTGTGTGTCCGTGTGTGTGTGTGTCCATGTGTGTGTGTGTTCATGTGTGTTTGCGTGTCCATGTGTGTGTGTGTTCATGTGTGTTTGTGTGTACATGTGTGTGTGTCCATGTGTGTGTGTTCATGTGTGTGTGTGTTCATGTGTGTTTGCGTGTCCATGTGTGTGTGTGTTCATGTGTGTTTGTGTGTACATGTGTGTGTGTCCATGTGTGTGTGTTCATGTGTGTTTTGTGTGTTCATGTGTGTTTGTGTGTCCATGTGTTTGTGTGTGTCCATGTTTGTGTGTGTCCATGTGTGTGTGTGTGTGTTCATGTGTGTGTGTGTGTGTGTCCATGTGTGTGTGTGTCCATGTGTGTGTGTGTTCATGTGTGTTTGCGTGTACATGTGTGTGTGTCCATGTGTGTGTGTGTGTTTGTATGTCCATGTTTGTGTGCATCCATGCGTGTTTGTGTGTGTTCATCTGTGTGTGTGTGTGTGTGTGTGTGTGTGTGTGTTCATGTGTGTGTGTGTGCCCATGTGTGTGTGTGTTCATGTGTGTTTGTGTGTCCATGTGTGTGTGTCAATGTGTGTGTGTGCCCATGTGTGTGTGTGTCCATCTGTGTGTATGTGTGTCCATGTGTGTGTGTGTGTTCATCTGTGTGTGTGTGTCCATGTGTGTGTGTGTGTGTGTGCCCATGTGTGTGTGTGTTCATGTGTGTTTGTGTGTACATGTGTGTGTATCCATGTGTGTGTGAACAGACATCATTTTTGTTTCTGTGCTGTATCATGTGACCACGCCGTGTTTCCTCCCGTTTACCATCCGTCGTCATGATGTCAGGTGTGGGCGGAGCCACAGATGGTGGTCCTGCTGCTGAGTCATGCTCTACAAAGAAATCATCTCACATTTGAACCCCCCCTCTGAACTCTGCTCCAGTTTGTCGTCTCTCATGAACAAACACAGACTTGTGCCCCCCCGCCCCTCGTTTGCTGTGGGGGTGGGGGGTGTCCAATCACTGGTGTGATCAGAGTTCAGGTCTCTGTCTCAATCGATGAGGTCACTGGGCTTCAGGTCAGAGCAGGAGGGGCTGAGCGGCTCCTCTGATTGGCTGCTGTTAGGTCACATGATCCTGAAGAAACACTGAGATGAAGGCAGAGACGACAGCCGGTCCACAAACCAACCAATGAATCCAAATTGATTCTTCACATACTTGCATTGTAACAGAGATGTTTGTACAATCCAAGAATGAGTTGATCTAACAAACGAAATAATGAACTTAATGAATAAATATATAAACTAATAAAGACATCATCAGCTCTGGGATGTTCTGCTGAAGCTCCGCCTCCTCCTGCTCTCCGTTTGGGTCTCAGTGGGATCGTCTTCCTAAAAGCTGAACAAACCGGGTTCTGTCTCTGATCATTTTGAAGGTTCTGGCTTCACACCGCTACAGGTACAGGTCCTGTTGATCTGGTGATCTGGTTAGCTGAGTCAAGCACATTCCTTATAGCCTGGACTTCCTGTTTGCAGTTGCCCTTTATCCATGTGACGATGCTCCCGGTGAGGATGCTCTGCAGCTGTAGAAGTTTCCTCATAAGGAGCAGGAAGTCTCTCAGACGTCTGAGGTGGTAGAGATGCTGGCGAGCCTTCTTGTAGTTGATGTGGACAGACCAGGTCAGGTCCTGAGAGATGTTGACATCCAGGTATCTGAAGCTGTCCACCTGCATCCCTCTCACGGTGAACAGGGACCAGTCCCTCTACTGTTTCTGACTGAATTTCACGATCAGGTCCTCAGTGCTGCTGCCGTTCAGCTGGAGTTTGCTGGCCTGGTTTCCGGCTCTCCAGGTGGAGGATCTCTGTCAGAAATGATGACTCGTCATTCCTGGAGATGAGACCCAGCACTGCAGTGTTGTCAGCGTAGTTGACAGTGACATCATCTGATGAGGACATGGGTGCAGGGGTCCTCAAGCCTTTTCTTGTGACGGCAACATAACAGTTTTCTTCTCTGATGGAGGCGGGGTCAGTTTGTCATCTAACAGAAAGAGGGTGTGTGCACGTGTGTGTGCATGTGTGCGTGTACGTGTCTGTCCTGCAGGATCCTGAGACAGAATCACCACTCATACTTTTTTGCTCCGCCCACTGGCCCTCACAGCTTCCTGTGGCCTCTGCTGTTCCGTCAGGTCTGGTGTCCAGCTCCAAGGCCAGTCTGTCTCATCTGATCAGTCAACCTGAAGGAGGAAACGTTGCCGTCATCGCTGTGGGCGGAGCCTCTGAAGCTCTGGATGCTCGTCCTGGATCGCTGACTCTACAGGTGCAGACTGTTTATCAGCAGAGCGTCTGTTAATGTGATGAACCTGCAGGTAAGAGGACTTCAGAACCGGTTCTGCTCCCAGAACAGTTTATACTGCAGAACTGAAACCAGTTCCAGAACTCTGTGAAGGGTTTCCTCCCCCTGATGGAGACGTGGACGGTGTCTGCTGTCGATCCATCAAAAGAGACAAAATACTGAATGAGGTTCTGATGGAAGAACGGCTGAGTTTGATATTTCTGGTCCGATTTAGACGAAAACATCTGGAAATAGAAGAAACCTGTAGCTTCAACTGACAGACCCAACAGGTCCAAAGAATAAGATAGAATCAGGATGTATTCAGACTGGACACATCTGGTTGGAGAAAACTGAACCAGAGTTTGTTTCCCTCGATAATCCAGAACTGACGTTCAGTCTGAATACAGCCGAGTGCATCCTGGTCCAGGATTAGAACCGCTCTCTGACCCATCTTTCCAGAGGTTAGTTTCCAACTGGACTGAGCTTCAGTTCGCTTCCTCATTCTGAATCTGTTTCGTTCTCAGAGTGGAACAACTGGACCAAAGCAGCCACCGTAGCTGGAGGTCACCTGATGTGAACAGAGTAGGAATGAAGCAGCAGATGAACCAAATAGAAAGCAACGATTGTCGGGTTAGACAGAAAAAGGGGTCCAACCGTTTATTTGTGAAAAAGTTTGTTCTAATATCACTGAAAACGCTTCTTCTGGCTCTTCTGTGACTCGTTACGCGTTCGCCGCTGCTGTGATGTCATCCTAAAAGCTTTTTAACAGAATTCTCTAAAAAACATTTTCCTAACATCACAACAATGAGACAGTAACTCATTGAAACGTGGTGGATGAATGCAGGCTCATTAAAGGGTTTAACGTGATCCACAGACTTTTCCAGTCAGAGAACACCCTCAGACTTTAACTAAAGCAGGTTCTGTTCAGCAGCCCACAATAAAAGCTGAATGCATGTATTTAATACACATTAAACACAGTTTTATTATAGACACGCCTGGTTACTCTAACAACAAATTATAAAAACCTGCAAACCACAAAAGTTTCCTGATGTTTCATCTGGATCAGCTGACTTGGATTTGTGTTTTCCAGGTCAGAAGCAGGAAAGGCTTCATCAAGCTGGCCCTCAAACACGGGTGGGTGGAGCCTGTCATGAAGGTGGAGCCAGCCTTTGGTTCAGCGTTTGATTCTGGTCTTTGTGTGCAGGTCTCAGCTGGTTCCCGTCTTTTCCTTTGGTGAGAACGAACTGTTTGATCAGATGGAGAATCCAGCAGGATCTTCTCTGAGGAGACTGCAGGTCAGCTGAAGGGAAGACGTGTTCAAACTTGATTGATTTCTGCAGAGTTTCACAGCTGAGGGTTCAGGACCAAAGAGGTTTTCATTAAAGAGGATCGTGAAAGAAACTGTAAAACACTGAAAGAGTAGCAGTCACATATGAACATCAATGTTAAAATACAGTAAACCGGACGTGTTCCAGGTCTTTACAAACTAAAAACTGAAACACGATAAGATAAACAGATGCAGAAACTCCAGGAAATATTTATGAACAAATGGTTTGAAGTCGGATTTTAAATGAACTAAAAGGAAAAAGTAAAAAAACAGAACAAGTGAAGTGACTCCTTTCAATTGAGAACATTTGGAGCAGTTTCAGAGACCATCTGAACTTCTGATGGACTTCACTAAAACACAAAACCTGTTAGGGATCTGGTTGATCTGTTTGCTGCTCAGTTTTCCTCCAAAACTGACGAGACTGTAGATAAGCAGAACTCTCAGTTCAGTAAAGGAACCTCTAAGAACCACTGCCTGATGTTCTTCAGTCTTCAGAGGTTTCAGGATCAGCTGGAAGTGAAGATAAAAAGGGACTTGAACCTCTGATGGACCACAGAGACCTTCAGACTCAGACGGATCCAGAGCTTATCAAGTTCCAGCAGCAGCTGATGGTGGATCGTGAACCATGGCGGTTCACACAGCAGCTGGTGATGGTGGACCGTGAACCATGGCGGTCCACACAGCGGCAGGTGATGGTGGACCGTGAACCATGGCGGTTCACACAGCAGCTGGTGATGGTGGACCGTGGACCATGGCAGTTCACACAGCAGCTGGTGATGGTGGACCGTGGACCATGGCGGTTCACACAGCAGCTGGTGATGGTGGACCGTGAACCATGGCGGTTCACACAGCAACTGATGATGGTGGACCCTGAACCATGGCGGTTCACACAGCAACTGATGATGGTGGACCGTGAACCATGGCGGTCCACACAGCAACTGATGATGGTGGACCGTGAACCATGGCGGTTCACACAGCAGCTGGTGATGGTGGACCGTGAACCATGGCGGTTCACACAGCAACTGATGATGGTGGACCGTGAACCATGGCGGTTCACACAGCAGCTGGTGATGGTGGACCGTGAACCATGGCGGTCCACACAGCAGCTGGTGATGGTGGACCGTGAACCATGGCGGTTCACACAGCAGCTGGTGATGGTGGACCGTGGACCATGGCGGTTCACACAGCAGCTGGTGATGGTGGACCGTGGACCATGGCGGTTCACACAGCAGCTGGTGATGGTGGACCGTGAACCATGGCGGTTCACACAGCAACTGATGATGGTGGACCCTGAACCATGGCGGTTCACACAGCAGCTGGTGATGGTGGACCGTGGACCATGGCAGTTCACACAGCAGCTGGTGATGGTGGACCGTGGACCATGGCGGTTCACACAGCAGCTGGTGATGGTGGACCCTGAACCATGGCGGTTCACACAGCAGCTGGTGATGGTGGACCGTGAACCATGGCGGTTCACACAGCAACTGATGATGGTGGACCCTGAACCATGGCGGTTCACACAGCAGCTGGTGATGGTGGACCGTGGACCATGGCAGTTCACACAGCAGCTGGTGATGGTGGACCGTGGACCATGGCGGTTCACACAGCAGCTGGTGATGGTGGACCGTGAACCATGGCGGTTCACACAGCAACTGATGATGGTGGACCCTGAACCATGGCGGTTCACACAGCAGCTGGTGATGGTGGACAGTGAACCATGGCGGTTCACACAGCAGCTGGTGATGGTGGACCGTGAACCATGGCGGTTCACACAGCAACTGATGATGGTGGACCGTGAACCATGGCGGTTCACACAGCAACTGATGATGGTGGACCGTGAACCATGGCGGTTCACACAGCAACTGGTGATGGTGGACCGTGAACCATGGCGGTTCACACAGCAGAAACATCTAAAAAAAGCAGATCTGATGGAGATAGAAAAATTCTGTGTTGATTCTCCAAAGAGCAGAAGGATGAAGTTCTCAGACTCTGAGCCTCTTTCAGTTGTTTGATACCCTAAGAGGGCGGAGATTAAATGAGTCCAAAAGGAAGGAGGCGTGTCTTAAGACGTCATGTGAGCATGTGCTATAGATTTAAGGTTAGACCAGGGATGGGCAACTCCAGGCCTCGAGGGCCGCATTCCTGCATGTTTTCCAACATACCATGATCTGGCGTGTTCTAATTGGCTGGACACACCTGAAACAGGTAATCAGTCATGAGTATGGCTTGGATATCTGGAAATCCTGCACACACTGCGGCCCTCGAGGCCTGGAGTTGCCCATCCCTGGGTTAGACTATCTCACTGATGACAGAGCATCAAACAGAACAAACCACATCAGCACCAGAAACAGGGAAACAGATGGAACCACGCTGATATCTTGGATCCAGACAAATGAAAGACGCATGTTTTTATTATAAATGTGATGTTCTGGTCATGAATACTGGGGGAGGAGTTTGTTCCCTAACTGTTTAAGGGATGATATCAGGAATATTTTAGGATGCCTCATGCTTTGTCCACAGAACCGACTGCAGAGCATCATGGGAGTTGCGGCGCCCCTGTTTCATGCTAGAGGAGTCTTCCAATACAGCTTCGGGCTAATACCCTATAGAAGGCCCATACACACTGTGGGTAGGTTCCTTAGACAGAACCAGAACCTGAACCCAGCTGGGACTGGTCAGATACAAGCTAAAGCTGACCTAGTGGCCGTGTTTCTTTGTTCTTGCAGTGGGGAAGCCCATCCCGGTGGTTCAGAATCCCTGTCCCAGTTCACAGGACATCAACGCTCTGCACCAGGTCTACTTGGAAAACCTCAGAGAGCTCTTTGAGCATCACAAGCTCACCTTTGGTCTGGATGAGGACCAGCACCTTACCTTCACATGATCCTGATTCCAGACCCTCCGCAACAGCTGACCTCCTCCTGACTGTCACGTGACCGTCTTATGACCATCATGTGACCGCCATGTGACCATCATGTGACCGTCATGTGACCATCATGTGACCGTCTTATGACCATCATGTGACCGTCATGTGACCATCATGTGACCGTCATGTGACCATCATGTGACCATTGTGACTGTCACGTGACCGTCTTATGACCATCATGTGACCTTCTTATGACCATCATGTGACCGTCTTATGACCATCATGTGACCGTCTTATGAACATCATGTGACCGTCTTATGACCATCATGTGACCGTCATGTGACCATCATGTGACCATTGTGACTGTCACGTGACCGTCTTATGACCATCATGTGACCGTCTTATGACCATCATGTGACCGTCATGTGACCATCATGTGACCATTGTGACTGTCACGTGACCGTCTTATGACCATCATGTGACCTTCTTATGACCATCATGTGACCGTCTTATGACCATCATGTGACCGTCTTATGACCATCATGTGACCGTCTTATGACCATCATGTGACCGCCATGTGACCATCATGTGACCGTCTTATGACCATCATGTGACCGTCATGTGACCGTCAGGAGTCTTTTAGATGATTGTACTGCAGCCTTTGATGATTCAGGAACTTCAGAAAAGTTAACATGTTCAATACAACAACAGAACAGCAGGGGGCGCTGATAGATAATAAAAATGATAATTGTGATGACAGTGAGGATGATGATGGTGTTCAGGATGAAGATATTGAAAATGATCGTGAATCAAACAGGTCTGCTTGGTTTCCTCTTCATCACTAAGTTCTACTGAAGATCTCTTCCTGCCGCCTGCAGGAACTATCTGTTTTGTTCATGTTCCTGTTTTTTTTCTCCATTTTTATCTGATTCTCATCATATCTTTGTTTTGTGTCTGAACTTTATAATAAAACCAGTAAACAAACAACAGGGATTGTGTAGATCCTCTATCATCCAGGTAGATTCCATCCTGTGTGTCATATAAACAACAGATGGATTGATGATCTTATTCTCTGGTCGATCAGTGGGACTCTGCTGAAGCACCAGTTCAACTGGAGTTAAAGTTGAAGGTGGAGCAAAGGCTTATGGGAATGCAGCTCAAGTAATGACCTAGTAACTCGGAGAGTAACTCTTTACTTTGACTGGAGTACTTTGTATTGGAGTATTGAGTCCAGGTGTTTCTGCTGCAGGTCAGTGCTGGTCTATAGCAGAACAATGTGACTGCAGCTAAAACAAGTCTACAGCGAGGAGAACAAAGCGTCTCAGTGTAACCCTCTGACTCTCACAGAACAAACAAAGGTCTGTCTGAGAGTGGGCTGAAGCTGGAGGACCATGCAGCTCTCCCATTGGCTCATCTGATCTGTGGGCAGCAGATGGAATGAGCTTCTGTCTTGGGGACTTGATCACAGTTTCATGTCAACATCTGGACCTCAAACTGGCGTTAAACTCGAACCAGATCTGACCGTCTGGAGATCAGAGACCCCGGCGACTCTAACGCTGGACCCAAAAGACGGAAGAGGAGTGGACGGTCACGCCTTGTTCTCTGCTGTGATCCATCGATGGGATCTTCAGGATCTTTGGCTCTGATTGGACAATCACAGTCATGTTTGATTGACCGCTGAGGTGGACGATGTTTGTCAGACAAAAGAAGAAGATCTCAGGACAGCAGACATCATCTTCCTCAGTCTCTGACTCCACCCGCCATTCTTGTTTGTGGCGACGTCCACCATCAACCCCACCCTTGCCTCTGAGGACACAAAAGCTTGTTGCTAGGCATCCATCAACAGATGTGTTTTTGCAAGGTCATCTAAATGGTAAAGGTCAGAGGTCAGGTGTCAGAGACTCCTGGCCAAGTGCCCTGAAAACGATCTGTGACCTGAATCCGGGGCGAACTCAGTGGTCTCTGACTCCGTCTCCCAAAGCCAGCTGTGTCAGGAAGACCCCGCCTCCATCAAGCCAACACCCTTTTGGCGTACTATCAGCCCCGCCCACTAGCAGGTCTCGACTCCCTCTGCCTCCTGATGCCAATCACAGCTGTTACCTGTCAGTTCCTGATGAAGGACCCCCCATTGAGCTGAGATCTGGCGCCACCATGAGGTCGCTCTCCTTCTTCTGCTGCAGGTACAGTTCACTGATCAGAATCTAGCAGTGCAGTGATGAGGTTATTGATCAGCTGTTATTGATCGTTCTGCAGTGTCTTCAGGGACAGACTGCTGCCCATCGACGATAAGATAAAGCAGGTCGTGGTGAGTCTGTCCTTTGCACACATCTGCAGCAGATGTTCCTGGAAAGTTTTCTCTTTGATAAACAAGGATGAAGATTCACATGTTTTCACTGCTGGTCTTCCTCCTTCTTGTAATAATCAGCTGATTGTGAAGTCTACAGACTGATAAACTTGTGAGGCCTGTCCCAGTAACCCCCCCATCTGCAGCAGATGATCCTGGGTGACCGTGTGGGAGCGTTGATGACATTTATTCATTTCATGCATATGAACTGGTTTTTATTTTACTTTTGGGAGGGAGTGATGTCCTAGTCCATGATATCATTTCTTTTGTGTTTGTGTTGCTGTCATTGGATGTTGTGGTCCTTCTTTTTAACATCTCTGGTCTTCCTGTTGTCTTCTTTTCACGTCTTTGTTGTGACAAATGTTCCTTCTATTTTAAAAGCTTTTACACAAACTTTTGTTGTATTTTCTGCCAGACGCTGCCTTCCTTTTTCTTGTTTTATTTTTGAACAAATACCTGAGTTCAATGTCAGGTTTGTGTTTATTCATGTCTCTTTGCATTGTTGCGGTTTTTCTGCTGGATCATTGGAATAGTTGAAGTTTTCTTCTTGAGGTTAGCCGTTTTTTCTTTGGTTCTTGTTTCTACCTGTTTTTTTTTTTTTCGTTTATGGTCCATCTTGGATCCTTGCTTCATTCTGGTGTGTTTCCTTTGTCTTTAATGACAATTCCTTTTGTCAGGCCTCAGCCGTCCAGCCCCACCTCTGACCACCAGAGGGAGCTCTGTCCTGAATACTGATCCCCCACGTCTTTACCAGCTGTCTCTCATCCACTCATCAGCCTCAACATATTTATATGCCATATTATGCCTTTGCTCATTGTGAAGGATTGTTTTGCCCTGCATCCAATCCTAAGTTTCCTAAGAGATTAGTCCCTTTTCTGTGGCCAGTAACAAGTCACTAGTGACTAACTAGTGCAGTTTCAGTGCTATGGTGAGGTCTGAACCCTGACTGGAAATCTTCAAAGAGGCTATTGTCCTGTAGGTGGCAGTATAGCTGTTTAACTACAACTCTAATATCTTTGAGATAAAGGGGAGATTTGATATTGGTCTATAGTTGGCCAGAATGCCAGGATCTAAACTGGGCTTTTTTCAGAAGAGGTTGAACAACTGCATATTTAAAAGACTGTGGCACATAACCTGTTTCTATGGAAGCATTTATAATATGTAAAATTGATTCATTAATTAAGGGGAAGGTTTCTTAATAAAGCTTAGTGGGGATTGGGTCTAAAGACAAGTTGAGCTTTTGGAGGAAGTAATAAGTGATGTTAATTCTGCTAGATCTACAGCAGTGAATCAGTCTAATGTTCCAGAGGTTTCTATAGATGCCTTTGTTTCTACTGTTTTAGCCTGCTCTGGGCTGATAGTAGGGAGAACTTTTTTCAGCTTTTGTCTAATATTTAGGATTTTACAATTGAAGAATGAAAGAAATTCCTCAGAGCTGAGAGTAGCAGGAATATGTGGTTCCACTGAGCTGTGACTGCTGGTCAGTCTGGCTATAGTACTAAAAAGAAATCTCAGATTATTTCCATTCTGTGATATTAAAGCTGAATAGTATTATATAGGTTAGGCAAAGAAGAGGAACTTCTTGAGTCTGTTTGTGGCACAGAAACGAACTGGACAGGAATGCTAGGCATCGGCATTGCTACCTGATTAGCTTGCAGTTGCTCCATGAAAGTTTTGGTTACTGCAGTCAAACGATAGAGCTGTCGACCATGTTTGAGGAGCGTGGCAGCAAAACCTGCGGGATTCGATGAAGATGGAACACACGTTGCTGGATCCGGGTCTTCTGTAATGAGGAAGCTGAGGCGTTTGGATCCACATGCAAACGTTTTAATTGAGTTGAGCAGAAGCAAGACATACACAAAGTCAGAGTCCAGGCGAAAATCAAAACACAATGGGGAGGTAGAAGAACAAAGAAACATGCAAAGGGTCAGAGAACCAGGAAGTCAGACTAGGAATAAATGCTCAGACTGTCTGCAAGGCAAAACAAGACTTCACATTGAAGCAAAGGCTGGAGCTGGTTTAAATGCCAGCAGCTAATGACAACAATGGGAAACAGCTGAACAGGAAGGAAACTGAAGCAGTTGCTGATGGGAGTTGTAGTAAGGAGCTAGGTGCACAATGCTTGGGTGAGGACTCCCTCTGGCGGCTTGAATGGCAGGCTGAACTGTGACAACACTGTAACACAGTACTTTACAGTACCATTATGCAATATTTTCCATTTTGAAAATAGGTTTTAAGTTGTCGTTTTTAAACCAATCTTTACTTTTATTTTTAATTAAGCTATTTTTAATGGTCAGTGATTTAGAGAATGTTGTTTCTGAGAATGTTGTTTCTGCCTTTATCAGGTCCAGGTTTGAATATTCTAACCTTTTCTGTATGGCGATGACTCAAGCAGCTCCTCATCACCTTCAACCATGACCATTTCTGAAAAACACAGAAATGAAGCACATTCTGCTGGTCTTGAATACTCCTCAATGACTTTCAGTAAATTTCATGTTCCTAATGGAAGCAATAAAACTTTTAAGGGCAGGCTAAAGCTTTCTGCTCATGAGCTTCTGTTGACGGTTCCACAGGCAACATCTGTTAGGTGAGGTGACTGTTTTTCCTGGTTGGTCTAAAATCTTTTTCCCCTTTGAGCTCTACATCATCACTGACTCTTTGATAACGACTAAACCTGAAATCTTTTTACTCAGGATGAAAACAACAGCCTCATTTATGATGACATTAATGTCCTCTTTCTCTGTCCAGGATTTAATGAAAAGCTACCTGATGGTGACGATGCAGGAAGAGGCGGAGCTTCTGAGGGGTCAAATCACAGAGCTAACCTACAGAAACCAACAGTTACAGAAGGAGAACCACATCTTGAAAGCAATAATCCAAAACACCAACCTAACAATTTAATTCAACTTCAACTTTTGTTCATGACGACCTTTAAAAACATGCATTGTGTGTTTGTTAGTCTATTTATATATGAACGTGTATGTGTGTCTCTGGATTATTAATCATTTCATAAAGTACGACTAGAATCAAATCCGTCTCCTCTTCCTCAGATGCTTTCTTTCAGATGAATTTTTCAGGAACTCCAATCAAAGGACAATCAATAGAACAAACATCCAGAAGTTTGAAAATGTTTGGTTCATTGTGTAAATCCCAAGTCAGAATGCAGTAAAGCTCCTGAACCTTTGTGTGTCATCAGAAGATCAATTCTGTTTCTATTCCTGTCTGCAGATTAGCAAGTATCTGACCACTAATCCAGATTAGGATTATCAGACTGACCAGCGCAGAGGTTCAGGACCCACAGTAACATCAGGGCTGGTCTTCAGCTGAAACTGGTCTGAAAGAACCAAATGCAAAGTGGGCAGGACGGACTGATTTGAAACTTCTTGATCCTCCATTTCTTGAAGATTCTTTCATATATTTGAGATGACAAACCTGATCCTGAGATCCAGTTTCTAACCTGGAAAACTTACATCTACATCAACTGGAGGATCTAGTGGAAACACACGTGTGTGTGTCTTAGGGTGTGTGTGTCTTAGGGTGTGTGTGTCTTAGGGTGTGTGCTTGGGTGTAATTAAAGATAAACCACCTTCTCTAAAGTTTTAGAAAGAAAAGATAACTTGGAAATTGGCGTAAAAACAAACAAGAACATTAGGATCCAAGTTTTTCTTTTTAAAAGGGGTTGCACAACAGCATGTTTAAAAGCAGCTGAGAGACCAGAGAGGAGTTAACAAGAACAACTATCCAGGAGCCAACAGTCTGGGGAACACAGTCACCCGAGCAGCAGGAAGACCTCAGGAACTGGGCTATCAGAAATCTGAGAGAGTGACAGGCTCAAAATGCTCTAAAACAGCAGGTGGTGAGGTCAAAACAGAGGGGTCAGGGGTACAAACCTGACAGCACTGACTATATCAATAAAAAAATCAAAACTGTTCACAGTAAAACAGAAGGAGTCATACTGGAGAAATCACTCAGTCCAGGAATTTTTAAAAATCTGTAAAGAGACGTGAAGCCTGTCTCTTTTCCACGTACGCTCTGAGTGTGTGAATGATCGTCAAACCAAGAGACGGTTTAAGAGTTTAACCTTAAAAGGAGGTCACATCTAAAATACCCGAACAAACTGAGTTCAGATCCTCCAGGAGCTCATCAACGTTTCCACACAGCACAGGGAACGCTCAGAGGCCAGAATGCCGTAATCAGACGTCTGGAGCGAGCAGAGGCGCGTGAGTCAGATGGCGGACCTGAATTTGATCTTAAGATCAAATTCAAATAAAACGGGCACTTTCCTTGCTGACAATTGGGCGGAATGTGATGCAGGTACAAAGGTCTACCAGAGAGGAGCGAAGAAGAATATGGAGCTTCATATTTATAAATAATAAATATGAACTTATAAATAATATCCTGGTAATGCTCAAACTGTAGAAGAGCTCGGTCCCAACGGTACCTGAACAGGGATCTACAGGTGCTTGGGGGCAGGGGCTTGCCTTTGGAGCTGGTCCCCTCTAGGCTCCTCTCTCCTTGTGTGGGGTGTGGGGTTGGCTTTCATGCGGTGGGGCCTTTGCCCTGGGGAGACCTGGGCCCAATGCTTGGAGGGGGGAGGGGGACAGTTGTGTCACCAATCGGGGGTCAGTTTGGCAGCTGTCCCTGACCTACCCTCCTTCCTCATACGACCACTTGTTAGGGTCTGAAACTGAACGAGCGAAAAGAAAAACTGAGCGAAAAAATAACTGAGTGAGTGAAGAAATAAACTGAGCACGCGCGTTGAGGTCTCTGTGCGCGCTCAGTTAGGACTGCACGGTGCAGTTGTAAGATACGCTCGCTCAGTTATCAAATATGCGCCCTTCAATTAATGGCAGAGATGTGACGCCATACTCAATCCCTATAACAGAATGGACTGTCAGGGAATGAATGAACACACCAACCTGAAATACCCAGGAGCGCAGCTGAAACCACTCAGTGATCAGAGCACAGGTGACTGGAGGAAGGCGGAAGTGGAGGACCAGGGCGAATCCTGACATTCAGGCTTTCCAGAAGCTCATCCTTCCCCACTGGCAGTTCCTCCTTCCAAAACTTGGATCCTGAACTGATCAACTTTCCCCTTTCCTCTCTTCTCCTCTACACACAAAAAGGTTTTGGCCAGTCAACACTATGTGTGAATATGCTTGGAAATGATTTGCTTTGTTTTGTTTCTCTCTTCCTCTGTAACCCATTTTGATTTCTACTATTTGTGCTTTTATTTCCCTTTGTAAAAACATTAAATATCACAGTCAGTTATCTGCAGGATGTTGGCAGGTGTGCAGTTCATAGCTAGATGCTCTGCACCAGATTTGCCTTGCTTTTTTTCCAACCCCTCTGTCAATTTGTTACTCAAAGGTATGGCCAAAGCATCTCCTCCAGTTAAAGATTGTCGCAAACCCATTACGCTTTCCTTTATACACTTTATGATTCCAAGTCTTTGCAAAGCATGTTATCCTCACTTCTGCAAAAATCCCTTTAACAAAATCATGGTTTGTGAATCATTTGAAGTTCATTCTAGCAGAAAACGGCCTCAGTCCAGAAGAATACCCGGGCCACTCCTTCCGTGTAGGTGCAGCTACTATGGCAGCCACACAAGGTGTCTCTTTAGCCTCTCTGCAACAAATGGGTCGCTGGTCAGAGCCTGACTCTGACTTTGATGCTTCATTTAAATGTTCCATAATATCTTCTCAATTAAATCTTTCAATTCCACTTTCGAGAGCTCGCCTTATTGAAATGGATTTATGGTGTGTTTCTTTTGACTTTCTTGATATTTGACTCTTTGTTGCTGATTTAATCAGTTCACAGGATGGAATTAAACCATCCAAAGTCTACGTAATACTAAACATACAAGTATATGAGAAGTGGACATGTACATGATAGTGTTCTGTTAAAGCGTGGACTGCTGCATCTGGTGAAAGCCACGCCCACAGGTGAAGGCGTTGATAACGTAAACAATAATCCATCTCAGCAAATGTTACACCAAAAGGAAGATTGTGGAAGGATTAGCGCCCTCTGCTGCACACACGTGAAACGACTGAGGAAAGGAAGCGTTAATCAGAAACTAAAGTGAGAAGCTGTAACAACTGATTCAACAAGTTCTTTAAGTTTATTGTTTGCTAACGAGAGACTAATAAGCGCACGTACAGGTGGATGTTGCAGTGTAGATCATTAACAAACTACCACACACATATATCCAAACAACAAATAAATGTGTTCACCTGTACGTCTCACTGCTGGATCTTATGTCAGTGGATGTGAACAGTCAATAAATCTTCTCTCAACGGTGGAAACTGCATTCAGACTTCTGAGTGTTCTTACTGACACCCCAAAGAGACACTAACTCATCTGAACTTGTGCCCTTCTTTTGGGTTACCTTTCCTTTAGTGACGTCATCATCAGAAAACAAAACTTCTGATATCTTTAATATCCATAGCAGTACAAAAGATCATTCCAACGGCACAAATCTGCACAAACATAACACTAGAAAGTAGACCACTTTGGTTTATTTCGAAGCAATCTGGGGTGATGGTGACCTGTAAATGACCTTTAAAATAATCTTAATTATCTCAGACACCAAGCAGCACAAACGATCATTCCGATGGCACAAACCAGTACAAATGGAGCACAAACGGTTCCACCTATTTACCAGGACTTTTCACGTAGGTGAAGAGTCAGCTTCACAATGATGTTCTGGGGGTGTCTGAACTGTCCCGCGTGGGAGTGAAACATGAGCACGCGTGGTGCAGGAAAGCATTCAGGGTGTCTGGATTTTCCGCGTGGAACATTTTGACGTGTGCGTGGAGTTAGATCCACGCTCATAGGCAGTTTTGACAGAAAATAAACACCATATTTGTTGGTCAAGTCCAGAACACTACCAAAGCTGCTCTCAGCCAACTCTATATTAAACAGAATCTGTTCTCTGAAGCTTATAGGACATCAAGTTTTTCTGCGTGCAGCACAGCGACATGCACAGCTTTGAATCAGCTCTGCTGCTGCGTCAGACGGTGAAGGAATCACCTCCTCAGATGAAGCACTGAGAGCCACAAAGAGGATTACAGTAAATCCTCGGATCGCTTGGGCTTCATGCTTCTGCTTTTCTACTGTCCTGACTTCTGAACGCTCCTCTGCACGGATGAAACGCTGACACTAAGGTAAATATATTTAAGTTTAAGATGACTCTTCATTCATCCACACTGTAGGGAAGCAAAGGAATGAAGTTTGAGTTTATTAAGTAGTGATGGTAAAAATCTACAGTGTTAGAAAAGATCAAGTGTTTAGTAGGAGGAGTGACACTAAAGTATTAACAGATAAAACTATGAATCACTTTTTTGTGTGAAAACAATCTCAAATCTACAAATGTCACTCTCATGTCATCTTTAGATTCTGAAGGATTGGTCCTACAGCATGTTCAGAGCTCAGATGAAACTGTAGTTTCATCTTGGAGATCTTGTGATGTTTCCTGATAGTCCATCAGATTGTGGAACTGTGTTAAGGTGGAATCTTCAGGGTTGGGGTTTGACCTCTTTAAAAACAGGAGCGGGTCAAAATGTCTGTCAGGGCAGGAAGCTTTACTCTGCCAACTCTACTTCATCTGCTGAACTTTGTTTAAGAAAACGTTTATTTTTATTATTTAAATGAAACATGAAGGCATCGTAATCATGAACTTTTCCTGCAGGTGACCATGATGCACTTCACCTGCTTCCTGTGGGCACGTCTGTGCTTTCTGTCGATCTCCAGCGTTCATGCAGCGACCTTCAAGTTGGCCCTGGTTGGTCCCTGGTCATGTGACCCCATGTTTTCACGAGCAATGCCGTCAGCGGCCGCCAACTTAGCCTTGTCTCGGTTACGAGGTGACGCTGATCTGAGCAAAGGATTCTGGTACGACGTGAAACTTCTGAACGAGGACTGCTCTGCATCCAAAGGTTTGACAACTGCAGAGACGTATTTTACAAAGAAAATGATGATTTTCAAATAAAATCTTAAAGGAAGTTTATGAAAACGTCTGACCAAACTCTGAAGGGTAAAAATTAAAACTCACCTGAACTGATGAATGAATCTGACAGAATAGAATCTGAAGGAGATTTTAATGTTAATTATTGAGCAGGACAACCAGCTATTGTTTACTTTTACGTGATTGATTTTTTGGTTGTTTCTTACAATATTCTGATATCAGTCCAATGAGACGGCTGTGGCTGTGATATTGGGCTATATAAATAAAATTGAATTGAAAAATTGAATTGAATTGATTTATGCAGATGGTGAGACTTATCTGTTACTTATTCTTTTATGCCGAGGCAGCCATGCAGATTCTAACGGCTGACACATGAATCATTGGAGCAAAATGTTCTCTAAGCATTGTCACATTTGTCACACATTTATATGTTGTATAAAAGTATATAGGAAAATAAGGAGTACATGTGAAATTCCATTACACTTTACCGCTTTTGATCCAACTAGGATCAACACCAATGGAAACACCAAAAGTCAAAACTCAAAATTTAAAATAAAACACACAATCTTCACTTAAGACGCAGATTAATACTGAATGGACACAGCCAGGGGAAAATCAAAACTGACACACCTGAACAGCTTTAAGGCAGTTATTCATAAGAGGCTGAATGAATTAGAAAGTCTTTGTCCTCAGAGGAGTCTGAAGGACGAGGAGAGAGACTAGAGTCTAAAAGAAGCAATGGAGATGAGCACTGTGGCTGTGAACATGGATCTGCAGTCTTACGTCCTCCGTACGATGCGTTGCAGGGATTAAAGGGAAGCGAGCCTTTTTGAAAAAACATTGAGACCGTGTGCGTCGTCTGGGGCAGTGGGGACGGGGGCGGCAGGGGTGGGAAAAGAAGTGAGGTTGGAAAGGGCAGTGGAGCTGGCAGGAGGGGAGGGGTCAGAGCACAGGAAGATAAGGACCAGGACAGTGATAGTGAGCAGGGTCAGTAGACACATGGAGACTCGGAGGGACCAGCCATGCAGTCTGAATGGGTGCTAAGGGCGTTGGCGTTCCATTTTCAGAGGTTTGGTGAAGCGGTATGCCCTTTGTGGCAGTGAGGCGCTTTTTCACCCTTCACTCATCTTAGGTCTGCTCTTAGTGGCAGTGGGACACTGATCCTCACTGATCTTGCTTGAGAGCAATGACCTTAAGGAGCTGGTTCAGGCTGGTGGTCTTCAGGAGGTGGGACATGGCAGCAGTGGGATGCGTGGACCCACGTGGCACGTTCAGCAACCTTAACAGTGATCTGGGTGGTCAGAAGGACCTGGTATGGCCCAAGCCAGCACTGGTGGTTCCACCTCTGCTTCTTAAAGTTCTTAATCAGCACAAAGTCACTCGGTTGGATGGAGTGGAGTTGACCTTCAGTGCTGGGAGAGGAAGGGGGGACGCCACCTGAGAGTGGATTTCTGACAGAACTTTGGAGAGGTTATGAGGGAGCACATTACTTACACATAACGCCGTCTCTGCAGGTTGTGGGCCGCAGGCTTTGGCATCAGCATCTTGAGAATTTCCTGTAGAGATGCTAGTATGAGCAGCACATTTACAGAGGACAATTTCAGAGGGTAGCAGGATGGCATCCAGGAGATCTGCAATCAAAGAATCGTGAAGGATGGCTTTGTCGTCAGATTTGAGGAAACCGCGATGTTTCCAGTGTGCCAAAATCATGAACATCACCAAACGCGTAGCGAGTCGGTGTAGATGGTTACTGAGCTGTCTTTTGTGAACGCCTATGCATGAGTGAGAGCAAGTTTAGCTATCTGAGCAGAATAATGGGACAGCAGAGGTTTGGACTCTACTGTGTCATGGTCTGAGCAGACAGTGTAGCCAGCGCGGCAGTGGCTAGTCAGAGAAGCAGAACCATTTACATACAAGATGAGATCAGGATTATTCAAAGGAGTGTCCTGAAGATCAGGACGAGGTGTGCATGTGAGATTTAGCTCATTCACGCACTCACAAGGTGTGCCTTCCTCCAGAGTTGCTGGGTTAAGAATGTAACGTTTCACAGTGAGTTAGACAGGTTTGATATCTGAAGATCCTAGGCAGTGAAAAATAAGAAGTTCTGCATTCTGACAGAATCATGTGGACCTCATGTGAAACTAGCGGTGTCAACGGTGAGTAACAGTCTGTGTGAATAGTCTGGTCGAGAGTCTGTGCTGATTGTAGGGCTTTCTTAAGAACCACAAATGATCTGTCAGATTCATCAGTCCAGTCAAGTCTGGGTTTGGAACAGGTGAGCTCACCAAGAGGCTTTGAGAGTTCTGATAAATGAGGAACAAATGTCCTTTAATGAGAGCATAGTCCAATGAATGACAGGAGCTGTTTAACAGTCTCTGGTCGAGGGGTCTGTTGGATTGCTATTAGATGTTTAGTAGAAAGACTTTTACCTTCAGCGCTGATGTTGTGACTTAGAAAGACGACAGCAGGTTTACAAAACTGCATATTTCTCTCTTCTCCTCTCTGTAAAACATTACACACAAAAAGGTTTCGGCCAGTCAACACTATGTGTGAATATGCTTGGAAATGATTTGCTTTGTTTTGTTTCTCTCTTCCTCTGTAACCAATTTTGATTTCTACTATTTGTGCTTTTATTTGCCTTTGTAAAGACATTAAAAATCACAGTCAGTTATCTGCAGGATGTTGGCAGGTGTGCAGTTCATAGCTAGATGCTCTGCACCAGATTTGCCTTGCTTTTTTTCCAACCCCTCTGTCAAATTGTTACTCAAAGGTATGGCCAAAGCATCTCCTCCAGTTAAAGATTGTCGCAAACCCATTACGCTTTCCTTTATACACTTTATGATTTCAAGTCTTTGCAAAGCATGTTATCCTCACTTCTGCAAAAATCCCTTTAACAAAATCATGGTTTGTGAATCATTTGAAGTTCATTCTAGCAGAAAACGGCCTCAGTCCAGAAGAATACCCGGGCCACTCCTTCCGTGTAGGTGCAGCTACTATGGCAGCCACACAAGGTGTCTCTTTAGCCTCTCTGCAACAAATGGGTCGCTGGTCAGAGCCTGACTCTGACTTTGATGCTTCATTTAAATGTTCCATAATATCTTCTCAATTAAATCTTTCAATTCCACTTTCAAGAGCTCGCCTTATTGAAATGGATTTATGGTGTGTTTCAAAACTGAGAATCAGGGTGGACAGGGACTTTGAGCCAGGGGTCACATTGGACAGAATGTGTAAGGGTTTGGAACATTTGGAGCTTGAGCATGAACAGCTGCATTAACAGAGGTTAGATCTCAGACAAAGCACCACTCCTCATCAGCTGTAGAAGGGCGGTCCATCTTTAGAGGCAGAATGACCGTGTTAACTAAAGAATTGTCACAGGGGACTGTAATCCCTGCTTTCAAAAAAGGCTTCAAAAAATGGTTGGATGCCAGCAATTGCTTCAGGATTAGGAGGATATTGAGCACGTCTAGAGCAATAGTGAGATTTTGGAGTCACAATGACAAGTTCACAGTTGCATATAAGACCAACATCATATTTGTGGGCTGCTCAAACGGAGTCTGGAACGTCAGCTAACTTGGGGAGTGGGGTAGTGCTGATGAGGGTGGGGGTTCATGTGAGAGCGGGCTGTTCCAGGGCATAAACAGAACATCAAGAGTCTGAAATGTGGACAGGGAGGGAGAAAACAAAACACCAAGGTCAACTGTTTGCTGTCAGTCAGATGCAGAATTGCACTGTTTTCTTTCATGAATTTCATCAAACTTGATTCAAGCTGTGGGGGCCGGTCCTCCTGTCCCTCATTATACCTGATCTTGTTATTTATACCTCACAGAATTTTACTAAACCAACCTGTTCTTACTGTTCTTTTGCAACTCACAGGACTTTTTTTGTCTAGTCTTGGTATTTTAACTCACAGGAATTTCTTTAACCTGATCTTATTCTTCAAACATTCACAGGGATTGTTTTAAACCTGATCTTATATTTGTAGAATTCACAGGATTTTTTTTTAACCTGGCGGTATTTTTTCTAAATGCACAGGGTTTCACAATTCTCATGGGAGTCTCACCCAATCCTGAATTTCTCAATAGGAGACAATTTTTAGAAAATAAAAGACATTCAGAAAACACATTTCAGAGAAAACAGAGAAATAGGAAAATACAATTCAAAAAAGAAAACTGTTATATGCTTTTTTTTTTTACTTAACCCCTTTCAAAAAAAGTTTTGCAACAATTGACACAAACAAAACCAAAACAAATACTTCTCACCAGATTCAGATTGTTTCAAAGTTCGAAGATTCTGTTGTGGTCGATCACAACTGCGGACTGTGGTCCTCGTCACTCTCAAGTCTATGTGAGGTTGAGGATGAATCAATTGGATTCAGGTGGCCAACCCCTCCGGTCCCGAATCCCCTCCAAAACCCACTTCAGACACCAAGAATTCTAGTGGAAAATACTGAGATCTGGATGAAAGAAAAAAGAAATCATTCAGAGTTCAAAAGGATTTATTAAACCAAAGACAAAAAGGTACACATCACAACGTAATGTGTAGAGAGATCCCGAGAAGCTCTGCTGCTAAGTAGGAAACCACTATTTTTATAGAGAGACACGATCAACTAGAGTATCTAGAGTAACTAGAGTACAGCAGTTCTGGTCAAGGCTGTTCACTGCTAGAACTGTTTGCAAAAAAGATTTATGCAGATTGTGTGACGTCTAAACAGAATTTATGCAGATTGGGAGACTTATCTGTGTTACTTCATCTTTTATGCTGAGTCAGCCATGCAGATTCTAACGGCTGACACATGAATCATTGGAGCAAAGTGATCTCTAAGCACTGTCACATTTGTCACACATTTATATGTTGTATAAAAGTATATAACAAAATAAAGAGTACATGTGAAATTCCATTAAAATAAACACTGAGATCCATCCATCTTTATCTCCATCCAATTATCCTGCTGTATTCCTTTTGGGGGTGACACTAACACATCTAAATGACAATCAGCATTTCAAGGAAAATCTAAATGTATTTTTTTAAATGGAAGACTGCGGATATCAAACAAAATACATAATTTTTGTTCTGATCACATGACACTTGAACAATTTAAAAATCTCATGAATACACCAACATTTCTTCACAAACTTGTGAAGTGCCAAAACTATTTAGGGATCCACTTTCAGAAGGATGGTCAACACAATCTGACCCTACAGAGAAAGTCTTGATGCTGAAGCTTTGCTACTAAACTAGTTTTAGGAAAGATGATTAGGGTTAAGGTGAACCTGTTATGTACAAATGTATTACATATACTTACAACATATCTGAGTTCATCATATACACAAAGACAGAAGAGGTCAGATTGAATAATTGGATTGGAAATGGTTTATTTCAAGTAGACAAGAATAACACGTTTAACACAACCAGTCAACAAAGATTTACATATCAAAGAAAGGATGACGAGGCATCAGAAGATAGACTGCTTGAAAGGGAGTGGGAGGAAAAAAAATGTATATATTCCCACCCCGACTCGACCACACCATGTACTTTACATAAGATATCAACCGGTTTGTATCTAATAAGGTATTGACAGTAATTCAGGTCATTAAACATCCTTAAGTAACAATAAGTCATACTGCTATGTATGTAAATACAACACTATTTTAACTTGATTGTAGCATACACAAGAAAAAAAAAAATCAGTGATGTGAATAAGTCTCCAAAACAAGTCAGTATATAGATCACACTTTTGTAATATAGTTTCATTAAAAAAAATCAGTGATGTGATTAAATCTAATAAAATAAAACAGTACAATAATCAGATAAATGCTCATTATTTTCATCAGAAAAGTTGTTTCCTCAAATCAAGTATAAAAAGAAGTTAAAAAAAATCATTTTTGTCTGAAAGACCATTTAAATCAGATATAAAGAATCAATAAGTGCAGGTTGTTTCATTAGAAGATCCTTTGTCATTAATCACACTTTAGGGAACAATGTCAAGTAATTTGATTAAAGTCTTTGACCAAGACTGTATTCCTGCGTTTTGCTGCCTGATTAACAGCCGTCCTTCAGGTTAGAACAGAGTTTATAGAGTTCTCCTCGTTGTTATGACTGCAGACTTTGTCTGTCAGGTCCATTGTCCTTCTGGTATCACAGTAAGGAAGTTGAGCTCCAGTTGTCTGCAGGGCAGAAATCACTGCTGAAAATCAGGTCAAAGTTGATCTAAGAGTCAGTGGTAAATCCCAGGTGCCATATTTTCTTGAAATCATTTTTGATTATTATTTTATATCTATTAAGGGCTCAGACGTCCGTGACCACACACTTCTCAAAGTCTTTCATATTGGTGATTCCAATTGCCTTGGTCAGGTCCGGTGGACCAAGTGATTTAACGTAGATCCTGGAATTCAGCACCCATGTGCTCTGGATCTGTTTTTTTCGCTTCAGGAGCCTGGCGTGCTTGACCAGTGCAGCATTCATTTTGGTGAGATGATCATTAAAATGAACAGCGGTTCCCTTCTGCAGTCTTCTTTGCGTCATCAGAGCTTTCTTGTGCTTTTGATTCACAAACCTGATGAGGATCGCTGGTTTATCTGACTCCTTTCTCCTGGGAAGCGGGTGGCAGATCTCAATATTATTCAAATCCAAGGAAATCCCTTTGGAAGTGAGGAATGATCCAATTTGATTCTCCACCCTCTCAGCTGTAGCAACTGCAGCCCCGCTAGCCTCCATGCTAACGTTAGATGCACCAGGCTTACCTGTTGGTTTGAGTTGAAATCCAGTGAGAATGATATTATTCATTCTTAGTTGTGGATCCACGTCGTTCGTTCTTCTGTCCAGGAGGTCAAGCCGATTATCCTGTTGTTCATTTCGTACTTTTTCTTGGCAGAATTCCGGCACAAGTTCCAGCAGAGGTGTTAGCTTAGCATCTAGCTCTAAGAGTGGAGCTAGCTTAGCCTCCAATGCCAACAATTGAGTTAGCTTAGCCTCCAATGCCATGAGTGGGCTCAGTTTAGCCTGGATGTCGGCTAATGCAATTCTGAATTCTGCAAAGTCTTCTTGGTTTTTCTTTGGTGCCATGTCCAGCTCTCACTATTTCAGAATTACTGCTTTTAGCAGTATGTATTTGACAAGAAATTGATCAAAAACGTTGGGGATCAGGATAGCCGAAGTCACTCGTCTGCTCAACTCATGAACAAAATACTTTTCCAATGTGATTCTTAGGGTTTTATGTATGTGAGTATTGTGGTTGCTGACTACAGAAGCCAAAAACAGCATACCTTTTTTTTTTACCGTTCTCTCGTGATACAGCGATAATGGTATGGAGATAATAGGTTTTTGCATCCCTTTCTGCCTTTTTTGCACTGAGACGCTAAGACTTGATCTAATTGAAATCGATTTTCTTTTAGGCCATAACCATCATCTTACAGCTTACACTGACATCTCACAAAAACAGCAAAAGAGATGCTCAACAAAAGTTGTTTTTTTATTCTATTTTTCATTTATTAGTGGAGCTATGCTCCTAAAACGCCTTAATTCTGTCTTAATTCTGGCACCAGCCCCTCCCTTTATTTCCTCCCCCTGCCACCTGCCACCAGCACACAGCAGCATGGAGGAAGGAACTCGCTACCGTAGACTGATAAAACACGTGCAGTAGTTTGGAGCAAATGTTAAATGAACGCAGATGACATAGAAAGCACAATCTGGACTGGCTCCTCTTGTAAAGGTGGTCTGTATTGGTGGTCCAGTCCAGCTTGTTGTCCTACAAGACTCCAGGACCATTTCTTTGGTCTTCTGTACATTCAGCTGATTCTCCCTGCTCCCTGTTTTATGATGGTCGTCAGAAGTATACAGTGTGAACAGAGCAGGAGACAGTACAGTTCCTTGTGGTGCCCCGACACTGCAGCTGAGAGTACTGGATCTGGATCCCCCCCATGCGGACATACTACAGCCTGTTGGTTAAGTAGTCCATGATCCAGGACACCAAGAATGTGTTCACAGCCATCTTGGTGAGCTTCTCCTGGAGCATGTGAGGTTGTATGTTATTAAAGGCGCAGGAGAAGTTGAAGAAAAGCATCCTTACAGCATGCCCTCCATCATCCTATTTCATTACCTATTGAAATAGGTATTCACCCTGTGATTGTCTTCATCCTTTCCCACATTGCTTTGAGGTTCTTTTCATTCAGTTTCCCCTCAACTCCATCCTTATAACTCTCTCTGGCTTTTCTCAAACAGTTCTTCACTTCTGTCTTCACCTTTCTCATCTCCTCTTGATCCTTTTTACTGAATGTGCTCTTCTTTTTATTAAGAACCCTCTTCACACCTCTAGTAATCCAGGGTCTATTAATATCAAAGCAGTGCACTTTATTTATAGGTACAACAAAGTCCATACAAAAGTTCATATATCTGTCATGCCGGAGTTGCACCGTCCATGTCCTCTCCATGGCGGTCCAGCAGCATGCTCCAATCAGTCTCTGAGCTGCTCCTCTGCCTCAGGTGTTCACTTCCTCACTGTTCATGTAGTTGCAGGCTACTTTCTCCTTAGGTATGTGTAAGGAAACCAGAATGTGGTCGGATTTGCCAAGAGGAGGGAGGGGTGTGGCTTGATATCTTTGATGTTGACATAGAATAAATCAATAGTCCTATCACCACGAGTGGGACAGTGTACATTTTGGTGCATGGTGGACAGCATGGATTGCAGAGTGACATGATTAAAGTCTCCTGAGGTGACCAAGTGTTCCTCCGGGTGCTGCGCTGGAGCTCCGCCACTGTGTTTGCCACGGGCTCGACTGCCGTTTCCATGTGTTCGTGGAGGGATGTAAACACAGACAGTCAGAACATGCATAAACTCCTGAGGTAGGTAATATGGACGGATGCTAACGGCTACGATTAAGTGCCCAGGGTTACACCACCTATTATTGATATACAATATGAGGCCACCTCCTTTTTACTTTTCCTGCACGCCGTGATGTCTCAGTCATCTTGTACCAATGAGAAGCCAGGCTGATCCACATTGATGTCAGGTGTGTTAGCTGTTAGCCAAGTCTCTGTCAGCATAAATAAACAGCACTCCCGGTAGTTCCTTTGACTTCCAACCAACACAAAAAGTTCATCTGCCTTATTTGTCAATGCATTCACATTACCCATAATCACAGAGGGAACTGGTGGCTTGTATCTCCGGCTGCGTTCCTTTTTGGCAAGGGCCTTTGCTTTTAACTTTGCACCGGCACGGGTCCCTCTGTATCTCCTTCTCAACTCTTTGGGAATGACATGCCTTATTCCAACTTTGCTTTGCCAGTAGTTCAGTTCTCTTATACACAATCTTGTGGGATTTGGAGTCCCCCCATTCACACACTCGTAGTCATACAAAGCAGCAGACCGGCAGCACACCTCTAGCAGCGGCGCCATGTTGGGACATTACAATCCGTAGCAAAACAAAGCATTTTGTCAGAAAAAATGTTGACACAATTAAAACATTCAGTTCTTCTGTTGTTTCTCTGATAAACTGCTTTGTTTTGCTGCAGATGTCCAGAGCTCAGAGATTGCACCAGGCAGAGACGCTCGGCCATTGACTGTAAAAACAGTGATATACTGTAATGTAATATATCCAGTCTATACGCTCGGCAGCCCGGGGTTTGTCATTTTCAGTGACTGATGATTTAGGTTAAATAGCTGAAGGTGTCTTCCGTTCCGGCCAACTGCTTAACTGATATCAACTCACAACTGCATGATCCCCGGTTAGGAGGGCGCGCCTCACCATTTGAGAAACACTGCTTTAATATTAGGAGGAGGCTGCTTCATCCTTAGTCCTGCTAACTTTAATGTTAGTTAAGTTTATTAAGATTATATTTTTGTGGATTTCTGAGTTGAATTTCAATCCTTTCTTTACCTTCCTCAGCTCTGACTGAATTTGGCGAGATGGAGGGATATGGCCACGCCTACATCGGACCCTTTAACCCCGCCCTATGCCATGCTGCTTCTCTAATGGCTCAACATTGGGACGCAGGCCTTGCATCTCCAGGCTGTCTGGATCCTGTTTGGCTAAACCTTCCTCCAATCACTCCCCCCAGCAAAGTCTTGTTCACAGTTCTCAGGTTCTTTCGCTGGGCACATGTTGCCATTGTTTCGGGTAAGTGCGTTAAATTCAGTCATCATCAAAAGTGAAGCTAAAACTTAAGTATATGGAAGGTCAAACTGGAATGTTATCACTTCATAGGTAAAGGCCTGAAGTGCTCAGCTCTCTTTTGACAAGGTTTCTGAAAAGTACTAACAAAGGAAAAGCTAAAGTGCCATGAAGTAGATGCTCCTGTGTTAAAGATATTTTCCTGAACAGTCTTTAAAAAAATGCTAATGGAGAAAAGCCTCTTTGACATTAGGCAACAGCTGGCCTGGGAGCTTGAGGGTCCTGCAGTTTCTTAGCTGTTCCTAACCTTCAGTTTTCTGGACTGAGATGTCTGAGGTCTTTCCAGGGATCTGCTGTAGCCACTCCTCCAGTTTGGGGGTTACAGCCCCAAGTGCTCCAATTACCACAAGCACCACTGTCACCTTCACCTTCCATGCAACTATCCAGGATGAAACATCCAAGTTGCACAAATACATAATGCTTAAGGCCTATGAAGGAATTTTTGTGCCACCACATTGCAATCAAAAGTCACAGTTTTGAGATCAAAGTTTTTTAAATTGCGATGCAACTTCTAATTTATAATTACCGGTTCTGTTCAACTGGGATTCTGTAATCTTCAGTCATTCTGGCCCGTTTCTCTTTGTACAGAACTCAGAAGGAGCAGAAAAGCCAAAAAATACAACAGGATTCTGTATTTATTTATGTTAGTGTAGAGACCAGTGAGTTTAAAATGTTCTCAGCAGAAAGAAAACGTCTCAGCTCCACCTCCGTCCAGCCAGACATTACATTATGTTACAAATATGATTTGCATGAATGAAATATTTTGTTTTTTCAATAATAAAATTTTGAAATATTAAGAGAAAATAGCATTTTTTAAATAAATAATTGTGTTTTTTCACTCTGGGATAAAGCAAGCTTTTTTTTTGGCCAAAGTCACTGAAAATAAACATTAAAATTTAAAAATGTAATTTCTGCTGTTTATACATGAAGTCTACTTTAGTGAGCCATTCTTTTCAGCCGGCCGCCCAAGCCTCCGACCACCAGAGGGAGCCCTCGCTTCAGTTTTGAGCTCCCCTGCTATTCAGCTCTCAATTGACTCATTCCTGTGCAGCTGTTGTCAATCACCATCATTAGCTGCTAGCATGAATACCTCTTCCAGTCTAGGGTTAGGGTTTCTAACCCTAACATCATTGCCAAGTCTTGTTTTACCTAGCTGACAGTCTGAGTGTTATATCTTGTTTCTGATCCCTAGTTCCTTAACCTTTGCCTTTTTATTCCCCATTCAGTCTTGCCTTTGTGTTTCTGACCCTCACCTGAATTCTTATGTCTATGTCTTGCTTCTGTGCTAAGTTATTAAAACATGTGCAAATAGATCCAAACGCCTCTGCCTGCCTTGTTACATTTTCATTACTGACTACTGCTGTTAATCTAATCCAAAACACAGTTGTGCAGCAGAAGACATTATGTGCTTCTAAAAAACACATTTTTTAATTAACAAGCAGATCTTAAAGGAAATTAAAGTTTTCACAAATTTTTGCTGTGGAGGATTTCTAGATCACACAAGCCTGTTTAGTGTGATGTCAGCAGATAAAGTCTACAGTTTAATCTACTATTTCAAGAGATTTTCATCCATAAATTCACAAGTTTGACTAAATAAAATGTAATCAATGCTAAATAAAAAGTATGAATTATTTTTTAAATTATTAAAAATTATTTCTAAAAATCAAGGGGAAAAGAGCCTGTTCTGAGTTTGAGCCTCATTAGCAGACACCATGATGGATAAATATGGCGATTTGATTGGATAGAATCCAGTACCCATCAATCAGCAGGCTGTTTGGTGGCACAAATTTCACACAAAACATAAACTTATAAACACAAAATCAAAGATAGGACAAAAAAGCAAGATGAGACCCAACGCATCTGAAAACATTTATCTGGCAAATGCAAAAATATTTTTTGAAAGCAAAAAAATTGTTTTTGAAAGCAAATATTCAATATTTTAATTTGGAAATTATTAAATATCATTATTGAAACTTTAAATTGTGTTTGCAATTTAGAATTTTTAAATCTCAAAACTGTTACTTTTGCTTGCAATATGGTGGCACCTAAATCCCTCCATAAAGGTCTCAACTGAGAGTGCTCGGAATTGTATGTAGTACAAAACAATACTTTGCAATGAGCAAAGTCCAGATGGGGCAAAAATCTAGTAGGGTTGATGAGATGATGAGGAAGATGTGGGGGAAAGAATGTAGAGGATCAGTATTCAGAAGAGGGCTCCCATACAGATTTCTAGAATAGAAAGCAAAGAGAAATGATTTGGAAGGGTGACTGTAAGGATGAGTCTGAGGCGTATGGATCCATGAGCAAACGTTTTACTTTACAAGAGCAAGACATGGCGAGGTCATAATCAAGGTGAGGGTCAACACAAGGAGCAAGGCGGGAGGCAACAAGACAGGCAAAGATCAAAAACCAGGCAAACAGGAACATGGAACGCTTAGACTGAACTGTCACTAGGAGGTTCAGGACTACACATAGAACAGAGAGGTGAGCAGGCATATATGCAGTGGTGATGAGCTGATGAGAAGCAGCTGGTGCAGACAAGATGACAGAGGTTCGATGCATGCTGAAAGTTGGAGTGTTCAGAAGAACAGAAGCTGTTATTATTCTGCCGACGGCTCCCTCTGGTGGTCGGAGAGGGAACTTAACGACTGGATGCTGGCAGAGCCCCCACCCCTGAACACCAGAGTGATAGAGGCTCAGATCTACCACACCAGACAAGACCCATTATGTAGGCTGTAAAGAGGCGCCTGAAACAATCCAGCACAGAACTGCAGGGTGTAAGATGCTGGCCGGGAAAGCACACATGGAACGCCACAACCAAGTGGCTAAAAAAGTATACAGGAAAATGTGTGCAGAATATGGACTGTAAATCCCAAAGTCAAAATGGGAAACACCTCTGAAAGTGGTAGAGAATGAGAGAGCAAAGATCCTGTGGGACTTCCAGGTACAGACGGACAGGATGGTAATGGAACCAACTGAATGTTTAGTAATGTAGGTTTTAACTTGAACGTATCTAAACATGTCGTTTTGGAGCAATGAGAACTGTTCTTGCAGATGTGAAAATCACTTAAGGTTCTGTCTACTGAACAGATGATTTACAACAATCCAACCACTATCAGTCCATCTTAAAGACCACATTGGAATTAGATAGTAGAAATTCTGTGTTAACAACATTAGGCATAGTCTGAGACAGGCCCCGAGTACTCCAAGACATTTCTGGATGGAGTTCCATGTCATAAGTGTAAGATCCATGGATTAATGATCTTGAGCATTCTCTTGTCATGCTGACTCATGAACGGGAGAGTATGCAGCAGTAGTCCAGGAAAGGAATTCTGTTCAACTGACAACCATTGAGTTTCCTGATCCTTAGTAACCCAGATGGAGATTTTGCATAATTGTGATGGCCAAGAATACATTTTTAAATCAGGAAGCACAAGCCCAGTCTTCAGTATTTCAATCATACACTTTTGATTTTGCCAAAAAAAATCTTTAAATATTTTTTTCTTTTGTTTTAAATGTGGATTGCAGCACAGACATGTAGAGAGATTGAAGCAAAAACTATTTTATCTGCAAAATATTCATTTTCACTTATTCTATTCTGCCCAGAAGTGACAATGGGAGCACATCCTACCTGTAAAAATCTTTCATTAATTTCCGTCATAGCCTTTCAACAGTTCAAATTCTACAGGTGTGTGGTTAGGGATGTAAGACAAATGCCCAGGTAACCCTAACCCTTTGAGGGATCCTCTGAATCAAAGTGAGTCCCATCCCATTGCTGGTTCATTTGTGCTGCCAGAAACTCATGAAGATCAGTGAGTTTCTTTAGTAGGCATGTATCATGTCTGGGCCCATTTTAATGACTAAGACGATGTCCGCTTCTGTGATAGCCCCTGGATTCTGTTCAAGGAGGTTCCTGTACTTTCCTCTCAGGGACACCTGCCATGAGCGTTGTATGGGGAGATCTGTCATCCTATTTTGACCTGAAGGAAACTCCTTCAACCAGGAAAGAGTTCCTCTGACACGTTGATGTGAATGTGAAGATTGAGCCACATTTTTCAGCTGGAAAACATCCCATAATTCCCTCCTAGATTGTTGCAGTGTGACGTGGAGATGTCTTTTCCCACTAGCTTACAGCCCCTCATGGCGGACAACATGGCGGACAGAGCTACAACAGCGGCTGACCTGGACTCACATTTTTCGGTAAAAACAGCTGCAATCATTACTGACCTCAAGGAAGATATCCGTCGTTTAAGAGCTGAACTGGAAGTGAAAGACGCGCTACTTTCCAAGTTCATGGATGTCTCCTTCGCCCAGTCTAAGCGGCTAACTTCGCTTAGCGCCGCTCTCCAGGACACAGCTCCATGGATCCTTCCACCTGCCCTCGACCTTCTTCATTCTCGACTCCCAAACAAAGGTCCCTGGATGAAGAAGTGGTTGTCCGAATGCCCAGAAGGACTTCTAATGAGACTCAAAAGCCTGCGCCGAGTCTCTCAAACCGCTTCGGAAGTCTGGCTGCGGATTCTCCGGCTCCTTCGGCCTCAGCGGCACGGACTCCATCAGACCTGGGTTCCATGTCGAGTTTCCCGCTCTTCGGCGAGACGCCACAGAGACTCGGATGGAACCCGCAGGCACCGCGGCGGGCAGCGATCCGGCTCGACCTTCGAGGATCGCCGCGAAAGCCTCATCCGGTCCCGACGAGCGTCGCCGGCTGGAGCTCCCCGCTTCCTCTCGGTCGGCAACCTCTTCCTCCCGCCGTCGGATCCTGAAGGAGGCTGTCCGCTTCCACTCCAGCGGTTCCCGCGCCTCGCCGCCATCCCAGACCGACCGCCGGCTACAAGGTGAGGCCGCCGCCGTCACACAGGGACGCTCCGCTGTCGCCTCACCTGTCTGCGCTTCACCTGCGCCCGCGTCTCCTCCTTCACTGTTTGCCCGACGACAGCAATCATCGGTGACTCCATAATAAGGAAGGTCCGCTTCTTTAACGCGGTCACTCACTGTTTTCCTGGAGCCACAGTTCTGGACATCCTGGAGAAACTCCCAGAACTGTTGCGCTCTTTCCCTTCAGCTATTAGGAGACTGATTTTACACGTCGGTTTTAATGATACATCTTATAAAGAGTCTGAAACGACTAAAAAAGCTTTTAACAAACGTTTTAATTTTTTAAAGTCCTGTCCATTGACTGGTTTATTTCTGGGCCCCTTCCCTCCCTCTCCCGTTGCCAGGGCCGGTTCAGCAGGCTGCTGAGTCTGAGCTCCTGGCTCCATTCTGCTTCCAGTCAGAACGGATTTGTTTTTATTGACAATTTTAATCTGTTCTGGAACAGAAACTCTTTTTACAAAACTGATGGAATCCACCCTAGTCCACTGGGCAGTAATGTCTTAGCTGCCAACATCAGACACTCTGTCCAGACATCACCTGCCCTCATCATGACCACACCGGTCCAAACCACATCTTCATTTGCACAGACATCTGTGTGTGGAAGTGACGGACTGGATTCTGGACATTCCTCCCATAATCTCCAACACATAACTGCTCCAACCTTTCTCGGTGCTTCCTGTCAAAGACCTGCTGTCCCGTTAGTCTATACCATTGAGACCATTATTACAGACAGGTCCTCTACAAGAGGACGTGTTGGGAGGAAACCAAACATGTGCTGCCTTTGCCCAATAAAGGAAGCACCAAAGCAGGAGGAAGCAGTTTCAACAATAAACAATCCACCGCCCTCTTTTAACATGGCACTTTTTAACGCTCGGTCCTTGTCCAACAAGACTTTTATTATGAATGATTTTATTTTAGATCATAACATTAATGCTCTCTTTTTAACTGAAACATGGCTGAGCACAGACGCATCCACTGTTCTCACAGAGGCCTCCCCACCAAATTTTAGTTTTGTTTTTTCAACCAGGGAGGGAAAAAAGGGTGGTGGTACTGCATCTATTATATCCAATTCCTTTGCAGTAAATCAAATTTCTTTAGATCAGTACCCCAGCTTTGAACACCATGCCTTTGTTTTTAACAGCCCTCCAGTTTTATGCATCACAGTATACAGACCACCGAATCCAAACACTGGTTTTATTGAGGAGTTTTCTGAGTTCTTAGCATCTGTCCACACTTCCTTCAACATGATTTTAATAACTGGTGATTTTAACCTGCATGTAGATAAGGAGTTGGACTATTCTGCTACTCAGTTTCTGGATCTGCTTGCTTCTCTGGATTTTAAACAACATGTCATGCAGCCGACTCACAACAGGGGGCACACTCTTGACCCAGTCATCAGTCATGGTTTACCTACAAGTGTGTCCACTGTTGTGGATCTGGCTGTCTCTGATCATTACTGTGTGCTTTTTAACATCACTGGTTTTATAAAACAACAGACCTCTGTGAGAACGGTGAAGAAGCGCTACTTGACTCTTGAAGTGGTGGGAAAATGTATTTCAACTGTTCACTCAAACTCTCCAATTGTCTTACCAGCCCCCTGCAACCTACTTGTTGAAAGTTTTAACAGTAAACTTAGATCCACATTTTTATGGTTGTGCTTGTTTTTTTAATCAGTTTTATTTTAATGTAAAGCACTTTGTGTTATGCTTCATAGGAAAAGTGCTATAGAAATAAAGTTTGATTTGATTTGATGATTTCAGGTCCTTTGCACATACTTTTTCAGGAACATAATGATGATGAATCAGGCAGGTGGGAAGTTATTGCCAAAGAGCTGCTAAATTTCCTGAAACATAGGAGTTCCAAAAGAGTATTAACAGTCTTTTTCTGACTCCATCTTTAAAGCATTGATTCAATTTGTAACTTCTCTCATAATGTAAAAGTTTGAAAAATCCCAACGGGTTTTCTGCTCTTATAAAAGACTCACACAGACAAGATCGTGCTAAACCTTATCTGTCTTCTGATCTTCAGCTCCCACTGACCTCTGGGAGAGCACTGCACAGGAGGTGGCCTCCTCCCTTCGTGCCATGGGACTGCCAATTGGTCCTGTGGTATCCATGGAGACCAATAGTGAAGATGGGGCTCAGGAAGCACTGTATCAAATCAAAATAGCTGATAAAGTAAATGGTAAGAGTTAAATCTGGAGAAAACACCAGATGTGAGTAAATGAGGAGAAAAACAGGAACATCTGTTCAAGAGCACACGAAACATGTGTTTCATTGTAAAAATGAAGCCGTAATGTCAGGAGCCTCTGAAACTATAGAGTCAACAGAAACACATTATGTGGTCACCAAACGTTGATTTGGTTTTGAGATCTTTAAAACTGAAGGATAGACTAATGCTGGACATAGGCTCCATTGTGGGAGATCCTTTTGTAATTAGAAAACTTGTCTGTCCAACCATCCATCTGTCCTCTTATCCTGCTGTATCCCTTTTGGGGTCATGGGACTGACACATGTAAAGGACAATCTGCATTTCAAGGAAAATCTACATGTCATTTCACACATGAACCAGGAGAACGTGTTAATATCCACACAGAAAAGAACCCAGCTGGGATTTGAACTAGGGCCTTCCCGCAGTGAGGTCACAGTATTAACCACTGCATCACTGTGAAGCTCCAGTTATAAAACCATGTTTGCTTTAGTATTTGTAGATTTAATTATTGTAATTTTGTCCCCCCAGTGGTCATCATGTGCATGAGCTCTGTCCTAATTGGTGGAGAGCATCAGAGGGAACTTCTCCTGACTGCTCTGGATATGGGGATGATCTCTGATGGTTATGTGTTCATTCCCTATGATGCTCTGCTGTATGCTATGCCATATCAGGTAAATGATTACTTTTTAAATGAATAATTTGACCAACTAGGTCAAAAAGGTGACCAAAAAGGTGCCAGAGCAGCTCAAAGACATCAACAATGTCAGATTCTCAAATAAAAAAATTGGCTCATGGAATGTTTGATTGAAATTTCATAAATGATCTGAATTCATGCCCAAAAATGAGAGACTTTTGATTCATTTGCTCTCCTTTCTTCAACCAGGACATGACTTTCCACCAGCTGACCAACAGCACAAAGCTGCGCCATGCCTACAGTGCCGTCCTGACTGTGACCATAGAATCTGATCAGAACTTCTACCAAGCTTTTCGTCAGGCTCAGATGAGCAGAGAAATTCGTTCCGCTATCTCTGCTACAGAGGTAAACCAAAACAGATGCCTTGTGTGCTGAAGTGTGCACGTGTCTTTGTTAGGAATAGAACTGCTCTTTCTTTGAAAAAACATCTGGGTTGATATCCTGAAAGCAAACAACAAAGAGTCTGCAAGAACTTCTCTTGATTTTGTTAGGAATAGTCTTTCCAACATAGAGCAGGCAGGGGCATCTAATCATACGGTGTCAAAGCCTGCAGTAATTAATCATTTTAATTGACTACACTTCCCGTAAAAACAGAGAACCAGCTGAAGTTTAAGAATAACTATTTAATAAAGGTAACGGTCGAGCTGATAGCCTCCTCTCTGGGATTTGTCAGACCGAGAGAAATTGTTTCTGGGATGTGTGACATGTCACGTGCACGAACCTATAAGAACAATGCGGAACAGAGGTTCTGACTGGGTTAACTGCATTTGGGTTCCGATTGATGATCGGTTCTGAAATGAAGATCTTCTGAATTTATGCTTGAATAAACAGACCCTTTAAGGAGACAGCAGATTCCAGTTTTTTCTTGATTCAGAGTTCACTTTTTTCCTCAACATCTTCAGAAAGGCCCCTCTGAGAGCTCAGGGGAATGCTATTATGGAATATCTTTAGTGACAGGTACAGATATGTCACTCAGTGCATGTCATTGGGGGTAGCAATGCCTTCTCTGCTGAGTTATTGCAGAGGTCGCCTCCTCGTCTAACCTCAGCAAGTTGGTTGATGAGGAAGTGAGATACAAAAACCTTTTTAGAAAAATAATCAATAAAAAGTTGTTATTAAAAGTTGGATCAAAGATGTACGGAGGTTTGGGTGTCCAGCAGCATGCATTGCTGACTAACCAACAATCAGTAAAATTAGGCAGATTTGATGGCCGCAGCAGCGTTCCCTGTCTGCATACACACAAGTAGTAAAATGAGTAAGCAACTGATACCATGCCCAACCCTGTATCAGAGAGGAGTATGCTAATCACTGTAAATCACTGTATGGCTTCATATGGTCAAGGAGATGTGACTCGAACTCTAAGGCCCAATCCAAATTCTTCCCTTGCCCTACCACTTCTCCTTACCACTCCATTTGTAGTGGTATTTGTAATGAAGGTGGTGTCTGAAAATAGTTTTTTTAAAGGCTACCCTCGAGCCCTTAAAAATCCTGGAGTGGAGTGATACAGAGCGCTCCTGTCAGGTCCCAGTCTCCCACATCCAACTCCGACCACCAGGGGGAGCCCTCGCCTGTGTTCTGAATGCTCTCACCCCTCCCTTCCTCATCTGCCTGCATGCACTGCATCTGCTCCCTGCCTGCTCAGCTGATCCTCATTTGCTCATCAGTTACCAAGCTATTTAAGCCAGTTCACCTCTGTAGTCTGTGTGTAGTCTTGTATGTGTTCTCTAGCTGTACAGTCTAAGCAGGTTCGTCTTGTCTTCCTGGTTTTGATCTTTGCCGGTCTTGTCAAAGACCTTGTATTTACGCTTGCCTGGATTATGACTTCGCCATATCTTACCCTTGTAAAATAAAGAGTTTGCATGTGGATCCACACGCCTCGATGCCTTTGTTACAGCTCCGTAGCGAATGGGTTCCGCGTCGCACTATGCTGTGGAGGAGAAGCGTTTTTCTTCACGTGGATGCGCTCTAAAGCACAGAAGTTTACATTTAAATGTAAATAATTACTTTTTGTTTTAGCATGACCTTTCTAAAGTTCTAAATATGTTCTGCATATTAAAGCGCTGGAAGCTCCGTGCCAACGTGGCTAACCAGCGACTATTGGTGACGTCATGGAGTGGTCGTGACATCTGAATTCTGTAACGCTATTTTTCCATAACTCTCGAAAAGTCTTTCTGCTGCACAGTGTAAAGAAACCTATAATAAACATATCCTTCAAAAGTCATAACAAGCCAATTGTAGTCATCAGAAATTGCTTTTATGAGTTGAATCATATGAATGCATTAAATGGACGTAAAAGGTATTAAATATACATAGCATAAACAATATGTATAAAGATAAGAAATGGGGCCTTCAAATTACTGATACTCAAATATGACTTTAGATGAAATGGTGGAGAAGGGACAAAAAAATGATAGCTTTTGCAAATTTAACAATTTTAGCAAATTTAGCAGTGCAATTATGTAGATTAGATGAGTTCAAATACAACACATCCTTGTCTGGAACCAGATAAAAATAGCTCTGGCTGTCTCCTTAGGGATGTCATCAACCTCCAACTAATCCTGTTCTCTCCATCATCATGTCCCCCTTGAGTCAATACATGAGGGGTTACCGACGCCCAGGTTGCGAACCAGTACCGGTCTTTGGGTCACTTGCCAGGCCACACAAAATCAAACACATAACTTACATTATTTCCATTTTGTTTTCTAATTCTGACTATTGTTTTATTTTGATAAATCATCGTCTTCTCTCCATCACATAACTATGAATCACTCTTAACTCATATCCGGATGTTCGCCTCAATCACTCATCTCAAGTACATCTGCTATCTTTTCAAAGCATGTCCTGTGACCAAACTTCTCATTTCAAAATTGTCAATCAACATTTAATCATTTACTGATTTTTTTTTTCATGGGTCTTGTTGCATCCTCAGGTGTCTCCAGTGTTTGGGACTATCTTCAACATGGTTTACTTTGTTGCTAAGGCTGTGGAAGAGCGCCGTCTGGCAGGTGGAGGACATTGGGTGACTGGCAGTCAGTTTTTTCAGTCAGATGGAGGCTTTGATTTCCAAGGTTTCAACCAGGTAAAAAGACCTCATTCAAAATAAAGGGCAAGCACACTACAGACATAGTTTTGGGTTGTGACAAACAAAATAATTTTATTGCATCAGCATTTCAAAATAGTGTCAGAGGCTTAAAACATTTTTTTAAATGAAAAACACAAGTTTACATGTTTTTCAGCAGAACCTCAAGTAAATGCAACACTTATCACAAACATAACTATTATAAAAGTACATAATGTTATCCTAAAACAGCTCTACTGGGGCATTAGTGTAAGACTAATGAGTAAAATGTTTGGACGGTAATTAAACATCCTAGCTAAGGAAATTGATTCATTGAGTGAATAAAGACATTGACTTAGAGACTTGTTTGCAAACAGACTTTCTTGACCTAAAACGATCACATCCAGTTGGCAGAGCACATGTAGTGATCACTTTTTAATATTTACAGTCATTATGATGTAGACAGTTCAAGAAACAGTAAAAAGAGGCAATGCAAAATAAAATTAATTTATTATCAATTGTCACACACCTGAGTGTGCAAGATTTGTTTTCCTAATTTGATGCAGGGATCTGAAAAACCCAACTTACCCCATATACTATATTGTTATCTTAGCTTGTAGCTGTTTATCTAGACGTGTTTGTTTATTAGACACATACTTGTTATTCAACCATGTAGTTATAGAATGAATTAAGCTCACTTTTCTTTAATAGTTCTAGTACATCACCTGTCCGTCCGGGGTTGAGGATCTCTCCTTCATGTGGGAAACCCTGAGGTTTCTAGTTTTTTTCCCCCAAAAAGAGACAGTTTTTTTATGAGTTTTTCCTCACAGAGAAGGAGGGTGTAAGGACAGAGATTTTTGTTCAGCTTAGTCTGTTTTACAACCAGCTATTGTTTTATTTTTACGTTTGATTTTTAAAAAATTGTTTTTTGCAATATACTGATATCAGCTATGGCTGTGATATTGGGCTATAGAAATAACATTGAATTGAATATACTGAGTGTAAAATGTGAATTGAGAAGTTAACCACAAGACTGAGTTGTGGTAAAATTATCTGGAGAGATTTTTGCAAATCCAGTGGAAACCACACAAAGGAAGCATGTAGATGATGTCTCACACCTAGGTATGGGAAATTTGTTTTCTGCATTTCAACCCTCTCATGGGGGAGCGGTGAGCTGCAGACACAGCCGTGCTTGGAAACCATTTGGTGGTTTTGCCGCGACCCCAATCTAACCTCTTAATGCCAAGTGTCAAACAGGGAGGCTTTGGGTCTTATTGTTAGTCTATGCAAAGACTGAGCTGTGGATTTGAAATCACAAATGTTCAGTCTCTATGGAAAGCCTTTTTAACATGTATTACCATGTATTAGGGTGGCCGTGGTGCAGTGGAAAGGGCAGAAAACCGTCAAGACAGTTATAAAATGTGAACAGTAGCTGATTGTTAAACTAAACAAAACAGACTAAACTAAGCTGGGCATACCTGCCATTAGACCCTCCTCCTTGGTAAGGAAAAGCCAAAAAAATTGATTTTGGAAAAAAAAAGAAAAAAAAGAAGAAACCTCAGTGATGTCCACATGAAGGAAGGATCCTCTCCCAGGACCGACTGCTGAGGTCAGTGTATCATGATTTCAATCACCAGAATGCATTACAATATTGACTCAATAAATCCTCTATTAAGGCATGTGTAGAATATTGTTAGTACCTTTCTTCTGACATAAAAACCCACAATGGTCCCTAAAATAACGTAAAAATGGAAAAAATAAAGTCATATTGACATTTATGTTTAATTTTGTTACATTGAAAATGCAATGTTCACATATTTCTCTGTGTTCTGAAGGAATAATAAAAACCACATGTCTTCAGTTATCAACAGTAAAAGTACACTGGGACTGAAAGGGTTAATCCTGGGTTGGAGCTGCAGAGCCAATAGGAGAACTTTCTCTGAATTCCAGTACTCCTCCACATTAGCATACTCAAACACTAGTTAACTAGCTAACATGTAGTTTTTCACTAGTTAGCTAGTGACTCTTACAAGGATGAACTACATAAAATAGAATTGAATTGAACTAGTGAGAAGAAATTGTGACAAGTAGTTAACTTGTGGGCTTCTTACACGGCACAAGTTAACTCATGTAATTTTTCTAGTGCACACTTTTAGAGATTACTAGCTAACTAATTCACATTTTTTGCTGTTACTAGTTAACTAGTTGTACTTTTGGTATTACTAGTTAGACTTAAAACATCTGATATCAAGCATATCTAATAAATGTGAAAAAGGCTTTCCAGAAGTCTCAGGGAGGACACTCTACTACAAGGCTACTAAGATGGTCAAGGTGTGTCAGCTCTAAATGTCTCTCTGAAGAGAGTGTTGGTATGTGGGTGATAGAGCTCATACATGTTTACACCCCAGAATCTAATTCTAATGGTGTAATTTCTATGTGGAAAAAAACCAACTGTATTTTTAGAATCTAATCTGGGTAAATAAATACCTGTATCAGTGGCTACAGTGTCTCTCTGCACGAATGGAGGTCCCACATATTGTTTGAGAGCCACTAAAATCAGCAAACAAAGCAACATCAGACACATTTGAACTACTGACATTAGTAGTGATGAGAAGGTCCTGAATGTAAAAATATCTTGTTTCATTTTATGACAGTCAAGCCTGTGCAGATAACTGACAGCATCTCAAAAAAGCTTCAATAAACTCTGACATAGTTGGAGTGGCTCATATCTTTTTATTTAAAGCGAACGAGGAGATGATTTTATCTCAGTTTGAAGTGAGACAGTAAATGATAAAACATGTCATTCATCATTCTGTGGGTAGCTACATTTCACGAATGAGAGACAAATAGATGAATGGATGGAGGGATTGATGGATGGATGAGTGGATAGATTCCTGAGTTTATCAAACAGAAACTGAATTTCTAATGCAGATCAATGAATGTTTCTTTTTTCTAAAACCTTTATTCTATGTTATGTTATCTGTTTGTCTGAAACAATAGTTTGTTGTCAAACAAATGACCTGTTTGCAAGAACCCCAAGTCACTGCTGGATTCATCTTTGTGTATTTATTTTCAGATGCTGTACGGAGGTAAAGGTGGGCGTGGCCTTCAGGCCCGGTATGTGGTGTTGGACAGTGAAGGCGATCGGCTTGTGCCCACTCACTCACTTGCTCCAACACACACTGATGGGATGGTGGGAGGTCTGAGACCCCTGGGGCGCTCCTTTTTCTTTCCTGGAGGAAAACCATCCAAATCCAGTTTCTGCTGGTTCAGCCCAGAGGAGGCCTGCAGTGGAGGTGTGTTCACTGACATGCAAATTAATTTACCCTGCACTGGATGTGCATTAAGGTCAAAGCCAGGCAGGAGTCAGGCAGGAGTCAGGAAGGAGCCAGGAAGGCGAAGAAACAGGCTAAGGTCAAAACCAGGAGATAGCATAGGGCTGAAGAATGCTCAGAATTGAATGCAGGGCAAAACAGTACTTCTCAAAGGTCATGAATCCAGGTGAGGTTTATGAGGAGTGGAGTTGATGAGATGATGGGGAACAGCTAGAGAGACGTGGGGAAGAGAGAGAGAAGGGAGCTAGTATTCAGGAGAGGACTCCCTCTGATGTTTGGAGGTGGACGACTGAATCCTGACAAAAATCTTACATCAACAGCAATAGATACAAGTTTTCTGGAGGAGAAGGAAACATTCTGGTTGGACCTTGTGTCTTGTGTGATGATGAGCATCCCTAGAAGTGAGAGAGTTGTCATTAGTGCAGATTTAATGAACATGTTGGTGCAGGAAACAGAGGTGAGGATGAGGTGATGGGCAGGTTTGGTATCCAGGAGAGGAACGTAGAGTACGGGGAGATGCAGCGTAAGGTGAAAGGAGGGGTATCAAAGGTCAAAAAAGGGGCTTATGATGACTTGTATGCTAGGTTGGGTAGTTAAGAGGGACAGACTGACCAATGCAGATTTTCAAAGGAGAGAGACCGAGATGGGAAGGACCTGCAGCAGGTTAAGATGATTAATGACAGTGATGAAAATATGTTGACAGGTGTCAACAGTGTCATGGAAAGTGTTAGATCTAAAATACTTGTTATCTTAAAACTTAAGAACAACAGAGAAAAATGAGACTGGAAATAGTTTTTACGATCACGATCGGGAGAGAGAACTTTCTTTGAGTTTTTCTGCCCTCCTCGATCGGACCCTTTTATTGAGCACGCTGTTGCTAGGCAGATTTGGCAGTCATACGTCACAAGGTATATACGTAAAAAAAGTGAAATAAGACACCCTTATGGGTCTGTCATATTTTAAGCACACAAACACATAAGTATAAAGAACAAATCATTATTTTATCTTACATTTCCCCCCTGTTGTGGGCTTAAAGTATCTGTGTTGAAAGGACCTGAAACCTTACAGGTTTTCCTTAAAACTCGTCATTCTTCACTAACAGGGTGAATCACCAGATAGAGGCCAAAACCTGGGCGTTCCAGGAAAAATTCCTCTATTGCCTCCCGCTTGGGATGACAGTCTCATGACCTGGAAATCCTGGGAACACAACATATACAAATAAAGGTTCAACACGTCAACAGAGAAAATCGGAGAAGTCATTAAACATAAAACGAGTCAGGAAGGTCTCAGACGATCCAATCCGGCCAGCAGGTGGAGGACAGAGGTTACTAGCACATGTCCTCACCGATGGTGTCCAGGTCTTCAGCACCTGACACATGTGATCTATATGAGAGGCGTGATAGTTCATAGGATTCGTCATCAGCGTCATGATCATCCTCTTCAACAGATGCATTTTCCCCAGAGTCATATTGTTCATCAAACTGACGTAAGGCAACATAATTGTGGATCTGCACAAGCATCATATTGGTTATTATACGTCTACACATGGGTACAAGACAGAAACTACAAAAACATAACAGAACAGTAAAAGCGAGTATAGGGTTTTGTACCCCTGTGGCAGGGGTCTTTGTATTCCTTTACTATTGGGGTCATATGATAGATAGATGGGTCTAGTGTGCCCCCCAAATGGAGGCACCAACTCAGTACTCCAAAGATCACCCGTAGGCAGGCCATTTCTTAATTCAGAGGTATGACCTTTTTACAATGTGATTGATGAATCCAGGTGTCCCTCTCTTGTACTTTTATTGCTGTAGGTGTTGTTACCAATACTTTGTAAGACCCATCCCACCGTGGGCTGGACCAGGTCTTCCTTTTGATCACTTTGATCAGCACCAAATCACCAGGTTTCAGGAGTTCCTGTTGGTTGAGAGGGAAACTCGGCAGATCATTTGCACTCACAACTTCTTTCTGTTTAAACAGTTCACACATCCATTTGGTGATTGGATCTAAATCTCCCTCTGTTTCTGAAGTTATTGATAATTCAGTTAGTGGGAGGACGAAAGGTCTCCCGTGAACCAGTTTGAATGGAGTTACGCCCATTGGCGTTGGGACGATCCTCATGTAAGGACGACAAACAGTCCGGCCATGGTTTGCCCATCTCTTCCATGGTCTTTTTCAACCTAAGTTTGATCTTAAATATTCCTTCTAGTCTGGTCCGGTAATCATGGACCGGCTCATCCATTTCCTGACGGCACTGCCTAATTTGACTGTAATCAGGGGGTTTCTGTTTCGGAGCCGTTGAGGTGAAATGAATTCACTAGCTCTCTGAAGTGTAATCCCCAGCCAGTTGGGTCAGCTTCTGGATCCCCCGGAGCGGCACAGGCGTCAGCACATTCAGTGGCTGTCCAGGGTCTTGGTACGAGAATTGTTGGTCCCTCATTATCATCTATGCCATAGCGTGGGTTTGCTACATAGGGTAAGTTGCTGCAGTCCCTTTGTCATCCACCAGGGGGTATCGTGAGTCTGTACTGTACTCAGCTTGCCATGATCCCAGGGATGGGTAGATGCTTGAAGTCATTTCATGTACTGGTCCCTGTGCTTTGTTTGAGCGCAGCTTACTTGTTATGGGACTAAAATTACTTGGCATGTAGTTTCCTCCTGTTCTTTGTGGCGTGCCAGCTGTTGCTGCAGCTGGTGCAGGTTTTGTGGTTGTTGTTTGCGAAGAGGATGTCTGTACTGGATAGGGCGGTGGGGGGGGTTGTTCTGCAGGTGCTGCTGTTCCATTTGTCTGTCCGTGTTGTGCAGCGTGGACCACCGTTTCCTCTTCTTTTTAGGGCGGTGACCGTTGTTCCGGCGTCATCTTTTCTTACTCTTTTCTTCTGTTCTTTGTTCTTGATGTCTGTGATTCTCTTTTTGCTCTGTTCTCTCCAGAGTGCTGCAATCTTAAGTTGATCTTCGAACTTTTAGCTTTTCCTTTCTCTTCTCTCAGTTTCTTCTCAAGGTCCCGAACATTCTCTACATCTTTCAAGGTTGGATTGAAACCAAGTTTCTTCACCCATGCGTCAAGATAGATGCAGCTTCCTGGTTTGCATTTTTGCATGAACCTGAAATCTGGGTGTTCAGTTATCTCTTTACTCTTATTTTGCCCCATGTTTGTTTTTGTTTTTTAACTTTACAGTGTAATGCTACCTGTGAAAAGCTGTGTTTCCCATATGCTGACCAAGCATCTGCAGATTCACATTCACTTTTTGAGCCACTGTGTGTCCTACTCTTCCAGGGCCTCCTTTACTTTCTTTGTACCCTCTTTACAAAACTCTTTCAATTCCTCGATTACTTTTCCCTCTTTCTTGTTTAAGTTCATGCACACCAAACTGTGACAAATCTATTCCTCCTGTTCTTCTCTTATCAATAGTATGCATGAGCTCTGGAATGTCATTCCCTGCATCTGTATCTGCTCATCAACCTTCCCCCTGCACTAGGTGAGTGCGTGTGTTTATCAACCTTAGCGAGTGAGGTGCGCGGCGGCCCCCCTGTGTGTGTGTGTGTGTGTGTGTGTGTGTGTGTGTGTGCGTGCGCGTGTGCGCGCGTGTGCACGGATGCGCGTGTAACCGGTAGACACATCCACTGTCTGCACGTTCCCAGCAGGAATGCGCAGACACGAGTTTTACAACCTCTGCTTCTAATGCAGCCTTTGTTCTTTGTTTCTTTTTTTTTAGGTTAAACTTTATGTCGTTTCTGATGTTGTTCTTTTTCTCTTGAAATCATTACTTTTATTTTTACTTTGTTTATTTTGTCTTCAAATACTTTCCGGTTTTAATTTTCTACTACTTACCCGAGCTCGGTTATTATTACTTAATAAGTTTTATATTCCTTCAAAAGTTTTATTCAAGAGTGTTCTTTTCTTATTTCAGGTTGTTAGTTCTGTTTTGATATTTTATTTCCTCTTTGTCCGTTCTGCTCGTCTTCTCTATTCCCCTTTGTTATTTTCCCCCTGTTTTCTCTGATAAGACCACAGCAGGTCGATGACACCCCCACATGTACCTTTGTCTGTTCTGACTCCCTCAAACTTTTTACGACCACGTGGCAGAACGGTGCTTTGTTTAAATCATGATTATTTTATTTTAAGAAATTATTTGTCTAGTTCCGTCTCCATTCATCGGTAGGACTTTGTTTAAACTCACTTTTTCCACAAATCCCTGATTTGTGACTTTTTCCACTAGTCCCGGACTAGTGAGGACCCTGGGCCCTTTAAGATTAACTTTTTAACTGTGTAACACTTAGTTTTACAGTTATCAGTCAATCTTCTTTTATTAGGGTCGCCATTCCCCAATTTCTTACAACGTCCCCGACGTTGTTATTCAGTGTCCCTGACTCTGAATGAAGTTAAACTTTTTTCCTACCGTCTCTGTTGCTCCTGGTTCCGAGGACCCTTCACCAGACCTCCGGAACGCAGCGGGACCCGCATCTAGGTGGCCGACCCTTCAAAGGAGGATACTGTGCACAGATTCTTGGCCCGATGATCCCACGTCGATCCAGATGAGAGGGTCTTGGGTCCCGGGTTTCGGCACCAAAAAACTGTTAGATCTAAAATACTTGTTATCTTAAACCTAAGAACAACAGAGAAAAATGAGACTGGAGACTGGAAATAGTTTTTACAATCGCGATCGGGAGAGAGGACTTTCCTGGAGTTTTTCTGCCCTCAGATGAAATCTCTCTCTCTCTCTCTCCTCCTCGATCGGACCCTTTTATTGAGCACGCTGTTGCTAGGCAGATTTGGCAGTCATACGTCACAAGGTATATGCGTAAAAAAAGTGAAATAAGACACCCTTATGGGTCAGTCATATTTTAAGCACACAAACACATAGGTATAAATAACAAATTTATCTTACAAAAGATGGAAAGAATACTTCAAAAAGTGGATGAATGAAGACAAAAAGACAGAAGAGACAATAGAAAAGGTGACTGTTGTGGAGCAGGAAGTATCAAAGATTAGTAAAGGTGAAGTGATGAAGAAAAGGCTGAAGATTGGACACTTGGTCCTGATGATATACTAGTGGAGGTATGGAAGTGTCTAGGAGAGATGACAGTGGAGTTTTTGACTAGGTTGTTAAACAGGATCTTAGGTGGTGAGAAGATGCCTGATGAGAAGTGTTGTGGAAAAAAGTGGACTCAGATCAAAAAACTGGAATCTGCTGTTTGCTCAGAGGGTTTTGTTTATTCCAGAATAAACTCAGAAGATCTTCAGCATCTCACAACCCAATCATCGATAGAAGCCTCCGAATTCTTTCTCGTCCCGTCTCTTATAGTTCAAAGGCGTCCCTCCCACTGCAATAGACACAACTGTGATTCTGGCAAATTCTACCAGAGGAGTCACTTAGCCCTGTTATTGGAACTTGTTGTTCCAATAACAGATTTGTTATCGTTTTTTCCCAGAGTCTTTGTGAAAACACTTCTCAAGTAATCTGGTTACAATCAATTTTTTGAGGACATTCCGCAGACAGTTTTCAAGACCCCCAAGGACAGGAAGGAGCAAAATTATTCCCAACAGAAGTGTGATGGTTCCATTTTTAGGAACAACAAATAGGCCGGCACCGGAGGACCTCAGGGTCCTTGAGGGTTCACCCTAAAGTCCATTTTCAGAGTCTGTGATTGCTGCAGTTTGAGGTTGTTGGTAGAGGAGTGTTTGAGAGTGAGTTGGTGGGCAGACTTATTAATGCCATTGATGACCGCTCCAGAGAGTGACAGTGTGTGACACCTGCTAACCCAAACAACGGAGTCTCCCATGATGAGCACTGGTTGGTTTACGGGCCCGTGGCTCCTCGCGACTGCAGCCTCTGCTCCAGCGGGCTCAGATGAGGAGATGGGAGCCCCAGAGCCATGTTCCCTGGTTGACAGCGATCTAACGTGAAGATTTGGTTTGTTGGGGAAAATGGATCCCCTGAAGCCGGTGAAACAGGACATGGCGCGTGAGCCCCGGGATAGCTGACAAGCATGAGGAGGAGGAGGAGTCAGACACTAAAAGAAAAAAAAAAAAAACAGCCATGAAGAGCATTCAGGTCATTGTCACTGGCTGTGTTTCCTGTTTACGTTTCTGTTTCCTACACAAATAAATTGTGAAACACATTTTGTCTTCCACTGTTATATTCAGACTTCATGTGTTTTGCATGTAGTAGGTGTCCAGTTTCAATGTTCAATCAATGTACAGATGCAGCAAGAGGTTCTGTGACATGATTGGAGTGTCAGGCTCAGCACAATTCTCTAGCATTAGTGTGTTTCAGGACATGTTTTCAGGCGGCTCAGCATCATCAGAGCATCTAAATCTGATGTTTGTTGAAATTTTCACCACAAGTTTAAATATCTGAACTTTGGTATATCCTTTAGTCAAATAAACAAATCAGGACCTCAGATTCAGCATTCAGCATTTCTATGTGTTTTTCTGCATTTGTTTCTCTGCAGGCTTGGATGCTGTCACACTCTTCTTCATCTTACTGCTGCTATGTGCTGTGATTGCAGCTTCCTTCTTTTGGATCAGGTAATGCAGAAAAAAAGTCAGCTCTGGTGACCCCCAGGATATGCCATAATATTCTTTTTTTAAAAAACAACTGTTTCTTGACGCAGGAAGTACAAGAGATCGACAAACTTGGCCAAATTGATATTGACTTTAGATGACATTGTCTTCATCGACACTCAAGTCAGCAGAAAGGTCAGAGAAATGTGGTGTTCCAATGTTTTTTGGTTGTATTATTTTATACACAAGGTACTAACTCCTGGTGGTTAGTTAGTTTAGGTTAGGGGGTTAGGTTAGGTTGTGGGGGAAAAGGTTTTAAAAACTGGGACACTAAGAGGACAGAAGGAATCAGACAGAAGTACAGCATAAATTAAAAGTGGGAATGACAAAGGTAAAAATAAAAGAAGTATGAGGAGCTAAGAACGTGTAAGGAATTGAGTCTACAGTTTATGAGAATATAGAATGAACCAAAGATGTAGGACTGATGTTTCGACTGATGTTTCATTTCAACAATTTTGCTACAAGCGAGAGACAAGTAAAGGTTGGTAAATCCTCCTTGTCCTTTTCAAAACAAGCACAAAAGTTATTCAGCGTGTTGAAAAAACCAAACAGAAGAATGAACCAGTCAGGTTACACCAACATGTTTCCCACCATTGGTTCATGTTGTGTTTCATATATATATATATATAGACACACACATACATAAATACAGTGGGTATGGAAAGTATTCAGACTCCCACAAATTTTTCACTCTTTCACCAGGCACAGCTCATCACCTACAGTCCCAATCCAAGCATGGTGGTGGCAGCATCATGCTGTGGGGGTGTTTTTCAGCTGCAGGGATAACATGACTGGTTGCAATCGAGAGAAAGATGAATGCGGCCAAGTACAGGGATATCCTTGACCAAAACCTTCTCCAGAGTGTTCAGGACCTCAGACTGGGTTGAAGGTTCACCTTCCAGCAAGACAATGACCCAAAACACACAGCTAAAATAACCAAGGAGTGTCTTCACAACAGCTCTGTGACTGTTCTTGAATGTTCCAGCCAGAGCTCTGACTCAAACCCAATGGAGCATCTCTGGAGAGACCTGAAAATGTCTGTTCACCAACGTTTACCATCCAACCTGACAGAACTGGAGAGGATCTGAAGGAGGAATGACAGAGGATCCCAAATCCAGGAGTGAAAAACTTGTTGCATCTTTCCCACAAAGAATCATGGCTGTATTAGATCAAAATGATGATCTAATACTTAGGATCCTGAATACTTAGGATCATGTGATAGTTCACTTTTTCTTTTTTTTTTTTAAATCTGTAAAAATGCCAAAAATTCAGCTTTTTTTGGTCAAAATGGGGTGCTGTGTCTACATGAATCAGAGAAAAACTAAACTTAAATGATTTTAGCAAATGGCTGCAATAAAACAGAGTAAAAAATTTAAGGGGGTCTGAATACTTTCCGTTTTGGGGGGTAGAGTGAGAGAGAGAGTGTGAGAGAGCGGGTAAGTACTGTCAGGCAGGTAAATGGTTTTTATGGTCCATATTTGATTATGAGACATCAAAGTTTACACATAAAACCTTTTGTCTTTTTGTAAATACACATCCATCTTGTCTGCTCTATAACATAGATAGTTCTAATCCTTTCAGTTCACAGGTCATAGCTTCCAGATAACCAGATAGTGTTGCTGGGGCCAAGTCTACAATAGAAGAATCTAAAAGAAATCTAAATTATAGATGTTTACTAACCTGCAGATAAAAAATAAAAATCGAACATCACATAGCTGAAAGTTTGCAATCCTGTCAAATGTTCATTGTTTTGTTTCAGAAACTGAATGATGAGTCCATCATGAGGAGTCTCCTGGAGATTAAAACGCCGCTGCGTTCTATTGCTAGAAGTTACATCCTGACAACACCTGAAAGCTCCAACATAGGAATCCTAGAGGTATAAAAACATCTGCATTTAAATGAAAGTCAAATTAAAGTTCTGTTTTCTGGTTATACAGGAGTTTGTGAAAGTTGTCTTTGGAAATCTGAAAACATACCCGCGCAGATTTAAGCTCTTCTTCCATAACTTCCTGATGTTGACGATCACATGTGCCAAGTCCAAAGCCAGGAGTAAAAACGTTAAGTTTCAGATTCAATCTTCTAAATAATGTCCCCTTTAACTTGGATGATTTTTGAGTAAATATTTATTTGAAGGGTCAGTCTGCAGGAGCTGAAAGTCTTTAAAGACCAACTTAATTGAAATTTTTTTTTTTGTGTTTTTAACATATTCCTGTAGTATTTTTTTTATCATAATAGAGGAGCTATATGACATAATTTATGATTAAAATTGCGTTTTTGAGTATTTCTTCATTAAAATTGCGTTGGATCAGAAAACCAGGTGCTTGAAAAAGCTTGGGCTAATGACGCAGCTACTGAGATGGGCGTGCCAGTCTCTTTTTTTCCCCTGCTCATGCTTAGGTATGCGAGAAATGGTTAGCGTTCAACACTCGTGCTGTTACGAATTGCAATACTGGCTCTAAACTGTAGAGCTGGATTGATCCAATATTTCTCGCCATTAATTTTGCATCACTAATGCTATCTTGGAGCTATAAGCTTGCACGTAAGCTCATAAACAGAGCTCTTATCAAGGGTGTGGTTTCTTCAGGCCAACAGTCCCACCCAAAATCCAGAATTGTATTTCTAATGAGCTACTGCTGCTGGGCATAAAATATGTCAAAAAAAAAAAACAAACAAACAAAAAAGGCTTTTTGATTTTGGCTAAAAACTTCCCAATCATAGCCAAAAGGACTTCTGCTACTACTGGAACTATGATTTTACAAAAGAAAAGAAATTGGCTGGAGTGAGAGTTAAATCTGCATATTATAAAATATTTTTAAAATAAAACATAATTGCTATTTACAAGTTATGACTCAATAGTTTTATTGTAATCCTAATTTGTGTGTTTTTAACTTTTTCTTTTTTTACTGTAAAGCTTTTTAGATAAACCAGTCTGTAATTTGTAGTGTGTAAAAAAACTCCAAATTCGTCATTGGTTTTTTTTGTTTTGTTTCTAGGGTGACTGGGTTTGGCTGAAAAAGATTCCCATTGGGAAAACAACAACAGCTGTAAACCAAAACACTCAGAATCTTTTCAGTCAGGTAAGATAATCCACAGCAGACACATAAATAATTCACAAGTGGCTAAATACAGTAGTAACAGCTACATCTATTAAATAAAATAGTACTTCAATAAAAACTTATGTCAGTTCAAAGAGAAATCAGTTTTTGTATAAAATGACTACTCACAGATGGAAACATTTACAGTCTTTGCTTCTCATCATTTTTACAGCATGGCTTTTACATAACAAAACAGAGATATTTGAGGAATAAGATGATGAAGAGTGGAAAGTCAGTTGGTCATACATATGGAGGGATGGAAGAGTTTAGGAGAGGAAGCCGTGGAGCTTCTGGTTGTTTAAGAAGATCTCGGAGAATGAGAATATGTCTGAGCAATGGATGACAAGACGAACAGAAACATTTAGAGTTCTAGAAATTACAGAGGATTGAAGATTACAAGTCACAGTGAGGTCATGGGAGGAAGATGGACTGAGAGTAGGCAGGTTGTTGTGACTGGAGGAACATTCTTGGTGTGACCAAAGGAAAAGCGTAGAAGACTGGTGAGAGCAGCCATGTTGTTGGTTTGGAGACTGGTGCAGAGACAGGAAGCTGAGCTATAGGCAACAAAGATGAAGAAGCTGAGGTTCTCTGTGGGAGGAACCAGGATGGATCATGAATGAATCCATCAGAGGAACAGATCAAAAATGTTCTAGAAGCAGATGGACATGTTTGGATACGCTGAGTAGAAAAACAGGGATGATGACGGTAATATGACGCTGAAGTTGGAGATGGCATGAAAGAGGAGGAAGACAAAGGAGGAGGTTTGTGGATGGAGGACATGAGGAAGGAGGATGGTGTAAATGAAGCAGAGAAACAGAAAAATTCAAAACTGGATCTCAGACAAGAATTTAAAACACATTTGAACACATTGGTAGAGAGTCTCTGAGTGCAGAAGATTTTTGACGGCGATCCTCTGGATTTAACCTGAAAATAAGAAAGTCACACAAATTAGTGAAATTGTGCAAATGACCTGTCAGCTCCTTGCAGATGGAGACAAGACACCGGATCAAAATGGCTTCAGGATTAAGTGAAGAGATGTTATTTACATGTAAGTGTTGTGTGTGCAGCTGAGAGAGATGCGACATGAGAACCTAAACCTGTATCTTGGTTTGTTCGTGGACTCTGGGATTCTGGCTTTGGTGGTGGAACACTGTCCTCGAGGAAGTTTGGCTGACCTGCTGGCCGATAGTGACGTCAGACTTGACTGGATGTTCAAGTCTTCGCTGCTTATGGATCTGATCAAGGTACAGGTGCAAAGATTAGGAAGAATTTTAGAATTTGTTTTTTCTCTACAATGAAAAAAATGCATGGAAATAACCATAATCATTCTGTCTGCGATGTAATAAACACCGGTCTCCAACAGACGCTGGTTGCTAATAAATGCCGGGTTGGCCAACATTTTTTTAATTTAACGTCCCGGCTACTATTGGAAGATATACGGTACTTCAGAACTGTTGGGTCTGAGGTCTCCCCCTCTGCTGAGGGAAAGGTTATTGACATTTACCTGTTTTTGTTTTAACTTTTTTCATTTTTCCACATCATAATCCACTCCGATAAACACACTCACCTGAACACAGGTGTCAGGTCACTCTTCCAAGAACAGGCTATTTGTATGTTTGAAGGAATGAAACCTGATGGACAAGTGTTTGCTTGTATGGATATGTGTGTGTGTCACGGTTCAGCCAGCTATTCAAGCCTCCAGCCACCAGAGGGAGTCCTCACCTCAGTATTGAGTGCCTCAGCTTCTTTATTTAACTCCCATCAGCCATTGCCACAGTTTCTTTCCTGTTGAGTTGTTTTCCATTGCTGTCATTAGCGGCAGGCATTAATACCAACTCCAGCCTGCACTTCAGTGCGAAGTTTTGTTTTGCCTTGCAAACAGTCTGAGCAGTTATTCCTCACTTGTTTTCCTGGTAATCTGACCTTTTGCCTGTTTAACGTTCTCCTGACTCGCTATTTTGTTTTTGACCTTCGCCTGGACTCTGGCTTTGTTTCATGTCTTGCCTCTGCTCTACTCAAATAAAACGTTTGCATATGGATCTGGATGCCTCAGCCTCCTCATTACAACATGTATTATGAATTTGTGGGTCTGCATAGACATGGTCAAAGGTTTGTCCAGGGTTAGGCAAAAGGGATGCAACATTGTCATTCACTGGATTGAACCATAACACATGATGACTGAATATATCCACAGAGCAGACCCTCACAGGCTCAGCCTCTTTCCTACTCACTGAGATGACGTTCCATGCCCTGATGGATAGTGTTTCTTTCTAAGTACTGTCTCCTCCACCTTAGACTGCCATCCAAATAAAAAGGGCATCAGTGTGAGTTTGTTTTAACAAGTGATATTTGAACCACTCTAGTCATCTAGAACCTGTCTGGCATTTCAGACCCTACTAGTAGCATGCTCCCTAGAAAGATCGAAATCACTCAAATCCCATCCTTCATATGGACAGTGGTCATGGAATGGCCTTTTTTGATCAGAAATCCAAAAACAGCCTTAAACCTGATTTCCTTCCTGTCATTTTGGTATTCAGGATGACTGGGTTAAAAGTACCAGTTTTCATTTGGTCAATACAGCTCACAACTGAGGGGCTTTTCATAAAGGAGGTGCTGCTGGTTTATAAACATACCCAAATGCATTTGAGATCTACTTATGGTATATAAACCTAGAAGGTCTGAGAGCAAAATTCAGCTGTGAAACTGCAGGTCAGAACTAAATAAACAGGAAAAAAATTAAACACAAAAAGCTTATTTGTCGTTTGTTTCAGTGATGTGCTTTTTTGTGGGCTGTGTTCTCTTATGATGTCTCATAATAAATAGAGGAAATGTGTGTCTCAGGGTATGAAGTACCTCCATCTGCGGGGCCTAACTCATGGTCGTCTGAAGTCCACCAACTGTTTGGTTGATGGACGTTTTGTTTTAAAAATCACAGACTATGGACTTCCCGTGATTCTTCAGTCCCAGAACCTTAGCCTTCCTGAAGACCCGCAAGGTAAAACATCTGTTTCTGAGGATCCTTATGTGGCATGTACCTTATTTTTTACAATTTACCATCTCTCTGGGTTACATTCTTACTATCAGTATTATTGTTTTTCTCAGGTGTAAGTTAGAAGGCAAGGGGGTTTACAGAGAAGGTCCTCAAAGTACAACACGGCAGAAATACGACTACTTGTTCCCTTCGAAAAATACATTTGCCTTTAAAGTGTAGAGAAAATCTATGCTTTGGCGCTGTGTAAAATTTGTGACAGTCACAGTATCTGCAATGAAAAACACCTTTGCTGACACCTTTACTGGGAAGATAAACAAAGACAAATAAGAACTAAATACAAGTTGACTAATCTCCACATAGAAAAACATCTCTTGTGGAGATAACTTGGAAACACCAACTAGAAGCTGGACATAAATGATCATGTTTGAGAACTGCTGACAAAGAAGGTCTTTATTCGTTGAACTGTTACTGACGGTTTCTAAAACCATCTTTGTTTCTCTCAGATCTGTTGTGGACCTCACCAGAACTCCTGAGGAACCCAGTTAGAGGAGGTTCATTTGCTGGTGATGTCTTCAGTTTCTCTATTATCATACAAGAAGTTATCTCCAGAACTTTGCCCTATGCTATGATGGACATGCCTGCACATGGTGAGGATGCCATTTGTTTGTCTTAGATCCATCTTATTGACATAAGACCATCTAACTCTCTGAACAATATCTCTTTAAACACTACCTGATTGTCTGAAGACCATCTGACTAAAGGCCTTCTGACTGTCTGAAGACCATTTGACGGTCTAAACAATAGGTGTCAAACACAAGGCCCGCGGGCCACATCTGGCCCGCCGAGTAATCCATACTACTAATATGACAACATGTCACGCTACATATCCTCATAATGCAATGTAATATAATAAGGATGCAGCGAAAAGTTTTCAGAAACTTAACTATACTGTCAGAGACAACATCACAAGGGAGTCATCATCCTCTCCCTGCATCTCACTCAGAGTGCAGAAAGAAATAAACATAACAGGATATAATAATTAAGAGCAAAACAGAGTAAAACAGCCAGACAACAGAACACCCTTAAAAAACCACACTTAAACCCAAATCCACAGAGAAAGCCGAAATGAATGGTATCCCACAATTCCTTGCGCTGTCAGATCTGACAGAAGACCCAATCACAATGTGTCTGTGACCTTCAAAATCAAAGTAACCACAAATCCCATCATGCAGTGTATCAGCTGCCTTGCTGAAAACCAGGTGGTTTCCTGCTCATTTGACCAGTTTAGATCCTAAAATTGCAGGCAAAAATAGCTTTGGCTGGTGGTGGATAATATGGGTGGGTTTGGGTTCGGTTCGGTGGTTCCTTATTAATACACGTCTCAGCAGAGACAAGCGCTCAAGAGAAGCAGGTAAGCCAGAGACTCATGTGTAAACTATCTTCGCTATCATGAAGAACTAATAATAAAAAAAAGAAATTTGTCCACTAATCTGTTCTCTAAATGTCATTTAAATAAACAACTTTTAATAATTTTTAGCCTCAAAATCGGTGTATTTTGCGTGTTTTACTATGACGCACACTGTGCGGTGAAACGGCGGATGAGCGCAGCCTTGATTGCAGAATCCCTAATAACTGGGTCATCATGTGTCTTTAATATGCACAGCAGTATGCTAATAATGTCTTTCTTTATTAACTATTTTCACATTGTAGACATTTTTGTTACATGTCTTTTTTTCCATGTAATATCTATTTTAAATTTGTTGTTTCTTCGGTTTTTGTATCTGACATAAAGCTGCAATAATAGGACAAACGGTGATGAAGGCAGTGAAACAGCTGGGATTTTTTGAATAATAATAATAAACAGAGATCATTTGATTATGAATATATACAAGTTTTTGGGAAGATTTTTACTGTTGGTGTTGCACATAATTAGGAAACACCAAATATTTTTGCAGTAATCTGAAGTTAAAAGTTATTTGGTTTAGTTTTGAAATGTTTTATTAACCCCCTGCGACAGACTGGCGACCAGTCCAGGGGTGTCCCCTGCCTTCGCCCATGAGTGGCCGGGTTAGGCTCCGGCAGCCCCGTGACCCCGAAAGGGATAAAGCGATTCAGAAAATGAATGAATGAATGTTTTATTAACACATTAAAAATGGTATTGACAATAGCAGGTTTTTAAAAATCAATTACTTCTGATGTATTTCACAAAGACACAAGATCTCACAAACCAAACAGAAATGAACTTGATGTTAAAAAACGATGCCAAAAAAAGCAAAGATAACTGAATGATTTGATTGGTTTTTGCTGAAAAACACAAATTTTATTTATATTTCCAGGCTTTTTAGTTTTATTCTCAAGCATTTTTATAGTGTAAAGTTTTTGACAGAATATATTTTATGGAGAGAAAAAATCTTTTGGGATATTTATATTTTTTTAAAACAAAAGACAAAAGTAAAGAAATGTGTTATTTTTATCTTCAACATTCACTTTATTTTGAACTTGTATCATTTCGACAGAATATATTTTTATGGAAGGCAAAATATTAAAAGTTATTTAAGATTTAAATACCTTAACTCTTGACTGTTATTTTTTTTTCATATTTGTGTTTAAACTGCTACTTCTTAAAAGTTAAAAAATGTTTATCCTTTTCAGCCCACGACCTCAGGTGTGTTTTGGATTTTGGCCCCCTGTTTAACACCCTTGGTGTAAACACTATTTGTTAAAAAAAATGATCTGGCTAAAGAACTTGTGACTGTCTGAAGACCATGTGACTGTCTAAAAACTATCTGTTTAAAGACCACCTGACTGAAGACAATCTGGCTGTCTAAAGATAATCTGACTGAAGACTATCTGGTTGTCTAAAGCCATCTGACTATCTAAACACTATCTGTTTAAAGATCATCTGGCTGTCTAAAGACCATGTGACTGTCTAAAAACTATCTGTTGAAAGACCACCTCATTTTCTAAAGACCATATAACTGAAGACTATCTGACTGTCTAAACACTATTTGTTGAAAGATCATCTGGTGGACTACAGACCATCTTACTGTCTGAAGACCATTTGACTGTCTAAACACTGTTTAAAGACCATCTGGCTGTCTGAAGACCATCTGACTGTCTGAAGATTATCTGACTGACTATACATTATCTGTCTAAAGACCATCTTACTGTCTCAACACTATCTGTTTAAATACCATCTGACTGTCTAAAGACCATTTGATTGTTTGAAGACTGTCTGTCTAAAGACCATCCAACAGTATGAAAATCATCTAACTGGCTAACCTTCTATTTGTCCCTCAGAGATTGTGGAACGGCTGAAGAAGCCCCCACCTTTGTGCAGGCCAGTTGTTTCTGTGGATGAAGCTCCTGCTGAGTGTCTCAATCTGATGAACGAATGTTGGAATGAAGATCCAGGCAAAAGACCAACTTTTGACGACATTTTCAAACAAGTAAGACCATGCTGATTCTTAGTTATGTCTAAACCCAAACAAAATTTTTTTTCTAAAATCAAATCAAATAAATCTGTATTTATATAGCACTCTTCATACATAATTTAATACAACCTGCTGTTCACCAAAAACAAATAACATAAAAGAAGTATAATAATTTAACCCGTACCCCACCCCCTTCCAACACACACACAATCTCCAACTCATCTAACACCTCCCACCCCTAACCAATGCAGATTAACATTAGAGAAACATGCTGAGAGCAAAGAGTTTGTGGCAAATAGTGAGACCTTCTTCCCTGAGGAAAGCTGTATTGCTGGCATCAGTATTGCAGGCTGCGATCCAGCCTCACCACCACACATCAGCAATACGGGTTCCCGTCTGCACCGGCTAAACAGCAGCCGACCTAGAGGTAGAGGACCCAACAGAGGACAACTTTTTATCAGCATCTGCAGACTTTATCATTTTTGGAAGTCATCACTAAATCTGGTGGAACATTTATGTCTTTGAAAAATATTAATATTTCACATTTGATAACCAACAATAAAACAAAGATTTTTGAGAATATCACTTCAAAGCAGTACAACATACCAATCAAGTCCATCACAAAGCGAACGCCACTGATCTTTTGTGCCACAACCAATCCCTCATGATTGGAACCAGAATTTGATGCAGGGTTGGTGGTTTTGTCCCAGTGCATTACATCTTGGAGTGTGGACAACCCTTTCCTTATTTAAATTGACCCTAACCATTCCATGAGTGTTTAGCATCTTTTTCTGGTAGCCTGTCTTTTGTCCCTGCTTTCTTGTGCCAGGTCATTCTGTATTTCCACTTTATTCTGGTCAATGGCAGCTCAGAACATAAAAACTCTTTCATATATTTGACTATTTCAGTATTGTTTAGGTCTTTACATTCAGCTCATTCAGGAGTTTCCAGCTAGAAAGTTTGGTATTTGTGTATTTTATCTATCCATCCATCCATCCTTTTCTACTCAGCCGGGTTGCGGGGGCAGCAGTCTAAGCAAAGATGCCCAGACTTCCCTCTCCCCAGCTACTTCCTCCAGCTCCTCTGGGGGGACCTCGAGACATTCCCTGGAAAACCAAGAGACGCAGTCGGACGTCTTCCCCAAATCTTTAAAACACATATTGACTGGATGAGCAAACTCCCATGAACCCTCCAGCACTCTAAAGAGGGTGTAGAGCTGCTCCTCCATACCACAGCGATGACGGAAACTGCATTGTTGTTCCTGGATATGAGGGTCTAGATCTGGCCTAGACTTTACCAGGGAAGCTGAGGAGTGTGATTCCCCAGTAGTTGGAACACACCCTCCGGTCCCTCTTCTTGAAAAAGTGAACCATCCCCCCTGTCTGTCAGTCCAGCAGGACAGTTCCCAACTGCCACGCAATGCTGCAGAGACATGTCAGCCAAGACACTCCCACAGCATCCAGAGATTTGAGGTACTCAGGGCGGACCTCATCCACTCCCTTGCCACCGAAGAGCTCATTGACTACCTTGGTGACTTCAGCTTGGATGATGGACAGCCCCACCCTAAAGTTCTCAGCCTCTGCTTCCCTGAGAGAAGGCGTGTCAGCAGGATTGAGAAGATCCTCGAAGTGTTCTTTCTACTGCCTGACAGTGTCCCCAGTTGAAGTCAGCAGCTCCCCACCTGTACTGCAAACAGTACCTGCAGAAAACTGGTTTCCTCTCCTGAGGGCGGACAGTTTGCCAGAACCTATTCGAGGCCAAATGATAGTCCTTCTCCATGGCCTCTCCCAACTTCTCCCAGGACCGAGTTTTTGCCTCCACAACAGCCCGGGCCGCAGCTCGCTTAGGCTGCCAATACCGGTCAGCTGCCTCTGGAGTCCCACAAGTTAGCCAGACCTTATAAGACTCCTCCTTCAGTTTGACGGCATTCCTTACTTCCGGTGTCCATTCGGGGGTTGCCGCCACGACAGGCACCAGAGACCATGCAAACAGAGCTTCGAACAGCAGCAGAGACAATGGAGGTGGAGAACATGGTCCATTCTGACTTAGTTTCACCAGCCTCCCTCTGTACCTGTTTGAAGTTCTCCCGGATGGGGGAGTTAAGTACCTCCCTGACGGAGGGCTCAGCCAGATGTTCCCAGCAGACTCCCACAGTATGTTTGGGTCTGCCAAATCTTTATGGCCTCCTTTGCCAACGAATCCAACTCACCACCAGGTAGTGATCAATGGACTGCTCTGCCCCTCTCTTTACCAGAGTGTCCAAGACACATGGCCAAAGGTCACCTGAAACAACTACAAAGTCAATCATAGATCTCCTACAGAGTCTGCCCTGATGTCACGTGTATTGATGGACACCCGTGTGCTCAAACATGGGGTTTGTTGTGGAAAAAATATGATGAGCACAGAAGGCCAACAACAAAATACAGCTCGGGTTCAGATAAAGCCGTTCCTATTATTCACGCCCCTCCAGGTGCTACTGTCGATGCCCATGTGGGCATTAAAGTCCCCCAGGAGGACGGTGGAGTCCCCCATTGGGGCATTTTCCAATGCTGCTAGAGAGACACCAAGAAAGCTGGGTACTCCGCACTGCTGCTCTGCCCGAAATATGAAAACACGGTCAGAGACCTGTCCCCCACCCAAAGGCGAAGGGACACAGCTCTCTTGTCCACCAGGCTGAACTCCAACACTTGACAGCTGAGCTGGGGGCTCACGAGTAAGCTCACACCAGCCCACCGCCTTTCACCATGTGCAACTCCAGAATGGTAGAGTCCAACCCCTCTCAAGAGACCGAATTTCAGAGCCCAGACCTTTAATAGAGGTGAGCCCAACTATATCTAGCCGGTACTTCTCGGTGTACCGCACAAGGTCAGGTTCCTTCCCTTCCAGAGAGGTGATGTTCTATGTCCCAAAAGCCAAGTTCTATGTCTGGGGTTTAAGCCACTGAGGCACTTGCCTTCGACTGCCACCCAAACCACATTGCACTGGCCCCTTCTGAGCTCTCCTGCAGGTGGTGGGTCAAGTGGAGAGTGATCCCACGACAATCCTTCGGGTTTTACCCGACTGGGGCTCGTTGGAGAAGCCCCAGCCACCAGGCGCTCACCTGCAAGCCCCAACTCCAGGCCTGGCTCCAGGATGGGTCCCTGGTAATGCCAATCCGGACAATGTATCTAGATCAATGATGGTACTTCTCATCGAGGGAGTTCTGAACCACTCTTTGTCTGGCCCGTCACACAAGACCTGTCTACCATGGGAGACCCTACCATGGGCTGAAGCCCCAGACAGCATAGCTCCTGAGATCACTTGAGCCCTTAAACCCCTCCACCACATTAAGGTGGTGGTTCATGGAGGGGTGTGTATTATATAATATTTGAAATATTGAGCAAAATACAGGATTTTCATGGCATTGAAAGGAAATGTGAAAGTGCCCTTCAAAACCTTATACATCTGAATATTTTCACGTGGAGAAGCCATTGGGGGGCCGTGGTGCAGCGGTGGGGCGGTCGACCTCCAATCATAAGATTGCAGGTTCAATTCCGTCTTGCCCATCCATGTATCGAAGTGCCCTTGGGCAAGACACTGAACCCCAAATTTCCTCTGGTGAAAGGTTGGCACCAGTGTTCGGCAGCACTGTGTGCATCACTGTGTGAATGTGTGTGTGTGAATAGGACTGACTCTAAAGCCCTTTGAGCCTTTAAGGAAGGCAGAAAAGCTCAGCACAAGTATACATTGTTCACCATTCATCCCTTAAACTGTTTAGAGTTTTAAAACTGCATTTTCGAGCTCTATTTAGAACCTTGTTAATGTCTAGTTGTGCAAAATGCCAATTCTTGTATTTTCTTAACTAGTCTTATGATTTGGACCAGGAGTGTATATTGGGATTACTTTTACAAATGTCATTTGGTTTGGTAATATCCCAGTTTGTAATAAAAAGTAACACATGAATGTTAGAGGCTTAAAGATAACATTTGCCACATTTTTTTTTTATACAGTAACATCTTAATCATCCCATTCAGTGACATTTTTTGCTCTTAAATAAGTAAACATTTATTTTTATTTAACCTTTATCTAATTGGACGGAGGGTTTTCCTTTCCACTCTTTATATATGGACGTGTGTCTTCACATGTCAAAAAGAAAAAAAAATCAACAATGACATTTTTTTTTTCTACAGCCAAAGTTGCAACATGGTTCACTAGACCTAACCACACAATATCTGTCGGGTGGGTTGATACTCAATACATGTTTTTTGCACTTTTAAGATCATGGTTAAGTGTGGAGTTTGCTTATTTTAAAATGACTGACAGGCTAGAGGAGTTTTCACAAACTTGGGCTGTAGAGAAAGTGTTGTGCTATGTTTATGCTGACGAGGAACTAATTTTCTCTTTTTGACCTTCCGTGCTTACACTGTATTTGCCCGACATGTGGGTAAAGGAAACAGAGCAGACAAGGAACTGATGGAGAAGTTTGGTGTTTAGATCAAAAAAGAAGGAAAGATGGCGGAGGACTTTACTAAATGAATGGAAATTACAGTGATGAAACCATTCTTCTTCTAAAAAAAAGAGGAGCATAGAAGTGGATGAAAGAGAACTCCAATTGATCTCATCTTGTTCAGATGTTGTAATCTGAAGGAGATCAGAGATGGTAAAGTTGTGGCTGAGGAGAATGTAGTAGAGGTCTGGAAGGGTTTAGGTGAGGTGACGGTAGGCTAGGCAAACTGAATATAAATTGTTACTCTTCCATTTACTAAATATTGTACTCGTAAATGATAGTTTTATGTAGTTATTTTTATTTTCTTTTACTGACTGATGAAGCTTTTAAGATAAGAGGCAAAATGTTGAAAAAAGAGAAGACAATGTGTCCAGATGCCATGATTGAACTTCACGACATATTCTTATACTGTACAATTTAGCTTAACTTTGTCATTTCTCTTTGTCTTTCCTTGATTGTTGAAGTTTTTTAAGCTGCTGATTTCTTCATCTTTATCTGAATGGATCTTTGTCTGGTTAAATGCAAATATTTGTTCAGTGGCTAGATATGAAAAAACATGAATTTAGAAAAGAAACAATTAACCATGCTGCAGCTCATGCATGATCACATGCTTACCTACTTTAGAAACTTTACTGCGGATGAGAGCTGAAGAGCTGAACTGCTGTAATGAAAAGATGACAGAGTGATGTTCCCTTCCAAAACCCCATACAGTTTTCAAAGAGTGGTGATCATTTAATTGTCAGGAAAATGTAGGGAACAACCAAAATCAAGGAGACTGGACTTGAGGGCAGGAACTTAATTGTAATAAATAGATGTGAACATGAACAATCTCGAAACAAATAAGGTAGAATTAAAAAAGTAGGACATTACAGATGACCTGACTATTTGAAGTCTAAATCTTTAGTAGAAAAATGAAACAGTATTTTTTGTATATTCTTCGTACAGAGCATGAAAAGATGTGGTATGGAGATTAAAACTCCCTCTAATCTAAAGTCTGTTGTGTGTGGGGGTTAGAGATAAACAAATACACTGTAGCATGTATAAGACAGTAGGAGACCAGTCATTAACTGCATCTGCACCAATAAATGTACTTTGGGCCATGTGGAAGCTCAGTCTGTTTGAGATACACTTGTAAGAGGAAGGGTCATCATGTGGATTCTGTTTGTGTGCAGTTCCGTGGTATAAGCAGAGGCAGAAGAGCCAATATAATTGATTCAATGCTGCGTATGTTGGAGCAGTACAGCTCCAACCTTGAAGATCTTATCAGAGAACGAACTGATGAACTGGAGGTTGAAAGAAACAAGACTGAGAAGCTCGTTGGACAGCTTCTGCCAAAGTAAGACTGATTTCATTTGCTGTCTTTCTTTTGTTTTGAGAGCAAACATGTTACAACAATGAAAAAAGATACATTTGATTAGCCAAAATGTTGATTCAAATATTCATATTTCATCAGTATTTTGTATTTGTATATAAAATGGGACAATGCAATTTAAGAGAAAACCACATGGTTTGACAAAACAAAACACATGGCTTAAAAAGCCAGAATTAGCCAGAAGGCTAGTTTTCATCTGTGGTCCCCTGGCAATAATATGACAGAAAGCATTAAAAACACTAAGTACAACAAAATGTACTAAAAGCATTTACATTAAGAGCTAATACAATCTGGAATTCCAGCAACAATACTAAATATAATAGTTTAAATATAATACTTTGAGCTGAGGATGGAAGTTTTTGATGTCATCTGTTTTAGGTCTGTGGCTCAGGCTCTGAAGAAAGGGAAACCAGTCCAACCAGAGCATTACTCAGATTGCACTCTTTACTTCAGTGACATTGTGGGATTCACCACCATCTCTGCCCTCAGTGAACCAATAGAGGTATCAATATTTTTAATGCATGATTTAGTTGTTGATTCATATGTTTACCTGAGTGTGCTTCCAGGTGGTTGACCTGCTGAATGACCTGTATACCATGTTTGATGCCATCATTGCCTCTCATGACGTCTACAAGGTGATTTACATTCACACGTCCATCTTTGTCTTTTTTTCCTCAGCAAAATACCTGACCTTTAACATTTTTTCACTGAAAGTCAGTATTCAAAAACTATATTTTTGTTAATCCATTTGTACCAGTATTTATTGTATTACTCAATGTAAAGTTTTTTGAGTTTGTGAACCTACCAGGAGCCAAAGCCCTAGACAGCATAGCTCCTGTGATCACTCGAGCACTCAAACCCCTCCACCACGTTAAGGTGGCGAACTCACACAAACTCCTTCATGAGCAGAAACAACATAGATTCTATTACGTCGCCCGGATTAGCGTTAACGGGGCCTCACCCTGGAGCCAGGCCTGGGGTTGGGGCTCACAGGCGAGCGCCTGGTGGCTGGGGCTCCTCCCACAGGCCCCGGCCGAAGGATCGATGTGGGATAACTCCCCAGTGGGCCCACCACCTGCAGGAGAGCTGTGAAGGGGCTGGTGCAATGTGGTTTAGGTGGCAGTCGAGTGCCTTGGCGGCCTAAACCCCGGTCATGGAACTTGGCTTTTGGGACATCGAAGGTCACCTCTCTGGGAGGGAAGGAGCCTGAGCATGTGCTAGAGGTTGAGAGGTACCGGCTAGATTTAGTTGGGCTCACCTCTACGCACAGTCTGGGCTCTGAAACTCAGTCTCTTGAGAGGGGTTGGACTCTACCATTCTGGAGTTGCACATGGTGAGAGGCGGCAGGCTGGGGTGGGCTTACTTGTGAGCCCCCAGCTTAGCCGCCAAGTGTTGGAGTTCACCCAATCAATCATCAGGACACCCTTGGCAGGAGATCAATGATCGACTTTTTTGTTGTTTCAGGCGATCTTCGGCCATGTGTCTTGGACACTCGGGTAAAGAGAAGGGCAGAGCTTTCCACTGATCACTACTTGGTGGTGAGTTGGATTCGTTGGCGGGGAAGGAGGCCGGAAAGACTTGGCAGACCCAAACGTACTGTGAGGGTCTGCTGGGAATGTCTGGCTGAGCCCTCTGCCAGGGAAGTCTTTAACTCCCACATCCGGGAGAGCTTCAAACAGGTAACAAGGGAGGCTGGTAACATTGAGTCTGAATGGACCATGTTCTCCACCTCCATTGTTTCTGCTGCTTTTGGGAGCTGTGGTCGCAAGGTCTCTGGTGCCTGTCATGGCGGCAACCCCCGAACTGAACCCGTTGGTGGACACCGGAAGTAAGGGATGCCGGTAAGCTGAAGGAGGAGTCCTATCAGGTCTGGCTGACTTGTTGGACTCCAGAGGCAGCTGACAGGTATCGGCGGTCTAAGCGAGCTGTGGCTCAGGCTGTAGTAGAGGCAAAAACTCGGTCCTGGGAGGAGTTCGGCGAGGCCATGGAGTAGCACAATCGGTTTGCCTCGAAGAGGTTCTGGGTCCGGCGCCTCAGGAGGCGGAAACAGTTTTCTGCAGGCAGTTTTCAGTGCAGGTGGGGAGCTGTTGACTTCTACTGGAGACATTGGCGGGCGGTGGAAGGAATACTTCGAGGATCTCCTCAATCCTGCTAACACGCCTTCCCTTGAGGAAGCAGAGGCTGAGAGCCTTGGGGTGGGGCTGTCCATTACCCAAGCTGAAGTCACCGAAGTATTCAACAAGCTCCTCGGTGGCAAAGCAGCGGGAGTGGACGAAGTCCGCCCTGAGTACCTCAAATCTCTGGATGCTGTGGGATTGTCTTGGTTAACATGTCTCTGCAGCATTGCGTGACTGGCAGACAGGGGTGGTGGTTCCCCTTTTCAAGAAGGGGGACCGGAGGGTGTGTTCCAACTACCGGGGAATCATACTCCTCAGCCTCCCTGGGAAAGTCTATGCCAGGGTACTGGAGAGGAGAGTCGGGCCAATAGTCGAACCTCAGATCGAAGAACAACAATTCGGTTTTTGTCCTGGTCGTGGAGCTGTGGATCAGCTCTACACCCTGTCTAGGGTGCTGGAAGGTTCATGGGAGTTTGCTCATCCTGTCCATATGTGTTTTGTGGATTTGGAGAAGGCCGTGTGCCCCGTGGTGTCCTGTGGAGGGTACTTTGGGAGTATGGGGTCTGGGGGGCCTTACTCAGGGCTGTCCGGTCTCTGTATGACCAGAGCAGGAGCTTGGTCCACATAGCTGGCACTAAGTCAGACCTGTTCCCGGTGCATGTTGGACTCCGGCAGGGCTGCCCTTTGTCACCGGTTCTGTTCATAGTCTTTATGGACAGAATTTCTAGATGCAGCCAGAGGCCAGAGGGGGGTCTGGTTTGGGAACCACAGGATTTCCTCTCTGCTCTTTGCAGATAATGTTGTCCTCTTGGCTTCATCGAGCCAGGACCTCCAGCATGCATTGGAATGGTTTGCAGCCAAGTGTGAATCGGCAGGGATGAGGATCAGCCCAGCTAAGTCTGAGGCCATGGTTCTCGACCGGAGAAAGATGGTTTGCCATCTCAAGGTGGGTGGAGTGTCTTGGGGTCTTGTTCACGAGTAAGGGAAGATCGGAGCGTGAGATCGACAGGCGGATTGGTGCTGCGTCCACCGTCATGCGGTCGCTGTACTGGTCCGTCGTGGTGAAGAGAGAGCTAAGACAGAAAGCAAAGCTCTCAATTTACTGGTGGATCTACGCTCCAATACTCACCTATGGTCATGAGCTCTGGGTCATGACCAAAAGAACGGGGTCGCGGATCCAAGTGGCTGAAATGAGGTGTTCCGGGCATGTCCCACTGGGAGGAGGCCCCGGGGAAGACCCAGGACACGCTGGAGAGACTATGTCTCTCGGCTGGCCTGGGAACGACTCGGGGTCCCCCCAGAGGAGCTGGAGGAAGTGGCCGGGGAGCGGGAAGTCTGGGCATCTTTACTGAGACTGCTGCCCCCGCGACCCGGTCCCGGATAAAGCGGAAGAAAATGGATGGATGGAATGTAACGTTTTTTTTAACATGCTCTGAATAGTTTTTGTCCTTGATTAAAGTCTTTTTAAGACTGTCCTGGAAATTCTCCTCTTGAGGAGATTAGATAGAAATGCACAAAACTTTGAATAGGCTTAATAAGAGAAGACCTCATTGTGGTTGAAGGTTTTAGAGGGTCTAAACAAATATTACAGGCTGGTCTACTGAAATTTATCTTACTTTTTACATTTATTAAAACATGAATAACTGAAACATGACTTAACTGACGGGCAGTTTAAGCAAAGAGTCAAACTTTTCTTTTTGAGGAAAAATTGAACTCTGAATCAAGAAAAACTGGTATCTGCTGTCTGCTCAAAGAGTCTGTTTATTCAAGAATAAATTCAGAAGATCTTCATCATTTCAAAACTGATCATGGATCAGAGCCCAAATGCAGTTAACCCAGTCAGGTGGAAGAAGCCCCTCACTCTGTTACCCCAGCTCTTTATAGCATAGAGGATCACATTGCTCAACCTCCCTTTACTGCAATAACAAAAACATGTTTTCCTGGCAAAATCTTATCAAGTATTTTTGGGCGAGACACAGGGAAATTTATCGCCGTACATTCACTCTTCACTTTACTTTCCTGGAAGGAATGGACGAAAACCTTATTAGTCATGGGTTAGCTCTGGTTATAATTCCAGAGGTTTTTCAGGTTCCCTAGGTTAGAAAAAAGCTAAAAAGGAGCTCTATTCTCAACATTCTCTCCTTAGCCACCTCATTCAGCTCCTCTGAGGGAATCCTTAGTGCTTAATTTAGTCCTAATTAATCCTTATTTTCTTCCGGCACTCATCAAGAGTAGACGCTTTTCTTTGTGCTCCCTTATCTTTCTCAACCAAAGCTCTTTGTCTCGTCTCCCCATATCCTGGAACCACTCTCTGTTTTTCTCACTTTCAAAGAAAATGGATCTGACCGGTTGGGCTACAAATGGGATCGACAAAATCTTTTCCACCATGAAAAGTGGGACAGCGGATCCCACATGCCCAGGAGGTACGTTTGCAGCTGGATACGCGAATGATCCATGGGGCAAATGGAGAATTTTCTGCCTGTCGGAACTCTCCCTGGAAGATGTTGAAGATGTCTACATTATTGGATTAATGGTCACCGGCTTTCTGCTCATTGGAACCGGCAGAATCTGGATGTATCAGAACCTAGCGAAGTGACTTAAAGTTTAAGGCGGGCTGGGAGTGCTTTGCGAAGGGATACTTGAAACCGTAAAGACTCAAACTGATAGACTGCAGGGGTTGGAGTCCAAAGTGGATGCATTGCATGCCCGCATGTATCGCATGGAGGTCTCGCTGGGAAAAATGGAAACTTGGAGCGAGTTACGGCTCGAGTCGGAGGAGACTTGGAATATTGATCCAAGATCTGTGGTTATTCCGCCATATGCAGCATGGACATTCAGCAGGCAGGCGGCAGATGTTTGCCTGTGTCTAAACAATCATCTCTAATCAGACACTCCCCAAGCCAAGGACACTCTCCTTGAGCGAACCAAAACAAATCCACTGAAGGTGGGATAAGCAGAACCAGTTGCCATGGAAACCTACATATCTGCCCCTTCCACGATCCTTTCCCTGGATTTCAATGCTCTGGTGACTCTGACTTGTCTGTTGTGAAATCACTGCTCCCTCCACTACATTGTGGTGGTCACAGAGAGGGGACTAACTGAAGTCAAAAGATCAAGGGTTGATAGATCGTTAGCAGAACTAACAAACAAATGACTGGGTGGCTCAGTTTGCTGTGTGTACGACTGGCGCATTGGAAACCAGTGTTTGTTTCCCAGGTGGTGCGATGAGCTAAATCCAGTGAGGGTCATTGGGAAAAATCCTTCCTGCTACTAACTGTTGCCACATGGGGCCCAAGTCTGGGTCTTCCTGTGGCAGCTGTCAGCCCAGATACAATAGAGAATTGTGTCACGAAGGGTATCTGATGTAGGAATCTTTGCCAAACCACCTGTGCAAATCAATCAAGGCGGATTTGCTGTGGGTGATCCCTGAATCAATATGCTAAAAGGTGAACACATTACCACCAATTCCTTTTTATACATGTAATGTTCAATGGCAACATATTGATGGGAGCCGTAAAGGTTCAACATACACTGTTCTTTCATTTATTGCTGGGGATACATTCTATGAAAAACAGCGAAGTAGAATTGCAGAGGTTTAAGGTTGTAAAACACCTCACAATACACCTACAATTTTCTCAGAGCGACGTGAACATTTTCAAATTTTTCTCTTTTTAAACTCTCAAAATTCTAATCTTCATAGAAAAATATGTCCGGTATTAAAGAATAAAAACAAAAATCTGATCATGATGATTTATTTAAGTGTAAAGCTGCATGGTCATTATTTCTGCACAGAAGATATGCACGAAAGAGATTGACAAGATGAACAGCAAATCAGGAAGCAGAACACAATGCACTGTTAAAAACATGTAGAATTGCGCCTAAAAAAAGCAACAGTTGAGACTCAGACATTAAAAGATCAACTGCAGTATAACGAGAAAACACTGTAGTTCATAAATCAAGTCCAGTTGCACCAAAAGTTTGATCATTTAAAAAGTTGTGTTTTTACCAGTTTATCTGACTCATTACATGTCGTAAAACTGCAACATTTTCATAACACAGCATTTCTTTTGTATTATAGCAAGTATTGAATATACATTGTCCTGTTATGCTTGATGTACAGGTGGAGACCATTGGAGATGCTTATATGGTAGCTTCAGGCGTCCCCAACAGAAATGGAAACCGTCATGCAGCTGAAGTGTCAAACATGTCCCTGGACATTCTCCATTCAATCGGAGCGTTTAAGATCAAACACATGCCAGAGATCAAAGTAAAAATACGCATTGGACTACACTCAGGTACTACTCACACAAAAAATAGCTGTGACTATTGGTGGAAGTAGACTTTTGTTGAAAATACACTATATTGCCAAAAGTATTGACTCATTTACCTTGACTCATACTATGAATTGAAGTGGCATCCCATTCCTAACCCATAGAGTTCAATACAATGTGGGTCCACCTTTGTAGCTATTATAGCTTCAACTCTTCTGGAAGGCTGTCCACAAGGTTGAGGAGTGTGTTTATAAGAATGTTTGACAATTCTTCCAAAAGCACATTGGTAAGATCACATACTGATATTGGTGGAGAAGGCCTGGCTCTCAGTCTCCGCTCTAATTCATCCCAAAGGTGTTCAATGGGTTCAGGTCAGGGCTCTGTGCAGAACAGTCCAGTTCATCAACACCAGACTCTGTCATCCAAGTCTTTATGGGCCTTGCTTTGTGCACAGTCATGTTGGAAGAAGAAGGGGCTTGGTCATGGAAACCCATTTCATGAAACCCTCTCCATACTGTACTTGGGCTAAACTGAAGGTCACATGAAGTTTGGAGCTCTGTAGCAATTGACTGTGCCGAAAGTCGGTGACCTCTTTGCACGATGAGCTGCAACATCTACTGACACCTCTCCATCAGTTCATGTGGCCTCCCACTTGGTGGCTGAGTTACTGTTTCCTAACTCTTCCATTATACTATAGAGCTGATAGGTGACTGTGGAATATTTAGGAGTGAGGACATTTCACCACTGAATTTGTTAAGCAGGTGGCATCCTATGACAATTCTACTCTGGAATTTTCTGATATCCTGAGCGGCCCATTCTTTCACAAATCCTTGTGGAAACAATCTGCCCGAGGGCTTGATTTTATACACCTGTGGCCAGGACAAGTGATTAGGACACCTGACTTAGATCAAGGTGGATGAGCCACCACTTTTGATAACATAGAGTTCATCATTATTCATCCTTAGGGCCAGTGGTTGCAGGAGTTGTTGGTCTTACCATGCCCAGATACTGTCTCTTCGGAGACACTGTGACAACAGCCTCACTCATGGAGTCCAGTGGCCTGCGTATGTAATAGTACAAATATTTTAGATTGGCTACATATATGTTACATATATTCAGCATTTCCCTCCCAGACTGCAGGTGTGCTACTCTCAAAGATTGATGTTTCTGGTGTTTGTCTGTCTTAACTGTCTAGCCTACAGGATTCACATAAGTCTGAGTACTGTGAAAGTCCTAACCAGTCTCAAAGTGGGTTACCTCATAGAGACGAGAAAGGCTCAGGTATGCTGATAGACTGTCATAAAACAAATATATTCATTAATACAGATCTGCAGTTTTATCTTTGTTCTGTTAGTTTTTTTTTTTTTTTTACACATTTAAAAACTCTTATAGTATATAGTATATTGAGCTTTAGGAAATAAATAGGGAAAAAATAGTAATACCTGAGGAAGTGTTTATTTGTTGTACTTTTTGTTTGAAAAAGTTAATAATGCTAAGTAAATTTGTGTGGCTAAATATTCATTCTGATGTCTGCTGCAGGTTAAAGGCACAGAGGATACATACTGGCTTATGGGTCGGGATGGGTTCAATAAACCTCTTCCTATTCCTCCAGACCTGATTGGAGGGTGAGAAAAAACAAACTCTATAAATCATAGGAGTTAATTAAATGGTTATGTATATTTTGCCTTCTGTCTTTCAGGGCCAGCAATCATGGCATCTCTCTAGATGAAATTCCTGTGGAAAGAAGACAAAAGTTTTTGGACAGGCAGAAACTGATGAAAAAATAGGATAAAATGTTATTTTTTAATCTCTGTTACCTTTTTATGTTTCTAGTCAATTGTTTCATCTGTGACCACCTCTCACCCTAAATTTAAACATGTTGATTTTAAAATCTTCATACACACACTAAATGTAATTCAGTAAGATTTATGACAAAAGATGTGAGAAGAATGGGGTCCAACTAAATAAAAACTTTTTCTTTCCAGTTTTGTTTATTTGTTAATTTTAAATTCATACAGAGAATAAATCTTTTCAATGGGTTAGGGGAAATTGGTTAGGTTTATTGTGAGGGTTAGGTTTATTGGGTTAGGGTTATTGTTTATTGTGAGCCCGCGCCGTCGGTATATACGTACAGGGACAAGGGTTAGGGTTGGGGTTAGGTCGAAAGGATACAGCCCTCCTTCTATAGAAGTTGGGCGGTGCACGGTCCATTTCCAGGTGGGTACCACCATTCCAACCCCTTGGGTTCCGCTGGAAGGTCTGACTGCGTATGGCATATGAGATTATAGAATGAATGGCTTATGGAAATGCTTTAATTTAATGAATGTTATATGTTGATTTTAAATGTTTTAAACCAATTTAAATGATACAGCTATTTTCCCTACCTTTTTTTCATAATTCCACCCTATCACAGTGCTTTTAAGTCATAGATGTAATAATTTTTTTCAGATTTTTATCTTTTTTTTACTTTTTTCAAAGTAATGATTGTGGTGTGTTGCTTTTAACAGTTCAATGAATTTTAGGTGAATTTTAGTGTGGCCCAGTTGTCAAAAGTATTTACTCTGATTTCAATAATTTAACTTTTAATGAACTTGTTTTTTTTAATGAATTGGTATTCAGGTTAGGTTTGTTACAAGGGTTAGGGTTAGATATATAGGGTCTTTGGGAACCTTTTCCACCCTTGTAACTTTTGAACGGAAGGTCATAGAGACTTGATACCACGTTCTACCCTCCAAGTCTCTAGGACAAGGGTGTCAGAATCCAGGCCTCAAGGGCCGGTGTCCTGCATGTTTCACAACCAACCTGCCATTGAAGCTCCTTATTGGCTAAGCACACCTGATCCAGGTAATCAGCAGCAGGTGAGACAGGGTTTCTGGAAAATCAGCAGGAGGTCGGGCCTTGAGGACTGGAGTTTGACACCCCTGCTCTAGGACCTTCCGTTCAAAAGTTACAGGCCAAAAACAGTTTTTGGACAAAAACGCTAGGCGAAAATAGTTCTAAGTGTTTTGGGCCGAAATCCAGGGTTAGGGTTAGGTTTATTGTTACCCCGAGCCCGCACCGTCGGTATATACGTACATGGACGTTAGAGACCGGGGTCGGGAGAAGGCACACTCAACTTGAAATCCAGTCTAGAGAAGTACCTCGACTGGATCGAGGTAAGTACTATGTTGGGTAAATCTAACTAAAAGAGTATTGCCCGTCTCTCCCACATACTGTTTGCCACAGGTGGAACAAGAAATCACATAAATGCAATTTTTGGACTGAGGATTGCCTCTGCATAATGAAGGAAAAACATTTTTGTTGTAATGGCTGCGCAACCAGTCCAAATGTTTAAAGAAGGAAGAAGAAGCTCTTCGTCTGGGTTGTGTAAGGGGGAGGGAGCTTAGCTCTGACCAAAAAGTCCCCAAGATTTTTGTTGCGCCTGTACGCTGGTAAGAACCTGTGATCCTGAAGCAGCCCATGGCTCTGGGCACAACCCTGAAGGTTTTTTCCTGAGAACCCCCACCAATTTGCGTGTGGAGGATGCGTAGGTTGTGATTATAGGTAGGAGGGGAGATGTATCAATGGGTTTTGTTTGTTGGAATGAGTTAAAACATTTTCTTAAGAATGAGCGGGAATAACCTCTTGTGGATAATGCAGAAAAGAGGATCTTTTTGGCCTCTTGAAAATCTGCCTGTTGAGTGCAGATTCTGTGAAAACGGAGCAGCTGCGACTTAATCAGACCAGCAAAGGTATGTTTTGGATGGAAGCTGGTCTTGTGCAGAAGGGCATGCGTGTCGGTGGGTTTAAAAAATACCTTTATGTCCAATTTATGTGTGATGTGAAAATTAGCTCCCTTAAATGTTGTGGTGTCCAGAAAATCCACTGAGGAGGCGTGGTGTGTTGACTTGAGTTTGATTGAGGGATTGTGACTGTTGAGGGTCCTCAGGAAAATCCCAAACTCCTGTTCACTGTGAGTCCACACTCCCCAGATGTCATCTAAATAACGAAGATAACATAGAGGTTTTAGAATGCGTTTTGCTAAGGCTGTGGACTCCCACTCAGCCATAAAAATGTTGGCATTAGCTGGGGCAAATTTCTTCCCCATAGCAGTGCCCTTAACATGAACAAAGAATTCTCCATTAAATTCAAAATCGTTTCTGTTCAGGTTAGGGTTTAGGGTTAGGTTTATTGCGAGCCCGCGCCGTCGGTATATACGTGCATGGACGTTAGTGACCGGGGTCGGGAGAAGGCACACTCAACTTGAAATTCAGTTGAGGTAAGTACTAACCAAAATATCCCTATATCTGTTGTGTGTGGGTGGTTTTGGTTTGTGTGTGCTGTGTCGTGTTTTGGAGCCATGGGGAAACAAGTACATCTCCTTGTGAGTGCAGGTGGCAGCGCTGTGCGTGCCGTGTTTTCGTAGGTGTCTAGAATTGGGTGGAAGAGTGAGTGAGTTAGTTAGGGAGAGAGCAAGAAGAAGAAAAAAAGGGGGGGGGGGGGGGGGTTTTGTGTGTGATTCTGTGTTTTAATAGTGGTTAGGGTAGTGGTTCTTGGGGGTTGAGGAGGGGGAAGGGTGGTAGCATTTTGGGTCCTGTGTATAGTTGTAGTGAGGGTTGTGACTGGGGGGGTGTTGTTGTAGAGGATGGGCAGGATGATAGTGTCTAGGGTCCTGTGTCTGGTTATGATTAGGGGCGTGTTATGGGGGTGGGGTTAGGGTTAGCGGTCGGGGAAGGGGAAGGGGAGTAGCATCAAGGGTTCTGTGTCTAGTTATGATTAGGGGTGTATCCTAGGATAGGGATGGGGGGGGGGGGGTAGAAGATGGGCAGGATGATAGTGTCTTAGGGTCCTGTGTCTGGTTCTGGTTAGGGGCGTGTTCTGGGGTGGGGTTAGGGGAGGGGGAAGGGGGTAGCGTTTAGGGTCCTGTGTCTAGTTATGGTGAGGGTTGTGGTTTGGGAGGGGGGTAGTAGAGGGGGAATAAAGGTGATAGTGTCTAAGGTACTGTGTCTGGTTATGATTAGGGGCGTGTTCTGGGGTGGGGTTAGGGTTAGTGGTGGGGGAAGAGTAGTAGCATCTAGGGTACTGTGTCTGGTTATGATTAGAGGCGTGTTCTGGGGTGGGGGTAGGGTTAGTGGTGGGGGGAGAGTAGTAGCATCTAGGGTTCTGTGTCTAGTTATGATTAGGGGCGTGTCCTGGGGTAGGGTTAGGGTTTGGGGGGGGGGTATTAACATTTAGGGTCCTGTATCTAGTTATGATTAGGGTTGTGGTTTGGGAGGGGGTTAGTAGAGGGGGAAGGGGGTAGTGGGTGCACCAGGACATGAAGCACCTTGAAGTGTATGTAGAGTGAGGGAGGGGAGGAGATTGACAGGAAGTTTTGGGTTGGAGAGAGAGAGGAGGGGGTGAAGGGAGGAGGATAATGTGGATCTTTGTAGGATGCAGTTGGGATTTGGAGGTCCCTTGGAGTTTCAGTGAGTGCAATGGGATTTGGTGGTCCCTTGGAATGAGATGTGTTTATATAATGATGTGCAGTTGGGATTTGGTGGTCCCTTGAAGTCAAAGTGGGTGCAGCAGGACATGAAATCCCTTGGCGTGTATGTAGTGTGAGGGAGGGGAGGAGATTGATAGGAAGTTTTGGGTTAGAGAGAGAGGAGGAGGGGGGTGAAAGGAAGAGGATAATGTGGTTAGGGTTAGGGTTAGGGTTAGGGTTAGGGGTTAGGGTTAGGGTTAGGGTTAGGTTAGGGTTAGGGTTAGGGTTAGGGTTAGGTATATAGGGTTTAAGCGACGTTGTCCACCCCCGGTAACTCGGGAACGGAAGGTCGTAGAGAGAAAATAACAAGTCCTACCCCAGTGGACAAAGGGGTAAAAAACCGTTTGGCGTTGTCCCCAAGTCTCTAGGACTTACGGTTCCGGAGATACTTCAAATTTTTGGAGAATTTTTTCTGTAACTTCGGGTTAGGGTTAGGGTTAGGGTTAGGGTTAGGGTTAGGGTTAGGTATATAGGGTTTAAGCGACGTTGTCCACCCCCGGTAACTCGGGAACGGAAGGTCGTAGAGAGAAAATAACAAGTCCTACCCCAGTGGACAAAGGGGTAAAAAACCGTTTGGCGTTGTCCCCAAGTCTCTAGGACTTACGGTTCCGGAGATACTTCAAGTTTTTGGAGAATTTTTTCTGTAACTTTTGAACGGAAAGTCGTAGAGACTCAGGGACAACTCCAGTGTGTTCAGAAGGGCCGAATTATGTCTGACGAACGTTGGTTCCAAGTCTCTAGGACCTTCCGTTCAAAAGTTATAGGCCAAAAACCGTTTTCGGAAAAAACGCTAGGCGAAAATTGCTCCAAGTGTTTTGGGCCGAAATCCTCCTTGCAAAAAACGATTTAGGAGCACGTTTCAGAGCATTTGGAGTCTATTGGTAATGGTTTGTAGTGAAGGATTTTGAAAAGTTTTGTTCCCACTAGGGTTAGGGTTAGGGTTAGGGTTAGGGGTTAGGGTTAGGGTTAGGGTTAGGTATATAGGGTTTAAGCGACGTTGTCCACCCCCGGTAACTCGGGAACGGAAGGTCGTAGAGAGAAAATAACAAGTCCTACCCCAGTGGACAAAGGGGTAAAAAACCGTTTGGCGTTGTCCCCAAGTCTCTAGGACTTACGGTTCCGGAGATACTTCAAATTTTTGGAGAATTTTTTCTGTAACTTTTGAACGGAAAGTCGTAGAGACTCAGGGACAACTCCAGTGTGTTCAGAAGGGCCGAATTATGTCTGACGAACGTTGGTTCCAAGTCTCTAGGACCTTCCGTTCAAAAGTTATAGGCCAAAAACCGTTTTCGGAAAAAACGTTAGGCGAAAATTGCTCTAAGTGTTTTGGGCCGAAATCCTCCTTGCAAAAACGATTTAGGAGCACGTTTCAGAGCATTTGGAGTCTATTGGTAGTAGTTTGTAGTGAAGGATTTTGAAAACTTTTGTTCCCACTAGTTGGTGCCATTACTTGAAACTCTGGTTCTGGTTAGGGAAAGCGCCGAAGGGTTAGGGTTAGGGTTAGGGTTAGGGTTAGGGTTAGGGTTAGGGGGTTAGGGTTAGGGTTAGGTTAGGGTTAGGGTTAGGGTTAGGGTTAGGGTTAGGGGGTTAGGGTTAGGGTTAGGGTTAGGGTTAGGTATATAGGGTTTAAGCGACGTTGTCCACCCCCGGTAACTCGGGAACGGAAGGTCGTAGAGAGAAAATAACAAGTCCTACCCCAGTGGACAAAGGGGTAAAAAACCGTTTGGCGTTGTCCCCAAGTCTCTAGGACTTACGGTTCCGGAGATACTTCAAGTTTTTGGAGAATTTTTTCTGTAACTTTTGAACGGAAAGTCGTAGAGACTCAGGGACAACTCCAGTGTGTTCAGAAGGGCCGAATTATGTCTGACGAACGTTGGTTCCAAGTCTCTAGGACCTTCCGTTCAAAAGTTATAGGCCAAAAACCGTTTTCGGAAAAAACGCTAGGCGAAAATTGCTCCAAGTGTTTTGGGCCGAAATCCTCCTTGCAAAAACGATTTAGGAGCACGTTTCAGAGCATTTGGAGTCTATTGGTAATGGTTTGTAGTGAAGGATTTTGAAAAGTTTTGTTCCCACTAGGGTTAGGGTTAGGGTTAGGGTTAGGGTTAGGGGTTAGGGTTAGGGTTAGGGTTAGGTATATAGGGTTTAAGCGACGTTGTCCACCCCCGGTAACTCGGGAACGGAAGGTCGTAGAGAGAAAATAACAAGTCCTACCCCAGTGGACAAAGGGGTAAAAAACCGTTTGGCGTTGTCCCCAAGTCTCTAGGACTTACGGTTCCGGAGATACTTCAAATTTTTGGAGAATTTTTTCTGTAACTTTTGAACGGAAAGTCGTAGAGACTCAGGGACAACTCCAGTGTGTTCAGAAGGGCCGAATTATGTCTGACGAACGTTGGTTCCAAGTCTCTAGGACCTTCCGTTCAAAAGTTATAGGCCAAAAACCGTTTTCGGAAAAAACGTTAGGCGAAAATTGCTCTAAGTGTTTTGGGCCGAAATCCTCCTTGCAAAAACGATTTAGGAGCACGTTTCAGAGCATTTGGAGTCTATTGGTAGTAGTTTGTAGTGAAGGATTTTGAAAACTTTTGTTCCCACTAG